>CM073535.1:2590000-5180000 GCA_037074615.1 Leucaena leucocephala | reverse complement strand
ATTGAAATTATAATTATTCAAGTATTTTTTTATAGAATAAAAGTTTAGATAAATTTAGTACCGGTCCCCTATCAAAGTCAGGATATAATTCTAAAGTTTAAAAATATTTATAAAAAATTTATAAAATTACTTATTAAAACTACTCTTATAATAACAGTATAAATTGAATCCACATCTAAATTAAATGGCTTGGTGATAATGTAAATTTTGACGATCCACATGGTTTTTATTTTTATTCAAGTTTGCAACTTTAGGCCCATTCTTCGCAAACATATAAAGATGAATAAAGTAAAGTGAGCCCAAAAAGAAATTTCGATTTTTATTTATTGATTTATTTCGCCCGACTCAATTAGAATTTACGAGATTTATTTCCTACTTTAATTATTTACGTTTAAATTTACAGAATAAATGAATAATACTTTAAAAAGCATAAAATTCATAATTTTCGACGTGGGAATTGCCGCTTTACTTAAAATGACTTTTGTTTTTAATTTTTGAATAAATTTGTTTTCAACTAATTTAGTATATTGCTTTGCATCACGCTGATTAATTTCAATCATTTAATCTTCTCTTTCAGTTCAAAGCTTAATATATAAATAGAATTATATTTTTTTAAAAAAAAAAATTGCAGTGACACAAGAAGCATGCTTTTTAGCTTCAGATGTCGTATGCATCATTTCCCAATTATTTGGTATGACAACAACGAGCAAGTACACTAACAAAATTAATATATTAATATGTTTATGTATAATAAAATTCACATCTCTCTCGGTTTAATTACTCAATCATTTGTTAAACCAATTAATTAGTTTATTCGTAAGACGTTTTTACTTTATATAAACATTTTTTTTTAAAAAAATCTGAGCTGAGAGAAATAGTGGACAGAAAAATAAGAGTAATTAGTATGAAACTGTATCAATTATTTACGGTTTTCTTTAATTCAATATTCCTTATGTAATCTGTAGTTACCAACTTGAGCTAATCGATTTTTTTTTTAAATAATATTAAGTAATTATCTTCATTAAATATGACAAGAAATCATCTTCTTGTAATGAATTATTGTAGTTAGTTGGTCCACGTAACATCATCAACGCTCTGGCAATAATGATGTGCTAATATTTTCCTATGACCACTAAATATATTAAGTATTAACCTTATTTTCTCACCCATAATAATATTATGAAGCTGCGTGAGATTCCGTCATTTCTAGTATTTGTTCAATCCCTGCAGCATGATCTTGGATGCTCGTTGACTAATCATATTAAATAATAATCATTTTAAAATATTTTTAATAATACTCTACAAACTAATTTGAGATCATCATATTTAGGGACTGTTTGAAAATAATTTAATCTATAGTTTTAAAAAGGATTTTTACTCAAATTTTAGTTTAATTTTTTTTAAAATAAATAACTATATTTATTCAAAAAAATTTTAGATAAAATTATAGTTTAAAATTAAGATTTTAGATAAATTACTAAAACTAACTTTTGAAACAGTAAAATAGCTTATGAACTACTCAATTATTATTTTACTCTTATTTTTTCTTTTACTCTATTTCTTTTTTCATCTCTCGTCTCTTTTACATCTTTTTACTCTCTCTCTTCTTTCATCTCTCGTCTCTCTTATATCTTTTTCACTTTCTCTCTTCTCTCATCTCTCGTCTTTCTTCTCCACACTTTCTCCTCTCTTTTTTTTTTCTACACCCTCTCTCATCTCTTATATTTTTAATAAAATAATACCCTTTATGGTAATTTATTAATATAAAAAATTATTCTAAAAATAACTATCTAAACACTTATTTATCCAAAATTATTTTTTTCTATAAATTCTTCTCCAAAAACCCTTTTCTAAAAACTATAAAAAAAATTTTTCTATACGTTATTTTTTAAAAATCTATTTAAATACACATTTACATAATTAAAACAGTTAAAATCTCATTTATTTAGACGAATGGTTGTGGGTGATTTGTTGACACTTTTCACGTTGTATTATTGCATATTTAGTTTAATATTGCAATTCATTATTTAAAACACCCTTTATTTTCACTAAAATCATGATTTTATGTAATAAAATAAATTAACAGTTAACCAATTTTAATATGAAACTAAACATATACTTAAAAAACTGTAGTCTGTAATTACACTGACACATGATTCTAAATTTCAATAAATTTTGGATAAAAAAAAGTCTATTAAGCTTAACTAAGAAAGTTTGTTGGAAAAGTCAAGTTGCAGGCCGAAGGAATGTCATGTTTATTTATTTATTTATTTATTTATTTATTTTCCCCTTCCTTCCTGTTGGACAAACTGCATGTTTATTTCATCTGAGGGAGTGCATACCTCAAACTTCTTACCAATTTTTAATAATTAATTACTTTTTGTCTCCGGCATTCTTATCATTTTCCGTCGTTTTCGTGCCTTTAATTAATCGACACCAGTATAATTAATTGATAGATGGCGACCTCTATTTCAACATATTTAAGGTGGCAGTGTGAGTAAGGTAACTCTAGAACCATTGCCTTCATTAAACTAAATTAAAACAAAAATCACTTAGAATTAGAAAAACTGGGATGTCGGGAGTATTTCAAAATATTTATAAATATAAATTTATAGATTTATATGTTTTAAAGTGATATGTTTTGAAATAACATATCTTCAATTATATATGGATTCATGAACAATTATAAATTAAATAATTAATATTTATTCTTATAATGGGTAACAAACTTTTAGGATATAACTACCTACACAACTATTCACACATAAGGATATAATTTTCCAAAAAAAAACCACAATTTTTATTTTTAAAACAATTATAAATATAATTCATCCCATCAAAAGACTTGAAAAACAAAATATATATTACTCCCTCTAATCTATAATATAAGTCTCTTCAACCAATTTATTAGAATAAAAAAAATATCAGTTTAACTCTTTTTCATATCAAATGAGGTTTTGAATTAGAGAAAAAAATAAGGAGTAAAATTTGAATATTAATTATAAAAACAAGATTAATAAATAAATATTAATTATTCTATAAATCGCTTGTACCGAGAAGAAATAGACGGGAGGGAGGGAGCACTGTGCAAAAACGTATGGGGAGTTAAGACTAGTGTTATCGTTATAAATGTTTAGCCAAAAGCAAAAACAGTTACAAATGTTACCTCATCAATTTTTGTGATGAAAATAATAGATAAGAAATACGTTTGTTATTGTTCTATAGTGTGTATTTAGATTAATTTTTAGAAAAAATATATTTTAGGAAGAATAGATTTTAAAAATAATATATTTTAAAAATAGAGATATTTAAATTATTAGTAGTAAAACTACTTTTTATATTATTAAATTACTAAAAAGGGTATGATTTGATTAAAGTATGAGAGAGGAGAGAGGGTGGAGAATAAATAGGAGAGAGGAGAGAGAGTAGAGAAGAAATAGGAGATAGGAGAAAGTGTAGAGAAGAGAGGAAAAAGAGGAGATGGGGTGAAGAAGAAATAGGAAAGAGGGGGGAGGAGAGGGAAGAGAGAGGAGAAATGAGAGAGGAGAAAGAGTATAAGAAAAAATAAGAATAAAATAGTAATTGGATAGTCCATAAATTCTTTTACAATTCTAAAATCTATTTTCAGTAACTTATTCAAAACTATAGTTTTAAACTGAAGTTTTACCCAAAATTAATTTTGGACAAAAATAATTATTTATTTTAAATTTTTTTAAATTGAGGTTTTGACTAAAATCAATTTAAAAAAAATTAATATTTATTTTAAATTTTATTAAATTGAAGTTTTATCTAAAATTAATTTTTAAACCCTATCCCCAAACAGGCATTTAATTATTTTTTCCACTTAAAAAGCTTTTTATTTTATTTATTTATTTATTGACGTATGCACTACGGCTTAAAATTACCAAATTGCGTCGATTCCGCGAGTGGAACTTTCATATATTTTTCTTTAGTCAACGGCGGAACTTTCATGTCACTAGATGGCCAGATTTTTTATAAATTAATTGATTAAAGAAAGATCTTGCCAACCACATCAATATTTATATACTCTAATCATCACTCATTTAAACTTTTATCTAATTAAAATACAACAATTTAAATTATTTAAAAATTTTATAATTTATTTTATTTTTAAAAAAATAATAACTCATCTAGATTAAATTAAAAAAATATTTTTTTAAAAAAATAAAATATAAATTATTTCATATGATTTATGAATTAATTAAAATTAAAATTATATTAAATTATTATATTTTAATTATATAAAATTCAGATCCCCTGTCAATTTTAGAATAAGACATAAATACCACTTATATTTTTCTTTTCTAAAGGGTGATGATAGACTTTTGTGTGTCTGAACTATAAATATTATTTTTTAAAAAAAGAGATATGTTAATGTTCAACTCCATGATATTTTTATATCTTTGAAAGGTGATTTGTTTTACTTAATGATTGTACTTATTTGTTTTGGTCAAAAAGTTGTTATACTTCAGTCTTGCTTCGAAAAAGAATACTAAACACAAAAATGAAATTAATCGTACAAGATAAAATTTAAATGAATGATATATATTATTTAAAAAGAACTAAGTTATATTTCTTTATTGTTAGACTTAAATTGATTTTAAAGTTCATATTAGTAAATTGGAATCGGATTATTTATTATTAATAAATTACATATTACGGCGAAAAGGCCAAAAGGCTAGCTTTTTATAAGAAGCTTCGGTTCAGCAGGAACTGGTATGTTCGAGCCTGATACTACTAGAAAGCTTTTCGTGTGGGGTCGTGCCTTGATTGATGGAAGGGAGTTCGGATTCGGATCCTAGGTCGCCGCTGCTGCGGAAGGATGATCAAAGTCCGAAGGCTAACGGCGGAGGAGGGCGGCGCGGGAGGCTCCATCGACTGAACTCCGTCAACTCTCTGAGGAATGAATTTGTGTCTAAGTTGCCTGATAAAGTCCGGTCTGGCATCGACTCTGAGTCATTCGATATTGATTTCTCCAGAACTGAAGGCTTAGGCAAAGGTTTTAATTCTTTTTTATCCTTTATGCCTGCTTGTGATTTGTTTGATGGCTCATAAAGCGAGGCATTTCAGGGAATGCATGATAAAACTTCTCTTTGCACAGGAAAAATGTTACGTACGGTTGTGATTCTTTTCATTTATGCTTCCTAATTTTAATGTTTGGCTGACAGAAATTTATGTGTTTTGTCTCTGTTGATTTTATTTGTTGTCAGTACGTTACTCGTTATCACTTTCCGCAAGTTTTTTCCCCTTGAATTAATCTCTATCTTCACTTGGAGCTGGAATACAGAGTTGGATTGCCTTTAAGTTTCTTTGTTGCATTTAGCGAGGATAATTGACATGAACGTGGAAGCGATGACATCGACAAGACAAAAAGGAAGCAATGATTACTAGGGTAGTTACTAATGAATTTTTTATGCTACAGATCTTTCACATATTTTCCTGGATATTATGTATTTTCCTCTTTATTTTAATCTATATATTCCTGGATCCTATTTTCTCACTCTTCTCCTGATGCAATGGAAGTCATATAATTCTAACAGGATATCAGAAATTTCCTTTTTCTTCCTATTGGTCCTGAATAATAAGCTGCCGACAGGAGTGTCAGGTCTTCTTCCATATTTAATTATCTGGCCTGAGTAACATCAAATTAATATCTCTGTTTTTTGGCTTAGAGAGCTAGAGTAGGTGCGAGAGAGAAGTTTGTTGCAATTGCAAATTTTTCGTTTGATTTGGGAAAAGTTCGAGCTACTCTGCCTCCATAGACATCCCAATACATAATATATTGTATACAATGCTATTTATTTCCTTCAACAATCTACTATAATGAAACTAGATTACTCTTCTTTTTTTATAGTGGAAGGTTCGATATGATTTTATTTTATTTGCGCTCCGGAACAACTTATTCTGTTTCAGAATCATGCGTTGTACTTTAAAGACGAAATTTCCAAGTTTTTCTTCGAAGTGACATGTTAATTTTGTTTTTTTTATAGATGAGAAGGAATACTATGAAAGACAGTTTGCTACTCTGAAGTCATTTGAGGAAGTTGACACCATAGTGATGTCTGATGGCATAGGCGAGGTAGACAGTGAGGAACAGGCTCAACATGAAAAAGCAATGAAGATCTCCAACTATGCAAATATAGTTTTATTGGCATTAAAGGTGATAGCTGATATTTCCATATATTTTTCAATACTTCCATTTATGAGCAAAATTTCAAGCATCTGTTCTCATCAGAAGGCTCGTTTTTAGTACCTTTGAAATAGTCATGGAGTTCAGGTTTCATTATTAAGATTTATTAATCATGTCTAAGTAGGATTTTTCAACAAACTAATTTTAATGCTTTTGTAGTTCTTGATACTCCACTGATTTATGACAATGCTTATCTATATGTAGATTTATGCGACAGTTAGGAGTGGGTCAATAGCTATTGCAGCATCAACCTTAGATTCTTTGCTTGATCTTATGGCTGGTGGAATACTCTGGTTCACTCACCTCTCAATGAAAAACATAAACATCTACAGATACCCGATTGGAAAGTTGAGAGTGCAGCCAGTGGGCATAATTATCTTTGCAGCTATCATGGCAACACTAGGTGTGTAAGACTAACTTTAATCACTTTCCAGCATCTAGATTGTTTATTTGTTGTTTCTCACTCAAATTCAATAATTAGTGTTTCTTCCTTCGGAAGGTGCAAGCAACAGAAGCAATGTCATTTTCACAGTGTTTATAACTTCTTATCATATTTTATTGTCTTTTGGACTTTGAGTTGGCAGATAGCTGATACAGTTGGCAATGGTAGAGTTCCTTCATATACAAAACCCGTTAATGCCGTTAGTTAAGTTATACTTCGAATATGTAACTGTATCTTAAATTTAATGCAAACCCATAATTAGGATCGTTATATACCTCAGGTTTATCAGCTTTTTTTCCTATCTACATTTACTAGTGAAAAAAGCCTCGTATCCTTTTGAACCAAATAACAAATGAAAAAGTGAGCGAGATCTTAAATTTGCTATATTCAAGGACGACATTCAACTCTTAGTTAAAAACGATAATTTGGCTTAGATTCAGTGTCTCATGCCTTAACTTCATGTTTTTTTTAGAATAACAAGATCATATATTCTTCATCTCACCTATTTAATGAAAGATATGTTTATTAAAAGGCATAGAATAATTTTGGGAGAGGAAATAGAAATATTACATAGTTTCATCATTTTGCTACAGGCTTTCAGGTGTTTGTTCAAGCTGCAGAACAATTAATAGAAAATAAGCCTTCTGAAAAGATGTCTTCTGATCAGTTAGTCTGGCTGTACTCTATTATGATATTTGCAACAGTGGTGAAACTAGCACTGTGGCTTTACTGTAGAAGCTCGGGAAACAAGATTGTTCGCGCCTATGCAAAGGTATGGGCCCTTCTCTTCTTAATGAGCTGCTTTATCCATGGAATCACGACTTTGCTGCACCAACTCACAAATGCCAATATGCAGGATCACTATTTTGATGTTGTGACGAATGTGGTTGGATTAGTCGCAGCTGTTCTTGGTGATGAATGCTACTGGTGGCTTGACCCAGCTGGGGCTATTTTGCTTGCAATTTATACAATTACAAATTGGTCTGGCACTGTCATGGAAAATGCGAGTAATAATCTCTTTCGCCTTTTGTATAATTTCCAATTGGTAAAACTATGAAATAAGCATGGACTAGAGAAATAATTAAACTACAAAATGTCACTCGCCTACTCGAGATCTACTTACTCAGGGATTACGTTGGGATGGTTGGTTAGATATTTCTATTAAGCACAAGCTACACCATTCTTACCAAGTACATTTGTTTTGACTTCTTATCTCTTCACTTTTAGCGGTTCAAATGTCAATCAAAAGGAAGAGTTGCTTTTCCCTTTAATTCATTATATATTTATTTTTTTATGGCTCAAAAAGGAAAATAGAAAGCAAAAAAGGAATCAGTAAAATAGTTATTTTTGTTAATATTTGTGGTGCAAAATTGTTCAGGACAGTAATATGTTTCAATATTGGAAAAAGTAGAATAGTGATATTTGCAATGGCTCAAAATGACCTGAGCGTCAGATCATATACAAAGTGATATAACTTATGACTAATTTCCTGTACAGTTTCACTAGTGGGACAATCTGCACCACCCGAAGTTCTGCAGAAGCTAACATATCTTGTTTTAAGGCACCCTGAAGTTAAGCGTGTTGACACCGTTCGTGCATACACATTTGGCGTTCTATATTTTGTAGAGGTATGTTGTATTATACCACTAAATATTTTTCTCGGTCCTAAATATAAAATTCCATTTGCACGGCAAATGAGATCATATGTTTATGACAGGAAGGAGTAGCATAGTAGGTGTCTTCAGGGATGGCATAGGCCTGTTTGGAGTGTATTTTCGAAAATTTCTTTAAAACCATGTTTGTAGTGCTGTTTTTTAAGGGCATTTTTAAGTTTGGCCAACAACAGGGCATATGTTGAAAATAATCACCTGAACTGTTAGTTTTCAGGATAGAAAAATGTAAGTGCCCACAACATCTTTACAAAGGCACTGTTCTGAGAATGCTGTTTTAAAAACAGTTTAATGAACTTTAGTTTGCGTCTGCCTCATAAAATGGATTGAATTTGAAACAGGTTGACATTGAACTGCCAGAGGATCAGCCTTTAAAAGAAGCACATGCCATTGGAGAGACCCTACAAATAAAGATCGAGAAACTTCCAGAAGTTGAGCGGGCATTTGTTCATCTGGACTTCGAATGTGATCACAAACCGGAACACTCAGTTCGAAGCACACTGCCAAACAGTGACCCTTAAGTTTCTACAACTTCGTTTATTGGTCAGCAAGAGAATATACACGTATTCGTGGAACCGTTATATCTTTCGTAACGTTCAATTCCTTTAAGGATACTAGAGCAGTATTCGGCTATATGGTATCAAACATGGTTTCCTTGCCCACGAGGAAATTTTACTTTTTCGTTTTCCTGGTCAAATGTTTCTAAGGGAAACGGTTATGTCACTCCCTTGGTTTGAAATCTCGTATCTATCGTAGTTGCTTTATCTTAAGTTTGTCTGCTCAAATTTTAGAACGTCGATATGTCATTAGAATCAATTTGGCAAATTATATTGTATGTTTGTAATGGAGGAAAATTCTTGTCCCCTTATATGATGCTGCATCAAATACATGTATTTTTCAATATTCTTCAATAGATCAATTCAAGCTCGTTCCATATTTTTCAAAACTTCTATATGCATTAAAACAAAACTAATAATCAAAGGCATACGCTGCATTCTCGAAGGCATAAATCCCTCATATATATGCTCACATTTGTTACAGAACCTGGAAAGCCATAAAGTAAAACCAATTGTTGTTGCTACCCTGTAATACTTCTACTCCAAAGAATACACTGGCTCTGTTTAACTAAATGGACCACATGCCAGAGATGTACCAACAAGCAAAATTATCACACACCCTGCTATGCTCATGAAATGGGGGCAGATATATGTTGCAGTAGAATATCTGTAACAAAATATTAATGCCATGTAAACACACTATTGAAGACAACAGTATTTAATGATAGGGTAGTTTGGGAGATTCTCCAGTAAAATAAAAGCAAAAGAAGATCAACAAAAGAAAAAAGAGGAGGCACCTTATGAATTTGGAAGTAGCCTTCCATTATACATTTTATCAAGCAGCTTCCTTGCCTCTGGCCTCCTTAGGAGACCTTTATTGTTTGGCAAGCCAGTTCCTAAACAAACAGGACACACAAGCTTTCCTCGACCTATTCACAAGATAAAATATTGATCACTTGCTAAAGTCAATTGCATATGATAACCAGTAGAAACGAAAACAAGTAACCAAAAACAAGTGTGAAAATTTAAAAAATAACCACAAGATGCATAACTGTGTTGAAAAGCAAGTGACATGTGTAAGAGAAAAACAGAACTAGGACATTACATTTGGGCCTCCTTAAGTAACCGTGTATAGAAGGAGAAGGGAATCAGACAAATTATCTTTCAACTAATCTGTAACACAACTTTACACCAATCATTCCATGATCGGCCATTCTCACAACATATCAACTTAAAACTAGATTCGCTATCAATAGAGGATACATTAGAGGAGTTAAGTGCAAAACTGAAAGTTCATACCATAACAATTTGGACATTCTGTAAACTCATAAACATCTTTCGCTCGCTTCCTGTTTAGAGCTTTCCATTTTCCTGTACCACCACACATATCACCTAAATAAAAAGTAAATATCTTATGGACCGGAAAATTTAAACAACAAGAGATATTCATTCTTTTCTTAAAATAGAAAAGAAGTCAATCACATCCACTGGGTTTAAATTGATAAAATTAAAATGTATGCATATAGTGCCATGACTACGGTATCTATCTAATGGTCAAAAACACTATACATGAATCTTGGTTTGGTTTACTTTTTTGTAATGTAAGATAGTATATTTACAATTCAGTGAACTTTCAGGCTTCTTCTCACAAGAGTCTGGGTTAATATAAATATTTTTGTTGGCCAAGAGTTAATATAAATATTTAAAGCCTATAAAGTTGTGACTTGCTGTTATGAATATCATGCCCCACATGCAAATCTTGCAATTATCCACATTGTGAAATGAAGAACGGAGAGTAAATAGAACGCCAGTTTCATCTTTACTTACATATCACAGCACCAGTTCCCCCACAATTTCTACAAACAGGTTTTTCCTTGCCATCCAAAGCAATTGCATTTGTTGCAGAAGTAGGTCCTCCAAAACCACTTATTAAAGGTACAGTTGAACATAAACAAGTGAGACAATGCCGCCTCGAGATTGTTACTGGAATTTCCTGCAACAGGAATCATTTTATATTAGCTATAAAGCCACACAAACATTCAACTATTTGACAGGAACATCCAATGCACACTATATGATGCTCTTAAAAAGAACATGGGCAATGGATGATCTTTCACCTTGGATGGTTTTGATGATTCCTTTCTGCCTCCTGGAACCGAGCTCTCAGTTTCATGACTCGCTTTAACGTGCATCTTTCCTGAGAAGATAACTACCAATCATAAAATAACCATAGAGGAAATCTTCGGTGTGCATTAGGTGACAGTTAAATATGGCAATGAACCTCACATCTGTAAAAGCAGGTAGAAAAATCTAAAATAAAACCGCTTTTCTCTAACCCCACCACCAAGAACAAAGCCAAAAGCGTAACAACCAGCATTATAAAGACATAGCCAGGTGAATTTACTCGCAAAAGGAAGAATATGGGTATCTGTTCTCATTCCGGCGAAAAGTTGAAGCAGCAATGAACCCAATAGAACCAAAATTTCATATTGAGCAATGAAATTGTAGGAATCATCGAAAGAAAGGAGGAGGAGACGGAGAAATAGAAAGAGGGAACTCACGTTGGTTTAGAGAGAATTGAGGAGTTGAAGAAAGGAAAGAGGAGAAAGACAAGAGTGTAGTAGAACCCATCGCGTCCCTATCCCTCCTCGCAGTCTCTGGGCGAGTGGCTTGCGCGCGTATTTTGCAGAAGAGAGTGAAACAGATTGATAGGAGTTAGGCGCAAGCAATATCCACCATGTTTTGTTTTCCCTCAGAAGCAAAAGGCTATATCCACGTCAACGTCCTCCGTGGCTCCTTGTAATCAATAAAATCCTATCTACTTTGCCAAGTGTGCGTGTGTAATATGGTATTGGTATATGTATACTTTTTATTTAATATATAATATTTATTAATATTTTATTGTATACTTTTACTAATTTTTTTAACAAAGAATAAAATTCATAGAAAGTCATTATAATTTGTTCATCTCATTTTTTAAATTTTGTTTATATAAATAAGCTTTCCTAGTTATAAATTAGCTATATGATAGAATTTAAGATTAGGAAATAAATTATAAATTATAAAAATTGATTATAACTGTTTAAATGATAAGAGCCTAACTTCAAATTAAGGTTGTTGGGGGAAAAAACCATTCAAATTAAGATTAGATTGCGTTACCCTCACATTCAAGAGAGATGCAACTCAATAATTTTATCTAAAGGAGTACTTTGTATTAAAATTAACTTAATTAGTACAGATAAATTAAGGAGTAATCAAGTCTAATTTTAAGAATTATAGGAGCATCAAGTATAAATTTTACAAATATAATTTAAGGGAAAGCAGTTAATAACATGAGATTTTGGATTTAAATCCTCTTCTCATCTTTTTTCTCTGTTTTTTTCATCTCATCCTTGCCTTTGAATTAAAAATTCATGAGATGTTGTGAATATTTTTTTAATAGGCTATCTCATAAGTTTTTTATAAGCACTTTCTGAATTCTAAGATTGTACTCTAACTTTAATAGATGATTGATGTTAAATCTACTTAAACTTTTTTTATATAAAATTTTTTTTAACAACTTTATCCTCTGAGAATTTGTTCAACTACACGACTCAAAAACAAAACTTATTAAAAATATATGATACCAAGGTGAGTTTAATCCCTTGGTTCTAATGTGTCTTATCCTAACCCTTCCACCCCTTTTAAAGGGGTGTGGAATGCTACTTAAGTAAAAAGCTCTTGGCTGTAACCCTATTATTATTAGTATATAATCATGAATTGTGAGTTAAATTTTAACATTTTAAATTAAAATTTGTATTTTTTAATGTAATATAATAATAATAATAATAATAATTTTATAAGATTTAAATTTGTAATCCGAGAGTGGAGATGGAACAAGGAAAGGATAAGGAGAAGATGCAAAATATGAGGTGGTTATCCTTGTGCCGAGGGAACATGTACATGGGGATCCATTGCACACAAGAAAATTGGAGCAATCAATGCAAGCCGAGTATTCTCAACCACAAAGAATTTTCCATTTGTCCCGGAAAGTGAGTATAAGACGTACATCCAAACAGTTTATACATGCTGAACTTAAATGTTTATCAGCAACCAAGGGAGCCATGATTGAGAATCATCATCATTGAATTTAACCACATCACAATATAAAATCCAAGAGTTGTTACAAATTCTTGAGTTATTGATTCTCTCCCCGTTCATCTAATTTTGCTTCACTAGATAATATTTCCTTATTGCAGAAGACACTCAGCTCCTCATATATCTCTCTCTCCTCTACCACACCAGTTGGAGTCAAATCCACAACTTCAACGAAAGAATTATCACCAACTTACAACAGTTCCTTGGCTGCAGCAATTACGGCTTCCTTCGTGATGCCGTACTCCTTATAAATTTTTCCTGCTGGAGCGCTTGCTCCGAATCGATCAATTCCGATTGCTTTTCCCTTGCTTCCGAGGATTTTCTGCCATCCAAATGTTGATCCTGCCTCAATGCTAACTCTTGCAGATACTGAAGCTGGGAGAACACTCTCCTTGTAGGCATCTGACTGTTCCTCAAAAAGTTCCCAGCTAACAAATGAAACAACTCGCACTGCTTTCCCTTCGCCCCTCAAATCATCAGCAGCTTTGGCGGCGATTTCCAACTCAGAACCAGTTCCGATCAAGATAACATCAGGCTTGATACCCAAGGAGTTGTCGGAAATGATGTAGCCACCCTTCTCAACTCCCTCAATAGAAGTTCCTGCAAGTTGGGGCAGCTTTTGCCGAGAAAGGGCGAGGACTGAGGGTCTTTTTCTGTTGAGTACTGCAACTTTGTATGCACCAGCGGTTTCATTTCCATCAGCTGGACGGAGCATCAAAATGTTCGGCATAGCCCGGAAGCTCGCCAAGTGCTCAATTGGCTGATGGGTTGGCCCATCCTCCCCAAGTCCAATCGAATCGTGGGTCATCACATAAATAACACCAGCTTCGGACAGGGCAGATATTCTCATGGCAGCTCTCATATAGTCAGTGAAGACAAAGAAAGTAGCACAATATGGGATAAGCCCAGGGCTATGAAGTGCAATGCCATTGCAAATTGCTCCCATTCCATGTTCGCGGACACCAAATCTGACATTGCGTTCCTCGGGAGTGTTCTTTTGAAAATCTCCAAACATTTTCAGTAAGGTCATGTTAGAAGAGGCAAGATCTGCACTGCCACCAAGCAGACCAGGAAGAACCTTTGCAAGGGCATTCAGGTTCTGCTGGGAAAGGTTCCTGGTAGCATCAGCAGGGCTCTCAGGAGTGTATGCCTGAAATTTGAAATCAAATTGGAAGGTTGATCAATATTCCAGAAACAGGTTTTATGTAGTTTAAAAATTTCATGATGAAGATGAAAACATGTATGCTATATAATACGAATTACAAGTTTACAACACTCAATGAATGCAGATTGATCAAATTTTAGATTGTACAAGAAATTGAATATTTACTCACAGGAAGTGCTTTCTCCCAACCAGCAGGTAATTCACCAGTAATAATAGACTTCAACTCTGCAGCTTCCTCCTTGTATTTCTTCTCATATTCCGCAAACTTAGCATTCCACTTAGCTTCAAGTGCGGCACCATCGGGGATGTGGCGGCTCCAGTGGCTGAGAATAAGAAAGTCCCATTCAGGATCATATAAATCTTAAGAGACTAATAGAAAACAATTGGTGCACAAGCTTACAAACACACACTTGCACATAAATATATATATATATATATATATCTTGGCAAATGTGTCATAAACTCATAAATATAAATTGTTAAGCATCCCATATAATGAACTTCGTCCAAAGAAAGACACAATAGGCATCATCCAATCTTCTACCGATTTTCAAACATGTATCAGCATTGTGTCAGGCAGAGTCTGTGTGTGGATATCCAGCACATATCATACACCGTTATACACCGAAAAATTAGAAGATACGCATATCAGTGCTATATAGGCCATCAAAGAAATCTCAAATCCCATCATCCATACCTCTTAACATCTTCAGGCACATGGAAAGGCTCATATGGCCACCCAAGATTCTTCCTTGTCGCATCCACTTCTTTGGCGCCCAATGCACTTCCATGCACACTGTATGAGTTAGCCTTGTTAGGAGAACCATATCCAATAGTAGTGGTCACCTGTTAAAAAGAATCGTTCAGAAAAACATAACTCCATCAAAGCAGAATGAAACTGAAAATGTTTTAAGGGATTTTTTTTCCCTTTTCGCTTTTCGCTTCTAAAAATCTGTTTGCTTCAATATGGCTTCGAAGAAATAAACCTTAATTAAAGTGGGCTTGTCTTTGACAGCTTTGGCTTCCTTAATGGCAGCACGGATATCATCATAGCCAGTATTTCCATTCTTTACCCAAATAACATGCCATCCAAGTCCTTCAAAACGCTTATCAACACTCTCAGTAAATGCAATCTCAGTGTCACCATCAATGGAAATGTGGTTGTCATCATAGAAAGCAATGAGCTTCCCAAGGCCCCAGTGCCCAGCAAGTGAGCAAGCTTCATTTGAAATTCCCTCCATTTGACAACCATCACCCAGAATCACATACCTGTGGAAATCAAAAGTAAATAGTAAAATGATGAACAAAGAAGGCATTACATGTTCAAAGATCGTAATAAAAGTGGCGACTAAGGGCCCTTGGGAGATAAGATTTGGATGTGGGCATCTTACGTGTAATGGTCAACAATCTCATTGTCAGGCTTGTTGTATCGGGTAGCCAAGTGCTTCTCTGCAAGGGCCAATCCCACGGCATTGGCAATGCCCTGGCCAAGAGGACCTAAAGAAAATAAGCGAATAAATGAGAGAACAGAACAAACAAAAGAATGCAATAAAAGGTTACAAATGCATATAAACAAGGGAGATATCCGACCTGTTGTCACTTCAACTCCAGGTGTCTCAAAGTTCTCAGGGTGTCCAGGAGTTCTGCTTCCCCATTGGCGAAATTCCTTCAAGTCTTCTTCCTGGATTTGATGTGAACACCATGAATTTAGTTTGATGAAGATCTTATGGTTGATGTATTCACAATTATGATTTCACGAATCATCCTGTGAACTTTGCTCGGGGTGTATATTGTGTGACCAATAACAGACTAAAACAAAACATCTCCAACAAAAGAAACTATGAAACCATTTCAAAAATTAACGTAAATGAATTTGCAGAAATGCAGCGTAAAAAATATACAGACTCGCAACTTCGAAAACAGTTTATCATCCATTTTCCAATCCTTAATCCACCTAATTCCTGGAGAACATTTCCTCATCAGACAGGTTAAATTTAAACACAGATAGATTTTCAACTCGAATGCATTTAAACAAAATACAAACATCATAGATCCGAGTCCAGGTCAGTTCCTCCAAACACACATGCACACACAAGCTGAAAGAAACTCACCTTAACGCTGTCATATCCAGCAAGGTGAAGCAAAGCGTACTGGAGCATGCACCCATGGCCAGCAGACAAAACAAACCGGTCACGGTTGAACCAGTACGGGTTCTTCGGGTTATACCTCATCACCTCATCGTAGAGAATGTGCCCCATCGGAGCACAACCCATAGGTAAACCCGGGTGACCCGAGTTGGCCTTCTCGACGGCATCAATGGACAGGAACCGAATAGTGTTAATGGATTTATCAACCAAAGACGCTTCGGTGGTCTTATCCAAGGTCTCAACAGCCGTAGCTCGAACTAAACTGCCGGACCCAACCCCACGACGACGGGAAACGGAAGCCGGCTTGGAGGAAGAAGAATTGGATGAATGAGACTTGAGGCCAGAGAAGGAAGGCAATGAGACGCCGGAAAGAGAGATGCGGTCAGAAGAAGAGTTGAAGGCGTGAATGGAAGTGGCTCGGGCCAAAAGGGCTTGGGATAGATGCAAGGAAGAAGAGGAAGCCATGGATGAAAGCTTGGTTTCAGAGGCCCAAGAGAAGAAATGGGTGGCACAAAATCGGAACTTTCCGGTGAGGAAAGAAATTGGAGAGCCAAAAAGGTTTGACTAACAGTCCGAAGAGGGGCAAGTAGAGGAGTGAACTGATCTTTAGATTAAAGCACGAACAATCTCCACCTATGCTTGTGGGTAGGTGATTCTCTGCCTCACAATCCTTTTCTCTTCATTTTGATAACAAACGCAATAGATATCTAATTTTTATTTTTTTTAATTCTGAATAATTGTGGGCTTCTCTCAATTTGTGGCCTTTGGCATATATTTATGTTCGCGTAATCTAATCAAAATTAATCTAAATAATAAATAATTTAATATTATTTAAATAAAATTTTAAATTTAAATCTTAACATATATAAAAAAAATTATTAAAAAAATAACTAAATATATAACATGGATTAAATTTAGATATAATCAAAATAAAATTTTAATAAATTGAATAAATAACAATAAAAAATATTCGCTTTGGACTTTGGTGGGGTAAGCACTCTTTAATACTTATATCACAATTCTATTAACCGTTTGAGTGTTTGGTAAAATTCTTGTCACCATGAAAAATTTACCTAATAACCCACTAAATTTTAATAATAAATCTATCATTTTATAGGAAAAATATGTTTTCTCATCATATCACTGAGTATTCAAATGGTGACTTTGAAAAAATGGCTAGTTTTTAGGATGAAATTTTCAAAAAGATATGCTCATTATAATAGTGCTCTAAGTTGAATGGGCATCGGCAGATGTAAGAGTTTTAATTAGTAGGAGATTGAGTGAAGTAGAGTTAGAATTATATAATAAAAATGTTGAATAATTGTTTGTATTTTTAAATTTAAGGGAAAAATGTAAGTTGTTAGTAAAATGGAGGTTAGGAAGAGAGAGTAACTAAAAAATAATAAAGAAAATGAGATATTTTTTTTAGTTGTCCGCTCAGTTTATTAGAATTTTATTTTGATTATATCTGAATTTGATCCATGTTATGTATCTAGTTATAATGAATGAGTATTTAAATAAAAAAATTTTATATATATTAAAATTTTTGAGTCACTCACCACTTAGATAAAGAAAGGCCCATATTGTTATAGGGGGAGAATGAATATACTAGAGTTTATCCTATTTTTCCAGATAAGGTAGGTCAAAAACTTGCTGCCACCAACCCACCACAAATTCTACACCTTCAAGTTTGAGTGGCGACCATGTTTTGTGAAGATCACGCCCATAATTATTAACGAATTCCATTTTTATATTTTTTTAATTAAAAATATGTCATTTTCAAGTCTGCGGCAGCATGCCAAATTAGTAAAATTCGTTTAATAGGATAAAAAATTTAATAAAAATATAAATAAAATTAGATTAAAAATTTATTTTAGAAATTTATTTAGTATGATATAAATGAGTATAGAATTGATATATATATTATAATTTAAAAGAAAATAGTTTAAAATATTTTTTTATAATTTAAAAAAAAATAAAATTATCTAAAAATTTTATAATTAGAATAAAATAATTCAAAAAAAATTATTTCTACTTTTGGCATATCAATTCTCAACTTTTTCTATAGAATTAAAATTATCTAAAATATTTAAAATAAAAATAATTTTCATTATACTAAATAAAATAATAAAAAATTTCACTTCCCCTTCTCACATATTTAAAGTTAAATATGTGAACATTAATTTTTTGTCCTCTTACTCCTTCTCATCAGCTATAGATTTATTTTAATTCTCAACATAATATTTTAATAAATTAGACAAATCAAAGAAAGTGATAGTCTCTATTAAAAAAATCAACATATTTTTTATAAATAATGATTTTAATTAATTTTTTAATTTTTTATTAATTAGTTAATTAACTCTTTGGGAGTATTTTTTTTATCTTTCCAAGTGTTGAGGCAATGAGAGATATGTAAAACTAAATAATGAGATGCAGTTAAAAAAAAAAAAGAGTAGTTATTAATTAAGAATGTAAGGTATAATTTAATAATGAATATTTCATTCCAGTTTTTTTTTTTTTTTGACATTTCATTACCGGTAAGTCTGCACTTAGCACATGTAGGAAGTTTTTTGGAAAAAAAACAATCAGCTATGCTTCTCTAAACAGAATGCGATGTTATAACATTTGATTAGAAAACCACAACCGACAAATCTTTTGGACCCTACGAAGGGGCCTCTAAACTCAGTGGAGACAGAGAATCTTTAACCTTTATAGGACACTGATTATTTTGACTTTCAATTTTTAATTAAAATCCTCATAATCATTTTTTTAATGAAAACTAGGGAGGGCTTTGCTTTGACGTCCTTCCAATGGCATATTTTCCTTTTACCAGTTTCTCTCTAGGGCTCCTAAAGTTGATTTAATATTTATTTTTTTATATAAAATTTTTTAAAAAAAATTTAAGAATAGGGTAAAATATCCATTCATTCTAAGTGATACTAATATCAAATAAGATGATTCGTTTATTACTCTCATATGTAAACTTAAACCTTTAGAAGTTAAGAAACTTAAACGATTAGAATCACAATAAAATAATACTCTTTAATAATTAAATATATTTTAAATAATTATATATTTTATGAATCTAGATATAAGGGTTAAGTTGATTTAATTTCGATTGCATGATAAAAAAATTGATATCAACTGTGCTTTATCACATTTGTTGAATACTTTAATTTTTTAACCCAGAAAAGGCCTTAAAAATAAAGCAACCAGATCATCAAGACGGGCCACCAGTAGCAGCCCAACCCAGGACCAGGCCCAATACCACCCACCCCTTTCATATCAAGTTTACAAGGTTCCAAGCCTCGTTCTTAGAGAATTAAATTGATACGCATAGTTTTAGTGGAAGGAAGAAAATACGTCACTCAAGTCATGAATACATGACATAGAAAAAGCAGCAAAATAAGGAAATACATCACTCGTGAATACATGACATAGATAAAGCAGCGAAATACATGCTCTCACAAGAAGCACTAGACACTTCGTTTATTTACGCCAATATATACTTTAACATCTCCCAAAACACAGTGGTCATAGAATAACTTAGATTGAACTAACCAAACCGTCCTGCGATTCTTCAGAAGCGACACCGGCCATTAATCCCGAAGCTCCATTAACAAGATTACATTGGGTTCGTATTTCGCCTTGTGAACCAGTCAAAGGGTTGATATTACCCATCTTGATCATGGAAGCAGCAAAAGCTTCAAAGAAAGCGGTCTGGTTGGAGCTGAAATTGTTGACAATGGGGATGGTATCAGCATCTTGAGTAGAGAACAAGACCTGGTCACTGTTAAGGAGGCCATTTTTTTGCTGGAGGTTGGAGAAGTATTTGCTGTCAAAGATATCAGGTGTGGTCAGGTCCAGATTTGTGAGGTTAGTGCTACTCCCTACTGTGCTCTGTGGGCATATCTGACGTAACCTGGCTAAGTAGGTTGTGTTGAGGTCCGGGTCCGGGTTGCCGCCGCTAAAATTGTAGAGCCGGTTATCGAAGAACCGACACTGAGATCTTCCAAACGTGTGAGCACCTGAAAATACGTATACACGGACATAAAGAGATGCGAGAATTAGAAGGAATATATATAATTGAGAGAGCTTGATGAACGAACGAACGAACGAGGTGATATATATATAGAGAGAGAGAGAGAGAGTAGTACCAGAGAGGGCAACAAGATCAGTGGTGTCGAGGCCTTGGGAAGTGAAGTTTTGCTTGAGTTGGGCGAGGTTGAAGAAGGGTGACGGAAGGTTAGAAATAGCGAGGTTTAGGTTTGCTGTTAGGCTGTCCCTTCTTCCCAACTGAACTGTCCATGACTGCCCACCTGCCTGCTCATCATCAACTGCATCTTTACTAATCCAAGTATTTGCTTTCATCCTAAATATAACACTTCATCCATTTTGTCTATTATGTCAAATTCATAACTTCTCTCTCTCTCTCTCTTTCAACCATGTGGATAATGCATGATTAAATGATGTCTTTTAGAAAATACACATAAATAACTAACTTAACTAATATATATATATAATATTTATAAAATTAGTTATTTAGCTAAATAGGGAAAACGGAGTATAATACCATTAAGTAGAAGGAGATAGTTGGGTTGGAGAAAAGGTATATGTATGTACCAGGACGACAGAAACTTGAGCAGCAATGGCGAGGATATCGGCGCAAGAAACGGTGTTAGGGCAAGAGGACTCGAGGGCGGATTTGATATTATTGACAACATCCAATCCTCTGATGGAGTTATTATTGCCCGGAGCTGTTTGTTCGCTAACAATGGTGGCACTGTTGTTCAGCAAAAGCGAAGCATCACATCCCTGTCACCACATCAACAAAAAAATATGTACTCAATCATTCCATAACTTCCTTCATCTTTCCTCGCCAACTATCAATTCTCTCTCAACTTTCCTACATATCTATTCGTGCTCTTCTTAATTTCTCCCATTATTATTCACAAAAAAATATTATAAAATATTTATGTTCCTTTTTAAATCTAATTTATAAAGTGAAGCATGAAATAGTAAGTAAAATATTCATCCAACCAAATCAATATATTTATTTTAATTAGAATCGCTTTATTTGGATCCAAATTATTCAAAAATATAATATTAAATACTTTCTTTAATTTCAAAAGCAAAAGAGGCAAAGTCCAACTTATATATGCTCCTGGCTACCAAACTTTAATTTCTCCACACGCAATTACCACTTTTCCTTTTTCCCCCAAAAAAATATCCAAGGGTACGGATGTTCAATTTCCAGCACAATTAAAGGAAAAAGTACACAAATATTTATATTTAAATAATTTAAATTTTAGCCCTCTTTTAATGATTTTAATTTGACTAAAATTGATGATACTGTAGGTGTAAGTTTCTGTTCTAAATTTCCCAGAATCAAGAGTTCCATAGATATAAACTTATATAATAAGTAAAACTTCATTCATATTACAATAATATAATTGAGTTAGACAGTGTATAGGTAGATGGCAAAAGAGAAGAAGTGTGCATTTATGGCAAAAAAATATTATATAAGAAATAAATAATACTCTATTAACTAATTTAACATGTGTCTATAAATGTGTGTGCCCGCATGTGAGCTTTTTTCTAAAAGCAAATATAAGTATAAAACCACTTGACACCAAATATATACAATAAACAACAATTATATGCCATATCAGTGCTAGAAAAAAACTTTTTAAGGCGCTACTTTACAGCATTTATATAAAAAAAACACCATAAAAAATATAGTAACATTTTACGGAGATTTTGGCGATTTCTAAAAAAATTACCGCTAAAAGTAGCCCAACCAATTTAATAAAAGTCAATTGGACTAAAAGGACTAGTTATTATAGCGATTTTTTATAAAAAAATTGTGCTAACTATTTTTAACAGTAATTTTTTAAAAATAACCGTTAAAAGTCTCTAAAAAATTTAAAAATTCTATTTTGATTACAGTTTTATTTTTACTTTTTCACAACTATTTGTAATCTTATTCCTCTATCTCACCACGACAGACTTGCATGAAAGTCATTTTTCAGCATTTTTCTCTTATTTTGGATGCATATCTCTGTTGTTAACGGCGTCCTCCATTATGAAAGTCATAGATTACCATTTAACTTTGTCATTTGCTCATTTTCTTACTTTTTGGTTGTTTATTGTCTATAAATTATAATACATCATATATGTTATCATTCTTGTATTAAAGACTTGTACATTTTCTTTTCTATACACCATCTTTCTCTCCACTCCTTCAACTTTGTACTCGTTCGAATCTCTTCATTATATTGCAGAATGAGCTTTAAGAGCTGCACTAGAAAAAACTTTATGTATCTCTAATTTTTTTGTCAAATCTATAAATTATTCTCTATATCTGGTCCAATACTTTTAATGAGGTTAAAAGTGATGACTAACAGTGGAAGATAGACTTTGTTAAAAGGAGCTCAAAGAGCTTTAATAAAAGAAGGTTCTGAATTTTTAGCTTCTTTATTATATCTTTGACTTATTCTCTCTAAATTTGGTATGCCTTTTGATGAGTGTGATCGAAGTAGTTGATAGTAGGCATAAGCCGAAGAGAATTAACCATTAGTATTTTTTTTTATAATTGCTATCAAAGGTATCATCTTTCCCAGTAGTTTTACTCAAAATTCGTCATGAATGGTAACATTTTTTTCAACGGTTACTAAACACACTTAAAAGGTTGACATATAACAATGGTAGGATTCACTCAGCTCACAAAACTGTAGTTAAATACCACTTTTAATTACTGTTTAAAGTTTTTTTTTAGTGGGTTGTGTTTTGTGTTATTGAGAATAATGTATAAAATATAAATATATATGCAGTATTTGTCGTTTTGTGTTTTATAGTAGCCAGTCAGCCAAGACCCACATGTCAAACTAATTGAGGTGTATCAGATGTAGAAACTTGAAAGTGAGCTTCTCGGTTAAAGGAGTGATATTCTTAGGCATAATTAAAAGAGTTTAACAGCTTCTAATAATTATAAGATGTACGTAGCTTAACAAAGATAATATTGATTATAGTTTTGAAGATTAATTCATTCTAATTCAAGCATACATACATATACATATAGCTTTGTTCGTGTCCTCTTCCCGATCCCAACTCCTCCCCAGAATTTACTTAACAAGTTCATAATAACTAAGACTTGTAAAATCAGGTGCTGAGTTATAGTCTAGTCGCACAAAACTACCTGTAACTGGAAGGCTGTGAGTTTGATTCGGTTTGTAACTTTAGTATGTCAAGAAAAAACAAAAGAAAATAAGTCTGCCTATATGTCTTGTTAAAAGATAAAGACGCAAGAGATTATCTTGAGCCACACACTGAAAGATTCCGTGCTTGTTTCATCTTTCAAAATCCAGGATTTACAGAAAGCTCTCAAGCACATCCACTTTTAATTTGAAGTCGGAAATTAATTAATCAAAGCCAGAAATATATGATGCGAAATTAGTGAATAAGCCAGAAATATGAAAGTGCGATCAGATATACGGAATGATATGAACACAGCGAAGGGAAGAACAAGTGGTGAAGAAGATGAAGGGAAAGCACATACTTGAACAAAGCAGTCATGGAAGTGAAGCCTGATGAGACTGGCTCCGATACGAGGATCGCTCTGTGAAGCATTCTGGATAACCCCGGATACGATGCCGGTGACGTTAGGGCATGTTTGGTTGTAGAATGTCGGACTCAGTTGAGCATGAGCCCCACATATAGCTCCCAGAACCAAAAATATGGCGCCCCAAACAGCTCCCACCACTCTCACGCCCACAAAACCCATTCTTCTCCTGCTCTTTCTGAGGGTTAAGGGTTATAGGAGAGCTTTATTTATAGACGGACAGAATGAGTTACAGTACCAAATAATGGTGAATAAGAAATTTACAGTAATTTAACCAATTACTGTCATTTAATTTTTTGTGTAAGTGGTCCCCAACGAAAGGCCAAGTTTTTGGACAAAATGAAAAGGAAAAGTCCACGACGAGCCTATGGGACTTTAGAATACCTCTAGAATGCGTGTGACTTTTTCGAGGTGCAGAATAATAATAGTGAGTGTCTTGGATATAAAGTAATTAATTGGTGTGTTTGGTTTAGTTTTTAAATAATAAATTTAAGATAAAATTGATTTTAAAATAATTATAGATAATATATTTTATATAAAAATAATTTTGAAAAAAATAGGTTCTTATATTGCTATTATTATAACATAAAATAAATAAAAATAGAGAGACAAGAATATAACAAAATTTTATAGGATTAAAATAGTTATTTTCTATGTTTAATATCTAAAAATTATTTTAAAAATTGATGGATCTTATATAGAACTATAATAATATTTTAAATTATAATTTATAATGACCTAAATTATAATTTTATTCAAAAATAAGTATACCATTAAAATTAATATTTGGGTGCTTTTAAATCTAAAAAAAAACTTTTTCCCCAAAAACACGGAGATGTATAACTAAGTGCGTGTTTGGCACCCAGTGTTGGAGAATCAATTTTGGGTAAAACCTCAGTTTGGAAAAATTTCACCCAAACATCAATTTTGTGTTCAGAATTGATTTTGGTCAAAACTTCAGTTTGAAAAACTTTGAGCCAAACAGCCATTTTTGTCCAGAATTGATTTTGGGCAAAACTTCGGTTTGAAACCATGGTTTTGAATAAGTTAATTTTGGAACTGTAAAAGAGCTTATAGATTATTCAATTACTATTTTACCCCTATTTTTTCTTATACTCTCTCTCATCTCTCTCTCCTCTCTCCTCTCCATCTCTCTCCTATCTCCTCTCTCTCCTATTTATTCTCTACCATCTCTCATCTCTCATACTTTAATCAAATCATACCCTTTTTAGTAATTTATTAATATAAAAAGTGATTTTACTATTAATCATCCAAATATCTCTATTTGCAAAATTTATTCTTCCCAGAATCTATTCTTTCTAAAATCTATTCTCTAAAATCTATTCTTCTCAGAATCTATTCTCTCCAGAATCTATTCTCTAAAATCTATTCTTCCTAAAATCTATTTTCTAAAACCTAATTTAAACACACACTTTAGATAGGTGAGTAGGGTTACGTATCCTAAAAACCAAGATTAAATTAAAAGAATTTATCCCATATCGTTGTCAGCTTTAGGGTATGCTTTCCCTTTGGTACTCGCCATTCTTATTCTTTTTATGTTTGTCTTCTGTCAACTTTTTAATCTACCCCCAATTTGAGATTAAATTAAAAGAATTTATCCCATATCGTTGTGTATGCTTTCCCTTTGGTACTCGCCATTCTTATTATTTTTATGTTTGTCTTCTCTCAACTTTTTAATCTACCCCCAATTTATATGTTTAATTAGGCGCAAATTCTTATTATAAAATACATCTAGTCATTTCATCAAAAAAAAATTTCAATTTACTTGTATTCAGTACCATGGACTATATCCAAAGAGTCGTAAAAATTGTAATTAATAAGATTTTTTGTAATAAAAAATTGATATAAGTTAAATTTAAAAAGTTTATAAAAATTAAAATATATCTCTAGATTTAAATAGTATTTATAGAAATACTTATAATCACTCGCTGATAAGGTCTTACTCGTTGATAACTAAATTTAAATTTATGATTTTCTGGGTTATAAAATAACTTCTTATGAAATAAATTTTTTAACATAATTAATAGAATTCTAAATAGGAGTAATTTTGAAATACATAATTACTAATACTCCACTTAGTAACTTATTAAAATAAAGATAATATTTTTTAAAAAATAAAAAAAATATTTATCCGATACTTAATATATTATCTAATTAAAAAGTTAATATTTATCTTAAATATAAAATATATTTTTTATATTTATTTTTTTTAATTATTTTTATTGATATTTTTTAATAATAATTAAATAATAAAGTGGGTGGAGGAATTAAAAAATAATTAAAATATTTTAAAAAATAAAAATTATATTAATTAATTTAAATAAATTATATAATTAAATATATATTATATTAAAGGTTTGGGAAGACTAATAAAGTATGAAGAAATTATCTATAATAAGTGACCCAATCCACATAAGCCACCCGTCAATCCTTGATGGGGCATGAACGAGATGAGTTATATTATTTTTTGTTTATGAACGAGACAAATTTTGTATATTGTATAAATTATATTTAATTACGTATAAATTTAAAATTTTTTAAAATATAAATAATTTATACATAACTAAAAATACCTTATACAAATTAGATAAATTGCATATGTTTAAATTTATATTCTTTTAATTAATAAAACTATTAAATAAATATTTATTTAATATTTAATATAAGATCTATTTATGTTTTTAGATTAAACGTATTGATACTTCTTTAATAATTATTAAATAAGAGAGAGAGAAATTAAAAAAATAATTATGATATTTTAATTAAAATATATTATATTAACTTAATATATTTTATATTAAAGATAAAAGAAAGATAAGTATTTCTATAACCAATTTTCGCTGAGAATAAAGTTTAAAAAAGGAATGAGAATTGTGTTGAAACCACTTATTATGATAGTAATCGAAACAGAAGCAAACAATAACTTACCGTTCTTTAGAAAGCGCTTCGTTGAAGCAATGCTCTTCTTGTTGGCTTATATGGATTGCATTGAAACATGTTTGAGAGGTGAGCAAGAGATAGAATGCAGAATGGCTCTAGATGTATTATTCTGTATTGACTCCGTCGAGAAAGAAGACAAAGAAAGGAAGACGGAGGATATGAAGGTGGTTGTTTGGAGTACTCAGAGGGAGGATGAAATCAAATTTTTTGGATGAGATCCCTCGAGGTGGTGGCCACGATATTCCACAATGATATTGGCAAGTGCCTAAACAAAATGAGTATTTGTGGTCGTCATAAAAGAAATTAGACGGAGAATTTAATGGAGTATTTGAGATTACAATATTAAGAGAGCGCAATATCCCCTATATACTATTGTCTAATCCTAAAATTGTCTCAATATTGCAGACCAAACAGTTGAATTTAATCCCTATGTCAATTCTAATGCCACAATGCTACATATAAGGCGTAGGGTTGAAGAGTCCAACAGGGCAGGTGGACTGTGGGGCCACATTAAATCAAGTTTCATTAAGGTGCCTGGCACCTTTCCCATTAATATGTACGTTCTCTGCGGGCCCCACAGACAGATCCTTCATTATTCACCTAATCTCCCTTTCCTCTCCTTTCCTCTCGCCCTTTTTTAAATATAAATTATCTAATATTTATATAAAAAAAATTATCTAATAAATAGAATCAAATGATTTAATTATTTATACGAAATTCCAGTGTTTTGCATCTTGCAACTTTGAATATGATACAAAACCAATTTAGCGGCTTCACATTATCATCTTGTTTCGTTCGTAATCCATCTGCTCTCTCAGTCACAGATTGCAGTCTTGTCTAGAGAAAGACTTTTTTATACCCTAAAATGCCCTCGTCGAAATTGGATTAATTACACTCTCATTCAGTCTGAATAGTTTAACAAACCGTGTTAAATCAGTTCTTCATACTTTATAATGCAATTAAAAAATTAGTTAAATAATACCTAAGGCTTTGAATGAAAGATTAGATGAGGATAGGGTGGGAAGATCACTATAAAGTGGAATAACATATAGAGTGGAGCAAGTAAGAGGAATATTAAAAGTATGATCAGGGAATGGTTAGACATTTTTTTTATTATTGTTTAGCCAATAAGTTATGATTTTCTCCATGTGGTTTGATTATATGAAAATAAAGGATTTACCCCATGTCACCTACTCTCAACATGTTTCAAAGTTAGTAACCCAAAAAAAAAAAATGTTTCAAAGTTGAAAATATGGATAAAGCCACGTGAGTGTGGCTTTAGTAGTAGACCAAGACATGTTACGAATAAGTCTAGGATTGAAACCCTCCACTGTTATTATTCATTTTTAGGCTTTTTATGAATCTTTTTAATTGTTTGTATTTTTTTTATTTTTAGTTTGGAATATTTATTTTATCTTTATTGATGAAATAAATGTTGGGTGGAGTTTAATTAAGTGTAATACTTCCCCAGTTCCATATATAAGAAAAGTTTTTTTTTCCAGAGTGTTATTATTTATAAAAGAAACTAATAGCAGCATGTCTACAATTTTTAATATAATTTTCTATTTTTTTACCTCTATTAATTATTAGTCTCACTACATCAATTATTTTACTGTCTCTTTCCATAAATAGAATGTTTTTAAAAAATAAGTTATATTTTTTATATATTTATTATCTTTAACTAATTTTAATCAATTTTTTATTTACATAATTTAATTATTCACATCTCATAAAAAGAAAGAGAAGGAGTGATATTTTAATTAAATATAATTACATTTCCTACTACAAACTAGTACTTTTCCATAAGTCACTTTTAATATTCTTTTAACCAAAGAAAATCTTAAAATTTATTATATCTATCTAAGAATTTAATAAATTTTTAACTGATACATACATTAGCCCTATTTTAATAACATACACACACTAAAATTTAAATGAGAAAAATTATAAAAGTTAATGATATATTTTATAATTATGATGAGAACAAAATAAATAATTTCCTCCATATTTTATAAATAGAATAAGAAGAATGCAGTTTAGCCGTCCGATGAAAACAGAGAGTGGGATGGGAGATCAACGAATGAGTTGAAAGTTGGACGAGGTGACTCTGCCAACGGGACAGATGGCAAACTCTCCATACGCTTCCAATGACACCCAGAGAAAGCCTAGCCTAATTTGAAGTGCTTGAATAGTACTCCTCCGCTTAGTATAATTATAAAGATTAACTGAATAATTAAGTAAATTTCTCTGACTAGTTTCACCTCTTGTGAACTGTGGCCTCACGAGGGGGTGAATATCCACCGCCTACGGCAATATCTTCTTGAAGTCTAATTTTAATTATGAATACGGATAAATATGTAGGACCCATGTGTTTATTAAGCTATTAATTATTAAATAAATTTTTTTGACAGATTAAAAAAATAAAAAAATTAATTAATTATAATTAATATAAAAATTAATTAATTAATTTGAATAGATTAAAAAATATATTATATAAATTTTTTAGGGATTATATTTAATCATAACTAAATAATTTATTTAATTTATTTAATTTTCTCTAAAAA
This sequence comes from Leucaena leucocephala, assembly GCA_037074615.1. Classification (NCBI taxonomy): domain Eukaryota; kingdom Viridiplantae; phylum Streptophyta; class Magnoliopsida; order Fabales; family Fabaceae; genus Leucaena; species Leucaena leucocephala. The sequence continues at coordinate 5,150,525 of CM073535.1, read as the reverse complement.
AAATTAATCAATTTTTACATTAAAAATATAGAATTCTATAGTGCCTACACTTTATTATTTTTCTTTTACGTCATTTCAATAACTACCCTTGCTAGAAGCTCAAAGATAAGATGTTGACGGAGACTACAATATCTAAGATAAGATATCGGTGCGTAATTTATTGTTTATTGTCTCTGTTTTTTTTTTCTAGTATAATATTTGTTGATTGTATTTATTGATGCATTGCATGTATTTTGTTCGTATCGTGTTCATTATAACATTTAGGGTTATACATAAAGTCTATAGTCTGGTATATCCTATTCAACCCATAATAAAAATATCCTGCCCAACCCGATAAATATAGAGCTAGGCTGCAAAATATAGCTCATGCATTTTTTGGATTGGGTACCAAGCATAGGGGTTACCTTGCCTTGGGCATGAGCACTTATTCTTTTATTTTTTCTCTATCTTATAAGGGAGAATATGATAGCTACTGGTGACTATAAGGTAATTTTAAAAATATAAGTAATTGAGTATGTAAGTTGTATATTTTAATATTTATCATTATACTAATTTTTTCTTCTTTTTTTAACTTTGTTAATTATCATATGATTACATTACAGATTATAATTACTTATTTGATTTTTTTAAATACTTTATCTTTATCAATATTGGGGATATTGATGTAAAGTTATAATTACAAACTACTTAGATTTCAACGCTTATTTTTTATATGCAATGGATCTTAAGATTTTAATTATTATCTTTGTTCTCTTATTATTAGTGGATTATAGATATTATTTAACTCTTGAAGACACATGAATATTGTATTATTTTAGAAGTTTATAATTGCAGATTTTTTTCACAACATGAGTATGACATCACGACTTGGGCATGTTCAGCCCGCCCATACTTAGCCCGCTCATGTCCAGCCCAAAATTGTTAGGGTTTTTACCTGACAGGGTCGGGCATCGGGCTGTAAAATGCAGCCCATATATTTTTTGGGCAGGGCACCGGATAGAAAGGTTACCCTACTCAACCTTACCCATGCACACCCCTAATAACATTGTACATTAATCATTTTTAATAACTTCAGGCATGTTTGATACAAGTGAAAATGTAATATTTTAGGATAATGGAAGTTACTTCCATTTATAATATTTTAGACTATTTTAATTATATAAAAAAATTTAAAAAATAAAAGATAGAAGTAGAAGTGAAATATTTTAAATTATTTTATCCTAAGTTATAAAATTTTTAAATAACTTTAACCTTGCCTAAATTATAAAAAATATATTAAATTATTTTACCATAAATTATAAAAAAATATATCAATTATATACTCATTTTTATTATAATAAATAAATTTTTAATTTAATTTTATTTTTATTTCTACTCCTATACAAAACTCTTCGTCTCTTTATCATCAACTACTACAGCTATAAAATACTACTAATTTATCTTTAATTTTCAACACGTGAAAGGAAACGAACATTTTAAAAGTTTCTTTGACGCATTCGCTTAATAATTATCTTCTTTTTCTTTCATAATTAAAGTTAGCAAACAATAATAATTGAATTGAAAAATTAGTATGGTAAATATTATCTTAAGCTTTTAAAATGACAGGTATAAATATAAAAATATATTTCAAAGTGACAGTTGGAATGAAAGGAAAAGGATATGTATTCTATAATATTTAAAAAGTCAAGCAAGAGTCATTATACGACATGCTACAACCTACAACATAGAATAGTCAAATATCTTACAAAATCAAAACTAACCTATATATGAATTTGGAATTCTGCTTGATGACTTTTCCCCCCGTGAAAGCTACGTTATTTGGTCAAAGACGTGTGCTTTCAACCAAATAACGAATAAATAAATTAAGGCCAAGGCGTGTGCTATACATCCATGATCCATCTAGCACCTCGTATTTCTAGCTACACTGTATCAGAAAAATGCTAAAATCAATATTCAATATGTTCAATATTAATTTCAATTACTTTAGTTGTCACCAATAAAAATGTTCTTTTTAAGAAAAAAAGGTTCCCATGCACTCTTCATAACATATATAAATTTATAATAAATTATATTATTTACATATAGTGAATAACACACATACAAAAGATGTTCTTTCACCAATTATATTTCTAAAAAATTTTCCTATCTTCTATCAATATAAAATTAGTCTAATAATATAAAATATTATTAAATTATTTTAGATATTGAATTTAATTTTTTAAAAAAATATATATATTAAGAGGGATAATTATAAATTTTAAAATTGGAGATGTGGGTGATAGGATCTAATAAATAATATAAATTTTTTTTATTAATTATTTTATATAATTATTTATTTTAAAATTGTTCACATTTATTTAGTTATTTTTATTTGTACAAAATATGCCGACACTCTTAGACCGTTCAAAGAAAATAAATGTGGAAGATGCAGAGCCACGTGCCGGGGGGTTATAGGTGATATTTGAAAGAAAATTTTCTCCCAATGCACGATGATGCCTGTAGATAACGTGGTTGAAAAAGGGCATGTGGATAAAACACGCGCTTGAATACAAGTGAGCGCAATTAGGTATATGTTCCATCTAGAAGACTGAAATTGAGTGGGATGAAAACGACACATGGTCGAATTATTCTTACATTTGTCGTATATCAATATATATAACACCAAAAGCTAACTATATAAAAATTAATTATACATTCTGTTATTTTTTTTACCATCAATTATTGTGTTCACTATATATGTATAATCAAGTTAACAATATACATAAATGCAAAAAATACAGAAACAAATTAATTGCTTAAGAAGAAAATGACTAATTTTAGTATAGTTTAGTTACTAATATCGTCTATAATTCAAAAGTTGGATTATTTGAAGTTTGCTATACTGTCGTAAACTGGATATTTTGTTTATAGTACTTTGTAATGTATCTTTTTACTTATTAATATCATTTTGGCTCTCACTTGGTTTCTGTTTATAAGGAGTGGTTATGCATGGATTAATCTTGTATGTACCCATTCGTTCATTAATTCATCCAGTCTTTTAATTAGATGCGATATTCCATGCCAAAATGGCTTGATAATATTTAAATTTGATATTGCTATATAAAAGAAAAACAAACATGAAAGTTGATATTATTATTCGTGGCATGCATAATAATAAATTATCATGGCCACAACAAAGTACAGGTACAAGGTACACAACATCCACACCAACATAGATATATAAATCGACCCATGCATGATCATGTTATTTAGATAGAGGTAACAAGAGCATCATCATGAGATTGTTTGGTATTAGTGAATGGATCAGGGGAGCGTGAGTTGACAAAATTACAGTGAGATCGAATTTGGCCACCAGAGGCAGTCAAGGGGCTGATATTACCCATTTTGATCATGGAAGCTGCGAACTGAGAGAAGAACAGTTCTTGGTTGAAAGCGAAGCTGTTGACAATGGGGACGGTGTCAGCACCAGAAGTGGAGAACAAGACTTGGTCACTGTTAAGCAGGCCACTGTGAAATTGAAGGTTGTTGTAATAGTTCTTGTCGAACTTGTCAGGAGTGGTCGGGTCAAAATTGGCCAAGTTGGAGCCGTCTCCATTCTTAGGGCATCTCAGGCGAAGCATTTGAAGGTACAATGGGTTGAGAGTTGGGTCGGGTCGACCAGTGCCAGTGAAATTGTATAATCTGTCCACGAAATTGCTGCAGTGTGATCTTCCAAAAGTGTGAGCACCAGAGAGAGCAACGAGATCAATGGTGTTGAGGCCCTGAGCAGCGAAGGAGGCTTTGAGTTGAGTCAAGTTGAAGAATGGAGGAGGAAGGTTTGTGTTGGCCAGTGATCTGTTGGCGGTTGTGCTGTCCCTTCTTCCCAGTTGAACACTCCATCCCCGACCACCCGCCTGTCATATTCTTATGATATAATATATTTTATCTAAAACATTAATTGTTTTCCATTTACTATTTCTAATTAACTATATAAAACTTCCTAACTAATTAATTAATCAAACTCTTCTACCCATTAATGATGACTTTTATTAAGGTAATTTTGATATTTTATGAGAAATAATTAAATTTTAATTAAGTTTTTATTAGGTGTTTATAATAAACACAGAATTTCTTTTGTCACGTGCAAAGTTGGTACAAGCACTTATGCGTGAGACCAGTTTCAGTCGGTGCTATTCGCTATGGTGAGATCTATACAGTCTAAAAAAAAGATTTTTTATGCGTGAAACCAGCAGTTTCAGTCAGTGCTAATCTCTACAGTGAGCTCTGCCGAACCCAAATACAATTTTAATGGTACAGATTTTAAATTTTCAATAAAAAATCTCTTTTTTTTCTTCAAAAATTAATAGTTAAGAGAGATTATTTTTATTTTAAATTATGGACACATCATAATAATTTTTTAAAAAGAATTAAATCTGAACCGTTCATATTAGATCTAGAAGGTGATCACCCTTGATTAGCGCTGAAACTAATTCCACACATATAGTGAGGCATGTGTGTTAGAAGAGTAAGGTGTAATACTGTAGGTATAGCTACACGAGGGAAGTGGATAGAAGTACCAAAACGACAGAAACTTGAGAGGCGAGGGCGAGAATATCAGCACAAGACACGGTGGCCGGACAAGCAGCTTCCACCTCAGACTTGATGTTGTTCACCACATCCAATCCTCTGATTGAGTTCACATTTGGAAGCGCGTCTTGTTCGCTGTCTATTGTCTTCGTCTTGTTTAACAATATCGATGCATCGCAACCCTGTCCCACCAACACACAAATTCAATATTCGCATTTTTTAATGTCATATACAATACATATCCTACATGCTTCCCATTTTGTTATTATTATTAATGTCGTCACTGAGATCTGCACATGTTTTTTTTTTGACCCTTTCAACTTCTACTTTCTTTTTCTCAGTATGCGTCATCAAATATAATTATTCCTGCAAATTATTTAGTACCCTATCTATGTATATTTTAAGCCATAAGCCTTACTCTCCAAATAATAACGGTAATATTCAAATGCCTTCATCATGGTGACAAAAGCAAGTACAAATTATATATACTCTCTCCAGTCATAATTATAAGAATTAAATAAAGATTTTATTTTAATTCTAAATATAATACTCTAATTTATTTTATTTCTCAAAATTATAATTTCTCCTCAAAGTGTTTCTATATAATTTTATACATTAAACATATTTCTATAAAGAGTAGTTCAAACGTATATGACTAAATAGAATATGTTAAAGAAATTAATATATATATATATATAATCATTATAAATAATTAATTTATTTAATTTTTTAATTTATTAAAATTAATTAAGTAGATATTATATTATTGATCAGTAATATTAATTCTTGAAGAATAAAATGATGTATAAAGAAAAGTGAAGGAAATAAAGAAGCACAAACTTGGACGAAGCAATCGTGGAAGTGAAGCCTGATGAGACTGGCAGCAATACGAGAATCAGATCTTAAAGCATTAAGAACAACCTCTGTTACAATGGAATGCACTTTTGGACATGACTTGTCGTAAAACGAAGGATCTAACTGAGCATATGAAACTGATATTGTTCCTGCGAACACCACCAATGCACAGCATAGAGCTGCCACTGAGACACCAAGACAGCTCATTGTTGTCAGTGTTAATGTCAAGTTCTTGTGTGTTCTGAGAGCTCTTAGCGATAATTTATTTATAGAGGAACAGATACATGGATTAGTTTGCCGTGAAGATAATGATAATTGATTATGATTATGGGTTAATTACTAATTAAATATATATTGTGGTCCCTACATGAAACAGAGCAGAGAAACCCATGTTTTATATTTACTGTCGTGCATGCGTTGTGGGCGGCCATGTGTGTGTATAAATATTGCAATGTGGTTCAGTTGAGATTAGAATGATCGATGTTTGTTAAAGGTGATTACTAATATATAACAAAAGTGATTAGTTTTGAATTTTTTTTTTTGACTTATGCTCTTGGGAATATACCATAAAAAGTACCTTTTATATAGCACCAAATATTATCCTGATATTATTTTTCATATATATTCGGTATGCATATAAGAAATAAGATGAAGATATTATGTACTATATAACCTTATATAATAATATAACATGTGCTATGCTACTATTATTACTTTATTTACAGTTTTTGCGATTCAAACGTTGGATTATATTATAAACACAATTTCGTACAACAGAATAGAACGCAACTTTAATTTGGACATGTTTTTCTGTAAAACGAAGGATGTAACTGAGCATACGAAACTGATATTCCCCCGTTTTTTCTTTATAAAGATGCGAAACTGATAATATTCCTGCCACCGAGAGACCAGGAGAACTCCTTTTTTTTCTCCCTTTCCTTTTTTCCATTGTAGTGGGCAGCAATACGTTGTAGAGTAATTATATAGGGATTAGTTGAGAAAAGCGTCATCCATGTTTGTTAAAGGTAATTACTAATATATAACAATAAGTGATTAGTTTTGATCTTCAGCCTCCTTACACTCCCTTTTTGGCCATTAGTCTATATATCAATATATATATATATTATTCCTCCAATCCTTAATATTTAACTTATTTAATTAATTTAATTATATTAAGGTAGTCAAGTTAGTTAATGTAATATTTTTTTATAAAATACTATAACTATCTTCTTTAATTTTATTTCTCCCTCTCTTATATGATTATTGTTGATGGAGTATATATGTAACTAATTTTAAAAAAAATAGATAAATATATAAAAGATATTTTATATTTATAACTAAGATTAACTCCCTATTCAGACCCTATACATCATAATTGTTCTATTATCACTTACATTACAGTTTCCCTTTAAAACATGCACCCCTAATTATGAGTGATAGATTAAACCTGACATTATTTTACTTAATTTTGAAACTATGGTATATTTTTTTTATCTTAATTACATCCACTACTTTGTGATTCAAAAATTCTGTTAGATCTAGTATTATTAGTTTAAGGTTGGTCTGTTGGTGTAATTAAACCCAGATGGTGTTAAATATAGATTAACTAAAAATTCTCAAACCCGATCAAGCATGCATGGCACGGTTTTTCTCAGGTTCAATTTGGTTAAGGTATCGCTTTTCAACCTTTATCCTAAAAATCAACAAATCATGATATCCCAACTTGGTGACAAGGCCTCCAAGTATATATACATATATATTTCCAGTACTACTACAGACTTTGTCAAAATCTATTACAAAAAAATAGAAAAAAAGACAAATGTTGAGAACTTATTTTACCTTGCCTTTCATATGTAACGAAATTAAATTGTTTGAATTATGCAGATACATAGTCAATGTTATAGGTCTAATAGATAGCCTTTTGTTTTAAAACCTTATCCTGTGCGTATATATACAAGGGTGCATAGTTTTAATTTTCAGACCAACTTGTCCACAACTGTCATGCATTTCTGTATTATCATGCGATTTAATTTTTTAGGGATTAAATTATTCAAATCATCCTTAAATTAATTAGTTACGATTATTAATATTTTAAAAAAATGTTAATATATTGAAATAAAAGTATGACAATAATGCCTTAAGAGCCACTAATTTTGAAGCTAAAATAAGTCCTCAAGTTGAGTTTAAAATGCGGAATCCTTATTTACTACGCTCTCAAACTCTTTACCATGTAGTACCGCGCTGTTAAAAACACACAATATTTCTTGTATCAAAAAGTAAGTTAAAGTAAAAAAAAAAGAAGGAAATTATTAGTAATTCATTTCTCGTATTGTTCAATAAGAAAATAGACAAGAACACTCACACAAAAGAAACACTAATGTCATTATTATTAGCAGTGGCATATACAAAAGTTGTTATGACCACAAAAGACAGTACACAGGCACATGGCAAACACAATTCTACGCAGTACAGATAATTAGATCGACCCATGGATCAACGTAACTCAATTAGATTGAGCTGACAAGAACATCACGATCAGATTCTTTGGAGGAAGCGACAGCACGCAAACGAGAGGAATCAGAGTTAACAAAATTACAGTGAGATCGAATTTCACCCTGAGAACCAGTCAAGGGTTTGAGATTACCCATTTTGATCATGGAATTAGCGAACTGAGTGAAGAAAAGGGCTTGATCGCTAGCAAAGCTATTGACAATGGCGATGGTGTCAGCACCAGAAGTGGAGAACAAGACTTGGTCACTGTTAAGGAGGCCTTTGTGAATTTGAAGGTTGTCGTAATAGTTCTTGTCGAACTTGTCGGGAGTGGTCGGGTCGAAATTGGTCAAGTTGGATCCGTCTCCATTTTGAGGGCAGATTCCTCGTAGGGTTTGAAGGTATGTCGTGTTGAGAGTTGGATCGGGTTGACCAGTGCCACTGAAATTGTATAATCTGTCTTCAAAATTGCTGCAGTGTGACCTCCCAAATGTGTGTGCACCTGAAAGTAAAAGCATATATCAAAACTCAAGAGTAATAAAAGAAGCTTTATCAGCTTAACCACGAGTCTCGAGTTTGTGTACATCTAAAGACAGAAACGTCTTTAGAAGAGCTAGCCATCTCCAAGTGGATCCATAATATTTGAATATAATCGAATTAGATAGACGTATTAAAAAAACGAATAAAAGAAAAGACAGAAAGAAAGCAGATACGTATATACCAGAGAGAGCAACGAGATCGGTGGAGTTGAGGCCCTGATCAGCGAAGGAGGCTTTGAGGAGAGTTAAGTTGAAGAAGGGAGCTGGAAGGTTTGCATTTGCCAGCGTTCGATTGGCTGTTGTGCTGTCCCTTCGTCCCAGGGGAACTTTCCACCCGTTTCCATTAGTCTGTGTTATTTAATTATTCAATATTATTATTCACCATTTCTAACTTTTTTTAAATAAAAAAAAGAGAGAAATGGAAAACTCCATCCTTATTGAAACATGCTTCTCAAGCATGGCCGACAACTTCCACTTTTAATTTCCCCACATCCAATGTATTTGCATATGTATGTATGTCCTTTTTAGAAAGAATGAAAGATAATTAAAGTGCATGTACCCCTAACCCAAAATATGCTAATAATTGACACATCCATTACGTACTCTATTATATATGGAGGACCACTCAAATTTACTTGCGTGCATAGTAAAAGCCTATTCATACGGGGCATGTCCTTTTTATATCAATGGGAATGGGATGGAGTCAGTATCTCAGAATGAGAGAGGTAGATATTAAAAGGAACATATATTATAAAAAATTGACATAAATTCTGAGGTCAGATATGAATAACATCTATATATATACTCCCTCCAGTTCAAAGGCACCTTTTAGAAAAAATTATTAGTCCCTAATATAAATAATAGAGACTTAATTTTATCCCTAGTTTGATTAAAGAGATAAGAGATGTAAGACAGAATGCACATTCTTTGGGTAAGGTTGATTGTTTTTTTTTTTTTTTTCAATTTAATGAATTAACCATTCTTCCTTATTCTGGTGGGTTGGTTGAAAGCAGACTTATAAAAGTAGGGAATAGTACCAGAATAACGGAGACTTCAGCAGCGATGGCGAGAATATCAGCACAAGAGACGGTGGCGGGGCAGGCGGCTTCCACCGCAGACTTGATGTTGTTGACGATATCCAATCCTCTGATCGAGTTCACATTTGGGAAAGCATCTTGCTCGCTGTCTATTGTGTCCGTCTTGTTCAATAATATTGATGCATCACAACCCTGCATGCCCCACAGACACCAACACACCGAAAGTACACCCACTTGTTATATATATAATCAACTTTACTCTGAAAAAAAATCAATTCACTCAAATTTATTTGATTCATTTTAACTATGATTTTTCCCTTCAAACCACTTCATTAATCCATTTTAAGGTTCAAAAACTGTAGTATAGTTTTTGCTCCTTTACATGTTCAAAACAAGTGAATAGACTGTTGACATGTTTAAGCCTTCAAGGGCGATACAAGGTAGCCACTTTTGTTGAAACTTCCATTGAACGTACGTGAAGAGACATTAAGAGTACGACTTATAACAACATACGAAACTGCAGAGAAATTCATCCAACTCTTCATTATTGTCCATACTTTCCATTTTAATTAATATTCTAAATTAAACTTAGATCTACACATATATATCTCAGCTTTATTAAAATATTTCCTTTCTTTTCTCTTCGAAGTATCATCTTGCAATATCCCAGTTATGATCTTGTCCACAGTGTATATTTAATTAATTTATAAATGGCTCTTTTTCAGACAGATTAAGCTCAAAACAAAACATGAAAAATGGACTAAAATAGTAACACTTTAATTCCTGTCATAATAATCAAATCTACTTATTAAGACTTCTCACCATCGCCATCAAATAATCTCATCAACAGAAAAGTTCATAAACTCGATCAACATCTATACCAAAACAACGATAATTTTTAGATTGAGCTTTAAGTAACCACTAATCACCACAAGGTTCGTGATTAGAAAAAAGCGTTAATTAGAAGACGAGGTAGAGGAAGTGAAGGAAGGAGACTAAAAATGAAGAGCGTACTTGGACAAAGCAATCGTGGAAGTGAAGCCTGATGAGACTGGCACCAATACGAGGATCAGATTTTAAAGCATTATTAACAACCTCTCGTACTATCGCATGGAGCGTAGGGCATGTGGTTTTGTAAAAGGAAGGATCTAACTGAGCGTAGGAAACTGATATTGTTCCAGCGAACACCACGAATGCACAGCACAGAGCTGCCGCAGAGAGACGAAGAGAAGTCATGATGATTCTTAGCTTAATTTCTCTCTGTCAAGTGTGAGAGCTCTTCATATTGAGCGTTTATTTATAGACGACAAATGGGTCGGTGTGGGCATCAAGATATTGATAATTCATAATCATGGTGATGGGTTAATTACTACGGTAATCTTGTGGACCCCACGTATGAAAACGACAAACCCCATGCCTTATATTTATGGTCATCTATAGTGGGTGGCCATATAGATTGTACAGTGGTTTAGTTGAGAAGAACGTGATGTTTGTTAACTCTGCATAATTAATAAATGATTAGTTTTCATTATTTTTCTCAATACTTCAATAAATGATTATAAATATAAACATATTAATAATATCGAATACAAATTTATATCGCAGTTTATAATTTAAATAACTTGTATTAGGTTTTTAATCAAACACTTAAATCGTGGACCAAGTTTTATGGGACAAGTACACAACAATTGCCACTATTAGCAGCTGTAAACACACATTAATATACATTATAGTGTATTCTGAGAGAACGCAGATGCATTTTTTGCCTGTAAAAGTTGATAATTACAATTTTACCCTGGTTTGGGGGACTAGGTCAATTCAACGAAGGACATGGTTTTGAATAGATGAAGCTTTATTCCATCCTTTTGCATCAACTTGTGCATATATAAAAACATTGAACACTGTGAAGAGGCTTCTTTTAAGGTCACTGCACGTTCATTTTCAGCCTATGCTTCCTTTTGGTCAATAATGTATCGATATATATATATATATATTTGAAGTGTACTATTGTTACTTTCTTCACAATTTTCACTTAAAAAAAATCACCGTGATGCGTGCTAGACTGACGCATATTATGTTTTATTATTTTATATTTAATTTAAAGCAAATCCGAGCATGTTTTCAAAAATCTTTTCTAGAAGGAAGAGACATTAAACAAGGTTTGATAATTTTTTTCAGAAAATTTAAAAAATAAATCATATTTTTTCATAATTTATTAATAGTATTATGTATTATAATATTGATAATTGACATATTGAATTTTTCATGATAAATTTTCCTTACTTTTCTAAGATAGAAAAATGCATTTAAAGATCCAAATTTTAAGAAATTGAAAGAATCCTAGAAATATTATTTCAAAATATTGGGAAAAAATCAGGTGAATTATTTTTTATAGTTGGTTCATTAGGATTAGAATACGTCTAATTAGTAACTTACCGCTCTTATCTCCTCATCATCTTTTTGTTATATTGCTTCAGTAAATTTCTTTTCTGGAGGGGGAACTCTTGAAGAGATTTCAAAAGCCATATTTTCGAATATGACCTAAAAGAAAATTAGATACTATACAATAATATAGATTATCTAATACTAAATAATTATATATTAAAATAAAATAGCAAAAAGTTATAGAATATGTCAACAATTTAAACTCTCTTAATTACCACATTTTTTTCTTGCCTTCTTAAGTGAAATAAAATATACTATGTATAGTACTAATGACAATGTGGGTTGACGCTTGCGTTTTGTGTAATAAAAGGTTATTGTGGTGATAAAGCCTCGAATGTTAAGAGGGGTAATTAAGGGTAATTTACTTCGTAAAATTATTATATTACACGTCATATCATATTAATCATCAGTTTTGAACATTTAGCTTCTGTATAAGTTTAAGATGGTTAAATTATTTGGTTTAGAGGAATAAAATTAATTTTTTTAAAGTATAAATATTAAATTATAAAGATTAACTAAATAATTAAGTAAATTTCTCTGACTAGTTTCACCTCTTGTGAACTGTGGCCTCACGAGGGGGTGAATATCCACCGCATACGGCAATATCTTCTTGAAGTCTAATTTTAATTATGAATACGGATAAATATGTAGGACCCATGTGTTTATTAAGCTATTAATTATTAATTAATAATTAAAAGAAGGAAAGATACTAAAGCGGGAAAGAATGGTAAAAATAGAAGAAGCGAATCTTACCATATATTTACTCTTATTCCTTGTGTGGTTAATCTCACTATATCCCAAATAATATGTGGAAGATGTCAAATTTGAGATGATCAAAATGAGGCCAAATAAGTAAATTCAAATTATAGAGACGAGAACCACCTAATTTTCTGACTTTTTTGGCTCTGCAAATTACATATCTTACGGTTTCATACAGCATTTCTTAGGTAAGCTGTGAATCCGGAAACAGACACCGACAACTTAGATTTTTCATATTTATATTATATTATGAATTTGGCCTAATGTTTTTTTATTTGTTATCTTTTTATTATAAATAATCTTATCCTAAAAAAAAATCAAATCTTAATTTTGGTATATTGAGAATAACTAATCACTTTTGCTAGATACAACCAATGTGATGTAAATAGTTATATAAAAATATTATTATATAATGGGCAAACATAGATTAGTTATAAATTTTGAAAGATTAGTTATAAACAATGAAATATTAATTGAAAATAAAATGTAACTTAAAAAATTATAAATCCCAAAAATTAAAGTAAATTTTAAAAATATTTTACAATTTATAACTTATTTACAATTAATCTTCATACTTTTGTAATTAAGCTTCCGTAATAATCTACAATTTTTTTTTACAATTAATAGTCCATTTCCAAATAATTATCCAATATTTTACAACAAAGCTTTAGAGATTTGCAACTAATTAAGCTTTTGAGTTTGCAGTTAATTAAACTGTGTTATCAACTAAACCAACTATATATATACGTAAGATCATTTCAGCCTATTAATTTTAATTTTTAACCTTAATACTTATCAGACATTTCACAAATTTATAGGACTTGGGTGTTTTTTTTTGGTGATCTCCCTCTACGAACATGATTCTTTCTTATTTATTTATTTATTTATTTTTATCTTTAGTGTAAACGAGAACAGAGTATTAAAATTAAGAGGCACACTTTTCCCACACGTTCATATCTTTTGTCAATCAGTTAAAACTTCTCCAATAATATGCAATGAGACAAAGACATTATTAATTGCAGCTATCGTCACATGACATTTAAGTTTAAATAATATTAATTAATTAATTTTCTTAAATTATAAGTTAATTATGTGTTTTTATCTCTAGTGCAGCTAGAGCTAGGGATGGTACGTGTTGATTATTCAAGTCAATAATATAAATATATGGTTTTGTTAATCAAAGTAATCTTTACTAGTACACCTACCAAGATTTTTTGTCTCTCGAATCTCATGTTCTAAACTTGTTATTCAAGTGTTGGACTTTTGTACGTAATTAAGCGTAAACTTCGCTTTAGTTTTCCATAAAACATGGAGCTCCTTCTAAACAAATCCTCCTTCTCATCTTAATTGTCGGATAAATTAAGTTTTAAAGCCTTAGCTACTTTATCTATCCTAAATAATTAAAGAGCAAAGACGTGGTAATTAACTTTTCTTTCCAATCTTGACCCCAACTTAATTTCACAAAGTTGTCAACGTTCTTTTAATTCCTAGACTAGACAACATTTCATTGTGATCATTAATTTCATTAAATTAAGGACAAAATTAAAAAAAAACACATTTTTTTTATAAGGTTAAGGATATCATCAGTCTACTTCGTTTGATCTTTATTATAGGATACTTCTGATTACTTTTCACATACTATTTTTTAATAACTGTAAAATTAATCACCACTATTTCTTTTTTATTTCTAAATTTCATATAGATCCTCCTCGTAAATTAAAATTTTAAAATTCACGTTAATTTTAAATTTTAATATTGATATGTCTAATATTGACTTGAGATATTGAAAAGTAAACAAATCTCCTTTCTTTGGGGTGTGTTTGTCGGCGTATCAGTGGACTAATATTGAGGCAAATGGCGTGTGTTCGTCACACATCTCACCCCAACTACTTCACCATCACACCTGCACGTACAAGATCTTCTAGAATCATTTAACTTAATTTATTTAAAATAACGACGAGTCGACGAAACACACATAATTAAAGTCACAGCACCTTAAAATTTATACGATCATCCTTCTACTGTGTCGTTTTATTTTTTTTGTTTGTATTTGTTATTCTCACGTAAGAGAGAGGAGAGAGTGGGATTCGATGCGGGTGAAGTAATCATCAGCTACGAGTTAACAACATGATGGCATGCAATTTAGATATTAATAAAATATGTAGGTTATATTTGGATGGATAAAAGAATAAAGAAAAAATAGATTTTTTTTAAAAGTTTTCTCTCCTAATATTCTTTTCTTCCTAATTTTATCCCATTCAAACATGGGGTAGTATATAATTAGTACACACATCTCATGGTTACTTATCATATTCTTAGATTAATCGTTTGTAAAAATTAATTATTGAAGCGAAATGTTTGAATATTTTTTAGAAAAATAGAAAATATGATTGTTGTATTTGATTTTATTTATTATTAATTTAATATCTAAATTTTTACTCAATATATATAACTTTGTTCCTATAATTTCTTAATTTGAAATAACTCAATCTTTATAATTGTCAGACCGTCATTTTATATAATTCTTTAACTTAATCAAGTACAAGAAATGAGTTTTATTGAGTAAAATTATACTCATCTCAGATAAGGGTTTGTCAAAATTTTAAATGTGCATTTAATAAAACACCGAGTAAAAATCTAACGCATCTCAAAGTAGCTTCTGAGTTATCGTGGGTTAGACTATAAACGTGGTTAAATAAAAAAAAATTATCCAAACAAGCAATAAATAATTTCAACTAGCTTTTGAGCCTCAAATCTCAATTTCTAAACCTCTTGTTAAAATGGAAGGAAAAAGATTCCTTCGTTTTGATACTTAACAAGCCTATCGACCCTGTGTACGGGCAATTACTTTTACCTTAGATAGATTATTTAATGGTTGATCATATAATTAGTACTTAGTTCATGAAAGCAGACGCGTTTACATAGCGTAACAGGATAGCACATACATATTTAGAAGCAAACCAAGAAAACCTGTATGTTGAAATAATAATCATTTATCATAAATATAATTACACCACCCAAGTGGCTAACTAATTCATAAGTACTGTATATGTTGCTGGCCTGCGTACTCAAGGAAGGAAAGAAAGGATCTTCTTTGTTCTTGTAGATTTCAAAAAGTTGCTTTGAGTAATTAAACGCCATTGTTCTGCATTCTTCAACTCCTCTGGCATCATATTCCTCCAACTCCTTCACAGACTTTTTCACATCACCGAAGGGATCTCCATCGGTGAGGAACTCGGCCAAAGTAATGCCGCTGCACAAGTGAAGGTATAGAATTATAATTATTACAAAGATAAAACACGTAGAGTCCATAATTGAAATGAGAATAAAGACTTCACCCAACGCCATGGCAGGAGGAAGTGGAATCTCAAATCAAAATAACAATATTGCCTGGGAAAGCTGAAGGAACCAATATAACATGAAGAAGGACGGGATGGAAGAGCACCTGAGGAATTTATTCTCCACTGGAAAATGTCAAAATTGGTTCACAGTGGCAATACTAACGAATGAATTAATGCTTATGGAGCAGTTGTTGTATGCCCATAGAGAGCTTGGGAACATAAATTCTATTGGGCACCGAATGGATTCATAAATGCATTAATAAACATAGGCAGTTGGACTACCATTGCAAGGGGCGCTATTAGTGAGAAAATGAAATTTGAATTTGAATTTTGATCCTCAAAATGAAGGAGCAATGTGAACGGTATTACACAAATGGCCCAGCGATTGTAGAGGCCATTAACCAATAGTATTAGAGAGAGATAATCACCTAATTAGTACAAATGACCCAATAATTAAGCAGCAAGTACATTTTAAGGGATATATTGATGATGACAATTACTACTACAAATTAGCGGGTAACATTGCCTTTATAATGTATAATGAATGCAACTTTTGAGAACATATTATTAAACAAGTTGGTGTGTCCTCTCCAACGCACAAAGAGGAAAGTGCAACTCTCCCAGTCCCACTCTTCTGTATTTTATTTGATTTATTTCAAAACTAATAAAGGGCAAAGCAAGTCCACATCTCAAGTCATTTTCTCTTTATTTCCCTCAAGTTCATCAATCCAAGCCCTTCATTCTCTCAACGGCAAGGATATTGCCACGTCACTAACCCCTAACCAAACTAATGATGCTTCAACAGTCCAATTAAAACTTAACAGTGCATATTATTAATCATGCAACAACATTTCCTTCTTGAACAATTACATCAACTTTGACATTGGTACAAAATCCTAAAATTCCAATAAAATTTAAATCAACAGAGACGTTCTTCTCTGCTTTTTATTTAGCTTGAACAACTTTTCCAATTTATATGTACACTTGTGGAAATCAAGAATTAAAAACCATAGAGGGTCTCATATTTCAATTTTATTAATTAACCCTCCTGCAATTAGTTCTGATTTGCCCATTGCTTCCTTTCAAGGGACTAATGTTACCCATCTTGATCATGGACTGAACGAAGCTAGTGAAGAACTCGCTTTGACTACCCGCAAACCTATTGACGACGGCGACGGTGTCCGATCCGACGGTGGAGAACAATTCTTGATCAGATTGAAGAAGACCTCGTCCACTTTGAAGGTTTGTGAAGTAGTTGTTGTCAAAGGTATCAGGAGTGGTTGGGTCTAGTTTGTTTAAGGTACCATCGTTTCCCCCTTGAGGACAAGCCTGACGAAGTGTTTCCAGATAAGTAGAGTCTAGAGATGGATCTGAACTGTTGCTATTCTCAAAGTTAAATAAACGATCACGGAACAACACACACTTTGCCATCCCAAACGTATGTGCTCCTGCGAAATTAGTCATCAACAGTGCAGATTAATTACTTAATATGTACATTATCAGTGCCAGCTAAAACAAACTTTTACACTAGTTGTGTCATTAATCATGGTAAAAAGTCTCTTTTGTACGTCGATTTTTGCACGTGACAACCGGTTTAGAATAGTTTTTAAACTGGCTGTATCTACATCGTCTTGAGAACTGGTGTAAAAAGACCCTTTCTCTACTAGTCTGAATTACCTGATAGAGCAACGACGTCAGTTGTATCAAGTCCGAGAGCAGAAAACTTGGAAGTGATATTAGAGAGGCCATCTCTAGGGCCTGGGAGGAGCTGAGCTGCATCTTGATTTGCTGTTGTACTGTCTCTTCTTCCCAATTCAACTGCCCATGTTGGCCCTCCACCCTATTATTATAACATGCATGTTATTTCCATCAGGCCTAAGTTCATTATTTTATAATACTTCCTCTTCCAGTCCTTAATATAATATTAGTTTGTAATACAAATTATATTACAAACTGGATGTTATATTAAGGACCGGAATAGTAGTTTTGTCTGTTAATTATTAAATTCATATTTGCAAGTTAAAATCTTTAATACCAAGGAAACTGAGGCTTCTGCAGCAATGGCGAGAATGTCGGCACAAGAGATAACGCCAGGACAGACATTCTCCAAAGCTGTTTTAATGTCATCAACCACGGGATATCCGTCCGCTGAATTGCTGTTGGGACGCGCGTCCTTTTCCGATAAGATTCCGTCGGCATTGTCCAACAATATCGATCCATCACAGCCCTTCATCAAATGAAACACACGATATCATATAAAACTAGTACTCAACATGCACGCAAGCAAAAGCAAGCAATATACTGCCACCAGCTTCTTATAAAACTCACATCAACAAAGCAATCATGGAAGTGAAGACGGACGAGCTTGGCTCCGATTCTGAGTCACTTCAAGCGGCCTGCTCGATGACGCCGCGAACAATGGATGAAGCATTAGGGCAAGTGGTATCATAGAATGAGGAACTAAGCTGAGCAGAAGCTCCGAAAATGGTAGAAAGCAAACAAATACTCAACAGCGAGACCAGAAACGACGACATTTTTTTAATTTAAGCAAAAACCTAAAGCTTGTTACGAGAGGATGAGTTTGAGAGTTAAAGTTGACGAGCACTGGTTTTATAGATGCATGGAACGACGTCCATGATTAGTGGAGGGCTGTGACGTGGTTGACAAAGGAGAATCTTTCTTATTTTGTTGGTGGGTTTGAATCTTCAAACGGCAAAGTGTGCTGAAATTTTCCACTTGCATACTAAGCGACACTAGTTTCAGAGAAGAAGAAAAATAGCCTAATGATTTGGAAGTGAAAAATTCACCTAATGGCCATCTGTACGGATGAACAAATATATAGCTTGTCAATATTAAGGTTTAACTGTTCTCAATTCTTTGTATAGTTAAAGGATCTACAGCTGCTTCAAAGTTCAAACGCAGTGGACATCCTATGGAATGCGTATAATCACTTAAGGGAGAGGGAAAATTAATGTAAAAAGTACTGACACGACAGATGAAATAGTGCATTGCTAAAAAGAAAACATCCATTGATTTTCCTTCTGCAAAATATGTTGGAGAGTGGAAATCTCATGTCTAAGAGTAGTAAGTGCATGGTAAGTAAAAATTATAAAATTTTAATAAAGTTAAGCTATTTTGGTGATATGAAAAGGCCCAAACACAAAACTACACAACAAAAAACTCGTTCCCGCAATATAAAAAAAATATTCCTTCAATTTTTAATATATAACCTATTTAACTATTTTTATTAGATTAAAAAAATTAATTAAATTAATTATATATTATATTTTTTTTAAAATACCCTAATTATCTTCTTTAACTCCCCTACTCACTCTCTTATTAGATTATTATTGAGGTTATATCAATAAAAATAATTTAAAAAAATTTGATAAATATAAAAAATATATTTATATTTATAATTAAAATTTAACTTTTAAATTAGTTCATATTTTAAATACAGACCAGGGTAACAAACTATATTTTGATCGATAACGAGGACAACTCTATGCCGGGGTTTGTGATGTCTCAAACTAAAATCAACGTTTTGAGTGGATATAACTTTACTAATTAAAATCTTACAACTCTTGCAATATTTTTAAGAAAAAAATATAACTTAATATTTCTCTCACTTACAATTACTTAATTTGAATAATTATAACAATTATTTGTGAACTCTCATCTCTTTTCTTGAACAATTAATATAGATATTCGACAATACAGCAATTCAATAGTTTCGGCTCTATTTTATGTTAAATTCATTGTGGAACTGAACTGTTCATACTCTCAACGTTGAACAACACATGTACACAGAAAATACTGTTGCATAAGAAGAAAATTCAATAAACAATAAATGCTTTATATTTATTCCAAGGTTTGATTTGGTATAAACAATAAATGCGTTATCTCTATTTCAACTATGCATACATCAACACAGACTAGTGTACACACTATAAACCTCTTTAGATAATAGTTTAAAAAAAAATTTAAACAACTTTTAGAAAAAGACTTTTGGAAAAAAAATTATGAAAAAAATAATTCTGAATAAATAAGTGTTTAGATAATTATTACCGGAAGTACTTTTATAATTAAAAAATTACTATAAAGAGTATGATTTTATTAAAAATATGAGATAGGAGAATGGGTGAAAAAAAAAAGAGAGAAGAGAGGTGAGAATAGAGAGGGGCATGAAAAAGTAGAGATAAAATAGTAATTTGATAGTTTATAAGTTCTTTTACTATTTCAGAAGTTAATTTCAATAGCTTATTTAAAATATTAGTTTTAAACAATATATGAACAAATATAACTGTTTATTTTAAAATATTTTTAAACTAAAGTTTAGGTTAAAAATCTTTTTAAAACTTTAGTTTAGTTACTTTCCAAACAAAAACGCATTATATATATATATATATATATATATATATATTGGCCGTCGATAATTATTCAGTGCTAGAACATTTTGGATGCTTAATTAAAAATATCTCAAATAAATTTAGTCTTCGGAAATCATTAACTATGAAATACCTAATAACAGTATGTCATATTCTTGCATTTATTTATGAATGTAGCAGAGGACATGGTTTCCACCTATCTACAAAGAACAAAGTTGAAAGTTCAGCCAATTGAAAAAATGGATAAGTTTTATAAAGAGAAATTAAATCTAATTAATAATAATTATGACCTTTTTTGGTTTGGGCGAAAGCAAACTAGCTATTATGTCTCATTCGGTTTGGATGATATGGTTCAATAATAATGGCAAATTGCACATCAAGGTGCCGGTCAATGCTTTGTATATATGAAGTTACATATAAATGAGAAAATATTGCATTAATTTAATAATTAAAGTTTGAAAAATTAAAAAAAAAAATCTTAGAACAATAAATTTCAGATAATTCATATAATTATATGATGCTCAACTTGTGTGGCTAATTTAGCCTGAATATTGATACAGATGGTTAACCCAAAGATCATCAACAACAATAATATTTGTTCGGTCTATATAATCCATCTTTTAATCAATTTGTTCCAATTAGTGAAAGTCAATAAATTCTACTCATCCAAACACTATTTAAATTTAAAATGCTAATGAAAACTTGATTAATTATTTCCTTATGTGAAAAAAATATGTTAAAACTAACACAGAGTTAGTCTAATGGTTTAAGACTTTATTAGATGCCTCTAAGTCTTGAGTTTAAATCTCAGATAAGATATTTATGTAAGAAAGGATATACACAAACCCTAAAAGTGTAGTCAGTTATTTGTAATAGGATTAAAAAAAAGTTACTGATACTAGTTGATATGAAAAAAATGATGATTGCCAAATTGTGACCACATATATATAAAGTGAGATAATTTCGCTTGTAAACCGATCCAAGGAGATCAACGAAAGCAAGAGTGTGGGACTGTGTAAGATGGTGTGTTGAGGGGCGTCTGGATTCAGTGTACATGATAAATTATCCTTTCACTCAATACACGTAGGAAAGCAGTAGATTCATGGTAAAAAAAACACACACACACAAACACACTCACACACATTGAGCTGGTTACTACTATCGTCAGAATGATACCAGAAAACACAGTACACAGGCACATGACATACACACGCCTACATAGATAATTAAATCGACCCATGGATCAACTTATTCAGATTGAGCTGACCAGAACATGATCACCAGAGTCTTTGGTGGGAGTGATTACAGCACTGAATCGTCGAGAGGACTCAGAGTTGACAAAATTACAGTGAGATCTAATTTCACCGTCAGAGGCAATTAAAGGGATGATATTACCCATTTTGATCATGGAAGCTGTGAACTGAGCCAAGAACAGGGATTGCTTGCTTGCAAAGCTGTTGACAATGGAGACGGTGTCAGCACCAGAAGTGGAGAACAACTCTTGGTCACTGTTAATAAGGAGGCCATTGTGAAGCAGAAGGTTAGTGTAATATTTATTGTCGACGGTGTAGGGACTGGTTAGGTAAAGATTGGTGAGTTGGTGGCGTCCCCATTGAGAGGACAAATGAGTCTCAGTTGTTGAAGGTATTTGAGTTGAGATTTAGATCAGGTTGGCCTGTGACACTGAAATTGTATAACCTGTCCATAAATGTGATGCAGTGTTCTCTTCCAAATGTGTGAGCTCCTGAAAAGTACAAGCCCAACATCATAAGAAGAATTCATAATTACGAAATAAAAGATGAGATGAATATACTAGAGAGAGCAACGTGATCAGTAGGATCAAGGCCCTGAGCAGTGTAGCCAGATTTGAGTTCATCCAAAGAGAGTGAGGGACCCACCAGGTTCAGATTTATGAGGGTTCGATTGGCTGTGGTGCTGCTGTCCCTTCATCCCAGCACCACTTTTCACCCTTTTCCTTTTGCTTGTCATTATTCACTTTGCCTCTTTTTTAACTTCGAATTACTACATTTTCTTTATTATTTACTAAAAATAAAGTGCATGTCCTATATCACATCTAAATGATTGGCTAGTTTTGATCACCCACACTTTACTAATTATAAGAAAAAAGATCGGAGGAAGTCCATATTCATAATTAATCAAGTACGTACTCCGCAAATTTACTAGCGTGCATATTTAAAGACAGTTTAATATTATATATATATAGGCTCGTACTTTATAGATCATTTATTTATAATTTTGTTCGCAAAGTTGGTTCCCACACACAAACACATACACACACAAAAGATTGATGAAAGGTGTATTAGTGTGTGTGTGTGAATATATAGAAGGAGAAAGTACCAAGACAACAGAAACTTCAGCAGAAAGGGGCGAGAATATCAGCACAAGAGACGGTAGCAAGGCAAGTAGCTTCTACTGCAGACTTGATGTTGTTGACAACATCCAATCCTCTAATTGAATTGGTTTGGAAAAGCATCTTGTTCGCTGTCCATTGTCTCCGTCTTGTTCAACAATATTGATGCATCACAACCCTAGAGAACGAAAAGAACTATAGATTCAGCTTTAAGTATTACTACTTTAAAATAAATACGATGCAGGAGAATGGAGAAGAAGGTACTTGGACGAAGCAATCGTAGAAGTGAAGCCTGAGGAGACTGGAAGTAATACGAGGATCAGTTTTGGAAGCTTTATGAACAACTTGTCGTACTATCTCATGCACCCTTGGACATGTCTCTTTGTAAAACGAAGCACCTAACTCCTCACCGTATGAAACGGTTATTATCGTTCCTGCCACAACCACCAATGCACAACATAGAGCTGCCACTGAGACCCGAAGACAAATCATTCTTTTCTCTCTCTAGTTCTTGAGTGTTCTGAGAGAGAACCCTTCACGAGCCTTTATTTATCGATCACAAATACGTTGGTTTCAAATCAATATACTGATAATCATGATGATGCGTTAGTTGATGGGATTTTATCATAAGTCTCGCTTAAGGAGGATGACCTTGAAAGAGAAGATTTATAAAGTTTGGATTCCAAACTTTAATAACTAATTTTTAAGTTATAGTTACTTATGCTCATTATAGCTTTTTTTTAGTATTAAGTGGGGTACATTTTTTCTGTTTATTTAATTGTTAAATTAACTTGGGATGGAATATATGGTGGTACTTCTATATATCTCGAATTCTCCATTAAAGGCGGCATTCTCTTTTGAAATGATCGATGTTGGTTAAGTTATTAAAGTGTCTTTAATTTCTTGATTTGTTTTTTCTGTTCTGTTTGTTCTTGTTGATGGTGCGTTTCAAACTTATTTGGTTGGTGACTTTATTTCTTGTTGGCTAAATAAAAATGTAGGACCCCCTGTGTTTATTCATAAATTTTCATTAAGACATATGGGAAGATGAAGGTATCGGATCAATGCATCCCAAGAAAAAATATTTGTTTTTAAATCCAAGACAAAATGAACTCTTGCCCAAACAGGAACTTGCTTTTATTTCTTTCAATCTTTATCTTTAAGTATTCTTAATAAAACTGCAATCTATTCATTCACATAGAGGAAACTTACAAGCAAAAACCAGAAGAAACTCTGGCTTTAGACTGTCGTAGATACAGGACGCAAACTCACTGGCTTTGGTCTCTTTATGAAGGGTTATTCCTGGCTACTCCTACCTTCGGTCACCTCTATTATGGGTGTGAAAGGAAAACCTCGGCTTAAACAAAGCTACTCGGCTTCGCCTCACCCATTTCCTTTCTCCATCCTTTAAAAGTCAGCACATTAACTCTTCTCTGCTGACACTAGTGACTCTACGGCATTGTTTGGTTCAACTGAAGGGAGGATATGTTAGGTTAATTTAACAGAGGGTAAAAAAATATAAGGGAGATTAATTAATGATATTTTTTATTTAGTTTAGAAGGGGAGAGGAGGGGAGGGGAATGGAGTTAATTAGAAATTGATAAATATATCCTTATCTCTTTATTTAAATTTATTTACTCTTTATTTATAATATTCATATCAAAATTATTATTTTTTTAATTTATAAATCTTAAATTTTTTATCTCATTTATATATATAATAAAATTAAAAAATATGATACACTTTTAAAATTATTTCTTATTAATTGTATAATTATTATATATTTTAATATAATATATAAATAATTTATTATGTTTATTAAGTTTTAACAATTAAAAAAAATTGGGTATGAGAAAAATAAAAAAAAGGTTTGAGGGTACAATTGGAATATTAAATAAATATGAAGGACAATTTGATTATAAAAGTGAAAAAAATTCTCTCCCCTCCAAAAAATCCCACTTTTAGAGGGGAGGTGAGGGAGAGGAGGGGAGCACTACATAACAAAAAAGCTCCCCTCCCCTCTATTTTTTTCAACTAAACACACTTTTTCCTCTTCTCCCCTCCAAAACCCTCCAACCAAATAAAGCTAAAAAAACATCTTAATATATATATATTTTTAATTATAAATATATTTTTTATTAGAAACAATCTTATTAGACATGGGTGCACTTTCTCAATAAGAATTCTTACCACGAGGCCTCTCTTTCCACATGTTCACATGATTTGTCAATCTGTGAACAGTTCTCCACCAACATACAATGAGCCTAAGCTCAATATTGCAACTATTTTTTTGGTACAATATTTTTTAAAAAAAGGTTGGGCTCACCCAAGATCTAAGAGCAGGACGAAATCTCCCTTCTTCCTAGGCGATACTAATGTCAGGTAAGGCGAGCCGTCTATTACCCTCAAACGTAAATATATGCACCTAAGAGTTAGGATGCCTCCCCAAGTATTGTAACTAAAACCTCAATAAAGTGATACTGCCTAGAGATCAAACACACTCTAAATAGTCGAATGTCTTATCTCTTTGTCAGTTGAATCCAAAGACGAAACTGTCCTAAAATTTGTTCCCTAATTAATGCATTGGGCCTAAAAATCAATTTGGGCCAGGCAAAAAAATCATTAGGAAAGTTTAAAGCGGCCCAATTAGAGTGGAGGACAAAAAGACGATAACGAAGCAAAAAAAATAAAATAAAAAATGAGCTTTCCCTTTGCTGGCTTGGTCTCCTGGTCGATTCCTCTTCCTCTTCTTTCGCGTGCTGGGCGCGATGAGGAGTTCTCTCCGCTTCTATTCCAAGCTCCTCCACTATTCCTCTCAGAACCTTAATCCTCCCTCTTTCTCCACTGACGGCGTTCTTCGTCTTCGTCTTCTCTCTCACTCTCACAATCTCCACTCGTCGTCCTCTGTTCCCGATTCCAATTCCTCCCTAGATTCCTTGAAACTTGGATTTACTAAATCCGATGGCGTTCCAGCTGTCTCTGCTTCCCCCTCTTCTACCGGTTCAGTGGATCTCACATCTCTCTCCCCAGCTTTGGCGTCTAAAGCTAGGGAATTTGTGGACTTGACTCGCCACTATAGTCGATGCTATTGGGAGCTTTCTAAAGCTCGTCTCAGGTCAGATTTTGTAAAATTTATATTCTTATTGTTTTGACCGCCTCTCGTCTGATACCTGACTATCCTGTAGTTCCATGTGTTCCATCTAGTATTACCCTTTTTGTGCTGACCTATGTTTTAGTAGCACCGCCTTTATATCTTAGCTTTATCATCTAATATGATTTTTGAGATTGAATGAGTTAAATGAACAGTTTTGTGGAAATTAGTATTCCTAAATTAATCGAAATTCAAATTCGATCAGCAAACTCTTGCGGCTGGAACATCGTCACTTTCTCAAGTTGTTTTCTTCGGATGGTTGTGCTTTGTTAACAAAATGGTCTTAGCTTGTAGTACATCTGAAGGAAATGTCTGTTAGATATTAACTTGTTTGTTGATGTTGGATTCTTGGAGGAAGTTTTATTTAATTGAGTCGCAAATTTTCTGTTTTCTTTTATCTTATTTTCTTTTTATAAGATCAATATGTCTCTTCTGTTTCAGCCTCCTTGGAATTTTCAACAATTCTGCATTTTTGCATCTCTGTATCCACTCAGTATCATTGTTTGGTTGCGGTTATGATGATGGGTCAATGTTTTTGTAATTCAACTTAGCCCCTTCTAATTGGTTTCAGCATGCTTGTGGTGGCTACATCTGGGACTGGATTTGTCTTAGGCAGTAGCAATGCTGTTGACTTTCCTACACTATGTTGGACTTGCATGGGTACCATGATGGTTGCTGCATCTGCTAGCTCGTTAAATCAGGTTGGTTTGTTGGGATAATTGTCACTCTAGAGTGCATTCAGTAGCGCTCTAGTTTGTTTCTCTTTCTGTACCACTTCTTGAGACTATGTCACATGGTTTGCTTTCCATCAAGATTTGAGGATCACGAAGATTAATATGATGAAATATACAATCAGCGTAGGATATGTAGACTTCAATAGGCGCAAGAATGCAGGAGAAGACCTACTCATATTCATCATAATATCATAATAATATGTAAAACGGGGATGATGGTAATTGAAGAAGGAAAGAAGGCTTGTACAAGACATCAGGATTCAAATGAATTGCATGCATTGATATAATGTTACTCTTCTGACATAGATATGGTAAAGAAGGGTATTGATAGAAGACACACACACACACACACGATGGCAAAATATCTGTCTATAGTAAACTAAACCTTGTTAGACTCATTATCTTTCCAGCAGGAATATTTAATATTACT
This sequence comes from Leucaena leucocephala, assembly GCA_037074615.1. Taxonomy (NCBI): domain Eukaryota; kingdom Viridiplantae; phylum Streptophyta; class Magnoliopsida; order Fabales; family Fabaceae; genus Leucaena; species Leucaena leucocephala. Next base: position 5,123,419 of record CM073535.1, on the reverse strand, counting down.
GTGATCTTTTTACTAGCTTTGGTCTGAAGTACTTGTTTTTTGGTTGCCCCACCTTTTGCCTTTGGTACTTTGTTGACATTGAATCTATGTGATGATTTTGGTGTGTTAGGTGTTTGAGATAAATAATGATGCCAAAATGAAGAGAACAAGTCAAAGGCCGCTACCATCAGGACGCATTACAGTACTACATGCAATCAACTGGGCTTCATCTGTTGGTTTAGTAGGCACAGCTTTGATAGCAACAAAGGTAGCAAAATCAAATTATTCATCATTTTGTTTAGTCTTAGGATAACCCTTTTGAATGCTGTTAGCTGAGCAACTAATGATGCAGCTTTATGACAAGGTTGTTCCAGGCTAATATGTTGGCTGCTGGGCTTGCAGCTTCCAACCTCGTTTTGTATGCATTTGTATATACTCCCTTGAAGCGGATTCATCCCGTGAATACTTGGGTAGGGGCTGTTGTTGGTGCTGTTCCACCGCTTTTGGGGTAAATTCTATGCAATACTTCTTTTGTTTCTCTAATGCATGGCAATTGTCAATTGGTAACCGCATGGTTGCAGCTACTTCTAAACATGATTGAGAAAATGAAGTCAAGGCGGTTGTTTATTGAAGAAATGAAGTTAGAGTAGTTGTTGAGTTGGCTCTTTGTTGGAAGTTTCTTTACACCTCCATTTAATCATTAAATGTAGTATAAAACTTCACCAATTAAATGTTTTCCCTTCCTCCTTTTTCACCTTCTTTCGTCCTGTTCTAGTTTGGAAATTTTTGTGTGGTTTCTTCTGCCCCTCACCATGTGTTTCTGTGGTTTCGTTTTCAGATGGACCGCAGCTGCTGGTGATATTTCATTAAATGCGTTAATTCTTCCAGCTGCTTTGTATTTTTGGCAGATACCTCATTTTATGGCCCTTGCATACATGTGCCGCAGTGATTATGCTGCTGGAGGGTATGTTCAAATGCGGTTATTTATGTCAATAAATTGTTGTTTATGCAACTGTTTTGGTGCCGCCCTCGATCAATCTTTGTTCATGTGCTGACTTCCTTTGTTCATAGAGACGTCTTTGAGAGGGAGATCTATGTTTTCTACATCAACTAACTTTCTGTTCCTAAGGCTTATTCCATAATGGGGCTTAGTAATTCATACGTGGCTATGACTATCTTAGCTGATACCATTTGGATAGATTGTTAAATTTTAGAGTGAATTACTCCTCTTCCTCTGAGAGAAGCTCAAAGTACACAGCCCTCCTATTTATTGGAAAAATATACACAAACTTCCATTTTATGTCTTACATCAAAATTTGCCCCCTTTTGATGCATTTGTTAGGGGAGAATTGTAATTTGTCCTTAATTTTATGTGCTCAAATAGTGAACAATTATATTAATATGCAAATTTCTTTTAATATTAGACATATATGGATTTCATTCTGATGCTTTTATACGCTTTGTTGGCGGTCTATACACTATATAATATCATCTATCTACATATTAATTAATGTGTTGTAAATTCAGATTTAAGATGTACTCACTTGCCGACCCATCTGGTCAGAGAACTGCATCTGTGGCTTTGAGGAACTCTATTTATCTAATCCCTTTGGGATTCTTGGCCTATGATTGTGAGTAGCTATTTCCAACTTCTAGCAATATTTTGTATTTATTCAAATTTATCTGCTCTGATTATGCGCTGCAAGTTTTGATGGCATACTTTCATGGGAGACCTTGTTAATTTCCCTAGAGTTCAGTTGAAATTTCAAAAACAGTTCCTCTATTTTCAAACTATATACTCCCTCCCCTGAACTAAAGTTGCTTTATGCTTGGGTCCAATTTTAAATTTTTAAAAATACCTTCTAGTTACTTAAACGCATATTTTTAAGTGAATAACCCTTTTGAATCTAATGATTCAGAGGAGTAGTCTAGTGATGAAACGATCTGTTACAAACGGCCAAAATTATTCTTAATGCTATTCTTCTAGGACCTGGTTCACCGATAAATTGCGTAATTCTTATGGGCAACAATGAAACACGAGCTAGAAATGTACATAAAATAGAAAATAGAGCTTCAGATTCTGAATCAATTTGATTAGAAACAGCATACTACGCTTAGTAAACACAAATCCTTTTGTTTGTTTTTCGGCCAGCAACTGAAATCCTTGAATTTATATCGGGAAAATTGCTCTTCAAAAGTTGTCTCGGAAGAAATCCAGTGATATATTTTTTAACTTGCTCATAAGTTTGCTGCATTGCATTTATTATGAACGGATCTGTAGAAGAATCCTAACACTTACTATTTCTGAACTTGTCTACAGGGGGTGTGACTTCTGGGTGGTTTTGTCTTGAGTCGTTGTGCCTTACTGCTGCAATAACGGCTTCAGCATTTTCATTCTATAGAGATCGTACAAGAGAAAAAGCCAGGAGAATGTTCTATGCCAGTCTTATTTATCTCCCCGTGTTCATGTCGGGGCTTCTAATTCACCGTGTTTCTGATAACCAGCTCATGGCAGACAATGCTGCCAAGTCTGTAAAGTCTTCATCTTGCATGGAAACGTCAGTTGAGAATGACGAATATGTACCCCAAAAGAAAAAGGAGAGGCACATGAAAGGAACACCAGCACGTCCACCTGTTGCATATGCCTCTATTGCACCATTTCCCTTCCTGCCTGCTCCTCTATATGATAATTATCCTTGACATTTATTATTGAGCTTTCATATAACAGAATTCAGTCAAAAGCTTTTCTAATTTCGGTTCACCTATTGAATTGAATTTTTGGCCATGGCTGCTCAATTCATTTCGATTTTCCTTTGCATTATGCCTGCAATAAGAATTCCATGAATAATTATGAATAGTTGTTTATTGTATCATATCCAGAGATCAGACGCTCGGCTCATTTTCTTGTCATCCCCGTTTTGTTTTTTTGCCTTCCGTTGCCCCGTTTACAACTTCATTAGAATGTTTAATCTGAGTGAATGGTGCCGAAATTGACGCCATGATGTACCATCCGGGTAAATGGTCCCATTGTAAATAATCATTATGGCCAACATAACTAATTTAAACCGTAAATTTTATGAACAACGACAAAGAAGTTAGTGAAAGGTCACTTACAGATCCTTGGCGATTCACTCATTCTGAACTGTTCATGTGAATGTGGTCCTTTTTCGTGAGCTTTGTTTATTACGGTGTCTTCGGAGTTAAGACGAGAAAGGAACCAAACAACTCTGGAAAAGGTACCAAATTTTGTTAACTGCCATTAAGAGACAGTTCAATGAATCAACTAACTTTAACCCAGCAACAGTTAATAATAATAACCAGCCACTTCACCAGTCTTGTAAAGTTAACATAAATGGTCAGCATCTACTACCAAGCTCTCTTTCTCTTTTACGGCAGCTTTGGTCCATCCCGAGCACAAGGTATAAAACACACGCCACAAAGCATATTTTCCTGGAGAGTGTGTCCCAATCAACGCTGAAATTAGCACATTATCTTCGTCTTTACTCTCAGAATGCATTTAAGAAGGAGCATACTCCGTTATATGAGATACAGGTCCCACCAACTGGTCCAGGACGGTTCGGTGGAGCCCGTCGTCACCGATGGCCAGAGCTGCTGGGCCAACATGCCACAGGAGCTTCTCAGAGAGGTGTTGGCCAGAATCGAAGCATCCGAAAGCTCTTGGCCTGCTCGCCGGAGCGTGGTGGCTTGCGCCGGTGTGTGCCGCACTTGGAGGCTCATCACGAAGGCCATCGTCAACACGCCTCAAGTTTCCTCTAACATCACCTTCCCCATCTCTGTTAAGCAGGTTTGGACCTAATTCCCTTGAGGACTAAAGGCTGTCTGAAGAAAATTTTCCCTCTTTTTCAGTATGCATGATTTCAACACCTCCTTGATTTTCGGTTTCTCTTGAAACAATCCAGTGGGTGAAGGGTGAGAGTGGACTATATTTATTGATAACCAAGATTTTTTATGTTGAATATAGTTTTGTTAAGAAATGTAGATTGTTGTTGGTCAAAAAATAGAAAAATAAATTAAGTTGTTCATATCTGATCTTTTCCCCCATTGGGACATGAAATATTTGGTAAGCAAGGTTTTAGCCTTTCTTTTCTTGTTTGTTAGCATATTTTTATATTTTTTTGTTTAATTTTGTTTGGGAATTCATTAATACTCTGTTCTTATTCGTCTCTCTGTTTCCTTAAATATTTTTCCTTTTCTTTAATTATTAAATAATTTCGGACACCAGCAGTTAATTACTGTTTCATCAGTAAATTCACATCCACATGCTCTTTTCTTCTTCATATTTAAAATATATATATGTACTTTTGGCTAACTTATCATCATAAACGTTATGGATAACATCGATGCTTGAAAAAATTTTGAAAATATACACGCGAACCCACAATCCTTCGCGCGCGCGCGCAGAGAGAAAGAACAGTCGATCTGAGTAATATTTCATCACAGAAAATATTTAGTGATGTAATTTGGATTCTTTACATTTATACACCCACTAATTCTTTACATTGATCATGCATAAAATTCATATCTTTTCTTTAACCTCGTTTTTTTCTTTAAAAAAAATCCTTGTACCATATATGGCCATTTATATGAGTTTTTTTAGACATTTATCATCTCTTTTTCTTTACCTCTCTCCCAACAACACTATTTGCAGTCATTTTTACGATAGTAGAAAATCTGAATTATATTCTAGTTTGGCAAGAATAATATAATATGTTTTTGCTCGGTTTCTGTCAACGAAACACCTTCATTGCCTCATTGGGACGCATCTAATTATTCAGATCAAAAATCAAAATGATAATTACCTCTAACTAGGGAGCAAATTGAGTGGCTACCAGAAGATGACTCCTTTTGTATTGAATGCTTTAGTTTATTGTTTGCCTGCCCTCCAAGGCATTACTATAAAAGATTCCCCTGGTTTTAGGTGACAATGATTGGATGTGGCTATTGTGCTTGTCTTTTTGCTGATGTAGACATCCATTCAATTTATTTTTTCCCTGCCCTCTAAGATATTTAACATGTTGGTTACACTTGATGATAATTTTTTACAGAATGGCCGAAAACCCCATCCAGTGCTTCATAAAGCGCAAAAGATCAACCCAGACATATTATTTGTTTCTCAGTTTAACTAACGGTGAGAATATTGCCCCTTTTATAAAGGTTGAATGATTATGTTTTGCAGAAGATGTAGTTAGAAGATTATTTCTTTCTGTTAAATTTTGTAGGATACTGTTTTTCCTTCTTCATTCTTTGGTGTTCTGTTCAAGTTATAAAGCTTCTAATCCTAACCTTGTCTTCTTCAATTTGCAGCATTAGTTGATAATGGAAAGTTTCTTCTGGCAGCACGCAGTGTAGACATGCCACCTGCACGGATTATATCATATCTCTTGATGCTGATGATATGTCAAAGGGAAGAAACACTTATGTTGGGAAACTGAGGTAACTGAGCAATGTGACTTATTTTTTTTCATTCATTTCTGAGCCAAGACTTACACCTTTGAGTTCTTCTATAAGATCAAATTTTCTGGGAACAAAATTCACAATTTATGATGGCCAGCCACCTCACAAAGGGGCAAAGACTACAAAAAGCCGCTCTGTTAAACTGGGGAACCTAAATCAAGTTTCACCCACGGTTTCTACTGGTAACTATCCAGTGGCATACATCTTATATGAATTAAATGTGCTAGGCTCCAGGTAAGCATCAACTATAACAAGTTCATACAAAGTTTTTCTTCGGCTTGAAAGGAATTGCCAATTGTTACACTATAATTCTCTTTGCATATATATTTACCCGCATCCTTATGTTAAAAATAATACTTTGAGTAGAATTCATGCTTGATTGTGTAGTTTTTTAATATACAGACAATGTAATACTTACACACTAATTATAATGTAACAAGCAGGGGTCCAAGGAGAATGAAAGTTGTCATGGACACCATTCCTGCCTCGGCAATTCAACCAGGAGGGGTGAGACATGTGCAGACTGAGTTTTCTCCGAGCAATGTAGAAAAGGTTCCCTTATTCCCATTTTTTAGGTCAAAATCAAATAGAATTGAAAACTCTATATCTAGATCCCTGGGCAATGATGAGGTGCTAGTGTTAAAAAGTAAGCCTCCAAGGAGGCATGAACAGCTCCAATGTTGGTGTTTGAGCTTCAAAGGACGAGTGACAGTTGCTTCAGTGAAGAACTTTCAGCTGGTGGCTTCCCCAGAAAATGGACCTTCTGGAGCAGAACATGAGAAGACCATCCTCCAATTTGGAAAAGTAGGGAAGGATTTGTTTACAATGGATTACCAGTACCCCATCTCAGCATTTCAGGCTTTTGCAATCTGCCTCAGCAGCTTTGAAACCAAAATTGCCCGTGAATGATGCATGTTTCTACAAATATTCTTTAGCAAGAAGACCAATAACACAGTGGGCATTATGTTCATTTGGCAGAACCATGCTGCCTGCTAAAAGCTGTGCCTAGGAAGTTTTAAGACTGAATGAATTAGCTTTGTCTGGAGAACTTATAGTAGAGATGATACTGATAACTGATAGCAAAAGTTCCTTGGTCAAGGATCTACTTTTTCTGGGCAGTGTTTGCTTCCTTGTACAGTTTTGCAGGTTGCCAATTGATGATGGTTAGTGGTTACTTATTGTTCATGCATCTGGTGCAGTAGGGTTTAGGGTTATTTGGTGGCAAGTGATTTGATAGATCTGTTGTAGATTAAGTAATTGGACCCAGTAAAAGGGGTGGAGGTGAATTAAAACCAGGAATGAGTATTTCAGTTTGGTTTTTTCTGGATAGGGATTTATGAGATCGGGAAAGATCTCATAAAATTAGAATGATGTTTTGGAACTTCCCTTATAAAATTAGAATTATGTTTTTTGGAACTTCCCATGTGTATCCTGTGCACTTTGTACATAGATTTATATGTTTGTTGTCAATCGTCCTAGTAAATAAAAAGCATATATTTTCATGATGGAATATTTCAAAGGGTTATTTTACTAGTTCTGACTAATTTTGTAAAGTCCTAGCATACAATTAAAATATTATACTAATTTTTAATTTCTGTCTCTTCACAAATCCTGGATGACGTCCACTTCACACTTGAGCTCGCTTTCAAAATCACATATTTAATTGTTCAAGTCTGAAAAAAGTATCGCACGTATTAATTAATTAGAAGGAAAGAGCAAAAACAGACAAACTTTTCAGCAAAACACAGAACATCCAAGCAGTTCGTTCAACAGTTTTGTCAGTTACAATAGCAGTTGCCATCCATTACGATACCCGATAAGGAAAGAAACAGAGTTCATACAGAAATGTAGCATACTACGTGTCTTTTTAAGCATTTGAAGCATGCTACCGTAAGTTATCCTTTATTCCAAATCTTCAGGCGATTAAATTATTACTCATCAGCATGCTTTCAGAATAGCGAATTCAAAAGCCAACAAATTAAACCCTTAATGCACGCAACCAAGACATGGATTTCAATTTATGTATAACCAGCGTGATACCCCATGTACCTAGCCCTTTCCCTCCGTAAGAAAAGAGAGAGAGAGAGAAGAAAAGAAAAACTGCCATAATGTGTATGTAACAATGACTACGTAAATCCAGGATGTAAGTATGCATCCTGTTTGCATTTTAATGATAATCTGTTCTCAAACAATTTTACCACAAATTATTATATACATGACTATCATATATACTAATTGATCACTTTCAGGCTGCTTGCAACTGGTTGCTTGATTCTGAGCTTTTCACTAAGGATTCAGCGGATTCTTCGTCTTCTGCAGGTAGATCATCTGGATGCAATTCTAGCTGATTAAGGCTCTGAACAAACTTGGTGAAGGAAGGAAAATGTTCAGGAGAAAAGAAGTCCGCCCCCATTCTATTATATGTGAAGAAGTCCAACACATCATCTCCTGATAGATTCTTCTTGATCTGTTCAAAATTCCCTGGAGCTCCAACACTCGAAGAATTTTGCCCGGAAACCCTGACCCCGTGCTCCCGGCAAGCTGCTATAATCTGAGCAAGCAGCGACTCAGGACTAGATAGGATTTCATTTGGCTGATTTGCATCTGACAGGTCCATTCCAGGACAAATCATCTTACACGAATTCTTAGCAAAGATCTTTGCAACTGATTCATAACCATCTCTGTTAGCTGTGTTATAGAATCCTGCAGTTAGCTCAGAAGGATGAGATCGGGTTCTGTACCAAGAGTGCATTAGGGGAATTTTGCCATATACTGAAACTCCACTGTCAAAAGTTGTAGCTGCTATCGAAAGGAGGCGATCGCCATGAGCTACAAGCATATCAGAATACCAGGAAAGGAAGAACTCCCCATAAGGAGACTCCCATGAGCCACCATTGGCGAAAAATCCACCGGAGTTTGGTGATTGGCCATAGTTAGGAGCATCATGTGGACCACCAAGCCCCCACATAGGATTTCCTGATCTTTCGGCATGTTCTTTAAGAATTCGAAGCATGTTTTGGTCATAACACTGAAATTCCCCGACTCCATTGATATTTGGTAGCTTATGGTAAGATGGATAGCGTAGCTCCTCATCAGGTCCTAAACCCATAGAAATTCCCTACAAGACATGAAGAATTTATCAGTCATGTACATCAATAAGCTGTATGTTGAGAGTGTAAACTAAAAGTTGGTAATTCTTACCGTAATAGTAGAGCCCATGAAATGAGAAAACGAAGATTTGAAGCTCTCACAGAAATTCTGGAAGACCTGCACCGCGGTCTTCCCATTGAAAATTGGGAGTTTATCAACTGCGAATGACAAACATTCCTTATACTGCTGTCCTGATCGATCTGTAAAGAAAACGCCTGGCTCCGAATCACCAATCTGAGACACCCACTTGGGTAGTGGGATGCTTGGTGTTTTAGATCCATTAAAGCAAAGCGTTGCATGGAGCTTGAGACCTGCACTCTGAACCATCTCAGCAATAGCAAGATAACCTGACCATTCATATTCTCCCATGCAGTCTTTCTCAACAATGCCCCACCAAATTGGGAGCTCAACACCTTCAACTCCTAATAGCTTCAAAGCTTTCAGACCAGCTGCAATAGCTTTAGCATGGTTTACTGAATTGCAGTCATAAGAAACTGCATCGAGGGGCAACCCCACAAATAATCTGACACCATTCAGCTACACCACCACATCTCAAGCATGTTAGTTTCTTTTTATTGTCTTTGAGCTTGACATTGGGTATTGAATTATTTCATTTAGACAAAACTTTGTCTTATCTGATACAGAGCGGCAAAAGTATTAAAGAAGAAGTATTTAAGTTTTACAGATATTTTATTAACTGGTGTTTATAATGAATAGAGAATCCGATTAACTCTGAGAGGGAAATACCATCGGACGCCAACTATGCAAACGTCCTTCAGGCATTAATATATGATTCTTAAGAGCACAATTTTATCTTTGTCCATTTATGAACTTTCCCTGACAGTAATGCATTATAAATGAAAACTCAATGACGAATGAGTGTCAAAACCGCAATTAGTCAAAAATGAAAGTTTGCTTTCTCCAATAAAATTCACCATACACCATCTAAAGGAACATAAGTACTCAGAAGAACCGCAAAACGGGGGACAAATGAAGATGAAATACATATGTAAGCATTTTTTTTTATTTTTGGGTCAAATGTTACATTTGAAATATTCTAACTCAACCAGATATACAGTTCGATGCTTAAAGCTAGGCTATAAAACAGAACAACTCAAATCAAGCAAAGAAGATCAAGATTCCATTAATTTCCCAGTAGTTTGTCAGCAACCAAACGCAGCACGCAATGAAGAAGAAATTTCGTGAAAGAAAACTCACCGATTTAGATGTTTTGGGAGAAGGAGAGCGATTCTCCTCGCGAACGGCATCAAATTGAACTGCGCTCACAGCTAAGCGTAGCCCGGCCTTCTTCCATGTGGGAGTCCGACCAAAAGAAATCCTAGAATTCGAGAGGCCGAAAGCATCCTTTAGATTACAGAAGCGAACTTCCCTACAAGCGAATTCAGATTTCCCGAGCTTGACTTGAGAGCTTGCAAACACCAAAACCTCCATAGCCAGAAACAAAATTCTTCACCAACCAAATGGAAATTCTCAGTTATCCAGTAAATTCCTCGCAACCGAAATTGAAGGAAAGGATAACGAAAGAAAATAGTGAGGAAGGATCAGAGAGAGAGAGAAAAAGGTATAAAGAATAAAATTACGTTACGAAGCGAGATTCTAGGCTGAGGGAAAAATGGTGGGGAAGGGCAGTATATATAAAGGAAGAACATGAGGGGCAATATTTCTCTCGGACCAGGAAAGGAAGAAAAAGGAAAAAGGCACGCCAAAGGAACGCCACGTGGCGGAACGAGAGGAGGCCCAAGTAGAGCCGCCTATAATTATGAAATACTACGGAGCAGACAAACATGGGATTCAGCACACACATCATGTTGTGGATCGCGTTCGTTGAATCGTCCGAATTTTATTTATTTATTTATTATTATTCTCATAATAATGAGTTTGGAATGGATATAATAATATTGTCCATAGTGTGAGTATGACGTAAGAACTGAAATAAATTAATGTAAGCAAATGCATGTTCATGCAAAAGGATTAAGTTGGGAGCTAAAGATTTAATTGAATGTTGATTGTTTAAGATTGAGTTAATTAATTGGATGGATAAGATGGAAATTGGGGATTTGTCTTTTTGGAGAGATGTGTAGTAGGATTATGAAGCTGACGTGGGAACTATAATTTTAATCTTTTTGTTAGCCAACTATTTTTTCTTTTAAATTTTTAAAATAATTAAGGTTTGATAAATTCTTCAAAATATCGTCCTCCTCCCTCTTTCTCTCTTTATTTTTTCAATGTGTTCATTAAGAGATAGTTGCTTGCACGTAACTAAAAATGGGATTTTAATTAAAAAATTAATATATATTTATTATAAGTAATTAATTTAAGTAATTATTTTAATAGTAATAATGACAAAAGAGGGGAAGGGATAAAGTGAGAGGAGGGAGGGGGAATGGAGCGTGGGAACCACAATGGGAAAGGAGAGGCTAAGGATGAGGGGAGAGAGAGGGCGAGGTGGGTGCGGTTCATTTGGGCGAAATGGCTGACTCATTTCCACATCACTCCTGACACGCTGACACCCCACTCATTAGCCTCTCTAAGGTCGGTGCTTTCTGTACCCCACACGCTTTTCCTTGGATAAGAAGCCCTTGGATGTTTTTATTATAGTATTTTTTTTTATTTTAATAAATATTAAAACGTTTTAGATATTTCACCTACCATCCTGACATGATAAAGGGTAGCTCAGACTTATTTAATTTATGAAATAATATTATTAAACCTAAGCCACATCATGAGCTCTCCGAGAATTCCCTGGTTTTTAGTCCTCTTTTAACTTAAATCAGACTCAAGTTGACTTGAGTCATAAAAATTCTAATCTTATAACTTGAGTCATAAAAATTCTAATCACATAAGAAAATGATTAAGATCATTTTGAATCCAAGTCGTCTAATTGGGATGAGTCCATCTTTACCCTTAATATATATTGAAGGAGACTAGTATCTACTGTAGGCTGGCAATTAAGTATATAATATATATATATATATGCATGTCTGTGAAGAAAACAATATTGATACCCATAGATCTCATATTTATTGTTTATGTATGTATGTATGTATGTGTAGCTTGTGAGGGGATCCATTAAATTAAAATGGCAAAAACCGATCGTAAGCATGTGGTGGGGGCCACCAGGGGCTTGGCAATAATATCCCTTCTGACTTCATGAGAGAACGCAAGGATCCCCTCCTCCTTGGTTCGTTTTGTTTCTGCTATCCATAATATGCCTTTTCCCCCCTCTTTCAAGTATTTATTTATTTATTTATTTTTGTTACAATCTTTCAAGTATTTATTACGTTTTGGGTTGTTTGCTTGCTATGAAATGCCGGCCATTCACATAGCCCCATTAAACCATTACTTACTTATCTTCGGCGGCAAGTCAACAGGGCCCAATTGCCCCCCGTCTCCTATTCCAATGGGCTATTAATCCCATTTGACTTGCAATTCCTGTTTATTTAAGCTCCATAAATTATGCCTATTATCTATAGGTTTAACTAATAAATGAGTAAAATATACGATTATTTAGAGCGTATTCAATATTTGGGGAGTATCACTTTATTGTGGTTTCAGTCGTGTCGCTTGAGGAGGTATCCTAACTCCTGAGGTGTCTAGGTTTACGTCTGAGGTTAATTGACGGCTCGTTCTACTTGATATTAATATCGTTTAGGAGGAAGAGAAACTTCGTCCTACCTTTAGATCGTGGATAAACCTAATCCCTTTCTAAAAAATTCCTTACCCCCCAATCCCTTGCAATTAGAGGTAGGCACGGGGATGGGACATGACCGAGATAAGCACGTCCCAGTCCCATCCTGTAGGACCGGGACGGGTTCGGGAATTCCCAAACCCAATTTAAAAAAATTATTAGATATTTTATATACACCCTATCTATTAGTAACATATAATCAAAACACAAAAAATAATAGAAGAAAATAAATTTTCTTTATTCTGATTAGCAACTTAAAATAATAAATACCATTAATTATACTATAAATATTATTACTTTTTTAATTTTTTTCACTTCACCAACTGAAGTTACTGCTTCATCTATAAAGAAATAAATACATATAAGAAAGAGAAAAATATAATCATCTAATAAATAATATGATATAACCAACACTATTTTCTATTTTTATTTTTATAAAAAAATAAATAAAATATTTTTTTTTATTTTTTTTAAAAAATATTCGAGACGGGACGGGAATCTCGAGGGCTAGACCTAGACCCGTCCCGACCCTTTCCCCTGTCCCAACCAGGGATGTCACGTCCCAACCCTTTACAAGACAGAACGGACCCGTCTTGAGTTGCCTGGGACCGGGTCAGAACAACCACGGACAGAAAAACATGAGCACATCTAATTGCAGTTACATTTTGTATCGAAAAAAGGTCCATAAATTGGTTGTTTTCAAGTAGCAAAGGAATATAAATAAATAAATATATATATATATACCAACTAAGACTAGGTTTAATATGAAGAGCTAGTTCTCAAAATGTGACGGATCAATTTTTAAATTTGTATTAAAAAATATGTCCACGTTTAGTATCGTATAGTGCTTGTAATATAATATTGTGCTTAACAATAAATATAAATATAAATACAATAACGATCACCTCCAATAACTACTGATTAACATCATATTATTCGAACTAAAGTAGCAATGCGATGTCCCTCACATTCTCACAAAGCTCTCAACACTTGCTGCCGTTTTATTGTTAGCACAATTAGAAACAATCCTCCCCTCAGGATTAAATCCAGAAATCTCAAGTCAACTGATGCATCTCAGAGGCTTCCTAAATGTATAGATAGGACATGCATAACAAATCCAAACCCTTCACAAGCACACGCGTACCTAAATCCGCCCAAGAATTTATCGACAAAATTAGTACAGTATTATTCACCAGTCAATAAGGCGGGGGTCCTCCTGGTGGACCAGGCGGACCGCCTGGTGGTCCCCCGGGAGGCAATGGGGGGCCGAATGGGTCAGGACCCAGTGGTGGAGGTGGTGCATAGAAAGGCACGGGTGGAGGAGGAGCAGGTGCTGGTGGTGAAGCATAGAAAGGCGCAGGTGGAGGAGGAGCCGGTGCTGGTGGTGATGGTGCCGGAGGTGGAGCAGGACCAGGCCCGGGTGTTGGTGGTGGTGGTGGAGGATTGAAACAATCTTGTATCAACCAGCAGCAACATATAACAGATAAACTGTGCCAAAACGCATAGAGTGGGGGAATTAAGGAGAGCGAGTGATCATTCGAATGGAATAAAGATTAGGAAGATGAAGAAAACAGGGAATGTGATCGAAGTAGTGATAAGGAAACTAACCAAGAAGAAATGGCGGAGCAGAGGCCATCGAAGAAGCCACCAAGCGGTCCAAGGAAGGGGGGAGGGCCGGGTGGCCCTGGAGGACTCGGAGGCCCAGGCCCAGGACCTCCGGGAGGTGCCGGCGGTCTCATTTGATGAACAAACACATTAAACAGGAACCCCAACTGATATCAAAGAGGTTTGAGAAGAATGATCGAGAGGCAAGAAGAGGAGGAAGCTGGGGTGTGATATATGGAGGTGTCCGAAGTAGGGTTTGATGACACGTGTCGTTGTTACCAGGTTTGGTAACTAACTGTCAACCGCGGTTCTCCTATCTACCCTTCTCCCTCGTGGGTTTCTCAGTATGCAATTCTGCTGCTGATTCAACAAAGTCAGTATGAGAGAGAGAGAGAGAGAGAGATGGTGCTCAAAAAGTGAGAATATTTGTTTTAGATTCATCCACTATCCAGTTTTTCAAACACAATAAATAAGAGTTTCAGACTAATTCGGCAATTGAAGAACTGTTTCGGGTGGTTATCCTATTATATGTGTTGTTGTATATCCAAATTTCGAATTTAAAATTATTGGTTAAACTAGATCAATCTTATAACCAACTAGTCTAAAAGTGCCATATGGTTTATTTAAATACACGGGTATGTGTGTATATATATCAACCATATGTGCAGATGAATGTTAGATTAAAAGGGTGCAGGTTCAATTTTCAGATGGCGAATTGAACCAACCAAATGGAGAATGATTATTTGACCCAACCAACTCCGCCTAATGAAAAGAAGGTAGAAGAGCTAGCTAACATGCCAAGACAAAATGTATGTAGCTTCCATTGGTGAAATGGTGAGATATGTGATTATTTAGAGTATATTTAATTTTTTAAGAGTATTATTTTGTTATAGTTTCAGTCACGGTATTTAGAGAGGCATCATAACTTTTAAATGCTTAAATTTATGTCTAAAAGTAATAGATATCTCACATACTTAATATTAGTATCACTTAGAAAAAATATAAATTTTATCATATCCTTAAATCACGGATAAATCTAATCTTTTTTAAAAAAAATTATAAAAAAAATTGACTATAGCACGTACAGGTTAAAATTATTATCATTTAAGATATACAAAACGTAAGTTTTATCACTCAAAAGATGAAATGATTAATTAATACACATGTTTCATTATTGTTCTTGAAATTTTGTTGGAATATGAGAAATATATATATATATATATATTGAAAATTAAAGAGTAAATAATATGAAAGTATTTTGGCTTTGGAAGGGTTATTAAAAATGGGAATTACGTACGTTGGGCATTTGTGGGTGTTATTAATACGGTTCTATAGAATGCTTCCTTAGCACCAACTCCACTGAACAAAGATGAAAAAAACTTTGGAAACCAAACCAAAAGTATTCCGCAGACCATTTTTGATTACTGATTCTAACTCGTACTATAAAGATATTTACACACGTGTAGGGCAAAAACATGTTCATATATTTATTCCCTCTATTGAGGACATTTAGGAAATAAGGATGATCCTTTCGATAAGTTATTTTTTAATTAGCATAAATAAGATCCTTTCTAACTGTCTGAGATTATAAATAATCCCTCATACGAGAATTTTCAAACTACTATATTGTAAGACACTTGACACCTTTATACAAGTCATTTATATTATTTTGTACAGTTTTTAATTAATTATTCCAAAAATATCCTTATGTCATATTTTAATACAATTCAATCTTAAGAAAATTTGTCATTTCAATTTATCTTGGTTAAATGAGTTAGTTAGAATAGATTTACATATTGAACCTGAGGAAGAAATTTAAAATTTGAAACCATTGGATGGATTTTTTTACACACATTGGTTGAATGCTTTTTTTTTTTGTTACAAAAAGTTTAGATAGATTCGGCACCGGTCTCTCTACCAAGGTCAGGACATAGTTTTAGGATTCAAAGAATATTTACATGAGATTTACAAGATTGCCTGCTAAAGGAGTCCTTACAACGGTACCAAAAATTAAACTTGTGTCTTTATGATATACGAGTCATTTTCTTACAATCTGTGTCATTTTTTTAGCACAAAATTTTTAGAAAGGGATTTGACTCATACACGATTTAATAGTAGGGTGAAGTCTCATTTCTTCTTATGAGATATTAATGTCAGGTAGGGCGAGCTGTCAATAATATGTTACTTAGGGGTGTTCATGGGTAGGGCAACCCCCTGCCCGAAAAAAGTATGGGCTGCAAAATCCCTGCCATACCCGATAAAAGCCCTAATTATTTTGGGCTGGGCATGTGCGGGTTGGGCGTGAGCAAGCTAGGTATGCCCAAGTTGTGATGCTATACTCATGTTATGAAAAACAATATGCAATTATAAACTTCTAAAATAATATCATATTCATATGTCTTCAAGAGTTAAATAATATATATAATCTACTAAAAATAAGGCAACAAAAAGATAATAATTAAAAGTATTGAAATTCATTGCATATAATTTTTTTTTAAATCTAAGTAATTTGTAATTGTAACTTGTATCAACTTCCCAAATATTGACAAGGATGGAGTATCTAAAAAAAATAAAATAAATAATTATAATCTATAATGCAATCATATTATGATTAGTAAATTTAAAAAAAAGAAAAAATCAATATAGTTATAAATATTAAAAGACGCAACTTACTTATTTAACTACTTATAATTATAAAATAATCATTTAGTCACTAGTAATTATCATATTCTCCCTTTCAAGTGTAGCATTTAAGGAGAAAAGTAAAAAAAAATAGAATAAAAGAATGAGTGCCCATGGGTAAGGCAGGGCAGGGCAACCCCCTGCCCGGTGCCAATCCCGAAAAAAGCATATGCTACATTTTACAGTCAGATACCCTGTCCTGCCCTATATTTTTCAGGTTGGGTAGGGCTTTTTTTTCATGGGCTCGAGTGGGCATACCGGGCCGTGGGCTTTATGAACACCCCTAGTATCGCTTACGAGGAAGGGAGACTTCGCCCTGCTCTTAAATCGTGAATGAGCACAACCCTTTTTAAAAACAAAATTACTAAAAAAAAATTTATCATATTGGATAAATGGTTTTTTTTGTTATAAAAATTTTTAGAAAAGAGTTAGACGCATCCACGATCCTAGGGTAAAATAAAGTTTCCCTATTTTCTAGATGATACTAATGTTAAATAAGATAAATAATATATTATCTTTAAGTATAAATTTAGATATCTAAGAGTTATAATATTTTCTCAAATATTATAATTAAAATTATAATGAAATAATAATTATAAGGGATTAATATTTCGCAATTCATTCCAACAAACGATTGGCCCAAGAAACTAAAGACTCGACACAAACGATTGGCCCAAGAAAAACCTCAAGAAGCCCAACGGAAACAAACTGCTCATCCTACCTGCGGATTTTGTGGACGTTGTTGCCGAAGGTGGGGCCAAGGAAGTTATCGAATGTGCAGATTTTGGGTATTTCTTATTTCTCTAACCGTCCAAAGGCGAGAAGTAGGGACGTGTCGTTGAATAGCCCAATCCTTTTCATGGCAGCCACTGTCCATTTCACTACCATCCATTTCCCAAAGCCCCTCTTCTTCAATCCTGCTGGATTCTTCAGTTCCAAGTCTTCAAAATCTCTCTCAGTCTCAGGAATCAGGCTCAAGTCAACGCCTTCATCTTCATCCTCTATGGCCACTCATTTTCAGGTTTCCGAAGGTGCACCCCGTGAAGATTTGGAGCGTTCATCTTCTCGCACAATCGGAGAACATGATCTTCTCATTGTGGGTCCCGGGGTTCTTGGTCGTTTGGTGGCTGAGAAATGGCGGGAGGTACTGTATTCTGATTATTTGTCTCTATCTCTGTCGAGTGCTTCTTCAATAGATTTCCAAGCGATACTTCGTAGTTTTATGATCAATTTAGTAGTAGAGCTACGAATCGGGAATTTTGTTATACACAATGCGCAGTGCTGCCATCACGTTTCTTGGCACTATTATCTTATTTTATTTTGAAGCAGGAACATCCCGGTTGTCAAATTTTTGGACAAACGGTGACCACTAGTCATCACGATGAGTTGATTCACTTGGGTATTAACCCGTCTTTGAAGTGGACGGAGGCCATGCACAAATATCCTTTTGTCATTTTCTGTGCTCCACCTTACCAGTCCGCAGACTACCCTGGTGATCTTAGGTGAGCATCAGAGTTCATCCTTTGACTATTTTGAACAGAAATTGTGTTTGATGACATGTTTATATTTGTGTCCAAAGTCATTGGTGTTCTCTTATTAGTCGTGTTGAGCTGCTGAGCACTTCTGTATCAGTTAACGATTAGGAATTAAATTTTACCTCTGTACAATCTGCTTCAAGGAAGCTATCTTGACACTCCTTGGTTCGACGTTATGAGTAACTATTTATTACGCATGTAATATATAACATAAACGTATTGATTATTGATATGGACCGAGGATGTTAATCTTCACATAGTGATGGTAGCACTGTCTTATTAGGTCGCTGGAATAAATATTCTGCTTTTGCTTTCCATTTGTTTGCATCTTCATCTTCAAATGTTCTGCCCATGATTGATCGCATTGTTTTCGTGTTGTGATATCAGAGTTGTTGACCAAATGAACCTGAGTGGTTTAATGTCACTTCCTTTAATCAGCTTCATTTTAAGCTGCTGGAAAAGGAAAATTGAGATGTACTTGGAGAAAAAGGATAACTCAGTTTGTTGAGTATTGTACTTATGTGTTGTTTTGGATTTGTAACCTATCAGGCGTGCTGCTTTAAGCTGGGATGGTGAAGGTTCTTTCCTGTTTACATCAAGTTCTGCTCCCTATGATTGTAATGATAATGGAGAATGCAATGAGGTAACTTTTAGTACAAACTTTTTTTTTTCAAACTTGAACTGCAAATTATTAAATGCCTACATTTTACATTGTAGGATTTTCTTTAGATATACTACCTCTTGTCTTTAATATAAGAGTTAGTTGGGAGTTGGATTTAGTTCTAAATATAAGACCTCAATCAATTTTGTCCACCAAATATATAATTTTTTCAAAAAGTATCCCTATTAATTACATATGTTAAGGGATTTCCATCCCAAAGGAAGTCATGATGAAAGATGACATTTTTGGAAAACCAAACCATATTTGTTACAAATAACTAACATAACTAACTTCCTTAATTTACTTAAATTAGTTATCTAGCTCTTATATTAAGAATTAGAGGGAATATTATGAAATGGTTAAACTTTTCGTGCAAAATAGCACATGAAGCATGTGTTCCATATTATTCAGATCTATGAACTTTGTCTAGGGTCTTGTTTCTCACTTTTTGGTGGGCATAAATATGTGAGTTTATCTATTCATCAGATTTGATGTACTTCTTTCCAGGATAGTCCAGTAGTGCCAATTGGTAGAAGCCCCAGGACTGATGTGCTTCTAAAAGCTGAAAATGTGGTATTGGAGTTTGGTGGCTGTGTTCTGAGACTGTCAGCACTTTATATATCCTTTTCATGGTTAATTTTATAAACATTATAAGAGTTTTCTCATCCAGGTGGTTTTTGCAATTATTTTCACATCTTATATCAACCTTGACATTTTGTAAACAAAGATGGCAAAGGTGCACATGCTTATTGGTTAGAGAAGGGGCTTGTTGACTCCCGTCCTGATCACATCCTGAATTTTATTCATTATGAGGTCAGAATGTCAGTTCATCTCCATTTATATCCTGTAATTTTGTAAACCATGGTCGAAATGGTAGTAATCTCGTATGTATTTTTAAAAATAATAATACCTCTTTTACAATATTGAGATATTGAATTGTATGTATGGCTTTGTCAGAATAGAGGTTTCAGGTTTCTCGCCTTTGTATTTTCACTTTCATGTGTCACTTGTGAATTGTGTTTCATGCTAGTTTCTATACCATGAGACTTCTTTACTATAGATGGTTTGCCTATTGCATTCCACTATTCAATCTACTTATAATCATATATTTTATCATGATGAGTTAAGCTAATTAGGTGACACTTTTCTAACCAGGATGCGGCTTCCCTCTCAATTGCAATCTTGAAGAAGAAATTAAGAGGAAGGATTTTTTTGGGTTGTGATAATAATCCTTTGTCCAGGTCACATGCCTTTTGAATTAAATTCCTATTCTACTTTTCTGATTTTTTTGTCTAATTTCTTTTGCTACTTATTGGTTTTATGTACTGTTGCCACCGTATTTTTTTTCTTTTTCTTTCTTTTTTCCTCTTACGGGAAAAAATCCTCTTAGATAACAGTCACTCCATCTACATTTATGCAGGCAAGAAGTGATGGATCAGGTCAATCAAAGCGGAAAATTTGAGAAAAAGTTTGAGAAATTTACTAGTAAGTACATCTCTCATGTTTTTTTTTTCTATATTACTGCTTAATATGCAGTATGGGAAAAGATCCGGATTGTTTCTTTATTTTGTTAGCATTATTTTGCTTCTGAATCTCAGAACATCATTTGTTTAGATCTTGTCTTTATAGGTTCAGATGGTCCCCTAGGTAAGAGATTGAACAACTCCAAAACACGCCAAGAAATAGGCTGGGAGCCAAAGTATTCCAGCTTTGCTTATTATCTGGAGACCTTATGATTAACTCCTAAACATAATCCTTCGTGTTGAAATCAAGTCTAAACTCATTCATGGCTTTCCTTCCATAGATATAGCCTGTACGTATGTACAAATTGCTTATTCTTTTTGGCATTTTCTCCCTATTTATGCTGTACATAAAGGATCATCATTCATCAATGGTTGGCCTATAATACCAATAATCCACAATCAGTTTTTTACCTCCTTGTGCTTGTTATTTGTTAGGACCTATAATACCAATAATTCATTAATGCTTGTTATTTATTCGGAATTTGAGCCCCAAATGGAGGTATGGGATTCCGACTTTAGTGTTGAGTCTCATATCAAAAGGATGGGATTCTGATGTGGGGTTTCCAGGTGAACCTTGGTCTCTTCAAGTTCATGAACTAGCTTTTGATGATCGCTCTCAATGATGTCAGAACTTTTCCACCACCCTCCATTCTCCTCCTCTCATCTTCTTCCTCTTTCAACCATTATTTGATGACATTGGGTTACAATGTTTTCTCTGCTCTCCCTTGTGGATGGACGTGGGGTTATGCAGGTTGGTGAAATGTTGCCAGGGAGGGGACTTAGTGCTTGTTTGACTATCCATTAAAAAAAGAATACTTTTTTAAGCATGGTTTTTCTTAATTTCATCCAAACATAAAAGAAATGTGATTAATGAACTAGAAAAGAGGTGAAACCGTGGATTAATCGGCTTTTGAGAAATTCTATTATCACAAATCAATTTTTTTTCCAACGCAAACATGCTCTTAGGCTCATCATAGGCTATGCTTAATTTTAGAGACGTGTTGCAAATATCTTATATGCTCTTGTTGGCCAAAGATGATCTTCGTGTACAATTCATACAGTGAAATATCAAATTATTGATTATTATTATTATTAATCTCACGAAACTTAAAGGAGCGAAGCAAGGCTATATAACTTGGGTTGGTGGGGTGAGCCAGGCCCATGTAGGAGTACATGGCATGGGTGACACACACAGGCCTTGATAGCAAGCTATCAATTGAGGCCACCCCCTAAAAAATTGACCATGGCCCACGTATAAGATAGTAAACTGATAAGAACAGATACTACACTTGATCTTAGCCGAAAGGCTGAGAAAGGTATGAGTTTTCAAGTTGCATTGCTTGTGTACTCATGATAACTGATCTCATGGTGCGAGTGAGTTTTCCCAATGTGGGACTTGGAATATCGGTTCTTATCAACAAAATTAAAAATTTATTTTTACCCATTGTCCATGGATTCAACTATAAAGGGGTGAGATATACGATTATTTAGAGCGTATTTGATCTCTGAAAAATATGATTTTATTATAGTTCCAGTCGTAGCGTTTAGTGAGGTATTTTAACTTTTGGATATTTAGATTTATACCTAAAAGTAATTGATGACTCGCCTTACTCAACATTTGTATTGTCTAGGAAGAAGGGAGATTTTGATCTACTCTTATATTGTGAGTGAGTCTAATTTTTTTTTTAAAAAAATTTGTACCAAATAAATTATTTTTAAGAGATATCCAATAATGAAAGAAAATATCAGGCAATACAATAGACATGATGTTTTTTGAGCTCTCAACACTTCCTCATCTCGCATGTTTCCCTTTTTCCCTCTTTTAGAAGAATGGGAATAGAGAACTCCAAATCAAGAGTGTGTATCAGTGTTATGAGAATAGCACCGGCTAGTTCAATACATGTTTGGGTCTCAAACAATGAGAACATCTTGGGAGAGAAGAAAACTAATGAAGAAGTAGTCGAATAGGCCTTGAATAGGTCAAAACATGTTTGTGAATTGGTCACAATTTTTTTTTTTTACAAAAATTTAATTCATGTTTCTAAGCTATAATTTATGTATATTTGTACTTATTAAGCATTGGAAAATTAGGAATAATAAATAAATAGACAAGAAGCATGTGTGTATATATATTATAAAATTATAAATCATAAAATAAATATATACGTTTTTAATGAATAATATGGGTATTGATTGATATTCCTTTTTTTTACTATATATTACTTTTATTTGGATCTAATAATTATTTTTATAATTAAAGATATTATTTGTGTTTTATTTTAAGAATGTAATATTTTAAATATATTAAGTTATAAATAATCTATCCAACTATTGAACCATGAATCACTATTTAGGACTTGAATGATTGCATGGATTTGGGAAAATATTTTGATGCCTAAAGATTATTTTTGGCAAACTAAAAAAAGAATAAATATAAAGTATAGAATCAAATATTAAAAAAGCGTGGCTTCCAGATCAGATATTCTACCTAGCTGCATCCAATTGTACTCATCGTCACGTTATCCACCGGTCATTTGATTTCTGCCCCTTCAGCATTACAAAGTTAACGGCCTTGGAAAACCTGTGTCCCTCCTTATCCTCCTCTGATTCCCCTGATTTCACATTGTCATCATTTTCGTTTTTCTCATTCTAACAGTGAGCACTCTGTCACTTCCACCAAGATCAACCTCCCTGCAATTTCAAGCATATCGTATTCGACCTGAAAAATGTCCTTGTGGTTTTCTTCTAATTTACTCACACCTCATTCCCCGAAGCATCAAAAGTATTCGATAAGTCTGTCTTCTGAGTCTTCTCAGCTCATCAAGTTCTTTCGGGTAAGTTCAGTTCCTTATGCTTTGCCCTCCCGCCGACGAGAATTATACGAACCACTTAAAGTTATCAGAGAAAGACCTAAACTTTTAGCATCTTTAACTCCATCTGAAGCATTAGAAACCGCCCCATCTGCATTTAGAAACAAAGCCCCAAAAGACATCAACGTCTTGGTAGTGGGTTCCACTGGGTACATTGGGAAATTTGTGGTTAAAGAATTGATAAGCAGAGGCTTTACTGTTATAGCCATTGCCAGAGAGAAAAGTGGAATTAGGGGCAGAAATGACAAGGAAGTGACCTTGTCTGAGTTGAAAGGAGCTAATGTGTGCTTCTCAGATGTGACCAATTTGGACGTTTTGGAGAAATCTTTGGACAATTTAGGGATTTCAGTTGATGTCGTCGTATCATGCCTTGCTAGTCGATCTGGCGGGGTAAAGGATTCGTGGAAGATTGATTATGAGGCAACAAAGAATGGCCGGCTAGCTGGTAAGAAATTTGGGGCATCTCATTTTGTGTTGCTTTCAGCAATATGTGTGCAGAAACCCCTTCTTGAATTTCAGCGAGCAAAGCTGAAATTCGAGGCTGAGCTGATGAAGGAAGCTGAAGAGAATGATGGGTTCACTTACAGTATTGTGAGGCCTACTGCATTCTTCAAAAGCTTGGGTGGTCAAGTTGAGTTGGTGAAAGATGGGAAGCCTTATGTTATGTTTGGAGATGGAAAGCTGTGTGCTTGCAAACCAATAAGTGAACCAGATTTGGCTTCTTTTATTTCGGATTGTGTGTTGAGTGAGGACAAAATCAACAAGATATTACCAATTGGAGGGCCAGGAAAGGCATTGACACCATTGGAACAAGGGGAGATGCTGTTTCAACTATTGGGCAAGGAGCCTAAGTTCTTGAAGGTTCCTATAGGAATAATGGATTTTGCTATTGGGGTTCTTGATTACCTGGTTAAAATCTTCCCTTCATTGGAAGATGCTGCAGAGTTTGGGAAAATTGGAAGGTATTATGCTGCTGAAAGCATGCTAATTTTAGATCCTGAGACCGGGGAATATAGTGCTGAGAAGACACCTAGCTACGGGAATGATACATTGGAAGAGTTCTTTGCCAGAGTACTGAGGGAAGGGATGACTGGTCAGGAATTAGGTGAGCAGACAATATTTTAAGATTATGATGGGGTCTATGGCTCTCGTGAGGCAACCAATTTTGTATCTGTTTTCATGCTTGTATTCAAACCAAACATTGCTGTAATATGTACAAGTTTCAAGCAATGGTTGTTGAGAGGAAGTTCCGGTCTCTAAAGGTACTTTCTTGATTCTTCAGTAACAAAAACTACCATTCCCCTGTCCTTGTATAGCTATTATTATAACCTGAAGTTACATTGAATGTCCTGAAGTCAAGTTCACTTTTGTTCTGATAATTGGCATGAATCTTTGTACAAATGTATGTGCAGATCCCCAATTGTACTACGTCATGAATTACCATGTAATCATGTGTTCTTCAAATTTTCAAAAGTTAATGTAATCCATGAGAATCAGCTGCAATTAAATTAATTGAATTTGATGAACTCACAATGTGCTTGTTTATATGTATCCTGTTGCTGCTTCTTTTTTTGATAGTATCAAATGGTATTCAGTGGTTTTTTTGGATCATATTACTAGGTATCTGAGTAACTTACTACTCGATTTTGGGGTTCATGGTTACTTTTCCCAGCACAAGTGTCTCCTCTAGAATTTGAACTCAAAACCTAGAGGGATCTAGAGTTACTTATAATTTAGAGCATCTTCTTTCATCTCACATTTAAGCTCTATTTTTCAATTTAAGATTGCCAAACTGATTCTTAGCTGCACCTTATAGCTTAGAACTGGGTATACCTTCTCCAATATGGACGAAGGTCTGGATTATGTTTACATATTTAGTAGTGTTCCTGGTTAAGTTAAATCACAGTTATTTTGTTGGGCAGAATAATTCCAAATCATTTACAACACAGGATAATGATAATTACAACCGGTTCCCTGAAGGACACTATAATTATCATATACAGATAACCAACACATCTGAAACAATACATACAGCCACAGAAGTTTTTGACACATGGGAATGCTTAATAATAGGCTGAACTAATGATTATTTAGATTCTACTTGGGGACACGGCTATGAAGGCTGCAAGCCGAAAGCCAGATAAGCGTGACGGTGACAACGCTTCCAAACAAAGCCACTGCAAGAGAACCAGCAATGTGTTTGCAGAACTTGTCGTAGGCATTGCAAATCTTACCCCAACGGACATGACTGTTTCCCTTTAAACCGACGTATGCCACGCCTCCGGCTGTTCCTGTTGCTGATGCTATGATCCCCAGTATCACCTGCATAGTACCAAGGAAAACTGTCATATTCTAGGAACATAGATACTGACTGATATGGATAGATAATAGATACCAACATGACATAATTGAACATGACAGAATATATATGTGTATGTGCAATTTGAAGTGTCACTTTTTGTCTGATGCTATGATGAGTGTAATACTCCTTAATATAGAATTTAATTAGATTAAGAAGGTTAGTTAAATTAGTTAATATGATATATTTTTTTTAAAATACCCTACTAATTTTCTTTAACTCCCTCTCTCCTTCTTACTTGACTGTGTTGAAGGAGTACTGATAGAGGTAATTTAAAAAAAAGTTGATAAATATATGAAATATGTCTTATATTTAAAATTAATATTGACTCCGTAATTAGGTCTTATATTAAAAATCGGAGGAGTTCCTTGATATCAAGGCGTCCCAAGTCAGTTTGATTTGTTAAACTGATTGCAGAAATTAGTGGAAATAGGTAAAAAATCCTTATTTAGAAATTTTATTGATAAGAAAGACCTGGTATATTTTTATATACAAAAAGCATGAGTATTCTTAGGATTTCATACATAGAAAGTACTAGCACTCAAACTCAAATCTTTTTAACTAATAAAATTTTTAAATAGGATCTTTTTACCGTTTTTTTATAAAGTTAGTGGATGTTGAGAAGACAAATAAGTAGGTCGATATGTAAAGAAAGCCTGTCAAGGATTTAATTACCGCATCACAGAATATAAAGTAGAGGAGGAACTTCAATTTGAGGTCTGGCTTCTTGAGGAGAGAAATTGATGCTAGAAATGTAACGATGCTGTACAGGCCAGAAACAGAGAATGCAACCAGAAAATATCTGCATACAAAATTATATGGTACGTCAAATTGCAAGTAATTTTTATCAAACTTGAATTGAAAAATTCTCCTGCATGAATCAAGCATTGAAAGCTTTAAACTTAAACATGCATAATTGCATATCAAAAGATACCTAGAGGGTTGTTAAGCTTATGATTTGAATTGGTTCCATCATCATTATTAATGTTCTTTGGCTGATAATGAGATATTTGAAAACTGAAAACGCTAGGGACAGTTTTCTGGTAAGAATAACAGACAAATATAGCATAGATAGTAGTAATCCTGCAGAGAGGCTAACTGGTCTTACATCAAAGCTGGTGAGTTCTTGAAGTTGGCTTCCTGTTCTACAGCAGGCGCTATCATCTCTGTTTCGTTCCCGGTGGCTATGACCACAACCACCACCAACGACGATGCAAATAACAGAAATCTTAGGATAACATCGAATGTAAAGTAATCCTTGTGAGCCGGAGCAGCTGAGCCATATGCAGATTCAGGCTTATCTGTAGAAGACATGGTGCTCTTCAAGAGGCAACTAGCGAGCTAAGTAGAAGGAATGATATGTGCTTATATAACGATAAGTTTTAGGAGCTAAGGAGGAGGCCAATTTGTAAAAGGGATAAAGATAAATTAAGTTGGAGTTTCCAGCACGCTATTCTGAGAGCTGGTTTGAACAATCCCTGCATGTTGTTGTCAACTCAAGAAGTAATGATTTGTTTATACAATATAAAGGTTGGTGCAAAATGATATTATGTGTTGTCAGCTCAAGAACTCGGATATTCAAATCTTTGATTCTGATTTTGGGTGGATTGTGAATAGGATTACTACAAGTTTTCTTCTGTAATTTTTTATGTGGCACTTGAAAACTTGGTCATTGATAAATCGATGATTCCAAGCTGCGTCTATGTCACGGGGACCATATAAGGCAGACTCGCAAGTTATTGACATACAAACATATTTGTGAACGATTCAAAAAATTCAAATTCATTTTAGGTGGCTGGAGATTAAAAAAGTGTCAAACAAGTGTTCTCCTGGATATAGTTGTGTGTGTGTCTCATCTTGATATTTGTGAATAATTGTAATTTTTTTATTAGAGTTCATCAATTCCTGGGTTTTTAGGATGTTAAAATTTCAATGATTTGATTATCAAGAACAAAAGCATGATATTGTCGTTTTAGATGTTTACCAGATTTTGATCCAACTCGATTTTAGAAAATTTTTGAAAACATGAACTTGAAATTCGTGCTCAACTAAACTTGGTCTAGATTGGTGTTATCTTTTAGAAGCATAGTTGAGTCAAGTTTTTTAGGTCAGTCGAACAATAGTAGTATAATTTTAAAAATGTTATTGGAATTCAGAACTAGGGATTGCTTGGGAAATTCTAAAACTTTTAAACACTTTTATTTAAATCACTTCCAACTATTAATTGTACTTTGGTTAAAAATGGAATCATGTGGACATCTCATGTTAATTAGTCTTTTATTTTCTTCAAATTTTTATGTAAATTATAAAAGTAAAAATTGGTAAAAACTTTGTATTTAAACATTTTATTGCTCATAAGGACTTTAATATACAAAAATTGAGTACTAGTACTCGAACTCAAGTTCTTCTAATATATATTGATATTGGCACCTACAAATAGAGAGCAAATAATCTGAGTCATATCTAAGGACACTATTCTTAATAGTTATATTGTGACAATTGGCAAGATAAAATGGCACATATTATGATTAAACAGATTTTTTTTGTATAGTAAATGAATATAATCTAGTGGAAGTAAATGAATTAAAAAAAATGAATAAGAGAGGATGAGCGTTTTAAGTATATTGAGTCATTCATGTGCATTACTTTTATATGCACGGGTTATATCTAGAAGAGAATACTCTTCATTCACCCTAAATATAGTGGCAAGAAGGATATTGGAGTTGTGTCTCTCCGTCAACAACAATCCCACCCAACAGTTAAAACGTTAACAATCCCACCCAATGGTTACAAAAAATATTAACCCTCCAAATTCTATCTTCATTTAAGGATTTGAGGAATTTATGTCTAAGCATATTTAGAAAATATTTTTTTAGCAAAACTAAAAATATTTTCTATAAAAAAATGCCCAATACTCTGCTCTAACTTGTAAACTAAATTTTCTATTGATAGTTTATTATTGTGCGTACAAACCCACATATCTTATAGGCCTATTTACTAACCTATAATTATTTCTTATTATATATACATTTGAACTTTCACTTTTCCAAATGATATAAGATTTTAGTTTTTTTAACCTACCCATAAAACACATAGACAGAAAATATCAATACTCTATTTTTCTAATTAATAAAATTTTAAAATACAAACTTGTTTACTCGTTATAAAATAATGTGATATTATAGCAACTAATATATCAGTAATTAATTTATATAAGAGAACCTATTTTTATTTAGAATGGTAGGAATATACGTGTATGGATGGATATGAGAAACGTATTGCGTGCAGCAGCTAGACATTCTAGAAGGTCTAATATTTCCCTTTATTTTTGTTTATGTTACTTTACTTATAGAAGGGTTATTGGCTACCTCATTAAATAGCTGGTTCAAATAATACATACGCTACTTCTCAATCAATTTTTTCTTAACAAGGTTCTTTAATTATTTTATTATTTGAGTTAAACGAGCTAACCCTTCAAGGATTATGAGTTAATCCATTTAAATATCTTAAGTAATTCAAATGTCTTATTAAGAGATTTGGTAACAAGATTATTTAATTTCAATAGTAAATTAAGTTAATAATAATCTTAATTAATTGACACCCAAATCATATGTTTGGTTTTGGTCATATCCACATGATATATAACATAACCACTTACGTATTGATGAAGGTTGAAGACAGACAAGAAACTTGACAATGAACTAATCCATTTTTAATATTTTATTTGGTTTAAAAAATTATCGTTAATTGAAGGAAGATTCGCAATCTCTTCTGTCAAATTCCCATAATTGAGCATGACTTTCTATTAAATTAATTAATGTTCATATAGTAAAAAACGTAATTAACTCTTCTAATTATGGAAACACCGTAATATCCTTCGCAAGCAATAAATATTAATCAATCTCAGAATGCTAATAAGATTTTATATATAGTATTGAAGTTCTGTGAGTAATTTGAATTAAGAAAATACAAGCACTGAAGTAAAATATGCGTGTTTATTTATTTTATTTTTTATATAATATTAATATTGATTGAAAGTTTACAAATATTCACCTATAACTATAAAGTACTGCAGATCGGTTTGGGCATCAAATATTTAAACCGAGTCAATGGTTTAAAGATCAGTAATTCAATCATAATTAAATCGAATTTGACTCAAAAATATAATTTAATTAAACTATACAAAAATATTTATATATAATCCTAAAAAAAGTAATACTTAAACAAAAAGGTACTAATTCATAAATAAATAGAATATTAATGTATAACACATACATCAAAATAAAGTTACTAAATTATAAGTCTAACTTCTTTTTTCTCTCCACAAAATGATGTCAAATGACTCAATCACTCCATTCCATGTAGGAAGAATAACATAAGAATTTTCTTGTTCTTTTTAATAATTAGCTTCCTAAGAAGAGTTTCTGGAGAACACTACAACAGTATGAATCTTAATGCTGTATGAGTTCAATAATAAGAACAATCTACACCAGAAAAATGTGCTCATTGAGGAAGAACAGGTGGAGCAATTTCACGAGTGTTGTATGATCTGCAGTGCCCACATTTTTGCCCAACTATGTGGAAGTTTACTTCTGTCGTGTCATTACAGTCATTACACAGTATCCAAACCTGTGATCATGATGGAGTTAAGAAATGAACATATGCACAGGTTTTTCTGTGACTTCAAATAATATTTTTAATATGGCATATTCAACAATCAGATACTAAGATTCCTCTTTACTCATATTCTTCAGAGCATAGTGTTCTTATTCAAGGACAAGTACTTTTCATGACCAATCTTTTCAACTCAAACGTGAAACTTCTTCTAAGGTATTTGTGATTAGATTTTCCAATGAAAACAAAAGAAATGGAGTTTTTTTTATGAAGAATTTTCAAAAGATCTTCTTCCGCAGTTTAGAAAGAGAAAATTGAAGGGAGGTGTTTGAATGGAACTGAGGTTACCTTCCTGTGCCGATAATCTTCTGGCATGAGAGTTGCTTCAATCTGAAGATAACATGAAAGTAAGTAAATCAGGGATTATAGAAAACTACAAATCAAGTGTAAGCATCTATGTGCTTTAAATCTAATGAGATACCTCTTCGTCAATCATCTTCCAGATCATGGACATGTCAATCGCTGACTTGAAGCATATGGGGCAACAATACCTGCCTCATCATGACATCAAAACATGTTCTTTTCTAAGCAGAGTTTAAAGTAGACCAGATAAGTTGGAAACAGCCAGTGAGATTTCGACGCAGTGACATTGAGTCGTGTCTGGGATTAAAGAATTGGTTTAATGTCTAATTTTGCCCTGAAAATTCTTATTTTTTTAACACTCTAGATAATATTGACCTAAATTTTTTTTTCAAATACCTTCGACTTCTACACGAAACTTTCAGGAATTTGAGTTTGATGAATCCAAAATAAGTGGGAAGATGGAAAATAAATTTCAGATGACTCACTTTTCACGTTTTATCATCTCTTGGAAACATTCATGATGCATTGTGTGGCCACATTTCATAACGGCAGTGTCCTTCACTGAATCAAAAAGGTACTGTTGTTCAATGAAGTCCAATCAGTATATTATGTGATTGGAGATCTCAAATCTGAATTAGTTAGTAGTTCCTAGATACCAAATCCAAATGGTTTATTGCCAAAAACAAAAACGTAGTATGCAAAAAAAATGGAAGTAATAAAGCACAAACAAACCTCATAACATATCGGACAGTGATGCCTCATGGAGTCCTCTACACAAAAATGATTATCAAGTAGACCAAGTGAATAGCAAGACCCTGCAGCTTAGAAAACGCTTCTCACTACAGATATCCATGCCGGAGAAATAAAAAGAACTCTTGCAGAAAGAGGTATGAATCTGTAACTATATGTAGTGCTAAAATAAACTAGAACACGTTAACCTACTAAAATCACAGATTCCAAATATATAAATTAATCTTGGTATATGTAGGTGAAGCAGACAAAAAGGGATAAAGCAACGTTTACACACACTGCTCAAATACTACTAATCTTGTAACTTCAGATCACCAAATGAACAATCAACATGTAAGTTCTATAATGGTTTTCATTTGACTCCATCAAATACTATAACTCAAGACCTTTTTAGAAGAAATTATAATAACAAACATACATAACCGAGTTTCAGTACATATGTAATTAAAAAGTTAAACATTAGCCTGCTGCAAACAAATAATATTTATACCGAAGAAGAGCAAGAAATGACAGTATGGTGATGGATACATACCGCACTTGTTGCAGTGGAAAAAGTTATCACGACCACCAATTCTGTTGCAGTTTCATAAATTACATCACCAAAATTAGTTGCAGAGAGAGTCATATATTCAGGTGACATAAGTGAGAACGTAATGGAAGATAGAAATCTACTCAAACATGTCAAGTACGTACCTGCAGATTCCACA
This sequence comes from Leucaena leucocephala, assembly GCA_037074615.1. Lineage (NCBI taxonomy): Eukaryota > Viridiplantae > Streptophyta > Magnoliopsida > Fabales > Fabaceae > Leucaena > Leucaena leucocephala. The sequence continues at coordinate 5,091,437 of CM073535.1, read as the reverse complement.
CTCATCACAATGAAACGGCTGTTTCTCTGTCTGCATGTATCAGTTTGTGAAGAAGTTAAGATTAACAATCACAATCCAGGTTTTCATACCATTGTCAATTCTCAGCCTAGTTCATCTCTAAGAGATAATAACATAGAGTATAGCCAACATGTTCAAGAATAAGTTCAAGGACTGGTTACATCATCATCGAAGAATTTGCATGTGTTGCAGAAATATTCTCCCATGTTGACGCCACAGTTTGTGCAGACTTGAACAACCTTGAAAAGACACAGAAAGAGATAAGCCAAGAGCAGAGTTAAAACCTGAACATTACAATAAAAAAAAAGAAGCATAGACTATTTAAGGGGGAAATTCATACTGGCTGCTCTGTGTCACAAACTGAACAAACAACCTGAAATGGAAACGACAGGTACAAACAGCATAAGACTTCTTATCATCTACCTAACATAGCTTATTTAGTTATTTATATTAATCGGAAAAACAGTCATGGTAAATATAATCAGTTCAGGGGTTATCCTACTTGTTTCACATCTTGGCGAACCATTTCGTGTCGATCAAAGAGGTTCCTCAACATGCTCTAAATAAAAACACATAGGAAATATCATAAACTAAACCCCATCAGTTCAAGGCACAAACGCATATATTCTGAGCTGCAATTAAGAGAAAATGAAGGAATACCGTTGCCTCGTCATGACAATGACGGCAGGAGTACAGTTCGTTGCAACAGGGTGCCCGAATCTTGCATCTTCTCCTGTAGTGCTTGCACCTATTGAACGCCCACATGAAAGTAAACAATGTAGTTATTAAGCGAATTATTCAGTGAAAGTAAAAGCCAAAGCATGGTGGGAGAAGAAGTACCCGTATCCCATCTTCCCAAAACCAAGACGTTCATTGTCGTAGCTTTCCATGGATTTTGAAAGAGAGGAAGGGGCGCAAACAAAGCTCTCTGCCTTCTCTCTCGGAAAAGAGAGGGAAAGGCAACGAATAGAATTTCCTAAAATGGAAATATTTGGTGCTCTGGCTTGTCTAGATCCTCAAAGTAGAAGCCAGCAGTCACTACTCAAGAAGTATCCTCTTCGCTTAAAGTTATATCCCAATATTTTAATGCAAAGAATCCAACGATTCAATGAATATAATGCAACAAAAAACTTGACGAGTAAATCGATTGTGAATGAATATTTTAATATACCAACTTGTTGGGAGAGAGAGGATGAGGATAATCTTTCTATAAGGTGATGGGGGCGGCATGGCAGTGACTTCAGCAGTAGGGGAGAGAGAGAGAGAGAGAGAGGGTGGTATAGCCGAACGATCCGCCAATGGGATTTCGGAGATGGGAAAATCGTCATGGGCATTTTAACAAGCAGTCGCAATGCAGAATCATAATATCGAAATTCCACCCTTGCTTCTGCGTGAATCCATAACTGTAGGAATTCTACTATAATCAGAACTGGCATGATTAAGAAATTGACATTTACTGTATCAACTTGGGCGAGAAAATGGCTTCTTGAATAAGGATTCACGATTAAATGCTAGATATTACCATCACTTAAGAATCAAAGTTAGCAAGAGTTTCAAGAAATGATGAGGATTCAAATATATAGACACAGGTTTAGAAAGCGAGAGAAATAAGGCGAACATGCGCAGGAACAGGAGATGAAGATGGCTCCTAGAGAATATCCATCAATTAGGATCTTATTTTGATCATTAACTTCCCTTTGCCTCTTTGGAAATCGCCATCTATATGTTTAGTGTGTGCTTGTTATTATAGTTTAAATTTTTTTAAAATAAATAATTATATTTGTCTAATAATTTTAATTAAAACTATAACATAATTTTAAATAAGTTATTGAAATTAGTTTTTAGAACAGAGTTTATAAACTATCCAATTACTATTTTATCCTTAATTTTTCTTACATCCTCTCTCATCTATCTTCTCTCATCTCTACTCTTTCTTCTCCACCCTATCTCCTCCTTTCTCTCTCTTCTCTATACTCTTTTTTCTCTATTTTCTTTCATCTCTAATATTTTTAATTAAATCATATTTTTTTATAATTTATCGATATAAGAAATGATTATACTACTAATTATTTAAATATTTTTATTTTTAAAATATATTCTTCCAAAAATCTATTCTCTAAAATTTGTTCTTCAAAATTTATTCTTCTTAAAATATATTATTTAAAAGTTAATCTAAAGATACCTTAATCTCCTTTCAAGTTGCTTTCAATTTTGTTTTTCAGAATTTTAACACTACTGCACAAGCAAGTCATGAACAAAAGTTAGTGCCCATAACCTAGTTCGTTGTAGGTTTGAAATTCAAGTTTTGCTGTAGCGGGAGGAAATTGTTATAAGTGTTTTTATAAGGCATGTCCTAACTTTATAAATTCCACGCAATTCACTTGAAAATTTGATTGAAAAAATGGTAGCCATAACCCTTCACAAATTGTGAATTAATAAGGGAAAAATTATTTTTGAGATACTTATAATTTCTTTCAAATTTTAATTTGATACTTATATATTTTTTTCTTAATAAATTCTTTAATCATACATTGTTAGCAATATTAACCCTAACTTTGCTTTGTTAGCAATATTCTAATTGTACTAATAGAATAAAATTAAATGATTTATTAAGCATATAAAAATGAATAAATACTAAATTAAAAATTAAAACTCAAGAATATTTTCCCTTACATGTTTTAATTTTTTTTTATCAACTTGTATGTTTTGGTTTAAAACGGGTTTCTTTTGATTTTACATCTACCTCATTATTTAAAAAAAAAAAAAGAGTACAACAGTTTTCCTAGAAATTTTATTCAACGATTCATCAATAATTTTCTTACCAATATCAATTCTACCAAAATGTTTAACTAATTGACTAAAAATGAAAATAATTAAAAAATTAAAAGAAAAAAAAAGCAAAAGAAGTAAACTTAACTGACCCAAATTTTGATGCCAGTTATGTATCATTTTAAGTATTCAAATATTAGCCGTTGACTTTACAAATACAGTTCCACGGTTGTAATCAACCAACATGTGTAATTGCCCAAAATTATTTTTTCCATTGACAAAAATTAGTTGTTCATCGTCTCATCTCCAATCAAATTAAACCCAAAAAAAGGTAGGTTCTTTGCCCCAAAATCCTCAAACTAAATTGCAACCATGAATGCCAAATTCTTTTACTAAAACCATAACAACGTAAACGAATCAACAATCATTCTCCTCTTCATATTATTATAAAATCCAGAGAGATTCTGCACCAAAATATCCCTCACCACTTTCCCTCTTCTTCTTCTTCCTTCGATTTGTGCCTGTGTTTCCTGCAATCAATCAAAAATGGGTTGTGGGAAATCCAAGCACGACGTCGTTGTTTCAGGAAATACTGTCCTCGAGCGCAAGAAATCCAGCGTCAAAGGCAACAAGGACCAAGAAATTGGGGCACAAACAAAAGACGACGACAACAACAACAGTAATGTTAATGTTAATAATGTGGATGTGAATTCAGGGGTGGTGGAAGCTCAGAAAGATGGTGACAACAACGTTGTCAAAGAGTTTGTTGTCGGAGGAAAAGTTGAAGATGTTGTTGACTCTAATAATGGGGTGAAAAGGAGCAAAACTGAAAACGCGGGCATGGTAGAAGAGACATTAATACAGAAGAACAATGATATTGTTGTTGCAGGGGAGATTAATCCAAATGTGGGAGAAGAAAAGGTGTTAGAGGAGAGTGAAGAAGTTGTTGTTTCTGGTGGTGATAATAAGGTTGAGAGAAGCAATGGTGAGTATGCAAATGAGGGAGATGAAATGGTGGTAGAGAAGAGAGAGGAACAAGTTGGTGGTGTTGTTGCTGATAAGGTTGAGACCAGAACTGAGGAAACAGATGTTAAGGAAGAGGATAAAAGGGACAAGGAAGTTGATAGGGAAGAGGGACTTGTTCCAATGGAAGTTTCTAAGAAGTCGCAAGTTGAGGAAGATGATGATGCCTTGAAGTTGAATGAGAATGATCAGAAAGGGAATGATGCTCCTGTGGCAGAAGAGAACAAGAATGGTGATGCAAAAGGTATGCCAATTTGGTGCTCTGCAAAATTCTGATAAATCAGATTGAAATCTCTTACATGACAATATCACATGGTATTGTTAATTTTAATGTCTCTTTCTGTTTATTTTTAATTAGAAAAATTATCAGACTTGAAGGGGTTATTTTTATATAACTTTTTATTATTCTCTGGAGGATATTTGGATCCATTAATCACACTTGATCTTCATCAGAGTCTATTTCTAAAACATCCTTAAAGATGTCGGTCATAAGTTGTTGTTTTGTCTCTTAATTTGCTCTGGCATGGTCAACAGATGATGTGAGCGTAAGGGAAGAAGCCCCAAAAGACATAATAAATGTTGCAGCCTCTGAAGGTGAAGAAGAGAAGAAGGAATTGAAAGCTGAGGAGTAAAAAGAAAATCATTTGAGCAACGAAGGTGTGAAGGCAAACTGAGATGTTGACATTCATTGACTTGGATTCTTTCGTTTGTTTGCATTGTACCATTTCCATTGGTTCACTTGAAATTGTAATGCTCTACAAAACATGTGCAACTGTTAAAGTTCTTCCTCTATTTCTTCTTCTAACTTTCATCGTACCAACAATCCGCGTGGGGAAAAAGAAAGTGAAGCTACCAACTAAATATTTGAAAGAATGAGAATAAATTAGTCAATACCATAACTAAAGCCACCATAATTGTGATATAAATAACATGAATTAAAAATTTTCCTTTCCTTTGCTTTTCAAAAATGGTTTTTGGGTCAAATAGGTGTAATTTAGCCTGTTTGTACTTATGGTTGAAAACTTGAGTATAAATAACTTTTGAGATGGAGGAGAATTTTATGAATTAAAGAATTTGTATCTTTGAATTGGATGAAGATATATACAAGATCACATAATTATATACATAAACTCCCTCAAGTCCCAAGCCATCTTTGAGGCTCATGCCTTTTGGGACCCTGCCGAAAGAATAAATCAGAAGAATAATTCCTCCATAATTGATTTATTCAACATTAACCCTCTTTTCCTGATTATCAAACTCAGAACGCAATTCTTGAAGGGGAGAAACAGGGTCTCTAGACAAGAAGATGTTTCCATTTAGATCTCTGATGCTATTATCTGAAGCTTGAGGACCCATCACAATCCTGCATGTCCCTGGCTCTCCAGAACCCATTTGAATACCATAATATAATAAGTGGTCTGAGATACTATTCCCACTCACTGACCTGCACAAGATAACATGAATTTTGAGCAGCTTTTTTAAAATAGAAAGAAAAGCATGATTTTATTGGTTTTATATCATCCATCTGATCCTACAAGGAAGCGAAACTTTTAATCAAAAAACGAAACAATTACCTGCTACAAGATGGATCCTCTCCAGATCCATCACAAATTTTCTCGATTCTGTAAACAAGACTTCCTAATCCAATGTTATGAAGCCACACCTGCAGTCCAAACTAATTTCTTAATTTCATGACCAACTATAAAGTAAGTTACAGTTTGCCGCCCCACCAAGAGAAGATAGAACATAGCCAAGACAACGTGGCCTTTGAAGTGGCCAAAATACCAATTGAGAAAGCATACAAGAGCTTGGTGTCACAAATAAGTCACACCAAATACAAGTACTCAAGTATGTTATTACAATTTAACACACCACTGTTTTCAATGTCATATCACTTGCTAACTGTTAGATAAACGCTACGTGGAGCTCTTGGGGTATGTTTAGAAAAGTGGAGAAGGGAGAGAAGGTTTCGATTAAACATTCTCCTCATTTGGGAGTTTAAATTGAGAGGAGGAGAATGAAGGATTATTCACCAATCCTACAAGTCTAACACATCCTCCATTTTTCATATTCAAAAGTTCCTCCAGTTGGGTAATATTGGATGCGAAACCAGCCAATATTTGTATTGGATAGGGAGAGAGCATGACATGCGACAGATTCACAATACAGCATATAACACAGTAGTCAATCATTTCCGCAAATGTGCAGACCACTTTAATTTAAGGATATTATGACAAGATTAATATACAAATTTCATCAATTCAATTAGCCAATCTTTACCTCTCTAGGGAAGTGGTGATACGTCTTCCTGGGGAAATAATAATAGTATGGAGGCAGGTGTGGAACCATATCATGGCCATTTGTGACTCGGATTGTATTGGGTACAAGTTTGCTATAGTAAGATGCAAAAGCAGCATTGCCAACACGAGGTTGTCCAAATGTCATAACCTGTACGTCCTGAGCATTTAGATTGACCTGTAGACATATAAAAGTAAAGCAAGTGACTATGTCTCCCTTACATAGTAGGAAAGTGATCAGGTGAGAACTGAGAAGTATGATAATGTTCCTCATGACAATACAATAAGTCAGGAAATTAACCATCCCATAAGTTATCGATTCATTTCAGTCGCAAGCCATGGTTCATTCTTTTATCAATGCATAATTTATAGGTATACTGAAATACTCGCACGCGTGCGCACAAAATATTAAAGATAATAATTATGGGCTGTTTATGAAGTACCACAATGCACATAACATAAAAATTCAGGACAAGACTTTATATCATCTAGTTAAAATGTTTAAACAGACCAGCCTCGGCCCCCGTCCATTCTCAAAATTTTGGAATTCCCCTAAAAGCAAGAGCTAAACTGACCAAAATCATGAATGAAACTGAATCAATCTGACAGTTTGGTTTTTGACTAATTTGATTGGTTCTATTCCATGAACACTTACAAGCTTCAATATATGGAACAAAATTTCTCTTCAAATTGAATTTTACAACTAACAACTCCACAGGAATTGAAATATCCCTGGCCTCGAGCAAAATTAGCTATAAAAACTAGTAAAAAAGAATATGTCCATAAAAACAGCATTAATTAAGATTCAAGAAAGCTAGATTACAATTACCACTAAATCAAGTCCACAAAAGGAAGCCATTGCTCCACCCATTGAATGCCCCGTAACTATAATTTTAGTATCTCCATACACCCTTTTTGCCCTTTCTAGAGCATTTAAAATTGCAGGTCGCAATGTTGTATTATGGTACGCATAATAGAATCCACGATGTACCTGAAGCAAATGATGATATATCAAAACTGGCATCCTCTACTACAGAGCATAAATTAAGACTAAAAATTTAGCAGCCCACACCATTGCATCAGACATGCAAGGATAATTTATATCAAGCTGCTTCCAAAATAAATCTTCAATCCAGTTCTGTATGCTGTACACAAATATTGAGTGTACCCATCAGCTCAGAATATAAATTTAATTGTCCAAAAGTAACGCAAACATAGTAACAGGACTGAGCTAACTTGAATGGACACACTCTTAACGACAAAATCTTTTAATTCCCAATAAAAAAGTTTTTTGCTCTGACTCTCTTAAAGGATGCATAAATGAGAACATATGCTTCGTTAACAAGGCAACAAAACAATCACCACCGTTCGAAGTCTAAAACATGAAAAAACCATAAAAATAATCATTTACACTATTTCAAGAACTGTAATAAATCCAGATGACAAGTTTATGACTGTTGCTATCTGAATCACAAATTGCCAGTGAAGTCAATCCAACTAAATACATTTTCTAAGACTCCATACTCATGCACGATAAAAGTTGTTCATGGGCAACTGATATGTCAGCTGATAAATTTTTTTCTCTAAACAGCTGAACACAAAAAAGGAAATTCTTTCTCGCTCCTAAATTTTTCCCCACATCTATGCATAACGGTCACTGTATATATATAAGCACTACAACTCAGTAGCTCAACTTTACAGTTTCTCCAGAAACATGGTGAACCTATAACGCCACAAGGAAAGAAATTTAACCAGGAACAAAATCTACCTGCTTTCCTGTGTTCCTCTGAAAGCAATGATAATGGCATCAGGATCCTTTGCCATGCCAACGAACCCCTGAATCAGATAGTCAGTCATAATTAATGAAGAACAAAAATAGCTATATCCTTTAGAACAAATTTCATGAATGAAAAGGGAAATTGAAGAGAATGAATAAATTCTAGAAGTTAAAGGAACATGTTAATAGTGATGAGAGTCCACCTGTAAGCAATGTTGAACATCAACAACCAACTCTATAATTTCAAATCCCTGTTTCCATCAAAAGATCTTTAGATCAGGAGATCAAATATAGAATCATCAAAAAAATTCAAAATTAATTTAGATACTAAGTTTAACAAGTAAAGTTAACATTCATAGTGATATTTTCAACACCTTGGTCAAACCATCGCATCTAGAGCATGTCCAAGTAAAAAGTTCTGTTAAATCTGACAAGTATACCTGCAAGAAGGAAACCTACTTCAGTCCTGAAAATCATGCTTTTTTCATAAAGAATTACTGGACAGTTTGCTTAAAAAGTAGTTTGACCAATGCAAGCAAAGCAGGTATAGATCGATTACATCAAGCGAGTAGCAAGTGATGTAACTCAAAATCAAGTTATGTGTGAGCAAACCCTAGGTTAACTAATCACGACCCCTGGCCCAGCCAAGTTTGGGAATCTCTTAATCAGGAGACACATGAGATAGTCCCTCCGTTATTAAATCATTTGGTAGTGCAAAGGGCAGAAGCATGCTAGAGATAATGACTGTCTATATTAGTGTTCATAACAATCCAAACTGACCCTACATAATAAGATTGGCAGGGTAATGATGTGTTCTCTGACATATATTGCTCAAGGTGAATATATAATATCTACATAGAACTCACCGCAGAAGCATATTGCACTAATATTGTAGCAAGGGTATGGTTGTAGAAGGAATATGGATTTAAGTGCTTCGCCTTGAGTTCTGCAGATTGAAAAATAAAGTATTGCGGTAAGAAGAACAGGTTCACAAGTAGAACAAGTGAATATTAACAATCTATCGATTAGGAAAAATTACAGACACTGTCCTCTGTTTCCATCCGAAAATCAAACGATCCTTCCAAAAATTCATGTGAATGATAAAAGACCGATGAAAAATTTTGAACTGTTTCAAAATGCACCCAATCTGAGTGGTTCATTACGTACTCCCATCCCAAAACCTAAGCTTTTAAGATGGACATTGGACTTTTCATTAAAAAATGGATCATTTCGTTGCTCACCCATTCAGAGTCCCAAAGAAAGGGAATCACCATGTTGGAAAGAAATTTAATATGATGCCAAGTTAGGTTAATCCAACAACACCTACCCAACTGATCTGAATTGCAAGCCAAGAGTAGAGTTACCTGAACGTATAAACCCTAAGTAGACTCTCCAAATTACATGACCACTAAGTAAAATTCTCCTTTAGAAAACCCCATTGTTGACAAATGGAGAAAGACTTGATAATCCAAATAATTGAAAAATAAAAAAACAGAGCAGAAAGACAGAGAGAGTATATTGCAAGAATGTTCGCGTACAAGCTCAACTCTCACCTCTCCCATCCGAAAAGGCTATCAGGCATAAACAAGTAGCCAACATTAACCATCTCCTCTTCTCCATGCTCTGTGTAATACATGGGAAGAATTGATCAGCAACGCAACCAAATTAAAATCACAATCCAAATGCTACAGCCAAATATGGTAATTCAGCAACCAGACCGAGTCCTTATCAATCTTTTTTTTTTATAAGAGGTAAAAAGTAAAGCAAGAAAGATTATGCACGTCTCTGTTTTTTTTCTTTTTTTGGTCTGATGTTTATCTCTAAGATAAACCAATATTAGGGCAAACCAGCTGGCATAGTTCAATAAAAAAGTAGAAGGCAACATGGAAAACCAACTCGCACGGTGTAACTGAGCTCCGACAATGATTAGAGTCTGCCTCCGCCGTCTCAAACGTTCATCTATGAGAACCCCAACAAAGGTAGTTAGACGTACGAAATGTACTCTTCTGGACGAAGGAAAGTCCTATAGAGACAATTTGGATCGGACCAGTTGGTAGCCCTGACTGACAGAGGAAGAAGAAGAAATAACACCGGACGTCACGTGACTACCTCCTGATTACCGATTATGCCCTCGTCTCTGGACGTTCCGTGACGTGAAGAACCGTACAACCGGAACGCCTTATCTTGCATCCATGTGTCATGGATGAGGACGGATTAAATACTGAAATCTATGTCATGAACCGTAGTCTACTTTTGCTTTCACTTTCTTTTTTTATATATATAGATTGAAGAAGTGAGATATAAGTATAATATAAATTTATTTTAAAAAATTAAAATAATTTATAATTAATTAATTATTTTAATTTAAAAATATTAACTAATTTTTATAATTAAACATATCATGTGCATCCAATTTGAGTGGTTCATAATGCACTTAGGTCATAATTATAATATACATATTCATCATTTATATATTCCAAAGTCTAAGCACTAGCAATCATCCCCGGTATTTAATATAAATAATAAAAATTTATAATATATTCTCTAATTTTTAATATAAGAATTATTTTTTTAATTTAGATCATCAAATAAATTAAATAAATTATTTAATTATAACAAATATAATATAATCTCTTTTAAATATTTTTATTTAACCTTATATTTTATATCAAATTATAATTTAAATATTAAATAAAAGTCTTATGTTTAAAATCAAAAGTTACTTAAAAAAAAGTCATACATTTATTCATTTAGTCGGAGGAGTATTGCTTTCCATAAATTACATGTCCTATATAAGTTAATTTTGTTGGCCCTATTGAGCTGCATTAACAATAAACTTAATTCAGGTCGTCAATTTTTTGTCGTCCGAAAATAAACTTCCCCATTCCCAAAACAATTTCACGTAATATCAAACTTTGAGATTCTCTAGATCTGTAGCAGGATCCCTCTCTCTTTCTCTATATATACATGTATAAAGCAAAATAAAGTTAAGATAGAGAAATGGAGGGGCAAATTTCAAGGCGTGTGACATCCATCATATATAATTAGTAGGAAAATATGTTAAGTTTTTGTTTTATTTACAAGAAAGACTCCAGTGGGTTGGTAAGAATTTATACGCCTACCCTTCTACTATAAACTTTTAGAGGAAGTAATAGGTTTTCATTCTTTTTATCTAAATTAACTGATCTACTTCTTCATAAAGAATGAGTCACACCAACTGCAAACATCATCAAGGCAATAACCCTAATAATAAGAAATCCATCTTTAGCTTTCTCTGTAACATGGCATCATCAGTGTCGACGACGACGAAGGTGACAGGGTTGGCTGCATCGGCGGTGGCAAAACCAGTGGTGATCTTCAGCAAGAGCTCTTGCTGCATGAAGGCGCTCTTCGCAAGCTTGGGGTGTGAACCTATGGTTCATGAGGTCGACCAGATGCCTAGAGGCAGGGAAATCCAGCAAGCCCTCACAGGGCTAGGCTGCAGCCCTGCAGTGCCGGCGGTGTTCATCAGCGGCTACCTTCTAGGTGGAGACAACCAAGTCATGATGAGCCTTCACCTTACCAATTCCTTGATTCCAATGCTTCAGCGAGCAGGGGCTCTTTGATTTCATGTGTGTCTCTGCGTGTGAGAGAGGGAGATTATAAATGTATTTGTATTGTTTTCTAAACTTGATAGGTTCTCTTGTATTTAACAAAAATTTATTGTGCTTGGTGCGTATGGATAATACTTCATGGGTAAGTTTATACTTTATTGTGTTTAACCTATTTTTAGTTAATATGTTTTAGAACATGGTATGGGGACACCACGGTCCACGTGTGCCATGGTTACAACTTACAAGATTCCACATCCTCAGTTAGCTGTGTGTACGTGGATAATTTAATGGACAGTGATTTAAAAGGCAAAAGATTCCATATATCATATACGTAAAACAGTCTCTAGCTAGGTAGCCAGATCTACGTAAATAAGTTGTATTTAGATAAAACAATATCAAATAATAGCCATTTTAAAAACACAATAAATAAATGAATAAAATAATTTTAATTAATAATAAAAATAAAAAAAAATCTATAAACAAATAAAATAAAAAAACTTCAAAAAAAAATTCACAGTAAAATTTAAATTCTAACACTAATATAGAGTAGTATGTAAAACTAGATTCAGATATAATGTGTGTAGAAAATTTAGCTGAGCACCTCCTCACAACATGTCAAAATGGTAAAAGTAGCGGCAATAATGTCTATATATGGAACAGTATTTTCTAGTGATTATCTGAAACTGTTAAAAAATGCGAACTGTTTCTTGCCACGTGTCTTCATCTCTTAGTGATATTTTCTAGTGATTATGATGAAGTCGCTAGAAATTCCCTGTGATATTTCTAGTAGATTTCTACTCATTGGTAGAAATTGACACAAAATTATTAAAAAATATAACCCTATTCGTCTTGAATTACTAAAAATATGATCAACATGACTGAAAATTCTAACGGTTTTTCCTAGAGTTGCCAATAATCATATGTATTTCTAATTGTTCATGTTAATAGCTAGAAATTAGCTACAGTTCAAACAAGTATTTTTTTGTGATGTAATATTATTGTCTCTAACTATTAAAAATGCTAATGGTCAATGTTAGTTTTTAACAATTAAAAACAATTTTATTTATTAATATTTTTAGGATGATATTGATATAAGAAAAAATTTTACACGCCCACATCTAGTTCTGTGTTGCACCTCAACCCAAAGTAAAAGGAGCATCGTGTTTATTCTTTATTTCTTTATAACACACAAGAGGCGCATAGTATATAACAGAATACAAAGAAATTAAAAGAACAGTTTTTGCCCCCCAATAAAAAAGAGAGATAAAAGAAGAATTATCCAGCCGTGTCTCCTTCATAAACTCACAAGCCACAAAACTTGCAATGCCAGGGTTCGTGAATGATTTTTTTTTATTATCTATCTATTTTATTAAAATTTTATCTCGACTATATTCAAATTTAACCCATGTCATGTATCTAATTATAGTAAGTGAGTCTTTTAATAAAATTTTTTATATATGTTAAAATTTAAATTTAAAATTTTGTTTAAGTGATACTAAGCTACTATTTATGGTAGAATGAATTGATTTTGATGTTTGACATCTCTTAGTCCTTTTTCATTCGAATCCTATCCCAATGCATATTAATTAATTAGGCCCCACATTGACATTCGTATGCTTGTGAGAATAAAGCACTTCATTATGCAACTTGAGCTAAGAAAATGGGTTGGTGCGGCTCCTTGATAATTTTTTTGAAAGAAGGGCAGGAGAACATTAGAGATATAAAAGGTGAGGAAAATTTTTTTGTCATTTTTTCATGACAATTATTATCATTTTAAAAATTAAATTTAATATATCAACATATGTTAAAAATTAAAATTAAATTAAAGGTGCTAACTGTCAACAAAAGTTACTTCAATTAATAAAAAAATAATTTATAATTTATGAAATTATAAATTTAAATTCTATTGATGTGACGATTTTATTAGAGAATAATATATAAGTTTATTTTTAAGTATTGTTTGAATTTGAAATCGTGTCCTAACTCAATGAGCTCCTACCCCCAACTCATTAAACTTCACTATTTTAAAAAAAAGAATTAAATTAAAGGACTAAAAACTCATTTTACAAGATTAAATGAACAGTACAAGTTAAAAACTTTGGATAAAGTTAGAAGAGAGATGGTGGATTTTTAAATGCCATAGTCAATACGATAACTCAAGAAGAATCCATGGAACAGTCAAACAGCTCCAATTTTCAAACGCAATGCCCACCATTCATTAACATTACTCACACCTTGTATGCAACACAGTTATATATAAACACACACAGTGATCAAACATTCAAACTCTAACTTTAAAAATAAGGTAAAATAATATCTAATATATTGATATTATTTCTAAAAAAAGAGCAAAAGAGGTAACAGGAGGTCTTTATTGATGTCGACGACGAAAATTGGGTCAAACCGGAAGGATTTGCCGCACACCTTAAGCCTGAGGTAGAAGCGAACGAGTTCTTCGTCGGTGGGGTGGAATCGGAATACGGGGGCGAGAGAAGTCGCAGAATCACTAGCCATTCGTGGATCTAATCGAGGCAAATTGTAGAAATTGAAATTCGGGTATAAAATATAAAAATGGAGAGAGAGCTTGGGAATTTTGTTTTGGTGTTTCAGAGTCAGAGATGAAAGTAAATGCAAGAAGAAAATAGGTGAGCCGCCATTTGAGCAAAGAAGCTCGCCGGAGACGAAAGTGGGAAAGGGTTATTTGTTGATTTATATATTATATTAATATATATAATAATTATAAAATTAATGAGATATAATATTAAAAATTTATCAATTTTTTTAATTTTTTTAATTTTATCGTGTGTATATATATATAAACGAGATAATTTTTTTAGATTCATAAGTTAAGAATAATAATTCTGATATAAATATTATAAATAAAAAATAAATAAATTTTAAATAAAAGATAAATATATATTTATTAATTTTTAATTAACTTATATCCTCTATCCTTGAATTAAATAAAAAACTTCATCTCTCATCTCTTAATTTTACACTCATAAACTCCTCTTCCTTTTCCTACATCCCTTAAATTAATCTAATATATCCTCCCATTCATTAAACTAAAAATAGGACAAATATTTTTGGGGAAAACCTAAGGTCTTATATTGAAATATGGAGGAAGTAATATGGACATGTAATTCCTTAATTCAAAAATTATCTACGTAAACATTAACTCTTATGTTTGGATGTGAACAAAACTAGATAAGAAAGAAACACTAAGAAGAATTTTTTTTAAACAATAATAATTTTTTTTTATTTTAGAAAGTTTTTCAATAGTATTTTATCCCCTAATTCTTTTCCAATTTTCTTTTTATCCAAACGTGGGGATAAAGATGCGCATGGACAACTAGCTTTTAATTTGATTCGGTGCTTGTAGAAATCATAACAGGACAAAATCCAATTCATACATGCATGCATGCATGCAGGCGTGCATGAACTTACCTTTCAAGGATCTTTTTTCCCCCTTTGATCATGATAATTAGAAAATTTAATTGACTGATTAAATTAAAATCTTAAGTAATATATTGTTAAATTCATTCACTTAGAAAACAAGGAATGATTCCAGGCCATTTTATAATATAAATTTATTTCTTAGGACTAATAAATTGAATTTTGCTGTGTAAAATCTGTTATAATATATATATATATATATATATATGATTTGAAATCATAATTAACCTGGTGTTCATCATAAGTAATAAATCGACACAAATTAAAAAAATATTTATTCATATTTCCCTTTCTGGAATTAGATGCCAAGATCTCTAAGCAATTGGATAAATAATTCAACTTTAAATTTATATTGCAAAGCATAAGCAGATGCCTCAAAGACAGAGATATGGTACAAACCAGAAACCGCACCACATAAAGCATGATGATATCTCGCAGCACAAAAAGAATCACAGACATGAAAATAAAGTGATCGAACATTAATGGTAAAAGCACATATAGATACATGCATGAGAACATAACCTAATTTGAATCCGTACAAGCATACGTGTTTGTCTCTGTATTGAATGGATCGAATTCGTTACTGTTGATTAATCCCTTTCAACAAATGATCTCAAGCAAAAAAAAAAAAAATCCAAAAACCGATCGATATATCTTTAAATATCTAAACAGAACATTCTCTCTGATCGATCGATCTCCACCTCAAACCTCATATCTTCTTCTTCTTCTTCTTCTTCAATCTTCCGCAAGCTCCAAAACCCTACCCCTCTCTATATAAACCTCTTCCACTTACTCCATCCATCATCGATCTCCATCACACCCAAAACGCTAACAAAAACCTTTTGTTATTTCATGCTTTAATTTTGGTTCAGACTCGACCGGATTCATCATCAGCTCGATCTGCATTGAACCAACCCAACTCGGCGTTGTTCCATCTTCAAACCTAGCGATCACTGTAAGTTGCAGAGATGGAGAGGGTGACGAACATGGCGTCAGAGAGACCAGTGGTGATCTTCAGCAAGAGTTCGTGTTGCATGTGTCACACCATCAGGACACTCTTTGCTGAGTTCGGTGTGAACCCTGCGGTTCATGAGCTAGACCAAATACCAAGAGGGAGCGAGGTTGAGCAAGAACTTTCAAGACTCGGTTGCAGCCCCGCCGTGCCGGCCGTGTTCATCGGCGGCGAGCTTGTGGGTGGAGCCAATGAAGTCATGAGCCTTCACCTTAACCGATCCTTGATCCCAATGCTCAAGCGGGCAGGCGCTATTTGGGTTTGATATCATGCAAAAACCAAATATATATATATATATATATATGCAACTTACTATATTTATATAGAGCTTGTCTTCTAATGTAATAATAATTATATAAGGCTAACTTGACTGTGAGCCGGTCTGAGCCATTTTTTTGGCGTTTAATCTATATGTGTGTTAAAATATTTTGAGATATCAATTAAAATTGATTATTTTTAAATAGAGTGATATATAATAAAAATATAAAAATTATGATATAAAAAAAAATTTAATTTTAACGACAGGATGTTTATAATCAAAATATAAAACATTTATATATTTAATTTAAAATTTTAAAATTAAAAAGGTAATATGCAAGCATAAAGTTCAATCGATTTTTGTGTAGTTTACCCTTCAAACAGTAAAGACAGTTTTTCCTTAAATGCTGGTTTGGTTGAAGCGTTTATTAATTTAATCCTAACGGCCGTTCCCTTCGCGCTTTCCAACTTCCCCGCGCAATCTCGCCTCGTTTCCTTCAGTTAAGCGCTAACGTGCGCATCCTCGCCTCGTTTCTGTACTGTGTTGTGTGCATGTTCTCTCTCTCTCTCTCTCCCTCGCCGTTTTACTACTTCGAGCTCATGCCAATAATAATATCTCATTGTAAAGTGAGACTTTTCCACTTCCCCCCAGGCCTAAGCCAAGTGCTTTCGGTTCGGCGTCGTTTAATGCTTCCTTTTTCTTTTTCCTATTTCTCTGCAACCAGACGAGTGTAATATCTTTGTTCTCTTTTTCTTGGATTCAGAGATGCTTCGGGTATAGCTTTCTCCACACATTCAGACTTTATTTCCTTTTTCGTACTTGGTCCACTTTACGCTTGCTTCATCATTGTTGCTTTTTTCAACCATAAAAATCTTACAGGATAACATGGATTACCTTGTGGAGTTTAATTATTCGGGTTTCTTTTTGGCCCCTCATTTTGTTTCTTGTTCACTCACTGAGTGTTTTGGCTGATTCTCGAAGATGTTTGGGTTCTCTCGTCGGCGTATGAAACTTGGGATGTGAATCATTCGTCTCCATTTTCACTTTATTTTAAACTTCGTTTTCGTATGCGCAAATGAAAGAGGCTTCTCATCTATTAGATTTTCATGTTGTACGCAAATTTGAACTTGAGACGAAAGCATAGCAAGTTGGTGAGGTTATATTGTTTTTTCTTGACATTGTTGCCTCAGGTTAAAGGTCCAGCTTTCCGACACTCTTCAGGGTACTAGAAGTCCTATAAGGCAGCCCAAGCGAAATGGCAACTCCAATGTAAGCTTCACGTCCTCATTTCTTTAAGGTTTACTCCATTATGTGCACTTATAAAGCACCAATGCAATACTGGAGAAAAGGAAGGAATCATCAATGTTATATATGTATTTGGGACTAATTAACAGGAGACAACACTTCTTTTTCAGGCTGAAGGAGTTTCTGGGACAGATATTCATTCATATGAACCTGATGACCAACGTTCATCTGCTGTGCCTGAGATTAGTACTTGTACGTCAGGCAACTCGGAAAATTGGGTGGTGTTGTCGATTGCAGGGGATAAGCCCACTCCTAGATCCAATGTAGATAATTTCATGACTTCTGTTCCATTTTATGTTTGTTCCTGGGTTCTTTTGCCAAGATTAGTAGTGTAAAAATTCTCCCAGAATAGCAGTGATTGTCAAAGTCTGAGTTTGTTATTCGTTATGAACAGCATGCAGCAGCTGTCATTGGGAATAAGATGATAGTGGTTGGTGCTGAATCTGGAAATGGATTGTTGGATGACATGCAGGTGAGGAAACATTTTTTGGACGGAGAAAACGTAAGTATAGTTTGTAAGTGTTGGCTATCAAGTACCAAGTACTCCCATAAACACCTTGTAGATATTTTGTGTGCTGTTCAGCACCAATCAATTGGGTCTTGAAAGCTTACCTTCACAAGTCACGTTTTTATTTGAAAACTCGATAGCAAACATTTTAAAAGCTTTTGCTTGATTAATATGAACTGTTTATCTTGATAATGAGATTGTTGTTTTTTATCTTTAAATGAGAATGAAAATTAGTAGTAACTGTTTATTTTGTTTGTTCATCTTGCAAACTTTGATTTGGATTCTTTTGTTGGTGATACAGGTACTAAGTTTTGATAGATTTTCCTGGACCACAGCATCATCAAAGCTTTACCTGTCACCTAGCAGTCTAACACTAACGATTCCAGCATGCAAGGGTCACAGCTTGGTACTACAATATATTCTATTAGCATAAGAAGTTCAGCATACTGGTTTGCGTGAGTTGTTATGTCATATTTAGCAATCCTGTTTGTGCTATCATCTCAGTTTCACATTCGGTATTGCTAAGAATGTGCTGTTGTTGGAACTATAAATATTAGGTAGAACTCATTGCATGACTGCCAAGATAGCATGAAGCCAGGTCCAGAAGTTAAATGAAAAAGAATTGAGTGGCCAATACCAAATTATTGAGCAACATATTCGAAACACACATTTTTTAAGGTTGCTAAGTTTGTATTTATAAAATCTTCGCTTTAACAGGTTTCCTGGGGGAAAAAGGCTCTCCTGATTGGAGGGAAAACAGAACCAGGAAGTGGCAGAATTTCAGGTTCATCCGCATGTCCTTCACACATGTAATATCTTTTTCTGGTTTATGCTGTCAAATTGATTTAATTGCTTTTCTTGTTTTTTTAGTGTGGGCCTTTGATAGAGACAGAGTGCTGGTCACTTATTGAAGCAAAGGGAGACATACCGGTAGGAATTTTCACTTCACAAAAGCGAAAACATCCTCGTGGTATAACTAGATCAGTGGCATTTTCTTTTATAATGATCCAGTTTATCGGGAGGGTGCTTCTGGATTACATGATTTGCCCAAATATATTAATATATGATGTCAATAATCCATGTCAATGGCGCAATTCTAATATTACATCTGATAAGGTCCAATGTCGGGAAGTCATTAGCACAGACGACTGAACAGAAAGAGTATAAGGATAAAATCTGTTAACGATACACTGACAAAACTAATTTATCGCCCGTTGTTTTCTTCAATTAAAGCTCCTATGTTGAAGTTGGCACACGGAGCTCTATATAATATAATTAGGCTGTAATGACTAAATATTTTGTTCTATTTATAGGTTGCTCGCAGTGGGCACACCATTCTTAGGGCAAGCTCAGGGTTGATATTGTTTGGAGGTGAAGATGCCAAAAGGAGGAAACTGAATGACCTACATGTGTTTGATCTCAAGTCCTTAACATGGCTACCACTTCACTGCACGTAAGTAGATGAAATATCGAAAAGACTGAACTCCCATGTGTTTATCTAATGAAAATGACATGTTATAAATTTTAACATGCTTGTGAAATTTGGGATCTCAGTATTTCCTCATCCCTGCTGAATTATTTTAGTACTTTCAGGGGAACAGGACCTTCTCCAAGATCAAACCATGTGGCAGCACTTCATGATGATAAGAGTCTTTTATATTTGGAGGATTATCAAAATCCAGGACCTTAAATGATTTATACTCGCTTGACTTTGAAAAGGTGCATAACCTTTTGGTTTTACTAAGTCCTTACTGCAATTTCATTTGGTGAAACTGATTAATTTCTCATTGGAATAATTCAAATCTTCATTGACTACATAATTTGATGAAAGGATCTGTTCCTCAGATGGCATGGTCAAGAATGAAGATACGAGGATTCCATCCATCACCCCGGCTGCTGTGGTGCTCTTTGTGGTACTAAATGGTACATTACAGGGTGCGGAAGTAGGAAAAAGAGTATGGTTTTACAACCAAATTTGTTTAACTTTGGAAAAGCAAATTTTGCATGAACATTAGCTTTTTTTTTTTATTTATATTAACATTTTTTTGAAGTCAGTGTATTAGATTGAAGCTTTTAATCTTACTGTTCCTTTCAAACTTTTGAATAGTCGACCGCTACAAGTTGCTTTGGAAGTATAGACTTTTGAGACTAGGAGTCTTAAAACTTTAGGCAACATTTGAAATTAGCGCATGCCATTTAATCCTTGGAAGCTAGAACATGAAGAAGCTTTACTTGAGCACTGAAGTAAGGATGCTTATTTTGGGAGGAAACAGAAAGGGACAAAAATGAAAAACATATAGAAACTATGTACGAACTTTCCATGGTTCCCTGAATTTGCAAATAGAACTTGGTGAAAACGTTCTTTAAACTAATTTAATGTCTATGAAGTAGATTTTAAGTTCACTTAAGGTTCTTGCTTATTTATGGATTGAGCTGTAGCATGTACTAATACTATTAATGTAAACGAGGTTTACATCATGTTTACTTCCTGTTCAACAATCAGTTCAAAAATTTCATTCTTTGAAAAGAGCAATCTCAGTTCCTTGCTTCATTTTACAGGACATACAGAGACTCTGATATTTGATATTCTCAAAGGTGAAATCACCTCAGTCTTCAATCACTACCAACAAGGTGAGTTATTCCCTGTTTCTTCATTTACTGTAATTAATTAAAAGTTACTTTCTTCAACATGATCCATTTAGTCTTCTGCAATTAAAACTTTTGTGCCAACAAGGTGGAAAATAATTCTTCATTTTAGAAGCCCCACATGAACTAGTGATGAAATCCCTGGATTTTCTGATTTCTTCAAATGAAAATTTCTTGATCCTATCATTTGATAATCCTTTTAGACTGTACAAATGCTAGACCCTATAGTTCCTTTTTTTGGGATAAGCACAAGTATTCTTCTACTGGAGGCAACTTTATTTGAAATACCATTGGACACTAAATGTAGATACTTCTCCAAGTGGGAGTTCGAACTTTGGTTCACTCATTGTGAGGTACAGCTCCTCCGCTAGACCCAACTCCCATTGGTAGAACCTGTAGTTCCTTATTAATAACCAAGATGTTCTGTTATACCTTGCCTCTGCACTGAGTCCAACTTATACATAAATCATTTTTGTCATTTTGAAACCTAACCTCCTTTGCTCACAAGACGTGGTAAGCATGCTTGACAATACACGCTTTATTGTAACTAAATTACCCAAGCATGCTTGTAACATCTTTTGTATTGCCAGGGTTTCAGCCTGGTGCTTGTGCAGCATAAGGAAAAGGACTTTCTTGTTGCATTTGGAGGATCTAAAAAGGAGCCATCACATCAGGTTTGGCAAGAAGACTTAAAAAGTTGTTGCATGAATTGGTTATTGTTAAAACCTCCAGCTTTTTTCCTTTTGAACTTGAATAGGTGGATGTGTTGATAATTGAAAAAAATGAAGCAGGCCTTGGAAGACATATCACTCCCACTAAAGGTCCAGGTTCTATAATATTTGACAAGCATTCATCAGCTGCTGCATTGACCACTCAACCTAACGATCCTTCGCAGCGATTAGTTAACTCTGTTGCTAGACAAAATCTAGCTTCCGTTATTGAACATGGTTCTGGAAGGAAATCTCCGTCAGAGTCTCTACTTGCAGATTCCAATTATCTCTCTTGCAACGTGTCTCTTCGGAGGCAATTTGATAATGAAGATTACAAAACAGATGTCGGGATAGACAAGACTACAGAAGTGGATGGTTGTTTCCCTCAGGTAAGACGAGAAGTCTCAATTTCATTCATAATCATTTATTTTAACATACAACACTTTTGGACACCCAGAAGACCTCACTTTAGATACTTTTTCAAAGCAACATTATAGAAATTTGCAAACTTTTATGTATAATGCTGACATTTATGATAAAAGGTTCATGAAATTTGCAAACTTTTATGTAAGGCAACAGATCACAGAATCAATCAAAATGATACTGGAAATCAGATGAACACAAGCGGAGCCAAGATCATTGTGGAGGAGTCATGGTTGATGGTATCTGGAACTTCAAATCAACAACAAAACCAAGGATTTGGAAATCTAGTAATTGAAAGTGATGATGCGTCGTTCCCAGAGAACAGTAAATCAGAGGCATAGTCCACTTCAAATATCTGTCATTACTATGAAACTAAAGTAGCTACTCTGATGAGGAAAAATGGGATTGTTGAGGGACAATTGGCGGCTGCACTGGCAAGCCGAGAAGCTGCAGAGAAAAGCTTAGCATCTGTTCTTAAAAGTCTGCAGGAAATGGAGAGAAAAATGGCTGACACAGCAAAAAAGATTGTTGAGATGCTCTAGTTTAGAATTAATTATTAATTAATATTATGTTTTGTTAGATATTTAATTAATTATTTAAAATTAAGTTTAGATATTATTAAGGATCAGATTTAAATATTAAATTATAATAAATCTTAAATAGTAAGATTATGATAGATTATAGATTTAATCTATTAATTTATATTTTGATCTATATAAAAACTTATTTGTATTATCTTTCGTTTAAAGATTAATAATATTTTAAAATTTTATTTTTTCTCTATCTTCAATCATTCAAATCTCCACAGAGATGGAATTGCTTTGGGAGAAACTACCTAGTGTAGAGTTAGCCCAAGAAGAGGCTAATATCCTATCAAACATTGTCCATTCTGACAATGTAAGGCTTGAACATGATGTGGCTTTCCTCAAGGATGATACACAGCAGGTATATGCTGCATCATTTGACTTCAATTTGCATACGTGATATACAAGTTACAATTGGCTGATTATGTGATAGAAAAATGGAGAATTATTTGAAGATTCTGTGTTTATTCTATGCTCTGTTTGGTAATAATATGGGTTGTTTGTACCCGGGAAAAAAGGGGAAAATAAGCTTAAAATATCTTCTCTTAATGTTATTTGACAAAGGATTGACTATACATGTCCATACAATTTGCATAGTAGATATGACAATTCATGTACTTTCTTTCTTACCTGCGCAAGATGCCACTTCTTGTCTGCCTTGCAGGTTGAAGTCTTTCATCTCAAACAGAGATTGCAATCAATGGAAAATCGAGCACCTACCCTTATGAAGCCTTTTCACGTATAGTGAAGTGTTTTAAGTGGTCATGATGTCAATGAATTTCAGAAATTGTAAGAAAGCTCACCTTCTACATATTTGAATTTGTGAATTCGTTAGCCAGAGGTAGACAATGAATTTCATTCTTATCTATAAAAGAATTTTGTTGATGACAGATGGTAACACAACATCTGATACAACTAGATTTTCTAGAAAATAAATTTAAATTTGATTAAAATATATATTATAAAAATGAAGTAACTTTCAACATCAGTCAAAGCGAGATCTATAGAATAGTGCACCCATTAAATAGATGAGCAATGACCTTCCACCATCTTCGATCAGATATCATTAACATAACCATTACGCCACTCCTGAAGCATAAGCAAGGACAAATGTTTTGCAAGTGAACTTTACTGATACAGGAAACGAAGGTGGCTGTCTAGTGTCAAGAAATTTTTAACTAAAGCACAACCCTTACAAGCAAGAAAGCGTGAACAAAGAAAATTTACAATGGAGATTGCAAAAGCTACCAGCTAAGAGTCCTCTAAGGCCTGCCCAGTTGGAACTTGATCCTCTTACCGAGTCTGATTCCTTCTGGACAAGGAATTTCATCCGCAATGCCCCTCACTCCAAATTCATAATATGCATGACCATTAGGTGGCCCAATTGGTAGTGATTGCAAGTCATAGTTTCCTGATGCGAACTCTTGCTGCACAAAGACATAAACAGAGCTTCTTGACCACCGTGGCAATTTTCAACCTACTGCTAATGCCATAGTCATGATAAACTACCAGCAGGAGAACTTCATAATTTATATTATCAGACGTTTTCTTGTCACCAATACTCATAAGAGTTCGGTTTCTTCTTGGTCTCCATCAGCATCTTCAACATCATTGTCGTCATCTTCTTCAGGTGCATCTGGATCCACTCCCTGCCATAACCCAGAAGGTTAAAAGTGCATGAATAGGAGAACAGTAAGAGATGTAGTTAGTCTGTTAGAGATTGATGATAAAGAGCAAACCTTCATCTGCTTCTCTAAACGCTCTAACCCCCGTTTTGCTGCTTCATTCTGTGGGTTTAACCTGCAATGCTTGCTAATGGTTAGAAGTATTCATGAACACATTATAATATCAAGTTCCGCAAATAGGGAAACCTTTTTATAATATACCAATTCTAACTACATGACAAGAACTTAGTCTTAACCTGATGAGTCTAAACACAAACCATGTTCTCCATTATTTGCCAGTAACTGTTAATAGTTATCAGAAATCAAGTGGTGCCCAACATATGAAGCTCGGACAAACCTATTCCTGAATAAATAGCAATAACCAATGAAATATATTACACCCAATACCCTACCTGTTTCTAACCCAGCCCATGAAAAATATCAGAAAAATCTCCCCTAATATTTACTTCCTGTCAGTAAAGTCAATTCTCAGCATAAGATGTGTTCCCTCCAAACATGAAATTACTTAGTTTCTCTTATTGTCATGATAAAATCACAATTTCATGTGGGAGCTTCGCATAACAACTTAGCACCACTTTGGCTTCGTCATCTTAACAGACAAGCAGCATGCATCATAAATACAATAAAGACAATAAATAATGCAAGAAAAAAGTATCAACACTTTTGGAAAATGAAAGGAAATAATGCTTTCATGTTCTGAAAAGAATGTGTCTAGTGCAATCAAATAGTAAGGTTCTTTCAATATATCAAATGCTAGGAGGTGGGAATCATACTCCTGAAATAAAGGGAAGTCAATACAATTTACTCTACATGACTTGCAAAAAAGAGGCCAAAAATTGTGCAGACATTGAGACAGATAGAGATCAACCTTAAAGCAGCCTGATAATGTAACAAAGCATCCTGCAGCATGTTAGTAGCAGCAAAAACTTGGGCCAGTTTTACGTGAAGAGAGTCATCAGCCCAGTCTTTCAGATATCGCTCAAGTAGAGACACAGCATCTCCATTCCGGCCTTCAATAACGTGGAGCTCAGCTAAAGCTAGTACAGCTCCCAGGTAACCTGGTTCCAGCCTCAATGCGGACTCATAGAACTTTTTTGCCTTTTTGAAGTACGCATTTTATTTTTTGTTAAAAAAACAGTATGCATTATATTTAACACAGGAAAACTTTACAAAAAGTATTCAGCAGATACTTATCCCCACATGTTTACCTTTTCTCTGCCACCAGAATTACTTGCGTGTACATCACCAACTAGTTTTAAAGCCTTTGCAGATTGTGGCATTGCTTTCATTGCTTCTCTTGAAGCATATAAAGCCTCTTTAATTTTAGAGAGAGCCAAATAAGTATGAACCAAACCTGAAAATTTAAATTCATGACAGAATTGGTAAGTTCAGGATTTCCATTATCTTGCAGATACGAAATACAGATCATGCAACTATCTTTGCTTTCAGAATAAAATAAACCTTGATATGAGCGAATGTCAGGTCTCAATTCTTGCGCCCCCCTAAAGGCAACTACAGCTGTTTCAGGCCGTTTCATTGTCAATAATAAATTTCCCTGAATAAATTAATTGTGTCAGATCAAGTTGCAAAATAATGTAATAAGCTGCCACAAACACACATTAATCAGATAGACGTACATTTCATCCAATACCATGGTTATATTTATACCTTTATTATATATCCTGGTATGTGCCTTTCACTGATTCGAATACTCTGCAAAATAATCATTCATGTTCTAATCAATACTATAAATTAAAGGAATTCGGTCCACCCTACTTTAGATTGTTTTTTTTTTTTTTAAATATAACCTGCTCAGCATAAGACAGTGCTCTTCTCTCGTCTTTCCTTTCCCATAGAACAGATAGAGCTACAAAAACCTCTGGTCTTGCAGGATCAATATTTAACAAATCATGCACTAACTTGTTCAGCTTTGAATGATCAGACTTCAACTTTAAAAGCATTGCATACTCATCCATATATGTTATAATGTATGGATCAATTGACCGAGCCTGTTATCACAAAATTATCATGAGCATTGAATGAGTTATAGCGTAGGTTGATCAGAAGAGGAAGTTCAATAATGATGTTTTAACATCATTAAAAACTTCAAATACCTTCTCAAAATTCATAATGGCTTCCTCATTTTTCCCGATGATAGCTTCAACCTTCACTTGCAAATTTACAATATACATCAGAATGCCAAGCGATCAATTCAAGGAACTAGATGTACACCAGAAATAATAAGTGGGATATACAGCGCAGTCAGACAACTTGCCAAAAGGTTTGTCCATATTCTAAAAACATATAGACGAGTTTCCCCACAAACAAGAAGAAAGATAAGATGACATGCGACCAGCAGTCTAAGGAAACAAGGAAATTAGACCATCCAGAACAAGATTATAAAAAAGATAGAATTGTCTACCGATATATTTGAGTCAAGAACTTGTCAACTTAACAAGTAAAAAAATCTTTCATTCCTTAAAAAGATAGATATTTGCAACTAAGCAGCCAATGCACATGAAGCAACAAAAAAAATTTTTAGGAATTTTTCACAGGCTTTAACCTAGTGTAGTAATTATAACCTTTGCAATCTCAAGTAGCAAGTGTATATTATTAGGGAAACGTTGCAAGAGATCTTCAAAGTGTTCCAAGCCGCCTGCCAAAATTGAGAATAGACAAACTGTGTATCAAACACATCAGAAGATAGTGTAAACAAATTTAAATATCAGCATCTTTCTTTGGTTCAGCTTTTTTACAGGATTGAAATATATAAGCAGGTCACATAAATAATATAACACATCAATTTACAACAGCATTTGTTTATTTATTTATTATTTCATCAAAACCATATCCCACCTATTTTTTGTCTTAGTCTAAAGTAGGATTAGGAGTGACCCTTTTCAATGCCACAATGAAAATTTGCAGGCAGAATATCTAATCTACAAAGCTGTACTCATTTCAAGCTGTACTCTAAAGTAGGAAGAAAAGACAGCATTTACATTGACATCAACAAAGAACAAATTGTGGTGGCAGATTATAAAATAATTGGTGTAATCTCTCTGTGCAAACAAACCCATTATGCCCTTGATCACACAAATTTCACAAATTATTAGATCCTTTTAGCTTCTTGGGGGGTAAAGCACAGAATTAAGAGACTCCGTATAAAATATAATAGCTCACCTTTGTAGTCGTTTGAAGCCATGCAACACTGAGCCTCAACATAGCGCTACAAGGAAAGAGGAAACTGTGTCAGATTTACAGATGATGTTGCATTCAAGAGAAAAACAAATGTGACTGCGCCATCAAACTAGAAATTTGGTTTGTTAGCCTATTTTTATGGTCATTCATTATCTTTAAACATTACGACTGTTATATAGGTTCACATTCCCATGGACCTACAGCTGGCAGCCATATTAAAACTTACAGAAGGAGGAGCATGATAAAGAAGAATGAAAGAAAAAGGATGGATCTGAAAAACTATATTATATTCTAAAAGAGTTAAGAAAGGTGGAAGCGGGAACAAGGAAGAGAAAAATTCATGATAATGGCTGCCTCGTTAAGTGGATGTGGTGTATTTTTTTTTGGGGAGGGGAGGGTGGTTGAAAGTTACTGCAGAATGGCAATCAGAGGGATTAGAGAAGACGGGAAGTAGCCACAGGGAAGAGAGGGAAACAAAATTAGAGGAGTCTATGGGAGACTACTGGCTTCTCCAATGTTAGTGTCTGTCTAGTGTCTACTGGGTTCAATTTCCTCAATTTTCCATGCAGCTGAGTTGTTTTGAGTGCTATTTTGCTGTAGCTGATTTGTGATCTCTGTGTCAGTGTTGTTTGTTCATCTTGATGTGCTGTTTGTGACATTCACGTCTTCAGCTCAATACATTCTTGATATATAGTTTAACCACCAAAATATTCCTATAAACAACAACAACAACAACAACAACAAGCCTTATCCTATTAAATGGGGTCGGCTACATGGATCATACGACGCCATTGTGTTCTATCAAAAACTAAATCCTTGGATAGGTTATTAACCAGGAGATCCCGCTCAATGACCTCTTTGAGCGTTCTCTTTGGCCTTCCTCTATTCCTTTTAACCGGTGTCCATACTGTTTGATCCACCCTTTTCACTGGCGCATCCCTTGGCCTTCTTTGTACGTGTCCAAACCACCTAAGACGGTTCTTTACCATTTTCTCTTCAATAGGTGCCACTCCAACTCTTCCCCGTATATGTTCATTACGAATCTTATCTTTTCTTGTATGCCCACACATCCATCTCAACATCCTCATCTCAGCTACCCTAACTTTATGCTCGTGCTGTCCTTTTAAAGCCCAGCATTCACTTCCATAAAGCATTGCTGGTCTTATAGCAGTGCGATAAAACTTTCCTTTTACTTTATCTGGTACTTTCCTATAAACATTGATCTTTATTAATTCAGTCTTGTATGAATTCAGCTAGAGTTACTTCTGGAGGATTTCATGGAATGTATTAACCATGCAAATCAGGATTGATGTAGAGGACTTGTAATAAAATGGTAGAAAAACTTTAAAACTATTTCTAAGTGGCAATGTTTAATCAGGGGCAAAATGGCAGCAGAGAATTTTTACTATCTTACGTACAACTTACCTGAAGCCAACGGTATGATTCAAAATGATCATATTGAGCTCTCCCACTTCTATTTGGATTCTGACATCAAATGATTAGACATCAATTACATTACAACATGGGATAATATTTGAACTATAATTTGTTTATTAAAAGAGATAAGGTTAACCAAGACAATAGATAAGGTTAACAAATCCATAAAGCTGAACGAGACATGAAGCAGGAACAATATCCCACTGATGATAAAGCACCGCTGAAATATAAAATAAAATGGATTCAAAACATTCTCAAGCTTATATTATCAGCCTGTTTTATTCTCTTTCCACCATGAAAACTTAGCGGAATATAAGGAAGCTTGAATTCCTCAAAACAGAGTAAAGAATTACTTTCATTATTATACCAGGGGCTTATGTCTTATATCTTCCCCCTCTCCTTTCTAGGCAATACAGGATAAACCCTACACTTGTAAAGATAGTTCTCTGTTGCCAAGTACCTAATTGACTTAAGAAGAGGAAGAGATACAGTTATTAAATGAATCCTTAGCTCCCTGGAGGGCCAAGCTACATTAAATTTGGTTCTGATTTTATCAACGAACCTGAGAAAACAATGAAATAATATCCTTTGCAGTCGATCCCAGTTCTGCTAAAGCTGTGATAGCCTCAATTATGAAAGGACAATGTCTGTCAGAAACAAATCCATTCAGAATTAAGAAGTTTGACTGTAAAAGCCAATAATATCATACCATGTTTATAAAAGAAAAATATGTGCAAGTAGGAAGAACTCAAAAACTATACGTCAGTTCCATGAGTTCATGATGTATTTGGTACTACAACAAATTAAACAAGCAATCAATTTGGTTTAGAGAATTTCGTTTGACAAACCTCAGACATTCTTTGTAAATTGCAACAGCAGCTCGATTATGTCTAGAATTTCGATAAAGCTTCGCCAATAATAAATTCATCTGCAGATTTCTGGCTTTGCTTGGAATTCCTTCCATCTGTAATGTTCAAGTGAAATATGAATGAAACGGTAACAAAATAAGAATGTATTAAAAATTATAACTCAGAATGGCATAACATCTATCCCATCATAACATGCGCCTTACCAGTGAAAAGATATGCAAAGCAAAACCATTTATAGCATTTCGTCGTCATCTTGAATCCCTCCCCAAATAGAATGGAAGATAGGAAGAGAACATACAAACCTCGACAAGAGCTGCCTTATTTTCATTCAGGGAATAGTGACATGATGCGATTTTGAACTTCACCTATTACATGATAAAGAAGAAAAAATAACTTGGACATGCGATATTTTCAAAGTTTTTATAAATGCCCTCCAACTAAGATCAACTAAAAACAAAGGGAAGTACTCCACCTCATTTTCATTGATTGCCGATACATTGTAAGAATTTGGAGAAGAAGACCTGTTTGATGAAAGTGAACTCCGGGATGAGGTAGTGTTTTGTTTGGGAATCATCTTATAGTATTGCAAAGCTTGCTTGTAGTTGTGCTGCTCATCAACAGAAGAGATCAGAAGACTTCAATACTCAAATACACACACCCATTTTAGGAGAGAGGGATCACTTACAATGGCTCTGCGATACTCCCTTTCGCGGAACAACGAATCACCAAGAAGCGCCTGAAAAGAAGAAAAGAACCAACTTCCACAAACTCTTGCAGAGGGGAAATTTCAGCGCAATCCAATGAAAATAAAATAAACAAAAAGGAAAATAGTAGAAATTGAAATTTCCAGAGACCTGGCTCTCGGCTTTGAGGTGTAGGTTGGTTTCAGCATTAACAGTGGGTGATGAAACAAGAAAACAACCCTGTCCAGATGCAACTTGAGCATTAGACAATCACCGAAATGAAAAGTAACGATTCTTTATTTCATAACACAATTTCAGATGCGGAATTGGAAATTACGAGCATTTGAGCAGAGTCGTAGAGGCCATTCTCGAGAAGGGTAGCGATTTGATCCTTCGGAACTTCCATGATTAACAGCTGTGAGCAGAAAGATTGAGTGCTTCTCACTTGACTGATATAAAAGCCAAAGGTGCCCTGACGCGCTCCTTTTTGAAAACCTCACTTTACTTTTCCGTTCGCCCTACATACCGATGGAAATTATTATTATTATTATTATTATTATAAGGCAGCACATAAAATTTAGGTGTTGGTAATATATAAATTTTAAATTTTTTTAAAATAAATAATTATAATTATTTAAATAAAATCTTACACTAAAATATAATTTAAAATTAAAATTTTAAATAAATTAATTAAAATAGTTTACAGAATAATAAAAAAATTTATAAATTAACTAATTATTATATTATCCTTACTTTTCTTATACTATATTTCCTACTTTTTTTTCACCATCTCTCATCTCTTCTACTCTTTATACATCTTTTTTCTTTTCTTTTCTTACACCTTATCTCATCTCTCCTCATTTAATACTCATACCATTTTTTATAATTTATCAATAATAAAAATATTTTTAGAAATAACTAATTAAATATTTATTTATTTAAAATTATTTTTTTATAATTTTTTTTCCATAAACCGTCTAATTTTTTGTTTTTTCATAAGCCAGGCCCATAGCATGTAATTTTTTGCCCTACTGGGTTGTAGACATCGTTAGTGCGAGCCCAACCGCCATCACTGGTCCCCTTTTTCAGTGTTTTGGGCCACGGAACCGCCCCTGATTTCGCAGATCGAAGTTCTATCGGGATTGAATTGAATTATATTTCTGTCATGGAATCGAAGTTCTATCTGTGAACGGTGATTGAATTGAATTATTGTTCTGTCATGGAATCGAATCGCCAGCGAGCGACCCCGCGGAGGAGGGAGCAGGAGGAGCTGGTGAGGAAAGTAATCTGGCCTTCAATTCGGGGGCATTCTTACACGATATGTTTCAGAAACCTCGAAGATCATTATAAGGAAGCTGCAATTCTCTCCGTGTGCATGCACGCCTACTGCATCGAATGTATTCGCAAATGGAGTGGCTTGAAAAGAAAGTGTCCTCTCTGCAATGCAAACTTCAGCTCCTGGTTCTGTAAACTCAGTCTTTCCTCTTGAGAGTTCCAGAAAGAGGTGTTTCCCTTTGAGGGTTTGACTAGAAATTCTCATCAAGAAATTAGCTCAAGCCATCTAGATGCTCGTAGGTGAGTTCATTCTTCTTACACTTACTTTGTTTTTCATGATTCTTCTGGGTGGTATTTTCCTCCCCGTTTGGCTGTCGAGAAAGTTAATAAGAGGGACGGAAAGAAGTTTTTTTTGTCAATTTTTATTTCTGATCTTTTGGATGGTCTGCTCTTCAGGAAACCAAGGTCCTTTTATAGAGGTTAATCATTGAATTTGGTAGCTAGCATGTTCTACATTTTTGCTTTTATCTTTCATTGAATAGAATCAATGAATTCGCTGTTTGAGATTATTTGTATGGTGACATCACTGAACAAACTGAAGCTGATGAAACTGTTTGGTGGTACTAGTTATCTTGTTTCTGAGACTTTTTTTCCTGGTGAATGTTTTTTGGACTTTAAGCATAGAACGCGCGTTTCAATATGTTTTTTATGCGATCATGTTCAGACTTCTTCGTAGAACAAGAGTTGCTTTAGATGAAAGCCAAACTAGAGCACTGTCATGGTGGCGATCATTCGGACGTCCTGAACATGCAAGTCCAGAAGTTATGGCTCAAAGGAAACTTGATTGGCGTTCAAGGTACAATCTTAGATCTGCGCATTATAAATCTATGATTCTGTAAGCCTAACTATATTTTCAGTTACTGTCTCCTTTTTGCTTCTGTCAATAACTTGACTCCAAAGTTTGGCTAATGTAATTCTTTTCATCCATTAATTGTTTTTACTTGTAGCATATACAAGAAGCAGCTGAAGGCAGTTCCTTTGGCCTCTAGCTATCTTGAGCAGGTATATTTAGTGAAAATATAATGAAGATTGAGTTGTTCATTCATTTTGATATTCACCACTATTGATCATCTAGTATTTACATACAACTTTATGAATGCATCTCTTTCGTCAGTTACAGAAACTCTTTTGGCAGTTTAATTTTACATGTTGAAGTGTCTTTCTATGGTGTAATCAGAATATCATATTTTTCTTTTTATGAATTTGTTCATTTTGCTGGGTTTTTTTTCTCTTCATGTCTTGCTCCTTATATTTCTGCTTTTGCCTCCCCATGAAATATGATTTGTCCCTTAGTTAAAAGAGTTTGTCTTGGGCGAAGGCTTAACTTTTGTGTTATTAAAATAAACGTGCTCAATTACTTCTCTTCTCTTTTACATCAATGTTTTAGTCTTTATTATTGAAATCTTCAGATTAATCCAAGAAATAGTTTTTTAAGAGAAAAAACACTACAAAAGATTGAGCCATGGATAAGGAGGGAGCTACAATCCGTGCTTGGGGACCCAGATCCAACTGTCATAGTTCATGTGGCAACCTCACAGTACTTTGCATGGCTGGAAGAGAAAGTTAGTTCTGGACAGTTTGATGCTGAAGAGAGGTTTATATCACCCCTGCGTCCTTTCCTGCAAGATAAAGCTAGGATCTTTTGGCATGAACTAAGGTGCTTACTGCTTGATTCTATTATAAATCTATAATATAATCCTATTAAGATATTATTGCTGTTGTGAATCTATGAAGCCTCCCATTTTGATTGCTTTTTCAATATCGTTCCATTTTTACTGCAGTGGCATTTTTACCAGTTTCCCCCCCAATAATAGTAGCCTTAGGTATCAGAGGTGTATCAAAGAGCATTTCATGTTATGTAGTGACAGAATATTATGTTTCCCATGAGTGAAGATGACTGAAAAAGACAACATTTTGCTACTTGAGGAACTCTTTACTTCCAGGGAACATTTTAAATGACTGGACAGCTTCTACATTGAGGGCTATCTAGATGAGGCAATTTTTCTTCATGCAGATTGAATGGAATAAATATGTATTATAAGTGTAAGATCACTCTTCAAGTAGTAAGAAGGTGGAAGATTCCACCTAATCAATTTGCCTTCTCCTGTTTGTTTCAAATAACTCTTAATTCTGTGTGTTATTTGGCCGATGGTGGAAATGCTGAAGTTAATACCATATATTAATGTCTTTTTCTGACTTTTTTTTAAAAGCTTTTTGCCCACGGGGGGTTATGCTGACAGTGGTTACAATATTGAAACATATGATGCTGTAGTTGAATGCAAAAACCTAGAGTGAGGGAAGAGAAAATACTTTTTACTACTACTCATCTATCAATGTGGGAGTATGGAGATTGTGATGGCATTTTCTTCCAGAGCTCATGCCATTATAGGAACTGCTTTTTAAGATGCATTTCTTTGGCATTTGGGTGAGCATTCCAGTTAGATGGAAATTTGAGGTGGTGGTTCCTTTTTGCCTCAGCTACTTCCAAGTTGGCTTCTAGTCTTATCAAGACTGACCGTGTTTTCAGCTCTTCCTGGGCGTTGAATGCTCTTGGGCTGCCTATTTTCTGCTTCCCTCAAGCTTGATATTTGCACTTTGCAGCATGAGATAAGAGATATTTGATCATTTATGCATCACCCGAGCCAGATCAGCAGCATGAACTAATACGTATCATTGATAATTATTGCTGTGTCGATTTTTGTCATTTACTGAGGATCTAAGCCTTCAACAATTGTACATGATCAATGGATTTGTCGCACATTCTGTATTATAATTTGATGATTCGTTTTCATTTTCTCGTGTCAGTTTCGTTGATAATTTTATCTTCTATCTTAAGATTGTAAAGATGCGCAGCACTTAGTGCATGTTTGGTATAAGCGAAGTAGAAATAAGGGGAGTGAACTACTTTGCTTACGATAATAAAAGTTATTTTTATTTTCATTTTTAATATTTTCTATTTTTAATATTTTATATCATTTTATCTAAAATTATAAAAAAAAATATATCAATTTTATATTTATTTTTATCTTATTAAATTTATTTTTAATCTAATTCTATTTTTATTAAAAAAATATTCTACTAAATGTACTGATAGAAATTATCATTTTTTTTCTTTTTTTAAAAAATAATTTTTAATTCAATTAATTATTTATAATAGAAGTGATTGTCTCTTTAATTTAAATATGTAAAGGCCAAATTAGTTAAAATATGATGAGCCAAATTTTAATTTTCACCAAAAATAAAAAAATCAAATGTGTAAAGATTAAGGTTGTGCAAGAAACTTAGAGTCTGCCTAAACCCATACAAAATATACTTTGCTCAACATGATAAAAAGTGACCCAATATAAAATTGATGATTTTGAGCAGGGCCAATATTCAGGCCGGGTCGGGCATTCGGCAGGGGTTACTATCCTGCCCATTTGGCCCAGTTAATTACTTTTTTATATATTAAAATTTATAAATTATAGTATTTCACATAGAATAAATATGATGGATATTGGTAATTAAAAGGTAATTTTACAAATACGAATAGTCAAGTAAGTAATTATATCCTTTAAAATTTATAACTAAATTGATTTCTTTCTTTCTTTTTTAAACTGTGGCTGTCACTTTTTTTGCAGAGGCTTCATCTTTGTCAATTTTAAAGAAATTGATGCAAAATTATAATTGTAAACTATTTAAACTTCAATACTTTTTTTATATGCCATAAATTTTAAAATTTTAATTACTATCTTTTTGTTGTCTTATTCTTAATACATTATGTATATTATTTAATTTTTAAAAATATATTAATATAGTATTATTTTATAAATTTATAATTATATTTTTTTTACAATATGAGTAGGACATCATGATTTAGGTATGCCTAACTCGTCTATACCTAATCTAAAATAGTTAAAACTTTTACTGGATAAAATTAAGTATCAAATTATAAAATATAATCTATATATTTTTTGGGTTGGCTGATTAAAACATGATGACTAAAATTTTAATTTTCACTTAAAATAAAAATAATCAAATGTGTAAAGACCAATATGCCCAAAACCATCTTTTTGTGCGGACTGCAGAGTCAACTACTTCGCTTCACTCTTCGGCCGCCGTCGCGCACCGCAGATTCCATAGCCGAGATTCCACGACGGGAATCTGTGTTTGTAGAGTTCCTGGTATCTCTATCTCTCTTTGCTGTCTCTCATTTCTTAGATTACTTTCGTATGCTTCGTGTTTTCCTTCCTTTGCCTCTTTCTTTCTCTCCTTTGCAAAAAAAATTATCTGGTATGAAATAGACACAAGGGATTAGATTTTGGAGACACAATCGAATGCTCGAGGTGTTTCAAGTAAAATTTAATAACTTTGATTTTTTTTTCTTTCCGTTGGATAATGTCTTTTCATTAGGAAATATTACAGAAATATTAGGCCGAAAAATATTTTCAATTTGTCGTCTAGCCGAAGAGGAATCTGAGACGGGTAAATGCTCATGTTGATCTGCAATGCATTCGTGTATATGTATGAAATCGAAAATATGGTAACGCTGGTTAACTATTAAGATCGCTTCTATGATATGAAGTTAGCCATACTCTTTCTGGTGAAAAAATATAGGTAGTCAACAAAATGAGATCAACAATTTAAATTTCGATAAAGAATAGACTGATAATCATACGTTAATATGTGAAAATTAATTTCTTCAATCTTCTCATTAAAATGGATTCATGCTTTGTGTAATGCCATTGCATATGTGCATAGGCTTAAAAAAGAGTGGAGGAAGAACTGGGAAGCTTGTGAGGTAACAAGTGTAGCTCAATGGCGATGTCTGAAATAAAATCTGGGGCATTAATTTCTCTACAAGAGCTACACCCATCATCTCCATTTTTCAAGGAAGGAGCTTCACTAAGAATTGTTGGGAAGTAAGACTGCTGCCATCTAATAACAAATACTTTTTCACTTAAAGATCATGTGTGCTTTTGACTTTTCTTATGGTTGCGAGTTTCTTTTACCAATATATTGATTATGCTTGATATTCAAATCCTGCTAATATTCCCTATGTTCATCTAATACTGGTAGAATACCCAAGTACATATCCTATTTGGTCTTCCTTGTTGTCAAAAGTGTAAAGGAATCCTTATGCTTCTTTGTCTTTTCTTCTTTTATTTTTATGGCTGAGTAGTTGAAAAATAAATATAATATGACCATCAGGAGTGTAAGCACAAAATTACTTACCATTATATCCACATATAGGATACCTTGTAACAGAAAGCCAAT
Source organism: Leucaena leucocephala (assembly GCA_037074615.1). Lineage (NCBI taxonomy): Eukaryota > Viridiplantae > Streptophyta > Magnoliopsida > Fabales > Fabaceae > Leucaena > Leucaena leucocephala. The sequence goes on along the minus strand of CM073535.1, from coordinate 5,054,594 downwards.
TATCTCTAAGTGGCAGCATGAGATGAGATGGGGGTGTAATATCAACATATATAAGAGTGAATTCCAACATAATGATAAGGTTGTTGTCATATGACCTAGAGGTCACATGTTCAAATCTTAAAAATAGTCTTTTTGTTTGTAGGGGTAAAGCCGCATGGGAGCTTCTGTACTAAACAGGCCCTATATATATATATGTTCTGATCATACCAGTTGCTATATATTGCATTGCATATGGTGTTAATATGATCTTATGTTGCTGTATAATGAAATTATTGATAGCTTACTGTCTCTTCTCTCTCAGGCTTCATGAATACTCTGTAGAGACTGCCCTAGCTACGGTTATTGATGGCGATGCCACTCTAAAAGTTGATACTCAGCACCTGAGGGACCTTAGCTTCCGAGTTGGCTCTGTCTACCAATTCATTGGTGAGCTCCTCATCCAACCTGATAACAAGGTATGCTCTTTGTCAAGAGCTGGTTCATTTTCTGCTTCATCTTGCTCTTGCATTTGCACGTGTGTGCAAACGAGAAGATGATTGATTTTGTTCTTATTTGTTCCTTATTAGGGAGTCTTGCAGGCACGTGTTGGTAGAAATGTTGATGGAATTGATCTCAATCTCTATCATCAGTCCATACTGCTCGTAAGACAGTTTCAAGCTGATCACCTAAAATAATCGAACATCACGCAGAAACAAGTTATGATAGTAGATTCTTGGTTGCACAATTTTCTCAGAATTTCAAACCGATGGTAGCTTAGTTCTTAGACTATTCTATTACTAGTATATATCTTTAAGCATTTGCACTCATAATGCGCTCTTTTTTTGTGTGGATAAAGCCTGAAATATATTACTCGAGAAATTTCAACAGAAACTAACAAGACCAATGCACTTTTCCGTTAAGTATTTAAAATCCTTAACTCATCAAAGCCACAATCCTAGTTTACGTGTGTTTTTAGCTGTTCTTGTTTCTCCCTTATGTTGTCAAATAGGATGTGAGGACATAAAGGAACGGCTGTTTCATGGGAGCTAGAAATGGCCGTGTTAGCTCCAGGGTTCCAGTGAAACTATAGGATACTGGTTTTGCAATCTGAGATATTTGCTTGTGATGGCAGCGACCAGAAAGATGTAGAATGGAAGTTTAGAGAATGGTAGCCTTAATTATGAGATATTTCAGTTACAATATGCTATTTTGAGCTCTCGGCCCTTCGTAACAACACGTGACACATTTACTTCATTCAGTTCCTTAAAGCCTTCATACTACTTGCTATGTATGCTCCCTTCATTCAGAATTATATGGCATTTTTCCACTCTTTCCATATTTAAAAATATAAGGCATTTTGGTCGTTTTTTAGAACTAAATAAAGAGATATCCTTAATAAATATTTGAAATTAATAGATTTTAATATTTACTTTTGATTAAGCTACTAGGTTAAAATGTGATATTTATAAACACTATGAGAACAAAATCTTTTACTGCTAGCCGCAAGGACCGATTATTATCACTTTCAAGTTTCAAAGGTTGAGCTGTTGTGTTTTGGTAGTGATTATAGGGTAGATTTACTTCCGGCTTCTTGTGTTGTTATGGGTGGAATTGTTAGTGATTATAGTCCATTTTAACAAGTTCCTACAAAGGTCTATCATTAAAATTCCTTCACACCTCAAAATACCCTCACAAAGTCAAACCATTGTGCGATTATCAATAATCATCTTGAGAACCTTGAGATTTAAATTATAAAGCATGAACTCATCGTCCGTGGGTTTAACTGGCGAAGGTGTGAGACATATTATTATTTAGAGTGTGTTCGAACCCTGGGAAGTACCACCTTATTGTGGTTTCAGTCACGGCGCTTGGGGAAGCATTCTAGCTTTTGGGTGCTTAGGTTTACGCCTGAGGGTAATAGACAGCTCGCCCTGCCCGACATTGGTATCGCCTAAGAGGAAGGGAGATTTCACCCTGCCCTTGAATTGTGGGTGAGCCCAACCCCTTTCCAAAAATTTTTGTACAAAAAAAAATTATAAAGCATGAAACGGCTTAGTCTACAAATCTACATACTGTAGAGTGCTAGATGATGATGATGCGGTGCTCATCAACCAAGTCCTTGGGGCCCTGCAACTCGAACACTCAAACAAGAACTCAGATAGAATCACTGAAACTTACCTCTAAGGCATGTAAGACTTTTCGTCCATAGCAAAAACACTTTGAATCTCATAATAAACTCCTAAGCATCACTGATAGATGCAAATGAAATATTTAAGAATGTCAAACATGATTTTTAATCAATTTTAACAAGATGTCATGTATCCTATTTCGCATCTGCGCTATGAAAGCATCCAGGAAAAGATAAAAGAGATAGTATCAGTAGAGTAAATATCCATGGCTATAAGAAACTAACCATTTAAGATCCATATCATCAAATGAAACAAGCGATCTAAAATAACTTGAAACCTGAAATTTCATTCTAGCTTCAATTCATCGAGAGCATAAACCTTGAATTCAACCAGTTTACTTGGAGCTGTTCATCGTAAATTTAGAAAGAAAGGAATAAGAAACAAAAGAATGGCCTTCAAGGCTGAAAGCTTTGCAAATGCCTGTATGAATTGCATCATCAGACCAACGCCACCTCTTAATCCGATCATCGATGAGGAAATGCAGCAGAAGCAAATAGAGCAACGAGATATGAGTGATGCTCGATAAGAGGTGGGGTTGGTCTGACGAAGCAATTCCCACAGCACGACGAACTCAACAAGATTGCTGGCTTGTGTCAGATTGAGAATCCTCTTTGTATTTATAGCCTCAAAATTAACCAGCCCTAGCAAAGAGTGCGGGATCGCTACTCCAACTCAAAATCAACCTTTACCTTTCATATTTTATGTAATTTTTTTATGCACTAAAATATATTATCACTTTATTAAAATATATTATCAATTAAATTATATGGATATTTATATGTGTCAATGCGTTTATTTACTTTAATGCATGAAAAAAAGAAGATCAATTTTTTAATGAATTTCAATTTAAAATAAAAATTACACATTAATAAAAGACTTGATCATACAACACTCTATTGAACCTTAGATTAGTTACATATTAATAACTTAATAATTTTATAAAACTCACATGCTTAATTTTATAAAACTCACATAAACTTTAAACCAATTGCATATAACCCCTTAAAACTTATTTGGTTTTATAAAATCATAGCTTAATTTATTGTAATGCTTTTCGCCAAGAAAACAATTGTAATGTCAAATTTATCTAACAGTAAATTAAACCCAGGAATGATTAAAGAGGAGATCCATCATTGCTTGGCATGGATGAACAAGATATTTCCACATTATATCATTACAAAATGTAGGCCAAACAAAGATGTTTAGTTTCAATACATGGCTAAATACACTAGTATTTATGTTCTGAAATCAAACAAAAGATACAAGATAAACTACACACAACTCTAACTAATCGCACATCTAGGAGATGATGCATCTTGTGAGAATCACATATCCAAAGAAAATTATCAGGCAACATTTTTCTGTGAGCAAGTCCTGAACAGATACAATGTTGTTATTCTTCTTCTGGTTCTTCTTCCTCCTGGAGAAGATTTTCTCTATTGTCATGAGCCCAGAAGCCACGCACATCTATGAGCATACTGGCTACAGTACCACCCTGTTTGCAAGCCAGAAGATCAGCTAATGTGATCTTAAGAGGATCCACTGGCTTGACCATGTCCCATATTTCATCTCTTACATCTTCAATACAGAGTTCATAGTTGCCACCATCTATCCATTTCTGGTGTACATCTCTGCGTTTATAGGATAGAAAAGATGAATATACCCATTAGCTAAAATTTAAGATGATAAAGTCTTCGGCCGGTAACTAAAATTTTGTCAGTCTATCGGAGACTTGTAGGACATTCTCATGCACTACAAGCAGGAAATGACGGTTCTTTTCTATAGGAAGATTGTATCAGGTAACATCCTGACTTTTGAATGTACCCCTTCTTTTACTTCCATAATGGGATTACACATTCATTTTTATTCGTAGAAGTTTCTAACTACTGAATATAGAAATTGACTAACAAGAATAATTGAAGGAAAAAGAAAAAAGAAAAAAAGGGGCAGAGCATAGGATAAAGTAAACAGACATTATTCTTAGACAAGACAATGATGCTGTGACAGTATGTACCTGAAAAGAGAGTGAATATCGGCAGTAGTAAGGTGACCCCGACCCTGAAGATCAAGACATCGAAACAAATAAGTCAAGCCTTCTGGTGTGTCTTTGTTCTCTAAAGCCAGGACAAAATCCAAGAAACTCTCGAAGTCCATCTCCCGGGTATTACCACCACCACTCTTTCCACGACGAACATGTTCATCAAATACTACAATAAGCAAATTCATTAATTTTCTTCCTCAAAAAAAGATGAGTACTATAATTAAGACCAGTGAGTTCCAGTTTTAATTTGGGTCTGATAGAATGAGTATATCAATGCTATTTAATGAGGAACATGTAAATAGAATGCTCCTCAATATTCACAACACAACGTGCTAATTTCTACCTCTCTCAACAAAGATTTCAGTTAAAGTCCCATCAGCATATTCTCGAAGCTCCTGCTTGCTCAATGTCCCATTTGCATCTTTATCAAGGCCAAGAAACATATCTGCAGAAATATTGATGATACAGATGATTACAAGTCCACGGACAGTAGTTTAAACTATTATTATATTTATCAGAATTTCAATTCATGATGCGATTCACCCATTCAATGTAAACACATATTTCTCACGGGAAAAAAACGTCAGGTTATATGGGGCAAATATAATCTGTAATTTAAGCCTCACTAGTTAATGGGAAATTAGAAAAGATTTGATCGGCAATTTGGAAAGATTTGCTCTAGACGTAAGAGTCCTTATCGGATTTAGGTTCTTAATAAATTTTATGCTTTTAGCAACTTCCTTTACTTTGAGTTTTTGTGCTAGGGGCTCTCTTAGAATAGCCTTAAGATATTCTCTTTTGTTGGAAATAATAAATTAAGCATTCAAAATTATTATATCTATTTCTCCCTCCTCCCTCTCCCTTTTCCTCCCTTGTTCTACATCAGTAGTACTCATACAAATGCCTTACAAACAGGCAAAATCATCTGAATCTGAATAAGAGGTAATCCTGGATCCTAAGCAACGAGAGAAACCAACCACATATTCGTTGAGCAGATGTCAAAGAGAACCAGTTTTCAGCTTGTTCTGTGTCTGTGACTTCTTCTTCACTTTCCTGAAATTATATAATAGCAAATTTAAAATATAGATTTTCAAATTAATGCTTATAGAATTTATAACCAAATACAGCTCAAATATCTTTATACAGAACAGAATCGTATTAATACCAGAACAAAAGGAAGCACATGGAAATAAAGAACTAAAGTTTAGTTCTAAGAATAATAATAAAAAAAATATTTATACACTTTACCTGGTGAAGCTCCATCAATTCTTGGAGACAATTACTAAGCAATACTTTCTTAATGCAGGCTTTTCCTGTAAAAGATAGTCATTCAAATATGTTTTGAATGAAAGGACACACAGTAAATCCCAAGAAATTGGAAACTGAACAGTCAAATGTGTACACATGAGCATGCATATGTGATCTAATGAAGTATAAAAAAGTATAGGACTGACTGCGTAGGCAGCATTTACTTCAGGACAGAAAACATCCCTTCCTGGCACAACCGACATCAGTTACTTTCCATCTTGTCTTATTTATTTTTCTTTTAAAGATGTCCATGTCAAGCAAAAATGGCCATCCACTATCAACAAGCCTTTGTAACAAAGATATCATCCATACAAACCTCGTCTATGAGGATCACAAAAGAAGAAGAATTTGTGTGCGGCTATGCGACAATACATTTGCACAAATGCTGCAGGCATATCACGTAACTGTGCCAAGTTTGGAATAAGACCTCGTATGTAGGACTCCATTTCCTGAAGTAAAAAGCAAAAGTTTAGCAAGGTTAACCTAATCATTATAGTATTATGTATGAAAAATTGTTAGACCATATTGGGTCTCTAAACTACATAACATTGAGCACTCTAACCATTGCAAAACTGGGAGGCTTAGGGTTCTCAAACTTCTGATATAAAAGAAAAGGAAGAGCATAAAAACAAAAAAGGGCAAAATAGAGGAGACTCCTTATAGTCAATTGTTTCTTGAAGTTGGAACATAATTTCAAAATATATTAGATAATCATAAACAAAAAAACACTTTTAACAGGTAGCTGGTTCAGTGAAAGTTCAAACACTAGTTGTATAGATGCACACAACAAAGAAAATACATATTGTTCAATTTCAAAAATTGAAGGCATATTAACAATAAGAAACCATACATGTGGCTGAAGGAAACCATCAGAATCCTCATCAAGCTCACTCATGTCAATTCTCGCCTGTGTAAGTGAAACCTGCATAACAATAACCCATAAGTTGCAATCATAAATTAGAGATGGATTCTTCTAAGTAGAAGAAAAATATTATAAAACTTTGCGCAAATAGTTATGGAATAAGAAACACACGGTCAAATATATGCTTGGAAAACTTTAATCTCAGGAGAATTAAACAATAATCCCAGTGAACGAACTAGCACAAGTTGACAATGACTTACTGTTCGCATCACATAAAGGTAGAAGGGTAGGATGGCAATTCTTCCTTGCTCATCTTTCTCAAACTTCATGAAGTTTGAAGGACTAAAAAAGCGTCTGCACTTGGGACCTATTTGTTCTGTGCATACAGAGGCTATGTGGCAAAAGTCTTCATAATTCATCTATAAGAAACAAATTAAAGTATGCATCAATCATCATGTTATTCCAACCGGTAACAAAATGAAGAGCCTAAGGATTGCTAAGGAGTTGTTCTTGGAAAATCATGATCCAACATATACAACATGGATGATAACGTAAGATTCACTAGATGAATAACTGAGCAAAACTGTGTTTTATATTTCAGTTATGTGATCACCAAGAACAGATATCACCGCTTAAGAAAACAATAACTTTTTGCAGACAACATAAGAACTCTTGAGGTTAGGGTATGCCAAAAAAATCAATGACAAACATACATTTTGATGAAAAGAGTCAATTTTTCAACAAGTTCCTTGTGATATATAGCATGAGGATGTCAGATGGTGCAGGGGAATTTTTCAACTGCCAAAATAAAGGCAAGTCTTTTCTTTTTCAGCTTTCAGATGGGGCAGGGGAATTTGGTTCAATCTCTCCAGCTCTAATGACTTCTGTTTGGATTTAAGTATTTATCATATTACCAAGAAGACAAGATACGGTTGAACTTGCATCATCACAGAAATTTGTAAAAACAATATTAGAAAGTGGTAAAGAAAAAAAGAGGAAAAAAAGGCAGACCTTTTCCGCACCAGTGGCATCATCAATCACACAATTTTCTCTCAAACAGACCCACATTGCATCCAAGTCATCGGCATTAAGCAAAAGATCTGATTGTTTCTGTACAAAGCATGGGAAATATAATCTACGGATAAAAGTTACATACATAAGCAGATGCAACCAAAAAATATAAGATGATGAGAAGATGGTACCTTTAGAAACCGATACTTTGCCAATCTCTGGACCCTATGACTGATTGATCCCTCTTCAGGTTTCTGGATGAAGCAAGGCATATCAGTATTTACGTTACAGACAGCTGCTTTATATGCATGCAGAAGAGATCAAATTGAAAACATAAAATAAACCATGGGTGTACATGCACTCATGAATGACGCCTTGCAAGTTTTATAGGGTAAAGGCTTTACTCAGAAAGAATAAACTTTTTCTTAATGGCTAAGAGCTTGAGGAAGCAAAAAAAAAGAAGATGACAACTGCAACCACTTCATGTATGAGTATGAAGCAATAAACTGTGAATTAACAATGCTGACACATGCCCTCTTGTAGAAACTTGGAATTGAACCAGCTTCAGCGTTTTTCTTCTGCTTTTCTTTAAAAATGTCAAGCAAAATCCTTTTTGTTTCAAGCTCTGCAAATAAGAAGTTCATATTGTCAGTCTCCAACAGTTTCAAACTTGTAGCGTAATTAGGAAATCTATGGTGTGGGAAGTAAATAAAATCACTTTCAGGCATCAACAAGCAAGTAAAGTAAGTCAGAAATCAAGGAAGAAATTTAAACAGGTCCGGCCACAACCATTTTATCAGCAAAGCAAAATACAGAAAATTATTCACACACATTGCTAAAAATGGCTTCATCAAGTAAAAATACATGATTTTCCCAGACTTCTTCATGGAACAGCACTAAAGCATTCTGATCAACACAAACAACGCATCAAACGCCAAATAGGCCCCCTTTATCCAGGGCATTAGTAACCCTTTACTCTCACAGCCATAGCTTCAGTCCCAAAATGTTTCTGTCACAGCCATTTGAGCATCAACATCTCACTTACTATCTATTGCAGCACTGTAGGAAGCACTCATGGTTTATGTTAAATTCCTGTTCTGCCTCTCTTTCTTCATTGCTGTTTGTCTTTTCCATCTTTTATCTCCCTTAGAGTGAGCCATTACAAGCAATTTACAATCTCTAGACTACGCTAGCATCTTGGCAGTCACCAGCACCAGATAATGCTTCACCATTGCGCCAATGCTTCTAATAATTGATAACCTGCTCAAACTCTTCTCGGTATGCATTTCTTCTCTCAAAGCCCGAAGGAAAAAAAATGAAAGAGAATGCTCACAAACGACTACTAATCAAGGGTTTGAAACGGTACGTACCCATCAATGCTTCGGATCCGAGACCGGCACCGGATCCAATAAATCGACGTAAATTTCTCACCCACAGCATGGACGAGGCCGGCGGAATTTTTCTCTGCGCGGCCTCATGGGTCTCGCCGTCACTAGAGCCGCTATACATGACGGAGGCACCTCCCTCTCCGCACGATGCCGAGTCGACACGTTGGATCTCAAAGTTCAAAATTTTCAGAGTCTGATGAAAATCCCAGGAAAAGTAAAAGGATAACCTGAAAAAGAATGTAGTATGGAGTTCTGATCTCTCACAGTGGAGACTAAAATTGGAAGCAGGAGAGTACGGATTGGTGCTGTAAACAAAATAGGTAAATCCCAGGGGTTGGGTTACATAAATAAAGACAATATATAGGAGAGATACGCAAATAAAGAGAATATATAACCGCTAGTTCCGGGATCATAGATGATTGGAGGAGAGTATAAGCCCTCAACATAGAGTTATTTAGACTATATACATAAATAATTTAATTATTAAAAAATCTCATTAGAGATTAAACCCAATCTAATTTTATATCGGGTTTCTCTTAAACTAAATTATATCTCAAATTTGATAAATTCAATGCGATCTTATCTTTATATAGTTTTATTAATATTTTTATATTGTTATTAGATTTTTAAGCAATTAATTTTTTTAAAACAAATCTCATAGTAATTTGCATTCTCTTTTCTCATGTTAAATTAGGAAATTTCACCCTCGCACCAAAAAAGTATACTTATTTAAATATCTTAAAAAATCAAATGTTAAGAGAGTGAAAGATACAAGATGAATCATGCTTTTATCATAAAATTAGGATATAAGATGATATGTCTAAAAAATAATTTGTTGGTGTATTGAAAGGGAAGTACAGTTGTGGTGGAAGTGTCAAAGGCAAAACTCTCATATAAGGATTAAAAAAATATTATTGGGATTAAGTGTGAGAGAATACCTTGTAAAAGTAAGAGAGGTAGAACAGCCATATGTGTGTGGGATTGATAGGCAAAGCCAAAAGAGGACATATTTGAGCTGGGGGTATTTGGTTTCGATTATTTTAATTGATTTTGTGCAATAAAGATAAAACATAAAAGCCATTTTTTGAGGAAAACTAGGTGTGTGTTTGAAAATATGTTAGATTTGGTAAAAATTACGTTTAGAATGTGTTCCTAAGTAAGCCCTGTCCTCATTATGAAGGACGAAATAAATAACTTCGGATGATGAATGAACATGTATTTTAGCTCAAACTGATGGAGAGGGTGTGGCTTATAAAGGATTTAAGAGAGCTCCTGGTGAAAGTTTTGGCTATGTTTTTGCCTGTCTCAACCTCTTCCACTTTGTCTATTCTATCTGCTCGTCGTGTTTAAAAAACTGGATCAAATCAAATTTGGATAATTAGAATGTGAAGGGAACCAATTAAGTAATGCTGATGAAATCCTAGGAACAACGAAGATTGCATTGCATGCTGGAATCATTTCAAAACCCAGTGATACATGTTTGTAAAGAGCGATTGAATTGAAAACAAGCTATTCATGCTATGAAAATTAAGGGAGAATATGGCAATGAAAAGCACAAGATTGTGAGATCGGAGTTCAACCCAACAGAGGATGATCTCTAAAGGTTTTCTCTAGATTATATCCCAATTAGTAGTTCTGCAAAAATATCTGCCCTTTCCATATCCCATCCTCATAAACGGCAGATAATAGGGAAGCAAACGACACGTCTCGTTTCCCTGGGGTCCAACTGCCATAGCCATTGGGGTTAACGACATGACACGTGGCGCCTTATCCAGTCGAACTTTTTGCCGCTATTTTCCTGGCTTCGTGTTTTTCCGTTAAGTGTTCTCTTCACAAGCCGCGCTGTTCAACATTGCTTGTCCAGAGTGATACAGAAATGGCTTCGTCAATGTCGGTGTGCTTCTCCTCCAAAGCTTTAGCTCGACCTAATACTCAGAATCCTCGCAGAAGCACTGACAAAAAGCAATTCCGGAACCCTAAGCTTAACCCTAAATTTAAAAAGCATATCGGCAGATACAGCCCACCGCCTGAGCCGGTGGTGCTTCCCGGCGGCGAAGCCACCACCTATACTCGTCTTCCTCCTAAGGATGACTATGAATACTCCGCTCCCTCGTTGGAAGTCAAGCTTTCTGAGTCAAGCCCGGCAACGGTTAAGGAAGAAGCTGATGGGTTGCTCGACGGAGAGGAAGAAGATGAACTCATCGATGAAGATGTCGTTTCTGGTAATTTGGGAGGAAACTATAAAAATTTCGGAATCTTTGAAGTCAATGATGATTCTGAATATGAATTTGGTGATGGAGAAGAAGAAGAAGAAGAAATAGATGATGATGAAAAGTTGGACTTTATGGATACAAATGCGAGCATTTCTAGCAACGAAGAAGGGGTTGATTTATTGGAGTTTCAAAATGGTGACTACTTCGCTTTATCCGACGATAGCGAGGACATCTTTGAGGGGGGAGTTATAAAGGAGAAGGGCGTGCCAGCTGTTATGCGATGTTTCGACCGTGCCAAAATATATGTGAAGGCTGGGGATGGCGGAAATGGAGTTGTAGCTTTCCGTCGTGAGAAGTACGTGCCACTGGGTGGCCCATCGGGTGGCGATGGAGGCAGAGGAGGAAATGTCTATATTGAAGTTGATGGGTCTATGAATTCACTTTTGCCATTTCGGAATAGTGTGCATTTTCGGGCGGGACGGGGAAGTCATGGACAGGGAAGGATGCAAAGTGGGGCTAAAGGAGAAGATGTGGTAGTGAAGGTGGCTCCAGGAACAGTGATAAGAGAGGCAGGACATGATGAAGTGGTATTAGAATTGCTATATCCAGGGCAGAGAGCATTATTATTGCCAGGGGGCAGAGGTGGTAGAGGAAATGCATCGTTTAAGACTGGGACGAATAAGGTACCCAGGATTGCTGAGAATGGCGAAGAGGGTCCAGAGAAGTGAGTTCTCCTCCGGCCTAAATTGTGTTTTCTTTCCCTCTGCTGTTTTGGCTCTCATTAAATTGTGTTTTATCTGATAGTCGTTGTCTGCATTCTGCTTCTGTTAATTCTGCTAATCAGGATTATTTGGATCAATCAAATGGTAGTTGTTCAATTGCAGGCCAAAATAGAAATCCTTCAACTGTGAAATATGCTATATGATTTGTGAACAAATATACCTAAGATTATATGTGAAATTGCTACAAGAAGAGTGTTGTCATTTATTTATTTGAATGGGGTGAGAGACTTATATATAGTGTGAGCATTTGGCTAGATTCATGTTAACGGTTATCTTATGGCTACGAGAACTGGCTACTATCTTGCTGGCTCTTTTAACATATCTTTGTAATATGGAAAGGAGGCTTGACCGCATTCAAAAGCATTGTTGTTATCAACTGAAACGAAAAAGTGTACAGTTGTGCTATTAGAAAAAGGTGCATAGTTGTCAATGCTCGTTGTAATGATAAGATGTATTTGTTTATTTATTTTCCTGCTTCTCAGCTCGTGTTTATTTATTAAGGATAACTTTTTATTTATTAAGGATAACTTCCCCTCTTTTTTTGCGTCAGGTGGTTTGAGTTAGAGCTGAAGCTGGTTGCAGATGTTGGTATAGTTGGTGTTCCAAATGCAGGGAAAAGTACACTTTTGAGTGTGATCAGTGCTGCCAAGCCAACAGTGGCAAACTACCCCTTTACAACCCTGCTTCCTAATCTAGGCGTTGTTTCCTTTGACTATGATTCAACAATGGTTGTGGCAGACCTCCCTGGTTTACTTGAAGGAGCACACCGAGGTTTTGGATTAGGTCATGAATTTCTAAGACACACTGAAAGGTGTTCTGCCCTGGTAAGTATAAGTGGTCATGATGACTACAAGTATGTTCTCTTCGGCTTCTTGTGGTTCAACTGACACACCAGTCTTAAAGCATGGAACTATGTTCACCAATAGACCCTGCATCCCTTCTCCCTTGAAACTGACAAATTGTGAAACTTCTCTGCGTTCCTGCTGACGCTTGCCTCCCAAAATGAGACTTTAATTTGTTATACTGATTTATTGACAAACTTTGAAACTAAATAGTAAATATTGAAACGACTTCTGTTTTTATTTTCTACTTGTCTTTCAAAGTCTGACGTATTTGATATGCTTGGGCTTCTTTTTCTCATTTTCCCTTCTTTCTTCTATTCTAATTTTTTTCATTGTTTTTTACCAATATGCCTCTGTATTGTACTTTAGGTGCATGTTGTTGACGGCTCTTCACCTCAGCCTGATCTAGAGTTTGACGCAGTTCGTCTAGAACTAGAACTATTTAGTCCTGAACTTGCTGAGAAACCTTATGTAGTTGCTTATAACAAAATGGATCTTCCTGAAGCATATGAGAAGTGGCCATCCTTTAGGGAAAAGCTACAATCTCGTGGTATCAGACATTTTGCCATGAGTGCTGTGAAAAGGGAAGGTACTTATGAAGTTATCTGTGCGGCTTATGAGCTTTTATGCCAAACTAAAGAGGCCAAGGAGGAATATCAAGGTTGAATTTGATTCACTTTTGCTCTTAAGATTCTTGTCCTATTTTCAGTTAATTCTGATTACTTAATTTGCCATACATATTCATGCATGTGAATTTTTTCTATCCGTTTCAGATGGAAGAGAGAACGTAAACTTAAACCATGTAGCCCAAGCTGTAGAAAAACAGCGAAGTGCACCCATTGGTGATTTTGAGGTTTTTCATGACAGCAGTACAAATACTTGGCATGTAGTAGGATCTGGATTGCAACGTTTTTCTCAGATGACAAATTGGCGGTAGGTTAAAAGAGTATTCCATGTGAACAACATGCGATTTGCTATCATGACTGCTCTTCATTCTCCAATGTCTTGTACATCTTAAACATAATATAACTTTTAGGGTCTGACATCTAATATCATTTAACATAATAATGTGTAGAAAACATGTGTCTACATTTATTACATACTTGTTCTTAAAACCTTATGACTTATGATTAAGCTGAGACATCATTACTCCATCCTTCCCTGGAGCTTCTTGCATGGATTTTTGAAGTCTTCAAGTAGTGTACCATAAACATGAAGACTCAGAATCAAGTGATCTGTGTTATGAAATTGTGAGGATAAGCTAGCATTTTCTGTAGAGGATCATCATTCCCTGCACTTATTATTCTCTGTAAGGAAATTTAATCCGTTAAGCGGATATAATGTTATTTTTCAATGCACATTGAACCTTAATTATATATGCACATTTAATATTGTGAGTTGTGACTATATGAAGAAAGGAAACTTTACCTACTCTGTCATAGTTGATATTTGGGTACCAAAGATGTGCTTAGACAAGCATGTATTATTAATTGTAATGTGCCTGAAATTGCGGTTCCTGTTCATGGCCAACCTTGTGAGAACTGTCATGCATGTTTGATAGGTATATTGACTCAGAGAGAAGATTTCAACATGTCCTTGAGGCTTGTGGTGTGTACAAGTCTCTCATGAAACGTGGTGTAAAGGAAGGTGACACGGTGATTGTTGGGGAGGTATGTCCTTTGTTTCTTGTCCTTTTTTTGTATTGTTATCCTTACTAGCACAATCATCAAATACATCAACATATAGTTATTGTACTAATTGAAATTCAATCATCATGACTTGGTTTAAATTTATTCACAAAGATTTCTTAGAAGGAATAACAGTTTCAACCCTGCCATTTTCCGTTCCCACAATTAACTTGGCAAGAATAGATACAAAGCAATAAAATATTGCAGTTTAGTTTTCAAAAAAAAATAAAATAAAATTGCAGTATAAATTTTTTGTTAGTTCTTGGACAATGTTTTGTATATTGCATACCAATGACCATATGATTCTTTATGCTATTTATCAGATTGAGATGGTTTGGCATGACTCTGATGGCAAGTCTAGTGCGTCAAGAATGAAGAGAAGATCCACAGACTCAGCTAAATGGGCTGAATGGAAGTAGTTCTGCTTTATCTGGATGCTGCTTGAATCTGAGTACTGCAATTTTATAATAAGTATGGTTAACCATTATCTCATCATTGTATTGTATGTATATCATCATGCGACTTGGTTATACTGTAATTTAGTATACTGGTTTCCCTGGTTTCTCATGTTATTGAGAGGATGATATCTTTTTCTGCTACATTTGTACGTAACGAAAAACCATCCCATGTGTTGCATGAAAAGATATATCTGTAACAAAATTACTTAGTTGAACCCTCTAATTTTAAAAATTAAAAAAATCAAATCTTATGCTACAAAACAACAAAACTTGTAGTCTATTATTGCAAATCAAATATCTCAATTTATGACACTTTTTACATGTCAAATACATTATGTAACTTGGCATATCACCAATACCACCTCTTTTTTTTTTTTTTTTGACAAAAGTTCTGCATTTAGGTGTAAGCTGTAAGGTTCAGTAAAAACATGGTGGTTTTACGTTTTTCATAGCTTGAAATCCGTGATGGGGTACTCTAAAAAATTTTCTCCACGTGCAGGTGTTTATAAAGAATCTAAATAGCAAACACTTGAGAAATTTTACCTCAGTTTCGTTCTTTTTTTTCTCTGGAGATAAAGTCATATAATGTTTCTAATTGGTAGTTTGCTGCTAATTTAGGTCTTTATGAAATCTTTACCAGCGGAGCAGAGATATCACTGAAGTATGTCCATTGATTGTGATTAGCAGTTTGTGTAGAGAGAGCCAAAGAAGCTATGGAAGATAATGAGATCATGGCAGATCTGATTTAAGAGGCAAAGCTTAATGGGCTGTTTGGCGCAACCACAATTTCAAATGATTTATAGTTCAAAAGGAAGCCAAGTTCTTTCTCAGAAGCTCACAAGTGAGGCAGATAAGATCATAAGATACTGTTGTACACGTCAGCTTTTGGGTTAAATTGGTTCTATACAGTCATAGGATCAACTTAGCTGTAATTGATGATGTAAGTTTATGACTAGATATTGTATGTCAAAAGTCTGACATATACTGAAATAAATCACTACCACTCATTCATTCATTTCCCGACAGCTGGAGTAAAATGATTTGGTGAAAACTATAGTGAACCTTAAATATGAAGTTTCACATGAAGTCATCATAGTAGTAAAAGGATTGAGATGCAACATTACTATGTATCTTCACTGTTCTTAGATTTTACATTAAAAGAAAAAATTGAAAAGGTGACAGCATATTTGTTGGTTTGAATCTTGTGGATGTGATATGGTGTTTCTAATTCTTAACTACTACGATGTTATAATAGAGACAACACTGGTTATGAAGATCTGCAGAGCTGCATTCTGCAGATTCGGTTTCACTGTTCATAAAAACTGTGGCCTTCCTCTGCTCTTCTCTGCTATACTTGCTACCTACACAACATATCTCCTCTTCCTCTGCGCTTACCTCGTTTTCATCTTCTCAATCGTACGAATCAGAGGTGGGCCCCACACATCCTGTTTGCTTCCATACTAGATATGGACATTCATCTTACCTTTCTCTCCATTTTTGATCTTTTTCATTTAACGGTTTATATACCTTCATAATCACGCATTACGTGTGTGTGGATAGTTTAGTTTATAAGTTATGAATAATATAATTCTTGTAATAATTATGGTGCAGCAGTGCAGCTCATTTAATCTAAACAATTTACAGCTACAATAGAAAGAAAATAAAAACTCAATGAATTATAAGATGAGAAGGAAAGGATTTAATTATAAAAAAAAACAGCAATAAAAACCTATTGTCTTCTCTTATATTAAAAATTGTTATCGCACACTCCTTAATATTATGGGCTTTTAAATAATTAAATCTTTTATTTGGGATTTTATAATAATTTCCATAATATTTTCATAGTGACCTATTCACTTTGGAATATTTAGATTAAGTTTTAATAATTTAAATTCCATATAACTACATACGCAGTTAGCTGGTTCATTCAGAGATCTCTCACATATTTGCATTTTTTTCTTTTTTAAAAAATAATTTTATTTGATGAATACTATTTAAAAAAACAAAAACAATGCTTAATTTGTTTATTGCGGACAGAAATCTTGGTGTGAGCCAATACATGCTGTGCCTATATTGTGTCCAAAAGTGAAGGCAAGCAGCCGAAACGAAGGATCTATTATCTTTCTATCATGCTATCACTCAATAATTTTTAAAATAGTGTTTTGGCCAAAAAAAATAATGTCAAAATATTCAATTAAATGTATGTGAACAAAAACAGAGTATGACTCACACAAATGAGTAATAATGACTTGCCCTTGATTTGAGAGAGCAAAAATTTCGGCAACTCTTAGCCTTTTCTTTTCAAACTTTTCTTCTAAATTTCAAAGTGTAGTTAAGTAATTACATTAAACGAATCAAAAAGGCATGCTAGAATTAGACCATCCCATGTTACAACCAAAAAGGAACAAAGTGCATGCAAGTACACAAACATAGATAGAAGTTTGACAGTAAAACTCCATATTCATCTATTTCCAATATCTTTCAAAGATCGATTTTTTATATCATAATTTACACTTGAAAGTTTGATATTATATGATCCTTACAACAAGAGCTAATATATATATATATATATATATATATATCTTAAACTTCCAAGTAGTAAACTGATACAACTGATAACTGAGACCATATATTGGCACAAAACAGGGTTGTTTTATTACTTCCAACATGAAATGATGAACCAGAGCTGAATCAGAAGAGCGTGTAAGCCAAATCAACATCAAATGAAGGAACTGATGGGTCATAAGTGGTTGATGAAGAAGTTTCAGCAGCCTGAGAAATTATCCCACAGCTTAAAATGTCTGTATCTTCTTCAACCTTTAATGGACTGTTGAATATAGCAGCAAGTTCACTGCAGCTCCAATCCCAGATTGTTTCTTGACCAATAAGTTCATTTATTGGATAAGTGAAATCTCCAGAGCTTGATGAGGCCATGTTCTTCACAGCTTCTTGAGATATCTTTTGGCCACTTGTATCAGCACAGGGAATTAAGGCACTGTGGCTATCATTGGAAGAAGAGGAAGAAGAAGGTCTGAAACAGACGTCAGGAACTATGCATTCCAAGTAACCTGATTTAGAAACATCATTGGAGAAGAAGGATAAGTTATCAGCTTCCTGCGCTGAAGCAGTCTTAACCTGGGAAGTCTCAGAAGAAAGCTGAGGTGGGCTGTTCTGATTGGTTGACTGTTTCATCTGAGAAGTGTTAAAGAGTGACTGATGAAGCTGAACATCAAAGGGACAAAGAAGATCATTGTCAAACGTTGTATTGATGTTAGTGTATACGAAGTTGGTTCTTGCTTGGCTTCCTTTGATGGACAAAGCAGCTCTGTCATAAGCTAAAGCAGCTTCTTGAGCAGTATCAAAAGTTCCAAGCCAGTGTCTTTCTTTAGTTGTGGGGTCTCTAATTTCAGCAGCATATCTTCCCCAAGGTCTTCTTCTCACACCCAGAAACCTGCCTGCTTCTCCTTGCTTTCTTCTTCCTCTTCTCTCACCAAAACAAGATGAGTTGGTTTGAAGAAGAGACAAACCCATCATTTGGGTTTTGTTCTCTGAGGCTGCTGATCTAGAGCTTGGCATGGCTGACAAAAATGGCAGAATGAGATGAGATAGGTAAGATAATGTAAGGGAGAGAGTCAAATGAGTGCTGAAATCTGCAAGAGAATGGGAGCGCACAAGTGAAGAGCAGCAGTGAAGAGAGTATGGAGAACAAGAAGCTACGGCAAGTCTTCATAAAGAGTGTGTTAAGTACATTTTTTTTGCAGATGTCTTTCTAGGGCCTTCCACCTGCTTCTTGGGATTTGTATCTTCCTAATTTTTTCTTTTGAATAAATTGACATTGACACGCTTAGATTTTAAGTACTGTTGGGTCTAAATTACAACAGACTCTCCATCTTATTTAAGTAGAATTTAAATAATATAATATAACAGAGCTTTTGCAAAGAGAAAATTGTCCATATATATACCTATTCAATACTACCAGATATATTTTTATACAAAAAAAATATTAATATTTTAAAGGATTTAACATTTAAAAAAATATCACTACTCAAATTCAATAACATTTAGCAATTAATTTTTAAAACTAGTATTTATGGATAGTTTCCCCTTTTACATATATATTACCTTAAATTTTATTATTACATGAGGAGAATTTAAACCATAATTTTTACTCAAATTTCATCTTACCTTTATTTCATGAACTAACTTGCTCTTTAGAGTTTTAAGAGTCTCTCCCCAATATTCTTTCTGCTCCCAATGAGGATGAAAAGAGTTGTTTTCTTGAAATAGTAAAGAGCACAATGAGGGATTCAACAAGAGGGAAAGCTATTACAAGTTTAGAACCACAATGAATAACTTTTTACAAGTGACAGTGGCCAATAATTACAAGATTGATGATCGATTCACGTGCAAAAGGACAAGTCAAATTAACAAAGTACCTGAAACTTGGATTTGTTAAGCTCTATAATACATAGGTTTCTCCCCTCAGACAAAGGCAATTATTGAAATGAGGTTTAAAATATCACACTCAAGTTGACCCTATGAATTCACTTTCTCAACCAAAACAAAAATTAAATAAATAAATATTTTGATCTTAGTAATCAAATGAATAGAACAGTGAAATTGGTACAATATTGAACTCTTGAGCATTAGGTTTTGCCTTTCACTCGTTTCATAATTTGTTACGAATCTCATCTTAAAGAGTTTGGTCTAAATAGGGCTTATAATTAAATTTAGAATTTCTTTTGCATAATCTTAGTTTAGATTTATACTCACAATATAGATATCTTTATTAAAAGTTTGATGTTATAGAGAGAACTAGTTATCTTATATTAATAGAAGATTTTGGTTAAAAAAATATTGATACAATATTCGATATCTCAATTTTATATAAATTTTAATTTTAATTTTTTAAATTTTAAAGTATAAGTTTTAATTTTTTAAAAGATAAAATGATCAATTTTTTATTAAATTATAGGAAATAATATTTTAAATAAAAAAATTAAAGAATTAAAACTGAAATAAAAATATATTTAAGGGACTAAAGGTTACTTTTAATTAATCTAAAATTCTAAACTCTAATCCTCAAGCTCTTGGAAAAATATTATACTCTCCAATGTTTAATTATGAAATATGACAAAAGTGGAAACAATATGTTTGTATATGATTTTAGAAAATGGCTTATAAAAAACAATTTCTTTTTGTAGCTTTTGGAAAGTAGTTTTTAGAAAGAGTTTATGGAAAAAAAGAAGTGGTTATAGATAAATGAGTGTTTGGATAGTTATTACTAAAAGAATTTTTGTAATTGAAAAATTACTAAAAATGGTGTAATTTTATTAAAAGTATGAGAGAAGAGAGATAGTAAAAAAGATAGAGGAGAGATAGTGAAAAAGAGAGAAGAGAGGGTATAAGAAAAAATAAAGGTAAAATAGTAAATGAGTAGTCAATAAATTTTTTTACTGTTCTAAAAGTTACTATGATAAATTTATTTGAAATTATAATTTTAAATCATATTTAAATCTAAATTTTTTTTAGATAAATATAATTATTTTTTTAAAAAATTAAATTAAAATTTAAACTATTTTTTTAAAAAAATTTAGATTTGAGATGATAGCCAACGTGGCCCATGA
Organism: Leucaena leucocephala; assembly: GCA_037074615.1. Taxonomy (NCBI): domain Eukaryota; kingdom Viridiplantae; phylum Streptophyta; class Magnoliopsida; order Fabales; family Fabaceae; genus Leucaena; species Leucaena leucocephala. Next base: position 5,034,206 of record CM073535.1, on the reverse strand, counting down.
TCTGACTACAAAAATCAGAGAAGCAATGGGAAACAAAACAACAGCAAATTTTGTCTCTGTGTCTAATATATATATTATAGACACACTTCTAGGTTGGCTCAAAAACATTTGAATCTGGATGTATTGGCCTGTCTTCGCTAGCCGTGTGCGTAATAAGCACATGTGAATCCTTGTTTTATGCGAAACAAATCAATCATTACGCTGGGAATTCTTGTTTGCTTCATAATTTTCAATGGGGGCAGTTAAACTCATCATCTCTATTTAATCATACCTTAATTTGTCCAACAATTTCATATAGGAAAAATTGAAAAAAAATATATTAATAATGTTAATTTGCCATACATATACTTAATTGAAACTAAACAATAACGATTTTTTTTTGTAACATCTAATTTAAGAAAAGAAACTCGCATATTCATCATATTTATAGGAAGTCAAATTCGTAACTCCACGTTTAAAAAAAAACAAAAGGAAAGTCCTTGGTGTCATTGTTTCAAACAAGTTCCAACTAATGGTCATATTTTCTTTACATAACACACTTTGGCACAAAGTCTGAAAAAATAACTCAGATTATTTATCATTTATGTGTTAATAAAGTATGAGAATAATAGCTTTCATAAATGTAATGTTTAATATTACAAATTAATTATTTATTATTTCACGCAGAACATGAATATCCCAGCAGAGCCATTCAGTCAAAAGGCTAATTAAAAAGCTTAATTAAACCGAACACAATGATTCAGTTGGACGCATTCTTCCCTTGACCCTTCCACTAAACACTTTCCCAAGCAGAAAGATAGCGATGTGTCAGCTCCATAAATATTTATTTACCAGTCTGATTCACTCATAAAAGAGAAATATTTATATGTACTAATTGATGAAATTGGTAAGAGTTATTTTATAACTTATAAAATCAAGAATTTAAATCTTGTTATTAATATAGAGACTTTATTGATAATAGTAAGTGATTTGTAAATATTTTTGTAAATATTTTTTAAATTTAGAAACATAACTATAATAAATTGTTAACCCTAATACTTTTTGTTATTAAAAAAATATTTATATCTCAATGTTCTTAATAGTACCATGTTGTTTTACAAGAATGCATCAAGATTGTTTAATATTAACCTTAGCAAACTAAATTTTATATTTTAATTTTAGTTTTTAGAAAAAAATACTCCTTAAAATTATTTTTATTCTATCATTTTTTTTTAAAAAAAAAAGCTATGAACGGGGCCATTTATTTTGCAGATTCCGTGCAATATGAGGGATCTGCATTAATTTTATAAAAAAAAATTGATAAAATTTTATATTGTGCCGAATTTTTCATTTATATCCAATCAACTATCACTATTTTTTTTAGTCACTTATACTTTAATTCTATGCTGATTCAGTGAACAATAATATTCAAATTTTTTTAATATCATAGAAATAATAAATATTTAACCCAAAAAGCAGATCTAATTATTTGATTGGTGTAGGATTATTGGACTTTAATTAACAAAATACTTGAGAAATTGAAGTGAGCTCCAATTAATTCCTATTATTCATAATATATAAATAATGTCTTCTGATAAATTATACTAACTCCTATTATTACCATAAGGACCTTTTCATGGTTCTTAATATAAAGTTCTTCCCCTAAACTATAATAAGTGTCTCCTAAATGTTATCTGGTTTGATATTCCTTAACTAATTGAATAACCTTTTAACTTTTTTTTTACCCCATAACTGATTAAATAATTTTTTTTAATAAATCAATAAAGCCTGATACAGTTAATAGATTAATCTCTAACTATCGGTTAAAGGATATCGCATGGACTTTACAAAAATAAATTTTATAATTAAAACTCCATAAATGGTAATTTTAGGAATTTAAAAGTATTAATTAATTAAATTTTTAATTTATGTAAAATTATTAATAAATCTTGTAATAAGCATAAGAGGAAGCATATATTGATTTCCTCATCTAGCAATGGCTTTTCTTCCACTATAGGACAACTTAGGAGGAAGCTGTTTGACACACATAGTGGAAGTACGTAAATTAAAATGAAAGGTGGTCCGGAATTTAGGGAAAAAGATAATAATGTTTTTCATAGGAGCTTGAAAGAACAAAAACCAAACCACGCTGGACAAATTTGTTTAGTGTTAATCAATTAGTAGCACTTTTTGGTTCAATTCAAACTTTGTCCCTTTTCAATTCTCTCTTCTTTTCCCAAACCCCAAGCCCCCTCCTCCTCACATGATCCCAACTAAAAATTGCTCTTCCCACAACCAACTTGATCATTTCTACAATACTTTTTCAACAGTTTAATGTAATACTTTCTTTAATATTTCGTTAAATAACTAATTTATAAATATTAAAAAAATTAATTTATTTGATTATTTATAAATTTGTATGTTAATTTTTATAAAATAACATATTTAATTATTTATATTAAAATTATCAAAAATAGAAACTTCCTAATACTGCAATTAATATGGATACTTTTTTAAAAATATATAAATTTAAGAATTAAAGTCAATTGATATATTATATATAATCAAAATAAACCTCATACTTTTATATTTTGGCCCGGCAGAGAGTATAAAATTAGTTGGTCTATCATGTGTTATAAAATTTAAAAAAAAAATTATATGTTGTTTTATGATTTGTAAGCAATTTAATTTGCTACAAATTTGATAGAGGATATTTAGATTAGATAAGATAGCTAAAGTAATAAATGTTTTGTTCATTTGCTTGGTTATATTAATATAAGTAAAGAACTTAAATATACTTCAAAATAGTGTTAGAATAAAATAATATTGATGATATATACTTTTTTTTTAGAGAATGAATATAATATAATACTAAGCATTAATTTGTGTATTTGTTTTGAACAAAAAAATATATGTGTTTGTTAAAAATATTTTGCAATTATTGTATATAAAATATATACTATTGATTATGATAATTTGATGAATTCACCCCATTCTAAAAGATAAAACCCAACTACGCTCAAGTATTATGATCGCTTAGTCATGTGTGTTCATTTTCCTCCAAGAACATGCCCATAAAAAGGGAGAGAAAGAAAGGGGGGGGGGGGAGAACAATTCTCCCCTAAGAGAAATAAACAACCTTACCTCATGGGAATGCTTTGATCAAGTACACAGATATCAACGGGAGAGCAAAATTTATTACAGAATCAAACTTGCCAGTTCAAGTGCGCTTTCTTACTTTCCCCTTACATTTGTATTTTGTAATAATTTAAATCCCAAATGAAGCATTTCACCTTTCATCACATCACTCTGTCTCTATAAAATAGCAACGTGAAGCCTCATTTCCTGATTATTTTTCTTCATCAAAACCCTAGACAAAAGAGATGAGACCATGGGAACAATACTTAATAAAGCCTTCCACTTCCACGAAGAATTGTAAGAAGAAGAAAAAATCCCCAAAGGGAAAAACGGTGCTTTGAAGGAAGAAACATAAACACATGATAATCAATGAGAGAGTGTGCAGAATTCTCTCATATCAAAGACAACTGGAGCATAAATAAACTCAAAAAACTTCAGAAAACAGGAGATGTGAATGCAGTTTCTCAAGATTAAAAGCAAGGTGTCTGTATGGGATTCTCCTAAAATTCTCAAGGTTGGCCATGGTTTATTCAAGATCAATTGGATGGCCATGAAAAAGACTATAAGATTATCAACCCAAAGATAAATAGGCCCTGATGTGTTCTAGACCTGTGGAAACAGCAGGGGTATCTGAAAAACAAAACCTATTTTGAGGAATCCCTAGAATAATGATGTTCCCTTTTAAGAATTGGGATAAAAAAGGAGTAAAAATGAGGTATGCATTCACATTGCTTAGCTTGAGGTATGAGAGACAGCGCTGCTTGTCGTGATTGTGGGAGTCGCTACCGTAACAGAACTTTGGGTGGATGTTTGAGTATTTGACTCTGAAACGGTTCCACTAGATGACAACGCCAAGCCAACTGACCCAGTAGATGTGCTCATTGACGAAGACATGCTGAATGATCCGTGCTCCTTGCTTGAACCAGGACTAAGTTCAGGCTGCAACTCTGATGATGAGGACGATGGTGCAAGAGTACTGATCGATGAACCCACAGGAATGGAAACAACTGGCATATTAACAAGGGAAGAAGCAGATGGACTGTAAGCCAATGCTCCCATAGGATGATCAAACTTGCATGCAGGACCGAACTTACATACTCCCCACTGCGCATAATGAATGCAAGGCGGTGCACCCTGATTATCAAGCACTGACATGAGATGAAGGGCAAAGCAAGTAAAAACAGCCAAATGAATAAATTATACGCATGTAACTTACGTCACAAACCTTGAGGGCATTTCATGATATAACTTTCTATTATACACACATAAAAAGAATTTTCTATTATATACCACATGAAAGCAGACTCTTAACACTAGTAAAAACGATTAAACAGAAGTAAAGCACCTGTGCAATTTGATACAAAATCAGCTTAGACTTTGACAGTCTGCAAGGGAAAATGAAACAGCTGAGTCTAGACTGTTAAGGATATTAAGACTTATATCTCATCATATAGCCTCCAGAAAAGTAAAACAATGTACAGTTTTTTGTTCAACTAATCAACTATGTTTGCATTTCAACAGGCTCGGATTCAGCCCGGTAAAATTTTATTTATCAGCATTTACTCACAGCTGGAAATAAAAAAGTCAAGTTATTAAATCCTTCATAACCTTACAGCTGCTTCAGCTTCTTTCACTCACCTAAATGCATCTCAATTACTGGCTCCTAGATATATCTTTCCTCGTTAGTATAATTCTACCAATCATCGAGGAAAAGTTGTTGGTAAAACATATTATCTGAAATCTAATAAAGAATTGTCCTTGATTCACAACACTCTTGAACTTACAAAAAGGAACAAAAGAGTTAAAACCATAGTGAGCATAATCCAAGTGTGAGGAATCCAAAAGCTTGTCTGAGACATTTGAAGATAAACAAGTCCCAAGCAAAATGGGAGGACTTAGAAGAAGACGTTCATAAGAAAGAATCAAACAAATTCCAGAATAGAATTATCATCATAATGTTCTTAGACACATTCATAAAGCCAACGCCAGTCAACATATCAATAGACAAGTAAGCAGTTTGCTAAAAGGCCAAACTGACACTACCAAAGGAAAAGAAAGAAAGAAAGAAAGAAAGAAAGAAAAAGCCAAACTAATCCACATATTGAAATGTTGACATAATGCAGACGATGTGCTAGACCTCAAGGAAACCAAGAGCAGAGAACATAAAATTTCAGTAAAATTTTTTTATAACCAGCTATACACTCGTGTTAGTGATAATTATATCTAAAAGCAGATATTCTATTTTTTGAGTTTAGGCTCATCTTCATATAAATATTTCTGACAATCAGCATGCAAGATCTTGACCTATGCATGACATTTATAATCTATAGTTTAGTGACACATCAGCATAAAACCATCAGAAGTATGATTTGATCATACAAATTAAAAAAAAAAAACAGAAGAGGTGGTATAAGATTGAAACCCTATTATCAACACCATGCATATATACAGAGCTTGATGAAATTTTATAAAGGCAAGCGGCTGAGAGGAACTATATTTTATTTGAAGAAATAGAGAATTTGTTTGATCTTTTAATTATCTTACCAAATGTCACCTACCTACACTTTTATTCTCTTTAATGCACCTTGCACTTTAGAGGAGCTAAATCCCTTCCATAAATATCGGAAAGAATCTCTATAGTTTAGCAGATAGAGATAAAACAAAAAATGCAAAGACTTGTAATTCTTCAAAGGTCAACAATAAAAAAGACATAATTAATTGACAAAAAGAATAAGAAATATGTAAGAAATGACTGACAAGTTTTTTGACAAGAAAGAATATCCCTTCATATTTATACATTATCGGAGGAATTTCCCACGAAGCCAAAAGGTTTGTTGATAGAGCATAGTGACAATGTGCGATCTAAATAGCCAAACCCATTTAATGGGATAAGACTTGTTGTAATGAAGGAATTCCCCAACAATGTTATAAAAGAACTTAATTGAAACATAGTGTGGCAACAAAATATAAAAGAGCATCATTCAACAATGGAGGATTTTAAAGAGGTGTATACTAGTAGAACTTGCTCCTGTGCGCAGATCAGAACTTGGATTCTAAGAAAATACACTTGAATATTGAAAACAAAAAAACACACCTGAAGTTAAAAGGAAAGCACAAGGACTAGGAATAACAACCAAGTGGAATCCTACTGTAATTTGTTTTCTATGACTAGAGTTAAAAAAAACTAAAAATAGTATACATGTGAAGCAAGCTTCAAATCTTACATAAAACAACCATATATTAAAAAAAACTAAAAAAATGTTGCAACAAAATGAAGTCAATTTTGTAAATATGAAAATTGCATATAAATATTAATAACTGGTTATTGGATAGTAATAATAAAGTTTTAGCCAGGTGGAGAGAGAAGATGGAATATTAAATTCATAATCCAACATAAGGCATCATGAAAAGGGGGTTGAGGGATGGTAGTTACCAGGCACATAGGAAGACCCACAGGACTAAGGACCACTTTTGGTACAATCAATTCAGGTGGATGATGATATCTACAGGAAGTACCAAATCTACACTTCCCTGTTCTCAAGTAATGCTGACATTCTGGTTGACCTGGTCTTTCTGGGAATGAATGTTGTTCTCTCTGACTAGTGCTTAAAGGACCAACTGAGGAACCTGTAGGTTGATAAGGTGCGGTATAGGCAGGTTCTGGTGAAGGTAGCTGGGTATTCCCATAAAGATGCGTTGAGCCAACAATAGATGGAGTACTAGAACGAACTGTAGGACTTGTAGGAGCCTGTGTGAAGCGTTAAAAGGCATCAACAAATGAACTCAAAATTTGTTGAAACTGTCAAAGGAAAAGCTTGACCTACCTGATAAGGATTCCAACCTGAAAAGGGGACGTGGGACATTACCATAGGCCCATAAGGATTTTGGACTAATGACCCTGGCAGTAGAGGTGGTCTTGCAACCATTACACCATATTGTTGTGATGAAGGACCAGATGGAGGCTGCATAGTTGGATAGAATGGTGAAGGTACTCGTACAGGTAGAGTTGAAGCTTGAGGAACTGGTAATGGGGCAGGAACTTGAACACCAGCAGGCTGTGGATGATGAAACTTACAAGTTGTGCCAAACTTGCATTGTCGTGTTTTCACATAATACGAACACTCTTTCTCATCCTGTATTTGTAAAATTAAGTTTGGGACAAACTCTTGCCATGGTTAGAAAATACAGATCCAATATTTAAAGAAGACGCATAAGTATGGGCTAAACATAATGTTATACAAACCGGTCGCAGTGGGTATCCATAATAATTAAGTGAAACAGGAGCAACGCCTCCTCCCTGCCTAGGATGGTGGTACTTACATGAAGCACCAAATTTGCAAGATCCTGTCCTCATATAATACTGCAATTTAAGTAAATAGATTTAATTAATACTAAAGGCCAGACATCAATTTTGAAGGCAGCCAAAGCAAAGAATAAGAATTACAATGGCAAAAGCAATATCATTTATAATGTTCTCCCAGAGCATATAGCATATAGCAGATAGCAGAACCAGATCAAGTACCTGACATATAGGCTGGCCTACTCGCTCTGGATGCTCCGCACCAGTCCTCGAAGCTCCTATAACCTAAACAGCATATATATGTCACCAAATTATGAAAGGTCCAATCAGACTATCAAATGAAAACATTTAGTCTCAGTTGAGTTAATTTAATTGATTTTGAAATGATCCTAACACAAACTTGAAAAGCCCCAGCCTGAGGCCATCCCAGCAATGAAAAGCTTTATAATGTTGTGGGCTCAAATATTATGCACCGCTCATGAGTCATTACAAAGATCAAACCAAACTGACGCGAACGATCACATCACAAACCAAACGATGTCGTTTAATATTAAAAACCGTCCAGTAATCAACCATAACAAACTTACCGCGCCTCGGTCCCGGGGATGATTGAACTGACACCGCGAGCCATAACCACAAAACCCTGTCTTCAAATAGTAGATACAATCAGCCTCATCAGGCCGTCGTGGATACGATTCCCCACCAACCAATCCCAATTGCCGAATAGATTCTGCATTTGCGAAATCAAGATCAAATTCATCATATCACACTCCACATTCTGCTAAAACCACAAATCACCGACCCAGAACTCAAAATTCTATCAAACAAGGAACGGAATTCAGAATGCAGAGGCTTACACACCCACCTTCAAGCCCCGTTTCGCCTCCGGTTCGAGTCCGTTCCGGTGACGGATCGGATTGCGACTCGTCACTTGCCCGGCCGTACCGCTCCATTGTACGGACCAGAGCAAAACGGGACGAGACCCACCTACACAGTAAGCCGGCACAGAGAATGGGGGGCTCTGATCAAATGGGGGCGTCTGAATAGAGAAACTGGTTGGATAGTCTGGGTGTGTTGGAGTCATACGCACAATTACAAGCACGCAGAGAGAGAGAGAGAGCGACAGCGTCTCTGCTCCTAGTTTGGTCTCCTTCTCACTCTCTCTTCTCTAGTCTCTCTCACTTCCTATCAGTTTCAAAGCGTTAATCTTTGACCTTTCCTTCTGTGCATCATGGGGATCCTTCCCTTATTGGTCTGACAGTTTGTTGGTTTGCTCAAGTACGCGCCAAACATCGCTGATATCATCAATTAAAAATAATCTCCCCGAAATTTGTTTTTATTCTAACTACATTTTCTTAAAAATAATCGAAGGCGGAAAAATTTAATGCTACGTTTATTTATTTATTTAAACTTATTATAACAAGATGTTAAATAAATAATTAAGGCAGGCAAAAATAAATAACAAGTTTAGTGAGATCTAGGTCTATGTAGGCGTCTTGCCTTGGGGGGGAAAAATTACTATATAAAAAAACCAAAATACCTTTTTTGGAGCATGTCGGTGTGTTTGGTTTGACAGAAAAAAATAAAAAAATAATAATAAAAAAAAATAATTTTTTTATTATTTTATTTAAATTAATATTAGAAAAAATAAAATATTTTTATATTACCTGATTTAATTTTTAAAAAAATATTTTTATATAGATAAATTTATTTTATATTATTTTATAAAATATTTTAATAAAATATAATATATGTATAATATTATAATATTAAAAAATTATAAATATATTAATAGTATAAAATAAAAATATTTTTTTTTTAATTTTTTTAATTTTAAAAGGAGGTAAACTTTGAGGGGAAAATAAAATTTTAAAAATAATTTTCTCCCCTCGTAACAAAATTTACATTCCAAAATAAGGGGAGTCCCCTCCTCTCCCCTCCCCGAACCCCAATTCATTCATAGTGTATGTGTGAAGGTCAATTAACACTAGATTATGGGATTTGACAGATTTGTCCTTTTGTATTAGAGTTAATATAAAAAAAAAAGTGATTATGAGATTAATTAATCTGGCTTCCATACAGGAACATCAGATAGATGCTGTTGCTTCCACGTGGCATCATAAAGATCTTCCTTGAAAATTGTAAAAAAGTAATATAATAGTTAGTGCAGTGTATTATTTACAAACACTTCCATTAGGAATGGTATAATATAAATCTTGTGGGAAGATTTCAGTATTAAGGAGTTAACTAAGTTTAAATTTTATTGTTGATGTGAGTATTTTATTTATTGATAATCTATAAATACTTTTATAAATAATTTATAAATACTTTTATAAATATTTTTTAAATTTAAAAATATATCTTAACTCTAATAAATTCTTACAACTCAATTTATCTACGTTTTTTTCTATAAAAAATGGATGATATACACCTTCTATTCTACATATATTCTAAGTGAGTCATTGTATCGGTCTTATTTTTCCTTAACTTATTTTTAGGTGAAGACGGTTTGATTGGATGGTTATAATCCTATAAAATGTAAAAGGCTTAGACCAACTTAATATATTATTCTTTGTGTTTTTAATATGTAAATTAATTAAGGAAATGATATTAATCATAAATATAAAATATATTTATTATATTTATTAATTTATTAATTATTTTTATTAATACTCAATCAATAATAACTAAATAAAAAAGATGATAAAGTTAAAAAATGATTAAAATATTTTAAATAAAATATGTTATATTAATTAATTTAATTAATTTTTTTAATATAATTAAATTAATTAAATATATTCTATATTAAAAATTGAAAAAGTAATATATAAAGCTAAAATTTAAATATAACTGAAGATCAATTAATTTAACTGCCTCCCAAAATCTATAGTACTATTTACTTATTTTGCACTAGTAATTAGAAAACATATGAGAAAGCATTAATCTAGTAATAGTAAAAAGAGTGAGTTGCAGCTTCCCAAAAAAATTTTTATGTTACCCCAGAAAATTTAGTCTTTTAATTCAGAGGTCCAAAATTTGAAAGAAAAAAATGTGTTGGATCCCCCACTCAACAAGATCTTGAATATTTGAAACGGGCCCATACGTTTTGTTATGGAAAACTTAAAAGTCTCTTCCTTTGACTAATTTAAGCTAATTTTTTTTAATTATTTATTCAATTTATTAGAGTTTTATTCTGACTATATCTGAATCTGATCCACATCGCATGCCTGGCTATAGTAAATGAGTCTTCTAACAAAATTTTTTTGTATACATTAAGACTCGAACTTAAGATTTCAGTTAAACGATATCGAGTCGTTTATCACTTAGATTAATTAAAAAAAATTTAACTCAATCTAATTTTTTTTATTAAGAATTAAGAGTGGAAATAGGTCAAAAGTCTACGGGTATTTAACTTGGTCCAACATGTCCAACAAAAAGGTTAGAGAAGTTTTTCAATAAAGGATGTTTTTTTTTTGGGGACCTGTTTCAGACAAGCATGTTTAAGCAAATGGATTTAACTTATTTAAAGTTTGGCATCTAAGCCTAATAAGCAAGCATTTTCATATACTCACGTGCATAAATAAATATATAAATTACTGTACAATTTAAATTAGTTATTTAAAAGTTACTTATATTAATATTGATTATTTATTCAATTGTCATAAATTAGGTTAAATTATTAGTAAACTTTTAAATACGTTTTTCATAAACTTTTGGCTTTCTGGGCCACCCTTTTGTTCAACATGAGTCCTTTTTATCAAGGCGGCAGCTTTTAGATATGTTTTAACTTTTAAAATATGCCAACTTTTAATAGGCTCAAAAATCCGAATATATATATATATATATATATATATATATATATATATATAAAGAAGCTTTATATAGATCTATTGGCAGCATGAGGCTTACAATTCATATATTATTATCTAATTGTTTATATAAATTGTACTCTACACGTTTTAAATACCATTACCTTTCATTAAATTATTAAGTGTAAAATCTAGTTTTATTTCAGAAAATCAGGAAAATATTATTTTTTTTTTTTAAAAAAAATGAGTAAAAACTTGTGAAAAAACCGCTCGGAATCTCGGATATTTTAATAAACCGATAGAAAGCGGTTCACGGGAACCCTTTATTTATTGTGTTTTTTGGGCTATTATGTTACTGGCCCGGCTACAGACCCGCAATCCCTTCCCCGCCGTCGACGATAAGGTGAAGCTCTATCCGCCTTAGACCCGCCGAACTTCCATCGCCCATGTCTTTGTCGGGATCGACCCGTTGAATCATCGGGTTGAGCTGCTTTCGCCTCTCGATCGAAGAGAGGTACATTAACCGTGAGACTTTTGCCATTTAAAACGAAGAAAACGGCCTTTAACTTTCTCTTTCTGGTTTACTTCCTGAACAACAATCCGTAGTAGACACAAGAACACTAAAACAAAGATCATTAATGGGAAAGTCTAGTGTAAGGTACGTGACATCGTGAACTTCCCTTCTGTTTTCTTTCCAATTTGAACTTTTCTATTTTTCTCTGTACGATGTGTTTTCTCATTCTGCTTTATCTCCTCCCTCTTGATGAATGCAGACCAGGATCAAAAGCTGACCGCAAGTTTGATAAGAAGCTCGAATTTTATGGCAGTAAGGCTTTTTTTTTTTTTATAAAAAAAATTGAAAGCAGTTCTTATTCTAGCAGTAATTTTGTACTTGTTTAAAAGTTTAGTGTGCCTTTCCATTCTTCCTATTATATAAAGCAGGGAAATTTTTTATGGCATGTGGGTGATAGGAATAAGGGGTATAGGTCGTTAGGGCAATAGTTATGGCTACTAGAAGTAGTTACAGGGTTAGCATGTAAGTAAAGCTAGAAGGGGATTGTAAAGGTTGTCTTTGATCATTTTGAGTGGAATATCATTTCGTGTTTGTGGAGTTTTCCTCGTGAATGTGTGTGTTTGAGACTTGGTTGGTTCAGTGGGTGCTTTTATTGACCCTGCTATTATGAATATGAAAGATAGATCAATTGGGGCTTTCATTCATCCTCCTAACATGTCAACGATTAGGGAGATGAGTAAAGGTGATGCTGCAATCAATAAGTTTCAAAGATCAATGAACAATCATTTGACCTAATTGGTGCAGGATATTAGGGTTTGGAGACTATGATGCTATGGTCACTTAAGCAATATGGTATCCTTTATTTTCTTGACAATTGAGAAAATACCTGGTGAGAAGTGCAGAAATTTCGTGATCCAGAAGTATTGCAAAACTAACATATGAATGGTTTTAGATAATCAATGCAATAAAACTTACAAGGATGAATCCTGTAAATTAATGGTTGAAACTGGATATATTGTTCCAGTCAATTGTGAACATGGCGCTGACTCTGTAACAATTGTTAATTCCAGTTATAGCTTCGATTTTTTCAGTCCTTGACTCAAAAAACCTTTGCTTTCAAGAAGTATTCTCTTGCTTTGGTTGAAGATGCCAAAGAGTTTTGTGATTTGTTGGGTTCTGGGCTTCTGAGAAGCAGATGCAGTGATGGAACGTTGTCCATAAATGTCCACATATATAGATATGTCATAATGTGTGTGTGTTCCTTTGGCTCAATCGCATGTCAAACATTTTTTTTTGGTAGAAACCAGGTGGTATCCCCTAGGATATAGCTTAGAAACTAATCCTTTCGAGGTGTAGACATCACCGAAATGAGTTTTGCCTCTTCCAACCAAGTTTTTTTCCATGCACACGGCCTTATTGGAACCCAGAATATTATGTTTAAGGGACCCAACCATCTAACAACTGTGCCAAACTTTGTCGGTGCATGTCAAACATTTATTGAACTCCATTTTGACATGACTGGCCCAAGAAGTAGTAAACCACTGAAGATAGAGTCGAAACCCATCTTGATGAGATGATAAAAGTTGGCCTGATTCTTTGTTGTTGTAAAAGTATAGTTCAACGTCTTTTTATTGAGGTGATTTTTTATAATATAGTAGTGTAAAATATTTAGAATTTAGGATCATGGAAGCTGTGTTTCTCTGTGGAAGCGGATGACTAATTATAGGTAGTTATTAGGTGTCTTCATTGCATTAGTGTGAGGTACAATGTGTTTGCTCTTACCTCTTGCAACAAAGTGTACACATTGTGTTAGATATATCCCCTTTATGCGCCCGTGCATATACCGTAATGTGTTGTTATTTATGATTTTTGCAGTTTAAAGTGTCAAGTTATCAAGGTTTGTGTTGGGCTCCGTTTTTGATAAGTTGAAAATTCTATATTTTGTTCACACCACATGGTGCTATTGAGAGAGAAGAATAAAATGCATTGCTTTGGTATTAGTTGTATGAATTATGTATATATGTTTTGTATGGATTGCGCGTTCTTTGTATTTGATGCATTTCACGTCAAATCTGGTATATGTTAACAATTGGCCTTATCCCAATCCTTGATTAATGCAGAGGTTAGAGCTTCTGTTGCTTCCTTGAGTGCTCAAAAGTCAATTACGAAGGTAAGAATTTTATATCGGCAGCATTGTTCTTAGTTGTTTTGAAGACATTTATCAATATTTTAATATATGGCTTAGAAGACATAGAACAATCAAAAGAACAAAGTAACAGTTCGATTAATTCAAGAAATAGAGTGCTAAAATGTATTATGCTGTAAACTTCAATCCTTTGCTGATAAATAGTTCTAGCTTTTTGGCTTATAAGATTTCGGTGTACTTTTCTTTCTTTCTTTTTTGGTGACATTTCTTTATTTTTGATTTGGGCTGTTAAGGTGTTTTTTGGGCCAATTATTCCATGCATAAGTACATTCTTTCGAACTGCTCTCTTCCTATGCCTAACTGATTGACGTTAGAGAATCTAATTTGCAAGTATTGGCTTGTTATAGTTGCCTTGATTAATTTCAGTAATCATAACATGCGACTTGAATTTTTCTTCTAGCAAAAGAGCAGAAATCAACGAAGACGCGAGAAGAAATTAAAGGCATATGACCTCTCTGCACTCAGCAATTCCCTTCCCGAGTTTAAGGCACCACGACAATCTGCGGATAACATAAAACTAAATTGCAAATCTAGAAAAAAGATTCTGTGAGTTCTTCTGTCATAGTTCAAACATTATATGATGATCACATTTGACGTGTATCAATGTATTCATTAGTTTGTGCCTGTTTTTCAGAGTGAAGGAACAAGCGCGGTTTTTACAAAATCTCAGTGATGCTTCTTTCCAAATGGATACTCTGTCTGCCATTCATCAGCACTTGCTGAGTACTCAACCAGTAGTAGAGGAGCAACCAAAGAAAAAAGTGAACAAAAATGGATCCATGAAGAGGAAAGAGAAGAAATTGAAGGCATTAGTTAGATCAGAGAATATGGATATGCATTTTGAAACACTGTATTGTCAAGGTATCGTAGTGATTTGTTTTTGGTCAGACCAATAGTTTAAGAAACACATATTTTTTGGGGGAAAAGATAAGCTTTTGCTAAACAAAATTACTCAATCTCATAGTTTAAGTTTTAGCGTCGTCATGTTAATGCAACTAACCCATGGTACAACCTGTTTATTGGATGCAACTAATATGTGGCTGTACTAGCAAATAATAATAGATAACATCATCTTATAGGTTAAGATTCAATTTTATTATAGAAGTTGTTGTGTAGAAAATGTAGATATCTGAAAATTTTTGTTGGATTATTTTTGTCTGGGAATATCAAAAAAGGAGTAATAATGCTCATGGCTCAGTCAATGTTAATTCGTTAACGATTAACGTTTTACTTTTAACGATTAGAGTAACTTAGTTTCTTTTTTAATACTTTTGAGGTGAAATTAGCCCAATTTTTTTTTTAAATATCTACAGAACAAAATTAGATCTTAATCTTGATCTTATTTATTGACATTAAACATGCACACCCACATAAAAATTAGAATATATGACATTTACTATATCTTATTAATTATGAGGGACAATTTATTTTTTTTAAAAAAACACAGGATTAATTTTTATTCTCATAAAGTTAACCGAATAAATTGACCCAAATTCTTAGAGATATGCCCACTTGCTTTTAATTTTTAATCCGAATCATGTATTACTTGGATTAGGTGCTGTTTAATCATGTTTTTGAGTTGGGAGTTCAAAGGGAGTTTACTTTAAAAAAACCAGACTCCCAAATACGTACTATATTAACATAATTGGTACAAAAAAATAGTTTTTTATAAGAAAAAAAATGAAAAGGGGCATTTATTATTTTCTTTTAAAAAAAAACTTCTTTTGTATATAGCAGAAGTGACTGTTAGCTTGACGCCAAAATTTAAGATGTGAAACTTGGAGCTGCTTCTCACACATGGACCCAATTCCTGGTCACTTTTCAAGCTCCTCGCATGGAAGCGGAAAACGATCTTCCATCCAACAAATATTGCTGAGTCCAAAAAAACACTTGAGATATATATCCGACAAAGAACTTTTTTTCTATTTTGAAAACTATTACTTTATTCTAATTTTTAACACCTTTGAAATTCAATAAGCCAATGAGATCTAATTTTTTTTTATACATGTCGTTTGTTAAATACTTATATGACCAGTTCATTTTCTTCCCCTTGCTTTTGGTAGCTCAAGTGTCTTTTTATTATTCATAACAAACTTCAACGTAGAACATTCAACACAATAATTCCTCAGCAATGTAAAAGTGATTAATTATATGAGAACTTGTAACTATAACTATATTGCATATATTTATGACCTTTTCTTCAGCTTGAAGATGCACTAAGTTTTTTTTACAGCTTGAAGTTGGCACTTCTCTCTCAACAGAAGGCTCGAGACAGCACTGAAGAACAAAAGCTCTAAAGAACAAAAGATGACAAGTCAATATCATGACACAGCATTAGTTCAATATTTGTCCTCCCATCATTTTTTTTTGGCCTTTTTTTTTCAAACTTAGTATCTTAACAGCACAGAAAGATTACAGAGATCTTGGTGCTCCCTACTACTTCTGCCCGTATCTATACCAGATGGCACAGCATATTTGAAGACAATATGAATGGAGGGAGATGAATAAATTTAGGACAATCAAGTACTCTCAATTACAGGCCTCTCTCTCTCTAGCCTAAAATCTTGAAAGGAGGCAATGAAGCAAGAGGCCAATCAAATTGTATTTTCAATGAAATGAGATCAAATCACCCTTTAAAAATCATTGCAATGATGGCTGGGCAGGTGATGCAGCCTAACAAATATATGCAGACGAGTCATAACCGCTGGGCAAGCTATCGCGATTCTTCAGACTGACCCAGACTAACCGAGCAAGAACTTGAATATGTCAGTCAGTGAAACAATGCCTTCTACACGCTTGCTGCCAGCTTCCACAATGACTAGCCGCCTGACACCTGATATCCACAAGTGAACAGCAGATAATTTACTGGATAACCATAACCAAGGTCAAGTATATTTCTTCACCAATTTGGTGAAAAGCATTACAATAACTAAACATTGCAGTTGTAAACTCTAATGTCACAACTTGGAGTCAGCCACAGGCAAAACGTTGGAACGAAAGAAAGAAAACCTGAAGAATGAGAATTCATATGATTCTAACTGTAAAGAAGCTTCTGAGCTTAGTAGAAACCATCAGAAGTTGGGGGTCACGAGAAAGTTAATAGGAGAATCAATGGGCACCCAAGTGGTTTACAGCCTACCCAAATGAGTGCCTATCAATATGGTATCAAAGCTAGCAGTCAGTGGTTCTAGAAATAATAGTATAGAGGATTCCAACAAGAGTTGGCTCACCAAAAACTAGTGATCGATTAAGACCAATATGCCTAGTTTCACATCAAATATTGTGGATTATTCAATAGGATACTTGAATGTTACAACTATGGAACATTTATCCTCACAAAGATCAAGACAACTGAAGGCTGCAACACGAAGAAAACATAAAGAAAAAAAGGTAACTTCAGCTGAATAGCCTATTACATCATTAATGTAGACCACAAAAAGCCATATATCAAAAAAGAGCAAAAAAGAAAAACAAAAACTACCTGGATTAGCCAGCCGTTCCATCACTTTATGCAGAGAATCAGATCGCAAGCACATCTGACATCTTTGACTTCTCAGTTCATAAGGCTGATAAGAATCCTGACCCAATTGCAATGCCTAGAGATATGAAGCATGTGAGAGAGTAAGAACTCAAGAACACAATCAAGATGACATGTTCTAATATTATTCTAGAATTTCAATAGACCTATAAATCATAATTTATAAAAACACTTTACAACAACAAATTGCATAAATCCTGATCTTGGGGCATTTAAATTGCAATTTTCAAAAACAAAAATGAAGAGAAAAGTGACTCTGAAATCATTTACTAGCAAACTAAAAAAAGGACTACAAAATGTCACCGATGTTCTAGACATGATGCATAAAAACAAAAACCAGGAATCAAGGTTCTCATCCACAGAATAAAGCATTTGTCATAATTCCTCTAAATAGAGATCTTTGCGATTATTATCATTAATACTTAGCTATTGCAATGATGGTAGGATTTCCTATGAGTACTATATAAGGCCAAGAAGAACTGAGATCCCTTGGATTTAACAAAACACAACTGGGAAAAGAAATTTTGAATTCTCAATAGTATGGCATTAGGGTCTTGCTAAAGGTGCTAGAAAACTTAGGCTGCCTTTACTAAAGTTCATAATATGAATTCATGACTTAACTTCAGAGTTGGCACTAGCTTCAACCCTCATGCTCAACAGAATGGCCTGACTAATGAGAAAAAAATGTAGCTATTGATTCTAAAAAAATTTGTGAGAAGAACTTGGTTTATAAACAAACATAACTTGCCTGATGAACAGTCATTTCATCAAGATTGATACGTGTATAAGCTCTGTCCTTTGCCAAAGCTGTTATATCACTATCAACAAAAGATGAGAGAAAAGGTGAGAAACATGACAAGCCACTGTAAAGAACGAACAGCTAAGACAATTTACGATTGAATCATAGATTAATTCCAGTACATCAAAAAATGGATGAAGTATAAAAATGATTTTTGAACCCAACTAACCTCCGGCAATATATATCCAATAATGAGTCATTATCGTCTACTATTGGTATTGAACTTACTTGGGCTGCAAAAGCAGAAACAAGATGAAACATGAGAAAGACCAAGTCCGTTTTCAAATAAACGACACAATGGAATCACCCCCGTTTCCTTTCCGCTAAAATATTCAGCCTCTCTTTTTGATTGTTAATCACACAGAGATATCACCCTTCTCAATAAGGGAGAAAGCGACATCTACCACTAGCCCAGCATACAAGATAAATATTAAGATATCAATCTCTTTGTTGCTATCTGTTTCTATTTGATACAGAATTTTCAAGGTCAAGCAGAGAAATAGCACCTTGAACTAACAAATTTAGGGCTGAAGAAAGAGAAGAACTTGTTCTCAACATTGCCAAGGGCTGCCGATTTGACTCCCCAATTTTAGGCACCCATGTGCCCACTGGAATTGCACAAATGGGTAGTTGAAGAATAGGCAATGTATTGGTACAATGCCTAAAATACCTGCAAATGCCTGAAAAATCAATCTGGTGAGAATCAAGGATACCAATTAACAGTATAAAAAATGCTATTTTAATAACTTACATTTAAGTATTCCAGAAAGTGAAGCAAGATGTAATAATTGTGGAAATGAACCATCCTCAGAAGATGAATGGACAATAGGAACAGTTGAAACTACGTTTTGCAGGATCTTCAAGGAAATATCCTTTAAATTATCATACGGCCCAGCCTGCAAGATAACCATAACATCACTGACAATAAGTAGTTCTGTTTTTTTGGGTGCTGAACTGGCAACAATTTATTACATAACACAAGCATTTTCCTGAGCACAAGGGCACATTAGATAGAAAAATTTTAATGAGGAGAATTATTGAGTTAGGTATCACAAATAACCCAAGGAGCAGCTTCATACAACCTTAAATTAAAAAAATGAGTTTCACAATCGATGATGCGAAAGAGAGCAACTAATGACAAATTATAAAATGACAAATTTACAACAGTCAAATTACTCTGATATTTATTCCGAGATTGAGAATAAATCTATAAAACCCAGGCTGTAATAAATTAACAGCTCATTAACTAGCAATATTTCAAGACTAAGGAACAAGATCGTCTTCCTTAGCTTTATGGAAAGACATCTTTTAGTTTGGAACATGCCTGAATTCCCATAATCACTTATATGCAAACTGAATTTAATTTAAATGGTATTTTCTTCTCCCTGTTTGCTAAGGTCAACAAAATAGTTGACATGCAAAATGAATAATTGTGAACTTGTGGATATCATTTGAAGATGCATAGAACATAGACACAAATTGCAACTGCTAAGTTATAATTTTATTCCTGAAATAAATGCTGTTAAGTTATTGACTTGAACTACATTGCTTCTTAAAAGAAGAAAGCAAAGATGCCTTGCATATATTAGGCTTTCCAATCAAATAAGTGAGTGATTCTTAAACAAAATAAGTTCTTAGCAAGGCAAAACCTATCTTCTGCACACAATTTTTTTCATGTAATCCTGCAAGCCTCATGACAGTTGCTAAAGATACACCTCATTCAGATACATGAAGCTAGCATTACCGAAGCATTCCCAAAACTACAATGAATTCATGCTGTCCATTCACCACCACATAAAAGATACCATTAAATCTCATAGCATCTCTCCATGTTAATAACTACACATTGAACCCCAAAACTGCAGGTAGTCAAAATTGTGAGCAATATCACGTATTAAAGACTACAAAAGGCACATAATTTGCTTACACTAACAAAACGTCTTGAAAATGCTGTTCCTGGTCCATTGTTTTGTCTAGTAAGATATGATTTTCCTTCTTTCCAAGCAGATATGGTATGTGTCTCAAGCTCCTCTTCTGTCAGATTGGACCCATGATTTCCAAGCTGAGAATGAAACAATAGCACGTTTTAATAGCCATAACAGATCATACAAACACCGGCATACATGCAATTTCCAAAACTCGTGCCAAACAAACTTAACAACCATCCTTGTAATAGGTAGACTAGGCTAATAATACCATGTCATTGTTTTTCCAGCTTCTCCAGCATATCATTAGGTGTCAAAAACATTTTCATAAGAATAAATATGAGATGAACTAAAAGAAAACGGAGATCAGGCAACAAAAAAAAAAGATTTATAGTAGATATCAAAACGAAGGAATTGGAAATAATCTACCAGTTTGATATTTTACGGTGTGGTATGAAAAGCAAATAGAAAAAATGTATGATTTAGTTTGTTAAAGGTGGATATAAGCATATCAACAAATGCATACCTCTCTCAAAATTAAAATAAAATCCAAAGCACTGAGAACACCAACAAACTGCTCTTTGCTGAAGTCCCAAAGAGGAGCCATAGGGATTCCCTATAAATAACCCAATTTAGAAATGATGCTTGAGAGCTTCTAATCAGCTTTATATAATAAACACAAGGAAGACTGCAACTAAGACAGGTAAATCATATGAGGCAATAAAGCAAAAAATTTAACCATAGTCCAGGGAAAAGCTTCAGATATAGTTGCTCGAATTCCAAAAAAAATAAAAATAAAAACACCACATGAATCCTTTCCCACATTTTGTTTCTGCCAAATCCAAAATATCCAGAATGCCCTAAAAGCAGATACCAGTCTCAGAAAAAAGAAAGGATACCTGCTCATGCAAAACATGAAATGCTTGTTTCACTGGCAGATCAATGTCCAAGGCAACAACCTATGCCAGGTGTCTGAGTCAGTAATGAGATTATGCAATTTTTGGTAGGAAAGTTTGACCAGAAGCAAAATGTAAAAACCAAAATAAAAAGGTTAATGTTTAGACGTCCAAACCTTGCCTGACTCGGGAAGTAATTCATAAGCTGTGTGCATGGTCAAGAATGCAGTAATACGCTGACGGGATATCTGGACATCAGCATCAGATATTCTCGGCAATACTTCTGTTAATGTACCGTCTGTCAAGCGGACCTACATCATAAGTCAGCAACAGGTTCTGCTTATAAAATGAACAATGGAAATTTAATATGAAAATAAACAGCAAGTTGAGGCATTAGAATAAAACAGAGCTTTAAAATGCAACAGGATAGATATGAACCAAAGCATATTGTATGTGAAGAGGTTAAGAGAAATATGCCAGTCCATGAATAAATACTTAAATCTTATTCCAAATGGAAGACTTAGCATACCGAGATAGATAAATCTTATTCTTACCACGCGCCGAAAAGCCTCATTATCCACATCCATGTTTGATCCAGAAGTTAGGTCTGGAGTTACAACAGGCATGTAATTAGGATCAGTAGCCAACAAGACAGTGTTAACTATCCCATATTCTCCAGGTACATTAGGTTGGTGTTCATCATGTCGCCATTCTCCATCAACAAAAAACTTGTACTGCATTAAAGTAATTTATAAGTAATCAACCACAATAAATCAAGGCTCATGTCTCTCAAATTGGCATAACTCTAATCCATTAGTGCATATGCATATCACTATATCAGATACTTGCAATGTCAAACACAATAGCATTATTTCACTGTCTCTGCACAACCAACAATAATGGAAATCTTCAAAATTTTATAGGAAATTGAAAAGGCAATAATGTGACATATCTTGTACTCTAAACCTCAGTAAAAAAAAACCTCAATCATCCCTCCACCATCACATATCCATTAACTACGGCTTTATTATTTATATAAAGCTCAATACAAGCTACTATTTGCCTCAGGCTTTGATTATACTATTTTGCCTCAACATGTTTTTACATGGCTTTGCTGCCAATGGAGCTAACGAAGTCCAACAAATCAGACCTTTGATACCTAAAAATCGACATGAAACTTTAACGGTATCATAATCAAATACAAGAACAAAATAATTAATTGCCTCAACTTTGTAGCATCCACAAAATCACCATGCAGCGTGCGTGACGAAAAATAAGGAGTTTTAACTCCAGTACTGTCAAGTATAAACTAACCTGATGGTAACCAGGGGTCAAGCTATAAATAACTTGATATACAGTTGGGCAACCCTCGACGGGCGACATTGGTAGAAGCTCAGACCACCTTTGGAACAAAATTTAGAGAAGATAAAAGGCAAGCGCGAAATAGCATAAATCCAAGAAAAAATCAATAATCAATAAATTAGATTAAATAAAACTACGGCATTTTTCCCAAGAAAATGGGCAGAAGGCAGGAAAAAACTAACAATAAATTTAACGCACCGTGTAAAAGAACCACTGAGACACACATTTCTTCCTCCGTATGGCCACACAAACCGCATCGGGATTAGCACCGTCCCTGCAACAACTGCCGTGTCCCTCGTAGAATCCATGCTAGGAATGAACATTCAACCTCGAATTAGACTGTCACCCTGAGAATACCCTCCAAGTACTCCACTTAACTGCAGCATGCCAGCTTCTTTAATTTGCATGTAACAAATTCGAGCAAATGCCGCACCAATTGAATGCACTATAAAGCCAAAAATTATACCAAATCAAAAAGGAAACCGACTAAAAATACCAAATTTTGATGCTCACTACTAGGGAATCAAAGAACATTTCCACATGGTAACAAAATAACACTACCCATTCACATGCAACCCACCCATTTGACTTGTAAAACAAACCCTAACCCTAAAATCGAGAAATCAGAAGAAACGAACCAAATCAACCCCAAACAAGCGGTAGTTTGAAAATATCCTCCGAAAGCATGGCAGAGAATCTTGAGGGGAAAAATCCAAACCCTATTGAGAATCAGCAGAGACAAGTTGAGAAAATCGAGATACGAATCCAACCCTAAAAAAGGCGAAACCTTGATGAAGATGTTAAAATTTTATCCCTGATGGAAACAAAAGGAAATAAAATACTAGTAGAACAGAATTGGGTCAATGAGACGAAGCTCTGATAAATTATCAGTGATATTTGTTTATGAAAGAAAAAAAAGATGTATGAAACAATAAAATGATAATAATAATGGAATGACAATAATACTAAAGTGCGATTCCTCAAAGTCTCAAACTGTAAAAAGCATCGCAGGGAGTGCACGTGCGACTATCGACTATTTTCTTCTTGTTGGTTATATCAAATATGTGTGTGTATTCTTCGAACAGCTCTTTTAAGTTTTTTTGGGCAAAGTGGGAAAAAACCTTAATTTTCCTTTACTCTAAAAAATATTTAAGCAAATAACTTAATTTTATAAAAAAAAATTTAGTTGAATGAAATGCAATGTTGAATTTTCATTATATTATTTAAAATGGGTATTGGATTATTGATCATTTTCGGCCGGAAAAAAAAGTATTGATCATTTACTATTTATTAAAATAAAATGAGTGTTAACTTTATTTAAGCTTCATGATTTTAAATGAATTTTGAATCGAGTGGAGGTGCATGATGCATGAGATTGCAGCTTGTTTCATTTTATCTAGTGATCTCAATTGCATTATCAAAATTAATATAAACATCATTTAAATATTATTAAATTTATATAAATTCTCTGTTATTTTTTTTAAAATAGATATAAATATTTTTTAATTTAATAAGAGCACGTAGGTTTTTTTAATAATTTTAAAATGACAATTTTTTAAATAGCGTATAAATTGCACAATTTCTCTTATTCTTTTAATCAAGGCTCTCATCTAATTTTAAAATACAGACAATTTTTTTTAAATCAAGAGCTAAGAAAAATATGTGCAAATTCCTTTTTTATTTAGAAGGAAAGTCCGTGGCTTGGTTCTGTTTGCAGTTTTGAGCCATTTAGGGCAGGGTTCAACGTACGTATCCTGTAATACTCTACTTCATTGATCATGCAATTAGCAATAATTATGGAAATAAATACAAAATTTGTTTGAATGGATAAAATTGTAAAAAAGTGTCAAACATGGTTCGGTTACATGCAAAATAGAGGAACCTACGGAGTTAAATTGTTATCATAAGCCTTGGTGGCCAATTCATGCCGTTACAATAGAAATAACTGCCAAGGGAGATCCTCTCTCAATAGGGCATGACATCACCGAGGGATTCAGTTGCCGTGCTTCTTTGGCTAATTATATACAGGGTAAGTTTGAAAACTTGTCAAATTTAGTTAGAAAATTTTAAAATAAATAATCATATTTGTTCAAACAAATTTTTAGAATAAATCATAATTTAAAATTAAAATTTTAGATAAGTTGGTCAGAGCAGCTTATAGAACAGCAAAAGAGCTTATGAACTAACCAATTATTATATTACCTATACTTTTTTTACACTATCTCTTATACTTTTTCTCTCTTTTATTTCTTACGTCTTCTCTCATTTTATCTCTTATCTCTCATCATTTAATACTCATACCCTTTTTGATCATTTAACAATCATAAAATATCTTCTATAAATAATTATTCAAACATTTATTTATTTAAAATTATTTTTTTTCTATAAACTTTTATAGAAAAGCTATTTTTTATAAATTGTCTATAAGTCTATTTTTTTTATAAATCTGTTTAATTTTTTTTTCAAACACGCACATAGAAATAATAGGTCAAAATAGTCATTTAACTTCTGATGTAAATTAATTTAAAATTATTATTGTTATATTTAAAATATAGTTTATCTTAAAATATTAAAGAAAAAATAAAAAAAATTATACGTCACCTAGGATGCTTCTCCTGACATACTAGTGTCGTGTAAGATATCAAGGTAAAAGTTATGATTCAAGGGAGAAAAAAGCCACTTAACATTTAAAGAAAGATGTGGGGATTAAGGAAGTCAACCTTAGACTTCATAAAAACACTCAACGACCAAACGATAAATGTCCAAGGGAAATGGATTCCAACAGACATGCGCGTATATCTTGGCTGTTATGACGTCTCACTCTATCATAGCTCATATGTGTATGTACACGTGTATATATACGCTTACTTCATGCTATTACTCCCCAATCACTTTATTTGGTTTTTTTCTACCCCGCAGATAACAAATTTAAAAAAGTGATCATAAGATTAAATTTAAAACGAGGTTAATTTTACAATCAAAGGAATATAAAGATAACCATGAAAAATAAAGATAATTACGTATACAGTCAAAAAGACTAAAATAAATAATGTATTTATACATTTATAAATTACCTTTAAAATAATGCAGGGACACATTTTAGTCATGTTTATATTATTTTAGACTTATTATAATAAAGATAAAATAATATTTAATATCTTAATGTTATTTTTTATATGCGGTCAATATTATAATCTTATTTATAGTATAAGTTTACCCATAATCTTTTTAATTTAATATAATTTAACCTGTAATCTTATTTCTCAAATACTAAGAATAATATTAAATTAAAAAGATTATGGATAAAATTGTACCATCAAGAAGATTATGATACTAGTTATATATAAGAAATAACATCATGATATTAAGTGTTACTTTATACTAATAATAATCAATATATATTCCTCTGATTTAATTTATAGGATAAAGATGATACTTGTTTTAATGAGGGAAAAGAGAAAAAATTTCATATAAATATATAATTATACCTTTCATTTATATTGATTTTATTTCTTTTATATGTAATATATATTAAATATGAGAAAAATTAAAAAGTTATTAAATTTTATAGTCAAATCAACTAGGTTTAAAGTTTTCTTTAATCTATATAAAATAGGTTAAAAATGACTTATAAATAGGATTATGTAGTATATATTTAAGCTGATTCTAGGAGAGTTTTGTAAAATGAATTCCTAAGGTGAAAACAGCAAAAACTACCAGATAAGTGAAGAGGATTTGGAATCCGTTTTAAAAATAAAAAGGAGTTATGAACAAATAAAAATAAATAATTAAAAATTAATAAACAACTTAAAATTATGAGACAAAAATCCGGCTATTCTCTGCTATGCTCGAGAAATTAGCAGAGCGAAGAGGAAGGCTTTGGAATCCGTGTGAACTTCCCGTCAAGTTCATTTGCGTGACTGATATCCCCTAATTACTAAATTAATTTTATTCTTTATGTGGTTTAACTGTGTTGCTTAACTTTCAATTCAGTTACGTGTGTGTAGAAGTGGAATAAGATAGTTTTATTTTAATTGTAAAAAGAAGAGTAAATAACAAAAATTAAAACAATATAATAATATCACCAATATAAAAAATACTTATAATAATTAATGTGTGACTATCATTATTTAAAAATATATTAAAATTATAACAATTATATATATAAAATATCTAACATATAAAACCATATATAATTACCATGATCATAATCAAACAATTTGTAGATCTATATACAATTGTACAATAAATGATTAGTGAAAATTTATTTAATATATGATAAATTAAACAATAAATTATTTATTCATCTAATATAAATATTCAACTAAAAACCTATAATTAAACATGTGATCCTTAACATAAATAATTAATTATAAGTTAAAATATAGGATATAAAATAAAGATAGTTAAATAATAAATTAAAATAATAAATCATAATAATATTTTAAGCATAAATCTAGATCTAATAGATACAAATTTAAAAAACTAAATATGATAAATCATAAATTTGTATAAAAAAAATTAAAATATAAAATTATTTGACTCTTAATTTTAAAATATATTAATTCAAGTAAATATATCTTTCATCAATGATTTAAAAAGTGGTGGAATTGTAAAAAAATAAAAAAAAAATAAAAAAAATAATAATTGTGGTAGTAGTGATGATTAGTGTATTCTAAATTATTTCAATGTCCTTATTTTATAGGTTTATGGTGTAGCTTAGTATGTTTTTTTTGTGTGTAAACACGTGACTCTTTATTGATTATTTATTGAAAATATAATAATAATTTTTATTTATTTATAATACCTTTATAATTATCATATTTTTTAATATCTGTAAAGATAATTTTTTTAACTTAAATATCTTAAAAGTAATTTAAATAAAAATTAATAGAATAAAAAAATAAAATAACAATAAAAAATAACATATTTATCTATTATTTTTAATTAAATTTAAATATTAAATATTTTTCAATTTAACAATTTTTTAATTAATTTTTAATATAATATAATTTTATAACTTGTACATCTTAGTATTCATTTATTTATAAAATTAATAAAAATATAAAAAGAGTATATTTTTATTAAATTAATTTATACAATCAATTAAAATATAAAGTGTGGTGAATTATTATAATTATACCTATTAAATAAAATAAATTATTTAAAATAAATATAAAATAATATTATAAAATATGAATTTATTACCGATCAACACCGTCTAGTCTGTTCCCCTGATCCAAAGTTGATTATTATTCGTTATTTGTTTTAATCCGAGTAACGGTTTGTGTTTTGCTTCATATGCTGTTACCTCAATGAAGGTTCGGCATATGGCATGATTACACTCGGTTTGAGCGTCCCTTCTGGGTTTCGGAGAGTTTTTGGACTGTTCTTGTGGGTCGGTCTTTTTTTTTTTGCCTCCGGGTTTTGTTTTTCCACTTTGGGTTGGATTGGACTTGGAGTGATGCTCGACTTCAGGGAAAGTTCCTCTGTGGTGGGGCTACGGTTAAGTTTATGGAGGTAGGCAATATTGGGAAGATGGAAGAGAACACTGAGCTCGAGGAGGGAGAGGCATGCTATAATAAGGACCGTGACGACAACATTGACCTTGATTCTCTCTCCTACATTGTAAGGGCTATGCTTGAAAATAATTTTAACCAAGTCCAAGTTTTCACATTTGAATTTGGTTTAGTTTCCTCTTTCCTAGTTTTAAAATTGTAGGTCTTCTTGTGTTGTGGAGAATAAAAACACCAAATAATAGTTCATTCTATTTGAATGAATGCTAACATTTTCATCATCATAAATAGAGTGACCTATGAATGCATCAATTTTTTTGGTTCACGTTGAGATATTGAAAATGAAGGAGATATATAATGCAGTGTTCATAATTGAGCTTCTATTTGCAACAAAATTATTCAAATTAATAAGCTGAGGGCAACTTGCGATTTCTATATGGAAAAGAAATTTAGAAACACATTGTGTCATCTAGAACACCTAGTGGTTCAATCCTTTGTCATCAAATTGATTCTGTAGATGCTTTTCTTGCTGCCTCATTTGTGAATAGCATAGCTGATTTGTTGCTAAGCAACTGTAATTGCTACTCTTATGCGTATTATTATGACCAATAAATAATCTTATGTGCTGGAATATTTCTATTTGAGAAATAATTTTAAATGCAAGTTTATCTTCTGGATTCTTTTGATATTTCTGATGATATATCCAATATGCTTTAAATATTTTGGCCTGAAGTCTAGTTCCTACTACCATTAAAAGAACAAGGATGAAGTTAATTCGCAAATTCTTATTGTTGATCTTCTTGAGGTCTGCCATAGTGGTACTGGACCTTAGTGATTATTGTTAATTATTAATTAGTGCTGTTTTAACTTTGAGGTCAGCTAGTTTAGTTTCGTTGTGAAAATTATATAGCTATGACTTGCTTTCCTTTCTTGAAGGATGAGAGGATTCAGCATGTTCTCGGCCATTTTCAAAAGGACTTTGAAGGTGGTGTTTCTGCTGAGAATCTGGGTGAGTGGCATGTTAGAAATCATAGATTGTAGAGAGGAATGATCCTGTCTTTGCACATACAACAGTGATGGCCTTTGACACGAATAATTTTTTCAGGCGCAAAATTTGGTGGCTATGGTTCTTTCTTGCCTGCCAATGAATGTTCTCCTTTTCGCTCTCATCCAAAGACTTCTCAAAAGAACTACATGTCACCAGCATCTCCTTACAATCACCATGTGGAGGTATTTGATTTTTTTTTTCTCCTGACCATTTGATTGGAAAGTAATATATGTTGCTAACCTATTTCAAGTTCAGAACAACTCCTGTTTGCTTGAGCACTGTGGGTACATTATTATGCAGGCTACATCGGACAATTCAATAGCTCCTTCACACGTGCCTCCTTCTATAAGGCTTGGAACTGCTCCCAATGCAAGAGCATTTTCAGTTGATGATTCAATGAATAAAGATGTAGGAATTTCTTCCAATAGAGGTGCTGAAAGGTGCTCTTTGAACAATGATGGCACTAATAAGTCTGGAAAATCAACTGAACAAAGAACTCTGAAATTTCTAATTAAAATGAAATCTGATAAATTAGCTCAAAAGAATGCAGCGATTTATAGCGTCTTGGGCTTGATATCTCTCCATCTTCATCAATGGACAACAGCCCTATAGAAACTGGGGGCATGCTACCTGTGTCTCAACAGACTGGTGAAGAATCTCCAACTGGCATCCTTCAGGTACAAGTGATTTTTTTAAAAAAATAAATCTATGCATACTCATTTTTTGACAGTATACTTACTAAAATAGTTTTATTTTAACTATTTATGCAATGGAGCAGGCTATGACTAGCTTCCCTATCCCAAGGGGTGTGTTAATATCACCTCTACAAGACTGTATGCTTTACCTGACAAGAAGGGAAAAAATTCATGGAGGCAGAAAATCTTTGTCTGCTCTTAATGGTCAAGAACTTTGTTCCATGTCTATTGATGAGTCAGATTCTATAATGGGAGAGGAAGATTTGTTGAAGAAGGAAAACGTGAGAATATTGCGTCCAAAGAAAAGATTAGGCACTAAAACTCCAGAGCGTAAGGATTTTCTCTTTAATGACTTGAAATGCTGTGATGCTGGTGAAACTGCTGAGATGATTGATAGGGCTTCTTAAGTCTCTAAGAAGGTCAACAAGGATGGGGCAAATGGTAGAATGGTGTCCACTGAATCAGTGAAGGAGGAGTTGTTGGAGTCCATGTCTGGCCAGGATTTTGACAAGAGTGATAAAAAACATATGGGAAACGGTTTCAGGCAGAGGGTTATAGAACGTAAGCTGGAAAATTCACTAAAAAATAACTCTATTGGTCCTAAGAATAATGGCCTGGGTAAAGGCTCTATCTCAGAAGGCTGAGGTTGATGTAATAAAGTGTTTTGGTGAAGATTCTCAAAAAGTTGAGACTAATAGGAAAGGAAAGCCATTATTTGATGGCAAGCATAAGTCTAAAGGGGATCAGAGTCCCAGTAAAGCCATGGCTATTGCAAAAAAAGAAAGTTTCGAGGCTGCTAATAATGAAATGGTAAACAATAAAAAGAGTTCCGGCCTTGGCAATGATTCTAAAAGTAAAATGGCTAAAACAAAGTCATCAAAGGATAATAATGTTCGAGACAGTAGTGCACATTCATTGAAACATGACGAACTGGAATGCATAGGTGATGGAACAGATCCAGTAGATGGGAGTACATATGATGATTTTACAGATGTGAGTACATATAAAGTTAAAATAAAAGAAAGGCAAAGAGGTGATAAAACGGAGAAGTTGATATCTGGTGGTTCAGGCATAAAAGATGCTCTAAATGCATGTCATGTTGCTGGAAATAAATCTGCTCCTGAAATGGTTCAAACGGCAGTAGCACCTCAATTTATTGAAGAAAATTGGGTTTGTTGTGATCGTTGCCAGAAATGGCGGCTTCTACCTGTTGGTATAAAGCCAGAGCAGCTTCCAGAGAAATGGCTGTGTAGTATGCTAAACTGGCTGTAAGTTACTTTCTCATTTGGGGATTGTGAGTCTATTATGATGGATATACATTTAATTTTATGTGAATGTTAAAGAACTTAGGACTATTTTTTACACCTTTTTCTTTCCTCATCTGTGCCTACATATGTCTGTGCTATGTGTTATTGCCTTCTCAAATGTTCTTTTGAAATTGCTTCCAGGCCCGGAATGAACCGGTGTGGCATCAGTGAGGAGATGACAACTAAAGCACTTTATGCCTCATATCAAATGCCTATTTCTGAAAGACTAAATGACATCCAAAGCAATGCCTCTGGAGCTGCAATTGGAGTGGGCTCTGCTGATGCTCGGCAATTGGGCCTCAGTCACCATAACTCCAGTTCTGATGCATTGTCTGATCAAAGGAAAAATAAAATTGGTTTTAAGCAAAAGAAAAAGACAGAAGTCTGTACCAACAATCTTCTGCCCTCCAACTCCAATCAGAACCATGCTGAAGAATCTGGAAAAATTCCAAGTCACCAGCATCCTGCAGAAGGAAAGCTAATGAGGAAACCTGTTTCTCGACAACATGGCAAGTTGAATAGCTTGATGGATGTGAAACACATGCCAAAAGGGAAAGAAAAGAAAATGAATGGAGGCACTGCACTCTTTTCAAAGTTGATATTCATTATCTGATTTATTATTATATTACAAACAGTTCATTATTGTCAAATGAAAAATATTGATGTTATCACAAACGTGCAGTTGATGGAAAACAGCGTAAATTGAAACGTAAAATGGAAGTTGATAAATGTCAACCTAGAACACTTAATAAGCCGAAGACTGAAGATATTATTGCTGATGCACATCTGAGTCCTGGCATGGACCTAGAGAAGGTGACTCGAAATTCAAGAAACGGTTTTCCAGCAGGCTAGTGGGAAGGATATGCAGAAATACGATGAGTATATCTTGTCTGAGGATGTACAGGACAAGTTAGTAGGTCCTGTAAAGAAACAAGGAGACCAGGCTCAGGTCTTGTCAGATGGTGGGTCCTTGGATCTAAAAAGCCACAGTAAAAAGGGTTCTTCCTTGAAGAAAAGGAAATTGGAGGACTGGCAGGATGGTGATAAGCTTCGGAACACATCCTTGCAGGATGATAAACGGTATGGTAAAGGTAGATCAAGTGGCTCTAGAAAGGAGAAGAAGTTTAAAGTTTTGAACCCAGAGGCAAAATCATTTACTGAAAGTGAATATAAAATAAATAGAAAAGGTGAGATGAATCAGGTTTGCTTGTCAGGCAGTAAAAATCATGCAGCTGTTGGCACAGAAGTTGGAAACGCTGACAAGGTCTATACACAAAAAAAACCATATTAAAAAGGTTGCGTCTCACAAAGTTTTGGATGATGTTGATCCATTGGGAAGGGATTTGGGCCCTGGGTTGCTATCATTGGCAGCAATATCGAGCTCTTCTAACGTTTCAGGTTCTCATAAATGTAGAACCAATTATGCAGACATGAAAGGTTCACCAGTAGAATCTGTTACCTCGTCTCCTTTAAGGATCCCCAATGACAGGGAGGGAAAGCTATCAATAAAAGTGAAGGAGGAGAGTTTCATGCTACTTGCATTCTGAATCCCTCAAATTTGCTTCAATAGGGTCCCGGGTAGGGGAAGCTCAAGACAAAGCTGGGATTGAAGCTAAAACTTCCGAAGTTAGGGGCAACCATTTGCTTAACTTTGATGTTGCTACTGCACAACAACATGGTTGCTACTGCACAACAACATGGTGATTGTGCTAATTGTGAAAGCAGAGTGAACAAGTGCAACCAGGAAAGTGCAGTTTCTTGGGAAAAATCTGGTAAGGTTACATCATTGAGGGGTAAAGAGGATAAAGGGTCTGGTTCTGAGGTTGATAGGAATAAGAATAAGGTTTCTCCTTCAGAGAATGGTTATTTTGAAAATGGTGGGAGGCAAGAATCAGCTTTTGAGCCCAATTATGATGCATTTAGTCAGGGCTCAAAAAATAATGCTAAGTGTAGTTTTGCTAAGTCTAAATGTGAGGGTAAGAAAAATTCTGTTAGACATTGGCCAAGTGAAATTGGCAACCAAACTGAACTAAGACGAAAAGATTGTGAGAAATCAGATCCGAAAATGGATGCTTCATTGAGCGCTAGCAAAGAAATTCTCTCCCTGGAAAATCTAATACAGGATTTAGAGGATGGAAATAAAGCTGATACTGTTTGTACAGACTCACGAGATGGCAAATCAAAAGTTCTATCGTCTTTGGTGGGCAAAGAGAAGAGGGAAACACTATCAGGCTCCAGAACTGCATGTGAGTCTAAAAAATGAGATACCTATATTGAGCATCCAATCCATGCATCAACCAATGGTGATGTGGGCAAGTTAACAAAAATTTCTGCTGGTGCCCGCAGCAAGGGTGGGGTTAATTGTAGTTCAGGAAACTCTGGATCTGATCGGCAACTCCCTGCAATGATCCCTGTGAGAACAAATTCTAGCCAAACTGCCTATGAAACCCTGAAAGAAGCCACAAACCTAAAAGATAGAGCCGATCGATCATTTTAAGGTTACTTGAGAATTTTAGGATTTATTTTTTCCCTTACGTGTTTTTTGCTTGTACCTGGAATATTTCCTTTGATAACCTGCGGTTTAAATGCTGTTTATTTGGTAGAACTCTGGGTTTGAATTTAAAAGCAACGAGACTTTCTTTGAAGCTGCCTTGAAGTTTCTTCATGGAGCATCGCTTCTAGAAAATTTTCACAAGGAGAGTAGCAAGCATGGGAATATAAGTCAAATGCAAGCCTATATTACTGCAGCTAAACTTCTCGAGTAAGCAGAATTTTGAAGCTGTAACTTGAAATTTATTATTTTATGTGAGCTTTTGTTTTCATTTATGAGTCTCTTTGCTTATCTTTGTGTAAGTACAATATTGAAGCTATGGCTAGATGGAATTCCAAAAGGAGTAGAAGTTAATTAGAAGTCTTATAATTCATTATTGCCTCTAGGGTTCTCAGAATTATTTTTATCAACGTCTGTAAGAGTTTACCTTTATTCTCAGACTTTATTCTAAATAAGGAGAGGAAGGAAGCAACTAAATATAATACACTGTAATTATTTAACCAATATTTATTCTATGAGATATTAGTTGAAGTATATGCTCAGTTCCAGTTCTAAGTACCATTTTTCAACCCCTGGATACTCTTTTTCATAGTTTTGGATTGCGCTTTAGCATATATCAGGAAAGCAATAGGGGCTATTCAGTTTGGGTTTTCCATTACCGGATTGGTCGTGTCACAGTTTATGATTTTTTACTTTCTAGTGTTTACAGTTATTTAAAGTTAAAAAAAAAAAACTAGCTTAAATGAAGTTTTCGTGCTTCTATACCATATTTACTAATAAGTAATAAGATGGGTTATAGACACCAGATCAAACATGACCTGAAATAAGACATTATTTTATGCATAAACATCTTTTTTAATTTTTGTTTTGTTTTAAATTTTTGCTGCCATCCGAATAAGTTATTCCTGGATCTGTCCTTGGGGCTGGGGACATGCCATTTATGGGATACAAATGAACTAAACTGTGAGCAATTTATGGGATACGAATGAACTGTCATATTTCCCTTGAGCAATTTACTTTAAGCTTGCGTTAAGCTGCTAAATGCATTTTGAAATGAATTTCAGAGCCTGTGCCAACGAATATGAAAGACACCACGAAATAGCTGCAGCTGCTTTGGCATATAAATGCATGGAGATTGCATATATGAGAGTGATTTATAGTAAACATTCTAGTATAAACAGGGATCGGAATGAATTGCAATCAACTCTACAAATGGTTCCTCAAGTTAACTGAATTAGTTGTGAATATTTTGGAGTGATGCTTCATGTCTTCTAGTTGTTGATGCATGTCGATTTTGCAATGTATTTTACTTGGACACTTCTTCTGACAATGGATTTATAAAAGTGATGCATCTCATCCAAAGCCCTCCCCTCTTACTACAACTGATAATTTTGTGTTTAGGAACTTGACGCGATATATTAAAAAAGCTATGTGTTGTCCTAAATTGCGCAACTGAGTTTTGATATCCCCTCTTTATTATTTATTTTATGGATGCGTGCATCCAATGGTGATACCAGTCAGTGATGTATCGCTGCGTTTTTATTCTTGGTTTAGGTGAATCTCCTTCATCTTCCGCATCAGATGTTGATAACTTAAATAATCAGGCAGCAGTGGATAAGTTTACTTTGCTCAGGGGTACTGGCACTTATGTTACTGGTAACCAGGTTATATCTGCACGACATCGTTCAAATTTTATCCGTCTTCTTGACTTTGTAAGTTACAACTTTTATTGATAACACTATGCACTGTTTGAAAGGTTTTGTCAAGTTTCTTTGGTGGTAAAAAACTATGAAGTATTGCAACTTTTATTGGGGATCAAGGGGTTTAGTAATGCAAGATAACATAAAGGAAATGTAGTTCTGTGTGTGATATTAATGTTTGAGAAAAAGTCAGTATGGAAGTTAGAAATATGTTCCGTAGAAACAACCGTCTATCTCAGGCAGATCTTAGCTCAAACTTGTATTTCTTGGAAGTCATGCACTTCGCTAAATGTAGGTTTTTGTTGGTAAAGGTAGAATGATGAGCTGGTTGTTGCTTGTATCATTCTTTCTTATTCTTTTGCTATAATAATCACTTAATTGCATAGTTATTGAGTTTCACTTATTGACCCCCGTATGAACATGGGGGTTTATTATGTAGTCCGATGGTAATAACTTCCTATGTGGAGTCACTATGGATCACAATTATCATGTGATTTTGCAGACTCAGGATGTGAATTATGCAATGGAGGCTTCTAGAAAATGCCAGAGCGCTTTTGCAGCTGCTAACATTATCATGGAAGAGGCACGGAATGGGGTCTGCATAACTTCTATGAGGAGGGTTATTGATTTGAGCTTCCAGGATGTAGATGAGCTTGTAGGTCTGGTTTGGACTGCAACGAAAGCCATAAGTTGTGCTCATCTCGGTGGTGCTAGAGATTAACCTGATACTGTATATAATGTTAGTTTTTGGTTTTGCTTCTCTACCAATATGCATCCGGAAAGGAAGGGCAAAAAGGACATCTTCAAAGGTTGGCACGTCGAAACCTGTGAAGAGGCAGGTCACCCTTCTGTACATGTGTACAAAATGAGATTGATTAGCAAATTTTGTTATGTATTTTGATTTGCTCAGGTTCTTGTTGATTTGGAAATGAGCACAATACTCACCCTCAAATTTTTATGGGTTAGAAAGGGGGATGGGATTCCTGCTGTTTAAGTGACACAGGATGGACATTTTGTTATAGTTCTATGCTATATTCTTTGCTCCACTGAGTTGGAGCCCTGAGAAAATAGAGTTCAGAAATGTTAGGCAACAATTTTTGAGGGCATTGAATACTCATATAGTTATAATTGGCCATCTTATGGAATTTTTGAATAGATGGAATTTCTTGCAGAAAGTTTCCTTTGGTGTGTACGTGTGTGTTGGGAACCTTTACTTTTTCACGCCAGCTATCGGCTTTGAAAAAAGTTCACATGCAGGTACTTTTTTCCTATTCATGTCTTCATTTATAAATCTCGGTTTCATGTCTTTGCTTTATGATTTAAGTCCCTGTATCTTTGTAGGTCATACTGTTGATAATTGAATTCTGGTTAACTGTTTAAAAGGAGAGCAGTCAGCAATCCAAGGTATATGTATTTGTGCAGGGCACCTTGTGAAGGATATTGGCTGCTAAAAAGCTTGGTTTGGTATAATTTAGTTTGATCCACTTATTTATTTTCTGTAATCTTTTCATCTCAACTTATTAACTTTGTTATTGGCGTCAATTGCAGTATTTATCTTTTCATCTTATGCTGCTAACTGCATTAAAGCTTGGATGAGGAGGCATTGAATTTCTCTATCTGTCAGCTTGTGCCTTGTATTGTCACCATTCAATGGGTAAATGAATCCGTTTTGTAATTTTCTTCTTGTGGTTACAGAAATATATGTCCTGTTTTTCTCGATTAACAAAGCTTCTGCAGTATTGATTATGTGGTTTTCTCAGGTTTCAGCATGTTGATTCTTTTGATTTGTTGAGTCTGTTTCATTGTTCTACACAACCATGCTTCCAGAAGAATCTTCATCCTGTTGTTAATTTTTTAGACCACTTTACTATTCTGTTTTCTTTCCCTTTGTTTTCAAATTAGTTTGGACGAGAATAATTTCAATTTTTCTTGATTTACTCTGCTGGGATTTGATTGGACAAGGCCAGACCTCATTGAACTCTGGTTTCCGCAGTTAGAATATTTTGCAGGAACTTTTCATTTTGGAAAAAATACATTAAAGGATCCAAATTTGATAAAAGTATTAGTCATTTTTTAATCTTGTAAATATTATGTTCATTTTATTTTCATTGTCTTTAGTACATTCCGATAACATTGAATCATGAGTGTTCTGGGCATTTTGTTAAATATCCATTCGCATTACATTACTATTAAAGTTCGGATATCTTTTTGAATATTTTAACCATGATTAGAATTTGGTATTCTAATTGCCCGGCATTAGGGTGTGTTTGGTTCTACAAGAAGGAGGGAAGAGATTTTAATATTTGTCTCCTTTGGATTAATTAGGAGGAAAGGGAGGGAGGGAAAAATATTTTTATATAAATAACTTTTTCCTTATTTTCCATCCTATATACTTTTGACAGTTTCTTCTGTTTACAAGAGTGGAAAGAGTATCTCAAACACATGAGAAATATATATTAACATTAAATGATCATTGCTCGTCTTCAATCTCAGATGCCATTTTCCTCTGTATGCTATCCTAAGCATCTAAATTGTTAGCAGTAGCATTCCCATATCCATCAGCTACATGACCATGAGACTTTTCACTTTCTTCTGACATCAAATCCTCTGTACCCTTCACCCATACATGGTTTTTCATTGCAATCAAAACCTCTAATTCCTTTGCTACTTTCATTGTTGGCCTTTCCTCTGCATTAACTCTGATACACCTCTTGCTAAGAAAGCCGCTTCTTTATCTGCTCTGCATTCTTCTGATCCAGCAATCTCTTGTCAAGAATCTCCCACAAGTTGCCTTCTCTCATTAAAGATGCAAAGTACATAGCCAAATGTCTCTGTTCTTCCCTGTTGAACTCAACTGCTTTATTCCCAGTGATTAGCTCCAAAGCTGTAAACATCACTTTTATCGTTCAGTTGACCTGTGAGGAGGTACTCTGGATCTAAATATCCTAACGTCCCTTGAATCACAGTACTAACTTGAGTTTCATCAAGAGGGACAAGTCTTGAAGCTCCAAAGTCAGAAACTTTTGCTCTATGATTGAGATCTAATAGTATATTGGCAGACTTAATATCTCGATGAATAATTGGATAGAAGCAGCATAGTGTAAATATGAAATGGCATTTTCTGTTTCTGCAGCTATCCTTAATCGGGGTCTCCCAGGAAAGAGAGTGCTCATTCTTTAATGGATCTATATGGTTAAGAAGGCAGCCATTGTCCACAAACTCGTAAACTAACAAAGGAACTTCAGTTTCAAGACAACACCCAAAAAGTTTAACCACATTCCTATGGTTGATTTGGGAAAGTACGGCCACTTCATTGATAAAATCCTTAACTTGCTGGGATCTCCACCTATTATGGACTTTTTAATGGCCACGTGCGTATTATAATACACCCTCGTAAACCGTGCCCTGTCCTCCACGACCTAGGATTCTGCTTTCATCAAAGTTGTTTGTGGCAATTTTGAGCTCGTCTTCTGTAAAGATCTTGGTCCTATCAGTGAATCCTTGTTGTTGATGAAGTTGCTGCAGCATATTTCCTCCATTTTGCCCAAAATGCTTTCTTCTGAGTCGCTTGAGTTCTCTTTGCTCGTGTCCCCAGCATAATGAGGAGACCAATGTGAAGACATGAAGCAAGGTTGCAGAAATTCCTGCAAACAATGTTCAACATATATGTTATCATAAGTAGCTAGTAAGTGTTGTTGTTTGTCAATGAACCTGTTGTTTTTTTTTTATAAAAGAATTTTTAGAAAAATATTGAGCTCATCTATCATCTAAAGATACGGTGAAGTTTTTTTTCTCTCTTAGGCGATATTAATATTGGCCAGGGTGAGCCATCTATTACCCTCATATGTAAATTTAGGTATTCATAAGTTATGATGATTCTCTAAGTGTCACGACTGAAATCACAATAAAGTTGTACTCTTTATGGATTGAACACGCTCTAAATAGTCATATATTTTATCCATTTATCAATTAAACTCCCGGCTGATAGGTAACGAGCTCTTGTTTTGAACACTAAATCCTAGTGCATTGTGTTATGGGCTTAATTATTCATGATGAATCGAAATACATACCAACCGGCATGCGTGTGGGGGGCCTATCATGCTATGGGGATAGATACAACTTGACACGGTTTAAATGACGTATTAACTAACCTTTGCAACATGTACCTACATTTATATTCTTAAAATATAATGCCTGTTACAAATATTTTTACACATGTGGGTGTCCATAAAACTTATACCTCTTGAGATTCCTCTTAGTATTCCTTCTTCCCTTTATGCCATAAACCTATAACTTCCTCAATGAATGACTTGAGAGGAGTTTCTTATGGTTAATGACATTTTATTTCTCTTTAATCTTTTGTAACCTTATGTTTAGTCTTTAATGGGTATGGCCTATAAATAGTGGCTATGTAGAAGGCATTTGGACAAGTGAATATACAAGCATATGAGGAATTCTCCCTTGTCCTTCCATTTCTCTCATCTCTAAATCTTGTCTTGTTATTCTTTCTACTCTCTCACTTTCTTATTTTTATAACACGTTATCAGCACGACATTGCTCTGAAAAATTTAAGTTCGATACATGGCTAATCTGACGAAACTCGAGTTTATTGCTCTTGATATCTCGGGAAAAAATTATCTGTCTTGGGTTTTAGATGCTGAAATCTACTTAGATGCCAAAGGTCTAGGGAATGCTATTTTACCTAGAAATGAAGCAAGCAATCAAGACAAGGCTAAGGCCATGATTTTCCTTCGCCACCATTTACATGAAGGGCTAAAAGCTGAATACCTAATGGTAAAAGATCCGTTAGAATTGTGGAACAATTTAAAAGAACGATATGATCACCAAAAGACGGTAATCTTGCCTAAAGCTCGTTATGAATGGTTGCATTTGAGGCTGCAAGACTTTAAATCTGTATCTGAATATAGTTCAGCTGTTTTTAAAATAAGTTCTCAATTGAAATTGTGTGGTGAGAAAATAACAGATGAGGACTTAATAGAAATTTTTTTTCAACCTTTCATGCTTCAAATGTGCTCCTGCAGCAGCAATACCGTGAAAAAGGTTTTAAAAGGTATTCTGAACTAATCTCATGTCTTCTTGTGGCTGAACAAAATAATGAGTTGTTAATGAAAAATTATGAGATCCGTCCCACTGGATCAACTCCATTCCCTGAAGCGAATGTGACTGAACGTACTGATTTTTATGCCCGTGGTCGTGGTCGCGATCGCGGTCGTGGCCGTGGTAGGGGACGTGGCAATTACCGTCATCATGGTGGTGGAAGTAATTATAATCCAAATACCCACCTAAAGAAGAAATATAATGAAGGGCAGAAAAAAGACAAGGGTGGTCCCTCAAAAACTGTGAAAAATTTGTTATAGGTGTGGGATGAAAGGGCATTGGTCACGTACATGTCGTACGCCTGAGCATCTAGCAAAGCTTTATCAAGCCTCCATAAAAAAGAATTTAAAGAACATGGAAGCAAATATGACTTTCCAAGATAATGATGTTGAGGCAAATTTTGCATACAAGAATGATGATACCAATGAGCTATATGATGACCTTGATGCTATGGCACACTTAGAAGTGGCTGATTTCTTTGAGAATCATGATTAGAGAAATAAATTTAGTTTATGTTTTATCTATATTTTATCTTAATTTAGTTATACTTTATGCTTTATTTATGTTTACTTTTATTTTCTTCTTTTAAGAGCATTATTACTAATAATATATTTTGATACATTTATTTTCTTTTGATGAAGAATATGGATGTTCCTCTCTCTTTTATTGGGCACAAGAATGAAGATATATGTCTCATAGATAGTGCTACAACACATACCATACTCAAAGATAAAAAATATTTTTCTTATTTGACAATGAATTGTGCAAGCATCAATACTATAGCGGGTGATACAAAACTAATTGAAGACTCCGGAAGAGCAATGATAATATTACCCAAAGGGACAAATTTTATAATTAATGATGCTTTATATTCCTCTAAGTCTCAAAGAAATTTATTAAGTTTTAAAGATATCCGCCGAAATGGGTATCATATTGAGACTATAGATGAGAAAAATATTGAATATCTATATATTACAATTGTTAGAAATGGAGAAAAATGTGTTCTTGAAAAAGTACCTACATTATCTTTTGGTTTGTACTATACAAATATTGGTATAATTGAAACAAATGCTACAGTAAACCAGAAGTTTACTGATAAAAATACATTCATTATTTGGCATGACCGGTTAGGCCATCTCGGATCAACTATGATGCGAAGGATTATTGAAAATTCACATGGACATCCATTGAAGAGCCAGGAGATTCTTCAATTTAAAGATTTTTCATGTGTTGCTTGTTCTCAAGGTAAACTAATTACAAGACTTTCATTAATAAGAGTTGGGGTAGAATCCCCTGCATTTCTAGAACGTATCCAAGGGGATATATGTGGACATATTCATCCACCATGTGGACCATTTAGATATTTTATAATTTTAATAGATGCATCTACAAGATGGTCACATGTGTGCTTGTTATCTACACGTAATTTAGCATTTGCTAGATTACTTGCTCAAATAATTCGATTAAGAGCACAATTTCCAGAATATGCAATTAAGACAATTCGTCTTGATAATGCGAGTGAGTTTTCATCATAAAAGTTTAATGATTATTGCATGGCAACTGGAATAACAGTAGAGAAATCTGTTGCTCATGTCCACACTCAAAATGGTTTAGCAGAATCATTAATTAAACGCCTCCAATTGATTGCTAGACCAATACTTATGAGAATAAAACTTCCCATTTCAGCTTGGGGACATGCAATTTTACATGCATAAACAATTATACGCATCAGGCCAACAAGTTATCATAAATTCTCCCTATTACAATTGGCTTTTGGTCAGGAGCCAAATATTTCTCATCTTAGAATTTTTGAATGTGCGGTATTCATCCCAATTGATCCACCACAACGCACAAAGATGGAACCTCAGAGAAGGTTAAGAATATATGTTAGTTATGACTCTCCTTCTATAATCAAGTATTTAGAACCGTTAACGGGAGATTTATTTACGGCACGTTTCGATGATTGTCATTTTGATGAGACAAATTTTCCAACATTAGGGGGAGATAATAAGCAGTTGGATAAAGAAATCCCATGGAAAGCATTATCGTTTTCTCATTTAGATCCTCGAACACAAATATGTGAGCTTGAAGTTCAAAAAATAATTCATTTGCAAAATATTGTAAATCAACTGCCAGATGCATTTACTGACTCCAAGAGAATTATTAAATCTCATATTCCAGCTGAAAATACTCCAATTCAAATTGATGTCCCAGCAGGACAAGTAGCAAGTGCAAATGAAACTAAACCACGTTTGAAGCGTGGTAGACCAATCGGTTCCAAAGATAAAAATCCTAGAAAGAAAAGAGTAGACAATCAAGATGGTCAAATTGAGGAGGCTGATCTTATAGGAGATACCCAGGACATAACAAATCAAAAGACCCCAGAAGAGGTCCAGGTACCTGAAAATAATGAAAAGATTTTGATAAGTTATGCCAATACGGGAAAAAGGTGGAACCGAGAAAATATGGTCGTCAACGATATTTTTTCATACAATGTTACTGTTGAAATAACTAATCAAAGTGAGGATCTTGAACCTAGGTCAGTTGAAGAATGTAGACATAGAAATGATTGGCTAAAATGGAAAGACGCAATTCAAGCAGAATTGAATTCACTCTCAAAACGTGAAGTTTTTGGACCTATAGTCCAAATACCAAATGGTGTTAAACCAGTTGGATATAGATGGGTTTTTGTGCAAAAATGAAATGAGAAAAATGAGGTTGTTAGATATAAAGCACGACTTGTGGCACAAGGCTTTTCGCAAAGACCTGGCATTGATTATGAAGAAACATATTCTCCTGTGGTGGATACAATTACTTTTAGATATCTAATCAGTCTGGCAGTGCATGAAAGACTTGATATGTGTCTAATGGATGTTGTTACAGCATACTTATATGGTTCTTTAGATACTGAAATTTATATGAAAATCCCTGAAGGATTTAAATTGCCTGAAGCATGTAAGAATCCTCAAGAAAATTATGCAATTCGTTTGCATAAATCCTTATACGGATTAAAACAATCTGGAAGAATGTGGTATAACCGTCTAAGTGAATATTTGTTGAAAGCAGGCTATAAAAATAACTCAATTAGCATATGTGTTTTTATAAAAAGGAACATATCAGAATTTGTTATAATTGATGTCTATGTGGATGACTTGAATATAATTGGAACTCCTGAAGAGCTTCAAAAAGCAGTGGATTGTTTAAAGAGAGAATTTGAAATGAAAGATCTTAGAAAAACAAAGTTTTGTCTCGGTTTACAAATCAAGCACTTAACAAGTGGAGTGTTTCTTCATCAATCAACTTATATTGAAAAAATATTGAAGTAATTTTATATGGATAAAGCACATCCATTAACTACTCTAATGGTTGTAAGATCGCTAGTTAAAGAAAAAGATCCTTTTTTCTCTCAAGAGGAAAATGAAGAACTTCTTGGTCCAGAAGTACCATATCTTAGTACTATAGGGGCACTAATATATCTTGCTAATTCAACACGACCTGATATTGCATTTTCTGTTAGTTTATTGGCAAGATTTAGTTCTTCTCCAACAAGAAGACATTGGAATGGAGTTAAACATATATTTCGATACCTTCAAGGGACAATTGATATGGGATTATTTTATTCTAATGAATCCGGATCACAATTAATTGGTTGTGCAGATGCAGAATTTTTATCAGATCCACATAAAGGTAGATCTCAGACAGGATATTTATTTACTTGTGGAGGTACAGCTATATCTTGGCGTTCGATAAAACAAACTTTATCAACTACCTCATCAAATCATGCAAAAATCATTGCAGTTCATGAAGCAAGTCGAGAATGTGTTTGGCTAAGATTTGTTTACCAAGACACTACCAACTAAGCCATTTGAGAAATTAGTCTATGGTATTGGAATGCGCAGATTCAAAGACATAAATTGACAATGTCATCAGGGGAGTAAACACGTACTTGATGTACTCTTTATTTTAAGGATTTTGTTTTTCATTGGGTTTTCCTGAAATTTTT
The DNA here is from genome assembly GCA_037074615.1 of Leucaena leucocephala. Lineage (NCBI taxonomy): Eukaryota > Viridiplantae > Streptophyta > Magnoliopsida > Fabales > Fabaceae > Leucaena > Leucaena leucocephala. The sequence goes on along the minus strand of CM073535.1, from coordinate 4,989,802 downwards.
TTTATAAGGCAATCTAAATAAATATTGTGTACTCTTTTTCCTTCACTAGGTTTTTGTCCCAATGGATTTTTTCTAGTAAGGTTTTAATGAGACATAATATCTGTCATGGACATCCAAGGGGGAGTGTTACAAATATTCTTACACATATGGATGTCCATAAAACTTATACCTCTTGGGATTCCTCTTAGTATTCCTTCTTCCCTTTATGCCATAAACCTATAACTTCCTTAATGAATGACTTGAGAGGAGTTTCTTATGGTTAATGACATTTTATTTCTCTTTAATCTTTTGTAACCTTATGTTTAGTCTTTAATGGGTGTGGCCTATAAATAGTGGCTATGTAGAAGGCATTTGGACAAGTGAATATACAAGCATATGAGGAATTCTCTCTTGTCCTTCCATTTCTCTCATCTTTAAATCTTGTCTTGTTATTCTTTCTACTCTCTCACTTTCTTATTTTTATAACAATGCCAACATTGTTCATAATGTTTCCTTTTATTTTTATATTCAAGGAATGGGATGACAGACTACTTTTAAATTAAATCAGTCCTATCAATTAACACTCTTAGCTATATATATAATTTCTTTAAAAACTAAGGATATTAAATTATTTTTTAAAATATCAACAGCAGTTAAATCTAGTGGAAGAAGATATTAATCTCTCATAGCATGATAAATTAATATTTAAATTTTCAATATGAAAGATATTTACATTTAATGCTCAAAAATATCTCTAAGAGGTTACTTATGTTTAGCGAAAACAAATTCTTTAAGTATCAATCCATCCGGTGCAGCTCATGAGTCGAACGTTAAGGGTTAATTAATATTATTACCCAATGAAATTAATATCCGGTGCAGCACAATCCAGGACTTTTGATGTGATTACCTTTTGTAAATGAAAACTACGCTAAGATAAGTCGAACGTTAAGGGTTAATTAATATTCTTACCCAATGAAATTTCCATGACGGGGAATTTGTAGCCTGATCCATCGATATAGCCGTCGCCTCTATAACCCGATGGACAAGAACACGCATAATTTCCATCCACGTTGTGGCATCTCCTACTGCACCGATTCTTTGCGTCTCATTCATTAATATCTGCAAAAGATATTAATCTTTAAGCTGATTATACACATCTCTAAGCAACAGCTAACTTTTCTTAAATAAGACGAGAGACCGTTGACTTTTTTTTTTATCTATATATCTACACCATTTATAAAACATATAAAATCAATTTTTTAACTATTGTAAGAAGGCTTTTCTACAGATTATTACTCCTTCAATTCTAAATATAAAATTTAATTAAAAAATTAATATTAGTCTTAAATATAAAATATATGTCTTATGTTTATTAATTTTTTTCAAATTATTCGTATAAATACTTCCTTGATAATAATTAAGTAAGAGGGAGAAGATAGTTAAAAAAAATAATTAAGATATTTTAGAAAAATTAATTTCTTTAATATAATTAAATTTATTAAATAAATCTTATAATAAAGGTAGGGAGTATATTTCATTGGGAACGAAAGAAAACAAGTGACAACCAGCAGTGGAAGAGGCAAAAAAGCTGAATGCTGTGGTCTCACACACGCATATAACCTAATTAAACTTACAGACAAAAGTTGTTGAATTTTAGACAAAAAAAAAAAGAAAGAGTGAGATTGTAGCTTCATTTCGAAAATTGCAGAAGCTGAAGCTTACCTTTGCAGCCTGCATGGGGGTGAGAGAGGTAGGGGTTGCCATGGAAGCCTTGTTCACATATGCAGTAGTACCCAATACCACTTTCTGAATCTAGGCATCCACTGTTGTTCTTGCATGCATATCTTCTTGCATCTTTCTGGGCTTCATGGCATGTCTTATTGCCAACACCCCAATCCACAACAACAGGACTTGCGTTGTGTTGCTGAGATCAAGCAAGTCTCGAGATGAAAAGTTGAAGGATCCCTCCTGGGCAACAAATGCATAGCCGCAAGGGTTGAAATTGTTAGAAAATAAACATCTCTAAAGTACTATAATCAGTCCAGATTATATCATACTCAAATATAAACTTATATGAGATGCAGTGGAAGACTTAAAGTTACCTCTTGCCATTAACTTGATTGATCTGAGGAGAACCAGAATCAAATGAGATACCTGTCAAAAGAGAACATTGTCAGATAAACAACAGGTTCTTCCAACTGGTGATTAGGCACAGTGATGACAACTTGTTATTAGCCGTCACCAGTGGGGAACCTTCAGAAGCGAGCTGAGAATAGGTTTCGCTCTGGACTGAGAAAATGAGATCTCACACTCAAATGAATTGTGTTGATTTCCACCATCAGAAAATCAACCTTAAATAAACTGAGTCAATAACCCTCCTGGACTGGGCCCAATGACTACGGGCCACACTCAGAAATATTTATTAATTATCCTAATTAATATCTAAATAGGTCATAATAAATAATAAATATCTAACATTCTCCCACTTGGCCCGTATACTCAATGTCATCGCCCTGTCTAGGTAAACTGATGTCGCGCTACAAGAATCAAGGCGATAAGTTCCCTTTTATCGGGTATTACCTTCCAAGTATTACATGTAGCACCATCACATAATGGGTATCACAATATACATGAACTCAATGTTCATAGGTTCCTGTCTCAATGTTTATCAATTCAATAACACAAATGTATACAATCACAAATTGAAATGATAAACCACAAAATATAATTTCATTGCTCATACCTCCACTAATCAAAAGTAGGACGAAGTCCCATATGAGGCACATGTGTGACAAAGATATTTGGCTTTAACCCTTTTGTCAAAGGATCAGCCAGCATGTCTAATGTACTGATACGCTCAACTGAAACTTGGCCATCTTGAACCCTCTCTCTCAAGCAAAGGAACTTAAGTTCAATAAACTTGCTGCGACTTTTATTCCTTTTGTTGTTCGCTATGGCCACCGCAGCTGTATTATCACAGTACATCCTGATTGGCTTAGAGACTGAATCCACAATCTTAAGCCCAGCAATGAAATTCCTTATCCAAATAGCTTGTGAACTTGCTTTAAAACACGCGATATACTCAGCATCACCGGTAGAAGGAGCCGTTTGAGTTTGCTTAGCGCTTCTCCACGATATAGCTCCTTCTGCCAATAGGAAGATGTAACCAGATGTAGACTTGTTCGAGTCTACGCATCCTCAAAGATCTGAATCTGAGTATCCAATCATGTCCAAACTGTCTGTTCTCCTGTATGTGAGCATGTAGTGTTTAGTGCCTTGTAGGTACCTAAACACCTTCTTTGCAGCTGTCCAATGTGCTTCCCCAGGATTACTTTAGTATCTTCCCAACATACCCACAGCAAAAGCGATGTCAAGTCTTGTACAAACCTGCGCATACATCAAGCTTCCTACCGCTGAGGCATATGGGACCCTTTCCATCTATTTCCTATCAAGCTCGGTGTCAGGACATTGACTTAGACTAAACTTGTCTCCTTTTTCAATAGGAGCCACGTTAGATGAACAGTTCTGCATCCTGAATCGTTCAAGAATTTTGACAACGTAAGCCTCTTGAGATAAACCTACAAGACATTGGGTTCTATCTCTATGGATCTTTATGCCAATGACATAAGAAGCCTCACCCATGTCTTTCATGTCAAAACTCTTGAACAGAAACTGTTTCACCTCACGTAATAGTCCCAGATCATTGGTAGCAAGTAGTATGTCATCCACATACAAAATCAAGAATATGATTTTACTCCCACTAGCCTTGTGGTATATACAATCATCCATGATGTTCTCAACGAAACCAAATGACATGATCACTTCATGGAACTTCAAGTACCACTGCCGTGAAGCCTGTTTCAAACCATATATTGATTTCTTCAGCTTGCACACCAATTGATCTTTACCTTCTGCAACAAAACCCTCAGGCTGTTTCATGTAGACTTCTTCCTTCAGTTCACCATTGAGGAAAGCAGTCTTAACATCCATCTGGTGCAACTCCAGATCAAAATGGGCAAACAATGCCATGATGATATGGAATGAATCTTTCTTAGATACAGGTGAAAATGTTTCACTGTAATTGATTCCTTCCACTTGAGTGAATCCCTTTGCAACCAACCTAGCCTTGTACCTATCGATGTTACCTTGTGAGTCTCTCTTGGTTTTGTAAACCCATTTATAGCCAATGGCCTTAGACCCACTAGGCAACTCTACAAGTTCCCAAACATGGTTGTTTGCCATGGAATTCATTTCATCAATCATAGCATCATGCCACAACTTGGAGTTCACACTCCTCACAGCCTGAGTAAACGACAAAGGATCATTCTCAACACTTACATCACAGTCAACCTCAGCAGAATACACTACATAGTCATCAGGTAATGCCGATCTTCTCTCTCTAGTTGACTCCTCAATTCAACCTCTTGGGTTGAACTAGGTTGCTGAACAATGACATCCTCTATCACAGCTTGTGGTGGTTCCACTTGTGTGATAGGTTGACCATCAGGTATGTGTCCATTTTGTTCAGCACCGTTAACTTGAGCCACAGGGTCTACGTCACGTTCAACGTCAATCTCAACAGTGGGATAAACATTGACTATTGACATCCCCTCATGAATGATATCAGTGGTTCGCTCTATGTGATTATCTGATAGACAATCACTCCCACTAATCACATCATTCTCAAGAAACTTGGCATTCCTAGACTCTACAAACCTTGTAGAAGGTGGAGGACAATAAAACTTATAACCCTTAGACCTCTCCGCATAGCCTACAAAGTAAGCTCTGATGGTCTTAGGATCCAACTTCTTTTCCTGTGGATTATACACTCTTACTTCCGCAGGACAGCCCCATACCTTGAAATGATTTAAACTGGGTTTCCATCCTTTCCAGATTTCAAAAGGTGTCTTGGACACTGCCTTTGTTGGAACCCTGTTCAATATGTATGTGGCTGTCTTGAGTGCTTCCTTCCACAGAGAAGACGGTAGTTTGGAGCTACTCATCATGCTCCTAACCATGTCCAGCAAGGTCCTATTTCTTCTCTCAGCTACACCATTCATGTCAGGTGATCCAGGCATAGTGTATTGAGCCACTATACCTTGCTCTCGAAGAAATTCAGCAAATGGACCTGCTGCTTGTCCTTCACTAGTGTATCTGCCATAATACTCACTACCACGGTCTGATCTCACAATCTTGATTGGTTTCCCAATCTGTTTTTCTACTTCTACTTTATAATCCTTGAAAGCATCTAATGCTTCACTTTTATTATAAAGCATGTAGACATACATGTATCGTGAGTGATCATCAATAAAGGTGATAAAGTACTTTTGACCATGTGCAGTCAAATCAGGGCAACAAATATTCGTGTGTATAATTTCTAGCAACTCAGAACTTCTTCTAGCCCCTTTATGTGACTTATTGGTCTGCTTTCCCCTTATGCAGTCTACACAAGAATCAAACTCCGAATGGTTTAAAGACGGAAGAATTCCTTCTTTATTTAACCTTTTGATTCTGTCAACGGAGATATGACCCAATCTCCTATGCCACAGGCTATAAGAATTCTCATCGATGACACTTCTCTTAGTACCATGCGTAACAGAAAGAGATTGAGGCGAATTAGAAACAATTTTAAACAAGCCATCAATCATAACCAAATTCGCAATCAAAACTGAATTCTTTGTCAAAGTCATACATTTCTTAGAAAGAACTAGATGATAATCAAATAGAATGAGCTTTGACATAGAAATCAAATTCCTCTTGTAAGAGGGAACATAGAAAACATCATAGAGTTCCAAAATATTTTGATTTGAAAGATGAATGCGAAAGGTTCCAACGGCTTTCACAGGATCTCCTCTCCCACTGCCTGAAAGGATAGTTTCCTCATTGGGATGTGGAGACCTGCTTGACAGAAAGCCCTGCATGGTAGTCGAAATGTGGATCATCGAACCAGTGTCAATCCACCAAGTGTCATCATTAACGCTAGAAAAGTTAGACTCAAAAGTAACATACGATGAAAGCATACCTTTCATTTCCATGATATGTTGCCCCACACTGCCAATACGTGTAAGCCTCACAGAACATAGTTCAGACATGATGGCACCACTCATCTGCTCGTCTGTAAGCTTGAAATACTTGTCTAAGGCTTCCAGGTATCCCTTAGCTGTGTCGTATTTAGGGACTGTTGCCCTAATGCTCCTAGAGATCCTTTGTCTTATAAGAAGAAGAGATGAGCGGTTACTCCGTTCCCACATATTATACCTTTCCTTTGCCTCTCTGTCATCGGAGGCATCATCAAGTCTCAGAGGTTTGTCAAACCTCAAGGCATAATCCAAGTCCAAGAAACCAAGCTGCAACAAAATATCGTCTCTCCAGTCAGCATAGTTAATGCTGTCATCTAAGACTGTTTTGTCACTAACATCATACATAATCCTGGGAGCAGCAATTGGATCTGTAAAATGAGAACAGACAAACACACAAATAAGCTCACATTAATAATTTGAAGCAATCACAAGTCACTGTGCCATATATGTATGCTTAGCTCAAATGTAGCATGCAAGCAGTATAAATACGTATCACTAATGTCTACCTGTGGGCAAAAATATTAGCATAACCAGGTATTTATCTCAGATGGTAGAATTAGAACGCATTCGTAATTTCCCAATGCCTGTGGGCTAATTAGAAAACAACGAGGCCATTCTATCCCACCCTAATTAAATGTACAATTATGATATATTTACCTGTGGGCAAAGATAAATCACAGCTATACATTTAATTACAAATGATATTTTCAATCCAGATGTGATTAATGAATGCATACAACAAGTTCAATAAACAAGGATGCTGTGGCTACTCCTCAAAGAACTGCACGCTAATCACAAATATCATTCAAGTGCATTGAAAATCCAAATATGCACAATTTAATGGAGAAATTAATTCTCCCCCTAATTAAATGTACAATCATGATATATCTACCTGTGGGTAAAGATAAATCATAACTATACATTTAATTATTATTGATATTTTAAATCTATATGTGATTAATTAATGCACGCAACACAAACAAATGAGGATGCTGTGGCTACTCCTCACAAAACTGCATGCTCATCACAAATATCAATAACGTGCATATAAATCCAAATATGCACAACAAAATGGAGCATTTAATAAATTAATATTAAAATTCTCCCACTATTTCATGCACCCAAAAATGTCTAACAAATTAATTTCAACCCAAAAGGTTTTTACAAAAATTAAACCGTTAATTTAATTGCCAAGAAAGAAACAAAATAGACAATTAAATAACACAAAAATTAAAATTTATAAATACCTTTTCCTAAAATTAAAATAATAAAGAAATTAATTTAAACATTTACTGTGCATGAAATAGTAATTTTGATTTTCTGAAAAAATCAAATTAATTGGCCAAAAATAATTTTTCTGGAAATAAAACCAATTGGCCCATACATAAATATCCAAAATTAGGGCCCAAAATAATTTCCAGAAATAAAACTCAAAAAATAAGGCCCAAAAACGCTTTCTGGAAAAAAAATTATTTAGTCCAAAATCAGCCTAAAACGCAAGCCCAGAAAACAGTACTGTTAAAAAAAAAATTCTGACAGCCCAGATCTCGGCCCAATAGGAGAAAAGAAAAAAAATTAAAAATAAAACTCCTGTAGCCCAAACTGCACTCTGGCCCAGGGCTCCTCCTTTTTTTTTTAGCTGACTGCCCAGAGAACAACCCAAAAAAATACTGTACGGCCCAGAAGCAGCAGCCCAGAACAAAAGCAGGAAAAAAAATTCTCTGGTCCAACGCAGGCGGCCCAACAGCTGAGGATTTTCCCTTTTTTTTTAGCCCAAAATAAGTGAAATGGTGCGTTTCAGCGTAGACTGAAACTCACCGTTTCGGGTCACGTGCACAGTGAGTCGGGTTGACCTAACCTGACTCACAACCCGTCTTCTGTAGCGACCCGTGACCGTTCAGCAGTCGCGACGCGATGTCCAGAGGTCGACGCCGGCGAGGCTCACAGGCGATATGCGATGACGCAGGGTTTCTTTTCCAGCAATTCCAGCGGCAGGGTGACTCCCAACGGCTCGCGCGACTATCTGAGTAACCTGTTGCGGCGGCGACAAGCTTGGTCAGAAGCTGGACGCGAGCGACCTCTCACGCGGCTGCGACGGTGGCTCCTTCTTTTTCTCTGGCAGTCTCAACGGCGGTGTCTCCCAGACAATCTCTCGGCAATGGCGGCGACCTATTTTCTCTCTTTCTCTCTCGCCATATGTCTCTCACCGTCGGTGCACCGCAGGAGAAAATGGTTAAAGAATTAAAGAATAAAAAAAATTCTTTGTATCCCATATTCATCTCATATTACTATTTATGAGAATAAAATGATCAATAAGCAAGGTAGAGGTGATCTTAAACCAGGCTCTGATACCACACGTTAGAAAATAAACATCTCTAAAGTACTATAATCAGTCCAGATTATATCATACTCAAATATAAACTTATATGAGATGCAGCGGAAGACTTAAAGTTACCTCTTGCCATTAACTTGATTGATCTGAGGAGAACCGGAATCAAATGAGATACCTGTTAAAAGAGAATACTGTCAGATAAATAACAGGTTCTTCCAACTGGTGATTAGGCACAGTGATGGCAACTTGTTATTAGCCGTCACCAGTGGAGAACCTTCAGAAGCGAGCTGAGAATAAGTTTCGCTCTGGACTCAGAAAATGAGATCTCACACTCAAATGAATTGTGTTGATTTCCACCATCAGAAAATCAACCTTAAATAAACTGAGTCAATAACCCTCCTGGACTGGGACCAATGACTACGGGCCACACTCAGAAATATTTATTAATTATCCTAATTAATATCTAAATAGGTCATAATAAATAATAAATATCTAACAGAAATCACGCACGTCAGTGTAATTTTCAACACTCCATAAGGTGATATTATAATACCTGATGGCTTTGGGGAAACTGGTCTGACAACATCCCACACCAGAACATGCCCCGTCCTCAAAGCTCGTCTTGTTACTGCAACTCAACGTGCAGCCAGTTATAAACCTGCTCCTCAGGTCTCTGATGAAAGCGAAGGTGTCACAGCCCACCACTGTGAATATGTTCTTCGTGTTTGATATAGAAAACTTACTCAACCTCATTAAGTTCCAATAAAAACTAGTTTTTGAATCATAGCCATGCTTGGAAACTTTTGTGGAAACGGTCAATTCAGGAGGATCCAGGGAGATGTTGAGAACTAGTATGTTAGTGCCATAAATCGAACGTGTTGTGGATCTCCAGATGAGGAGGTGGCGGTTTTGCAGTTGAGGAACAACTTATCATCTATACAACAGTTCTTGCTAGTTCCAAACGGATAGGGGATGCTCACGTGCCCACACGTGTTGTTGCAGCCCGGTTTCGTTATGGTGGTAGCGGTGGAGGAGGAGGGGGAGGAGGCAGCCGCCGCCATGCAGAGCAGCAATAACAGTTTCAAATGCATTGCATTCAAACCCATCTTTCTCATCGATATTTAGGATGGGGAGCTAGGTATTATATATAGATCACTTCTTCAAATCCTGATCTTACGAGTACGGAAAGCTTCATATGTAATGACGACTCAAAAGCATGAGGGGACCAACTTGGAGATGGACGACCTGATCGTAGTTTCTGTTTTTCCACATGCGTCCAAATCATTGACGCACCACGATAGTGAGCCATGGAGGACAATGTTAGTTTTGGAACTCTTGCCGAAATTAAGTTTACTTTTTGTTTTATCTTATATATAGTATTTTATTATGAGCACATATAGTTCTTTTAGAAATGAGTGTATCACTTAACTGATAGTTTAGATGTTATGGCCTGGAATTTTAATAGATAAAATCAACTTAGCAAAGGAATATGTATATATTTGGTGCAAGAAAAGTCATTGGGCACTTGTTAGCAGAATGGTCTGGGGAGAAGTTATTTTCATTTTTCTGACTCATGAAATTACCATTTTGCCCTCTCCTTTTTATTCATTCAGCACGCCTCCTTTCCGCCATTTTAGACTGACAGTGAGGTTGGAGGCAGAGGAAGTTCAGAGAAGGTCACGGGTCCTAGGGTCTGCCACTGTGAGTTCCTCCTCCGTCGCCATGTCACTGTTGTTGTCAGCCGTCATTGTCTGCATTGACGCTGGTGAGGGTGGCTATCATGGTGTTCTTCTTCCGCTGTGTCGAGCTCGGTAGCTGCTGAGATTTCTATCACCTGAGCCATAGTTCCTACCGGTGGTTGTGCAACCATAAGCTTCTCTTCTTCCTTCTCTGTTTTGGGTTGGTGTCGCCATCGCTGTTGTCACGCTATGTCGTCAGTGCAGTGGGTGTATGTTAGGATACTGTAGCAGCTACAGTACCCCAAGCTTCTTCCCTGTCTCCGTTTGGTTTGCTATGGGTTGGTATCTCTGTCTCTACTGATTGGCGTCTGTGGGAGCTCTATTGGGCTTTCTTCTTTCTATTTTAGCAGCGTCCATCGACTTACTGCCATTGAAGCTGCTATGTGTGGTGAATGGTAGTCAGTACTTTCCTCCTCCGTTGCCGTGTTGTGTTGCGGTGGTTGTGGTGGTAAGTACAAGTCACTTTCTTTCTTCTAAATATTCATAACAGGATATGGGTGTATGATATTGTCTGTTGCTCTACTTGGCAAGCCGTGAGGGTGGAAGAAATGGAAATGGATGAAAGGGAGTGGTTGTACCTAAAACTGTGTGTGCGAGTGAATGTCTGTGTATTTTTGCTTGTCGTGCTGTGTTGATACTGATATATTGTGTTACTTGTGTTGTGTGTAATTGATGCTGGTAGGGAAGAGTTTGGGACCTTACTGCTATAGGTGTATGTATATACATATATACTGCTATTTTGGTTTGATATATATATGTATATATATGAGATATTGTGGTTCTGGGTTCAAAGAATGGTGCTGCTATTTTAGATGTTAATTGGTGGAAGTTAATTGTTGGAAATAAAAGATAAGGAAAATTATTGGAATGGTTGAGTGTTGATAAGTATGGATATATGTGTGTGTGTGTGTGTGTGTGTGTATGCATGATGCTGGGTATGCGTGGGTGTTATGGAAATAAAGAATATGAATTTGGCATAAAAGAGATGTATGGATTTATCAATTTTGAGATAAACACAAGTTTAAAGGAATTAAGTTTATATTGGAAATAATGAGCTTTAAGCTGCATTGTATAAAAGATCTTTTATGTTGAACTTGGGACTGTTACTGAAGAAATGTGTATGTTACAAACCCAAATTACTTTTGGAAGTAACTATATTCTGTGTGAAAGCATGATGTTTTGGAGGAAATGGAGAAGGTGATATTGTAAAATTTTGGGAATATTCAAGTATTAACAAGTATATGTGTGGCTTGTGGTGATTGTGTTAAATCAAAAGCACTGAGATAAAAGAGCTGAATGGCACTCTTAGATGGCATATGGAATTTAACAGTTTGGAAAAAGAAATAAAGATAAGACTTCTAGTGAATGATTATGGTTGTTTGCAAAGATTGCAATTGTTCAAATTGTGGTTTCTGTATGTTAGCTTATGGAATGGTTTATTTTCAGGATTTAGGGAAATGAAGGGAGAATGATATTCTGAAGTTTAAAGTAAGAGTAAGTTATATTAGAGAATTCTAGGTAAGTGAATAACGGTCCCTAAAATTTATATTTTCAAATGCATTGTCATTTCAAATGTTGAATTTTAAATATGAATTATGAAAGGTAAATTTTACGAAAGTATGGTTTAAATCGTTAGAAATGATTTTCTTTCTATTGGTTTACAAAGGAATTACAATTATGTATGAAAATGAATGAATAAGCTTTTGAAAGAGTTTGACAAAAGTTGCATTGAACTGATGTTATTCATGAAATATATTCCTATGCGAATTTTATATGTTTTCACAGTAACTTAATTTTAAATGTACATACTGGGGTTTTTTAAATTTAAAGTGGTTTTTACCAATAGTTATGGCATTGAAACGGTTGAGATTATTACATGTGAAATAAACCCCATGTATGATGGAAATATTTTAGAAAGGACGGAATACAAAATACTGGTTACTAATAGCTGTTAGTCCTTGGTGCACCTTGGTTATGCGAGCTCGATAGTTAGTGGCAGAGCCACTAGAGTTTTTTGTTAGTTTTGTACTCGCGATGGTTAGTGGCAGAGCCACCAGATTTTTTCATGGGTTTCGTACTCGCGATGGTTAGTGGCAAAGCCTCCAGATTTTTCCGTGGGTTTTGTACTCACGATGGGTAGTGGCAGAGCCACCAGATTTTTTGTGGGATTCCTTCTCGCGAAAGTTAGTGGCTTCGAGCCACCAGAATGGTTATTTATCCTCGTGGACTGTGTGTCCACGTCTGTATTAATGGTTTTGAGCCGCCATAATAGTTAGTTACCCTCGTGGACTGTGTGTCAATATCTATTTTCGTTATGTTGAAGTTTTATAGAAAGATTTTGGTGTTTTTTTAAGGATTGTTTTAAAGCAATAGATTTAAAATGACTATTTCAAATTGTTTTTCCTGAAAGAAAACGTTTACAGAAAAGTTTGCATTGAAATACGAGATGTTATTTGAAACATGTTTATGCATTGTTTACTTCTGCATTCTTTAAATCATGTTTCTTGTTTTTGGGACGTTATTTACGAGTAGATTATTTGGCCTCAGATAGTGCAGGTGACTCTAATCCTCCCGTTGAGCAGTGAATAGCCTCGTTGCAGATCTGAAGCGTTGTTTTTGAATAAGATTAATTTTAATGTAATAATCTTTATTAAGTACTTGTGTTATTTTGATAAAAGGGTAAATGCTCTATATAGACTTTAGAAAAGATTCTGTTTATTTTTAGAAAATGTTATGGAAACTTTGAACGTTGCATTTGAGGTTTTAGGGTTTTTGGAATGTGAAACTATTCATATTCTGTGCCGGTCACGGTCCAAATTTTGGAACGTGATATTAAAAATTAATTTTCTCAAGATATAGAGATCACCAAAGTAGATTTTGTTTTTTCTAATAATCTTTTTTATATATACAGCCTAATTCGAACCCATGGGCATATGATTTTTACTTTGTCTTTTTTTCTCTCAAAATAATGGAGTTTCTTACTCTTAATTTATACTCTTAGTTCATCGTTTGCAAATATTTTTAATTCGTAGTGGTTCATATATTGATTAGTTTTCTCTGTTAGTAAGAGATATACTCAATCTTCCCAAAAAAATCATTAATTGACCCACTCCAAATATTTGTCTCGCTAACTTGTTTTGAGAGTCTTGTATTAATTGGTCAATGGTATAAGTCGATAAATTTTGGGTTTAAGAGTTTTTTATAATATTGATCGGATTCTATTATCAGGTATTATAGTTTTAAGGTTCCTAGTTATCTTTCTTAGTATAGGTGTCTTCTCTAAGAATCGAATTCGAAATTTAGAGTTAATGGGGTTTTACATACCATTAAACTAACTTTATACTGTTTGCGTTAAAGAGTTAATATAACCATAAATATTTTGCAAAGAGTAACAAATATTTTTAAATTATACTGCTCGAGTTCTTAATATAAGATGAGTTAGATGATTAATTTGTAGATATTAAATAAATTAGTTAAGTTTATTATTTGTAATAAATGTGTTAATTTTCTTAATATAATCTCTTTAATTATATGTATTGGAACTCACTTTGATTAAAGTTCCTTTTATATGTACAATGAATATGGACACTTGGTTGATATGGGGACACTTTCTCTAAAGGATTTAGGTCCTTAATTGGGTAAAACTCTTTCTTGATATAACTATCTACTTACATCAAATTCGAGTATTGTTAAGACCGGATTGGGGATAGCTATCCTAAAGGTATTTTCTGCATTAGTGGATTCCAACTCTGAGACTTCATGCTTAAATAGTCAAAACATCTTACATTTAGACATATGCATGTTGGTAGATACAATTCTTTCTCACCTATGTGCAACTTCTGTTCAATTATATGCAAAAAAATTTCTGTTTTGTCGTTGAAGCGGGCACAACTATTTTTCGGTTGTGTGAATATTTTTTAACTGTGTAAAAGTTTAGTTTTGCATATAGTTAAAAAAAAGTTACACCCGTCGTAAAGATGAGGTTCATGCGCTTAAGATGAATGCACCTGTTTATTCGTATTTGGAAGTGGAATCTCTTGTATTTCCCATTGTATGTGTTTGCTTCTGATTCTCAACAACACGCATGCAAGGCATTTTTATCTCACTAATTTTTTTTCTGAACAGTTATATCAAGTTTCTTCCTCTCAAAATTCTGTATTTAGGATTCACACACTTGAAGTAATTATTGACAGCCGCTTGTTATGCTTACAAGAGTGAAAAGAATAGCTCAAAGACCAATATTAAATGATCATCTCCCATCTGCAATCTCAAACGCTATTTCTTTCTGTATGCTATCATAGGCAGCTGAACTACTGCTCGTACCAGCATTCCCAAACCCAGCAGTTACATGCCCAAGCAAGTATTCACTTTCTTCTGACGTCAAATCCTCACTACCCTTCACCCATGGATGCTTTTTCATAGCAATCAAACCCTCTAACTCCGTTGATACTTCTTTCATTGTCGGCCTTTCCTCTGCATTAACTCTGATACATCTCCTTGCTAAGAAAGCCACTTCCTTTAGCTGCTGTGCATTCTTCTGATCCAGCACTCGCTTGTCAAGTATCTCCCACAAGTTGTCTTCTCTCATTGAAGATGCAAAGTACATAGCCAAGTTTCTCTGTTCTTCCCTGTTGAATTCAACTGCTTTATTCCCAGTGATTAGCTCCACCAGCACAACCCCAAAGCTGTAAACATCACTTTTCTCATTCAGTTGACCTGTGAGGAGGTACTCTGGATCCAAATATCCTAATGTCCCTTGAACCAACGTAGAAACTTGAGTTTCATCAAGAGGGACAAGTCTTGAAGCTCCAAAGTCAGAAACTTTTGCTTTAAGATTGTGATCTAAGAGTATGTTGGAAGACTTAATATCACGATGAATAATTGGAATAGAAACAGCATAGTGTAAATATGAAATGGCATCGGCTGTTTCTGCAGCTATACTTAATCGGGTCTCCCATGAAAGAGAGTGCTCATTCTTTAAGGGGTCTATCTGGTCAAGAAGTGTGCCATTGGCCACGAACTCGTAAACTAATAAAGGAACTTCAGTTTCAAGACAACACCCAAAAAGTTTAACCACGTTCCTATGGTTGATTTGGGAAAGTACGGCTACTTCATTGATAAAATCCTTGATTTGTCGGGGATCCCCACCTATTCTGGACTTTTTAATGGCGACAATTGTGTTGTCTGGTAATATACCTTTGTAAACAGTCCCTTGTCCTCCACGACCTAGGATTCTGCTCTCATCAAAGTTGTTCGTGGCAATTTTGAGATCATGTTCAGTAAAAATCTTGGTTCTATCAGTATATCCTTGGTGTTGATGAAGTTGTTGCAGCATATAATTTCCTCCATTTTGCTCAAAATGCTTTCTTCTAAGTCGCTGGAGTTCTCTTTGCTTGTGTCCCCAACATAATGCGGAGACCAATGTGAACACAACAAGCAAGGTTACAGAAATTCCTGCAAACAATGTTCAACACATTATCCAGAGTAGCTAATAACTAGTAAGTGGTTTTGAACACTAAATGCTAGTGATGCTTTGTTTACTTCCTATCATCCCCATGTCAAATGGTCATGATTCTCTCATGTTGTAGGAGATTCTTGTCGGTAGAGAGATAAAGAAGCTGGGTGTTAACCAATGTGACACAACTGAAGAAAATTGTTTATGTTTGCAATTGACACAGCTTAAAAAAGATTTTGCATGCCAGTATAAAGGTGATGCTGATGTATTAATTAATTGACTTTTTCAACAAGCAGCTGCATGCGTATGTTTAAAATATAATTCCACAAAATTGTTTCATACCGACCGGCCTGTTACCTTTTATTTTTATTCAAGGAATGGGATGACCAACTATTTTTAAATCCAAATCAGTCGCATCATTTCACACTGTTGGCTAAGATGAGTGGAACGTTAAGGGTTAATTAATTACTGTTCTTACCCAATGAAATTTGCATGATAGGGAACTTGCAGCCTGATCCATCTTTATAGCCGTCGCCTATATAACCCAGCGGACAAGAACACTCATAATTTCCTTCCACGTTGTGGCATCTCCTACTGCACCGATTCTCTCTCTCGCACTCATTAATATCTGCACAATTAATCTTCATCATCAATAGCTGATTATATTTCTCGGGGAAGAAAGAAAAACGGAGCGAAGAAAGAGGCAAGCTGAATGAGGGGTTGAGCTATCTAAATGAGACCAGTAACCGTACCTAACAGCTAGCTATAGAGAGACAGAAAAATCAACCCACTTAAATAACTACCATATAGCAGTGACTTAATATCACATACTATCTGTTCTCTATCAATCACATACCTCTGCAGCCCGTATTGGGGTGTGAGAGGTAGGGGTTGCCTTGGAACCCATTTTTACATCGGCACTGGTAGCCAATACCAGTAACTGAGTGAAGGCATCTGGAGTTTTGCTTGCAGGCATAATTGCTTTCATTTTTCTGTGCTTCAGCGCATGTATGATCACCGACAGCCCAATCAAGAACCACAGGAAATTGCGTTCTGTTGCTGAGATCACGCAGTTCTCGAGACGAAAACTCGAAGGATCCGTCCTGGGCAAGGAAGGCATAGCCACAAGGGTTAAAATCTCTGACGTACTTGTAGTTTTCAAAACTAGTTATGTTGATAGTATAATTCCTAATGGCTCCAGGGAAACTCGTCTGGCAACATCCAACACCAGAACATGACCAGTCGTCAAAGCTATTGTTATTGCAATTCAACGTGCAACCAGTTTGAAACCTGTTTCCTGTCAAATCCCTGATATAAGCGTTCGTGTCACAGCCCACCACAGTGAATCTGTTCTTTGTGTTTGATATAGAGAACTTTTCGAACCAAATTTCGTTCCATGAAGCAGTAAAACCATCATAGCACTGCTTGGAAACGTCTGCCATGATGGTCAATTCAGAAGGATCCACGGATATGTTGAGAATTTGTATTTCGCCACCCCTCAGGTACGCTATGGGTTGTGGGGATGACGGGGACGACGAAGAAGACGTGGTGGTGGTTGTTGTGCAGTTGATGAAGAACCTTTCATCGATATAGCAGTTCTTGCTTGTGCCAAAGGGATAGGGGATGCTAACGTTCCCACACGTGTTGTTGCAGCCCAGTTTCGTTATGGCGGCGGCGGCGGCCACCGCCGTGCCGACCAGCAACGCCAGTTTCAAATGCATTGCATTCATCAAAACCATCTCTCTCATCGATATATCGACGATTTCTAGTGGAAATTATTCAGTATGGGTAGCTAGGTATGATATATAGATCAATTCTTCAAATCGTGATCATTCATTCGAATATGCAAAGCTTCATCTGTGATGACGACGCACAAGGATGAGGGAACCAACTTGCAGATCGACGACCTGATCTTAGCTTCTGTTTTTCCACTCGCGTCCAAATCATTGACGCAGCACGATAGTGAGCCATGGAGGACTTAGTCAATGCTCCTGCTCTCCTTACACGTTAGTTTTGGAACACCTGCCAAAAAATGTCATTAATTGACCCACTCCAATTATTTGTCTCCCTAACATGTGCGAGTCTTGTATTAATTGGTAAATGGTATAAGTCTATATATTATAGGGCCTGTTTAGATAAGAGGGTAGAAAAGGGTTTATGAAAAAAAAATAAAAAATTTTGAGTAGCTTTTAGAAAAAAGTTTATGGAGAAAATCTTATGAAAAAAGGTAGTTTTGAATAGATGAGTATTTGTATAGTTATTTCCAAAAATACTTTTATTATTGGTAAATTATAAAAAGTGTATGATTATTAAATATAGGAGAGATGAGAGAGGGATGTAAAAGAGAGATGAGAGAGGCGAGAGTGTAGAAAAGAGAGAAGAGATGATAGGGTGTAGAAGAGAGAGGAGATATGGTGTAAGAAAAAATAGGGGGTAATATAGTAATTGGTTAGTCCATAAGCTTTTTTACTGTTCCATAAGGTACTCTAACCAACTTATCTGAAACTATGATTTTAAACTATAGTTTGGTCCAAAAGTCATTTTGAACAAATATAACTGTTTGTTTTAAAATTTTTCCAAATCTAAATTTTGCCCAAACCTAAGTATAAATATAGCTGTTTATTTTAAATTTTTTCCAAATCTAAATTTTGCCCAAACCTAGATTTTGCCCAAACCTAAGTATAAATATAGCTGTTTATTTTAAAATTTTTTTAAATCTAGATTTTGCCCAAACCTAAGTATAAAACCTAGGTTTGGGGAGAAACCAAACACACATAGTATATGGAGCGACATATATGCATAGCGACAGAAAGTGTATAGTTTCTACGGTGACAAATTTTTATCGCCGCAAAAGGATGTATTCAGCGGCGACATTAAAAGTGTTCATACAATTTTTTCCCCATTTAAATGGATTTTAATCAACTATCTAATATATGCAATTAAATTATTAAATAAGTTTATTTTTAAATAACAAATAAAGAAAATTCTAATGTTATTGTAGTAAAGAAAGATTATAGAGAGAATAATATAATGTCTATGAAAGAAGGAGATAAAATAGAGATTTGTACATAAGAGATATATTATAAATGTGTGTCAATAAGCGTGAGAGTTAGTATGTATGTGTTAGAGACAATATGGGGGAGGAGATAGACAGAGGGAGATGTGTGTGAGATAGAGATAAAGAGAAAGAATATATGTAAAATACGTATGTATATAGATAAATTTTTAGTTAATGTTGCATATGCCCTTTGTTGCTATATTTCATGTAACATCTAAACTTTTATAAAAATGATTTATAAGTTATTATTGAGTTTAAGAGTGTTTGTATGAAATTAAAAAGTCTCAAAAGTAAAATTTTAGAAAAAGAATAAAGGGAAGAATAATCATTAAAAATATCTTGGGTTTAAGAAAAAATAATAAAATGAGTATTTTGGAGGTTTAGAAAATTATGAAAGAGTTTATTTCCTGGGTTTAGACCCAAATAATTTAATAGCTATTTTTCGGGAATTAAAGCCCTATTTTCTTATAAAATTTAAGAAAAATAGTTAGATGTTATTATTTGTCCAAAAAAATTTATAAAAATTCCTTAATGAGTTGAAGAAGCTATTGGAGAAAAAATATTATTTTTTATTAAGAGGATTATTTCCTAAAAAACTATTTTGTAAAAGTAAAACTTTTAGTGGCGACAAAATATAGTAGCCACTGAAAGGGAACTTTCAGCAGCGACTTGGTTTTGTCGCCGCTAAAAGGAGACTTTCAGCGATGACTTTTATTGTCGCCGCTGAAAGGGGACCTTTAGTGGTGACTTTGTTTTGTCGCCGCTGATACGTGTTTATATTTTAGGGTTCTCTTTCTCATCCTTATTTCTCAGCGTCGACGGCTTTAGAGGGAAACATCGAGAGTGAGAGACAGAGGGAGAGCACGAGCGAATGGCTGAAGGATTGTGATGTTGGAGGAGTGACCAGAGGACAAAGAGCGAACTTGTGACATCGTCGGCCATCTGAGGTGAGTTCTTCGACTGCTTCTTTAATATGTCTCCTCTTATTGTGGGGTTTTGAGGTTGAATCACTGATTAAGCAACCCCCGTGTTCATCAAACCTGATAGAAGCTATGATGGACAAGATTCTTTGTGTAGATCACTCCAAGAGAGATCAATACAGAACACACACATGCCTGACAGCCAAATTACAAAATCAGGAGAGAGAAAATGAACACCAATGGTGACTGTTACTACAATTTTTTGTTCCTACTGTTAGCTAGATTTGTGCAACTTGATTCTCCTTGGGAGTTTTATCTTCAGTCAGCCCCTTCTTAACTCGTACTACAGATGAGACCACTCATGTATATGTAATTATATTATTTAACCAAATATACAGTTCAATTCCTATGTGATTATCCCACATTAAGGATCCCCAAATTAACAAGGTATGGGGGCTAATTAAATACGATATCTACCTGAAATTTCAATCAGTTTATTTCAAATCTGTGAGCATAAGTGAGATCCTTATAGTAATATATGCTGATCAAATATAATATTACATATAGTCCTCCCACATGCATACAAGCATTTTTGTTTCAGTGATGGACAAATTCAATTTTGTTTAGTTTAGATTTTGGGAATTTAGGGTTTTACAAACTTTTCTGTGGTTATGTAAAAAGTTGGGTATTTATATATATTTTTAGAAGAATATCGTGGAATATGAATTTATTAAGATCAAATAGTATTTTAGGTATCTTCACTTTTCTTTCTCTTTATGTTGTACCTTTTACACAGACCAAATAATCATTTTCTGATCAAAATCTGTACAGTTTTTGTTTTATTAAAAAAATGTATCAAACATCTTTTTCATTCATCTATTTTTTTTTTTAAAGTTGTAAGATTTTGAGCTACTGTTTTAAATTGTAATTTTTGTATGAGCAAGTTTTTTATAATTATTAATTTTTTTGGTGCTGCAATGCAATGAGTTTCCAAATCGAATATCAATCACTACTCCTTTTTCTTTCTTTTTCAAATGAGGTTTCCAATTGGAATTCTCTAACTAAAATTTCAATATTAAGTTTTAGAGCCCGTTTGGATAAGATTTTAAAAAATAACTTATAAAAAAGAAGGGCTTTTGGGTAGCTTTTAGAAAAGTTCTTCTAAAGAAGAGCTTATAAAAAATGTAGTTTTGAATAAATGAGGGTTTAAATAATTATTTATAGAAGTACGTTTATTATTTTGGTAAATTATGAAAAAATATATAATTATTAAATATATGAGAGATGAGAGATGAGAGATGAGAGAAGTGTAGAAGAGAGATGAGAAATAAGAGAAGGTGTATAAAAGAAAGGAGAGAGGAGAGAGGGTGTAAGAAAAAGTAGGGGTAATATAGTAATGGGTTAGTCCATAAGCTCTTTTACTGTTCTATAAGTTACTATGACCAGCTTATCTGAAACTTTAGTTTTAAATAATAGTTTGGTCCAAAAGCCCTTTTGAACAAATATAGCTATTTGTTTTAAAATTTCTCAAAATATAAGTTTTGGCAAAACCCAAACCAAACACACACTTAAAATATAAATATATAGATTACCTTACTATTCTTATACTGATATGTTTGTTGGATTTTTTTATTGTATCCTAGGTTTTACTATTTAGGGAATATAAATGGATAAAAGTTAGATATATATTAGAGACAGAGACAACCTATCATATATTAGAGGAGTGGATGCTTTTCTAGAATGGGCATTTAGTCAACCTGACGTGGTAAATTAAATACGTTGCCTTTATAAAAGATGCATGAATGTTATATTTAAAGTGAGAAGAGATGTTAGGACAGATTTATTGAGCAAGGGTTTCTGGAATAGTTATACGGTGTGGGAGTTGTATGGGGAAATTAGAAGATTTCAGACAGATTGTAAAACTTCTAGTAATAACATAAAAAATGCTACTGATAATGAAAACTTTACAAAGATGGTATGCGATGCATATGGAGTTCCATGTGTTGATTATATAAATACTAGTGACTGTGAGAGCGAAGAGCCTAATGTGTAGGCTAAAAGGTTCTTTGACTTGTTAAAAGATGTTGAAATTGAAATTTATCTAGGTTGTGTCAAGATGTCCAAACTTTCTTTTATTGTAAAGTTGCTTCAAATGAAATGCCTTAACTATTGGAGTAATAAATCTATGGATGTGTTGTTGGGCTTGTTAAAAGAAGTTCTCCTATAGGGGCTTTAGTGCCAAACTCATTTTATGAAGCTAAGAAGATAATTTGTGATCTGGGTCTAGATTACCATAAAATTGATGCTTGTGAGAATGGTTGCATATTGTATTGGGGGAGCACACAAATGCAGAATCATGTCCTAAGTGTAATATGTCTAGATGGAATTTAAACAAAGAAAAAAGGAAGAAGGTTCCACATAAAGTCTTGAGGCATTTTCCCATAACACCAAGGCTACAAAGACTGTATATGTCAAAAGATACAGTAAAAGAAATGAGGTGGCACAAGGAGAAACACTCAAATGATGATGTACTGAGGTATCTAGCTGATTCTTTAGCTTGGAAATACTTTGACAACCAATACCCTAACTTCTCTGCTGATCCAAGAAGTGGTCGACTGGGTTTAGCAAATGATAGATTTCAACCTTTTGGAAATATGAATGCCAATCATAGTATTTAGCCTGTTGTCTTAGTGCTATATAACTTTTCACCATGGCTTTATATGAAAAGTTCATACTTTATGATAACACTTCTTATTCCTAGTCCAAAGTGTCCAAGTGATGAAATAGATGTTTATCTCCAACCAATGATTCAGGAGTTGAAGCAATTGTGGGAAGTAGGGGCACAAACGTATGATGCATATTGTCAATCAAATTGTATCATGCATGCAGCAATATTGTGGACTATAAATAATTTTCCCGCATATGGAAACCTTTCAGGGTGGTCAACTAAAGGTAAACTTGCATGTCCATGTTGCCACAAAGACACGTATTGTATTTCAATAAGGAACAAGTTGTCTTACGTGGAGCATAGGTGCTTTCTTCCACAAAATCACCCATGGCGTAAAAATAAGGTATCATTTGATGGTAAAGAAGAGCATATGGATCCACCAGTTCCATTGATTAGAGATGAAGTACTTAAGCAATTACAACACTTAGGTGATGTGTTATTTGGGAAGGGTACAAAATGAAAGTATCATACACATAATAATGCTTATAATTGGAGGAAAAAAAGTATTTTTTCCAATTACTTTATTAGAAGAACTTACTAATACGGCATAATCTTGATATGATACATATAGAAAGAAATATTTCTTATAACATTGTGTACACAGTGATGGATTTGGTTGGAAAGATGAAGGATACAATTAAAAGTATGTATGACTTGATGGGCTTGGATATTAGGAGTGATATGCACCCAGTTGAAGATAGTAATAATGTTTCTATTCCTCTTGCTCCTTACGCATTGTCTCTTGAGAACAAATAATCCCTTTTAAAATTTTTAGCTAACTTAAAAGTGTCTGATAATTTTTCATCTAATGTTTCAAGATGTTTCAACATTCAAGAACAAAAATTATTTAGTTTGAAGTGTCATGATCACCATGTGTTATTGTAAGAGATATTTTCAAGTGCAATACGTGGGTTATTACCTTTTAAAGTGTGTGAACCAATTATAGAGTTGGGAAGATTTTTCAAAAATCTTTGTTCAAAGTCTTTGTCTTGTGAACTACTTGACAAACTTCAAAGTCAGATAATATTGACATTGTGTAAGTTGGAGACTATGTAAGTTGGAGACTATCTTCCCACCTATTTTTTTTATGTAATGGTTCACTTGCCAATACACTTGGCAAGAGAGGCAAAAGTTGCTGGACCAATTCAATATCGTTAGATTTATCTAATAGAAAGATAACATGCGTCAATATCATTGTATATTTATTATTCATAACTATAGAAGTTTAATCAATTTTAATGCACTAGGTATTTGCGGACACTCAAATCGTATGTTTGCAATAAAACTCAGCCTAAATGATCAATTGTAGAAGGATACTTGACAGATGAAAGTTTCACGTTTTGCTCAAGATATTTAAAAGATTTTCCTAAAAAAGTTAATGTGCCACGTAGAAATGATGATACCGATGATGATATCAACCATGAGTTTTCAATATTTAACAAAATTGGTCAAGTTAGGAGACATTGTGAGTCAATTTCTCTTCCCTATTGTCAAGCAAAAATGTATGTGCTACAAAATTGTGAAGAAGTTTGGCTATTTATGGAGTAAGTTGCTTGACTTAAAGAGAAAAATTATTTGTTATAATGCATATTTTTCTTATTTATTTTATAAAATTTGTAGGGGATAAACAACAAAGTTTGAAGCCCATGGATCAAGGAGTTAGCACAACCAATATAAGTTTCTTCAATGGTTTCGTTCACAAGTAAGTTATAACATTTTGAGTCATGATATTTATAGCAATTACATTAGTATAAAATATCTAACACATGAATTTTGTCCTCAAATGTGACATCATTGTCTACACAGAGCCATGTGAGTGAAGAACTAATAAGTTTATCAATTGGTCCATTTGACGATGGTGAATCGTTATTCCATGTTCATAAGCAATAGATTTTGTTTTCACATAGAAGACTTTAAAACAGGAAAAAAAAACTCAAAACAGTGTTATCTTGGCTAAGGGTGATGACACTAATACTGGCAAGGAATATTATGGTGTGTTACAGCATATTTATGAGTTGTTTTACATAGGCAACATAAAAATATACTTGTTTAAGTGTCATTGGTCAGATGTGACTCATTATGACAAATGAAATAAGGTTGATAAGTACAGGCTTATAAGTATTAACACGTGATATTCATTACAAACGAATGAACCATTTATTCTAGCATCTCAAGCTGAGCAAGTTTTTTATGTGGATGACATTGTTACACCCAGTTGGCTCGTTGTTGTCAAAACAAATCCATGTGACTCGTTTAACATATCAACTAACAATGATATTGATGATAGTGAGGTCAATGATTCTATGGTTGATAAAGAACCTTATCAACAGTTAGTGGTAGACTTAAATATTTATCATGCGAGTCCTACATAAGTTGATGATATTATCATTAATTTATATGGAGAAGATGGACAAACACATACCTTAGCTCAAGGAGAACCATCACAAATACATAATAATAATGCCATGGAAACTGGATTTAGTGATGAAGAGGATCTTCTTAACGATTTTGATAGTGATACTGAAGAAGAAAGTGACATGGAAACTAAAATAGAATAAACAAATGAATCGAAAGATATTGATAGAAGTGATAGTGCGACGGAAGATTCAATTGAATGAAATTAATTGATATGGTATATTGTATTAATATTTAGATTGATTATTGATTGCTTGCTATTTTTGATTTGATTGATTGCTACATCCTAAATAAAATATCTATGTTTATAGGATATGTCATTATTAAAAAGAGGTTGAGTTGGGAAAGGTCTTTCTGTTATATCTCATGACAACACAAATAGCCGAAGTACATGCTTTACACCTCAATCAAAACATGTTATTTCACCTCTATCACTGCAACAACAACTTGAGGAAATACCTGTCAATTCTCCTCCTACTCCCCATACTCAAAATAGTAGTGCAGGTAAGTTTGCTTCAATTTTATAATAATTGATTTACATCGCTTGTAACATTTAATTGTTCTAATTCAACTTCAATGATAGGCTCTTCTAGTGCAATCAACAAGCGTAGAGGAGTTTATAAGTCTATTAATGTGAATTTGAGGACTGCGCAAGGAGTAAAGATTCTAGTCAAATTTTTTGATTCCATGTCAAGAGCAATCGGTCCAGAAGCAAGATGTTTTTCTAATTATTGTTGTTTAACTCTTAGAACTATAGTCTCTTTTAGGGATGTGGAGGTAACTAGAAGAATATTTTTAAAAAATATGGTCAAGATATGATTTTAAAAATAAAGATATCATTTGTCAAATTTTTCAAAAATCTTAGTTTATTTATATTATTATATAAAGTGTTCATATTTATTTTTTTAGGATAAATTTAAACCTACTGATGCAATTGCTGAATAAAAGTTTTATATAGCTATATCAATTATTTTACAAAATGCATTCAGAAATTGGAAGACCAATCTTCACTCTCATTATAAGAAATATGAGACTGATGATGATAGGTTGGCTAATCCTCCTCAAACTATTAGTTTTCAAAATTGAGAATGGTTATTAATATATTTTAAGTCTCACATGTTTAAGGTACCTTACTATACTTCACAATAAATGATCTTTTTTGTTTCAATAATTAAATTATTATTAGTTAACAAATTTTGTTGTAGAACAAAAGTGTAAGAAACACGATAAATCGAGAAAAATAAATGACTAAATATACTTGTAGTCCTCGATCATTTGCATAGATTGAGTTTGCTACAGTAAATTCAATCTATCACCACTATAATTTAAGTTGTTAATCATTTTTTATTTTAAAATCTATTCTTTGTATTTTATATATTATTATTTTGTAGATATTCTATTACGGGGATAATCTACCCCTCCTGACCAGCTGTGAAAGATAACGCATACTAGAAAGATATTAGATGGACAAATAGTATGGGCTGACCCACATTCTGAATAGATTCATGTATGCATTGTAGTTTAATATTTAATTTTGATTTACTTTTATTATTATTCTAATAGTTTCATATGTTTTTTTTATAGAGTTGTATGCACGAACTTTCTCAGGAACAAGACCAAGATTTAGAGAGCGATACTCGAATGACGTTAGAGGAAATATTGGTGACAGTTCTTGGTGAGAGGTCAGGGTATGTAAGAGGAAAAGGGTATGAAGTAGAGCCTTCAATTAAGAGAAATCGCCCTCAATCTAGTGATAGTTTAGTTGTCAAGAGTGTGTATGGCCAATTGCAGGAAGAGTTTGGTAAAAAATTTCAAGATGAGAGAGAAAAAATGGAGGTAGAGGTGTAGTAGAGCGTGCAAAGATGGAAGAAAAGCATGCAGCAGAGTGTGAAAAGATGCAAGAAAAGGGTGTGCAATTTGAGTAAAGACTAATGGAACAAATGGAGCAAAGAATACAAGCTCAATTTACTACCTTGATGTAGAGGGAACAACCACATGCGCCTACTTTTTATACTCCTACTATTGGTCACTGGTAATTCTATATAATATTTATGTATAAACTGAACAATTTTATTTTAATTTTATATATTTAAATAATTAAAATAATTTGATATTTTATATGATAATTGAAATTATTTATGAATATTATCATATTCTGGTTTATTTAGTTATCTATCACTATTTGTAATTAAACTATACTTTTTTGTATAAGAAAAATTACAAAGAAAAATTTTAAAAACAATACCAACTTTCAGTGACAATAATTTTATCACCGTTGATTCAAATTTAGGCGGCGACAAAATTCACCTTTAGGCAGCGGTGACAAATAGTCGTCGCTGATTAGGTTTTTGTCGCCGCCGATTAGGTTTTAGATGGCGACTTTTGTCACCGCCTTTGACTTACCTTTGCTGAAGACAATGGTGGATGACTTATGTTAATGTTCAGTGGCGACTTATTGTCGCCGCTAATAATTGACATTCAGCGGCGACTTTCAATTGTCGCCGCCAATGTACATAGGCGACAATCTCATAGGCAGCAACTTAGCAGCGTCAATATATCACTGCTACAGGTATTTATCGGTGACTTGTATACCTTTAGCGGCGATAAGTCACTACTGAAAGTCAATTTTTTTATAGTGTATATTTAATAATCATACATTTTTTAGTAATTTATCAATAATAAAAGTTCTTCTAGAAATAACTATCCAAACACTCATTTATTCAAAACTTTTTTTTAATAAGCTCTTCTCAAGAAATCCTTTTCTAAAGTCTACCCAAAAACTCTTTTTTAAACTCTTATTCAAACAGATATAGAGTGCAAATGTGCAATTTTGCCCATCAATATTAAAAAATACTAAAAAAAAATCCCCAATCGGAGAGGTAAATCACGCGAGTCCGCATGCTGTGTTCAGCGAATTTATGAGCCCTACATGTTCATCCCCCAAACGGCAGCGTTTGGGGATGAGTAGAACTTAGGAGGTTATCATTTTTTTTTATTTGGGTTAAATTGTATCCAACGCTACTCCGAACTAGTTTAGTTGAATCAGTATCTTAAATTAATTAACTTTTTATGTGTTAAGTATCCTAAAATGTTTTCTAATAACACCCAATATTTTAGACTGATTAATTTTTTATGTGTCCAGTATTTTAAAATATTTGTTTCAGTATCGCTTAATATTCTAAATTAATTTTTAATACATCCTACTTAATAGCAATACTTAATTTAGGCCATTGTTTTCTATTGAAAAAATAGGTGCTAGATGTATAAAAAAATTAATTTAAAATAGCTGTTAGTGAAAAAACAATTTACAGGATGCACAAAAAATTAATTAATTTAGGATAATGAGAAATACTAAAAAATAATTTAGGATATTAGATTAGACCAAAAATTAATTAGCCAATAATACCATATTCTAATAAAAAATAATTCATGTGCTAAATTTAAATTAACCCAAACAAATAAGAAAATATAAAAATAAAACTAAAAAAGAAAAAAAAATCACCTACTACTCATCCATTAAGCAAAGGATGTGGTCCCACGTGTGAATAGATTGGGGAAAAAATATCTACAAACTTAGTATTATACTATGGTGCAACTTTACCCACCAACACTTGAAAACAGCGCAAAAGTACTCAATCCATACAGAGGCACACATTGGCAAATGATAATACTTGAAATTTTATTTGATTAAGTGCATATGTGAAAATTTTATTTGAAAAAATCATATGTTTTTGGTTAATAGAGAAAATTGCTAAAAAAAATCCCAATTGAAATATTTATTACTTAAAGATATTTAAAATTTGTTTAAAGATCTAAATCTTTGAGTTGGCATAATTTTTCTAAAGTTGCAATGGATCTTTATCTATGTATAATTGTTTTTCATTTTATCTTTGGAATAGGATGTGTACTACTCATCTTCAACATATACAACTCTTTTTAAATTATGTACAATCTATCTTTAATTATATATGTGTAAAATTCCTCTGCTTTACATAAGGCTGAAGAATAATTACACCTATTCAAGGACCTAGCTCTTTAAACAGCATGTAAGATATTTTAATTTCACTATTTTTTTTTCTGAACCGTTATATGAAGTTTCTCCCTCTGAAAGTTCTGTATTTAGGATGTGAGTGTGTGAGTGTGTGTGTGTGTGTGTGAGTGTGTGTATGCACACTTGAAGTAGTAATTATTGACAGCAGGTTGTTCTGTTTACAAGAATGAAAAGAATAGCTCAAAGACACATGCATGATAAACACCAACATTAATTAATGATCATCGCCCATCTTCAATCTCAAATGCTATTTGTTTCTGTATGCTATCATAGGCAGCTGAACTGCTCGTACCAGCATTCCCAAATCCATTAGCCACATGACCAAGCAAGTATTCATTTTCTTCTGACATCAATTCCTCAGTACCCTTCACCCATGCATGCTTTTTCATTGCAATCAAACCCTCTAATTCCATTGCCACTTCTTTCATACTTGGCCTTTCCTCTGCACTAACTCTGATACACCTCCTTGCTAAGAAGGCCACTTCCTTTATCATCTGCTCTGCATTCTTCTTATCCAACACTCTCTTGTCAATTATCTCCCACAAGTTGTCTTCTTTCATTGAAGATGCAAAGTACATCGCCAAATTTCTGTGTTCTTCTGCCCTACCAAATTCAACTGCTTTATTCCCGGTGATTAGCTCCACGAGCACAACCCCAAAGCTGTAAACATCACTTTTCTCATTCAATTGACCTGTGAGGAGGTACTCTGGATCCAAATATCCTAATGTCCCCTGAACCACAGTAGTAATTTGAGTTTCATCAAGAGGGACAAGTCTTGAAGCTCCAAAGTCAGAAACTTTTGCTTTAAGATTATGATCTAAGAGTATGTTGGCAGATTTAATATCTCGATGAACAATTGGAATGGAAGCAGCAGAGTGTAAGTATGAAATGGCATCGGCTGTTTCTGCAGCTATCCTTAGTCGGGTCTCCCATGAAAGAGAGTGATCATTCTTTAATGGATCTATATGGTTAAGAAGGGTGCCATTGTCCACAAACTCATAAACTAACAAAGGAACTTCAGTTTCAAGACAACACCCAAAAAGTTTAACCACATTCCTATGGTTGATTTGGGAAAGTACGGCTACTTCATTGATAAAATCCTTAATTTGTCTGGGATCTCCACCTATTCTGGACTTTTTAATGGCGACAATTGTGTTGTCTGGTAATATACCTTTGTAAACAGTCCCTTGTCCTCCACGACCTAGGATTCTGCTCTCATCAAAGTTGTTCGTGGCAATTTTGAGATCATGTTCAGTAAAAATCTTGGTTCTATCAGTATATCCTTGGTGTTGATGAAGTTGTTGCAGCATATAATTTCCTCCATTTTGCTCAAAATGCTTTCTTCTAAGTCGCTTTAGTTCTCTTTGCTTGTGTCCCCAACATAATGCGGAGACCAATGTGAAGACAAGAAGTAAGGTTATAGTAATGCCTGCAAACAATGTTGTTCAGGATATTAAAATATTGATAGTGGCATGTGCTTATTATAATGCTGCTTATCTGTTATTGACTTTTGCAAATGTATATTTCTAAAATATATCATGCCAAAATTGTTAATCGTTAATACCTATCACCATTTATTTTTATTTAACAAATGAGATGATGATAAGCTATTTTTAAGGATATTAAATTATTTTTCTTTATCCACCCTTTGTTATTTTATTACTAATCGATGCCCTCCCTTGTATGACGACTGTTTCTTTTCAAACAATGGTTAATATGCTAAAATTTTTATGTATTCTATTAGATGATATTTCATGAAATATTAATCTTCCCATGCAATTCACGAGCATCTAGAAGCGATTAAAGTCTTTGATTTAGAATTGGTACCTAATGAGATTTCCATGACAAGGAATTTGCAGCCAGATCCGTCTTTATAGCCGTCGCCTTTATATCCCGGCGGACAAGAACATTTATAATTGCCTTCCTCATTGTGACATCTCATGCTGCACCCATTCTCTCCCACGCACTCATTAATATCTGCAAAATTAATCTTCATCATCAATAGCTGATTATGTTTCTCGGGGAAGAAAGAAAAACAGAGCGAACAAAGAGGCAAGCTGAATGAGGGGTTGAGCTATCTAAATGAGACCAGTAACCGTACCCAAAAGCTAGCTATTAAGAGACAAGAGAATCAACCCACTTAAATAACTACTATATACTAGTGACTTAGTATCACATACTATCTATAGTCTCTATCAATCACGTACCTCGGCAGCCGTTATCGGGGTGTGATAGGTAGGGGTTGCCTTGGAACCCATTTTCACATCGGCACTGGTAGCCAATACCAGTAACTGAGTCAAGGCATCTGGAGTTTTGCTTGCAGGCATAGCTGCTTTCATTTTTCTGTGCTTCAGCGCATTTATGATCACCGACAGCCCAATCAAGAACCACAGGAAATTGCGTTCTGTTGCTGAGATCACGCAGTTCTCGAGACGAAAACTTGAAGGATCCGTCCTGGGCAAGGAAGGCATAGCCGCAAGGGTTAAAATCTCTGACGTACTTGTAGTTGTCAAAACTAGTTATGTTGATAGTATAATTCCTAATGGCTCCAGGGAAACTCGTCTGGCAACATCCAACACCAGAACATGACCAATCCTCAAAGCTATTGTTATTGCAATTCAACGTGCAACCAGTTTGAAACCTGTTTCCTGTCAAATCCCTGATATAAGCGTACGTGTCACAGCCCACCACAGTGAATCTGTTCTTTGTGTTTGATATAGAGAACTTTTCGAACCAAATTTCGTTCCATGAAGCAGTAAAACCAGAATCATAGCACTGCTTGGAAACGTTTGCCATGATGGTCAATTCAGCAGGATCCATGGATATGTTGAGAACTTGTATTTCGCCACCCCTCAGGTACGCTATGGGTTGTGGAGATGACGACGACGAAGAAGAAGACGTGGTGGTGGTGGTGGTTGTGCAGTTGATGAAGAACCTTTCATCGATATAGCAGTTCTTGCTTGTGCCAAAGGGATAGGGGATGCTCACGTTCCCACACGTGTTGTTGCAACCCGGCTTCGTTTGCGCCGCCGCAGCCGTGAAGACGACCAGCAACGCCAGTTTCAAATGAAAAGCATTATTATTCCGACCCATATCCTCCTCACTGATATATTAAGGTATATAACTAAAGCAGCTTCACGTGCGTGTAATGACGCACAAAGATGAAGGAACAAGCTTGTAAATCGTCGACTCTGATCTTAATTTCTGTTTTCCAATATAGCGAGAGAGATGAATTAACGACCTACTAGCTAGGCAAAGACCAAGTGATAAACTTTTCTTTTTGGTTTTTCTGGAAACGAAAAGGGGCAGTGACTATATATATGTATGGTCATGGCTGCAGACTTTTACTTGGTCGGGTCTTCTATATGCTGCTCCGTGTTCATATATATATATATATATATTGACCCTAAGATTTTGATAATTTTTTACGGTCTTTTCCTAATGTCATCTCCTTCTTTGTGTTTGTTTGGGAAGAAAATTATTGGGACTTTATATATGTAGCTTCAACAATTTGAATATAATTTATGAAGTTATCAATCAAATTAAGCTTTGTAGTTAAATAATTTGACATTCCATGGCGTATATAATTCATTCGGTCTACTTCATGTGCATTTGGCAGACATTATTGACATTATTTGGCAGACATTATTGTGTTATATATATATAATACAATATAATTAATGAGTGATCGAGGACTTTTGATTGGGTGGCGATGTTTGGTGAAGGAGAATATGGAGATAAAGTAATCAAATCACAGCCAACCCCCAGGGACGGCAAGTAATCAAGTCTTTGGGATTGTCTATTTCAATTTAACTCAATTATTTGAATTCAGCAGATTATTTTATTTTAATTTGATTTCATTAAGAATATTTCACAGTTACAATAAGTTCAAAAATACTTCTCTCTCATGGTCAACGTTGGTGCTCCTCTCAAAAGAAGCTTCCGATCGAGCCAGGCTTCTTCCAGCAGCCAAACAGGTAAAAACCTCCACGAGTTTTCTGAATTACATCCTCAAATATATAAATCCCCGCTTAAAGTGAGGTCTAGAGAGGGACATTTGTACATGGCTTTTGATTGGGTCAAATCACCAACTTTGCTTTTCTAAGAAATTATCTCTTATCTTAAAGCTCTATCTTTATTTATTTCTGTCTAAATTCATACATATACAGAGATTCTAAATATGCTCTGCACCTGCCTCTTATGAGGATTCTGTACATCAGAAAAGAATCAGACCAATGTTACTAAAGGTTTTAAGTCTTTCGCTTGAATAATTTAATTTAATATTGGAGTTCATGGAAACTAAATTCTTTAAAGGCAAATATAAGACCTAAGAAGAGTTATCTGTAAGTTTTAAGATAAAGAGCGTGGATTTCATGTTTATCTTGAATTAGGTCTCAGAGTTCTTATAATAACTACCCAAAAGATAGTGAAATAAAGGACTCTCAGACATATTTGAATTCAGTATATTATATTTTACTCATGATATTTAGTCTATTACATGATATTTGTCGAAGTATATTAATCCATCCATCCGGACCAGCTCATTAGTTCGGGACATTTTGATGTGATTACTATTTGTAAATGAAAACTATGGCTAGGATCGTTGAGGGTTAATTACTATTCTTACCCAATAAAATTTGCATGTTGGGAATTTGCACCCTGATCCGTTGATATAGCCGTCCCCTTTATGTTTTCAATTTGTTCTCATTTATTTTTAGTTCCCTTTAATTTTTAATTTAATACATGTGTGTTTTATTTATTAAATTATTTAATTTTATTTTTACAGCAATGTTAACTTATATAATTTTATTCTATTAATATTATTAGCCCCTGTGCTTTGCTGATTGTGTTGATATAGAGTAGAATTTAATGATTTAATAAGAAGAAAAAATATATTAGAAGTCAAATTAAAAATTGAAGAAAACTTCAAAGAATGGTTTTAGTATAATTTTAATGAAGTATACTCGTTTTTTTGGTCAAATTTTTAGTTGGGGAGGTTCCATATGTATATATAAAATTATTAACAAGCATAAATTTTGGCTTAATTAGGAGTAAATACGTAGTATGTGAAAAGTTACATCCTATAGTGAGTATTTTTGCACCATTTTTAATAGTTGACTTGAGAAATTGCACTATTCCCATGAAACTAATATTTTTGCCTAATTATTTTTTTTAGATAAATTTAAAAATCTAAATAAATTAATTAATTATGATAAAATATAATCTCTCAATATAAATTTATATTATATACTCTTCAATCTACCTAAATTAATCAATTAGCTCTTATATTAATTATAATTAAATAATTTATTTAATTTTCTAGATTTATATAAAAAAATTAATTAATTTTTATAATTAGGACTATTATAAATAAGTGAAGACTTTGGGGAGCGCTCCCTATGCTTTAATAATCTAATCATTTTAGGCTATTGTAATAATGATAAGATTATTAATCATTTAATAATATTCAAGTTAACCTCAAGTTTTCTTTTAAAAGAACACAAAAATAACTAAAGACTCTTCAATTTTTTCTCTAAATTTAAACATTTTTAAAACTTTTAAGACAATATAACCTAGCTAAGACTTCCACATTTGCAAATAGTATTTTATTTTGAATTTATTAAAGGTTAAGGTGTACTCAACATCATAAAATATTTTCTTAAGGGCATCCAATATCTTAAAATTATTTATGGTACAATTTTAACCCTATAGTATCTTAAACACTATTTTTATGAACTGATAGTTAAAAAATTAAAATATAATAAAAATGATAAATTCGAATCTATTTTAGAATAGAGTGAGATGTGCACATACCCATTCACTATACAACATAAGCATGTAACCACGGTTTCTCACGTAGCTTTGGCATGGCATAAGAAATTGAACTGCATGTTACAATTCAATTAAAAAGACGTTTGACTACAAAATACATAATTACTTAATTACCAAATCAAAACATGTGGATTATTACCAACACAGGCAATTTGAATTCAGCACATTATTTTATTTTAATTAGGAATTTTTACAGTTACAATAAGTTCAAAATACTACTCTCATGGTTAATTTAGGCACTCCTGTCAAAAGGAGCTTTCGAGCCAACTTGTTCTGACAACCAAACAGAAAAACCTGTGAATATTCTAAATTACACATCCTCAAGTATATAAAAGGCAACTCAGTACACGAAATTCCAATTAAGGAGGGTTTGAGAAAAGATATATCTATGTAGCCTTACCTTTACAAGTTGAGAATCTGCTTTCAAAATTTGAATCCATGACCTCCAGATTACATAATAATAATTTAACTGTCGTGTCAAAGCTCACTCTCTTACATCCTCAAGAATATGACTCCAGTTTCTCTCCAGGTGCAAACAAAGTACTAATATTTTGCTGTGGAACTTACGAAAATAGCCTTATTGGCCTGTTTCAACAAAGCTTGAAGATGGATTCCTGCCTTCTCACACCTTTTAACCTCATTTAGATTCCACATGATAATGGTTCAATCTATCTGATTTCCAGATAATAGATGTAACATGTCTTCCACTTGTGGGTTCAATCTATGTCCTGAGGAGAAAATATGAACTCTTGCCCTCAAGATGATCCAACTACAACTAGGCGTCTTCGTCACTAATTTCAAACTCATTTCTTTCCTCAAATTTGTCCCTTCAATGTGCCTACCACTCGCTGCACAAATATTACAAAGAGTCACATAGCCCGCAGCATTAAAAGGGTCCAACTCAAGCAGCCGTTTGGCTGCATGCTTTGCAACATTTGAATCTGTAGTTTTGCTCAACCCACATACCCCAAGCAGAGCCCCCCAAATGGTATGATTCGGTTTGATAGGCAGCTTCAACACAAACTCCTCAGCTTCCTTCACTTTTCCTGCTCTACCCAGAAGATTGATCATACTAATGTAATGCTCCAAACCAGGTTTAAGTTCATAAACATTAGTCATGGTACTAAATAATTCCCACCCTTTGTCAATAAGCCCCGCATTACCACATGCTGTTAGGATTCCCAGAAAAGTTACAGAATCGGGGTAAATGCCAAGCTCAAGCATGGTTTCATACATCTTTAAAGTTTCACTGGCCATCCCATGATCTGAAAGGCCCATGATCATGGAATTCCAAGAGACTACGTCCCTGTAAGTCATGTTAGAGAATATGTTATATGCATCACATATCTCCCCACATTTTGAGTACATCGAAATTAAGGAATTCTCGAGAATTAAATCGGATTCATATACTGTCTTTAACTTCAGACAATGAAGCTGCCGTCCCTGGTCAAGATATGCCATGGCGCCCATCGCTCCAAAAAGAACAGAATATGTAGAATTTAGTGGTGAAACACCCTGAGACCTCATTTCTGCAAATAAGCTGATGGCCTCAGGTATTAGCTCGTTTTGAACATGACCAGAAATCATTGAAGTCCATGCAATGGCGTCTCTTTCAGGCATGGTATCAAATAGATGGTATGCCTTTAATACTTCTCCTGCATTAAGATATCCAGTAATCATGCAAGTCCATGCAATTCTGTTTCGGACGGGTACATTATCAAACAGAATTTGAGCCTTGTGTAATTGACCAAGCTTAATATAACCATTGATCATAGAATTGACAGAGTGACTGTCACAGCTAGTCAAGTTCTTGTCAAAGATATTGTGTGAGAAATCCATAAGACCAAACAGAGAGTACATCTGAATGAGACTTCTACATAGCCTTCCATCAAAATCATCTTGATCATAGCCTTTGATAAGTATCTGAGCATGTAACTGCCTGCCAAGACTCGGAAAACCTAAGCTTGCACATGCATAAGCCAGAGAAATGAAGGTTTCTCCATTTGGTTTTACATCAGAAAATCTCATTCTGAGAAAAAGCAACAAGGCCTCTTCATACAAGCCATTCCAAGTGAACCCACTAATCATGGCTGTCCAAGAAACAACGTTTTTCTCTGGCATTGACCAGAATAAACTATAAGCCTCTCCCACATTGCCCACACGACAATAACCAGCTATCATGCTTGTCCATGTTATCACATTCTTGTATTTCATCTCATCAAACAAAATTCTTGCTTCTTCCATCCTACCGTTTTTGGAGTAACCTGCTATCATAGCATTCCAAGATACCAGATTTCTATTAGGAATTTGGTCAAACACCTGTCTTGCTTCCTCCAACCTTCCATTGCTAATCAACCCCGAAACTAATGAATTCCAGGAAACAACATTCCTCTCAAGCATTACATCAAACAGCTTCCTTGCATCTTCAATCCTCCCTGAATCGGCTAGCCCACTAAACATCGAAGTCCACGAAACAACATTCTTATACGGCATCTGTTCAAAAAACTGACAAGCTTCATTCAACCTCCCGGATTGGAGATAACCCGATAACATCGCATTGTAAGTGACAATATTTCTACGAGGTATGATGTCAAACAAGAATCGAGCCTCATCCACATAGCCGTCTCGCGAGTACTTGGAAACCAAGGAAGTCCAAAGAACAAGTCGTTCATGGAGATCTGCCACATGGGTTTTTTCAAGTAAGTTTCGGGCTTCCCGATGCCAGCGTTTAGATAGATAATGGAGTAGTAGAGAGTCATCGAAAAAGGGCTTTCGGTCATTGTTCCTGGAAAATTCAATCTGAGCTGGGAAAGGCAGAGAATGGTTTTTACGAGAGTGAATATTAGAAGAGATTCTGGAGAAAGAAAAAAGACGAATCATATAACTGAAAATATGATCGTTCCGAACTTCCAATTTAATGGCCCCCAAAAAGTACGGCAGAACAATCAGAATAATTACATGCAGTCGTTGCCTTTGAACGTTGAAGGCTGTAATTTTGTAGTAGCATATAGGAACGGAAGTCATGACTTTCGAAATCAGTGATTAAAGAGCCAAATTGGATCGGACGGTTTTACCGTACTCACGGGCAACTTCGGTTTGCAATAGAAATTGTTGTATGGTTAAGTTAGGTTCAATATTTGTAGTTATATCATGTTATTTAATTAAAAATTACATATACCATGGTGTTATTATACCGATAATTAGATTTATTATGCACTTATTTTATATATATTAGTATATATGCATATAATTATTTTTTATTAATTTATTGACTGCTAATCTGACTAATTCAACCATAAAAATTGAGACCATATATTATTATATATGCATATTCTTTTTTATTAATTTATTGACCGCTAATCTAACTAATTTAACCATAAAAATTGACCTTTCCGATTTTCAAAACAATATTTGAAATTGTGGGAAAGTCTGAAGGTAAGAGATAAGCTGGCTATTGTAAGTGGGATGACTAAAGCTGCGAGAGCTTATACGCTTGTTCACTAATCGTTAGAAAAATGATTGTGCAAACTTCAAAACAACTATTGTCACATTATCTTGGCCATCTTTATTCGATGGAGACGTGAGGCAAATACTGAAGTGATTTTTCAGCAACCACATTGAGAAAAGTAACGTTTTGCTTTTTAACGCAGTACAATCACTAGCCAATCATGAGCCAAGCGTTCTAGCTTTCGGTGGCCGAAAAAACAAAACGCCCATACAAGGGGCACAATTGTAAAATCCTGCAGTTTTGAACAAAAGATATACACCCAAGATAAAATTTTGCAAGCCAACGGTTATCTTGGGGAAAACCATTGACATTAAGCAGGAGACACAAATCCATGCCCCAAAATTAAAAATATAGCACCAATAACTGCAGGATTTGGATTCAAAAGGAAGACCATTCACTTCATAGTTTCCGAACTGACAAACAAAATATAATTTCTCTGGAATGGAACTTCAGATACATACACTCATACACAATTCCTATTTTCTTCTGGTGGTGGGAAGAGATCATTAACAAAAGGATCCACCATGTCATGAGATGGAACTGCGACAAAATATCAAAGTAAAAGGTAGCCACAACAAGGTCCCGGTGGTGCGCTTGAGCAGTATTTTCTACAAGAACAGCACCCATCTACAGTAGTCCATACCTGGTTGGGCATGGTGACAAAATGTACAAGCACTTGCATTTCCATCATCAAACTTAAGATGGACCAAATTCATCAATTGCCCAAACATAATCCTCTCCCTTTTTGCTAATTCTGGCCAACAGTCACCGCTCATTCAGACAATCTTCATGACCAAAATCATGCCAAGTACTTGAATAAATTTGCATTATCTTTGTCTCTTTCCAAGTAGTCTCGAGAGATCAAATCTTCAATTCGCTTTTTAATTGCCTTCACATCAGGCTGTACAATTACAAAATCAACAACTCCATTAGAGAGAGAGAGAGGGTGGAGATACCATTTGATACAAGCAACACCATACACACCTTGAACATGCGACCCAACTGCTCAACACACTCCATAACTAACTGTTGGTAACCCAAAACTTTCCGACTTTTCATGATCCGTACAATTGAGGCATCAATGGCATATCTTCTGTCCTTGTCTACGTCCTCAATTACTTTCTTCTTCTCATCCACAGGAGGAAGAGGAATCTGCATGATGATGCATCACCTCATTCAAATTTCAATCAAAGGAGATTGCAGAGAAAATACGATAACCAAAGGTAAAAATAGAGAAAATAAAAACAATATGAAATACCTTGATCCTCCTCATTTTGTCAGTAAATTTTGAATTGAATTCAAAATAATCAGTAGGAGATATTGATTTTGTGTTCGGTTCCTTGTTAAGGATCTTGTACTTAGCACAGGATAATGAGTGGAGTAGTCTCGTAACATCATCATCTGACAAGTTCAATTGAGTCATTATCTCCGAATAACTCAATCTATCTGAGGAATTGAAAAGCAGCAATGCAGAAGCCTATTGAAAAACAAGAGACAGCATTGAATCAGCCTACAGAAACATATATAAGAAACTAAAAACCTCATAAAAATACAACATAAAAGAATGGCTAACAAAAGGGATACTGAATAAACCTTTAAAGGTAAAAAAGGATACTAAATAAACGTTTGAAGGTAAGTATATGGTAAGAAATACAACCTGGTAGGTTGTAACGATCAGCTCCATGGGCTTTGGTTCAAATTTGCCACTGATGTTACAGGTGCCCAATGAGTAAATCCATGTAAGTTTTCGGTGCTTTGTTTTTGTTTGATAAAAGTCCTTAAAAACCTCAACGCATCGTATCTAAAACAACAAAGAAATAAACAACATATAAGTGGTCAAACACAATCAACTAAATCTAAATTAATATTGAAAGCTTAGCTTAGCTCTTTTGTTTATATCAATGAGATCTAGTTGTACCATTTCAGCTGGAAGATTGAGATCAAAAGATTTGTAGCTAGGCCAGAAGCCAGTAGTCAGAACTGTAACTGTCAAGTCAATTCCAGGGTCTGCATTTGGATTATTGCTCAAATACTCTTCAAAGCTAGCTTGATTTTCCTTTGCTAGTGTCAAATCTGTAACCTAGTGGGAGCAACAAGCATTTGGATAATCTCATTCAACATCCTACAGACGCGCTCGAATTCAAGATATGAATTAAAAAATAAGTTCAGAATACTGACCATTCCTTCCATCTTTGATGTGAACTGACCACCACATTGTTGCTTCAACTTTGTCAAAATGCTTCTCTCATGATCATCATTGGCACTTTTGTCAAAAAGAAGCCTCCGTGCGAGCTTCTTCCTGCAAGGAATAAGAAGAGAACCTTATGAGGATTAATTTCAAAATATCTCATCAAGAAAAAAAGGGCGATTCTTATTCCAAAAGACACCAGTGGACACTGCTGTGAGACTAGCATTTGAAACAATGTTGAAACCAACGTTTGGAAGCAATTTGCTTCTGGTACTAGTTTACAAAGCTCTTTGGTATAAAAATAATAATTAATAAAATTGGCAGATCGTCATATCAATGTGGGGAAAACAGCAGCAATTTTTGAAAACTCGTTGCCAAAGAGCTTGGAGAGACATAAAACATTGCCAGAACAAAATTAGAAGCAAACCCTAAGAAGCAGACCACTCAGCCAAATCACCCCTTAAAATGTTATTTTCTCTTTTGTTTTACCTATAGAATTCTGCAAACAAGTCTTTGTCACTGATATAGGCCAGCAGCTTGACTACCTGCAAAAGGGGAGAAATGGAAAACAATTACAAAGTCAAAAACCAAGTTAGTTCCTTTGTAAGTGTCTATAACTAAAAGAGTGGAGCAGACCTTTTCAAGTGTTTCTTCAATCGCTTCATTGCTCAATTTCTCACTTCCACCTTTCTTGAGAATATTATCACAAAATGTGGCAAGCAGTTCTGCACTTGAACCTCCAGCAACACCCTTGTTACAGAACACCTCAAAAGCTTCCTTAAGTGCCTGTGGAAACAAAAATTCATATTTTAAGATGCACAAATAATTTGAAGTAGAAATATAACAACTTAAAAGCAATCCTCTGATCAAAACCTTGTGGAAAAGAGTATGGTTCTGGAAACACTCGTTCACATACGCCAGGTATTTGTCATGCAGCTCAATCACTTTCCGAACAAACACCTGAAAAGAACATTTTCAATTTCTACAACTGAATGAAAATAGAGTAAAATTTAAAAAATAATTAAGTAATGTACCTGTTCCTGCAAACCTACAGTATCCCTTTTCTCTGCCTGCAAATATTCCAAGATCAAAAAGAAAAAAGGAACAAACCCAAGATCAGCTGAAAAAATAAATAAATAAATAAATAAATAAATAAAGCTGCTAGATTATAGTGTAGCACACAACTTGATCAGGTTTCAATTGCTTTGCTGCATATAAAATATGGAGGAGACATCATTTCAATTCCATTTTAATTATCTTGATATTAACAAAAAAAAATCAGAAATTGTTCGAGGAAAACATCTCCATGTAACGATAAAAAAGTTAGCAAAAAAGATATTCACACCCAAGATCTAAACTTTCATTTCATCTTTTTTCCTTCCGTAAACAGGCCTCTTTGGGTAAACGGTTTAAAACACCTATGATAAATGCATACTAGCGCATACTAGCCTTTCCCCAATTACTGAGGATAACAAACTTTCCAACAAAAAATGAAAGAAAAATCACTAATGCAGACCCACACCTTCTTGTTACTAGCCGCATCTTCAGCTAGCTTTACCAATGCCATGCCTTCCGTAGTAACATGCTGTATTAAAGGAGAGAAAGTAATTAATAAGCAAGCTGGCAAAAATTAAACAAGATTTAAACTATAAGAAAAATATGAAAATGGCACCAACCTGCTTAAATATACTAGAAACAGGATCTAAACCTCGAGGAATTTTAGAGAAAAGTCTAAACATCCTTGACAAATCCTCAACCTGAGCAATTCAAGTAAGATATGAGAATATGGCATCACATCCATGTCCTAAGCATCATGAGAGTTTAAACACGTACCTTGTCATCTCTAAGTAATGCATGACATCCAGAGTGTTCCTTCTCAAGGAGTTGGTTTGCATACACAGATAACAGCTCATGTTGAACTTTCTAAAGGAGAAAAATGTCCAGAATAACAATAAGAAAACGGAAGTGGTGGAGAAAGGAAGAGAATGTTAGGAGAAATGAAATTATGGAAGACTTACTCTATACATCGGAAATTCTAGATTATTTAAAAAATGTGGGTTCTAGGTTTACGTATCTTCTAATTTTTTTTTTTCTTTTCCTATATTTTGGACTCCCAATAACTAGCCTTGTAGTAGCGTAAGTTGGCAGTCATTTAAATCACATCATCATTTTTCTGTGTTTTTCTCTCCCACTTCCTTACTCTTTCACTATCTCTTTTTTTCTTCCCTCTTTCTCATTACTCTTTCCCCTTTTCATTTACATGAACGATACGAAATATATTCCACCCTTGATATTATAACACATTTGATATGAAACTAGAAGTCGAGAACAAACCTCAAGTAACTTTGGCTCACTACTAGAGTGCAAGTAATGAGCAACCCTATCTTTCTCCCGTTTCAAGCACTCCTCAGACTATAATAGAAGGCACAAGATCAAATGGTAATTATAATTATCCAGTAACAAAAACAAAATAACCAAGACACATCATGCATAACTGAGAATCCATACCTTCAGCATATAATCAGGGCAAGAATCTTCTAAGATCCAGTTTGAAGCCTTCCGGGAATAATACGAAGAAGTGTCTTTGAGCAAGGCTGTTTCAAAATCATTCTCATAGCAATCCATTTGCCCCATACCAATTTCAACAAATATATCCAAGACATTCTTTGACAGAGCTCTATCAATCTGTTCTCCCTCACGTTCTTGATCAATCTTTACGTTCCAAATAATTGGGTTAATATCAATCTAATTTTGAAACATTCAAAACCATGGTTGTTAAAGCAGAAAAACATACAAGAGAAATTACTGCATCCCTCACTTTCCCATTTATTTCCCTGTAGACCTGGAAATAATACAGCGTATAAGATTATCTTGATATGAAGCAGTACCAAACTGAAACAAAGACAATGCAATAGAAAATAGATAGAAGTACAAGGCTAGTATGAAGTTATGACATGAAATCATTACAAAAGTAGATCCAAAGAATAGCCAGAACACTGTCAGGTTTAGTAGTAACAATACCAGCTCACGGAAGCAAGTCAATCCAACTACATTAAGACCTGGAAGGGACCTCCGAGCAATGAAATACCGATCTAGATAATGGAAGAAACGTGACAGCCACCTAACCATAATTTTGTGGTTTGACCACCTCTTTACAAGTTCTCTCAACATAAATTCGTCATGTTTTTCTCTCAAAGCAGGTAGAACCTAAAACAAAAAATAATAATAATAAAGTTCATTAGCTGAAATCATGAAATTTAGAGCTAAAATTTGTATCAAATATATCGATCAAAATAATTAACTACTAATAAACATAACATATTCCAGAGCTTAATTGTGCAAGAAATCAAGAAATTGCCAACCACGTCTAATTCAATAATCATATAGGACTGATAAATCCCAACATTGCTATCCTATATCCCAGTATTAAACTTATTCCCTATCAATACTCATATGATGATGGCATTACTTACCGTTGACAGTATATACTCTTCAAAAGACTCCCTGTACTTGTCATAGAGTTGTTGGGAATAATCGTGCGGAGGCTTTTGAGTACACATATTATAGATAGTCCTGTGATACAATTTAAGGAAAACTAGTTCCTGATAAGAAATATAATATCACCTCCAGCAAATTTAATTCAAGCATGTAAGGAATCGTAACAACTACGAGAGGGATACGTGTAGAGCATCATGTAGTCCTCAGAGCTGAATTGTTGCTCGGGAAGCCCTTCTAGAATGTTCTTCAGCTTCGTGATGCCTTTCTGCATAAAGTCCCATCCCTGTTCTAGGTCGATGGTCTTGCGCTCACTCATCGACATATTAGCAAACTACGTTTACAGCCCAGATACCAAAATCTGCAAGGTAGACCTCGAAATGTTTAAATGCCAACGAAAATTCCAAACTTCAATCAAACAGATGACAACTTCAAAACATCCACGCTCAAATCGAAATCACCAAAACAAAATGTCACTAAACCCCGAAAAATATAACTACAAATTTGTCCCCAATTTTTCCTGTCGATCAAGAAACCACAGAACGAGTAACTTAATCTCTAGCATCACACCGCCATCAGGCACGAAACGAGAAGCTTAACCAGAACATAGCCGATACACAAGAACACCAAGAAAGGGCAAGAAATAAAAAAGATACATATTCTAAAACGACGAACACTGTTGGTACCCTGACGACAACTCCAATCGGAGCACTAAGTCAAAACAAAAACCCTAGAAATCATAGGTAAAGGAGGGAATATTCCAAAAGGACAACGAAGAAGACAGTGATGAGAAAGGGGAATTCCTGAGCACGAAAAATTGACAGGGAGGG
Source organism: Leucaena leucocephala (assembly GCA_037074615.1). Lineage (NCBI taxonomy): Eukaryota > Viridiplantae > Streptophyta > Magnoliopsida > Fabales > Fabaceae > Leucaena > Leucaena leucocephala. The sequence continues at coordinate 4,945,192 of CM073535.1, read as the reverse complement.
ACTTGGGCATCATGTACCTGTTGCTCCGGATTCAGATACTTTTATATAAAAATCGAAATAAAATCTAAAATTATTGACTGCTTCGGAAATTGGAAGTTGGGGGAGGAAATGAAAAGTATTGGGCCGAAATTTATTGTTCTGAATCTCGAAGGAAGAATCCCGACCATGAATGCAAGAATGAATTCCCGTGTAAAACACTGTGACTTCTACCAACGCGCTTCGTCCAACTGATAAATGGCTCGATATCATTTAAGTGAGATCTTAAATTTAAATTTTAACATATATAAAAAATCCCTATTAAAAAATTCATTCACTATAGCCAAATGCATAATACAGGTCAAATTTAAATATAGTCAGGGCAAAGCTCTGATAAACTGGGTGGATAATAAAAAAAAACATTGTGACTTCTCACTAACCTTTTAATTAATTAATTCATATACGAATTGGTAAAAAAATTAATTCATATACGAATCAAAGTAATTGATAATTAGTATAAAAACTTTTTATTTAATTTGAAAAAATTAAAAAAATTAAAAAATTATTTATTTATAATATATATGACATGATCCTTCTAAAATATTCTTCTATAATTGGTAGATTGATTTAAAAAAATATAAAAAATAAATTAAATTAAAATTTTATATTTATAGTTATAATTTATTCTTAATTAAATTTTATATTTAAAAATAGAATAATATTATAGTTTTAAAATATTTTCAATAAAATGAAGTAAATTTTAATTCAGGATTACTCATTTTTATTGATTCATTTTATACCATAATTCTCAACAATGCACAGAAAAAATATTAATTAATTGATTTTATAAAGTTTGCAATGATTATAAACCAGCGTGAATGATAAAAATTATCTTGTATATGTAGGCAAATTGAGAAAAAGCACAAAAAAAAAAAAAAGAGCACCATATTTCACTTGAAGTTACTTGATTGCCGTATTTTTCTTGAGAAATTCTATATCGTTCATTTACCAACAAGAAGAAAAGAAAGCAATTCAGAGTCCAAGAAAACACGATAACATGAATAATAAAAATAATAACAATTAATTTTGATTATTATAATACTATCTTATATTTTAACTATAAAAGTCAGTTGATTTTTTAATAAATATATAAAACTAAATAAATTAATTAATTATAATTAAATTTAACTATTTAAAATTAATTCATATTATATATTATTTGATATAATAAAATTAATTATTTTTTATATTAATTGTAACTAATTAATTATTAATCATCTCTTATATTAATTATAATTAATTAATTAATTTAACTTCATATATTTATGATCAGATACTCTAAATGCTTTTAACTACTCTTTTTCATATTATCCCCACTTCTTATAGCTTTAACCTTGACTTTCCATTTTGATTTTTTTAAACCCACTTTGGCCATCACTGAATGATGTAGTCGAAGGATTAAATTGCAAACTTTTAAGTTCCTCTACCGGTATTTTAAGTACATTTGTAAAGTTTAGTATACTAGGCATTTCAAATAGCATGATGTTAATGTTCGCCCTTAAAACTGCCATTTTAAACATGTTAATACTAGGTATCACTAGAGAACCATAGAGCATATATGGGCAGTGTTTTATGCGGTAAATTGTGGCCTTGTCATTTGGAAGTAACACTTTCAACAATCCATATGATGGAATTATGTGATTCACCAAGCTTCTCTCCAAGAATCTTGCATTACTATGCACCATGTAGACAATTTCGGACGTAGAAGCAGGAAAAATTAAAACTTGGGCAAAATCGTGTTTTGGGGATCGCAAATGAGAAGCCATGGATTCTTTGTAAAGACGTCTTTTATCATACATAGACTTAGAGATACCGTGGCTTTAAAGAACGGTGAATCTGGCTTTTGTGAGGTATCAAATCGAACTCACTTGGAAGCATTCAAAGCTGCTTCTTGGGAAAACCCTAAATTGTTAACGAGGTATGATACAGTAAACGAGTGATCATCTCCTGGAGAAGCAAATGTGCTGAATTTGAGAGAGAAGACTGGTGATGTGTAGCCTTGCGAAAGACGAAAGCATCGTGAGGTTAGTGATTTTCTAACAGTACCGTTCAGACGTAAAAGGGATTTGAAGCGTTGGGAACTATACATGAGCTTAGGCTTTGAACGGTGAGGGGAGGGATCTTGCACTGATAATTGATGAGTCTGAATTGTTGAAAGAGACATGCAGGATTAGAACCTCTTGAAATGCCCAATGTGGTCCCTTGTGAGCGCCCCCACCTGAGTTTTGTTCAAGTTCTTTCAAACTTCTTTTTTTTTTATAAAAAAAATTTACTAAATATAAATAATATTTATAAAAAAATTATAAAATTATTTATTAAAAAATTCTCAAAATAATAGTAAGAATTAAAATCATATTTTTATAAAATGAGTTATTTTTTTATTATATTTATTATTTTTTGTTTGCATTTAAATTTTTTATAATTGAATTGTTGATGACGATTCTTTTTTATCCTTCTTTTTTGGTTGAAATCGATAACGTAGCTTTGGTAAATCATCCATTAATCAGTGGACGCAAACGAGGAGGGTACCACAGTATACTTAATTTGGATTTTAGATGAGAATGGGGTGTCTCTTTTTCACTCTTATCCAGTCCATTTCTCCATAACCATAATGACAATGTTGAATTTCTGCTTCTTCGTATTTTTTTTTCCCTTACCGGTTTCAATTATTGGCCTCATTGGAATGGGGTTAGATTTAGCTGCAGACACTCTCTTACAATAGAGGAGTGTTTGAATAGTAGTTTAAAAAAAATAAAGTTTTAGATAGTTTTTAAAAAAAATAGAGAAGAGTTTATAAAAAAATAAATTTAAATAAATAAATATTTAGATAATTATTATTAAAAAATTTATAATTAAAAAATTATTAAAAAAAGAGTATAATTTTATTAAAAATATAAGAGATAAGAGAAAAAATATGGGAGAGGGTAGAGAAGAAAGAAAATATATGAGAGGAGATATAAGAAAAAGTAAAAATAAAATAATAATTAGATTGTTTATAAGCTCTTTTGTTATTTTAGAAATTAGTCTCAATAATTTATTTAAAATTTTAGTTTTAAACTATAATTTAGTCAAAAAATTCTTTTAAACAAATATATCTGTTTATTTTTAAAAAATTTAAAATAAAAGTTAAGCCAATTTTTTTTTTAAATCTTACTTTAAACTATTTCCAAACACAAGCTATGAAAAATATAGATTTAAATTATTATTATTATTGTTAAGATATGTGCTTATATTTATATTTAGTATTTAAAAATATTTTATAATCAGATTGACAATATATGGGCATTAGCAAAAAAGAAATTACACCTTAACTCTTTATTTAAAGAAAATTCATTCTCTATTATTTATAGTTTTATTTAATTTTAAATCGGATATTTATAATTTTTTTTTATAATCACCCCCTCATACAATCTCCGTATGTCCCTGCGACCCTGCCCTTTCTAAAGATCAACAGAGGCTCAAATCCCCGCTTGAAATAATTGGTGCAGTGGATGAGTCGGAGGAGAAGGTGGGGTCTTTTGAGGCTTCGTTGATCCTTGGAAACTATAGGGATGTACGGAAATAACAACATAATGTATAATGGGGGTTGATTACAAAAATAAAATTCTAAATAGATGAGTTTAAACCTCGAAATATGCAAATATCATATGTCGTATAACCAAACAAGCTGTTAAGAGTTATATATGGTGATATTAACTTGTTAAGTTTGCACCTAAGAAATGTTTATAAATTATGTGAATTTAAATTTGAATTTGACGTGCCTTGGGTATAGCACGAAAATAACCATATCCCTTTTTATTCATACAAATAAGTATTTTAAAAACTAAAAAAAATAAAATATTTACGTGGAAAGACGTTACACTCAACAACATTAATTTCTACTGACAATGTTGGCGTAAACAAAAACTAGTATTGATCCCGGAGTAAATATACACTTGCCAATTGGGTGGAGTAAGATTAACTCAACATCATTTCAACAAAATTTCGTATTCAAATTTTATAGATGTAAGAAATTACTCTTTCAATCAATAGATAATTAATTTAAATAAATTAAAAAAATAATTATATTAATTATTTATAGTATATGTTTAGTTTAAGGTAAAACATCTATATAGTGTATGCTTAGTTTAATCTAAAATTATAATTTAAAAAGTACTTTTAAGTCAATATATATTTTGAGTTGAAAATTAAGCAAACGGCTATCAAATATCTAAAAAACTTATGAGATAAATCATAATTTGAGGGGGTATAAAATTATTATTTTACATAAATTTATAGAACTAGCTTATAGACGAAGAAAAAAGCTTTTACAATATGAAATGACAATTTTATCTATATATTTTTCTCTATCATTTTATCACATGTATTTTTTAATAATTTATCTATAAAAAATATTATTATAGTAATAATTATCTAAATATTTTTTTTAAAAAAATATTTTTTCTAAAATCTATTTTTTAAAATCTATTTTTTATAAATTATTCTTTAAAAACTAAATAAAATTGGCCTATAACTTGCAATGATATTACTAATTGATAATTAGTCAAAATGGATAAACTTTTCTATTAAATAAAACCGTGGTACTAATTATTTCACATTATTAACAGTCACTCATTTACAAATATTTTAAGGACAAAAATACTTTATAACTCGAAATCAATATAAAGTTAAGGGTGAATGTCAATATTTGTAAGTCAAAGGGTGGCATTTACAAGTTATATGGACACTTGAGGGGAAATATTACTTTTAATAATTAGTTTAAGATAATCAATGTTTATCATAAAATACTTTATGGACAAAATACCCATTAATTCGAAATTAAAATACTACTGTGCCACGTGATGTGTTTATTTTGATACATTTTATGAAAAAAAATGAAGATATTGTTTTTTTAAGGAAATCCCTGGCTGTTTATTAATATACTTCATAACTAGTTGACGGAGTTTAAAATCCACATGACTCTGGGTCCGCCACCTTTGAACTAACTGATAATAATATTATTTTTAATGCTCACAATGATTAATATATTAAAATAATATTTTTTTAATTTTTTTATTATATATATCTACATAGTATATACGTGTGACCGTTTGGTTCCTCAACAAATCCTCTGGTTAATTTGGTCATTTCCCCAGACAACTTTTACGAGACCGTTGTCCATACGCGCTACGTTAGAGCGTGGGCCCATCCTCTTTAGGCGACGCTGGGGACCTGCAATTTTTATTTTCTAATTGTGAAGCCTTTGCCATTTCACTATTTTTCAGACGTGGTAATTATAATACTATTCAACATTACTTTTTCTTATTTACCGTTGAATATTACTCTATGGACTTTAATATATTTTTTATTTAACATTTTTTATTATTCTCGTTAACTTCTCTCCTTTTTACTCTATTTTTAAATAATTGTTTTACTATAAAATAATTAATCCAGTTTTTCTATTTTTAAATAATTGTTTCACTATAAAATAATTAATCCAGTTTCAATATTCATATAATGCAGTTGACAACATATTCCAAGTTGAAACTTTTTCGTTGAATCCTTATATCTTATTCATATATCCCAATTTTTAAAATTTATAGTAAATAATAACTCTTTTAAGAACCTAATTTTTGGGTTAAATGGATCTAAAACTGGAGGATAGTCCCCTTGTTTCCATAAAAGAAGTGCAGTTTTTGTCAGAAGCCACTTATAACTGTGATGCATTTCTTTTATATTATATATTGATATTAATACGATCACTTGTCAACGTACTTATTATTTCAGTACGTTACCATACTATAATTTTAGAAAAAGAAAAACAAAAGCTTATCCATACATAAATTCTTATATTTTATATTTTATAAAGTAATCAAATCAAAATCCTTTTCAAATGAGCGATTTTTTTCTTTTTTAACTTGGCAGGGTGTTGTCTTCATATATGATTTTAAAAAGTTACACTATATCTTACTTAAAAAAAAGTAGGTTTTGTGAGAGAAAGATATTGCTAGAATGATTTTTTAAATTATCATTTTATATTAACAGCTGTATTTAACTATTTATGATAAATTAGAAACAAAGAACCAATTATTAAGACCATTGAGCACACCAAAAGACCGTCTCTGTGACAACCTCCCCAATGTGATTTTGTTAAAGTTAATATAGATGGTGTTATGAATACAAACAAGTCAAAGACAATGCGATGGGGTTATGGGCTGTTTAGTTTCTAATGAAATTATAGTTTAAAAAAATAAATAAAATTTAAATTAAAAAAAAATAGTCATATTTATTTAAACGATATTTTAAACTAAATTATAGTTTAAAATTAAAATTTTAGATAAACTAGTCAGAGTAGTTTATAGAACAGTAAAATAGTTTATAAACTAACTAATTACTATATTATTTTTTTTACAACATATCTCTTTTATTTTCTTACATAATTTCTTATCTCTCATATAATATTTTATCTCTCCTCATTTAATACTCATATCATTTTTCATAATTTAACAATAATAAAAATATTTTTAGAAACAACTATATAAATACTTATTTATTTAAAACTATTATCTAAAAATCCTTTTTTATAAGTTACTTAAAAATCTTTTTTTATAAGCTCATTTTTAAAATATCATCCAAGCACATACTATAAAGAATAACATAGAATATTATATAGTTGATTTTACTCAGACACTGATGGATGTAGTGTCATTTTGAGGGTTAAGATTGGCTTGAGAGTTTGGATGTTAAATCAGATGAAGTAAACTTATTTAACATTTTACTAATGAGAAGGGCAGGAAACAACTGTTCTTTAATGTTTTTACAATTCCAAAACGCGATGAGGTCAAATTGGGAGTTACAACTTCAATATGTCATTAGAGAGGAAAACAAAGTTACCAATGTTTTATCGAAGAAGGGAGTAACCAGTTTTCTCTGTTGGAAGTGTGTCAATCTGATCTCCAAACAATATATAGTCGAGAGAGATTGTATGAAATTAAATTTCCTTCTAATTTAGTTAATTTTTTATTTTACGGCAAATATTATTACTGGAAAAAAAAATCCCCTTAAATTGTAATGATGATGAAGAAAGGTCTTAAAATAAATAGATGCCAGCCGTTGAATCTTATGAACAAACCAGATGCAGCCACATCGGCACAGTCTATAAAAATGTCCTCTTTTTTTCCTTAGAGGAAGAGAGATATGTATTTTTTTTTTTTTTTTTATCTTGTGGGCAGCTAGGTAACGCTATATAAGTACGTGGCATGATTCTGTTCGTCATCAAATCCAACGGCTATCGTCTAATCTAATAATTCCATAAGACGGTAAGATAGCTACAGTGCTGTAGGGAATCTCAACTGAAGGATGTGAATGAAGATAATAAAATTGGAATGCCCCAACATGTCCATTCATGTTTAAATACATCTGTTTTATTGTTACGTTGACACATTTACTTAGTTACACTCACATTCATCATGTGTGCGTTGATATATATTCCATCTCATGGCTACTCTCTTCTATCCTATATTTATAATTCGAATAATTTTTTTACCTTATTTTATAAATTTTATGATTAAATTTTTATATAAATGATCAATTTTATTACTCTTTATTTATTATTATATAAATTTTATTCTTATATAATATAATATATATTAAACAAGAATAAAATTAAAAATTATTTAATTTTAAAATAGAGTTAATAATATTTAAAAAAAAATTAATTTTGCTAAAATATGTTAAAAATAAATTATAAACTGAGGAGGAGTACAATTTGAAGGGTAGGACTTGGCCTTTTCTTAAGATATAGTCAGGTAATCATATTTATAAATTATTTTTAATATATTTTATTAAAAAATTTTAAAAAATTTCATTAATTATATCTTAAAATTTAATAATTTTATTTTTATTCAATATGCAGTTTAAGACCTGAGTACAAAATTAATATAATAATAAGTGGTGAGTAAAAATATATATTTATATAAAAAATTTAAAGATATAACTTATAAAAAAGATAAAATAAATATTCTCTTTATTTTATGAATTGAACTAAAGGAATATTATATATTTATCTAGACATTTAATTTATTTTTTATTTGTATACTTAATTAATTTTATATCTCTTTTATATATATTTTCTACTCATTCTCTCTATACACCTTATACAGTTTGTATAAATAAAAATATATTTTAAAAAATCATAACTCTTATATATTTATTATATTTAATTATTTTTAAACAATTTTTAAAATTTATATAATTTAATTATTTATAACTTTTTATATATAGGATGAGAGGTTATATTTCCCCCCAAATTTCTCCTAATGCAAGCCAAGATGAGCCACCGCAAACTGACAGGTCATCTGCTTAATTATTTTATTCCTTTTCAATGTCGCAGTGTTTTCTGTCTATCTTATTAAACATAATTTTTTTCTCAATAAATATTTATCGCTGTCGCTGCCGTTGTGTCAGGATTTCAATACCCCAACTACGTCGTACATAAGTGGAGTCGACTCTGGTCCATACAAATATGGCCAACTAGAAATAGAGACAAATAGTCGGTCCTCACATCAATTTTTTTTCTATAAAACCAGCTGCCTGAATTTAGTAAAACAAAGTTAATATAATATAATATAATAAATTAAATTTAAATTCTCATATAAAAAATATTTATATTTAATATCCGAAAATATTTTATAATTAAGAAAAAAAACTTCTCTAAATGGACAGTTGTAAGTTGATATAACTTTATAAAAATGAAAGTAATAAGCTGAAATTCATAATAGAAGGATAAAATATATTGCACACTAATAAAATATTTGTATTAATAATAAGATTTAAATTTATAATTTTATGAATTATAATATAAAATTGATATTTAAATTATCATAAAAAAATGATACTCTATTCTACGTATAATCGATCTATTAGGGCCCATATACTTATAAAAGGCGGCATATATTATATTATTGTGAGCGGATTTTGTATTTTTCTTTTATCCCTTTCAATATAATAATGCCATAATTTTCATGATGTTCTGTGAAAACTGTATTTTTCTGGAAAAAAGTCCCACATTTTAATGCACTACTTTTTTACTTTATAATTTTTACCAACACTTAATTATTTATACAAGCGCCTAAACTTAATAAAACGTATAAAATTAACAAAAATATAATTATTAAAGTATAAAGCTTATTTATTGTTATTTTTTCTTTTACTGGAGATTATATTGTTCTAAACTTAATAAAATCAACCCAGTCAAATTTTTAAAACGCTTGATCGGATGAGATCATATCGGATCAAAGATAAATAGTTAATTTTTGTTTTCTTGAATTTTGCTTTTAGCCATGTTTTAAATTTTCAAATAACACTTTATTATTTTTGCAGTAAAGTTTGGAATTGGGAATCTTTGGATTTTGATCGATCTAAAGTAAGTCGGGGTGGAACCTTTGGGAACGATATGCTCTCATACTTAGAACACGATCACGAGATCTATGTATTACCAGCTAAACTACGTGCTAATCCTTTAAATTTTTATCAATACAAAGCCAGGCGGGACCCTTATAAATGGCAAGCTCTCGTGTTTAGAATATTATCACGATATATATGCTTTAACTAGCACATCCTCTTTATTAGCTAAACTCCGTGTTAATCCTTTAGGTTTTTATAAATTCAAACCAAATTAGGTGTGGCCACTATGAACATTAAGCTCTCGTACTTAGAAAGTGATCACGAAATCTATGCTTTAACCAGCACATCCTCTTTAGTAGCTAAACTACATGCTAATTCTTTATATGCTTATCTATCCAAACTAAATTGGGTAAGACTCTCTTGACGGCAAGTTCTCATATTTAGAATGTGATCACGGGATTTATACTTCAATCAATACATCCTTCTTACACCTATCTATAGATTTAATTGATAAAAAAAATAAAACATAATACTATTTAGAGTGTATTCAATATCTGAGAAGTATCACTTTATTATAGTTTTAGTCGTAATGTTTAGGAATACATTATAATTTTTAAGTGTCTAAATTTATATATGAGGATAATAGGCGACTCGCACTATCCGATATTAATATCATCTAAAAAAAAGATTTTACCTTACTTTTAAATTATAGGTAAATCTAACTCTTTTATAAAAAAAAATTATAATAAAAAAATACATCATTCTTACCAGCTAAACTATACGTTGGCTTATTACTGCAATGATTAATTTTAATAAAAAATATATAATTAGAAAGTCAAACGTTTCTTTAACGAATACAAGCTCATCATCTATCTCAAACAGTGAAAGGAAGCTCGATGCTTACACCGAAATTAATGAAACCAGGACCTCCCAGACTTTTCTCTATAGTATGCGAATAAGGTTAAAAAAAACAGAGAGAGAGAATCTCACAAGCCACGTGTAATATGTTGTACACGCGCCAAATGCGCGTGGGTGTGTATTTCCCTGACCCTGATCGGACCACATCTCAATCGTTTTCTCTCTCAAAAAACTTCGCATATATTAAGAGTGAGGATTGTATTGCTTCCCCCCCTCTCTCTATTATAGCGAGAGAACGACTTTGGTTTTTCACTTTCTATTTTTTCTTCTCTCTCTCTCTCTCTCTCGTTTTCTCGACCCCTTCAATACAGTCCCGTCCAATTCAGCCTTCGTAGCCATGAAAGCTCTCCTTCTTTAAACGCAGGTACCGCTTCCTTTCTGTTTCAATCTATCTCTCTGTGTATTACATGTGTACAGTAGATTCTATGTTTGTGTTTCCCTTCCTCTCAACTCTGTATATTCACTTTTTTCCTTTGTTTTTTAATCTCTTAACTTGCCAATCGGTGTGTAACCATGACGACCCATTTTCTCAGGTTTGCTTCTTCACGTTGGTCTGGGTTGGTTCTACTTCTACCATGGAGGTACTGTGAGAATCTGTTTTATTTTCCTCTTCTTTTACCTGCGTTGTGCTTTGCTTAATTCCTGAACGATTTTGTTGTACTCGTCAATGCGTTCTCCTGCTTCGTTTTCCGTTGTGTGGCTTTAATTTTCTTGGATCATATTGGAATTCTCTCTGGGAAACTGTTGGCTGTTCTTGTCTGTTTCTTGGTGCTTGTATTTTCCTTTGTGAATATTTTTCCTCGTAATTTTCCTTATTTTCTTTGTTGTTCTTCTCGGGTCTGACCTTCGTATCGTGCTTCTTTCGTTGAGATTGTATTGCTTCTGGCATTCGAGAGTAATGTGATCGGTGGGTTTCATGCATTTGTGAGAAGTTCGAGACTTTGGATATCGGGGTTGCTCTTGTTTTATATATTTCGGGTTAGGAAGTGGATCTGGTTCATTACTTCGTTCTGGGTTTGCTTTTTCTTCTGTCGGCTGTTACTTGCTTTCCAGAAATATCTGAACTCGATATATTCGATGTTGTTCTTGTGAGGTTGGTTGGTCAACATGATAAGCTTGAAAAATCTGCTCGAGATAAGTGTATTCAATTCCCCTTTTTCTACCAGTTATTTAGCTTGGGACCTTTGTAGTTTCTGGAGTAGGCACACAGTCCTTTTTTTATTTTTTGGCAAAAAAAAAATCATCATAAGGTGGGTTCGATTTATTCTTATTGATTTTATGGTTTCTGGAAATATCTAACCATTTCTTTCCATTTTATTGTTATTTTAATTTTCTGTATTTTTATCTTATTGAAACTTGAAATAATTGGGATATATTAATAATGTGATTGATGTACATCAGATGATCTTGGAATGTTACTAAGCCAAATGCTACTGAACTGTTTTGTTAAAACACCATGGCTAGCTGAAAGCATCGGATCGCTTTTGTGAATTTGTGGCCTTTCTTAGATTGACTGATGGAATTATTTTCTGTTCTCTTTGACTTCGACATGAGGCTTACAGGAATAAGTGAAAAGTTCTTAGTGTCTTCGAAGCTCTGGGGTTGACATTTGCTTGAGAAAATAACAATATTTACTTAGAACTGGAAAAAATGAGTATAGTTGAGAAGAGCAAACATGCTCAGTCTTAAGTCAAACTTTTCTGCTAATGTCTGAAAAGCAATGAGAAGAATTATATCTTTTTATGATGCTTTCTCTATATTTGTTAATTTTCTTCTAGGTGGACGCAGTTCAAGTTAATGACATTGTGAATGGCATTGAGGAGCACACAGATGACCAATCACTTTCTCCGGAAGGTTCTGATGTTTATGATTCTTATGTTGATCAAGACATATTCCCTCGGGTGGGTGAACAGTACCAGGTTGAAATCCCACCCTTGATGTCACAATTTGATTATTGCTGGTTACAAAAGAACATAAAGGATGTGGAGAGCACAGCAGCTACTCCCCATGATTTTTCGGTAGGGTTGCCTATACCGATAACTTGGATTGAGGATGAAGTATGGAATAAATGGCACAAGCCACTGGAAGATGCTTGCAAATCAGTCGAAATTGCTAATAAATTTGAGTTTTCAAAACTTAAAAACAACAAAAAGAGTCAGAATTCTTCATACTCTAATGAATCGAATTCTAAACATGAGGCCATTGACAATTTGTTGGTCAATAGGACCAAAATGGGAGAATCTGCCAATTTCAATGCGCAAAAAGAAACAGTGATTGGGACGCATGAGAACAATAAAGGTAAAGGCTTCTTCTGTCTTGTTCCTGGGTCTTCATGTGACACCTGGAATGAAAAAGAAGAGGCCCGGTTCATTCTCAGCTTGTATATATTTGGGAAGAATCTGGTTCAAGTTAAAATATTTGTTGGCAATAAGAAGATGAGGGACATATTGTCATTCTATTATGGGAAATTTTACAAGTCCGAGGAATATCGTAGATGGTCAGAATGTAGGAAAATGAGAAGCAGAAAATGCATTTATGGGCAGAAAATTTTTACTGGAGCAAGGCAACAAGAATTGCTATCTCGTTTACAACCCAAATTATCAGAGGAGTGCTGCAAAAATTTACATGAGGTATTGACTGATTCTTTTTAGTTTATGGTTTCTCAATCCATCATTTATGCATCAACTATATCAACACATTTGTGGTAAATCCATGCTTTCAGAATGTGTACCATCAAGGATGCATTTCTACTTCAAACTTATCGCATTTCCTCAACTCTTGCATCTTTGCACATATCAATGATTCAGTTCATTATTTTCTACTTCTAACAGTATCCAGCATCTCATTCCTTACTAGAGCTATATGTAAAATCGGTTTGCCTGCAATAAAAGCACTAAAATTGTTGAGATGTTTTCAGGCAATATTTCATTCAATATTGTTAATGGGCTTGTACACACTCGTAAGCAGACTTGACAAAGCTGATAGTGCGTCACCTTAGTAGATCAATCCATCTTAGGCACAAGATAATGAAAGTAGAGTTCATTCGTACACCAATCTTATTGATTAACTACCTTTTTTCTGATAGTAATAGCAGGAAACCCAATACAAATCCAAATCTTTGAAATAATGGGGATTATTCCAAATGGTTCTAAAAATGGAAAAGCATGTCATCCACTTAACCCTACAAGGCTGCAAAATAATTGGAAGGTGTTCTAAAAATGGAATTGTTACATAGGATTACAAATGCTCATTCAATTAAACATTGCCATCTCATAAGGATAGTGGTAAATAAGGTTAAGTGGTGATGAATTTTGGTTGAGGATGGAAATGTATTTTCAATCTATATAGATCTTTGGAAAGAATTTATACTTGTGCTGATTTTAAAGTATTCAAGTTAGCTTCACCTTTTTTACAGTATCTGAATTCTTGTCTCTACATCATCATGCCACCAATTCGTTACCTTATGAATAACTTGTAATTCTGTCAGTTTACCTATTGCTTTACTGTGTGGTTTCTTGTAGAGTGCTACTCGGAGCTGATTTTCTCAACATGCCATAGTTTTTTGTTAGATTGAAAGTTTCTGCAACATCTTGAAAAATCTTTGCATATGAAACCTAATTTGTTATTCAGATAAAGGCCATATTGATCTTCAATTTCTTCTTTTCCTAATTAGTTTTGCAAATGTAAATTCTTTTACTGGATAGGTGTCGAAGACATTTACAGAGGGCAAAATGGTTCTAGAAGACTATGTTTTAACTTTAAAGGCTTTAGTTGGTCTTGATGCGCTAGTTGAGGCTGTAGGAATTGGTAAAGGAAAGGAAGATCTCACAGTTTTCTCCACAGATTCTTCAAAGTCCAATCATGCGCTTCCCATCCGGCCAGAAATACCGGTGGGCAAGGCGTGCTCAATGCTTACACCTGCAGAAATAATAACTTTTCTAACAGGTGATTTCAGAATAAGTAAAGCACGTTCAAGCGATCTCTTCTGGGAAGCTGTTTGGCCTCGTTTACTTGCCAGAGGTTGGCACTCTGAGCAACCTGGTAGTTATAATTATGCTCTCCCATCTAAGAATTCTCTGGTCTTTCTTGTCCCTGGAGTCAAAAAGTATACAAGGAAACTGGTGAAAGGAAATCACTATTTCGATTCTGTTAGTGATGTCCTGGGTAAAGTTGCTTCAGATCCAGAGCTGATAGAGCTTGAGTCGGTAACTGACAATAATTGCAAAAGGGTGGAAGGAAATGGGTGGGCAAATGAAACGAAGCTGGACCGAGAAAACTCCCCAGACCAGCAGCGCCACTGTTATCTCAAGCCAAGGACTCCGAATTGTAGCATGAATGTATTGAAGTTTACTGTAGTGGACACCAGTCTGGCCAGTGAAAAGATGTCAAAGGTGAGAGAAATGAGAAGCTTACCAGTTGGAGTTTTAGCTTCCACATCTGAAAATGAATCCGACAGTGAAGATACCTCAGAGGAGCATACAAACGAATCTGAATCTGTCGATACCATGTGCTGTGATAGGGATAGTGCTGATGTGATTAACTCTACCAAAGGTAACATTGGTAGGGAAGTCTCTACTGAAATAAATGATTCTAATTTATATGTTACCTCCAAGGACCGGAAGACAGATTCGTTAAGCAACACACACAGAAAAAATTCTGTGAAATTCCAATCAAGCTCGAGACAGGTTCCAGATGACAAAAATGTTATTGGCCCTGTTACTAAAAGACGAAGGAGGTTGAGTGCCTGTAGCCGTGCAGAGAGAAATTGCAATGTTTCCAACATCTTTGTGGCTCCCAAAGTAAAACAAGAAGAGGCCAGTTGCTGTTGTGACAGTTCAGATTCTAACAAGATTGTTTTTCCGGGAGAAAAATCAATATTGGAGAATAAAGAGATCGCTAATCCTCTGCCCCGGGAGATCAAGAAATTTGCAGATGTCTTTGTGGCTCCCAGAGTAAAACAAGAAGAGGCCAGTAGCTGTTGTGACAGTTCAAAATCTAACAAGCTTGTTTTTCTGGGAGAAAATCCGATATTGGAGAATAAAGAGATCACTAGTCCTCCGCCCTTGGAGATAAAAAAATTTGCGGATATCTTGAAAGAGTTTGCTAATCCTCCACCCGGGGAGTTCAAGAATTTTGCAGATATCTTCGCCACTCAAATCAATAGCAAGGAAGCTGTTCCTGCAAGTAGCTCTTCTTGTCCTGGTGATCAACATGAGAAAACCCAGAAACGGACTATGATTGACCTTAACGTACCTGTTTCACCAGAAGTTGAAGCTGATGAACTTTGCAATGCCAAAATGACTGAGGGACTACAAAATAACACCAGGGAGGATACAGATGATTCCTGTGCAACCACGACCTCCAACCCCGAGGAAAACTCTGAGCAGCCTAACACAAACACCCGAAGGCAGAGCACAAGAAACCGACCACTGACAGCGAAAGTGCTGGAAGCTTTTGCCTTGGGGTATCTGGACAGAAAGGAGAAGCGTAAGGGCAGGGATTATCCGCCGGACAGTCTGTCCCCTAGACCTTCCCGACGTGCACGTGGCAAGAAGATGGGTGAGACTTCTAGTAGCAGTGGAGCAGATTTCCAAAAGGAAGAAAGAACAAATGTTGTGTGCAATGGTAATGGAGATGTGATTGTAACAGGCTTTGTCAAGTCTAATAATGAAGGATGAAGGAACTACACTCAGCATGAGAATATCTCTATAGTCTTTGCCCTGGAAGAAGAATTATAATCACTTATTTCCAATAACGTCTAGCACAAGACATGAAAGAAGTCGTCTTTTCAGAATTTAATTTGGTACAGAAGAACATACATGACCACAGATACAAACTTGAAAGAAAAAGGAAGACGAAAACAACGGATCTCAAATCTATGCCAGAGAGACTGCTTACACAAGAGGTTCCTTCAGCTGCAAGGTACTCGAAAAGGCCGAAACACAGGGAAATGCTTAAAAGCATAATAAAAATAGTCTTCCAAAGTTTTTTAGGTTGTGTCATTTCTTAGTTTCAATTCCTGTCCCAAATCTCAATTCCATGCCCTGTTATAAATATAATACATAGCAATTCAATGCAGATTTATGACTGTAGTTTTGTCTCTGTTTGGAGAAAATATGCTGGAGAATGAAGTGTTTAAGATTATTGAACGCTGTGAATATTGACTTGGGAAATGAGAGAGATGAACTAATATAAAGTTAGTTTAGTAATCTAAAACCTTAATAGATCCTTTTAGATTATGAGTTCAATTTTTAAAGGAGATATTTATACTAGAAAGAATAATCACAAACTTTAAAACTAAAATACCTAATAATAGAGTTTGATTAATATTATAAAGAAAGATAATTCATTATGCATGCATAAATTAATAATTGTGTGTGAGAGAAGTCGTTTTTGTATTCATAGCTGGTGATAATTTGCATTTGTTCTTGCAATTTTCCTTTGGATTTTTTAAAACAAATATTTATTAAATTAATACATTGCTGATTAGCCATCTAGAGGCAGTTCCTGCTGGAAGAGAGTGGGATAGTGTGTTGAGTAGGGCAATAGTTTTGAATCTAAAACTAAAACTATTATATAAACCGACTAATAGTTTCTAATAATTCAATTTTTAATTTTAATTAATTTTGTAAATTAATTTTTTAACTTAATAGTATAAATAATTTACAATTATTGAGTATTTATAATTTTAGAAAATGTTGCTTTTGATCTTTAATATTATTTTTTAAAAGGTAATTATAGTTTTTATCATAGATAAGATTAATTTATTACTTTCTTTTTTTAAAAAATTAATTATTTCTGTGTGATTATACTATGCCCAACTAGTTATTTTTTAAAAGGAAATTATATTTTATTGTCATAGATAAGATTAATTTATTAAATTATTTTTTTTAAAAAAATAATTATTTCTGTGTGATTATACTATGCCCAACTAGTCTTAGTCCGTACAGTTGTGTCATGCACTCCTAGGCTGAGCTCAAGCTTTTCATTCTGTTTGAGTCTAATAGGTTGTATTTTAGGTTTATTTTTCCTCTTAAGTATATTTAGTGAGTGTAATATTTTTTTTAAAAGTTAGTAAAATTGACTTTGTTTCCTAAAACAACATATTTGTAATTTGTAAATTTATTTTCTAAATTTTATATAATTTAGAAGGCTTATCTCTAGTTGCCAAAATAATAAAAAATTAATTATAAAATTTTGTATCTTGAAAAATAAATAAAACTTTGAATGGCAGCCAAATAGTCCTTCTAGCAGCTTCTTAAAACTAGAGTTAAATTAAGGGGAAAACATAATCCCCTCTTAGTACTAAATGACATTTATTAAAAAATTACTCTCCACGTCTTCATTAAACGTAAATTGGCTTTCTGAGTGTTATTAAATATTAGAAAAAAAGTCAATAAAGATATTTTGAAATTTAAAAGGATAGAAAGGGTTTTTTAATTTAAAAATAATAGATTAGACATAAGTTTAAATCTCTCATTTTAAAATTTGGAGATAAAAAATGAAATTGCCCTTTGGTAATTTATTATTTCTACAAAGAAATTTAAGATTTGAGAAATGATTTTGACAATTTTCACTAAAATATTTACTATTTTCAGTAATAACTGAGTTGCAAGTAATTGTTTTAGTTATTTTTTACTTATGCAATATGATTTATGACTTATCAATGATTTTGACCATGCCACTAAGATATTTACTACTCCATATAACAACTAAATTACAAATAATTATTTTTGCCAGTTATTACTCCTACAATAGGATTTATCATTTGAACAATAATTTTGACTATTTTCGTTAAGACATTTACTACTTCTTATAATAATTGAGTTGTAAGTATTTTTTTAATTATTTACTATTCATAATGTGATTTACCACTTGAACAATGATTTTGACTACTTTTATTAAAACATTTAATATTATATGTGTAAGTAATTGATTTGGTTATTTACTACTCATGTAATAGGATTCACTACTTGAGTAATGATTTTAACTACTATCAAACCCTCCTACTCTCTATTCATTTTGCTCATCTCATTGCTTATTGCTCTTCCTTCTCTCGCCACAATTTTGCTTGCCCTTACTGTCTACATGCATGCCAAAGTTTTCGCCATTACTACTGTAGATCGTCTTCCTTGTCTTTAAAATAAAGAAAGTAGATGTGTGAAGAGAGAGAATGAGGGAAGTAGAGAATTGAGGTTACTGAAGAAGATGACTGAAAAAGGGTGAGGGTGAACAAGAGGTGGCAAGAAAGATAATTTGAGGAAAAAGATGAACAATGAGGAGGGAATGATGGTAGTTAAAATTATTGCTTAAATCATAAATCTTATTATTTGAGTAGTAAATGACTAAAATAATTACTTATAATTTAGTGTTACTAAGAGTAATAAATATTTTAGTAAAATTTGTCAAAACTATTGTTCAAGTCTGTAAATACTATTATATACTATTATAAGAATAATAAATTATCAAAAGGCAATTTCTTTTTTTGTCCCCAAATTTTGAGAAGACAAACTGAAGCTTAAGCCCAATTAGTCATCTTTAAAATTTAGAGATTTTTTTTTGTCATTTTAAATTTTAAAAATTCTTTATTTGTTTTTTTAAAATATTTGATAAAAGTTTAAAATTAATTGAGATATTTTGAAAAGAAATTATTGCTTTTCTATTTATTATAAAAATTAGTTAATTTTTTAATAGAATCACTTAATTATAATTAATATAAGATTTAATTGATTAATTTAAGTAAATTGAAGAGTATATAATATTTATTTATTTTTAAAAATTAAATTTAATTATAATTAATTGATCTATTTAATTTTTTTAATTTATTTAAAAATATAATAATTATCTTTTATAATTAGTATTAATAGATTACTGCATGACATGTTTATGAATAATAAATTGTAAATGCTTTCAACTATTTCTTTTTTATCCTGATAAGTTACCAGTTTGTGTTCTATATATAAAATTGAAGGGAGTTCCATATTTTATGTAATGCGAGGCTTAGATCCAATAAAAGAGGCTCAATTGAATTATGTTGTGAGAAAAGAAAGAGAAAGAACCGTGCATTATTTATGCCAGCGGGGGGCGTGGCAGAGCTATAAATAGAGCGTTAGAGGGAGTCGAGCAAGAGCGGGACGTGCAGCATCCCCCGTCTCCACGAAACATGGGTCAGGCATTTCGTCGAGCATCTGGAAGATTCCAACCTTCTTCCGCTGCCGATACGACTTCGTCGAAGCTCAAGAGCGGCTTCAATCTGCGGCCTCCACCTTCCGGCAAGCCGGAGATCACAAAGTCTGCCGAACAAGACGCACTGGAGGCGGGTAAGTATGTCTGTGCCAAGGGATTGTAGAATAGTATGATCCTTTCACTTCATTTCAGTTTTATATGTACAAACATATAGTAATTCCCGTAGTTGATGGATTATCCTGAGAATTTGATGCTCTGTTTCATTGCTGACGAGAACTTAAACAATGTGAGAGCTCATTGACTTTCGAGAGCTTTTTTTTTAAATTGATATATTTGATTCTTTTTTGTCAGAGTTCCTGGTGGCTTACCAAGGATTTTTTACTTAGATTTTGAAACAAACTGATTTTTGGCGTTTGTCTGAGTTGTCTGTTGTTGTTGTTGCCACTTACCATTTCATTGTGGCTGATAGTATTGTTATTGTTCTTGCTTTAAGGTAGTCGTCCTAGGATTAATGTTGACAACATCTTGGAAGGAAGAGATCCTAAATTTGATTCTATGCTCGGTCAAATGGTTGGTAGAATTACATCAAAGCCTGGAGGGAAACTTGAGATGGGCGAGGTGAGTGCACGATTCTTTCCACTCCATACATAAAATATTAATTTGAAACCTCTTCACAATAAATAGGACTAGGAGTTTCTCACTGCAGGGAAAAAGGGAATTGGATATTCAGTACTAGAATATATGTTGAGCTTGGTATGCCGGTTGGCCAAAAAGAACAACTAAAAAGGATCTTGGTATGCTGACTTAGCAAAAAGAATTGAGATAGCTGAGGTCCAAGGGAATCACTTGCCCGTATAATGCTTTATATCTCTCAAGGACATAAAATCTTTGAATAAAATTCAACATTGGCGATATGTGCAGTTTGATCTTTGTCTTAATTTTTTCTTGGCTACTAATAAGCAACTAGATGTTCTAAATTGGTTGACAGCTGCACTGTAGTTTCTCCATCAACACTTGCAGTTCATGGTATATTTCCTTTGTCTACTAGTGAAACTAGGATGTTATCATTGGCATTGAACAGATTTCAGAAATTTATTCAAGGGTACTTCACATTCTAACTGATACAAATTCACAAAATGCTGCAGTCAGTTGTGACTAACACAGCCTGAAGTGTTGCATCTGGCATAAGGAAAAGTCTAAGACAACCTGAATCGCAAAACATGTCCTGGTACTAATTGTTTTGCTGAGACGAGCTCATGCCGTGGTTTTATTTTATGGTTACAGGCCTCGGTACAGAAATATAACAGGCCTATGCCAAAATTACGAAACACAAAACCAGAATCTAGCAGGTACGAGGAAAGGCCTGTTCCTTCAGGCACTTTAAATGTAGCACAGTTAAGGCATGCCATCCTCCTTCATGAAGGCAAGACTGATGATCACAACGGACGAATGGATGTCCACCAGATTGCTGAAAGATTCCAGGTTGATACTGTTCAGATTCAAAAGATCTTGCAGTTCCTATCACTCCCTCCTGAAGATATGAATAGAGAAAATAAGAGAGACCTTGAAGCCGAGTGACCTTAAGAGAACTACTAACAAAGAGCCACTTCTAAACAGGTTTCAGGACTAAATGGGGTCTTACCCTATGGAAAATGGTCAAAACCTTCCACAGGAACTCGAACGTGATACTGTGAATCTGAGGTGTGCATCGACTATTAGGTGACTCTGTGTTGTTCTGTTGTTATCACGGAGAAGCCCAAGTACTTAAAGTTTGTTAGGATATTTCAATGTCCAGAAAAGTTTGTCCTAGTTATGGATATTTTATCCAGGGGGAGTTTTAAAGAGCCGCAAACCAATGTTTGATATCATGTTCTTTCATTCTTCAGGCTTATAATGCCAACGAATCTTTGACTCGAGCTGTTTTGTTTATTTGCCATAAATACGGAACTCCAAAAGTGAGTTGTAAAAAAAATAGAAAGAAGAACCGTGCTAACCGTGTCTATATCCAATTCATATTTGAGTATAAATGAAAATAATGTTGGAAATTTGTTCATTTTTGTCAATCCTAATTGAAAATGCGGTTCTTTGTTGTAACCTGTTACCTCTCATTCTAGGATAGAAATGGCGAAATAAAAACAAAAACCACATGTACATCATTCTCTCATTAAAAATCAAATACGAACGTAGGTAATTTTTTTTTTTTGTTCTTTTAAAAAGGAGCTATATTTTGAATATAATGTGCTCAGATTACTATTGGAACTTTTTAGTTTAAGAATAATAATGAGAACACACACAACCGAACTGCAGCAAATCAGCAATATGTCGTCGCCATTACAAACTTGGTCTTTGCCGTGAATCTCAACCCACTTAACTAATCAAGAAGAAAAAATAGGCAAGATGTAGATGCACTATTTTGCGAAAATTTGCTCTGGGATATCGACAAAATCATTATATCAATATTCCATTCAAGTAAACTTACAATTCAGTTTCTAACAAGTCACATTGTCTATAAAACATAAATAATGTGACTCGCGCATGGAAAAAAATATTTAGTTGACATCAATACCATGAACCATTTGAATGGTATGAATCTACCATTGACAGTTTCCACGAAGAAAAGGAAAAACGAAGAAACAGTATACTATGATCAGCTTCGTCCCTGAACTTCCCTCCATCTTAGGAACTAGTTATCTTATCAGCTTTAACTATAAGGCTATGAGTATGACTAGAAAATCAGCATGTTCATCTCGCTTTTCTTCCTATCCTACGAGGGATTTAATCATCTCAACTTCTAGAGCTTGGCCAAAAAATGATGTGAATAATCGTTGGAAAAAAAAAAATAGAAGCTCAAAAATCATGTCATTGCAGACTCCAACCAATCTGAAGTCAATTCATACGCAACAAATGTAACAGCACCTGCTGGTGCAGCTTTTATAGTCGAAGGGACAATCCCCTTGTATAGACCAGCCCAACCCTCTAACAGCAGTATCCGTTGCATAGCATCATACATGTTTCGGTATGCGCGATGCTCAACTCGAGCTCCATATCTCGGATGCCTTTGAAGACCTTCAATCTGCAGAAAACGATGATTAATGATGAGCATCAAGCGGGCTAGTACATTGTCTTGTAAATGTCGTCATATACTTGTTTCAGATGACACAAAAGGAATCAATTTCGAAGCATAAGGTCAAAACCAGTTGATTCGATGTCCAATTAGATGGTGTTAGTTACAAGGAGTAAAAATGGAAAAGGCCTATATTAGATATGTTAAGTGTTTGCTTCCATATTTTTCAATGAAAATATGAATGTAAATATTTTTATCAATTTGATACCACATTATTAACTCCATCAATAAAGCTCTTCCACATGTCAAATTTTAATTGAACAGGTTAATACCAAATATCTAAACCAAAGTTTTGTCGTTCAAAAACATGTAGAGATCTACCTGAAATCTTTTCTTCACAACATCAAGGGGATGACAGACGAGTTTGGCACATGTCCCAGCGGCCAGCCCACAAAGAAAAAGCTGAAAGCTAGAGAGTCCATCTTCTGTGGAGGACAAGCTTGTGTTGGAATATTCGTAACGATTCCATGCCTATAATAACACATGATATATGACAAAAAAATACGCAAGTTTCAAAACAAATTGCTCACAAAGAAAAATAGAGGAATACTCAAGTTTCAAAACAAATTGCTCACAAAGAAAAATAGAGGAATACCCATCAGCATGGGAGATGAATCCAACAACTCAATCCTTCATGAGGTTACCGCAAGAGGAAAACTTAATATATTTACAATTCTGCAGTGAGATAATTCCAAGTTGACCTTTCTGCCACTATTTAGCACCAATTTTATTTTAAATGAACAACATGAGGGTCTTATGCAAGGCATAATGCATAATTAATCGCACAGATTCACTATCAAACTAGCACAAACTACTGTCTATAGCTTCAGTGAGCGCATATAACTTGTATTGTGTACGCATGACAGGAGTCATGTAAATCATATAGTAATTCATAGATATAGAAGAATTAAGCATCTCTATCTACAATGGACATTCTACATTGAGTGAGAAACCTAAAGGAACACCCAGACAACGATTGGATAAAAAAAGTGCATAAGAAGCAAGAATCACCTCCAGTGCAGGGTTAGAGAAAATAACCAAGTCAGCTTCACAATGATCTAAATAAGCTTAATGCACGCAAAGCATAGTGACAAATAATAGGAAAAAGCAAAAAACATCAGCAGAAAAGACTGGAATTTTACCATGGTCCAACGCTTAAATGTATCATAGGTTCCAAATTGTAGGCCTGCGTAAGGTATAATCTCAACTAGTGTAGGTGATAATCCAGCATACAAACCTTGAAAGCCACGAGTCCCAACTATATCAAGGAATGCTGATCTCATATTTGGATATACCTAAATGGTAGAAAACATGTTTACAAAGCATCATTACAAAAATCAGGTGCATAAACACCACGTCAACCTCTAATTGAGTAAGAGAGAAATGGAATTTTGTCGAGCAGAAAAGAGTGTGGCCACAGACTTTTGGCATCTCACTACCTCTGTGGCAACAAACAGAAATTGAGTGTGGTGCAACTTTAAGCCTTTGGAGTGGTTTAGAACCCTCGGCACAACAAGTTATGTGCACTTGAGGAATGTCAAATTATTTAAAGGGATTAAAGTTAGACTTTAAGGTATAGACCAATGGAACTAAATGATAGCTTAAAAACTATATTGGGAAATTTAACTAATTAGACAATGCATCTAATCAGAAAATAATGTTTATACCTTAGGTTCACCTTGAGAAGCCAATATAGTTCGGAGTAGATCAAAGGGATACGACCCTACAGTAGCTGCACACCCAGCTAATGCCCCACTGACATAAGATAGATATGGGCTCAAATGAATGTGATTCTCTGTAGCAACAGAAGATACATGATAACATAAACCCCAAGTTGAAAAAAAATACAGGACACTCAGCACAAAAAATATCTCTAACATTAGCATTGGCATAGGTTTTGACCAGCACATATACTATATGCACACAATTATACTACCAACAGCTTTCTTCTCTAAAACACTTATTGCTAGCTAATATGCTGAAGTCCATTGGGCAACAATTGAACTACAAAACATATACCTGTCTTGGAAGAACCAGATGCGAAAGTCTTCAACTTATGTAAGACTGTAAATTGTATGGCCGTATATGGCATAACCATGAGCAAGGCTGGCACATTGCCCCGCCAAAAACCCTGAAACAAACAAGTTAAGGACGGTAAGACATGTCACAGTAAAAATAAATAATATGTATTTTGCCTCCAGACAAAGAAAAACAGAGAGATTTTCAAAGCCATCACTAACAACCAAAGCCAATAGACAAATTTTATGAGGAGAATAGGAAGGTGAACATTATAACGCATTCTTTTATTGAACGCATGTAAGCGCATATTTCACATCTCTCAATAAAAAATGAATGAATAGGGAGGAAACCATTTGATTGGGATTACTAGGTGCATTGCTTGGAAACAAGCACCTCAACTATTTAAAGTTCCCAAAAGGATCATACTAGAAGTAAATGGGCAAGAAGAGTTCATGTTCAATGTGTTTTTTGTCTAAAAATATTACTATTGCCAAATTGTTGCACATAACTGCATAGATAAACAGGAACATGGGAGGAACAAGCATTAAGAAGCTCTGCTGCTTTCAAGCTGTGTGAGGTATGATACATAAAGGTGATACGTAGGTACATTTGAACGGACAATATACATTTTGGTTTACTTATGCAAGTAGATCACCTTTATTTACATCATACATTTACTGATATATTACGGATTTTATTTTTAAAAGCATACAAGTGGAAGAACAATAAATGTACGAATAATTATAATATAGAATCATAAGTATGCTCATTTTCCAATACATGTAAGGCATTGATAAAACTACTGGATAAACTTTGGGAAGACAAGATTTGAGGAAAAATTAAACAATGATAAAAGAAGCTGAGCTTCCCTACCTTTATACCTTCCTCCCTAAAAATGTCTTTACTAGCTTGAACTATCCCAGTATATTTTGATGGTACGTACAATTGCTTCCGTACTGAAGCCCATGAAGATGTCGGCTCTAGTTGAACCTGTAAAGAAATGAGGGGAGACAAAAGAAAAGGCATCTTCAGCTTATTGCTCAACTTGAAGGCAGACATTTGAAAATTGGTACAAATCTAAAAATCAAAATAAGGCAAAACTGGAACACACAATACATTTATTATTGTAGATATATAGAAAACCCCATTAGTTGTCAAAAGCCATAATGACAATCGACTTTATGTTCATAATGTCCCAATCTCTTGTCAGCAATTCACACCATCCTCTTATTCACGCTAAATTGCCTGGCTTATAAGATACAAGATCTGCCTCAAGCAACATCCAGATGGCCATAAACCATATTATTAGGAAGTTAATCTGTTTGAAGTCCTCGAAATTTCAAACAAAATTAACTTTCCAAACCAAAACTAAGTCCACATTTTATACATTCCAACACAAAGGAAATTGATTTAAATCATTTGAAACAAACGTGACCATTAAAAGTTTTGCCAGGCAATAGCTAATATCCCCTCTTCCTTCTACCATCCCTCTACCTAAACAGAAGAGGAAAGAAATGTAGAAGAGGAGGAGATCCAAATCTCCGTCTTACTGAGGCATTCATCTGTCTTTTCTTTTCCAGTTGCCATGCTACCAGCCTACCACTCCCCGTGGAGTTTCTCGCAGCTTTGTTGAACAACAGCGGTTAATAGCAACGGAGGATTCATAATAGAGTTTAGCTTGAAATTACCCAAACGAGTTCACTTAAATTTCACGGTCAGAAAGACGCAACGGACCAGAACTGACCTGGAATCGAATCTTAATAACATCAAGCGGCGATGTCACTGTCCGTGATATACCACCGGAGATTGCCCCAGCAGAAGAATCAATAATAGCCCGATTTAGCTTGTTCGGCTCGTCCATTGCCAGTAACACACTTCCCCTCCTTCAACTCTACAACCTGCCAAAGGACCGCCACCAATTCAAGAAACTTGTACATGCCATATTAAAAATATACCAGAAATCTCACAGCACCAATGAAAAAAAAAAACAAAATAAAGGAAGGAAGAAACCAACGTCAACAATGCCAGAGAATAAGAAGTATAAGTGAAGAAAATAACAATCGTATCACGAACGATTAGCAACAAACAGCATGTCACAGATGCTCCAGAAAACTAGGGTTCCTCTTCAATTACGCAAGATCATCGAGAATTATAGAAATCAAAAGTTCAGAGACAAAAAAAGCGTCCGAGTTTCTGAACAATTGATACAATATCAGCTAATGTTTTTACCTGGAATCAAGGAATAGAGCCCCCATTCATATATTATAGGGATGAAGAAAAAGAAGCAGTGCCTTTTGTTGCCGCCTTATCTTAGAAAGAAAACAACAGGAAGGATCGTCTTCTTCGGGTCGGATGAATTTATTTTGCAGGATTCTGACGAAGAGAGATCGTTGAAAACCGTAGTTGAGTATTGACTGCAGATGAAGAAGAATTTAGGCGTAGTGTGTGGTTGGCATGTAGTTTTGAAAATAGATTATGAGGTCAAATCATATAATTGCCAAATAACAAATTTTTTTAAAAATCAATTTTAAAACACAAATTATAGTTTGAGGACTCAAACTATAATTTGTAATTAATTGTTTAAGTTTAAGCTTCTGGGCTTTGTCCGTAATATGTATAACATATATTTTAATTAATATATAAATATATAAATTTATGTATTATATAAATTTTTAAATTATCCATATAAATTTAAATTAAAAAATACTATTTAAGTGAGAGAAAAATTAAAATTAAAGTAAATATTATAAATTTATATCTTGATCAAACATATATATATGTATTATTTTTTAATCACTTAAATAAAAAATTAAAAATAAAATTTATTCCTTATATAATTATAATATTAGTTTATGTTATTTTTATTAAATTGTTTATGAAAAAATGATTTTGCTACTAATCATCTAAATATATCTATTTTTAAAATTTATTCTTCTCAAAATCTATTATTCCTAAAATCTATTTTTCACAGTCTATTTTTCTCAAAATCTATTCTTTAAAACCTAATCACGTGATTGCAGGACTGAATCTTCCTTTTCTAAGTTAATATAATAATTTATTTTAGGAAAAAATCTTAGAATTACTTGTAATTAACAATATTAAAGAAGAAAAGGTTGTTCGTTTTTGCTTCTAAAGTTGGTTTTAATTTGATATTACTACTGTAGATAATAGATATAAATTATTTTTTTAATAGATTTAAAACATGACTAGGTACGTAGGAGTAGTATTAAAACTGATACACGCAAGCGCAGTTAGTTATTCAAGCAGTTTAAAAAAGCCATTAAATAGAATAAATTATAATACTTCTTATACTATTCCTCGTCCTCTTTATAAAATATAAATAATAAATTATTAAGTAAAATTATCAATATACTAATTTTATTTTTCATTTTTTAGGTGTGGTAAATATTTTAATATTATAATTAATATAATTTTATCTATAATATTTTAATTTAGTATAATTCTTTATATTTGAAAAATATAATTATAAAAAAATTATATTAAATTAAAAAAATTATAGATAAAATTATATAAAATTAAAAAAATTATGGATAAAATTATATTATAAATAAAATTAAGACATTAGTCGTATATGATAAATAAAATTAGGATAATAGATATTATTTTACCCTAAATTATTTAGATTAATAAGTTAGTTAAAATTAATTAAAAATAATAAATATATAAAAAAGTAAATTATTTTTAAAAAGTACACTTATTTATAGATAAGGATGAGTTGGGGGAGAATGATAGAGAAGATGAATGAGAAAAATAGATAAAAATGATATGTCATTGGAGATAAAATAAAAAAATACATAAAATTAAATTTTTAGAAAAATATGAGGCGTAGCTTATAAAAAAGAATCGACTCATTCAAAAAACTGTAATTTATAAAAAGTGTAAAAGAGTATATACTAAAAAAAACAGGAGCCTATACCGAAAAAAAATAGCAGCAATAATCAAATACAAAAAAGTGTAAGAGGGTATTATTTAAATACTTAATTAGTTAATAAAAATATCAGATATAGATTATTGTTTTTACTCGATGAAACAGAGAGAAAATTAAGATTGGGCTTAGTTTGACCAATTGATCATGACCTTATCTACCCTTAATTAGAACTAAATCGTGTCAGTCTTTGGCAAATGCCAAAGGGCAACAACGTCACATCGTATAATATATAATTAGTTAATTAATTACATAAAGTGTTGTGTCCTATAAAAGGATTGGACTGTGGTTGCTGTTTAAAGGAGGGAAAACTCCTCGAGCAAAATAAAAATATTTGAAGATATTCTTTTCATAACTGGAAATAAAAACTTTAATGAAAAGTTATTTGTTTTTTCAAAAGAAGATAGTGGAATTAAAGGGTATGTGTCCATCATCTTCTTTATTCCAATCTTGTGTTTTTTTTTTAATTTATTTTGATTACATCACACAGAGTTCTAGAATTTATGGCTACTAGTTAACCTCAAGCAAAATATAATTATCGAATGAATAAAACTATTATAAAAGTAATTACTTGAGGGTAATTCAAAGGGGCCATGATTGAAGTTCAGATATTTATATTTTGAGTTTAAGGCTCTCCTAAAAAAATAAATATCTTTAAAATTAATTTGATAATTTGATCCGAATGGTAAGTGATTTAGTATTACTTAAATGAGGTTTCGAGTGAGTTTGAGTATATTTATCCCCGTTAAGAGACTCATCCACCATAATCAGGTGGATGACACAGATCAGATCCAGATATAGTCAGGGTAAAACTTTGATGAATTTGATGGATAACAAAAAAAAATTTGATAATTCAATGATCATAAGATAAACTGAATAAGCAAGTGGGCCTTTGGAATAAGTGTTATACCTTTTTTTTTTTGTTGTACAAAATAAAGTTAGGTGAGTTCGTCATTAATCCTCTACTAAAATTAGGATATAGCTATAGGGTTTAGAGAGTATTTATATGAGACTTACGAGATCATATACTAAATGAGTTCTCACAACAGTAACGAGAATTAAACTCATATCCTTATAAGATATGATATAATTTTATTTTTTATTATTTGTACTAACTCTAATTGGTATAAGTATTCTATTTTTAAGATATTTTTTCTACATAGCCACTTAGCCATTTAACTTTAAATTGATGGATAACCAAAAAAAAAAACTTTGAGTTAATGGACATAATTTGTCTTATAAAAGTACTCTGGGATATGGAAATTGGAAAGTTTTTGTCATAAGAAAAATTGTGTAGCTTTATTTGGAATCTAGAAAGTGTTTGACCATAGCCATCTTTTTAATTTTTTTGCTATCTTTTTATTTATCATATAAAAAATGAGCAAAAAATGCCACTTAAATTAGTTATAAGATTTAAAGGGTATAAATTTTATAATTAATAGTCCTCCAAATCCTTAATACTAAATATATTTAATTAATTTAATTATATTAAATAAATTAATTAAATTAATTAATTTAATATATCTTATTTAAAATACTATAATTATTTTTATAGATTTCCTCTCTCATTCACTTACGTGATTATTATTGAATGAGTCAGTAATTTATAATATATATAAAAAAAAATATTATATTTATATTTGACATTAATTTTTTAATTAATTTATATATTAAAAGATTGGATGAGTACACAATATCTACAATTTATTTAAAATTTTATATTTTTATTATCACATTTTCCTCTAGTTATAAGGTCCTCACCGGTGGTCCTTAAACCGATAGCTAAAATTGTAATATACGCTTCTATAGACACGATTTGATATGTCCAGATGTAAGGTTAGGATCATGGCCTACCAAGGAAAAGAGAGAATGTTGTTTCATTTTCACAGCCCAATAAGAAGGGAACATAAATTTGACGACACGCTCCCTTGTTTGTTTTATTTAATGTTGATGTGTCAATCACGTATAACACCTCTTCTATACCTCCAAGGGACTCAGCTCTATCCGTTAGGGCCAGACAAGAAGTGGAATATACCTTAGAGAGGATGGATCGTGGCCTTGACTTGATTTACTCATATTATTTAAAAATTAGATAATCACTTTATAAATATTAATAAAATAAATATTTATAATAAATATTTATTGATTTTATTAAATAGCATATTTTATTATTATCTCTATGAAATCCTTTTAACATGTATAATCTTTAAGAATAAGCTAAAAAAATATTTATAAATTTAAAAATTAGTTAATTAAAATTTTATATTTAAAATTAAAATAATTAATTTGTCCATATCTTTTTCCTAGTTATAAAGATTTGCTTTAGGGGGGATTGAAATTTGTGGCAAATAGTAAAAGGACAAAATCGTGGGTCTGTGTCTTGTTTTATTCATGCATTGTCCCATCGTCCAACAACATTATTATGTTAGGTGCCATCAACATAGCACTAAAAAATTTCATTTTTCTTAACATGAGAAGGGTTTTGTGACATTTTGAGCTATATATTGTTGGCAAATAATCATTTGCTAGAAGTATTCCACTCGATGTTTTCTCAATGTTTAATCGAAAAAACACAAAAAGCAAATGGCATTTTAACAATTTCATAAGGAAGAAGTCCATAAGGATGAATATTTGGGCCTTGACGTCTCCAAAAAAAACTCCAATGGTAAGAAAGGCCATGCACTAATGGGCTTTGAGCCCATACAAGGGTCTATTCTCAAAACTGAAAAGCCCATGTATATTGAATCTATGAGTATGATATAAACATATAGTACCTATTACCTATCGTCCGTAGGTTTAACTAGAGAATGGGTGGAATATGCAATTATTTAGAGTATGTATGATCTATGGGGAGTATCACTTTGTTGTGGTTCCAGTCTTGACACCTAGAGAGGCATTCTAATTCCTAAATACTTAGGTTTACGTTTGAGGGTAATAGACAACTCGTCATACTCTACATTGGTATCGCCCAGGTAGAAAGGAGACTCCACATTACCCTTAGATCGTGGGTGAGCCTAACCCATTTAAAAAAATTATATAAAAAAAATATATAGTACCTATTTGGATAGTTCCATAAGCTTGGATTCATTTGCCTTTTGACCTAAACTTTGGGTTGGGCTAAAAGTTAAACAAATAGTTTTCAAAATTCCATAAGTGCTTATGCATCAAAAAATGATTCAAACTTAAATTTCAGACAAGAGAATGGGAATAGTTTTTGGATAGGAAAAAAACTTATAAACAGTCTAATTATTATTTTTTCCCTATATTTTTCCATTTTCTCTCATCCCTCTGTCGACACCTCTCTTCTCTCATCGTCGCTTCTTCCTACTCACTTCTATCGCTGTCATCACTAGCTGACTTCTATCACCGTTTTGTCTCTCCTGTCTCCTCTCTACTGCTGATAGTCTCTGTTTGACAACTTGTAGATGTGGTCTCCGTTCTCTGAAAGTTATTGTTGGGGGAAGTCGTAGAGGTGCTTTCGCGTCTTCTTCTTCTCATTGTTGACTTCTTTAGATCTCGTGATTGAAGGTGGAGGCAGTGGGAGCAGCATCGCTAGGCTATGGAAGTGGTGGGAGCAACGTCACTAGGTTGTGTAGTAGTGTAGTCGTCGAGGGGAGCAAAAGAGGATGATGAATAGTAAATGATAAACAATAATTAATAATAAATAAATTAAACTAATTATTTATCTAAATATTTATTTATTAAGAATATTTTTTTCTATAAATTATTCTCTATAAGAGTTTATTTAGAATTATTTTTAAATTATTTGTTCTCTATAAATTATTTTCCAAAAGGCAATCTAAAGAGGCTCATAAAATTATATTTAGCATTAGCTCTAAAGGGACCGAAGGGCTAGTCCCTGAATACCATTTAGCATATGATATTATCTCAAATATAATTACCTTTCTTTTAATTTTAATCGAAGTAGAGGACAGTAAGGACAGAAGCTGAACCCTGTCGAATATATGCAGATCTGTTAGCTCATTATCTAAATCCTTACGATGGTGTGGAACAGAATATCCTTTCAAATGTGGAGAAGTTTGTTTTGCAATTTAGGTCTATTGGGTTGCTAAATATGTACAGAGGGAATTAGGTGAAGTTAAATGTAAATCCTCAGATATTTCTACTTCTGCGGTGCCCGTCCGAAGTCCTCTGAGTGCAAGAGCTCTGAGCCTTCCATTGGATTCAATTCCACACAATAAACGTATAAAGCTTGATGGCTATCCAATGACTTGTCAGCAAAGCAGTATCCACGATGATAGGGAAGAGATCCCTAGAGGGTTCAAAAAGGGGCGAATAAGTCAAAGGCAGTGGCTGCAGAAGAAAAGGCTATAGAAACCAAATGGATATAAAGTCACGGAATAGGAACCAAGAAAAAACGGGTTCTGTGCATGAGGTTAATGAAGTTAAGCATCTTCCAAAGAAACCTGAAACTTGTGCGAAGAGTGAGAAACCTACGTTTTTAATTGTTAGATTCCCTTCTAAATCAGCACTTCCGTCCTTTTCAGAGCTTAAAGCAAAGTTTGTACGCTTTGGACCCCTTAATCTTTCAGCAACCCATGTTTCTTGGAAATCTTCAACATGCATTGTTGCCTTCAAATGCAAATCTGATGCTTTGGCTGCCTATAATCATGCAACCCAAAAATTTCTCTTTGGCAATGCAAATGTACATTACCAGTTGCAGGCATCAGAAATCACCCCCTTACAATCACAAATATCTGTTGATCAGCTCGTGAATCAAACCTATGGAAAGGATTTACCGTTGCCAACCATGATAACTGGTGCTCCTACGAAACCAACGATTCAGCAAAAGACGCAACAAAAGAAGCCTCAGGCATATGTGACTAGGCACATTGCAGTTGTGCTAGCCAAACTCCGTCCTTGAAATTTGTTGTGGATGAAAGTGGAAGTGGGAGTAAAGAGCGGCTGGTCATTCGAAACAGCGTTAAATGCTCTAATTATGATGATCCCTATGTTAACAATTCATCTCCTTCCTCAACTCTTAGACCCTTACGCGCTCTTCCTGTTGATATGTCTAACATTACTGGTGACTGTCTATTTGATAAATCTGTTGAACTTTCTAATGATCGATCTTCTCAATCAGCTGGCATGAACACCGTTGCTTCCACTCCCACACAAGGCATTGACATCTCCCAACAAATGATCAGCAACCTAATCAGGTGTAACGAAATCATAAATAACTTGAAGTCTGCATTGGGATATGTTCCTTTACATCTCTGATTACTCACAGAAATATTGTGGAGTGCATAGTTATTGAACCAGGTTTGGAATCAAGATTGTTCAGTAGAAGAGAGTAGTCATACTATGTAGTAGTAGGCAATGGATTTTGTATCACTAACCATGACAGCACGCTGCAGCTAGAATACTTGTAGACGTAGTTGCTACATTAATATATCTTTTTATAATTCTGATGCAGATGCTTGGGTTGAAGAAGGAAAGGATTAAGTTGCGTGAATTTTATTTTGTGATGCGTGTGTATTGTAATTAGCTCTTCATAGTTCATGCATTGATGTTCACCTACAATTTTATTATTGTAGTTGGCCTAAATATATAGGTAGTTTCAAAGCCAGTGGAGGGCTTCTGGAAGACCGATGAAAGACCCAGATTCACTTTAAAGACCATGAGTAACTTTGAAAGTGCTACGCTTATTATGTGCCTATAGTTTTTCCTGGTTTTGTATAAAGAAATTGGATGGATTAACCTTTATACCAGTTTGGCCGGTTATATAATGAATTTGTTATTGCATGTAGTTGAACTGATCTGATCTGATTAGATAGATGATCAATGAATCAAATCTCAGATAGTTTGGATTGTTTTTTTTTTTTGGGTCTGTAAATGACAAAAAGGTGAGTTTTTTCTTCCTTTTATCTTGTGGCAAGGCAATGTGAAAGAGTAGGGAAGGTAGGAGAAGACCATGTGCTCTGCTAAGGAATATGGAATATGAACAGCAAGTATACAAAGGTGATGTGTTTTAATACCAAATATGGAGTATGTAGGATAAAATTGTACAAACTACAAATATGCACAAAGCATCGTATGCCGTGTTCCCTGGAGTTGATTGGAGGAATGTAAAATTATTAAATTAGATAGACGAAAAGGCAATATAAAAATAATAATAAAATAATGATAATATTATATTCATCAATTCTTGAATGGGGGGAACCTTCTTATTTCTGTTTCCTTAGTAGTGAAGGCCGCAAAAAGAAAAAGATGATAAACTTGAGGGTGCTCAATACGCGGGAAAAGCAACGCTGAAGCATTATTTTCAGTTTTCCAGCGTATATACCGCGGTTGCTCAGGCTTTTTCTTTTTTGTATTTTTTCTTTATTTTCCCCTTATAAAAATTGGGAGAGAATATTTGATTTAATATAAACTCAAATATTTGCTTTTGTGAGTTTGCATGGTGACGATTACGCGCACGATATGACCTGGTCCCTCGGAATCAATCCCCCTCACGTCTGGGTTTTTAGCCGATGGCTTATAATTATTTCCGATATTCTCTACCAAATTACTGTATATTAATCTAGACTGGATCTTTTTAGGCCCAATATTATTTTTTTCTTTTTATTTAAATACAACCTACTCACAATAACTTAATGCAATTTATTCATTTTCAAAATAAAAAAAAGGAAAAAGAAAGAGTGACATAATTTATTTAAATAGCTGTCAACGAAAAAGAATGATTAAGAATACAAGCTTTCCACTTAAAAAAAGAAAATGTTAAAACTGACGCGTCAAATACGGAAGATTATCCAGCGCCAGGAATATTCCTGCTTCCTTCTCGTTTCGTATTAATTAAGAGGACGAGGTCCCATCTCCATTAATTGAGAATCAAATTTATAAATACCTTCTCCCGTCTCAACTTTCATTATCATCCTCTTCTTCGTTCTTCAAAACTCAGCACGCAGCACACAGATATGGAATACTTACCTTTAGAGCTTACGCTGATTTCCGCTAAAGATCTTAAAGATGTCAACCTTCTCTCCAAGATGGATGTTTACGCTGTCGTTTCGATTTCCGGCGACGCCTACCAGAACCAGAAGGCCAAGACTCCCGTCGCCAGAGACGGTGGTACCAGCCCCACCTGGAATTACCCTATGAAATTCAACATCAACGAGTCGGCGGCACGCCAGAACCGTCTCTCCATCGAAATCAAGCTCAAATCTGAGCGTCCCATGGCCGGTGACAAGGACATCGGTGTTGTCCACATCCCAGTCCAAGAGCTCCTGGATAACACCGGCGACGGCAAGTCGGCGCAGTTCGTCAGCTACCAGGTTAGGAAGCCCTCGGGCAAGCCCAAGGGATCGTTGAATTTCTCTTACAAATTTGGGGAAAAGGTCACCGCTCCGGTTGCTGCACCGCCGGCCGGGAAGGCACATCAGGAGGGAGTTTCAAAGGGTGAGCCAGTGATGGCATATCCTCCACCAGCGGCGGGATCCAGCTCGATGCCAGCGTATGCCGCCGCGCCATACCCTCCGCCACATGGAGCATATCCTCCTCCGCCTCCTCAATATGCAGCTGGTTACGGGTACCCGCCACCGCCATACCAGGGTGGGTATCCCCCGGCATATGGCGGTTACCCGCCAGCTCAACCGGGTTACGGGTATCCGCCGGTTCAGCAACCGGCGAAGAAGAACAAGTTTGGGATGGGTTTGGGTGCCGGATTGTTGGGGGGAGCTCTCGGCGGTTTGCTGATCGGAGACATGGTCTCCGATGCTGCTTCTTACGATGCTGGGTATGATGCTGGCTTGGATGATGCTGGTGGATTTGACTTCTGATCAGGTCTTTTTTTCCCCCTGGGTTGTAGTTTTGAGGTAGTAATATTTTAACTGATAATCTGCTTTTGAATGTATAAATCATGTTGGATTTTGAAGTGATCGATGTGAATTATATGGATCTTGTTCTTGCTTGTGATGAAGACGATGAAAAATATGTGATATACTACTTCTACTTCTGAGCCTTCGAATCATTCTATCTCCTGCAAATGGATGTGTTCTTCTGTATTCATAGCAAAAAGAAAAAGAAAATATAACATTTATAATATAAAAATTCGAGCTGGAACATAATCAATGACTAAAACTAAACCTTTGATAAGAAGGAACTATTTTTTAACTCGTTTTAGAAGTAAAGCAGTGATGAATTGTGAAGTTGTAAACCCTGGCATAATTATACGAATGAATGAAAATATAAATGCTTTTGAAATTGAGAGATGGAAAATTGCATCCCCGTTAACAAAGACCTGAAGAAGCATCCAAGAGCCTCTGCAAATTATGTCTTGGCCTTTACCGTGGTTAGAGAGAGTGACGCTGAGGTCGATGTTGATGATTTCACTGAACTTTAATTAATTGTAATGGGCTAGCCACGCTATTGAAATGGTAGGGGGAAGTCAACATTCCGCAAATGGTGTCCTAACTTGCTGCTTTAGTTATGTAGGGTGACAACATCAACATTAGCGACTTTCATTGTTCATTATATATATATATATATATATATATATATATATATTATTTTATCTCATAAATATATATGTTATTTCATATAAATATATGAAATAAATTTTATCTCAAAATGTAAAAATATTTTATTAGAGTTTATAATAGAGGGTATCTAAACCCTTTTTTTTCGGTGGATATTTAAACACAATATTCATGTTATAGTTTGATAATTAAAAGGAACGTCAAGGTTAATCTTGAATCCCCCAGGAAATGAACAAAAGGATCTGGTTTTTATACCATATGCTAGTTCCTTGATATTTTCCATACAGCCAGAAACGGATACATAAAGCCTAGAGATCAGCCAAGAATAATCTCTTTGCCCTTTAAAACTAGTCTTTGAAAACTCCTCAACTCCCTAGTCTTTGGGTTAACGGTTAAGCTGACCCCAACACTATTCAGTAATTTTAATAAATAGTATAATGGACCCTTTAAACAAGGTGTAACTTTTGAAAGGATATAATCAGCTTGGGAAAAGAATTTAATAACTGCAATGACTTCAGGAAACCCAGTCTGCACAACAAATTAGGATCTACAAGAAAGCACAAAAAAAAGAAAGTATCGATTGGTTCAAAAGGCGGAAAAAGGGTTTGATGAAGGGAAAAGAATCAGAAGGAGTGTTGAGTGAGCATTTTGGGAAAAGGAACTAACGAGTATTTCTGTAATAGACGAATAGAGAGGTCCGAGCTACGGAGTGGCGTAGTTAAAGATTGTGATCGAGAAGGAGAGTGAGAGTGCGAAGAGAATCAGAATGTGTTTGAAGGGATCCCTGCAATAATCTTTCTCTCGTTTCTCTTCATTCTAAGACGGCGTCGGAAACCAAGCAGAGATGGCTGGAATCATAGACAGCCGCCCCCAGGTCCACTGACTCTGCGGATCATCAGTAACCTCCACTTGCTGGTTAAACTCCCCCACCGCGACCTTCAATCCTTGGCCAGAAGATACGGACCCATCATGTCCTTTCGGGTAGGACAGGCACCGGCGGTTATAATTTCCTCGTCGGAAGCTGCCGAATCGTTGCTCAAGACGAACGACGCCGTTTTCGCCTGCCGTCCCAAGTTTCAAGCCACCTTGCTACTTTTGGATCGAAGGGAATCGTGTTTTGCTAGTATTGGTCTTACTGGAGGAACATGAGGAAATTGTGTACCTTGCATCTTCTCAGAGCGTCAAAAGTGGGGTCTTTTACTCCTCTGAGGAGGGAAGAGTTGCAGACGATGGTGAAGTCCCTTGAGGAAGTTGCAGCGGCGCGTGAGGTTGTGGACCTTAACCAGATTCCACCGCTAGAGTATATCTACGGCACCCTGGCAGAGGACGAAGCTGATAGGGAGAGCGAGATGTAGATGTGTGATTTTTTCCCGTTTTTCTGACCTTCAGATGCATTGAATGGGAGAAACCGAAGTTAACCTCCATTGGGTTAATCAGCACTCAAAAAGCTATTTTAGGGTGTTGATTATATTTTTAAATAATTTAAAATATTAATTACATTTTTAAAATATTAGGCAGAGCTTAACCCTATATTATATTTATATAAAATTATATGTGTAGATATATTTTAGCAAGTGGCTGCTTCTTGTTGATTAGTCCCTTCTTCCTTCCTTTAAAAGAAAACAAAACTGATGTAACCTTTACAGTCTAACCTCTTCCACCATCATGTGCAATTACAATGTTTTACTTTTCAATCTACCTACATGCCCCCACAAGTCTTAGGTTTAAGGAGGTAACAGAACTTGTTTCCCCCCTTAATAATCAATAGAAAAAATTGGGGGGAAATTAACAGGGTAAATATTTCTAAAGTTTGATTTAGATCCTCCTCAATACAATTTTCAATGGGTTTTTTTTCCCCAATTTTCCTCACTAATATCAGAATATTTATTATTTACTTACTATTTATATTTCATAGAGAGAAAAGAAACATATGTTTTTTTTTATAAGAATAAACTTTCTCTTAAATTTAAAAAATCAGTTTAAAGCTTATATATATATATAGGCCATATTATATATTTCATTGCTTTCTAGCCGACCATGAGACGCAGCACTTTCCTCCTACCTTTAGGGTTTGAGTTCGAAGTACTTTGAACTCTGAAGAGCTAAACAGTTCAACAGCCGCAACGATTTTCTGGAAGCGGAGATGAGACCGTTGGACGAGACAGAGACGACGGCGGTATTCGAAAAGCTCTTCAAATTCGTCGGAAACAATCTCAAGAACATTGTAGAAAATCCCTCCCATGAAGGTCCCGATTCCAACCCTGGCCGCTATTGCTTCCGCCTCAACAAGAACAAGATCTACTACGTCAGCGAATCCCTCGTCAAGCGAGCCACCAACATAGCCCGACCCAACCTCGTTTCTCTCGGCACTTGCATCGGCAAATACACTCATGGAGGTAATTTTCATCTCACAGTTCAGGCTCTCAACTTGTTGGCCGCCAATGCCAAGCACAAGGTGTGGCTCAAACCCCAGTCTGAGATGTCGTTCTTGTATGGGAATCATGTGTTGAAGAGTGCTTTGGGAAGGATTACGGAGAACATTGCGCCTGGTGATGGAGTTGTGGTGTTTTCCATGTCCGATGTGCCGTTAGGTTTTGGCGTTGCTTCTAAGTCGACTCAGGATTGCAGGAAATTGGACCCTAATGGTATTGTGGTTCTGCACCAGGCGGATATTGGTGAGTATTTGAGGATGGAGGATGAGCTCTAAAAGTTTTTTTTTTCCAACAGAGAGGGGCCATATCTGCTATAGTTTTTTGTGAGTGTCGTATCCAATTTGAGTCACTTTGAGTTTTTTATTCAACTAGGAACTAGTGTATTAGATTGGGAATTCTTTGTTGTTGAATATTGCGGTGACTATAATTATATTTTTCTTCCCCTCGACTACATCAATGCCTACAATGTTGTTTTACTCATTTGAATTTGATTACTTGTTAAGGCTTTTTGAATTCATTATGCTTTCTACATCTATGTTTAACATTGAAAACCCCTTGAGGTTTCTGATCCACAAGAGTAATGAAGACAATGCATTGCGGATTCCAGCTGATGCACTTTATGTATTTCTTATTTATCCCTTGGAATGAATACGATATAGAATTCAGAACTCTTATGAAGTTGCATTTTTTAGTCTTTTCTCGTGTTCATGGTCAAGGTAATGTCTGAAATGCGATATGAACATTTATTGGCCGTGGTTAGTCGCTACATATATATTTTGTTTATCTAGTTTTAGCTTAAATGTCTCCTAAATTTAGAATTCAAGACTTATTTATTTGGTTACTCCTGTCCTTCATTTAGTTTTTATCCTTAAGCTATAAGGATTGAGAATTCGCCATTATTTTGGGTTCAGAGGTCTCTCGAGAGTTCTCAACCAGAGAAAAGTTACAAGTTCCCATAAAGAAGAAGAATACGGTGGTAGTGGTGAAAATATAAGAGCAGAAATGCGGTCTGTTCTTCTGAATATGAACAGGTTAACTCTAGAAAGACCTGCAAGTTACATTTTATCACAGTTTGAAGTTTTGGCTAGATTTGAACACTATTTAAGTGGAAAAGAAAAGGGAAGAGTTGAGAAGATGCAGGATTTTGTTTTTTTGAATTCCTGGGTTGTATCCAGCAAGAACAAGATATTGACAATTCTGTTTTCTTTTTTATTTATTCTTTTAAAAAGTTCAATATAAATTGCTTGCAGAGATCTGGGGACAGTTGAAATGTTCAATCAGGGATTTGTCATTCTATGGGCAAAAATATTTTCAGAGAAGCTAAAGGAGAGTTTGTGACAATTACTTATTTTCCCGTTTTGTTGTAAAAGACAGGGTCTATCAGTTCATAACATGGCCACAGCTAAGATACTTAGAGATGTACAATTAGTTTCCTCATTATATGTTGCTTATGATTTAACAGTGGGAATTTTTATGAAGTTTAACAGGAGATTTAATCACTAAAAAAATCCTTATAACAAATGAGGAGTATAAACATATTTTTTTTGCACTTTAGCTTGATATTGTATATTCTTATGTAATTAAATCTCTTTTTTACTATCTTTAAGTAATTCCCTCTAACAATTGATGGACCAAAAATTAGGGTGACCTTTTGTGCCAGGTAAATCCCAGTTTCATGTGTCTCGAGTTCCTACTTCCTAGTTGAGAACAACCACGTAGATATAATAGATATGGGGGTTATGTACTGTTTGATGGACTTGGATGGAGCAGACATTTTAGCAAGTTTGTGCCAATATCTCCGGTGATTTGAGAGTAGGGAGAAGAGATATAGAGAGATAAGGATGAGACCTACATAAAACTAAGATTGATCGCTTAAACCACGTCTAGGATTGTGTAAATAATTGATTGATGTTGATCTACAACAAAATTAATTGAATATATTACAATAATTTTTCTCAGACAACCTATTTTCCTAGGATATAGATTAAGTTCGAATAAAACTGAAGATGCGAGTTTTCATACCCTTGTTAAATCTAATAAAAATGATCAAATTTGGTTAATAATTAAATATAAACTAGAGATTTCTCCCCCTAAATTATAATTGATTAATTATTTATAATTAATTAAAGAAGCTAACTATCTACTAATTAACTATCTCAGATTTTGTTGGTTTAATTATTTACATTTAGTTTCACTTGTGATGATACCAAAGAGTCCATCATGAACAATGACTACGTAACGACATTTGGGCTGACCCAAAAGCAAGGCCCACATCCAAATCCAATAATCAAGCAGTCATTAATCTCTACTCTCTTGTCGTTTGGGCCTGCCCAATAGATGGTAGCAACTTCATACTTTACAACCCATAAAACTTAATCTAGTTAATAAGAAGTTAACTTATAACCTATAAAGCTATGAATTTAAATCTTACTGCTGAAATAGTCTTATTTATGAAGAATTTATAAATATCTCTATAAATACTCTTTGTATCTTGAAGTATACCTTGGCCTAATGTCGAGACGCAACTCACCTTAACTTGTTTTTAATAAAAAAAAAAACCTAAAAACTTCACAGAACTTTGATTGATTTCGAATTGTAATATTAAAACAAAACAACCAACAACTCTGATTTTATCAGGTTTCGACGTTCCTTATTTAAGGTCTTGTGATTTCAGGCTCACATTTCAATGGCCTCGAAAGACTTGGAGCCTTGTTGGAAGGAAAAAGTCGAGTGTTTTGGGGCTAAAACAAAGACATTCATGAGGCAATTCCAACATGATTACAGCAACCAACATGGTCAAAAGACCAAGAATGCATGTATTAACAATAGCAACGCAAGTAATTTGGAAGGTTTCTTTTTAATATTTACAATTTAATATTCCAATAAATAAACAAGGAATAAAAACAAATTCGACACTAGTCAATGCAAAAAAAGAAAAAAAATACTGCATAAGAGACCTTTACTTCTCAGACTCAACCCTGCTCAAATCTAGATGGGTAGTTAGTTACATGGTTATCAAAAAAGAAAATGACTAAAACAAAATAAGCTTCAATGGGGAAGCCAAAATCACTTGGTTCAAAATCAAAACTGAGACAAATACTGTAATAAAAAAAGAAAAAGAAAAAAGAGCAAACCAAAACACGGTGATTTTTTCAGCACATGCTATAGTGACATTCTCCTTCCTCTGTTTTAAGAACCTGTAAATACTATAGGATACCAGCCAGCAAAGATGGTAGCAAACCTTTCCTTTTTAGTGGCCAAAATCCCTGTTCGAACCAGATTTTCTTCCCTATTTACTACATTTAGACAGCATTATAAAGAACCTATATGTAAACTGAAAGATCATGGGTCATTTGTGCAGTCAAATCCACGGCAAACAGAGAGCCAGATAACAAGGACAAGAAACAACAAAATTCCTAGAACAACCAACTTGATTTTCATGTTCTGATACCACATCTTTCGACGGATCTGTGTTCCTTGCTTTTTGAACTCTTGAGCCTGAAAATAAATACATGTGGCTCTCAGACCTAGTAGAATACATATGGCTTCAAAGGTTAGTTGTCCAACCTTAGTCAACTAACCTGTGACTTCAATGTTTCTGTCTTGTCCGCAAGAATGGTAAGATTTTCTCCTCTGTCAATAGCCTGAAAGGATGTGCCACTAAAATATAGATCACAATGTAATACAAACATGCATCCAGACATAATGAAACTTCAAATATTGCATCCGAAGAGAAAATGGGGAACATGTGAAAAAATATGGATCCAAGCAAACAAACTTCGTGATGACACAAATATGCAAGAGTGACAGGGACCAAAAGAAGCTTAGTTCATCAACTACAGGAAGATTTATTGATCAATTCCGTTACAAGTTGTCCCCAATAATACTGGCAGGAAGGGGAAGAATTAAGCTTAGATGTCTAGTGCTTTACCAAGTACTGCCCTTGCTATGATGGAAGTAAAATGTGGCAAGCAGAAAGATGAAGTTTTTCTAAAAGTTATGGCGAAGCAGTCCAATTACATATAGCAAACTCAAGGAACTAAAGTTTCCCCCACCACCCAACCTGTCTTACAAGAGAGAAAACCATAGAATTGCAATGAATCATAGGTTAGAGAAGGATGAATAGAGACAATTGCACTTGGAAATGAATGAAATATGGAATTATTCCCATTAGTTTACACCTGAACGGTTAAGGTACCTTGTCGATGTTCTCTAACATTATACTTTTTACTTCGGAAACTTGAGCCTTCACTTTTATTAGCTTTTCAATCTCCTCAGCATGGTCTATGATATACTTCATATGCTCTTTCATAACTGGCCTGCAATTGTACATTCATTCACGGTATTATTCATATTTGGAAACAAACTTTTCTATCCATTCATTAAGATAAGGACGGAGGGCCTAGGAAGAAATGAGGATACCCAAACTCCTTGTTGAGACTTTTGGCAATGGCTGTATCTGCTTTTCCTCCACCATATCTTTTCTTAAAGTCTGCTCTGACACGTTCTAGGAAAGCAATAGAGATCTGCTTGCTAACAGATTCCTTTGCAACAACACAGTAAGCTGCAAGAATCCCAGTTCATGAAATAAAGCACAAGCTGTCATTATGTGCAACTTAATGATGAAGTAAATATTGAGTTTCAGCAGTATAGCAAAATAATCCAATAAACTCAAAATAAAACTTGTAGAGGTCATGGAAGTGGCAGTAATAGTTGCTAACGAAAGTAAGCCGCGACTGTTTGGAGTTGACAATTGTGTTTTTGTCAACATGCAATCATGAAACTGGCCATGCATTTTTATTGCTCTCTAAGGCCAGCCCCAAAAGTATCTCGAGTTCTCGACTGTAAGTTTTACAGGATAGCTATCACAACTTCAGTCTCAAGATAAATCTTGTTTGAAGACTTATTGTAGCATGAGTTTCTATACAGGGATTGACAAAATGATCCATGTTCTACCAAGAACTCTGATATCTCAAGATTAAGGGCAGCAAAGGATAACATTGAAGTGAAGCAATACCATGGGTTTTATACAAGGATGTTTGTGAAAGACTAAGTATCTCTCAAACCAGCTATTTCTAGCAATGTTCATCACCTGATGATACAAACGTGTTATCAATCAGGGATGTATGGGTTACATAGTATAAGTAA
Organism: Leucaena leucocephala; assembly: GCA_037074615.1. Taxonomy (NCBI): domain Eukaryota; kingdom Viridiplantae; phylum Streptophyta; class Magnoliopsida; order Fabales; family Fabaceae; genus Leucaena; species Leucaena leucocephala. The sequence goes on along the minus strand of CM073535.1, from coordinate 4,900,501 downwards.
AACAAAAATATTCAACACCAAAGAGAACCCAATCGTTGGAATGAGCTACTTTTTCTTCTTTATGGAAAGAAAAGGGAACACACGCACACACATCCAAAATGGTCTCCATAGTTTCCATTGATCAGTGATAAATAGCTCTTCACCTATTATTAAAGCAACAAAAAGTACCCTAAACTTCAAAGCAGAATTCTTTGTCCAGGTAAAGCCATGCAAAATAAACTTGTGTATATCCAATGCTACTGAGCAACAAAACTTAGTTCGACTTTCAAAACCCAAATTTTAGTTCCGTTCATTATCTTCTTCAGTAGTTGGATGGGCAGGTAACAAAATCTATGACAGAGCACATAAAAGTAAACGAACTTTGGAAAGTTAAAATCAAACAGCTAAACAGAACCCAGAACCGGAAATCATTGTGCCAAGTGAACGGCCCCATAATAGGTCAAATCCGTTTCAAAACCAGATCCAGTACTTCAAAAAGCAATTCGACTTCCATTCCATTTTCTTTGACAAGAGTTGTTACTTGTCACAGACATGCGAGAAGGAGAAAAAGTTGAGTGGAAAAAACAAATGAGAGAGAGAGAAACAGATCAGAGTAGTATAGGATTACCGTAACCATCCTCGATTAGGAAATTGAAGGTGTGGTGGTCACAATTGTAAGTGAACTTGTTGTTGGCGGAGGGTAGTTTCTGAAGACACTGAGCTGCAATCGCCGGGAAGTTGCCGGTGAACTCAGTGTACTCAGCTAACACCATCGTCCCCCGAGCGACGAAGCTATATATAAATGATTCCTGGCCCATTGCTCCCTACCTGAGACCGCTTGGAGGTCGGAGCTCAGTTGTGTGTGTGTGTGTGTGTGTGTGTGTGTGTGTACAGAGGCAGGGAGCTTGGATGTGTGGCTGTTCTGCTCTACGTGGGCAATTTTAAGGACCCCACTCCAAAAAATATATATATATTGAATATATCACGAATAAATAATTTTAAAAAATAATAAATAAAATAATGTCTTCTTACAATTAATAATTACTGCCCATAAAACTTCAATTTATTATGATAGAGTTCAAAATTTACGAGATAAAAAAAATATAAAGATGGGATATTAAATATTTTACAAAAATGAGAGAATTAATGTAAAATATAGTTTTTACGTTTTTTTTAATGTTTAATAGTACTTTTTGAGTGTCACGTATATAAAAAAAAAGAGTTCGAAAAGGCAAATAAATGACTAATGAAATGAAATAATTAAGTATGAACTAGAAAGATCTGAAAGTGTACAAGGCTTCCTCCATTCAAGAGACTTGCTTTCGGCGTGGAACCTTTTAATTATAAAAAAATTCCAACCTGCAAACTATGATCATTAAAAGCAATATAACGTGTTGATTGATTTTATTAAAGATTAGGCAGGGAAGCACAATGTCGTTTACCTTTTCCCGTTTTTGCTCATTCCTTCCTTCCCTTTTTTTAATTATTTCTTAAATAATATTTATTAGATTTAATGATTTATCACTCTGTTTCATGCTTAGTTATGTAGTGTTGACTGTTGAATATCTCTTTTGGGTTGGCCAGTCTCTAGGGTTGAATATCTTGGTTACGCTTTGCAAACATATTCTCATGCCAAATAGAAACAGTCAGTTTTCAATATCTCCCTTTCACGTCATAAGAAAATAACCAAGATTTGGATATTGTTCGCTTTATAGGATCTTGTTCAAGACCTCTTGAATGGTTTTTTTCCGGCCCATTTTGATTGGACAATTTTATAATTATGTTGATTTTATATTGCCATTTTTTGCATTACCATATCATGTCTTGTACTAACTTCCTACGTGTTTAAAAATATGCTAATTTTTTTTTATTTTAATTTCTTACCTCAATTTTTATATTCTAATTTTAAGATTAAATACAATTTTATCTTAAAAATATTGACACGTACCAGTAATCTTATCCTAAAATATTTTAGTTTATTATTGTCTTAAAAATATTAAAAAAAGAGTAATGTCATCGTTAAAAATATTAACAATAATATTAATTTTTAAATAATAGATATTAGTTTTTAATTGTTAAGGTAATTTTGTTTATTTTTAAACACTTTTAAACTATACTGAACTTCAAAAAATTTCTTAACAACAATGCTCTCATGACAACTTTTATAATAAAATAAAATCTTAACCCTAATTTTCAAAATATAGGTAATATTGAAATAAAATACAATTTAAATAAATTATTTTATTCACAAATTAAAAATGATAATGTTTATTCCTCAAATTTTAGGTAGGCATTGGTAGGTTTCGCGGTTAAACGGCCATAAATATTTGTGTCCAAACGACGTCGCATGTAGTGGTAGTGCTGAGCGTTTCTGTGTCATGTCTTGAGCCGTTGTTTCCTCCACCGACAACTGCCGAGTCAAACTTTGCCACGTCAAACCTCAAAACCCTACCCTTCGTCGCCAAACTCTCTCTTCTCTCTCTCTCTCCACAAGTTTTTTTATTCTCCGTTTTATCTGATTCCAATGTATGCCATGCTCATTATTCACGACCCGACCAAAATAAAAGGGACAAGGACAAGCACGATATCACTCCCTCTGTGGTAAGAAAGTAACAGTCATAGTTGTAACATTTTTTCTCTGATTCTGAAAAGAGAGAGAAGGGACAGGAAGGAGATTAAATCCAGAATTCACCGTCATGGTGAATCAGACAAGAAAAAGCTTCCAAATTGTTCGCATTGTTGCTCCCATATAGAGCATCTTCTCTTCTTCATTTCTGTAAAAATCCAAATTTCTCCCATGGCTTCCTGCTTTTCCAGTTCCACCCTTGTTTTCATCACCCTCTTTTTATTCTCTTTCTTCTTCTGCTTGACTCTATCTCAAGCAATTTCCAGGGATGATGAATCCTATGAAGATGGCTGCGACAACCGTTGGATCTACCTCCGGAACCTCCCACCGCGCTTCAACCTCGATCTGCTAATGAATTGCTCCGAATACCCGCTTTTCGACAACTTTTGCCCTTACTTAACCAATCATGGCCTTGGCCAGAAAACCCATAACCGTTCTTACAGTTGGTATCGCACCGACCCGTTGATGCTCGAACTCATATTCCATCGCCGCATGTTGGAGTATCCATGTCTCACAGAAGATCCATTTTCTGCAAACGCCGTTTATCTGCCCTATTATGCTAGCCTCGATGCCTTGCGTTATCTCTACGGCCCGGAGGTTAACTCTAGCGCCGAGCACGGGCGCGAATTGTTCGAGTTTCTGCAAGAGGACGAGCCCGGAATCTGGAATCGGCACATGGGTCACGACCATTTCCTGGTGATGGCTCGGCCGGCGTGGGATTTCTCGCAACCCTTGGAGAATGATCCGCCCATATGGGGGACATCGTTTCTGGAGTTGCCGCAGTTTTACAATATAACGGCATTGACATTGGAGTCTCGTGCTTGGCCATGGCAAGACCACGCGATCCCTTATCCGACGTCGTTTCATCCGCCAAATCTCGAGCTGTTGGAGTCTTGGATTCAGAGGGCGAGGCGTTCGAAACGTACAGCTTTGGCGATGTTTGCTGGTGGCGGAGGAGCCTCCGCCACGCCTAATATCCGACGAAGCATTAGGAATGAGTGCGAGAATAATACTGCAAACTCAACCTTATATGGTGGCTATACGAAACTGTGTGACCTTGTTGATTGCTCTAATGGAATTTGTGAGCATGATCCTATAAAGTACATGAGGCCAATGTTGCAGGCGAGTTTCTGCCTGCAACCTCCTGGTGATACTCCGACTCGTAGGTCGACGTTCGATGGATTTTTGGCTGGATGTATCCCGGTTTTCTTCGAGGATCAATCGGCGAAATCGCAGTACGATTGGCACTTGCCGGAGAACGAATTCGAGAGTTTCTCGGTGTTTATACCGAAGGAGGATGTGGTGTTCAAAGGGATGAGGATTTTCGATGTGTTGCGGGGCATTTCAAGAGGCCGAGTTAGGAGGATGAGGGAGAAAGTTTTGGAGATGATTCCCAGAGTTATGTACAGAAGGCATAATAGTTCACCTGGTCTCAGAACTAAGAAAGATGCTTTTGATGTATCAATTGACGGCACATTGCAGAAAATTCAAACCAGACTTCAAGAACTTAATTTGGCTCTGTGACCTGATCTGATCTCTCTTCACCGTAATTATAATTTTGGTTGCTTTACTTCTTCATTCCTTCTTTAATTAATTTATCTGCTATAGGTTCTAGATTAGATTATAGAGCTTTTTCTTATTTTATTGGCAATAATCTATTGGTTTTGAGACATTTCATGGTACTATTCTTTTTTAACTCTCTTTCTACAAGATATATGAAATAGTGAATCAATTCTATCAAGTTGTAGCTCCCCTGCATCTCGTTTGAATCTTATTTTGTGAATTTACCTCGAAAGAGATTATGGAGATCACAAGGTTAGGATATAGAAATAGGGTTTGGACTTTTGACGACTGCACTTGTGATTGTGATTTTTCTGTTATTGTCTCACTGACAGAAATAGGGAAGGCACAGCAATTACATGGAGCCCTTCCATTCTGCTGTGTTCTTTGGGCTGACCTACAATTATTCAAGGTTTTGATTGTAGAAATCTATCTTTAAATCTGTGATTTTCTATTTTTGAAGATGAAAGACATGCCTTGTTTAGTTAAGCTTTCCTTTATGATGGCAAATCAGGAATCTTATGAGCGTGAATCAGCTTCTGCTTGATTTTGATTATGAATTTGGTGAGAGAACGCTTTGACTATTATTCTTCTTCCCTTCCATTATATGCTTTCTTTGTTCTTTGTTCTTCTTTTGGTTTTCTTACATTCTGAGTAATTATTTATTCATGGTGATTTGGGACCAAATTTGATGGATGGCCGATGGTGGATTAGGTCATAATCTCATTATCAAGGGTGGAGGGCAACATAACTGTGAGATGTTGACCTTTGTTGGATAGATGTTCAGAATCCACATAAAAGTTAAAACAAGTTTGACAGTTAAAGTCAATGGTAGCCTGGTACGTGTTGTGGATTGATGGATGTCTTGGTTAATCATTACCATTACATTTACAGTTCACTGATTGAGGCTTTAATGACGGGTGGATTTTCTCGTGATTTTTTGTTAGGGAACAGTGAAGAGAGAGAGAGAGACAGCTTATGTTTTCAAATGTACCATCAGTAGTTTGTATTTAACCACTGCCTCTTGGAAGACACTTTCTATGTCCATCTCCTTATTACAAGTCATTTATTAGACGCTAATTAATTTTTTTAATATTATCTTTATATGTAGTTATTAAAGAGAATATAATATAAATACGAAAATTTTTCATTTAAATATAGATAAAATTATAAATTTATTTTATTTTTAGATAAAATTAATTATATAACTATATATATAGATGTATATATTGCTTTCAGTGAGGTGATTACAGGTGTTTTATCTAAGGCACTGGAGGGAGTATTTGTTTTATTACATTTTAATAATTCTTCTATAATAATATATCTTATGGTTCAAATCACTAATGGGGAAGTGGCTGGAACGTATAGTGAAGATATATGTCTTGTTTGGAAACAGGAAACTTTTATTTTAAAAAAAATTTTAACCTAAACTATAATTTAAGAAAATTTTAAAATAAATAATTATATTTGTTTAAAATTTTTTTTAAATTAGACTATAGTTTAAAATTGAGGTTTTAGATAAGTTATTAAAATTGGTATTTAAAAAAATAAAAGAACTTATGGACTACTCAATTATTATTTTATCTCTATTTTTCTTATACCCTCTCTCCTATCTTCTCTTTCTTTTCTATCCTCTCCCTCTTCTCTCCTATTTTTTTTATATTATCTCTTCTATTTCCTCTCTCTTTTCAACCCTCTTTTCTCTTTCTTTTATCTTCTTCACTCATTCATCTCTCTTTTATTTTTTATACCCTCTATCTTCTTTTTTCTTTTTTCTCTCTTCTCTCTCATTTCTCCTATTTTTAATAAAATTATACATTTTTTAGTAATTTTTTAATTATAAAACTCTTTTTAGTAATAATTATTCAAACACTCATTTATTTAGAATTAATTTTTTTATACGCTATTCCTTGATTTTTTTTAAAGTTATTTAAAAATTCTTTTTTTTATAAGTTTTTTTTTTTTTAAATTTATCTAAACATACACATAAAGGAGTCTCTTGCAACTTCTATCTCAATCTCATCCTATCACTGGAGAGGATTCAGGGCCACTTTTCATGTTTCATGTAACTTCAAAATTCCTATCTTTGTTTTGGTCTTTCCCTTAAACTAAAATAATATTTTGATAACCAATAAAATATAGTATAGTTAATAGATGACCGAATCATATATTAGATTTGAATTAAGTTTTATTTAATAGAAAAAAATTTGTTGAGAGAAATAAAATTTACTTTAATAATCGTTATATTTTAGAAAAAATAGTATCTAACTATTAATTAGGAGATATTGTATGGATTGTTCTAAAATAAATGTTTTGATATTGATCAAACTAAATAACTAATTATAATTAGGCATGTTGATACGTGAGAACTGGATTCCATTGAAAAATCCACTAATTTGCAGATGCTGGATGATCCCTCTAACTTCTATTAGTCGTTTGACTGCATGTTATAGTGTGTTTAAAAACTATTAAATCTAGGTTTAAAATATAAATTTAGCTCAAAATTTAGGTTTGAAAAAATTTTAAAATAAACAGTCATATTTATTTAAACGGGTTTTTGAACTAAACTATAGTTTAAAACTAAAGTTTCAGATAAGTTAGTCAGAATAACTTATGGAACAGTAAAAGAGTTCATAAACTAACCAATTACTATATTACCCCTACTTTTTTTTACACTATCTCTTCTACTTTTTTTACACCCTCTCTCCTCTCTCCTACTTTTTCTTACACCCTCTCTCCTCTCATCTCTTATCTCTCCTCATTTAATACTCATACATTTTTCCGTAATTTACTAATAATAAAAGTACTTCTAGAAATAACTATCCAAACACTCATTTATTTAAAATCATTTTTTTTTTCATAAACTCTTCTCCAAAAACACTTTTCTATAAGCTGTCCAAATTTTTTTTTTCATAAGTCGTTTCTAAAATCCTATCCAAACAGGGCCATAGTGTGTTTGGAAACAGCTAAAACTTAGGTTTTAAATTTAAGTTTTGAGAAATTTTAAAATAAACAGCTATATTTGTTCAAACGGGTTTTTGAACCAAAATTATAGTTTAAAACCAAAGTTTTAGATAAGCTAGTTAAACAGTAAAAGAGTTTATAGACTAATCAATTACTATATTATCCCTACTTTTTCTTATACCCTCTCTCCTCTCTCCTCTATCTTTTATTTTTTTATACTCTCTCTCCTCTATCTTATATCTTTTCTTACACCCTCTCTCTTCTCTCTTCTACTTTTTATTACACAATATTTCCTTTTTTTTTACACTATCTCTCATCTCTTTTCTTTTCTACACTATCTCTCATCTTTCATCTTTCATCTCTTCTCATTTAATACTCATACATTTTTTCATAATTTACCAATAATAAAAGTATTTCTATAAATAGTTATCCAAACACTCATTTATTTAAAAATATTTTTTTTATAAACTCTTCTCTATAAACTATTTTTTAAAAGCTACTCAATTTTTTTTTCATAGATATTTTTTGAAAATCTTATTCAAACGAGCACATAGATATATATTGTGTCTGCACTCTGCATTTTGGAAACAATCATGTTTGAATAAATCATACACTCCATATGTCTTTTCAAAGGGCCCCTTCCCATTTGTTTTCCCCTTTTTCGGGTTGGGTTTTCTTGTTGGTTCTTTATAAGTAGCTAGAAATCGATGCTTCTTACCGACATTTGCTTATTTGAATCATAAGAAACTTGATTTATTGTAAATAAAAGGTCGAATTTAAATTTTATGAATGGAGACAATAAAATTGCTAAGAGAAACGCTATGTCTGAGTTCCTTGGGGACATCCCTTTTAGTGAGTTCATTTGACATAATTTTTTTGCTTGGACAAAGTTCCTTTGGCATGATTAAAATTAAGATTCAACAGGTTTTAGGACGATGAACCTTTCATAAATAAGAAAATGAAGAACTGTTGAAAAATAAAATTAAGGGGAAATTCTGCATAGGGCCGCCAAATTTGCAAAAATACAGTCTGAAATTAGCAATGTTTTTGCAAATTGATATGATTTATTTATGAATAATTCTATTATTTAATGTTTATACTTGATACGTAAGTATATTCTAGAATTAATGTCATGCATAGCTGGGTCGAGACAAGACAAGAGTGTGGCCTTACTCCCCCCGGCGAAGAGACATGGAGATATCGCTTTCGCCTGCATCAGCAAGTATCCCATCAAACGTACGTGACAATTTACTAAATAAGGGAGGAAGCCATTTATCTGAGTCATGATAATATCGTTACAGACACACAAGGATTTCTTTTAGTTTATTTATTTTATTAAAAAAATCAAAGCATGCTGCTTCTTCTGCTTCTTGTTTTTTTAATTATAAAAATTTAGCATGGGATACTGCTGACTAATATGTCTATATTTTATACACATCAAACCTGAGACATCCCACCTTCACCAACTACATTCACTTCATTATTAAATAGAGAAAACTCATATACAAGTTGACGCCTTTAAAGTCCGCTGATTTGTGCCAAGGATGATCACAATTACTGTTACATCGTCATGGTACTTCCTCCTCCTTCCTGCTGGAATATTCATCAACTCTTCCATGCTGAAACCTGCATCCAACATCACTTTTCATACTAATCAGATGGAATTGCAACGACTACATGGGCAAAATTTGAAGAAAGTTTCACATTATTCATAACTTGTTAGTAGTCCTGTTTGTTACAGATTTATATTGATATATTGTTTAGAAACTCTAAAAATTTAATTATTGATAAAGCATAATTGTATTGTGCGATGTATGTAACTTATATTTATTGTTATTGATTAAAAGAACATGCTTGCCTAAATGTGTTGGGATTGAAATTGAAAGGACCGAATCATTTGGATGATTCGCCTCAGACATTGTGGACCAGAATTGTGACGCAAGAAAGAGAACTCGTTTATTGGGGGTAAAATAAAAGTTTGCAAGGGGTTTTCAAAGTTTACCTGCACAATCAGCTGCCTTTGATACAAGTTGCTCGACGAGAAACTTTGCTGGATCACCAGAAGGATTGGTGTGGATATAAGACTCTACAAGCTCCACGGCCTCGTCATTGTTGAAGAAATCAAATAAACCATCACTCCCCACTATGACGAAATGATCAGAGCTTGAGATCTTATGCACTCCTAATGATGGTTCCGAGGAAATATATGGAGGGCTTACAAGATCACGAACCCGAAGAATTCCCATCAATGCATCATTCAGACTTTTCTGCATGCCAAAAGAAAATTGCTTGGGGCGGTGAAATATTTCTAATTGCAGTGAAGGGGTTGATTATAATTAAAATCCAGAACACAAGATGACTAAAACATTCACTCCTTCATAAAGACTGTTTGTGAATAATCCCTATTAAAAAGTTTCAGAAACATCTGGGTCAAACATTAAAAAAGGAATTTTAACCTTTTTCAAGTAGCCAACTCCAACTGCACGTGTAACCTTCAGCTTTCCTTTCACTCTTCCTGATATAATGGTCCTAGGATCATCAGGATGATCAGCCAGAAGCTGAACTCTTTCAGCTTCATTTTCAACAGTGTGACTATCTGTAAGCTGGATAGCTGTGAGTTTTCCACCCCAATTTGATTCACGACTGCTCATTGCCAATACTGCTCTGCTATCACCAATATTAAGTGTATACAGTTCATTCCCATGAAGAAGCACAAGTAAAACACAAGATCCAATTGAAACCAAGTCTGGGCGATCCTCTATTTCTTGCTCAACCATGTTTAAGAAATCATTCTCAACCTGGCTAAGAGCACGCTGCAGGCAATCAAGTACCCCATCTGAAAATGATTGTTCGTCACAATTATAAAAGCTATCATCCAACTTATGTTGGTCTGATCCATCCAAACCCATATTGTTAGAGGTACCGACAGAATCTGTCTCCATTTCTGAATATAACTTACTAAAATAAGATGAAATGGTGTCAAACAGAGTACCGGCCAGAAAGTCAGCTGCATCTCTCCCATTAAAGCCATCGTAAATAGCACAAAAAAGCCACCCATTTTCTTCAGAACAAACTGCTTGAACTCTATCTTCACCAGCAGCTCCTCCTGCTACTTGTACTTCCATAGCATTAAGAAAACCTTCACTTCTGGAAGGAGCGATGGGGGATTTTATTTCATGTCCAAGCATATTAGTCGGGGTGGATGGACTGCAACTTAAATTTGACAAAGTGCTTGGGAGAGAAGATGACAGCATATCAAACCTTGAAAGGGTTGAAGAAGAAGCTACCTTACGAAACATATTGGGGGAGTCCCAGCTTGGAAGAATTTCTTCTCCTATCACACCATCGCAGATGTTGGTGTTGGCTAATGTAGCATTGGCACTTAAGGCTGCACCAGACAAGCAAGAGAAGCTGCTTGTTTTATGGAGTGCGGGAAGGATTTTATAGTTATCGATTAAATTACAAGAGGAAACTCTGTTACTATTGCATTGATAGCCAAAACTTATTTCAAGTTCTCCTTCAGAACTAGCCATGCTTTTCTGCTGTAATAAGAAACCAGGTGTCAAAACTAACACCACCAGATGTATACACATAAATGGAAGAAGACTTATATTGAACAATATCATAGAATGCAGAGAGCAGCCAATTTGTCAAACTACAGCCAATGAATTATTCAGCAACCTAGCAAGAGATTCTTAAAAAATTTGTCTGCCGTTTTAAATAATACAGCTAGAATATAAGATATCTTCCACCGCAAATCCCGCCTTGTAGGACCTCATGCATTCAGACTTTAGGGAAGAAATTATAAAAATCAAGAACAAGGAAACAAAATATCAGTCCGATCATTATAATCTCTGAAATACGATGGCAAGTAATTGCTACGATTGACACCAGGATTATTTCTTCAGCGCAGCCCTTCCCCCAAAAAGATCAACATAAAATAGATTCCGTTACGAATTAAGCAAAATCTCTCTCTCTCTCTCTCTCTGTACGTAATACAGCCACAAATGAAATGGACAGATAGCAAGCCATTCTTTAAAAAGAACGAAAGGAAAAAAAAAAGCGGCGGCGGCGGCGGCAACATTACGAGCATTAAACTCCAGGAGCTGATTTCCGCGCTAAAAAACAAATATCTCAGTAGACCTATAGGCAGACACTTAGAATCCAATTAACTAAAACTAGACCTTACGAAACATGAGGTCAAATTGTAGCAAATTCAATCTACGTAAGTATGCTCTCATTCAGTATTAATCCTTCAAGATTCTTCATCTGAACAAGAACTTCTACTAGGAATGCTTCCTTGCCGCGTACTATATTCTTTAAAAGAAAAGAAAGAAAAGAAAAGAGACTTTCCATTCCTTGCGTTCTCATGCCCAATCGAGCAATATACAGTCGAAAGCATCAGATACAAGGCAGGGAATAGAAACTCATAAATACATATTCAGAATACATACCAGTAGATTCCGAAGAAAACAATCCAGTGAGAGAGAAGAAAAAGAGCGAGTTGGGAATGAAGCGAGATAAGATCTAACGAGGGGAATTCGGCGGAAAAGTGGAGATCGAAGAGGAGAATCTGTAAGAGAGTGAGACGCAGAAATCGGGGTTCGCTTTCAGGGGAATTGGATGGTATAGAGTTGAGAAGGGTGGGCGCTTGGCCATATTTAAAGGAATTTTTTCGTTGGCTGACGTTGTTTTGTTTAGTAACGGACGGCGGCCACAAGCCGCGCTTATATTTATATTCCTCCCACTTCCAACTCCCAAATTATTTTATTTTATATTTCTACTACGTTAATAATCCAATTGTTTTTTTTTATAATAAATCACTCGTTCATAAATAATTTAATTCATTATCAGGTGAGATTTACATTTACTTCTATTATTATCCCTATTCCTATGCTCCAACGCATCAAACGCTGCCCTCACCTATGAATTGTTTTTCATAGAACACTCACCATCTTTGATTGAATTAAAAGTTCTCTTAGAGGTTCAGACTAATTTGGATAGAGTTGGACGGAATCTAGATTTCTTGAATGATTTCTATTATTGGATTTGAGTTCAATCATGGACCTCGTTTATAAAATATTTAAAAAAACAAATTTGTTGCACAATGAAATATCTTAAATTATATGTGACAATTATTATTTATTGTTTTCGTGAATTTTAAATTGCTTTTGTTTTTTTGTTTTTTATCTGAGATGAAGTTAAATAAACTGAATATGCTTAAGAATGCTTTGGAAAGCAAAATATTTGGTTATGTGTTCTGTCGATATATATATTATTATGCACCAATTTATAATTTCATCATGGTCCAAAGAAGTGAAGCACAAGTATCTTCTAATAAAAAGAAAAAAAGGTAAATCAAGTTGGTTATATTTACTTGTAAAATTTGTAAAATTTTACATCAGTTAGTATAATGTAAATTATTATTTATAAATTTTTATACGAATCTTTATTATTTTTTATTATTAGTTATTAAAATATTTAGAAATTCATATATAATGTTTCTATGGGTGAGACTTTTGGGTAGGGGTGGCCTGTTCCAAATATGTCTCACTCCCTTTTAGGATCGGAATGGGTTGAGATAGGTTTGAGAATTTCCTAACCCTATGTAAAAAAATAAATTACTAGATATTTTATGTGCATCCTATCTATTAGTAACATATAATCAAAACACAAAAAATAATAGAAGAAATTAAATTATCTTTATTATGATTACTAACTTAAAATAATAAATATCATTAATTATACTATAAATACTATTACTTTTTCAACTTTTTTAGTTCATTAACTGAATTACTGTTTCATATGTAAAAAAATAAATATATGTAAGGAAGAAAAAAATACAATCATCTAATAAATAATATGATATAACCAATATCATTTTCTATTTATATTTTTTATAAAAAAATAAATAAGATAAAAATATTTTTTTAAAAAAAATATTTGGGACATGTCGGAAATTCTAAAGGTCAGACTAAGACTCGTCCTGTCTCGACTCTTGCTTCCTTTCTGTTCTGAGATATCCCATTCTAACTTTTTACAGGACAGGATAGACTCGTCCTAAATTGCTCGATATTGGGTCGAGATAACTCAGACACAGGAAATTTTGAGCACTCCTGGGTTGAAGATCATGGCCCACTAAAACATCTTTCATTTTGCTCTCTCTCCCTCGGAAGCTGATATTGCCAAACCGATCTCAACTTTTATTGATATTGATGGTACCTGGAAAAGAAGTCTTTCTGAGCATTTGCTGTGGCAAGCCACAGTTAACAACATTTTGGACATGACAGTCTCTCAAAATCCAGAGGAACCCACTTGTTTCTGGAATTTTTCAACCGATGGTGCATTCTCATTTGAATATGCTGTAAGGAATTAGAAGACACGCAACGGAAATTAATTTAAATTTTTTTCCATTCCTTGCCAGGGTCTACCGTATGTGTTTAAGTCAAGTGGGAAGAAGTATTACCCTCAGTGTTTCTCAGTAACTTTCACTGCTTCTCTCCGCGGCTGGTGATCTCTTCCGATCGCAAGAAGACGTCCACAGCTTCTCTCCGCAGCCCGTGCTCTCTTTCTGATCGCAAGAAGTCAACGCCTCAGGTCGGCTTCCTCTAATGGTATCCACACGAATAACGTTCTAACCACGAACGACGTGCTAGCGTCTCATGTCTCTCAAAGGTTTTATCAAGAATCCGTCCTCTCCGTCTCTACTTCAGCAGTTTCTTATCTGCAAACCTTTTGCAGATTCCGTTTGACCTTTTGTGTTTTTGTGTTATGTGTTGTCTGTTGAAAACGTAGCTCCTAAAATCAGATATATAGAATGATCTGCATTTTCTTCAACCGAATTGAATTTTGAAATTAATCTATATTAATTCTGAAATTAATACAATATCACATATTGTATAATTTGATAAGAAACAAATTAAATAAATAATGTTTATATTAAATCTGTCCCACAGATTTAATTCACCTATTTATTTAATTTAAATAAAGATAAGACTGGACTATATTTGATTTATTCTCATAAATCAAATTTGAGATATCCTATCAATTTGAATTTTAAATTCAAACGTGATAGAGATTTAATTTATCCTTATAAATTAAATCCTATATATCCCTTATATATAATATATATATATACAAATTTATATATATACGAATATAAATATAAATAAATATATACATCAACCCTGGATCATTCATTGAATCTAGACACGTTTTAGATTCAATGAATCTGGACATCATAGCTCGTGTTGGGCTATTTTGTGTGCAACCCTGTATGCCCATATGAAGTTGGCAGTGAGCCATTTGCTATACTGGCCCACAAGTCGCAAGCGGTCTTTAACAAGACATAACGACTACCCAAATCATATGAGGATCGATAAACGATGTAACCTTTTATATAATCATATCATGTCCCTTCTGTCACGCGATATTTTGGTTATGGATGAGGCATGGATAATGTCATCCTTCTATTCCTGACCGTTACTTTCTCGATCCCTGAGTAGTCTGACTATAGAAATGGAACTACCTTTCCATTACAGTATGGCCATATATTTCTCAGACTCACTCATCGAGGGGCCCAGTAATATCTCTCTACGAATGTGAGGGACAAATTACATCTTGACCATTCACATTCCTCCGCATGAAAAACCACTAAACCCGAACATAGTCTTTATGATCACTCGGTCAAAAGTGACTTTTGACTAGGTCAAAACTGAGCATTTGTCATGTAGGAATCCATGATGATCTTAGGTCAAAGGGCATAGTGACATGGTTTGTATATGAGAGAAGCTTATGACGTAACCCATGCAACTCTCTCATAGCGAGTCGGTCCAACACCTTGTACTCTTACATGTGCCTATGACTTTGATTTATATCTCTATACATCTTCAAAGTCATATTGGTCTTATTTTATCTCTGCTCCCGCACAGATGACCGACCAGGGATATTTAGGATAAGATCATGAATTATTCAAGGATGGTCATCACAGTAAACATGCAAATAATATTATAACACAATTGATAAATTCATAAATTAATAATGTTCATAAGACAATAATTGATCCCTAGAATACGTTTTTCAACATATGCTTCCCAATTAATAGAATCCATTAATTGGGAAAATGCTGATAAAATGTGGGGCCATGTATGGAAGTTACCAGCTGCTCAACTAGTGCGCACATTCACATGGCTCTTACTAGAGGGAAAGCTGCTTACTAATACAGAAAGATGCAGAAGGGGAATGAAGAATGAATGTTGCTGCTCGATCTGTGATAATGATACTGAAGACATTAATCGTGTTTTTAGGGACTGTTCTATAGCCTGTTCTAGTTTGGGAAAAAATTCTCCCACACAAGATATGTGTGCTGATTTCTTTGGGAAGGATGTCATCTCTTGGCTAAGTAATCATACGAGGGGGGAACCCAAGGTTAGATAACTCCTGGAAGATTGGTTTTCGTGTTACCTATTGGAAGCTATGGGAAACCCGTAACAAGATTCTACTGGTGAGAATTGTAGTTAGTATTCGCACAGTCGTTGTTCATACTATTAAGAATTTTTGCCTTCTAAATTCTCTATGCAAATTTTGATTCTGTGCCCTTGGCATTTGTACAGTTTCTTCATTAAATGATATTTTCCCTTTTCACTAAAAATTAACCTGAGCTAATAAATATAAGTAATTTAATTTAAATTTTATCTTTAAAATATAACGATTCATTCATAAGCATGGTAAATTAGATGTGATTTATCTGAATTTTTATTGGAGTTATCATCATATTAGCTAATAAAAAAACTTTAATGAACTAGATTACACTTGGTGGAATCTACATCAATTGGTGCTAAGGTGACTGCAAGAAACTCCAGATTCAGGCAACTTGTAAAGTGACAAAGCAAATCTCTATGCATATTATTGATAGAATACAGTTCAAAACTAAATACTTTTTCGCAGCATTTGAAGTAAACAGATTAGCATAACAATTTGTTAAGCATTAACTTGAGATTCTATTCACTTTTTTCATTGAACATACATAAACTAGAATTCTAGCTCTTTTTTTTCAAAAAAAAAAAAAGTTAACCTCGAACCTAATACACAAAGCAACGGCTGAGTAACATCAAAATAAAGCTCATGATTCAAGAACTTCAATCCTTCCATTGATGCGGCTTAAGCAGCAGGGATGACTAAGCTAGATGGATTTTGATAGAGTTCTGAATATGAAATCTAATTTAAAATTAGTCTAATTTTATTTTATTAATATTTATTTTAAAGGTTTTAGTAGTAATTTTAAGGGTTTAAGTGTAACACTAATTTAGGAAGAGTGAAGTTTATTAAGATTATTGACTGAATTAAATATTTTATTTTATACAATTTATTAAATAGATTCAAGTCATTCATGGGTCAGTTAGCTTAGATTTTAGGTAGTCTCTATTTATAAATATTGAGTTTTATCATATATAAAAAAATATCAAAAAATTAATTCAATTTTTAATTTATCATTAGAGATTCTCTTTAAATTTTGTTAGTTATATGGATTAAGATTTTTACTCATATTTTAATGAAGACTTCTCTTTTTCTTTATTAATTTATGGAGTTAAATTATGACTTCATAATTTAATAGACTTTTTGTTTATATATTTCTCCCTACCAATCTAGGATTTTATCAAATGGCATCAAAGCCGTATGATCCCTTCTACATAAACTCTATTTTTAAACCGTCAATCACTGGTCATCTTAGCATGCAATTTTTATTTAACCATTATTCCTCTTATGAAATACATCAATTACTTTGCATGATAGCTCGCCTTGATATCTTAATTCTAAACTTGCAGCACGCCAGGTTCAAAGTAATGCTTCTCATCCAGTGCCACCAAGCAAAAGAACTCAAGCTCACCAATTTTATTTTTTTATTTTTTTATTTTTTTTGTTCAAGATTTTTTGGAAAGGGATTGAGCTCACCCACGATCTAAGGGCAGAGCGAAATCTCCCTTCCTCTTAGACGATATCAATGTCGGGCAGGGCGAGCCGTCTATTACCCTCAGGCGTAAACCTAAGCACCCAAGAGTTAGGATGCCTCCCCAAGTGCCGCGACTGGAACCACAGCAAAGTAATACTCTCCAAGGTTTGAATACACTCTAAATGGTAGTATATCTCACCCTTTCGCCAGCTGAACCTACGGACGATGGGTAGTTCACCAATTTTATTTTATTTGAAGGTCAAAGGCAAGTAAATTCAGAATTGAAAATGCAATGTAACTAAATTTAAAACGGCTTACAAAGCCTTTAGCCCTAAGGTTTGAATTGGTATGTGGGTCCAAGCCCAATTCAAATGTTACTTAAACATGCCCTAGCCTATTCGCTTTCTAGAATTATTTCGTGCCTGACTCCTCTGCCCAGCAAGCACAAGACTCACGAGACAAGGGACTCTATTTAGGCTGTGGTAAAGTTTTCAATCTAGTCTATCACTGTCCTAATTTGTTTTCTTATATGGAAGTTGATGAAGAAGAGAACCTAGCCCTAGAAGCGTTTAAACTCATTGAAGTGACAAAATTTATCAAGCCAGAGGAATTCAATCTCATGACAACTATCAAGCAAACTAGGGTACTTCTTATTAGTAAAGACGCAATTACTTCTTCTGCCCTAAAACGGTGGACAATCTCCTCTAACACATTTTTGAACATAAAAGCAGCAGTAACTTTAACATGTGGAGGCCCTCTGAGTATACAAGTTGCTCAAAGGCAATTCCTATATTATCTTCCTATCACCCCTACCCAAACCTCAAGACATACAAGGAAGCTTTGCTTATATTTTGCCTTAAGGACAAGGCATGGGAGGATAATGATAGAGTTTCCATGATGAAATCTAATTTAAAATTTTAAATTAGTTTTATTTTATTTTATTAATATTTATTTTAAAAGTTATAATAGTAATTTTCACAGTTAACTTAAATGTAGTACAAATTTAAGAAGAGTTAAGTGTAACACAAATTTTAAAAAATATAGTCTCTTAAGATTAAAATTATTGATTAAGTTAAATATTTTATTTTAAATAATTTATTAAATAAGTTTAGTTCAATCATGTGTTAATAGACCTAAATTTTAAATAGTCTCTATTTATAAATATTATGTTTTATCATATGTAAAAAAAATAATCCAAAAATTAAATCAACTTTTTATCTATAATTAGAGATTCTCTTTAAATTTTATTAGTTATATGAATTAAATTTTTTACTGGTATTGTAATGAAAACTTTCTTTTTTCTTTATTAATTTATAAAATTATATTCTAACCTCATAATTTAATAGAGATTTTTTTTTCATATTTCTTCCCATATTTTCTCAAACTTCGTTTACTCAACTAGCTATTTTCTGCCTAACTAATTAATATTGTATTTCCGGTATAACCATAAAAATACTGGGCGAAATTCAAAATTAGAGGATGCGCACAAAAATCCGTCAATAATTAATAAGTCAAAAGGCAACTTTTCTTAAAAAATACCGTAAGAAGTGCCACAACATTCATAGCTAAAAATATAAACTCTCAATTTTAGTTCTGCAGCTTTCATAGAAATACAAGATGAGGATAAAACTAGCTTCCTCTTCTACTGTTGCTTGGCTTCGACTTTCTTCTTCTGCCACAATCGATCTAGTGCACTGTCAGCATCTCCCTGGAAATGCAAAATGAAGATAATAAATTAAAAGCATGAACACTTGTGGTTCAGGTTAAATATCAGAAAATATAGTAATATAGCCAAGGTAGAACATTTAAAATATTCTGTATAGATCACATTTAACTATCATGGCCTAATGGCAAGATTAAATAAAAAATAAAGCAATAAGACACGTGGAATTAAAGAGATATCATAACCTTCCTACACAACCTAAAACAACCTATTATGCCAAAGCGACATACCAATGTTATTGTATACAGGCAGCAGCAAATTTAATAGAAAGGTGGAATGCGGCATAGATAGCACTAGTCAATTTCTTGAAAAAACACATTACTTTTGCCGAGGACAGACTAAAAACTGCTATAGACAGCACTATGACTTGCAATTCAAAATATAGATAACACACTGTAATACAATAACAGATAATTAAACAAGTGATCAAATAGAGCACACAGACCTGTGCACGAATGAAACCACAGAGGGCAAATGTAGAAAATTGGCTATTATAGATGCCGTTCTCATCCAAATGCCCAATGTTAATCTGAACAGAAGCATGATCCTTGGCAGTGATCAGTCTGTTTGTTGCGGAGCTGCATCATGCAGTACATTAGTTCAGACTCCACCAAGAACAATCAAGCCACAAAATCCAAAAATCTGGAGCAAATTTTGAGGCATACCATTTTCTCGGAATGTAAAGTTCAGTGATCTGTCCCTCCTCGTTCTGCATCTTTTATGAATTTGTATAACCTTCTCTGTTGAAAATCTAGAAAAGTGACCCACATTCAGAAGAAAATAAATTGACTACGTAATGCACAAGTAAGAACCACAGGGTTAACAAAGCAAATTTCCACCCTAAAACTCCCAAGAGAAAATCAATCCCAAACTTTAAACATTAACTGTATTACAGGAGGTCCAATATATACACACATCACAACATATTGTTGACTCGAACATAACACATCGAATTTGCTCAAACAGGTTGGTTATTCACACATCCCAACTATAGATACATAAAGCAAAAATATTTAGGGAAAGATTCATCCACCACCAATAAAGTGAGTAAAGTAAAATTAAGGGGGAAAACGGCGTACTTCCTAGTTTGACTATAGTCAGAGATCATTTCCCCAACCGGAGATTCCCCCGAAAGAAGAACAAGATAAATTGCGACAGCAAAGCAACTTCGACAATCAAAACAAAACAGGTATATGAACAAGAAAATGCAACAATGAACGGATGAAATAAGCGGGGAGGGAGAGGCAGAGAGAGCGTACCGAAGGAAGCGACGAACTCGAAAGCAAGTAACTAAGTTGGAGGCCGGAGAAGAAGACTCGTTATAAAAGAAGAAAACCTAATTTCATTCATAACGGGCCGGATATGTAGCCCAAATGATTTATACCTGTTGTCTGCACCTTGACAACCAAAGCCCATATTAGGTCCAAAAGTAGTCAATAAGGCCCCTAACTGACTTTTCTGGACCTTGGTCAAGGGAAGTTTTTATCAAGATCCTTCATATTAATTTTCAAAAAGTGACTAACAGAAGTTGATTTGAGTAGTAAGTAACTCGATATCTTTTAAATAAAATCTTGAATTCAACCTTTAGAGTATGCAGAAAATCTCCGTTGAGTGACTCACCCACAATAGCTAAGTGCGTAATGTATGTCGGATCCGAATGTAGTCAGGACAAAGTAATGATGAATTGGGTGGGTAATAAAAAAAATCAAAAAGTGAATGTTCCTGTTAATAATTGACTTATCAATAAGGCCCCAAACTATAATTATTGGAATTCTCCTTTATATATATATATATTTAAGTGAGTGGGAACAACACGGGTGAAGCCCAGTAAAAATATTATATTTCATATATCCACATACAATTAAGATGAAGGGAGTGTGCTATATATAACATTGATCCCTATTATACCAGAGGTAGATGCAAAAGTAAGGGGCACTATAACCCAAACTTGTATGCAAAATTAATTAGGCGCCTTTACCCTCACCCCACTCATTTAGGTTTAATTCCAATGGTTGCTCTCCAAAAGAATTAAAAAAAAAAACTAATGAAAGACATCTCCCAAGATACTTCTATATTGTATATTGTTTGATGTGTTAGCTTCATTTGTCACCCTAATGATATATTTTGACTATAGAATATTTAATATAATAGAAGTTACTTTTACTTCTAATATTTTAAATCATTTTAATTTTATTACAAAAATTAAAAGATGAGATGATAGAAGTGAAAGTAAAATATTTTAAACTATTTTACCTCAAGTTAGACACTTTAACCCTTATGAAATTATAAAAAAAATATATCAATTTTATATTTATTTCTATCTTACCAAATAAATTTTTAAAACCCATTTTCAATCTAATTCATTTTCCACTTCTACTTCAAACTTTTAAGGATATGTTTGGTATAATGGAAATATAAGTAGAATCTTCCACTTCTCTTGAAATCACTTATATTTATAATATTTTAGACTATTTCAGTTCCATAAAAAATATTGAGAAATAAGATGATGAAAGTAGAAGTACAATATTTTAGATTATTTTATCCTGAGTTATAAAATTTCTAAATAACTTTAACTATTTTTAAGTTATAAATAAATATTTTAGATTATTTTATCCTAAATTATAAAAATATATATAAATTTCATACTCATTTCTATCATACTAGATAAACTTTTAAAATTAATTTTTAACCTAATTATATTTCCACTTATACTTCTATAAAAAATTATTTTATCCTACCAAATATACTTTATCCTAAAGTATTATTTTCATATGCTTTAAAATATATCATGGTGCAATTTTTCTCTTAATAATTTAGGATATTAGACACACTTAAAAATATTTTGAGATAATTGATGAGCTATAAATAAATCTATCTTACTAATCCCATTATGACAAAGTTTACTTTTTTTATAAAAACGAAAATTGAACCTTAAAATAGTTTAAAATACTGAATATAATATTGAAAAAAATATTATATAAGGGATCTTAAACCTTATTGTTTTGTTAGGTGAAAAATATTGATGCGACTAGGGTTGCTAGTGACTTGGATCTTGGAATTGGCTTAATTGTGGGATAATGGGAACATAATCAAGCTTTTGTGATTCCCACGCGTAATGAATGGAATCTGTTTAAAAGAACCCAAACCCAGAAGCTAGTTGTCGTTTTCAGGGCCATTGAAAATGGTTGCTGCCATTGTGGCCATGGCATTGAAATTCCTATCTTCACATTCAAGTCCCTTCCCTCCTCTCCTCTCTTCTGTCAGCAACCTAATCATGCATAGCCATAGCTTTCACATTTATCTCTCTCAATTTTCCCTTCACAAAATTGACTTAATGTAGATTGTTACTTTCGTGTTGATTCAGTTGGGTAATTTATTTTAATTTTAAATATATAATTAACTATATTTTAATTTTTTAAAACTGTATTTATCAACAATATATTAATGGCATTTTTTTTATTAAAGAAGCAGGTTCTTATACAAAATAATTAAAATAAATATTTTAAAAAATTGACACATACTTTTTTTATAAATAATTAGATTAACTATTTTTTTTATAAATTTTACGAGCTACTCGAGTTTAAGGGTACTCCAATCTAATCCAATAATTCTATATCAGATAATTATAACTAAAATAAAAAAACACATAGGTTCCTTTATATAAAAATTATAAAATTACCTGGAAAATGATTTATGTAACATCATAGCGATGGTGCGCATCTGAGGATGTGACACGCGTCATATAGTTTCCCAACAAAACATCAAGTAAAGAAAAAAAAAGAATAGTTTAAAATATGGACCAATTAAAATAACTTTGTCTTACATCCTTTACCTTTTTTTAATGGTCAGGCAAAGCACTGGACAAGCAAATATAATGGGAATATGCTTTGTCTCTTTAAAATGAAACCATTATTCAATTTTATGGAAGAACTAAAAAAAAAAAAAAAGCAAATCTTCTTCAAATGAACCTCTAAGAAAACTCTTTTAGCAGATAAAACAATTTTTTAAAAAAGGGTTTATTAGCATCTAATTTTTGCATGAGATATTTAAATTATATTCTCTATTTTAAGCAAATTAATATGCAATGACTGTCCCACAAACTAATTTGTAATAAAAATGTTATGATTATTGAATTACATTTATTTATTTTATTAAAAACCTCATTCAAATTTTAATTATTAATAAAATTAGTGCCGCAAATATATTGTCAAACTAAAAATCATTGTCACCCATTGGTTGGCTTCCAACTGGCTTAATGGTGATACCGATATTCTTTTCGGTGCTTTTTATAATTTTTAATTATTTATTTATTATAAAATTTTAAAATGTGTTTCTATCAAAATTATTAATTAGAAAAATCTGAGTGATTAGTTAGAAAGTTTGATAATAAGTCAAAAATATTAAATATAAAAAATTAATGTTTTCAAACAAAATATACCATACTGTAAAATATAGACATTTTTATAATAATCACGAGATGTGGTATACTTTTTTTTCTAAATAGGAGTTAGATTAGGGAAATAAATTAGTAAAATTTCTAATTTTTTTTCTTGTCAGAATAAAATTTCAAAACTTTGTCCAATATTTATCTATGATTTTCAGTAACAAAATTAAATCAATTATCGTGACAACATATATAAATTGAATAAACATGGATAAGATTTAATCTCCCAAATCAATTCGAACATTATTATTTAGTGGGTGCTGTCTGTAAAAGATAGGGACATCCTTAAATCACAAGCAAAGCAAACATAACGTTAAAGAAAGAGATCATTATACCGAGATGCCAATTTATTAAAAAAATTATAATTAGTTTATAATAATTAAATTATAAAAAAAATTATATAAAATGTATGACTAACATTTAAACAAAATATATTTTACGTAATTTCAGTAGTTTTAGAAATATTGTAGATCTTATGAAACTTGTACAAAATTTCAGAGCAAATCATTGTTGTAATTTGAAATTTAAATGGGCTAACATTTTGGTCCTCAGATCTAATTTTTCTCAAAGCCGGTGGCATAGCTTGTAAATAATCTGAAAAGTAGGGGTTTGTTTACATCAACGGTCTCTTATAGTCTGGAAGAACCCAATCTCCATTCTACTGTTGCCGAACTGAAGAAGGAGAGCAGAAAATGGGGAGCTCATCAAGCTTCTATGGTTTCCTTGTGCTGTGCGCGATCTTAGCCGTCCACGTGTCTCTTTCGTCATCAACTACTGTAGATTTCATCGGCGACAACGAAATTGGTTTCTTGCCGATGAAATCGGAGTGTAGCGGATCCATCGGGGAGTGTCTGCTCGCTGAGGACGGGTTGTTCGGGTCGGAGTTCGAGATGGACTCGGAGACAAGCCGGCGCATTCTAGCAGGGCGTAGGTACATAAGCTACGGTGCGCTGAGGAGGAACACTGTACCCTGCTCAAGACGTGGTGCTTCCTACTACAATTGCCGGCCCGGTGCTCAGGCGAATCCCTACCGCCGTGGATGCAGCCGAATCACTCGATGCAGGGGTTGAAATTCTTTATCTGTTTTCCTAATTTTTCTTTTTTATTTAACTTATTTTATTTTTAAAATTTTTACCTGATGACTTGATGAGTTTATTGGGAAGAAGTCTGCTGCTATATACCAGTAGGAGAGGGAAGTAGAGAGAGAGAGATTGAATAAAATCTGGTGATCGATGTGTTGTAATTTAGTTACACATTCTTGTTTTCTAGGTAAAATTGTGGTCATATGTTCAAATTGTTTGTATTATTCTGATAAATTATCATATCTCATGGTTTGCTTGCGTTTCTTCTGTTTCTTCTTCCCTATTATCTCTTCATTAATTATTTTTGTCCTAGTTCTTTCTTCCCCTAACGAGATTGATATGATTTAGATGTTTGTCGTGTTTCTTCTTCCTCCTATCGTTTTTCTTGCGTTTTCTGGGAAAACTATTAGAGGTTATGTCTCCATTGCGATGGTTCTTTCAAAAATCAGAAGTTTTTTTTTTTCCTTTTTTGTTTGGGGGAAAAGGCAATGAATGGCGTTGGAAACGATGGGTTGCTTTTCTGGAGGTTTGGATGGTGATTTAAGTGGGAATGGAGGAAAAAAATCAACTCTTTTGGGTTTTGCTTTTCACTGTTACGTTTTCTTCTCTCAACAGTCAAGGCCAGTCCTTTTTCTCTTTCGTTGAAATTGAGGAGCTACCAGAAACAAAGGCGTGATATGAGGCCCATTTTGTAATTTCAAGTTTTCGATATTCTTTTGAAGCTGCCCAAAGGAAGTACTTTTTTATTTTTAATTTTCAAAAGCAAGTTACTTTAATTGGAGAAAGAAAATAATTTTGGCACGAATAATAACCGATAGACGTATTTGTTTCTTCACGCGTCTGTCTATTATTGTTCCAGGTAAAAAAAAACGAATATAATAAAAACGTCACTACTATCAATTAGTTAGTCTTATAATTAATTCTTTAAATTTTTAATTTTATGAAGTCTTGATGATGTAAGAAAAAGTGATAAAATAATTATTATGGCAACAAAAATTAAAAAAATAAATTACTATTCCCAGCTACAAAAGTACACCTGCCTGTCTCAATATTCCCCATTATTAAAAAAATTAATTACGTAAATCTTTCGTCGGTAGTTAAGTTATCATCTTCATATACAAATATGCAACAATAAGGTTCAGTGAGAGATCACATAATTACATGTCAAGTCCCGCAAATCCTATACTATCTACTACAATTAAGCAAACCTTTTTTTTTAAAAAAAAAACAAACTCTTTTTTGTTTTGGAGTCACAGAAAGAACTTCTTTTTATAAGCATCACTTTCATGAGTTTTCTTTTTGATAAATGCTATTCTCATCTTCCATTAAAAGGCAGCCTCACATGCATGATTATGTGCATCAATCAAAATCAGTGAACGCGCTCCTCCTCCTCCTATTATTATTATTATTATGTCATGTTCACTTTTTTTTTTTGTGCCAACTAAAATCCACCTCATAGCCCTTTGTCCTCTTGTTTTCCCTTACAACTATCATTTTCTCCATCACCACTACCACCTCCAAATTGCCCTAGCAAAAAAAAAAAAAAACCTTCTTTCTTCTTCTACATTCGCACCTTCACGTATTTTAATTTCAAATATATATAATATTACTTACTTGGCTGGCACCATCATGCCTTGTTGAGGCTGGATCCACAGATAATAACATACCCCAAGAGAACTGCCTCCTTATTTTATGCAATGGGTCCACAAATCAGAATATTGATACAAAAATAGTTCAAGAGGCCCTTCCCATCTGTGAAAGATCATGATTATACTAATTAAAAATGTCAACAATATGGTTGATGAGAGGAAATCTCAGTTTCTAAGAAGGAAGTTTTGAATTTTTCAAGTTCGGTGGTATGGTGAGATTCCAGCAGTTTAGTTTCTCCTTGAATAAGGAAAAAAGCACGGTAAAGATAATATATGGACTAATCTAATCCTCAAGGGGGGAAAACAAAAACAGGTCATGATTTGATGTGAACCACTACCAAACGCTACCACCAACCTCTCTGTCACGTTCAGTTGTTGTCTTCCTTGAGATTCAACTGTTTCAAGCGGAACTTGTCCCTCTTAGGAACTGAAGGAGATGGTGAGCCTTCCATTCCCATTTCAGCTCTTCTCTAATTCGTTTATCCTGCTCCCCATCTCGTCAAGTGCATCAGAGATAGGAAACCAGTGCTCAAAACTATATATATTTTATTAATTTCCATAGAAGCAATGATATTTGTTGAATTATCATAGTAAAACTTGGTAACAAAAATTCCAGTCCCACCCCCCTAAAACTCAGGAAAATACTACAGTTGGAAAGTGGTAGAACTTAGAAAGTTATGCCAGGCACAACCAGGATTAAACAATTATGACATGGAGTCCAACTGTAGACGTAGCAAAGCTAGACAGTGAGATGAAATAATTGCCTCTCATGAAAGACAAATTATGGAATCTGACTGACGCAACCACCCCCATCCCCAAGAAGAAAACCAAATAAAGGGAAATATAACAAACTCGTATTGGAATTATAGGCTACAGGATATTTTTTGAGATGATGGAGTTTGACATCGTCTGGAACCTGTTTTGCTGCAATACAAGTAAGTAATGGAATGCATTAAGAACATCTAGTCTCAAATATGAAAATATGTCAACTTTTACATTTACTTTCAGCTACATATTTACCATCTGCTGAAGAAGATTTTGAACATGCAAGAAGCAGCAACTCAATGAAGAAAGATACTAGAATAACTTCCTCAAAAGATATAAAAAGCAGTTTATCTATATATAGTTAGACCATGGAAAAATTTTGGACACTTAAGTAGAAGAGGCTTCTTTCTTCTTGCAGTGGATACAGATTTAAAAAGAATAACGCTTGGAGTTTATTCGCTGCTTGCAACTCTTTATTTCTACTCATCGTCCGTGGGTTTAACTAGTAAAAATATGAGACATGTGATCATTTAGAACTTATTCAATTTTTGAAGAGTATTATTTTGTTATAGTTCCAATCGCGGCATTTGGGGAGACATTGTAATTCCTAGGTATCTAAATTTATACATAAAGATAATAGACAGCTCATCGTGTCTAATATTAGTATTTTCTAGAAAGAAAGAAGATTTCGCCATAACTTTAGATAGTAAGTGAACTTAATTTATTTTTAAAAATTTTGATAACAAAAAAAAACTCTTTATTTCTTTATCTATTCTAAAGAAAATAAAAATTGTCAGAAAAGTTTTTTTGTTATTTACAAAAGCTGTCATATCAGCAGGGCTCTGTCTTGTATCTTCAGTATCATCTCCATCCTGCCAAAAAACCGTAACAGTGAGATACTGAAGTATAATGGCATATAACAACAGCACACATGTCAGTAGATGCTTCACACGCTCAAAAACAATGACAGAGAAGTAATTTCCTCTAGTTCAGTTAAATGCATACTAGCGGATTGGCTACTATTTGCTACAGAACAAAAATAGCCTTATTCTTTTTTCTTTTTTTTTAAAACAATCTGAAGTGGGTTAAGAACAGACAAATCTGCTTTGAACATAAAAAGCCTCAGCGTTTGCTAATTTACTTGTTTGATGATTTCACTGTTCAGATGATCACCATCGCAACGAATATAATATGCTTGCCATGCACCGATAAGAAAATGAAATACGTCTTTGCCTAATATTTGCTAGTCTATCCCATCTAGCAAAGAAGCAGCCAGATACACGTTAATTAACCACAACATGCTTTTATGGGAATCCTGGCTCCAAAAAATAAAGGATCCCAACGTTAATCTTATATCTTAATGAGTCATAAGCAAGCCTTCATGAATAACGAGGGGGAAGAGGACAAAATAAACATTACAAGGATTGATTTCAAACAACCATGGATGTCCATGAGAAATTTTCCAGCACCTGCTAAATTTTGAACAAAGGTTTTGAAGCATACCCTGCTGCAGAGATGATCCTTACCCTTCTTCTGACAACAATTTTCTAGCTGTTATGCTACAGAAAAGGTCCTTAAAAGGGGAGGTAGTCCTTACTTAGAATAAATAGTTAGTAGTCAGTATATTGTATATATATAGAATAAGCAACTACTCTGGCTACCTCCTCATTTTCTAGCTATGATTATTAGAACAGCTATAAACATAAATGAACAAGCATCTTCTACTTGCATTTTACTAACCTATTAATCTAGTTCTTAATTTTTTTAAAATCTTGTTTATTTAATAATATAATAAGAATATACAAGATTAAATGGACTTGTTCACAAGCTGTTCAACAAGTACATTAGTTTGATTAAATGCCTACGAATATGAGGGGAAAAATGAAATATTCTTCAGTCTTCACATAGATCATAAGAAAGAGAAAATCTAAATGTTCAGAACTACCCCTCAGCAATACCATCAAATAGATTACAGAAAAAGCCTCAACGTCACACTCTAACAATTTACTTTTTAGTTTTTCCTGTAAGATCCAATCAAAATATACTGGCTGAGATCCCCAATTTTAAGAAGGAGTATCTGATAACTTGCAAAAATTACGAATATGTTATAAAAAATTAATTGCTGTCAGGATATTACAAGGGGTGACCCCGGTGATGTTAGTTTAGTTACGGAGCCAAGGGGTATAAATACAAAATGATAGATGTAATAAAGGGAGGATATGGCATAATTCGGTGACAGTTACCGTACTTGCTTTCTGTTATCTCCCTCTCTTTCAATCTTCTAAATTCTTTCTTCTCGCAAATTCTTCTCTTCTTGATTTTCTGATCTACAGTCTCAACAGTGGTATCAGAGCCACTCTTTCCTCGGGCTCGCGTTGTCACAGCTTGAATGGTACAGACCCATCGACAAGAAGGGGGTCGAAAGATGGACGATAGGTTACAAAATGTAGAACAGCAAATGTCGCGGGTCGACGACTTGCAAGAAACGGTGTTGGGATTTAGGGAAGAGATGCAATTGATAGGTCGTTCTTTCCGTCAAGAGTTGCAGACCGTGACGCAAGAAATGCGCGAGATAGTCCATGGTGCTCCTCCGCGTAACGACCCCCAAAGGAATGACGAGCATGTGGATGACCAGCGTCGGGTAAGGCTCCCCAGAATGGAGTTCCCAAGATATGATGGGAAGAACATCCATTCCTGGATATTAAGGTGTGAACGTTATTTCCGGTTGGAACATATTCCTGAGGAGTCGAAGGTGGATGCTGCGGCAGTGCACTTGGATGGGGATTCGTTTGAATGGCAGTTAGCCGTTGAACGTCGGTGGGGAGATTTACGACCGTCGTGGGCAGAATATGTAGAATTGTTGACACAAACCTTTGGGCCCCCGTTTGAAAAGCTGATGTCGGAATTAACTCACCTTCGACAGACGGGGTCTTTAGCCGAGTTCAATATTCAGTTTGATACGATTTCCGCAAGAATGGATCTTCCTGAAGCGTACTTAGTTGATGTGTATGTGGGGGCGCTGAAGGAAGAAATAGCAGATTCAGTACAAATGTTTGATCCACGGTCATTAGTAGAAGCTCGACGTCTAGCCAGAATTCAAGAAATTGCCGTTAACCATCGGAACAGTAGGTTAGGAGGGGAAAGAAGTGGGAGACTTACGTCTGGTCCTGGGACGTCTCGAAGTCAGTCGGCACCCTACAAAAATGCGTTGGTCAGGGGTGGAGTTTCTTCTCGACTTACAGACGTTCTGGTACCCAATAAAGAGGGGGGCCCAACGATCAAGAATCCTACAAGATTTGTTCGTCCCCTCAAAATGCTCACGGCGGAGGAAGAAGCGGACCATCGTGCTAGAAACTTATGTTTCTACTGTCACGAGAAATTTTCTCGCGACCATCGCTATGCAAAAAGGCAGAAAATGCAGTTGCATTTCTTGTCCTGTGAAGAAATTGATGGAAACGCCTTCTGTTTGGTAGATGAGGAGGATGATGATTCGGTTCCCCTGCTTTCCTTGCATGCTATTCGTGGTCAGGAAACGGGGGAAAGCATGAAGATTGCAGGGAATATAGGTAGAAGGAGGATTTATGTGTTGATTGATAATGGTATTACCCATAATTTTTTAGACCTTAGTTTAGCTCAGAAATTGGGGTGGAAGGGAGGTCAGGAGGCTGTATCCTTTGTACAAGTGGCAGGAGGACGGAGGTTGAAGGTTCATGGGATTTGGAAAGGGTTTAAGTGGCGCATGCAGGGTTTGGAGTTTGAAGCTACACTTAGGGTTATTGATTTACATACTTATGACATTGTCCTGGGGTTGGAATGGCTGAGGTCAATCAAGAGCGCCTATTGGGAGTATGATCAGTTGGTGATGCATTTCTGGTATAGGGGTAGGTTGTGCAAACTGCAAGCCATAGGCCCCCGGTCTCTAGATGTGGTTCCTGTGGTTAAGCTGAGTCCTCTTGGCAGCAAGGATCAGCAGGTGTTTCTGGTTCAGCTGCTAAGGCTGAGAGAGATAAACGAATCCCGATGTTTCACAATTCATAGTGAAATAAAGGGATGTCCAGATGAGGTGCAGAAGGTTTTGTTGGAATTTGGAGATGTTTTTAAGGAGCCGTGTGGGTTACCTCCTTTAAGGACTGGTCATGATCATTCAATCATTCTTCAAGAAGGGACAAACCCCATTAATTTGAAACCTTATCGTTATTCTGCAATACAGAAGGACATTATTGAGCAGCAGGTTGAGAGCCTATTGCAGAATGGGGTGTTACAAGAGAGCTCTTCACCATTTTCAGCTCCCATAGTTTTGGTAAAGAAGAAGGATGGATCCTGGAGAATGTGCATTGATTACAGGGAGCTTAATAAGCATACTAATTAAGAATCAATATCCAATTCCTTTGGTGGAAGATTTATTGGATGAATTGCATTTAGCTAGGTGGTTTACTAAGCTGGATTTAAGGTCAGGATATCATCAGATCCGAATGGTACCTATTGACTGCCACAAGACAGCCTTCAAAACCCATTCTGGTCATTATGAATGGTTGGTTATGCCCTTTGGGTTGACCAATGTTCCTGCCACATTTCAGGGAGCAATGAATGACATTTTCAGAGTTTTCTTACGTAAATTTGTGTTGGTCTTTTTTGATGATATCCTTATCTACAGTTCATCAATGGAAGACCATGCTTCACATTTGGAATTGGTGTTTAAGATCTTGCGTGACCACCAGTATTTTGTCAAATTGAATAAGTGTACTTTTGCTGCTAAAAATGTGGAGTATTTAGGCCACATCATCTCAGCAGGAAGGGTGTCTACTGATCCTAGTAAGATTCAAGCAGTAGTAAATTGGCCAGAACCTAAGAATGTGAAGCAATTGAGGGGATTTCTTGGCTTGGCTGGGTACTATGGAAGGTTTATTTTGAATTATGGAGAATTGGCTCAACCTTTAACATTGCTTACACGTAAGGATGCCTTCCAATGGTCAGAGGCAGCGGGGATGGCCTTCCAGAAATTAAAAGATACTTTGGTTTCAGCACCTGTACTTACTTTGCAAGATTTTTCTAAGCAGTTTGTAATTGAAACAGATGCATGTAGAGCTGGAGTAAGAGCTGTGTTAATGCAAGAAGGGCAACCAATTGCTTTTTTCAGTAAGGCATTGGCGCCCCAGCATATCAAGCTCTCAATATATGAGAAGGAGTTACTAGCTGTGGTCCTTGTAGTTGAGCACTGGCACTAGTACTTGGAGAGGGGCCGTTTCAGTATTAGAACTGATCAACAGAGTCTTGGGTATTTGTTGGGACAGAAGTTGAAGACACCATTTCAGATGTATTGGATTGCTAAGTTAATGGGTTATGACTATGAGATTCAATACAGGCGAGGAAGTGAAAATGCTGTGGCTGATGCGCTTTCCAGGCTGCATGGTTCCCAAATCTTGCAAATGACCCTCGATACTGCTTCCCCTGAACTGCTAGAGTTAATCAAGAGTTCGTGGGAATCTGACTCTGTAATAGCGGCTACCTTATTAAACATTAAACAGCAAGCCAATGGGTTTTTAGGAAGGTTCTCTTGGGATGGGGTCTTGTTGCGAAGGAATGGTAAGATTATGGTAGGAGATGTTGTAGTTATTAAACAACAAATCCTGGAATGGCTCCATTCTAGTGCTCAAGGGGGTCATTCAGGGATCAATGCTACGTACCAAAGGGTCCGTTGTCTCTTTTGGTGGAGGAATCTTCATAAGGAGGTGGAGGAGTATATCAAGGGGTGTGATACTTGTGCAAGGTGTAAGTATGAAACAGTTGCCTCGCCAGGGTTGTTGCAGCCGCTTCCTATTCCAAGTAAGGTGTGGGAGAGTGTATCTATGGACTTTATAGAAGGGCTTCCTAAATCTAATGGAAAGGAAGTAATTTGGGTCATTATTGATCGTTTAAGTAAGTATGCTCACTTCCTTAGCTTGTGTCATCCGTTCACAGCTTCCTCGTTGGCCCAGATCTTTCTTGATCAAATCTACAAGCTTCATGGTGCTCCAGCAGAGATAATTAGCGATAGAGATCCTATTTTTATCAGTAACTTCTGGAGGGAATTTGTTAAAGTTTTACAAATCGAGCAGAAGTTATCTTCAGCTTACCACCCTCAGAGTGATGGGCAAACGGAAGTCCTGAATCGCTGCTTGGAGTCGTATTTGAGATGTATGTGTTGGGAAAATCCTAAGGAGTGGAGTCAATGAGTTCCTTTAGCTGAATGGTGGTATAATACCACTTTTCACACTTCTACTAAGACCACTCCTTATGAATTGTTGTATGGGCAGAAACCGCCAGTCTATCTCCCTTATATTCCTAGAACTGCTATTATTGAAGTTGTAGATAGAAGCTTTACCGCAAGGGAAAGGATGTTAGCTGTTTTGAAGCATCACTTACATATATCTATTAATACTATGAAGCAGCGGGCAGATGCTAAGTGATCAGATCGAGAATTCCAAGTGGGACAGTGGGTTTTTTTAAAATTACAACCCTATAGGCAAGCCTCGGCAGCAATCAGAAGTAACCAGAAGTTAGCTCCTAGATTCTATGGTCCTTACAAGGTGATAGAAAGGATAGGGCCAGTTGCTTACAGATTGGAATTGCCACCTGAGTCTAGGATTCATCCTACATTTCATGTATCTTTATTGAAGCTTTGTCCAGATCCTAGTGTCAAACAGAGACATCCTCCCATTGACTTTCCTACTGTTCCTAATTCACAGTATCCTAAAAAGGTGTTAACAACAAGGATAGGCAGGAAGAGAAAGCGTATCATCACCGAAGTGTTAGTGCAATGGAAGGGATATCCAGAGGAGGAAGCTTCCTGGATTTCACTCTACAACTTGCAGCAGCAATTTCCTGAGTTCCAGGCGACCAACCCTTGAGGACAAGGGTTGTTTTGAAGGGGGGTAGCTGTTATAAAAAAATAATTGCTGTCAGGATATTACAAGGGGTGACCCCGGTGACGTTAGTTTAGTTACGGAGCCAAGGGGTATAAATACAAAATGATAGATGTAATAAAGGGAGGATATGGCATAATTCAGTGACAGTTACCGTACTTGCTTTCTGTTATCTCCCTCTCTTTCAATCTTCTAAATTCTTTCTTCTTTTCCTCTTTCCACTTGAACTTCTTCTCGCAAATTCTTCTCTTCTTGATTTTCTGATCTACAGTCTCAACAGAATACTTCTCATATATCTATATATCAAGTCCAGGGCAGGCTGAGCAACAACAGCAATACCTTTAGAAGAGGCCCTGGTTTCTGATTATCCACATAACAATGATCTTTACCACAATACCATCAAACAATAACTTTAGATATCTATATTATCGACCCATCAACTGGTTAAGTAAATCAAATTCATTTTCACGTCACTGCTACAAGGATGAAAGACGCTCACATTACAAGCACTAATTATCTAACTGGTCGCTAACAAATGCCTCACAACGGTACCCGATTTGCAGCACTCGGATTAGAAGGGGGGAAATTATGAAAGGGACACACGAAAAACAAACTCAACTAATATAATAAATGTATTATGTAGGGTTCTCATATCTGAACTTAATCAATCTCCTATGCTTTGATACCGATCGTACAAAATTTAGATGACAGATATAACTACAAATACCGAAGCAATAAGCAAATAAGTGCAGCAAGCAGTTGATTTTCACACTACTTAATAACTATTCGGATGAAACAGTGAAACTCAATGTTTGGTATCAAAGATCAAAATCAAACAAATGAAGTGGTTTTTTCATGTACAGTGATCTTACCATTTGCGCTGGAAAAAGAGAGGCGAGTCCTTGTGTTTGTCGAGTCCCAACGTATGTTAAGAATCTGCTATGTGAAGTCCTTCTTTTAACAAAACTCTCCCTGCCGCTCAGCGTTTCCGCCACTTTTTTCTTTTTAATTCTTTTAAAATTTTATATCCTTATTTTTACTAGTAGTGAACTATAATTATAGATCAAGTCACATATTTATAGTGTTGCTTAATCTATATGTTAAAATCTTGAACAAAAAAATCAAATACAGGAAAAACGAATTAGACACATTTTGTAGTTCCATTTAATAATCAATATTATTTATATTAAAAATTTAGATTCTATAAAATATTTTAACGGATGAAATTGAAAGATATAAAATGAGAGGAATTGGAGAAGAACATGCACTTTATAAGAGATCAAGAGATTGACAATTGAGAATTTTTACTGTGATGCTGCTCATTGTGATTGGAGTGTGGCTTAGTGTGAAGGCATAGTGATTGTACCTTTGCTCAATATATCGCTTGAGTTTTACATATGCAGTGATTTGATTTTTGTAACTCATGGTGATTATATTGGAGTTATGTATTTTGTTATACATATAGGATGTGTCTGGAAATAACGGTAAAATTATTATTATGTGACCTAAAAGTTATGTGACAGGTCATTGATTTAAAGTTTGTGAACAAATTTTTTTTTTAAAAGAGTAAAATTACATACATTTATCTTTCTCCAGCTACAACCAGATGGGAGCCTAGAACCTGTGAGATTTAGCTTAATTTATTAGTTATAATTAAATAATTTTTTTAATTTATTTAAATTAATTAATTAGTTTTTATATTAAGTTCTTATGTTAAATGAAGGAAGTAGCTTTATAAGAATTAACTTTGCACATAGTAAACTACATTAGCAATGTCCAAGCCAACTTCAATTCAAAACAGATTCATTGCTAAACAGATCAGTACAATACAATAGAACAGCTCATTACAATAATTGCCAAGTTCATATTTGAACACTGAACAGACTTCAATCACATAACATTACAAATTCTCGAGACCCTCTGAAACAGTCCTACACATGGACAGCTTACAACAAAAAGATCACCCAATTAAACCTAAAGAGAATCCAACCAAAATCCTAGAGAACAACTATTCAGTTTTCCACCACATGAATACAACAAAAATGAACAGCAAAACAGAAACTACCGTTAGCTTCTTGCTTCTCTTTATGGTATTCGGATTCTAGTTCCAATTTCTTTATATGCTCCACTGTGTGCTTGAGGATCGTGTTGTCAATCCAAATAAAGAACTCACAGTCCCATAGGTCCTTCAACCACAAACACCAAGAAAAAAACCAATTAATCATACTACTAGAGCAGCGATAAGTAGGCAAACTAGTTACAGTAATTCAAAGTATGTAGATTCTTTAGATGATATTTCTTTTCGTCTAATTAACTTGCCACATATAGTTTTTGAACATTTTATAAAAAATCATGTTAAAATGAATTATACAAATCTTGTCACGACAATAAGCAATATTTTTCGGTGGATACATATAAAGTTCCCATTACTATCAAAAGGACCTAGAAATGCCATAAATAATCGTGCATATCATATATCAAATCATCTTCTTCCTGTGTTCTTCACATCAACCCAACTAAATCCTGGATCCTTCTTAACATTGGTCCTTTTCATCATAACTCTAGCACTTGTCACATTGTCCCATTGGTTAGCAGCGGCATAGATATGGGATAAGAGAACATAAGCTGCTGAATCAGATGGCTCCAACAAGAAAAGTTTTTCAGCCACACGTTCTCCCGTCGCTTTGTCTCCTTGCACCCTACAAGCATTAAGCAGTGTTCTATACATTGAAGTAGACACTTCAGAGTGCATTGATAGTATCACCTTTTCAGCTTCTTGAATATAACCTGCACGGCTAAGGGCATCAACAAGACAAAAATAATGTTCAACCTCAGGCTCAATGCCATAGTCATGTCGCATGGAATAAAAATTTTCACAGGCTTCAGATAGTAAACCAGAATGACTACAAGCAGAAAGGACCCCAATGAAAGTAACTCTATCTGGTATGACACCCGTAGATTTCATTTCTTTGAAGAGGCAGAGGGCTTCTTCAGCATTTCCATGTTGAGCTAATCCTACCAACATTGCATTCCATAAGGCAATACTCCTCATCTTCATTCTTTTAAATAAGCCATATGCATCCTCTATGTTCCCACACTTGGCATACATGTCAACAATTGCAGTCATGACATAAGGATCTGAAGCACAATTCAACTTTATCACATTTCCATGGATCTGTTTCCCCTGTTCCAGTGCAGTCAAAAGTGAACTAGCCTTGACAAGCGTGGCAAACATATACTCATCAGGTTGCACCCCAGCAAGCCTCATCTGATGGTATATAAAAGTAGCATGTTCCTCATCTCCATTATCCACACATCCTGAAATCATAGTAGTCCATGCAACATCATCAGGCGTAGGGATCTCATTGAAGGTTCTCTGTGCACATTCCAATTCCCCACACTTTAGATACATGCCCAGAATACCACTAATGACACACAAATCTAAATTGAAGCCCCTTTTTATAACAACGGCATGAACTTGCTTCCCTTGTTCAAGCCCCACCAAGCATGCAGAGGCTTTGGCTACATTTGCCAAGGTAATTTCATCTGCCCTCTCTCCACTGTTATGGAGCAGACTAAAGAGCCTCAAAGCTTTGTGATTGTTGTTGCTCATTATGTAACCGGCCATCATGGCATTCCAAGTTGCCAAATCAAATTCATCTTGGTTTTCAAAAAGTAACTCAGCATCCTCCATCATTCCACTCTTAGAATAGACATCAATTAGAGATGTTGAAACAAAGGAATCGATGTTAATACCAGTTTTAATTGAATGAACATGAATCTGTTTGCCAAGATAGGATCCCTCTTTAAGAGAGGAGCAAGCCCTCAAAACACTTGCAATCGTGAATTGATCTGGCATTAGACTACTGCGTAAGAAATCAATAAACATACCTACAGACTCCTCCTCTGCACCACTCACAGCACAACCCGATATCATTGTGTTCCATGATATTAAATCCGCTTCTTTCATTTGATTGAACATTTTTTTTGCATTGTACAAAGAATACGATTTTATGTACATATTGAGAAGACTATTTGCAACAGTTACAACTTGATCCAACCCCGATTTTACAACTATGCCATGAATCTGTTTTCCTAATTCAAGATGGTTTATACTTGCAACAGCAGAAAGAATCACAACGAATGTCAGGCTATCACATGCTACTTTTGATCTAATCATATCTATAAAGCAATCAATAGCTAACCAAGCTTCACCTGCTTGGTGATAGCCGGACAATTCCTTGTTCCACATGATAACATCAGAATCATCATCACAAAGAAACAACTTTGTCATATAAGCCTGAAGCTGACTTAACTGCCTTTCAGATTTAGTTTTTCTTATGCCCACAAGAAGAGTGCGGACATTGACACTATCAAGATGCATCCCGCCTCTATGAAACAAGGAGAAGAGATGCAGCGCCTCATCCACAAGACCCATTTCCCCATATGCCTTCAGCATGACTTTCCACAACACAACATCCCTTATAGGCATTCCGTCAAACAATATACGGGCCTCTCTGATTTGTTGAAACTTAGATTATATATTCACCAAAGCCCCAGCAACAAACACATCCCATTCTAGTCCAATCTTGATGGCATACCCATGCACAGCCTCTGAAGCCCAGGAATAACCTGAGAGCAGACACATCTTAAACACAGGGGCCAAAGTATGACGACTAGTTGTGACAACAGAATTGCGGAGAAGGCGGAAAAGGTGAAACCCCTCTTGAATATTCTCTCGCTCAGCATGTGCAGCATCCGCATATGTAGCGAGAATGGCATTCCAGGTAACAAGGTCTCTTTCAGGCGATATATCAAACAACCGACGTGCTAACAGTAGTGACCCACATTTGTTGTACATGGTGATGAGATTGTTGATTAAAAAGCGATCCCAGCATTGTTTTGATTTGATTATATGCGCATGGGCACACTTTCCAAGAAGCAAGTTGGAGGTGGCAATGGCCTCACGAAGTATAGAAAACCATACAGAAGAGGATGAAGAACATGTCAAGAATGGCAAAGACCTATGAAGGCTAGAATTGTAAGTGGGTAGGAAGGGATTGTTGATGGTGATAACAATGGAAGGTGCTCTACGAAGGGGTGGCAGATGCATTTGAAATTCATTCTCAGTGTTCCCTTAGCATTAAACATCAACTTTTGCCACAGTCCATTCTTGCTGTTTTTTATTCCCCTTCTGACTTGGAGAAGAGTGAGTATTGAATGTCCTTCACCTTCATTCAACCTTTTTGCTGAGTTTGGCATCCCTTCTTCAGATGAATTAGCAGTATCTTTTGAAAAACATCATCAGTGTCAATTTCCAATAACTGAATGTGGAAGAGTAGCAAAGAAAACTAAGAGCTTGGTTGGTTACCAGATTTTGGGCCTTTGGAAAGGGAACAATGATGCCATTATTGTGTTTGGTCCGTTTGGAAGAAACCTCTATCCCCTAAAGCATTCCTTGACAGAAAGTTGATTGCCTCATCTACAGGAAAGGCAACACCCTCTACTAATGAAGGAAGTTATGATACAGGTGATACCTCCTTAAGTCGCTGATAAACTTAATCTCGTCTGAACCCATTACACTTGCTACTCCACTGGTGATCAGCAGGGTATAAGAGAGACAAATATTAAGTGATCAGCAGTTCAGCACAAAAGCCAGAAATTTAATGCTTCTTCTTCTCGAGTTTCAGAGCCCTGATCAAGCAGAAAAGTAAGGAAAGGCAATAGTGATAATAAATAGCAGAAGCTGAAACCTAAAAGCACTAGCTCTTCTGCCACTCAATGACAGGCAAAGAAGCTCTTAAAGATTCATACTATAAGTGCCAAGTTGGTTATTGAAGTTATATTATCTAACATGACACGTTCACACGATGCATACAGGATACAATAAGCAAGAACAAGAAAAGAAAATTAAGCGTAGCAACTTACCCAACATAAAGTAGGTCTTTGGCAACATCACAGGTCAACAATGACAAACCTCTGTAAAATCTGAAATAAAGAAGTTGCACTGTAATTATTGACAAATTTAACATCTAACAATTTATTAAAATTAGTTCAGCTAAAGACATGAATGATCATTCATAAGCAAACTAATTCTAAGATTTAGACAGATTTTTCATGTCCAGCTATAAAACTTGATGCAAGAGACAATAATTAGTGGTGCTATAATTCCTTTTTCTCTCTTACTTTAAGTCCTATCACTAGTTCAATGGATTTTCCCTCATATAATAAGTCACCCTGTTTTGACCAGAAAATACCTTTCCATTTTACTAAATAAAAATACAGTCAAACAAATGTATTGGCATTAGTTAGCTGGTCTTGATAAAACAAGCGGCATTACAATGAAACATAAAAATTGAATGTCTGACCAAGATTTACAATAACTAACCTGAAATATTTTGAAAAATTGGTAACTTTTATAATTCCCTTGAATGTATTTTCAAGCTGGAATAGCGCATGCTAATCAATCCAGGGAAGTTCATAGTATAATGATATTATGATCTATTAATGATTTAAGGAGGCTGCCAATTTTCTTTAGCTTTAGTAACTTCTTTTTTTGTAGGAAAAGACAAAATGATCATTAAATAAAACATAGTCTTATACGGAACAGAATGAAATGGAACTAGGCTCTAAAGTTACAACAAGTAAAAACATTGCAATGAATTTTCTGAAACCAAACTACAGAAAAGCTGCTAAGGAGGCTGTAGATGTCTTTGAAAATAGTGCAGTTGGCATTCTGATCGCCAGTAAGGGTCTGCAGAAAAAGCTTATCAATACACCAAAGATGAGAAGTATTGGATTCTTCAAACATAGAGTTCCTTCGTTCTTTGATCTATAGAAGGGAATGGCGAAGACATTTGTAATCGAAGTGGGGATCAGAATATTCAAGCTTTGACAGCAGAAGTTGGTGAAGCACTCTTCTATTAAGAAGGATGAAAACATGACATGATTTGGTCTAACTTGTTAGAGCCTTTGCACTTTCGAAGAAAAATAGACCATCCATTACAAAAGGGGGAAAGATTGTCCACAGCACTTGTGTTTATAGGGTCCAAGAAAACCCTGTTGGAAGGAACAGCGGAGAAAGCAAGATTAGACAACGAAATTGCACCCAGGATTTCATTAACTTTCCTTGATGAAAGGCTAAATTCCTCTTTCTCCATAATGTATTTAGGAGAATTATGATACGTTTTACAAAGGAGAGCTCGCCATCCTTGTGCAGGTGAGATAAAGTAGCCTTGATCCAAAATCTGAACCTATCAAAATCACTGAAGGTGGTATGAATTGAGAAGCAACTAAACCATATTGATCGAGCAAAAGGGCACGAAGCAATAGATGCAAAAGAGATTCGCTTTGCTGACATCCAAAGAGACAATCTCCTAATACATTAATATGATGATGACGCAAGACCTCAAAAGCAGGGATAGCTTTGTGTGAAGTAGTTTCCAAACAAATAGCAGAGATTTGCTAGGAAGTGAGATTGACCCGAGAAATTTCCAGAAGGGATCAAAAGAACCTGCGGACATCGATTATTGAAAAGCCAGAGCATTGTAGTCATCTTTTACTTTATAAAGTCCAGAAGCATTACCATTCCAAATCAAATAATCCATCTGAGAAGTTGGCGAAAGATTTGTGCTAGCAATTGCAGAGACCGTTGAGGTAGGATAAAGGCAATGTAAAAGCTCAAAATTCCAAGAAAATGGAAGGAGAGAGCCAAGTGTATGCATTAAAAGATCTGATACAGAACTCAAATGAGGGAAGTGATCAAAACTAACTTGCATCAGCCACCACTTGGGATGGCCTAAGGGGATCAAAGAACCATTGCCGATTTCCCATTTAAGCTTGTCCGTGATCAAACCAGCACATTCAACAATACCTTTCCATAGCCAAGAGGCATTATAAGGTATCATGATTAGATTCCTGGAATTATCATCTATGTATTTAGTCCGCAGAGTTGTATACAA
Organism: Leucaena leucocephala; assembly: GCA_037074615.1. Classification (NCBI taxonomy): domain Eukaryota; kingdom Viridiplantae; phylum Streptophyta; class Magnoliopsida; order Fabales; family Fabaceae; genus Leucaena; species Leucaena leucocephala. Next base: position 4,858,897 of record CM073535.1, on the reverse strand, counting down.
CAAGGAGTTGGGTGGCTTCAATGGTGAATTGATCTGGCATTAGACCACTGCGTAATAAATCAATAAACATACCTACAGACTCCTCCTCTGCACCACTCACAGCACAACCCGATATCATTGCCTTCCATTTGATTGAACATTCTTTTTGCATTGTATATAGAATCTGATTTTATGTACACATTGAGAAAACTACTTGCAACAGATGCAACTTGATCCAATCCCCATTTTACAACTATGCCATGAATCTGTTTTCCCTATTCAAGATGGTTTATACTGGCAACAACAGAAAGAATCACAACGAATGTCAGGCTATCACATGCTACTTTTGATTTAATCATACCTATAAAGCAATCAATAGCTAACCAAGCTTCACCTGCTTGGTGATAGCCGGCCAATTGCTTGTTCCACATGATAACATCAGAATCATCATCACAAAGAAACAACTTTGTCATATAAGCCTGAAGCTGACTTAACTGCCTTTCAGATTTAGTTTTTCTTATGCCCACAAGAAGAGTGCGGACATTGACACTATCAAGATGCATCCCGCCTCTATGAAACAAGGAGAAGAGATGCAGCGCCTCATCCACAAGACCCATTTCCACATATGCCTTCAGCATGATATTCCACAACACAACATACCTTATGGGCATTCCGTTAAACAAGACATGGGCCTCTCGAATTTGTTGAAAATTTGAGTATATATTCACCAAAGCCCCAGCAACAAACACATCCCATTCTAATCCAATCTTGACGGCATACCCATGCACAGCCTCTGAAGCCCAGGAATAACCTGAGAGCAGACACATCTTAAACACGGACCAGAGTATGACGACTAGTAGCGACAACAGAATTGCGGAGAAGGCGGAAAAGATGAAACCCCTCTTGAATATTCTCTCGCTCAGCATGTCCAGTAACCGCATATGTAGCGAGGATGGCATTCCATGTAACAAGGTCTCTTTCAAGTGATATATTAAACAGCCGGCGTGCTAGCAGTAGTGACCCACATTTGTTGTACGTGGTGATGAGATTGTCGATTAAAAAACGATCCGGGCATTGTTTTGATTTGAGTATACGTGCGTGTGCAAACTTTCCAAGTAGCAAGTTGGAGGTGGCTATGGCACTACGAAGAACGGAAAACCATATAGAATAGGAGGAAGGACAAGACGAAAATGGCAAGAACCTAACGCATTGTTTGCTACGAGAAATTTGGAGGGGAGGGGAGGAGATTGGATGGGAGGGGTATGAAATTATTATTTTATAATATTAATATATTTATTATTTTTTTAATATTATAATATTATTTTTATATTATATTTTATTAAAATATTCTATAAAATAATATAAGATAAATTTATTTATATAAAAATATTTTCTTTTATTTTTCTTCCTGAACTAAATAAGGTAATATAAAAATTTCTTCTCTCCCCTCTCTTAATCTTACTCTAAATAAAGTAATAATAAAATTTCTTATTTTTATTTTTTTTTTATTAAAATCTTTTTTATCCTTTTTATTGAACTAAACATAGCTTAAGAAGGCTAAGTAGGTAGGAAGGGAACGGCAACTGCAGTAGGAATGGGTGGTAGATGCATTGTTGAAATTCATTCTCACTTTCTCAGTCTTCTCTTGGCATGAAAATCCATCGGTATTTCCAACATTTTTGCCGGATCTGCCATCACTTTCTTCTTGATATGAATTGTTAGTAGCGTTCGAAAAACATCTTTGCCATCCAATTCCAATAACTTCATTTGCAGAAGTGTGGCTAAGAAACTGATTTACCTTACCCCAAAACAAATTCGACTTTGAATCGAAGCAAGTGAGGAGTGAGGACTTGCTTTTACCCGGAAAGAACATATTTGGAGACATTGTATTTTTGTACAACAATTTTTCCTTGGAATCAGGATTCCCTCGCGTGCGTTTGGATAAGAGCTTCCGGGAGTTTGGCTTGGATCCAGACCATAGTTTTATGGACAAAAGAAAAAGCTCCCCAGATACTTTCCAAAGTCAAATATACTAATTTTTTCGATAATCAATTTTTTAAAATTTATTTTACTCAAAATTTATTTTTCATAAACTAATACACACACACCTTATATATTGCTATTAACTTTGGCTATATTGAATTGACAAATTTTATCTATTTTTTTGCCTTGAACATTTTATTCTATTAAAAATATGTTTGTATGTATTTAATGAAAAACAATTTTGAATGTATAACGGCTGAAGAAGATTTAAGTCTTATGATATGTATTACATAGCTAGTTAAATTTCATATGACACATAAGTTGAGTTATTCAATCAATAAAAAAAATATAAATATGCCTAAATAAAACATAAAAATAATATTAAAATTGAAAAATATAAAAATTGATAATATTACATGATTAATTTTAATTAATAATAAAAGGGATAGTTCTGAAAATTGAATTAACTTTGAATTGGACCATGATCAAAGGCAATTAAATTAAAACATTTTTAAAATAAACAAATTAATATATTTTAATGTTGTGGAGAAGTACTATTTCCTCATTGCTTTTTTTATAGTCATCAAGTATATTTGAGTGGAACGTTTACACAAAATTAAAAGGAATTTATCTTAAAAAATAGATAAAAGGTTGGAAGAGCTTTGATAAAAAATTACACTCATTACTATAAATAAATAATTAAATAATAATATAGAGTTAATATAACTATATAAGACTACGTTAGATCCCAAAATTAAGATATCAATTTGATTATTATTTTAAAATAAATAATTAAGTTTAAGAATCAATAAAAAAGTCAAAAATATTTTTTTAAAAAAAATAAACGTGCATGTTGGTCTTCATAGTTTTGGCTATGATAACAAAAGCTACTATCATTTTTATTTCCTACTTGTTTATAATTAAACCTTCCCTTCCCAGCAGCCATCTTCTTTTACTCTTCTTACCCACTGACGCATGACGACAAATCTTCTATTCTATTAGTGTTTTTAGAATACTTCTAGGTTTAAATTTAGATTTAGAGAAAATTTAAATTTTAAATTTTTTTAAAATAAATAATTATATTTTTTCAAACGGATTTTTAGATTAAACTATAGTTTAAAATCAAGATTTTAGATAAACCGGTCAGAATAACTTATAGAACAGTAAAACAGTTTATGAATTAACTAATTACTATATTATTCCTACTTTTTCTTACACTCTCTCGTACTTTTTCTTATACTATCTCTCAATCTCTCATCTTATATATTATTTCTCCTCATTTAATACTCATATTTTTTTCATAATTTATCAATAATAAAAGTATTTTTAAAAATAACTATCTAAACACTCATTTATTCAAAATCACTTTTTTTTCATAATCTCTTATCTAAAAATTATTTTTTAAAAATTGCCTAAAAACTCTCTTTTTTTCATAAGTTTATTTTTAAAATTCTATCTCGATAGCCCTATATCAATATAGGTGTTTCATAATCAAATCATGTCTAAAAGTAAAGCAAGAATTAAGTTAGAAAGTTTCATAGAATCAAGATAAATCAACCACAACAAATCAGCCCATAACACATCCAAAGCCCAAGAAGTAAAATCTAGAAGGGTGTTAGAGTCACAAAGCCAAGAGCAAGATAGATGCTAGCTAAATTTGAGATTTAGCCACAACGCGAAAATGAAGTTAGTTCTCTCTGGAAAAAAGTTAACGTTAGTACCAACTTCGCAAGAAGAAGATGATCAATTGCTAAGAAGTGCGAAGAAGATTAAGAATGGGGGCAAAGGATGGTGACGGAAATATCTGTAATGATTAGTGGCCAAAGTTGGGATCAGCTGCAAATAGAGTTAAAACAGGTAAGCCTTTATTTGCTGAAAAGCTAAAGGGGATAGATAGGAACAGTGATCACTCTGATGATGGATTCGCCAATGATGATAGTTCCTTTTCTGATGACACAATGTCTGAGGATTCAAATCCGATAATGGATCAGGAGAAGGATGATCAATTATTTAGTACAACGGAGGACCTTGATAGGAATTTTCCAATTTTTACATTCTCTGGGAAACTGAAGAAATGCCTCTACAGAGCTTGGAGAAAGGCGGTTATTGTCAAACTCTTGGATAGGAGTATTGGGTATAAGGCCCTATAAACACGTTTACAAGCACTGTGGGCGCAAAGAGGGGTGATTAATCTGATTAACATAGACCACAGATTCTACGTGGTAAAATTATCAAATCGTGAGGATTACTATAATGCTCTTATCGGTGGCCCATAGATGATCTATGATCATTATCTGACAGTCCGATGGGAGCCCAAGTTTATACCAGAAAAGGCAACAATAGATAAAGTAACCGTATGGGTTAGGGTGCCACAGATGTCACTTGAGTATTATGATGAACAAGCCTTAACAATCATCGAAAACGGAATTGGGGAAACTCTTAAAGTGGATATGAATACATCGCACCAGCTAAGAGGACATTATGCTAGAATATGCGTTTTGGTTAATTTGGGTAAGTAGCTGATGTCGAGCTTTTCTCTGGATGGAGATGAATATTATCTTGAATATGAAGGTCTACATTTTCTATGCACACGTGGTTTCTACAGTCATTATTTTGATACTTGCCCGAGTAAGATGAATACGGAGAAGAATAGTGATGGTGAAAGTGAGGAGAAAAGAGGCCCATAGGGTAAGCAGGTGGGTGATGATAATGATCTTAGTAGAGAAGCAGATCAATGGAGAGTAGTTCAAAAGCCTCGCCGGCAACGGAAGCCCAGAGATAGCAAAGGTGACACTGCTCGATCGGAAAATAGGGGTTCACGTTTTGGGATTTTGGCAGAAGTAACACAGTAGAAAACAGTGAATAAAGACAGTGGACAGGAAAGAAGTGACAACGTGCAGGAGGCTCCGCTACCTATGACGGTTTGGGATAATAGATCTATACAGTCCACAGGAGCTAGGAAGAAAGGAGGTGCGGGAAAGCAAGATGTAGATATGTTGGGTACAAAACGAGTGAATATACAAAAAGAGGCAATTGGAACTGAGAGAAGGGTTGAAGAAACGGTACAGAACAGGAAAGAGAAAAGAACAAGAGAAAGTACAAGAGAAAAGTCAAAGAATGATTTCATCATAATGGACACGCAGGAGGAGAGTAAGGAGGGAGAAAAAGAGGAGAGTTTTGTCAAAGAGAATTTGGTAAGGGCTAATCGGATTGATCAATCCATGGGTATTAATTACATGGATTGTGATAAGGCCCAATTAAATGTTATGCAAAAGGATGAGGAAATTGGGTTTGAGGAAGTAGACCCAGGAGATCCTATAAATGGGCCTTCCTTTATTAGCCCATTAATGAAGAGCTGTAATGGACTTGAGGATGGTGACCAATCCGTAGTGCCAGAGACCCAGTTCTCATCTGGGTTATGAAGGGGCTCTTGTATTGGGTAACATCATTTTATGGATAGTATTATTTTTTGGAACACAAGAGGGGCCTGTGATAAAGGTCTACTCAGAAATTTAGAAGTAGTGTTCAGTAACTCAAAGCTATTTTTATTAATTCTAGCAGAAACACGTTGTGACAAAGTCAACAGATTTAATGCACTCACAAAGCTGGGATTCGATGAAATCAGAACTATTCCTAGTGTTGGTAGATCTGGAGGATTAGTTATGGCTTGGTGTTCTAATCACATCCGTGTGAATATGATTGAAGAAGACAGACAATTTTTTCATATGGAGTGTGAGATTCCTGGACGTCCATGTTTTCTTTTAACGGCTGTTTATGCGGTGCCTCATTCGAATTTTTGCCAATTGTTATGGGAAAAGATTAAAATCTTCTCCTTAAACATTGTGAAGCCATGGGTGGTAATGGGGGATTTTAATGATATTTTGTTCCCAACAGAACGAATTGGTGGTGCTGGCTGTAATTATACAAGAATCAGTTGGTTTCAATCTAGAGTTAATGATTGTGGACTTATGGATATGGGGTTTAAATGTCCTAAATATGCATGGAAGGGTCCTCAAGGAGCAAGGTTTTCTCGACTATATGAGCGACTTGACAGAGCGCTAGCCAATGCACAAATGTTCTCTTTGTTATCTGACTGCTTTGTTAAGGTAAGGCCTCGTACCCAATTTTCAGACCATAATCCAATTTCTTTGCAATTTTTGATGAATAAAGGAACAGGTGGTAGTAGACCTTTCCATTTTGAAGTAATGTGGCTATCTCATAATCAATTTAACAGTTTCTTGGAAAGTGAGTGGGTAATGACTGATAGTTTTGATAATTTGTTGGAGAAGTTAAAATTTGCTCTTAATGGCTGGAATAAAGATATTTTGGTATGGTGGAATTAACAAAGAAATCACTTTTGGCAAGAATTGGGGGAATACAGAATTCTGCAGCGTATCCCCATTCCACATTTTTGGGTAAACTTGAACTGGAACTTCAAAAAGAGTTAGATGATATTCTTAGAAGAGAGAAAATTAAATGGTTCCAGAAGTCCAGGGCAGTCTGGGTTACTTAGGGTGATAGGAATACTCGATACTATCACCTTAAAACTAATTTAAGAAGGAGGAGGAATAGAGTGATAACCCTGAAAACTGAGAGTGGTGAATGGATTGATAATGAATCCTCTTTGAAATGTATAGTAGTAGATTATTTCAAAAATTTATTCAAGGAAGATGGTGGTCCTCCCATAACCTTAAGTACCAGATCTACATTCCCCAGAATTGATGAATCTGTTATTTCAATGCTGAGTGTTATTCCTACGGAAGATGAAATTAAACATGCTTTGTTTTCTATGGGAGCGTATAGGGCTCCAGGTCAAGATGGTTTCTGTCCCATATTTTATCAGGCTAATTGGAAGGTGGTGGGTCCAGATTTGTGTTCCTTTGTTAAAAGTGTATTTCAAAACCCATATTTAATGAAGGAAGCAAATAGGATCCTTATATCATTGATCCCTAAAAGAGATCCCCCCGAGATGGTGAATCATTTCAGACCTATCTCTTTGTGTACTGTGCATTACAAAAGTAATTACAGCCAGACTGAGAGATATTATGGATCATATCATATCTCCATTTCAATCAAGCTTTATTAAAGGGAGACATATTCAAGATAATTTGATAGTGGGCCAAGAATTAATGCACCGGATGAAGAGATGTAAAGGAAAGACAGGTTTGATGGCATTTAAAATTGATCTAGAAAAGGCCTATGATAGAATTCGGTGGGACTTTCTTCAAAATGTTCTGGTTGAGATTGGATTAGAACAAAATTTTGTGAATATCATTATGACCTATGTGACCTCAGTTTCTTATAATGTTTTATGGCATGGTTCACAAACAGAATATTTTACCCCAACAAGGGGTCTTCGGCAGGGTGATCCTATCTCTCCTCTTTTGTTTATTTTGTGTATGGATAAGCTATTACATATTATTAATGATGATGTTAATGATGGTAACTGGAGACCAATTTACACTTCTCAAACTGGCCCTGCTATTTCGCACCTCTTGTTTGCTGATGATCTTCTTCTGTTTGGGGTAGCAACTGATCAACAATCTAAATGCATGATGAATTGTCTTGATAAATTCTGCGAGGCTTCAGGTGCCAAAATTAATGAGAGCAAATCATCTGTATTATTTTCCCCAAATGTAAAGCAAGTGAATAGAAGAAAAATTAAAGATCTTACCAGCATGAAGATCTCTGTTGATATAGGGAAGTATTTGGGATTTCCAATCTCCAGAAAGAGAAATTGTTCAGATACTTTCCAATATATTGTTGATCGTGTGAAGGTTAAGCTTGCTTCTTAGAAGGCAAACACCATTTCAATGGCTAGTCGTATTACTTTAGCTAAATCTGTAATTAGTTCTACTCCGCTATATCCTATGCAGGTGGCTAAAATTCCAGCTAAGATATGCCAGGAAGTAGAGAGACTGCAGAGGAATTTCATTTGGGGGAAAAACCAAAACTTTCACCCAATTGTTTGGCAACAAGTGACTGAACCAAAATTATATGGGGGACTCGGGTTCAAGAGATTACAGTCATTTAACCGTGCTTGTGGTGCTAAGATTGCATGGAACTTAGTGTCTGGTGCTAAGGGATTGTGGGCTAATATTTTGTTGCATAAGTATATGTTGAGAAACGAAGATAATCTACTGGATGCTTGTACAGGTGATTCTGCATTATGGAAATTTGTATCACAACAACAAGAAGTTATTAATAAAGGAATGAGATGGATTGTTAGGGATGGAACCTCAGTTAAGTTCTTCACTGACTACTGGTTGATTCCAAATAAAAATATCAAAGAATTATGTATCAGATCATTAACAGAAGAGGAAGAAGAAAGCAATGTAGCTGACTGGGTGACTTGTGGTTCATGGGATTTCCATAGATTGGCAAGTGTAGTTCCTAGTACTATTTTTCAGAGGTTAATTTCTGTCTTACCTCCTTTGCCTTCTGCTGGTTTTGATGTCATATCCTGGAGTGCCACCAATAATGGGTTATTCTCTATTAAAAGTGCATATTTCTTGTTGGAAAGGAGAGTTGAAAATCATTATAGCGGAACATATAAAGAGATTTGGAAATGGAAAGGAGTAGAGCGAATCAGAGTTTTTATGTGGATGGTGTATAACAATAGGTTGCCCACTAATGCTTGGAGGAGTAAATGGTCTTCGACCTCGTCAGTTTGTCCTTATTGTGATGCTGCTGAAGAAGATGTTTTACATATTCTGAGAGATTGTATTTATGCTAGAAGACTCTGGACCAAACTTTTATCACCAAGGTTTACTAATTCTTTTTTTGCTGCCCCTCTTTGTGATTGGTTTGCATTGAATTTAAAAAGAAATTTGGGCAATGTAAGCAAGAATTGGAATATTATTTGGGGTGTTACTATTTGGAAACTTTGGTTGTGGAGGAATGATGATGTTTTCAATTCAAGTGAAAGAAGACCTTTGCAACCTAAAATCATTATCTTGCGCTCATGGAAGACTTATGCCCAAGTTAGTGATAGTGATGACCAAGATTATGAGCTTCATGGAAATAGCAGGTGGAGTCCGCCACCATTAGGGTGGTTTAAAATTAATGTTGATGGAACTATGTCTTCTTCTAGAAACATTGCTAGTTGTGGAGGATTAGTAAGGGATAGTGCAGGTAACTGGATAATCGGTTTTACTCATTTTATTGAAAATTGTAGTGCTTTTGAGGCGAAACAGTGAGCTATATATAAAGGCCTCAGTTTGGCATGGAATTATGGCTACAAGAAATTAATTCTTGAATCAGATTCAAAATCTCTTATTGAAATATTGCATCAAGATTATAACTATTTTGGTAGTTTGTTACTTGTACAGATTAAGCAGCTTTTGAGCAACCCTTGGGAGGTGAAATTGCAATATATTACAAGGGTACAGAATAACCTTACTGATACTCTTGCAAATGAAGGATTTTCTAAATCCTCGATAATTAACTCTTGCCCGTTATATTTGAATAACTTAGTAGCTTATGTGTATTTGGGATTAAATTCCCCATTGCTGTAAATCATTTTATTTGGGCTTTAGGCCCTCTCTTTGTAACAAAAAAAAATAGATGCTAGCTTCTCCAAGTTTTCTCATGGAATCATTGGTTGTAGTAGCCAATCACGCCGTTGATATTTAACCGACGTTAAAAAATGTGGTGCCATTTTTTTAATATCGTGATGAGTTTTGTCGTTGTTCCACTAAAAAATCGACTTCGTATGTCTTCCAAAGAACAAAATCAATAAAAAAAAAACGATATAGTCAAAAATGACGGCCACAATCAAACAGAGTTCTCTCTCTCGTCAGGAGAAACTCTCAACCACACAAGTCTAGATTTATCAACTATATTCATGAACTTCCGTACTGTCAGACTCACTAAGCAACGTATTGTAAAATCACCAAACCTATGAAATCAAAGTCAAAAGCTAACAAGACTGAAAAGCCTTACCATCGGCAGTAGGAAGGACGGTGGGGGGGACGACGGTCGTGAAGCGAGAAAGACCTGGCGGAAGAGGGAGGACGTTCATGCAAGGGGACGTACGGATGCGACGGCGGCTGGGAAGGGAAGAACTGAGAGTCTGTCAACTGTCTGGGTGATGAGACACGAGCGTTAATATATATCCGTTGAGTTACTGGATTCGAACTCGAGAGTGAGCAAAACCCAAGTTCGATAGTTCTCACTCAGCTTATTGTCTTGTTAAATGTTAATGGAGGAGGAGTCTCGGGCTCTTCTGTCTTGATGCGAGTGTCCATATATATGTGTGTGATACGTGCGTAAGGAAGGATCAATGGACAGATTTTGTCGAAAAGGGTCGGCCAGGATTTGATGGAAGTTCCGATGATATTGTGCGTTATAGCCTGACGGATACATCTGATCGCTGTTATTTAGAGATGAGAATGAGAGATTACCAAACACCATTATTTTAACCTTCAGATCATTTGAAATTCTTCCACTAGAATCAGGAATGATTATGATGTGAAATTCATATTTTCAATAATCAAGTTATTTTCTTACAAACTTGGGCTTACTGAAAATAATATTATATATTATAAATTTATAAATTAAATATTTTAAAGTAAAATTATAGAGTGTGGTTGGTTTAATTTTTAAAAAATAGATTTAGGAAAAAATAATTTTAAAATAATTTTTTAGAATAAATTTTGTAATAGATTTTAAAATTTGTTTATAAAAGAAATTTTATATGAAAAATAGTTTTAAAAAAATAAATTTTTGAATGGTTGTTATTAAATAATTTCTTTATAAGCAAATTACTAAAAATGATATGAAGTAAAATGATAATTACGTAATGAGATAAGAGATATTAGAATATAATAAAAATTTATAAGGTTAAAATCGTTATTTTTTATATAAAATTGATTAAAATTTGGTGACTATTGTTTATCTAAAATTATAATTTTAATTAAAAAAAATTTACGACTAAAATATGTGTAAAAAGCATTTTGTTTTTTAAACCAAACAAATACATAATATTCATAACAAAATACTTTCCTCGTGTGATTAATTTGATATTTTGAATTATTAGTTCTAAATAAGAGATTTAAATATTAAAAAATCTCAATAAGAACTAATTAGCTAATAATAATAATAATAATTTCTAGTATAAAAATGGACAAATTTATGTTATTTATAATTTTTAAGTAATTAAATAACTTCTAGTATTAATTTCTCCTTATACTTTTCATGGTTAATATAATATTATATTGATTGATTGTATTAAAGCGCTGATGCCAAAATCTTAAAGTGTTTTTTATGATGCTAAGATGTTTTAAAAGAAATTGTGTTGAAGTCTTTAATTGAGCATCCCCCTTAAATCCGTGGAAGTGAAGTCCATATGTTTGATCACTAATCTATTCCTCTCAGTTCAACAATAACATCCAACGCAGGACTGTTGGTGTTCGATCTACACATTTAAAAACGCATTCAAAACGAGTTAATGAATTAAATAGACGAAGTACAGATTTTGTCCTTGAATGGATTACCTAACTGTTCACAATAACTGATGAACAACTAATGATATGCTTATTTTAATTGATCATATCTCTCAACTTCTTTTCCATGAAATTTAATCATGTTTCATCTGTTCTTTAATCTCTTTCACGACGATAATATAGAAAAGGAGAAACCAAATAACAATAATAATATATTTAGTAGTGGGAAGTAAAAATGGAAATATAATATCTTACTAATAATATAATAGAAATTACTTACCCTGTACTTCTAACATTTTTAAGTATTTTAATTTTATTAAAAAATTAAAAATTGAGATGATAAAAATAAAAATAAAATATTTTTTATTATTTTATCTAAATTGTAAAATTCTTAAATAATTTTAATTTTTCTCAAGTTATCAAAAAATATTTTTGATCATTTTATTCAAATTATAAAAAAATATATTAATTCTATATTTATTTATATCCTATTAAATAAATTTTTAAAATCTATTTTCATTTTTATTTTTATTTTTATTTCTATAATTTTTTTAATTATATCAAACGTACTATAAGTGAGAAGGTGACCACATATGTCAATGATAAGAGATGAGAGGGGAAATGATGCTTGTTAAGGGGAGAGAGTATTTTGATTTGAGAAAATTTTCACAACAACCTCTCTTCGTGATTTCGTTAGTCTAAGAAGTGCCAACCCATTTATTGTATCAAACACTCTATTGGCGAGATTTCTCAATTTGAATTCCAACCTTGATCCCCAATACCTCGTAACAAACAAGGCCTTACGTTTTTATTGGCTTTTTAAATCAGGTTAAAGTTTAATTTTATATCGGAACCAAACTCATTGATGCAATTTTTATGGAAGGTAAGTGCTCCTAAAATTAACGCACTCAATCTACGGGTTTATCAATCAATTTGCTCACGTTATGAATCACTTTTATTGGACTATTGATTTTGGTTCATTTAATTTTTTTTTTTAAAAAAGTGTGCGTTAAATGAGGACACTTTAAAAAAAATTAACTAATATGGCAAAAGAAGTGAATAAGATCTTGTATTAAATCTTTAATAAAATTCTATATTTAGATTTAAAATAAAAGGAAATGGTTAGCTAGTAATTTATTCAAGAAATACCAAAATAAAATATATTTAGAAAAAAACAATTAATGTTCTTAACATATCAAACTTTGATTTGGACGCTGTCTTTATCATTTTTCTTACTCCTCCTTATTTATTTTTATTTTTTAGGATCAAAAAATTAGTAGTTAAAAATTAATATCTTATAATTTTTTTATTATAATCTTACCCAAATAAATGTAAATTATTAAAATTTTACTTGAACAATTCACTATAGATTAATAACAATTTTTAAATTTTTAATCTAGAAATAGAGTGATAGGATGAAAAAAAAAAGGAGAAATAAGAGCGAACATCCGTGTGTATGTATGCATGCAGCGTGGTATCTTAAATTATACCACAAGGGAGAGGAAACTGAGGAATAAGGAGAGCTCTTGTGGGAGCCATTTAGGAACGAGCACGTGGACGGATACAAAAGTTTGCGAAACACCAGATTCGACCGCAGTCAGAACGCGCGTGAGAGTGGGAGCAAGCACATGGGTGTGTGGGTGTGGGGCGGGCCCTGATTGGCTATGTGATGTCCCATTTCAATATCTTTGCTTCCCCTAAAATCAAATTAAAAGCTTCATCACTCATCACTCCAACTGCACCTTGAAAGCAACACGCACACTATAAAACCTCAATCGCACAACACCTCTCGCTCTCTCTGGCGGCTCTTGATTTTCTCTCTACAACCCGTTTCTCCAAAACCCAAACCCTAGTTCACTCCTTTCTTCTTCCTTTATCTCTCTTTCTTCATTTATTTTTTTTTTCCTTTTTGACGAATACTCATTTCATATAGGTACACATATATTTCTTTTTTTTTAAAAAAAATATTTTTTCCTGGGAAAAAATAAGAGAAAAACGTAGCTCTGCCTGGATTGAGCTTGCTGGTGAGCGCTGTAATGGAGGATTCCGTAGGGCAAAAGAAGAACAACCGTGAGTTTACTTTGGTATCAGTTGCTGAGCTCTCTTCGCGTGCTTCGTCTGCATCGCCGGGTATTGCTCGCTTCACTTACGACGGTCCCGTGGCGCAGCTGCAAATTCATCAAGATTCTCACAAGATTGATATCGATGTTGATCTTCGAACTGCTCAGGTTCGTTTCCGTTTTTGATTTTTGTGCATATATTCCGTTTTTTTCTTGTTTGCTTTGTCGATTAGTCCCTACTTGAACGCGGGAAAAGGGTAATTTTTTTAAAGTTTTAATAAACTGATAATTTCTTATTTCGGCTGTTCCTTCAATGCTGAAAGCATGCACAGAAGATATTTAATCTCTCTCGAGTAATGTTGAATTATACAGTGAATGAGTCATGTATGTTGAACGTCTAATCTCCTGATGATTGTGCATTGCTGGTTTGCAGATATTCAAATTAGGCCCTGTTCAATCAGTTTGCATGGTCGAAGGGTCTGTTGTCGATGACCAGGTATAGAGGATCATCTTACTGTATAAAATCTGGTATCGTAGCTTTGCGGCATTACTTAATTTTGTTTCATTTTGTTAAAACTTCGGAAGAGCTAGGATTTTTCTTTGCTTTTCGAAGATTTGAGCTTGTAGATAATTTGATGATATATTTTTACTTCATTCAATGTAAAATGCGGTCCTCTGATGTCTTGCTTCTTTATTCATAATCTAATGCTTATGCTCTGGCGATGTTTGATTAATTTAATGTTGCAATATCACAGTTGTATCAGTTGTAGAAGTAATGTTTAATTGTTTAGTTGTTTAGTCTTTATGAATCTGAAGAATGCTGCATTTGGACCAGACATCATTCTCAAGGGGAATATTTCTCCAGTTTAGAAATGAGGAGGAAAGTGGGGCCTGTGATAGTGTATTCCAGCAATGGAAGAAGGAAGCGAGTGCTCAAGGTGCTGCTTTGGAAGCTCTTATTCTCATGTTTGATTGCATAGTCATGTTACTCTACTAGTAAGTCCTGATCTTCATTTGTTTCTTAGATTCCGGTAGAAGCTTACCAAATGGAATTATACCAAGTTCTACAAGTAAATTTGATGAGAAGATAGAGCCATCTTCTGCAAAAATGTATTTCCATTACTATGGGCAGCTTCTGCATCAGCAAAATATGTTGCAAGACTATGTTAGAACAGGTAATAGCATTTTGTTTTTAATGGCCTGCTGGTTTTAATTTACATCTGAGTGAAGGTAACAACTTATTTTTACTTTTTTAACAGGTTACGATTAGATTTTAACTGGGACACTTAAGCTCCTGATATTTTCCTTATCTGACAAATTCACTCATGATCTTGTTTCAGGAACCTATTATGCTGCAGTTATTGAGAACCGTGCCGATTTCATGGGCCGTGTAGTAGTTGATGTTGGTGCTGGTAGTGGTATTTTGTCATTATTTGCTGCTCAGGTATTCAATACTTAAATTGGTTGAATCTTGTCTCTGCTTCTGATTAAATGAAAATTTATGCCATCTTCCCTGGCTCCCATATCCAAAGCTTTGTATTAGGTCTTTAATGTTCTTCCGTTTTCTCTCAGGCTGGTGCAAAACATGTTTATGCTGTGGAGGCATCCGAAATGACAGAATATGCACGGAAACTTATAGCTGGAAACCCAATGCTCAGTCAACGAATTACAGTATGCTTTTCTTTCTCCAAGCTTTTATTTGATGTTCTTTATTCATTTTCTGTCTCATTAATTAGGGAAACTTCTGTTTAAAAACTATAGGTAATAAAGGGCAAGGTTGAGGATGTAGAATTGCCAGAGAAAGCGGATATTTTGATCTCTGAGCCCATGGGTAACCTTATATTCTACTTGCTTCTACTATTCCATGTATAAGTTATGTAATCTATCTTGTCCATGTATTTTTTTTTTGCCATTTTGCATGTTTAAATGCTTCAAGTTTGTTCAAAGTGTTTTAGAAAGTTAAGTTGTGGCTCGAAAGATTGATAACTTTTTTCCTGCCAAGTGTTTCTAATTTGTAATATTTCTGAACTGGTATGCAGGAACCTTGTTAGTAAATGAAAGGATGTTGGAGTCTTATGTCATTGCTAGAGATAGGTTTCTCACTCCTGAAGGGAAAATGTTTCCCATGGTGGGAAGGTACTTTGAATGCTGACAACCTTCTCTGCTTGTCTGGGTGCTTTTTTGTATGCCACCCTTTTATATATTACCATGAGGATATGGAACTACTAAGCATAGTTATTGTCAAATAATTGTCTTTTTCTTAAAAGTGGCCTGTCTTCGTCATAGTATTTTATGCTACCATTTATTACAGCTTCAGTGGCAATTCCTAGTATCAAACCACTAAAAGTCTGATTTCAAATGCGCACACACATGCCCATAGATCTGTTTTTGACACGAACGGCTGAATATGATTTTCAAGGTTTAGGCTATTGCTGGATTTACAGACTTGCAGTTAAGTTTATGATTTGTGTTGCTTATAATATTTATATTGTATTCTCATGACCATGAATTGATTGCTGGTGTAGGATTCACATGGCACCTTTCTCTGATGAATATCTGTTTATCGAAATTGCTAATAAGGTTTGTTATTATGATCTGTATTTTTTAACTATCTCATACTTCTTACCAGTCCTTAAAATAAAACTTTTTTGACACTTGGAATTGGGAGAAAGATTTTGTGAGAGGCTTGACTTTGTAAAAAGCTTCTGCTCAATTAAATTTTCACTGGTGAACACCATGTGTGATCAGATAATTCTGTGACTGACCTTTGCTTCATCTGTCCAGTTAAAACTATTTTAGTGAGATTCAATTAGATATAAACAATTTCTTAAGAGGGTTAAAATCCCAAAAAGAAGAAAGTACTTTTTTATTTTATTTTGCAGAATCCATGACCTCAGCTGTTGCTTTTGTAGTTCTATGCCTCCATTGTGTTGTGGTCTAGCATTCTCTTCTGAATTAGTAATAAGGAAACTTTTTCTAGGTTTCTTTGAGTATATTTCTTAAAGCTGAATCTAAAGGCTGGTTATTGTTCTATCTGTTCAGGCATTGTTTTGGCAGCAACAAAACTATTACGGTGTTGATTTGACTCCCTTGTATGGCACTGCATTTCAAGGATACTTTTCTCAGGTATCATGCTTGGTTTTGCTAACTTACTAAAATCACAGATTTTGTCCTACAAGTGTAGATTAGATTTAGGTATCGGGTTTTGAAATTGTTGTTTGAGGTTTGCTTCCTTGCCAAAAGGTCATATATAATATGTTCACATGCATTTGTTGTGGTGAGGACGGTGCAGACATGTTTGATGTTGCTTTGTTAAGGATCAAATTGGGAATTACATGTTTGTTCCCACCATTTATGGCATTTGTCAAATAAGTTGGAATATTAAATTTGTTGTGACGTAGCAAACAGGAGAATTATATGCGTTGTGCACTTTACAATTGGTCTATTAAGAGCTATTTCCCCCTTTTTAATGCAGCTTCTATTTGTAGAATTCTTCCTTGTTCCCTGTAGCTGCGATATAGGGCTTTCTGCATGTTCTTCTAGGTCTGTTCCTGTTGCATGCTTTGTGTTTTTGCGTCAGTCAGTAGTTTCTAATTGGCTAGTTATTTTGTAAGATAACTGGAGAATTTGTCTCATGTCATTCTTTCAAATAATTCCATGGACAAAAACTGAGGTAGAGATGATGAAGTATGCAGATTAGTTACTGTTAATTTCCTTCAGCATCCAGGGACAATCTTTGGGTGTTTTGTGCCATTCTGATGATGATATATTTTATTATTTTTGTTGCAGTAGAATTTGACATTGTTACCAAAAATTCTTGTGTTTTCTCTATTTTTTCCATACAGCCTGTGGTGGATGCTTTTGATCCAAGAGTGTTAATAGCTCCTCCTATGTTCCATGTGTTAGACTTCACAAAAATAAAGGTAAGAGCTAACTTTTTTGGGGCAAGCTAATGTATTTTGGATGCCATTCCAATTTTCTGTCTTGGATTTCCTCTAATTACTCCATCCCTAAAATGTTTTGTACCTATCTTATAGCAAAATAATATTACGTATCTGGTATTGTCAAAAAGAAAAAAAAAAAAAAAGGATCTATCTGAGTTGTTCCTTATTCTTGGTTTACTGGAAGTAAAGAGAACCGCTTCTGAAACGTTCTGACAGCCCTCCATTTACGAGTTTATAACTGAACCATTATTCAACTACAGGTTTATGAAGTATTTTCATGGTTAAAGTTTTATTGTTTTTAATTGTGCCGATACTTGAAATGAAGTTACTTTTGAACAACGGAGGAACACAACTTACATGCTGATTATCTGTAGGAAGAAGAGCTGTATGAAATAGATATACCTTTAAGATTCGTAGCATCTGTGGGTGCACGAGTACATGGGCTGGCTTGTTGGTTTGATGTACTCTTTAATGGAAGGTAAAAATCGCATTTTAGATATTGTTATTATTCATTTTTATCCACATATAGTCCTGCTTTATTGATTTGCCAACTTTTGTTCCAAATCCTCAGTACCGTGCAAAGGTGGCTTACGACTGCCCCAGGGTCGCCAACAACTCACTGGTACCAGTTGCGCTGTGTTCTTTCTCAGCCAATTTATGTCATGGCGGGACAAGAAATTACTGGCAAGCTCCACATGGTTGCTCACAATGCCCAGAGCTATACGCTATATTTAACATTGTCAGGTTAGTGTTTGTCCTTATTCCTGTTCTGACTCTTGTAACTTTGCACTGTTATGCTAAAGAGCCATGCTCCATTTCTTTTTAGCTAAAATGTGGGGCCCTGGTGCTGAACAAGGAGGGATTCTTCAAACCTCATCGTGCAAACTTGATTTGAAAGAACCCTACTATAGAATGTCTCAACCGCAAGCTTACACATTAGCCCAAGACCAGCAACAACCGCCACTTCTACACACACAGGTATTGAATTTATCTTCTTGAGTTAAAGATTCTACGAAAAACTTGAAACCTGAAGTATTTTAAACCATCTGATTTTCTTTAATGAAAATCGATGCTGAGGGGCCAACTAAAATGACATCACGTAATATCCTTACATTAGAGGATCCTAGTTCTTTTTAATTTAAAGGAGCATGCACTAACGGCCCGAAGTTACAAGTGTGATCAATCCCACAACCTCCTACCTGACAAGAAAATCTTCATATCACTAGGCCACAAGACCCTTAGCTGGATTCCGGTCCTTTGAAACTGCTTAATTAGCTTTTTTGCCTTTTGTTCTTAAACTGCATGGTATTATACGTACATTGTTTTTTTTTTGTTAAACAGGACATACCAATTCAATCACAAGATTTAGATGAACCTGAGATGATGCAACAACCGTCGCCTAATTCATGTGCTCAGGTTAATTCATTGATGCAGAATATTTAACATGATGGTGAATGCTAACATGGACTTGTTTCTGTTTGTAAGATGAATCTGCCTGCTGGCACAAATTGGCAGATTCTGTATCATTATTTGGACGTTCCCCTTCCCTTGTAAATTCATCTACATTGTGCTTGCTATCTATTGGGTGGTTTGTGATGCAGATCGTTACACGATTAGCAATTTTTTCTGATATTTATGCCTTCCAAAATGGAGCACGTGTACGATCACTTGATAAGCTTGTTGATTTTGAATGTCTTTTATTTTTTATGGTTTGAACACTAGATTTTTGTTTAAGCAACTTGTTATGCCCGCCACATCCATAGACGGCTTATTAAAGAGAGGTGACTTCCAAATAATGCTCAAGAAGGTTGTGCTGTGATTTAAAATTCTTTAAGTGATCAGATTCAAAAGTGTGAATTTAATTTACGGAACATATCTCTAGCGCCAGTGAAGATTCAAAAGATGAAATTTGGTCAAGACTTTTTAACAAACTTTGTTTTTGAGGCCAACGGTAAGCGAGCATCGTTAAGGTTAGGGAAGAAAAATATGGATACCTTTTTTTTCTTTGGTTTTTTGATAAAAAAAATTTAGGTAGATTTAAAATTGGTCTTTTAATTTTGGTATCGTTTTTTTTTATCTAAGATGTAATTTTAAAGTTTAAAGAGTATTTATAAAAATTAAAAGAGTTTTTATAATGACAAAATAAATTGAATTTGTATACGATATAAGCATATTTTGTACTTGCCAACTCTCATTATCAAAATATCTATATTTAACCTGGAACAGTTCAATTATGGCATTCTCAAGTGAGATTCGTTTCGTTTCATCATCCCATCGGCAATTTATGATTCCTAGAAATACGGGAGTCGCCTCATCTTCGATGGACTTCTCGATTCATCCATGACTCCTAAATTTGCATTTCCAAAAATGCCCTCTCCTTTTGGTTTGTTCCCATTCGTCACTGAGCACACCATCTTGGCTGTGGCACGTTTCATTAGCGGC
This sequence comes from Leucaena leucocephala, assembly GCA_037074615.1. NCBI lineage: Eukaryota > Viridiplantae > Streptophyta > Magnoliopsida > Fabales > Fabaceae > Leucaena > Leucaena leucocephala. The sequence goes on along the minus strand of CM073535.1, from coordinate 4,839,043 downwards.
AAATCTAGTTCAAACTTGAGTTACTGTGATATGAATTTGGTTTGTGTAACCTATTAGTATTATGGATTCTAAATTCGAATTTACGCATGTGATTGGGATCTGACTTTGATTTGCTTGCATCTGTTTGAATTCGTTCTGATCTTGTTTGAGGAAGTAGTGAATGAAGTGAAACTTTTTCCCCCCACATAAGGCCATTTTAGTCTTCTTAATTTTAATTATTTTGAATCAAATCTTAAAACATTTCTCTCTAACCCTTTCTAATAACATAGTAAACAGATAATAAGTATTCCGTTATAATCCATTTCATTCCAACCAAAATATCTTAACTTTATTAAAAATCTGCTTTTATTTTTCAATGATAATATAGCGATCATAAATATCTTCACTTTATTAGAACAAAGTCTCTAGTTCAAAATATTGTTCCAGTAGAGGTGCTGTATATTGACGTGATAAACAGCTAATGTGATACGGAAAACGAATATCGGCGTCACTAACGATTAAAGAAATCAAGTAATTTTTTGTTTGTTTTGATGTCAGCTGGCTGCAACTACTTCACGGGGCAGCTGATCGGCGACGACATTATGGCAGCGACTGCAGAGGGTTGGGTGGTCGAAAAAGGAGCCAACAAGGGGTGAATAGTTCCAGCATCTTTCACACTTGGAACCCTCAGCACGAGATACGCCAACCCACACTTTACTATTCCCTTGAATAAGGCACTCACCGTTGTATGGGATATTTGCAATCAGTTGATCCTCCAACGAGGGAAGAATCTCAGCCTGCAAAACATCAAACCCGTAAGAAAAATTAAGTATCATTAAAAATCGCTATGGTATGACATATCAAGCTAACAAATGGTTTCAAGCTTTAAAATCATGGATGAAAAACCCTAGTTCCTTCCCTTTCCTTTCGATGGCTTTGGATATAACTAGGGTGGGAATGTTGAGTTTTGAGAATGGTATTATTAACCAAACGAATCATATATGTATTTGCAGAAACACAATATCTGGTTCTTATACCATGTGATGGCATTGCAGAAATGAACAATGGAAACCGTGTTTAGAGATAAATAACGGAATTTCTTTTTATATAACTATTTGACTGAGTCAGATTTGAGCAATATTAACTTAATTAGAGATAGATCTCTTAAGGACGTTTTCTGTATTCACACGGACTACAAATTAATTCTTATATTAAAGATTAGATGGAATATAAGACTAGATGGAGTATAAGGATTGTGGGAAGTTTATAAGTTAGGTAAATCTTTACTTGTGATGTGTCCAAAGGAAAAAATTAGTAGTGTTCTAGTGTGACTGGTGTTATTCCAAGTAGAGGTTGACACTAAGTGTTGCACTCTCCTTAAATCTTTGAAAAGATAAATTTTGCCTCTTTGTTTCTTCTGAACTTATGCATATTTTCTCCCTATTCCCTATCTTCTCCACAGATGACATGGATGGAGACATACCTGAGATGTTATGAATAGACGATGCAATGCATCGGCATCATTTTTGACGGTACATAGTTCAGATAATTGGGATGCCAGGGTGGCATCTGCAGTATAAATATGAACCTTTGCATCTAAACTGGCTCCAATTAGTTTGCCAGTTCGTGCTATCTCCAAGACTCTATTCACCTCTGTCCTCACCTGGCCAAAAATGATTTTATTCAGTAATAGATACACTATCACATTAAATATAGTTGATATAAATTCACTATTTTGGAGCTCAGAAAAATAATGAAAAATTACATTAAGAGAAGTTAGAAAAAAGTGACATGCAAGGGAACTGAAGGAAACAGCAACAGTCACATAAAAAATTTATAAGAAAAATTAAATCATTCTGCCTGATGAGTTTTCCCATACTATAATAGTATAATCGTGTAACTTTTATTTTCAGCCCATCATCTTTTATGAATATCCTTAACTTCCTTATACATCTGAAATATTTGAGAAAACAGGACGATAAATGACAGAAATTGGATTGTAGAATGAAAACTTTCAATTAATAGAGATTTTCATACTACATAATAATTATTTATGGATTTGTATCATTCTATCAAGAATGAACTAAATCGTACCTTTGGATGATATCAGCTAGAGAGAAATTTACCTCGAGAATCTTTTCCCAGAAATCAATTTCTTCAGCAGGGAGGGCAAGCCATCTTTCATTCAAGGAGGGCCATCTTGATTCAAATACATATTCAGTAACAGAACCATATTCAGTTGTATACCGAAAAGGAAGGTTCTGCCATACATCTTCAGCTAAATGGGGCAATATTGGTGCTATTACTCTCACGATGGAAAGCAGATGAGCTGCAAGAACTGTTTGACAACTTCTCCTCGTATAGCTTGTTGATCCCCTGCAAAATTAACAAGAAAAATCGTTTGAGGACTATACATAATATAAAGAAATCATGCAGAAAAGTCTACATCTAAATCTTTTGTTGCAGATTCCTAGTATAAGTGCCAAGTTGGTTATTGAAGTTATACAATCTGACATGATATAATAAGCGAGAACAAGAAAAGAAAATTAAGCCTGGCAACTTACCCAACATAAAGTCGGTCTTTGGCAACATCAAAATAGAAATTTGACAAGTCAACAATGACGAACCTCTGTAAAATCTGAAATAAAAAAGTTGCATTGTAATTATTGGCAAATCTAACATCTAACAATTTATTAAAAATAGTTCAGCTAAAGACATGAATGATCATTCATAAGCAACCTAAGAAGATTTACACAGAATTTTCGTGTCCAACTATAATACTTGATGCAAGAAACAATGATTAGTGATGCTATAATTCCTTTTTGTCTCTTGCTTCAAGCCCTATAACTAGTTCAATGGAATTTCCCGGATATAATAAGTCACCCATGTTTTGACCTGAAAATACCTTTTCCATTTTACAAAATAAAAATACAGTCAAACAAATGTATTGGCATTAGTTAGCTGTGGGTCTCGGACAAAAATCCAGCAGCATCACAATGGAGCATAAAAATTGAATGTCTGACCAAGATTTACAATAACTAACCTGAAATATTTTGAAAAATTGGTAACTTTCATAATTCCCTTGAACGTTATTTACAACATTTTCAAGCTGGAATAGCGCATGCTGATCAATCCTGGGAAGTTCATGGTGTGGTACAGCATAATCTTCCTGTCAATAAGATGAAGTGTAAGGAACAAGTGGAAAGAAAACGGCAGAGGGGGATAGAAAAATAGACGTTATTTTAAGCAACCCAGAAACAATAGGCAGTACAGGATTTTACTTTTTAAGGCAAGGAGATAAGAAAACGTCTATCCCGTAAAATGGAATGAACTTAAAGCCCTCTGCTAGATGTTTAAAATATAGGGTTTCCAGGAAAAAGAGAAGAAAATCCTATCCCGTAAGAGAGAATTTAGGGCCTCTGATAATAATTGAACATACTTTCCAATCATGAAGATTTGCCAAAAGGTATCTCAAAGTTCCTCGCAACTTCCTGTAGATCTCAGACATTTGACGTAGAATCTGAGCGCCAATCATCACGTCACCTGTATAATCTACACTAGAAACCCAGAGTCGGAGGACATCAGCTCCATAAGCAGGTGTTTCCTAAGTTAAAGTGGGAAAGAGTCCATTAGTCCATGGCTTTTTACAAATAGAAGCCATGCATCTAGATACATTTTCAATACTGATTTTTTTATGCAACTGACCTTCTGATTTTTGCCTCCTTCAATAACAATTCGTGGATCCACAACATTACCCAAAGACTTGCTCATCTTTAAACCCTTCTCATCCAATACAAATCCATGTGTTACAACACTTGAATATGGAGCCTTCCCTATATTAAACAATAATGACAGAATTACATGGTATATTGTTTTTTTTTTTCAAATACAAGAAAACATGCGCATCATGGCAGCGCTTGACCATCCGTAAGAACACACGTATATTTGTATATCCACATGCATTATCCTTGTCAACTTATCATATGGGGGAAAACATACTCCAGCAAACAAAAGGCTATGCATGCAATCGTGTTATGAATCCTCACAGTTGTTTAGTATAACTGAGAAAGTGTATTATTTTGAAAACTGAACCATAGCAAAATTGTAACTGAAAGGGTAGAGTTAAAGTTCATAATACAAAATGGGGCAGCAAAAAATGAATGGAACAAAACAAAAATATTATTAAAAGCCTCAATTATCGTCTTAAGCTTTAATCTTTTTATGTATATGAATACTATAAGCACAAAAGCATATATACCATTTACTTTGAGTACGCCGCAAATAATTATTTCTTTAACCTACAATACTTTCCTAAAGTCTTAATTCCTAATACTTGGGTGATTGTTTTACTAGCTTACAAGGCCTTTTGCAATTTAAGATATCCCCGAACACAATACCTCTTGTAGCTACACTTGTCAGCAATGAACTCTGAAACCAGCCCCTATGCTGATCTGTTCCTTCAAGATACACGTCTGCTGGAAGACTTAAGCCACTTCTTTTTCCCAAGACCGCAGCCCAGGAGGAACCTGGGGTCAAAAGTAAACAGCTAAGAAAACCATGATTCATGAGAAAGCGAATTATGAATTATCAAAAGTACAGGCTGGAATAGGTGTAGAGGGTCCTAGGTCATGCCATTGTGTCAAGTAATAATATGAGAATAACAAAATACAATTTTTAAATAAATCTAAATAATATCTCAATTGTAAGAAAAGGTGCAACAGTTATCACTCGATCATACATGTCTATAAATTATATTATATTATATTATCGAGCTGTCCCTAAGCCATAACAGGAAACTGGAGTGTGGGGTTGAGGAAATCAATACTAATCAATATATTTATAAAAGTTCTAGGAAAAGCTACGCTATGTACGAGCCATGAACAATGAGGCTTATCTCAAGCTCTATGTAATGCATGTGACCCACTCTAGTTATTAGTGTAAAGTTATCCAGAAACAAAACATTTCTATACCTGAATCAAACCACACATCCATTGTGTCAGTTCCCTTTTCATATTCTGCAGCTTTATCACGGTACTTAGCTGGGAGAAGATCCTCTACTGACATATACCACCATGCATCACTGCCCATTTGGGCTATAATAGCTGTGCGGATCACAAAAACAAAAATCTAAAAAATATTAATGTTAGGTTGTTCAGTTAAAATGGACCAACAAATGTTTTAAAAGAGCATTGGGAGTTAAGGAACATGAGGATATCCACAAGTACATGTCCTCAGATATAAACTTTATTGGTCAATTTTTGTAGTCTATTAACAATTGAGATGTCACATACTCTTGAGCAAGGATAACACAGTATAATGTTATGTTTTGGGCCCTTACATCGGACATGTTCAATAGTTTCCTCATTCATAAGGGGTTCTCTAGACTGCAAATGATAAAAAACTGGAATTGGAACGCCCCACGTCCTTTGTCGTGATATACACCAGTCACTGCGGCTAGAAGTCATTGCTGAGATTCTATTTTCTGCCTAAGCAATAATACGCATATCTGTGTAAGCTAGCACCAAATATGATAAGTGACGCATTTGTGAGTGAATAACTTCACAAATAGACAGAAAAGTACTGCAAAAGGAAGTCAAAAATTATTTACCTGAGGAGGAAACCATTTTACATGGCCAATAGAACTCATAGCAGCATGGCGAAATCCCTCAACTGATGCAAACCATTGCTCTGTTGCTCTAAAAATAGTTGGTTTCTTTGTCCTCCAGTCATAGGGATACTTGTGCTCTGCATCAGAAAACATTGAACCATCCATGACAATACAGTCTATATTTATTGGTAGAATAGTATGAGATTTTCAAGACAAACAATTCTGGAAGGAATCCAAGAAGACCCCAAAAAGAGAAAATAAAGAGAACTGACCATATGATTCTTCCATGACAAGTGACAGATGTTCATCCAAGTATTCCACAATAGCAGCGTTACCTTCCCCAAGAACATCAAGTCCACTAAATTGGCCAGCTTCTTCAGTGAACTTTCCTCCATCATCTACCGGAGAAAATATTGGCAGTCCATACTTCTGGCCAGTCACATAGTCTTCCTGACCATGCCCTGGAGCCGTATGGACCAGTCCTGTTCCAGTTTCTGTTGTAATGTAATCTCCTCCAATCACAACTGGACATTCCTTATTATCTATTGGATGGTTATACCTGAGAGACACAATAATGAATAGTGTCCTGAGCGCCAGATTCATCCCATTTATCATAAAGGTAAGTAAGAATGTAAACACAAATTACTGAAAGAAGCAATGAAAAGAATATACAAAGATTAAAGCAATTCTTCAAATATGAATGCAAGAATATACAAAGATTAAAGCAATTCTTCAAATATTAATGCCCAACAACCTGCAGTTTTCCAGGTCTGAACCCAAGAGTCTTTTCTTAACAGCAAGCTTTACGCTCCATTTTACCTCCAACTTTGGCACAAGATCTGAAGCTACAATAAGGAAAGGCTTCTCCTCCTCCTCTAAAAGATTTCCAAGCTTTCTTTTCTTGGCTCCTTCACCAAGTGAAACTTTTTCAGGTAATGTTTCCACTTCAACAACAGCATATTCAAGTTTGGGATTTACCGCAACAGCTGTGTTTAGAATAAAACGAAGTAACCACAAAGAGAAGAGTAAGTGACATGCAGACTTGAACATATAAAATGACTAGAAAATCAAAAAGTAGTAAGTAGTTGGTGTTATGGACATCAATTAAGCAAAGCTTTTAGTTGAATGATTAACTAGCCTATAGTCTCTATCATCAACACCTGTAGAAATGATTCTGAAGAACAAAGATGCGCAAAGCTACTTAGGAAAAGTCTCGAGTCTCTCAGACTATAGAAATGATGAATTCCATCTTGAACCAAATAGTTATGATATAAAGGATATAAACTGAAATATGGCAGAAAAGAGTCTGATACTGTAATGAATTTAAGTTGGAAGGTAAAGCAGCATATTAAATGTGTTTTAAAGCATAATTACTGATTCATTGCATACTGATTTGGTATTCAAGACACATGTTAATTAAAGAGAAATATGTATAAATACAAGTATATGACATGAAGGGCCGGCTTGGCTCAGCGGTAAGCTCGCTTGCCGTGGGGTCTGAAGTCGCGGGTTCGAATCAGCCTCTCTGCGAAGCAGGGGTAAGGCTGCCTAGTATATTCCCTTCCCCAGTACTCCCACCAAGTGGGGGCTCAAATTGGGTTGGCCCTTTACAAGTATATGACGTAGAAATTAAAACCATTACGACATGCAGAAGTAATATTAAAGATATCCATGAGTCATACAACAGCAAGGCATATGCAAATAAACCAACCGGCATTGGCAGGAACAGTCCAGGGAGTTGTGGTCCATATGGCCAAGCACAAATTTGGAAATTCTTGCAGTAGGACACCTACTGTTGGAGGAACATTCACTAATCTGAATATGGCATATATACTTCTTGAAATGTGACCTTCAGGATACTACATATAAATCAAATAAGGAGCAATGTAAATACTCTTAGATCCATCGAATCAAACTTTTGAAGAAAAATGTACTCATCACATATAGAGACATAGAAAGTAGAAACTCAAACGGACATGTTTTACATGATAAGAGATAAGCAAATCCAATGCTGTACAACATGACATCATTGGCCTTTATGTTCTATAAAAATTATTAAAACTAACAAAAACGCACAAGAAGTTAATTTACCTCTAACTCAGCCTCAGCAAGTGCTGTTCTTGATGAGGGGCTCCAGTGAACGGGTTTTCTGCCTCTGTAGATATAGCCTTTCAAAGCCATCTGGCCAAATACTTCGATCTAGCATAACATAGGATATGAATTATGAAATAAAGCCCAAGAAAAATTTCATAACTGAAGTTCAATAGTCTGATATCTGCAGTATTATTTGGCTTGCTCTTCCGTAATGGTAATATCACCTTAATAGTAAAATCACTTCAACAACAACAACAACAACAAGCCTTATCCCATTAAAAGTAAAATCACTTCATTAAAGTTAAAAATCATAAATCTGAAAGTATAGTTATTCCATGTAAATTTTCATAAAAATTCTACTTAATAAATGTAGCATCCCAAGTGCTTAATTTTATTTTTAAATTTAAGCATTTCTAAGGTTAATGAGATAGGGTGTACCAGCTACCTGGGCAGCTTCATATTCTGGATCTAGAGTAAGATAAGGACTATTCCAGTCTGCCCAAACTCCAAAGCGCTGCAAACATTTAATAACACACTTAAGATGCCAAAATTTCCCAGCAATTAAGAGCAAAAGTTGGTGAGCTATTTCAATTATAAGATTGTAAGTTAAGAACCACAGCAATCTTTGGCAATTGACACATTTAAATCAAGACACCAATTGCAAAACAGAGATGGACCTTAAAAGATGACATCTGAATTTTAACTGTGTCCTTGGCAAATTTAGCAGCCTTAGCTCTCAACTTTAATGGTGTGAGGTCATTTCTAGCCTCCTTATCCAGTGAATGCAAAACTGTAATAACTCAAAACAGTCATACTATTCTCGAACACAACATAGCAAACATGACAGTACTGAGGGGAAAAAATAAAACTTGCCTTTTAATTCAATAGGTAGGCCATGACAATCCCATCCAGGCACAAAATGAACTTTATAATTCTGGAGAATCTGCAAATTAACAGGAAATGTAAGTCTTAAAAGAATATTAGTGCTTGCATGTAAGTGCAAGTAACATATATTGTTAAAGCATTCACGTGTTTGACAGACTTTAAAATATATACGATTCAGATTAAATATAAAAATAAGCAGGAAGTCTAACTACAAAGGAAGGGGAGAATACCTTGTAACGATTTATAATATCCTTCAAAATTTTGTTTAACGCGTGGCCAATATGAAGGTCACCATTGGCATATGGAGGACCATCATGAAGAATGAAACTCTCCTGAACAAGTTGTTTGAAGTAGGTTAAGAAATTTGTATGAATATAAATGTAGCTAAGGGAAACTCTACAACCTACCCCATTATTTTTGTCAGCAACTTTTTTAAATACTTGATTATCCTCCCATATTTTCTGAATTTCAGGCTCCCTTGTTGAAGAATTTGCTCTCATACCAAATGATGTCTTTGGAAGATCAACAGTGTGCTTGTATTTACCATCTTCTTGCTTAGTCCCTGAAATTAACACAAGAATTGTAACTAAGCCTAGAGCCACATGCTTCAGATCTTTAGCTAACATGGCAGGCATCCAATCATCCATAAACCCAATAAAATAAAATAAAAAGGAACAGATAGCAAAATAGTACTATGAAATTCAGAAATAGCAACACGCTACCTTCAGTAGCTTTCTTTCCTGCCCTAACAGGTCCTCGAGCTCTTCGATTTGAAGAACAGAGTGGGTTTGCTAAATGAGTACAGTAGTTTGACATGTTTAGGACAGATTTTACTTTAACTGATGAGATTCCATTTGAATACAACAAGCGAAGAGAATTGGTTTTCCTGGAGATTGCATAGGATATTCGCGAGAAAACCTAAGCACATATTAAACAGCAAATCAATCATGAGTACAATAGTACTATTTTCTTTTCAGTTGGGATGATGAGAAACAAGAGACAGAGAACTAAATTCCATAAAGCCAAACCATCAGATATAAAGAAAAAGTTCAATAACAAAATTTAGAAAGCCATGTGAGCCCAGACATCCAAAACATTAGGTTTTAAAGTAAAATTTATAAGCGGCACCTATTTTACATAGCTATCAGAACAGAAGAAGATGAAGAAAATGCAGACGAGCATGAAATGATGAATATGTTGTCAAATACCAGACTTCCATATTTCTTTTGCCATAGTGGAACCAAAAAACCCAAAACCACAATTCAAAAAAAAATTGACCACACCCAAGACTAGAAGAGTTGAAAAACAATCAAACGTTCGATTTCGGTGGTCAACTTTGACGAATGAATCAAAGTTTGTGGTAAAATAAAAATAACACTTGTGCCCAGGAAAAGCAATGACCATTTCAACCTCCCCGTTGAAAATCTACCTAATGAGGCCCCTCAAGCACTCAATGTGTGATCAAGCAGCAAAACTCAACAGCAAAATTGTGTTGGAGCAACGGCTCATGATCAGACAATCAAATCAAAGCATAAATTCCCTTTACCTCCCAAAATTACAAAACTTTTTACATTAAGAAAAGGTTTGGTCAAACGAATGCTAATTAAATACATGAACGAGCTCAAACTTCATAGTAATATCAATTGAGTGCGTTAGCATAGCTCAAAAACACAATGCTCCGTTTTACTCCCGAGAAAAGAGGTGGGAGTGATTTCTTTAAGACGAAGACTTCGAATTTAACTCAAACCTTATCCCGTCGGGGCGGTTACACAACTTGACCATCCTTTTCTAAGGAGTTCTTAATCACAAAAGAAGTGCTGATTGAGTTCAGAATAGATATAAAGGAATGTACCCTGTGGGGTGAAGATTTCATGAAGATGACCATGGTGGCTTCCCTTGACTTGAGAGCAGTGGAACTTGAAGTGAAGGACATGAAAACAGACATGGGGGATTGGCCTCCACTGGTTTGCGCAGAAGCAGGCTACACCATGTTCGTTGAGCGAGGGAAAGACGTTGTTCGGATAAAAGAACTCAAAACCTCAACATTTATTTTATTATTTATCTCTATTTTTCTTTTGCTATAATTTTTTCTTTAACAAAGAAGGGCAAGCCGAACAGAATTTGATTGTTTGATTATATTTGTTATGATAATTTAAGTTGGTCTTTAACAAATTATTATTGTTAATTTTCCCTGGAAACTCTATACTTTGTTTGGTTTAAAACTTACTAGGTGTTGAATATTTGATAAATAATAACAAAGATCATCTATGAAAAAAGTGAATATTTTTTTTGACAATTATTAAAAGTTATTGCCTTCAATCTATAACACTTAAATAATTTTGATAAATTAAAAAATTATTTTATTTAATTAATTATAATAATTATATATTAATTTTTTAAAATATCCTATTTAATTATATTTATTTAAATTACATTTAATATAAACTCTTTTAATATATTTAATATATATTTTAAAAAATAAAATAAATTAAAATTTTATATTTATGATTAAATTGAACTTTTATGTAGCTTTTATATTTATTATCAAAAAGAGTAGTAGGATCAATATAAGATTAGTTGATATAATAGATTAAAAAAATTATAATTAATATAAAAATTAATTAATTTATATAGATTAAAGAATTATATTTATTCTTATAAATAAAATATCAATTTATTTTATTTTTTAAAATTATAATTTATTTTAAAAATATTTATATATAATTGTATATATTAAATAATATTTATTAAGAAGTTTAAATATACATAATATTTTAAAATAATTTATGCATAATTATTATAATTAATTAATTTATTTAATTTATTTAAATTAATTAAATATATGTTAGGAATACTAAGTTATATTAAAGATGGAAGGAGTCGCGATATATTAATATTAAGGATGGGAGGAATAATCTAACTCAAGAAAAAGAGGTAAGAAAAAGAACAAAGACATCGGCCTATTTTTGTTTCGGGTTCTGCATTTTTATGCTTGGGTTCCACAAAATAATTCCCACTACTTTCATACTTTGCTTGACGGCGGATTATTCGGTTTCAGTCTCGGGCCATGGCGTGTGGTGCTTCAAGTCAAGTTGAAAATTTGAACCCGAAAACAGCTCAATCTTTCGTCACCAATGGCGCGTGCGCATTGCACCGTCTTCTCCCTCCGCTTACCTTCGAACAACCCCATTACCAGACGAACCTGTCCTCTACTAGTAGCTTCTTCTATTCCTACTTCAAATCCGTCAAGAGTGAGGCATAGGAGGAAAAACCATTTGAGACCCAAAATTCTGAAAACGCTCACTAAATCCCACCCATCCATTAATCCTCTTCCAGCGCAAGAATCTCCTCTCTCACCCCAACATACCACAGAGGTAGACGACAGTCGTGTTGAGGTTCCCGCCGATGGAGTCCCCTCGGGAAGTACTACCGCTGCTGCCGGAGAAGGTGGTGATTTGGAAGAATTACCGGTCTCAGTCCCCTCGGGAAGTGTTGCCGCCGCTGACAGAGAAGGTGGTGAATTGGAAGAATTTCCGGTCTCTGAGATGACGGGAACCTTGGGAGAATTCAATGGTATTGCTGGCAAGCTTTCCGCCAAGTCTATCCTGAAATACGGTGCCATTTTGTTTGGGGCTTTTATGATACAAACTATTTTTTCCGTTTTTATTATGCTTGATGATGACTCGAAGCAGAAAGCTGGGGATTCGAATGTAATCGCAAGAGAAAGGCGGAGTGTTTTGTTTGATGGGAATGGAAAAACCATGCGGGTTACTAGTGGGAGTGGTGTGATTGATTTGAAGTATCGACTTGAGATGGATAAGAAAATTGAGGAAATTAAGCTAATGGCAAGGGAAGCTAGGAGAATTGAAGGAGAGAAGAAGGAAGAAGAAATTGAAGATCCTGAAAGTGATGATGAAAGCGTTGTTTCTGGTCATAAACTTGGTATTGAGAAAGAGATCAGTGCACGCTTGTGGAAGTTGCAGGATAGGGTGAATTCCGATAAGGATAAATCGGCATTGTTAAATGTTATTAAGAATTTGGGAACTTCTGCAAAATCTACAGGTGGAGTGGTTAAGGACAATAAGAATGTGAACAAGGGAAATGAGGCATTAATGTTTAAGAAAAAGCTTAAATATAAAAGCCCTTCAACAAAGCCAAGAAAGGTTCCCAAGGGTTTTTCAGGAACTAGAGACCACAAAGCATCTGATGCTGAAACTAGAGATTCATCAAGTAAGGGCAAGGCTAAAGCGCAAGAAAATAGAAGCACTACTACCGATCGTGTGCAAATATTACATGAAGACAAGCACGTAAATCAACAAGATGTTGAGGCACAGGAAACTCATTCTAGGTTTTCATTGGAAGATGGAGGAAAATTGGTAGATGAAGAGGCCAATACATTGCGGAATACTGGGAAGAACTTGGAAGAACTGATGGCGAGACCAAATGAAGGAACAGGAACGCGAGTTAAAAATAATAGAAGGAGCAATGGTAATGATCTGTTAAACCATAGATGCATGACTTTGAAATTTACTATTTAAACTCATTAGACTCAATTTCATCTGTTCTTACATTGTTGTCTGGAGTTGATCAATCTCAACATTTTATCTTCTCCGAGTTTATGCTAGATATACCAGTCATCGGAGTTAAGGAAATAAAAATTTACTATTACTTGGGGGTTTCAGTTTTAAAACACATAATGAGTACAAGACACTTCTTATACTTTTTCTTGGGTAGCTTTTAGTATTTTGCATGTTATAGGAAGAAAGCAGTGAAATGTGGGATAGGTTTGCAATAAGTTTAACTCAATTTGAGTTTTGTTATATGCTTAGGTGGCCGGGAGGATAGTTTTGGGAGGTCTTCAGTTGAAGTAAGACAGTCAAGAAAATCTAAAGATTTGAGGACACAGGACTCACTGGGTATTCTAGAAGAAAATCAGGATGCTAACCCAAATTTTGAAAAGGGCCATGTGCTGTGTGTTAATGGGAATCTGAAACACGGATTAGCTGACAATGTTTCTGCGGCTAAAAATGTCAAAGCTAAGCAGGCAAACATTGATACTGATATGTGGTGGCTGAATCTCCATTATGTTCTTGTATGTACAAATTTTTGTTTTCGTCGGCAATTTTTGATTTTCAGAAGCATAGCTGTAGGGAGCAACATATTTTTTTCCATAGTGCTACTTCTCTGTTTGATCCACTTGTCTTTTTAGCATTTGTTATGCATGTGTTCTGGAGCAACATTATTATTATTCTAAAATGTCTTAGGCTTCTATATTACATACTCTCTCATCATACAAGTGTATCTCCATGGTTTGCTTTATGAATTCCTTTACTTGAAGCTAGGAAATTAGCATGCCATTAAATATTATTCGTGTATCTAAATGCATTATGATACTTCTAACCATTAAGCTGCTATGCTATTATTGTAAAGGTCGTAATAATGCGAAGAGGTTTGGACAAAGAAGGACCAAGCGGGCTCTATAGCTTAAAGATGACTTCTCAAGAAGAGGACCAGAATGAGTATTCCTATATTGTTGCTTTTGAGGATCATGCTGATGCCAACAACTTCTGTTTTCTTCTAGAATCATTTTTCGAGGACCTGGGCGATTTTAGTGCTGATGCAGTTCCTATGTCAATACAAGTAAAAATCTCGATTATGCTCTCATACGTAGCAGATACATTCTTATACACATTAATAGATCAAAATGTCTTCTTACTAGACTTGAACCACAAAGTTTGATATTGAAAATGGTAGTTTGGTGTCCAATTGCAGAAACCTTCATTAAGCTGTTGATGAGGGTCAATAGTGTCTGATGCATGCCATGTACTAAAGGGAACTTCAAATTTTTTGCAGGAACTTCATCAAGCTGTAAAGTCACACGCCCAGAAAGTTGTTGTTGTAAAGAAGAGACAGTTACAGCTTTATGCTGGGCAACCACTTTCAGATGTTGAGAAGACCTTGTGCTCTTTAGTAGGATTTCAAAATGTCCGTGCGGCTGATTCAAAATAGCTTTGAATTTGGGTTCTGACGTGTTTTTTCTCAACTTCAACAAAATTAGATTGTGCCCCATTTTATAATAAATAGAAAAATTGCTATGAAGTCTCAAGTAAGGAATATAATTACTTAAAAGTCTTGCAACAAGTTATTAGTATGCAATGACAAGTTTTGGTACAGTAAACGATAATAGATTTATGTTGTTCATTTGTTATTAGAATTTTTTGGTAATCACATTCCTTTCTTAGGACCTTATAATGATTTTCTCTAATGATTTTGAGAGGATTGATGCTTCTGAATCCTAAGTATGATAAAATAGTGGTACCATGCTCAACTGGCAGTGATGAAATCTTTGCAATGTTTGTGTTGAAAAAATCCAAACCGTGGCATTCATGTCTGAAACGTGGAAGTTGGAGTGGAACATCGAGGTCAAGAGTTATGCGGCTCAATTTAGGATAGAGTTTTTGATCTTTCAAGTTAATTTTGGTTGTACAAACTACTGGGTAAGTTAGTTGATAGAAAACTCCAGTTTAGGAAGTGAAAAAGTTGTTGATAGAACGCTCCATTCTTTATGCGACAGTCAATAATTTTGGATAATTCTTTTATTTCTATTTGTAGCCATAATGTTTGTTATATTCAATATTAATAGATTAGTAGGAAAGTCTATTATGCTATTTGAGGTTTGCATGTGAGTTAAATAGTTATAAATAAGCTCATAAGTTGTGAACCACTTAAAAAAGATGACTGACTTTTAAAATATTTGTATTATTCTTGTATTTGGCTTTAAATTATTTTAAAAATATGGTTTTAATGTGACAAACAATTTGGTGGTTTCGATTAATGAGATAATGAAATATGGTAAAAGTCAGTTGACTTCAAAACCTTCTTAATCTCATTGATTAGGTTTGTCAATTTACTCAAAAATTTGAAGCTATCAATTCTTCTTCAACATCTTAAAATTTTCCTGCAAGTTATATATCGTCTGTAAATTTCTGTGAGTTTAATATCATTCTAGAAATATTAAAAATATAATAAGGTTAGTTAAAAATTTAACTGTTAATTTTTTAAAATTTTTTGAAGGGTTACCTTTGAATTTAATTTTGTGAACGTGTATATTTAATGAATAATGAATTAGAAAATGAGACAGAAAAAGGAACAGTTCCGATCTGAATATTTTTCCAACACCTAAAATTGCAATGCGAAAATAGCCCCCAAAAAAATTATATGGAAAACACAGAATGTGAATCTTGACTTCGAATCCAATAGCCATGAAATGGCTTCCTATTTATGTTTTGATTTTTGTTTTCGGCTGATCAAAATATTAAGTTTTCTTTTTTTTTTTTTAAGGAAGATCACAATATTTCTTTATGTTCTGTAATTTCGAATAATAAGGTTTAATATAGTTAATAGATAATTAAGTTCTTTAAACTGTATCGTATTCATGGGGGCAAAAAAATTTGTTGAAAAGGGCAAAACACTTCGATAATTTATACACGTCCGAAAGATTAAATATTTTAAACTATTGCCTATTGGCTGGAGCTAGCCGGATTCAAAGAACGTTTTGTTTGTGCCGCGAAAGCCCCATGCAGCTAAAACCCTCCCGGTAGCGGATATTTTCGTGGAAAAATTTCTATTTCACAGGTTACTGTACAGATCAAATTCATCGAAAGGCATATCATCACACATCTGGATTCGCATTTGCAATTGGAACTGCTATTTTCCATTCATCGAAATTTCTGTAGTTTTCCCTTTAAGTTCTTTCCCTTTATTGTGGGATCTGTGTTCTTGCGACGCTGACGCTGACGCTGAGTCTCTGCAACGGTTCGGACTTCTCAAGGCCCACCTTATTTAGATGATTTTGCAGCTTCTTCAAAATCATAGGGTTTTATTAAATTGCGTTTTCATCTAGGATTTTGCTAGCTCGTTCATCTCGTCATCCCAAAACCCTAATTTGTGAAATTCTGAGGCTTGTTCTCATTAGATATGCTTGTTCTCGAATGGGCTGTGCATTTGTAGAGTTCTGCCATTCCTGGTTGACCAATGGGTGCCATAACTAGCAATCGTAAGCGCTCTGAAGAATGCCTGAGCTACAATAACGCGTATTCATCCCCTAACCCCTCAGATTTTCACAAGTCCAAAAGACTCAGATTGGCGTCCATGCCCCAGAACCCCACCCATTTTCCAGTATCTTCGAAAAGTGTGCCTTCAAGAATTTCTCTGTACCCTGAAGCGAGGACACCATCCACCAGAGCAGTACTTGGTCCGTGTCCACGTAAAATCCCGTTAAGTAGTTCAAATAAAGCTTTAGAGGGCAGGACTAGTGGGTTTCAGGAGCCTGACAGTAAGATGGGCAATATATTAAAAGCATTCGCAAAAGCAAAAGATAGCGCACTAAGTTCATTCCGGTACGTGAAGGCCAAGGAGGTGATAGGAGTGGATACTGATAGTCGAAAGGGTGATGTATCTGAAGATTCAAGCATAGAAGAGGTTCAGATTATAGAAGATGGGCGTGAAGGGCGCTCAGTGGTAACAGATCAGAGGAGGCAAGGTAGGGCTGGGCCTGTGATTGAGATACAGGATTCAGAAATTAAGGTTGGAGATGGTGGCCTTCAGCAGCAGTCAACTTCTTCAGCGGTTTCAGAGTTGACTAATAGTAATTTGAAGGTGGATGATGCTGGGAAGTTTTTCGGATCCTTATATTTAAGCCCAGAGCATGGTGTTTGTGATGTTAATGCATACAAAAAGTTGCTCCAGGAGACAAACAAGCGAAAACAGAAATTAGAATGGTTGAATTATGAAATCCAACTAAATGAGAAGCGTAGATTGCCAATTGAATCTTTGCGGCCAGAGAAGGGACCAGAACAGGTGAACGATTCGTACAGGCATCTTCAATGTGTGGCTGTCGAGCTCTTAACTGTTGATTAGTAGCGTGTTGTTTTATTCTATTTCAGTTAAATTTTACTTTGTTCATTTTGTTTTATGACTAATGCTTAGCAATGCATTCATTAATCAATGAAAAGTAGTCTAAATGTTAGTGCAAGTTACTCATGCCTGCTATGGCTTTCAGGAATTACCACTTGAGCCTTTTGTCCCTCTCACACAAGAGGAAGAAAAAGAAGTAGATGGGGCCTTTTCTGCAAATCGGTAAAGTTTGACGCTTAGTCTACATGCTTCTGAATGAAATAGATCTAGTTGTGTATATAGCCAATTGAATGCTTGCTTCAACAGGAAGAAAGTCTTGGTTGCTCATCAAAATTCTAACATTGAGATAACTGGAGAAATTCTCAGGTGCCTCAAACCTGGTGCATGGTTAAATGATGAGGTGATATTTGCTTGTTAAGTATTAACTGTTTAACTTTTACTGAAGTATTCATTTGTCAACCCATTATATCGCGAGCTCATGGCTTGATACAGGTGTTTCTTGGAGCTCACTGATCCTCCATCTTACTTTTGCAGGTGATCAATCTGTACCTTGAGTTGCTAAAAGAAAGGGAAAAAAGAGAACCAAAGAAGTTTCTAAAATGCCATTTTTTCAATACCTTTTTCTACAAAAAGGTTAGTCTCTTGCTTTTACCATCCTTTCCAACTGTTTAACATGCATAAAACACAAGCACACGTTTGCTGAGATTTTTTAATTTTCTGAATTATAGCTTTTCTGATATCAGGTCTTTATTAGGTTCAACATGTTTTAAGGAAAGTATTATCTGAAAAACATGTTTTGGAAAACATTTTTTATTAAATATGTTTTCTTGGAAAATAATAGATTACACAATTTTTAAGTCTTTGGTGTGAAGAAATGGATTACGCCCTAGGATGATCTACATCTTTGGGAGGAAGCCATTCACCTCCTCTTAAAGGATTATGTTCCATTCCTCAGGAAACTATCGCTCACTGACTCTTGTATTAAATAAACAATTTATTTATTATATTGTTTGTTGCTTGATTGCTCAATTGCTCAAATGACACATGCAAAACACACACACGCGCAGAGGTTACATGGCCTCTTAAGTCTTATTTGGTGGTTGTATCCATCATAATAACCTTCACAGTGGATTTTGTAAATTCTATTATCACTACATTTGATTTTACCTTAATAATCAATTTAGTTTGGGTATGATTGCTCCCACAATTGATTTTGCTTTTAAAACTTAGCTTTTCTGTAATTTAGTTTACCAGAAAGTTGGGCAAGTGCTCTGTAATCCAAAATTTGTTTTATCTCCTATTCTTTTGATTAACAATTGTTTCTTTATTGTTTATGGGCTTTCTTATGTTCGGCTTACATTAATCTCGTTGTCTTGAGCCACTTGATACCTCATCCAAGATATAAAGGGGAATAAGTAAAAAGATTATTCGTACAATCCGTTTTTTGTGTACATTTGATGTAATTTACTCTTATGGTCAGATGCTGATGCATTTAATTTTGGATGTTATCGGTCAGCTAATAGGTGGCAAGAGTGGGTATGATTTCAAATCTGTGAGAAGATGGACCACACAAAGGAAGCTGGGATATAGCCTACTTGAATGTGATAAAGTAAATATAATGACTATCAGTTTCCTATTACTATAATCGAGTAAATTGTTTTTCAACTTTTCATATCTTTTAACTTCACAGATATTTGTTCCAATTCATAAAGAGATTCATTGGTGTTTGGCTATCATCAATAAGAAAGATAAGAAATTCCAGTATCTGGACTCGCTGAGAGGAATAGATAACCAAGTGTTGAAAATGCTGGTAAAGTTCTTTGTCTGTATCAGAATAAGTGTGTGATTGTTCTTTTATCAAGGTTCTTGAAGGAAGCCATGTTTAAACTACATGTACTAATAAATTTCATTTCACTTTCTTTTTAAGACACTTTACTTTTCTTTTATTCTTCTCTTTTTAATCATTGGAAACATAGTTCAGAGGTCTCCTTTGAGTTAGGTAGGGCTTTTGCTAATCAATGTTTATGTAAGTTGGTCTTGTACTGGGATCTGCTCAATTTCCCAACTAGCATGCCGAACCTCATTATGATTTGTCAATCTAGTTCTTGAAACATGCTCAACTCTGACACATAACATTCAGTTTGATTTGTTTATGATTTTTTGGTTCATTTGTGAAGCAAATTATTTTAAACTGATAAGGGTGAAAGAAAATAAATGTGTTTA
This sequence comes from Leucaena leucocephala, assembly GCA_037074615.1. NCBI lineage: Eukaryota > Viridiplantae > Streptophyta > Magnoliopsida > Fabales > Fabaceae > Leucaena > Leucaena leucocephala. The sequence goes on along the minus strand of CM073535.1, from coordinate 4,819,338 downwards.
TACGGACTCATTTCGTTTATCAGCAATATAATCAGATGGATTAGGATAGTAGACAATTAAATCTTCTCAGAAAAGGAAACATAACAGATCAAATACTATAGAATAGATAGAGTGAATGAGGCTATAACCTGATGATGAAAAGGAAAAGAATAGGAGACACAGAAAATTTGCAAATTATAATTTGAAGGTTTAATCATGCTACATTAAACTGTGCGTTGCTTTACATGGTGTTGTTAATTGGTCTTCTTGATTTTCAATTGTTGCTTATGCATAACCTTTCTTTTTCTGGGTGGTTATAGACCTGTATTTTGGACATGCCTTGGAGAGCCTTTGGTGCTTGTGGGCTTTGAACTGATTAAATGCTAGAGGTGGCACCATGATTAACGTAATGTTTCCCTGGTTATACTAGAGACAAACATTTTGAAATTCCTAGTCTGTTGTTACTTTTATTATTACATTAAGAGCATGAGTTATTATCCCTTTTTCTGTATGGAATAATTAAAAGGGAAGTTGAGTAAAGATATATTTGCATTTTCATTTGCCTGCTGTAACGTTTTGCTAATGTTTAATATTGATGTCCCAGGCTAGATATTTTGTAGATGAAGTGAAGGACAAGAATGGAACAGATTTCGATGTAAGTTCATGGGAAAAAGAATTTGTTGAGGACCTTCCTGAGCAAGAGAATGGGTATGCATAAATTTTCGCTCTTTGAAAAAATGAGCAAGAATTCTGCATTAGGAAATAATTTGTAATTTTGCAAAAGCGTATCCTTATAAAAATTGAAAAAAAAATGTTAAAAGCACACACTCTTTTATAGTAAACAAAGGTCATACATTCCTCTAAGGAAATTGTTCTTAACCTTGTACATTATTCATATTCAGCTCAAACTGCTCTCTTAGTTTAAAGAATAATTTTTAGAAAGAAAAAATCCTTAAAATTGAAATTTATAACATAAGCATAGAACTGTAGATTACATATAGAAAAAATAGGAATAATTGATGAATGGGAGAAGTTTGAATAAAAAGAAGTGAGAAATTTGCTTTTTGAGCGGGCCGCATACATGTCGTAGTATTTATGTGACTATTGGCCTAGGTTTGAACTTTTCATGAAGTTTCACTCGTACTTGTTTGCTTGTCATTGAGATATGATTTGGACTCAATTTGTAGTCGAGAGCTTTATGGAGCTTTAATTTTGCTCTCTCCATGGTAATACCATGATGTTCGTTAGTGATAAATACTATTTAAGCAACACAGTTCTTGGTTGCCGGAACTCAATAACTTGAAAGTGCTCTAGAAAACTTGTTTATGCCAATTGTTTGTGTGCAAAACTGATTATCAACCATCAAATTATTTGAAATCTACATTATCTTTTTATTGGCATCAATTTTCCCTCTTCTTTTCATAGGGGTTTCAAAATTGGCATTTTGCAAGTCATAAGACTTTGGAAATTGTTGCAGCTCTAAACAGTTCAAGTTTGCAGCAGTTTGTGAGTGAATTATATTCTTAATTGGAAGATTTTGTTTGAAATTCTGAACAGGTACGATTGTGGGATGTTTATGATCAAATATGCCGACTTTTATAGCAGGGGCCTGGGGCTTTGTTTCAACCAGGTAAGAAAATGAAGCATTCAATTTCTACAAGGAAGGTTATGGTTTGTTTCCTAAATATTTTCCGTGATGAATCACTTCCCTTTTCAATTCAATGTCTTTGGCAGCCATTCATTGCTGTTCCATAAGCGTTACATGTTTTAGTTGTTGCAAAAATATTTTAGGGCAAAAAATATCCTGAAGTGATCTGTTTCTGTTTCTTGATTGCTTGAAAGTTCTAAAATGCTTTACCATTCTTTGTAGGAACACATGCCTTACTTCCGGCGTAGGACAGCGAAGGAAATATTGAGGTTGAAAGCTGACTGAGCCGAGGATTGCTATGTCATTTAGCAGTAGTCCATTTCTTTGTTCTGCGTGGTGTTTTGGTATGAAAAAGATTCATGAAGTCATTCATATCAAAGTGGCGTGTACATGATGAAAGATCTTCCCTTCTGTCAATATCTTGACTTTGGCCATTCTGGAGTCTTGGCATTCGTTTTGGTGTGCTGGTAGTGTAGAATGAGGTAGGTTGTAAATTCTATGAAAAGTGAAATCATTAGATGAGGCATTTTTTTGAAAAGGGCTGATCCAGAGGGGTTAAATTATGTGATGTTTAATCTGCTTTGTAACCTCTTTTTGCGTTTGGTACTCTGATTGCGTTTATAAACTGACTTGCTTACTATATGTTCTTCAGTTTTGCACTCATGATTACAGGTGTCGAAATTTCTTGTATTGGGGGGAGCCCCTGAAAATTGAAAAAAAAATTGGAATAAATTTGCTTTTAATTAAATATAATCTGATTTTGCATGATGCGATGTTAGTTAATCATATCATTAGGCACGTGAATATATTAGTTAATTATAAAAAAATAGCATATAGAACTATATCTGGTAATTATTAGAAAATATACAAGTATGTAATTTCATATAGGATTTCACTGGACATATTGGCGTATATTTTACTATATATTTGATTTTCAGTTTTGATTTTTAATTTGAGATGAATCGGGTGGACCTTTACTCATTTCAGTTTTAAATTGAATTAAGGTTTAAACATAACACATCCATTTTAGATGATTATCAAACTCGCAAGTTAATTGATTTCAAAATTAGAGATAAAACGTGTTTAGATTTATGTTACAAGCTATTTTATCGGATAAAGTTAATCACATCTACAAAATTAACAAAATCATGCAATTTTAGCATGATAAAAAATTTGCATATTTACTCTTTATATTTAATGAGAACAGTAAACATGAGAAACAATTTTTTTTAATGAGAGGACCATTTGACCGATATCAAAATATTTAGATTACATGGGAATCAAAATGTCTAGATGATATGGAAATCAGATCTCAGTCCAATGTTATTAACAAGACACTCCAAGTGTAGAGGACAGCAAAATAATGTCTTTGTGGTAATAAACCCCTCTTTAACCATAGCATGTATAACCTTACTATTCACTTTTGGAATGTATTGTTGTTTGATTTCCTAGAAAAGATATATAAGTTTCTGCATTTGTACCATTAATAAATTATATCTCTAATCATTCTCGTTGGACAATATATCTACTACATTCTTAAAATTCTATACAAGATACACTGCCCACGTGAGAAACAATTTTAAAACCTGCTCTGGTACTCCAATCTAGTCCCAATTTCTTTTTGAAGTTTAAACATAAAACTTCTTATACATTCTTATCAAACTCGGAGATTAATCTGATTTCAGAATCAGTGACACGACCAAATATCATCAGTTAAGATGAGTTTCATTCACAGATGGTAGTATCACTTCCACATCATCCGATCATCAACATACCATTGATTCTTTTGCTGTTACCATTAAGGACCACCAACATATTAAACGAGACAAATATACATTTTAAGTACATTCAATTTGAATGTCAAACATAAGACTCATTAAATATATATATTATATATATCAATAGACAAAAACCTTACCGCTATACGGCTTAAAAGGGAGAAAAATTAGAACGAGCACGTATACATGGTCCCTGAATGTGAGAAACTGAAGGCAGCACTTAACGGTACACTTTCTTTCTACTGAGTATCTCTTGTTCTTTGAGTCGATGTTGGAATCTGGCAAGGCGAGCTTGAAGGCCTACGAGACTTGCCGCTTTGCGAGAAAGCACAATTCCCAATTGAGTGACATAGTTGTCAATACGGCTTCCTGGCTGATCAACTTCTGCCAAGAGTTTCATTTCCTGAACAAACCAAAAGCAATTATCAACGGTATTAGCATTAACAATATTACATCTTTGCAAGTAAAACGTTTCCAGATTAAATCTAATGCGATCATACATTTGGACAGAAAAAGAGTGACAATGTATGAGTCACACTAATGCTTCTCACACGCCATTACTCTTCTTTTCTATCCCTCAAAAAACAAAAAAATCCAACCATCTTCCTAGTGCTGCTAGTTGAGATTTAAGAATGGTCACAGCCAACAACTATATCAGGAACTGATATTCTTCATACCAAATAAAAAGATGGAAGTTGGTCAAGAGGGCTAAAGAAACAAAATATTAATTAATACACCACGAGAAAACATCTTTTAGACGCCAACGTACCCAAGGGAGAACAAGAAACATCAAACAAGTAAAGTCTGTCACTATGCTAAATTGTCATAACAGACCATTTCTTAGTTTAAAAAGCTAGCAAATATGTTGAATGTTGTCCGGCAGCTACATGGGCAAACAAGAATAGTTGAATACATTAACATTTCACATCTGAACAACGATATGAATTGGCAAAGGTTCAAGAGTCAAATCTAGTATCTACTCAAAATTTAATAAAGCGAGTTTGTAGGTTTCAGCAAAACTAAGTCCAGAAGTGACAGGAAAAAGCAATGAGAACTTAAAATCACAATGCTAACGTAAAGGAAAAAACAAGTACTCACCTCACGAACAATCTCCATTGTGTCCTCAATTTCTTTCCTATGAGCAGCAATTAGCACTTCCTCCTCCTGCCAAAAAACAGCAAAGAAATTAGACCGGAATGATAATCAAGTTTTGCATTCAACTTAACACTTTAGCATGTTTACAAACCTCCAGTATTGCATTGATATTTCCATCAGGAGAGGATGATTCTTGGTATTGCCCAGTGGCACTGGTAATTGTCTGCTGATTCCCAAAGCTCGGCTGCTCGGAGTTTGTGGTGGAGAAATCAGATCCATTGGCATACCTTTTCGGCAAATTTGCATGTCTTTCTGACTTCTCCTCCTTAGACCCTTTTCTTCTTGGAGGAGAGGCTTTCTGTACTTTCTCATCTGTGTCAACTGAATTTTGGGAATAAAAGTTCATCTTTTGACTGGTACGATCACTATACGAATTTCCCCCCTCAATCCTCTCCCTGTCTACTGAGGCAGAAGTTGAGCTTTTTCCCTCTGGAACATTTACTAAGTAACTTGAAGAAAAACTTGATGGGCGTCTGTCAACATCAGCAGCAGACTTGTACACAGAAGTTTCCTTTTCTGCAAGTCTTCCACCCATATCCATTGTTTTTGCCTCCTGACGTTGACCATTAACATCCTCTGCACCAGCACTCGCTAGAAGGGATGATGTGGAAGAAACTTCCTTATTAGTCTGTGATACTGAATTTAGGGTCTGATCCTTTCTAGGGTTTCCACTTTTGGATAGACTTTTAACCCTGTTCAAATTATAATAATCTATCAGTTAATATATATTAATATATACAGTAATGTGAAAAAAGAATGAGGTGCCCCTTTATGAAAACACAATATATTATTAAGCTCATTATGGGAAAACACATACCGATCTGCATATCTCAAGGTATTAAGAGTGTGTTCACATGAAGAAGCATTTGGAGATATACAGGAGATCATAACTGTCTTTGAATTTCCAACAAAGGAGTCTCGAAGCACTTCTGTAAGTTTACTTCCACGAAATGGTATATGAATCTGGTCATTGTCAAGAGCACGGATGCACTCTTTCAGTGCCAAAAGACTCTTGTTAATTTCTGCCCCTTCAATTCTGCAGTAGATACATTTTGCCAAAAGACTCTAAATGAATTAGTCATGAGTGGTGCTCTATAAATTCCTAGACATTCTAGAAGGCACCGTGCAAGTAGTTAAGTAGGAAGAGTTGTAAACATTAACTCAGAATTTAATCTAAATGCATATAGAAGTACCGTGTCTGACGGTCATTGTCAGTGGTATCGGCACCTCTTTCACTCCCAGCAAGATCAATAAAAGAAATCTTCCCCACAACCTTCCCACTTTTTGCCTCATTTCCATCATTGCTGTTTCGCTTGCTCTCTTTCACCTCACTGTGTTTCTTCACAGCCAATTGTAAAATAGCATGTGACCTAGAGGACTCCTCATTAGCACCAGTTGATCCAGTACTCCTTGCAGCATTCCCCTTCTCAATGAACTCTTTGACAATTTGTACATCAGAAACCTCAAATTCTTGCAGGCCCACAATGCAAACTTGTTGTCGTCCATCTTCCCTCATACAAAGTTTCCTATTCATATATTACCAAACACAGCCACTCAAGATTACAAGAACAGCACCAGAAGCAAGCACAACAAGCAGATTGGTACATAACATAGCAAGAGGACGTCTGTAAATGCATATCGATAGGCATAGATATATCTACACTCCAATACAACCAAATATAACAAAAGAAAGACATGCTTTATGTAGAATGAAATAAAGAAGTTCATCTAAATATTAGAACACGCTTCAATAAACCATTACACACATTGACGCAAACATAATGTCATCTTATGATGAGGATCTATAAAATATAATAAAATCATACCAAAAAAAAAAAATTTAATGATGAAAGAAGGATTGTGATGCAACAAGGTCATCATATAGATACTCTGTACATTGAACCTAATACACCAAGTGAATTGCTAATAAAAGTCAAATAAGAACAAAGATATAAAAACTTGATAGAAATACTCACTTTCTGTCGCTAAGAAGATCGAAAAGTTTTCCACCATAAATCTCAAAGTAGCTAAGCCACAATTTGAATCTTTGATTTCGGTATATTGGCTTATGCAATAGTCTGACAAGGTCATCTGCAGCTCTGAGAGGCAATGGTTGCATTGTGTAAGTTTTACCACTTCCTAAAGACAAAACATCATTAGCATTGCAGTTATAAATGTGGGTGACAGTGTAGCTAAGTTAGGAACAGGTTATATGGTGCCCACAATAACAAATTCTTCATCTCAGAAAGAGGCAGTGTTTTCCAAAGAAATGAGTGTGACCCATTTGATACCTTCCACCACTAGTGCAATTGCGTGTATTGTACCATCATGTTGGAATTATCATCTGAGTTCCAGGGCTAAAGGCCACAGCCACTGGTAGCCTATCCTCTCGACATGTTAGGTATATTACGATAATTTTAAAATAAATCAGCCCCAGAAATTACATGATGCCAAGAATAACATCAGACAATGAAAGTAAACAAAAGACCCATAGAGCATACTGAAAAGAAAAATGTGTTGAAATACAAAATAAGATACCATCGATAACTTGGTGCATGTATGATCTGAACATGAAATAGGTTTTTCCTTACCTGTCTGACCATAAGCAAAACATGTAGCTTTGGTTCGCTGAAAAATTGTGGGAATAATTGGTTCTACTGTAACTTGGTATACCTGTAACAGCAGAGAAAAAGAATAGTCATCATAACTTTGATCAAACAAGACCAGACCGAGATATGCAAATGAACAATAAACCTTATGTTTAAAAAGAGCTGCTTTACCTCATCATTGGTGACATGCTCATCAAGAACAGCATCAAAACAAAACTCATGCTTCTCCACATATGCCGTCAAATCAACCTTTTATTATAGAACAATCAAATAATTGGGGGGAAAATGATCTCAAAACAAGAGTAGAGTCAACCTTTGAATTAAATATATATAAACGGTAACTGCAGCACTTAATAACAAGATAAAAAAACAAACCTTTAGCTTGGGTTCATGGACAGTCAAATATGCATTGTCATTTACAGTCACAATATCGTCCTCCTTCTTGGCAAGCTCCTTCTTGTTTAAAGGTCTTTTTCGTACCTATAGCATTCATTAAAAACCTTTTTAAAATTGTTTACAAGAACCATGAACATAAATATCCCTAAAAGTTATGATTCAATAATCACAAGTTAATACTTGTTCTTGAATAACAATGAAAATCCATTTATGAATTACCATGCAAATTGTATTATCAAATATGTACTGTCTCTGTCAGTTTCTCACATATTCCATGCCTTATTCGAACAACAAACCCCACAATATATACCCCACTCCCTCTCTCATTCTCACACCTCACAACCCATAAGTCAAATTCATACCTCATATCAATTTCAATTCATATCACAGTCACATCTCAACATAGAAAAATGAAAACTTTCACCACAAATAAATTAATACATAAAGGTTTGCATGTATGTATAAATTACTTGAGCCTCAACATACCACGACTTTAATCTTAGCAACATTATTTTCCCTTGCATTATTCTCTTTTTCCTTCATCGGTAAAGGAACTTCTCCATCCTGATTGCCGTTTATTTGATTAAAGTCATCTTCAAATGCTCCACTACCTCCAGGCATGAATGGTGATGGATCAAAAGGTTCTGAAATAACATGCTGATGAGAAGAAAGCAATCAGAGCTAATACAACAAATTAAAGCACAGGTTCTTGTATCCCCCTACAATTAAGCAAGAAAATCATGCCAAATGCAAGGGATCAATGAAAACAAAAACACACAATCTGAAAATAACACAGAATTAAACCAGAAAAATTCTATAAGGCAGCAGGTTCCACATTCAGTGTCTAATTAGCTGCTGATATATTTAAGTTTCTTTTCACCATCACCAGCACAAACAGCTGGATAACATGGCATAAAAAATTGAAAAACTTTTGATGGCACCTATAACACTTACTGTGGTAGTCTTAAATGACATATAGAAGATGCTGCATGTAGCACAAATTTTACTCTAACAAACTGTAGACAACATATCAATGGCTTAATTAGATTTAAGTAAACTGCCCAGCATCAGATGATAATCATACCTCAGATAAAAGTTCCGTATCATCCATAGCATGAAGATCCAAAAGCCCTGCTCCAAAATCCCCCCGGAAATCAGGAGAATAAGATCTATCTGGTACCGCCACACTGCCTAAAGTTTGGGAAGTTGGTGCATATGGCTCCACACCAGATTCTTCATTCAAATTGAGGTTTCTCATTAACTTAAGAAGCCTCTGCTTTTCTTCAGAAGACTGTGCTCCATAACCCTGTAAAAATATCATGTTCATCTAAGTCTTGTCATAGGTCAAAATTACATAGGAAGAAAATGGGCATTTTCAAATTTCAAACCCTAATGCACTCAATGTAAACAAGAAAACCAAAATGTTGCACACGTTATCACGGAAAATGTGAGACTGCCAAAACTTAAAAGTATGATATAAGCAAGTACTTCAAAATTTTAACTTAACATATCCTAAGCTTGATACACATTATGCTACACAACATCTACTAAACAACCTTCATCTGGCAAAGTTTCATCATAAATTCAAAATATACCAATCCTAATCACTAAACCTAGCATGCTAACAGATACAGTAGCAGAATATACTCCTAATCACTAAACCAGTATTTCCGATGCAGCTGGAAATCAGTCCATGAATTGAATTAACTGGAAAGAGAAAATGAGGGCTGTTGAGGGAGTTATGGGTGTCCATGCGACCGCCCCAATTTCCAGAAGATTTTACACAAATCTTCAAGTGAAAAAATTATCATGTGACCTGTAAAGCAACAAACAAGCCGAGAAGTTGCAAAAGAAGAAAAGAAAACTATCAGAAATTATCGGACGGTACCTGCATGAGAATGTTGGGAAGGAGGCGATTATCAATACCAGTAGAGGCCAAAGGAGTGGCCAGATGCTGCAAGCCAGCAGACTGCAACCAACGCGCCATCACGGCATCACCGGCATCACCGGTGGGCGCTGCATTGTGCAGAGACCCGCCGGCGGCATGGTCGTACAGGGCAGTGGCCGCAGCATTAGTCTGCTGCATCTGGCCGCCCAAGTGGCGCTGGGAACGTCTTTGGGGCGCCAACTTTTAAGATCTGTGTACACACGCTTCAAACAAAAACATATATCAAACGACCTAAAAGTCAGAAGAAAAGGAAAAAGAAAATCCAGATCAGAGTAAAAACTGAAACAAGAAATAGATCCAAAACTAATTATCCAAAACACACTCACAATGATGAGAGAACTCGAATTCGAAGAAGAACATAACAAGTCGAAGGATAGAATCCAAATCCACGAAATCTACAATCGAACTGAAAAAAGATTCAGAATGCCACATAAACTAAATAAAGACACAGGAAAATGATGAATTCCCTCCAAATTGATCATTAAGAAACGCACCCGACGTCTGCACGAATTGCAATAATTGAAAATGCTAAATTGGGATCAGATCTGAAACTGCGGGGTAACAAACAAAGACAATCCGAAATCGATCGTATAGCTGAGCAAGAAGAGCGTTCTTAGAATTTCTATTATAGTGAAGAAAATGGCGATGGCGAGGATGGGAGATGATCCACGACAGAGAGACAGAGAGACGATGCCTTCAACAACAATATAGATGAGATACTGCGTCAAAAATCAAAGTATCTATCACTGGAAACTTGGCAGATAATATAATTTTCAAAATTATTAAACGGCTAGGTTTGATGTTAAAAGATTGTAATTTTCCAAAATTTTCAAGTGACAAATGAAACTTTCTTCCCTATTTGTTATTGCTACAATTATGGGCAAGATTTGATATTTATTTTAAATATAAAATATATTTTTATATTTATTAATATTTTTAAATTATTTTTTAATATTTTTTTATTATAATCATATAAAGTATAATTAAAGAAAATAATTATAATATTTTTTTAAAAAATATTATATTTATTAATTTAATTATATTTTTTAATCTAATTAAATTAATTAAATATATCCTATATTAAATATCAAAAATATATCATATAAAAATTCTTATTTAACAATTAGAGCTAGACTTATATTTATGTTTTTTTATAAAAAAAAAAATTATATAAATTAGGTCCAAGAGTTCACTAGAATTATTGGGTTAAAAAATATCTCTCAACTAAAAAAATATTTACTTACATATGGTTCACATGGGCAATGGGTTTACTACTTTGTAAGTTATTGTATTTATGTTTTTAAAATCGATCTTTCTGAAGGTAGTTAGATCAATAATTTTTCAATTTTTATTAAAAAATGATGGATTATGATTTGAGAGTCGAGGAATTTATTGTTTATTGAGTAATTAGTAAATCAGTATCAATGTCAATATAAAATATAAAGTTAATATATTTATATGAGAAAAAACTTGTCCAACTTGACATGAAGTTTTAAAAATTAAAAAAATAAGACTGTAAGTAAAATTAATTTTGAGAAAATATTTAACCCCTTACAAATAATTTTTTACTCATTAAAACATAGTATATATTGCACCAAAAATAAAAAATAAATAAAACATAGTCATGAAAAATTTAAAAACGAGAAATAATTAAGAAAATATATGCATGGGTATATAATATTCCAGATTATTTAAAATGCCAAAAGAACAATCTTCCTTGTCACTATTAAAAAGCCATAAAATTGGCGTGACACCCACTTCAGTTCCTTTCTAAGCAACCACTAGCTTGTGTCCTTGTGGAGAGTCAGGATCAAGGATACAGGAGACATATATAACTAGGGGTGTCCAAACATATCCTGTCTCAAGTGTTCTGACCCGGTCTCGATGATTTCGGGATGGGTTTATCCTATCCCGAAAAGGATCGGGACGGAAAATTATTGGGACGGGACAGAGGGAAGGTCGGGACAGGACAGGTCTTGGCCTAACCCTCGGGATTCCCTTCTCGTCCCGACCCTATTTTTTTTTATAAAAAAAATTATATTACATTATCTTATATTTCTCACTTTGTACACTCTTTTTAGGCTCTCCGTCTCTCTTTTCTTACACTTTACTTGCTCCCAGTCACAGGTCTCGCCAGTCGCCACTCTCATATACAATTTTTACTTACAAATATTCCTATACAGATATTTTTATTCTTCTTTACTGTTATTTTTTCCTCTTATCTGGGTAACTTATCATTTTATATTAGGGATGAATGTTTGTATTTAGAGAAAATTGTCGTGGTATTTTATATAGAATGATTTATTGAGATAATTTTATTATTATATTTTTTTAAAAAAAAATCGGGAATTCCCGTCTCATCCCGAACCCGTTCCGGTCTCATCAGAACTGGGACAAATTCGAAACAGGACGGTACACGGGACGCATTTTGCGTCCCGTGCACTGTATCGGGATGGGATATGGGACAGGGTTATCCCAGTCCCGACCCGTCCCGTGAATACCCTTATATATAACCATAGAATTAGCCCGGAATTGTGGTGAAAGAAAAGAAGACGTATATGGGAAAACTTTTCAGTACTTTTTTATAATGATAAATTAATATTTAAATTTTTATTAAAGAATTGATTATATTTAATACTCAATATTATTTTTAATAAAATTGTCTTGATAAGAAAATACTCATGCATTAGAAAAAAAAATAAGAAGCTGCAATGAAGGGTTATATTACTTTTCAATTTGAATCTTTTGAATTCTTTTATACTCATATCATCAATTTTAAAAAGATAAATAAATATATAAGCAATTTATTAGAGTGAAAATTAGTGAGTACTATTTATAAGTATCAATATGAATCCATAATAAGTATACAGATTACCAAGCTGCTCATAAATTATTGAAAATATACTCGTCCTTCATATAAAAATTAATTAATATTTTTAAATTAATTAATTAATTATAATTAATATAATAATTAATTAGTTAATATGAATAGATTATATGATATACAATATGAATTCATTTTAATATGTTGAATTTAATGATAATTAAATGATTTTTTTAATTTTTTTAGTCTATTTAAAAAATAATTAATTTTTATATTAATGATAATTGAATAATTAGTTGAGTTTGGTAGCATCAATAGACATATCAATTAGTGAATGTACATATATATATATGTGTGTGTGTGTGTGTGTGTGTGTGTGTAGACCAACATTTATAGTAACTGGGGCTCGACAACACCGAGTCCTGAGTGCGCAACAAACTCCGAATAGTACTGTCAACAATGTACGTGCAAATGAATCAAACAGCCTTTGCAGGTTCTGAGAAAGAAGAAGTAATGGAGAAAACGAGGAAGGCATTGATGACGGTGGGGATTGATGAAAGTGAGCATAGCTTCTACGCATTAGAGTGGGCACTCACCCAACCCATTTCTTCACTCCTGAAATACCCCATTATTTCCGGCTTATGGTTGTCCATGCCAAACCCTCTCCCTCTTCTCTCGTTGAGATCAAAGGTATGTTACATAGCATACAATTAGATAGAACCTGAGATACTAGAAATTTTGTGAAATTAATGGTCGTTTCAGTTTTCAGAATCTGGGAGCACTGAGTTCGTATCGATTCTAGGAGAAGATCTCGAGAGCATAATTTAAATAAATTAAATTAATTAATTAATTATAATTAATATAAAAAATATTTAACTAATTTAAGAATATAAATTCATTTTAAAATATTATATTTAATCATAATTAACTAATTTATTTAATTTTATTAGTATATTTAAATAAATAAATTAATTAATTCTTTTATATATATAACAAGAGCGTGCAATACACAGAAAAACATCTTTAGTTAAATAAAAAAACTTGACATTCTCACGCTCAAACTTAGGATACATGAAAGTTTAAATAGATGGTGTATCATGCCTTTTAAATTATATCTAAATATTTTAATATTATGATATGTCAAAATCATATTTCCTAAATTATGAGTCTCTACAGTTGAAAGGGATTTTGAGTTTAGGTTATTGAGTCCACAACAAACGACTATATCAACTGAACTAACTGATAACAACCACAATTTTTGACAATTGAAACAAATGATGTTGCAGGGTGGTTCTAGGCAGCGTGAGCAATTATTGCGTGCAACGTGCGCAATGCTCAGTGATGGTCGTCAAGAGGCCTAGGATAAAGCGAATCTCTTCCGCTCCTCGGATCCCCAATCATGTATAGTGATGTAGCAGTCCCAAGTTTTTAAGATTTGGTTCTTTCTTACTGTGATTAGAAAGTAAGAACTAACGCTTCTGGCTTTTCTATAGGATGGTCGTTTTAGCAGACACTAATTATCCAAGACTTTTGAGTTTAAATATTATTCAGAGCATATATAGAACGGGAAAACAACAAAGAATTCATTTTAACATGGGAGCAGCAGAAGCCGAGCTGATGATGTTAAGGATCATAGCTCTATTACTATTGGTTCACGTCAAACTTTGGAAGGCTATAAAGTTACAAGGTGGAGACTAGCACTGTTTGGTACAGGGATTTGGAGGGAAGGGGAGGAAATTTCTTTTAAAAGAAACTAAAGAAGTGGGGTTAAATTTTTTTACTTAATTCCTTCATCCTTTTTATCTTATATTTATTAAAATTTTATAATTCAACTTCTCTAATTTTTTTTAAATCTAACTAAAAAAAATTTTGCCTCCCCCCTCCTATCTAAATTCCTCATATCAAACAGTTCAAATTAAACATTTTCCCTTTAAAGGACAAATAACTTGAAAAAAAGAGAACAATAGTAACAAATTTAACAGGCACCCAAATTTTAGTGGAATCAAAGCATAAACTGTCCCATAATTTAAATGAGTCAGATTGTTCACTTATAATAACACCAGTAGTCCTAAACACTTCCAGTCACTTGGTACATAATGTAAAGAGAAACCAAATAAACAGAGGACAGAAAAACCAAATAAATAGAGGGCAGAAACCACAGATTTGAAGGTTAGGTTGCCACTTAGCACTTCACCTCCTTCAAAGCATAAGCGAAGTAAAGAAATGTTGGATCGTTAGCACCATCCTTGTAGTAAGCAAAGACCAAACTACCATCATCGTGCATGCTCTCCCCAACAAAACTGCAAATAAGACTAAAACTAAGTACACTTTCCGAGGAATTTTACCCAGCACTGAACAAAGAGATATTGATAAGTCATGTCAAACATACTAGCACAGAAACACACACACAGAAGCACTATTAGCATTGGTGGTAGCGACACTTACAACTGAAGATCCTTGAGTTTCGACAGAAGGAATTTGGTAGCTCCCTCAATGTGCTTCTTAAACAACTCTTGCTTCTCTGCATCTAGTTTGGGTGTTAACAACTTAATATACCTCTTCATGAAGGCAAGAAATGGTTTCTTCTCAAAGGAAGGTTGCTCCTGCAAGGATTAGGTAACAAAATACTTAAACTCTGAACTTGGAAGAAAAATACTCAGGATATGAAAAGAGGAGTATGGTTGCACGGTTGTCCGAACCTGAAGTCTAAATGTGTCAGAAATGTCAACAACCTTTACAGCTTGGTCATCAACCCCCTCATCATCTCCTCCACCTTCAGCAGAAGGGTTAGCACCAATGTCTACATCTACTGCTCCCTTAACAACCCACTACAGCATGCCAAAAGAAACAGTACTCAACTTGCGATTCATATAAACCAACAAACTGAAAAACTGTTTTACAACCATAGAAAATCAAATAGCCACAAGTAGATAAACACAAAAATCCAACAAATCGGAGAAAAATTAACTAACCTTTCCCTCAACTTCCCACAACATTCCATTCTCAATTTCCTTGTATGGAAAGGAGTCCGAGAGTAGCTCATCGCCTGCATGATACATGGTCAGAATTACTCCATGACATTCGAATAATAAATTAATAAATGAGCACTGTCAATTTTCAACATATGAAAAACGGAAAAAGGAGCAGTTGAAAAATAACATGTAAGTCCTCCATAATTTTTTATATCAACATTAAAAGCTTAATGCAGACAATTAACCTAGTTGAAACAGCTTTTGGCCCAAAATAAAAAATAAAAAACAGTTAAACAGCAATTGCACCCAAAATAGAATAGAACTATATGTATAACATTTAAAAACAACCTTTAAAAGCAATGCAGTGAATGACCTCTTACTTCAATTCATCCATAGCGTTCAAAACTTTAATTTGCTACTGAATGAATATATTCTATTTCATTATAACTGCTCGCCACTATGTTCTATCCATGAATAGATTTACTGACATCGACTAAGGAAGATGCATAAGTAGTATTAAACAATTATCGACCCTGTAAATCAGCGGTCCGCAACCTGATGCGGATTGCAGGCTCATCCATAAAATATTGGCCTTCAAAATTTAGGGCCAAGGAAAACACTCAAAACAGGAGATTTAGGTTACTAATACTATAAGAAATACCATCCCATTGGCTCTATGCATGTACTGCACTTTACTGCGAACAAATCAATCCATGGAAAATAATCGATCCCTTAATATAAAAGTTGTCAATGAGAGCACATAATCAAAATTAGCCCAAAAAACATATGTACCTCGACCTTCAATAACATATAGATACAAGATCCAAACATTAACAAAAGGAACATAAAAGGTGATCAAGTAAATCTAAAAGTAGCATACGAAAGAAAAGCATCATAACGAAATAGATCTAGGCAAGCTCGTATAGACAAAAGCGACAATTTAATACAGAACCAAACAAATAATTTACTTTTCAAGAGTGGAAAGTATAAAAATATAAAGCAACCAGACAGAAAACGAAAATCACGGATGAGACAACGAATAAAAAAAGTTCACGAATGTTCAAGGAGAAAGTTGAATCAGAAGATTACCTGTGATAATATCCTGGTAAACCAACATGATTGAAGACTCTCTCGGATCGCTTCAAGCAGAGTTCAAGTGGGGAAGAGGGAAACGGGGCGAGAGAGAGCAAAGAGGTGTTGAGAATATATAGGCCCAGAGAATTTATCTCTAGGCGGCTTCGGATGTCGACCCTCTCACCTTACCGTATCAATAATCCATCCAATGACTGAATGATTCTAGGAATGATTCGCATGTAAATATGGACTCCACTTTATTTATTTCCCCTATCCATTACTCTATTTAGAGATATCAGATAAAATTAATTTAATGATTTTAAGGTTACCCAGCTAGCGGATAAAATCCCCTGAATATTAGGAAGAGAGAAAAAATAAGAAAAAAAAAGGACACAGGATGAACTAAAATTATAATAGGATTATATAGTATTAAATACTCTAATTTTATTTTTTATATGTATATAATATTATAATTTTATTTATGATATAATTTTATCTATAATTTTTTTAATTTAGTATAATATTTGTTATTTGAGAATTAAGATTATGTATAAAATTATATTAAATTAAAAAAATTATAGATAAAATTATACCAAATTAAAAATATTATGAATAAAATTGTATTACAAATAAAATTAAGATATTAGATATATATAAAAAATAAAATTAAAATATTGAATGCTATATAAATTATTATAATATTATACATCAGAACAGCTTTGATCATTGTTAAATTTTTAACTTTTTTTAAAATATATTTTACCATTACCAATAATAGAATTATGGGTTGATCAGTGATGTTTTGCATCACATTGAAATATGTTATTATTTATATTTATAATAATAATACTTTTTATAAATTTTATATTATATAAAAGTTAATAGAAATCACAATAAAAATGCATAATTTAAAATTTAAAAATCATATTCCGTATAAGATGTTAAAGGTACATCCATGCAAAAACTAGCTCATGTGGTATAAAGTTATTTGTTTTTCTCATCCAATAATTTTGACAATAAAAATAAAATCATTCCTAAAAGACGATTACTCTTTTAAGTATTTCTCTTAAATATATATATATATATATATAGGATAAAATTTAAGTCAATTTATTTATATCTATTAGATTTATTTTTTCAATTAAATCTCTATATGTAATTTTTATTATTAATGATTATCTAACATTATTTTAAAATTCTACGCATGTAGATTTTTATTATTAAAAGAAATCAACATGCTAAGATTTGATTGGAGAAAGAGATTTAACTGTATGCGCACACGCACATATATAATATTTGTGATTTTGTTCCTCATAAATGAATTTCATACTTTAGTATTTTGTTTTAAAAAAAAATATGAGCTCATGCCGGGACTGACGAGTCAGGACTCATCTTTGATAAAAACTTTTTTAATATATACAATTAATAAAAATAATTTATAAAAAAATTATAAATTTAAAAAATAAAATACATTTACGTTACATTTAGATTAGAACACTTTGAATTAATTTTTTTTGGCAGATATCATTTATCTAAGCTGGGTCTAATTATTATTTTTTTCAAGCACAATTTGTCCGGACAACAGGAGTGTGTATAAAACCCACACCTCAATATATTCACAAAAACTTGTAGTAAAAAAAAAATCTTACTTGACCAAATAGATAGAAGGCATGATTGAACAACGAACTATAAAATACTATCTATATTTTTTTTAAGTTGGATACCGGATAGGGGGCTACTCTATCCTGCTTATAAACACCTTTTCTTTTATTGTTTTTACTTTTTTTCTTAAATATTACACTTAAAAAGAAAAATATGATAACTATTGATGACTAGATAATCATTTTAAAAATATAAATAGTTAAATAAATAAATTGTATCTTTTAATATTTATATCTATATTAATATTTTTTTCTTTTTTTAACTTTATTAATCATCGTATGATTGCATCACATATTATAATTATTTATTTTAGTTTTTTATATGTTTTATTTTTGTCAGAAAAATTGATATAAAATTACAATTACAAAATATTTAAACTTCAAGAATCTTTCTTATATGCAATGAATTTGAAGACTTTAATTATTATCTTTTTATTATTTTATACTTAATAAATTATAGATATCATTTAACTCTTGAAGACATATGAATATAATATTATTTTAAAAGTTTATAATTATAATTTTTTTCACAGCATAAACATAACATCATAATTTAAGTATGCCCAACCTACCTATACTCAACTCAAAATTATTAGAATTTTTACCAAACAGGGTCAAATATTAGGCTACAAAATACAACCCATACTTTTTTCAACCCCTATCCAGCCTAAAATTGTTAGAACTTTTACCGAATTGGGTCAAATATCAGACTACAAAATACAGCCTATATTTTTTTCAACCTCTATCCAGTCCTACCCATATCCACCCATAATCAACAATGTCAACCCCCTTTACCACTCGATCATCAGCCCGTTAACTCAAATACATTTTTTAAAAATTTAAAATTTCAAATGAAGGATACTTTATCCTTCCCCAATTCAACAAAATCAAGTACTTCAAATTACAAGATCGATGAGCTATACTAAACTTACAACTATAATAAGCATCGCAAAATTAGAATGGAACACGAACCATTCTCACTAGAGTTACAGAGCTGAATGGGAATATTCATATCCAGGCTTTGTGACGCCAAACAAAAACTGTTTAATAAGGTCTAAATTTCCTTGAAGCTCTCAACTGCTGCAGTCGCTTTTTGTCTTCTTCAAATTTGCTTTGCAACATCATGATCTCTGTGAAAAAACAAGTTACAACATAGCATGATAAAACACAATCTTCAGTTGTTCGCAAAAACTATGTAGTATTAAATTTCAGACAAAAGTGGAGGGGAGGAATGGTTAACCATAGAATGAGGAAAAAATCGTATTGGAAGACCTATTTGGGCCAAGAATGTTCGAATTTAGACAATACCATATACAATATTATAAAAAAAATTGAAGGATGAGAAGAAAACAGTTGAACATTTAGTAGGAGTGGGTCGTACCATTTCTCTGGGCTTCTTTTTTCTGAAAACGGTAGAAATTTAGCGCAACTTCTTTATGCTTCTTCTTGGCAGCGTTTTGCTCCACAGCAGCTTGGGCAACGGAACCCACAACAACTCCACTTTCAGAGTCAGTAGTTTTCTTCCTACCCTTATGGTGTACAACAACTGTCCATCCCCCTTCTGCAGCACGGGCTTCTCTTTCTTTTCGTTCCTGCATGTTAAAACATGCCAAAATTATAAGAAAACTATAATAACTAAAATATAAGTTGGGCTATTCATACCATAACAATAAATAAGGAGCGTTAAATATTTTAAGAATCTCACTGAAAGCATAAATATAAGTCCATTTCATTTTGTACAGAATGAACTGTATTCTAAGCTTTTGCTCCCATAAATAAGAACTGGATTGGAATTTCTTTCTTGTTTTTGGAGCTCAGAAAGGTTTGAATTAAAATTGTCATGGGCTATGACAGTGTTACTGATCATAGTATCACAGGGATGATTAGTGAGGCCACCAGTAGTGATCAATCAAAGGGCCAGTGTTTGGAGTGATGTCTCACAAAAATGGCTAGTAGGCCTGCTTCATTACAAGTATATCTTATCCCTTTTTTGTCTTCTCTAAGGATATATACAACATCAACAAAAGTTGGACTGCAAGGGCTAGAAAACATGACCTTCACTTAAACTCAGTAAACAGAAAAGATAAAGAAGATTCGAGTGGTTAGAAGAAGAGCACGAGTGGATGAAACCATACAAAATGGAAGTCCTATATAATCCATATGTTGCATGAACTTCTATCACAAGGCATATAGATCCTTATCATTCCATGTTCTTGATTAAAAGTTAGTTACAAACAAATTATTTACAAAAGATGGAAAATAAAGGACTATAAGATTCAGAAGCATGTACGCTGTGGAAAGGGTTACCTCTTCTAGTTTTTCTTCATGGGCAGTTATAAAGTCATCAATTTGATCTTGCAATGCCTGCAAGCCTGGCCTACTTTGATGGTATTCCATGATCCACTCTGTTGTTTAAGTAGTTCACAATCAGAAAATTTTTCAGAAATGACCATTTAATCTACAGCAAAAATTTGCATAGGAATGTGTAGGAAGTTAACTATTAATAAATACAATGCAGATGCGTAGGAGTGTGCATAGTGGAGTAAATAGTCGAGGAAACTACAAGTTAAATATGATGTGCGCGAGCGCGCGCCATAACACATGTAAGTAAACCAATAGCGCTGTGTACTGTAAGCAACATGCGAAAATATAAAATATATAGCTGTTTTACATGCATGCATGTATCGTACAAATAGAAGTTTTAGATGCGGTATATTTGCAACTTTTAACATGTAAGACGGCGCTTGTGGTTGAACTATTACTTTTCATTCCTTTTGAGCAATCCTCATCTCCAGAAGAAATAGTATAAGTCTCATATTCGTTGGTCACTCCTCCATTTGCTGGGGATTTCAGAACCTCCTTTACAGCTTCCTTCTTTCTCTTTTTCTTTGTTTTCTTTGACTTACCTACAAGATAAGGAAAAAACTTCATGAGAAATATGAAATCGCTAACATAAGGAGTGTTGTTTCACAACACAACGAAAAATAACCAAGAACTCTCTTATTACGAGCTTGACTTGTTAGTCCGGCATCATTTTCCTTAGGCTCCTTAAAGTCTTCAATCAATTGAGCTTCAGAAGAACTTTCCCCTGCTCCATCTGATGAAAAAGGAATAGAACATGACTAACATCATCATCATGAAGTCATAAACTAGATTACAGTTTACTGAAACATTAAGACTAGTTCTCAACTCACCACTATGCGCCTTCAAATCAACTTGAACATTTGGCCTTTGTTCTTCAACCAGATTTCTGACTTTATTCTTTTGTTTTAGATTTGAAGATTTCTTCTTCTTTTCAACCAGCAAACTACTATCCTCTGAAACAGCATATGCACACAGAAATAAATCAAATAATTTAGCTATATTTAGGCAGCAAAATGATAGAAACAAAGACCAACATTAAATGAGAGGCATAGAAACATCTTCACCTTTAATTTGCATTCCGAGAACTTCACCATTATCAGCAATTTTTCCTCTCTTTCTTTTCTTTTTCTTTTCTTCAGCATGTATACTGGTCTTGCTCGTGCCTTTCATCATGCCAATTAAATCTGCAACAAGAGAAGCCAAAAACTAATCTACAAACTGCTTCGAGTTATGAGTTACAGAGAAATTTATAGACTGTTAATATAACTCATGGCAACGCAGACAAACAATATTAAAAGGAAAAACCCCATTAGCATCCTCAATACTTTGGTAACCCAATAAAACTCATGATATAATCATGATTCCAATTGGTCAAATACCCACAAACTTCACATACCATTTTCTAAATGCAAGAGGCTACACAACAATTTTAATCAAATCAAAGCAGGTCAAATACCAATGAAGCAAATTTAATGAATATGTTCAAATCAAATATAAGACTTCAGGGAGAGCAACAGGAGAGAAGGAGAGCACGACGAAAGGAGCAGAAAACGGGCCGACGAGGGAAGCTCACCTGAACGGAGAACGATGACGACTAGACGCAGCTACGTGGTGACGGCAAGACGAGTTCCCAAGCACACAAGCAGATGCCGCAAGCTGGGTGAGAGTGAACTGAGGAGCACGCCTGGAAAAGAGAGGTTTTAATTTTTTACACGGAGGCATTTTTTGGCAAATTATTGACAAAAATTATAATATTGACAGGTCAATATATTATCTCATATTATCATTCCCTAGATATTTCGAAATAATATCTAATTGTAAATTTTTTTAGTAACTTTTTTTAAGGAAATTGGTTTCACCCCGTAAAATAATTTTTTTTAGATAATATTAATATTAAAGAGAATAAATTATTAATTATTTTTATATATAAATTTAAATATTTAAAAATTAAAATATTTTTTAGTGATTAAAATAATGGATAAAAATGCTCTATAAAAGTCACATCAGCTGATCCCATTAATTTTAGTAAGCTTGCTCTTGAAAGAGAAATAAAGGAGTCAGTTTGCATTCCAAAGAACAAGTAAAGGACTCGGGACGACGTTTCCTCCACACTTTCATGTGAGAACGAAGAAGGAGCTCATTTAAAAGAAAATGAGTCTTTTTTTTTTTAATTGCCCACCCGATTCATCAGAGCTTTGCCCCGACTACATCTAGATCTGACCCGCGTCGCGCACCTGGCTATGGTAGGTGAGTCTCCCAACGGAAATTTTCTGCATACGCCAAGGCTCGAACTCGAGATTTTACTTAAGCGATATCAAGCCACTTACCACTCGAATCAACCCCGTTGATAAAAAAGTGCATGAGAGGCCAATAACAGTGCATGAGTTAATATGAGCTTCTCTCCCTTTCCCTTCCTCTGTTTATTTCTGCGATCAAGACCAATAACAGTGCATGAGAGGCCCATTTTCCCCTTTTAATAAAACGCGGTATGTGTAACACTGTAATTAAGTCTCATTATTCTTTATCTATGATCTTTGAGTACATTTAGATAAGAATTTAAAAAATAATTTATAAAAAAAAGATTTTAAATAGTTTTTAAAAAAATATAAAAAAATAATTTTAAATAAATAATTATTTAAATAGTTATTTTTAAAAATATTTTTATTATTAGTAAAATACGAAAAAATGTATGATTATTAAATATATGAGAGATAAGAGAAGAGATATGAGAGATAGTGTATAAGAAAAATAAGAGATAAGAGAGGGTGTAAGAAAAAGTATGAGTAATATAATAATTAGTTAATATATAAACTCTTTTACTGTTCTATAAATTACTCTGATCAACTTATCTAAAATATTGATTTTAAACCATAGTTTAGTCTAAAAACTCCTTTTAACAAAGATAACTGTTTGTTTCCAAACCTAAATTTTAGCCAAATCTAACTTTTAAAACCTAAATTTCAAGAAAACTAAACACATACTCTATTAAATTGATTTCTATTCCCTCTAATCCTTATTACTCCTTTATATCCAAAATAGTAAAAATAATTAAATTATATAAGTAAACAAATTTGTTAAAATTAATTAAAAATAATAAATATATAAAAAAATACAATTTATTTTCTTAAACGCCCTTATTCATGGAAATGATGAGTAGGAGAGAGAATAAGGGGAAAAAAGAATGAATTAAAAAATAGAGTGTGATACATATAATTAATTATGAGTAAAATTAAAAAAAATCATTAAATGATTAGATATTTGTAGTCACTAATTCAGGTAAAAGGTTATTAAGACAAAAATATAAATAATATTTGAATAATTGGCTTTAGAGCAAACCCTGTTCATATGAGTAGTATTTTGGAGTTACAGCTTCTATATTCTTATCACAAATAATGCAAGAAGACATGTTTTGGAGTCTTTGCATTTACTATTTTGTGTCTTTTAATTTGGCAGGAAAAAAAAAAAAAACTGGTGTTGCACAGGTAGCAGTACCATTGTAATCAATTAATAAATTATTTTTAATTTATCTAGAATTTTAAAATAATTTCATTAATAATTTTTTATTTTTAAATAAAAAGGTCTAAACCACTCATATGTAAAATCTCAACCCCCATGACCTAAGCACAAACCTAGTCACCTAGGCTAATCCCAGTTTTGGCTCGATGTAAGAAACTAATTAATAATAATAAAATTGAATGTTATCAGATTTTAACATTATAGTTAATAATATTTTGACGTTAATTTGAAATTTCATATTTCTTTTTATTCGAGATTTAGATCAGATTGGGTTATTGTTTTCCTAAATATGTAATTTTAAAGATCATAAATTGTCCTTATATAAGGAGATGAAGATAGATTGAATTGGAAAAAAATATCAGGTCTCATTTCATGAGTCGAGACTTGAGTGTGTTTATTCGAAGCTAGTTGATAATTTGTAGGTATTTTTGTGAGAATTTTCCAAGCTATGAAGCCTCTGTAGGCATCGAATTTTTCCTATAGGAGATAAAATTGTACGAGGACAGGACACTCCCGGCCACGGAGATGGTCTGCTCTCTATCGTTCGATTCAAGTTGCCCAAGAACGATGATCGCAACGTGTATATAAATATCGAACGGAGGCTCTTCCATTGGCCTTCTTGTGCCCCATTCTCACCTTCTCAACTCACCCCTCTTGGGTTTACTAAGGTAAATCTCTATCATTTCTCCTTGTCGGTGATACAAACCCTACTTCTACCTCATTTTTGCTTCTCTAATTTGATCCATTTGTATGCTTGCTTTGCTTTTTTTTAAATTGAAATTTCACAGAAATCACCTGGCAATTCTTCGGAATTTCATGTTTGCCGTTATTGTTTCTGATTAGTATTCAATCTTTAGTTGTTGTTTCTCCTAGTCAGTGATATTTTTTTGGGGAAAGCTGGAGGATGAATTAGGGCTTATTAGGTGGGGGAATTGAGTTGAGTTGTCGAAGTTTGTTTGATCATGGATGGTAATAAGGATGAAGCTTTGAGGTGTATTCGCATCGCTGAGGAGGCGATTGCAACAGGGAACAAAGAGCGTGCCCTTAAATTTATCAAAATTGCCCTACGGCTGAATAGCAATCTGTCAGTGGATGAGTTACTTACCATGTGTGAGAGGCTGGGTTCTGAATCATCTACGCCTTATAGGGATGAAAACGTTGTCCATCAGGTTAAGAGGGAGCATGGCTCAAGACGAAGTGATGATGGATTAAATGGAGAGAGAAATTATACAGAAGAACATGTTCAGTTGATCAGGGAGATCAAGGGGAAGAACGATTATTATGCCATTCTTGGTGTGGATAAGACTTGTTCTGTTGATGAGATTAGGCGGGCTTATAGGAAATTGTCTTTGAAAGTTCATCCTGACAAGAATAAGGCACCGGGTTCTGAAGAGGCATTCAAGAAGGTATCCAAGGCTTTTAAGTGTTTAAGCGACGATGGTTCGAGGAGGCAGTATGATCAGACAGGGCTGGTCGAGGAGTTTGAATACAACCAGCAGCACAATGTTAGGCGCAGGAGAAGAAGGACAACTACACATGACTTTTTTAATGATGACATTGATCCTGATGAGATATTTAGGGCATTCTTTGGAGAAGCTGATGTATTTGGTAGAGGTCATGTTTACCGGACAAGGGGAATGGGTGGTCACCAGAGGCAAGAATTTCAAGGTGGAGGGCTCAATGTTATGCTCCTTCTGCAATTTGTACCATTCTTGATAATATTTCTGCTTGCATACTTGCCATTTTCCGAACCAGACTATTCTTTGCATAAAAATCACTCATATTATATTCCCAAGACAACCGAGAAGTATGGGATTGAGTTTTTTGTGAAATCTGAATCATTTGAAACTAAATATCCACATGGAAGTCCTGCCCGTGCAAACATTGAAGTCAGTGTGATACATGATCACAAAAACTTGCTTCGTCGCTACTGTCAAATAGAACTCCAGAGGCGTAGTTGGAATAGGAATCTACCAACTCCTTACTGTGAAAAGCTTCAGAAGCTTGGCGTAGTAGCTTGAAGGTAACACTCTTTTCCTTTTTTTCTTTTCCCATATGAAGGTTATGTAGTTTTTTAAATGGATTGAAATATTCTTTTCTTTTAATTTCTCTTTCATTATGCATACATTTTTTTTTGTTGCCAGAAGAGCTTATCTTCCCTTCCCTTTTCTGGTTTTGACACCATTAGATTTACGTTACAATAGTTGTACTAAATCTTTTTCCCCAATGTCATGTTACTGCTTTGGTCAATTACTGCTTTTGTATAGTTCATGTGCTTGGAGCTTTGTATGCACTCATCCTGATTTCTATCTTTTGTTAGATTATTCGACATGTATCTTGTCACTTGTCACCAACGACCACCCAGTAGTTCTCTGATTCTCTTCCTTTCTGTACAACTTTTCCGTTTACCCCTTTGAACCTCGCATCCCACCAAAAGGGTCAAAGCGCTGATGATGCATCGTTCAGGATGTCATTAGTATTTGGCATAAACAATCATGTACTTGTGCTTTTGCTATGAGTTCTCTTTCTGTTCTTTCCATGATTTGATTGCCTGGCATGCCAAAATTAATTGTTTACCTTCTAAAGTTCTCTCCTGTGAGTATAGGTATGCTTATGTGCAAGTGGTAGTTAAATGATTACTTGGATTAGTCTCCACTTGGCTCGATGAAGCTGTCTCAAATGCTGAGCTTTTGCACGCATGTAATTCTTCAGGGCATTAAAGATAGCTGTTGGAGTAGCTGTTCCCACGGCTGTGATGATCAAGTACCTTTTGCTTGATTTGAGAATAGTCTTTAGTAAATATGCTTAAAAGGGTGTTTCTTGTTACGAGGGATAGTAAATGAGGCTGTCTGTTGTGTCATTCATGATGCTGAACATGTCTACAAATGAATAATAAGTCATAGCGTTCAGTGGCCTCCAAATCTGTTTGGGAGGGAAACAGGATGACTGAGCACGAGACCCAAATGTTAAGGCCTTGTCATTTCCGTGATACGAGTTCTTGAAGGCAAATGACTCATGTTAAATAGACGAGAAGCTTGCTAAAACATTATGAGATGAGTTGGAAGATGCTTTAGCATCATCGGAGTGAAGATTCCATATCTTGAGGAAGCTTTGCTAAAAACTTATTAGACTTGCATTGTTGAATCGAAACCTTCAAAATTGCCCTTCCTGGATTGCAGGAGGTTGTTTCTGAGTCATTTATGTTTAATGACCCAGGGGCCCAAATTAATGTGATCTCATGATAAATAGTGTTTAACATGTGCTATGAACAGGAAAAGTCTTTTTCCCCAGCTAGTCCCATGTGATGCGATATCAATTGTAGAACTATCAACAGGGTTGGGTCGAGTGATAAGTTGCTTGGTATCATTTAAATGAGGTTTCGAGTTCAAATATTAATGTATGTATAAAATCTCTGTTGGAAAATTTACCTACCATAGCTAAGTGCATGATGTAGATCTGATCTGGATGTAGTCAGAGTAAAGTTTCAGTAAACTGGATGGTCAATTAAAAAAAAATTACAGAAGCTAAAGTTATGCTTAAATGAAAAAATGTATGTGGTATTAAAACGATTAATAGTTATAAGATTTATGATTGTTTTATAATATCGTGGTAAGTAATGGGTAGAATTTGAGAAGAGGATGAAAACTGAAATTGTCTAGTGGTTTTTAAATGTTAATTCCAACTTATTTGTAGATGTGAACACAAAGTACATAATGGTTAGTTATATTTTTATTATGGTAAAATACAACATCTGATGTGTGTGTTTTTTAAGAATTATTTTTAATATAATTATATTTATATTGAAAATCTGATGTAAAGGATACGAATAATTGGGGTAATTTTTCCGCAAGTGTTTGGTACAAATGCAGTGAAGTGAATAAACTGGGAGCAAATATTCGGTAGGCAAAATATTATCAATTAATCTAATAGCATTCAAGTGAAACCTAGTTGAGTCAAAAGAAAAAATGAAAAAGACAACATAGGGCCTAGGCTGTGTGAGGCTGTGAGCTGTGAATTAGGGGACAAAAGCATAAAATTGGAAAAGAAAGAAATTAAGTTAATTAATTAATTTAAATAGATTAAAAAAATTAAATAAAATTAATTTTATATTAAGTAAGATGATATTAAATTTAAGAATGTGGTTTTGAATATAGTTAGTTACTTAATTCTTCGTTTTGGAAAAGGACATGTTACTTTTACACATGAGTTCCAAAGGTCAAAAGCCTCTTGCCATCTAAAATGAGATCGAAATATTAAGTGTAAAATCTAATTAATTATCTATAGATTCAGCTGATAAAATAATTAGATATATAATTATTTAAAATATATTAAATTTTTTAAAAATATTATTTTATTATAATTTTAATCATAATATTTAAAAAAATATTTTAATTTTTAAATACCTAAATTTATATCGAAGAATAATTGATAATTCATCTTACTTGATATTAGTATTATTTAAAATAAATAAATATTTTATCCTACTTTTAAATCATGAATTTAATCTCATTTTTTTAAAAAAATTATATAAAAAAAAATGTGAAGCCCAATTTAAACCGAATCAAAGAATCACAGAGCAATGCATTGAATTGAAATCTGAAAAATCAAGTCTTCAACAATAACACCACCACATTTGTTACATTGTTCCAAAAAAAGTTTGAACTTTGAAGTAACACGACAAATGATGAGGTCATCACCCAAGGGTGACCACCGTCCTCAAGGGATAGGATACTGTGACCAGAACAAAAGCATCCCCCAAAGAGTATCACATCAAAAGGCCAAGAAAGATAGTTCAGAACTTTCTCCACACTTTGTCATAAGAACCTCTTTTATGGTTTTTAATATAATGTATTTTATTTAATAATTAAAGTATTAATTTTTATAAAATTCCTTTTAAATTCCTCAAACTAATAATTTGCAAGTTAATGTATATGTTCGATTTTCTAAATTTATATCAAGTTTATATTTAATTTTTTTAAATTTATAAAATATATTTTTAATTTCTTAATATTAACAATGATATTCTCGCGATAGTTCTACTATAATATTTTTATATTTTGAGTTAGTATTTTTTGTAATGATATTGACTATATTAATATTATGGAATTAAAAATATAATTTATAAATTTAAGGGACTAACATGAAATTTAATATAAATTTAGAGGATCAAACATATATTTTAGCCTAATTTTTATATAAGACAATTTAAAATATTTTTAAAAAAATAACTCTTTGTTAAATGAAATGTAAAAGTTAAAAAAAAAGTGTTTACATATTTAAAAAGGCATCAATTTATAGTAAATAAAATAAATATTAGAGTACCATAGATGATTTTGGTTTAAAATGAAAACAATATTAATTCATAATAAAAAATCTAAAATGAAAATTATAATAAAAATACAATCTTCATCCTATTCTTACTTAAAAATATATTTAATTTTAGTTTTTAATTTTTAAGAGAAGGACAAATCATGCTATCATTATTATTATTATGTTTGTAATATGAAATAATTATTCCATGAGCATCATCCGCCCGTGAATAAGCAGGAGGGAAAGCAACTATACCAATAAACAATAATAATTATCTGAGCAAATGGTCCATTTTATTCTGATAGGTCAACATGCTCTCTGTTCTGCCACGAGCTCACAGATGTCGATGATACCTTCCCCTCTTCCCACTCCACCTTGTGAACAATATCGGATTTCTGATGTTACGTGTGCCTCTCTCCGTGAATATATATATATATATATATATATATATATATATCAGTTTCGAAGACAAAAACCCAGAAAACAATGAGAGAAGAAGAAGAAACCTGTCAGATTCAGAACCATAAAAACAACATGTCTGAAACTTAGTAGGAGCACTGGCAACGGCCCCTTTCTTCTTCTCAGGGGCTGTGTAAAATATTATTAGAACAATGT
Organism: Leucaena leucocephala; assembly: GCA_037074615.1. Taxonomy (NCBI): domain Eukaryota; kingdom Viridiplantae; phylum Streptophyta; class Magnoliopsida; order Fabales; family Fabaceae; genus Leucaena; species Leucaena leucocephala. The sequence goes on along the minus strand of CM073535.1, from coordinate 4,789,489 downwards.
TTATATTAAATTATTATTGGAGTTTGTAAAAGGGGTTAAATAATATATATAAAGGCACATACGTAAGCTGTGAAAAATCTCAACTTGTTATCTAATAAGAAAGATGGAGTTACCCGTGAAGTTTTTTTCTTTTCTTTTCAAAAGTGGCCAAAAGAGTCTCTGGAATCTTGTTGGCACAGTCACGGGACGAAACTGCTACTTTAGAGCTAAACTCCATTTCTCTGGAAGCTTACAAAATAACAATAATAACTCCTTCCTTCCTTCTCTCTTCTTCTTCTACAGTCTAAAAAAAATTTCTCAACTTTCTGCAACTTCATCATGCCTAATAACTCCAATAACCCTCCTCCTCCTTCGTCTGTGATTTCTTCATCTCATGATGAAATGCCTGACCTGAAATCCATATGGGTTCTTGTTTCAATCAACAAGTACATTCTTGAAGCCATAGAGAATGCAAGGAATGGGCTTAAACTGAGATGCAGCTCAAGGTTAAGGGTTCATCAAAAGCTAGAGTCCTTTGAATTCTCAGAGCAGCAAGTTCTTTCAAATCTGTACTGGGGAATTGAAGCCATTGAAGCTGCAATTCAGACTCATCAAGAACCAGAAGAACGGTCCTTTCGGCTCAGTAACACAGAACAAATGCTTCAAGTCCCAGCTATGCTTGATGAAGAAGGAGTCACAGCAACAATTCCAAATCGTTACTTGGTTTGTTGTTCGTATTTTTGCCTCTCAGTGGTTCAGAAACTTCAAGGAGATGAATGGCAAGCAGCTCTGCATTTTTTGCAAGCAGTTTTGGTTTATCCGAAGATTGTTTGTTCAGAATTTGCACCAAAGCTTTGTGAAACTCTTTTCCCTCTGGAATCTGATTCTACTGAAGAGGAGATTAATACAGTTATAAGGGAGATGGCAAGGAAGTACAAGGAATCTTTGATGTATTATAGGGTCATGCTTTATGCAGAAACTCCATGGTGGCGAAGGTATTGCAGAGAGCAATCAGTAAATTCAGTGTAAGATTAATCCTTTGATCTTCTTGTACCTTAAAGCAACTTGTCTTTAATGTTTTGTTTTTGCCTTTTTCTCTGACATGCAAGAGATTTACATTTAGCAGAGAAATTAATGTGGCCTCACTCATGAGAACTAGAGTTCTGGCTGTCGCCTCTCGATTTTTATTCCTAGGATTTAAGTAACATTAGGATGAGATTATTTTATGGTAATTGGAATTTTACCATGTAATTATTTGAGTAAGGACTAAAAGATTCGTAAGCAGGGGAAGGGGGTTTACCTCTAGTTTTTCTTCATGGGCAGTTATAAAGTTATCAATTTTGTAAAATCCTAATTTTTATTTTTAGGATTTAACTAGCATTAGGATGATATTATTTCATGGTAATTAGAATTTTACCCTGTAATTATTCGAGTAAGGAGAATTTACTCAAGCCATCCAATTACAAAGAACTTCAAGCTTTGAAACAAGTAATGGTAAGAGTAAAAAGCTCAAGTGATGCACTCACAGACTAGCACTTTAAAGACTATAAAATGTTGTGTTGAAGAGAAAGAACTAAAATTACAGCTTATCTTAACAAATTTCCCAATTTTTTTTTTCTGGGGAACATAGGAAGACTCTTCACCTGCATTATGCTTCATGATTACCCATGAGCATTGCAAGTTTTACCTGTGTGGCTCAAAAACTAGCATAGCTCCAAAATCCTTGATTTCTATCAATGAACATATTACAGTTCAAGATGTTTGAACCCAATTTTTTGACAGGATTGAGCCAAATATCAGTCGCGTATCTTCTTATACAGTTCAAGATGCTTCTGAATTAGGAACTCGCAATATGGTAATAAGCCTTGTACTTATTTCCTTCATTAGCATAAATGAGTGATTTCAATTTTCACACACAGTGTGGTAATGCCAAAATGTTAGATGCATTTTGTTTTTTTTTTACTTTGTGGCATAAAACAATTCAGTATGAGAAGGTTCATCCGCTTGATCTTCAAGAAGACGCCGACGAGGTAAATCGATTCATGGATATTGCTAAAAGTAAAGATCACAGGAAAAAACATGAAAGAATTTCGAGCATTGAATGCTTCAAGGATATGTTGATAGAAGTTCAATCTAGCGTCCCAACTTCTGTAGATTCTTGCTATGAGGAGTTTAGAGACAAAAGGGACTTGGTAATTATTTTTGAAGATTCATAGTTGACAAAGAGAACTAGAAATAATGTTTCTACAGGTGAATACTAACTCATCTTTATTTAAAGCAGGTGAATTTATGTGACAGTAAATATCACATCAGAACCAATATGATAAATGAAGATGATCCATCTCCAGAAACATCTAACTGGTTTGTCCCTCTTACAGATTGAGAGAATTACTGTGGATTCACACATAAGCAATTTAATCACTAAAAAGCCCCATGAGTAGTCAATATAGTATAACCTGTTGTCATTTTCTATACCTAATAGTGTCATTGTCCCATCGCTCACTAGTTATGGGACTTTTCAGTGATTAAATTACTTATGTAAGACTTCATGATAATTTTCCCTATTTTTTTTTCTCATGTTTATCTTCTAGAACTTAATTTACTGAACTTATACACAGGAAGCTATATCAATGCTCAAGTTGGCAGCAAGAACCTCAAAGTCCAATGCATGGACAGTTAGATCAAAGAAATATGGTTAGCGTCGTTGAGTCAAGAAGATTCTCCACTTCCGTGAGAGACATCGCTTCAACCATCTCAAAGTACATAGATGGAGAAAGCAATTATAATATTGATGATGAACTCATTGAAGAAGCTTTGCAGCTCCAAAAATCACATCCTTTTGATCCAATATCATTTATGTCTGAACACAAACGCAGGATCAACCGAAGAAATCGTGCAGAAAGTTCAGAAGGAAAATTTCTAAGATCATCAGACCTAGGAGGAAGCTTGATGGAAGTAAGTTCACACTCCAGAAGATACTTCATCAGTGAACTTTCAGAACCGATTGAAACAAAAAGTTCAGTTTTACATCATTCAGAAGAAGCATTAGGAAATTGCATTGAAGACTACAATAAATCAGATATTGCATCCATTTATGAGAGTTTCTGTAGTTCATCTTGTAGTACATATACTTTCTTAAAGGACGTGATTTTGGATGAATTGCTTATGGCTATCTCTACTTCCAAAGAGGAAAGGGAAATACGGGCATCAGTTTCTATGCTGACAACTATTATTTCGAGGAACAAGTCAATCATAGAAGACATAAAAAAGAAAGGTTTGAAGTTGTATGATCTTGCAAGTGCTCTGAAACAAAATGTCCATGAGGCTGCAATTCTCATATATTTAATAAATCCATCTCCCATAGATATTAAAACATTGGAACTTCTACCAACTTTAATGGAGATCGTATGCGCTTCGCGTAGAAGTCACAAGGTTAGCCATAGGACAGAGTCACTTCTTCTAACACCTCATGCAGCATCATTGATGATCATTGAAGAACTGGTAACCTCATTTGATTATGCCACAAATAACATGCATTTGGCTGCTATCAGTTCTCCTCATGTTCTCAGTGGACTCCTTGAAGTTGCAAGAAATGATAATCTGAAAGAGGTTTTCTCTTTGATCATCATTCTTATAAAATGCATGCAGTTTGATCCACAATGCAGAGAGTACATATCACAGTTCACTCCTCTTTCACCTTTTATTCAACTCCTGAAGACAGATAGCAATCGTGCGAAACACATGGCGCTCGAATTTCTTCACGAAATCCTCTGCATACCTCGGTATAACTACTTAACCATATTCCATTTTGCATTTTATCTTTATTGTTACGTGAAATCTGTGTAATTTATTTTTCTTCTTTCTTCAGGTCTTCAGCTATTAGTCTGTTGCAGAGGATGCAGAAAGAAGGAGGTACCAATGTTATTCAGATACTGATGCTGTGTGTCCATCAATTACAATCTGATCACCAACTCTTAGCTGCAAACATATTGCTTCAGTTAGATGCATTGGTAAGTTCTGAAATGAGGAAAATTTTTGGGTCATAAATTCCATTCGTGAAACTCTTTAGATATATGTGCAACAAAATGATTCAAACAAGTTAGCTTGTGAAAACTAATGACTAATTGATTACTTGATAAATAGAAGTGATAGAAAATATGGGAAGACTTATCATAGGAGGAATTGATGTTTTAATTAATTTTAGAATATTTTATTTTGCAAGTAGCTAAGAAGAAAGTGGGATTATTTTTGCAAGTTAGCTTTTGGATGCAAGTTGCAAGTGATGATGCAACTTGTCATTTGCTTCAAGTTGTCTTTTAATTATTATCTTAATTGCATGCTGTTTCTCTTATTAGTCTATAAATAGGACTAGTTAGCCTTTGTAATCTCACCTTTGATGAATGAATATTTTTAGTATTATGAGATCCCTTCCCCACTTGAGATTCTCACTCCCACCCTCAATTCAGTTCTGTCTCTTCCTCTCCTTTCTCTGTTTCTGTTCTCTCTGTTCTGCCCTTCTCTCCCTAAGTCTACGCTGTTTGTGTGAATTCAAGAGCGTGTGACTATGTCTTACATCAAGAAGTCATGCAACTAGATTTACAGAACTTCATATTGACTTCAAAATACTAAAGAGAACAAAATAACATGCAGAACTCTGCTAGCAAAAGTGAGTTCAGGGAGGAAATAGTGCTGGTCCTGCTCAGGGGATTGGCATCTCAAGAAAGCTCAGAGCAGATATTATCTGCATCAATTCTGTCAAATCTTGCAGGAACATATGCTTGGAACGGCGAACCTTATACAGCGGCTTGGTTGCTAAAAAAGACTGGTTTGACCTCTCCGTATCCCCAGAATATGATCCGAAACTTCAACTGGTCGGATCAAAGCCTGCAGGTGAGAGCTGTCAAGAACAGTCATATTTGAGGAAGCTCAAACTACATAAATATCAAGCTGAATTATTCAAAACCTCCCTGAACTTTATGTCAAATGTAAATAACCTCTCTAACATTTGAAACTTTACAACAAACCTCCATAAGCTTTTACATATATGCAGATAACTCCAAACTATCAATTTTATACCCCTTAAACTTTAGTTTTGTATGCATATTACCCCCTCAACTTTTGAGTTATATGCACATAAACCCCTTAAACTTTAAACTATTTGCAGATAAATCATGAACAAAATTAATAGTATAGGAGTTATCTGCATAAATGTAGAAGTTCAGGGAGGTTTATGGTAATGTTTCAAAGATTAAGGAGGTTTACTTTCATATGGCATAAAGTTCAAGGGTTTTGTACAATTTAGCCTAAATATTACAGCCAGTGTGAAGGAAATAATTATGAAAATGAAGAAGTTTCGTATTATGCAGGATACAGGCACGGATTTATGGTGTAGTCAAATTGCCAAGTATATCATAAGCATTGGAGATTCAATTTCGATCTTCCATGCTTTGGAGAAGGGACTAAAAAGTAAAATAAAAAGACTTTCAAGCGACTGTCTTGTGGCAATTGCATGGCTTGGATGTCAGATATCGAAAAGCCCGGATAGCATAAGATATTCTGCATGTGAGATCTTACTATGTGAAATTGAGCAATTTTTACATCCTGGGATGGAGCTGGAAGAAAGACTTCTAGCATGTCTCTGCATTTATAACTATACCTCTGGTAAAGGTAATAACCCTTGCATGATAATATCAATTAAAAATCACCATACATTATTAACTTAACAAAACATAAATATTAAAGACCAATAGGACTTCTGTTACAGCTTTTTGTGTTGATTTATTTTATGTTTAAAACCAAAAGCATTAACTTAGCAAAAACATAATATCATTGATTGCCTTTTTCCTCAACCTCGGTAAACAACATTGTTTGTAACGATCTTATACTCCATGATCTATATAATGATTTACCCTACTAAGTCAGATGGTCTTTTTTCTTATAGGGATGCAAAAACTTGTTCATTTCTCAGAAGGCGTGAAGGAATCACTACGACGCCTTTCAAATGTAACCTGGATGGCTGAGGAATTGCATAGACTAGCTGTTTACTTGCTACCAAACATATCAGTGAGTATTCACATACATAGTTACAAAACTTGCATGCATTTCTGAATAAGAACTTATGAAGTTTTCCTCAAGGTATTCATTAAAATTAATTGAATAAAAGATCTGCACAATGCACATGAGATTATCATATAGTGGCTATATGGCAAAATGAACATAAAGATCTGCTTTTCCCTCCTCTGTTTTCAATAACTGTATAAAAATAAATGGTACTCATTTTGTCCTTAATATAAAAACTAGTTGATTTTTTTGAATAGATTAAGGAAATTAAATAAATCAATTAATTATAAATAAAATAAGAGTTATTTGACTAATTTTGGTAAATTAAGGAGTATATAATATGAATTTCTCTTAAAGGGTTAGATTTGATCATAATTAACTGATTTATTTAGTTTTTTTAAACTGTCAAAAAAAGTCAACTGGTTCTTATCTTAAAGATTAGAGGGAGTATTATGATCTATCAATGAACGAAGGAGGTTATCAATTTTTTTTAGTTTTTAGTAACTTACTCAAAACCGGACTAATCAAATTCCATTTGGAATATTGTCATATGATTTTGACAATATGAGCAGCGTATTTCTTGTGTCCACACACAAATCCTTGAGGTTGGCCACAACTTCCGTGCAGCTGTTTGCTCCCTCATATTTTACAAAGGACTGCTGTTCAGTGGATATTCAGATGGATCAATCAAGGCAAGAAACACTATCACATTATCAAATTAGAATAGTTTTCCATTTTTTATGCCCATAGATTATGTGTTTGGTTTGCTAAATCATTTTCTAAACAGGTTTGGGATATCAGGGGGCAATCGGCGACTCTCGTATGGGACGTTAAGGAGCACAAGAAGTCAGTCACTTGCTTTTCACTTCTTGAATCCTCAGACAGCCTCTTAAGTGGATCTGCTGATAAAACCTTAAGGGTATGACTGAAACTGATCTTGGTTCAAAGTCACCACTTTCTATCTTCACAAAGTGCCCGTTTGGATTAGTTGTGGAAAAGCGATTTTGCCCCTCACGAGATAAATATGCATGAGGAGTTTTATCTCGTAAAGGGCAAAAGCACTTTTCTGAATGAGCTGATCATCTCAATATCACTTAAATCCAATAGGTCTGGAAAATGATCGATCGGAAGTTCCAATGCATTGAAGTGATAGTCTTCAAGGAACCAATTCATCATTTACATGCACATGGAAAAATGATTTTTGTTATCACTCAGGTCCAGGGAATCAAGGTGATGGTTCAAAACCTTCCATGATTTGTGAAATACAAAGTCCTTGAATTCAGCTATACAGAAAACAAACTTTGGACAATTACAATTTGTTTCTTTTGCTTTTGTTCTTTTGCAGTTAGTGAGCGAATCGAGAGAAGTAAAAAATATTTTAAAGGGTAAGCACGTAAAGTGCATGACAGTGACTCAAGGAAGGTTTTATGCTGGGTGCACAGATTCAAGCATACAGGTAAGCTTTCTGTTGTTGGACAGATAGTTAGATTTTAATACTCCCTCCTATCCTTAATTATATAGTTGACTTTTTTGAATAGATTAAGAAAATCAAATAAATAAATTAATTATAACTATATCAAACCCTTCAAAACGAATCCATATTATCTATTTTTTAATTTATTTAAATTAGTCAACTATCTCTTATGTTAATTATAATTAACTGATTTATTTGACTTTCTTAATCTATCTCAAAAAGTCAATTAGTTCTTATATTAAAAATTAGAGTTGTACACAATATGATGACATAATGCCTTATTTTAGGAGTATTCCACAACATACAATCGGGAACTAGAAATCAAAGCACCAACAAAGAGTTGGATGAAACAAAAACCAATTCATTCAGTTGTTGCATATAGAGATTGGCTCTATAGTGCGAGTAGGCACGTGGAAGGCTCGACATTCCAGGTAAGAGTAATAAACATGAACATACAAGATTGTGTTAGTTGCTTTTTTTACTGATATAAATGAAATATCCAGGAATGGAAGAGAAATGGGAAACCTCAAACTTCCATTCTTAATGGCAAAGGAGATAGTGTTATTGCCATGGAAGTAGTGGAAGACTTCATATACACAGTCACCAGCTCATTAGTAAATAACATTCAGGTAATTAAAAGTACATGAGCCTTAATTATCAGCTTCAGCACTGTATGTGTTAAAAAAGAAGCAGTTATTCTTAGGTTTTCAGTTTTGGCAAGACCTGACAGATATCTTGATTGGTACCTTAGTGGGAAGGAGAACCCTACCTCAAAAACTATGTGTTAAGGTGGAAGAACCAACCCACTTAAATACCCCAATGGACATCATATACTACTCAATATGGGACATATTATTTCATATTACCATGACTCTTCACTTGACCTCTTACCGGTTTAAACCCTCCATGGGTAGCCCTCTTCAGGGCTGTCAATAACTTGGCTCTGGTACCAATTAATGGGTATCTAAGTGTGATAGAGAATCCTACCTCAAATGCTAACTATTGAGTGGGAGAATCAACTTTGGGTCATTTTTGCACTGATTTTTCCACATAAATTGAGAATTATATAATATGCAATATTATATGCACAAATCTAACCAGTAGCCAATGATTGAACTGACTCACAATAAATTCACCTCCCAAACCAGATCTGGTTGAGAGGGACCCAGAAAAAAGTAGGAAGAATATCAGCAGGAAGCAAGATAACAAGTCTCCTCTCTGCCAATGACATCATTCTTTGTGGTACTGAGATGGGACTAATCAAGGTACAAGAGATCCGCACACACACACACATATATCCTCTTTCTTTTGCCTCTATATAAAGCTTATAAATATGTGGTTGACTAGTTCCTCGTTCACAGGGGTGGATCCCTCTGTAAGGAGAGCTTCAATTTACTGTCACTGCATGTTGTTCATCATTCAAACATCAACTCTTTTGGCAAATACTACAGCAAAATACATATAGCAGGCACATATTACATAAGGAATTGTTATTGTAAGTCTGTAATTAATAGGTTAGAGTGAATACTATGTAGTGAACAGAAGAAGAGTATCTTTTTGTACAGGAAATTGTACATGGTGTAATTAGTAGTAGTAAATATTTGTATTCCTTTCTGTCTCACTTCTCTCTTGCAGTTCTAGAATCAGCTTAAAGATGCTGCATTATGCAAAGATGTGTTTATGTATGTATGTGAACTTAAACATTTATTGAATCAAACTGTGTCTTGTAAAGAAGAAATCAATAGCTTGGAAAGACCATGCAAGGCAATATTAGAATGAATAGATAGGTTAAATTTGTCTACCTTCGTCTCAATCTCAAGACATATTTTCTCCCCACCAATAAATCTTTACATTATTTTTTTGATTTAGAAAGGTTAGTGCTAACAAGATTACAAATGAGATTGAACTAATAGTTTTCCTAGTTTTCCACTTAGAAGAGAATTTTCATATCACTTGACCGTTAGTCTATTGGCAAATTTTTCACAACAACATGATTAGAAGTGAGTTATTATCTATTATAGTACTCTTTTAGTTTTTAATATATGATATAACTAGTTAGTTGATATTAGTTATAAATATAAGATTTATTTCTACATTCATTTATTTTTTTCTTAAATTACTTCTATTAATACTCTATTAATAACAATCAAGTAAGAGAATGAGGGCAGTGAATTAATAAAAATGGCTAAGATATTTTAGAAAAAAATATAATATATTAACTAATTTTTTTAATCTAATCAAATTAATTAAATATATCTTATATTAAATGAGTATTTTTTTCAATTAAACTTATAGGTAGTGGATTGGATAATCTCCAAAAGCGTGATGGTTTTTTGTCATTAATGAAGCTTGAAAGTATGTTCGATCCCTACATAATAGCATTTTGTTGTGGTTCTAATTGCGGCGTTTAGGGAGGCATTATCGTTCTTGGGTACTTAAGTTTATTCTTGAGGGTAACAGACAGCTCGCTTATCGTTTAGGAGGAATGGAGACTTCGCCATAACCTTAAATCGTGGGTAAACTCAACCCTTTTTTTAAAAAAATTATAACAAAAAAATGAATCTTAAAAGTTATGTACTAATTATGGCGGAAGAATTCGATTCAGAAATGACAAAAGCAATATTTGCATAATAGGAGGAAAAAAATGCACCAAATATTAAGGAAAATTAAAAAATTGGATTATTTTTCTTTTCTTCCTTTTCTTTTAGAGGTAACTAATGCAAATTTTCATATCCTGTAATAGATAATAGATATAATTTTTTTTATAGCTAAAATGCTGATCTATTGCGTGGGTAGCCTATATTGTTGGCTCGTGTAATTACACAAATTTACAATTGACCGACCATACAAATTCTAGTTATAAAAAAAAATAAACATTTTAACATACTAATATAAACAAATAACACACATAACCAAAAACAAGCCATATCCATATACCACTATTTACTATCCATAAGTAGTTGATTTTTTTATAAAAATTATATAATGATTGATAATTATTTCCCCCCAAAATATTCTATAAATTTTAATATTTAAATATTATATAGATAGATTGATTTTATTTTATTGTATATCTGGCCAAAAATATAATTTTTTTAAATATAATAATATATTCATAATTCACCCTACACTCGGGTGCCGCCCGGCAGCACAAAACGCCGGTGCATCTCTTCCAGCTTCGCTCAAAACCTCTCATTCCCTCCTTTCTCATGGCTGCTCCTCCATCGACGAAATATTGAGTGAAGCTGTAAGAGTGCTGAAAACCTAACAGCTGAAGACAATCATTCAAGCTCAAAGATGCCGGGTCCCGCTGTAGAATTGGAGCCAGTGGAACCACAATCACGGAAGAAACTAAGTTTCAAGTCCCTCAAGCGTGCTCTCGATCTCTTCTCTCCCATCCATGGCCAGCTTGCTCCACCTGACGCCGAGAGGTGTGATTTTTTTTTTAAAAAAAACATTTTTTTTTTCAATTGTCATCTGGGTACTCTCCGAAGTCTTCCCTTTTTAGCCTTGTTCGGAGTTATAACTGATTGATTATTCTGATTGATGTCTAATCTTTAAGTTTTGACTTTCTTATGTGTTTTTTTGAGTCCCCAGACACCATTATTGACCTTTCCCTCTTTCTTGGGTGTTTTGTTATGTAGCAAGAAAATTCGCATTAGCCACAAGGTTAGTAAGTTGGGTTTTTTTTTTAATTCTGTGGAGTAGCGTAGTGTTCCTTTTGAATATTCTGCTATTCATTTGAAATTGCTGACCTGCATCAAAAGAGTTATCTAGTTGGCTCTAAAAGCGAATTTGTCGAACTTAAGACATATCTGAGTAGCTTTAATTTTTTTTTTTTTTAATTATTGAACTTAGGTAAGTGTGGAGTATGCTGGAGTCAAAAGCACTACTAATCAACCTCGTCAACAATCAGATCACAGCCAACAGCCAGGGCCCTCCAATGCACTTGCGCTTCCAGGTATTGTAACTGCAGTTATCATTTTAGCCTACAATATGCTTTCTCTAGCAAGAATGCTGGCTTAATTTAATATGGAAAAATTGACTTATAAATGATCATGATATAGTTTATAAATAGTGATTTTATTTGTAGTTCATTCATGACTTCTTGGTTCTTTGCTATTATTCAGTCGGCAGGAGAGTTATAGTATTTAGTTATCAGTTTTGCTTACTAAGAAATCTAGTTTTTTTTTTTGGATAATACCCTAAGAGATCTAGTTTACGCATCTTGTTGGAAACACAAACGAAAATTATTGTGATAGATTACAGGATTTCTTAAGCAACAGAAATACTCATATAAGTGTGCTTGTTCTCGGATTTGATTGCGGAGTATGTTGGTTCTATTTTATTAAGGGACTTTAGCAGCCAACGTTTAGGTTTCCCTGTGTCACCTTTTTTCTTTCAATTTCTTAGTCTTCATCACATTTTGGCTGGTCCTCCTGAAATGCAGTCCTGTTTATGGAACTTTAGATTTTGTCATTGTTTTTGGTATCTGTTTTCCCCCCTTTTGACTCTGTGAGCTGCTGATAGCATTTTGCCATGGAATTCTTCTTACATCAATTGTAGAGGCTATTTATTAGGGCTCTAAATTCGGATATTTGTTCCTTATCATTGTTCATAGGTCCAGAAGATTCCAAAGATCCCCAGAAAGTAGCAGCACAAAATGCTTTGGTAGTTGGCCCATCTATGCCAGCTGCAGCATCGTACGTACTCTCTCTTGCCTCACTTTTTTCTGGGCCACTTAGATTACTATTATGGCTGTTGAAAATCATTATCTTTTGCATAGCTTTGTAATTTGCTATACAATCTGATTGTAAGTGATACTTAGAATTTTCATTTTTGTGATCTCTGAAACAACAGCCTTTTATAGCTGTTGATAATGATTATCTTTTGCATAGTTGTGGTTTGCTATCTAATCTTATTGTATATGATATTACAAAGCATCATATGAAGGGCCTGTTTGATTTACTTAAAGATGGAGAAAGCTATTATTTTAAACTTCTATGTTATGAGGAATTTTTTTAAGCAGCTTAAAGATTACATGACTTAGTGCCTGTTTGGAAAACCCCCAAACTAGGGTTTTAAAAGGGCTTTTAGCCCAAATCTTGGTTTGAAAAAAATTCAAAACAAACCGTCATATTTGTCCAAAAGGGTTTTTGGACCAAACCATAGTTTAAAACTAAGGTTTTAGATAAGCTACTGAGACTAGTTTCTAGAACAGTAAAAGAGATTATGGACTATCTAATTACTATTTTACCTTTATTTTTTCTTACGCCTTCTCAACCCTCTCTCTTCTCTCCCCCACACCCTCTCTCCTTTCTTTTTTCTCTTCTCCACCCTTTATCCTCTCTTCTCTCTTTTATTTTTAATAAAATCATACCCTTCTGGTAATTTTCTAATTACAAAAATTCTTTTAGTAATAACTATACAAACAAACACTCATTTATTCAGAATTACTTTTTTCCATAAACACTTCTCTAAAAGTCTTTTTTCTAGCCCTTTTTTTTCATAAGCCTTTTTCCAAACTCTTATCTAAATAGGCCCTTAACTATGACAAAAGAGGTAAGACATTTTATTTTCAAAGCCTGAGAAAGGTACAATTGCTTAGGAAATTCTCTTTTCCATTTGACCTTTCATTTTAATATTTATCATGTGGATATATTTGTGGAAACAAGATATTTTTTTCTTTGTGCAGCAAACAGGATTAAACTTTTTTGAAATATGTGAAGAAATATTGAAACAATAAAAACAAAGTTGCATAGAGCCCAATGAAATGAGTAGAGAAAGTTGAAAGAATAAAAAAATATTGCACGAAGTTTAAGAGGACCTATATATTCATGACTTGTAAATGGTACAGTTCCCTATAGAGTTTTACATTTTATATTTATATTGATATTATTTGTGTTAAAGAGTGGGGTTAATAATGTTGATTCATTGATGCATACTGGCTCTCCCTTTTGTTGATTGCAGCACACTCAGCAGGCTTTTTTTTTTTTGAGAAGATATTATTAAAGTTACATCATGCTTATGCTTTTGTTTCTCAACAGGAACGATCTTGGTTTTCCAAGCAAAAGTACAGCAGTTATCTCTGCCTCTGGTTCTTCTGAAAGGTTTTAGCTCTTCCCATTTATTCTACAATTTAGGAGATTTAAGAAGGATTTGCAATTCATAGCTATGGATGCTCATTTTATTCTCTAAGAAGGGTATAATATTTATTCTGTTGGTTATTATTTATATTGTGCTGTTTTCTCAATATTTGTGTTTGCATTTTACATTGTAGAATTTTAATTATATACGACTCATGATTGACATTCAGTGGCGTTATTTTATTTGACTAAATGGTTTTAGTTTGTACATTACAGGAATTTATCAACATCTGCTTTAATGGAAAGAATCCCAAGTAAATGGCCACGCCCTGTATGGCATGCACCATGGAAGAACTACAGGGTAAGTTTCTTGCCCCTTTGGTTGAAGAGTGGTATTAGTATTGTAGGCTTTTCTTTGAAATTTATAGAGCAGCTTGACATTTTTTATGCTTTGTACTTGCATGCTTCTTTTTAGTTGTCCAATAATTATCTTTCTGTTGAGAATTTTTTCAAGGCCTTGTGGTTAGACATACCGTGTGAATTTCTGATTGAAAAATTTGTATGTACTTTGTTAATTTACAATGGCATGTTGTATGTAGTGAGTTTAAGTTAGAACTATTTTCAAGTTGGGGGTTGTAGTGTGTTTCCATTTTGGTCTGCCTGGTGAACTATCACATTGAATACAGCCATTTAGAAAATTGTAATTCAATTTCAAGCATGACTATTCTTACCCTATGTCTTGACAAGTTGGTTTCTCTGTGTCACTAATGTATTGATTTGTTTATTATGACCATGTCTGACTGCATTAATTTGAATTATGAACTTGATAAAATATTTGGTTTTTGTATAGGTCATCAGTGGTCACTTGGGATGGGTGAGATCTATTGCTGTTGATCCCAGCAATACTTGGTTTTGTACTGGTTCCGCTGATCGAACCATCAAGGTATTTAATCCTGAAATGCATGTCATTGTTGCTTTCAAGTATATTGAGATGAAATGAGAAGAAAACCTAGTGAGCCTTGTTAATTTTGTGGACTTGGAAATCACATTTCTAATTTTCTATGCTTCCTCTCTCTCTCAATTTGTAGTTAAAAAAGTGGACATATTGACGTCTTTCCATGTCTAGAATATTATGTACCCAGTCAAAAGGCAGTATTTTCTTTGCTAAATGTTCAGTTGGGCAGATATGGGATTTGGCAAGTGGAAGGCTAAAACTCACTTTAACAGGTCACATTGAACAAATAAGAGGTAAGATTCTAACACAATATTAATGCCAGTAGGGGCAGCAATTGTAAACCAGGTCAATAGTAACCATGGGTTTTGCATGTAGGCCTTGGTATCAGCCAAAAACATACCTACATGTTTTCTGCTGGTGATGACAAACAAGTCAAATGCTGGGATCTTGAACAAAATAAGGTAAGTACCATTTCACCATTTTTCTTTGGTTGGACTTTCAGCAATTCTTAAAAGACTTGTAACTTTTTATGCATATTGATTTTTATTTAGGTTATCAGGTCTTATCATGGTCATCTAAGTGGTGTTTATTGCCTGGCTCTTCATCCCACGATAGACATTTTGCTTACTGGAGGACGTGATTCTGTTTGCCGAGTATGGACTTGTCAATATAGCAGTTTATGAAAATTTGTGATGGATGCGATGCTTTCAGTTTGAATGTTATTAAACTAACTTTTCAGTTTCTTATTAATGAAAATTAGAAAGGTGATAACTATGTTCTGGTGCTTCAAACTTTTCAGGTCTGGGATATACGTAGTAAAATGCAAATTCATGCACTATCTGGTCATGACAACACTGTCTGCTCTGTATTTACCCGCGCAACTGTATGTAGCTTCTCATTCTGTTGTCTATATATCTATCTGTATTGTGTGTACCTGAATCCTGATAGTCTACATAATTATATTGGCACGTCACACTGTTACCTTTGTCAATAGCTTTACCTTTTGTGACTTGCCAATATCCATCAGATGGGCCAGCCGTTGACAAACAGGCTGAATTGGTAGATGGCTTAATTTGTAGTTGTTTGAATTATAATAATTTAAAAACATATATGGAATTCAACATGTAATTGCAGTTATTAATATTTATTTATCTTGCCTATCTGTTGATAGTCAGTCTTATAGAGAGGTGCTTTTCTTATCATGTTTACAGGATCCACAAGTTGTTACTGGTTCCCACGACTCTACCATTAAATTCTGGGACCTTAGATATGGTAATTTATGGTGCCCCCCCCCCCCCTCCAAAAAAAAACAGAACAAAAAAGAAATTATTCTTCTGTTGGTCTCCTCATTTTGCCTCTGATTCTCTGTATGGGTTTTAAGTTGATTTGACACCATGAATCCTTGCAGGTAAAACAATGGCAACACTCACAAACCATAAAAAATCAGTTCGAGCAATGGCCCAACATCCCAAGGAGTATGTGTATCTGTTTTTTTTTTGGTCCTAAAATATGATGAAGTGTGGTCGATTTTGTTTAAATCATTCTTATTTATCTTCTCACCCACTTCCCTTCCTGTATCCTTCAGGCAGTGTTTTGCATCTGCATCAGCCGACAATATTAAGAAATTCAGCCTCCCAAAAGGAGAATTTTTACACAACATGCTGTGAGTGGTTTTACTTGCAATTCGTACATATTATTAATTTCTTATTCTTGTGAAATCTGGGATCACTATGAAAAATCTGATTGATTACTCAACTAAAACATAACTAGTAGAGAAGTTTCATTGTCAGCTGTTGAAGAGTTGGTCTGCAGCTTTGACCTTGCTGCTTTCCTTTTGGAGAATTTACTTCCTTGGTTACAAGCCTATTTACCTATGATCATTGCCTATTTTTCTCTGAAAAAAGTTGTACTGTATTGTGCATCACAATCCATTTAAGTACTTTTGCGACTGTTCAGAAAGTTAAAAGCCTTCAAATTATAATTGATATTTTGAAGCTGATTTCTTGTTAAGTGATTTCTAATTAGGTTCCCCGCTAGTAACATATTTTCACCATTATTATTTGTTGATTTACTTGTATGCAGCTCTCAGCAGAAAACTATCATCAATGCAATGGCTGTCAATGAGGAGGGTGTGATGGTCACTGGAGGTATGGACTCCCAACGTTACTTTTTTAGTGTAGACTTTGATTTAATGAATTTGTTTATTTCAATAAAATTATGTGCAAATTTGATGGCTTGTCAGAAGAGTTAAAAAAGAACTAACGTGTGTATAAATACCCATTCATACATCCATTGCTTGAGCTTCTTTCCTTCCCGTTGAAGGTGACAACGGGAGTTTATGGTTTTGGGATTGGAAGAGCGGCCACAATTTTCAGCAGGCGCAAACAATTGTACAACCTGGTATGTATATTTGTACACGTTTGAAATCTGTATGTCTATGTATAAATATAAAAACTCTAACAAGTCACATTATTTTTGAGTCATGAGTAGTACAGTTTATTTTTCTGATATGTAATAAATGAATGATATGGGTTTAGTTTGGGGGTTTATAGACAGTTATGTTAGTGGGTTAAGAGGCAATTAATTAGTCATGATAGCCATTAGCCACTGCCTATGTAAGAATAGAATTGTAACATGAAGTAATTGTCAAATATGGTTCGGTGAAACAGTATCGTCCCTCTTCTCTCCTTTGTTATTAAAAGACATATTTTGTGTGTTTGGACACAATAGCTGACGCTGGGTACCATGAATGAATCCAAATTGGAATACCAGGGTCATTGGACAGTGAAGCTGGTATTTATGCAATAACCTACGATGTAACGGGGTCAAGGATGATTACTTGTGAAGCTGACAAGACAATCAAAATGTGGAAAGAAGACGAAACTGCAACACCAGAAACCCATCCCCTCAATTTTAGGCCTCCCAAAGAAATCCGCCGATTCTAACTGTGTTGTTGAGAGACCATTCATACTGTGCCATCATCATGTTTTGTAAAGATTTCTCAACTGCTTTCTTTTACTTGTGAGTTTCAGATCCTTGTTTTTATTATTATTAATATTATTTGTAGCAGAGTTTGTGGTGCACTCTAACATTTCTCCCACTCACACACCCTTTTATTTCTCCCATTCACTCAATGAAAATGTGTTTTTTATTACTTAAAGTAAATTTATATAAGTTTTACAGATTTAGAACTTCAGAAATACATGCTTCAATTTTTGGTTTTTCTTAAAGAAAATAAATAAATTTACTACAAAGTGGGATGACTGAGGTTTAGTTTTTATTTTGTTAAAAAAGACTTTTGGGATAGGCATGTTGTTCGCAAAGTCTTAATCCCAATTAATTGATTGTTAATAATAATATTTAGAAAAAATATTGGATATTGGATGGTCAGATAAAATAAAAGAGTACAATAGTGTACGTTTTCATAACTTTTCAACTTGTTTTTAGCCCGGATGGATGCGTGGGAGTACAAAATTTTAGATCAAAATATAAACTATTTTTTGGAATTTCTGGCCAATTATTCAAAACTTAATCTCACTTTCAAAGTAAGCAAAGACAAATTCCTAATATTAGGTGAAATTCCTAATTTGCACACAATAATACAGAAGAAAAGGAAGATGATGAATCTTGTCAGTCTTTTTTTGTGGCCTACTTCCCTCTGAAGAGTCTCATCAATAATAAGTTGATGTTGAATAATTTGCCCCCAAGTCATAATTATTCAGACCTATCTATCACCAAAAGTCATTTGCCTGGCTTCTACATGCAAAATTACTAAATCATCAACAGAAATTATAATAACCCAAAGTTAAAAAATTGAAATATATAATTATTTAAAATATATTTAATTTTTTTATTATAATTTTAATTATAATATTTAAGAAATTATTTTATATTTAGATTTACGTATAAGAATAATAGATAGTTTATTCTACTCGATATTAGTATCATTTAAGAGAAAAGAAAATTTTACCTTATATTTAGATTATAGATGAATTCAATCATTTTCTAAAAATTTAGGTATAGCAACAGAAAATATAATGATTATAAAAATATTATTTCTATTTTTAATATTTTATTTTTATCCGCAGGCTGTTAAGTTACATGTTTTGGACCGAAATAACATTTTTAATTTCGATGTTTAAAAATCATTTAGGTTAAAAAATTGTAGTGCGTATATTTTTAACATTTGTAAACATATTTCTATATTTCACTATGAAGAAATTATAATATAAAAAATATTGCACAAGTTAATTAGAAATCTTCCATTCTATCCAACCATACCAAACTGCATATAACGAGGGCGCTGATATCAATTTATTATAAAAAAAAATTATATAATAGTCATATCAAGTTGAGATAAAACGAAAATAATCACTTTTCATTCTCTTAAGATTAACGGAAACAATTATTTAATCCCGGTGGAGTCCGAATGTTTGGTTTGTATTATTTTGTGGGATACATGAATGGTTCTACCCTACCCAGGTGAAGCAGATCTAGATGATAGCTACCACCATAACAGCTCATCCTCTGACTCTTATTTATATATATATATATATATATATATATATATATATATATATATATATATATTATTCCTCTTATCTTAAATTATATTACAATACATTCGAAATTTTATATTTAAAATTAAAAAAAATATTATATATTTAGTATAGAAGAAAATACTATATTTTAGTGTTGCTTCTGAATTTAAATAATATCTTTTTATTAGATTCAAATTGTGAGTCTCAAGCTGTCCATGAAATTTGAGCCATGCTAATTATAAATATAAAAAATTTGACAAAAATGCTATTTGAATTTAAATTTTTTAATTTAGGTGTATGGAATAAAATTGAT
Source organism: Leucaena leucocephala (assembly GCA_037074615.1). Classification (NCBI taxonomy): domain Eukaryota; kingdom Viridiplantae; phylum Streptophyta; class Magnoliopsida; order Fabales; family Fabaceae; genus Leucaena; species Leucaena leucocephala. The sequence goes on along the minus strand of CM073535.1, from coordinate 4,770,081 downwards.
TTAAGATTTTAAGATTGAAGTGGTATTTTTTACGGGGGGTTTTCCTTATAAATATTATTTTTTAAATATATTATTAATTTCAATTATAATAAATTGATAAAAGAGATTGTTAATAAACAGTAAATAAATACTTTAATTAATTACAATTTGAAAGTGCTAAGAATAAATTTCCATAATGTAATTAATTAAAAAATAATATCTCAAAATTAACCTTTTGATTTAGAAGTCTTTCAAAGTTATATATTATTTCGTATAAATATCTGGGTATCTGTTGTGAAATTTTTACAATAATAATTTTATAAATATTTTCACATCGCTCTCCATACATTTGGAACAAAAATTCTGTTGACCGATGAGAAGGTGACAAGCATGAGTCTTGGAATCATTGCCCAAAAAATGCTTAACCTGCAAAATTAAAGCAAGATGCACCTTCCACGCTCTTGGAGCGATTATATTGCCAATTTTCATGCATGTTAATTCATACCACCTTCTTCTCCCTCCCTCCCTCCCTCCCTCCCTCCCTCATGTTCCCCGCGTAAACTAACTTTCCCCTTTTCTCCATTCTTCCTTCTTCTGTCAGTTACGATTACGACGAACTCTTGAAACTGCGTGATCATTTGAACATTTGAGACTTTTGCCTACCATAACTCAAGCAACCAAGGAATCAATCGATCGCCTATACGAAACCTAGACGTTGTTATGCAGTGTTTGTCGCTGTGAGAGAGAAAAGGGAACAGAGAAGCATGACTTCTGAGCTCATTCACGGAGCCCAAACAAGCGAGACCGGGGAAACCACCTTGGATTCGCCAAGTTTTTCGGATTTTCGGGGACGACCCGGGAACCCAGTTTCCCGAATGCTTCGGGCGAGAGTTCCTTTCTTACTTATCGGCGTTGCCATCGCCACCTTCTTCTTCCAGTTCTTCTCTCATTCCTCATCGCCGATTCCCGGCTCGTCCGTCGATTCCGAGTTGGCTCTGCCGACTCGGCGAGTGCTGCTGGAGGAAGCTGCAACGAATCTCCCGAGCAAAAGCGGGAAGGTTCCTTTGAGTCTGAGAGGAAAGAGGAAGAGGATTCTGGTGACCGGTGGGGCCGGCTTCGTCGGGAGCCACTTGGTGGACCGTCTGATCGAGCGAGGCGATAGCGTCATCCTCATTGATAATTTCTTCACGGGCCGGAAAGAGAATTTGCTTCACCACTTTGGAAACCCCAACTTCGAGCTCATTCGACACGACGTCGTTCAACCCATCCTCTTGGAGGTTGACCAGATCTACCACTTGGCTTGCCCTGCTTCCCCTGTTCATTACAAGTTCAATCCCGTCAAGACCATTATATCCTTTATATACAATTCATCACCTCTCCTCCTCCTCCTCCTTATTCTTCTTATTATTAACATTAGCAATCTTAGTTAAACATATCAAGATATGGAAATCATTACGTTTCTATTTTAACTCTGCCTTTTAGCTTGATTCTGTGTTTGACTGCAATTTTGTTGATTGGGAATTGTTTAGTCCTTGATTCATATCTATTGATTTTGGCGTGTTCTGGAGTTCACAAGACCAATGTGGTGGGCACACTCAATATGTTGGGATTGGCAAAGAGGGTTGGAGCTCGCTTTTTGCTAACCAGCACCAGTGAGGTTTATGGTGATCCTCTTCAACACCCTCAGGCTGAGACCTATTGGGGCAACGTTAATCCTATTGGTATATCTATATCTATCTATATATATATATAAGAGATTTAAAATCTCCTGTCACTCTTTTAGGTTTCAAAATCTCAGGTTCATTTAACTTGTTTTGATATTTGTGTAGGTGTGAGAAGCTGTTACGATGAAGGAAAGCGCACAGCAGAAACCCTGACCATGGACTATCACAGAGGAGCTGGCATTGAGGTTTGTTCCCATTACAATTTTTTAAGGCATTTGGTATTGTTATCATTTCCTTTTAGATATTACGATATAGAAAACTAAGTATAAAATACCACTGTTGATTCTCATGCTTGGGGGTATGACCGTTATAGTAAATTTATACCATTCATAATTTAAGAGTACCTAGAAGCCTGGGCAGACAAGGACATCTCATACTTTCTTCGATGTTGCTTGATATATCTGAGATGACAATCTACGAACTGCTTCCAAAATTATGGAAAGTGCGATGGTTTTACATTAAAGAGTGGTTGCTGAAATTGTTGTATAGGTGAGGATTGCTCGTATCTTCAACACATACGGACCAAGAATGTGCCTTGACGATGGGCGTGTGGTCAGTAACTTTGTTGCTCAGGTGAGGCTTTTTATTATTGTTCTTGTTAATTTGTTAGTGGGCATTGTTGCTTCAATTCTATATGTAATTTTGTTTCGTATATAAGATTTTCTAAACTGCATACAGGCCCTAAGGAAGGAGCCATTGACTGTTTATGGCGATGGAAAACAGACAAGAAGCTTCCAATATGTTTCAGACTTGGTAATTTCTTCTCCCTGTCTTATTCGTTTGATATTTTAACTTTAACATCATAGCTACGTACAAGGAAAATTTGGCACCAACTTAAAAGTAAACAGTCAGAAATCTTATTCACTTCTTACACCTATATTAAAGAGTGCGTGTTAGAATTTCTCTAGAATCTGCAAGTGAAAGCGGGTAGATTGAGGTGGGAATGTGGAGTATGCTTCCAAGTTCAACATACACATTATTTAAGGTGACTTTAGAAACTCATATGAAATATTTTATTTGACATGCATGAATATTAACAGGTGGAAGGACTTATGAAGCTAATGGAAGGTGAGCATGTTGGTCCTTTCAACCTCGGCAACCCCGGTGAATTCACCATGCTTGAACTTGCTCAGGTAAAATATACATATCACTGCACATCTCTAAAGCAATCAAGTTCTAATTAAAACAGAATCAAATTCAAATTTGCCGTCATGCTTGACTTACAAGTGAAGTTTTGAGCAATATCATGAACATTAAATTTCAAACTTAGTGAGCAATTCAAATCTGTAACAGGTGGTACAAGAGACGATAGATCCAAATGCAAAGATAGAGTATAGGCCAAACACAGAGGATGACCCACATAAGAGAAAACCAGACATTTCAAGGGCAAAGGAGCTTCTTGGGTGGGAGCCACTAGTGCCTCTTCGTAAGGGACTTCCCCTTATGGTCTCCGACTTCAGACAACGAATATTTGGTGACTCCAATAAAGATGCTGCCTCCTAGATTTACAAACATAATTATTTAGTGAAAATAATAATTAAGCTTATATATTCAATAAGAGGGGCTCCCCTAATTTTGTTTATTGGTTTCTCAAATGATACTTAGAAATATACTTTTGTGGCAAAATAAGCAGCATATTGGTAGTGCCATGCAAAAGATTATTTTAGGAGTGTGATCTCAGGTGTTCAGTTTCTTAGTATTGAATTACTATATTTAATTGGGGAGTATAGTTATTTCGGAAAATTATAATTAAATTATGAAAACGTTTTTCTTATAATCAAGTTTTCCTTTATTTTCTTGCATAATTCCTCTATGATATTTAGGGTTATATTATTGTTTAATTAAACAAGCTTGACACGCTGGCCAACAAGCTGCAAGTCTTCTTAATATAAAATACTCAATATTCTTTAAATCCCAATATGGTTTTTAACTATAATAATAAAGTCATCACTGTAAGAAAAACTTGTCTCCTCGCATGTAATACCGTGAATATAAAGTCACAAGGGGCTCACCCCATCGGGAATGAGAGTCCCCTTCCCTTGGATATCCCGTTTCATACCAATTTCTGCCACTAATTTCTCCCTCAATTATTTGTATGGATATCACATATTTTTATATTTTAATTATTTATATGGAAAATTATTCTTTTAATAAAAAAATTCTTTTAATATATAAAAAATTTAGGGAGAAATTATAAATTAAAACGATAAAATGAAGTATGATTTATTATATTTAGAGCTAAATAAATCTCTTCACTATTTCTTATATTTAAAATAGAGGAGTAATATAAACTACCGTTGATCCTAATTTAAAAAGATTTTAACTATTTAAATTTAAGGTTTTAAATATAAATTTATATGAATATAAAAAATATCTTTAGAGAGTTACTATAATTAAATTTTATAATACTCGAATTTGATTTAATTATATATCTATATAAAAAAAACTATAGGAGTAATATATATTTGGTATGTCATTAAGCAAAATCCAGAGTTAAGACAACTTGGCTTCCCTATAAATTGCTTTGAGGCTTTATAAACTAAAACTAAGGATCACAATATTATCATGATTAGCAAGAATTGTGTATGTATATGTATATATATATGGAATTTTCATAATTTGGATGTGAAGCTATGTATCATATTATAAGTCCTGAGATTGAAATGTCTAGTCATCATTATCATATCTGTGCTATTATTCAATTGGGTGCCACTTTCCCAAGTCATCAAAGCAAAGCCCGACATGTAAAGGCAATCCATAGTTTCATCAAAATCCAAGGTATTCCCCATCATCATCCTAGAGTCTTCAGTTGACAAAAAGATAAAGACATACAACTATACTATTAGGATTGTGTTAGATTTGTTTAGAGAATTATTTTATTATAATTTTAGTTATAATTTTTTTAAAAAATATCTTAATTTTTTAATATATAGATTTATATTTGAAGATAATTGATAGCTAATTTTATCTAATATTAATATTATCTAAGAGAAATAAAAATTTTAATCTACCTTTAAATCATAAGTGAGCCTAATATTTTTTTAAAAATTTTGTAACAAAAAAAAATCAAACAATTATGTATTGCACTTTTAATGGCAAACTACACCAAGTGGCAATGCAACCCACTTTGTCTTCGGTAGTTAACTCTTCTCTTCATTGGATTTGTTATTTTGATCTAGTTAAAGAGTTTTAAACATATCCATCAAGTTAAAATTTGTACTTTCCCCCTCTGTTAAGTGTCTATTTGGATAACAACAAAACCTATATTTTAAAAGGGCTTCTGATTAAAATTTTAGTTTAAAAAAAATTTAAAATAAATAGTCATATTTATCTAAATGGGCTTTTAGACCAAATTATAGTTTAAAACTATAGTTTTGAATAAGCTCTTGTGAATAGTTTCTATAACAGTAAAAAGGTTTATAGACTATCTGATTATTATTTTACCTATATTTTTTTAACCTCTCTCCTCCCTCCTCCCTATGCACACATCATATTCTCCAGTTCATTTTCTATCATCCATTGCTACTTTAGTTTTTTGTCAATCGTCATCTCCCTTACTGCTTTTATCGTCCGTCAGGGAAGAATAGGAAGAAGGTGAACAGTGAAAAATGAAAATGGAACAGCTTCTTCTTCCTTTGTCTTTGTCTTCTCTTCTTCCTATGTCGGTGCTTCTTGGCTTCGCTTCTTCTTCCTCCATTTTCCTCTTCTCACTTGATCTCCTTCGTCATTGTCACTGTGAGAAGATGAGAGAGAGAGAAGATGAGCATGTGGGGGAAGATGAGGGAGATGAAATGAGAGAGATGAGAAAAGTGTTTTTTCTTCATGTTATACCTTTTATGTCAATTTACCAAATTACAAAAAATTATTTTAATAATAATTATTTAAATATCTATTTATTTAGAACTATTTTTTTATAAACTTTATCCATAAATTATTTTTTAAAAAATGTACAAAAATATTTTTTTCCTATAAATTATTTGTAAAAATCTATCCAAACTGCCTAAGTCTGAAACTGAGGTGCGGAGGGGAAGTGGTATTGTCCCCAAAAACAAATGGAAATTGGGAGTTTGAGATGTTCATAGGTCCACGATAAATCTTTCTTCTTTCACTCCTCACAAGGGCCTGTTTAGATATATTTTTAGAAAATATCTTATCTAAAAAAATAGTTTTTGAATAACTTTTAGTAAAAGAACTTATAGAGAAGATATTATAAAAAAATAGTTTTAAATAAATAAGTGTTTGGATGGATATTCTCAAAATAACTTTTATAATTAGTAATTTATCAGAAAATGTATAAGATAAAAAATGTCATCATCTTCTTCGTTCTACTGTTCAGCAACATGAGCAAATTCAGTAGCAACTACCAGCACGACAACAGCGATGGAGGTTTCAATGACCACAGTGGAGGCTTAAGCAACGTCTTTCTCTCTGTTAGTCTCATCTCCTTCTTCCTCTTTCTCTATCGTCGGCGTCTCCTCAGTCTAGAAGCAGTGACGACGACCTACCAGAAGCAACGTCTCCTCATCCATCATTGTTGACGACCACCTAAAAATAGTAATGAGATGGAGAGAAGCGATAAAGATGAGAAAGAAAAGATGATAGGGAAGATAATAGAAAAAAATAAAGATAAAATAATAATTGGATAGTTCATAAACTCTTTTATTATAAAAGTTATTATTAATAGTTTAACTAAAATTATAATTTAGTCCGTAAACCCTTTTAAATAAATATAAATATTTATTTTAAAAAAAATTAAATTAAAATTTAATCTAAACTTTTTAAAACTTTAATTTAAATATTATTCAAACAGGCATAAGATGTGACTTGGTTGTGCCCTTTACCTCTCCGTACCTGTGTCCTGTGTCGCCACTGTTGGCACCCTCGTCTCTGCCCTCCTTTTCTTTGTCAATTCTCTCCTCAATGCCCTTCTGGCCCCTTCTGGCTTTCACTATACCCCCTCCGGTTAGGGACAAGTGGCCTCTAATGCCTTTGTCATGTCTCAATATCTTAAAAATATTTGTTTATCTTTGTTTTTTCTACACATAATTATATTCCATATAAAATAAATGATACTTTGATATTTCAAGAATAAAAATCAGTATAGTTTTAAAGTTTTTATAATTGTTTAAAGAAAATAAATCAAAATTACCTAATTTTAGAGTATTTTTTTTTTAAAAAATATAAAAATAAAATAAAACTGTATTATTTTTATCTATAAAATATTAAAATATCACTCATTTTATATATTAGAATATGGACATTAAGAGTTCTTGCCCCCTTTAGCCCTTCCATTATGCTTGTATTATTCTTGTGGCCACAGGAAAAAAAAAATATTTTTATATCGTTTGGGATTAAACAGCCAATATTTGTCATGTTATATATATATATATATATATATATATATATATATATATATTGTAAAGTATATATAAATTTGAGCATTGGGGAATCCCCATCTATCATGTTACACAAGCTGGACCGTTTTGTCTCTCTCTTTTGCAAAGTCAAAATTGAATGGATTGATATATATCCTCATGTGCCTTGTCCTATTCCCAACTTACAGGGATTTTGCCTCTTTATAAAATTAAAAACTTCATTTCAAATCATTGAGGATGGATGAAATTCTTTTTATTGTTTCAATTATGAAAGATTTTTATATTTAATGTTAGAAAATTTCCAATAGATTCTAATTTATTGCATATGTTCGGTATTTTTTTTCAGGCCATAGTTAAAAAAAATATTAAAAACTGCATACGAGTATAATGTAGTATTAGTAATAATAATAATAATAAAAGCATGATTTTTCAAACCAATAATAATAAATATATCTACTTTATCAAGCACCCATGTGTGCAAACTTTTGGAATGAATGATGATATTTTTGGAAGATTGAGAAATTTTCAAAAGCTGGTGGGCCTACAAAGTACAAAACTAACCAACGTGACAAACTTAGGTCCAAACTCTAAATTATTTTTATAATTTTAATTATGATATTTAAAAAAATATATTAATTTTTTAATATTTAAATTTATATATAAAAATAATAGATAACTCACTTGATATTAACATTATTTAAAATAAAAAAAATTATTCTAAGTAAATATAATATTTTTTAAATTTTTTTATAAATATATATATTTAAATTATTTTATATTAAAATAAAAATATTTAAATTTATATTAGAAGAATTATTCTTCCATTATCATATTGGAAGAGTTAAAACTTATAACTTACCACTTTAATTTGATATATAAGTTTATTTTTGTTGAACTGTAATATAAGTTAAAATTGAAACGAGGGAAAAGTTGAGGTAAAATTCTGCTGCATCGTCATCACTCACTGCTAAAATACACAAATGACAATGACAATTCACACTATCCGATTCCTGCACTGCTCTGCAGATGCATCCCCCTGTGAAAGACATCTCTCCACAACCTTATAATCGTTCTTTTTAATTTACTTCAGAGTTCAGATTATATAAATGTTTCTTATTTTTTTAATTATTTAATTTCATTTTTTAACTTATGTGGTTCCGAGTATTTTTTTTTAAAAAAAAAGGTGCTCATATTATTCTAATCATGATTTTATATCATATATATATATATATATAGATGTTTTACTTTTTTTCGCCTGATTTTTTTTCATGTTTCATTTGGAAACGTTCATTTTATTTTAAAAAAATATTACATGACGCGATGCTTATAATTTGATTTAATTAAAAAAAACAAGAAATCTGCTATTGGTTGTATATTTGAATTATTTATGCATTTATGGCAATCATATTTACAAATCTTTATCTCTCAAGCTATTATGACAAGAAACAATTTATCTGCATTAAAATGTATTTTTTTTAAAAAAAAATATTGAGGAGCGTTGTCAGACTCAGATAGATGCAAACGTTAGCCACCAATAAAGACAGTCGTGTTATTAAATCAATATATTTTTCTTATGTTAGAAATAATAAATTAATATATATATATATATATATGCGTGTGTTTTCTTAATAATATAAAATCAATTTTTTTAAGGTCGTATTAAGGAAACTATAGAAAAATCACAATGCCAACAAAAATTCATACGAAGAGCTTATAAATTTTATTGAGAAAATCAGTAAAAATTACTATTTAAAATTTTTATTATATAATATTGATATTATTATCCACAGAAAATACTAGTATTGTAAATTTTTAAATAAAAAAATTTCATTAATTTGCCCAATATAATTTGTATTATATTATATTACAGCAAGAAGTTAAAAAATATAATAAACATTTTATTTTTAATGGCCAGTAGACTAGACAAGTTCTGGCATCACTGGAAAAAAATATTGACTTATAAACAATGTTGTTTGAGATTTGATGAACAGATAAATACTTGATTTGGAGACACTTTTGATGGATCGATTATGACAAAAAAGTTATAAAAAAAACAACCACAGAAATTCTTATATGTAGAAGAGACATCATCATTATTAACACCATGAGGGTTGAGTCTTCCACATTGGGGATTCATATTTCCCAGGCACTGTTCATCTAATCGTACATGCATTTCACAGTAAACATTAAGCTTCCAATGAAGCCAACAAAGTAAACCAGCAAAAATCCAACCCCATCATCCATCGATCACATGAATCTTTTTTTTTTTCTTCTCCCATCTGAATATGAACACAACAGGTAACAGCTATCCCAGAAAATGCATAGAAAATGAGAGTATTACATTACATAAGTAGAGGCAATCAAGAATTTAACATACTGGTTAAGTAATGATTTGATATAATAAGCGTGAATCATGTCTACTCCAAGATGGATTTTGTTTCTTCAGCCTCTTGCAGCGAGCAAGGAAGGAATTGCGGAGAGATTTGGTGTAGCATTGTTCTTGACGTCTTTGGGGTTTGAAGGTTTTGTGGTGAAAACTCTCATGGGGCTAGCGAATGCCCAGCCCCAATACCTTCCTCTGCTCTGAGACAGAGCCATAGATTCTGATTTTCTGCCCGTCGTTTGATGATCGTCGTTCGAGGATGAGACCAGGTAAGACGAAGATGATGATGATGAAGACGACGAGTTGATCATGAAGCCACTGAATAATCCTCCGCACCTGGCCTTTTCCTTCATGGAATGGTGGTGGTCGCCGCCGCTTCCGCTGCTACGGGAGACCTTAGGCTTCCCTTCCCGCTGAGATTCGACCCTCCTGAGAGCGCAATCTCCGAATCCTGTGGATATTCTCTCGAAGAAATCTCCGGAGAAGCTTCTGCTTCCACATCCAACAGATCTGGATCTCGAAACTTTGCGCTCGAAGGAAGAAGCAGAGGTTTGCCGGCTATTACAAGTCTCATCGTCTTCTATAACAATATCAATATTTCTTCCTAACAAAGACGACGAACCCTCGTGCTTCTCCTTTTGCTTCCCGGAGGGACTGTTATTTCCATCTCTAAAGCTCTTAGCCTCCAATTTCTCACCGGAAACAGAGGATGATGACTTGGAAGAGAGATGAAGAAAAGACCAGAAACCGTTCCTTTTTCTAGGACTAACCCCAGGGTCATCCAAGAGCTTACCTTTTCTAGGTGTGGCGGTGGATTTACTTCGCTTGAAGACGACGTCGGAGGAAGCGGCGGCGGCGGAGGTGGAGGCGGAGGAAGAGGAAGAGGGAGTAACAGAGGGTTTATTCTTGTGCTTCTTCTTGGTGGAGAGAAAAAGAAGACGAGGGCGGTGGGAGTGATGATGATATCCATTGTTGGATTGGGACTGAGGTAGGGAGAGGGCAGAAGAAGAGGGGCGTGAGGAGGAGGAGGTCGGCGGAGGAAGGAGGTCGGATCTGAAGGAGGAAGGAGAAGGAGGCGAGGAAGAGGAAGAAGGACGGAGAGGAAGAGGGAGGGAGGAAGAGAGGAGCTTGCCAAGCTTCTCTTGGAGGCAGAGAGCACAGATGCCGTGAGGGTTGGTTCTGTAAGGATGGTCGCTGCATTGCATTCCGTTGGCCATGTCGTCGTCGGCGCAACCTTCCATGTCCGCGTCCTGAACCACCTGAAGGAGTAGGAGGAGAAAAGGTACTGAATTTGGTGCAGAGTACTTGAGAGAGAGATGAAAGAGATGGAACAGAGTGTCTGAGTGAAGTGAAGAGAGAGGGGGAGAGGTGGGGAGTGAAGCAACAAAACAAGAAAGAAAGAGAAGTGAAGGCACTGAAGTGAGGGAGGGAGACTTCAGAGCCGCTCGTGCATGACTGACTCCCCGATGCCTTAAAATATCATTATTTCCTAATATACAATAAAATTATCACATCAGTGTTTGTAATTCTCGTGTATTAAATAAGGAAAAATCCCTATAAAATATGAATTGAAATTTTATTTTAATAATTTAAACTTTAATAATATTAAATTAATTATAAATACTAAATTAGAATTTTGAAATGCTTAATTATTTTATAAAATTGCCCTTAAACAATTCTAAAAAAAAATAAGATCAAGCCCCTCACATGCGGTTACCCAGCTCTGCCTTCGCCAAACGTCAGTCGTCGGCCACCATCCTGCCAGCCAATTGCCGCCGGAGCTCGAACAGGATGTGTTGGTGCTAAAGGAGTTGGAAGTAAAATTTGATCCCGTAACGTCCAGAATACAAACAAGATAACCATTGAGCCTCAAATATAACTCGATATATTATTACAAAACAATATATAAATTAACCAGTTAAAATTTAACCACATTTATTTTATTATTTTTATAACATGATCGACTATATGTCTATTGACATTTATTAAAAAAATAATATAATTAACAACTATTTTTACATCTTAAATTTATTAAAATAAATAAATTATTATAGCCAATTATTACTTTTATAATGTTATTGACTATATTTATATATAATATATATTTATCATAAAAATAATATAATTCATAACTATTTTTTATATATTAAATTTGTTAAAATAAATAAATTATTATAGCTATTTACTATTTTTGTAATTCTATTAACTATATTTTCATATATATATATATATATATTTATCATAATAATAATACAATTAATAGCTATTATTTTAATCTTAAAATTATTAAAATAAATAATTTTTATAATATAATTGACTATATTTCTATAAAAGTAGTCAATAACATTACAAATTATTCATTTATTATTTTAATAAATTTAATATATAAAAAAATTATTATTAATTGTATTATCATTATGATAAAAATGTATAAAAATATAATCAATATCGTTATAAAAATAGTAAATATAATTATTCATTTATTTTAATAAGTTTAATATATAAAAAATAATTATTAATTACATTAATATTATAATAAATATTTATAAAAATATAATTAATTATGTTATAAAAGTAATAAATAGTTATAAGAATTTATTTATATTAATAAATTTGATATATAAAAAATGGTTATGATTTGTATTATTTATTGGGAAAATGACATTTGGGTCCCATTGAAGCAATTGAATGATAAAAAAGCCCTACCAAATGCTATAATTCATTTCAAATCCCATGGGACCTCACATGAATTTTTTATAATTGTAAAAAGACTTAACTATCATTGAAGCTTAACTTTTTCCTTCCTTTTCCCGTAATCCCCTTCTTATCACCATCAAGATCTACTCTCTCTCTCTCTTCTACCTCAATCTCCTCTCTATCTCTCCCCGTCTCTCCATAATATTCTTGATCAAATTTTCTTGCCATCGAAGATGCTCCTATCTTAGATCCCGTGTGTTGTATCTCTTTCTTCCCTCTCTTTACTCTTTGAGTAACTATGGCTCTATAGTAGTGGTTTTTTATGGCTGTGTGCACAGGATATTTTTAATGAAATTGCTCTAAAAGTTGGCTTTCATTTTGATGGCTGTATGCACAGGATATTTCTATTGTAATTGTAAACTTGTGAAAGAATTGTATTTGATGTATGTGATGTATATCATATTTTCTTTGGTCTAGAGAGATACATTGCAAGTTAAAGTGAGCAAATTAACGTCGACAAAGACTCAGCTGCCTTACTCTTATTATTCTCTCCCTTATTGTAGACCTGAAAAAAATAGTTGATAGTGTAAAAAATCTTGGTGAAGTGCTTCGTGTGACCACATTGAAAATTCTCTATATGTGGTTAGTTTTATTTTGAGCATTACAATGAGCCTGTTTATTATTATGGTTTTTGTCTGATTCTAAATTTAGGATATTTTTCGTCCTCTCTCCCGTTTTCATCGTCGCCCTTCTCTCTACCAGGTCCCTGCTCTGGCATCTCTCGTATTGTTATCTAATTCACTGAATTTGTTTTTAGTTTCTCATTTTTTAGTGTCATTACCGCTGAGTTGAGTATTGTTGTGTAGTGTTGGATTAACGAGCATAGGAAATTATGTTGGCATACATACGCCTTTATAACTGTGGCTGTTTGAATTTTGTGGTTTTTCAACTCCTAGTTCTCAATAGGGGAAAACTCACTGATTGTTGTTTTGCAAACATGTGCTGAGAGAGAACTGCAATAATGAAGTAGCCGATTTCTCTTCTGTGTTCGTGTTTAATTTTTTTGTGATAATTATATGATTGCTGTGACACACATATCAACTTGAATTTCAAAATATGTTGGAGCATTAGATACATACATTTTTGGATTAGGAAAAGATAGCGAATATGAATTTACAGAAGTGACAGGTCCTTTTTTACTTCCTCAATTCTGAACAGCTATATCAACTTTGAAAATTAACCCCAAGAGTCCAAGATGCTTATCAAAAGATGAATATTGGTTAGTAACATTAGTTAAAAATGCAATAATGAAGTATTGGGTTTATGAAGAGTTTCACTACAACATTTTTTCTAAAACTTTATTATTTAATTGTTGTCAGCCAGAAATACCCATTATTACAGAAACTGATATTATAAAGATGGATGGATAATTCAAAAAGTTAAACTATTTTGTTTTCTAACAGCCATACCATATAACTCTAAGATGCTTGTCAAAAGCATCTGAGTTATAAAAATAACCAAAAGAAGCCACAACCCTAGAAAATTTTTAAGTTGGGTCAAAGCATAATAATGCGGAGGATGACTATATTTATATATAACATAAAAAATTAAGAAGGAAAACATTGCTTGATGTACTCGTCAAATGGTTCATCTTAAGGTTAATAAATATTGTTATCATGAGGAGTGACTGCACACGACATTTTATATGCACTTATTGGAAAATATTGTTTAATCCAATACTGTCTTGTTCTCTAATATGGTAAAACAAAAATATTTTCCCCTTATCCTCTTTTTCTTGTAATTCCAGGTATATTATTTTTGCTTTATTGCCCATTGTAGTAGGATATTAGGCACCTGATGGGATAATTTTAACAAAATCAGCAAGGAATAGGATAATTTTCTAACCAGCTGGGTTGTTTACTGTCAATCCCTGGTTCCTCAAACAGAATTATAGCATGGAAACAGCCCTGATTTTATTACTTTTCCCCACTGGTTAGTTGACATCTGTTGCTTTTCTTGAGTACAGGGTTGTTCCAAACATACTACTCCAACCTGTTACTTATAGACTTTATATGTTGTTCCTTAAGAGATATGCCTTTTCTTTTGCGTCTCATATCAATTGTCCAAACTCCAAGAAGTAAGATTCAATTTCTGTCACATACACCTAATAAATTTCTCCTCTTTTCTTGCACACTTTGATCGCACGTGTTGATAGCTGTAACCCTTATAAGGTTGATATGGTGAATTTGAAGAAACTCATCGCAAAAATTATGGAATTGGTGGCTCAAAATTCATTGATAGACCATGCCTCAGAATGTGGGCAAGATATATAAGCTATGAATGCAAAGCAGTTGATTCTTGATGATGAAAAATCAATGATTTTTGGGGCTTGCTTATGGAAGCAAATTTCTAGATTTATGATGTATAATTTGAATATGTGATTATGTGGAGAGGGTCTAATCATTTTATAATGATAAAGAATCTTAATTACTAGATTGTTATTCAAAGATGATAGCTCAAGCATTTATGTGTCATTGATCATATCTTAATTATAGTTGAACTTAAACATACTACTAATAATCTTACTTTACTTATATATATATATATATATATATGTCTAGGTCAACTTCACACTTACAACCTCAGCACTTGCAATAACAACCCCAGCGCCTGAAATAACAACCTCAGCACCTGTAACTAACAACTCCATCAACTGCATTTATAACCTCAGTGCCTAAAATAACAACCACAGCACCAGCAACTAACACCCCATCAGTTGCAACTAACAACCCCATCAACTGCACCTACAACCCCAGCACCTACAATAACAACTCCAGCGCCTAAAATAACAACCACAGCACATGCAACTAACAACCCCATCACCTGCATTAAGAAACCCATCAGCTACAACTCACAACTAATAACCCCATCAGTTGCACTTACAACCCCAGTACCTACAATAACAACCCGAGTGCCTGAAATAACAACCCCAGCACCTACAACTAACAATCATAGCCCCTGCAACTAAGAACCCCATCAGCTGCAACTAACAACCCCATCAGCTGTACTAACAACCCCAACACCTGCAACTAATAACCCCATCAGCTTAACTAACAACACCATCAGCTGCACAAATAACCCCAGCCCCTATACTAACAACCCCATCAGGTGCAACTTACAACCCCAGCACCTTCAGTAACAACCTCAGCACCTAAAATAACAACCCTAACACTTGCAACTAACAACCCCATCAACTGTACTAACAACCCTAACCACGATAATGAGTAAATTCACCTGAAACACACTGTACTGTTCTCTTATTTCATAGCAAAGTGTGCCAATACTGTACTGTTCTCGCAAAGTGCGCCAACTCTAATTTATTCTTTAATATTTTTTTATTCCACAATGTCATTTAAGTCTTTTTATAACTAGAAAAAATTCATGTGAGGTCCCATGGGATTTGACATGAATTACAGTATTTGATGGGACTTTTTGGTTATTTAATTGCTTACATGGAACCCATATATCATTTTCCCTTATTTATAACAAATATTTATAGAAATATAGTCAATAATACTATAAAAATAGTAAATTAAATGTAGTCAAAATTTAACGCTTAATTTATATGTTTTTTGTAATATTATATTATTTTGTATTTGTAACTCTATAGTTACTATGTATTTTTGAATCCAAGGAGTTGGGGGTCAAATCCCACCTCCGACGCCTTTGGCATGAAATGTTGCTAGAGCTCCGGCCACCCTTGGTCTAATACTAGCAGACTCTAGTGGTCAGACGATGAGGGGACTGGTCTTATTTTTTTTAAATTGTGAGGGTAATTTTATAAAATAGCTAAAAAATTTAAAATTTTAATTTGATACTTATAACCAATTTGGGTTTATTGAAGTTTAAATTATCAAAATATAATTTTAATATTCATATAGTATTTTGTATGAATTTTCTATTAAATAAGTGGTTAAGGGTTTAATTAGTAATTCTCATTTTAATAAAAAGTTCTTAAGTCGCTCACTCAATATAGTATTTATTTTAGATTTAGAGAATGTTTCGTTGTTTTTCTAAAAATAATAATATGTATTATTTTTCATACATCCCACAAATATTATTGAATTTTTGACTGAGTAACATGCCTAAACTCTATAAAAGAAATAAAAAATACTCTTTATAATATTAAATATATGAACTAAATAACTAATTTATAAATATTAAAAATTAATTAATTTATTATTTGTAAAAAATATATATTAATTTTTTAATATATTAATTTTAATTATTTGTATTAAAAATTAATTAATAAAAAATTCTGCTAATATATTCAATTAATAGAAATAATTTAATAAAAAATATATAAATTTAGAAAATAAAATATATTGAATGTTTATATTTAAAAAGGAGAAAGAAGAGAAGGATCCGTAGGTGGGAGAGGAGAAGATGGGAGAGTGGGGCTCGAGTACGTGACATGTGCAGAGGAATGGCGTCGTTTGTTAGCAGTGAGTCAGACATTGTTTGAACCCCAAAACCTTATCTCTTTATGTGCAACGTTACACTTCCAAAACCACTCCCCACAAATGTATTTGTCATTGTTCATCCTACTTTCTTTTTTTCTTTTTTCTTTTTTTCTTTTATTGCCCCAAATGTTTTATCTAATTAAAAAGAAGAAGAAGAAAAGAGTTAAAAGGAGGGGAAAGGAGTAATGAATAAAAGAATAGGAATGAATGGAGCAAAGGAGAAGAGAATAAATAGGAACAAGTAATGAAGTGCATGGAGATCCACGCTCATTGTCTGTCTTGTTAAAATAAAGTGGCACGATGAAGCCAGCCAAGTGGAATGTGGTTGCCCTCTTAATTATTTTGCTTAATCAATCCTTGTTCTTATTTATTCTCATTCTTATATCATTTTAGGATAGTCCCTACATCATTTATTACTCACCCTCGTTTCAAGGACGGTCAAAACCTTTTATTGAATGACAAGCCACGAATTAAGGGGGAAAAACCTAACAACATAATATAATTATTCACACATTATATATATATATATGATAATCTCTCAAATAAAATTATTTTTTATAAAATTATATATATATTTAAAAAAAGTTTGCTTATGCTTGAAGCTCCCAATAGAGTTTGAGAAGATGATAAGTTTTTCTTTTTGCCAAGAGAAAATGGGAAAGTTAAATGCCAAAGAGACTATATAATAAAAAAGAGAGATACTTGGAGTATTTTTTTTTTTGGGTACAAATAATTGGAGTATTTAAAAGAAAAGAAAGAGGTTGTTGAAGAGATAGGATGCTTTTATAGCAAAACGTAAAATAAAATAAACAACACTTACAAAAAAAATGAAGTGTATGCTAGGAGACAACCGCATGTTTGGGAAGCAGTCCTACTTTTGAGGGACAACACTATAAAATTTAACTTACTCTTACAGCCGTTGCCACATGCGATAATCATTACATGTAATAAAAAAAATTATTTTACAAAAATATAAATTTAATTCACCCTCCCATTATAAAACTTTATTTAATAAATAATATCGTAAATTTTCTATGAATTTTTTAAATTTTAAGATCATATATTAATTTTAATGAAAGATTGATGTCATATACATATATAAATATATAGATTTTTTTAACAAAAAAAAAATTTACTCTCTTACATATATTCATTTATATTCATATAATAAAACATGTCATTTATATTCATATAATAGAACAACAAGGCGGAGGAGTATTAGTGATAATCATAAAACTTATCCAAGTTATTTCATTCTTTCACAAATAAAAATGAAATGTCAAGTCAAAAAGGTTCACATGAATGAGCCAAAATCTTGTGAGACGTAATATAGAATCATCCCATTTAACAACTTGCTAGAGTGGCCTTCAAGCAGAAATTCTTGATTGATGTGAGACACCATCTCTTTCAACGAAGAAATTTTGTTACTTTGATTTTAGATACAGAGAGCAGAGAAGTCGGCCAAAAATATTCCATGCGGTTCTCTCTCCAGTTGTCAGATCTAAATGGAGTTGAACAACAAGCTGGAAACACAGATACCATAAGCACCCCAAAACTTACTCTAAACAAATACCATCATTCAACTTCCAAAAAAAAAAAATTATCTAAAAAGTCTTATTAGGACTGGAGTATGTGCTGACAAAGTAAGTAATGACAAGTTTATACTCCTCGCTTGTCCCTTTAATAAAATGGTGAGAAATAAAAGTAAAAAAAATTTAGATTCTCCGAAATTAAAATTTTGTGAAATGATTTCAATGCAAGACAGAGAAGAAGACAGTGAGTAGAAAGGGACAAGTAAATGTCATACACACACCTATTTGGCGTATCACTTTCTCCTACTTGAGATAAACTTCAAAGGAATTAAATTACATACCCTCCTGAACTTTATTTTAATCTTACAATTCTGCTACACTTCCCTGACCCATATTCTTTTCATTTAACAATAAAAACTAAGGACAGCGGTAATTTAATCAAGTGAACATGTTATGAGCCATCTGTATCTTACAACCGCGACTTCACTTGCTCTACAGGGGCACTCTGCAATACAAAAAGTACAAATGCAATTAGAGGACAATACTGATGACTGGCAAAGGGCATTCAATAATACTGGAAGTGTCACGTGGTTAAGTCTTTATATAAAAGCATGCAGAACTTAGCGCTTGATCCTGCCTTCCTGAAACTTATCTTATACTGAGAAATCAGAACACCACCAAGATGCAAAAGTAGGGAAGAATTTCTCTCCAATTGTCCCTTAAAAGACAATACTAAATGAATAGCACTGCTCAAGTTATTTGGAAACTGCATTAGCAAATTTTGAAGATTCCACAAGGTAATTTTAAGACAAATAAGTTTTGTTGCTCCACAAGGATTTGTTCAAGTGCCCAATTTAAAGCAGTCAAGAGTTTAAAAAGGATTTGACAGTTTTAGCTTTTAGTAGTACATGCATTATGTGTTAAAGAAGAAGTCCGTGCAATCTGACTACTAAAAACTTCCTGAAGTTGGTATCCTATTCTTGAGTTATGAATAAGAGTAAAGTAATATTCAAAAGAAAAGATCCGTTTTAGGAACCAAGAAATTATAGGTGACCACAGACCGATGCCAATGAGCAAATTGATAAGGTAGCTGAGTAAAAATATCCTAGAATGAGTCTTCACTAGTCAAAGATTTAGAGAAAACAAATGAGGCTCAGGTTTCTCACCAGAGGAATGCCCTTGGAAGCTCTTGTAGCCAGGTAAGCACAAGGCTTGAAAAACTCTCCATAAGACTTTGACCATTCCTCTAATCTCGAGCATATGTATTTGGATCCAAGCGAATCAGCCCAGAACATGATACCTCCCCTAATACAGATAATCTCATAAATCATGACAAGAATTAAAAACTTCCCGAACAGTGTGCCAACTAATTTGAAGTGACAAACCTGTATGGTGGGAAACCCATGCCCATGACAGCTGATATATCAAGATCTGCTGCTTTGACGGCAATACCTTCATCAAGTACCCGACATGCCTCATTCACCACAGGAAAGAAAACCATCTCTATAATGTCCTTCATAGGTAACTTGACAAGCTGCCAAATCATGATCCACAAAGTCATTTCCAGTAAGGTTTATCCTCCAATAACCAATATAACATAATTTACAGCTAGGATAGGTAAAAGACCTTAGGATCAACATTGACTCCAGAAAAGCTCCTAGCCTTCTCAATGTAATTCTTTAACTCGGGATCAGGACGAGCCTTGCGCTTATCATCATACAAGTAAAAACCTTTGCGAGCGGCTTCACCTGTTAGAACCGCAGGAATATCAGAAGGTGCACTTCAATCTATTTTCGCATTTATAATTTAACACTAGAAGATATGAAATAAATAAGAATTGATCTTCACCAGTTCTCTTATCCTCTTGCATAAGTGGAATAAGCATTGATTTATAGGTTCGCTCAGGAAAGTTCTCAACGAATTGCATTCCAGTTGCAACCGCCACACCAAAGCCAACCAAGTCAGCCAATCTACATAAAAATATTTGACAAATTAGAGCTTTCAAGAAGCAATCATTAATAGCGTGATTGTGTCCGAGCAGAAGTACCTAAAAGGCCCCATGGGCATTCCAAATTTCATTACTGCCTTGTCAATCTGATAGACATCTGCGCCATGTTCTACAAGCAAGAAAGCTGCTTGTGTATACGGGAAGAACATCCTGTTGACAGCAAAGCCAGTACAGTTTCCAACCACAACTGGAGTTTTCTTTATCTTTTTTCCAATATCTAGCAAGTCAACAATTACTTGGGGAGAGGTCTGCTTAGTACGCACTATTTCCAGAAGTGGCATGACATGTGCCGGACTACATTAGCACAAGTCAAATTGTTTAATCAGAAAGCTACCACAGAACACAAAGATTAAAAATAGTATACACATATGTAATACTACCTAAAGAAATGAGCTCCAACAATACGATCTTGAGACCTGGTCTTCTCTCCAATTAGATTCAAGTCAATCGTGGAAGTGTTACTTGCTAATATACAGTGAGGTGCACAATACTTTTCAAGATCAGCAAAGATCTGTTGCTTTAAAGAAACATTCTCAATAACAGCCTGTTCAGACATCAAAAATGCAGATTCTATAATTTGTCCGATTTTTGGATAAAGTCAAACCATTATCAATAAGGAAGTTAACACTAGAGCGCCTTAAGGTACCTCTATCACCAAGTCTACATCTCGGAAGCTCTCATAATCAAGGACACCTTTAAGCAGAGAGAGAGTCTTCTCAAATTTTTCTTGAGTCATATTCCCTTTTCTGACCCGGCTCTGTAAATTTGCTGAACAAAGATGAAAGAATACTACATGAGAAAAACATAGCTTAAAGGAACAAAGAATTTAGTTAAAGTTGAGCAATGAGAAGAGTGAACCAATTTACAAGAAATATGACTCAACTCTAACCTTTAACCCTGTTAACACCAGCATCCAAGAACTTCTCGTTTACTTCCTTCAAGAAGACAGGATAGTTACTAAGAATTAGTGCTGTTGCTATTCCAGAGCCCATTAATCCTCCACCAAGGATGGCAACCCTTCTCACTTGTCTTGGTACCAGACCACGGTCAGTAATCCCAGGCACCTATCCATGCCGAGTATTCAAAATTTGTTCTCAGAAATTTACAAGAAAATTTAGAACTCAAAAACCATATTAGCTTTACTAAAACGAAAACTCAACCCAGTGCACAGTACTGAACAAACTTGCAACACTGATAATATGCTTAGGTTCAAGATGAGGCATAATTCATAAATTTCATTGTCTACAGTTTCAAGACAAATAACATTGAAAAACTAATTGAAACAGTATTAATATGAAAAATAACAAGATTAGAAGTTTACAACTAAAATATTTAAATTCATAGAGAGCATAGAGCATTACATCCCAAAACTTCCATCAACTTTAATGAAACATGATATCAAATGGTATTAACTCTACAAAACCAAAGTCCAAAGCATGATTTTGGGAAATCTCAAACTAAAAAAAACTTAAAATGTAAAGACAGTGTTACATTTTAAAATTTCCATTAAATTTAAATCAACACATATCAAACAGTAATTCTCAGGAACCAAAGTCCATAGTCTGTCTTTAAGCTAGTAAGCAAACTTTATCCCCCTTTCCTCTTAATAACCAGTAAAACCCAGCAGAAATCTCTTTCTCACTAAGGGAGAAAAATAGGGGAAATGATCCACATGCTACTTCAACGAACCTTAGATGTTCCTCGTTGAGCGAAAAATATGTGAATCAAGCTCTTTGAAGTATCTGATTGAACCAGGCCATCAAAGGCTTCAGCTTCCTGCCCATATCAGACTCAATGTCACACATACCTGTAACTATACAATACGAAGAGGAGAAGGAAATTATGGATACAGATGAAAACCTTCCATAGACCAGCACGAGGACCAGAAACTATTCCCTCTTCAATGACATCAATGCAAACCAAAGGGTGTTCAAGATTTGGAGCTCGTTTTTTAGTTTGACTCCTTGCAAACTTGAATATCTCCCTTGCTTCTCCAAGGGGTTCGATTTTATCAGTCTTGTAAAGACTAGCAACCCATGGCCTTCGGCATTCCACAATATCCAGGGCCCACTGACGTGCAGTGTTCACTAACTCCTTGGGAGACACTACAGCATCTACAAGCCCCAAACTACAAGCTTCCTCCCCTCTAACAGGCTTTGATGTCTTAAATCATGAAATCAGGAAGGTAAATGATAGAGAAATTAAAAGGAAGTTATAGGATAAGCAACTTGATGTGATTACTTATTAAATTTTCTTTATATACATGCTGTAAGAAAAAAAGTATACAATGTAGCATACCAGAATCATCTCAAGGCCCTTTGTCAAACCAACAAGACGTGGAAGACGCTGCGTTCCTAAGACAATTTATCAACTCCAGGTTAATAATAGAAAAGAGAAAGTTGATTATCCATTGAACCGTCACAAGGCCTTAACAAATGCTTAATTAGATTACAGTGTCATGCCCACGTCCATGCATATGGTTGGTGTTTGAATAGCATTAATGGAGCTTGATTAGATGATAGATCACCTCTCAATATTTTTGTTCATCTTGGTCCCAATATGCCAAATATCAAATTTATTCGAACAAACATACAGTGAAGGAGAGAGGACTGAGAAGCAGGAGGAACAGAGTCATTGGATTTATGGTGGCAGAAGCCTAATAAATTAGAGAGACTAAATACCTCCAAATCCAGGAAGTATTCCAAGTTGAAGTTCAGGTAGTCCTAATTGTGCATTTGGAGTCGATACCCGAGCATGGCATGCCTATTAGAGGAAGAATAAATTATATTTTGTGGACAACAATAGAAACAAAATTTTTCAACCTGTATAATTAGAAACACATACCATTGCAACCTCTAATCCACCACCCAAGGCAAGCCCATCAATGGCAGCTACTGAAGGTTTCCTGGCAGCTGAAAAACAAAATGAACATTTAACATTGTACAATACAAAATAATGAAGAGGAGCTCCAATTAAAAAATAATAAAACAAAAGTACCTTCTAAAGTGTCAGTGATGATTTCTATTGATATCCAACCACGCTTTGGACGCACTGTGGAGAGCGAAAAGAGTGTGAGAATGAGTGGGGAGGGCTGCTAAAGCATTTGCAATTTGCCATAACAGAAGGACCAAAAAGAAATATTTTAAGTACCGCTTCCCTCCTGAATTCCACCAAATGCAGAAATATCAAAGCCACCAGAAAATCTGCCCTTTGCACCTGGTACATTAACAAAAGAGTCAGGTGTGATGTTGTAGTTATAAATCAGCTGGACGAGAATTTCCTTTTGAATCCCAACAGGGGCCTTCTTTTTTATTTACGTTTTCTACTACTTCAACTATGTTCATGAGTCAACACTTAAAAGTTAACGGTATTCACATGTTTCAATCAAACTGTAGAAAATACCCCCGTTGAGAATAATCTATGCTAGACAACGTATGAATGAGGAATCTCCAAGCCCAAAGACCCTACTTATTCAAATTCAAATATTTTTGCAATACCTGTAACAACAATCGCCTTGACATCATCTCTTCGTAAAGCTTCTTCATAACTTTCCTTAA
This sequence comes from Leucaena leucocephala, assembly GCA_037074615.1. Taxonomy (NCBI): domain Eukaryota; kingdom Viridiplantae; phylum Streptophyta; class Magnoliopsida; order Fabales; family Fabaceae; genus Leucaena; species Leucaena leucocephala. Next base: position 4,746,303 of record CM073535.1, on the reverse strand, counting down.
GGCTATTCAACACTGAAGGGAGACACAGGGTCAGACAAACCAGCAACAGAATTTAATCTATTTAATAGAAATTTAGAACGAGAGAGTAACAGCATACTGCAGCATATATTTCAATTCATGCTCTACACCTGCCCAAAATATTTAGATAGTAATTGAGGAAAGAAAACAAATTAAAATGTGCTTCATTGTACTTTAGACATGAACAGGTAGTAGTTAACTACAAAACACATTTTATTCTTCTTCCTTCACACGCATCCTCCTTATTCTTAAGAAAATAACATTTTATTAAAATGCGCTTCATGGACAAACGGCAATGCCATAGCAAAGAAAATAAAAACGTGGATACAAAAGAGGAATTGATGAAATCTCTTAAAATCTACAAGAAAATGGTCTGTTCTTCACATAACTTTATTTTGGATCAAGCTGACAGCCATCAAAGCTTCCATTACCATTAAGTGGCTAGTGGCTATGAAAACAAACATGCTTTATCAGCTTAATTCAATCAAAGCATACTAGTCCAAGGACACTGGCTTCTCTACAGAGCTAACTCTACCGATTGCCCAGTGATCCCAAATAAGCAAAGATTCACAGGAATTTCCTAAAACGAGAAGATCATAGGATTGACCAAAGCGAAAAAAAGGTGGGATGGGGAGGAGACTGCAGAAATAAACCGACGGATCATGAACGAAAAATGGAACTGAAAAGGAATACCATCAAAGGAGAGGGAATTGACAGGAGGATTGATGAGTGTGATGACAGCCACACCATCAGCTCCAACTTCCAAGACCGTTCGTCCCTTGGGTCTGCTGCTCATTTTCTCCAGCGATCAACTGATTCAATCGCTAGCCAGAAGTCTTCACTATCTGCCAAGGGGTAGAAGGGTGGTCGGCGAAGCAAATGATGAGAACGAGGATTGTTTTTATTCTGAATTTAGAGGGAGGCGGTTACGTAGACGACAGTGAACAACGACGTCGGCAACATTTAGAAGCAAATTGAGATTGAGATTGAGATGAGATGGTAAGATTTTTTCCCCATACTAGACTATACTCGCGCTTTAGAGCGCGTAAGGAAACTTCTTAACCCCGTCAAATTAATATAATCTGAGGCCCAAAAAAAGTGATCCTCGGCAAAAAATTTACCAGTCAAGTAAGTGATCTTTTTAAGAAAATAAGTAACTTTTTAAAGTTTAAACAAATAGATAGTGAAGATTCACAAATTAGGTAACTTTATTTTTGGATAATCTTTTAGGGCACCGATTACAAACTAATGACAATGATAATGATGGCTGTGGGTGCCTAATCTAACAATAGTCAACTTGAACCATTACCTAATTACTTATAAAAAAAATTATATAATTTAAGATTTATTTATAATATTTATTTATTTTTTAAAATTATTCTTATTAATATTTTTTTAATAATAATAAAATAAGAGAGAGAATAAAATTAAAAAAATTAAAATACTATAAAAAATTATATTATATTAATTAATTTAAATATATTTTTTTAATATAATTATATTAATTCTATATTTAGTGTCTGTTTAGTACTTTGATTTAAAAAAATTTTTTAGGTAAAATTTTAGTTTAAAAAAATTTTAAACAAACAGTTATATTTATCTAAAAATAATTTTGATCAAAATTATAATTTAAAATTATAATTTTAAACAAACTATTAAAATTAACTTTTAGAATATTAAAAGAGTTTATAGATTATCTAATTACTATCTTACCTATATTTTTTCTTTCTCTCTCTCCTCTCTCCTCTCTCATATCTCTTCTCCACCATATATTTTCTCTCATATCTCTTCTCTACACTTTCTCATATCCCATCTTTTTTTTTTATCATCTATGTTACTTTTAATTAAATCATATCATTTTTAATAATTTACTAATATAAAAAATAATTTTATTACTAATTATTTAAATATCTCTATTTTCTAAATTTATTTTTTTTAAATTTATTTTTTAAAAATTAATCTAAATATACCCTTAGAGTAACTGGTTGAAAGGGTATTCAATTGGCGATTTGTATTAGTCTACGACAATTGGACGTCGAGGAGAAATAAAAAAAACATATCATTGTTGTGAAGATGAGATGTAAGCCCCGCCGGATTGGATCTCGATACCTTTCTAGTTTCTACCTCGATTTTGACGACTTATTATAGCAAGCGTGTTCCTATAACACCTCGCCACGTCGGAAGGCCTCCAGGCCAAGTGCTCCCACACCTCTTAGCGGCGAATGACATTAACGCACTTTTTAAATGACGTTCTGTGTGACTCGTGGCATTATATCATTGGTTAACATCCAGCGACCTGCAAAACGAGCGTGGACTTGTAGTTGGGCAAAAGGAATCTACGAAAATATAAATAAAATCATACGATCATACTCTTATAAAATGAGGAGGGATGGGAATGTAAGCTAGATACTAGATAGGGTAGCAAATTGCAATATCCACATTTTCGAGGTTACACTCGTCACTACGTCTCCTCTTTTTTTTTTTATGAAAACACATTTTTTGGGTTAAGATCATTGGGCCATCCAACCATTCCGTAAAGTCAGGCCCAAAATAAAGGCCCATTTTAACATACTAGGCATATCTTAGTGATGCCAGTCTTCTTACCCAAATAAGACCAATTGTTGCTTTTAAGTAATTTATAAATTTTAGAATTGTACTCTAATTTAAATAGAGAATTAGTTTAAATCTATCTAAATATTTTTATGCCGACAAAAAAAAAGACCAATAATTACCCCCTTATTTTCTATTAAAAATGACAATAATAATAATAGTATAATATTCATAATAAAAATAGGGGACAATTTATGTTTGCTATTACCCTTATTCTCAAATTGCATGTAATTATTTCTATACATTGGATGTACCCTTGTAATCCCATTCGAATATAACTTATTCTAGTCTCCAAAAACAATACGAAAGGCAATGATAAAGTGCAGTAAAATAAACTAAAAAATCTATTTGGATTTGTTCTTACTAAAATAATGCTAACCATTCCGATTTTTTTCCCCCAATGTTAGATTATAAATAAAGATCTATTTCCCTCAAATTCAAAACGTACGCAAATATATTGATTGCTCATCTATTTTTACCCATGAGTCTTGACCAGCTAAGGATAATAAATCCTTTTAAAATTTGTGGCACGTGTACAAATATATATATTTTTTAATTTGGTTATATGATAAAATAATAAATAATGAAAAAAATATTCAAGACTAAAAACTACTACTATCATACAAATTTTAAGCATCTTTGCCTATTAATTAAATCATAACTGGTTTCAATAAATAAATAAATAGAATAAACTAACATAATATTATGCCAATGATGAGCTTTGCCAAATTAATTCCCCATCTCATACTGATTCCTAAAAGCACAAATTGAACAAGAAAATTGAAGAGAGGATGGACAGCAGAGCAAGCAATATATTCGAGTGTGTTGCACAAGTCTCCATTTATGTTTATGCACAGAATCCTTAGAAATCAAATTATTCTGCTCTGGAACTTTCCGTGATCAGTACTATCAAAAGAGACTCGCTCATCCTTCATCATCGCATCGCACTCATAATAAAACTAGCCTGAGGCTTCCTTCGCCTTCATAAAAAGCGAAAAGGTAAATTCCAAGCGCCGAGAGAGACAGAGATGAACGACGACACGAAGAAGAGCATTGTGGGGCCTCTTATGCCGATACCCAACTCCGAAGATCGAAAGCTGTCATCGTCGGCGGCGGCTACACCCACCCCAACCAAGAAAGTCATCATTAAGAGTGCTGATATGTTGCCCGACATGCAGAAAGAGGCCGTAGATATCGCCGTCAATGTTAGTTCCTCTCTTCTGATTCCTTAACTTTTTCCCTACATTTGCTTCTTGTGTAATTTCTTCTGGGGTTTTCCTCTGGGCTTGCTTGTTTTTGCTTTTTTGGGTTCAAAATTCCTGCTTTTTTCGGGTGAATTAGGCATTTGAGAAGCACGACATAGAGAAAGATGTTGCCGAGCATATAAAGAAGGAGTTCGATAAGAGGCATGGGCCCACTTGGCATTGCATCGTCGGCCGTAATTTCGGTACTCTTCTTCTGTACTTTTTTAAGATTTCCCTTCTTGGACTTGATGTTTAATCGCATTTCCCTTGCCAAGAATCGAGTAGATCTAAGCTTATAGTGAGTCGTCGTTTTCATCCTTAATTGTTATGTGCTGCAAATTTCGTTCCTTTTCTTTAGGATCACGAGCTAGAAGTAATGCTAACACTTGGTTTTTCCTCTTTTCTCTCTCTCCCTTCCCTCTTTATATATTTTTAGGCGGCTTCGTCCTACTAATTTGGCTGTGTTTCTTTTTTCTATCTCTTCCTACTCCCCCAAAACAAAAGCCTAAGTTGAAAGGTTGTAAAAAGCCATCTGGATTAGTAATCTTTACATACTTATCAACTTATGCACTTTGCTGATGGACAACCCACAATTTCTATCTGGTTTCAACTGCATCATCGAGCCTACAGATCTGCAGTTCATGATCATTTTCATTCTCTATTAGCTTGCAAGTCTTTTTTGCACCTGCTAGCCTGCTAGGTGATGATGAAACAAATAAGTAAGATCCTCACCAATGCTTGACTAACCTTTTATAGGGTATACAAGGCAAATACTTCCTATATGAACAGCAACGTTAGATATTGGCGTTCCATCCCAATGTCCTATGTTTGAAGACTCTCAAAACTGATCATTCACTGGGGAAAGGAAATTTGATTTTGACACGTGAATAGCCTATAATATAGGAGGACTTCGGATTCATTGGTTAAACTTTCTGCTTGACTTGTTTCTCAATTCATTAGGATGAGAATCTACTTTTAGACCAGTGTGTGGTGTTTTAAAATTTAGAGGAAATTGCGCTTACTTACTCTAGTCTTTGGCTCCAATTGCAATCTCTTACCTAATCTATGAAAGTTCTGCAACTGGACATGACGTATAACTATGGCTACATCAATGCAAAGGGACTTCTATGTTCTAGGTGCTATACGTGTAGAAATGTAGTACCGTCTCAGTAAGTTAGCTACTGGTTAGATTATTAAGATAAAATTTTAAATGGGAAGAGCATTTTAGTAATTTTATATAGCTAAAAATTTTAAAGATAGGAGGATTATTGCAATGTAGCCAAGAAATCAGGGGGCCAACTTGGATGTTTAATAGATTAGGAGGGACATTACGATTGAAGCAAAATATTTCCTTTAAAATCTGTTGTTTGTAACTTAAAGATTATGTCTTTAGATTTTCCTTCATTATAATATGCATCAAGTGCATTAGAAAAATACAAGAACATTGAAATATAATATAGCTTTGAAATGATTACTTAGTTTGTGCTCCCTCTGTCATCTGATGTCCTAGCTTGTACGCTTTGCTAAATTTCATTATTCAAACTAATCCAAGTATAACAAAAACATTTAGAACTCTTCTAAATTTTCAAACTTGGACAAGTTTGTATATTGGTGTTTAGTGTTCTTATAAGTGTTTAGTGTTCGTCAATATGCTTTTAATGGGTTTGTGGTAAAGGAAGTCAATTCTACATCTCAATGTCATTAACCTGCCAACAGGAAATTTTTGAAAGGGGCTGTTTTCTTGATTTAGGAGTAAAGAAATATTATGAAGCATTATTCATTCTTTATATCCATATATTTTTAAACATTAAACTATGGTTTGTATTTCAGCGTATCTGCTTGATTTTTAAGAACTCAAGTTTATGCCTTCTTATCCCCCTTTCTCCGATTAAGAAAGCCTTAAATTTTGTTACCTTTTGATGTCATCCCAAGTAGCCCTTAAGGGATTCTTTGGTGAAAGGGTTTCTTTGGTTTTCCCCTAGAAATCTTATTTGGGAGACTAATTAGACCATGTTTTGCACAAGTTTTAAAATCTTTTTCGTGATTCTTTATTCTCCTCAATATTTAGTTACTCTTAAAATTGCTATCCTGAATAGAAGCCGGGGATTTATGATTTTCTACACTCATTGCTTTGATATGAATGAACTCAGGCACAATAGATTTTCTATTCTTTCTCCTTACTTCAACAAAGCTCACGCAACTTAGTATATAGACAATTGGTAAATAACAGAGAATTATTTGCGGAGAACTTCAACAACAGTATCTACTCTTACCAAATGCTTCATCTTAAATGTGAATTCAACTAGCAGATCTCTCTCTCTCTTTCTCTCAATTCAATATGATTTTAAGGTTCCTTGATATTTGAGCATGGGTTGATATGGTAGATCATGTGTTCATGACTCTAAGAAACCCTGCTATGCTCCCATTTTCCCGTTCTATTTCGGGTTGTAATCCTGTTGTGCTGATGAGAAAACAGTAGAGGAAGTGATACCAGTGGTATATTTTATTATTGAGAGTGATGTGCACCCAAGTAGAGTGGTGAACTCTTTCCCAAAAGCTAGCAATTTAGAAAATAAATCCTCTTTATGTACTCAGTTGAGCATTTTATCCTAAATGCAGCACTAGACATCTCATATTACGCTGGTTTCCTTCAAAGAGAGAGTGAATGAAGCAGATATGGATACTTTAGTTTTTGACACATTTTCACTTTGATAAATTCATTTCAATTTTCCTCATACACCGAGTACACTTTTATAAGTCACTGGGGCAAAATTAAAATTGAGTATTCAGTGCTCATCTTAATGGTTGTAGCAGTGCAGTGAAATAATCTAGAGAAAGAAAGTGAAAGAAAAATATCAGAATATGGCCATTTAAAGCGTTTTTTCTTCAGGTTTTCCAATTAAAGAGGTGAGCTCTGCATCACATACATGGTTCTGCTATGTCAAAATGCCATACAAACTACTTGTATTCAGTATTCACTGCAAGATCAGAAATTTCTCTGGGCCTTATTCCTTTCTAAATACATAGGTGACAAATGAAGTTACAAGTAGATATGAGTTGTAAATGTTTTAGTAAATTAGCCAACAGGGCATTCAGGAGGAGAAATGCCAGTTGGATCTTGATTGATCTCTACCCCTCATATTTTTCAATTTATGTTAGTAGGATATTTGGCTGGTAGGCATGATCAATTTGAACTAAACATTGAAGAGTAAAACACCTTGTGCAATTGTTGTTCAAACAACAATCATCTGACTAAAGTGCTGCTAGGATCAAACACCTTGTCTCTGATCTCTGCTTAGCTATATCGTTGATGTTACTATTTGTGATGTTGTGAATGGAAAAGCGATGTAAATGAATGCATTGTCACTATTGTTGCAGGTTCGTATGTGACTCACGAAACAAACCACTTCGTTTATTTCTATTTGGATCAGAAAGCAGTGTTACTATTTAAATCGGGCTGAGCTGTATTATAAGGGTGGACAGGAAGGTTCTTGTGATTAAGCTCTCTGCTATATTTAACTCCTGTATTTGAAACTGGCTTCAGGACATTTTTGTGCTTGCTTGTATATCTTTCGTGTAAACTGGATCTGATGTATGCCTTTGAATTTCAACTTCTAAATTCTAGTGCTCCCATTTGTTTCACTTATTTGGTGGTGTCTTACGAGTAAGAAGCTTGTTAGATTTTTTAGAAATTGAAGATTACTGGATGCAATTTTCACATGCTTTATTGTGCATTCGTTTTTTTTTTCTTTATTTGCTGGAGCTCCGTTTTGATGGATAAAGGAAGGCGGTGGACCAAGCTGTGTAATATATAGCTAAGGTGGTTTTGGAATTCCAAATTTTGAGTCTGGAAAGGTTTTTTTTTTTTGGTACAACAATTTTTAGAAAGAGGTTATGCTCACCTACAATCTAAAAATAAGGTGAAGTTTTTCTTCCTCGTATACAATACTAATATCGAGCAAGGTGAGCTGTCTATTACTTTCAAACATAAATTTAGATATATAAGAGTTATAGCTTTTTAAACAGTTTGGAGTCTGAAAAGTTGTTCCTTTCCAGTAAGACTAATAGTTATAATTTTAATATTGTTATTGCTACTATATCATGTAAACTCTATTAAAATTCTGTAATTTCGGAAAATCTGTGCCTTTCAAAAATTAAGATCGCCATTTTCTAGTTACTTTGTTAACTCAAATATAAAAGCGGATATCAAATCAAAACGTTTCTTGGTGAAATATAAATTCGTTAAAACCATGCATATAATTTAAATTTGTTTTCATTATTTTTTAGTCTATGTTAAAATGTATTTATTTAAAAATGAAGTAAAAATGCATATTTGATTGTATAAATTCTTGTGTGGTTTCAGTATCTTATAAAGTATACTTTCCAATTCTCCAACTCTTAATAGTATTAATTTCAAACGAAGATTTTTTATGGTAATTATTGTTATTTTTTAAAAATAAATAAATTTAATGTTAGTATTTGAAAATATTTTATAACATTTAAAATTTTAATGTTACATTTTTTTTTTGAATAAAACTAACAGTATTATGATTAAATCATTAAATAATTAAGAACATATTTTATAAAATTAAGAAATCTCAAATTAAAGATACACTTTTATCTATCTTCACAAGACAAAGGAAAATAATGGATTCTTTATTCCTTACATTCTGGGTGTGCTGCCAGGACCCCCTTGCGTGCAACGTATGTTGTTTGGGGTGTGTTTGGGGTGTGTGGAGGGGAATTGGTGGGTTTTGCCCTTTTTTGTTTGTTTGACACCATACAAATTTTAAGAGGCCCTCTAAAATTGCTGAGATTTTGGAAAAAAATTAAATTTATGCCTTATTTTTATCATTATATCTATAATTTTTTTAATATATTTAAAATACTATTTTCATGTCTCACAATTATCTATATAAAAAAAATTCCTACCATTCTCTTCTAAATTAGACAATATAAGATTAAAATCCCTCCCTTCCTCTCTCGTTTTTTTTCATCGAGTCAAATGAGGTAATATTAAAATTTCTATATTTCCTTTTTTTTCCTTTCCGTTCCATTAAAATCCCTCATTTTGTCTCAATTAAGGCAAACACACCCTTAATGAAGTAATGGGTTGATATTCCACCAAAAAAAAACATTTTTAATATAAATTATAAATCTCCATTAAATTTTGTTAAATATCTACCGTGGACTATTGAAACAATTATTTACTAAATTTATATGATAGTATTATTTAATATACACGTACATTTATATCTAATAAACTTATAAAAATTGTATCATTTATAAATACTCTCTTCAATATGTAATATAAGAACTAATTAATTTTTTTGAGTAAATTAAAAAAATTAAATAAATAAGTTAATTATGACCAAATACAATCTTTCTAGATAAATTTATATTATATACTCTTTAATCTATAAAAACTCTTCAATTAACTTTTATATTAGTTATAATTAATTAATTTATTTGGCTTCTTTAATTTGTCTAAAAATTAATTACCTATTAAATAACTAAGAGAGTAATAAATAATACAACTTACTATATTATCTGTGTGTGACTTTTGCCACATTTAGATAAATTTTTGGAAAAGGGCTTACAGGAAAAAAAATTGGACAGATTTTAGAAAAAGGCTTTCGGAGAACTTATGCAAAAGTGATTATGAATAAATGAGTATTTGGATACTTATTAGTATAAGAACTTTTATTATTAGTAAATTATTAAAAATAATATGAGATAAAAATAATAATTATAGTTTACTATACCATCCACTGTTCATTCATCTTTTTTCTTCTTCTTTTCCATTGAACACTGGCGCACGGAGAAGATAAAGATGAAGGCTTCTTCTGCCAGCACACCATCATCCTACTGATGCTGCTTCCACTCACCGAAGCTGCTCTAGTTTCAAGATATAACGGAGACCATGAAAAGAAGAAGAAGAAGTGAAAGGAGAGAATAGAGAAGAGAAAAGAGATATGGGAGAGAACTGACAAACGGTGGGGAGGAGAGAGAAGACAAACAACCACTAACAACCCCTTTGCAAGTCCTCGGCGATAAGAGAAGAGGGAGGAGAATAGAGGTGTCGTCAGAGGGAGAAGAGAGTGTAGAAAAAACTGGGACAAAATGGTCATTGGGGAGTCCATAAGTTATTTTATTGTTTTAGAAGCTATTCCTAAGAGCTTATCTAAAACTATAATTTGATCTATAAGGCCTTTTGTACAAATATAACTGTTTATTTTAAATTTTTTTAAAAATAAAATTTAGGCTAAAAACCCTTTTAAAATTTTAATTTTAATTGAAACCAGACACACTTTATATTGCCTTGTGCAATACTGCAATATATAAATATAAGCATCTACTAGTTAAAGGGTTATGATGCAACCAGCGCACTAAATTATTCTTTTTTTTTCATATGCATATAGCATATTAAAGTATTTTGCTGCAATTCTACAATACATCGTGTGCCTTAAAGTATTTTTTTATATGCAACAGTACCCTAATATATTTTTATATCTTAGTGTTAGATGCACCAAAAAATCGTTTAGGGTACTAGATATAATTGATAAAATACGTCAAGTTATTATATGTACTTTAAAATATACTTTAAGATGCTAGATGTATTATAAAATATTTTAACATATTAGTTAAATATTATATTTATGACACTTGCATATATTTTTTATATAAATCAATAAATCATCAATTTTTTTATAAAGTTTATACCAATTTCATTTTTAATAGAAGACTTATTTTATAATATAAATTTTATATTAAGAAATAAAGATAGAGAAGCACTATAATATTGTATATGGACACAAGTCGAAATGATGAGTGATACTACAAACTGTCATTGATTTACTCACTCTCCCAACTTTATAATCGGATCATACTTCACAAATAACTTCAGTAAAAATAAAAAAATAAACCAACAAAATATCCCCCGTGATATTTTTTTATATACATCAAATTATTCCTTGTCGTAACTCTATTTTAATACTTCAAAAATACTTCTAGATTATTATTATTATTATTATTATAACATTGTTGGACAAACAAATTATTAACATTTGAAAGTTAGAAAACACACAAAAATACAAAACGCATGACCAACACACTTCACGTGTACAAATATTGGTGACACAATAGTAGGCACACGCATATGAATGCACAAGCACTCATGCAAACACAACCCAACAGAACCATACATGTCCACAGCACCCACACACGTACGGCTCTCGACTTTGTATTTTGTTCTTACGTATTTACACACACAACACAAGGGAACACGTGAGTAAATTATATAAACAAATTTTAGCACGAGACAGTTATAAAATACCATAAATGCCCCTCTCTCGTAAAGTAGTAGAAAATATCTACATGAACTCCTGCTACTATGGGTCACCGGGGAGGCATGGCCGAGGGTTTGCATGTGTAGCTTCTGTGCACAGTTACAGGTTGGGTTTTCTCTTTGGTTGGTGCCAAATTAAAAGAGTTTAAAACGACGTTTTGGCTTCATACTAGGAAGCAACAGGACAAAGCTTGCTTTCATAGATCAAAAGGCATGATGGGAAAAGTGAAATTACAAACAAAACTCATTAAATTAAAGAAACAAACACTTGTTTTTCGGTGTCTTCAATGATAATAACAAGTAGTAGTTCTTGTTTCTGTTTCACCCTCTCTTCATCAGGAGGCAAACCCACCGGCGGCTCGGTTTCTGGGTCCTTTCCGATGGCCCCGAGAAGAGGCTGGCGAAGATGACGAAGAAGAAGACAGTGAAGCAGATGGTGACGTAGGGGTTTTCATGGCGACCAGAGAACAAATCTCTCTTTGAATACTCTCTTCCTCATCCATGAATATCTGCTTGTACCTGCACTCCACGCTGCAAAACCCCCTGTCTCCCCTGTGAAATTCAATCAAGTTTCAGAACCCAAAACCAAACTGAAAAAAAAGGAAAAACATAAGCTTTTCAACAGATCTGGGTATGAAGAGAGACAAACAAGACATACTTGTACATGTAGATGTCTTTTCCAGGCAAGAGTCTCTTCCTGCAGAGAAAGCATTGATGAAGAAAATGACTCGGAGGCGAAGAAAGCGTTGAAGAAGAAGGAGGAGGTTTGTGATTAAGAGCCATGGTTGCTTTGTTAATGACGCTACAAGCACCAAGTTTCTGGTTTTCCAGCACCACACTGAGACCCACCATAGTTCATGATCTGGGTTTCTCTTTTCTCTCACACAAGAATTTTGAGGGAATGACACATAAATAGCAGAGAGAGAGAGAGAAGAAGGAAAGGAAGAAAAGGGAATAGGGAGATAGTACTAGTGGGACCCATACAGCTATGAAGCAGTAAGAAAGAACGATTAGGGAAGACGACGATTTGAGTGGGTTAGATGAGGGAGTGCCACGTGTGGGTCCTTCTTAAATTATTCGGGTGAAATAACATTAATGCGAAAATTAATAAGGTTGTATTTTGTGGAGGATGTTTTATCGGGTAGCATTGATGAGCAGCAAAGTGGGTGCATCTATGTGAATCTACAAATCTTGTCATGGCCAAAGAGGTGAATGCTGTGTCGCATTTGATTTAACCTTTGTGTGAGCTTTTAGGTGAACTGGTGAATCCCTTTCTCTCTGTCTCTCTCACTCTTTTGTCTTTTCCTTTGCCCTAGCATGCTTTTCCATCTTTCTTTCTTTTTCTTTATTTGATCGCATCCAAATTATTCAATTTTAATAAATTGTTATAATAATTTTTTGGTAAAAAATATCATAAATATCAAATAGCACATAAGCATATTGCCATTTTATTCTAAATATAAAAGATAAATAATTAATTTATAAAAAATTAAAAAATTATTAAGCTAGTTGTTTGAAAAAAATAGGTATTAGTTTCATAAAATACACATTTTAATTATTTACATTTAATAATATTCCTTGATAAAAAAAATTTTAATATGTATAATGAGTATAAATAATTTAAAAAAATTATAAATTTAAGAGATAGGATAAATTGAAAATTTATATTTATTACTAAAATAAATTTATCTACTAATTCTTATATTTAGATTTTATTATAAGGTTTTTCAAATGAATAAATATAACTATAAAAAAGTTTTATAACTTTAACAAATTTTGATGCACAAAATTATAACAGATCTATAACTACTTATTTATTTTAAAATTTTTTAGTAATTATATTATTTTTTTACTATATATAATAAATAGTAATTCTTCCTAAATTGAATTAGAGGGGCTTGGAATTCTATTATTGGACTAGGTGGGCCTCATGGTCTATGTTTTAGATTGGGACCTTTCTTTATTCAGTAATGATTTTTTTTTGGTACAAAAATTTTTGGAAATGGGTTGGACTCACCCACAATCTAAGGGTAGGGTGAAGTCTCCCTTTCTCTTAGGCGATACTAATATCGGGCAGGACGAGCCGTCTATTACCCTCAGGCGTAAACCTAAGCACCCAAGAGTTAGGATGCCTCCCCAAACGCTGTGACTGGAACCATAATAAAGTGGTATTCCTCAGGGTTCGAACACACTCCAAATGGTAGTATATCTTACCCCTTTGCCAGCTGAACCCACGGATGATGGGTCTTTATTCAGCAATGATGATTGGAATGTTAATTCATATTTCACTATCTAGGTGGGCCTCATGGTCTATGTTTTAATTCATACCAAATTAACATAGTTTAATTTTGAGTAATAAATAATTTAATATTATTTAAATAAAATTTTAAATTTAAATTTTAACATGTATAAAAAATTTCTGTTGAGAGACTCACTCACTATAATCAAACGTACGATACATGTTAGATTTAAATGTAATCAAAACAAAGCTCTAATAAATCAGATAGATAATAAAAAATTATTTCACTATCTATAATACAACAACTTGAATCAATTTTTATAGAATATTATTTTATTATAATTTTAATTGTAATATTTAAAAAAATATTTTAATTTTTAAATATTTAAATTTATATCTAAAATTAATTAATAACTCATATTATTTAATATTAATATTATTTAAAAAAATAAAAATTTTATCGGTCTTATGAGGTGAATCTAACTATTTTTAAAAAATTTTGTATAAAATGATGAGTAGTTTTTAATATATATATATATATATATATATAAATAAAAGGGTTCTTTACCACGTGAATTTGCTCTAATCTTAATAAAGTTTCGGGATTTAAATGAAAATTATCAAAAGACTATTTTTTTTTTTTACGACAAAACCCGTAAGACTATTTATATCTACATATAATATATTATTATAATAATAATTGTAACAGGCCATGTGAAGCAAATCAAGGATAGTGATGGTAATCAATAATGGCAGTACTAGGATTATTATATAAAGATATAGTCAGCGAAAGAAAAAAAAGTAAATTAGTGAATTTGTTTTTATTCTTTTAATCATAGTATATGAAGATGCCAGTAGATTTTGGTTGTTACATTGGTGCATGCTTAAAAAAAAAAAATGGTCCATTGCCACGTGTCTTATTGAATATTTTCATGCTCTTGTTTAAAATTGGTTGGACAGCATAGTATCTAGCAATTATCTCAAATACACTGTAGTTTATATATATATATATATTCTCTGAATTATCATGTCAGGCTTCGTGGAGTGTTATTAAAACTTGAAATTAAACTGCATAATTGAGACTGATTAAAAATTTAAAATTTACCTTAGCACTAAAATCGCTTTATTTTGTCATGATTAATATACCCCACCGAATCTCTTGAGACTTTGAAAAGACTATTAAAATAGCAAGACATGAAATTTATATATAATTATTTATGAATAATGAATAACTCGTTAGTTATGTAATGTAATGTACCGATGGTATATTTATTTATTAACCATGTTGTTCTTTATTTACTAAAAAAATATTTAATAGTGAAACCCTCTTAATGTTTACTTTTTTTTATAAAAATTTTTAAAAATGAGTTAAATTCGTCCATAATCCAATAGTAAGGCGAAATATCTCTTTTTTCTATGCGATATTAATATTAGACAGCGTGAGCTGTCAATTACTTTTAAGCGTAAATTTAGACACTTAAGAATTAAGATATCTTCCCAAATATTACGACTAGAATCATAGTAAAGTAGTACTTCTCAAGAATTTAATAGGCTCCAAATAATAATATATCTCATCTCTTCACCAATTAAACTCACAACTACAAGACTCTTAATGTTTACCAGTTCTATATGTAATGCATCTGTGTTGCATACAATAATAATAAGTTTGGATATTATATACTTATTACATCCAATTTTTTAGGTCTACAGAGAAATTTTTATATATTTAAATTTTGTACACATTGAGGTTAATGCCACCGTACGTGCATTTAACATATAACTTTTAAGAAAGTCGCTTGCCATGCATGCAAAAATTATGGTGGCTGGTATACTTTTTCTTTATTTCTTTCTATTTTTCCCTGAATTAAATATAAAAAAAATAAGGGAGGTATATAAGATATTATCTTAAATGCAATGATTTGCCATTTATATATATATATATATATAAATGGTATTGTTAAGAGAGTGATAACTGGAAAAAGATAATGATGGAAAAGAAGAGTAAACACAAAGTAAAATGAAAGACGTCAAAAGCCATCGTAATTAGTAATCACAGCTTTCTTCACATGCTTTTTTTTAAAGACTTTCCTCTTTTATTATGACTCATCATTAAAGTTTTTTATTTTATTCCAACCTTAATTAATTTAGCCTCCGTCCCAATATTTTTAGAACAAAATTTATTTCAAATTTTCTATATCTATTAGATAAATTTTATAGATAAATTTATAAGCATACATATATATTTTAACTATTAATAATTACAAAATAATAAATATCTATCTATGTATATATAATTTACTAATCATAATTTATATTATAAGGATAAATATAAAAATTTACAAATATTTATAGGTAAATCTATAAGTTCATATACAGATTTTAACAATTAACAATAATAAAATAATAATTATGATTAGAGAATTTAATCAAATCAATATCAACCATTTGAATTAAGCTTTGTGCATTTTTTTCAATGCAAGCAGTGTATCGTATCCAATAACACCTACCCTCTTAATAAAATTTGGTCCGAATGGAAAGAATTCGATTTAACAGTTTTTTTTTTTAAATATAAATTAGTGTTTTAATATTATAAATGAAAAAAACAGTAATATTAAAATATTTATCTTCAATTTGGCCTCTCTTATTCCCCTAATCTTTAATCTCTCAAGTTATATCCTTCACGCGTCGTTATCTTTAATTCTCTTAATTAATCCTTAAATGTATGTATGCTCCTACATTTTTTAAAAAATATTTTAACCTTCTAACTTTATCTTGTTTTTGAGATAAAGTGACTTAATTACTGGTTTTAAAGTAATTCCACTCCTCCTTTAAGCTTGGACGTTGCCAAATTTTGGCAAAAGATTCATTAATTAATTACGTTAGAAATTTATAATTGGATTGAGTTGTATAATACCTATATAATTCTAAATATAAGATCTATTGTATAAATTTTATATTTATAATTAAATAAATATATATACATACTCTGAAGCCAATCATAACTCTATTGTGATAATTAAATATGTTATATTTAATGCTACACTTCAATAGTGATTTTAATGATTATGAGGTAAATAAATATGTGTGTGTGTGTGTGTGTGTGTGTGTGAGGAGATTTTATTGAAAGTAAATCTAAACAAACAATTATTCAATAATTTAAATAATATGACTATGAATCATGGGGCAGAATACAATTGACACTTAACTGAATCTTTTAAATATCTAATTAGGATTCCTTTCAAAATGGATATCTTATGTTTATCTGACAAAAGAATACGAATATTACTCAAACAAGGCGTGTATATATACATGTATATATATAGATGACAATAATTAATATAACGAATAATTAGCTTTCATGGTTGTCAATAAGGATGGAAACAGGCCAGGCGGCCTGTCAGGGGCCTCTAGCCTGGCCTGTATTAGGCAAGGCCTGACCTGGTCTGTTTAAGAAAATGCACAGGCTCAGGCCTGTTTAAAAGCCTGTTCTTCTTAAGAGGCTAAGCTCAGGCTTCTTACGAAGCCTGTTAGGCCTGTCAGGCAGTCTGGGCCTGTTATTGAAAATATAATTAATATTAAAGTATAATAAATGGGTGTTGAACCTACCACATATTAAACACAATACAAGAGTCAAACTATTAAATTAATATGTATTATTATATATTTTATTATTATATTTTATTTTAACAGGCATGTTAGGGGGCCTGTTATGAGGGCCTGTTATGAAGGCATATTAGGTGCCCTATCAGTATAATTAAAAAAATCAGGCTTTCTAAATAGGCTTCAGGCCAGGCCAGATTTTTGTACAGGCCAGGCTTAAGCAAAAAAAATAACCTCTAACAGGTCACAGGCCAGGTTCAGGCTGAATTGTCACTTAACAGGCCTGGCCTGTTAAGACCAAAGCCTGGCCTGGCCTGTTTCCATGTCTAGTTGTCAATAATTGTTTAACATTATCTTAATCGTATCTGCTTGTTTTTTTCCTTCATTGCATATTTCTAGCAATCCAGTTGGAAATGAAAGCGATGTGTTATGTGGGTGCGTCGTGTCTTTATATTATATGAAATTATACAGTTTGGATAACGATTATTCATAAACAAAATAATTATATGTTTACATGTGGATGAAGAAGATCCTCTTTAAGTGGAGAAGTTAGAGTTCTATCGCTTCAAGAGCTTTTTATAAAAATCCTTGTGTTGTTAATGAAGGCTCTCAAACCAGAGATGCTCGAGTATTATTTAAGCGATTTAGAAAATAATTAAAATTGCGTAGTTGAGACATTTAACACTTTACTTATTAAACATATAATAATGACTAGTTATATATTCTAATGAGTTATAAAACCTGTTTAGATAATAGTTTATAAAAGGACTTATGAAAAATAGACTTTTAGACAACTTTTAGAAAATAAATATTAAAAAATAACTTATAAAAAAGTAGTTCTAAATAAATGAGTGTTTAAATAGTTATTATAAGAAAAATTTTTGTAATTGAAAAATTACCAAAGTGTATAATTTTATTAAAAATATGAGAGAAGAAAAAGGAGAAAAGGTGAAGAAGATAAAAGAGATATGACGTAGGGTATAAAAATAAAGTAAGGGTAAGTAATAGAGTAGTTTATAAGTTATTTTATTATTCAGAAACTAGTCTCAGTAGTTTATTTAAAATATTAATTTTAAATTATAATTTGGTCTAAAAGCCTTTTTAGATAAATATAACTGTTTGTTTTAAAATTTTTTCAAATCAATGTTTAGGTCAGAAACCTTTTTAAAACTACAATTTTAATAGTTATCAAACATAAACATAAATATGATATTGCTTATTAACAAATTGTTAATTAAGATATTAAATTGTTTTACCTTATAAAAAAATATGATACAAGTTTAAATTTTATAAAACACATTTATTGAGAGAGGTAAAAAAATTGTTTTCGCTCTAAACTAGTAAGATATTATACCATTAACTAAAAAAATAAATATAATATTCTTTTTAATTTTCATTATGTTGCAATGCATGTTCTTTCTTTACAAATATATATATTATTTATCTTTTTAATAATGTCATTTCGTGTGTGATATTTTTTCTATATCATATTATTAAGGATATGAATAATTAACTAATCTAGAAGAGTAGGGCATATGCAAAGACAAATGATGTGAGAATTTTGAGGGGACGTCATCTAGAAGGCCCTTGTTGGTAGTACAAATGACGAGAAAACGCACAATTTTTTTTTCAACAAAAAAATAAGATACTTTAACAAATTAAAATTCCTGATCATTGAAAATTATTGTTCACAAATCCCAGTTACAATTTTTCAATTTATATGATTTGATTGATTTCTAGTCAATTTTTCATAATTTATTTCTCATAAATTTGGAAGGGTGCCCCTGCCTTTCGTTGTTATATCTAATTTTTTTAAATAATATTAAATTTTATTTAAAACTACAATTATGTGGATATTAATTTTATCACTAAATTGTACAAAGCTTGTGAGCAATTATAAAATTGACAATTACAAGTTCAAGTGTCATATGATAGTTTTGATGAATCACCCTTCTTTTGCTTTTGTTGAGGCAAAGGAGCGCAGTGGGTTGGAAGTCCAATTCTACCCTGAGACTGAAAGTGAAAGGCTTTGAATAATATAAATTGTAAATAATTCAAAAGGTGACACAGTCATAGAAAGAGAGAGCGCACGAAGGGATAGGGACAAAAGTGTCAATTGAGCATTTGGTGGGCAGTAGTAGGATTTGCAAATCCGAGGTCAAGACAATACAAGAAGACGCCTTCTTTTTACCTCTCAAAGTAGAAAGTAGAAATCCAACTCTGACTTTGACTTTTCAATTTTTTACCCTCCAAACAAAAAACTCTCTCTCCCTCTCCCTCTCCCTCTCCCTCTCCCCTCTCTCTACACACATATTTATGTAAAAATTATATTTAAATCCTATAAAAAATCTAATTATAAACAAATATTGATAAATTATTAAATGATTTTGAAATTTCATGATATCTGTGATTGAATTTTTTAAATTATAAGATAACGAAACTATCATAAAAAACAATTAAAGAAATATGAATGATAATTTTTGGAGAAACGAATAATAATTGAAAATGAAAAAAATAACAATTAAAATATTTTTTTTAATAATAACTCTATCATTTTATAATTTTAAAAAAATTAATCTCAAAATTCATAAAATGTTATAATCATTTAATAATTTTTTAATATTTTTTATAATTAAATTTTGTATATAAGATTTAAATATAATTAACATGTCTTTTAAGATCAGCTCCAAACGTTTTTGGTTGGTTGGAGTAGAAAAATTTTCAACCTTTAACAAGGCTGGTTGATATGGCCCACTCCCCCATGCCTAAATTATAGCGAGCTAAGCTATAAACTCACAGTTTGCCTGCCTTTGTTTATCATTTTGTTTGTTTTTATTTTAAATTTAATGATAAAAAATATTGTTTTACGTTTATTTTAAACACTGTTTCATTTCATGATAGTAATTTCTCATTTTCTTCATTGATTTATATTTTTTATAAGGATGGAGTAATTATTTAAAATATATTATATATTTATATTTTCAGGATTCAGGATTAATTTAATCGTATAAAATAATGAAACTATAGAAAAAATTAACTTTATTTTATAAAAGTTTGTTGTGATTCAAATACATCATATCATTTTGTAATTTATTTTGTAATTTATTTCTCACTTTCAGAAGACCTAAACTATTAGGCCCTTAAAAACAAAAGATTAGTTTTGGGCCTTTAATTCATGACCTGGACTTGTTATGTCAGGCATTTTGAACTCAAATGGAGGAGTTAACATGCTTTACTATTAGCAATAAGAATTTACATATATGGTAAAAAATATTATCATATTCTATAAGAATATAAGTTTAATTTTTATTAATATTATAATAATTATTTTGATAGGTGATATCGTAAATTTATTGTAAACGTTGTCTAGGCTCTACGACTATATCTGGCCTTAGTGAAAGACTAGTATCAAATCTACTTAATTCTTTTTTATAAAAAAAATTGATTTACTATTTGGACTCGTTACTAACAGGCACATACAAATAAATAAGAACAAAAAAAATCACTTCTTTTTTTCTCCTCTTCAAATTAAGTCACTAAAAAAATTAAATTTGCCTCAAAGCAATAAGGGTCAAAAATAAAAAATTATATAAAGTTGAGACTTATCATAAGTTTCACAATTTGTTTTTTTTAATTAACTACTTTAAGTAATTAAGAAATTTATTAAAATTAATTATTTATTGTAAAATTTAGAAATTACCATCAATTAATAATAAGAGTCTTTGGTTAATTAGTCTTTAGGAATTTCCAGATTAAACATGCCATCAACCCTTAGCCTATAGGGTTGGGGCTGCCTCTCCTTCTTAATTAATTATCGCTATTAATTAACTTTAGAAAGTGTTCAATTACTAGATAAAAGTGAGATGAAGAAAAGAAATAATAAATAATTTTAGGTAGATAGGGTGAGGACCATGCATGTTTGAAACAAAGGAATTGGTACAAGTGCCAAACTTGCGCTGATTAATATGGATATATCAAAATGGAAGAGATATGGTGGGGGAGAAGGGAGAAGGGACAAGCCAATAAGATTGGAAGCAAAATCGTATATAGGTAGGTCTTTCCTTATATAGCCACAATATGTATACGACAATGATATCTTTTGTTAGTTAAATTCATAAATCAAAGTACCCTTTTTTTTATGCTTTTTCTCCCATGTACGTGTTTCGGTACTGCCCCCATACACATGCTTCCACGTTCTTCTTTTTCTTCTTCAAAACCTCCTTCATACATGACACTCCACAAACTTCAATTTCTTTTTTTTTACAAAGACACACACAGAGTTTTGTCTCTTAAAGTGGACATGCATTTGGCGATTAATGTTGGGACTTCATCTTACGTTAAAGAGTCTAATCTATAGCCTGTTTCAAACATAGAATTTTGCTAATCATGCATGCAGCAACCTGAACACATGGTCGTCCTGGTGACAACTACACATTTATCTCTTATCCCAAATATAGAAATTAGCTTAGATAATTAATTTGTAGATATTGAGAAAATTAATAAAATTAGTACATTAAACAATACTTCCTGCGATTACAACTAAAACTCTGTCGCCAATATATATGTATATATCTTCTGACAGTTTCTAGAGCAATCCCATTCTCTAGAACTACAAACTAACTGTATATGAATCATAACAGAGAATCATCAGAGATTCATATCTTGAATTTGTATTCATTTTGAATGAATTACTTCATAAAATGCAGAAGAAGATGAGATCATCAATGAACTTGTTCTTCTTCTCTCAGGGTAGTCCAGAGACAACAACACTTTGTTCACATTTCACTGATGATGATGATGATGAAGCATGATAATTCTCTCCCACCAAACTTTTTGCCTTCAGCAATTCCCTTTCCCAATCTGTAGTATACACCACAATCAGAATAGACGCCACACAGGCGATCTGAGCCGCCAGCAGGCCATAACACAGACCCACCAATCCTAGCTCCCAAACAAACCCCAACACTATCCCCACCGGTGCTCCCACCAAGTAAAACGCGTATAGGTTTATCCCTGCCCCTATCCCGGTTCTCGCACTCCCCCTCAGAATACCACATCCTGTTGTTTGAGGACAATTCCCGATCTCACATAATCCAATTATAGGCAAAACAGCCATCGTTAACTCTAACACTTCTCTGTCACTGCTAAAAACCCTACCCCATCTCTCTTTTCCCACCATGGTCCACACCAGCCCCACCGTCGAGCTAGCCACTGCCAACCCTAAAACCACCGTGCTCGATAACCTCGCCTTCCCTGGCTCGCCGGCTCCGAGCTCGTTCCCGACTCTTGTCGACGACGACGCGCTCAGTGCGTTTGGAAGAGTGTACATGAGCGACGTGGTTTGGATTATTATCCCCGACGTGGCCAGAGCCACACGAGGGTTTTTCAGGTATCCGGCGAGGATTGTCATGAGCTCGTACCACCACCACTCTAAACAAACTCCAACGCAGCTTTGAATGGAGAATCTTATCAGTACACCCCATTCACTCCCCGACGATGAAGAACGGTGGTTCTTCATCACGAGAGGTGTGCACAAATTTAAAGGGTTGTCGACCTTGCTGGCGGTGGCGGTGGCGGTGGCGCGTGGATAGGACATGTAGAGGAGGATGAAGAAGAGGGTGTTGAAATTGGTGACGAAAGATGAGATGGCGATTCCTGGCACTCCAAGTTGGAGCTTGAAGGTGAAGAAGATGGTGGTTGGGATATGAGCAAGTGTGGCTAGCGAAGTGCACCATAATAGGGGCCAAGTTGTTCCTTTACTACGTAAATAGATACGAAGTGGGTGAAGGAAGCTATTGGCGATGAGGTCTGGGAGGGCGTAGCGACAATAGAGGCTAGCCACAGAGGTTATGTCTGGGTTTTGGTGGAGACAGAGCATCA
The DNA here is from genome assembly GCA_037074615.1 of Leucaena leucocephala. NCBI lineage: Eukaryota > Viridiplantae > Streptophyta > Magnoliopsida > Fabales > Fabaceae > Leucaena > Leucaena leucocephala. The sequence continues at coordinate 4,723,364 of CM073535.1, read as the reverse complement.
AAGGTTCGAGCTTTATCCAAAGGAGAGAAATTGGGAGGGAAGCTAATAAGAGGATGAGGATGGTTCTGTGAAGCGTGAGGGATAGTAAGGAGAAGTTTCTAGAACCGAAGGCTTGGGCGCAGAGAGGCTCCATGCCGGCGGCAAGCCCGGAGAGGACGGAGTAACCGGTGATGTTGGTGAAGCCGATGGCTAAAGAACCGGCGGCGAGCTCAAGGCTTCCCAACTTGCCCATGCACACAACCAGGATCATGTTCTTGAGGTAGCTCACTAGGCTCATCGCTGCTATTGGCAACCCTATGTCTCCCACTCTCTTTAGCTCCTCCACAACCTAACAAAGAAGCATATTTGAATTTAATGTATACAATTAAACTATCATGACTTCATTTATATTTTGCTCATTGAATGCTTTGTTCAATTTATAGCATCACATTCAGTTAATAAATAATCGTTACATAACTAAATAAAATATCAACTATATGTAATCAGACAAATAAAAACATGCCAGTTAGCTAGGACATCAATCATATATATATATAGTAACCAAGTACTAAAACTAGAGTATATCTAAATTAAATTAGAAGGGCATGGCCTAGGTTACAAACGGAATTAAAGAACATCCCACTTGCTTGCAGAGGAATTCGCCTGCCACTAGACTACAATATATTCAGTTATAACATGCTGTTTGAATATCACTATAATGGGGATGTTTAATCGATCACATTAGCTTCACGTACGTCAAGCTATAGTCATGCACGACGTCAGCGATATCTTGTAATTAGAATGAGTAAATGAGTGGTTTAGGAGGAAGAGAATGGTAATTAATTTATGAGGAGAGCATGGAAGAATGGTGGAAGTTGTGGGCTTGTGTGAGGATAAAAAGAGAAAATAAAAGGAAGTGAAATTGTAAGGTCTCGTACCTCGGGAAATGTCGGGTATGCTTGTTGGGATTTCTCCTCTGCAGCAGCAGCAACCATCATCTTTGGTTGATTCCTTATGTGTGGTGTTGGGGTGGTTTAATGATGAATAACAAGAAGGGAGATGGTGGGTGTCTGTTCTTTCTCCACAGACACACATACACACATATGACCTACAAATTAAAAGCCACTAAATATGATGAGAAAAAGGAGACTGAGAATAGCAAAGTGGGTATGGGAAGCAAACCACCTATGCCTTTATATAGGGCTGGTGGGGATTCCCCCTTTCCCTTTATAACTCACACAACTTTAGCTTATCTAGATCACAAAGAACTTGCTTTATATCCCTCTTTTTAATTTAAGACATAATTTATAATATTAATTACCTTACAAATTAAATTTACATGTCAAAATTGATTCTTTACATTGTGTATCAAATCTACATTTTATTTTTGATGCGACTATTTAATTTTTAATATTTGATTATATTATATTTAAATATTGTTAGGTCTAATTGAGAATAGCTCTCTCAAAATCATTTTTTATATTTATATTGATTCAAACTCAAAATCACGTTTTTAAACCGTCAAAACCCCTTACATTGCCTCATTATTTAGTATTTTTAATTTTTTTCCCTTTGTTATCACCGCCATATGTTTGCCAACAAATCAAATTAAATTCCCCAACATAACAAAAAATCCATGCTTCAAAATTATAAATAGAAGGGCACACATTTAGGTTGTTGAATTGGGTATAATTTTCCCAATATGATACAGATTTAGGGTCTCTAACGTGTCTTTCTCTAATACTCTAACCCTGAATGAAACTTCCTCCAACAAGAAGTTTCATGTGTACATGAGTTTGGTTTAACGTTGAAAATCATGAAAACTAAACGAAAGATTCTGTGTAAATAAGACTATGTTTGAACTTTAATTAAACCGTGTGGGGTCTGTGTGTTATAATGAATCATATATGTTGGCATCGTCGTTTGTCATTTATTTAAAAACTGTGGGAACAGAGGCATCTTCTCTGCGAAAAAAGCAACGCAATTATGGCTGATATACCAAAAATCTGATATCAAGTTCTGTGAGTGTGCATGTGAGCAAGATATCACAATTTCCTCTGATTACTCAGATCATGTTTCGTTCTTTTTGGCTCTTCACACAGTTCCTCACTTCAGCTCACATACTCTTCCTAACACGTGTCTACCTTTTTTTTTTTGGTACAAAAATTTTTGGAAAGGGGTTGGGCTCACCCACTATCCAAGGGCAGGACGAAGTCTCCCTTCCTCTTAGGTGATACCAATGTCAGGCAGGGCGAGCCGTCTATTACCCTCAGGCGTAAACCTAAACATCCAAGAGCTAGGATGCCTCCCCAAGCGCCGCGACTGGAACCACAACAAAGTGGTACTCCCCAGGGTTCGAACACACTCCTACCTAATTAGCTACTTGTCACTCTTCACTATACATATATATATTTTCCGTGTATATAGTAACTTTCTATAATTATTTATATTAATTAAACATATATACCTATGGCTTAAACAGAAATCGGTAGATACGAGTTCAATCCCTTGTACGTACTTTATAGATATTTCAAGTGTTTGTTTTAATAGTCGACTCTCTCATTATTGAACATCCCTGGCCTAGTTAATAAATTTGTGGTTGTTGATTGATGTGATAAACGATTGTATCCTTATAAGAAGGAAAATATATGTTTAAATTCTTGAAAACACATTTATTATGAGAGGTAAAAACCTTTTTACTGTTATAAGTTATAAATCTGAAAATGAATTATACCTTGATTAAATAAAAAAAAATAATTATAATCCGATTCTAAAAGTACCTTGATGAAGCTAATATATTATGATTAAATTAGGAATAGGAATTTATTGAAGTAGGAATAATTAAAGGGGTGGGGTTTGTTGATCTAGAAAAAAATATATATAAGGCAGGTAATGCCTTTTGATAATTTGTTAGGACGAGGTCAATTCAGTAAGTTACAAACGGTAGGGCCTTTAAAACTAACAACATATTAGGGTTTTTTTTCTTTGTTTGGGGGGGGGACCCTTAATTAATTAATTAGGTAGAGATTGGGAAAGTACTGAAAATAATAATAAGAATAAGATTGGATTGGAAGCAAAAAATGGCTTGTTTTTTTTCCCACATGTGTGTGTGGCCACAGAGGGAGTTTGGGTAGATCCAAAATCACACAACTGTTGGAAGGTATCCCCACTTTCCTATTAAAGCACGCACCTTGTCCATTAAAGTTACTACACTCAGCCGCTTGCATGGCAATTCCTATGGAGTTATATTGTTTGTTTCTTCCCTTTAAAATTATTTGTGGCAGAACCCAGTTTTTCCTTTTTCTCTACCCAAAATTCACCTCCACATATTCCCCATTCTCTACTCTCTCCTGTTCCTTATCATCTCAGACATATATACCCATAAAATCATCCACATGTTAAAATAAAATTGTTAAATACATATTTTCCAACGATTTTTCCTAATTAAATTTTATTATTGGTCAGAAGAATCTTAAACACTAGTACTTTCTATATATAAATTCTTTAAAATATCAATATTTTTTTTTTGTATAAAAATATATAATGTATTTTTAATTAAGTTACCTTCATTATTTCGATGTGAGTGGAAATATAGGTTTAATTCCATATGAAGAAGTCAAATATATAATTATATAAAAATCTAATAAAAGGTATATAATCTATATATCATAGATTAGATTAGATTCTTCAGATTCAGTGCTGCTTATTGTCAAACATTTTACCACCGACTAGAATGAATCATTACAACTTTTCTTCTTTTTCTATCTGCTTTATCTCTTCTTCCACCGTATTTCTTTGAACCAACATGCAATTCTTTTTGTTTTTGAACTAGAAGCACTTCTTCTTCTGTACCTTTTTTTTTTCTACTTTAAATATTTTACTAGATTTCAACTTCATCTTTTACCCCCTCTAGAAGAACACAGTATGCACCCTACCATTAGCTATCTCTAGGATTTATTATATCCTCGTTTGAATGCTGCTTCCTTCTACAACATTATAATTAGATATTATATTCTACAAGTCAAAAGTCATCATTCTTAGTTAAGACCTAATTTCATTGTTTCCTTGACAACGTGAACGCCAAACACTAACCCCAAATTAATTAATTAATTCATTAAATACTATTATAAGAATATGAGAGAACATACTTTCAACTTACCTAAAGGCCGAATTAAACAATTAACATCATAATTATATGAAAAAATTAACAAAATTCTAAAAAAAAATATAATTATCATAAAGTCTCAATGATAGATGAGCAGCATAACTTATTATTTTATGCATTGAAAGTCTAAAACTTGTTATAGAATTTCATGGTGATTACTTCTTTTTTCTTTCTTTCAGAACTCAAATTATTATATATATCACATATAGTATTATTATAAGTCGCTTTTAACTAATTTATATATACCAATTAAAACAATTAAAAACTTTAAATTTGTTATAAAATTCAAGTGGTTCCAATACAATTACCTCGTTAACTATAATAAATTTTAATATCATATTAATTTTTATTCTCTTCTATTACCCTAATTGAATATAGACACGTATGGAAAGAACAATATTTAATGCACCTTGAAGCTATTAAGTGTCTTATAATTAAAAAAACTAAAAGAATTTGTAGTTAGTGTCTTATAATAACGATAACAGTGATTATATATATATATATATATATATATATATTTCACTTTGTTGCATGAATGTGAGGAATTTAATTAATTTAAAAAACAATACTCAAACGTAAGTTGTCTTCTCCCGTGATTTTCTGCATCATCATCTGATCTGCAGCCTCATTGGATGTCGCTCTCTCTCTCTCTCTCTCTGGTGTACTTTCTTCTGAATGAGTGTGTTTCAGTGTCTCTGTTTAGTAAACTGTTGATTCGAGAAGATGACATATTACAAGCTTGCTGTTAACTGTTAAGAGAACCATGCATGTGAAATCTAGTTGCACCAGATTAATTAAATGCCCTACCTACAGCGATTAATCAGCCTCATCATTCCCCACACACCCCAATTATCTTGTCGACAATTTCCTACCTTTTTTTTCTTTGAACGAATCTCATTCACAATTATTGACTCCGGATTTCATATCTTGCTCCTAAAATCCCAATAGATCTGATCCATTATGCATTAATAATTATTCCCCTGGTGGTTGCAGCTAGAGAACGAATTAGGAATGACAAAATATCCAAGTGTCACATCTTGCTCATATTTTTCATTTTAAATGTTATTACACACACACACACAGAGTAATGTTCTTAACCGTTTGTGTCCCTAATTCTTACGCTTTGTATGCATAAATTCCAACAACCGACAGCTTTACCTCCTTCTTCCCCTTTCTCTCTCTGAGTAACAACACCCTATAACAGTTCTTCTCCCATCACTTCATTTGTTGTTGAGCTTAAATCAATTCAAGGGCTCAAGATTATGATGCTTCAACACATACCTAAGACCACATTTAGTTAGTATTTAACTAATTTATAAAGATTAAAAAAATAGTTAAATTAATTTATTTATAAAAAGAATATGTGTTGATTTTTTTAAAATATTTATTTTATTTATGCACACGTACTCCCTTAATATAGGCAATCAATAAAAAGAATTTAAAAAAAAATTATAAATTTTGAATTTAAGATCAAAACAAACTTTTTTACTGGCTCTTAGTTTATAATTTATAAATTATATATTACACAGTCAATACCATTTATATTGTTATTTCTTAGTTCAATACTCCCTCTAGTCATTTTTATAAGCAACAATTATACAAATTATACAGATCAAAGTGTTGTTAAATTTTGTTAAAAGTAATAAATGTATAAAAAATATAATTGTTTTTCTAAATATACCTTCATTTTAGAGAATGATGGTGGGAGAGAGAATGAGTGGGAAGATATATGAGAGAAAATAAGTAGGAAGATAGATATAAAATTGATGAAAAAGAATGTTGTTTTATAAAAAGGACTGAGGGAGTACATAAGTATTTAAATTGCCTCACACAATGTTTAAAATATCATATCTAGTTATGAATCTCATGCTAGAAACGTTTCCTTGAAAGAGAGGCCTTATAAGGTTTTAAGTTCCCAAACTCTAACAATTAACTTTTGGGATACGGTTATCGCAAGGACTTATGCTCATTACAATGGCACTTTTATTTAGAGGTTGGTATTCACAAATAAGGCTACCCATGGAAAGCTTTATAGACCTGGGCTCTTTTTTTAGGATGTATTTGGTACGAGGGATTTGGAAGGGAGAGGAGAGAAAAAAATATATTTTGCCTATTTTATTTTGTTTGACACTATATTTTTTTAGAAAGAGAGTGAATTTTTTTTCCAGATTTTCCCTCTCCTCCCTCAAAATTGGGGAGATTTAGGGGAAATAAATTTTTGCTTTATTTTGACCATTATATCTATAATATTTTTTTAATATTCCTAAAATATTTCTTTTGTATCTCATATTTGTCTATATAATTTTTTTTCCTTTTTTTTATGAATTAAACAATATAACATTACTTTTTTTTTTTATATTTTTATTAATCAAAATGAGGTAATATTAAAATCCCTCCATTTCCTTTCTCTCCCCTCCCCCTCCATTAAAATCTCTCCTCTCCTCTCCCCTTAATTAAGCCAAACACACCCTTAAGCTTGTGTTAATCACATATATTTGTCTGATAGTTGCTCAAAACCGTAGCTAATTAAACACGTTCTTCTAGAGGCCTGAGATATATTAAAAACATTATATAAATGAGAACTGGCTATACCAAAATACTAATGTGGTTGTTGCAACATTTTGATAAAGGAAAATGGGAATTTATTTTGGTCAAACAAATGAGTGTAAAGAGTGCTATATTCCATTATCATCATCATCATCAAATAATAATAATAAAAAAAAAACTGAAACGAAAGGCTTGCCTGGCTACCACCACCATTATTGACATTTATATATTGAAATGCTTCCATCTTTGTGCTCAACTTGTTATAGTTTGAACGTTGCTTCCTTTCTGTAGCTACTCTTGCTAGCTTGAAAAATGAGTCACGTTCATTGTGTGTGTGTATTAACCATCTTATATGTAAGAAAATAATGTATGATAGATAGCTTGCGAAGGCAAAAGACGAATATTGAATTTGCCAAACAGTGGGTGTTAGGTTCAGTAACATCAAGTGAGTCCATATATCACTCTCTCTATATATATAGCTTTGAATATGTGGCTATAAGGTGCTAATTAATGAAGAAGTGAAACCCCAGTGAAGGGGAATATCCTTTGATGAGAATGGGGAAGTTCAATTGACATTGCACAAGGTGGAGTAATATATATATGAACACGCATGAGATAATAAATATGGAGATGGTGTGATACAGTTCAAGCTTGACGGCAACACTGATTTGTTCAAGACATAATCAACGGCCTTTTTATTTTTGTCAAACGTTTGTGTCATGCTTGTGCTTTGCTTTATTTTTTTTTTGTTACAAATTTTTTTAAAAAATGGTTAAGTTCACTCACGATCTAAGAGTATAGCAAAGTTTTCTTTTATCCTAAGTGATACTAGTATCAGGTAAGGGGAATTATCTATTACCTTTATATAACAAAATATTATTCCTTAAGAATAAAATATATTATAAATAATCATATGTTTTATCCTTTCATTAATTGAACTCATGAACAATTGGTTCAGGGCCTTTTTTTTGGTTGTCCACTTAATTCACCGGAACTTTGCCCCGACTACATCCAGATTTGACTCGTGTCATGCACCTAACTATGGTAGGTGAGTCTCCTAATGAAAATTTTCTATATACGCCTAGACTCAAACTCAAAATCTCACTTAAATAATATCGAACCACTTATTACTCAGACTAAATTTCTCTTGATTGGCCACAAGAACGAAAGAACAAACAAAAGAAAATTTGGGCCATTCTATTCGAGCCTCTCATACCACAAAAAGTCCAATCATAAAATTCGTTAAAAGCTCAAAATTCATTTTTTTTTAAATCCAAGGGAGGGTTTATTTCCCGGTTCAGTTAGCTCTTGCGATTGCAAGGGCCCATTTGAATTAGTTTTTAGAGAATTTATTATGAAAAAAATAGATTTTGGAGAATAAATTTTAGGAAGAATAGATCATAAAGAATAGATTTTGGGAAGAATAGATTATGAGAAGAATATATTTTAAAAATAGAGATATTTGGATGATTAGTAGTAAAATCATTTTTTATATTACTAAATTACCAAAAGGGTATGATTTGATTAAAGTATGAGAGAGGAGAAAGGGTATAAAAAATAAGGGTAAAATAGTAATTGGATAGTCCATAAGGTCTTTTACAGTTTTAAAATCTATTTTCAGTAACTTATTCAAAACTATGGTTTCAAACTGAGATTTTGCCCAAAATCAATTCTGGACAAAAATAGCTGTTTGGTTCAAATTTTTTCAAACTGAGATTTTGGTTAAAATCAATTTTAGATAAAAATTGATATTTATTTTAAATTTTTTAAAATTAAAATTTTGACTAAAATTAATTCTCAGAAACTATTGCCAAACAGTCACTAAGGCAATTGGATGGGTTGCGGCTTCTCGTAAATCTTACAAGGAAAATTAACGTGCAAGCCTATAACTAGCTCCTTGTAATTTTTTTTACCATATTTTTATAATTTACTTTTTTTTTAATTTTTTTTATTAGAACTCGTTAATTATCTTTCCAATTGTATATAGAAAAAAAAATGTCCATATTTAATATTTAATAATTATTTTGAATAAGAGATGAACAAGTAGTTGATAATTACACAGGCAATTACGTGAGAGCGTGAAACAAGCATGCATAGGAAGCCGCTCAAGCTTACCTCGTCTTATGCATAAATGTCATTTGTCGCCTTATCTCCTAAATTTAACGCACGTCGTCTCACGAGTTTATTACACCAAAGACAGACCAAGGGATTGGTTTTGTTACGTCACGTTAAAATGTTTTATTTAATTAATCTTATTATCTATTAACATACAATATAAAATTAATAAAAAAACCAACGCTATTGATAAACCTTGAATTATGCCCACACCAACAAAGAATATAAGATATTAAGAATTTAGTGTCCAAAACATTTCATTCCGATATGACATGTATTTTTATTTTCTTAAAAATCATTTATGATTGTCTAATACTAAAATAATAATATCAATTTGGACATATCCTAAAATATAATAAAATTATGTTTTTGTCAAAATTTATTTTTATATGTTTAATTATGCATTTAAATTGACTGGTTGTAATTGATTCTAATTTAATCAATTGTCTTATATTTGAGTTTTGAGTATATTGTGATAATAATTATTTAGAAATAACGATATTTTCTCTCTTATGTGTTTATATTCTCGCAAACTAGATTAATCAGTTATTAATAGTGCCATATACTAGTAGATAAATATAAAAAAATAAATTATTTGAAAATTAAGCTAAAAAATATTTTAAAGATTAATTTCTACAAAGTAATTTAATGAAAAGGTTGTTGGTTTGGTCCAACCTCTAGTAGAGCTCTAGAAGATATAAATGTGAGTTGTTGATGTTGACGTGCCTGTTCATGTTGTACCATCTATCGGGGGGATTCGCCTTTGGCATACGGCGTCGTTTAAATGCTCATTGTTGTCCCCTTCACTAAAAAGCTACAGGATATCTTTCAAGAATCACGATACTGCCTTTTTAGTTTTATGATTTTCATAAAGTATCACTGTATGAATATTTCCAATATATCTAATACATTCGTATCTTATGCCGTACTATTTAAAATCTGAGTGTCAGGGTATTCTCATATTCTGTGCTTTTGTTAGATGCTTGAAGTCTCTTTCGACCTGAGTTAAACTGATGTGGGTGGTAAAGTTTATTTTTTCTTGTTTTGGGCCAATAAAGTTTATTTAATTAATTACTCATTAGTTTTGTCAATTACCACCCGACCAATGGTCGTACTAATTTCACTATTCGATTAGTGTAATTCTGTTCTTGTTGAACTTGCTTCAGTTAATCTAATCATGTTAGTAGCTGCAATTAGTGTTTGACTGCATCACTGTATATTAAATCTCCACTTTTTAGTTCAATGGTTCGTATATGAAGACATGCTGCTTTTCAACTGAAGCCTTTGCAGAACTTCCTCCAGGGGAGATAGTTGACGTTCCGTTGGCACAAACAGGTGAAGGTATTGCAGAATGTGATCTTCTCAAATGGTTTGTGCAAGAGGTGAGTGACCGGTTGATTCCTTATTTCCTCGCTGCTTTGTACAAATGCAATATTCTATAATGACTTCTTTCATCGATTCTATGCTTTTTCAAAAAAAATGAACTCCTTTCCGTTTTCTTGTACCCACAACATACTTTTTAGGTGGAATGTAACCAATAAGTTGAAATATTCGTGTAAACTTTATTAGAATGAAATAATGAGAAGAGATATGAAGAATTACATGTATGATTCAAGAATAATAAGCTTTTACAACTATGATAACTCACATGGGTTTTCTCACTAATCTACCCTCACTTGAGAGAGATAAACCAATCTTACTTGGAGACTTTGATGGGAGATCAAAGTTACCTCTCTCTCACTATGATAAGGATTACACAATCTCACACTAATCAACTAAGGACTAGAGCCCTTTATATAGAATTCTAAAGTTATCTAGATACAAGTGATTAATACTAATCATCTAACTAATTTGACCTTCTAACACCTCCACTCAAATTGACATCCCTTAACTCTAGGTGTTCAACTTGTCAATACAACTCATAAGGAGTAAGGTGAATTAAATCAAACTATTTTTATTTTACAAAATACAATATGAAAATTTCTTCAAAATTCTCTCTTCAATGAATATTTAAGCAGCAACTTCCATGATGAATTATTCTATCATTAATCTCTGCTCAGAATAGTCTCTTTGACTTCCATGCACTCAAGTTTAGCTCAATGCAGTAACCTCTTCTTCCTCATCAGACATGTTATTAATCACTTTTGTTATTATATCCTTTACCTCTTCTTTTCTATTCATTAAATCCACACCAAAGTGGGTACCAAGTTGCCTAAGGATATCAGATAAAGTTGCGGTATTGAAATCTACTTCCTTCAGAATATCAACAACTACTGCATGCATCTCTCTCTACTAGGCTCTGCCTTGGCCTTCTTGCCACTTTTGCCTTGACCCTTATTGGAAACCTTTGAGGACTTGTCTGTCTGTTTTTTTTTTTTTTGCTTACAGTTTTCCCTTTAGAATCCTGGTTTTCCTTTGCAGTTTTCTGCTTCTTGGATAAAGATTGCTTTGACTTGGAAGGGGTAGCAGAAGCATTATCATGGAAGTTTTTTTTTTTTTTCAGAGTCCTTGGTAGCCTTTGCAGCGGCTGCCTTCTTTACAAGTGTGGCTCTATCTTCGGTTTTACCAGCTGAACTCTTATCTTCGACCTTTTTAGAAGGATGCTTCTGAGGCTTGGGTTTATCTTCCTCTTCATCTGATTTATCTTCCACTTGATCACTTTCATCATTTGGAGCTGAAACATCTTCATCATCCTGAGAATCATTTTTTTTTTTATCTGAAGGCTCAACTTTATCATCTTCCTCCTCAACCTCAGAAGATTGTTTCCGCCTTTTTTTTTTGTTCAACTTGTGAACTCCGCGTCTGTTTCTTGCTAGATGTTTCAATAGATGCTTCTATAGAAGCTTTGCTTGGTGTTGCCTTACTCTTTCTCTTTTTACCTTTCTGCTCTTTATCAGCAAGGAGAACATCAGTTTAACCAGCATGCTCATTATTCTCTGATCCTGCCATATCTACAAGCATTAGTCTCCCTCCCACTGTTGGGACTTCGAGGATTATCATGCAGTGGCTTCGAGTCCAGAATTCTTCATCCTACTCACGGTCATCAGAATGAAGATTATGCAGTTTCTGAAGAGAATCAACCAAGCATTGAAAATTTGAACAGCTTCCACAAAGAAGATGATAGAGACGAAGAAATTTCTGAGATGGATGGATCTGGAGATCAAGAATCCATTCAAGAACATGGCGCTATTAACGAAGGTAAAGAAGATCTGAATGAACGTATCATCAGCTACGTACGTCTGCCTCAAGATTATCCAGTTTCTATCCCTAGCAAGAGATCTGAGCTTAGTTCTTTAGTACTGAATGATCTCTATGTATTATCACCAAAGTATCAGATCAACGCCTTCGTCACCTGGGCTGATCTGTGCACAATACACCGAAGGAAGGAAAGAACATACAAGCCTGGAGTTGACTCAACCTAGCTGAAGGCTGCAGATAGATGATGCAGTGACATTGGCGACTTTCACACAAGACTTCCAGAAAGGAAAGATTCAGAAAGATCGAGAATGGTATCCATTAAGAATGGGTCCTCTGGTATTCAAGAAACAGAAATGGAGGTACAATGACTTTGTTGCTGGTGGAAAAAGAAGAAATGCCAAAAACCTTATCGTTGGCAGGGAAGCATACAAGCTACAGATAGGGGAAAATAACTAGGATTGTTGATCATGAATCTGCTCTGGTACCATGTAAACTTTATTAGAATGAAATAATGAGAAGAGATATGAAGAATTACATGTATGATTTAAGAATAATAAGCTCTTACAACTATGATAACCCACATGGGTTTTCTCACTAATCTATCCTCACTTGAGGGAGATAAACCAATCTCACTTGGGGACTTTGAGGGGAGACCAAAGTTACCTCTCTCTCACTATAGTGAGGATTACACAATCTCACACTATCAACTAAGGGCTAGAGCCCTTTATATAGAATTCTAGAGTTATCTAGATACAAGTGATTAACACTAATCATCTAACTAATTCTACCTTCTAACAATTCGTGCTCCAGTTTCAATTTGGACTTTTAAATTTCTTCCTCCGTGTGTGTGTGTGTGTTTTTGGGGGGGGGCGGGGTAAAATGCCAACAACAAAGGCTTGTTGCCACTTTTTTAAACAAGTTATCTCAAGAATTTATTATGTCATTTTGGCAGGGGGATCAAGTTGAAGAATTTCAACCACTTAGTGAAGTTCAAAGCGATAAAGCAACCATAGAAATTACCAGTCGTTACAAGGGGAAAGTTGCTCATCTTCTCTTTGTCCCTGGTAATATTGTCAAGGTGGGACTTCACACCATAAAAGCAGAGGATATGATTCACTAAAATGATGCTTATAAACGTAGTTATTATTCATGCTAAACATAATAACATCCATCAGTTTGATAACGTAGAAGTCATATCTGTTTTTGCAGCTATCTATGTGGCCTATGGAGTGTTGGATTTCCTTGGTATGAAGATTGCTGGGGCAGCAATGTTTAGAAGATTATTTGAACTATTCAATCTTTTTAATTCTGGACAAAAAATTATCATTTTATATTGTGATTGGAGAATGATATATTTAAAGAGTTGGTTGTTTATAGAGCACAATGACCATATGATCCATGTTGCTAACTTCATTTACTAGCAGGAGTTAATGAGTCTTCATTAGAGATTCAGAAAGCGTAATGTCACCTAGCTCTGATGATGATAAATGTCAACCAGGTGGAGTTTTTTCAACAACTGATGATGAAAAGGGTAAACGAGGTGGAGTTCTATCAACACCTGCTGTATGGTGTCTAGCAAAAGAACATGGTGTAGACATAAATGATGTTTGTGGAACTGGAAAAGATGTTAGGGTTTTAAAAGAAGATGTGCTTAAGTATGCTGTCATGAAAGGAATCATTAAAGATCAATCTGTTTCTTTGAGTGCTGATTGTGTAAATCAGTCTCAGCCTGTGGAAGGAAACAACTCTGATGCAACAGCTAAGTTTGAATGGACTTTTGAAGACAGAATAGTTCCCCTTAGGTAAAATTTTCATGATTTTCAATCATTTTTCTTTTGATTACACGTGTGAAATATATTAAAGCAGCGAATTCTTACCACTACCATTTACGTTAAGTTGAAGAAAAGTGTGGTAGACTCAGCTATAGCAGTAAAAGGAGTTGCTTTGCATTACTTTTTGTGATAAAACTTTGATGAATTCCAAAGAACTTGCTTAAAAGCTTAATGCTGATTTTGTTTCCTCTTCTCTTTTGCAGGGGATTCCAAAGGGCAATGGTAAAAACAATGTCTATGGCTTCCAAAGTCCCACATTTCTATTATGTAGATGAGATAACCTGTGATGCCCTAGTGGAGCTTAAAACGTTTCTTCAGAATAGTAATACTTCTCCTGATTTCAAGCACACTTTCCTTCCCTTATTAATCAGATAACTCTCAATGGCCCTGATAAAGTATCCCTTGATGAATAGTTGATTCAATGAAGAGTCAGTGGAGGTCATACTCAAAGTTTTGTAATCTAGACACTAGCATGTAAATTATCGCTATATTTTTGCTGCTTTTCCTTGAACTTGAAGCTTGATTGTGTTGAAGTTCATGTAGGCTAAATGTAATGCATTGCTGTTAGGTGAAAGAGATGCATTCAAGGAAAATTATCTGAAGTATTGACTTATATATAGCAGTGGATTAATCCGAGTTTTACTGTGTGCATTTCTTCTTTGTAAATGAGAATTCTTAAGATTCTAATTACCAAAATTAAACAGAGAATTCGAAGTTGTTAAATTTTTATTAATGTATGAGTCTTTTTCCTGAAGATACTTTACAATTTTACGTATTCTCCTCTGATGCTTAGTCAATTGTTGTTAAATTTAGATTATCACATGAACCTTGCTTGTTTGTTTTCCAGCGACTGATAACTTGATAATTTAATTTGATGCATGGAAATTCCATATTTGATACAATGACTTGTTTGCTATAGGTTCGCACAACATTGGGAATTGCCATGGCTACTCCAAATGGTGTAGTTGTACCAAACGTAAAAGATGTTCAATCTCTTTCCATCTTGGAGGTTAGTTTTCACACTTATGGTCGTTTATGTACATTAGCAACTCTAGAAGTGCTTTGTACTTGAATTCTATAACACTATTGAAGTGCAAGTCTGATGCCTTTTGTTTTTCTTGTCAATTCATCATGATCTAAGTGCTTGAACAGAGCATATCTCAACAACATTTGCAAATTTTCTGTCTTTACTGTGATTTTTTGTTTTGCTAAAGGTGGTTGACATAAGAGGAGGAATATGGGGGCTTTTTTGTTAGACTCAGTACTTGAAAAAGTAAAAAAGAAATTTATTTAAAAGGTGGCCAACATTATATGTCTTTTGGCTGGCTTCTGTTGCTGTTCTATAGTAGCATTACTTGTGCTTTGCAGTACTTGATTTTGTTAACATGTTAAGATTTAGTTAAAGGGACTATTTTTTACTTCATTTATTAGTATAAGTTTATAAAAACTGATAATTACACCAAGAGCAATTGATACACATGGCTGCATTAGGTTTACCATTTGCCTCTTTACTGTTAAAATATCAGCGCTCCACTTGTGTGCAGTTGTAGCTGCAATCTTGCTTGTAATTACATTTGTGTGCATAATGATGATCTTTGCATTCCAATGAATCACATTGTTCTGCCTCTTATGTTTATTTTATTAAATTTGTGTATTTAGATAACCAAAGAACTGAAAAGACTGCAACAATCCGCGTTGGATAACAAGCTTAATCCGGAGGATACAAGTGGGGGGACAATTACTTTAAGCAACATGGGAGCAATTGGTGGGAAGTTTGGTAAATTTTTAGAAAAGGGTTAGACTCACTCATGATTTAAGAGTAGGGTGAAGTCTCCCTTCCTCTTAAGCGATACTAATTTCGGGCAGGACGAATTGTCAATTATCCTCAAGTATAAATCTAAACACCTAAGAGATAGAATAACTCCTAAAGTGTTAGGACTAGAACCACAATAAAGTGGTACTCTTTAAAGATTAAATACATTCTAAATAGTTATATGTCTCACCCTTTTGCCAGTTAAACTCACACGATGGGTTAGTTCCCCACTTCTGAATCTGCCTAAAGTATCCATTATTGCAATCGGTCGCATTCAGAAAGTTCCTCAATTGGGCAGATGACACACGGGAGCGTGTATCCTGCATCACTCATGACTGTGAGTCTCTTGCTCTGACTTCCTCACGTATATGAAATCTGACTGACTATAATACAAACTGAGATGTTGGTGTGGTTTCAGTTTAATATTGGCGCAGATCATAGGGTGCTGGATGGAGCAACGGTTGCCAGATTTTGCAAGGAGTGGAAAAAATTAATTGAAAATCCAGATCTTCTCTTGTTGAACTTGAGATGATGATATAATATATTGTTGAATATCTTTCTCAGCCACATGTCATAAAGATCAAAGTGTAAGACGATGATGTTGACATAAAGGAGCACTTACCAGTTAATAAATATTATGGCCTCTTCACACTTTCGCCTTTTTTCCGCCTCAGTAAGAGCAGTAGAGATCTATTTTTCCGTTTGAAATGGGATTTTCATTTTGGGAATGAAGTTTTTCCTTTGGTTCTCCTGAGCCTTAAATCCTACATTTGCCTTTGGTTCATTACATATATAATATAACATTTTATATTGAATGACTATTTATAATTCATAAATAATAAATAATAACATGAATATGAATTATCTTAAAGTCTATATAAGTGGCAGTCTAATTTAACATATATGATTGATATGTGGGTTAAGTTTGGTGAAAGAAAACAAGATCCTTATAAGCAAAAAGTGAGCATGTGCATTACAATAACAGTTTCCGAAGGTAACCGTTAAACCGCCATCAACCGCCACAATTCGAAATTTCATGAACTGCAACTTCCTTTATGGGCATAACTCAACAGCACAGCCTCTGGAACCCTCACAAAAATGGCACTCCGAACGCTCAGTCACATTGCCCTTTCACTCGCTGCTTTCTCTCTATTCCTAATATCTCATTCTGAATCTCCATCTTCAGGTCAGCAAAAACCCACATGCTTTCATCTCTTCTGACACAAAATTAAGCACACTTTTAGGACTTCAATTTATTCTCTGTTACCAATTTTCTGTTTTAATTTGTGACAGATACGGCACCTTTGCCTAAATTTGCTTTCAGTTGGTGGGATGATAAGGACACATTTTGTGCCGGCGATACTGCAGCGATCAAGGTCACAGTACTCGAAAACGCCGACAAGATCGACAGAATTGTTTTTAAGCCCAGGCTTACCGTGAACGAAAAATCAGGGAATAGTTCCTACGTATCTTCGGTGTTGACAAATTTCGAAGGTGACCCAAATAATTGGAGGATTATGTTTACTCCTATCAGGGTTGGAGTATTTAATGTGCTCATCGACGAAGGCCACTATCAAGCTTATGATTCATCCTTGCACTTCCGAGTTGAACCAGGTTTTGATGAAACTCTCTCCCACTAAGTGAGTTGATTCATGCATAAGTGAGTGTTACTAGATTAAGAATCACAATCATTTTGAAGCATCTGTGAGATTGTTATTTGAAACTGAATGATTTTATGCATTAACAACCACGCTTTACCCTTAACAGGATATGCATGTCTCGTCACAAGTCCGCCTAAGTTTGTCTATCATAGGCTGTTTTTTTTTTAGATTGAGCCTGGTCCCAAACCGGTTAAAAAGGCATGAATTTTTAAAAACTCCAATTAGGCTAATAGGCCTAAACTATCAAACAGGCCTTCGCTGAAAAAAGGCTTAGGCTTTCAAATATATCACCTTTAAACAGGCTGAAAATAGGTTATAACATGCCTAAACTAGTTTGACAGATTTAATAAACTTCTCAGAGAGCTAGATTTCGTCTATTAACAAAAACTGGCCTTCAAAAAAGTTTGGGCTTGCTCGTATTTAACAGGCTAGGTTATAGGCTCTTAACAGGCGCCTTAGTCTATTTTTACTCTAATACAACATTATCTATTCTATATTGAAATTATAATTTATTTTTAATTCTGAGTAAACCATATTTTGTTCTTCCAAAGATAACTCTAGCATGGATTGGCTTCCTCATTGAGAGTCACTTGATATTGAAGTGGATCAATATGGATATTAGTCTTTCATGTGTCTAACACAAGATGCTATTTATACTATTGAAGGGAACATGTATCCATCAGTATGTGTTGCTTCATGGAAGGGACTGAAAAATGAATTTGAAGCTGGTGCAAAAGCCACTATTATGATACTCCTTAAAGATGCATTTGGCAACAACATCTCTCGCTCAACACAAGTTTCCTATTTACCAGACTTTAATTTGTCTGTGCTTTATGAAAATGGTTCCTTTGCTAATGCACTAAACATCAGCAACATGGGCTGGAACGAGTTTGACTATATGATTATTGAGTTTATTGTGACAAAAGCTGGCAACTTCTCATTGATTGTAGAAGGAGGAAACCAAACATTGAACGGTTCTCCATTACCATTGAAGGTGAACCCAGGTTGTATTCCTTTTGTGCCAATTGTTAGTTTATATCATCTATTTGGTAAACCAAATTTTACCAACAGTTATCTTTGTGGCACAGAAATATTAGAATATAAGAGTCCCACATTGACTGAATAGAGAAAGAATTGAAGGTATATAGTGTTAAAAGAGGTCCTATTACCATTTTATCTAGGACAGAAAAAAAACAAGAAAAAGGGAAAAAAATGAGAACAGAAAAAAAAATGAAAATTGTAAACCTAAGGCTTTTGTAGCAGAAGGAATATTAGAATATAAGAGTCCCATATCGACTAAATAGAGAAAGGATTCAAGATATATAATGTTAAAGGAGGTCCTATCAAATAAGCTTAAGTTATTTTGATAAAATCTGTTTTATATGTCCTCATTTTTATTACCTGTTCTTCAATTATCATTATTCTTCCCCTCTCTACAATACCAGGACCTATAGATGTCTCAAACTGTACGGCCAAATGGAAATTTAAACCAAAAGCATGGCAATTAGCGTCCAAGATGGAAATTCTTATACATCAGCAAGATCAATATGGAAATTTGGTTCCAGGATTGTATGCATTTGATGCTGAAGTTGTTGAAAGGGAAACAAATCTATCAATACCTATAGCAGATCTGCAGTTTAAAGAAGTGGATGCTGGAATTCAATGGTTTTCTTTCAGCAATTCGGAACCAGGGAATTTCTTTCTAACAATATATGATAGCAAGCACAACAAAAGCATTTTTAATATGCCATATGCATACACCGTTTATGTCGGTAAAATCTACATGCCAAGTCTCTTCATAGAAATTTTATCAGTTTCATCATCATTTTAGTTCTCTGTCTCTTCCTTTTGTTCCTTTAGCTTATCACAGTATCTTGTTTCTGAATCTGTCTTCTGGTTCTTACATAAATTAAACTCTTGAGATTTTGTTTCTGAATGCAACTTCTTTTTTCTTGTTCCTTTACGAATAGGTTACTGTGATGGGGTGAAAAGTGTTGTGAATGGATCTGGTTTAAATGATTCTTCAGTGGCTGGAGTATTGACAGAATTTTCTGTGTATTTAAATGACATATATCAATATCCTTCCCCTGTTGAAGCTGAACTATTTCAAGTTCTGATTTCAAGATTAAACGACTCTTACAGTATTTCACCAACTATATATCCCATGCTAAACACCACTGGTATGTGCTATTAGTTAAAACCATTTAATATATTACTTTATATGTTTAATATTTATAAATCGTTTTATTGATGTGTGCATTTTTGTGGTAGGAAGCAGTACAAGTTCAAGAGTGAAATATGATGGTGTTAGTCACATTGAAATTGCCCCATCACCGTCAATAGAGCTGAGTAACAATGTAAGAAATGAAAATAAAAATACAAATTCTTGGTGAAGAGTTAATTGAAATTATAATGATATTTTATCTGGATTTCAGTCTAATCAAGGTGAGACCTCGGTAGTGGCCACTGCTTTTCAAGTGGACTATATACCCACAAAAAGTGGCATTTATGAGATTTGTATATATTGTGGAAATATTTTACTAAATGGAGGTCATTCGATCAGAAAAGAAGTCCGAGCAGGTATTCCTGAACAGCATGATATCAAGTTATTTGTGTGTTTTTTAACTCTTTTAATTTAAAACCCTAATAGAAGAATAAAATGGGGAAAGGGTTTCCCATTAGAGTATTGAAGAATAAAAAGATGCTAACTTTTGCCATAATATTTAGGTTAGTTGTGTTTCAATTGTATTGGCAAATTTATAATCTTCTTTATAGTATCAATCATTTGAAGTTGTATGTGTTCCTTGTTTGGTGCAGGAGAAGTAAATATGTTATTTTCAGGTGTTGTGATGTTTTCTCAGAAGGTGACAAAGCTGTCTAAAAATGAAATAGTAGTAAATCTCGAGGATTCATTTGCAAACCCTGTCCTCTCACAACAATCAAGGTTGAAATTGGAGATTACTTCAATTAATAGTTCTGGATTTTCAACTTGGGACGTTGTGGATTATAAGGATGGTTCATACGGCTGCTATTATATGGCTAAAGATGTTGGCACTTACGAGATTTGTGTTTCCTATGATGAGAACCTTTTCTCCCAATGCCCTCTCAGTGTCAATGTCTATAGTAGTAAGTATCAATAGCATGTTTTTGCTTTTTCTTATACTCATCTAATCATATTTATAAATCACTTCTAATATATTTTACTAGAATTAAGAAATTTTTTAAATCTCATTAACCTTTATCTTAAAATTTAATAACTTTAAAAATTAACTCCTATTTAATATACATTATACTTAAGAGTACAAAATTTACACAATAATAAATAAAAAGGTAAAATTGTAAATTTATATAAAATTGTTCTTCACTGTCTCTAAACCAGAGGAATAATTACATTTTCAGTTAGGTATTTTATAGGTATCTCTGATTATTTAACTCATTTTGAGATGTTTGGTATTCTTCTGAATTAATTTCAGGTGAATATTTCCCCAAAGCTAACAATGATACAATATTTCTTTGGGAGGATGAGTCAATTGTGATTGATGTCTTAGCAAATGATTATTTTGCTGGAGACAATGCAAGTGTTATTGATCTCTCGAAAGTAAGATGACGAATTAAAATTTATTCTGAAACATTATTAATTTGTTAATAATCTGGAGATTTTTTTCTAAGCTGTGGTGTTTTATTTATCAGCCAGGTCATGGTTCACTTATACAGAATGGAAGGATTTTTCGGTATACTCCTTATGAACATTATTATGGAACTGATTCTTTTTGGTACACTATATCTGATATAAACGGAAATATAGCCACTGCTTCTGTGTCTATATCTGTTCTCAATGTTCCACCTCAGTTTGCTTCTGTTCCCAGTCAACTGCAAGCAACAGAAGATCTGATTAGTCCTAGATTTGGGTAATTACAACCTAGTACAATATTAATCAATAATTCCAAGTTTTAAATCTTGTTCCTTATCTTTTATTCTTGTGGCTCCTTTCCTTGCAGTGGTTTCACTGGGTTTGAGATAACTTATTCAGATTTAATGGAAAACATTTCTGTCAACCTGAGTGTAAGATCTGGAATTATACTTCTGTCTCCTATGGTAATGCAATTTGGGCAACCAATGTGGAGTGAACTTACAGCAAATGAAACTGCCAACAATTTAGTGTTGGAAGGTTCTGTGGAAGTAATCAATTCAGTTCTCCAGTCAATCCAGTATCTGGGGTAATATCCTTTAATTTGTTAGTCTGAAGTTAATTTATTTATCAAATTGTTTTTTGAGAAAATGAGTGAAAAGTCCCTATTTGGGAGTTTTATTATCCAGAATAACTTGAGTTCGAGTACTAGTACTATGTGCATGAAAACATATCATATCTTTCTAGCCAACGAGTAGATTCATAAAATCATGCGCATTTTGGTGTTTAGTTTGACTAATAATATTTAACTTGGTGTTTTTAATATTTACCTTCAGAAATGAGAATTTTTGTGGTAAGGATTCCATTCGAGTGGTTACCAAGAATAAGTATGGAATGAATGCCTTGGACGTTCCAATTTTTGTAGATCCCATCAATGACCCTCCATTTATTAGAGTCCCTTACTTCATCATATTGAAAGGCAACAAAGACGAGTCACTCATCTTTGACAGACACTCAGACAACTTTGAATTTTTCATTGGAGATCCTGATCTTCTTACCTTCCCTGGTAGGTTGAAGATACGTGTCTTGGATTCATATTTTGCAGCTTCTACAAGATTACACACAACAGATTTAGTTTATATGAAACAGATGAATAATCATTTCTGGGTAAGTGAAATACAAGTCTTAATCAGTCAAAAATATAACATGATGAGTGATATTTCAGGTGGAGAGGGTCAATTTCTGGTGACTTTCTCTTTGGAAGTAAATGATGGAATATTAGTAACAACTCTTCCTTCTTATTTGATCAACACAACTGAACTGAAGATTGGAGATAATAACCAATGGCAGCCTCTTCTTACATATGTCACCATCTCAAAGCATTTCATGGTCAGAGCCAATGGAATCAGATTTCAGGGAACAGTCAACGACTGCAACACAGTTATGCAACAACTTTTCTATCGTGTATGTAATCTCCCTATCCTTGAAGTTATGCCAAAACTAGACTAACGAACTAACATCCGAAACCACACTCACACATATATCCAACATTCACTATCAACCACTGTCGGTCTTATGTCACTAACTACCCTAACTAACTAACTACTTTTTGTAAATATAATTGTCGTATCAGTTTGACAGCAGCTGCTAAGAGTATACTCAACAGTGTCTGGGAGAGAAAGATCAAGTTGAAGCAATGTTGAGAATGTGACTATTGGGTAAAATATAGGGAGAAAATCCATGATCTTATACTGTCACAGTAAATCTTTTGTTTTGTTTTTTCTGTACAGGGAGGAGAGCATGGAGATGTTTTAACATTGACATTAAATGACATGGGAAATTATGGATGTTATCCTGATTGTTCTGAACGGATGTCATTGCCGTTATTTACTGTGGCTATGGTAAACTTGATGAGAAGACGACCCATGAATCCATTTCTTGCTCACAGTAAGTAACGGATTTGGAGGTTTAGTTAGTTTCCAATTCATGGATCTGTCTCACTGGATTCGAACATTTTGTTTCTTCATACATTAGAGAAGTCACAATCTGTGAATGAGAATCAGAAAGCTTACTGATATATTATTGTTCACGACTTATTACAGTATTGGGATCAGCCATCATCATGGAGTTTGTTATAATCTTCTCTCTCGGAGTGTGGCTTCTATACTTCACTTGCAAATTTGCAGTTCTTCTGTTGAATGAAAGGAGAAACAGAGGAGAAAGGCCTTCGGAGAAATATGCTGTGCAAGGATTGCAGAATCAAACTGTAAGTGTGCATACTGCAAAACAGTTGTAACACCATTGTCTATATTGCTCAACGAAATATTACATGTTCATGGCTCATTCTTTTCTTTTCTTCTTGTTTTGGTGGGAATGAAATGCAGTCAAGAACTGAAATTTCTGAGAATGTTACTCACTTAACTGGTTGCTGTTCAAATCCTTCATTGCTTGGTTTTAGCAGGCAATTCTGCAATTTCCGGCAACGGTGAGTAGTTATAATCCTATAAACGTTTGGTAGTGTTGGGAAATTGCTTTCAGAGCTTCATCGCTACGTGAATGCTTAAAGTTGCAGGGGTCGTCGTGTATCTGAAATTGGAGAATCTAGCATGGCGGCGAATCGTTCATATGCTTCAACGAGCGAAGCCCAGCAGCATGCCCTTTTGCCTCCGCTCACCATTGACAAATATCATATCTCAATTGTCTGAACTGCAAGCCATTTGCTTCGTGTCCATGGGGAAGGCACTGGATGTTATATAAGCAGTATTAGTATTTATGTACTTAACTAATATGATTTATTTAATATTATACTTTTTCCAATCAAAATAGAATAAAGATATTTTAAAATTTAAAAATAAAAATGTTATCAGTTTAAGAAACAAAGGTGCCAAGACAAGCATGAAAAGAAATGATATATATGGGTTATGTTGTCTAATATTTTTTAAATAATATAAATTATTGTAAATTTATCATATAAAAGAAATATTGCTAGCAAAAATAAATAAATAAATAAAATATCATACACGAACAAAACGACTGTGGCTGTATGAGCTTTAGGATGGCGTGGACCGTACATTAATATATTTTGTGAAGGAACTAAAAACGACATGTCGCTTCTAATGATACATAACGGCGGCCCGTTGTCTACTTGGGGGGACTATGTAAGCAGCCAAAACTGAAATTCCTGGAGGCGAAAGCTTCAAAGCAGCAGATCCGGTTCAGAGCGATGGCAACAACAGCTTACCAGAAGCTGCTGGAAGTTGGCACCAAGATCGTCGCTGTTGGTAGAAACTACGCTGCTCACGCTAAGGAACTCGGCAACGCCGTTCCCAAGGTATCTCGCTCTCCATTTTCTGTTTGGTTCCTTGGAAAATTCCAGGAACTGGAAGCAGTCTCTTCAATTTGTAACCTTCGATGTTCATGTTGTAGATTGTTAATTTCACTCAATATTCAATCCTTCGGTTGTGTTTTTTCGCATTTAGAGCTAAATGGGTGGGGCTACTCTGTCAGAAGTCTAAGTCCTAGTGTTTTTCAGGAGCCCGTCTTGTTTCTGAAACCGACGTCATCCTACTTGGAAAATGGAGGAACAATCGAAGTCCCACACAACGTGGATTCTCTACATCATGAGGTCGAGTTGGCAGTGGTGATCGGGAAGAAGGCTCGTGATGTGCCTGAGTATTGTGCTATGGATTATGTTGGAGGTAATGCTCTCTCTCTCGTGAAATGCCCACTTACATTTTTATAACCTTACGCTGTTGATGTTTTAAAGAGAATTCTGAGAACATCATTTGTGATCGGGTTCAATGTCATCTAAGACATCCCTGATGAAAAGGGCAATATGATCATTAGTGTTATTCTATACAGCAATATATGCTTGTTCTTTATCTGTTTGCCATTATCTAAAATGTGAATTACATTTTGGCGTATCAGGTTATGCCCTCGCACTAGATATGACTGCGAGGGCCCTCCAATCTGCTGCAAAGGTGAGCTTTTCCGTTCTTTCTTTCCTGTTGGGTGTAAATTAAAGTTGTAGATAATGAACTGAGTGGATAACAACTACTTGTTCAAATGTATGAGCCAGCGAGTGGGTGAGGGAGAGAGATTGGTTATAAGCTCATCTCATTTGCTTGTGGTGAATATCAATATGAAAGAATGTTGATTAGGTAGGAGTAGGACATCTTGTAGATTTTATCAAGCAATAAGTTTTTGGTTCGAGTTCAGCAACGTCTCAAATCAGTCATAACGTTGATGGATTTTACCCTATTATTTATGAACAAGCAAATATAGTTTCCTAGTCTATGGTTTTGTATGACTTTCTTTCTAATTCGTGAAATGGTGAGGTTGATGGAGTAAATCACTGTATGAAGTGTATTTAAGCCTAGAAGATTCCATTGGACAATAAGAAATTTTTCTATCCATCTACTTGTCCTTTTTTTCTTTTTATGCCCCAAACATATACATATTCACTTGGCTGGATGCAAAATCTGATGTTTCTTTGAAAAGAAAAGAATGGGGATATTGAGATTTACGGCCTTTTCATTTGTGTATGTGTTCTTGTATCTTTATCCTCATTTAAGATTTACTGAAATGTGAAAGTTTGTTATTCTTTTTATCCAATTATTTATGTGATTTCTTTTTCTTATTTGTTAGTCTGCAGGTCTTCCATGGAGTTTGGCTAAAGGGCAGGATACTTTCACACCAATTAGTTCTGTTGTAAGGAATAGTATACCTTTAATGCTTCTTTTATGCTAAAAGACAGACATATAGCAAAAGGTAGTTCACTTTAGAAATTTGGGAGAAGTAAAGAGCTTCAAATCTATCAGTACAAGGTTCAGCCATTGATGGCCTTTATAATTTAATATGGCCTATACCTGCACGTGTGATTTGAGAGTAGCACATCACTTTTTCTGTGAAAGAAGTAGAATAACTTGCATGCAAGTAGTTCTTTTGGTCTTCCATTTACTTATACACAGCCTATTTCAAGGGGAATCAAAGTAAACTAAAATGCTTCTAGTAGTGAAATACCCCTAGACCTTTCTATCTCAGCAAATTTACTTGTATATATAAGCCATATTCTTAAAGCATAGTACTGTCTGTCTGATTCAACATTCATTGTGTGCAGTTGCCCAAGACTGCGGTGCCAGACCCCCATGATATAGAATTATGGTTAAAGGTTTGAGCTATTTATACTTTATCCGCTCATATCGCTGAATTCTGACCCTTTCAATGTGCAATGGTTACATGACACATTGGTAACTCCAAAGTGACTGGAGAAAAATGGTTGCTGCAGGTAGATGATGAAATACGGCAGAAAGGCTCAACCAAGGACATGATTTTTAAGATACCATTTCTAATTAGCCACATAAGCTCCGTCTTTACACTCTTTGAAGGAGATGTGATACTTACTGGTACTTCCTCTGCCATATTAATTTTGTGCAATACATTAGATTATGAAGCAGAACAGTGTCTTGAATTGTTTTATACCCCTTGAGGCCATTAATGACACCGTTATTGGCACACCATTGGCCAGATCTTCGTTAACATAGTTTATGTCTGGTGCAGGCACTCCCCCCGGTGTTGGTCCTGTGAAGCCAGGTCAGAAGGTTACTGCAGGCATTACAGGCGTTGTTGACACACACTTCAATGTTGAGAAAAGAAAAGGGACCGGTAATCCTTGATTTGGGGTCATCATTATTCATTACCCCTTGTGGTTTTATTTTTAGACTTGACGCAGCAGGAGTTCTGATGCTTAGAATAAGAAAAAGTACAGAAAAGCAACATAAAAACTGTTGAATTATTAGGAGTATGTAAGGCGATAAGTCACTTGTCTGTTCGTATTCTATTTGTGGATATTGAATCGGTACAATGAATCGAAGTGGTACTGTTGTTTCTAGGCCAACGTATTTGCGTATCTTTCTCTACAAACCATCTACAGATTAAATTGGAATTCATATTTTTAGATTTAAATGTAAAATTAAAAATGTTATTCTCTGTTATATTCATACAAGAAGGATAAGTACATACTCAGATTGTCGGGTATTTGTTTTTATCAGGAAAGCCTGAGTATGCTGCGTCGTACACTTCAAATGATAATATGACAATGATGGCTCTTTAAACAGGGGATCCAAATTGACCTCAATTTTCATGTTTTATAAATAATATTTATCTTATTTTTAATATAAAATCTAATTAAGGAGTTAATTTTAATTTTAAATATAATATTTATTTTTTATATTTAAATTTTCTAAAGATAGATTGTAATATGTGATATATTTGTAAGAAAAATGATTGTTCACACTCCAACCCAACACTGCTATATGTTTGAAGTGGTCAAAACATGTTGCAATTCCATCACATTGGAAACTACTACCAAAGCAAAAGCAAAGTGCAATGAAGATATGATTGATTAATGAGAAAAGGTTGTTTGAGGCAAAAAGAAAAAAAGAAGAAGGACACCAAGAGGGAAAATTTGGAAGTTGGTAGGAAAGTTTAGCTCAATATTATTTATTTTATTTGGGAATGAAACATGAAACATGAAACATGAAACGGAGCCAAGAGGCTTAGTAAAATATGCGATACACTACAACACACCATGCTCTTTCTTGGTTGACGCAGCCAAGTGGTGGTTTGATCAAAGTCTTTTACCCCTGCCGTGACGCACACACCACAACCCTAGTGCATTTGAAACTTACTTCATACCCGACTTTACCTTTCTTTCGTTTTATTTTTGATATAAAAACTATTTAATTAATTTAAATAAATTAAAAAATTAGATAAACTAATTAATTATACTAAATACAACTTGA
Source organism: Leucaena leucocephala (assembly GCA_037074615.1). Taxonomy (NCBI): domain Eukaryota; kingdom Viridiplantae; phylum Streptophyta; class Magnoliopsida; order Fabales; family Fabaceae; genus Leucaena; species Leucaena leucocephala. Next base: position 4,695,623 of record CM073535.1, on the reverse strand, counting down.
TTTCTTTATGTATCAATTTATAAATTAAATAAATTAGATTTTTAAAAAATAATAAATATAAAAAATAAGGTTGATTGAAATATTACCATAATCAACCCCGATTATTAACTCAGAAAAGTAATTCACAAATATTGGTTCTTTTTTTTACATTTAACCTTTTATTTTCATAGTAATATACTATGTCTCCTCCGTATTCTATCAGCTCTATGGATCGGCCACTAATTAAACTTTGGCTTTTGTGAAGTGAAAACTAGAAAGCTGTTGCAAAAATGAATCTTTTGTCAATAGATTCAACAGTCATTCATACGATTTCCCTTTTTAATCTCCACCTTTGATCTCTACTGTTGTGTTGACTTTGGTCTTCAACTTTGAGACTTGAGACATAGCAAAACCAAATTAGGTCATTTGAACCAAACCGCGTGACCATACCAGAGAATCATGCTCCTTAATATCAGCCTAAGCTTCTCCCCCATATATCTCAACCCTCTCCCCCATCTCCCCATTCCCATCCAACTCAACAATGGCCGCCAATAATCATCCCAATCCCAATCCCAATCCCAATCCCTTCAACGCCAAAGGCTATGAACTCACCACCAACGTCCTCCTCACCATCACCGTCGTCCTGTTCTTCCTCATCATTCTATTGATTTCCCTTCACTTCTATGCCCGCTGGTACCTCCGCCGTGCTCGCCTTCGTCACCGCCAGCGCCGCCGTTCATATCTCGTCTTCTACGTCGACTCCTTCACCTCCGACTCCCTCCCACCCGTCGGTCTCGACCCCTCTGTCATTCAGTCTCTCCCTGTCTTCGTTTACTCTGCCAACTCCGATCCCGTGGAATGCGCTGTGTGCTTGTCCCATTTCCAAGATAACGAATCGGGTCGGGTTTTGCCCAAATGCAACCACACTTTTCACGTCGAATGCATCGACATGTGGTTCCAGTCCCACTCAACTTGTCCGCTCTGTAGATCTTTGGTTGAACTCGTCCAGCCCGGGGGCCAACCCGGTCCGGAAGTGGTGCTCGATATGTGCGAACCGGTTTCGAGTTCAGGGTGTCATCAGGATGGAGAAGAAGAGAACCGAAGCGGGCGGACGCTCTGTTCTTCGTCGTCTTCGATTGGGCTAAGGCGAAAGCCGTCGTCCGTGGGTGTGGCAATTGACGTGCCATTTAGCAGAAGCTTGGGGAGAGAGGCGGAGGGGTCGACGACGTCGTGTAGATCCCCGGGGGGTCGTATGCTATCTTTCAAGAGAATACTGAGCAGAGAGAGAAAACCAAGTACTTCGTCTTCATCTTCGGAAAATTGTGGCGTTGGTTGCAGCTCCGTGACCGAGATATAGAAGAGTCAGTGAGTTGACTCGGATACACAGGGTAATCATAGAGTGTAATCAGTGAGTTGATAAGGATGTCTGATACGATTTATACAAAAAAAATTATACCGGCCACCTAAGTTCATATGAAATTACGAATTTTGTATATATGAATGTGGTATGGTATATGATTTCTTTTTTTTGTTTGCTAATGTGTTCTAGTTTCCTTTTCTTTTTAGTTTTCCTATTTTTTAAATTAAATTTGTAAATTGAAATTAATGAAAGGCAAGTGCTGTGAATTGTGATCATAAAATGGGAATGAGTCCAGGACGCACCAATCCAAAAGGGGGCCTCCAACCCACTTTTCTATATTTTTTGTAATCAATTACAATTTGTCCCCTTTCATCTCAAATGGACCATATGAGCATGATCACATTTTAACGCATTCACACTTGCAAAGCCCTCCTTGCTTATTACCCAATTATTTTCATATGATTCAACCAAGAATGATTTGATATCATTATTAATGTACAGGAGCTTTACTTAGATTGAATCCTGATTTTGTTTCAAAAGTATTGAATCACTCATGTTCAACGTGTTTGGCAAAACCCCAAAATCAAATAAAAAAAATGCTTTTTGTGCAATTTGAACAAAATTTCTTTTACATACTTATTTCATACAGCGCAAAATGACTTGAAATGAACTAATCATGTAGTGTTGACTAAATAAACATATAGCTCTTCATAAAATGGCAGGGGGAACAAGTTTCTGGCTTAATCAAGCTGACGCGTAAGAATTATCATTACATTGAAAAAGAATACATATGGGGTTACAAGGTCAAATCAGTACATAGATATATTAATATATTCACAGGGATCTAGCAATACAAATTGCAGAACGAGAGCCGTTAGTATTTAGTGAAGCCCTGCACTGCAATGATTTCATACACTAATATACTTGAATCAAAATCAATGATGTTGGCCATGGGAATCATCAAGCTGCAAATTGTGAGAGCGTCACCCTGCAGAATGTAAGTTAATTGGTTCAACATATTGAGACCTTCGTCTCCTCTTCCCTTCTGGAGTGCACCTTATGGAACTTGACTTGGCTAGCTTCACAGAGAACTTACAATTTGATGATGGAGGCAACAGGCCCCTTTTCGATGATGAATCGGTGTTGGGAGAATTCTCCCTTGCAGTTTTGCTCTTTTTCCCTTTCGTAAATGCCTTTTTGGTTGGAGACTTAGCTCTCTTTTTTGTCAAAGGCATCTGTGCGTTATCAAGTTTCTTGTAATGATTTAGGAGCCTAACATGAAAAGGATTCACGCCTGTGTGACACACAGATTTGCCATCATCTCCACTTCTTTCTATATGTACGTCTCCGTTGTTTACCTGAAATTTTATAAAGTTCAAAAGATATCTGGATTGGCTCCTATGTGTAGTAACCACGGTCGGGGCAAGAAACATACCAGCTGAAGTAAAGCAGAAAAACTTCGAGCCACATCATACTCCTTTTGCCCCTTGACCACCACATCAGAAAAGGACAAGACGCTGTTTTCTTGTTCATCAAATGAAAGTTTGTCCAGAATCCTCTCCCCGTAGTCATGGATATCAAATGGTGGATGTAATTCCTGTCAGGCAAATTAATTCAAATCAACTTGAAGCACAGTAAACTTTGAAGAGAGAAGCAAAGGATGAGATGAACATTAAACAGAGGGTATCAAAGAGGATTACTCACCTGTTCTTCCAAGTTGTGCTCAATTCTTTGTTTCCATGTAGAAACCCGAGCAGCCATTTCAGTTTGCTTCTCGGTCTTAGCTATGCTAGCCAGGAGAGAATCCTACATGATGCACCATTGGTTATGTAATCATCAAAGCAAAAAATTGACCGTGTCAGGAAAACAAGCAACTCGGACTTGTCCCGACGGTTTCTCTCAGGTCCTCGCATTATTTCACATAAGTTCTTCAACAGAGCTACAAAAGATAGGAAGAAATTTTTTTGGAAAATAAAAATCTTGATACTGAGTGAAAAATAACTGGCACTCTTACCAGGTGAGAACGACAAAGATCTTCCAGACTTGACTGAGAATTTGGATATTCATTACCTAAGGCCTCATCAACGTCAACATAAGCATCGCCATTGTCATGCTGTAAAAAATCAAGTAGATAAGCTTATAAGGAAATTTCCATCTGGAGCATGTGACAATAAAATTACTGGTCTCCAAACCTCTTTACTGCAACCAGGAATATCTTCATCCATATTGACATTCTCTGGAACTTCTAGATCAGGGTTCTCACTATCATATGAATTGTCGTCATTGTAATTTTCAGGATTCGGAAATGTGCCACCAATTTCATCCCCACCATTAATAAGTGATTGCCTTAGCTGTAACTCATTCATCAAACATTATAGACTGTCATAAGATGGAAGAAGGTAAACAGAGAATAGATGAGAAAGTACCTTTTCATACAATGGAGGTGATGAGCTACCCTTTTGTTGTTTGTTTGCATAGCGTCGACTCTCCCATATGTTCATGAGATCTGGATTGATAGGACCATGCAATTTTGCAGGTGGAAACAAGGAACTTATAGATACTCGCCTGTTTAAATTGACTCCTTTGCTTTTAAAAGCTTTCACTGCATAAACATAATGGGGATAATAATGATATGTCTAATCATTTAATAAGGATAATGCAAGTTAATAAAGGGATAGAGGGAGAGGAGAAACCTTTGCTAAAGGGCTTCACTCTCAGATTGCCTGGTTCATGAGGATTTAAAGGCTTCCACGGATCATCCTCATCATCGCTTGAACTGTTTGAGTGATATGCATCCCATCCATCATCCGCATGAAGTCCAACGTTGCAGTTATCAAAACCAGCAGAAGCAGGAGAATTGATTGGAATGTTATCAGCATCAAATCTGCAATTAGGTTGAGGAGTAGCGTTGGGATTAACATGCTGACTCTTTGCAGCAGAATTTTTATGTGCACTTCCTCCTCTGGGAGAATGAAAGCTTTTACGATATGAGCTCCCTCTGTAGGCACTATTTTTCTCTGTCTCTGCTTTGTTGCCCCCCAGATACTCATCAAGTGCAACAGCATCTGAAGTGTCCAAAAGAATAAAATCACGATACAAGTCTGTGGTGGCTAGCTGCAAACACGCATCATATCATCAGTAAATAAAGTGAAGTATAGCAATGCTTCCTTGTGTAAACAACTGGAAGCAACCATGGTACCAGATAAGACTCCAATTCCCCACCATCACCGGTAGCATCCAGGCAGTCACCTTCAAGAACAACTAGATTTGCAGGAGGCTTTACAAAGTGATTCAAATTGACTTCTTTGGCTGGTGTACTATCTAAGGAAATATTTTCTTCCACTGTAATACAACAACAATTTACAGATGATATAGTAAGACCTGGCAACATCAATATAGAAGATAACTGTTTTAATGCTATTAATGCAGGATGGGAAAAATATAGACATCAACAAATACAAAAAAAATGATGACAAAAAGGAAGAAGCCTGAAATATCGACACCCTCAATAATTATTTGTTCTCAAGAAACCATGAAACCAAAAGGCAATTTAAACCATATACCAGCAATCTCATGTTCAATTGCAATATCATTCAGCTTACATCTTGGTTAATACTAGAGATCTGACGTAACAAACAATTCTTCATAATAATATCAATCCCCTTGTGCCATGTTCACGTTTGAGAATTTCTCAATATTCTACATCGAAAATGTTACCTGGGATGTCATCTAAGCACCAAAATTGATCATTTTCTTCATCGGCAACAGATGGTACACCATTTTCTTCAGGTTGGACTGATGGCCCTGGCCCATCTAATTGATCCTGCAGTCTGCCCAAAAACGATATTTGTCAGATCAAATAGTATACATTTTGCACAAAATGAAACCTAGTACAGTCAAGCCACTAGGTATAGTCTAAGAAAATCCAGCCAGCTGTAGCTTGTTTCTATCTTTTCATTCGGAAAACTTTGAAACTCCCCTCTTGGGATGCATGAGGCTAAGATATTCACATTTCATTGCACAAAAAATCAAGATATGTGATACCTAAGCACCTGGATTGACACGATAATTGAAACGGAACATAAAAGAAAAGCTTGTACAAAATGTCGCTTCTAGCATGGTATTAATATCGTAAATTTCCAGGATTGAAGCGCATAATTTTCTTTTCTCTTGACCTTCAGTTTGATGTAAAGCTAAAGCCGATGGTTAAGTAACAGGCAAGAGAAAACCCGAGACTTTAACAAAAAAAATAAACCTTTTCTGAGAAAGAAACTCTAAAGCCCGCAACACCAATGTGTAAAGATATTCCACCTTCCGACTGTACACCTGTATTGATCCCTGAAGCAGCAGAGCAGCTACAATTACCAAGAAACAGCGAATTCAGATGAGCATATAGAAGAAAAGGAGGAAAACAAAATTTGAATGATATTGGTCGAACCTTCAGCAAAATTTACGGAAATGTGACCTTCCTCCTCCACCCCAGTGATCTCACCGGAGCAAATTTTCAGTAAATACTCCTCAAGTTTCTTGGCGAGGTTGACTTCCCAGTTAGATTCGAGGTCACGCTCTGCGTGAACCGAGTGGAACCCGCCACCACTGCTTCCCGGTTCCGACGCGTCCTTGGTCATATCCTCCGAAATAAAAACCTAGGGTTTCAAGTTTCTGGTAAGAAATTGTAAGCGCTGAAACAGTAAAATCAGGGTTTTCGAATTTCCCAGAATTGGGAAGTGGGTATTGTGAGTTCACAAATCTGAAGCTTCTGTTATCCACGGGGCATTGCAGCAACGCCAGGCAGCAGGGAGGATGGGGGCACGAGAGGGAGAGGGAGAGGGAGAGAGTTTTTTCAAAAATTGCCAATCACCATTTTCCCGCTTGTTTTGATAATATAAAGAAATCAAAGTCGATTTTTTTTTTTTGGTATGAGAGAGGATTTAACACCCAGTAACAAGCTTTATCAAATACGGAGAATAGGAACTTAAAATTGATGTGATAGTCAACCCATCTTTCACTAGAGTATCTGTCACTTTATTCTATTATCTGGAAATATGGTTAACCTGAATTTCCCATGGAAGAAGTAGTAAGTTATGTATTTTAAAAGAGCAAAAGACTTCAGCATGAATACCCTGATTAGTAATCATTTGCACAACATTCTTCGCATCTGTCTCTAGGATAATATTCTTAAACCCTATATTCCATGCCAGAGTAAGCCCTTTATATATAACTCATTGTTCCACTTCAATGACAGTGCAGGGTCCCAATTTAGTCGAAAACCTAGCCACCCAAACTCCTGATTTTTCTATCAAAGTCGATTTTTTCATAGAAAAATCAAAGTCAATTATGAGTTCGGCCCAAAACAAAATAATGTTGGGCCTTATCCTTAATTGGGCCACATATTCATAAAAGTCATTGGGTTGTCCATTGCCCCAACCAATCTTCTTTAGTTCGCTTTAGGCATCTGTTTCTTTCTTGATATTAGGATATGAAAAATGAGTAACTTATTATGAATTTTATATTATCTATGTATAATTAAATTTAATAAATTTAAATTCAAATTAATCCCTAAATTCCCTAAAATAGAAAGCACACCTGGTGGGCTCTAACGCCTTATCCATTAGGCCACAGTTGCTGGCTTGTCCATGTTGATATTTACATTATCATAACAAATAACACAGGCTAAAACTTCATTTGAGTTCCAACAATTTGTATACTTTTTTCCTATTAAATATTAAAACAATATCGACATGAAATATTAATTGTATATGAAATCACACTATTATAACGTTATCCATATCCTATTTTTATTAAATTTGGGAAAATGTGTACAATTTTCTATAAATTCTGAAGTCATCAAATTGGACATGATCAAATTCTGTTCAATTGGACAACAAATTGAACAGATGACTCCGAACGCCTATATATATAAATGAATGAATATTTATTAATCATCCGCAGTTGGCTATAGTGATTAGAGAGACGTAACAAGAATTAACATTGAAAAAATCTATATTATTTGATCATAAAAGAGCATAAGCTCATTACAAAGACCTCAAAACTCTTGGGATTATTTCATGAAAGAGACCCAAGTTATACGTACTCTCTCTTTACTTGGTGGGGGATCAACATCCCTTACACCTTAAAACGCTCATAATGGACCCTTTATATATTAGAGTCTACAACTATAGAACTAATGAAAATCTAGTTAATCAATTTGCTGGTACGGCCATGGGGCCAACGGCGTAGGGAATCCCCGAGGCAGAGATCCAGGAATCATCTTCAGCGTTAGTTGCATTGCGGAATTCATAGAAATTGTGAGGATAGTAATTTGCAGCTTCAGCAGAAGTGATCGTCTTCACGCCGGGCCATTTCACTCTGTGAGAGGTATCGGAGCCGGGACCTTTGTTGTTGTACTCGTCGAAGATGGAGGTCATGTGATAGATGCTACCCATCCACGACATGTAACCTTCGGGAGCGAAGAAGCCGTCGATAAAAGAATCCATGATAATCACCTTGGCGTATGCCCTCCATGGTCGTCCAAGGTATGCCGGCTTCTTCGCTGGGTCGGAGAGGTAGAGAGGGTCGGCCACGAAGCGGCAGCTCTGGAACACCATGGCGCTGGGGCTGTTGCTCACGTCGCGGCCACTGGCTGAGACGATGCAGCTCTGGGCGCTTAATGGTGGCCTGACGATCAAAGTGCAGTTCTGGAAGACCATATCGGCGTCGCCGAAGATGAAGTCGATTGTGCCGGAGATTTGGCAGTCGCGGTAGAACTGGCGGTGGGACTGGGCGTAGAGGGTGTCTTGGTACCCGTCCATGTGGCAGTTGTAGAAGATGGCTTTATCTGCTGTTACTCGGAGCGCCACGGCTTGGTGCTTACTTGCTCCGGCAGTGTTCTCGAACCCCACGTGCATGGCCGTGAAGAAAGGAGCATTCACAGCTGTAATTTCACAAGTCAGGTTTAGAGATCGTTCTAAGTAAGAATAACTTTATTGGAGGGCTTGCATGTTGAGATGGAGAAGGAAATTATTAATAACTTACCGAATGTTGCGGTGTTGTAAGTTTGGACGCCGTCGATAAAGTTGAGACTGCCGGTGAATCTGGTGGCGGTGGGACCATCTCCAACGATGGTGATATAACTGGATGTCTTGGGAATGTTCACAATCTCCTTATACAAGCCGGCCTTAACGTAAATCACAAAGGGTTTAGTATTTTTCCGCGGAACAGTTTTAAGAGCGTCGCCGAGTGTTTTGAACTGCCCACTTCCGTCTTGAGCCACAACAGCATCGGGCTTAACATTGGCGGCACCAGCTGCGGCCGCGGCGAGGAGGTGACGATGTTGGCTACCACTTACCCAGGACGGGGAGCTCTCGAGGATCTTCCGACTGGAGCCGGAGGTGTTGTTATCGGCAGGAGCTTGCTGCTGGCCGCCGCCGAAGCCGAAACCGACGAATCCAAAGGCTTGGGCGACGTCGGAGAGGCCAGAGATAATGTCCAAAGCGTTCTTGCTGAGCACGAGGGAGGTGTTCAACACCCTGGCCATTGTCTCGGCGGCGTGAGTGGTGGTGTTCTCGAAGCCGTCCAAGCAGGTGCGTTGGTGGGAGATGGTGCCTCCGAGCCACACCTTAACATCATAAGCGTATTCACCGAGCTTGCTTATATCGAACTGGTCGACGCTATCGATGGAGTTCCTAACGTCGTCAATGGCGTAGTCGAGCACCTCGTGGCAGATTTCCATGGCCTGCTTGGTCATGTTGTCCTTGGCAAGCTCTTGGAAGAGGGTGGAGTTGTCGATGAACTTCTTGAACTCCTTGGCGGCGGCGTGGAAGGTGGCTTTGATCTGTTCTTTAACGTCGGTGGTGCGGTTGGATGCTTTCGCGAGGCTGCGCTGGCAGGTTTCTTTGTATTGGGTTGAACTGCAAAGCATGTCCACGTTCTTTTGAGACACCGAAAAATGACCGTGATCCTCCTCGGACGACGCGACCGCTATCATGGCCACTAGGAGGATCCCAGATAACCAAATAACAGCGATCTTCTCCTTCCTTTCATGTTCGCTGTAACCCATATTGTTGCCCTTGATTCTACCAAGTAGATGTATGTATTTGTAGTAAATATATATATGAAGAGACAGCGAAGAGGGTTGTTCTGCATCTGCCGTTGGGAGTGGGCTGATTTATATGGAACGCGACTCTGAAACTCAGTTTTGTTTGGGAGCGAAATGCGAGGACGACCTCTCCTGAAATAGAGTGCGCTCTAATTTGGGAAGCTCCTCTTTAGTTATTTTATTTCTAAATTTGACATACAAATAATGGATGAGCTATTTTTGGCACCCATATGTTGATGAGCTTTGGATTGATAGGCATGAAATTTTGCAGGTGGAAACAAGTAACTTATAGATATATGTAATTTACTCATATCCTAAATATAATAACTATATAAAAATTTATTTTAATTTTAAATATAAAATTTTAATCTATTTTATCTTTTTAAATTATAATTTTTATTTTAAAATATTCTTATATAATTGTACGTACAAAAATAGATGTCCTTATATTAATAAATGGAGTTAATAACATAAATTAAAGGGAATAGTAAAAATGATAGGTGTAATCATGTAATAATACAAGGGTATAAGGCAAGGTTTTTTTTCAAAACATAAGTAGTTAATTATATTTGAGATAATCTCAAATATTAAATATTGACATTTCTTTCACATTAAAGGGCAATTAGTAAGGGTCTATTTGGCATAAGGGAAATGGATGAGAGGGGAAATTATAATGAGTTCAATTTTTTTAAAAAAAAATGGAGAGGTGAGATTAAATTTTTAATTAATTTTTCTTACTCTTTTATATTACATTTTTTATTAAAATTTTATAATACTATTTATCCATTTTTTTAAAATTAAACCCATTAAAATTTCCTACTGGGGCGTGTATAGAAGTCATTGGGCTGTCGTCCCAAACAGTCTTCATTTGTTTTCTTTAGGCCGTCCGTTTGTTGATATTAGGCTATGAAAAATGAGTTACGCTACTTATTATTTTGAACAGTGTGATTTATTATGAATTTTTTATATATATATTAATGTTGAATTTGCATCAAATAACATAGCTAATAAAGAAGGCTAAAACTTCATTTGAGTTCCATAAATTTATATACCTTTTTCTTTCAAATATAAATTCATCAATATATAGTTTGAATCATCATACTCTATGGCACTTTTTCATTCTTTCAATAATTTTCACACATTTTATTAACTTCTATGCAGATTTCTTTGGTTTCTTTTTAAATATTTTTCTTCATATTTTAGTAAGTTCAAGTGTTGGCACAATTTGTTTTGTAAAATATTCTGAAGTTATCATCTATTTAATTTTCCAAAAACAAATAAAAGCCCACGTCTCGTATAAATTATTAGTTCAACATCTTCTTCTCACTCCTCATGCATACATTTTGTTTTTGTTACTTCAATTTAATTATAAGCACATACTTTAATTTATATCTAACATTTGTCTGTATAGAAAAAATGGCTTACATTTGTAGCTAGGTGCAGGTATAGGTCGCGCTCAGAGTAGAAAATAACATTGCACTTCATGTACTTTTGGCCATGAAACAAATACTGCATCCATAATCAGTTCTAATTAATTAATAAATTAGGAAAAATAGGGGTTTGTGTGAATAATTTTTCAAATTATTTCAATAAATTGTGCGTAGGTGGAATATGAGTTTTAGATTATCTAACACTAGGGTTGTTCACAATACCCATAGCACAGTCCGCCCGCCCGAGCCCGCAAAAAATTGTTCAACCTGTCCCTAAAAAAGTTACCCAAAATATATTTGGCAGGGTCGGGCCGGGCCAAGTGTCGGGCAGGGCAGGGCAGCCCTGCCCATTTGACCCGGCCCTATATATATATATTTATTATTTTTTTAATTTTTTTCTTAACTTATTTTATTTGTAATTTTACACTTTTCACTTTAGCTGACAACTCTCCTTGCTCATTTTTAAAATATTAAACATAACTTTTATATTTATATAGATACCAAAGTTGTTCATCTGCTTTACTTGCCAAATATTCGATTTTTGTTGTTGCAATAACGCTACAAATATCCGACCTCTACATATTTCAATATTTCTTTTTTATATAAGCAATAGACTTTAAGACTTTAATTACTATCTTTTTATTATCTTATTCTTAGTGAATTATATATATTATTTAACTTTTGAATACATAAATATGATATTATTTTATAAGTTAATGATTGCGAATTTTTTTCTCACAATATGAGCAGAACATCACAATTTGAGCATGCCCAACCCAAAATAGTTAGGGCTTTTATCGGGTAGGGTCGAGCATCGGGTTGTAAAATACAACCCATACTTTTTTTGGGTAGGGCACCGGGCAGGGGGGTTGCCCTGCCTAGCCCTGCCCATGCACAACCCTATCTAACAGAAGTGATTATCCCCTTGGATAAAGCATATTCTTTCCAATTAGATTGAGCATAATGTAAGTCTGTAAGATGTAAGAACATATAACTAACCAAAAAAATGAAGTTAGAGAAGAGAGGAAGACTATATGATTTGTTTGTTGCTTTTTTATAAGAAAGGGATTATCATCCACAATATTATCTTATATATACTCCTTCAATCCTTAATATATATAATATATTTAATTAATTTAATTAGATTAAGTAAGTTAGTTAATATGATATATTTTTTCTAAAATACTCTAATCATTTTCTTTAATTCTCTTCCTCAGTCTCTCACTTATTGTCGAGAGCATCAATAAAGATAATTTTAAAAAAATTATAAATATAGAAAATATCATTTATATTTATGATTAAAATTAACTTCCTAATTATGTCATATATTAAGGAGTTGAGGAGTATAATGAATAAGAATGAGGTTAGTAAATATTAACTCATAATAATTTGCAAGTCACCAAATTAAAATAATTCCTTTTGGGAATAATAATCACTCATACAAAATATCCAACAAAATGAACCCAAGAATTTAACCAAGCAGCTAGTATGCACCACTGGTCAAATTGGATATCACAATACAACAGATGACTCAGACGCCTACTTACCCTCTATAAATCCATACATGTAAAATGAATATACATCAATTAATTATATGATTTGACGATTCCGTTGAAGCGTGATTAAATTAATCAATTTGGTACGGCCATGGGGCCAACGGAGTAGGGAATCCCAGCGGCAGAGATCCAGGAATCGTCTTCAGAAGAAGTGGCGTTGCGGAAATCATAGAACTTTTGAGGGTAGTAATTTGAAGCTTGAGTTGCAGTGATCGCTTTCACGCCGGGCCATTTCACTCTGTGAGAGTTATCGGCGCCGGGACCTTTGTTGTTGTATTCATTGAAGACGGAGGTCAAGTGATAGATGCTACCCATCCACGACAAGTAACCTTCGGGTGCGAAGATCCCGTCGATCTGAGAATCCATGATCACCACCTTGGCATATGCCCTCCATGGTCGTCCAAGGTATGCTGGCTTCTGCGCTTTGTCGGAGAGGAAGAGCGGATCGGCGGTGAAGCGGCAGCTCTGGAACACCATGGCGCTGGGGCTGTTGATCACATCTCGGCCACTGGCGGAGACGATGCAGTTCTGGTTGCTTAAAGCTGGCCTGACGACCAAAGTGCAGTTTTGGAAGATCATGTCGGCGTCGCCGAAGATGAAGTCGATAGTGCCGGAGATGACGCAGTCACGGTAGAACTGGCGGTGGGACTGTGCGTAGAGTGTGTCTTGGTACCCGTCCATTTGGCAGTTGTAGAAGACGGCTTTATCTGCTGTTACTCGGAGCGCCACAGCCTGATGCTTAATTGCTCCGGCTGAGTTCTCGAACCCTACGTGCATGGCCGTGAAGTAAGGAGCATTCACGCCTGCAAATTCACAAGGTAATTTTTAGATCAATATTTTAGGTAAGAATAATTTTATTGGATGACTTGCATGTTGAGATCAGGAAACTATTAACAACTTACCGAATGTTGCGGTTTTGTAAGTTTGGACGCCGTCGGCATAGTTGAGACTGCCGGTGAATCTGGTAACGGTGGGACCATCTCCGACGATGGTGACATAACTGGATGTCTTGGGAATGCTCACAATTTCCTTATATATGCCGGCCTTAACGTAAATGACATAGGGTTTCATATTTCCCTTCGGAACATTTTTAAGAGCGTCGGTGAGTGTTGTGAACTGGCCATTTCCGTCTTGAGACACAACAGCGTCGGGCTTAACATTGGCGGCACCGGCTGCGGCTGCAGCGAGGAGATGACGGTGTTGGCTATCACTTACCCACGACGGCAGACTCTCGAGAAGCTTCCGACTGGAGGTGTTTTCATGCCCATGTGCTTGCAGGTCCCCGTTGTTGTTATCGCCATGACCTTGCTGGCCTCCGGTGTGGCTATCTCCATGAGCTTGATGTGGGCTGCCGGTGTTGTTATCGCCATGAGTTATCTGCATGCCGCCGCCGCTGAACCCTCCGAAGCCGACGAATCCGAAGGCTTGGGCGATGTCGGAGAGGCCAGAGATAATGTCCAAAGAGTTCATGCTGAGCTCGAGGGAGGTGTTCAAAACCTTGGACATGGTCTCAGCGGCGTGAGTGGTGGTGTTCTCGAAACCATCCAAGCAGGTGCGCTGGTGGGAGATAGTGCCTCCGAGCCAAACTTTAACGTCGTAAGCGTATTCGCCGAGCTTGCTTATATGGAACTGTTCGACGCTATTGATGGAGTTCCTAACGTCGTCGATGGCGTAATCGAGCACCTCGTGGCAGATTTCCATGGCCTGTTTGGTCATGTTGTCCTTGGCAAGCTCGTCGAAGAGGGTGGAGTTGTCGATGAACTTCTTGAACTCCTTGGCGGCGGCGTGGAAGGCGGTTTTGATGAGTTCTTTAACGTCGGTGGTGCCATTGATTGCCTTAGTTGAGAGGCTGCGCTTGCAGGTTTCTTTGTATTGGGCAGAACTACAAAGCATTTCCACGTCCTTTTGAGAGGCGGAAATCTGTTTCTTCTCACCGTGATCGTCCTCGGACGCAACGGCATCGTAGGCGTCGTTGGCACCGGATAGACCTACGCCTACAGCGGCCACCATGGCCACAAGGAGGATACCAGATACGGAAATAGCAGCAATCTTTTTCTTCCTTTCGTGTTCATTGTTACCCATATTTATTGTTGCCTATTCTACTAGTGAAGTTAGAGATAGTATATTCAATATATATGAAGAGATACCAACAATAAGTGTATAAGTTAAAATATTGTTGGTACTCTCTTTTGGAGCAGTTTTATGAAAGGCCGAAGCTGGTCCTTCTCTGCTGTTGGGTCTCCTTTGAAGGTGAGATTTATATAGAACGCTTCTCTTCTGAACATCAATTTGGTTTGTGCAGCGAAATGCGAGGAAGACCTCTCGTCAAACTGAGGGTCTTAATTTGGGAACCTGGTGTACGGATGATTATTATTTCTAAATTTGGCATAAAAGTCCATGTTGCCTGCAAATATATGAAGTCATTTACTATTTTTGGTCCATTTTAAAGCCTATTTTGGGATGCTAGATTTAGTAATTAAAAAAAGAAGAAGAAGAGAAGAGAAAAATCCAATAATAGGATTTATGTGTCTATATCTAATGATGACTATATAATTAAAAATCAACAGAAAGTTAGATTACTTACCTGATCAAATTCTCTATAAAGTGTGCATGAGCCCCACGAACGATCTAATTTAAGAAAAAATGCTATATTATTTGGATGGAAAAAAATAAGTTCAGCCCCAAGTATTTTTCCAAATACCTTTAGTACCTTAAACTATTTTGTGGTTCATTCCGTACCATAAAATATTTTGTGACGCAATTAATTTTACCTATAAATTATTAATATTTTAGGAAAAATTTATTCTTAAAATATTTTTTAAGATATCCTTTTAATTAATAAATATGTATCTAATACCCTAAAGTATTATTTTAGTAATAATTTTAAGGTGTTAGCATATTTAAAAAAATACTTTAAGATGCTTAATGAACTATAAATACTTTAGGGTGTTAGACATAGTTAAAAAAAATTATAAAATATTTTAAGATAATCGGAAGCATTAAAGAAAATACTACTCGGTGGTAGGTAAATCTTAACCCAAAAATAAACAAATAGCCGATGTCAGGGGAGGAGTCAAGGAGTGAAAGAAAGAGCCGTGGCTCATAAATTACATAAAAGCTTTCTTCAAATGTGGAAATTAGCAGTTACTCGCTAGATTATTCAATTAACCAGGTCTTGTAATACGATCTAAATAAGCAAAATCCAACAAGAATCCATTACTGTAAAAATAATATACACGTATGTATTGTATATATATTGGGTACACATGCCAAATCATATAAACTATAACATGCTGTTTCTAGAGGAAGAACCTTAATATACGTGCACGTAGATATTTATATTTTGGGATCTAGGTATATAAAGTAAAAAAAAAAAAAAAACTAAGGAAGAATCAATCAAAGAAAAAGCACGTCTTATATTTTATACTGGTGGGTCCGAGGATAGGCGAAGAGCCACTTCCTTGCTTCCCCTATAAATAGTGTAGCTAGCTATCGCAGCTTCTTGCAAAACCAAATTAAACCAGGTTGATATATATACAGCAGAAGCTTGAGATTGGTGAATCCATGGCGTCATCATCAGATCTTGTGAAGATTGGAAGAGAAGGGTTTGGTCTGATAGACACGTGCAAGTGCAACAGAAAAGAATACGCTTGTTACTACACCACCAATAAGGAAGAGACACCAGTAGTGACGATGAATCACAGAGAAGCAGCTCGGAAATACCAAGGAGTTAACGTGGAGCAGCGTTATTATTATATGGCTGAGCCTAAGCCTAAGCCAAAGAGCCGTTGGAGTGTCTTCTTCCAAGCATTCAAACTCTGAACCATCTTCTCTGCTTCTCTGTGTCGCTTGGTGGTTTAATTACAGTTTCTTATGAATAACACGCACACGCAAAAACAGCTGGTGCTGCTTGTAACTTATGTTAGAGTCTTTGCATGATGCTACTGATTCATGTGTATGAATAAGTGTGTAGAATTTTGTTCAACAACTTGAGTAACTCGGTACTCCTTTTAAACACGAGTGTCATTCTTGAGTTCTGTTGTATTTCTCATCTTTTTAAACACGAATGAGGGATAAGAAAGGTAATTATGATATTTTAAAAAAATTATATTAATTAACTTAATTAATTTTATTAATATAATTAAATTAATTAAATATGTTATATATTAAGAAGTGGAAGAATATGTTTGATGATATGGTTGTCATTGAAGATTGAAGTTATATAAAACTTTCTATAAGTGATCATTACTATAAGATTATTGAATTTAAGTTATACACTTAAATAGTTATTCTAATTGTAGTGTTGTTTTCCTTATCTTTTCAAATCAGAACAATAGGTTAGAGTGAGAATCAAGCATTTAATATTGTAGCCGCCTGAGCATGGTCATTGGGCAAAGACAATCATTTCAATATTATTTATTACAATCATTTATAAAGGCGCTTCAAATAATCTTAATCAAACGAGCAGAGGGTAAATTTCTATAACAAAATAAAAGCCAAGAACCATATAACTATCAGTGTTTAAAGGAAAAAAAATTGTGATTTCTAATTTGCTATTGTAGTTTTTTTTGTCCAATAACTATTACAGTGTTTGGAAATCATATAAATTTGAATGATGTGGGGAGAAGTTTCACATTGATAAAGTTGGATTAAGAAAGAGATATATAATTACGTGAAAAAGATCCATACACTCCGGTATTTTAAGATTTTAGGTTAAAATCTTAACCTAAAAATCTGATGCATGGATGTAATAATAGCTTTAGTTAATTGTAATTAATGAATATTATACAACGTATTATGCAGCAAAAGATGCCCAATCCAAACATATAAACTGGAAAAATGATGTAATTTCAAGAATAAAACTTTTGAATGGATCCATATATTAATATATTGGAACCTATAGCTATATAAATTAAAAAAATCCTAGGAAATCATCAAGCAAAGTAATGCCCCGCCTTATTAAATACCAAAACACCATATGATGTCATAAAGAAAAAGGTTATTTAAATCAATTTTTACATTTGAAGCATCATATCTAAAAAGTGACAAGAAAAATAAAGAGTATATACATGAGTTTATTGTAATCCTAGTTAAATAGTCTTAAGTTATTTAGACATAACTGATAAGTCCAAGCCATATTCAATTTTACCGGTCAGTTCATCAGAATTCAGGAGAGGAAACTAATTACGGCTTGATCTCTTAAACTTTTGGGAATTTATAAACCTTGATAAAACTTGAGTTTATGTGCAACTACTGTTAAACCCTTGGAAATATTGACTAAAATTCGTTTTTTAATCGTATCTCTGATATTTTAATTAATTAAAATTTACAAATTCTACACAAGATCATATTGAATAGCTTCCATATTTAATTGCTTAGCGCCACCCCAAGCAATAGGGAAAAGAGAGGGGGTATCAGGTCATATACAAGATTCACTTCAATCGCATCTTTAATTTCTTAGTTCTCTTTACTGTCATCTCTGCGACGGATTAGCGACGAACTAGCGACAGATTTTAGCGACGAAATACTTTCGACGAATGAGTGACGGAAATTAGCGGCGGAATGTGTTCCATCACTAATATCTGTCTCTAAACTGGAATAAGTTATCCTTGAGCTTTGCGATAGAATTAGAGACAGATTTATAACAGAAATTAGGGATGGCATTTAGCGATAGAATAAAGTACGTCGCTGATCCGTGGCTAATTCCATTTTGCGATGGAAATTAGCGACAGAACACATTCCGTCACAAATCCGTCTCAAGATCCATCGAAATGTTAGGGACGGATTTACGACGAAAATGTGTTCCATCTCCAAGTTCCGTCACTAATTCCCTATTTTTTTTTGCATAAATTAAGATTCACTTCACATATATATTATATTGATCATTCTAGGGTGATAAGATTTTTTCTAGCAAAGCTGCACTTCGATCATTTAACTTTACACAAAAAAAAACAGCTTTCCACAAAATTATATTTTAGTCCCATGATTTTATAAAGTGGAATTTTTTTAATAAATTACAAGGAGTGTGATTTTTTTTCGGCAATGAAATATTTGAAGTTAATTGAAGTTTTTGGTTCGTCGTGCCATGAACTAATTAATTAACTTGATTATCTTCCGGGAGCTATCGTCTCCACTCTCCATTTCTTGCCATCTCTTGCAAAATGTTTGGTGTTAGATTTATCTAAAGATAAGAAAGTGATCCAAATTAAAAAATAGTAAAAGATCAAAGTGGAGACTTTATATATATATATATATAAATATATTAATTATAATATCTAATAACTTTTTGTGCCGATCCTTTACCCGACTTTTGCCACTTGGCTTTAATTAAATTGTTTACATGCAACTTACTTGTGCATACTATATATAAATTAATCATCACAAAAAAAAACACAGAATACGAATCACATCTAATAATTTTTAAGAATAACATAAATCACTTATTATTTAATTATCTGCCTAACTGATACATTGGCCTGCTAGTGCACCAGTTTAAGAATATTCAAAATATTATTGGACTCATCAAAGTGGATTGAGAATGATAATTTAGCTACCTTCTCTTTACTGATACCAACCATGCCCATATATATATATATATATATATATATATAAATATATATATGCTTCTTTTCCTTTCCCTTTTTTTTTTTGTACATACCCCTAATATCCAACTTATCTCATGTTCAATTAGAGGATTTATCGGGGACTTAGACTAATTCAGATCAAGTCGGATAGTGCTCTTCTGGTAGCAAGTAAAATATTTTTAGCTCATCATGACAAATATGAAATATCACATACTGCTCAGTTTGTTTAATTTTTAACAGATATTTATAGTTACTTATGATCCATTTCTCTGTTAAGATCATGCATGTATATAGTTAATTAATTAATTAAATTTTCCCTTCAATAATAAATAGCAAATAAACTACGTTAAGCCCTAGAATACTCATGACAAATATCACACACTGCTCAGTATATTTAAATTTCTATAAAAAAAATGCTTGCACTTGTTTCTTATAATTATTATTGTAAGAGCATTTTATCGAAACGCCAAAAATTACATCACTGTGTTTACCTCAGCAAGAAATTGTCACGTTCAAGGGAACTGTTATATACATTAATAGTTAATACTGGCTAGGTGTGACTAATATTCTAAAGTAGGCCTCTTCCTTATAAAAGCTAAAGTTAATTAAGATAGATGCTTGAAAGGAGAAAGTGATAAACCAAATAATGCATATATTGAATCATATATTCCTCACCAAACGAGGCTTTCAAAGATAAATCTTGGAAAGAATTATATTCCCACTCATTCTTTATTTCTTTTTGGGTTAGAGTGAATTACACTAAAGTTCAAAACCACCTAATTGATTCCAACCCATAAAAATATTCTCGTACGTGTCTCATGGAGGACCTTAGCTCGATCATAGTAAAAATAACAAACAGAATGCTAACAAATTAATTAATTAGCCAGAAAAAAATAAGTACACTTAACAATAGAAGATTGGATGTATTTTTTTGATATTTTTTTTATACATTAACTATTTTTTGAAAATAGTTTTACTTAGTTATAACTATTTTTATATGAAGAATAAAATAATCATTTTCTTTTTTCGAATTTAAAATAAATATGATCTTCCATAGACACATTTAAAATCCATATATAATATAAAATCTATAAAAAATTGTATTATCTATAAATTATAAATGATATAGCTTACATTAAACTCTGTACAAAGTACAGGCTTCTTAATTATTATAATCTAGTATTGAAATTAAAAATCATGTGTGCGTGTGTTAAAAATTGAGCTTCCTGGACAAAGATTATAAACTAAAGGCAGGTTTATATTACGTACGTGTGTGTACGCTGTGTATTAAGGAAGTTGAGAACAATATTGAAATAAGAAACGTGTCGCACATGATTAAATAAAATATTTGAAGACGTTATAGTATAATTTATTTCTTTTAACTAAATTAATTACCAGATACGGACAAAATAAAGGTAATAATAATCATGTGGAGGACTGGCCACATCATTCAATTAGAAACTTTCTATAAAGGAGCTTTGAGATTATCTTAAATTCTTAATTTCTATCCAATTCCGTCCATTTTGGTGATAAACGAGAATATATTCCGATCCGTCCCTTAATCAAGGTTATGAATTAAGAACATAAAAGAATAAAGCAAAAAGGAAATCAAATTAATATCACGAGAACATAGTTATGAAAAATATTCTGGTGGGTTATAAGCTAAAGTAAGTCTATAAAAGGGGATTCATCTTCTTGTTCATTTTCAAGCAAAGAAAACCACCACATAAGATTTCTGAATAGCTAGGATCTGTGATCGAGCTTCATCAATGGCAGACCTGAGACAGATCGGTTTAGAAGGATTCTATCTGATAGAGAAGTGCTACGGGCAAGGCGGCCGACGAGGACGACGGGGCGGGGTTCAGGCAGAAGCGGCAGTTCCGAGGAGGCAAGGACGGAGCAGGGAGGATGAAATGGAAGCAGAGCCTTGTATTAATAGCAGAGAAGCTGCTTCTATGTATGGAGGCACCAACGTTGTCAACTACACTACTACTTCTTCCAAGGGAAAACCTCAAACTTATCGTTGGGGCAAATCATATTACTGAAACAAAAACTAAAACCCTGTGTGTGTTTTTGAACTAGCTAGTCTCATGTAGTAAGTAGCTCGAAGACCTGCACAAATATTTATGTGCCAACGTCTTCTGCAGCTTAATTAGGGCTTTTGTGTGTGTCTGTGTGTATATATGTACTGTACTGTAGCTAGTTTGTGCATGCCGACCAAGAAGTGGATCGTGGAAATAAAGTCGGTTTAATGTTTTAGTAAATGGTGTTTACATTAATGTTTAATTATCTCTACAAACTTTCCCCGTTACTAATTAATTAATGTCACCTCTTCATATATGATCAGATGAAGTGCCCTATGTAATAATTTGATTCAATATTTTAAATTAAATATATGATATATATGTGTGTATAATTCGAGTACATATGTCCCTTATTATAGTATAGACTCGCTCAACAATAAAGGTGAAGACTATAAGTATAAAATAGATCTTATATTAAGGACATATTTAGATTAATTTTTACAGAAGAACTTATAAAAAAAATAATTTTAAAGTGTTTTTGAATAACCTCTTATGGAGAAGAGTTTATAGAAAAAAAATAATTTTGAATAAATTAATATTTGGATGGTTATTATCATAATAACTTTTATGACTGATAAATTAATAGAAAGGATATGAGATAAAAAAAAATTTATACACGAGTAATTATTGTTCATCATCATCCCCAGCATAACCAAGGACCATATCTAAATCCTCCTCCCTCCCAGGGACAATGCCTCATCTCTCCTCTTTCCTCCACCATCATTATCCATCTTATAGATCCCTCTTCCATCGTCAAGAACCCACTAACTCTTCCTTCTTCACCTCCAGCGAACGCTGGCAACAATGGAGGAGAGACCAGAAGTGATGATTGGGACGACGGATGATAGACGCATAGTAGAAGTGACAATTAGAACGGTAGACAGTAGAAGAAGAATAGGGTGTGCAACAACGACAAAAGAAAGGGGAGAGAAAATAGAAAAAATATGGACAAAATAGTTAATGGACAATCTATAAATTATTTTCCTCTTCTATAAATTATTTCTATGAATTTATCTAAAACTATAGTTTGATCCATAAACTATTTTGGATAAATAGAAATGTTTATTTTTGATATTTTTCAAATTATAATTTAAGATAAAAGTTCTTTTAAAACTATAGTTTAAGGGAAAATCAAACACACAAAACAATAAAAAGAAGCAGGAACAAATATTTAGGAGATACGTATCGACTTTAAAACTAAATCGCAAAGCTGAAAATTATTTGGGGAGTGAGGAAAAATAGAAAACAAATTGAAGTACAAAAATGCTAATGTCCTTTAGTCTTATGTTTGATTTTGACAAGATCAATACGATGTAGCCACTTGGAGTTACCTTAATGAGGGAGCATAATTAAGGTGTCATGAGTCTCACGTAAAATTAATTGGAACTTGTAATTAATTAGTCCTTTCGAACAACTCTATGTTTCTTATTTTTGTAATTCTAGAAATACTGTTTTAAAATATGATAATAATGTTTAGCTAATATGTTGATAAATATTCATCCCTTACGATTGGTTTTAGGTATTCTAAGCTAATGAAATATATACGAAACAGTTATGATTATTGTCACTGAAAATTAGAGCCTTCCAACTTTACATTATATAGTGGCAATAAAAACACCATTTTATATGATTTTTTTAATTTAAATTTACCCCTTGTAAACTATTGAACAAAAATTTTGTCAATCTATATAAAATTAACTACCCCGAAACCTAAAAATAAATCTACTAAAATTTCGGACAATTTTTAAAAATAGAATTAATAAAAGAAGACTAGAAGAATTGCATTGATAACTTTTGCAAAGAAATAGAACTGGATTCCCTTGCGAATAAGATTCTTCAAGTCAGCCTTTTTCAGGTGCGTGAAGACTAAAAAAATTGAATTGAAAATAAATCGTTGTCATGGAGAAGGACGGTTCAATATTTTCCAGAATCCATGAACGTTGCTTATCTGAACCCAGATTTGGACCCTTCATTATTGCGGTACAGAAGAACTTAACCATTAATTTTGGCAGTTAAGCATATATTCCCCACAGGAACCTTCATTTTCAGCATAATTTCAAAAATGATCATGTTTAATAAGGAATATATTCTGTGTCCTAATCAAGCTTAATGAAAAGCCTAATGAGAAAACTAAAGGTATGGTCAACAAAAGATCACCACAGTCATATTAATTGATCATTTTATCTTCACTTTCTCTGATCAAAATTCTGCACAAAAATATTGATATTTGATACTATATATACTTATAAAATTGATCAGTGAAGAGTTATTGCTGCATGATCATAATTACTTCCATTAATTAATATACGTAATGATCCTAAGACTATGAGCTTTGGAAAAAAATTCACATTTTCACTCATCAAGTACCCCCATAAGTAAATCAAGTAAATAATAATAATTATAATTCCTTTTATTTATAGTATGTTAAATTATTAGACAAAAAAATAGTACGTTCAATTAGAGTATGTGTATTTAGTGATAAATTTAAAATTTTAAACCTTAGAAAATGGGTATTTTGAGTGAAAGTAAAGTATTATACTTTTAATCTTAAAAACTTTGAAGAGGAAATTTAAAAGGTTTTGAGGGACAATTATAAGATTCATGAATTATTTGGAGCCAGACTATAGCTTCAGGAGGGTTTAAAATATAATTTCAAACATTTATTTAAATACAAATTTGCTTCAGAAACGAGAAGTACCGTCTAAAATTGTAGACAATTTTTTCCTCAAATAATTTTTGTAATACAGTTTTGTTAATTAAATTACCAGAATCTATCATCTTGTGATAGTGAAATGCACTAACAATATTCTCATTGAGAAAGACACATTTTACTGAACAAAACGAATGTCTAGAGAAAACAAACATAGAATTATTTTTTATATTACATAGAACGCCAATAATTGACATTAAAATTACACTTTTGTCCCTGTTGAAGAATTAATATAATGAGAAAAGGGTAGGAATTGGGTAATTACCGAATTATTTAGATGAATCACAGCTTTAAGACTGGATATATAGTTTGAATTGAAAAGAATCTCTTACCACACAATTAATAATCGACACGAATCAATGGTAGCTGAGGATGACCAAACTTGGCCAAGCATTTTGGATTAGCTCTTCATAATGCCCACATTAATAATGTGAATTAGTGAATATATTCGCTGGATTAATAAGAGCTTATCAATAAACCGAAGAAATTAACCCACATAATCATTAAAGAGTCTATATTACTTTACAAGAACCTTCCTTCCCCAAATTCCAATTGATCGATGTGAGAATATTGGAAAAAGAATATTATTCAAACAAATAATAATTTGGCGTTTTAATCTATCTACTCTTGATTATTTTGTGAAATTTGTATATATATGGCAATAATTAATGAAGTTTACTAGTTTTAATGTAAGGTTCTGCCTAAAAGCGTGGGTCAACATATCCGCTTAGGTGGAGTGGAACAGTCATACTCTAATTCGTTTGGAACAAAGACCATAATCAAATATTGAGGACTGCTTTTACTGTTCCTTTTGCTCTTCTATATGTGTTTCTGAAACTTGATGATTCCTTTCAGATTATATCAAACATATACAGTAACTACGTCATGCCACTAACGTAAGATCAGGTAAATAAACACAATAAGTCAAACAAGTCCAATATTATGGATTCCTACAAATTATATGTTGATTTTATGAACGGAAAGAAGGGGCTCCAGATGCCAGCAAGATAAATAATATTCTTGGCTTCCTCCTAAAGAAGCACTTTGGATATATGTCTATATAAGGTGACTCATGCTTCTTACTTTGAAGCAAGAAACCAGATAACATTTTACTCTCTGATTCAACATGCATATGGAACTTCGAGTAGAGCCGAGGAAGATGGTTTTCGAAGGATTTAGTGTGATAGACAGATACAAGGAGGACGCATTCCCTAAAAGGAAAGGAAGTTGGGTGGTTCAAGTACCCAATGATGAAATGGACCACCATCCTATTATCGTTCTCAACTACCGAACCAAGAAAACACCACAGGCTCGTCGTGGTTGCTGTAGATTTTAAATTCAATGTGGCTCTGTATTTCAATTCAGTAAACATGTTGGTCGACTCTTGTATTATATATATAATGTCCTTCAATAAATAATTACATGTGAGTTAATTACGGGTTAGTGTTAAATGGAGCGCTTTTCTTAAGAGTTTATACTTCTTTTTTACAGAAAAAAATTAAGAGTTTTAATTGTATCCAATGAGGTTAATTGATTTTTACACAATTCGCTCAAAAATCATCTTGTAAATTGAAACAGGGGAGCACTTTATATATATATATATATATATATATATTCAAATATTGTTAGATGTAATTGAAGATAACTCTGTCAAAGTTATTTTTTCTATTTACATATATTTAAATTTAAGATTTTATACTTATATAGCTAAAACTCCTTCCACTAGAACTAATACATATTGGTAAAGGGAGTACTTATGAGTTTTAGTTGTAAATTAATTGAAACTCTCTCAGTATTTACAACTATCTAGTTTGTCACCTTTCAACTGGATTAATTATCTCGGAATATAATTCAACATTGTCATTAAATTAAAATTTTAGGACATAGACCTCATGTATATGAGGAAAAAAAAAAGAAGAAGAAGTCAGTTTTGAAACAAGATTAATTATTAGGCCGACCTAATCTCGAACATATTTTTAAATTAAATATATAAGAAAAGAAGAAAGTTCTATGTATCTGCCCTACTCGACATTGTTCCCTTTTCCTTTTGATCATATCGTTTGAACAAGAGCATATCATCATTTCTCAAGAATGAAAAGAACGACAAAAAAAAAAAATTCAACATCCTTGCGGAAAAAAGACTGAATCACCATCTAATGATGCGACGCTCCAACTTACATATATTCAAATTTGATATTACAACAATCGATAATCAAATCAGGACTGTGGATTTGGCTTTTTTTTAAAAAAAAAAAACAAAGAAAGGAAAAGAGTTAAGATGGTCACGGAAGTTAAGAACTACTGGTTAGGAGTTTAAATAAAATGTTCGGTCATTTTCTAAATAAGTATAATACAGATGTGAAATTAGGACTGAAATTAAACTCTGAAAGTGCGATGAAATGGAATCTGATATCGTATTAGATTTCATCCTTGAAATTAGTCGGTCTTGAGTAAATTTGTTTACATGAGATTAAAACTTAAAAAAGCTAAACCTATTATTATAGGCAGAACTGGGAATATAGAACATTGCTACCTACGATGATTGATTCCATGCCTAAAGAAAATTAAGATTCTTTCAATGCATGCATAATCCAGAAAATGTTGGATTATTCCTCCTAGTCCTAAAGAACCAGTCTCTTCTGAGTCTATTTAAGCGAAGTCATGCTTCTTCCTTCAAAGCACGAAAGCAGATAGTTAAACACACATATCGTTATCCAGCTAGCCCCTTAACTCTCTTGAGAAATGGCACCACCTTCTTCTTCAGAGCAGAGGCTGAAAAATATAGGTTTGGAGGGTTTTGGTCTGATAGACGAGTTCTATGGAAGAAGCGGAAGGACAAGTAATAATGGGAAGAACAAGAATTCTGCTGTGTTCTTCCTCAGTAAAACAGACGACGGTGCTGCTCGCTGTGGTGGTTTCAGTGTTGGGGGTGATCCAAAGCCTAAACCACCACCAACTCGTTGGTGTAGATTTCACTTCAAACCTTAAGCCCTAATCAACCGAACACTTTCTACGCACCTTCGTCATCTTCAACTATCTAGGTCTACTATAAGCTGCTACGTACTCGTGTTATGGTCTTATAAATATATAGTTATGTATGTATGTGTGTGTGTATGTATGAAGCAGCTAGCTAGGTCTGCTTCATGGAAGCTGTTATATATATATATATATATATATATATATATATATATTTTCATGTATGTATGTATGTATGTATGTATGTATGTATGTATGTATGTATGTATGTATGTATGTATGTATGTATGTATGTATGTATGTATGTATGTATGTATGTATGTATGTATGTATGTATGTATGTATGTATGTATGTATGTATGTATGTATGTATGTATGTATGTATCTAACAAGCAGCTCAGAGACTTCCAAATGTGAAGGTCTTCTGTATCTGAGGAGGACCGCTTCTATACATATATGTAATCAGTACCATCTTGTGGTTGGGTGCTGTAATTATTATATATATATATATATATATATATATATATCTACAAGCTAGTTAATATAATTGCCAAGGGTGTTCTCATTTTACATATGTTTGATTGGTTTGGTAAATTCTATTTTATAAATTTGTTTGGTAATTAAAATTGTAATAAATTATATATGGACAAAGTCACCATCCTCAAAATTAATATTTTTTCTAATAGCAAGAGATCGAGCATCTGAAAATCTTGAAGTAATGAATTCATATACCACCTCTTCTTTAGCAAGGCTCTATTTTTAATTAAACGCGGAGTTTCCCCACTTATTCCCATATCAAAGCAAGTCCGGTCACACTTGACTTGCCAATAATATTTCTAGGTGAATCCTAAATGTACTTCCACATTTCCCCTGTTCTAATTAAAGACGCCAACCTGCTTAGCCTAACTTTAGTAGCCTCGCTAGTTTTATCTAAATGTTGCCTTGAATCTACTTAAGAGGAGAAAATTACACTTCTTTGTACTTTTCTCAAGAACAAAAAAGTTAAGAGGAAGTTGAGATGGGGGAGATAGGTGAAGCCAGGTAAAGAGAACCTCCAAAGCTTCTTAATGATCCCATTTTCAATATCGATATTTTTCCATTGGTATTTTAATTTATTTTTATCTTAATAATCCACTTTGCGACTCTTTCTTTTTTATTATTTTTTGTGGAAAACCTGGCATGTACGTGATGCATAGGGCATATATTATATATACATACATCTTACTTCTTCCATACGATTGTACTCCCCAGTATTTATAGTTTTAAGTATACCCATCCTTAAAGAATCAGAATATATAATATGATAAATTGATTATTGAAGTGGGGTTGGAATATATCAATCTCTTAAAACAGTAATCTAGGATATGATAACACTAATTTTTTAAAATGCTTAACTAAAAGAATTAAAATAGAACTCGCCTTAAAGTACTAACTTTATTGATTTCTAGGAATAATAATTTCAAATTGATTTTTATTATTCAAAGTATGCGAAAGCTAACTTATATATGCATTAGTATCCCACACTACGATATATAAAATACCAAAAAAAATGGAAAGTAACATTGTGTAAAGGTTTCCTTATACCACAATAATTGTATGTGGTATCTGTTCCTAGTTAAAGGAGAAAAGTCGGTTCAATTTTTTGACGAACAAGTGGATAAAAATGATTCTTTAAACCAATAATCTAGAATATTCTTGATTATATGGTAAAGGAAAATCAGTCTGGGTTTCAATAGAAGGGGATTTAATAATCTTCTTAAATACTTTCGAGGCAAAGAAGGCAATTACAGATAAGAACAAAATTAAGAAAAGTCGTATATTTCATTATCTGTTAGATTTTCCTGTTAGATAAGCTTCAAGTGGGGCTATTTCCTGTAACTTGTAGACTACTCTGGTGTTGTATATTTATGTACGTCTACTAGTTTTATGTGAAGATCGATTAGGTGAAAGTAAAGGAAATTAAATTCTTTTAAAAGGTTTAATTATCCCTAACTAACAACTTGCGGAAGATATGTATAATGGGCCCTAATATTAGATCTTAATTAATTAGTAATAGTTAGCAACTAACGTTTTTTTTTCTAATTGTTCCTTTTTGTTTGGAGCAAATTAAAAACAATAGTCAAAATAAGGAGGGCCGTGAGACGACTGACGCGCAGGGTAATTAAGAACTGATTCGATTGTTCCTTTTGTTATTATTATGTTTCCGAAACTTATTCCTTTCAGATTATATCAAGCATATGCATGCAAGGTAACCCCGTCACGCCATTAACGTAAAATAAACATGACTCGTGAAACCAGATAGCACAGCCATT
Source organism: Leucaena leucocephala (assembly GCA_037074615.1). Taxonomy (NCBI): domain Eukaryota; kingdom Viridiplantae; phylum Streptophyta; class Magnoliopsida; order Fabales; family Fabaceae; genus Leucaena; species Leucaena leucocephala. The sequence goes on along the minus strand of CM073535.1, from coordinate 4,666,534 downwards.
TTTAATGTATGGCACTTGTTGTAGCAGAGCTCAAGAAGATGGGTTTCGAAGGATTTAGTGTGATGGATAAATACAAGGAGGACGCATTCCCTAAAAGAAAGGGCAATTGGGTGGTTCAAGTGCCCAATGATGAAATGACCACCCTCCTATTATCATTCTCAACTACACGACCAAGAGAAACTCACGAGTGGAAGTCGTAGAAATTGAGTTTCATCTTCTAGCTAGTTTAACTATATATATGGTTTTCTGTCTTATTGTCTTGCCCCTTCTCAGAATTTCTTGCTTTATCAATGGATAAATTTTAATTATTTGTTCTCGTTAATTACTAGCATATTCTTTAAGCAATTCCATTTCCAAGCTATCAAACAGGGCCTCATTTATACGATCTTCAAGATCAAGCGTAAATTGAATACTTTTATAGTATCTGTATTTTATTCTGCACCAATAAATGTAATCTAGTTAATGTACTTTAAGAGATTGAGTACATTTCATGATGTGCACAAATTTTATGGTTTTGCTTGATCTTATAGACATAGACCAAACTCCTCTTTAATAACATAAAAAAAGAAAAAAGAATCAAACAAGGCCTCACTTTTTATAATAAGATCATTTATTAGGCCTACCTAATCTGGAACTAATTATTTTAGATAGATGCACAAACTAAAGGTAATTGAGCGAGATAGTTAATTATTTTAGATAGATAATTAAAGAGTAGATGAAAGCTAAAGATAATGCTCAATAAGGTCATTAAGCGGGATCTCCTAGTCAATAACCTATCTAAAAATTTAATTTTTAATAAAGAATAATAGCGTTGTATGATCTATATAGTTGATCCTATTTAATAAGATAAAATTTATTGTTGTTGTTGCACAAACTAAAGGTAATTAAGACCCTACCAAGAAAAGGCAAAAGTTCTACGTATAATAATAGAGACAAGTTATGTTAACTTTTGAATATTGAATTCTCATTCGTAAGATGGAGACCACCACATGTTAATTAATCAAGCTATGTACTATAATAGAGACATATGGATTTAGAACTGAAAGTGCGATGACATAGAATCTAAAATTTTCTATATGACAATTAAACCATATACAGTCAATTAAAAAAACAGCTATATATATATATATATATGAAGAACTTAGAAATAAACATTGCTATACCTACCATAATTGACTGATTTTATATGCCGAATTAAAGAAATAGAGATTTTTTAACCCATAATAAGAAAAATAATATTCTTGGCCTCCTCTAATAATTAATAATAAGCTGCTACGTCGTATTCTCTTATTATGCTTTTATAGGTATAGTTATGTATCTATCAAGCATCCCAGAGACTTCCAAATGTGAAGGTTTCTTGTACTGTATAATTAAGTGAGGTTGAATAACTAATGATCCCAAATTCAATAGTTTATGCTTATTCACTCCTTCTAATTTTTTACAACCTCCTACTCATAGAAAAGTTTTTATGTCAACTAATTAATGATCTTGTTACCTAATGACATGAAAACTAATGGGAGATTATGAGTTTAATTCTACTTATAATTTTTTATTATTAGTTAATACATATAAGTTCTAAAGCACCTTATCTATCAATGATCAAGCAAATATCCTAATAATACCTTTATAAAAAAGACCGGAGTAAATAACAATTTATTTCTCAACATTGTTCCATTGGTAGACTTTTTTTCACCTGATGATCAATTCACTGTGATTTTTTAAAAAAGAAAAAGAAAAAACACTTGTCTGTACGTGGAGTGTGTGTGTGTCTAATACAAATCTTCCTGCTCCTATGTACACATCTGAAAAGAATCCCACAATCAGAATAATTGATGGAGGGTTGGAATGTATATACTTTTTTCTTAAATAAAAAATAAAGGATGGCACTAATTTATGTAAATACTGAATGCAGCCAAAAGAATTACAAAGGCATTGGATTATAAGTGTTTAAAGAGAGAGAGAGAGAGAGTTAGAAGGGGCATTGGATTCGCTAGTTTGCTTTATTTGTAGGGCATTTATCTGTTTCTCCGAAATTTCCTTTTCTACTGAAAGATTCCCAAATACATTATTATTCCCACTGATACAATATTTAAAGAATAAAGCGCATTTAAGAAATATTATTTGTATACAACTTCCTAAAAATCAGTAATCACACACCTTCAATATCCTTAAAGTTATCAAATAATAGTTCACTGGCAGAATCATATATGCGTGCGTGCCTAAAGAAGAGTGAGCTTCAATCATGTTATTAGAACATGAAATGATTATTTTAATCCATAATTAATTAAGAAATATTATTCTTGGTTCCACATAGCTAAAGAAATCACTCTATCTCTTCCCCTATTAAAGGAGGCCTGCACTCGTTATTTTTTTGAAGCAAGTTAAGAAAACATACATACATCAGAAGAACAAGCATCGATCAAGTTAGTTTTAGAGCTGTGATCTCACATCTATGGCGACACCGGCAGATCTGAGGAAGATTGGTATGGAAGGGTTGGCACTGATAGACAAGTACTATGGTCATCATCAATATCAATTTATTACGAGGGATCATCATCAAGACCTTTTCATCTTTAATATAGTTAAAGATAGGGGAATCGGATAATGTTGAATTAAATGCCTACCCAATATAGGACAAAAGAAAATTATTATATGATGAATATCTTGGGGCCACCAAATAATTATTTAAATTATATCTAATATAAATGCAGAGATATATTTGTATATCTGTAGATGTCTCATATATAATGCATATCCGATCCCTATACCAAATTAAAGCGCACTTATTAGAGACAATCTCTTTCCAGATCTTCTGTCTTTTCTGCTCCTTCATATATGCAACGTTTCACTTCCTTAGAAATATTCTTTAAAGAGAAATGATATAATTAAAAGAAAAATTGAATGTTAAATTTTAACATAATAAAGAAAAACTCAAGAGCATAAAGCTCCGAACAAATAGTGAAATTAATGATACCACAAACATTGTATATGGTCTATGTTCGTTCCTTCAATTTTTGGACAAGTGGAAAGAAAGAAATTAATGATTCTGTTTGCAAACCAATAGTGAAGAAATATTATTGATTATTATATGCTAAAGCAAGTAGAAGGGGACCTGACCTTGTTACCTTGCCAAATAAGAAGCCAGAAGATAAATAAAAACAATTAAAGAAAAAGGAAATATTCTGGGAATTGAATTTCCCCAATAACTTTAATGTTTGGTACATTTCTCTCTCCATCTCAACTTTAGTATTTTAACACATAATTGAGAAATATTCTTGGTACTGGTGGGATGGTCCAACTCTCCAACTCACTTGACTCAAAAGAAAAATATGGGTAAGTGGAATGGCCTTTTTAATTTATTTTAATGTTAAAATAACACCCTGCAGCTCCGCCCCTTTATGTTATATAGTGGTACAATTGATTGAATGATAGTTAGTATCCTCATAATTAATTTTAATTCTAAATATAATTTTTATTATATTTATTAATTTTTTTAAAATTATCATTATTAATACTCCTTTAATATAATAACTAAATAAAATATGGAGGAAAAGAGTTAAGGTATTTTAACTTAATAAATTTGTTTTGTGTTCTTTATTACTGCAATATTTTGTGTTCAAACAAGAGTTACTATATATTTTAAGAAATTGAGGTTGGATATAAGGATTTAGTTGAAGACATTTTTTTTTTTGATAAAAGTGAGGCTATAGCCAAATCTAATTGATTTTTCAAATAAAAAGGGCAAATAGTATGAATCGAAGATTTAGAAAATTATTCTTTTGTTAAAGCATCTACCATTTTATTCTTCTCTCTCAAAATATATGTTAAATATACCTCCCACGATCTACTAATCAGCTAGTTGATCTGTATAATGAGCAAGTTTCCTAACTGATTATTGTTATCCCTTTTCAACATTTCAATAAGTACTTTAGAGTCTGATTCGATGATTAGTTTTTTATAACCATGACCCCATGCAATTGTGAGTCATTTAAAGATAGTCCACTGTTCCATTTCTAACGCACTACATGATCTAATAAAATGAGCAAATCCTATCACCTAATTGCCTATATGAAGACTAAGTTGTGTGGTATAAGTAACGTATGGCCAGGTGACGTAATCAAGTAGTGGGCCAAATATTGGGCCGGACTTTGGCCCAACCCATGTCAGATAAAGGAATATCTCTTGGCTGCCTATAAAAGGAGCGTTGAAATTGTTCATTTTGAAGCCAAGAAACTATCAGAGAAAAAACAGAGTTGAGTTGTGGTTGATCCAACACACATCAATGGCGGCACCAGCAGATCTGAGGAAGATAGGCCTCGAAGGTTTCGCACTGATAGACAAGTACTATGGTCCCCAGAGAAGGGGCAACGTCGTCGTTTATGGACAAATCATGCAACAAACACCTCTCAATCCTAATGATGCTGCACCTTCCATCCTGCTTCCAAAGGCAACCAAACCTCCAATTCAAACCACCCGTTGGGGTAGATTCCTTAAATCTTAATCCCTCCAAGCACCTTCATTTTGATTATATATATGTATGTATGTATGTAGCTAGCAAAATGAGCTTGCAGGCCTGCAATTATATTTATGTCTGCATGGGTCATGGTCTTCTGCAGCTTTATTACCAGTATATATATATATGTATGTATGTATATATATCATGTAATTGTAATATATCCATGTCTCTCTGCAGTATGTATGTATGTGTATGAGGTGTTACTGGCCAGCTCTTACATATGTTTGGATGGGATGGGGATGGTCTTAATTAATATTACCTATCGTTCTTATTATAAAGACACTTTACATATTCTATAATATATTTTGTTTTAAGCACATTAATTTTTTTTTACCTTATATATCTAACTAATTACTCAGTCCAGTCCTTGTTATTATGAACTTCATGCATGTTTTATAATATTACATATTTTTCTCAAACATAATTTTTTTCCACATAATATACTGACTAGTTATAACATTTTTTTCACTAATCAACTAAACTCCTCTAGCTTATGATCTTTATTGAGGATAATTTTGAGATTTTATAATAAATAACTAATTTTAACTAACTATATAAAATAGTCAGTTAGAGTTTATAAAAAAGGAGTGGAGGGAGTATAAAATTTCATAACCACGTACACAACCAAACACCAATAGCTAATGAAATAACTAATTTTAACTAAGCTTTCTTAACTTGTATAAAGTAGTTAGTTGGAACTTGTAAAAATGACTAAAAGGAATATTTGTCCCATACAAAATCCTACTAGCTATGATCCTACTTACATTCTATAAATTGTTGGCATAAAGAAATCACGAACTGTCATAAAAAAAGAAGAAGAAGAAGAAGCCAAGCATGAACTTGTACTATAGTCTATTTGAATTGTTTAATTCCTTTACGTATTCCGGCCTTAAATAGGTCCTTTTCTTGCCATTTTTTATGGAAAATATACAGCATACACGGCATGGAAGTCCTTTCTACTCTTAAATTCAGGAAGATCAATTTCATCCTAATTAATTAACAGTTTGCTTAATCAATAATGCTGTGTTTAACCTCAAATAAGACCCATTTCTATTTCAAAAATCACGTATATGGATTCTATAAACATTATATATTTGTCATCCAAGAACCAGAATTTGTAAAACCAACAATTTGCCGCATCACTGAAATATCATCATAAATGAAACATGATTACGTGGCAGTCGTCATAATTAAGCATTAATTATTGCAGATAGAGTGTTTGACACTATATCGATATATATATATATATATATATATATATATGGAATCAGATTCAGTGGTGTTCGCTTTCAAGCGTTTCCTTGTGGGAGAAGAGTGGGATATTGGATTCTTCGCCAGTGTTCATCACGTTTGATTCTTATCTTCCCCGAATAACAAAAAACCCAGATGACGACGGGCACAGTTCGTTCTTAATTGCGGATGAATCTTAGCCACTTTTGAAGAAGATATATGTTCATGCAGGAGAATCAATATATGTTAGGCTTACTCGTCAAGCTTCCAACCCTACTGAAACATATCAAACATAATCTTATCAATAAATATCAATTAATGAAAAGTAATAACAACAGTACTTTCACTAACACTTTAGGAATAATCCCTACACTAATTAACTACTAAATAATCTTCTTTCTCCTTCTGTTCCTTTTTTTACTCATCCACTACTTATTCCCAGATTTCAAAGATTGATCACATCTGAAAACAATTACTCCACTAGATCGAGTAATATTATACACAAGCACGTACGCAGAGAAAGGAATAAGCCAGCTTATAAATTAGCTTAGTTTCTTTCCCAGACATTTCTTTTCTTTCGTTTTTTATATATGGTTATTTTCCTATCTCATATTCGAATATTGTTGGATCCAATTGAGGGGAGCTCTCTCAAATACGTTGTTTATAGTTACACGGATTTAAACTAAAACTCCTTACATTTGTACCATGGTCATTCCTTTTCTTTTTATGGGTACATTTCCTAGCCGTGCAGAACAACAAACCAAATTATCGAGTGTGTGTTATCTCAACCCAATCTCATCAAAGGCCTTCCAAATAGTTTTGCCATTTTCTTAATCCATGTAACAATGAATATAATATAAGAAAGTTACATATATATATAAAATGAGAAGATAGATGCGGTAAAAAAAAATCCCCCTCTCAAAGGCCACAGTTCATAATTAAGGTGTTTTAAACTGAACTATCGGATTTGTTGATTTGTCGGTTAAAAAAGCCCTTCCATTTTTTTTTAATGAGACGTGGTAACTCATATTAACTCATAATTAAGACAGTATATAAAGGTCAAAGATACAAAAAATGTTGTCTGAATTATGTGTTAATCTAGCTAACAAATAATCACAATGGTTAGTTAATTAACTTCTTTAAATGCAAAGTTTGAAATAATTAACTTTCTAGTCCCATCCATTGATGTGAATCATAGCACGAAAGGAAGAACAAAAAACATTTTCGCACTTATAATTAAACTTCTATATATTTATCTATTGCGACAATTTCTGTTGAGAATTCTATGTTATTCGATATATTGTCAATTAATCTAAATTTGAGCAACAATAGATCGATATAAAAAAAAAAAAAGTGAAAATTCTTCTATTGTAACTCTGTTTTTATTTAATTACTACTCCAGCTTGAATTACCAGAAATTTGTCTCTTGTTTCTGGTCTTCCCACTCCGTTTTATGTATTAAGTGGAACTAAATTAATTAATTACTAAGCATCATTTTATGTCCTCAACGTATAAAAAGATCGAACATTTTCCACGTGGCAGTTTAATTGCTTCCCTTTATCTTCTTTTCATCACCCACTTTTTTTGGAGTCTTATTAATTACTCATTTTTTTAACTTAATGATATGAAATGTAACTTTTTCCCTATAAATGGAAGTAATGGAATACAAATTATTGAGAGGAATCTTAAATTAAAGGACCAGTATCTAATCAACCGGGCCGAAGCTGTTTTTAGATTTAAAAGAATATAGGTAGGACATGTAATAAAGAAAAAAGAAACATTTTTTTTTCTTTGTAAGGAATTGGATCCATAAAGAAATGGGAACTAAATCCTTTATGTTTCTTTCTTTATAGCTGTTTTTCATTTGTAAAACCGAAAATAACCTATATTCTACTCACTAGGCTATTTAATATAAGCAATGAATAAGACAATTAACACACATTAAGAATATGATTATTTTACCAACAAGTTTGGTTGACGTAGTAAGTAAATAAGTGACATTATCCCTTCTTCTAAGAAACAGAATACAAATTTAAATATTAAAATTTAAATATAAATTTAAATATTAAAAAACGTACTTATTAGGAGATATGTAAATCTTTCTACTCATATTATACCTATGATAAAATAAAAAAGAAGCTTCGTTATACAATAAAAAAAGAAGAAGAAATAAAACAGATTCTTGCACGATTTGAAATGTACAAGTGATTTAATTGTAGTCACTCACATATTCACAATATTCGAACATGTGCAATTAATTAATCATTGACACACATTCAAATTATTCAATTTCACTTTTGTAAAGAAAAAAAATAGATCATGATCATATTCATTAGCTAGAAGGTGACAATTTTTTTTTTAAAGTTGAAATTCCAAAAGATATCCTCTTTTTTATGCCTTCAATATTCTACGTTCTCCTTGGTCCATCAAAGATATTAACCCATGCCCACAAATGTACATTCCAATAGATTTGTTGACTTGTTTGCAAATTCTTGTTGATAATGATATAGGAATTTCTTTAATTTCCCTCGTCTTGATTTTTTGGTCCGTAATTCAAAAACAAAATATTCTTGTTGATTCTTTTTTTGTGAGAAATACGAGAGTTATTAGCATGGTATTAAAATTCAACTCGATTAATCAGTCAAACTAGTAAACTATTGCACCAGACCTGTAATCAATCTGATCAAAAGTTTTAAATGGTGTTTAACGATTTTGAATTTTATATTTTTTAATTGTTGAGTGATGTATTTTGAGTTTTAAAAAATAATTTATCATATTTTTTGCTTTAATAACTATGTTTTGTTAGATTAAGTATTGCTTATATATGAATGCTTGACTTATGTGTGGACTAATATATTTTATTTAAATATTATTCTTTTCATGATTATATATGATTTTTTTTATATTTTTAATTAAATTATATTATTTTAATTAAGATTGAGTTCACTTCGATTAATCATGTTTGGATCGCCGGCTCTCGAATCACTTTTTGACCAATTCAATAACCGATTTTTAACTTACTTATACGAGTTTGTCTCAACTTGGGGTGTTATCCATGTTCCTATGCAAGGGAATTCCTTTAATTGCCCTAGTCTTTATTTTTTGGTACGTAGCTTGCACAACACGCACTGTACTTTTTCTTTAAAAAAATCGAAAACTACCATATGATGATCTTTATAAAAATTAAAAGAACTAGTGGAATTATTGTGTGAATTACATAATGGAAAAAATCCTTATATTCGAAGAACCCCTTTGATGGTGAGTTTCACTGCCCCTTTGGGTCCTAATTATCTCTTATTCCTCCATCGTTACAATTATTTAGAATCTTTTTGAAACCAAAGAGAAAAAATAAATATACAAAGCTAAATTAATGCCACATCCCCTGAGGAATCTCAATTTTATCAACAACAGCATCGTCACTGTTCCCTCATTTGACCCAAGATTTGACACCTCTTCTCTTGATTCTCTAATTACTGTTTCACTATATGCAAATCTGACTCACATGAATATAGAACTTATCCTTTTTAGCCCTAAAGTTCCCTACAAAGACTCATCAATTTGTTAGGTAAAATTGTTTCCCAGCTTCAATATCCATCCTATATTGTGTCCCAAATTATTTGATACCCCATCTAGAAACCGCAGTTACAATTAGACTGAGCCTTGTGCATTTGCTTCGAATCTATTTATCTACTCACATTTTGATTCTCAATAGCCAAATGCATAAAGCTCCCACTATGTGAAGTATGGAGAAGAATAGATATACACAATCTTACTTTTATAAGAGAATAAACTATTTACAAGATTTGAATTTGTGATTTTCAGATAATAAAAATCTTATTATTACTCTAAATCCCACACTCTTTTGACTCTCAACAATCTTCAAATGTCCAATGTATAAAACTCCTATAGGTGATATCTAGAGATGGATATATGTTTACAATTTTACTCCTATAAATGAAGAGATTATATCTAAGATTTGAATATATATGACTCCATTTTAGATGATAGCAACGTTGTCATTGCTCCGAATCTCACCCTCTCCTATCAACCTTGATCAGGAGATGGATAAATATACACAATCTATATTATTTTAGGATTTGAACCTATGACCTTTAAGTTATATGGTAGTAACTTGACCATTGTTCTGATGCTCATCCTCTTGTATCAAACGTGGTTAGGAGATGTACAGATATATATATAATCTAGATTGTTTCAGGATTTGAACTTATATCTTTAAGATATATGACAATAAAGTTACTATTTCTCCGAATCTCACCCACTTTTGATTCTCAACAATAATACTGCAAATTCAAGAGTATAAGTATGGTCCCACAATAAGGAATGTTACTGTATGTGTGCATTTGAGGTGGACCTCTATAAAATGGTCATGACCTTGCAATTTCTTTACTCAAAGCGAAGCAAAGCACCAGATCCTCTCATAGTTCTGTACGTTGGTGAGATTGTTTCAGAGAAAAGTAGCTAATTAATCAATGGCACCTCAGGTAGATATTGCGAAGATATTTGGTCGCCAGAAGAGTTGTGGGAACCCTCACCAGTCACCTCAAAATCTGTGCCAGTACAAGTTTTATCCAACCTACATGACTACCACTACAGTTATTCTGTTGAAATCAGATGATCATCTCATTAAATGCAATGAAGCTGCTTCAAGGTCCTTCAAACCAGATTGCAGAGCGGAGATGAACCACACAGGTTTGGTGGGTTAGTCACTGATGATCATGAATCTGATCTCATCGTCACCACCAAAATTTGTACACCTTTTTGTCTCAAACTAGTTATACGTAGTTAATAACCATATAGACTAGATCTTTTTCCCCCTTACCCCCTTTAAGTTTGCATGGCTTAAGGCTTTTTGCCAATCATCATATATATATATATTCCCTGCGAGTTATGTGCAGAGAGAAGTTATTAGTACTACTAATATCTATATGCGTATCATCCAGCTTTGCTCTTATGATCTTTTACTGCTTCTCTGACTGATGACGTTTACGTTTTAACTTTGAAGCAACCATTTGGGATTCATTGGGACTCGTCAGAGGTCAAGAATTTACATTTAAAAAGAAGTTTTGAAGCAAAATTATTATTATTAGCTGATTGATTTAAATCTGATTTTAATCGTGCAAACCCTAAGATCTTTAAGCCTGGGACTGTAAAAAAGATCACTAGACTTTTCCTTCTTTTGTCAAAGGGTGAGTCTCTAAACTCGTTATATAATAAAGGGGTGTAAATTTATTCATGGATTAGAAATTAACTATGACTTTTACTTAAATAAAAGTTATTAGCCATGCGATTCATAAAGACAATTACACAATTAGTAGAACAAAGATGATTATTATTATTGTTGTAAAAATCAGTACTGTCGTAACAAAGATTAACTTCAGTAATTACTAGACTATGAATCCCAGGCTCTCAGCAATGGCCTATGCATGACGCACAAAGAGCAACAAGGGTGTAGAATCAGAATTTTTCAAAGAGATTGGATGTAAAATGAGACAAGATAGGTAAACATATTGAGGTAGAAAGCATATTTCATGACTCGTGGTGACAGCATATTTTCCACATCAATTGACGTGACAAAAAGTATTCTTTTTCGGAGCATATAATTATGTAAGTTGAATTGCCTACTCACATATAAGTTAATATAAACTTGAAGACAAAGTTTAAGATGACAAAAATAATATTTAATAAAGTTATTAAATAGTATTTTTTAGTCAATAATTTATCAAATGACATAGTTATTTATATAGTACAATGATATAATGTAATCTATATATAATCAATCTTATGATATAAAACTTATAAATTACTCATTATAAAGGTCTTCACATTTTCATAAAATTTTAACCCTCAAAAATGAACTAATTTTCGTTAGTTGGGGAAAAAAAGTCGTTCAAATTTTATGTTATGAAAGCAACCCTGTTTTTGGGTACATGTCAGTAAAAGAGAGAGGTTGTGGGAGCAAAAATAGCCCAAGTTATGTGGTACAATATGAATGCACACTAATTTTAGATATCCCATTTATAATATCCACAAAATCCAGAACATGTTCCACTATATCAGAAGCCCAAAATAGAATCAGTGGTTTCCAAGAACACAAGGTATACACATATAAATCAAAGAGGGATCACTTCCCTCATATGCTCATGAAAGAGGGTTACGTACATTAAAGAGGGACCGTTTTCCCCATTTCACGTCCTAGCCTCCATCCCCAGGAGGCTACGACGACGACGTGCCTTAATATACATATACATACAGAAGAAGAAGATAGATCTATATCCATTCATATATATAATTAATTAACATCAAAAGGAGTTCGAGAGGTTGGTGCAATGGGCAATGCAGGAAGATTAATCGTTCTTGCATTGTGTATCACTTTGGTGTGTTGTGACGATGGTGATGGTGGATCACAAAAGAGGAAATTACCAGTTGCTGGGCCTGATATGTTCAAGGGTATTAATTTAGCCAGGGACGTTATTGCTGCTGGTGAGAAAATTATCAACGTCGTGAGTTTTGGAGCCAAACCTGATGGCAAGAGTGACAGCACTCAGGTAGTTTATGAATCATTCATCAATTCAATATAGTCTTGACCCTTTTTCATCAAGTAAATAAATGGACATTGATATTGATTATTGTTATTGTTCATGCAGGGTTTCATGCAAGCATGGCAAGCAGCCTGCAAATCCACGACGAAGGCCAGGATGTACGTGCCGTCGGGATCATTCTTGGTTGATTCAATGTTCTTCCAAGGGCCATGCACAACTCCAGGAGGTATCACAGTTCAAGTTGAAGGAACCGTTTTGGCTTCCACAGATCCTTCTGTGTACGAGAATGGCGAATGGCTCATGTTTGAGAACCTCGTCGGCATCAAACTCATCGGTGGTGGTACCTTCGACGGTCAGGGCAAGTCTTTCTGGGAATACAACGTCGACTGCGACAAAAACCCCGGCAGCACATGCGTCAGACTCCCCAGCGTAAGCTATTAATCACTTCATACGATTATTTTATTCATGCATGGCTTATAAAATAGAAGTACTGTGAGTTGACATGGAGATGTTTGATATTTGCAGAGCATATTCTTCAACAACGTGACGAATGGACTGATACAGAACATAAGGTCATTGAACTCGAAAGGGTTTCACATCTTCCTCACGAACTCTGCAAACATAAGAGTAAGAAAAGTGAAGCTGATTGCACCAGCTGATAGCCCCAACACAGATGGCATTCATATAAGCCACTCCATTAACATCATTGCCTCCAAGAACACAATTGGAACTGGAGATGACTGTGTTTCTATCATTCAAGGGGTCAAGAATGTTGCCATCAACAGACTCACCTGTGGCCCAGGACATGGCATCAGGTAATGATATAATTGATACTCTCGCTACTTTTTAATATAAGAGCTAGTTAATTTCTTAAGGTAAATTAAAAAAAGCTAAATAAATCAATTAATTATCATATAATATAATTCTTTAAAGACAAATTTATATTATACACTCTTTAATCTATCTAAGTAACCTAACTTTTATCTTGGATATAATTAAATTAATTAATTTATTTAATCTCTTTAATCTATTTAAATAAATTAACTACATATTATATTAAGGACCCAAAGAGTACGGTATTTCAATATAATAACCCATTACTACTGAATTCTTTGAAGAGGACAAATTCATGGATTGTGTTTCTACAGTATTGGTAGCCTTGGAAAGTATGATGAAGAGCTGGAGGTGAGCAACATTCAAGTTCAAGACAGTACCTTGGTGGGGACAACCAATGGTCTGAGACTCAAAGCATGGCCAGATAAGTATCCTGGAGCAGCTTCCTCTATATTCTTCTCTGGCATTACCATGAACAACGTTAAAAATCCCATCATCATTGATGAACAGTACCAATGCGATCCTAACAACTGCAAAGCCAAGGTAATATAATAAGTATTAATTATTCCCTACAAGTTTTACTTTGCTAAATACTGGTGTTTGTGTTTCATTATTGTGCAGCCATCATTGGTGAAGCTGAGCAACATACGTTTTACAAATATAAAGGGAACTTCAATGTCACCAATTGGAGTGGACTTAAGGTGCAGTCAACTGTACCCATGCCAAAACGTTGTACTTCAAAACGTTGACCTCAAGATGGGAGACAAACCTGTTACCAGTAGATGTCTCAGTGTCAAACCCACCTATCTCGGCATAAATACCCCATTGCCTTGTTCTAATTAGGTCAACCTTGTTTTTTATCATATATATAGAGAGAGAGTCAGGGAATGTGGGAGCTTATTCTTGTAGCTGCACCGGTACAGGTAATGCCTATCTCAAAGATGTATTATTGGTTATATATAATGAAATGGGGAAAATGTCCTATTTTTTTTATTCATGGTATCACGTTCTTTCTTTGTTTTTTTTTTTTTGAGTTTTAGGGATAGTTTTGGATTTTTTTGATGAATCATAATGATGAACTCCCCTAAAACAACAACAACAACTAATGATATTTTGGTTACATAGATCGTATAGTACCATTATATTCTATTAATAACCAGAAATTCCCATTCAATGAATTCATTGATATGAAAGTCCAATGAATTCATTGAACTTTCATAATACCAAGTAAGAAAAACGACCTTCAGTAGCTAAATTCATTTATACTATGTACTTTACACAGAATTAGAAATAACTAACTTCAAAGTATAAATTGGAAGGCAACTGCTGTTAAGGCTTCAGAGGATGAGGTTTGGTAATGTTCCATATAGTTTTGTGTACAAATCTAATCATGCTAAGTAGGTGAGAGGATCGTAACATCAAAAACTGAAGAAGGCTTGTCAAAGAAATTATTGAATATTAATTTCATTTGTTTCATTTAACCAATTCATGAACAAGTTTCCCTTCATATGGCATTTTAATTCGCTTAAAACTACTTTACTTCTATTACAGTTTCCCGTATGTTAAATTTATTTGGTCAGATAAAGCGGTTATGTTTTTTAAATGCATTTTAGTATGAGAAATAGCAGCCAGTTTCATCTTGGAAGCCAATGTTTCATTTTCTTCCTGTTAAGCCATGGAGGGGAAAAAGTTTCGTTCAATAGCCTATTCAAATGTCAAACTTCCCTACTTATGACATAATTAATATGTCTTAAGTTAAATGTGGTGTGAAAGACTTCAAATTTCTTATATCCGACACTGTGAACTAAGAAATATGAATTGGATATCGTGCTAAAAGTGAAAGATCAGTTCTTGCAGTATTCCTCGAAGGTTCAAAGCAAGTTTGGTGATCCTCTTGGTCTTGTATCGCAATGACATGCAAGTGTTGTTATCTTTCTTGTTTTCTGTTCTTAAACGGTAACATTACTTAGTAATGAGAGAACAATGGAATCACATTGCACAAAGAGCCATACTGATGAAACTTAAGAGATCACTGGATAGTAAATGAACTTTATGATCTTGAGAATAAACCCATAAATGCCAGTTAAACTGTTACAATTCGAAAGAAACTCCACCAACAAATATAGGTAAGCATTGAAGAATTAATATAGAGCAACAAGATTAATTGCCCTAGTTCAAGAAACTCAAGTTTAAATATCACTAGATAAGGAGCCAAAGTGCTGAACTCCAATAAGATCTGACAAGTCATAGTTTTAGGGAATCTGCTAAAAATGCAGATAATGGCATTATGCTTAAGTATAGCAGTAGTAGCAGCATGTATGGCCATTTTCCGAACTGTTGCAGCCATGGCTCCAGTTCCTGAACCTGCGGATGAATCGCCTGCACTGAATTCAAGAGCTATGAGATATTATGATGTTACAAATTATGGAGCAGATTCTGATGGGAAGATAGAAAGCAGCTCTGTAAGTTATTGTCTTGGTGGACATGAGTTGAGGTTTTATTACTTAATCTATTGGAAATGGGTTTGACAAAAAGAAAATCCAATTGAAATTTGAAGAAAACTAGTGCAAAAAATCTCTTAAGGAGTCACATTTATACTAGTAATTATTAGGTTAATTAATGACAAGGAATTATATTTACAAATTTGAAAAATTGAAACACTTGACACATACTCATCTTTGTCTCTATAAGCTGCACTGTAATCACATATCAGTAATACTTATAAATAGGCATTCAAGGCAGCTTGGGAGGTTGCATGCTCTGCTGCAGAAAACTCAATGTTGCTGATTCCAGAAGGAACATTCTTAGTTGGTCAAGTCTCATTTTCAGGGCACTGCCACAACAATCAGTGTTATGGTCAGGAATTCTTATATTTTAAAATCATCTTAACCAAGGGATATGTTTATATTTGGTGCAGAAAAATTTCAAAGTGAATAGGTTAGCTGAGTGGCCATGTGACAGGAGTACAAAACAGAATACCCGTGTTTGAGCCCGGGCTAGTGCAGAAGGAAAGGTTTTATTTTCTTTTTCTCACGCGCGAAATGACCAAAGTGCCCCTCCTTCCTTTTTCCTCTGTAGACCGTACCTCTCTTCTTCATTTCAACTGATTCACTCGGCGGTAGCAGAGGAGGAGGCTCAGTGAGTGCAGCGGCCAGGCTTCACGCAAGCAATGCCGTGCAGCCATACGTTGCTTCCGTCAGTCGCTCTGGTCGTGCTGTCTCTGGATGAGCCGTCACTTCACTTGGTGCCGATGGTCCTTTAAATGGAGCAGAGAGGTCAAGTGCATGGAAAAAGGGGAGGTGAGCGACGGCGAAGTCTTATGTTAGGTGGCTTGTCGTCTTTGATTGGGGGGAACTCTTTAGCCCCGCCGTCTGGTCTGGCGCTGCACTTGTCGACGAAGCAAAGACAGAGAGCAAGGAGAGGGAGCTCACGATTCAGTTCAGGGAGAACTCTAATTGCTATGTTGTGTGATTTTTTGTCAATGTTGCTATCAGTGGTAACTATTCCATCACGGTAATCATCTCACTTCCTCATTATTCGGCCAGCTTGTTAGTGATTGTTGTGAGCGAGCGACTGAGTCACTGTAGCAAGTCCAGTTTCCCAACCTCCTGCAGCTGTCGCTTGTGCTCTGTTGGCAATTGAAATCCTCTGTCGGTGAGAATCCACCCTTCCCCTGATGTTGAGTCGTGGGTGGTATTGAGGAATGCAGGCGGAATAGGGCTATGCTGTGGTGTTCCTGAGAAACTGAAGCTGGGTAAGTGAATAACCCCATTTAAGCTGTGCAGCGTGATGGATTGAATTGACTTTGGTTACTCTGTTTTCTTTCAAGAATTATGAATGATCAGACGCTATTGTCTCAATGTATATGCATGATTTTCGTTGGTTCTGGGTATTACTTGTGGATATATGCTGCTATAGCTGCTGTTGTGAATGATTGAATATATTTATATCCTGTGCTCATGGGTGCTATGAAGATATACATGTGTGTGTGTGTCGTGATGTTGGTTGGCAGTTCTGGGGCTCTGGTTGAGGGGATTGATATGTATATGTATGTATAATTGAGCTTTATATGCACTATGAAGGTGTATTTATATATGTGCATAGATACTGTGTGAATGAGCTGTGAATGAATATATATATATATATATATATATATGTTCAATGTGTGTGCTGTGAAGAATATATATATATATTCATATATGGGAAATGCAGTTGGATGAAGGAAGAAGAGCTAATGGATGTCTCTGTCTCAACTTATGCATAGGGTATTGCTGTAGGTGAACATGTATGCGTATATGCATAGTTATCGTTGGTCCTGGAAATTATGCTTGTGGACATATTTATGTATGTATAATGGATTTGAGAAATTGACAGCAATGGATTAATGGAATTAGTGAATGAAGAAGAAATTTGGAGCAATAGTTGGTATTCTTGGGAATCTAATTCATATGTGTAGCATATATTAGTTGAAGGAAAGAAAGGGGTTCTGTTGCTATGCAGATGTGTATGTGCTATTGTTCTGGCTTAATGTATAGGTATATATATGTATGTGTGCGTATGCACTGAGATGAAGTGTGAGAGTTATAAAGTTGTGCAAGGGTTATGTTCAAGGATTAGGATTGAATAAGTGTTTGCCTTCATGATTGGTTGTGGTTTAAGAATGATGAATTTTTGTTGCAATGTTAATTAGAATGTTAATATATTATTTCGGGATATCAGGAAATTGAGAAGTGAGAATAATCGAAAGTGATCGACTGAAAAGAGTAACGGTTTAGGAGCGTGACAGGTGAGTGAATAACGTTCCCTACAAATTTACATTTTCAAATGCACTGTTATTTCAAATGATGAATTTCAAATATGGATTTCGAAAAGCAAGTTTTACGAAATTATGGTTTAAATCGTTAGAAATGATTTTCTTTCGATCGATTTATAAAAGATTACAATTATGCATGAAAATGGATAAAGAGGCTTTAGAAAAAGATTTGACAGTGAACTGATATTATTCATGAAATATTCCTACGTGAATTGCATATGTTTTTACAGTAACTTGATTATGAATGTTCATGCTGGGGTTTTTGAAATTCAAAATGGCTTTATCAATGATTATGGTATTTGAAACGATTGAGATCATTACATGTGAAAAGGACCCCACGCATGATGGAGATGTTTTAGGACGGAATACAGAACGCTGGTTGCTAACAGCAGTACTGTTAGTCCTTGGTGCACCTTGGTTACCCGAGCTCGATAGATTTCACCATGGGTTTCATACTCGCGAAGGGTAGTGGATGAGCTACCAGATTTTACCGTGGGTTTCGTACTCGCGAAGGGTAGTGGTTGAGCTACCAGATTTCACCGTGGGTTTCGTACTCGCGAAGGGTAGTGGTTGAACTACCAGATTTCACCGTGGGTTTTGTACTCGCGAAGGTTAGTGGCTTTGAGCCACCGAAAGTTAGCAGCTTTAAGCTGCCAGATTGGTTAGTTACCCTCGTGGACTGTGTGTCCACGTCTGTTTTCGTTCTGTTGAAGTCCTACAGAAGGATTATAGTTTTCAAAGTATTATTTCAGATTGAATTTGAAATGGTTATTTCATATTGTTGTTTCCCCTGAAATACAAATGTTTATATAAAGGTTTGCATCAGATTACGAAATATTATGAAATACATTTTCAACATAATTATGCATTGTTTATTTCCGCATTCTTTTAAATCATATTTTTGGGACGTTATTCACAAGTAGATTATTTGGCCTCAGATAATGCAGGTGACTCTAACCCTCCCGCTGAGCAGTAAAAAGCCTCGTTGCCGATCCGAAGCATCGTTTTTGATAAAATTACTTTTGATATAACTATCATTAAGAAAGTGCTTGTATTATTTTGAAAAAAAAAAAAGGTAAATGCTCCACATAGACCTTAGAAAATATTCTGTTATTATGAAAAATATTATGGAAAATTTGAATATTTTATTTAAGGTGTTAAGCTTTCAGAATGTGAATTTATTCATATTCTGTGCTGGTCACGGGCCAAATTTCAAGACGTGACAATCAGTCCCCAAAGATAGAGATCGCCGGCACTCTAAAGGCTCCAAGCAGCCCCAAAGCCTTCTTATCTTCTGACTGGATTGTGTTCAGCGCATTGAATGGTATCAACATTACTGGAATCAATGGTATGGCACTTTTGGATGGTCCAGGTGCTGAATCATGGTCAATGCTTGCCACAAGATCAAAGATAGCCCCAATCGCCCTACCGTGAGCTCCAAGTTATCATGTGTTTCATGTTCTTGCAAACGTTTATACTGCATATTTTCACACTGATTAAACAATCTTGGTCTCTGCAGAGTCTGAAGTTCATGAATGTTTCACATGGGACAGTGAGCAACATAGCTTTATTGAATAGCGAGTTCTTCTAGTGATCTACAAGAGTGATAACATGAGCGTGTCAAAGTTAAACATCAAAGCACCTTCTGATAGCCCAAACACAGATGGACTTCACACTAGTCTAGCCTCTACGTTAGAATCACCTCCTCAATAATAGGAGTTGGAGTTGACTGTGTCTCCACGGATCAGGCACCACAAACACATCTGTCTCATATCTCATTTGTGCATTGCGGTCCAGGCCATGGAATCAGGTTCTGAGTCTTATTTCTATATCATGCCAATGTTTAAAATAATTAGGGGTGCAAATAGGCCTGTGGGCTTGTCCAGGGCATATTGCCTAGCCTATTTACAAATAGGAGCAGGTCCAAGCCTTTTTGAAGACATGTTTTGCTTAACAGGCCCGTCTAAGCATTTTGAGAAGTCTATTAAACTTGTCAACCTAGCTTGAACCTATTATGGCATATTTTTGACCTATTGAAAGGTGGCTTATTATTGGCCTATTTTATAGTGAATATATATTTTCAGCATGTTTAAAATTCTAGTCCTATTAGCATGTTTGAAGTTTTTTTAAAAGATGTCTTTTTAATAGGCTTTGGGTCAAACCAAACTTAGGCAAAAACAAACACTTATAAGCTAAGCTCAAGCCGACTTATTATAAGATAGGCCAAACCTATTAAGGATAAAACCTAACTTATTTCCATCCCTAGATACAATATAACAAACAAATCTAAAAGTTCCATTTATTGTGTTTTGGCATAGTGTGGGAAGCATGGGAAGATACTCAGATGAGATGGATGTTGATGGAGTTCATGTTTCAAACTGTACAATCTATGGTACTCAGAACGGTGTGACAGTGAAAACCTTCAAATTTAGTGTTTGAGGACATAGCCATGATTAATGTCTCAAACCCCATTATAGTAGACCAACAATACTGTCCTTCTAGTACCTGCGAGAGTGTGAAGGTAAAGCAATTGAGAACTGAAGATTGAAGAAGAAGCATGTTTATTGTTGGGTTTCTGTTAATGATGATTGCTTGTTTCTTGTTTTTGAGTTTTATAGCCATTGAGAGTGAGCTGAGGGACATGAAGTTCAAGAACATCAGTGGAACATACAGCTCCAAATTTGCAGTAAGTCTGCTGTGCAGCTAAGATTTCCTTTGTGAAAATGTGGAGACAACTGACATCAATCTGAAATCCACAGTTGCAGAACAACTTTGTTACAAGAGGTGGCATTGATGGTTTAGAAGTTGTTAATTCTTAATTATGTGGCAGTTCTTGTTCAATATCCCCTCTGTTATTTTATTTTGCATTGAGTTTTTCAGTCTTTGTTTTCTAAATATGACCACCTGCATGAGTTGTGTTCTCGTAGACGAAGCTAGGACCCTAGAACTAGAGAGGAAGATGGCCAAACTTCTGTACTTAGTAAATTTATAGAGTTTTAGAAAAGAAGATAGATTTTATTTTGAATAAATAAATAAAGCTACCTTATCAGTATGAAATATGAAATATTAAGTGTTAACTATGCCTCAATATTATATTTCATCATGCAAAATGCCAAAGCTTTTCAAAACTGAATTTTAAATTCATAGGAGACATTTGTACTCTAAAATATCTTATATCCGTGAAAAAGATTAAATTATCCACTCTATTGTGACTTATTTTCTCACAAAATGGTCTTATCGATTTATTCTCTCATAAATAAAATATATTTAATTGATTCTCAATTAATAAAATTATTGTTAGTATTGATTTTCTATCAGTCTATTGCAAACAAAATTAATAATGGTAATATAATATTCTCTTTCAATCAATTTACTGTTACTTTCATTTACGTTTACAATATAATTGACCAAAAAGTATAATAATAAATGTTGCAAGCGATCAAATTGAATTAAACTACACAAAAGTGAGCCACATTTGTAGATAACAAAATGAAGAAAGTAAACTAAGACATTAAAAAGAAAAATAAAGGCTGTATTTTTTTTTTTTGTAAAAAAACAAAAAACAAGGCTTTATAATTACGCATGAATCACGAGAACAACAGAATTGAAAGAGTTGATTTTCTGGCCCAAAAAAAGGTTTAATACTGGCTTCTCAAACGACGCCGTTCCTTCCACATTGTCTTGGTACCACTGAACCCTGAACCCAAAGGGCTGATACAAATTTCATAGCTCTGAATCTCTATGATAACGCTAGCTAGTCGGCTATACTCTCTGGTAACGGATGGCGCACTTCGCCCGGCGCACCTTAGCATCTTCCCTCGCTCGAGCTCTCTCTCTTTCTTCCTCTTCTTCTGCGACCGCTTCTCGTTCTCGTTTTGCACTGCCCTTGCTCGCCTCCAAACAAGCCCTACTGGTTCCAAATCGACCCAAAACTTCCGGGTCGAGTTACTCGCCCCTTAACGACCCTTCGCCGAACTGGAGCAACCGCCCTCCTAAAGAGACGATTCTTCTCGATGGCTGCGACTACGAGCACTGGCTCATTGTCATGGAGTTCCCCGATAACCCCAAACCCACTGACGAGGAAATGATCAACGCATATGTGAAAACCCTAGCCCAGGTCGTTGGAAGGTAAATAAATTCTTTTTTCTCATTCTAAATCTCTGATTGGACCTCACTCCTGGGGCTTTTCTTCTCATAAGGATTCGTTTTGTTTGGTACAGTGAGGAGGAAGCCAAAAAGAAAATATACTCTGTTTCTACTGCCACGTATACTGGTTTTGGTGCCCTGATCTCCGAAGAGCTTTCTTATAAAGTTAAAGGTAATCGCTTGTCTTTGGTATATAAAAACTGAGGCTTTTTCCTCTGCGTCCTTTACTTTGGTTGGTGTTCATGGCTGCTTCACTAAAGTAGCTTTTTCCAGCCTTAGCTGAGTTATTAAAGTCTTATTGAATGTTATATTGATGCTTAAAATGAAATTTTTGGTTTTGATAATCACATAGGTCCATTTCATATGTTCATATCAGAGGCTATCAACTTTCATATATATATATATATATATATATATATAACTTTGCTTGTCAAAGCGGTGACTTTGGGGCTATATACAGCTTGTTTATATGCATGTCATCTTGGATAATTTGGCTGGATAAAAAAATCTGAAGTTCATTTCTCTAGGTTATTGAATTGAGGAATGTTATTACAGTTGCCAAAGGAACGCCCTAAGTCTTGATAGTAATGCTTGATTGTTGTATTTTCCCCCCTTCCCTGATAGGATTACCTGGTGTTCTTTGGGTGTTGCCGGATTCATATCTTGATGTTCCCAACAAAGATTATGGAGGTGAGTTATTAATCCTCTGTATTCCCCTTCCCCCTCCCTTTTCTCCAATGGAAGTGATGCCATGGCTTTGCGGTGAACTCCAGGTGATTTATTTATTGATGGGAAAGTAATCCCTCGGCCACAGTATAGGTATAGTGAAAGGCAAACAACAAGGAACAGGCCTCGGCCAAGATATGATCGGCGCAGGGAAACAATGCGGGTGGATCGGAGAGAGCCTGCTCATTTACAGAATCTGAGCCAAGGTCAGAGAGGACCTATGCAGCAATCAAGTCCTATGGATAGGCAAAACCCTGCTTCAGGTGGAGGAAACCAAGCAAATTTCAACAATAGCTGAGTAGGCAATGCTTGAGAAATTTATACATGTGAGAGAAACTAGTTTGCTAGTCGAGAAAGCTAAGATTTCAGTTCAATGCACATATTTGGCAGCATGATAAAGAAGAAATCGTCTGTACTTGGCAGATTTAGTCAAGCACAAAACGTGGAAATTATATTATCTTTCAATAGGTTTTAGATTGTTGAGCATTGATTTTCGCTAGACCTGATATTTCCTTGATGATCTCGATTGAGATGGTAGATTCTGTCTCTGCAGTTAGTGGATTTCCAAAGCTTCAAGTTCAAGTTACCCAGAATTTTCAAATCCAGCCTAAGATTGCTTATTGGAAATTACTGTGCCTTGAGTTGTCTTGATCTAACATGATTTTCCACCTTTCCGTCACTGAAGCAAGCGCAGCATACGTGAAGATTGATAAGAAAATAACTAAAATCTCTAGGCTATAAATATATCCCGCCTATTTCAAATAATACAAGAGATTTTAGAAATTCCTTGGGAATGATTCATAAAAAAGAATTGGTTGTCCCGTTTTTAGACACTTAGATCCATATACTCATTTTTTTGACAATTAACGGACGGGGAAAGTTGTCGTAATATTCATCTAGTAAAGCTTCCATTCAAAATGAACTACTAATGCTAATTCAATGTTTTGAAGATTGAAAAGCGTAATTAGTTCGGAGTAAAATATTCTTATTTTGATTGGAAAAATAAGATTAGTCTGATTCTTATGTTCAGATCAAATGAACAGATGTAAAAGGCTACATTTGCATAAAACTGCAATGGATATGGATGTAATGTTTAATTATCTAACAATTAGCTCTGTTAAAAAATATTTAATAATTCTGTGTAAATATAAGTTTTAGTGTTTTAAATTTTGATTTTAAAAAAATCAATAATGGTAATGCTACATTCATTTGTGAAAAAAAATTGGTAAATTCGGTTATTGTTTACCACTAAAAATTCCAAAATTGAAATCATGCCATCGGCCTCCCTGTCCATGCCAATAAATAGACATTTCCAGGTGTTCTGGATCTCCTTCCCCTAAGAGAGAGAGATTTGCAGAGGAGCTTGCCTTTGAAGGTAATCCATTTACGACAGCGATTCGCCCTGTACCAGGTACACTTAGATCCTCTATTCATCCGATCCCTCCCATAGGTTGCAAATTCTCTTTTACTTGTTTTTGGAAATGAATTCGAATAATGGCAAATCCAACCAACAGAAAGGTTCTGCTGCCTCTCTGAACAACTTCAATTTCGACTTCGATCTTGGGATCGGATCGAATCGACCCAAATCTCTCAACGATCAGAAAAACCATACCTCGTCCAATTCATATTTTACTTCTTCCTCCACATATTCGTCTACTCAACCAAGACCCGCTTGGCAACCAGGCAAACCATCATGGACTCACCAGCCGTCGCCCAGTCTGGCGGCTCAACCCGGCTTGCCGGGTGGTCCCGTTTCAATGGTTGGGGATATCTCCGGCAAGAGCTGGGGATCGACTCAACCTTCGGCTTCGAATTCTAGTATCGGAATTGTTAATAAAGATCCTAATCTCTTTGGGGATTTGCTTGGCTCTGCTTTAGGGCAGAGTTCTAAGAGTAGCGGCAATGTTCCCCTGAAAAATGCTACACCTATTTCAAAGGCATCCAGTACTGTATCCAACAAGAGTCCGTTTTCCCTGGGGAATATGGCGGATTCTTTGCCTAAAACTAGTAGTACAGTTCAAAGCAATGGAAGTTGGGGATCTTCTGGGAATACGGGGAGCTATTCCAGCGGCTACAATAGTAATAGCACTATGAGCTCCAATAAAGGCACCACTCTTGGGGGTCCTTCATTGCGCAGTATGAATGTTGGAAGTGGTGCAGCTGGTAGTGGAATGAGTTCTAATAAAGATCCATTTGGTTCTTTGGCTGGTTTTGGATCCAAAAAGTCTGGTAATCTTAATTCAGCTAGCAAAGCAAAAGAGAATGATGCCGGGGATGATGGTTTTGGACATTTTCAGAGTGCTTCCAAACCGAGCTCTACTACATTCCCATCAAGTAGTTCAACAGAAAATAGTTTCAATCTTAATGGATCTGCGTCTTTGAGCCAGAAACCTGTACAAACTTCTGGTAGTGATCCATTGGACATGTTCTTCTCAAGTTCCTCGGCGGCATCTGGAAGTGCTGCTGTAGCCTCTGAAGGATTTGGAGGAAAGCCTTCTTCAGAAGTTGATGATTGGGGCTTAGATTCTGAATTTGGTGGGGGAGGCCATGATGTGGGCGGAACAACCACTGAGCTTGAAGGACTTCCCCCTCCTCCTGCTGGTATATCTGGTTCTGCAGCAAAAAGTAAGGGGTTGGACAATTACAAGCAGGGACAATTTGCTGATGCTATAAAGTGGCTTTCCTGGGCTATCATCCTTCTTGAGAAATCAGGTGATGATGCAGGCACTACGGAAGTTTTGTCATGCAGGGCTTCGTGTTACAAGGAAGTTGGGGAGTACAAGAAAGCAGTAGCAGATTGTACAAAGGTATAATTTGGAATCTCAATGACTTGTATGTTATATGTTGAGGATAAATTTATGAGTTCTGAAACAATTGTTTGAGTTGTTGAACTGCTAGACAATGTTTGTTTTGTTAAGATGTGTTTGTTGGATTAATTAAGCTGCCTTTGTGGGGGAAAACGAATAATCTAACTTTAACATATTGTGCTTTTAGTAAATGAAGTTGACAATAACCGAATGGTGAACAAAAGGGGGTTGGTGAAATTTCGAGGCGGTGACTGATCTGTTTAAACCAAATGTCATTTACTTGCCTCGTGCTAGGATAGATGTTGATAGGGAGTCAAGACTCTAGATAGCATGGGTGTTCAGTAATGAAAGTTTGAAAAGGATCGAAATAGATAACTAGGGCATTAAATCCAACCTCTCTTTGTTATTTACCATCGTAAATCTTTATAAAGTGTATTTTGATCTGCATTATGCTGTGCAGGTGCTTGAGAACGATGAAACAAACGTATCCGTTCTTGTACAACGTGCTCTTTTGTATGAGAGTATGGAAAAGTACAAACTTGGTGCTGAAGACCTGAGAACTGTTCTGAAGATTGATCCTATTAATAGGGTTGCAAGAAGTACCGTTCACCGATTGAATAGGATGGCTGATTAGTGATTTTTCTTTTGGGCAATCTAAAATTCCTTCATGTCTCAATCCAATAGTTTCATTGCCCTAACCCCTTACCCCGAATAGGTGGGGGGTGATAGTAAATTTAATTTCAATTTATATACTCTTCTGATTGTTGCCTCCCTCCATATGATGTTGTGTGTAAGTTGTGTTGTTTCTGGCACATATCTTTCGATTGCTATGGTTACTTACTGCATATCCTTGAGCTAAGATTTGAACTTGAATATGAAATGCAACTTTCTTTTCCTCTTCATGCTCTTTCTTTCATGTTTCCAGATTGTCTACATACATTGGCGTGAATTATGGATCTCATTAGCTGTTAGAGTGTTACTGTTGCTGTATGAATATAAATAAATTGTGGATTTCTTCTATCCTCTAAGTGCTCCTTAGAACAACATTCCACAATGTTGGATTTAATCTTTGGTTTCATTTTTTTCATATGCCTAGTCCTTAGGCGTGTAAACCTTGTAGATTTGCAGAAAAGAGGATCTTAGAGAATTGCAATTTATCTGTGGGTGCTACCAAATATGGAGAGTTTTGTAAATCAAAAGCTCAAGTTGAATGGGGATCATCAATTCATATAGTGATTTTGGTTTCATGTTAGAACGTTGGTAGAAACAAGTAACTACCTGCTTCTACTAGAACTATGGGTTTCACGGTTTCCTATGAAAATCAGACACCCACCTAATATATGATTGTATGGTAGTTTTGGGTAGGATTGATATATAGTAGAAGATAAAGTAATAATTGTGAAATCTCTGGAATGGCAACGTGTTCACTCCAACGGTGGGTATCGATCATGTTAATGAATGACCCTTTGGAACTTTCAAACCCCGGGGCTGGGGGTGGGATAGCAGGAAACCATCATGAAACAATGGTTTTGATTTTATTTTTGGTTTCCAGATAATTCAAGGTTGTAAGGGTTTTCCAACTGATGGAAATTGAGCTGGAAAAATAAATGGATGAATAAATTTAAGATGTTTTGATAACATAAAAAATAATAAAGTGAGTTTTTTTAAAAAATATATATATGAAGGATACTCTTTTGAAGTAATAAGGGAATGTCGAAATGAGTCATCACAACTATTAATAAATTAAATATATTATAGAACACCAAGATAATATTTAACAAAAAAAAAAACAGGAGTGGAAGTTGGAATTGAGTTTGAAGATAATGATGAGATGTAAAATCCCAAAGCAAAGGGAGCAGAGGAGGCAGAAACGAAAGGGGGACCATAACAGATTCTTCGTAGATGATCCAGCTCCAAACCCCTTCTATAGGGAAATTGTGTCAGTGACATGCTTGCTATATTTCTAGAACACCAAATTTATGAGATTAATGCACGTACTTCACTCCTAAGCCCTTTTACTTAATCAAGATTACTTGGCTAGGTTTGGTTCAATAAAAAATAATCATTTTAATGATTTGATTTAGGTTAGGAGAGAAAAAAAAACTTGGTCTTATTAATTTTGGCCAAAATATTAAATAGATGCCAATGAAGCTCTTCTTTTATAACATAGTGAATTATGTTACATGAAAAAGGAAAAACACATATGACTAAGCAGTAAGGAGATGAGTTTTGAATGCAAATATTTTGAAATTTTAATTTTAAAAATAATATAATACCACTAATTATAAATTTGAAGTCAACGCTATCGCTTATGTTTCTTAAAAAGGACGGTGGATTCCGAGGTCCTAATGTGTAGCTGTTTGTTTTGTAGCCACTTTTTCCCCCTCCCCACTTAATTTATCAGAGTTTTATTTCGATTATATCCAAATTTAATCCGTGCTGTGCACTTAACTATGGTAGGTGAGTCTCCCAACGAGAATTTTCTGCATACGCTAAGACAAAAAATTCCTGTTGGGAGACTCACCCAACATAATTAGATGCGCGACGCGGATCAAATCTAAATATAATCAGGATAAAGCTCTGGCCCACAAATAACACTGCATAGGGTCTTAAAGAACAAGTCTTTATTATTTTACTTTTGAAAGAGTTGATCTTAATATTGACTAGGAGAAAAGAAGATTTTATCCTATCCTTAAATCGTAGGTGAATCTAACTATTTTTTAAAAAATTTATAACAAAAAAAAATACTTACTTAAAAAATCTGGCACAAATTTATCATTTTTCTTTTTTTCTTTTTTTTATTATCTTTTCATCATCAACTTGTTGACTGTTATTTTTATAGTTAATATAAAAATTAATTAACTTTTTTTAATAGATTAAAGAAACAGATAAACTAATTAATTATAACTAATATAAAAATTAATTGCCTAATTTAAATCAAATAGTTAGATTTAATTATAATTAATTGATTTATTTATTTTTATTAATCTACTAAAAAAAGTCAATTAGCTCTTATATTTCTTTAATCCTTAATATAAGAGCTGATTAATTTTTTTAGATAGATTAAGAAAACTAAATAAATTAGTTAATTATAAAAAATATAAGAGTTAATTGATTAATTTAAATAGATTAACGGGTATGTTATATGAATTTATCTTAAGAGGTTAAATTTAATAATAATTGATCGATTTATTTAATTTATCTAATTTCTCTAAAAAATTATTTAAATCTTATGTTAAGAACGAAAAAATATTAAAAAGTGGAGAGAGTATTGTAAAGATGAAACAAACTGCATGAAAAAAGGGGTGTTGTTCAAATATTGAAGCTGAAGGGATATGTTACGGTAGGTACAACGTACGTACCTACGTACGTGTGGTATATGGAGTAATGTGTATAGGTAGGAACGTACTTCAATGATACGGCATGCCACGACATTTGCCCAAACAGAATTATCGTCTTTGGAACAAAGACGAGAGACGTGACGTCATAATTTTCAGTTATCAAATAAATAAATATCCATGAAAGATACTTTTGATAGCTTTTTCTGGGTATAAAACTGTATGTCAAATTAATCTCAACATCCGTATGAATGTATAAGTCTAAAATAAAAAAAAAGACATTAAAAAGACTAAAATGCTTCGGAATGAATGGCAATGGGGGAGGAGGGAAAAGTAAAAGGGCACTTAAAATTCTTGACAAATCACATTACTATCATCACGTAATGTTTATATTTTTATAAAATAATATAAAAATAACACAATCGTTAATTCAATAATATTGATTGTTCGATTTCTTTTGTACAAGAGTAACAGACATTAGGTACTTTAATGACCATTATATTTTTTTAATTATTTTAAAAATATGCGCACTTTTGTACTCAAGAAAACTTTGTTGTGCTTAGGGCATATTGAATAATACTCTATGAGTAGATTCATACATTAATTCTATAATTTTTGACATTGCATTATCTATCAAAAGCATGCAACTAAATAACATTCATTTATTTATTTTTTTATTGAGAAACGAGATTATTCATTTATTCTGAATCAAACTCTTTGCTTTTAAACGTAATTTCATTGCCGTTTTGGAAGCCCTATATGTAAAAATCATTACGAGTTTCGTACTTTACAATCTTTAAAGTTCTATAGAATCCTTAGTTTGCCTTTTCAGTTTCTTTACCTTCAAACATGATTTAATTTCTATTTTAGAAGCCTTATCTAACTATATATATAAATCATTATGATTTTTAGAAGCCTTATCTAACTATATTCATTCAACTTTTAAGAAATGAGATTCATTATTTGAACAATGCATGGAAGATACAATATGGCATTTTACAATATTTTATGTTCTCTGAAATCCTTAGCTTCCCTTTTCAGTTTCTTGGTCAAGCTCGCTCTTCGCTTTTAAACATTTCTGTTTTGGAAGCCCCACCCGTATAAATCATTATGTTCGTTTACTTTGCATAGAGTTTTTATTAGCAATTTAATAAATATATCAAACACGAGCAATTCAAATTTCAATCCAATGGTTGAGATGAGAAGCTAAAAGAAGAGAAACGTAAAAAAAAAAAAGTCTATTTTGAGACGTCTGATAATTAAATTCTTCATTCGAGACATCATAATAATTTTTTAATTATTTTTATCTTGATTTTAGATGTCAGAAACATTTTAGGATTGGACATATATACTTAGGTTTTACAATGTTTAATTGATGACTACTACATAAAAAACATGGATGAACATATTTGATGTGATAGTGTATATACAGTTTTTTATAGTATCACCGCTATTTTTCAACGCATCCAACAGACATTCTCGAAAATTGAGATTATACAATGAACAGAGATAGAGTTTGTCATTTGACAAAGTTTTAGATTCTTGGAATCTTGAGCTTCACTTTTCAATCTTTATTTCAAGCTCTTTACTTTTAAACGTGATCTATTATGGTTTTGGGTCCGTCCTTGTCCATAATTTGTTATAACTTTTTTTGTTTGATATATAAGTATATTTTATAAATCTATTAAATTTATTAAAAATCCCATACAAATAACAAAAGTTAATTTAGTGAACTAGATTTCCCCCCTTTTTAAAATATCTCATTTATTGAATTAGATCTACCTTTAAATTTGGGAAAAAATCTTATATTTATTTTTTTCACCAAGCGTAGGCATTTTAGCCTGTTTAGGATTCTCTTCCATTGGTAAAATCCTCATAAGAGATATACATATTCAAGTTCATTATTGTTAAAATGAAAAAAAAGGTGAAATTGAAGATCCAAAACAATTAAAAATTTTAACTTTTATAAGTCCATTTCAAATTAATAATAAAAAATTATAATAAATTTTGTTAGCTAAACATAAATATTCTTTTAATAATTTTATTCAAAATATTATTAAATATTAATATAATCATATTTTCAAAAATAAATATTAATTCGTCAAATAATAAGAGATTATTTTCTACCCTTAAATTTAACCGTATACCCTTCAAGATGTGATCGGCATGCCATTCAAGCCCCCAAAACAACGTGACTACCACTACTTTTTCGGTTAATTAAAACAGAAAAGGCATCTAATTTACGTAAATAACAAAAAAATAACAATTTTAAAAAAACTAGATTACAGGGCTACAATCGTGATCCTGAACAATCTAGGGGCAAAGTTCTGGGGTGTCATATAAAAATTGAAGTGTCTCAGTGCGATACCCGGATTCATCAGAGTCCAGAGAGCCCTTAATTTAGGGCCACCCTGACATGCGTTATTCCTAACAAAATCACACCCTCAAACAACACCGTCGTCATTTACACCTCCCAATCAAACCCACCCACGTGGACCAACCCCACAAGTGGGCCCCAACCTCGCCTCAATCCAAGAGCCATCAGTTCAGAGATCCAACGGCAACACGGAGAATCTCACTCGATCAGCACCGTACGATCTAGAAGAGAGAATTCTTGATTCTCAGTAGGAGGGAGTTTGTCGTTTAGGGTGGGGCCTACCGTCGGTGTATAAATTACAGACTTCTAAGACCATCGTCCTCTCACTTTCTCTACTTCACATTTTGGATTTGGGAATACAGTTCCTCTCTCTCTCTCTCGCGTTCGTTTACAGTGACAGAA
Source organism: Leucaena leucocephala (assembly GCA_037074615.1). Lineage (NCBI taxonomy): Eukaryota > Viridiplantae > Streptophyta > Magnoliopsida > Fabales > Fabaceae > Leucaena > Leucaena leucocephala. The sequence continues at coordinate 4,634,785 of CM073535.1, read as the reverse complement.
ACGGGATTCTTGCTTCGTATTTGTTTGTTTCTCTCTCTCTTCTGATCATGTGTGGAGGTGCTATCATTTCCGACTTCATTGCCGTCAAGAGAGGCCGGAAACTCACCGCCGGCGACCTTTGGTCTGAGCTCGACCCTTTCTCCGACCTCCTTGGCTTCGATACTCCCGCCGGTTCTGCCAAAAACCAACCACCTCAGAAACCCCCCCAAGTCCCAATCAATAAAGGTAAAATATTCTTCTCTTGTTGTCTCTTTTCTTGATCCTAGTTTTCTTATGTGGTGTTTGATGGTAACCTTTTTCGTATTTTGTTTACAAAAAGCAGTTTTTTATGTTTATATTATCATTTTCTTTTTGAACTCTTGTTTATGGAGCTGATTAGTGTCTAAGAGCGTCTTAATCGGAATACCATTTTATGATAACTAGTATCTTCGATCTTAGCATGGGAATGATTCTTACGGAGTGCTATGCCATAGCTATATTCATCATCTGGTTAATTGTGTTAATTAATAATCAATATTTTTGTTTGGTGGTGGTTAGGTATAGGGGGTGATGAGAAATGGAGTATTTGGGGAAAAAAGAAACAAAAGAAATGGAGTGAAGTTTAAGTTATGAATTATTTGACACCAGAAAGGAAGTTTTGTTCACACCTTTTCTGTATATTGAAAAAATAAGCAATACAGGGAAGTAAAAAAAAAGAAGGCAAACACAAAGGTTGTTGTTTTCCATGTTTGCGACCCAAAAAAAAAAATCTTGGAAGGATTAAGCTGTCTTCACCATTTCAATTTACATATGTACATATGTTTTTAAAAATTTATCACTGGATTATTAGTTTTTAAATAATTATTGATTTTAAATAATTATTGATTTTTGAGGCCCCCAACCTTCTGAAACATCAGACTTGTCTTAGATGCAACACTTCTCCCAAGATTTTCCGGGAAATACCACGCATCCCAAGGAAATAAAAATTTTCCCGGAAAAGTTAAGGGATAACAATGATGAAGTGTGGTTATGTGCAGGGGCGGGTGAGAAGAAGGAGAAGAAAAGCTTGAGCGCAGAGAAAGCTGGCGGGAAGAGAGCACGGAAGAACGTGTACAGAGGAATAAGGCAGAGGCCGTGGGGCAAGTGGGCTGCAGAGATAAGGGACCCACACAAGGGCGTCCGAGTATGGCTCGGCACCTACAACACCGCCGAGGAAGCCGCCAGGGCCTACGACGAAGCCGCCAAGCGCATCCGCGGCGACAAGGCCAAACTCAACTTCCCAGAGGCTCCGCCTCCAGAGCCTGAGCGACCCGCCAAGAAGAGATGCCTGGGCCCGGAGCTGAGCGAGGCGAGCAGCCACCAGACTGGACCGCCGTCACCGTATGAGCCGGATCTGGAGCTGAAGCAGCAGATATCAGACCTGGAGTCGCTGCTGGGGCTGGAGCCGGAGGAAGCAACGAGCGAGCTGCAGCAGGTGACGAGCAGCAGAGGGAGCAGCTATGGCAGCGAGTGGGAGGAGTCGCTGGACCTGTGGATGCTGGACGACGTCGTGATGAATCACATGCCAAACAGCGAGCTGTTGTACTAAGGTGTAGAGAAGCATCAATGGTAGCGGTGGGTTCGAATGAATGGAATGTATAATTAGAAGAAGCGACTTTCATTTAATGCCTGTGGATGGTGGTAGTTAAGGTTATGGTTATGCCTATATATGTCTGTGTCTTGTTTCTTTTTTGGTGTTTGGGGGTGGCGGGGTGAGTAGGTGAAAGACTTTAAACTGAGGGGGCATTTGGTTAATACAGGAGAATAAAAGGTAAGAAGTGAGAAGGGTGGTTTGGTGGTTCTTATTTGATTTTAATGTTGAAGTTAGAATTTGAGGAGTAAAGGGGGCAGTCAGGTGTCGTTTAATGGATGAAGCTGAATGATGAATGAAATGACATAGTGATATGTGAATGATGACATAGTATTTATGGAGGTGAGGCTGTCGTTTTGGCTGGTCCGTTTCCTGAGCTCCTTGTCTGTCTCCTACGTCGGTCCATGCATATCCTTCAAAACCCCAATCATATTCTCGTACATGTACAGATTATCAATCACCTCTGTCTTGCATGCATTAATGATATATATAAACTTTTATTTATTATGTTCTCCCCTAAAATTCTGACTTCCCTGATGCAATCACACTCTTAATGACACCCTCGTATTGTTTTGCGTGTCGTCAAATGATTTATCTGATTTTTTGCTTTCACTAAAAAACATAACAATTAATATGAGATTTTGTTTAAAAAAATATAATTATAAAAATGTATCACAATAGTTGAGAAACGTATAATAATATGTCAAAGTTTCCATCTCAGTCAGCTTGATTAATTCATCCTTGAGTTGAATGAGCTTGTGTTCAGCGCAGGACAGGCATCATTCTTTTTTATCAACTTCCCTTTTAAAGAAAAAAGATCAACGGCAGGCATCATTTTCCGTTTATATAACATTAATATAAATATAGTTTACCAAATATATTAGGTAAAAGATTATTATGATATTATATATGTGAAAAATCTGTAAAAAAATTTAAATATGTCCATGACAAACATAAAGACTAAATTTATATTTTAGACTAAGTCAAATCAGGAGAAAATTACTTATACCATAAATCAAAAGAATATTGGTATACTAGTCTCTCATCTTATATATAAATTTATTTTAATTAAAAATTTAGTCCTTATATAAATAAACCTAGAGGAGTATTAATAAATATCTTTCAATTTTATCTCTATTAAAAATAGAAAAAATATAGGGTAATCCTCATCTTTAAGAGCAACTTCCAAAAAAAAATTAAATTTAAGATATTAATAATTTAACTAATATTTTTTATACGTAATAATTAATTAAAATCGATCGAGTGATAATATTTATAAACAAGATATAGATAATACCAAGACCTTCTGTAACGTTCTCCAAGTTTCCACCGACACTTGCCTTTTGCAGTATAGGTCATATGGATTGGTTTACTGATAGCAAGCATGCGCGATAATTCACTTATATTTATATATATATATATATATATATATGTTGATGTGGAAGGAGTGTGCCTTTTGAGAATGACATGCTTCGAAAATAGACCAAATTTCAACTTATGCATACATGAGTTCCACAGTATCTTTACCATATTATTACTATAATAATGAAAAAGGCCTCTGCAAATACCATACTTCCCACTCAATCATAAATAAATAAATAAATAATATTTGAGCATGTAAAAACAATTGTCACTTTAAAATTTTACTACATTATAATTAGTTTTTTTCACCATATACTTTATTGATAAAAATAATGATAAATGAGCTAAGTATTATAATTTCAATTAAATGTTGATTTAGTTAAAACTACGAGTATTTAACAACTTTAATAATCTTATACACATAACCTTGATTAATAATAGTTTTGAAACAGAATGGAAATATTATTGAAATTTTACATTCATCATTTCATCCTTTTCCATTTGCAGTTATTTTCAAATAGGATATTCTTGCATTTATATTTTTGCTAATATTTTTATATATTATTATATATGACTGGCCAAGAAAAAAGTAAAATATTTAGCCATTTGATATTTTTTTTTGGTCAAAAACAGAACCAGTGACTTGTTAATTCCTGCAACCTTGTCGGAGGCCCTGCATCGAGTAATAAATATTAATACAAAATTTCATCAAAAGATATTATCATAGTTAATCAATAATAATGTGGCTAGAAGATAATATTTTAAAAGAATGATGATGATCAAGTAGTTCAATTATTCAGAATCCATAACTATGACAATTTTTGTAAATTAATAATAATTATTTTTAGTAAAATTATGACCCACTACCAGAAATTTGGTGGCATTCAAATTCAAATATTAAGAAATTGAAGTCAGATCAAAAATAGTATTTGCATTTTGCATCATATCTTTTTTCAACGAGAGAAGAAACAGCGGTTTTCACGAGGATAGTTAGTCTACCGATAAACTAAATGTGTGTTTGGTCTGTTAATAATATTTTTTTTAGACCCAAACCAAACCAAGCACTTAAACAATTATCTTTAAATGGTATAATTGATTTTTGATAAAATTAGTTTTAAAGAAAATGATTCAGTCAGTTTTTCCATGTATTCTCATGAGAAATAATGACTTTGTCCTCTAATTTTGTGTCCTTTTACCGTCCTCCTTTATCTATTTTTAACGTTGCCTCTCTTTCAACCATCTCTATTGTTAAATTATATTATATTTTTATTTTATTTATATTAATTAAAATATATAACATTAAATTTGAAATTATGTACCGAAAATAAAAAATAAAAAAATAATTTATTATTAATTACTCTAATAACAAACAGATATATTATTTATTATTTTAATATAAATTAAAAAATATAAATTTAAAATTACACTTTATATAATTATTATTTTATATCATATTTTTTAGTAATTTACTTATAAAAAAATTATTTTGATAACAACCATCTAAACGATTATTTCTTTAAAATTACTTTTCATACAAAATCTATTTTACAAAATATATTCTCCAACATCACTTTATAATCAATTTTTATAAAAATATATTTTTTAGAAGTTAAACCAAACATAAATTACACTTTATATAATTATCATTTTAGCTCGTACTCTTTCTAGTAATTTATCTATAAAAATTATTATGACAACAACCAACTAAATACTTATTTTTTTAAAATTACTTTATTTATAAAATATATTCTCTATAATCACTTTATAATTAATTTTCTTTTGAATCTATTATCTATCATAAGCTAAACCAAATACACCCTAACTAGATTATAAAGTGGGAGAATGGAGGTTTAATTTTCCCTAAGAAGAGATATCATAGTCTTAAAACTTCGATCTAAATTAGTTAATTATTTTAATACTTAATAATAAATGTTTAAAAAAAGTTTAGGGTGAATTATTGGAGGGAAGAGAAGAAGAAGAGACCATCGTTTTCATTGTTGAGAAGGTTTAAACTTCAAAGCAATAATATAACATGCACGGTTGACGAAAGAAGAGGACCGTACATAGAATATATATCTACCAAAGAAAATATTCTTGGACAATACAATGAACTTTCATGTGGAACGTAGAGAAAATAATATATAAGACCAAGAGACGTGCAAGAGGCAACAAAAAAGGGATGTGAGATACGTTTGAAAAAACAACTCTCAAATGAGGGGAAACAAGGAAGCGTTTGGCGAATTTGCTTGAATAAGCATGCATTCATGTTCTTTATTGTCATAAAAATTATATAAAAGAATAATAATGTAACTGTTTTTTTTTTTTTTTAATAAAATGATACCAACATGACAATCGCAAAGGATCTTACATGTCCAGTGAGGAATAAGCAGTGGTTGGAAATTAAGGAGGAGGAGAAGCGTGGGTACAGCAGACAGCAGTACGTGAATGCAGTGAAATCACCCTAACAACTTTTAGCAAAAAAATATAAATATTATTGTAGGACGGCAGTTTGGAATGAAGGTTGTATTATAACATTAAAAGAATAGTGACGTCGACGACAGAGAGGGAAATCATTTGACTGAAGGAGGGCAAGTGTAAGGGACAGGGTAGGTAGGCATCTAATGTTGTTTCAGTTCACATTCCATGTATTTGATTTCCATCATCCATCTCTCTGCCTAACCCTATAGGCCATAGCCCCTCCTCTTTCCTATATTTTCTCATGCACCTTACGTATTTATTACTCTTTCTCTCTCTAATAATATTCATTGATAAATATTTTAGGATCGAATTCTAGTTTTGTCCAACGAATTTTTAAGTAAAAATTACGAGTATATATATTTTTAGATTAATATTATCTCTAAAATATTAAAAAGAAAACAATGTCACTCGTATTTATTAAAAGTATTTGCAATCAATGTTAAATTTTTTAATAATTATATTATTTTTTTAACAGTTAAAATAAATTTATTCTATTTTTAATGTTTTTGATACAATATTGATTCGATCTATGAAAGCTTTTTAAGTGCCCATATCTCATACAGAAAAACTTTCGATATAGAATTTTTCCCTAACTCATTTTGTTATATAATATGTATTTAGATAGAATTTTAAAAAATATTTATATAAAAAAAGAGTTTTTAGAATAGAGCTTTTGAAAAAAAATTTATGGAAAAATAAATTAATTATAGATAAATGAATATCTGAATAGTTATTATCATAATAATTTTTGTAAATAAAAAATTACTAGAAGAGGTGTAATTTTATTAAAAATATGAGACGATAGATGATGAAAAAGATATAAGAGAAGAGAGATAAAAGAGAGGATAAAAAAGAAAGAGGGTTTAAAAAATAGAAGATAGAAGAGAGAGAAGAGATGATAAAGAATAGAGATGAGAGATAGTGTAAGAAAAAATAAAAGTGAAATATTAATTAGACAATTTATAAATTACTTTACCGTTTCAAAGCTAGTCTTAATAGTTTATCTAAAATTTTAGTTTTAAACTATGGATTAGACTATAAGTACTTATAGATAAATATAATTGTTCTTTTTAAAAAAATTTACACTAAAATTTTGGCTAAAAATCTTTTTAAAACGTTTATTGATAAGTTTCCAAATAGAACCATATTTATAAGGTTTTTTAGAGTAATGTTTCTATCATTAGGAAGCATGTCTATATTTGGAGCATATTTGATATTTGAGGAATATTATTTTATTATAATTTCAGTCGTGACGCTTGGGGAAGCATTTTAATTATTGGGTGTATATATTTATGTCTAAAAGTAATAGACAGCTCGCTCTACTTAATATTGGTATCGTTTAGGAGAAATAGAGACTTCGCCTTATTCTTATCTTGAGTAAGCCCAAACCCTTTTTAAAAGTTTTTGTAAAAAAAAAAAAGAAACATGTCTACATGGAGAGATTTTTAGAAAATGATTTATAAAAAAAAATGTTAGGTAGCTTTTGGAAAATGGCTTTTAGAAAAAAATTTATGAAAAAAAAGTAATTATTGATAAATGAGTATTTAGATAGTTATTATTAAAAGGACTTTTGTAATTGAAAAATTACTAAAAATGATATAATTTTATTAAAAGTATGAGAGATGAGAGATTGTGAAAAAGAGATAGGAGAGAGGGTGGAGAATAGAGAATAGAGAATAGAGATAATAGAAAATATATAAAAGATATGAGAGATAATTTTAAAGATAGAAAATAGAAGAGAGATGAGATATAGTGGAAAATATAGAGGAGAGAGGGAAGATTGTGTAAAAAAATAAAGATAAAATAATAATTAAGTAATTTATAAATTTTTTTACTGTTTTAAAAACTATTATGATTAATTTATCTGAAATTCTAATTTTAAATTATAATTTGATATAATTTTTTTTTAAATAAATATAGTTATTTATTTTAAAATTTTTTGAAATTAAAATTTGAATTAATTTTTTTTTAAAAAAAACTAAATTTAGGAATTTCACGTGCTATGTCGGTTGCAACTACGCCAATTGTTTCCCTGACAGTAAATTTCAAACATACTACCATTCACAAACTAAAGTAAAAAGTCTTCATTGACTGACATAAAAAGTTGTGTTTATAATAATAGTTGATATAATATCTATTTATTTAATTAAAGTATATCAATAAAATAATTTCTGCCATAAACATAAGGTGAAAATGAAAGTGCTTGCATGAGTAATTAATAAAAAATAGTAGTTTGATAAAATAAATAAAATAGTAGCCTTCTGCCTCCATAATTAGTTAAAACGTACATGGACCAGACACCTTCAAGAGACAATTTCCTTTATACTCTAACAAATCCATTTACATTAAATTTCTGACGACGGCCGAACAGGAAAAATACAAAGATGTTCTCTTACAAGTCAGTTAATAATAATCTAAGTTTTGGACAATTTAGCTCTAGCCTAACACATTTTAAGAGAATAATTATATTCAATTAGCAAATTACTTTGTGATCTCAACAAATAAATAATAATTTCAGAAAATTCTAGGTTCATGAACTATGCTCTCTATTGCTCTATTTTCCCTCGTTCCACAATTCGTGGGACCCACACATCTGAGCATAGGTAATTAGATTAATTGCTCATTTATTATTAGTCTTCGTTGGTTGTCGGGTCATATTCAAACTTAGTTCATCCTCGAATCTCATGCTATATAAACAGAAACAAAAAACCTTCATGAGCTAATTATTTTTTGTTAAACGCTAAAGGTTAAAACATCTCAAGCATGGCATATCAAAAAGAAAAAGAAAAAAAAAAACAAAACATTTATCTCAAGCATGTGATATCAAAATAAAAAAGTCTTTTCATTTTCGAAAATTTCATTAAATCTCCAGTCACATGTCAACTAAATTCACTAAAAAAAAAAAAGAAAAATAAAATTATCTCAGTACACATTATTAATTTCATCTGATCGAAATTTGTATTCACTACACATTCAATTATTTTTTTTTATATTTTAATTTTTTAAATGAGAAATCTAAATAGTTGAAGAAGACGATGGTAATGAAAATTCAAACAATTTAACCAACTGATGTTAATCATAATAGAAGTAATTTTAATTGCTTAAACATAAAATCCCAAATTAAAACATATATGAACCAAGAAAACGTCTTTTAAAAAATTATCTTTAATTAAGATTATCATGTTAGAATCTAACCAAATCAGATAATTATATAAAAAAATTTCAAACCATTCATTATATATAAAACATAAATGTAATAAAATTCGAACTATAGTTTATGAACAGTGTAACTCCTCTCGAGTTAGGTATATATATATTTTTTTATATTTCTCATATTTTATTGTCTTCATGTGATTTTAATTTTATTCGTTTGATATTTATCTACATATTTAAACGATTGAAATTTTAGATATTTATCTATATATTATCTCTCTTGTATATTGAAGGGGACGATATACATACTTGCTTTATATAAAAAGTATAGAATCATTTACTTTTTTCCCCCCTTAATATAAGAAATTGTTCACTGATGGTATAGTTTGATGGCATTATATTTCACTTATATACAATATTAATTCATACTCGTGTTCTCATCATATAGAGCCGGAGGGGGTTGTGGTAAAATACTTTTTTTTTTAAAAAAATCCAGTGGAATAAAAAATATTTTTATCCATAAAATTATTTTTCATTTCATTTTATTCTGCATACTAGCATAGCGGTTGACGTATTACTTTTTTTCCCCTTAGTCGGCAAAGAATAGCAGAAGATCCATAGGCCACAGTAATTACATGCACATAGCTATAATAATTAGCATTATTTAAGGAATGAATGGTTATTGTGCTGACAGAATACGTAGGAGCAAAGCAATATGTTTAATTAAACAGGGATAATTACCCGATATATAACTAATAATAATCTTGGAGAAATCGTCTGCTTCTAATTTGACAGCCTGATGTGACACAGCACATCCAAATATTCCTAATTAAAGTCACTAATTTTGTCTTATCAAATAATATATGGCATTAAGATAAATACAAAACTGTTTCTGGAAAGTCTATGAAGAGCCTTCATCATCTCCGTCCAAAATCCACGCAAGATAAATGGATCCAAACTATTTGTTTGTTTGTTTTTAATAATTGCTTTTGTTACTTATTATTTTTTTTTAATCAAAGTACTCCCCCACCAGATGAAGGCCACGTACGTCTTGGCAATAATTTAAACTTGACTGCGTTTTGAAACCGATTAATAGATATTAAAAATTTAATAAAATTAATTATTTATATAAAATATGTGTTGATTAAGTGAATTAAATTTTTTTATATTATAAATTAATGTCTTATATTTATAATTAAAATAAACTCATAATTAACTTTTATATTTTGAATAAGAGAATAATTTTATCCAAAAATAAAATGATGGATGGTAAATTAAATATTCTCTCAACTTCAGTGTCTTGATGAAATCTTAGCAATCAATTAGAGAAGAAAGGGAAGGGAAGTTCACAACCTACAATATAATGAGCTGTAGATGGATTATATAAGTTGAGGCCTATAATCGTTCATACTTATAAAAAAAAGTAAACTAAATATAAATTAGTAATAATGCGTTCATTTTGCCACGAACAACACTAAAAGGAAACGTCTGGAAAATGATAGAATACCTAAATTCCAGCCCTCTCCCCAAAAAGGGGAAAAAGGTTGTTGAAATGAAGATGATGACCCCATTACGTGTCATCCCATGCTTACCCTTCGTGGGCTACAAAATCAAAAGGTTGGTATCTATTTTATTTTATCAAAAGCTCACTAAGATGGGGCAAGCAAGATGTTGATGCTGTACTCAATTTCTCACTTGATGCGTCCCAAATTCAAACTTCACTTGTACAATTTGAATGGCAATAAATTCACTCATAACCCTTTCTGGAAAAAATGAGAGAGGGAGAGAGAGGGGAATGAATTGAAAAATGATAATATATTATTGTGTGTGTTTGGATAAGATTTTGAAAATGGGCTTATAAAAAAAAAGGATTTATGAACAACTTATAGAAAAGGGTTTTTAAAGAAGAGCTTATGAAAAAAAAATAATTTTAAATAAATGAGTATTTAAATAGTTATTTCTAAAAGTATTTTTGTTATTGGTAAATTACAAAAAAAGGTATAAGTATTAAATTATGAGAGATAATAGATGAGATGAGAGAGAGTGTAAGAAAGAAAATAGAGAAAAAGTATGAGAGAGGAGAAAGAGTGTAAGAAAAAGTAGGAGAGAATGTGTAAGAAAAAATAAAGGTAATATAGTAATTGGTTAGTTCATAAGTTTTTTTACTGTTCCATAAGCTGCTTTGACTAGCTTATCTGAAATATTGATTTTAAACCATAATTTAGTTCAAAAATCCATTTGAACAAATATGACTATTTATTTTAAAATTTTCCTAAACTGAGGTTTGAACCCAAAAGCTCTTAGAAACCATGTTTGAAATGATTTCTAAATAGGCCCATTATGTAGCGTTTATTCATTAATTTACAAGCTAATAAGTGACAGTTACGTCTCTTACAAATCATTCAAAATTTTCATATAGGGTTAGGACTTGGGAGTATATCGTTTGAATGCAGATCTCCCCAGAATTCTGTATCATCTCGTCTGAAGTATCAGCCACGTAGAGCGACTCACGTTCTACTACAGTTGAAGAATCATTGATACACAAACGTGTACTTCTACATGCTACTTAGGCCAACGACTAGGCATAATTTGCACATAATGCTAATCAAGTCCCAGCATTCGTTACTAGCGCGATCCCTTTTCATTTATCAATCAATACAGGACAGAACAGAAAGGGAAAAAAGAGACATAAATACAGTAATCAGTCCAACCCGAAATATGGAAGAAACTAAGGCAAGTATACAAACCCTTAAACCTATCATCAAGGTGAGAATAAAAAGACAACCAATATCATATTGTGAAGTCCACCTCAACCAAGTTTTGTTGATAAATCACTTGAGACAAGATCCATAAAAAGTTATTGCGTAGAGTCTCCAGCTATTTCCTCTGTTTGCCCTTTCCGCAGCGTAGAGTCTCCAGCTATTTCCTCTGTTTGCCCTTTCCGCAGATACAGTCCACAATTATGGCTCCCCAGTTGTGCGCACTACTTGCAGATCGCAAGGGAGTTTTGAACTTTTGATCAATCTAAAATAGGGTGGAACTCAGCCATAGGGGCCAATAAACGCCTCTTTAACTTCATAAACAGATAACCTACTCAAACCTCTTTGGAAATAAGAAATATCTAAACCCTAAACTGAATAGAAATTCACAAGCACGCACATTAACAATACATAATTGCATTGACAACTTTTGATAACAGGAAGCAATTCAACTGAGGCAAAAAGAGACGTTGTAAGATTGGTTTAGCAGCACCATTGCAAGAACAAATGCATTGAGCCATAAACTACTTTGATAACAGTAGAACATTAAATTAAACGTGGAGTAAAAAGGGAAATTGATAACTACTTACAACGTAGCATAGATTAGAATTAGACCCCTGTGTCTTGGTGTGGTATTAAGCACCATCCGAAACAGAATAGCAATTCGTATAACACATTGTAACAATACATGTAGCAATGATGACAATAACAACATTGAAGTGTAGCAAAAAGCAATACTGAAACCTACAAAGTGGCATCAATTAGACCCTGTGACTTTGGGTGGTAATTAGCAACATTTAAAGGTAGAACTGAATGGCAATTCCCTAGCAAACTGTAACAAGAGCAACAAGTGCAGTACACTAAACACAGTAGTGTATTAAAACAAGGAATCTACAATCATATAATAGATTAAATGAAAATTATATACAATATTTACAGGAACGAAAATGAGAATCTAAAATCCTATTCAAACATAGAAGGAATCCCCAATTATAACAATTTCCACCAGTAAGCATTAATTTACATGTAATAAAAGGCACCAAATCAGCAAATTGGCGCCAATCTCCTGGGAACTTTTTCTCTATCGGCATCCACAATTCCATCGGTAAAATCTCGAACAATCTTTTTGAAAGCAAAGTGCAGACAATTTGAAAGCATAATCCAGGAGAGAACCTGATAGACGAAATCGAACGCAGGGTCCGAATACGAAGACGATGAATCATCCCAATCATGCCCTTCTCCGAATCGATTAAAATTCCAACTCCCACCACCGCCACCAAAACCGCCCCCACCAAAAGGAGGATTTACACCATCACCAAAGAAGAACCCCTCGTCTCCGGCATCCCCCGAGTCACCACCAGACAACCTACGCTTTACCCGTCGTTTTCTGCGGATAAGGGCCCGACGAGGCATTCTGTATGTATTGGATTTCACCGGAGGAGGCGCAAGGGCGTCCACCGGCAAAATCAACGCCGAGATCTGGAGAAATCTGGAAGATGGCGGGGAAGAAGAAGGCGATAGTTCGGTGCACGAATCGGTTACGGAGAGGTTACAGGCGGAACAACAGCTTCGAAGTAGGAGGAGCTTGGCGACCCCAAGGCCTTTCACAGCGGCAAGTGTTACAGTATCGGCGACAAGAATGTCCATGACCATCGCGATATTTTTCAGGGATTAACAAAGCTTTCAGCAACTTCTGGATGGAAAGCAAAATTGTGGAGCAAGCGAAATAAGAAACGTAATGGTCAGCGAATTTTCATAAAACGACGCGTTTATCGGATGGACCTGGACACGTGTCTGCCATCTAATCTAATTCTATTTATTCCACCATTTACTCGGTATTTTCTTCTTTTGTCAAAGGAGAAAAGAAGAATGACCAGATGGAATTAATTTTACTAAAGTCATCGTACACCTTAAATTTAGCTTAAAAATGTACGGTATTATTTAACACTAATAACATTTCAGGTAAATGTTAGTTTAATTAATAAAATTACTAAAATAAAGACACTACGACACATTTGCATGATCCATAGTAAGCAATGGATCCTAAATTTTGGGCTTCAAATGAAACGCAAGTTTTGAGATCTAGCCTTTTTTTTGGCCAGTGAGATTTGTGAATTAATAAAAAAACACAATCTTGTAAACTACCGTAGTCTCTAAGTTTAATTGACAAAGACTAATAAAAATTAATTTGAGTACTAAATAGCTCAATATTATTTAAATGAAATTTTAAATTTAAGTTTTGGCATATGTAAAAAATTTTCGTTGAGAGATTCACCTACCATAGCGAAGTGCAAGACGCGGGTTAAATTCGGATGTAACCGAGGTAAAGTTCCGGTAAACTAGATAGGTAATAAAAAAAATTTAACTGATAAAGGGATAAAATATGCGACTATTTATAACGTATATGATCCATAGAAAGTATCACTTTATTATAGTTTTAGTCGTAACGCTTTAGGAGATATCCTAACTTCTAAGTGTTCAGGTTTACGCCCAAAGACAATAGACGACTTGTTCTGCTCGAGATTAATTCGCTTAAAAGAAAAGAAAATTTCACTTTACTTTTAAATTGTGAATGAGTTTAACTCATTTTTAAAAATTTCTTGTATAAAAAACAATTGTAAACTAGATATATTTTACTAACAAAAACCCCACAAATTAGATAAATAATTAGATTGTTTAAACTAATATTTTAAATTTAATTTAACCTATTTATGTAAAAAATATTTTATTAAAAAAATAAAATTTATTTAAGTAATCTTTTATCTCTAGAGAAATATTTATAGAATAAATTTTACAAATGAGTTGTTTTTACAATATTGTTTTGGTGTATAGTATTTTTATACTTTAATAACTATTAATTATATTATATAAATAAATAATAAAATATTTTTATAATATTTTTAATTTTAAAATTTAAACAGCATTTCTGTAAAATTTTCCTTTTATTTTTTTTTATAAATTTTATATTTTAGATGAGTATTGATATATAGTTGGAAAAAAAAGTGGATAACGACATTATAAGAAAAGAAGGACATTACGCTTTTGTCCCCCAAGAGTATTTATGTTGGATAAAAATAATATTTTACAAAAAGAGTAATTGTGGCATTGGCGCCTTCAAAACCCTAACTGCCGACTCTGACCATCATCTTCCCCGTATAAAAGGTGACCGCCTGAAAGGCCCTCTCAAGTTTCCACTTCCCTCACCCGCGGAAGCTTCAGAAGCCAAGCCATGGTGTCGCTGAAGCTTCAGAAGCGGCTAGCCGCCAGTGTACTCAAGTGCGGGAAAGGAAAGGTCTGGCTTGACCCCAATGAAGTCAGCGAGATTTCCATGGCCAATTCCAGTACTTCTCTTCTCCCTTTGATCCCAGTTATTAAGTTCGCTTTTGAGTTATGAATTAAATTTATAAGTTTTTGTCAATGAGTGTAACATGGGGTGAACATTCGTTAGTTTATACAGATGGTTCCACAGAAAATATGCATATGATGATGATATGTCTTGAGCCCGGTTTAGGTTTGAAATGGTTAATCTTTTTTTGGAATTGGAAGTTTATTTCTTGTTGGTTTGGAGATCAATAGCAGGATTCTGAAAAATTGGTTGGTGTCAATGTCTGGTGTCGGATATCTTGCTTTCTAGCAAAGAATAGCAGCGTCTCGCTTATAGACCAATAGAATCCTGGAATACATGTGCAAATTGTTTTTAGCAGATCAATTATAGGATTCAGCTTATTTGTTTCCTACTTCCCCTGTATCTTAGGGAATACTATTCATTTAGCTGGTAAAAGATGTTTATCTGTTAGAATTAAATATAATTGGTTAGGTTAGGTTAGTTTGTGAGTGTACTGCGGACACACTTCTAGAGCATTGATTGTATATACTGACGCACTATCATCTGTGAGTAATGAAGCTTATGCACTATTCGGTATATAAAAAACTTCCTCTCCTCTGCGTATGTTCTTTTATATTATTCTCTGAACCATGCTCTTACGTGCACAAACTGTATTGTCAAGTCTCACCTATGAATAATAGTGCTATGAAATGGTTTCAATAATTTGAAGAAGCTGTTTCAGCTCTCCAAATTTTGCCAAAAATAAGTCTGTTGTTTATGATTGGGGGGGGGGGGGGGAGAGGTTGAGAGAGTAGTGAACGCTGCCTAAATTTATTGTAGTTCATTCTTTAGGCAGCTTAGTCATGCACACAATTGATCCTGAGGCAGAAATTATGTCTTATTGGATATTTAGTTGGTGAAATTCTGTTTCTTCTTGTTAGGATTGTAAGCTGTCATGTCCAAGTCAGCTTCTTATATTGCCTAGGTCTTGATGATAAGTGTTGCAATAATGGGGGTTTAATGCTCTATTGTCAGGGCAAAACATCAGAAAACTGGTGAAGGATGGGTTTATAATCAGGAAGCCCACAAAGATTCACTCTAGATCTCGTGCTCGAAGAATGAAGGAGGCCAAGAGAAAGGGGCGGCATTCTGGATACGGTATGATTTATCATTAGCATTTGTGCTTTGCTTTGTTGCACAATTGTCTTGTGAAATCATTAATGGAGGCTCATTTGATTTTTGATTACTAAAGGTAAGCGTAAGGGTACTAGGGAGGCACGACTGCCAACAAAAATATTGTGGATGAGGAGAATGCGTGTGCTGAGGCGCTTGCTTCGCAAGTATCGTGAAGCTAAAAAAATTGACAAGCACATGTACCATGACATGTACATGAAGGTAAAAGGTAATGTCTTTAAGAACAAGCGTGTTTTAATGGAGAGCATCCACAAAACCAAGGCAGAAAAGGCCAGAGAGAAAACTCTGTCTGACCAATTTGAGGCCAAGCGTGCTAAGAGCAAGGCAAGCAGGGAGAGAAAGCTAGCTAGGAAAGAGGAGCGGTTGGCACAGGTATGCTATGATTCCATCTCCACTATTCTCCTTGACCCATAGAAATTGGAAGGGATGCAATTTTATCTTCATGTCATTGAAATGCAGCTGTTTAGCATTAAAAGTCATTTTTTACTGAATAGTTTGCTCGCCATTGATATACTTGTGATTCATCGGACTTTATCCTTGCTGCTGCTATATGTGGTAAATTGACTAAATTCATAAACTGATTGGTGGGTTAACGTTGTATGTAAACTATGTAGGGACCTGGAGAGAGAGCACCTCAGGCAGCATCACAACCACAGGCTGAGTAAGCATTAATCTATTGACTATATAAAATTTTTGAACCGTCTGTTTTTATATCGTATCACAAATTTGGATGCTATCTTTCCTTTAGGGGTGTCAAGAAAACGAAGAAGTGATGGGTGAGAAGGGATCCTGAGGAACGAAGGTTGATTGTTGGATGTAGGATACAAGTGTCTATCTCGGAGCTGTTTTGTTTTCTATCAGAATGGAACCTTCGAACTAATCTGTAGTATTATTTTCTTAATGTAGTATGTGCTCGAGTCTCAATTTCTATTGCGTCAAATATACAGAATACAAGTAGATGAAGGTACAGTATTCTGTATGTTCGTTTTTGTTTTTTGGGTTTAAACAAAAAAGTTTTGCATTACTGATACTTAATCTCGTGTGTGTTTTGTAAAATTGTGGTTTTAAAAGTTGTTTGGGATAAAATTTTAGTTTAGGAAAATTTTAAAACATACAGTTATATTTGTCCAAATTTTTTTTAGATGAAACTATAGTTTAAAATTGGGATCAGTTTATAAACTAATAAAAAAATTTATAGATTAATTAATTATTATTTTATTCTTCTTGTCTTTTATATTTTATATTTTTTCTTTTTTACACATTTTTTCTCTCATTTTTCTTCTACATTCTATCTCTTATCTTATTTCTGTTTTATACCTTATCTCCAATCTCATATCTCCTATATATTTTCTTTCTTGTATTATATCTGATCTCTTATATATTTTAATAAAATTATATATTTTTTAATTATAAATTTTTTTATAGCAATAACTATTTAAATATTTATTTATAATTATTTTTTTATTTTTTTTAAAAGTTAATTAAAAGTTTTTTTTTTAATTCTTATCTATATGTGCTCCATTACTCATCGGCAAGTGAACTCATTAATTTTGCATAGAAATATTGTTTTTTTTTTCAAAAAAATTTACTGATACTTAATATAAAAAATTATATTTAGAAAAATTATATTACAGAAGAATATTAAATTCTAATTAGTGGAGGGAGTAAATGAATTGAATGAAATTTTATGCGCTGTTTTCATTTCTAAAGGCGCGCCGAAACGAACCAAAACCAAACAAGCAACAGGTCTACGTGAAGTCGGCTCTATCGTAATTCGAAGGAATAAAACGAAAATTTGCCCAATCCTTCTGATGTTAAACATGGCAAAGTAGGAATTGACGACGATGGATCCCCAGACCACTATTGCAGCAAACGCGCGGGAGACCCCATCGTCTAACCCAGAACAAACCCTTCCCCGATTCTGTCTATACTTCAGATTGGATCCAAAAACGACCGACGACATTGGCGTTGTTTTATTCCTTCATGTTTTTGAATTCCCATGGCGTCGGAGTCGGAGGGATCGGAGTCCGGGGGCTGTTCCCGCCGGTACGTTCAACTGCCACCGGATCCTCCGTCGACGATAATGTCACCCGTCGCATCGCAATGGCAAGGCGGCCCTGAGCCCGCTCGGATTTTCGATGAGTTGCCCAAAGCTACCATCGTCTCCGTCTCTCGTCCCGACGCTGGCGACATCAGTCCCATGCTTCTTTCTTACACCATCGAATTTCAATACAAACAAGTACCAAGACTTCCACATCTCTCTTCATTGTCTTCCTACTATGGCTTTTCTTGGAGTGCTCCATATTCTGAAGCCCATATCGAAGTGGGAAATGACGGGGCCAATATGTAATCGTATAAGCAAGTGAAGAAATAGGAAAGGAAATGAGTATCTGAATATAATAATATCGTTTTAACATTGTATCAGTGTAAATAATATAGGTAAATTCGCCATAGCTTTACTAATGGAACAAAGGGGCCAAAAAACAAAAATGGAGAATAAAGCAATATTCCATGCTTGACTGAGGAATCAGAAATAAATGCCGTTTTTTTATGGTCTCCAATGGACCTTGGCCTTCTGTCTTCAGTTTTCTCAGCTTAAAATTTGACCTTTTAGACTTTCTTTTCTTTTGCAACTTGATTTGGTGACTTCGTCCTTCCATTTTAGGCTGTGATTGATAAGTCAAGTCGATATATGCCTTTACAGTTTGATACTCAATAATTTAACTATGGTTTGAATTTGAAATTAGAAACCTCAGATAATGGGAGTTTTTGTTTACTTGATTGAATTTCCTCTCACTGGACTATTCTTAATATATATCTCATTTTCATTTTAGTTCAAGTGGCACTTGGTGAAGAAAGCTTCTCAAGTGATTTGTTTACATTTTGCATTGAAGAAACGTGCATTTATTGAGGAAATTAATGAAAAGCAAGAGCAGGGTTGTGTTGCCCGATTATCTTTATATTGATTTTCTGGTTTCTTTCTCATATTAAAATGTTTTCTGTCATTCATATGTTGCTTATACTATCCTCGTTCTTCAATCACATTTTCATCTTATTTGATGGTATATTGTTTTCCTATCAAAGTTTGGGATTGTGATGTTCACTGAAACATTATATCAAGGTTAAAGAATGGCTTCAAAATCTAGGAATAGGAGAAAACACTACTGTGGTGCAAGATCACGAAGAAGTAGATGATGCAACTATCTTGCATCATGATGAAAGTGCTAAAGACAGGTGATTATTACAACTTATTTTTAGACTATTCTTTAGAATTTCGGTGATACTTCATATGTGGTTTTTGGTCCAGGGACGTTCCATCTATTGCTGCCTTACCAATTATACGGCCAGCCTTAGTCGGGCAGCAGTCTGTCTCAGAGAGCGCGATGGTTGCTATGCAAGGATATCTCAATCACTTTTTTGGAAATATTAGTATTGTTAATTCTCCAGAGGTTTGCTTCATGCATGTACTTATTGATGATAATACTTGTCCTTGTTATTGAAGCAACTCTTTCTTTATCTAACTGCCATAATATCGTGTTCGTTCAAGTGTCATAGAAATACAAGTTATGCAAAAACGCTAAAGCATGAGTCTTTGATGCATTTAAACTTAAAAATTTAATCTGGTAATCTCATATATACAATGAAGAGAAGTCACTTCAATCTGGGGTTGCCTGTGCTAGTCATCATCATAGAAAGTTTTTGTTTGATTTCTTCACAAGGGTGTCATGCTTGGGCTACGCTCTAATTCAGTTGATTTTGGTCAATTTTTCTTGCTAATATTTGCATTACTTAGGTAAAAATACGAAGTTATGAACCTTGGAACCCAAGGGACATCTTATAGTTTTAGTCATGGCTTATGTATATTTTATCAAGCCTAAGCCTATGCTATATTGTCATCGCCCTGCATCTCTACCTTTGAAATTTTGTTGCATTCCTGTGCTTACTATTATGAAAAAGCACCTGCATTTACAATAAACAGTTGTATTGCGTACTGTAGGTTTGCAAGTTTTTGGAGGCCTCAACGTTATCCTTCTCACCTGAATATGGCTCTAAGTTGAAAGAAGAATATGTGATGGTGAAGCATCTGCCAAACATTTCAAAGGATGATGATTCTAGACAATGTTTTATTGTTCAATGTTTCAGTTGTTGCAATGATAACTGGCAAAAGGTAGTGATATTGAGCTTTCAACATGGGTTGATATCTTTGCGTCCAATTGCTGTGATACCTTTATGCAGTATTGTGGAAGTCGTACATTCAATTCAAATATACTACATTTAGTTCTTAATATAAGATCTACTTAATTAATTTAGGTAGATTAAGGAAGTTAATTAAGTTAATTAGTTGTACTAGTTATGCATCGGTTTCCCTAAATTACCCTCTCCAATTATGTGCATATAGACTACCCTTAATAGAAATCCTTTTAATATGTACAATTATATAAGGATACTTTAGGAGGAAAATTAAAATTTGGGGAGACAAAGCGAATTGGGCTTTTATATTTAAGACTAAAGTAAATTACCTATCTAGCTTTTATAATTAGGATCGGAAAGAGTATGTAAATATGCGAGAAGTCATTCACATGTATATATTGGCATCAATTCATGCTGGTTGATAACTTTTATATCATATGATTTGCATCAGTCTGATGATTCAATCATGAGCATAAGTTTTGTTTATCTTTAGATTAATCGGTATACCATTGATTCCAAAAGTTCTTATCATTCTGATACATTTGCTTTTGCTGAAAAGACCTACACAAGGAAGAAACACGGAAAGGGCAAGACTCCTTTTGTGGTTCAGGAGGTTGACCCAGATTGTGATGCTGAATTTGAGAAAGAAACATAAGACTAGGTGGCTATAGACTGTATGTGTAGCTATTTCCTTTTGCTGTCCTACTTTTGACTTTATTTTTAGGGAGGTGTGCCATGCACTTTTGATAGTATATAGTAGCAGGTCTCATGTGTAAAAGGGGGGATATATTTTTGTAAGGGCTGGACTAGGAGAGACTGGTCTCTCAGAAACCAGAGGGAACTAAGTGGGGAAAGGCTTAACACCCTTTTGCTGTGTCCAATCTGTATTTTGATTTCGGGGTGATCAGGATTGTTGGTGTAACCTCATAACTGAAATCCTCTTGACTCTCATTAATATCATATCAGTTTCACTCAGATTTGCCGTATTGTTGTTGCTATTGTCTGTTGCTAAATCAGGTTGTATCAAATTGGTATCAGAGCCAAACGATCTTACACTCTGTGGGAAGGCCATGGACCGACGCGTCGCCGAGGAAGTGCAGGAGCTGAAGGAAGCAGTGGGAGGATTGAACCAGGGAATGAAGGAGGTAAATGCAAGGTTAACGACGGAGATGGATGGGGTTAAGGAAATGATGATAAAAATGCAGGAGGCCCTATTACAGCTAGTTGAGAAGCAGAAGAATATGGAAGAAGCACGAGACGATGAAACAGGAGCTCAAAATGGAGAGGGAGCATCGGAAACACCTGAGAATCAGACTGGGGACAGAGGGAAATTCAGAAAGTTGGAATTACCGGTGTTCGAAGGAGAAGATCCGTTAGGTTGGTTTTCACGTGCGGAACGTTATTTCAGCCTAAACTCCATTGCTGAAACAGAGAAACTCAGAGCCGCGATGATCTGCCTAGAAGGGAAAGCTCTCAATTGGTACCACTGGGTTAAAAGCCGGACCCTATTACGAAGCTGGGCGGAGTTCAAACAGGAACTCCTGTATCGTTTTCATCCATCGCAACGAGGGGATGAATACGAACTGTTGCTGGCACTGAAGCAGGAAAACTTAGTCCTGGAGTTGGTTGAGGAATTTGAGAGACTCTTGGTTGCTCTCAAGGATGTCCCAGAGGAGTGCTTGATGGGAGTCTTCAAAAACGCGCTGAAGCCAGAAGTTAGGGCCGAGCTGAGGTTGGTCAACATGTTGTCCCTGCGAGAATTGATTAGGACTGCTGTGAGCGTAGAGGAAAGGAACCAAACACTTGAGAAGGTACAGGAGGAAAGAAATGCCAGAACTCAACGGGTTACAAATGGGTCCAAAGTGGACTGGACCTATACCCAACCCACAAGGGTTGTACACACATCCGAGCCCACAAGAAGCCAATACACAGTTAGTGCTAACACAATCCCGTTTAGGAAAACAGAGGTGAAAACAGCAGAAGTAAAGTCAACCAGTAACTCATCGGGTAACACCACAGTCAAACAAGGATGGAAGGCCCACAAGCTGCCAGAAGCAGAGCTCAATCGCAGAAGGGAACTCGGATTATGTTTCAAGTGTGGAGATAAGTTCAGCCCCAGCCATGTGTGCAAAAACCGGAGCCTGCAGGTGATGATCTTAGAGAAGGAAGACATAGTGGACAAGGGAAGTGATGAGCTCATCAGTGGAGAGGAAGAAGGAACTCTAGAAGACATGGCTGACATTACTCATATGGAACTATCATTGAACTCTATGGCTGGCTTTGGGGACAATCATACAATGAAGATCTGAGGGAAAATCCAGGGCAGAGATGTGGTACTGCTCTTGGACAGCGGGGCTTCTCATAACTTCATATCCGAGGAGTTACAGAGGAACCTAAAGTTGCCAGTCGATGAGATTGCGGAATACAGGGTCATGGTGTTAGATGGGTATACTATCAGAAGCAAAGGTGTAAAGGACTTCAATTCCAGGTACAGGGTTTGAATATCAATCAAACTTTCTACCCTTTTCCTTTAAACGGAGTTGATGCAGTTTTGGGTATGGAATGGTTGAAGTCATTAGGAGAAGTAAAAATGAATTGGAGCCAACTAACTATGAAAATTGGTAAAAAGCCCAATCAGATTTGTTTACAAGGGGATCCATCCTTGACTAGAGCTCAAGTAACATTCAAGTCACTGGTCCGGTCAATACAAAAGCAAGGAGAGGGCTATTTGGTGGAATACCATGGAATGGAAGGTGGGAAGGGAAATCAAAATGAGGAAGAGGAAGTGACTATGATACCAGAAATCCAGGCAGTGCTAGCAAAATTTCTCGAAGTAAGCCAAGCCCTCACGGGGTTACCACCCTCCAGACCCAAGACCATGCTATTCCTATCAAACCAGGTGAGCAACCACCAAACATAAGACCTTACCGCTACCCTCATTTGCAGAAAAATGAGATTGAGAGTATGGTGAAGGATATGCTGCAAAGTGGAATTATCCAGCCTAGCACTAGCACTAGCCCCTACTCAAGCCCAGTTTTTTTAGTTAAAAAAAAGGATGGGAGCTGGAGGTTCTGCGTGGATTACCGAGCTTTGAACAAGATCACAGTTCCGGATAAATTCCTAATTCCAGCAATAGACGAGCTCCTGGATGAGTTGCAGGGTGCTACTGTGTTTTCCAAACTAGACCTTAAATCTGGATACCACCAAATTAGAATTCAAACCGGAGATGAGCATAAGACCGCGTTCAGAACACATGAGGGCCACTATGAGTTCAAAGTTATGCCTTTTAGGCTAACTAATGCACTGTCAACCTTTCAATCATTAATGAACGAGGTATTCCAGCAGCATTTGCATAAGTTTGTATTAGTGTTCTTTGATGATATACTTGTATACAACAGTGATTTAGAATCCCATTTAGAACATTTACATGCTGTACTAACCCTCTTGAAGGAGAACCACTTGGTGATTAACTTAAAAAAGTGCAGCTTTGCTCAACCAAGACTTGAGTATTTGGGCCACATCATTTCCAAAGATGGAGTTCAAGCAGATCCAATGAAGATAGACAGCATGTTAAAGTGGCCTAAGCCCAAGAATGTGAAATCTTTAAGGGGATTCCTAGGGCTCACTGGTTATTACCGGTGTTTTGTGAAGAATTATGGGAGGTTAGCCAGTCCCCTTACTGACTTATTAAAGAAAGATGCCTTCAGATGGACTGATGAAGCTGAGGAGGCTTTCGACACACTAAAAACAGCAATGACTACCCTCCCTGTATTGGCTGTACCAGACTTTTCCCTCCACTTTGAAATAGAGACCGATGCTTCAGGTACTGGAGTGGGTGCTGTATTAATGCAGAAAGGCAGACCCATAGCATATTTCAGCCAGAAATTGTCTAACCGAGCTCAACAGAGTTCAGTGTATGAAAGGGAACTCATGGCAATAGTAATGGCAGTCAATAAGTGGAGACACTACCTGTAGGGGCAGAAATTCATCATCAGAACAGATCAAAAGGCGCTGAAATATCTACTAGAACAATGTATAGTGGAAGAAAATCAGCAAAAATGGGTCTCAAAATTGATGGGATTCAAGTTTGAGATTTATTACAAACTTAGGAAGGAAAATCGGGCAGCCAATGCCCTTTCAAGACAAGAGGAAGCTCTTGAACTGAAGGGATTCTCACTGTGGCAGCATGATGAGGTAGAGGATTGGGAAAAGGATGTACAGTCTGATGCTAAGCTTTGTCACATAATACAACAACTGATTGCTCAACCTAATAGTATTGAAGGATACAACCTCGAAAAGGGAACTTTACACTATAAGGGTAGAATGGTTTTGCCAAAAAATTCATCCCGAATTCCATTGTTAATGGAAGAATACCATAATTCTCCCGTGGGGGGCCACGCTGGATATCTTCACACTTATAAACACTTGGCTCAAGTAGTATATTGGGAAGGGATGAAGCGTACGGTCCAAAGATATGTGGCTCAGTGTGATGTGTGTCAGAGAAATAAATACCAAGCTCTTTCACCGGCGGGTTTACTGCAACCACTCCCTATTCCTCATTAGGTATGGGAGGATGTCAGCATGGATTTCATTACAGGTCTTCCAAAATCCAGGAAATATGACACCATTTTGGTGGTAGTCGACAGATTCACCAAATATGCTCACTTCTTGGCCCTATCCCATCCTTTTACAGCGAAGGATATTGCTAACTTATTTGTGCAGGAGATCATTAAGCTACATGGTTTCCCTAAAACCATAGTCTCATATAGAGACTGAGTCTTTGTTAGTTTTGGAAGGAGCTTTTCCATCAGGCCGGGACCAAGTTATGCCTTAGCTCCGCTTATCATCCAGAGACCGACAGACAAACCGAGGTGCTGAACAGGGGATTAGAGACATATCTTCGCTGTTTCACTAGTGAGAAACCCACCCAATGGGCACAATGGCTTTCTTGGGCTGAGTATTGGTACAACACTTCTTTACACAGCGCTGCCAATATGACTCCTTTTAAAGCAATGTATGGGAGAGATCCTCCCTTTTTCCTTACGTTACAAGATGAACCCTCTGCCATTGAAGAAGTCAACCAACAAATTAATGCCCGCAATGAGATCATTGCTACTTTGAGGGGAAACTTGGCTAGAGCACAGCAAAAAAGGAAATCTCAAGCTGACAAACACCGACGGGACATTCAATTTGAAGTAGGAGACCAAGCATATGTGAAAATTAGACCATACAGATTTCGCACTTTGGCCCGTAGAATCAACGAGAAGCTTTGCTCTCGCTTCTATGGTCCTTTTAAAATGATCGAGAAAGTGGGCCTAGTGGCATATCGTCTGGAATTACCCCCTACAGCTAGGATTCATTTAGTATTTCATGTTTCCAACCTAAAAAAATCTGTTCATTCTGCTGTAGTGGCTCCTACCATACCTGCTGCATTATCTCATGACTTGGAACTCCCAGTACAACCTGAAGACATCCGAAAGGTCCGCAAGCTTTTAAATGGGCAATTGGAGGTTCTGGTCAAATGGAAAGATATGCCAGAATTTGAAAACTCATGGGAAGAAATGTCTACCATTGCATCACAATTCCCTTCTTTTCCCCTTGAGGACAAGGTGAATCTTTTAGGAGTGGGTAATGATACATTTGCTTTTGCTGAAAAGACCTACACAAGGAAGAAACACGGAAAGGGCAAGACTCCTTTTGTGGTTCAGGAGGTTGACCCAGATTGTGATGCTGAATTTGAGAAAGAAACATAAGCGTGTGTTTGGGAAAGCGTTTGGGAATGGATTTTGGGGCAAAACCTCGGTTTGAAAAAATTTCACACAAACATCAATTTTTGTCCAGAATTGATTTTGGGCCAAAACCTCGGTTTGTAAAATTTTTTGCCAAACAGCCATTTTCCTCCAAAATTGATTTTGGGCAAAACCTCGGTTTGAAACCATGGTTTTGAAGAAGCTATTTTTCAATAGATTTTGGAACTGGAAAAGAGCTTATAGATTATCTAATTACTATTTTACCCCTACTTTTTTTTATACTCTCTCTCCTCTCTCTCCTCTCTCCTCCCTCTCTCTCCTCTCTCTCTCCTCCCTCTCTCTCTCCTCTCTCTCTCCTCTCTCCTCTCTCTCTCCTCTCTCATACTTTAATCAAATCATACCCTTTTTAGTAATTTATTAATATAAAAAGTGATTCTACTATTAATCATCCAAACATCTCTATTTGCAAAATCTATTCTTCTCATAATCTATTCTTCCCAAAATCTATTCTCCATAATCTATTCTTCCTAAAATCTATTCTTTCCAGAATCTATTCTCCCAGAATCTATTCCCCAGAATCTATTCTCCCCAGAATCTATTCTCCAAAAGCTAATCCAAACACACCCTAAGACTAGGTGGCTATAGACTGTATGTGTAGCTATTTCCTTTTACTGTCCTACTTTTGACTTTATTTTTAGGGAGGTGTGCCATGCACTTTTGATAGTATATAGTAGCAGGTCTCATGTGTAAAAGGGGGGATATATTTTTGTAAGGGCTGGACTAGGAGAGACTGGTCTCTCAGAAACCAGAGGGAACTAAGTGGGGAAAGGCTTAACACCCTTTTGCTGTGTCCAATCTGTATTTTGATTTCGGGGTGATCAGGATTGTTGGTGTAACCTCATAACTGAAATCCTCTTGACTCTCATTAATATCATATCAGTTTCACTCAGATTTGCCGTATTGTTGTTGCTATTGTCTGTTGCTAAATCAGGTTGTATCACATTCCAAATTTAAATTCTATTTTAGTTTTTAAAAAATATTGATAGAGTACATCAAAACTATCTAACTTCTATAATCTCCCCAAGAATCATTCATCTAAGCCTTCCCTTTAACCTTCCTCACCATTGTCCCATGGCTTGTCACTCTCGTGCCTTCTAACATAGGGATGAATAATGGAGTCTTATCATTTTATTTCCCAAAAGTAATTATGATGTTTCCAAGATAACATCCCTCCTTTTGGTTTATTGCCCTTGTTTTATCTGTATGTTGTTGCTTTGGAGTTTGTTACAATTTACAACTATGCGTGTTGCAACATCCCGTAGTTTGAAATTCTTCAAATCTATGATGGAGCATCAGTTTTCAATTCCCTATATTTAACTTACAAATCACTATAGATTTTGGTTTTATATTATCAAGTTTGCCTGTCTGTTTTGTTACATGCAGATTTGGGCTGTACTAAAACCTGGATTCTTGGCATTTCTGGCAGATCCTTTTGATAACCAACCTTTGGACATTATTGTTTTTGATGTACTTCGCGCCTCAGATGGGAATAGAGAAGGTTGTCCATCTCTAGCAACAGAAATGGTTGACCAAACCCTTTACGCCATTCATTCAATGTTACATGCTCTATCTCTGTTCTTACATGTCTAATGGATTTTAGAGTGCAGTTAATATTCTCTCTCTGTTTCTTTGTTAATTAATCATAAAATGACAACTGGATATTAGAGCATGTCTGATTCAAGATCAATGGGGAGGTTATCTTTAATTGGTTACTATAAACATTTAGGTGACTTCTGGAAATCGAAGCATTAGGGTAAGAGTAAAGAGTAGTGAGTAAGTTGAAGATTGGGTCGCTGCTATTAATGATGCTGGAGTAAACCTTCTGAAGGCTGGTGCCATCCTCACCGTTATGGTTCTTTTGCTCCTCAAGAGGCTTGATTGAAGATGATAGCCAGGCTCAATGGTTCGTAGATGGCCAGGCAGCATTTGAAGCCATTTCTGCTTCAATTGAGGAAGCAAAATCGGAGGTTTTTATTCTCTGTGCTAGAACATCAAAATTATGTTGGACGCCCAGTTCACAATATTATGATTGTTCTTAAGTTTCTGTCCATTGATTGAGATCTTCTTGCAGATATTTATTTGTGGGTGGTGGCTGTGCCCAGAACTGTATATGCGGCGTCCTTTTCACTCTCATGCTTCATCAAGGATTGATAATTTGCTGGAAGCAAAGGCTAAGCAAGGGGTTCAGGTATTCTTTTTTTTTAAAAAAAAATAAAGCCAGGCATGTATCCCTTTAAAATGGAACTGGTGGCCATTACCTTTGCAATGGCTTACTATTTATGCAAAGGAAAGCCCAATTATACAAAAAAAGAAAATACTGTTTTGAATTACTTTTGGTATTGAGATGTTTAAACTGTGAAAGTTATACAGCCATTGCAAGGTTTTTCTTTAGTATGATGTTGGCTTTCAATAGCAACTCTAATAAATGATGAAGATTTGACTTCCTATTTTCCAACATAGAGTTTAGAAGGATTAGGATAGGCATGAATGCTGGCCTTTTGATGCAGATGCTTATTCTTCTCTACAAAGAAGTAGCTCTTACTTTGAAAATCAACAGCATTTACAGCAAGAAAAAACTTCTCAGCATTCATGAGACTGTGAAGGTGTTACGCTATCCTGATCACTTTTCTAGTGGCGTTTACCTGTGGTATGCAAATGCCCCTAGACTTCTTTATACATTTACGCACATAATTACATATAGAATTTTACCTGCAATATCAATTATAGTATATATTTGTGATTCATAATATGGACTCATGATTACACACAGGTCCCACCATGAAAAACTAGTTATTGTTGATCACCACATTTGCTTTATTGGAGGACTGGATTTATGCTTTGGTCGTTATGACACACCTGAGCACAGAGTAGGAGATTACCCTCCTTTGATCTGGCCTGGGAAGGACTATTATAACCCTAGGTAAATCGTGTGCATCAACTTAAGGGGTGATGAAAAACCAAAAAACAAAAACAGTCTTTGTAAATTTCTCTCTTTTTCAAACTAGAATCAGGATCTGAGAAGTATGGTGATAATAAAGCAATCCAATACTCGAAAGAAATGAAATTCTTCTCAGAAGGCTGAATGGATATAATTGTTAGACTTCATAGACCATCATAATTAGTGATCTTTTGAGGGATTTACTGGTATAGCTACCCATTCAAATTCATGTGGATGCTGAAATATGATTTCGTTTCGTTTTATCGCAGCTACTCTGTCTAACTCTGCCTTGCTGGATATCACATAATTCATCAATTTATTTAATCTTTTCCAGGGAATCTGAACCAAACTCATGGGAAGATACAATGAAAGATGAATTAGATCGTGGAAAATATCCTCGTATGCGATGGCATGATGTCCACTGTGCCATTTGGGGACCACCTTGTCGTGAAATTGCTAGGCACTTTGTTCAACGATGGAATTATGCAAAGGTTAGATTTCATCCATAATTAGAATAAAATGTCTCGATCCCCAACACGTTCCTAAATTCCAAATTTGAAATGTCTTTTGCGTGTCTTTTTTCTTTTTGCCTTTAGAGGAACAAAGCTCCCTATGAGCAAGCAATACCATTACTTATGCCTCAGCAGCATATGGTTATTCCACACTACTTGGGAAAAGACAGAGAATTGGAGATTGAAAACGAGAAACCTATCAATCATAGAAGAATGAGAAGGGATGATTCCTTTTCCCTATCACCATCCCAAAATATTCCTCTGCTTTTGCCTCAGGAATCTGATGGGCCACATACTCCTAAAGGATACCAAGAATCAAATGGGTTAAGCCCCTTCTCAAATCTCAATAAGCCAATCAAGAAGAGTGCAGGTCTTCCTCCCCTTTATCAGAAGCCCAAAATTCAACCAGTTGGTTCAGATACACACCAATGAAAGGCTTCGTAGATGAGATTGATTATATTACTGAAAATGGGAAAATGTCTCAAGATAGAGTTGCTTGTGTCAGCACAAAAGGCACAGATACTGAATGGTGGGAGGCACAAGAAAGGAGTGATCAGGGAGGCTTTGCTGATGAATCTGGAAGAGTTGGTTCTCGTGCTTCCTGTCGCTGTCAGGTATGTTACTGATGACTGCCTATTGCCCAAATGCAAGTGGTCTGCCCAAAGATAATCGTGCCAACAATTTCTTTTCCCCCTTTCTCTGATATTTTATATCATCTGATCAAACTCTTTGTAGTTTGAAATGCTTTAGAAGGTGTAGTAATCAATTGCTAATGTTTTCACCCCTAAATTGATATCATTTATTCATAGAGACAGATGTTTTACCCATAATTAATGAAGCATTTCCTAATTGCATGAAAAATCAGTATTAACCGGTTCTCTCTCTCTCTCTCTCTATTTTTATATTTTTTCCCATACTGGATATTGTAATTTATGCTATCACTTAAATTGTTAGGTTATTAGGAGTGTTAGTCAATGGTCTTCTGGGACAAGCCAAACTGAACAGAGCATCCACAATGCTTATTGCTCTCTAATTGAGAAAGCTGAATATTTCATCTACATAGAGATATTTAATGTACTTTCCTTTTGTATCTACATTAGATAATCCCGTTTATGATGATGATGATTGTGTTTTATGCTTAGTCTCCAAACACGTGATTAAAATAATGTTTCTTTCTGTGTTTGTTTTTGGAACTGATATTGGATAATTTACAGTATCCAGCATGGCACAATTGTGTTTTTATTGTTCCTAATCGTGGATACTAATGAGTCAGCATTAATGAACTAATGCTACATAATATATGCCCCTCTCCTCCTTCCCCCATTATTTTAATGCTTACCATTCCTATTTCAGTACTATTTCCTCTGCCTGTTTTGTGGCTTCTTCTGTTTCATCCTTGGTACTTTGTTCCAGAATCAATTTTTTATCTCAGGCCTTTCGGGAGATGAGATGATTCAAAATCGTGTGTTAGAAGCTTTATATCAACGGATTATGCGAGCTTACAATGATCAAAAACTTTTTAGGGTTATAATTGTCATCCCACTCCTTCCTGGCTTCCAGTTTCTTATTAATTTTACCTTTTGTCTACACTGTTTCTAAATTGTCAATAAATATTTTCTGCATAGTTGTTGGACTTATGTCATAATGATGCAGGGAGACCTTGATGATAATGGTGCAGCATCTGTAAGAGCCATAATGCATTGGCAATATCCAACCATATGTAGGGGACAAAAATCTATATTGCATAATCTCTGTGATCTCCTGGGTTCAAAAGCCCATGACTACATATCTTTCTTTGGCCTCAGGGCTTATGGAAGACTCTTTGATGGTGGTCCGGTGGCAACCAGCCAGGTATTTTTGTTACTTGTGTACCACTTATATTTAAGTGAGGAGCACCAGAAATCTTATTCACATATGCATGCTGCAGGTGTATGTTCACAGTAAAATCATGATAGTAGATGACTGTACAACTTTGATAGGATCTGCTAATATTAACGATAGAAGTTTACTTGGTTCCAGAGACTCTGAGGTATATAGCTCCAAATTTTTTCGAGTGCGTTATGGATTCATTTCTGTAACTAGTATTTTGTAATTGTTGTGTCATATTCAGTCTCGTTAATGGTCTCAATGGAATTTCAGATTGGCGTTGTAATAGAAGACAGAGTTAACTGGATCATTTATGGGTGGAAAACCATGGAAAGTAGGGAAGTTCTCACTGACTCTTCGATTGTCATTATGGTCTGAACACTTGGGTCTCCAAGGAGGAAAGGTTCGCAAATTTCATTTTTATCCGAAGGAGATAATGTGCTTTGTGTTGTTGATTCCTACTGATTATGTTCATTTTTTATCCTCAGATTGATCAAATAGCGGACCCAATTGTTGATTCTACTTATAAGGCATTTGGATGGCAAGAGCCAAGGCAATTGAAGGAATAAAATGTTCTTGTGTATTAATGATAGGAGCTGTGGAATATTTATGGCTACCAATATTATTTAGCAGTTAAATCCCCAGAACTTGCACTAATAGTTATTTCCTATAGTCTTTAATATAAGAGCTAGTTAACTCTTTTGGTTAGATTAAAGAAGCCAAATAAATTAGTTAATTATAATCAAATCTAACTCTTCAAGAAAAATTCATATTATATACTTTTTAATCTACCCAAATTAGTTAATTAGTTTTTATATTAGTTATGATTAACTGATTTGTTTATCACTTTTAATTTATCTAAAATGTCAATGCTCTCTTATATTAAAAACTAGAGGTAGTATTACATATTTGGAATAGATTATGAAATAATTATAATAGACTAATAATATGTATCTGGATGTCTTTCAGAGAAATACTGCAATTTTCCGAGATGTCTTTTCTTGTGTGCCGAATGATTTGATACACACCAGGTATATATATATATGGCAGTTATCATTCTTCTTGGTATTTTATCCATTTTCTCTGGTCCTGACATGCATTCTAAACGGATAATTTTGCAGAGTTGCTTTCAGACAAAGCACAGCTCGCTGGAAAGAAAAAATTGGCCACTCAACTATTGATATAGGAGTTTCCCCGAAAGTGTTAGAATCTTTTCGTAATGGAGCGATCAAGAATACGGATCCCTTGGAGAGATTAGCTTCAGTGAAGGGTCATCTTGCTTCTTTTTCATTGCAGTTCATGTGTCAAGAAAATTTGAAACCTGCCTTCAATGAAAGCGAGTACTACGCTTCTCAAGTTTTCCATTGAGTGTGATGTCTGAGAGTATGCAAAAAACATCGGGGATCCTACATTAGAGGGAGCATTATTACTTGCTCCCCATTTAAATACTCCTCCTGCATTAGAGGGAGTGGAAAAATAGGGTCTTGGTTTTATCTTCTCTTCAGCGTGAATCTTGGTACTAACTCATTATACATGAAGATTTTGAAAGTAACGTAGTTTATAAAACAAAGTTAGATTAAATCTATTTTTCTATTTATGAATATATTTGTTATCACTATTGTATATTTATATTTAGAGGGTAAGTCTTGACAAAGTAATGTTGGAAACATGTGATCTAGAAATCACATGTTCAAATTTTAAAAATAGTCTTTCTGTTGGTGGGAATAAAAATGTATATATTTATGTTTTTTCAGACCTCATGAGCCTTAATGCCTTATGTACTAAATTATCCTTTACAAGCTTCATTCACATACCTGTTGGCTAAATTCAAAGCTTCTGTAGCTTTCAGTTTTACCAAAGGTACATATCAATGCCCCCTGGAAGCCCTCATTCCTCTTAATGATTTGGACAGAAGTGTGATTCATTCACTGGTCACATTAGAGCAATCCCTCATCCTTAGGCTCAACTCAAGTGGTGGCTCATTCTTATCAAAAAACAAAAAGAACTTAAAGTGGTGGATCATGTTCAGCAAACAACCACTATTTTTTATTTGGGCTTGTATAAATATTTTTTCCTCCACTACTAATTTATTTGCTTAATGCAGCCCTACCAATATGCGATATACAACCCTCTAGAATGGACAACCTAGTCTTTGTCAGCATCTATATGCATCATTCTGACTCAGAATCTGAATTCATTATTTTAAGTCATACATCTACCATCAAATCTAGCACTTGTAAAAGCTTTATCCACGTGTACTTACTTTTTTTATTTTTTTTGGTTTGGGTTAGGTGTATTACATTAAATCAACTGGATTTCCAAATAAGCATAAGTAATAATAAAAATTGTCACTTTATTACACCATCCATTCTCATTTAAATTTTTCTTGTTTATTAAGTAACTCTCCAATGAATGAATGACATCAGTGTCCTTAGTCATTTATTATCATTTTATAAATTGAGTGTAGTTGAATAATATCATTATTTTTCTACCAAATTCCTTCCATGTAAACTTCACAAAAATAGCTCCATACCCTTGTTTTTTATAAGTATAAATATTTTTTTATTAAAAATAATTTTATTTAATATATTATTGGACACTAAATGTAGATTTTACTTTCAACACAAATTTAAATATTAATTTATTATATTATGATAACTTAATTTTTTCTATTAAATCTAACTATTTCAGTGATAGTTTCATATATACTCTTTAACTTCATGAATTAATACAGCAATCATGCATATGTGGGGCCCATATTCGATTAATCCAGGCCATGAAAGTATGTTTGTTAATAAACTAATAATTAAGTGCCTTTGTTTCATTGTTGGTGGTGGTGGGTCATAAACTAATTTCACAAAGCGTCCTCTTATTTGACCATTGACATCGTGGGACCCACCAAAACAACTGGCCAAGTCACAGCCTTGTGTTTGATATATTTATTGGTTATCTGGCTAGAAGTTGCCCAATAGATTGATTTTTTCCAATTATCACACGACTGTGTAAAGATATTTATTAGGCTCTTTCCTCTGTGATCGATATTGAAAATTAATTAGTTTAAACCAAACCACTAAAAACAATCCAATCTCGTCCACAAATAGCAAGTTTTTTATTCTTCAAGTCCTTGTCAATTTTTATTAATTCTTCATTGTTAATTACCGACCACGTAATGATATTTTATTTAATTCGTTAAATTTAGTTCGGTGCCAACGATATATTATTCAAATGCTCCAGTTGATATATTTGTTTTTAATCCCTAAAGAATACTAATTTATTAATTCAACGATTTATTTTGCAATTTTATGCTTGTAGGAACTCCCAAGTAGGAGGCTATGATGTAACTGACAATATAAATTTAAATGTGAAGAAAATTAAACAACATTTTAGTGTTCAAGTTGTTCATTTCTTCTGAATCTTGAGGAGGTCATAACAAGGGTGAAATAGTAATATCACTCACCAGCCACCACCTTAGATTACAAGTTGCAATAATTAAAACCTCACTTCGTTAACACAGTTGTGATAGCAGTTTTGGTTAATGAGTGCAAGTAAATATATATATACACACACACATACACAAATTACTTCAGCTGAATCATCTTTCAGTTCCTCAGATTTTGAAGGCAATGCAAGCAACACTTTTCTCCTATATCAGTTTTACTGGGATTCAAAGGTATTGAATGTTTTATCCTTGGTCTGGAGAAAAACCTCGCGTCTTCATTTTGTTTCTGGAAAAGAAAAACAGGCGTAGCCACAAAATCATATAACATGATTTGAATTTCTTGATTCCCACTAAGATCTTCAACCTTTTCCCCCCACTTGAATCTGGTTTTGAACATATAAAGGGTTGAAATTTCAGTTGCAGTGGGATTGGAATGTAGTGGTGGCCGCCATGGTTCTCTTTCCATCGCTTGTTAATGGATTGGCGAGAACTGTGTCATTCAGAAGAGAAAAGAATAGTCCAAAGGATGAAGACGATGGAAGGAAAGTGGTGGAAGCATTGGCCAAAGAAGCAAAGAAGAATGAATTGTTATTGAGTTCATCTGGAACTGTAAAATCTCATAACGCTAACACTTTTGCATCTGTCTTCTCCAAGAGAGGCACAAAAGGGACCAATCAGGATCGTCTTGCTGTTTGGGAGGTATATATATATATATATATCAATATACCAACTCTATTCTTTTTGTTTATCTGCTATAACTGCTTTTTCAAAGATCATATAACACAAGCCTGAACAAAAGGGAGTTGGATGAGGCATGAGAGACTTGAACAAGATAAACTGGTTTCTGTAACATATATGAATGATTACTATGTTTTGATTTGTTTGGTGTTGTAGGGATTTGGTTGCCAAGATGACATGATCTTCTGTGGGATATTTGATGGACATGGGCCTTGGGGACACTTTGTAGCCAAAAGGGTGAGAAAATTGATACCTGTTTCTTTACTCTGCAACTGGCAAGAAGCTTTGGCTGCAACATCACTTGATCTGGATTTTAAATTTGAAGAAGACAGAAACCTTCATTGGTTTGACCTATGGAAGAAATCCTACTTAAAGACTTGTGCTGCTGTGGATCAGGATCTGAAGAACCATGCCCGGTTTGATTCTTTTCAAAGTGGTGCTACTGCTTTGACAATTATTAAACAGGTTATTGAAATTCATGTGATTCTCATCTTCAAGTAGTGATTTATTACTTTGTTATTTGTTTACTTATTTCCATTCAGAAACCTTAGGTTGTATGGTTCTCTTGTTCAACTGATGCAAAACATTTGAATCTTATGGTTATGAAATTCTACTTGATGGATCTTCTCAAAATCTGAAAGAACTTAGGGTTAAACTAGTTTGGCAAATTGTCTCTGTGATTATGTCTATTCTAAAATTATTAGTTAAACTAGTGCTAAAACTTTTCTGACATACCATGACTTTATGATAGAAAGAAAAATCAAAGTTCAAGGTAGATGATTATGCAAGATCTTAATTTGATGTATTTATCAGAAGCAGTCTAAAATTTCTGCCAAATATATTTCAGGGTAGACTTCTCACCATAGCAAATTTAGGTGATTCTAGGGCTGTTTTGGCAACTGCTTCAGAGGATGGTGATGGAACATTGATTCCTCTTCAACTTACCACTGATTTAAAGCCAAACTTACCAGGTAAAAATATAGTACTTTATAATAATACATACTTCTGATATATTTACATGTTTTACTTACTATAGGCCCAATCTAACCTAAAATTTGTGGGTGTAAGAAAAATTGACAGTGGCTTTTGTATAACTCAGAGGAAGCAGAGCGCATAAAGCAGTGTAGAGGGAAGGTGTTTTGTATGGAAGATGAACCAGGAGTATACAGAGTTTGGTTGCCAAATGGTAAAACTCCAGGGCTTGCCATTTCAAGAGCCTTTGGCGATTACTGTGTCAAGGACTTTGGACTCATCTCTGTGCCTCAAGTCACACAAAGAACGCTCACCACCAGGGATCAGTTCATAATCTTGGCATCAGATGGGGTATGTATGTGATGGAAACTTAATAGTATAGGATATTAAATCTCATGTTGAGTAGTATGAGATGCTTAATAGGTATATAAGTTGGTTAGTTCTTCTACCTTAGCAGTTAACTCTTGAGTTAGAACTCCCCATCCTACTTAGATAGCCATCAATTAGTACTCGAGTCAAGTTGTTGGCGGTTCTTGAAAGGGCTACTCATGAAGGTTTCTCATTACCAAGAGGCCAAGTGAAGCGCCTATAGGACCCTCAATATTTAAGTGGAATGATTCTCCCATCTTAACAGTTAGTTTTTGGGAAGAGTTTGTCATCCCACTTAGTTACTTATCATTATGTATGTAATATAAATTTGTGTTTTTATTTCAACCAGGATTCCATAACTGAAAATATTCCGGTAAATTTGCCATCTTTTTGTTCCTGTTTTTTAGGTATGGGATGTTATTTCCAACGATGAAGCTGTGAAGATTGTATCCTCAGTGCCTCAGAAGGAAAAAGCAGCTCAGAGACTGGTTCAATGTGCCGCATACGAATGGAAACGAAAGAGAAGTAACATAGCCATGGATGACATGTCTGCTATTTGTCTCTTCTTTTACTCTTCTTCTTCATCTTACTCACTTAAAACTCCTAAACTTGTCAAATAACACTCAGTTTCACTTACAACACAGAATACTTCACACTATTCTGATCATTGTATAAGACTTTTATACATGATGAACTGTATGATATATTATTATTCACTTGTCTTGCTCTTAGAAGTCAACTTGAGCTTTGCCCATATGAGTATGGATTTGGCTTTTGTTGTTTGTCTACTTGAATTTTTAATACAAGCACCCAAATCACGGATTGATGACATTAATTACCGAGACAAGCTAGCTCACAAAATCTGGAGTTGTCCCTTGTTTAGAGCTATATGAGGATATAAAATGCTAGGGAATCAAACATGAATAATAATAAATGTATCTAATAAAATTATCTTTAATAAAAAAATACATGTTTACGAGCAAAATAACCTCAACAACAATAACAAATAAGGGTTTCTTTAATTTAATAAAGTCCAATGATTTTATAAATTACTCCCTTCGTTTACCATTATAACAAAGTAATTTTAAATTTTAATCATAATGCAATTAGTTAATGTGTCTAAAAATCAACAAAAAAAAAAGTATAGGAAAAGAATCACAATAATAATAGAGATTAAATATTTTTTTTATTTATTAGGTACATTTTCGGAATAGAAATATTGGTTACTTTTAACACTCTGTAAATATCCTAAAAATTAAGATATAAAACCTCCCAAAAAAAATATAAAGGGAAGGAGAGATATTTTCTCTTCAATTATTATAAGGGTATTTTTTAAATCCTCATATAGTCCAGCTCAACATTATTACTGAAGTCTATAACGAGCTATGGAGAAACAGTTATATAGATAATATTGCTAATCACAAGTTCATAACTCTAATCTATCATTAAATTTAATGTAACCAGATTAATCATTAAACTTGACGAATTGGCATTTTTAACGATTTATTTCTTTTGTCATTCCTTTTTTTTTTTCAAAAAAAAAATCATAATATTCCCATTTGCCAGGCGCTCGATCAAATCGGGAGCATCCTAAGCTATCTGACGAATTAACTAAAAAGTCCCCGAAGTTGAATAAAATGACAAATTTGCCACTCTATTCCAGGATTCAGCATCCACCATCCAGCGCCATCTCCAACTCCGGTGGCCAATCTCCGTCGCCCGGCCTTTCCTCTGATGTACATCTCTCTACCGCTCTCACCCCCTTCCTCAGTCGCATATCGCGCATCGTATCACCGCACCTCTCTCTCCTTCTCACACTCCAATCCACTCTCGTCAACTCCTTTTACTTCTCTAATCAAATCCTGTCTCCGGCGACCATCTCCGATTTCCATGTCCTCCGATGGCATCCGATCAGCTTCTCCAGCTAAAAAGCTAGATATCCGGGAATTGAACAATGAATCCGATTTTGAAACTCTTCTGTCTTCCGATGGCTACCTGTCCATCTGTGGCTTCGGATCCCTCCTATCCGGTACGTACAATAATACAGTTACACTTTGCATTCGTCAACTGTGATCGTTATGGTAATTGTGCCTTATGGGACAGAGAGAAGTGCCAGAAGCACTTTCCCGGATTTGATGAACTTCAGAGTAGGGAGATTGAATGGGTTTCGACGGGTGTATGCTCACGTAGCCCCGGTTTTCTTTGAGCGTGGCATTGCCAAGCCAGAAACTAAGGTTAATTCTTACTCGATAAGCACCATTGATTTATGTGTTTAATATCCATAATTCCGTGAAAACGGAGGAAAGAACAAGGATTGCAATGTATGCGTCACTGATAATTAGATTGTTTATCAGACAGAATATGTGTGTGGAGGCAGTTTTATTTTGTTTATGAGTCAAGGGAAAGAGACTTCGATATATGATGTTTTTACTGAGCGCTGATCAAAAAATTCTTAGGAAATATCCAGCTTAAGTGTGGAGCCATGTGAAGGAGAAACTCTTATTGTAACAGTCTTTGAGATCACAAAATCAGAGGTATGCAGTTACATTTTGGTCCCTTTTTGAGTGAGGACGCAGTTAAAAATCGCTTGAACTAACATATAAGGATCTTATGTTCAGATTCCAGCTTATATGAGGAGGGAGCTCGAGTTTCGGTTTCTTTCTGTAAGCTTTTAGATTGTGAACCTTATTGCTTGTATAGTTCGATTGTCGACAGATATGTATTTCTGGTTTGAGATGTTCAAATGTTCGGTCATTTCAAGTGTTCGGTCATTTACTTCCCAGGTTCTTCCTGAAACGCTTGATGGGACACCTTTTGACTATCCAGCGGTATGTGACAAATGAGTGACTGATTTTTGTGATGTCAGAGCATCTGTTTCAGGAAATACATCGTATAGAACAGTAATATTTACTTAACAAACTAGTCATCTGATGCGTCGAATTTTTCATAGGTCCTTTGTGCCCGTTATAGTGATGAAGAGTTCTTCAGCATTAGATGTAAAGGTAATCCTTTTATCTTTTTATTCACCAACTTGAGGGATTGATACTTATATGATTTCCACTTAGTCGATACTGCTAATATTCATTCAATCGTTTTCATGTCCTTTGCATTTTTATGCTTGTGTCCATTTGTGTGCCTTCATTGGCACCTTTCTTCTCAAATATGACTCATTACAAAAATCAACCAAGGAGATAATTAGTCATGGTTTTTTTGAAGCTGAATGAGTTGAAAAGATGGAAGTGCCTTGATCACCCGAATGACCAATATAGAACATGCTTTATATAAAGCTTCAGCATGTTGTCATGTTACATTCTACTCATCGAGGGCTGATATATTCAAATGGTCACATACTGTAACGCCATACTAATCATTTACGAATTAAATCAAGGTTCTTAGATGAAGGCTTCCAATTGGACCGGGGTTAATAGTTGCCTCCAGTTATCATAGGTTAAATAATTAGTTCTTCAGAAACTGATGTAATACATTGATTTCATAAAGTATCGACCATGCAGTTGGGTGAAATGGAATATCAGGTTATAGGAATTTCCTCTCATCAGAATATTGTTGGTTGATACTAGGATTTACTTCTAAAATCTGTGATCTCTTTACCATTGCCCTTGGTCTAAACTAGATTGTTTCATTGGTTGTTGGTGGATACTTTTTCCTACAGGAAGCAAGGAAATCTATTTTCAGCATTATGGCCGATGGAATATTGACAGGATTTGGAGGGATGATGTCTTACCTTGTCGTGTTTATCTTCGACACTGGTAAGCACATTTTAGATTAAAGTTCAGTTGTTATTTACCATTTCAATATCTTAAAGAATAAAAGGTGTAAAATGGTGACTCATTTACAATTTCCAAGTTAGATGGTTCTTGCTGTTAGATGCAGAATCAGGAATTCTTGGTTCACTTTTACCCTTTTCAGTTTTCTTTCCAGCTAACAGACCAGAAAGAATAGCAGTTTCATAGAGACTAAAGTACCTTAAGAAGCTGTATGATACACCAAACTGTGGGAAACCTATTTTTATAAGATGTTTTGGTATAAGAAATGTAAAAACTTTGATAGTTATGTGTTTATACCTTCTAAATAGTATAGGGATGGTACACGCACATGCGAAGCTCAATGTTCAGTAAACGAGTCCAAGAGTTGGGGGAAGTTAGGATACCTTCCTACTAAATGCCACGTAAAATGTTTAGGAGTTAGAAGGGAAGAAGAACGAGGTTAAATAAATAATTTTCCTTCCCCATTATTCAGATATTTAAAAGAAACCATGAAAGAGAATCGAAGCTTAGATGAGAGATGGATTTTTTTTATACAAACTTGTTATTTGTGAAATTGATTGTAAGTATTTAATTTCTTGACATTTAAGAGAGAAAATAATGGAAGGCATGGTAGTGAATTAGCTTATTTCTTCCTCTAATGCCGTAGTGGAGGCTTGGAAACCAACAGTTTGGAAATATTTGGTAATATTCTCATTATCTTCTAATCATCCTAGGAAAAATGCTACCGGGCATTTAGAAAGTTGCAATGAAGTTTTTCCTTCCCCGTCCCAGCCTAAGCTTCCCCTTTTAAGATTCAATATACCATTGGAATCCCCCGTGTAAATTAATTGGGAGTTCATGAAATATTTTGTAGTGTGTTGGCAGCAAAGAATCTTGGTGATACGGCTTACAACAATTTTATGGATCACACCTATCTAGCCGACCGTAAAACAACAATTCGCGAGTATCTGGGAACAACAGGTTCTGGGATCATGGAAGAGGAACCTCCAGAGTCCCTCAAGCAACGCTATGGTGGTTGATATTCTAATACAAATTGTAATTTTCCATTTGCTACAAAAATATGGTCTTTCTGATGTGTTAGGTGGCGGCAGAAAGAAAGATGTGTTCACCGTCATGATGTTTAGTTATTAGACATTCTTGGCCGAAATAAATACACTTGAGATATTTCTTGCATGATTTTTTTCTCAAGTCTCTTAAATTTGATTGATTTCAAGTAAGTTCTTCAAATATCTTGTTTAGTTTTCGTTATTTCGTCAGGCGAACCTCTTGCAGAGTATATTCCAGTCAATAATCTGGTAAACCAACCTTCGTAGGGTCCAACTCTAAGGAGAAAAATTACGTTTACAAAGTTGAAAGGCCAAATGAAAAGAAATAGATAAAATATTTTCCTGCACGGTGCGTTACGGATATAGCCATAGAAAGGCAAAGCTAGTTCATTCTTGGGCGTCTTAAAAATTTTATATACTTTCAGATAACTCTTAGAAATATCAAATATTATTGTCGATTTTGATTGTGATCGCACCTTACTCGACTACAATTGAGGAATGAAGCCTAAGACAACCGATATTTGTATTCAATTATATAATTCTTTTCCCCTCATCTGCTATACTCTTCACATATCAATAGTACAATCAGTATCTTTTTCAAGTTCTCGGATAAGTAGTTCCATCATCTTCTTATACATAGGCATATAATGATCATTTATCATAGTTTTAGAAAGTCTGAGCTTGCTGTACAGCTCTCTAGGTGTTTCGTATAAGCAGACATGTTCCTCAACGGGATCGTCAGAAGCTGAATTTGAATCATCTGAGGAGGAAGGATGTACAGAGACCATATGCATGATTCTGCCAGGAGGGTGAAAATGGTGGTTGTCCAAACTGTCAGATGCTGTAATTGGGTTACTCCCTTCAGCAGCATCAGCAAGCTGAATCTCTTCTTCAGTGATCTCTTTTGCTGCAGCTGCCTCTTCTTCCTGAGCATGAATATTTAAGGTATTATCCTGTTTTTGAAGCTCCTTTTCCAGTTCATACCACAATTCACCTTCGGTGATGTCGTCCATGGTAGAAGTGGTGATATCATGATTAGAATGAATGAGTTGTTCCTCTTCATCTATGTCATCGGGGTCCAATCCACCATTTGATGAATCATGTTCACTTGAGATAGGATCTCTGGCTACCTCTTCAGTCAAAAGAGATTCAGTTCTTCCATCAGATATTACAGCAGCTTCACCTAAACTATCCATTTTAGAGTTCGGAGATGGGCCAACACTTCGGCGGCGTGCGCTCATGCAAGACCATGACAACAACGATGAGCGAGTTCTCACAACAGCTTCAGCAACACTTTGAGCACTCTTCATCACGACCTGCAAAACGAAAACAGAATCTAAGGCAAACGGGTAAAATTTATGGGGAGAATTCCCTGACAGGATGAAGAGTAGCATCTCTCAGAATCAATGGTATGATTTCTCTCTCATCAGATGAATAGATACCAGCAACTAACTGTAAAATATTGACAATGCCAGAAGAAACGCTACATTGATAATATATTCCAAGTAACAATGGCAGTGCACAATGGCAATGTGATGTAGAACCAAATAAAAAGGGGAAGGGGAAGGGGAAGGAGAAGGAGGGGGAAGGGAAGAAGAATGAGGGGGGGAGAGAGAGAGAGAGAGAGAAGGGACGTTGGGAGAATGGAAGGCAGAAAATAACCATTCTGAATTTATATGAGAATAACCTAGGGCTATTTACAAGAATTTCAAAACCAAAAAAAAAAACTTCAAGGAAGTCAAATAAAGAAAAAAATGAAGATGGAAAATAAATTAATAAAAACAGAAAAGCTACTGAAAAAATAAAATACATAAATCTAATTAAAGTTTCCTTCAACCAAAATAAATCTTTCAAGTTTACAGGAAAAAAAAATCCAAATTGTCTATCACAATGCCAAATACAGACTACAGGGATCACAGCTACCTGAGTGCCACTGGTTACTGGCCTGAGAATGGCACCTGCACCAGCTACCCTGGCTTTTGCACTAGATATTGATGGGAGACGTGATCCAAGTGCAGTTGCAGAGCGATAGACAACATTCAGGACCTTCGTATGCTCAACTTGATCCCGCAAATCATTCGACCAAGAAGATGCAGTCACCTAATGACAACCAACTTGAATGAGGATCAAATGCATTTTCTTTTAGATAACATTGAAACTAACGGAGAAAACATTAACATCATCCAGAATCAAAAGTAATTAGAGGCTAGAGCACCTCAGAACGTAGACCATCAATCGAAGAAGTTGAAAATGTCGGCACTAAGTCAGAACCATTTATAATAGTAGTGA
Organism: Leucaena leucocephala; assembly: GCA_037074615.1. Taxonomy (NCBI): domain Eukaryota; kingdom Viridiplantae; phylum Streptophyta; class Magnoliopsida; order Fabales; family Fabaceae; genus Leucaena; species Leucaena leucocephala. The sequence goes on along the minus strand of CM073535.1, from coordinate 4,590,950 downwards.
TGAAGTGCTTCCCAGATTCTGCTAACTCCCATGTCATGCAGGCAGCTGCAAAGGTGGCAATTATGATACAAGGGATTAAATGTTTTGGTAGTGCTTAGTACATGAGACAGGAAAGATTCTTAAATTTAGGGAAAATAAAACAGCATGAAGTGAATGCCATAAACAGAAATGTGTTCGTAAACCATTTAGTTTTAAATGCATGTGTTATATGTTAGAGCGCAAGATTTCACTCTACACTCATCTTCTGTTTCTGGACTATGAAAAAGTAACCAAATAGGCAAACTTGCTGTTGATCTGTCACGGATAATGCTCAATTTCTCAGATATGTCATCAGCCAAATGAAACAAGATGTCAAGCTACATGGATGTAGTGCATCTCACTCTTGCAAATCACAATATTTATTTCTATTATTTGATGATTGTAAGTCACGATAATAACATTTATTGTAGTAATTTGAAAACTGAAGAATAACCAAATTGATTATAACAATAACTTCGGATAATGATCACCAACATATTTGGCCATTACAACATTTTAAGGAAAATTTTATTTAATTTGTGCAGTTAGCTAGCAACATAAATTCCATGGATTCTTCTGCAATTAATCAAATATAAAAATGAGAAGATAATGTGATGAAGTTATAATATACAAAAACTACATAGTTAATTCACAAACTTACTGAAGTAATATTTCTAGCTATAAAGAAAATGGTAGCTTAGCTACATGCCTGGGGCAAATGTGACACAGGTAGTTGAGGAGAACTCCTTTTGTTCTCTAAGAATGTAGGTTAACAGTGCTGCAGTACCACCGCCTAGTGAATGCCCAACAATCTAAAGAAGATAAAAGGGCAACTGTTTAGTAAACTCGGTTATACAGGCAAGCATATAATGGATTCACATTACAATAAAAATTAAAAAAATTGAGAGAATATGGCATCTGGAGCAAATATAGAAAGAAGGAAAAAAATAAATAGGGAATAGAATGCAAGGATCTTTGCTAGATTTTTCTTGTTCATTCAGTTTTCAATTCAGTATAGAGGGTTGTTCCACTGCGTTGCTCCTCGTACAATGAAAGAATAATACCTTTAGTTTGAAGTCAGGATATTCGCCAAGTGCCTTAAGTAGAGAAGGAGTGCAGAGCTTTGCAATCCAACGTGCAGCTGCAACCATGCCACAGTGTGCATATCCCAAAATTAAGTTGCTTATGCCACCATCATTCAAAACTGAATGATGGAAAGGGACCACAGCACCTGTTGCAGCTGTCAATGTGTCTTTAATGCTATGAGTACCTCGAATCAATAGAAGGAAATATTTTGATCTTGTATCACGTATGATTGTGAAAGCAGGCTTCAAAAGCTGCAACAAGAATACAGCGCATTAAGTCAGTTTTCATTTACAGTGAACATAAGTATGATGAAAATCTAAAACAAACTAGTATTTTGAAAATTTAAAATTGTTAATACATTCATCCCCTGAGTTTATTCCAATTGACTCTTAGGGCCCTTTTGTTATATAGTCACAAACCCACTTCCAACACAAAGCTTTAGGCAGAGGTCACATCCTAGGAACCTAATGCCTCAGGGCAACAAAGTTTAGGTTTTCTATATCTAATCGGGTTTGCATTCCTTTCTCGAGTATAACACCTCAAAAACTCAAGAAAGGTTTCTACCTTACTAGAATCAGGCAATCAAACTCTTGTGACAGTCAGTGTAAACGCAGAGCACTTCATGATGCCCACGAGAATATAAACTTTGCAGATTAGATATAATAGCTAAGAGCAAAAGTAATGACTTTTGTGGACATGGCCTTGGGTAAAGACTTTCGGACCTTTGCATCCAAAGATGTCACCTCTTAGATGCAGGCAGGTGAGAGACCACAGATTTTAAACCCCAAGAAGGCCAATTATTCTCCAAACCACCCCAGATAAACATAAAAAACAAATATTTAAGATTGAACAGAGAATGGTCAGACAGAAAGAAACTAAATGGCCCGTACCCCGGCTTTGGGCTTCTGTAGGAGGACATCGTCCACTGAGAATCCCGCAGACTCTAAAAACACGGGAAAAGGTTTCTTCGAGAAATGCATGCATAGCGTCAACAACCTCAAGAGACCATGTAACTCCGCTATAATTTCGGGGCCTTTGAGCTGCACACAATCATTGCCCGCATATACACTTGCAACTGGTAAATTGCCCTGCAAGAATTTTATACTAATTGAAATCTCCGACCAAAGGCAGAACACAAGCTTACCACAGAACTTAACCCAAAACCGTTCCAGCAATGAATTTGAATGCGGGCTATAAGTTTTCTCGTTGTGCTCAGTACCAATTCAACTAGGCAAAAAGCCAGAACTAACCCAAAAAAAAAAAAAAACTTTAACTGATACGAAATTTTGATTTCTGGGCGAACCTGCTTGCGCATGAAATAATTAATGCCGAAGGCCAAGTCGCCGATGGGCCACTTGCCCAAAGTCTCCGAATAAGTGAACCTCAAAGTTTCGGTTAACGTAACAATCGATTCCAACAGAGTTGCCGGAGCTTGAGCTGGCCTACGGGCAAGCCTCTTCCGTCTAACCGATCTGCTGGATTTCGACAAATCCCCATCCGGATCCTCGTCGTCAATCCCCTTCCTCGCAAGCCTCCTACTCAATAGATAATACAGTACCACGGCCGCTCCAGCGGCTGTCGCCATTGTACCGGCGGCCATGGAATCTTCTCTGAATTAGCCAGAAGAAGACCGCAAAAGGAAGATCAAGAAAAGAATAACGCCGTAAATGGTAAAAACGAAATGCGAGGAAGAAGAAAACAACTTTGGGATGAAGACAATCAAAGAATAAGAACCAATATTTGGGTTCAGGATGTGAACTCTGAACCGCAGTTGAGAGAAGCGGAGAATGTGGCTTTCTGGGGGAAGTAACACCCGGGAAGCAGGAAGCTGATCTAGTGTTTAGTCGGAATGACGAAAACACCCTTTCCTATTTAAATTATACCCCACTTTTATTTTTCAATTATTTTTATTTTCCCCCCGCTTATTTATGAGATAGTTCAAACCTAGTCATTGCTTACTAGTTTGCACTTGTCTTTATCATCTTAGCTATCTAAAGGATTTACTATTGTGTTTTATTTTTATAAATTTGTGAGAGAGAATGTGTTTTCAATCTTAAGATTTAATATAGGATTAAAGTGCATATAGCATTTTAAATAATTTTTTAAAATATTTAGTTGAATAATTTTATCTCTTATGTATTAAAAATAAGGCAACAGACACCCCCAAACTAGTAGAATTAAGGGTGTGTATAATATTTATGGCTAGATCTGTCTGTCTAAATTAATAAAAAAATTGTTCAACCTGATTTAAAAAAATTGCTTAAAATATATTTAAGTTAGGTCGGCCAAGTTAAGTATCAGATAAGGCAGGACACTAGATAATGCATGACGCCCTACTAATTTAGCCCAACCCTATATAAATATTATTTTTTTTTATTTTTTTTCGTAGAATCATATTTCTTTTATTAGTTTATTATATTTATAATTTTACATTTTTTACTTTAACTTACAATTCTGCTTGCTCATTTTTAAAATATTATATATAATTCTTATATTTATGTAGAAATCAAACTTACTCATTTACTTTACTTGTCAAACATTTGATTATTGGTGTTGTAATAACACTTCAAATATCCAACATCTATATATTTTAATTTTTCTTTTTTATATACACAATAAATTTCAAAACTTTAATTACTATATTTTTATTATTTTATTTTTAGTGAATTACTGGTATTATTTAATTCTTAAAAATATAAATATAATATTATTTTATAAATTCATAATTATATATTTTTCTCACAATATAAATAAGACATCATAATTTGAATATGTCTAACTTATCCATATTCAGTTTATCTATACTTAGCGTTAAATAGTTAAAGGTTTTATGGACAAGGTCAAATATCGAGTTATAATATATAACCTATATTTTTAAATAAGATACCAGATAAAAATTATTTTATCTAACCCTACCTATATACAGTTAAAAGGAAGTAGAACTTAACTTCCATTATATAGCCACTACCTTGAGCCAAGGTTCTTCTCCCTCCTCCTTTTTCCTTGGACGGAGGCTGTGGATGGTGGGAGAAGAGACTTGTATGCTGCCACGTTGTTAAAAGCAAGCTTTTTATTTAGTATTTACGTATTAGCTTCTTGTCCAGTGCTTACTTATGGAAGTTTGAAATTTACGGAAGCCATTGCAGTCACCGGCGATCTGCGATGAACCCTTGGTACAGTCGGTCTTGTTGGCTTGCCTTGCCTAATGATTGCCCAGTCCGTCTTGCACTTTCGGTTTCACACCACCATTCATCTCTCATTCAGAAACAAAATAAAAAATTGTACAACGCTAATCTTGAAGTTCGACTGGTTCTTCATTCTTATACTTCGGAGATGAGTTTTTAGAGAGAGAAATTGATAATAACAGCGATGAACTTTCTCTCTCCTCTTTTTCTCCTTGTGCGGATAAGTGCAAGAGAAAGAAATTAAGGAAGCAAAGGAGATAAGGTCTGGTTTTGAAAGCCAAATCTGAAGGAGAGAAGCAACAGAAAGCACCTGGTTCTATCAAATCATAAAAATATCCACACAATCCAGAAAGAGATCAACAAACATAATAAGCCTTCTTCATAATCCCTTACCTTTGAACTAAGAAAGTGACCTCTCTAGCCTCTGAAATCTTGAGATTCTTTTGCGGATTTTATTGTAAATAGTCCTTAACGTTTCAACAAAAGGATATCCAATTGAAATTTCTTTAATGGCAAAGAAGATGAACAACAAAGTAGACATTAGATTCAAGGTTCAACTGGGTGTTCAATTGGCACAACATGAAACAATGCGAAGCTTTTTATGAAGGAAACACCTGTTAAACTCCGTTAAGGTGTGGGTGGAGATTGCTCTATTTTTAGTATATCCGTAATAAAATTATATTATTAAATATTTTAAGATATTAATTATACAAAAATAATGTAGACTACTATATACACTTTAAACTTTCAATATATATAGGGCATACTTGTTTAGGGTAGAAAATATATTTTTTTGTCAATAATATAGGGTACATATTTTAACTGATAGCTAAATTGGTTTTGATCATTTTGAAAATTTAATGAATAAATCATATTATTTATAATTTATAAATAGTGTGATTTTTATATATATTTTATATGTTATCTCAAATGCATGAAATCTAAAAAATTAATGTTTTGTTAGAAACCAACTGGTGTTCCCACTAGGAGAAGAAACTATAACATCATTTAAATACAAGTATTATTGTGATTGCTTTAATTTAATTTAATCCAATCCAATCAAGTTATTTTTTATACAGTAAACTAGGCGGAGAGGAGGAGGAAATAATCACTTTATTGATAATTTCAATTTTGCATTATTAATAGTTATATATTAATGCAAAATTAAAGCTATCAATTATTTAGGAGGGTAAAATAGGAAGGAGGGGGATAAGAATGAGTGGGAGAGTGGGCACGCCAGGGATCGAGACGGAATAATAATTTGGAGGAAGGGAAGATTATGAATACGAGGAAGATAAGGACAAAATGGAAAGTGGGACCCACACCCTAAGGGTGCAAAGTGGGTCCCCCGGTTTCGGGTCACGGGCTTTACTAATTTGGACTGCCTCTTGCCTGGATCCAACCGGAAAATCTCCATCGTCATTTTTATATACATGTAGGTGCAGGGGTAGGATAGGAAGCAAATAGTTGTTCAACTGTCACTTTTACCTTTGACCTTCTATTTTGCTTATTGCTAGTATTATTTTCTCCTGAAGTTGAATTTAATAATAATACGGTCTTACGAAAAAAAAATTGCCTGACTGGATCTGAATGAGGTAGCCAGTTTGACTTTTTACTGTTGTAATCATTTTGATATTTTTGTCTTATGGCTGTATGAGTATTTTAAAGGAGAAGGGAGAAGAATTTTTTTAGTCTTATTTTAAAAAAAAAATAAAAAAGTTGGGTTTAAAATTTTAAATTAATTTTTTTATTTCTTATCTTATATTTTTTTATTAAAATTTTACACCCCAATTAACATAAAATTAAGTTAACAGTGTAAAGTTTTACTAAATTTGTATAAATTTTAATTTTAATTTTTTTAAAAAAAATATCTTTTTTTATTGGGACAATCATAAACATTAAAATTAGATATTTAGTAATAATTTTTTTTCCCTCTAAATTTCTCATACTAAAAGGGATCTTTAGAATCAAATTTTCAATGCTCAATTTTAAGATAACTTTAAAACTTATATGAAATGGGGTCATTAACGAATTAATTACTTTTAGGATCAGATTATGATGCGATTCTTTGGTTTTTTTTTATCAGCTTTTAACTTGTAATACATGCAAATGATATTTTACAATAAACATATAAGAAATTAGCCATATTTTTTCATTGAGATGGTATTATAATATAGTATTATCTCCATCTTTAATATAAAATATATTTAAATAATTTAAATAAATTAAAGAATTTAATTCAATTTATTATTTATAATAATTATATGTTACTTTATATAAAATATTCTTTTAATCATATATATTTAACTACTTTTAATAAAAATACTTTTGTATAATCATACAAAAATAATATAAAAAATTAATTTTAAAAAATAAAATAGATTAAAATATTTTTTAAAAAAAAAATTTGTAGCCCACACAATATTTTATTGTGAAAGGAACATTTATAGTAAAATGATGATGTGATAACTACGTGTATAATGTTCGGAGACAAAAGAGGAACCTAAAAAGAAGCAGCACCACTGATTTTCGCTTTTTGAAAAGTGCATGGCATTGGTTGTATGGTATTGTGGTATTTTCATGTGGCCGAGGATTGAAGAGGAGAGAAAATGACATTTTAAGGCCACAAATCAATCTGATTGTGTCCAAAAGACTGATTTTTTTTTTTTGGTACAAAAGACTCTGACTTTTTAAATATCCATTCAAGACCTAAGATTTTTTTTCCCCTTTGGCTTGTCACTGAGAAATTAATTTAATAGAATTTGATTATCGGTGGTGAACATTGAAAGAATGATGGTGGTCTTTTTAAAAATAAATGGAAAGGAGGTCAAACTGGCCTAATGAAAATATCAAACCTTCCATTTCTCCTTTGTCCCAAGATAATGCACCAAGTGCCAATCATGGTGATTTTAAAACATATTTTTTTGAGTAATACTCAGTATTTTAAATTAATTTTTAGTATATTGAGTATTTTAAAATATTTTTTAATTAATACTCAATGTCCTAAAGTAATCTTTTGTGCAATTTAACCCTTAAAATATTTTTCTTAATAGTAATAAACACTTAAACTTATAATATTGAGTATAATTCAAAAAAATATATTATGGTGTTACTAGAAAAATATTTTAGAGGGGCGAATGCTTCAAAAATTGATTTTGAATATTTAGTGTTAATAAAAAATACTTTAAGATATTTTTTCTTGATAATAAAAAACATTTTAAGATATTAGATATCATTTTATTCTGTTTAAAAATAAAAATTTATAATAATAGGATTTAAACATCCGTGACTTTATCACCGGCTATACTTTTAGGTGATACGGTGATACGCATTATGAATTTAGATCCTTGATTGAAATGGCAACTAATATTTTTCAAAAAGAAAAACTTAGTCATTTTTTAAATAGGTAGAAATTTAAAAATGATAAATAAAAAATTCAACTTGGTGAATTGTGACTCATATTGGGTCCAATAGAATCAATCATTGTTTTAAAGCTAGCCCACATATTAGTATAATCTCGATTTAGAAATTAAGCCCACTTAGCTCTGGCCCACAAAAGCAATTTCTCAAGTCTCAATCACATTCAAATTTCAAAATAAAAGTTTATACCAAAAAAAAATCAAAATAAAGGAAATGAACTTTACTTTTTCATAAAACTCAATGCTTCCACTTTTGGCCCCCAGAATAATTTTAATTTAAAAAATTTGGAAGAGAGATGAAAATGTAAATAAAAGAATCAATTTGAAGAGGGCTTGTTAATATCTATAATAATCAATAATATAAAAAAATTATCTGTTTCAAATCCTCCAAGCCAGTTGAAAATGTTGACTTTGTTATGGAAAGATGTATAATATTTTGACATTGGTATTATAAATTAAATATAAATTGTATGCATTGGATTTTGATTTGGTTTGACCTGTTTATTGGGCTTAGAGAGGTGTCCATTAATTAAATTGGCATAATCCTATATTATCAAAACTTCACTTCCCAATGCATTCAACAAGGCGGGATATGAATAAGCTATTCGTCATAAAGTTATATTATAGATTTTATTAATTCTCTTAGTTATATAGTGTTATTGAAGATAAATAATTGGCTATATATATATATATATATATGACTAAAGTTAGTTTTATATCTAAAATTTTAAAAAAATTATTTTTAAATATAATATTAAAAATATGGTTAATATATTATTGAATTTTAAATGTGAGATATATAATTTATTGATGACACTAATATATAACATTATCAAGTCATATTAAGAGTTAAAGATTCGTCACATATTTAAAAAATAAAATAAACTTATAGATACATTGGTAAATGACAAGTTGAGTAATACGATAGTACTATATAATTGTCCTTAATATTTAAGAAATTTTATGATCAATAAATATTTAAAATATGATTCTCTCATAATCTATTATTTTATTTTGGGCATTTAACCTATTTTGTTAAACAAAAAAAATCATTTTTATAATCTTTTTTACTTGGCCTAATAATGTAAATAAGTGTAATCCTATACTACCATATATCATCTAGATTTCAATTCAATACGCAACGAATAAAGCTTACATTATGTGTAGAAATCAATGTTTCGTATTTCTTGATATAATATCTGATTAAGTAATTTATGAAAATTTTAAAAACCGGTTAAATTAGTTATTGTCATTATTGTGTAAAAAATATGTCTCATTTTTCCCTAAAATAATATATCCAAGGGCACTAAATGTGGGTGACAAATAAAATGAGAAAAATTATAAAATTAATTAGAGTAATTTATGAGAAAATATTAAATGAGTGGACAAAAAAGATTAATAATTTATATTTAAAGCTAAAATAAAATTTTGAATTAAATTTTATATTTAAGAATAAATCATCTAAAAGTAATACCTTTATTGACTCATCTAAAAATCTATAATCTATAGTATAAACTATACAAAATGAAGGAAATCGTGATGCTTATTACAAAGTCATGAACAACATAATTTATTTTAGATTTCATACAAATAAAAAATATAATGTAAAATAAATAGATTGTACATTTGAAAAGCAACAAAGGATTCATTCTCGAAATAAAATGATTTCCTGAATACTTGTGAGTATCCAACAGAGTTCTAAAATGGTAGAAATGAGAGAATTAATTGAACAAGGCTCTAACAAAAAAAAGGGGTGATTGTGATGAACAAAACAATCCAGTTACCGAAAAAAGAAATAAATCCAAAATGGGGAAATTGTAAGAGGCCTAAATCAATGGACAACTAACTTTTCCCATAAAAGAATGAATTTTCAACTAAGATCCAACTAACAAACGAGAAAAATGATACAAGCTTTTGAACAAAAGATCAAATTTTTTTCACCTACTATGAGTACCTTTTTCATTGCCTAGTTTCAACCAGGCATTGTATTTGTTGGTCACCCTACCCTACACTCCCAACTTCACGTGTAAATTTATCACAGAAATTAAAAGATATGGTACCAATTATATTAATATTGGCATCTACCCACCTCAACATGGCTCTCCCTTCTGTAAATGCTCTGTTGGTTTCTCTGTTTCCATAATGCCCTCCTCATTTCAACCAACTACACCCTTCATATAGCATAATTTTGCCTTCAAAACTACTCTTTACCTCTATCCCGTACACAGTTCCGTTCAGAGTGTATTACTATATAAGAAATGCAACAATAGAATTCTCTTCATTCTCATATTCTCAATTATTTTAAATTAGAGAGAAGAGCATTGATAATCTGTGTAATTGAATCCGTGACTTCTGATCTGCTAGACAATTTGCATGCCACTGAACTATTTTATGAAGTATCTTCCAATTTTGAAGGGAGGCATTGAATGTGAGAAATGAAATCCAAATCTGAAGTGAGATATTAATGAGGAAGGGAAAAAACGTAAGGGCTAGAATTGGCCTAGTAATTCTCAAATGATGCCATGTGGAGAAGCCAACGTTAAGATCTCTCTCCATCTTATTCTCACCAACTGATTCCACTTTCAAAAATCTCCTCCGCATACCTTGCTCTTTTTTCTTAACCGCTCCACCTCTCTGCTATTACTCTCTCTCTCGTTTTCATAATTCACACAATTCACTATTCATACCCCCTTTTTCCAAGTTTTGCTCTTTGTTTTTCGAAATTCCCAAAAGCGTTCCTTTTCCTCTCATTCTCATCAATGGGGAGAATGGGACAAGAAGAATCAGATTTGAAAACCCAGTTAGTTTTGGACATCTGCTCCATCTCTACTCGCTCTGTGGTGTGCGTTCATAGGCTTCTCTCGAACCCAGCTAACCCACCTTCTTTCGTCGATTGGTATCACATTCTTGGAGTAAGTTCATGACTTTTCCTCCTTGTTTATGCAAAAAATCTGTACTTGTTTTTCGGGGTTCTTTCTGTATGATGTGAAAATTTCTATATTCTGGGTTCTCATTTCTCTTAGGTGGAAGAAAATGCAGGGTCAAATACCATTCGCAAGCGATACCATAAGCTAGGTTGGTTGAATTTTCCTTTCTTGTCTTTTTCCCCCAGCTGCATCTGCAATCTGCATTATGTCCTTCGAAAATGACGTCGACTGTTCTTGTCACAGCTTTGCAACTTCACCCAGATAAGAATAATCATCCCAAGGCTGAAATTGCCTTCAAGCTTGTCTCTGAGGTTCGTTTCTGGTTTCCTTTCTTCATTTCTTGCTTGTTCTGGACGAAATTGAGCTGTAACTAAGAAATGTCCGTACGTGTACAAAACACGAAAATGATTCAGAAATTTTGAGAACAAAATGTAGTTTATATATTTAATCTCAGCCCCAGCATGTTCCCTCTTCTTTTTCTGCAGGCATATACATGTTTATCTGATGCTGCAAAGAGAAAATCCTTTGAGTTAGAGAGATGGAAGAACTTCTGCTTTGAGTGCAAAAAAATCCCATATTCATCATCTGGTAGTGTCCCTCGCAATTCCAATGTTGGTTCAAGTTTCAAGGTGTGGAATATTATCAGCAGGTCAAGATCCTATAAGCTTTGGAGAAATATAAAGGAGATTAGAGAAAGATTCAAGGAGGAGGCCCAGGTGATAGAGAACTGTTTGAGGGCAAATTCAATGTCTAGGAAAGAATCTCCACTTTTCCATCCAGTAGATTATTTAGAGAGAACCAAGTCTCAACAACACAGAACAGAGAGAGAAACCCCAGTATTCAATCCATCAGATTACTTGTACCAAGGCTATCCTCATCTGAGAAGCCAAATTTTCAAGAATTCTGATAAGTTTTGGTGCTTGCAGACTCAAAATAGTATAATGCATGATAGAGGAGGAGCCAAATATGACTCCCCAGTTTTTGAAGTCAGACCAGAAAGGAGAATGTTTACCAGCAAATTTGCTCATGTCCCATCATGATGCCGGGGCAATTTTTTTTTTTTTTTTACATTCGCTATGTAATTTTAATCATTTAATCAATGCAATGTGATTGCGATTGCAGTATTCAGGCTTACTTCGGATATAGATTGTAGTATTCTGTCACCAGTTCATCATGACATGCGCTACTGTTTCCAAACCTGCATAGTGAAAGAGCATTGCTCATGTTGAATTGAAAGCACATAGCTCTATAGAAATAGCCCGTTTTGATACATACATATAAAAAGACACATGTAAACTCTGTATGATAATTGAAAGCAAAATGCAATTTGCAATAATCAGAGGAGCGTTACTATCATTAAATGTTGGCCAAAAAAGAAGTTTCAAACATTACATAACGTCTCATTTATGTCAGCATCTAAATTGATATAGAATGGAGCTTGCTTAAGTCTCTAAGTGTGTGTTTGGCATGTGGGTTGAAAAATCAATTTTAGGCTTAAACCACAGTTTTAAACTCCTTCAGCCAAACACCTCCAAATTCTTGAGAATCCCGTTTGAATACAAACCATGGTTTTATTTTTCAAAATCATGGTTTGGGAAGAATCTAGCCCCAGCAGCTGTCGCAAAAAAATATCCCAATTTTTACTGTTAAGGGCATTTATTAATTTTACCGTACAACAAAATTTTCATTTTTCCCTACCTGCTCTCCCTTGCTCCTGCGGCTTTCATTTTTCACTTTCCTCTTCCTTCTCCTGCGCTTCATCACACATGCCTGTTGCTTCCTCCCATTTCTACATACATAATATTCATTTATTACATACATTTTTAAATTGTCCTTATAAATTCTAAATTACAAAATGTACTATTTAAGGGAGAAAAAATTGTAATTAAAGTGAATATTATAAATTTATCTTACATATATTTATTTATTTATTACTCATTAAATGAAAAATTGTAAATAGAATTTATACCTTGTGTAATTATCATATTTAGTTCACGTCCTTTTTGATAAATTGTCGATGAAAAAGTGATTCTACTACTAATCATCCAAACATCTCTAATTTTTAAAATCACTTTTTCTCTAAAATCTATTCTTCTCAAAATCTATTCTCCAGAATCTATTCTTCTCATAATCTATTCTTCAAAATCTATTCTTCTCATAATCTATTCTCAAAAGCTAATCCAAACAGGCCCTAAACTGGTTCTTTCCTTTTTAAAAGTCCTCTCCAACAAGGTGGAATCTGAAATGAGGCAACCAAAAACCAGTTTTCAGATGGTTCATCAGAATTGAGAAGGTTAATAATCTGAACTGTCAACCTGCATGAACCATCAAAATCACATGAGAGGCAACTCTCAGGTGTCAAACTTTTTAGAAAAAATGGAATTATATAGTCACCAATAACATATTTACTGCCTCATATACGACCTCTTTGCCAGAGTTGGATCGTTTTAGTTCTTCCATACGTCCAATTCATGTATCAGTGAGATTTCACAGTGCATGGTAAGTGACAAAAGTCACCCCATCAAACAAAATTTCACGATTCATGCATATTCAAACTGGGGTCAGATTTGCACCGGTCTCAATATAGTTGCAAACGCAATGATATAGAAGATATATGAGTTAACAGGGTGATCAGGAATAGCCTAGCAGTAAAATATAACTGCACTTATGCCATTAAGCTATTAAGGGTGTGTTTGGATTAGCTTTTGGAGAATAGATTCTGGGAAGAATAGATTCTGGAGAATAGATTATGGGAAGAATAGATTTTAGAGAATAGATTATGGGAAGAATAGATTTTGCAAATAGAGATGTTTGGATGATTAATAGTAGAATCACTTTTTATATTAATAAATTACTAAAAAGGGTATGATTTGATTAAAGTATAAGAGAGGAGAGATGGTAGAGAATAAATAGGAGAGAGGAGAGAGAGAGGAGAGAGGAGAGAGGAAAGAGATGAGAGAGAGTATAAGAAAAAAGTAGGGGTAAAATAGTAATTAGATAATCTATAAGCTCTTTTACAGTTCCAAAATCCATTTTCAATAGCTTATTCAAAACCATGGTTTTAAACCGAGGTTTTGCCCAAAATCAATTCTGGACAAAAATAGCTGTTTGGCAAAAAATTTTGCAAACCGAGGTTTTGTTTCAAAATCAATTCTGGACAAAAATTGATGTTTGTGTGAAATTTTTTCAAACTGAGGTTTTGCCCCAAAATTCATTCCTAAACGTGACGCCAAACACGCACTAGGAGTGCCTCTATTGCTTAAATGAAAACTATATCTTTAAATTTACTTGTTATCATTATAAGGGAAGAGTGATAGCAGATTACTTTATAATCTTAATATGAAAAAATATTTCATTAGAATGAACTAAGAATATTCAAATGGAAATGAGAACAAGAGCCTGTCTTATTATCATCAAGTCAAGGAGAAAAATGGCAGACTAGCACCTGGAAGTTTAAAGATACAAGTGCAAATCTAAGATTCTTATCAGCATCTATATTAGACGTAATTTGTAAGGAATTTTTACTTTTATGCTAGGGCCAACAGCATGATCTCCTTTGACGGCAAAAAGCAGAGTTCCTTATTAGTTTGACAATTTCAAACATGCTGTTCTATCTTTAGAACATGTACGAGATTAATGGTTAAGCTATATGTTCAAGGTTCAAATATGAGATTAATAGTTAAGCTAGAACTAGCCAGTGGATTTCACTAGAGTTTTATGTTAGTATAATTCTTGGATTTGGATTGGATTAAGGGTAAGGAACATTAGGTGGCTTCATCAAAACCGTTAATTAAATCAATGGTGTTCAGGTGATCTGGGCATTAAATGAAACAGTGCGATTAAAACAAATCGGACCAATAGGCTACGCTCATTTCTTCTTTTGTTTCTTCTTATTCATTGTTCTCCGGCAGACCTTCTTCAGGCCATTTCACTGTTCCAGCGAGCGAGGTCGTGGTGGCTCTGTTTTCAGGTCGTTGACGGCAAGGGGCGCCGTTTTATTAAATGTCTAAACCAGCTATATCATTGATATAATGGGCAGCGGCGTGGGGCCACGTAGCACCAGTCATTCGGTGCGAGGAGGAATCCAAATCCATAAGGATTCTTGACTTTATTTTTCGATAAAAAGACTAAATTATCTTATTCCTGACACGATTTGCTTCTAAAATGGAAATATCTCTAAGATTAATTTTCCTTTCTATTTAACGGCCGTAGAACTAATTGTTTTTTAAATGTCTAGATGTAATTTTTTGTCTCGTATATTGCTGCACTACATCTTGTTCAGCCATTTGTCAAATCGAGAAACCTGGTTTTTTTAATACAGGTTTAACATTTTAAAATATTTTTTAAATGTGTCTAATATTTATTTGATTGAGAAGAAAATTAAAAAAAATTAGGAGAGAAAACTTTTAAAAATAATAATTTTTTTATTATTTTAATAATTTGTCTTTCTTAATATTCATTCTTTCTATTTTTTCATCATTTTTCTTTCTATCCAAACATAGCCTTCAAGTATTTTGAGGTTTATCCCATGTTTTAAATTTTTTTTAAGTATATCTAAGGCTTTAAAGTATTTTATTATGCAATTTTGTTATTAAAATATTAATTTTTTAGCAGAAAGTTTTCTCTTATAGTATTTTTTTTATGGGTGATTTTAACTACAGTATTAACTCTAAAAAAATCCTTTAAATGAAGGTGCATCCACCACCAAGAGTTTTTTTTTAATTTTTAATAAAAACTTTAGGTACTAGATACACTTAAAAAATATTATTTTTTAGATATTTAATGAATTATAGAATATTTTAAGATATTAGATGTATCTAAAAATAATTTTTAGGACATTAAATAAATTATAAATATTTTAAAGTGTTGAATATATGTATGTTAGAGAATATTTAGAGACAATGGATACATCTTAACTATTCTTTATTATTTATTTAAATGACATAAATAGGAATCAAATTCATGATTTCTTGTTATAGGATGCGAATCCTCTCATGAGCTTACTTTATCAGTATCTCTGGACGGCAAAATCTCATCCATCTGGATTAATTCAACATTTCACAATGTGCCACCTCATCATGTTATTGAAATTAAAAAAATATAGATGAACTATCTTTAAATTATTTTATAAATATTTTTTATATGGTCTCTACAACCTATCTCATTTTAGCTAGAGGATTTATCAAAAATATAAACTAATTTGAATTGAATAAGATAATATTAAAAAAATTCTACCATCAAATATCTACATTTTTTGTTACCTACTATATTTTATTTAGAAAATTTATCTTAGTTCATACTAATTCAAATTAAGTTAAGTAGAATTCACTTGATCCAGACAAAATCACAAAAAGTGGTAAAGATTTACAACCAATAAATCCTAATATTGAAGTGAGATAAGTTCAAAAAGTGAAAACATTTGGAGATAATTTTTTGTAATATTGTTTAACTCGATTTAAATTAGTTTAAACTGCTGATAAAGTTGAGGTGAGGTAAAAATATTTAAGAAATTGTTTAAAAATAGTTCAGATTTGTCTCCTTTTTATTTTAATAATATGGTGACATGGCATATTGTGAGATGTTAGATTAATCTAGATGGCTGAGATTTTTGGCGCTGAGGATTGCGGAGAGATGGGTTTTTGAAAGGATCCACTCCCCTTGTTATAGGAGAACTTATTTTACCAAGACATGGCCATTAACACCTGACGTTTTGTTTATTTTAGGCAAATTTCAACTCAAGTTGATAAGAAAAGGTCCGAAAGAGTGTGATTTACGTCAAAACCCATAAAAACGCCAATGTAGTGAGACCAGAAATTGCTTACTTTAGGGGTTGCGCGTTTGTTTTTACTTTAGGGATTCCGTTATCAAGAAGACGAGAGTTTCTACTTTTTATTTCTTTAACAAAAAAAGTTACGGCAAATTTGTGTAGTTAATTTCGATGCATGAAATTAACTTTTGGGATAAGTCCCCGTCTCGAGACGAATAGGATACTAAAGAATCATGATACACGTGGGTTCTTTAAACGGATATTCCTCAAAATATAAAAAGTATATACATTGAACTTCTTTTGTCAATCTATCATAATTTAACTTAATAAAAAAAATGAGATATAAAATTATCTAAAATATATTTAATTTTAAAAAATATTATTTTATTATAATTTTAATCATAATATTTAAAAAAAATATTATAATTTTTAGGTATTTATATTTATATCTAAAAATAATAGATAGTTCGTCCTACTTTATATTAGTATTATTTATGAGAAAAAAATTTCACTATATATTTATACCGTAGATGAATCAAATTCTTTTTTAAAAGTTATTATATAGAAAAAAAAACTTTTTTTATTGTAAAAAAAAAACTTTGATAGATCCTTCGATGCAATTACCATCTTTTTCTGGGACGGAAGCATCAAATTTAAATTTATCGTGTTTTAAGATTTAAAATGATGATTTCATTCTCGCTATGATTAAAAATAATAATAATCCCATATTGTATTAGAATTAAATAGTGTTTCATATAAAGTAAAGGTGAAGATAATTATAATAAAAATTAATTTAATTAATAAAAATTAGCTGGTAATTTATGAGATCATAAGATCAAATTCTACCACTAACTAACGTGTAGGAAGCTTCGTGGTAGTAGCTGGACAACAAAATATAGCCGCTCTCGTGACACACAATATTTAGTGGATTCACTTTTAGAACCACTACCACTAAATTACATCACTTAATTATATTTATTTTTAATATGTATATATAGATGCCCGCCCTTAGATTTTTATATGCAACGTAAGTAAATTTCACATATTACATGAAATTTAAAAAATAAAGTATTCCTCCATTATTCAATATTAAATTTATTTAAGTAATTTAATTATATTAAAAGATTTAGTTAAAATGATATATATATATTTAAAAAAATTAATAATATTCCTTAACTCCTCCATTACCTAGTTATTCTTAAAAATATTAATAGTAATAACTTAAAAAAATTGACAAATATAAAATATAAATATTATATTTAAATTATGTCATTTATTTTGGGATAAAGTTACATCTAACACTTCAAATTAATTTTATAAGAAAAATTAACACCTTATAATATTTAAGAGTATAATTAGTACTCTGAACTAATTTTAGAGGTGAAACTAACATCATAAACTATTTAAAAGTGTAATTAGTATCTTGAACTAATTTTAAAAGTGTAACCAATATCCTAAAGTATTTAAGGGTATAATTAGTATTTTAAATTAATTTTAGAAATATACTCAACACCCTAAAATATTTAAATTAGTATAATTCGATCCTTTCACTGACAGAAATACAAATTTCTGTCTGATCAATATCATGTGAATTTTTTATTCTAACATATTATTATTTAAAAGGTTAAATGTATCATATTATTTAGATAAAAGTATCAAATAAACCTTATAATTGATATTGTATATAATTTATATGTGAAGATTAAAAATTTTTATAGTTTATTTAGTCAAATTTATTAAAAAATATTATACATATAATTTTTTAAACAATAATATATTAAAATAAAAAATTTGTATGATATATGTCAAATGAAAGTAAATATTTTTTATTAGTGAAATGTTAAAATTGTAAAAATTTAAATATTTTAAGATATTGTTAGTATATATAAAATTAATTTATAGTATTAATTATATATATAAATATTTTAATGTATTTGTCATATATTTAAAATTAATTTAGAGTATTATTTATATTCTTAAATATTTTAAAATATTAATTATTTTTGTAAAATTATTTTAAAAATATTAAATATACTTTTATTTTTTATTTTATTAAAGATAGGAGTAATATATTATTAAAATTTATAAATAATACATATTTTTATTTTCTCAAAAGTAGTAGAAATGATAAGTAAACGGAGGCATGCTAGGCCAGAAGGAAAGGGGTGGTAGTACTAAGTGAAGAGATTAGGATTTGGTGGTGATAAACCGAGAATGGTAATGCCTATAATAACAGGGATAGATCCTAGTACGGAAGGATAGTCACCTGTCAACATGGTATGGTTGGGTTGGTGACAACTGTAATTGTGACATCATCATTCCTATTTCCTCTCTGCCTCCTCCCATCAATCAATACCTGCTAACTTAATTATTGATTAGTTAACTCAATATATAGAGTACTCATCCTAAAATTACATATATGAATAGGTATGGGTTCAGCGAGCAATTTAAGCCCGTTTAAATAAGAATTTAAAAAAAAATTATAATTTTTAAAAAAAATTATAAAAAAATGAGTATTTTTAAATAAATAAATATTTAGATATTTATTTTTAAAAAAATTATTATTAATAAATTATTAAAAAATATATAATTATTAAATATATGAGAGATGAGAAATAATAGACGAGAGAAGAGAGAGAAAATAATATGTAAAAGATAGATAAGAGATAATGTAAAAAAAAATAAAAGATGAGAGATTTTATAGAAGAGAGAGGAGAGATAGTGTAAAAAAATAAAAATAATATAGTAATTAGTAAATCTATAAATTCTTTTACTATTCTATAAGTTACTATGATTAGTTTATCTAAAATCTTAATTTTAAACTATAATTTAATTTAAATTTTTTTATGAATAAATATAATTATTTATTTTAAAATAATTAAAAAATATAATAAAAAAATTAAATTATTAAAGTTTTGAGCAGTTATAAAATATATACTTTTATACAAATAAATCCATCATTCCTGCATATATAATCACCCTTTTATTTGCTGCATCAAAATTTCCCCACAAGTGCTCACACACGTGCCACTTTTCTATAAGGATGCGTTAGAAGAATATTTATTAATGCTTTTTTGGGAACTTGAAAGTCCTGAAATAGGGGCTCCCAAACTCTCAACGTAACTTATTCATCTGTTTTTATTTTTATTCCATATAAAAATAAAAAAACGTTTTTTTTTTTTAAAAATCCTGAATGGAGCATATAAATGCTAAGAACCAGTTCCATGAGAGACTGCTCGCTTCTTTATAATATACTAATAAGAAAAAGAGCTAGTTATCCATATAAATTTTAAGGGAAGAACCTATAAACTTCAACAATTCTCAAATTTTATCCCCTATTTAATAGAGTACATTATATTACACAAAAATAAAATTATATATTTATATAAAAAAATTAATAATATGAATTAAGAATATGATCAAAAAAATTTGTTCTTTTCTTACTCTACAAATAATATGAGAGGTGTAAGTTTTATTTTGCCTAACAATAAGTAATAAGCTTAATACTCCTAAGTCCCATACGTTGAACATTTTTTTTTTTGAAAAAAGGAATTATCATTCTTAATATAAATTGTTTCTAATTTTTGATGCAGTGTTTAATGAATTATTTTTAAATATTCTTTTAATCATATTTCAAGGCAATATGAAGTTATTTCAAAATAATAACTATTTATTAGGAGTAGAAATATAATGCAGCTTTATTATTTTCACTAGTAGTACTCACATTGATTTCAATTAATTAGTTAAAAACTATTTACTTATCGAATAATTAAAGCACCAACTAATAATTAAAGCAAAGGGTTTTGTGTCAGAAGCCCTTTGGTAGGAGTAGGTCGCGTGTCGACTAGTATTTGACACCAGTTCAGAACACCAAGAGTCAGTGAGTCTGCGCTTTCCAGTACGGGCTTTCCTGTGATATTCTGAAAGTGGGAAGGGTACTTTGGTAAGAAAATGTTACATCAATTGTTAAATCCGACAACCACAAAAATATTTTTAAAAAAGGCATAAAAATGGTATTTTTGACTAGCTGCATAAATGCCTCGGCCAACGTGTCCATCCATCTCTCTCTTGCCTTCTTACGAAGCAATAAGTGCACTCACTTATCACCTTGTCGTATATAAGTACGTTCACCTGTCACTCATTTCGAAAAAAGCGAGAACAAGTCATTTCTCTCTTTCTCTTCCTGGCTTCTTCTTCTTTTATCTTTTTCTTTTTCTCGGCAGCTTTTTCTTCTTCCCCTTCTACTGTATTTGTTGAACCGCAAGCAATGCAACTGCAAACCCTAGCAACCATCTCGCCTCTCGCTACTTCGCGTTTTGAACCTTAGATTCCCACCGCACTTTGCCTGCAGAAGCTCGGGCGGCGGAAAAGCCGTCGTTCGGCGCTGGATTCTTAAAGGAATACATTCAAGTTCAAGTTCTTCAAGTTCTGCCCGTCGGTTTTTTCATTTGCCTTCAATTCAAACCCTAACTCGTAAATCTTCGCATCCCCGTTCTAATCTGTCAATTCTCTCGAGTCTCTCCTAATTTGGTTGCGTCTGGCGGCAAAAATGTCGTCTCTGAGCCGGGAATTGGTGTTTCTGATTCTTCAATTTCTCGAGGAGGAGAAATTCAAGGAGACTGTGCATAAGTAAAGCCCTTTCCCCTGTTCTTCTACTACTTGTGTTGGATTTTTTATTTTTTATATATTTCTTTTGCCTGTGGTGAATTGGAAATGTATGTATTGGAGTTTAGGCTGGAGCAGGAATCAGGCTTTTTCTTCAATATGAAATATTTTGAGGAGAAAGCCCTGGCTGGAGAGTGGGACGAGGTTGAGAAATACCTTTCCGGGTTTACCAAAGTGGATGACAATCGGTACTCCATGAAAATATTCTTTGAGATTAGAAAGCAGAAGTATCTTGAGGCTCTGGACAGGTATTTTGTTTTTTTGACTCTCCATCTGCGCTTTCAATTGTAGTATTTTGAATTGATCTCTTTATGCTGATTAACTATTGCTGATGCTTATCAGTACTTAGTCCCTTAGCTTTCCCTTCTTTTCTTATTTTTTTATCATTTGTGCTCAGGCATGACAAAGCGAGGGCTGTTGAGATTTTGGTAAAGGATCTAAAAGTTTTTTCAACATTTAACGAAGACTTGTACAAAGAAATTACTCAACTTTTAACTCTTGACAACTTCAGGTAATTTAGTTTTTGTTTTCATTAATAATTTTGTTGGCTATAAGTGCAAAAAGATATTATATGAGCATAAGAGGCATTAAGACTGTTGCTTCGAAATCTGCTACTTAATTTGCTGCAGGGAAAATGAACAGTTATCAAAGTATGGTGACACCAAATCAGCGAGAAGCATAATGCTGTTAGAACTTAAAAAATTGATAGAAGCAAATCCCCTCTTCCGAGATAAGCTTATATTTCCCAGCTTGAAGGCATCAAGGTTACGAACTCTGATCAATCAAAGGTAACACATGTATATTTATCTTAACTTGTTATGGGTTTTATAAATTTGATTTTTCTTTTCACACTGTTTTAACTCTATATGCTAAAGCAGTAGATATTTCCATCCTTTAATGACTTCTCTAATTATTTGTAAGTTAATTAATCATGTTGCTTCATAGTTAAGTTTCATTGATGTTTGCTATTCAGTTTGAATTGGCAGCACCAGCTGTGCAAAAACCCAAGACCAAATCCAGACATAAAAACTCTATTCACAGATCACACTTGTTCACCCCCAAATGGAGCACGAGCACCTACTCCTGTAACTTTTCCTGTTGCAGCTGTTGCAAAGCCTTCTTCTTATGCTCCACTTGGAGCACATGGGGGAGTATGATCTTGGCCTTTCTGGTGTTTGAAAATTCATTGCTAACACCGTTTGTTGTCATAAGTTTTAATTTCTATCTGTTACTTATGTGCAGCCATTTCCTCCAGCCCCACCAACTGCCAATGCTAATGCCTTAGCAGGATGGATGGTGAATGCAAATCCTTCCTCATCTGTTCAATCATCTGTGGTTGCTGCTTCATCTTTGCCCGGTCTCCCCAATCAAGGTATTTTTGGTTAGTTTTAAGTTATGAAATCTGGTTCTCTTGCTGGGGCAAAAACGTCTGGTGGAGAGATCATTAGAGGCCTGGACGCAGTCCTTACTTTTGCTCGTTTTAAAGGGTCCCAATCCCTAAAGTCAACAAAATCTTAAAAATTGAAGCTTGATACCTCACCCTTGATTAAGTAATTCAGCACAAGGACTGCCTCTAGAAGTAGATGACATTACAGTAAACTATTGCCGAAATTATGAAGGGGAATTTCTGAATCTATTGTAAATCCTTGCCTTTTTATAAAATGTTTATCTTCTCTGGGGAATTTTAGGGTCAGTGGGATTTTTTTAGGGCGGGAATTTTAACAAGGGGAAGATTTTGTGCTCAAGAAATATGCAATTGGATCCTTGACATAGACAGTAATTGTGAAAGAAGGTGCATGATCCACTTTTTTCTATAACCTTCTTCACAGATTGATTTTATTTGTCTTAGCAAGCGCACGGAGTACTTCATTAAATGTTCATAGATGTCTTTTCCTTAACAGAGCTTATTCATCTTTATGCTGGGACTTATGTGAATATAATCCTCGGTTCAAATTCTTCCGTCTTAATTATATAGTCTTCATTATTTAATGATCGAATAGCTGAAGAACTAGTGAAGTCTTTCTATGGTCAACTTTTAATATGCAGTTTGAATAGATTCTTTTGAATATTGTACTTATCCTTTATCATGCTCATGCTTCATTCAATTTCTTGCAGTCTCTGTCTTGAAGCATTCAAGAACACCTAATGCTCTTGGAATGATGGACTATCAAAATAATGATCATGAGCAAATAATGAAACGGTTGCGTTCAGCACAATCTGTTGATGAGGTATTCGCATCATAGACTTGGCTGTGATGCATGTTTTCTTTTCTATGTTGCTAAATGCTTTTCCAATACTGCAGGTTACGTATCCTGCACCTCCCCAACAAGCCTCTTGGTCAATTGATGACCTACCTAGGACTGTTTATTGTACACTACCTCAAGGATCAACAGTGATAACCATGGATTTTCATCCTTCCCTTCATTCGCTACTTGCTGGTATGTGGAGAAGATATGGAGGCTGAGTGCATCCAGTCAATTCAAATTAGATGACTCTATAGACTGACTAGGGAATATTGTTTTGAAACAGTTGGCTGTGGCAACGGTGAAATTTCACTGTGGGAAGCAGGGCAGCGAGAGAGGCTGATAACAAAGCCCTTCAAGATATGGGATATGGCTGCTTGTTCTGTCTTATTTCAGGTTTACATTATTTAACTTAAGTATTTCTCGAATGAAAAAAAGTAAAGACGAATACATGAAGAAATGAGACCTTCATTAGAAACTAGCTCACTCATCATTTACCAATATTTTAGTTTTGCCCAGGAAGGAGAGTAAGGAAGAAGAGAGAAAGTGATTAACCTTTTGACATTGGAGACTGCAGTACTAGAGATAAGCCATCATATTTGGAGCCTTCTTTGGCTTGGCTTTATTAGTGGAATAAAGGAAGTTTGTAATATTTGTTGTAAATATGCAATTAGCTTCATGTAATGAAAAAATGAGACGGAAAAATTATATCTAGGTAACTTCTAGGATGCTCAAATTAGAGTGTCCAAATAGTACTTGTTATTGTCTGCTGACAATTAGCCTGAATTTAAAGTTCAAATATCCCTTTTCCTCCAGCATTAGTTCTTACCTCGTATTAGTGGACATGGTGAAATTTTTGGATCACCCAAGAGTATAGCTTACCTCTCATTCCCCCTCTCCCTTTCCCAGTTTCTGTAGTAAATTTAATCATATAAATGCTAGAATTTTTTCCCCAATATATGCTGCAATATAGTGATTGAGACTCCTTTCAGGCTGCAATTGTGAAGGACTCAGCCATATCTGTTAGCCGCGTGTCATGGAGTCCAGATGGCAATTTTCTTGGTATGTGAAGTTTTGAAACGTAATTCAGATTTCTTTCCTTTTCTTTTAATTAATCAATTTATTATTTTTTTCAGGTGTTGCTTTAACAAAACATTTGGTTCATTTATATGCTTATCAAGGGCCTAATGATCTAAGGCAGCATTTGGAGGCATGTTCTGGCTATTTTCTTGCATGAATTTCATATTTATTTATAATTGCTCACTGATGTCTTTGCTTCATTACAGATTGATGCTCATACTGGTGGTGTGTATGACTTGGCATTTTCTTATCCCAACAAACAGCTATGCATGGTAACTTGTGGTGATGATAAGTTGATAAAGGTAAGAAAAAATTGCCTTCTACTTTGCGTCAAGTTTTCTGTTTAGATGTATCCTGAATTATAAACTTTGAGTTACAGGTGTGGGATTTGAGTGGCCGGAAGCTCTTTAACCTTGAAGGTCATGAAGCACCAGTTTATTCTGTTTGTCCTCACCAGAAGGAAAATATCCAGGTAAAAATGTTATCCTTCTCTCCCATTTAGGCTTCGTGATTGTATCATATCCATGATAGGTATTATGGCCTTTACATCATATCCCATAGTTTTCTTTTCTTTTTTGAGGATATCTTGTTCCATGTGCTGTTTTGTGGTTTTGCAGTGTCTAGTTTGGAAATAAGCACACCTGTATAGGCAAATAATGACATTGCTTCGTTATGAAGCTTGTTGTGGACTGTGACTGATTGATGGTCTGAAACAATTTGTTATTTCATGTTTCTGCAGTTTATATTCTCAACTGCTGTTGATGGAAAAATCAAGGCCTGGTTGTATGACAATATGGGCTCTAGGGTCGATTATGATGCCCCCGGACAGTGGTGCACCACAATGCTTTATAGTGCTGATGGAAATAGGTAATATAATGAAGAATAATGTTGGATGTGTAACTTGTTAATTAAATGCTTTCCACCGTTCTCGTTTCCATTAGAGTGTTAATTTGAGTACAAGTTTCTCCCTCCTTTGTCAGATTGTTTTCTTGCGGGACAAGTAAAGATGGAGATTCCTTCCTAGTTGAGTGGAATGAAAGTGAAGGAGCGATAAAGAGAACATATTCTGGGTTTAGAAAGAAATCTGCTGGCATTGTGCAATTTGGCACTACAAAAAACCGCTTTTTGGCTGCTGGTGAAGATAACCAGATAAAGTTTTGGGATATGGATAATGTCAATGTTCTTACCAGTACAGATGCTGAGGGTGGTCTTCCTGTGAGTATTGCCTGTACTGTCTACATTTTTTGAGCATTCGTAAATTGTTTTCTAACATGGCTGGTGCCTTACCTCAGAGTCTTCCTCGGTTGAGGTTCAATAAAGAAGGAAATCTGCTTGCTGTTACTACAGCAGACAGTGGTCTGAAAGTCCTTGCAAATGCTGAAGGCCTGAAGTACCTAAGAGCCATTGAAGCTCGGTCTTATGAAGCGTCTAAACCACCATTGGAGACTAAGGTTTTTATTTTCTTTGAGCCTCTACTTTCATTCTCTGTTATTCATCAAATTTTGTTACCCGGTTTTATTAGTGTCCAGAACCTGACTAGTTCAATATTACTGGATCAGGTATCTGGTTCTTCTCTGGTCGCAAATATCAGCCCACTCATCAATAAAGTAGAACGTGTGGACAGAAGCTCGCCTGCTGGGCCTGCACCAATCCTTGTATGATAAACAAAATACAAAATAGACATTGACACTCAGTAGTTGTCGATTTATATTGACTGAAACCTTAAATAAAAACTGTACATCCTATCTTTTTATAGAAATTTAAGTTAATGCAGTATGCCCTTGAACTCTTCTAGTCTAATGTTGATTATGTGCAGATTGGACTCATTTTGTTATTTATTTCAGAATGGAGGAGATTCTTCGGCTAGAAGCATAGAGAAGCAAAGAAGTCTGGATGATGTGTCCGATAAGCCCAGGCCTTGGGAACTGACTGAGATTGTTGATCCTTCTCAGTGTCGAACAGTTACCATGCCAGACGGTACTGATCCCACCAACAAAGTATTCCCTTGGACCTATCCTTGATTGCATAGGATTTTAAGTAATATCTATCTTTTGTCAAGAATTTTATGATTGCTGAATCTCACTCATTTGTTTCAAGGTTGCTCGTCTTCTTTACACAAATTCTGGTGCTGGCCTTCTGGCTCTTGGTTCTAAAGGGATTCAGAAACTGTGGAAATGGAGTCGTAGTGAACAGAATCCTAGTGGAAAGGTGTTGTATGCTGAAAGATCTAGATAGATAAAAATACCTTTCTTTTGCTTTATGTGTTAATAGGATATGCCTACACGCATATCCATTCAGCTGTTACACTTGTGCATCTATATTTTTGTTATACCTTCCACAACTTTTACTTGTAAAATTTTCTGAGTCTGTTTTGGTTGTTCTTAAAAGGCCACAGCAAGTGTTACTCCACAACATTGGCAACCAAACAGTGGTCTTTTGATGACCAACGATGTCCCAGACAATTCTGAAGAAGCGGTTCCCTGCATAGCACTTTCAAAGAATGATTCTTATGTTACATCTGCATGTGGAGGAAAAATTTCTCTGTTCAACATGATGACTTTTAAGGTACTTTGACAGTTTTTATTATTTCAATGCCTGCAGTACAGTGGCGTGGCAAGCTGTATCTCAGCTTGACAATATTGTTGAGTTGTAGGTTATGACAACTTTTATGCCGCCTCCTCCTGCTTCAACTTTCCTTGTATTTCACCCCCAAGATAATAACATCCTTGCAATCGGAATGGAAGATTCAACTATTCATATATACAATGTTAGGGTTGATGAGGTAATTAATTTAAACAGTTCTGATTTTCATTTCTTTGTCAAACATTTAGTAATGCAACTTGGTTTGCTTGTAGGTCAAATCTAAATTGAAGGGTCACCAGAAGCGCATTACTGGTTTAGCTTTCTCAACTAACTTGAATATCTTGGTTTCATCTGGTGCTGATGCTCAGGTATGTTTGATAATACTTTTCATAATCATTTCACTCTGCTATTAGCTTGTAACTGCATCGTGCTTTTGTTTATTCATGGTTATTTAGCTTTAAGCAATGATTGGAATTAAATTTTTGGTGACTCATAATTTACAATTTGATTAAAGAAATGTGAAGTTTTAATTATATCTTGATGGATTTTCTTTTCTTTTGTTGTTTTTGGTAGATTTGCTTTTGGAGCATCGACTCATGGGATAAGAAGAAATCATTATCGATCCCAATGCCTCCTGGTAAGGCACCTGCTGGTGATACTCGAGTGCAATTCCACTCTGATCAAGTACACTTGCTGGTATGCCATGAGACACAGCTAGCAATATATGATGCTTCAAAAATGGAATTAATTCGACAGGTAAATAGCTACCCCCTGCCTTTCATTTTTTGTCATCATGGATATATTAATAGCTTTTGTTTGCTTGCGTTTCAGTGGGTGCCTCAAGACACATTGTCTGGTGTCATAGCCTCTGCAACATATTCCTGTAATAGCCAACTAATTTTTGCTGCTTTCACTGATGGAAATATTGGAGTCTTTGATGCTGACAGCTTGAGACTCAGATGTCGTATAGCTGCTTCTGCTTATTTACCTCAGTCATCAAACAGGTGTATACAAGATTTCACTGTCTATTGCTCTAAGTGGTATCTTTCATTGGACGTTTCTATTGATGGTATATGAGTGATGCTAATGCTACTTATAACTCTACAAATTTGTACACATGCTTAATGTTTTTTCTGGGTTGAAAATGTGCTTAAAAGTTTCAAGAGTCATTTGGTATATTGTTATATTGATCAGACATCTTGTTTGTTAGTCAAGATTTAAAATGCCTGTGTTTAGTACAATGATATCTAAGATGACCGGTGGCATCGGGTCATTAGGGGGTATCTTATATCAATCGAAAGCCATATAACTGATAGGAACATTCTCGTGTTCCTTTCCTTGATTTGGTGTCTTTCTTGACAAATTCTTAACTTTGTTTTTTTGGCCCCTGGCAGCCAAAATGCGTACCCTCATATTGTTACAGCACATCCACAAGAGCCGAATCAAATGGGTGTTGGGCTGACAGATGGATCCATCAAGGTTTTAGAGCCCTCAGATTCTGAGGGTGGGTGGGGAGTTAGAGCACCTGTTGATAATGGGACGCCAAATGGTAGGACAGCTGCATCATCTTCCGTCACCAATAATTCCACATCTGAGCAGCTCCGAAGATGATTGTTGGTTCGCATAATTTTTTATTTATTCTTGTATAATAGTAAAACTGTTAGGTTGGCTGTTACTTATTGTTGTATCAGTGTTCGGTGAGCATAAAGATGGTTAGGTAAAGGTAACATTATACGTAAAATACATGTAATATCTTCTCCAGCAAACATCACATTTGGTTAATGCTTTAGTATCTTCCTCAGTTCATGTTGCTTCTATGTTTCTTATCTAATATCAAATTCGATACACTGTTCATGGTCTTTCAAAAATACATGTTATAAGCATAAATTGGCATAGTTGTAATAGTTTCTTCAACCTTGATAAGAGGGCAAAATTTCACTAGTCGAGCAAATCATTTTGCTAACTTCTCTGTCCTGAAAACATGGATCCATTTAACATCATCCAGATGGTTGTGTGCGTGACGTGCATTTAGGTTCCACTTTGATCCCTAGTTTTCTCCGAATTCTCAGCGGTTGAATATCATGCCCTTTTAGTTTGAGGATCAGTGATTAATGTTTATTCGGCTAGAGCTACTATCTGAAACATGGCCATATTTAACATTTGATATGAAGCAGCCAAGGCAATCACCACTTCAATCAAAAGAAGGACAAAATCAAGATTGTAGACATTTGAAATCCACGAAACCTTTTCAAAGCAATAAGATTTCTCGGGGCACAAAGAATCGTCGTATTCAAATATTACACTGATTCTTTTGATGTGAACAAGTAGAGGGACTACGTTGATGCTCTCACAATTAAAGCACAGGCACATGTCGTATGTAGGTTCACTTGGTGAAAGATGAGATATATGATTATTTAGAATGTGTTTGAGTATTATTTTATTATGATTCTAGTCGCGATATTTAGAGAGGTATTTTAGTTTTTAGGTGTTTAAGTTTACGTTTGAGGGTAATAAATAATTTACCCTACTTAATATTGGTATTACCTATGAAGAAATGAGATTTTGTTCTCCTGTTAGATTATGGGTGAGTCTAACTTCTTTTTAAAAAATTTCTTTTAAAAAAAAATTAAAGCAGAGGCTCCCTCTTCAATTGTTTTCTCTATGGCATCACTTTCTCATTACTATGTCTCTTATCACCAAAACCTAATAGCTAGTGTTAAAATATATCGTCGAAAATAAGGAGGAACTCATACGTCTCTTGATAAATTTATTTAATATTATCAATTTTTTATTCAGAAATGCACATAAATGAACTTATTGTGCCGAGATGTGGGATAGACACTACATACTTCAGTAGGTTCAAGCTTTTTTTTTTTTTTTTATGTACTTCATTTTATCTTTATAATAAAGCTTTCAATTAAGGGAAAAAAGCTCTTTGTGCTCACTCTTATGCAACTCTTGTTATTTTTGGGGTATTGGCCCTCATTTCGTATTTAAAAAAATGAAAGAAAGGGCCAGCCAATCTTTTTCACACAAAAATATCACCAGTTATTAATTTAACCTTACCAGTTCCCCTGAAATACATATTGCAATGAGTTCTCATCTTGCAATTAAATTCTGAGAGAGAATAATTGTTATATCTCATATGATTTAGATAAGAAAAAAAAAGGGTAAAAAACAAAAGAAAAATGCGGGAAACATATTTGACTCTCCAAAATTTTCTGTGAAGAGTAAAGAGCCAAGATTTTGAAAAATAAACTAGAGTTGGCAGGGGTGCGCACATGGGCCAAGGCATGACCCCTGCCCAATGCCTAATATAAAGAATGAATGGGTTATATTTTACCGCATGTTATCTGGCTCCACTTATAATAAGCTTACGTGTCATTTTGGGATAGGCAGGGTGGGTTTCTTTGCCCTAGTAATGACACTATGTTCATGACATTATATATGAAGAAAACTTTAATTAAAACCCAATAAACAGTATATAAAACATAAACTATATTTCATAAATCCTGGAAATATTCGAAAAGAGAAAAAAAAAAATACTTGTAGCCCACACAATTTCATAATTGAACACCACACAATAGGTCTTGACACATTATTTTTACTTGAACAAAAAAATAGATAACATGCAATCATCCTGAGTTTATTAAAAATAAAGTAATAAAAATATTATAATAATATAATAATATGTGTATGTACATATATGTATATTATTTTTTTAAATAAAATTATATACAATCTCTAGATAGGGCAGCATGCCGCGCGTGATCACTAGCTTTATCTAACAAGTTATCCTAACTAACTCTACCCAATTTTCCTTTAGATCATTTTTTCTAGGTAGGATTGGGCATTTTTCTATTGGATTTGGGTGAGTATTTCCGGATACTAGATTATACCAACACTCTTTGTGCACTTTGATTTCAATTTTTTTTTGGAAAAAATTTTAGTTTAATTTTTTTAAATAAATAATTATATTTATCTATAAGAGATTTTGACTAAAATTATAGTTTAAAATTATAGTTTTAAATAAATTACTAAAATTAGCTTTTAGAATAGTAAAAGAGCTTATGGACTATCTAATTAATATTTTACCTCTATTTTTTCTTATTCTATCATCTCTCATCTCTATCATATCTCCTCTCTCTTCTCTACCCTATCTCCTCTCTCTTCTTTGCCCTATTTCCTCTCTCATATTTTTAATCAAATCATACCCTTTTTGATAATTTACCAATATAAAAAGTGATTATACTACTAATCATCTAAATATTTTCATTTTCAAAATCTATTCTTCACAGAATTTATTCTCCAAAAGCTAATCCAAACAGACACTTAGTTGACATCAAAATTTTAAATTCTCTCACCCATTCTCTGTGAGTTCAATTGATGAAAGAAGTGAGACGTACGACTATTTGGCATGTATTTGATCCCTGAGGAGTATTACTTTATTGTGGTTTCAGTCACAATATTTAGGGAGACATCTTAACTCTTAAATACTTAAATTTATGTTTGAAGATAATAGACGATTTGTCCTACTCAATATTGATATCATTCTAAGAAGAAGGAAGACTTTATCTTTCTTTTAGATAGTATGTGAGCTTAATCTATTTCTAAAACTTCTTGTGCCAAAAAAATAAGTATTAAATTCTCCTCAGTTGAATATACTTGTTTATAACATTTTTAGTACTTATTTTATACTTATATTTTATATTTTTAGAACTAATTTTTAAATTTTTTTCAATACTAAAAATATTAAAGATGAATTACTGACAAAAATTAGAGTTGAATATAGAATATAACAAAATAATGATTACTAAAAATAATAAAGATAAGTACTGCAAATATAAAAAATCAATGTTGAAAAATTCACCCAAAACAATTTGATTTCAACTAAGAACTTGGGTCTTAAAATTTCAAACTGGAACTGGGTGTCCAAAACTTATTTGAGAGTTATAGGGATTCAAATGGGAACGGATCTACGACTACAAGTATTTGTGCAGAATCCACTTCAAACAAAGGAACTCTAATTTTAAATAATGCTCTTTGAGCTCCGTATCCCAGAGCCGCGCATCGGATCGCACTAGTCTCCACAAACCCCCTTATGGCCATCGTCTTCTCTTCTATCCTCGCGGTCGCTCCGCTGCACCGGTTCATCATTTGAGGTTGTCATCTGGTCAGTGTCGTCTTCTGGTCAGTGTCGTCTTCCTCTTCTTCCTCTTCTTTCCTTGTGACTGTCTGCCATTCATACATAGCAGAAGTATAACATATTAGACAGGATATCAAATTTAAGTACTTCTTCCTCGTCTTTACTCTTTGGTGTGAATTACTGATCTTTACTTGTCTAGATTCCTCGTCACTGTTGTTTTGTAGTTCAATCAGTGTGTTGTATTAATTTTTTTTGGACCAGAGGTGTGTTCCAGTAATTGCTTTGGTAAGACATATGTATAGCATTGTGCGCTTTGAAAAGTGAACACACCTTTTCTCTGTTGGCTCTTGGAGAGCAATACTTTTCTTTTCTGCTTTCTTGTTTTTCATTTCTTGTTGTGTTTAAATATGACTCTTTTTTGGTAAGTTATATGGGCTAGTCCAGCCTAAATGATGAGACAGGCTGCCAATGTGGTCGCCCAGTTGTCTTGGTCAATGGGTTGAAGCTTATTAGTTTTCATATGAATTTATTGGATTTCGGACCTATCATATTGCTAAATATTACTGTCATCTTGAATGAATTACGTTCTGAGCCCTTTTGTCAACGTGCTCACCAAAAATAGAAAACTTACTCAATCATGTGCGTATGGTGTTGTTGGGATGTAGGCATATATGATATTGCCCTCACCTTCATCTCTAATCTACTCATTCCCTCAGTGTTCTGTTGTGGAAGCATGCGAATACTGGGGACAATTATACAGAAGAGGCTCATTCAAGCAATTCATCGAACTCCTCGTGCTACTGCTTTGAGTGTCATTCAAATCCATCTTAAATTCAAATTTCTGTGTACCCATACAGCAGAAATTTTTCCTGAAGACAATTTCAAAACCTTAGATAACCCCAAGTGCTTATCTTACAGAATTGAGAAACTGTCCAAAGGAGAATCTGTTGGGTCTGCTTTCCAGAGTTGGATGGGAGATGGTTTCCCTATTCACAGAGGGGACATTTTTCATGCCATTAACCGTCTACGGAAGCTCAAGATGGACAAACGTGCACTTGAGGTGACATCCCTTATTCCTTTGTGTTTTTGCTGCCTTTGACTACTAGATTTGCAGTTGGGCTTTATTTGGTAGTTCTAGCTTTTTTATTTAATTTTGCTAAGTGACTAAGTCAAGCAAAAGCCTCTCTATGAACAATTTCATATTAATTTATTGGATTTTGGACCCATCATTTTTTGTAGGAGAGTGAAGGGTACTTTCCCTCTCAAGAGGTTGCGTACATTGTTACCGTATGAATTGTAGTAGAATATGATAAAACCAGTAAAGAGTATTCAAATGGCGAAAGAACTTAGTTGTCTAGAAAAATGAAGAATACACACTTCTGTACTGACTCCATTGTTTTATGCTTTTAGCTCGATGCTGATAAAGATGAATGCTCTTTCTTTTTTTCCCCAATGCATGGCTATTGATAGGTGATGGAATGGGTGATCAGAGAAAGACCTTATAGGCCCAGGGAACTAGATTACTCTTATCTCTTGGAGTTTATAACAAAGCTTCATGGAATATCACATGGCGAGAAGCTTTTCTCTCATATTCCTCCTGAATATCATAATGAGTTGCTTTACAACAATCTGGTGATTGCATGCTTGGACAAGGGTGTGATTAGGCTTTCACTTGAGTACATGAAAAAAAATGAGGGAATTATGTTATCCCATCTCACACTTGGTTTTCAACCGCCTTATAATTTTACACTCCTCACCAAGCCGCAGGAAAATGATACCAAAAATACTTGCTCAAATGAGATCTGATAAGGTTACCCCACATGTTTCCACCTACAATATTCTGATGAAAATAGAAGCTAATGAACATAATATTGAAGGTCTGGTGAAGGTCTTCAGTCAAATGAACCAAGCAAAGGTCGAACCAAATGAAATATCTTATTGCATTTTAGCTACCGCACATGCAGTGGCTAGGTTATATACTGCAGCTGAAGCATACGTTGAAGCTGTTGAGAAGTCGGCTACAGGGAAGAACTGGTCAACATTGGATGTCCTACTTATGTTGTATGGGTATTTGGGGAATCAGAAGGAGCTAGAGAGGACCTGGGGCATCATTCAAGAACAACCATTTGTTAGATCTAAAAGTTATATGTTGGCCATTGAAGCATTTGGTAGAATTGGAAATCTAAATCGAGCTGAAGAACTGTGGTCAGAAATGAAGTCAAGAAAAGGATTGAAGTCTATAGAGCAATTCAATTGCATGATGACTGTATTTTGCAAACATGGATTTATTGATAAAGCTACTAAACTCTACAAGTTTATGGAAGCAAATGGATGCAAAGCAAATGCCATTACTTTTCGTCAGCTTGTTCTGGGCTGCTTGAAAGCAGGTATAACGGAGAAAGCCTTGAAGACACTAGAGTTGGGCATGCGTTTCACAGTTACCAAGAGAATTAGAAGTTCAACTCCATGGTTAGAAACCACTCTTTCAATTATTGATATTTTTGCTGAGAAAGGTGATGTAAGAAATGTTGAGAGATTGTTTGAAGAACTTCACAAGGCTAGGTACTGTAGATACACATTTGTATATAATGCCTTGATTAAGGCTTATGTAAAAGCCAGAATTTATGAACCAAATCTTTTGAGAAGGATGGTTCTTGGAGGAGCTAGGCCAGATTCTGAAACTTGTAGTCTTATGAAACTTGCTGAGCAGTTCCGACCCTGATTTTTATCTATCCTTTTGTGAGTTCTATATATCCCTGTGTTGTCTGTCTACAATAAATTACTAAACCCATTTGTTGCCAGAATTTATTTGTTTGTTTGTAGCGAATTGATATTCGAAGCTGTAATATTTAAAAGACTGATTTATAATTAATAAAAGAACAAGTAAATATAGAGAAGTTTGCTAGTTGTTCAGATCCAGCTGACGCATGCTCTGATCTTCATCGATCTACTTGTCCTTTCATTTAGGAATGAGAATGAAAATGGAAAACAGAGATCAGATGAATGTTTGTTCGGTTGCTAAGTATGTGTTAAGCAACCACAAAATCCCGTTTACAAAGTTATTTTGGGTATATTGGGATAAGAGTTTAAAAAATGATTTATGAAAAAAAAATTTAGATAATTTTTAGAAAATAGCTAATAGAGAAAAGCTTATAAAAAAAATAGTTATGAACAAACGAGTGTTTGAATAGTTATTATTAGAAAGATTTTTGTAATTAAAAAATTACTAGAAAGTGTATTATTTTATCAAAAATAGAAGAGATAATGGAGAAGAGATAGGAGAGAGAAGAGATAATATAAGACAAAGTAAAGATAAAATCGTAGTTAGATAATTTATAATTTTTTTTACTATTCTAAAAATTAGTCTTAATGGTTTATCTAAAATACACTATAGTTTGATCAAAAAAATCTTTTTAAACAAATATAATTATAATTTTTTATTTTAATTTTTTTTTAAATTTAAATTTTCCCAAAAAAAACTTCTAAAACCACAATTTATGAGGTTTTCAAACACATGGTTGCTTACGCGTTTTGTTCTTTTTTTAAACAAGACTTTTTTTTTGGTACAATAAACAAGACTTTTTATTCCCATTATGAGTAGACTAATCATAAGCCCAAAAGTAAAGTTTGCTCGACCTTATTAGTATTTTAAAAATATAATGTGAGCATATTAAATTTTTTTAAAAAATAAACAATATTGTAAGGCATAAATTTTTAACATAACTTTCTTAATTAGCTAATGCTAAAAAAATGTGTGAAATCTGTCAAAAAATAAATGAAATAGACCCTCTACAAGTGGATGATCAAATTGTTTTTTCTTTCCGGAACTAATTCACCGGCATCAGCAACGCTCTCTCCCCCCGAACTATAACTACCGGCACTCTGAGGCTGTGGTTCCACTCGCCAGTTCCAACGGCTGAAGACCGCAAAAAATCCTGCTGAAGTAATACCAGGGCACAACCTTTCAGTTTTCACTTCATTGATTTCTTCATACTAATGCAGGGAGTTTTTTTGTCCCCTCCGGTTCAGCTTAAAAAATAAGAAACGAAATGGAATGATGATTATCTATAATGGGGTTGAGTAAAATCTGATTACGACCTGCTGGAGTTTAGTTTCTCGCTCAGGAGGAAAGCGTTGTGTGAATGGGAATGACAAGAAATTGTTTTCTGAAATGAATGTAGATTGTACTTGCTGCTTCTGTTAGCTTGTTCTTGCCACTAGATAATAAAGGTACATGGCGCAATGGGGATTGTACTCTTTTTCTTATTAATTTTATTTATCTTTTAACCACATCAGACAGTTTCACTGTCAAAGCGTTAAACTTGATAGTTGAGACATAATTCAGAGGTAGCTATCAGGGTTGACCAGACTGTCTTTTTTATTTGTTGGGAAGATTAAATGTGAATGCACCATGATCAGATGAAAATTCAACTGCCATTCATGTGAAAATTAGCCTTGCACACTACATGCTCGAGAAAATTCTGCAATGAAAAATCTCTTGAGAAGCATTCTTTTAAGGATAATTTAATAGAAGATTACTTGCCTGATTTTGATTTAATGTACATTTTCTGACTGCTTTTCCATTTTGTGGCATTTCCTTTTGAAGGCGTTAATCTTCAAAGGTATATAATGGAATAAGCGGGTAGTCAGACTCAAGAAGCTGCTGCTTTGTTAAAGACAACGATATATTGAGAGACAAGTGAACAGACACAGATGTTGGTATTCCGGCCAAGATCCCTTAAATATATAGAATCTTTCACGAAAACTTCTACATCCAGATGGCCTTTTACACTTCATTTTTATTGCTCGGATGCTCCTTCCAATAAATCCAAACTTGCTCCTCTGCAGGTTGATCGTCTCCTCTTTTGCTATTACTTTTTGACAATATAATATAATGCATAAAAAGTTTGTACGTTTGCGATTTCTTTCTGTTTCTGAGAAATGCATTGGGATTTGAGGTCTTCATTTGCAGGAGAGAAGAATGATAGATAGGTTTAAGATATTTGCCAGAGCAGGTGATGGCGGTAATGGTTGCTCTAGCTTTCGGCGTAGTCGCCATGATCACCAAGGCAGACCTGATGGTGCGCTTTTTTTATTTTGAATATATATATATATATATATATATATATTATTTTTTGCCATTTTAATTTTATGTTCCATTTTCAAATAGTCTTGCTTTCATTCTTTTCTTTTTCCTTTTCATTTCTTACTATTCTTGTTCATGAAATACTTATAGTTTTCAATGTTATCCATTGTTAAATGTAATTATTCAGTGGGTAGAAATATACTATCCCTAATATTTTCAGATTAAAGTTAAGAAATTTGAATGGAGGGAATGGAAAATGGACCTCATGCTGCTAACTAATATGTTTGTGTTTAATTATAGGAGGAAAGGGTGGAAGAGGAGGTGATGTGATTTTGGAATGCTCCCCCAAAGTTTGGGACTTCAGTGGCTTGCAGCATCACCTGGTATGCATGGATATTATTTACCAAACCTATATGAAGTGATCAGATTTCTAATGTTTAAAATACTAGTGATAGTTATTTTGATGAGCAGATATCAGGGAAAGGTGGGCAAGGAGCATAAAAAAATATGATAGGAACCAGAGGCAATGACAAAGTAAATTGATTTCGCCTTATTCTTTCTGCTAATTGTTTCAAGACTGTCTTTTTCTTTTTATGCTCCCGTGTTTTGCCCTTTGTGCAATGCAAAATTGATGGATTCTCTCAGAAACCACATTATTTTTTGTAGGTTGTCCATGTACCAGTTGGCACTGTGCTTCATCTTGTCAAAGGTGATATTCCTTCCACAGTGAAAATTCTATCTTCAACAGATGCTGATCCTTGGGATATTCCTGGCGCTCTTGTTGATGATCCTTCTGACCTTGGTGATGGTTTGACCCTTAATACCACAAGTTGCAAAGAGGAAGTCAAAGCAGTTCATCGTACTGGCACCTCTTCATCGACTGATGCATCACGCATAACTTCCAAATTGGGAACAGTGACTGAAGGAGAAGAAGAGATTCTATACAATGTAGCTGAATTAACAGAAGAGGGTCAACAAATTATTATTGCTCGTGGAGGAGAGGGTGGTCTGGGTAACGTGTCTGCTTCCAAAGATTCGAGGAAGTCCATGGCGGTTATGGCAGCCGATGACCAAGCGTCCGATCTCCAGAATTGTCATGATGGCCTTCCAAATTAACAGAATTTTTTTGCCCCGTCCTCTTCCAGTGGCACATGGCCTTCCTCCTTTCAACCAAACGCAGGGTTTTTTTGTGTTGCCATTTGCATTTATATACACATTTAAATTTTCTTTTTCCCCAACAAATTTATGTTATTTCAGAACTTATTTCTTGACATGTCTTTTTGGTCGTCGGCTCTGTTTGTCATAACGTTTGGCAAGAATGAGCTCTGAATCACACAAAATTACTTTTTGAACTCAAAAACAAAATCATCATGGTGTTCGATGGATGCCAGTAGGGATATGGCGATTATAAAAGAGGAAGATGCGAATAAGCATAACATGTGCTGTATTCAAACAGAGACAGGAGAGAGAAGCATAACTGATCATTATTCAGAAGCCTCAGTGTTTGGCTTAAGCAGAAGCAGGGTAGAATATAAACAGGAATGAATCAAGTAAGGTAATTTATGAATTCTGCAGCTGTGGCAATGGCTGCCCCTGTAATGGCATCCATCACAATCCTGTCTTTCTTATTGTCGCCCACTGCTGACACTATTGCCCCTGTCACTGCACCCCCAATCATCGCATTCTTCTGTTTCACATCCAAATTTCAATGTAAATAAAATGATTTAATATCAGAAGCTCAATTGCTGCTAAAAATATAAACTTGTATTGATGCTTCTTAAAGGCAACAAGACTCCCATAATGGATGTCTGAGTTCTGAAGGATATGGTGGTGCCAAAATTTGTCTGATAGCACGATATATTATAAACTTAATAATAGAGATACTGAAGCTTTATATACAATATTCTCAAGTGTTGTACTATTATTTGTTTTGAATTATGGATGCTTCATAACACATAATGGATCTCTATTATTAAAATACTACTCCGGTAATTAGAGAATTGATCTTGATACTAAATATAAAATATATTTTCTATATTTATCAATTTTTTTACTAAATTACACTTATTAGTACTCCCCCAACTAGGAGGAGGGAGGGAATTACGAAAAATGATTATAATATTTTAGAAAAAAATATATTATATTAATTAACTTGATCAACTTCTTTAATTTAATTAAATTCGTTAAATATGTTGTATATTAAAGATAGGATGAAGTAGTTATATTAGAGGTGTGTCATAGATGTTTGGATATGGAGAAGACTTACCCAGTCCCTGGTGCCACGGATCCTCTCTACCCCGTACTCGGTTCCAACATATAAACCAGCTATTGTTCCTGTTAAAGTGAAAAAAAGAGAGAGAGATTGTTAGTGGTCTAAATGACCCTGACAGATTTAACCAAAGTCATGCATGCAACACAAGTCTTACCCCAATATGCACCTTCTTTACACATCTTCTTCAGCTGCAATAATAATCTTCAATGAGCATAACATGTTCAATGAAATCTAAATGTATTTCACCAATGAGCTCTGACTCAATGAGTTTCAATCCCAAAATAAAAAAAAATAGACCAAAAAAGGTCAATGTTCCATACTCCCTTCTTGTCTTATATAAGACAAACCTCTAAAACTTTTGCTTTTAAGTCTAGTGCACGCTTTCTTCTTTTGATTACTCACCCCAACTATTCTTTTTCAAGAGTACTAAAGGGAAGCATCATGAATAGGTAAGATTGAATCAAGCATTTTATTCACATAATTTACAATGCTTTAAACTTGAGCCTGGAAGCACCGTAATGCATTTTGAAAAGGAAGACTTCGCAAAGGAAAGGAACAATCAGAACTCACTCCACATTGAAAAAAGAACGTAACTTACCATGTCCTCAAAATTGTGACGTGAAACATTTCCTGGAACAAGGATGATTTGTTAGCCTCAAAAAGAAATTACAAGTGAAATGACCGAAACAGAGCTGGAAGTACCGAGAACATAATCAAGTTTTAATGGAACTAATCCGAGTCTACATCTACACAACGTACAAGAATTGGTACAGTAATTACATTACAATGTAATAAAAACAAGATATTCCAAATGGCAGGAACAATAATGTGACAGAACAAAATAGTGTTCTAGCACGATTTAAAATACGATGTCATTTCCAAGACAAGTTAAGCAACGAACTCGTGGCAGAGCATGGAAGATATCATATAATCAAAATGCCAAACTTGTTTTTTTTTTTTTGGGTAAAGATCAAAATGCCAAACTTAAATCAAAGGGAAGAAAACCTCAATCTGAAAAATATTTCTATGAGCAAAGTTTAGAACATGCAAAGAGAAAAGGCACAGTAATGGAGATGGATGGAGAGATGAATGACCCCTTCTGAGAATATGATAGGTATCCTCCGCAGCAGACCTGGTAGCAGCGACCTGAAGTAGGAAAACAAAACGGTGACGTTAGCTTCGTCGTTCGAATTGAAAGCCAAAAACGGTAAGAATTGAGGAGAAGGGGTTCACAGTTCCGATCTTCAAGAAACCGTCGACGGTGAGATTCAAGAATGGATTGCCCATGTCGATTGCTACGTCCACCTTCGGTGATGATATTGACCCTGAAAGTCGACTCCAAGGCATTTTCCCCTTTCCACTCTGATCACTCTCACTCCGGCTTTCTAATCTTCTAAGCTCGAATCTTACTTTTGCTTATTACTCCTATTCCCTCGATACAATCAAACGAAGCTTTAACTTTAAGTTGCTTAAACGTGATTAACGAAGTCATAACTGATTATTTCATGGCCTTTCCTTCCTTCTTTAACGTGATTTTAACTTGAAGTCGTTTTTTCCTCGGGGAATTATTGTTGTGAAGATTTTTGGCTGAAAAGAGAACACTGATCTATCAGGATAAGATTTCATATGAGCCGCATATATATATTTTTTTGTAGTTTTTCGTCTCGACCCATCTCTCCAACAAAAAGGCTCGTGGTCTTGATCTTATTCCTGATCCAAGATCTTTAAAATTAATAAATTAATTAAAATTAAATTTAATAAAAAGAATTAATCTCTCAGAATTCATAAGATGATATCTAAGGGAAAAAATTTTAACTTAAAAAACTTAACAGGGAACTAAATTAATCTAAAGTAGGCTATAGTATGATATATTTAGGGAACAAATTTACCATCCTAGGTTGCTGCTTTCTCATATTTAAACTGAAGACTTAGGATTAAGGTAGAATAACTCCAGTCACTTTACGTAAGCGCTAAGGGGGAGTGATTGTGTGCTTTTGTGGCTGATTTATGGCATGCTCACATTGGCCGTAAGTTTCTCCATTGGAATGAGCCAACTTAACAAGAAGAGTGGATGCCCGCATGTGATGGCGCTGCTGTGTATGTATTGCTGCTTTAGGGGTTGGCACAAGATGGAAGCTAGGCTACTTAAGGGGCATGTGATATTTGGTCAACCAAAATCTATGAGATCCAAACATGCCTCTTCCACATGTATCCCCCGTCACCGAAGGTGACCGCTCATTCTCCTCAATTCTCCTCAATTACATCAATCATCTCACAAATTATCATACGCCAACACGTAATAATTAAGAAACATATACGGTGTTATATTTAATATAAAATTTATTTAATTTATAATACATAACTATAATACAAAACTTAATTGATTATTTTAAATATAATAAATAAATTAAATTAATTAATTTTTTCTATGAAATATAGTACTAAATATAAGATTTATTTTTTATATTTATTAATTTTTTTTAAAATTATCCCTATTGATACTAACTCAACAATAATCAAATAAGGGATAAAGTTAAAGAATATAATTTAGGTATTTTATAGACATATCATAATAACTAATTTTATTAATTTAATTATATAAATTAAATAGAACATATATTAAAGATTTAAGGAGTATAATAATATGATATGATCTCTTTAAAATATTTATGTATAATGTTATATTATATATTATTTTATAAGTTATGCTAATTAATTTAAAAACTTTAAAAATAATAAATAGTATATATAAAATAGATTAAATTTAATTTTTCAATTAATCTTTATATTAAATACTAAAAATACTATTATATAGGTTATAAGGAATTAAGGTTTGGTCATTGTGAACGTCAACGTCTGTTTTAGTCGTTGACTTGAATAAGTACGTATGTACATGTAGCTATCTATATATATATATATATATATGGATGTATGTATGTATACACACACATGTAGCTTGTTTGGGGTGTTGAAACTAGAGCTAGAAAAACGAGCCTAGCCCGTAAGTTGGTGCTATTTTCTGTCAAAACAGGGCGGATTCGGGCTGGCAGGGCAGGCTGCACAGTCCGCCCCATCCCAGCCCGCTTTTTCTTCTTTAATTTTTAATATTATTATTTATTTTATCCAAATATTACTTTGAATACTTTTAGTATTGAATACTAGTAAAGATAATTACCTATTTGTTAATATGTGTTGACATATTATAATTGATTAATATTATGTTAATATTTATCTAGATTTATAGTTATAAAATTTGATATTTTTATAAAAAGTAAAATTTTTTAAGAGTATAATATTAACTATATTTTAATTATACTAATATAACATTAGAAATTTTGTATTAGTATTCTAAAAGTTTAAAAATAATTTTTTTAAAAATATTAAAAAAAAAGAGAGACGGGTCGTAGGCTGACCCGCTCTTAAAATAGGGCGGATTCGGGCTGAAAAAATGCTAGCCTATTTTAGAGTGGACTGTACAGCCCACCCTATTCTAATCTGTCTCTAAAGTAGGTTGACTCATTTTTAACGAGTCAACCCACTTTTTTACCACTAGTTGTAACCATATGGGGTCTTATTCGTGCACATGGATTTATACAAATTACCATCACATTAATGCTAACCTTTAGACGTCGCTCTCTCTCTCTCTCTCTCTCTCTGACATGCCACTTTCCAGCAACCACCACGAGTTTCTAAAGTTATTTCAATTTCCTGATCCATCCCTCTTGGGTGCGATCTACAGGGTACTTTGCAGCCTGAGGATTTATATATATATATATATATATATATATATATATATATATATCAATGAATCTGATATTTGCACGTGAAAAGTGTGACACTTCCATTGTCTAGGGTATCCGTTTCTATGTTCTCCAGTATGTGTGGCCGTAACATAAAGCAAATGTTTTAATTATCTTGTATATCCACACACACACACACACACACAGTTTTTCTGTATTGTGACGGCTTAAATCTTCATACATAATATTTTTATTATCATTAATATATAATTTAATTAAATAATTAATATTAATCATAAATATAAAATATATATTATCTATTTATTTTTAATTTTTAAATTATTTATATTATTAATCCCTCAACAATAATTAAATAAAAAATTATAATATTTTTTAAAAAATAAATTATATTAGCTAATTTTACTTAATTAATATTTTTAATATAATTAAATTTATTAAATAAATCTTATGTGGAAGAATAATATATTGGGTGGAACGTGAAGCTGGAGGGATGAATTCAAATTCTAATGACCGAGTGGCGTGTAGCAATTAACATTCGAATATACTCTTCAATTAATTTTTGCTAATCATATACTTTCT
The DNA here is from genome assembly GCA_037074615.1 of Leucaena leucocephala. Lineage (NCBI taxonomy): Eukaryota > Viridiplantae > Streptophyta > Magnoliopsida > Fabales > Fabaceae > Leucaena > Leucaena leucocephala. The sequence goes on along the minus strand of CM073535.1, from coordinate 4,547,133 downwards.
CATCAATTTTATTCTTCATATTAATCTAGTCATATTTATAATGAGACATTATGTCGTTGTAGTTATTATTATTATTATAACCTTGTGCCTAACATAGTAGTAAACAAATACACATGCTTCACTTAATTGATGTTAGGTCTAGTAAAATAAATTATTTTTTTATAATTAAGTGAATTAAGATTAGAATAATAATTATTATATATATAATATCTAATAGTATTTTGAATAGCATTTTTTCTTATAAAAATGTACATGTGTTTATTAAAAAAAAAGTATGCTTCAATGTGACCTACTATATTCCTCTGGAATTAATTTTGAGATGGACATATAGCTTAAAGATATAATTTAAGATAATATAGGAGGACAATATTTGAGGCAAAAGTGTCATATGGGATAAGAAGGAATCTAAGTTCTTATCTCCAAGACCAACACGATGAAAACGATAAAAGGAGTGAACCAGGTTATGATCCCTCTCCACCCACACACCACACCACACCACACCCCCTCCCCAACCCCAAAAAAAAAAAACGGAAACAAAAAATATAAAAAAGGAAATATTTTTCTCCCTCTCATCTGATTTAAATATCAATATTATGGGAAATGATAATTAAGCTTTAAAATATCAATTTAAAATTTATATCTCCAAATAATTACTAGTACATTTTTTATTTGCAACTATATATATATATATATGAAAGTATAATTTGTAATGGGATATTATTTTGGAATATAGCTGCAACTAAATTGGTATTTTTTTTGGGGCCTAATTATTGTTCTCCATACACATATATAATGTCAATAATGTAGATTTTTGTAAGAAGTGACATGGTAACAAAAACATTATAATTGGAGGACTTAAATTTAAAATTGAGATTTTATACTACAAAAATGGTCCTTTTGGGGATTTTGTAGGGCTAAATTCCCACATCACACTATCATCTCAGGAGAAGCACTGTACGACTTGTGTAGAAATTAATATATTTAATTATTTAAATATAATATTAAGAATTTTATATTTATAATTAAAATAGTTACGGTTGTCGTACCAAAATAAATAGATTTTATAGTCTAATAATATAAAAAAAATTTAAAATAAAAAAAATTATGAGTTTGATAACTTTAAATTATTAGTGACTATTTTTCTGAATGGAAAAAAAAGTGATATGCAGGGAAATTAAAGTAAAGGAAAAAGTGGAGAACAAGAAAAAAGGGTGTTAAAAATGTGAGGAGCAAAACGGTGACGTACCGGGAGGGCAGGTATTTTGGTGATGGAGGCCAGGCTGGCATGTTGGCGATGATTGGGGTGGGTCCCAGCGGGCCCTTCCTTTTCTGTCAATGCCACATGCACTCTTCACTTGTTATTTTCATTTCCCTCCTTACCCCTCCTCACTCCTCCTCCGTTTCACGCGCTCCCCCACGCTACCCCAACCCAATCTCCCACGCTTCCGCTCCTCCACCGGTGAACTTATCATCTTTATTCATCGCTGCCTCACATGCCAACACCAACAAACATGACCTTCCTCATGGAAAATACACACACACCTCACAACTCTGTTTTTGGGGTATTATGACTTATGATGTTGATAACCATAATCTTTACACTGTCTGAGTTTAGCTACACTCAACGCATGCATAATGATAAGTATATCTTTTATAATAACACATTGTATATAATTATTGAAAATATAAAAAAAAAACATTCTATCCAATCCCGATAATACAAAATCTAAATTAAGTGTGTGTTTGGCACCATAGTTTAAAAAGTATTTTTGAATAAAATTTTAGTTTAAAGAAATTTTAAACAAATAGCCATATTTATTTAGAAGTGATTTTAGCCAAAATTATAGTTTTGAATAAGCTACTTAAATTAACTTTTAGAATAGTAAAAGAATTTATAAACTATCTAATTACTATCTTATCCCTATTTTTTCTCACACTATCTCTCGTCTTTTTTCTTCACCCGATCTCATCTCTCATATCTCTTATCTACACCCTCTCATCTTTCTTCTCTATCCTCTCTACTACTTTTAATTAAATCATATCCTTTTTGATAATTTATCAATATAAAAAGTGATTATACTACTAATCATCCAAATATTTCTATTTTTAAAATCTATTTTTTCTAAAATCTATTGTTTCCAAAATTTATTCTCAAAAAACTAATCCAAATAAGCCCTAAAGAGTTACTAGTTTCAGGTAGATTCTCCATCTAATGGTAGCTTAGGATATGAGATTTTCATTATATGCATATATGGAAAATTATTAAATTAAAATTTTAAAATAGTTTTTAACTCATACTTTAGTTTAAAAAAATTTTAAAATAAATATTTATATTTGTCCAAAATAACTTTTAAACCGTTTTGGCTAAATTACTGAGATTAATTTCTAAAACAGTAAAAGAACTTATAAACTATCCAATTACTATTTTACTCTTATTTTTTTACACTATCTCTCATCTCTCACATATCTTCTCTCTCCTCCCTTCTTTACCTTATATCCTATCTCTTCTCCTCATTCTCTCATTTCTCTTTTCCGTCCCATCTCCTCTATCATATTTTTAATAAAATCATATACTTTATAGTAATTTTTTAATTATAAAAGTTATTATGGTAATAACTATTCAAATACTCATTTTTTTAGAACTATTTTTTCCCATAAACTTTTATAAATAAAACTATTTTTCTAAAAGCTGTCTAAAAATCATGACAATTAGAGCACTGTTCTCAAATTTTGAATAAATGGCCTCCTAATCACGTTTTTTTTACCCAAAAGACGTAATCACAGGATAACAACCATTCCCATCACACTAATATTGAAACAAATTTCTTTTATATATATATATATATATATATATATATATATATAGTTAGAGGTATTACTGCACTTTTGAGGGAGTGAGTGGTTGAATTGATATTTTTAGGCAGGTAGGGTTGGTGCGTTTGATCAAATTATGAGTCCTATTATTTAAACATGTTACATTACATTAAAAAAGTTGTTCCATCACTTGAAAGGAAAAGTTATTAGAACATTACTAGTTAGGGAACATACCCTGAATTTTAAACATATAAAGCATGGTCCAATGTTTGGAAATTATATCAACTTTTGTCTAGAAAGAAATTTAAAAATTATTCATCATATCCTAAATATAAGAACTAATCATCAATTAATTCTAATCTTCAATTTAGTGCCTGTCATGTCCCGAAATTTAGACCGTGACTGGCACAGAATATGAATAGTTTCACATTCTGAAAGCCTAAGACCTCGAATGCAACATTTAAAGCATCCATAACATTTTTCCAAAAATAAACAGAATCTTTTCTAAGGACTATGTGGAGTTTTTGCCATTTTCAAATTAATACAAGTTCTTAAGAGAAGTAATTACATTAAAATAGTTATTGTCAAAAATGACGCTTCAGATTGGTAGCGAGGCTCTTTACTGCTCAGCGGAAGGATTAGGGTCACCTGCACTATCTGAAGCCAAATAATCTACTTGTGAATAACGTTCCAAAAACATTATTTAAAAGAATGTGGAAATAAACAATGCATAATCATGTTAAAAATGTATTTCATAATATTTCGTAATCTGATGCAAACTTTTCCGTAAATATTTGTATTTCAGGGGAAACAACAATATAAAAGAACCCTTTCAAATTAATCTGAAATAACCATTTCAAACCAATCATTTAAAAATAATTCTTTTAAAACCATAATCTTTATGTAGGACTTCACCAGAACAAAAGCAGACGTGGACACATAGTCCACGAGGGTAACCAACCATTCTGGTGGCTCGAAGCCACTAACTGCCTCGAGAATGAATCCCACGAAATAATTCTGGTGGCTCAAGGCCACAAACTGTCATGAGAATAAATCCTACAAAATAATTCTGGTAGCTCAAGGCCACAAACTGTCGAGCTCGAGTACCAAGGTGCACCAAGGACTAACAGTACTGCTGTTAGCAACCAGCGTTCTGTATTCCGTCCTAAAATATTTCCATCATGCATGGGGTTTACTTCACATGAAATAATCTCAATCGTTTCAAATACCATAATCATTGATAAAGCCACTTTGAATTTCAAAAACCCCAGCATGAACATTCAAAATCAAGTTACTGTAAAAACATGTGCAATTCACATAGAAATATTTCATGAATAACATCAGTTCACTGTCAAATCTTTTTCTAAAGCCTCTTTATCCATTTTCATACATAATCGTAATCTTATCTTTTATAAATCGATCGAAAGAAAATCATTTCTAACGATTTAAACCATACTTTCGTAAAAGTTACTTTTCGTAATTCAAATTTAAAATTCAACATTTGAAATGATAATGCATTTGAAATATAAATTTTAGGGAACGTTATTCATTCACCTGCCACGCTCCTAAACAATTACTCTTTTTAGCCGATCACTTTCGATTATTCTCACTTCTCAATTCCCTGATATCTCAAAACAATATATTAACATTCTAATCAACATTGCAACAAAAATTCATCATTCTTAAACCGCAACCAAACATAAAGGCAAACACTTATTTATTCCTAAACCTTAAACCCAAATTCAGTTTGCACACAACAACAATATATATAACTATACATTAAGCCAAAACAATAGCACATACGCACATGCATGGTAACAGAACCCCTTTCTTTCCTTCAACTAATATATGCTACACATATGAATTAAATTCCCAAGAATACCAACTATTGCTCCAAATTTCTTCTTCATTCACTAATTCCATTAATCCACTGCTGTCAATTTCTCAAATCCATTATACATTCATAAATCTGTCCACAAGCCAAATTTCCAGGACCAATGATAAATATGCATATACACATACATGTTCACCTATAGCAACACCCTATGCATAAGTCAAAACAGAGACATCCATTAGCTCTTCTTCTTCCTTCATCCAACTGTATTTCCCACATATGAATATATATATCCTTCACAGCACACACACTAAACATATATATATTCATTCATAGCTCATTCACACAACAGCTATACACACATATAAATACACCCTCATAGTGCACATAAAGCTCAATTATACATACGTACACATATCAATCTCCCTTAACCAGAGCCCCAGGACTGCCAACCAACATCACAGCACACACACCTGAATATCTTTATAGCACCCGCAAGCACAATGAATAAATATATTCAATTATTCATAATAACAGCCACATCATCAAATATCCACAAGTATAATACCCAGAACCAACAAAAATCAATTCAATCCATCACACTGCACAACTTAAATGAAGTTATTTACTTACCCAGCTTCAATTCCACAGGAACACCACAACATAGCCCCATTCCGTCTGCATCCCTCAATACCTCACATGGCTCGACATCAAGGGAAAGGTGGATTATCGTCGAAAGAGAATTTCAATTGACAACAGAGCACATGCGGCAGCTGCAGGAGGTTGGGAAACTGAACTTGCTACAGTGACTCAGTCACCCACTCACAACAATCTCTGCCGAGCTGGCTGAATAATGAGGAAGTAGGATGATTGCTGTGACAGAATAGTTACCACTGACGGCAACATTGGTGGAAAGTTACACATCACAGAAATCAGAGTTCTCCCTGAACCGAATCGCGAGCTCCCTCTCTACTTCGTCAATAAGTGCAGCGCCAGACCAGACGACGGGGCTAAAGAGTCCCCCCACAGTCGAAGACGGCAAGCCACCCAACATAAGACTTCACCGTCGCTCACCTTCCCTTTCCCCCTGCACTTGACCTCTCTGCTCTATTTAAAGGATCATTGACACAGAGTGAAGTGACGGCTCAGACGGTGACAGCACGACCAGAGCGACTGACAGAAGCAACATTTGGCTACACGGCATTGCTTACGTGAAGCCTCACCGCTGCACTCACTGAGCCTCCTTCTCTGCTACGGCCGCGTGAATCAGCGAAAATGAAAAAGGAAGGTACGGTCTGCAGAGGAAAAAGGAGGGAGGGCACTTTGGTCATTTCAAGCGTGAGAAAATGAAAATAAATTCTTTCCTTCAACACTGGCTCGGGCTCGAACACGGGAAGTCTATTTCGCACTCCTAACACATGACTACTCAGCTAACCTATTCACTTTAAAATTTTCTGCACCGAATATATACATATCCCTTAGTTAAGATAATTTTAAAATATAAGAATTCCTGAGCCATAACAGTGCCTATTTGGCAACAGTTTTTTAAAATCAATTTTAGCAAAACCTCAATTTAGAAAAATTTAAAACAAACATCAATTTTTGTCCAGAATTGATTTTGGGCAAAACCTCAATTTGAAACCATGATTTTGAATAAGCTACTGAAAATAGATTTTGTAACTGTAAAAGAGCTTATGGACTATCTAATTATTATTTTACCCTTATTTTTTATACCATCTCTCCTCTCTCCTCTCTCCTCTCTCATATCTCTTATTCACCCTATCTCCTCTTTCCTCTCTCTCCTCTACACTCTCTCCTCTCTCATATTTATTCTCTACCCTTTATCTTCTCTCATACTTTAATCAAATCATGCCCTTTTGATAATTTAGTAATATAAAAAGTGATTCTACTACTAATAATTTAAATATCTCTATTTTCAAAATATATTCTTTCCATAATCTATTCTTCCAAGAATCTATCATTCCTAAAATATATTTTTCAGAATCTATTCTTCCTATAATCTATTCTCTAAAAGCTAATCCAAACGGGCCCTTAATATATTATATATCTCATATTTATAATATTTTTAAAAATAATTTATTTAATTTATAATTAAATTGATATATAACATGATATTATTTATATTATTAACTCATTTATTTAATTTTTTTTAACTACACTAAATTAGAATGGATGGTAATATTTTGAGGAAGGGAGGAAGGACGGGGAATAAGGAGGGGAGCCTAGTGATGGGCGTTGGAATTTGGAAACATGGTTTGTTGGCGAGAGACGTTACGAGACAATAATCACAATGTGTTATTGGCAATTAGTGTCATTTAATAATATTGTATCCCTCCCTTCCTTCTTCCCATTATTCTCCCTTCCCCCACTTGCCCACCTTGGCTTCCTTCCATTTCCACCTTTCTCCCTTCTCTCTCCCTCTTTTTTATGGCTTCATACGCTTCCTATTTTTTACGCCCTCATTACTCGTGTTTTTTGTATTTTCATGTTTCTCATTAATGGTTTTATTCTATTCCCTCACCCCCATTGCTTATATACTTGCCTCTTCTTTTGTGGTTGCTTCTTCTACCTCTCTCTCCTTCCTCTGCTGGCCTTAGCGCCTGTTCTTGTTTTGTCTTCGTTATTCGCCACCATTGTCAGAGTCTTTGACCAGCATCATGATAGTAAGTACGTTTCTCTTGCTTCATTTTTTTATTATCTTCTGGGCATTTGACACTGAGTTCTCTCTGTTTTAGCCGGGGGTCTCTTCCAGTTTTCAGTCCTTGATTGAATGTACGATTTTGGACTCTTATTCTACGGCTGTGTTCCATTGGTCTGGGTTCTCTTTTATGTTCCCCAGATAATGGACGTTCAATTTTAATCCTTTTACTTGCTCTTGATAATAGGCTTCAATCAGATTCTATGATTTATATATACACCCTCTTTGACTGGATATAATTTGTTTCAAGTTCCATTTCAACTTTCTTCGATTCCTTTCATTGGTTATATTCCTGCAAGTCTCGGTTTTTGCTCCTTTGCCTCTTTCTTCCTAATCTTCATATTCGACGGAAAAGTCCAACTGTGATTGATCCTTAACAGAATTGCCTTCAAGTTATTTGAAACATGGGCTCAAATAAGATTTTCTTTACCTCTGTCTGCGTTCGCTCTCTTTCATTCTCCCCTCAAACTGGGATATAGTATTCCTATGGTTTCATTTATCATATTCATGGGATATCTTCTGAGAATCTGTGGATTTGCCTTGTTACTTTCTCTTTGTGCCCCTTTTCCAGGTAGCGTTGCTCTCGCTGCTGGCATTGAGCAATGCCGTTAGAATCAATGGCGATGATGGCGGTGATGAGCAATGTGATTTTAAGCCAAAACTAGACCCAAGACCACACAGTGTCTCCATTACAGAGTTTGGTGCGGTTGGAGATGGAAAAACACTCAACACAATCGCTTTTCAGAATGCCATTTTCTACCTCAAGTCATTCACTGATAAGGGTGGCGCTCAGTTATACGTTCCACCTGGAAAATGGCTCACTGGAAGCTTCAATCTTACAAGCCATCTTACTCTCTTTCTGGAGAAAGGTGCTGTCCTTATTGCATCTCAGGTACCACTTTTTGCCTCCGTTATCTTTGTTTTGAGAGCCATGGCTTTTAAGCTATCTGTTGAATATACATGTAGTTTCGCCTTCTTATTCTGGGGCTACTCAGAAGCTGAATAAAGCAGCAATACTTTGAAAAAAAATGATAAGGTGTATGCGATTGGTACGTGGCAAACAAAAAAATATTTTAAATTTTGTCATGCCTCGAATCAATCTCTCTTTTTTTCTGTATCAGGAATGGTTTTTCTTTTATAATCTAACTTTGGACAAGTGACGCAATACAATACGTAATTTTAAGTGTTGCTTTTTGCTTGGTACAATGGGTGCTTGAATTAGAACAAAACTTATATTAAAGTTTTTCAGGGTTCTGCGATTAGATTTTTCAGAACATGTGGAATTTGTTTTTGTAAAGGTCGCTGATGTAGTGCCAAAGAATAAGAGGAATAGCCAGCAAGCATTTCAAAAACGACATGCTAGTTTTTGTCTGTTAAATTAGGATTTAGAATTTAGGTTTCACCAGGCATTCTTCTTACTCTGTATAGGATCCACATCACTGGGAAGTTGTTGAACCCTTGCCTTCTTATGGGCGAGGAATTGAAGTTCCTGGAGGAAGGTATCAGAGCTTGATCAATGGGCACGAGTTACAAGATGTGGTCATAACAGGTTTTCTTTTTGCTTCGAACTTTATAATCTGTTTGACTGTTAGGTAAAGAAGGGAAAGGGAAGGGAAGTAATCCAAATAAAATGATGTGGGGAACAAAAAAGGGTAAGAGATGGTTAAAGTTGGAAGGACTTATGAATGATTTTGGAAGATTGGTTATCTTTCCTTCCTTGATTTATCTCTTCCAGCTACCCTTCCAGCAACTTTCTGATTTGCCATTCGTCTGATTCTGGCTTTAACTTTCTAATCTCTAACAGGTAATAATGGAACCATTGATGGCATGGGATTGGTTTGGTGGGAGTGGTTCAGCTCTCATTCGTTGAACTACAGTCGCCCTCATCTGGTTGAACTTGTAGCATCTGATTCTGTGGTAGTTTCAAACCTTACATTCTTGAATGCCCCTGCATATGGAATCCACCCAGTTTATTGCAGGTATGTTCTGTCTTTCTTTGAAACGTTCAGGTAATTACTTGCTTTTGGTAGATATAAAAGTATGACTGATTCGGTTTTGTGGATGCAATGCAGCAATGTAAACATCCAAAATATCTCAATCTCTTCTCCTCCAGAATCCCCTTACACTGTTGGTATAGTACCAGGTTTGTAATAACTCATCACCTTTAATTTTTGTCCAGTCGAAAAGATGCCATGTTCTGAAATTCTCACTATCTTATTATTTCCCTCTACATAGCACAGATAAAGTATCAACATAGATAAATATATGACACAACATAAACACAGACATGCATCAATATTAAAAAAAGATTATGCACACACAATGAAAAAATGTTAGCCTATATCTATACACTACCCAACACTTACAAACACAACTGAAACTAGCTAAGCTAACAATTGGCAACTTGATGTTTTTCAGATTCTTCAGATAATGTTTGCATAGAGGATTGTACCATTACCGTGGGTTATGATGCGATTGCCCTGAAAAGTGGGTGGGATGAGTATGGCATTGCTTATGGCAGGCCCACAAAAAATGTGCACATCAGAAGGGTGCATCTTAGAGCATCTTCTGGCTCCACTCTTGCGTTTGGCAGTGACATGTCTGGTGGCATTTCAAATGTTCTTGTGGAATATATTCATCTTCACAACTCCGATGGTGGAATTGAGTTCAGAACCACCAGAGGCCGAGGAGGTTACATTAAAGAAATTGTCATTTCAGACGTAGAAATGGATAATGTCAACACAGCTTTTGCTGCCACAGGCTATTGTGGATCTCACCCAGATGACAAGTTTGATCCTCATGCTCTTCCATTTTTAAGTCACATTACCTTGCAGGATGTGGTTGGTAGAAACATCACCGTTGCTGGAAGCTTTTATGGGATTCTAGAATCACCTTTCAGTAACATATGTCTTTCCAACATAACCTTGTCCATGAATCCTGTTTCCTCCAGTTCATGGGATTGCTCAAATGTGTCAGGCTTTTCTCACTCTGTGCTCCCAAAGCCCTGCCCTGATCTTCTCAACCCATCAAATTCCTCCTCTTCAACCTGCTTTTCCCTGCTTAGGATCAACGGACAAACAGCAGTTCTCTGATCTTTTGTTCAGCCAAGCTTATAATTTATTTTTTGCTCCTCAACTTCTCCAAGAAATTTTACTTCCATTCCTTGAAGCCTGAATCCTCAAAAAAATTAGGTATGGTGAAATGGTTGGAACCATCAAATTAGAGGGATAAAATGAAATTTCTTGTCAAGTTAATGGATTGAAAAACCTAATGAAGCCTGAATTTTTTCTCATCAAAAGATTCATATACTTGAGCTGTCTTGCTTGAGCTTGCTGGGGAAAAAAGAAAAGAAAAGAAAGAATCAACCATTTGCCATGTCATATAAGGACATATTCTTCCACCCAATAAGACAGTTGTCAGGATTATTCTACTTGTTTCCCTCTTGTTTTCATCCTTTAGAATTGCATTCTTGCATGTTGCAAACCAGCATATTATTTGTACAGCTTCATATCTTCATTCATGGAGTAATGAAATTTTGGTAGTGCATTCAGAATTCCATAGCTTTTTGCATTGTTAGTTCATTGCGATTTTACTGTAAAGCATGTAATGGATTTGGGTGATATGTTCATTGAAGCTTAGTTTTATTCATTTTACATTTTTTGTCCCTTGAGAGTTCATTCTCTTGCAAAATCATAACTTGAGAAGATTTAGCCTGGATCAATTACAAAATTACTTCTAACTAAGCAATGAAAATATTTGGGGGGTCATTGGGACCTTGAACGTAAGAAAGAAAATGCGCCCAAAGGGGACGAGTGGAACGAAAGAAATTATTTTAAATAAACATAATTCGCCAGTGAAAGGTTATATTACATTAAATTAAAGTATATATTGTAAAAAATATATTTTGTGCAATGATTAAAACATACTTGTGTTGGGCTAAATACCTAAATGGAGAGGGAGTTTTATGTTGCTTAAATAATCAAAATATTACTGTTTTGCTATGGACGGCATGGAACTGGACTCAATGCTGTAAACACAACTTTTACGGTGGATAAAAGAGTTTTTGACTGGAGAGGAAGTGAAAATAGAAGAAAAAGTATAATTAGGCTGAAAATGAGTTTTAAAAATTTATTTAATAGGATAGAAATGGGTTTATAATTTATATATATTTTTTTATAATTTAAAATAAAATAGTCTAAAATATTTTTTTATAAGTTGAGAAAGGTTAAAATTATCCAGAAATTTAAATTTTGGGTAAAATAGTCTAAAAAATTTTACTTCTACTTCTATTATCTTAATTTTTAACTTTTCTAATAGAAATGAAAGATCCTAAAATATTATAAATAGAAATAACTTCCATCGTACTAAATAAAAGAGAAATAGTCTATTTTTACTTTTATTTCTATTTCCCACCAATTAAACATGCCTTAGTACCTTGTGTTATATGAAATACCATTTGTGCTTCATACATTTAAGAAAGGAATCTGGAACCATTTCTTCTAGTACCCACAAAGCAAAGAATCTAATTCTTGTCCCCTGAATTCTCACATGCATACCCAAGTAAAACTCCATTTTCCACCCCCCAAGTTATACAATTTTACTAATCATTGCCATCGTCACCTCTTACATCGATCTATCTGGCAGAAACAATCTTCTTGACTTCTGATAATTAATCTAGACTATGGTACATGAATTGGGATTTTCATCACTGAACATGGACGTGAAACTTTCATTCTCATTATAGTATTCTGCACTGTAATGTTCCATACGGCTGTAATGCGTGTGCCTGCTGGATGATCTGACGTAGTCATATTCTGTGACGTAAGGTGGTCGCTGGTATGTGTTGTAGCAGTGTGTCACATTCACATATATTGGAACCGGTGGCTCTTGTACAAATGTTTCCCTGTGATATCTTTCCCGTTGTTGTCCAACACATTCGTGAACTTCTCCCTCATCTTCTGATTCTGGGCGACTCTGTGATTGCCAACTTGAGCTATCCTCTGTAAGTTTGGGCGGTGCGGTCACCTCAGGTGGCTGTTCAGGTGGTGGCGATGGCGGTGGCTGTGGCGGTGGTGGATCTTTGAGTGGTTCTGCTTTCAACTTCTCAGGTTGTTCATCTTCTTCTTGCTTTTGTGTTGCATCTGGGGCCTGTTGTTCTGGAGACTCTGTTGGTTCGGTTTCAGGCGAGTAAATAAAGGTGGCATTTCTCTTGGTTCTTCTGATGGCTGTGATCATATATTCTGGGTCTGCACGCCCAATGATTGTAATCTTTTGTTGAGGGAGGTCGAAGTACATATCATTGATTCCTGCAGTAAAAAATATATGAAAACTTAGAAAGGGGAAATATGCAGATTCATGGAAGAGTAATCATATTATATGCTTACCATCAATGTTGTTAAGAGTTTTCTTTATCCTCTGCACACACCCATTACAGTCCATTCGGACCTGTATCTCTGTGACTGTTGGTCTCTGCATTTCATAGAATAATAATTGTCACAATACAAGCTTCAAAATAATAAAAGATCATTGGTTCATAGGTATATATTGAAATGAAACATGCATGGATTTTGGGTGACATATATACCTGCAACTCAGGAGCCATAATGGAAAGGCATGAAATCAGACAAACCAAGATGTTATGTGGATAATGGTTAAAGAATCTGTTCAAGGGACATGTATATATGTAAAATGGCAGGGAATCTTTAAAAGCTAAAAGAGGAAGGACATGCAAGGAATCTGTGGTATGGGGAAGCCATTTAAGCTGGCAAATTAATCTCTGGTGTTTTATAACGTCTATGTACATGTAGAATAAAAGCTTGTTAAAAGCATGTCTAGTTAAATTGTAAACTGGAGAGCTGAAGCTTGCAAAAGATGCGAACTTTATTGAGTTTAGAAGATCACGGCTTCGCCTCATAAAGATAGAAATTTTATTTCTTTATCTTGTTTACAATTAAAGCAAGGAATGATTTGTTGATGAAAAAAAGTTTCGACTTAAGACTAATCTTTTATGATGTCATGGGATTGATAGTTAGTTATGATGAAGACAAACCGAACCTTCCCATAACTTTCAAAAGATGTTTGAATTTACTAGTCAATTTTTCCAAGTTGCCTTGTGAAAGTTGGAAAATTCCGTTATGCTTTTTCTGCGTGCCATGGCTCCAACAAGTTTCCAAATTTCTGTTCAAAAACCACTTGTACTTTCTCATGTTGACTAGCGAAATAGTCAACATGAAAAGCTACAAGATAAAAATTACTATAGAGAATGAGTGATGTATTCCAAGATAAAAAGTTTTTAAAAAATATTTTCTAAAAATATACTCCCTCCATTTTATATTAACATCTGCTACTTTTCTAAATGGGTGAAGTACTACTAAATATTTTGATTTTATTTTTCATATGCGGTTATTATTTTAATATTATTTATGGTATAATTTTACTAATAATCTTTTTAATTTAGTACAATTTTACTTATAATTTCATTTATCAAGGACCAAAAATTGTAATAAATTAAAAAGATTATAGGTAAAATTATACTAAATTAAAAAGATTATGGGTAAAATTATACTAAATTAAAAAGATTATGGGTAAAATTATACTAAATTAAAAAGATTATAAATAAAATTATATCACAAATAATACAAGTATACCAGCAGTATATAAGAAATAATATCATAATATTATATGCCATCAGTTTTCTTTAAATAAATACTACTCTTAATTTAATGCATTCTGGGAATTTAAAATTAACAAGATGTAATATAAAAAAAAAATTTAACACATCCTTAAAATCGAAAATTGACAAATAGAGGAGTATTATCATTACTATTGGTGGGCCCGCACATGTCAGATTGGGCCATATTACGTGGTATGTAATCATCGTCACAAATCTCTCACACACTTTACTATTTGCACGCCTGTACTTGAAAATTAAAAATATTGAATGGGTTTGGGTATACATTTGTAAAACGAAGACATCAAGATACAGCGATTGAATTTAAGCGTAGGCTTGTGGGTTGTCGTGGAGGTAAGATTCCACAACTCTGTAGATTCCAATAGTGCTGTCTCTTCCTTCTTTAACTTCTTCCTCTTTCACTTGTTCATCTCCCACTGTGTAATATTTGGTCGTCATCTTACAGAGACAACCACCTTCACTGGTTGCTTCAAACTTCACCTCATAACCTATTGATTCAAGCCTCTCTCCCAAAGGACCTCCTTCTGTCATTGTGTATTTGCACACCAAATTTTCCTTATCAACTTCATCAATCCTGTGCTTCAGATATTGAAACGGCCCTTCTGCAACACCACAACGAAACAAAACGATTATTGCTTATATTGATTCAGATGCTTCGTTTGGTTGAAATTATATGGTTTGATTAGGAATTACGAACCTTGAGCGAAGTTAACTTGTTCAATGGTTCCAGGTCCTCCGTCACCTTGAAGAACGTGGACGTTTTTGACGAACTGAGGCAAGAGCTTTGGGAGGAGAGTGCTGGAATCTATGATCAATGCTTTGAACAGTCGTGATGCTGCGATTGGGCTTGAATATTCCTGTGTGAACATCGTCACTCCCATTCTGATCGATTCTTTTTCTCTTATCTTGTGTTTTGATCTTTCTTCAGATTCCCACCCTCTGCTTCCAGGATTTTATAGCTGCAGGGATATAGTTATGAGGGGAGTTTCGTGGAAATGATGGTCTGAGGAAAATTTTGGAAATACGACTTTTGTTAGGTATAGATTAGTAAACCAGGGAGTTTTGTTCAAATTGAAAGACAAATGGATTTTAATATATAATCTTTATTCTAAATATAAAATTTATGTTTGATCCATTTTTCTCAAATTATTACTATTGAATACTCCTTCAACAATAATTAAATTAGTTAAATATATTTTAGATTACAGAGGGAAAGAATATTAATTATTGTTTTGGGGTTAGCTAGCTAGGTTATGCAATGGCTTGGCAGTTTTTTTAGTTATCTACCAGGTTTATCAGAATTTTGCTGACCTGTCTTGCGTACCTAGCTATGGTAGATGAGTTTCACAACGGGAATTTTTTGTATAAGTCAAGATTCGAACTCAAAATTTTACTTAAGTGATACTAAAATATTTATCACTTAGATTAATTCTCATTTAGGGTTTGGCATTTAATTTGAAGGCCTACGTTAAATTTATGAAATCACACATATGGGCTGCGGCTAAGAGGACAAAGTCAGACAAATATTCAACCCTACCAACCCCTTATCCAGTCCAAGAAAGCCGCAAACGTGAATCCTTATTCATATTAAACCCAAAAATGCTGTACATAAATTGTTTATAACAAACACAAGCATGAGTCAATATCACATTATTGAAGGGCATATTTAGGAGAGCCTTAATTATGAACTTGTGATCGAGTGGGAAGAGAATGAATTAGTGAAGCATAAACATATGGGGATTGTGTTGGAGATAAGTTTCGTCAACTCTGTTGGTGTTGCCTCCATCTGGTTTTGCCTCAATGCTTTTGAACAACCTCGCCGCTGAGACTTCCAATGAATACTCGGCTTCGTCCATGTAAACACCCCATCCCTCCAAATAAGCTTAATTAATTGGTGAACCTCATTGGCCTTCTTGTGTGTTCCTTTCTTTGTCCCAAAAGGCTGTTGCATAGGTCAAGAAAAACAACACATGCGTCCACGACGGCCATCTTCTTGAGATTAGATTTCGATTCAATCTTTTTATTTTTCTTGGCATGGTCGGCAGGAAGAAATTGTGCCAATGAGTTACTTGGTCCATCACAAGTTTCTAGTTTTTTCCCTCCATCAACGGGAAAAAGACAATTACAAGTCATGGAGAAATTTTAAATGCTAAAAATGAGATCTTATGCCGGCCTTCTTAGGGATAACATTCTTTAACCAACTTCTTAACTTCCCAACTGACGTAGGAAAGTATATTTAAGAGTACCTAGTCGGTAGTTTAAATCATTTTTATTTCTTTGGCTTTGATAGCCCAAACGTGAAAAGTAGTTAAAACTTTAAAAAGTTTTGTCCAAAGAATCTTGATTTGTCAACTTTTTATGCCATAATTAAAACTAATAAATTTATCCTTATTAAAGTCAAAAAAAAAAAAAACAAGATCTATAATATTTAGCCTATTTGGCCACTTCTGGTTTCTAAAGTTTTGCTCTCATATTACCAAAAAAAAAATTCTTGAAGGCAGGATGTATCTACTACTCTCTCTTATCCTTTTTATAGGATCAAATAATCGAATTGCATAGTTTAAGAAATTTACTAAAATTAATTAAAAATAATATATATAAGAAATATATTTTATTTTTAAATATACCATTATTTATAAGAGGGTGAATGAGAGATAGGGAAATAGTGAGAAAAAAATATAAGAAAGAATGTATGAGAAAAAGATAACAAGACATAATAGAGATAAGGAGATGGATTAAAATTAATTAACGACAAAATTAATAAAAATATATTTAATTTTCAACAATCCCAAATTAAATCTTATAAAAAGGGCATAACTCAAAATTTTGGATCTTATAAAAAAGACAGGAGGGTTACAATGGAAGCAACTAATTAAAGCAAAGTAATAAAGAAAATGATAGAAATTAATGATTAATTATTGATATCAAAACTTGTAAAGTGATGGTAAACTATTATGCTCTTTTTTGTGTTTTTTTTTTTCAAAAAAATTGCTTGACTTGAATATTACAACTAGAAGTCCTCCTGCACACAGAACGGCGTTCTGATCTGTTCATTGGCATGCGCCTGAACTATATATATATATATATATATATATATATATGAAAAAAGTTAAATGAAGTTACTTACATCTATTTTGCTAAACTTCTCTAATTTCATTTAGTCATGTATCATATTTTTTAATATTTTTATTTAACTTAAATCTACATTAAAAAAATAGCACGCATGACTAAATGAGCAGATTAGAGAATTTGATAAAATAGATATAAAGAACTTAATGTGAGTATGGTCTGTATATATTAAATCAGTTATGAAGATAATTATTTTCAATGAATTAGTATATTCTATTATATTCTGTTATGCTGGTCAAGGTACGCAAGTGTTGGAAAAAAAAACGAATAAACCCGCAGAATATGCTATATACATTATACTCACACGGTTGAATAAAATACGTATGACGTATACTTAATGAAGTGGAATTTCTTTCACTATTTTGGATTTATATAATAAAATACAAGCAAAAGTACAAAGTATAGTGAACACTTGACAACCCAACAATCACTCAGCAAAATATGAAGACCAAACAGAACACTCACTCACAATTCATAATCCTCAAAAGCCCAATAATTATAAGGATATAGGGCGAATTGGGCGATCGATGATGAACAAAAACACACAAATAAGGTTGATTTTCAACATCATATGGATCAAACTCCTCCTTATTATAACTTTAATTTGTCTCATAGAAGAGTTTAGCAGAGATCGGGGTGGGCAGCGATGTAGCCTTCGAGGGACTTGAAGAGATGCGATCCCTTCTCATGGCCGGCCTTGAGCGCCTCCTCCGGCGGTGAAGCATCCCCCTTGGTGTGGTACTTGATCACCACCTTGATCACAGATCCTCCAGCGGCGCCTTCCACCACCTTGGTCTCGAATGAGACCTTCTCCACTGGCTCTATCAATATATTGCCTTCCGCTATGCTGTAGTTGTACACATAGTTTGCCTCATCAACTTCTTCCACCTTATGCAATCCGTACCTAGGGTTGCCACCTGCACATACATATATAGCTCAGTTGTGTTAACTAACAATAATTATATTTGATTGAAGTCTCTTGGGCGCGTGTGTACCTTCGTCGACGGAGGAAACTTTGATGACACTTCCGGGGCCTCCGGTTCCTTCGATGAGTTCGACGCTTTTAATGTCGGGAATAACCTTGGGAAGGATGGTATGGCTGTGTTTGAAGAGAGCGTTGAAGAGTCTAGCAGCAGGCACGGTGGAGACGTGCTCGTCCTCGAAAGTGAAAACACCCATGATTCTATAAAAGAACAGAGAGACGAAGGAGATCAGAGGAAGAAGAGGATGAGGTTTTGGAAGTGTGTGGTTTTGTGAGAAGGGGGAGATGTTATTTATAGCCACCTCACGGTACTCCTTAATTAGCTCAAGTTCATTGTGTTTTCCTCCTTTTGCTTCGTGGGAAAATCCAAAGGATGAAGGAGGATTAGAACTAGTCAACGAAGGCGGATTTACGTATCTCCACCACGCTACCTACTACTCCTTCTAGAATTATCATTGGCTTCCAATAATGAGAAGCTTAATTACAAAGCGGCACACATCTCTTGCTCGTAAGCTAACAAATTAGAATATAAAATTTTAATCTATTTTATATATTATATTTATTATTTTTTAAACTAATTTATTTAATTTATAAATTGATATATAATCTATTATATTTAAAAAAATTATATCATATTTATTATAATTAATTGATTTACTTAATTTTTTAATATAATTAAATTAATTAACTAGGTAATATAGGGGAGAATTAATTATTACTTAGTTTCCTAAAACCTCTAACCAAATATGCCCTTAGTATTTACAGGCACTGCGTACGGACTACACGCCTTGACTTTTCAGTTCTTAACCAGAGGTGTTCGCTGAATATATGAACCCTTCGAAATTTCATTGCCATCAGAAAACTTTTTTTTTTTAATATTTTCTTGTTTGAAAAATCCCAAGTACAAACTATGAAGATAGACTACGATTTATTTGTTCCTTTGATCAGAAAATGGACAATGGATTAGTCCAAGAATTCAATAAGAAGCTGATGCTGACCTCTCACCAGTCACCAATATCAATTGTCACAGACTTGAAAAGCTGTTAAAATCTCTCGTAAACTTGAAAGGTGTTAAAAAACTTGTTTGTCCAAAAATCTTGACATGTCAGATTTTTTTTAATGCTCATAAAACTGATGATATTTTGCCTGCTATTTTCTCACTTATCGTTTTTAAAGATTTGTTTCTATTCCCCAAAAGATAAAAACCAATTCTTGACGTTAAATCCCCACTAATATTAGGGCTGTGCAGAGCCAGAGGGTTCCACCTTGTTGTCTTTTTAAATAACTATGGTTTGGTGGACTAGTCTTCAACTGGAGACAAAAACGGTCTGATTTACTATCAGGTTTATCCTAGATTGGACCAGACCTTGAGTATCTACTACAATGTAATTAAAACAAGGGAAAATTGGTAAGAATTTTTTGTTGGAAAAAATCAGATATATTTTCATACAAAAAAAAAGTATCGATATTTGTGGGACCTTGTGGTAACTTAGGATAATTTTCCCTTTTTTTCCACCCAACTATTGTACCGCATCCTTAAACAATTGCTTGAGGTGAATATTATAATGAAAAGGTCCTCCTTTCCACAGAGAGCAACGACATGTGCCTGAACTATATGTGTGAATATGTATTGAATTAAGTAAAGTAAATTATTATGGCGTGCCGGAGACTTTATCATTTTCAACAAAAAGGGCTAATATTTTTCTATTATGCTGATTAGGATACACACAAGTATAGGGGAAACGAAAGCCGGCAGGATATAATTATGTATACAGATGAATTAAAATATAAATCCATTTTATTCCATACCAAATTAGATACTACCTTCTTTTTTTATATATAGGAATTTCAATGACCTTTTAAAAGGACTCTTTATTATATTATAATTTACAATATTTCATCCTTCACCAAGTCTCTTCTCCCTCTCCTGATTTTACTTAGTATTATGCGCCGGTGCATACCTACAAACGATGATGACCTTTATTTGAATGGATCTATTCCACTGCTTTTTCTGGATTGTACCTCACTCAGATACAGAATGAATGAATTACAAAGTGAGAAGTAAGGAAAAAAAACTTAAGACTGAGAAAGCTCCAAACGGATCCCTTTTTGACTGAAGGTGTTCTCAATTTATAGCAGTGCTTCTTGGATTTAGTATGTCGCCATGTCGGTTCGGTCTTTCCCGGATCTAACCGAAGTTAGCGGAGATATTTTAGAAAAGTGGGGCATCACACTCCATATCTCCGAGTATGACGCAATAGGTATATCGTTGAAATTGGATGAGTCGATTTAAGTGTAGAGGATATGTTAAGTAGGTCAAATTGGATAAGTTGACTTGGATAATTTAAATTGGGTCATTATTGTTAAGAGAACGCATATTTGGTCTTATGTAATATAAATTGGGCCCTATACGTAGATTATTATGAAAACGGCGAAAATATACATCGCGTGTTGTTAATAAAATGGAACTGCTTCATTCTTTGGATTTATGCTCGTTACAGGTTTATATGTAAATGCGAACTGCAAAGTATACATGGTGAACACTTGACAACCCGATCACTCACCGCAAAATATGAAGACCAAACACAACACTCACTCACAAAAGCACCTTTCAAAAGGAGACTCTAGCAGAGATCGGGGTTTGCGGCAATGTAGCCTTCAAGGGACTTGAAGAGATGATATCCCTTATCCTTGGCGTCCATGATGACGGATCTCGACGGCGATGCGTGCCCCTTGATGTGGCACTTGATCACCACCTTGATGACGGATCCCCCGGCGGCGCCTTCTACCACCTTGGTCTCAAATGAGATCTTCCCCAATGGATCCTTCAATATATTTCCTTCCACTATGCTGTAGTTGTACACATAGCTTGCCTCATCAACTACCTCCACCTTGTGCAATCCATATCTAGGGTTGCCACCTACACATGCACATGTATAGCTCAATCGTACTGCTAACTAACCATATTTTAACTGTGTTTTCTATTTGATTAAACTCTTTCTTGTTGTGTACCTTTGTCGACGGAGGAAACTTTGATGACACTTCCGGGGCCTCCGGTTCCTTCGATGAGTTCGACACTTTTAATTTCGGGAATAACCTTGGGAAGGATGGTGTGACTGTGTTTGGACAAAGCGGTGTAGAGTTTAGCAGCAGGCACGGTAGAGACGTGCTCGTCCTCGAAAGTGGCCACAGCCATGATTATCACAGAGATAGGGCTGGGTTTGAGACGAAGGAGAGATGATCGGAGGAAGATGATGAAGAGGTATTGGGAAGTTGTGTGGGTTTCGTGAGAAGGGGGACATGCTATTTATAGCCACCTCATGGTACTCATTGAGTTTGTCTATGTTTTCGACCATTTTAAGATTAATAATGTCAATAAGGAAAGTATTTTTATTACTATTTTGTTTGCTTCGTGAGAAAGGAAGACTGGAATTAGTCAAGCAAGGCGGATTTAGATATCTCCACAATGCGGCCCACCATTCTTCTAGACTTATCCAATAAAGACAAGCTTCATTACAGGCGCTATCTACGGACTACCTGCCTTGATTTGTCAGGATTTAAGCAATCGTGTTCCCTCGATTTATGATCCTTTTGAAATTTCATTGTCATTCCAAAACGATTTTTTATTATTTTTTTTAAAATCCCAAGTATGAATTATGAAGATAGACTAGGATTTTTTTAATTTTCCTTGAAGCATAAAATAGAGTATGGACTAGTCAAGAAATACGGTTGGAATTCAATAATAAGCTTATGCTGACCTCTGACCAATATATATCAAATCGCACGTCAAATATGTTCTAAACTTGAAAGCAGTTAAACTTGTTTGTCAATATAACACTTTGACTTGTCAGATTTTTTTAATGCTCATAAAACTATATCTGTAATATTTTTGCCTGTTATTTTCTCACTTATGATTTCTAACTTTTTTTTTTACCAAAACAAAAACTCTTGACTGTAAATCTCCGCTACAATGTAATTAAAGCAAAAAATAATATGAAAGAAATGAATTATTGATAGCAATCCAGTATATTATTCATCTATTCTGCATTTTGTTAAGGAGAAATTACATTGATCGAAAGAATTACAAATACAAAAAAGAATGTATAAAGACACAGCATGCATGTATTAAATTTTCATGGCGCATGCCAGAAACTTCATCACTTTCAAGAAAAACAAAGGACTAATTAATACATTTATGTTATGCTGATCATGTTACACACAAATTATAAGCACAATTCATTAATCCCATTGCAATAATCTTCCATTTTTTCCGTTGGAAGTATGTATATTTAGCTAACTAAAAGTACTGATTTACCCATTCTATTGTTTGCTGTTCAGTAAGGAAATGTATTCTTATCCATTTTGATGTTTTCCGTAACATACTGAACATGTAATTGACCTGCAATATGTTGACCCCAGTCTATGAAAATATCCTGCGTCATGGTCAAAAGCATTGATGAAGTTCGAATTTTCATTTTATTAATATTATTTATTCTCCCATATATGTTGTGTGCATCTATATATATATATATATATATATATATATAAAGTTTGATTCCTTGCAAATAAAAGCATTACCAATCATATTCTATACCAATATATCCTAATTGAAAACAGGAAAAACATATAGGGCGCGGGGTTTATTAAAGTGGAATTGCATTCGTTATATGGATTTATACTTATTACAGAATACAAGTAAAACTGCCAAGTATATTGTGTGAAGTATATATATAATTATATATGGGGAACACTTGAGAACCCACCAACAAAATATGAAAAAAACAGAACACTCACTCACAAAAAAGCAACTTCAAAAGGAAAGGACGATGGCCAAACACAGAAACAAGCTCTGGTTTTTCCACTTATTATAACTTGAACTTGATTCAAAACCAAATCGAACCATATGAAGACTCTCTAGCAGAGATCGGGGTGGGCGGCGATGTAGCCTTCGAGGGACTTGAAGAGATGCGATCCCTTCTCATGGCCGGCCTTGAGCGCCTCCTCCGGCGGGGAAGCGTCCCCCTTGGTGTGGTACTTGATCACCACCTTGATGACGGATCCGCCGGCGGCGCCTTCCACGACCTTGGTCTCGAATGAGATCTTCTCCACTGGCTCTATCAATATATTTCCTTCCACTACGCTGTAGTTGTACACATAGCTTGCCTCGTCAACTACTTCCACCTTGTGCAATCCATACCTAGCGTTGCCACCTGCACATACACACACATCCATATATATATATATGTAGCTCAGTCTCGTTAACTAACAAGTCAACTGTTTTTTCTGTTTGATTAAAGTCTTTTGTGCGTGTGTACCTTCGTCGACGGAGGAAACTTTGATGACACTTCCGGGGCCTCCGGTTCCTTCAATGAGTTCGACGCTTTTAATGTCGGGAATAACCTTGGGAAGGATGGTGTGGCTGTGTTTGAACAAAGCGTTGAAGAGTCTAGCAGCAGGCACGGTGGAGACGTGCTCGTCCTCGAAAGTGAGCACACCCATGATTCTATAAAAGCACAGAGAGGGGAGGAACAAGATGGGAGGAGGAAGATGATGATGAGGTTTAGGAAGTGCGTGGTTTTGTGTGAGAAGAGGGACGTGGTATTTATAGCCGGAGAAGAAGTTCTCAGTTCTTACTGAGTTTGTGTAATTCTTTTTCTTTTGGGATTGAGGCATTTTATTTTTCTTTTCTTTTCTTTTTTCCTTTTAAAAGCCTAACAATTAATGTTAAGGAAAATGCTTATATTTTTCATTATTTTCTGTGGGAAGATATTCCAAAAAGAAGGATGCAGAGAGAGTAGAGGTAGTCAAAGAAGGCGGGTTTAGATATGTGTGATGTGTCCACTTGACGCTGCCCTTCTAGAATTAATTGGCATGCAAATTGCAATGATGATAAGGTTCATTAAATTGATAAAATAATATTGCTCTCGTTTTTTAGGGATATTTTATATTGTTTTGCAATATAAGTTGATAAAATAAATATTTGAATTGTTTAATATCTAATGAATCAAGTAGCATAAATATAATTAACATCCGTTTGATATATATAGGTGGCTACATGTCTACATCCTTATAAAACAAAATATCAGCTCTCTTCTTTCTTTTCTTCTTAGCTATTTTTCAAAACTTACCATTACATTTATTTTAATATACATATTACATTTTATATATAATATAAAATTATTAAAATAAATTAAGATTTGAATTTTCGACAATATATATATATATATTAGCAGCCAACTTTAAGATCAGAGTCCAAGTCCCCTCTTTGACCCGAAATCACCCGTGTCCACATGCTTAATGAAATGTTGGATATTCTAATTTTAATTTTACGTTAAAAAATTGTACATTTCCTTTTAAAAATAACACTCAAGCGAATAAGATCATGAAAGTTCACCAAGGACAAAAGAAACATTATACATTCATCTCATGTTCAATTTAATTTTAATTTTAATTATAATTATTTAATGATTCATAATTTCATATGATGCCTTACAATATTTATCGCTAATTTTTTTTTCATATTATGATAGATTTTATCGTAACTGGTATTAAAGCAGTCCAATATGTCAACTATGCTTTGTCCAGTCCCATTAGGTGTCCCTTTCTAGAGAGCTGGAGGGCGGTCAGACCGGCCCCTCTCATTTGATTTTTATTGGACACTTGTATTTTACTTTTATTTTTATTTATAATTGATTTAAAAAAATTAAAATATATATATATGGCACCGCTAACATAATAGTGAAGGAAGGAAGATAGGTTCGCCGTGATCCTATGTTTTTAACTTATTTTTTCTTATTATTATATTGGTGTTTAAATTTTCGATCCTCGAAATTTTATGTAAAATTTGTAGCATATATACGTTACTGAATTTTATCCCCTGCATAACTAAATTTTGGCTTTGTTCATAAATCATAATACATTAAATTGATTTCCTCTCAACAAAATTTATAAATTATATTAGATTATCATATTTTTCTTTGATATTAGACTATATTAGATGTTACCAAATTCTAGAGTGTCCAACCAATACGAGTTAGTCTAAATAAAATAAGTTTTAACTATTTAAATATGATATTTTAAATTTAAATTTATATAAATATATAAAAAAAATTATATCTAATTAAATTTAATAATATTTACATTTCATTTAAATATAGCCATATAAAAAAATTCAAAGAACCCACACGACACAAATATTCTTTATAAATTATGGAGACATGGCAAAAGGCCCAAATGAGAAAAAGAGGCCCAACCTCTTAGAAATATGACAACCACCCGAAATTAAATGAGGTTATAAATGAGGTTATAAATGAGGTTATAAATTTATTTTTTTGTTGTCCACCGCTTAAAAAAAAAGAGGTTAAAAATAGGAATGACAGAATAATAGAAGGGGAGATTAGTTGATTTGGGTGGTTTAGTTGTAGAGGTGAAGAGGTACGCTTCGACCGCCTTAAGCAGCCCCGAAGCCCCTGTCTCTGTTGGCCTTCACGTCTCCTTCATCCACCACAACACTGTCACCTTTGGCCACGTACTTGCTCCATTCCTTGATCACACATCCTCCATTATCAGATGCCTCTAACTTAGTCTCGTACTTGTCTGATAAAGCATCTCCCTCTATCACACTGTAGCTGTACACCAACCCTTCCTTGTCCATTGCCTCCACCTTGTGCGTCACATCCTTGCATGGGCTTCCTGCAATTTCCCAAAAACATTCATCTTCTCCATCTCTTCATCATCCAAATCTGCTAACATGAATATTATATTATCAACATATATACCTGGGCCAAAGGTTATCTTCTTGATGGTCCCAGCATTGCCATCACCTTTAAGGATCTCAGAGCTTTGGATGGCATGAGGAACCACCTGGGGATGAGATTATCTGCGTCAAGTATAAGTGCCTGGAATAGCTTAGCTGGAGCAATGGCCGAACTGCTCTCGTCGTACTCGAAAGTGAAAACACCCATAATTGAACAAGATAATAATTCTAATGGAATCTTATTGCGAGTTTGTCTGCACATGTAGATTCAGATACAGGCCTCGTATTTATGGCTGCTCAGTGGGAATTACGCTATATTTAATAAGTTTATCTTGGAAGTTTCCCACCTGTCTGTTGTTTTTCGACCAACAAGCTTCCCAAATATCTAGTTAATTGATTCAATTTTACAAGAAATGTCCGAAACTGATTAGTAAACTTACTTATTCAGTTTGCTTTTTTTTAATATTCATTTTGGTCAAAGTCATTAGAGATATTCCTGATGAGAATTTTATATACCATTTGCTGGCATTGGCTCACAAGTGTGTTTACTACCACTAACCAAAATCACATGTGAACAGCTTCGATGCCTTTTAGTAATATACATTTAATAATTTAATTTGATTTAATAATTCAAATCAACGTGCCGTCCTCAATTATGTTTACATAGCAAAAAATATAATAACAACAAAAAATATATATAATAATACATGATGCTTCCTAAACAACGATGAAGGTTTGACAAAACCCTGAATACAATATCTCAAAATATCCGGCCAGTTTTCTTCATTAAATATATTAAGTTTTATAATGTCCGTTTTTGGACGGATTTATCTAATTAATAATAACTAAATCATGATATTATTATTTAATTTGAGACTCGTGTATTAAGAGTTAGATGATAAATTTACTTTAATCCTATTAAATATAATATTTTATATCTTAAAATTATAATTTCCTCTTAAAATATTTCTTTACGATTATATATGTTAAGAGTAGTTTAAATGCATATGATTTAAAAAAATATTTTAGAAAAAATAACATATAATTATTATAAATAAATAATTTAATTAATTTTTTAATTAATTTAAATTAATTAAATAAATATTATATTAAGGACATAAAATAATATAATTTTTTAATTTTATATTCCTTCAGCAATCAACCAACTATTCCCAGTTGGTTCCATTTGTTTCTCTCTACTTCTCCCGCACTTCTATTATTTTTTATCTCAAGTATTGTTTGAATAAATTTGATTAGATGAAATTTAATATTTTATAAAATTATAAATTATACAAATAAATAAATAAATCTGAATCGGTGAAAATTTGATCTTTAGAACTTAAGGGGAAGTTTAAACTATCCAGATTTCATATGATAGAACGGTCCAACGAAAAGGTGGAGAATGGATAGAAGGTTGGGCCGGAGAGAGAACTAAATCCAATCTCTGCCCACAAACTCGTTAAAGTTGGTCATTGTCACATCAACATTTCATCTGGCATAGTATTATAGGAAATACTATTTTATTATTATTATAATTATAATATTTAAAGAATTATTTTAATTTTTGAGTGTCTAAGTTTATGACTGAGTGTAATATACAGCTTGCCCTGCCCGATATTGATATCGTCTAAGAGAAAGAGAGACTTCGTTCTACCTTTAGATTGTAGGTGAGTATAACTTTTTCAAAAAAATTTATATAAAAAAAAAATCATCTTTTAGACAATATAGTAAACTAAAGGTTCAAATCTCCTTACATTAGATTAAGTGTTTATATTTAGTGTTTGATAATATTTAGAATATAATTATCTTTAATAAGATAATATATATATATAGCAAAAAAAATATCATTTTTTATCTCACGAAAGATAGGTTTAATAGAATAAATTAATCTTACAAAATGAAGTAAATTAAAGTTTCAATTTTTACTAGAAAATGTATTCATATTTAGTACCCAGTAGCATTCTTTTTGCATTGACCTTGATAATTAGTTTCTGATCTATCTATAAGTTATTATTTTTCATACCTCAGATCAATTATCTCTCATTTGATAAGGTATTTAGCTAGTTAACTATCCCTGACAGGTAAGAAAGCCATGAGTGTAAAAATCTGAACTATATGGATTAAAATTTAGCTGAAAAGAAGTGTAAAAAACATCTATTATTCTTTTATTGAACCCATCCAAAGTGAATTGAACAATTAATCCAAATAAGAAGTAGAGAGTAGGAGTGAAGGAAAACCAAATCCAAATTCTGATAACAACTTGCTGAAATTGGTCATTATCACACTTACATATTTTAATTTTCTTTTACTTTATAATTTATATCTGTGAGTATATTTTGTAATGAAGTCAAGACCTGGGAAATAAAATTAGATTAAATGTAATTATGGTCAAATTGAATTAGTTTGAAATTGATGATTTTTATATATACAGTACTTATCAAGTGATATTGGTACTTATCCTCTGTAAGAAGAAAAAGGAAAAAAAATCACTCTTATTAATTGTAAATTGATTATCAAGATCAAGATATCAGTGACAAAACCCAATGAAGATATAATTAACTAAAGAGTCGTATTCATAATAAAAATAATTTAGAAAATAGTGCCATTCTTTACCTGAAAATATCATCTTAAAATTAATATTAATAAGCCTATTGATGTGTAATCTTCTGTATGTGGTTTTCTAAATCTTATAATCCGCCCCAACTCTATCTAACTCACATGAATTTTTTCTCTTTTGATGTTAATCAAATTACTCTTACTTGATTTAATTAGTAAATTGTAAATCAGTTAAGTTCTTAAAATCTGGCAAATTCAATTTGACTGAGTTTGTTTCTCTCCGTTAACACACTATTATTAATACACACACACACACTTCATTTTCATTAAAGTATACCAAGTCAATCATCGCGCAATTAATATAAAGAGAGAAGTGACAAATAAATATATTGATCGAGTTCAAATTAGATGACATCCTCCAATATAATTCACTCTCAACACTCCTGCATGCTTGAAGTCAAACTTGAGAAATCCAAAGCCAAGAATTTAAAATAGGACAGAAAACAAAAGCAAACACTTTCTCATCATTATTATTTTTTTCTTCCATGGTGAAGGAGATTAAACACTCCTCATTATGAGAAACACAGATCTGGACAGATGCTCTAAAATACTTGTGAGAAGTAAAGTTATCTAGAGAAACACTTTCCCATCCCTCCATATATATAAAAGTACTTTAGAGAATCCGATCTTCATCACACAGCAAACCACAACAACGTATGATAGTAAATATATATTCTCTCCTGTCTTAAATATAAGAACTCAGATTCTAGGAGTATTATAAAGAGCTTAGTTAGTAGTCCGGATGAGCCAAAAGGTAAGCTTCAACAGCCTTGAAGAGGCCTTGACCCTGGGCTTTTGCATTGGTGAGCACCTCGTCACTGGGAGGAGCATCTGTTTTGGTGTAGTAAGTGACAGTGACTTTCCAAACGGATCCTCCATTAGCTCCTTCCTGTGATTTCAGATCAAATGTCATCTTCTCCACTCCCTCTGGTAAGGCACTCCCTTCTTCTACGTTGTACTTGTATGCATAGTTTTCATCGTCCTTTGCTTCCACTTTTTGCACCACATACTTTGTTTCCCCACCTGCTAACACACGTACACTCTTTAATTTAGTTAGCTTCTTCTCACTTCAAACAAAGATTATAATAAAGGATAATTAGACTCAAGTCCTTATAGTTTTTTGCTAATTTTTAATTGTATTCCTGTAGCTTTTCTTATCAAGTCTTTATAGTTTTACAAATTTTTCATGAAGTCCTTGAAGTTTATGGTGACCGACGAAAAGACAAAAAAAAAAGGGCAGGAATCTAATTAAAAATATGTGAAACTATAAATACTTGATAAAAAAACCATATGAACTTGATTAAAAAAGTGTGAAACTATAAGGACTTGATAAAACAAATGTATAGACCTGGTTAGAAATAAGATGAAATTAAGATTAATTATGTGTTATAAGAAGGTATAAAAGTGACCTTCAAGGTAAGTGATCTTCTTGGTGGTGCCAGGTCCTCCATTGCCTTGAAGGATTTCAATGGATGGCAGAACAGCTTCCATGATCTTTGGGACGAGGTTGTCGAAATCTAAGACGAGAGCTTTGTAAAGTCGAGAAGGAGCCACGCTTGAAGCGTTCTCCTCATGGTAAGTGAAAACTCCCATGATGATGGTATAATAACAGACAATAATTAAGAACAAAACACGGAGAAGATTAAGGTTATTGTATGGGTGTGGTTTGAGAGGCTAGAGAATGCTTGTATTTATAGGCAATATGGAATATCAGTGTAAGTGACTCATTTGTGAAGCTAACATTTGTTTAATTCAGGTTCGTCGGTGAGTTTATAGTTTTCACTTTTCAAATCTTTCGTTTTGAATTCTGTGATGATTTGTGTTATTTAATTTTTGTTTCCAGCGTCAGTCAAACAAGGCGACTGGGAACCGTTCAAATGAAGCAACCCTCTTAGAAAAATGGCGTTTTAGAATATTGTCAAGCAGCAAAATATAATGAATAAAACACAAAAATGACGTAATAATTAATTAGAAATTTGATTAATAAAAAAAATAGAAATTTGCTGAGAATTTCCTTTCGTAGCATGACGCTAATGCTCTGAGAGAAGGGCCGTGAAGTTTTGCAGTGCTTGCTTCTTTTTTTTTTTTCCGACAAAAATATTTAACCATGCCGCTTGTTTATATAATTGGAAAAAATAGAGTTAGATAAAGAGAAAAATCCCACAAAACTACTATTGGAATTTTAAAATTTTAAATCAAGAATAACTATAATAAGATGTTATTATTTACTTATTAAGTATAGTCCTTAGATATTAAAGTATAGAAAACAAAATCGATTAAAAAATTTTTAAATTCAAATGATATTTTTGTGAGATTTTTTTAAAAGAGATGCTTATGTTTTTTTTGAGAAATTTAGAAAACATGTTTTGTTTTGGGAAAAAAACATATATAACTTTCTCTTGACCCTTTCTTTTCTGCATTTTTCTTGCTATTGAAACTGAAAAAATATTTTTATTCAGTTTTCTTTCGCATACAAATAATTATAGAGTAAATAATTTGAATTTCGGACACAGTAAGACGCAAGATTTAATGAATAGAGTAAATATAAAAAAATAAAAGTTAATATAATATTTGATCATTATAATTTTAAATAATATGTTTTGGTTATTTAAAGTGTAAAATAATCTAGGTTGTTATTAAAATATAAATACTAATATTTTAAACAAAAAAAAATTAAGGAATAAAAGTAAATTATAAATATTAATCTCTAAAACACTGTTTACAAGTCAGACTCAATATTTTGTCGCCCATGCCATACGTATGCAACAAGTAAACGAAATTAGAGACAGAGACATGATATGTTATGAAAATTAAGTAAACTCGATGGTGGGCCCACGCCTTGCATAAAGTTTGAGGACACCCATAATCTATTAATGTATGTTTTATAAATAATATGTTTTTTTACTAAATTTTATATTATTTATAGTGGTACGTATATTAATTAGGATAACAAGTAAATGTATGGGTAATAGTGTGGAAAAGCGATAAATAAATTCTTAGAGAAATTTATTTAGATGCCCTTCCAGAAAATGAATTTAAAAAAAAATGTAAAAAATTAATGTTCTTATACATAAGTCGTCGGGAGAATTGCAACAAAAGGCCCCTTTCTTTAATTACAAAATCAAGGACGCATGTTGAAATGATCAATCCCCAAACATAGATGTTTTCTCTGTGCAATTTTCAATTGAAATTGAGCCCTCAATCTGCTTTTCTTGTTTGGACAACCATCCCCAGAATGGATGAGAAAGTCCCCACGGTTCTATAGTTACAAATAATTGAATAAACAAGCATATTAATTACACCCAAAATATTTAAACCATGTTAATTAGGCTAAAACATAGGGGATAGCTTTATTTACTTAATTATTTAATTACTCATACGTTTCTTTTTATTTATCGAGAAATTAACTTGTTTAAAATAAACATATCAATTTTTACCATTAATGACGTAAATATCCTTGTTTAAAGTTTAATGAATTTAATTATGAAAAGCATTTTCAAAAATTAATCTAAAACATTTGGGAAATAATAATACTTGCCAAGGGTTCTAGTTTCCCTTCCTACTTGGTCCCCACCACGTGACCCCATGGTTCGGTAACCTGTGGCTAAGCGTATGTTTGGTATAAAAGCAAAACAAAAAAACAAAATACTTTGAACCCACACTATAGATTAAGTCCAAAAATAATTTAGGTATAAAAATATATAAACACCTAGGAAATTGTTACAACTATTTATGACAATAAAATTATAGTTTCCCTCATTCAAATCATTATTTTCCAACGACTAATCTCTGAACTGATAATTTTACCTCTTAACTTTCGTCTCCTTTCCTTTTATCTCATTTTTTCATAATTTATATCAACTATCTAAATATTTATTTTTTTTAAAATCACTTTTTATACATAAACTATTTTCTAAAATCACTTTTATAGTCAATTTTTTTCAAAATAATTTATAGGCGGCGCCGGTACCTGACGCTCTAGCGCTATTTTCGTAACTTTCACTTTCAGCTACTTGCTATTATGATAGATTCGGACTACCCCATGAAGTATCAAATTGCATTTCCTTCTATTGATCAAGACACCCACTTGCTATTATTTATCTACCGTGGCCTTTTGAAGATTTTCTCAAATGAAAACTCACAACTACCACCAGAAAAGGACTACCCATTTAAGGCATATTTAAGCAAAGGCTCCCCTAATTTAAGCGCCCATGGCCGTCACACATAAATTTTATTCCCATTCGCTAAGTGGAACTAGCATAGCCATAGAACACCACCGGAATTATAAAGGTTCTTTCCATCTTTGTTTTGCAAACATAACTATAGATAGTAGATACATACACTTCCTTGGGATCTAGCTACGATCCCTCCGTAACAATTCTGAATCAACTCCTTCCTCGTCTGGTTTATAGAGATCCTGCTCCTACCCCATAATGGCTTTACCGGCTGCAATTTCAATCATAATTCGTCGTTCAGAATGGTAGACATCAACAACCCCTGCACGAACTCAAACCTCCGAGTTTTCTCTTGTATATCCTTGTCCGACAGCTCCAACTGTTGGGGCTTTCTGTAACCATACACTATTGTCAGACTATAATAGCTTGCAAGTTCTGGAAAAGTTGTGAATGTAGTAGAAAAAGAAACACCAATTCCGCAGCATGAAAATAATCATAAAGCCCGAATGACCATTCCAAGTTTCTGTGAAACCAACGAGTCACAGGTTGATCATTTTACAGATAAGCCATAGCAGCATGACAAAATTTTCGTTTTTAAACCACACACACGTACAAAAACCAAAGCCTCACTCCTACAATACATAATTACCTTCCATCATTTACTTTGGCAACATAAAATTGCAACAAATTTAAATCCCATAAACGTTGTAACATCTTCCCATGCAACATCTTAACATACCAAACAATTATGCAACTAAAAGTACAAAATTTCTTTTCATTTCTCAAAGCAAAAGCATAATTAAGCAACGATCCTCACCTTTCCAAGAAATCATTTTTTGAGCTTTCCTTCACTAGGGTAGTTTCAACTGATGGACAAGGTTGTGAACTAACAGACTCGTCAGCAGCAACAGGGCTATAAATAAATGACGAAAGCAGAGGATCAGGCTCTGAATTGGAGGAGGCTACATATGAAGAACCTCCAAGGAGAGATTGCAAGGTTCCTTCTCGCAATTCTCGTCTCAATAGTGAAAGTGTTGAACTAGAGCCTCCTTTCCTATACCTCCTCTTGCGCTGCACGTAAGTTCTGGTTAAGGAACAACAATGAAGTCTGAAACAGTCCTAGAAACTTAGGCAGTAATCCAATACATTAACCCACAGGATGAAATATCTGTTGATGTGATGCGACTAAAAAAAATTTGAACTTTTAGCCAGAAGCTCTGAGATGCTCTCTATACGTATTTTAGATTCAGTGACAACAAAAAACATTATATCTCAGGGCTTTACTAGGGAAGCGAAGATAATGTAAATAATGATATTTCCATTATCTAAAAGCTTAAGCCAAACACAAATTCATAGTACATGACCCCCCTCTCCTGGCGCCAAAAGAAAAAAATTCATATATGAATCCAATTTTTAAATTTTATTGTTGTTCAACAATTTCAAATACCTACTTAAAATTTTCCAATAACTTGAGAAGCAGAAAACCTTTGTCCAGAATAGATCCTCTTTTTTCTTCAAATATGTTGGGAAAGGCATATGAATATACTATTGCATGCATGAGGAGCATGGATTAGTTCATGTAAGGAAAAGATGACATAAACAAAACATCAAACACAGCCAACTTGCAATAAGGATATCTTTAAAAAATTCCCATGCTGCATGGTAATATGGCCAACAAGATCCATTCCAACCCTTTTCCCGCAAACTGGACATACCTGAACATAGGCAATACCAAATATGAGATCATGGTTTGCAGATGAATTACAGGCAAAGGCCATACATAACACTTCAAATGATATGTTGTACAAAGAAAAGAACGAAAAAACTTCATCCTACTTAAATAGAAGTACAAAACATTCCATGAAACAAATTCCCATATCTTCTACCAAGTTGATTCCAGCCACTCTCTCCTCTAGATAGCATACTCACTAAAACCACATGAACCACTTAAAACTCATTGCTATTCAATAAAAGTCAGATAGTCATTCCAAAACTTTACTTCTTTTATTGAACGTTATAAAGAGATTTTCACAAATCACTAGCATCCGGAATGCATAATTTTAGTAGCAAGATATTTTTCCTTTCCTAGCACATACATGACTGCAGTAGCATTTTTATTCGACAATAGCATACATAACTACGGTAAAACACAAATAAAAGTGCTAAAAGAGAAAGAAGGGAACTATAGATTGACGCAAACTGGAATTCGCCACAAACACTTCTGATGATCAATTAGAAGTGATAACCAATTCACCAAAAAAAACGTCGAAGATAAAAACAAAATTGCACATTGCGGTTTTAAAACGGGAAAAAACGGGCGAGTGCTTAATCAGGATGCTCAAAATTGAAGGTAAAACCAAATATAAACAGATACCCCATTCTTAGCTTCCACGGGATGCTCCTCATCAATGTGACAGCAAAGCCCAACTACGTCGTAATCCTCGGCACAGAAAGGACAGAGGAACTCCGCCCGCAAATCATCGTCTCCCTCCATATCTTCATACCCGCCAAGGTACAGATCTGCCCACAAACCCATCCAACACGTTCAATAAATCCAGACAACCATAATTCCCTCAAAGTTTCCCGCAATTTTCTCGGACAACAAACAACCGAAAATTTCCAGGAAACAAAGGAAAATAAAGAAAAAAGAAAACAAACCAGATCGAGATTGATAGCGGCGTGAGGAAGTAGAGAGACGAGCAGAAATCCAGGAATCGGAGTCCATTATAACAGAATTCGATCGGTAAGGGAAGAGCTGGAAATGATCCTTGTGGGATGCGACAGGGCCAGTTGGGGTAAGTTGGATAGAGAACTTAGGGAGATTGAAGAGAGTGTGAACGATAAAACCCTAAGGAAGTAAAAAAGCAGAGGAGGAAGGAGGTAACCGGAAATTTACTACAGGAAGATGGAGAGATACCGTCAACCGACCTTCTGGTCGAGGCGGCATCAATGTCCTCTCTTTTTATCAACACGCAGCTTCCGTCAAATACCCACGTTTTCTCTCTCAAATTACCAACATGCCCTTAGCCACCTTTTTTTCCTCAGAGCCATTGGAAACTTCCCGCGAGAGAGTTGTCTTCCCTTTTAATATTTATTTAAATAAAATAACAGACAAACCGAACGAGAGGCTCTCGTAGCTCAGTTGGTTAGAGCACCCGTTTAGTAAGCGGGAGGTCTTGAGTTCGACTCTCAACGAGAGCATTTTTGTTCAGGCAAAAAATTTTCAAGCTCTTCTTGTTTTTACGACTTCTTAACTCCGAGGGCGCAGTAGCCTGAATTTTAGAACTGATAGGTTCCATGTAAATTTTTGAGAAACCCTTTGTTATGTTATGTAAAAGAAGAAAACATGAATAGAGGTTGCATTGAACAGGCAATACGCTTCTTAACTGAAATCCTCATCATGAAGATTCATTTTCTCAAGCCTCAACAGAGACTTCTTCCTCGTAAGCAATAAAAGTTGTCTATTCATCTCATGAACATCAGAGTATGCTATGCTTGTGAATTTGCATGTGTTGAATACAAAAATTCTTTAATTGCCTTACCATTGAAATAGTATCGCATGTTGACGCAAAAGCTCAGTATGAAAAACATCAGAAAGAAAATTAAAGTTTTGGAAAACACCACCACAAGAAGTCCTTGCTTTTCTTCAAGAGGATCTTGCTGCTGCAGTTTTTTCGTATTTTGGAACACCTAGATGGATACATGTTCAGTAGTGTTTGAGGTTTTTTGTATTTTCTTTGTATCACCGAAAGACAAAAACAATTCTTGGCTTGCAATACTTGGTTTCCCGCATCAAACAGTAACTCCTCTGGTTCTACATTCAGCTCCAAATTCTAATCTGCTGTATATGTTGTAAGGCATATGTGCTGCAAAGACCTCCACAATAGTAGGACTGATCAGCGATCTCGAATTGTGGTACATTACAAGTTAAAAAGCACTTGAGAGGGAACAAACCATATATTGCCATCAACCCCAACATTAACCATTGGCCTTGGACTCGGCTATGACAAAAATGGTGAAAGCGAATACGGACAACGTATATTACTCCTCCGCATTCCTTATAAGCCTTAATTAAAAAATTAATTTTGGTTCTAATTATAAAATATTTTTTTATAAATTATTCTTATTGATATTCTTTAAATAATAATAGTAGGAGAGAAAAAGGGAGAAAGGGAATTAAAAGAAATAATTATAATATTTTAAAAAATATATATATTTATTAATTAATTTAATTAATTTTTTAAGATAATTAAATTAGTTAAATTAGTATTAAACATACTAAATTAACAAAACCGAAAAACAAAACAAACTGAATAAGGGCAGAGAGCACCACTGAAATCGTCAATTTAGGCTGTCTAAAATGCGGCAGGTGCGTTTATCAGAACAGAAAGGAAAAGTGTTGTAGTTTTATGAACCAGAGGAAGAACCGCAAAAGGTAACCATAGAAATTGGGAAAAAGAGAGAATCTAGTCAGCAATTTGGTCAAAAGAAGAAGGGGGGGGGGGGGGAATGCGTTAATTGAGTTAAACAGTGTTGAAGGCCGTCGCTTAAATATTGTGGGTGACTATGGTTGAAACCTATTGGTTTCTTTCAAACTATGAAAGGCCTAGTGAGAAAAGGGTTGTATGGATTGGACTTATCAAACAACACCAGTCCATTGTATTCGGTGCATGGTGCAATATAAGGGTGAGTAATAGGTAGGTTGAGTTGGTCTGATGGTCAGCCCGTGTCCAGTCTATTTATTTTTTTATGGGCACAGGCTAGCCTGTGCCTCAGCCCGTTTAAGCCCGTATTAAACGGGTTGGGCTGAACCCGTTTGGGTTCTAATGGGCATGGGCAGCCCATTTATAAAAAAAATATTTTTTTATTTAAACCCATTTAAAATTTTAATAACAATGAAAATAAACAACAATATTATACACATGATATGATTGTTCATCATAAAATTAGAAAATAAAATATCATAATAATAACTACAAATTTATAACCACACAGTCTACAATGCTTATATAATATAATCATTTATAATCTTAATTATTCAATTGGATTATGATTATATATAATCTACATTATATTTACTTGTGATAGTTGTAGATATAATTACCCATACCTCTACAAAATAAATTTAAAAAAGTATATTAGTATGTAATAAAAATAAATTTAAATAAATATAATATAATAATTAATAAAAAATATATATGGGCGGGCTGCGGGCTGCCCAATGGTCAGCCCGTAGCCCGCTCATATAATTTACTGTTTGAGCCCGCCCATTACGGGCCTATTTTGGGCGGGTTTAAACGGGCTCAAATAGTACCAAGTTATGGGTGGGCCTACAGGCTTTGTGCTAATTGCTCACCCCTAGTGCAACATATCTTAAAACCAATAGAAAGGAGCACCGCATCTGAAAAGAGCCTACTTATTTATTATTTTTTTTTTGCTATAAAAATATTTAATCAAGTTAGATCGAGGACTCACTAATACTAAAACATGCTTGTAAACTAAAAAAAATATTTATAAATATATTTATAAATTATTTATTAACTATATTTAGATTTATTTAGTTATAGTAGATAAATTTTTTAATAGAATTTTTTTATATATATTAAAATTTATTATTTAAAATAATTTTAGTAGTTGTAATCGGTTTTAAAACAAGTCACGGGAATGTGCTGAAACAAAAGGTTAGTGAGGGAGGGCACGTAGGGCATTATCAAGTGCATGCACAATGGGGATAATGATAAGAGGCCATTAACAGAGAGATGCATAGGCCTTTGACTTTTTCTCTCAATCATTGTGTACTTGTTCAGACGCCATGATTGAATTAGACCACTCACAATCCCACTGGGCTCACTTACTCTTCGTAATATAAACCACTTCCTAAGAATTAAAAAACAAAAATATTTTTTAAAAATTAATAACTTTATAATTTTATCTCTATTTAATATATTATATACTCTATAAGAACAATATCTATCCACTAATAAATAAAAGATAAAATTATATATTTATATGAAAAACTTAATAATATAATGTATAGATAAGATAAAAAAATTATCTATTTATCTTATAAATAGGATTAAAAGTGTAGAGTGTAGATACATTTATAGTTAGCCTACACCATAAAAACTCAATACAAACAAATTTCCAAACTAGAAGAGCTAAAAATATCAACAAAAAGTAAAGTAATATACATTACAAGAAATTTGGTTTTTAGCGACGACTTTTCAGCGGCGACAAAAACAGTTGCCGCTGAAAATGACTTTTTAGTGGCAACAATTGTTGTGGCCACTAAAAGTTAGACTTTTAGCGGCGACTTTTGTTGTCGCCGCTGAAAGTTATACATTCAACGGCGACATAATTTTGTCGCCGCTGAAAGTTTGACTTTCCGCGGTGACTTTAATTGTCGCCGCCGAAGGTGGGAAATGAAAAATTTTTACTCCACTTTTCTGCGGCGATAATAGTATCCGTAAAAGAAGACTTTCAGCGGCAACTAAATTGTCGCCACTGAAAGTCCTTCAAGCGGCGACATTTTATTGTCGCCGCTAAAGCCCAATTTATTTACCCTGTCAAAGCGCAGTCAACTTCACTTCACTTTCATCGTCTTTTGTATTTCTGTGCCCTAGCAGAGCGTCAGCGTCCGTATGCATGAGCTCACAGTGGTGGTGCACTCCTGCGTCGAGGTTGGGTTCACTGCTCCTCTATTCCGTTTAGTGGTTTCTGTGCCGTAGCAGAGCATCGGCGTCCTTCATCGCGAGCGCACGGCGGTGGTTTGGTGCTCTGATTGTCGGCGTCCCTCACCTCGCTAGTCGCTGCCGCGTCATCTGGTGGTTTGGTGCTCTGATCGTCGGCTTCTCACCCCGTCTCAGAGTCGCAATTGTATCTCATGGAAGTCACCGTGTGCCGTCGCCTTGTCTGCTGAAATTAACGCGGTGAAGAGTACATTTCAAAGAACACAAAGATGCCGTGAAGGTTTCAAATCATCCTCTACTCTCTTATTTTTGTTTGAATTGTAAATGCTAAATGGAAAGAAATTATCATGCCTGTCGCTGCTGGGAAATAGCTCGCTGCTCTGTAATGTTTGTGTTTGAATGCTAAATGTCTAATTGGAACAAATTATCATGCTTCTCGCTACTGTATAATAGTTCTATTTTTACTCACCCAGAAAAAGCGAGACAAAGAAAGAGCTGTGGAGGAAGGACCAGAAGCACAGGAGATCGAACACTTGCGTATTGGTTCCTATCTGGTTCCTTCAGGTACTGGTTCCTCTCTCCCTCCAATCTTCTACACCTACGTGCTTCTTCTCAGCGGAGCTTTGTTGCAATTTTCAGGTGTGTTTTGATCAAATGAAAATTTATTGCAACCGAACAGAGTAGCTTATTGGATGTGGCTGATTTGATTATTTTTGTTTCTCTACCTATTGCCTTTGTTTCGTCCAACTGAGAAGTTGCTTAATTTTCTTCCACCTTTCGGTGAACCCCATACTTGCTAGTTTTCTTTATCATTTGTGATTAGTGATATCTTAAGATGACTGATGACAGGCATGCGTCCATTATTAGTGATGAAGTATTTGAGATATATAGAGAGAGCTCAGAACAATGAGTGCGAAAGGGAAGAAATTAGGCTCAATAACTTCTCAAGCGTGTAAAAGCTATTTATGGATATTAGACTATGTATCCACTTGCATAGTGAAGCTTAAATGATTTTGTTTGTTGACCATTATTGTTGACTTTGGTTTCTGAATTATTGGTTGGTGTGGCTTTAATGTTGGATTTAGCTTTGTATTTTTAGTTTCGTTTTAGCTAGTATAACAATTGTATAATTAAGTACTTTAAAAGTTATCTACTTAGATGCATGTTAATTTATGCTTATTACAAGAGTATAAAAAGTAACTAAAATAAGCTTGTTTTAATATTTCCTTAAGTCTAATATGACTGGATTTCATAGATATTGTGTATGTGAGAAGGACAAAGATGGTAGCATCTCTTAGATTTAGTGATATACTATTTAGAAAGCTCCTAATACTATTTATCATTTTAATATATATACTATTTATATACTGATATGCTTGTTGGCTTTTATTGTTGTATGTTTAGGGAATACAAATGGATAAAAGCTGGTTACATATTAGAGACAGAGGCAACCTATCATATATTAGAGGAGTAGATGGTTTTCTAGATTGGGCATTTAGTCAACCTGGCGTGGTAAATCAAATACGTTGCCCTTGTAAAAGATGCATGAATGTTATATTTAAAGTGAGAAGAGATGTTAGGACAGACTTATTGAGTAAGGGT
The DNA here is from genome assembly GCA_037074615.1 of Leucaena leucocephala. NCBI lineage: Eukaryota > Viridiplantae > Streptophyta > Magnoliopsida > Fabales > Fabaceae > Leucaena > Leucaena leucocephala. Next base: position 4,506,126 of record CM073535.1, on the reverse strand, counting down.
TTCTGGAATAGTTATACGGTGTGGGAGTTGCATGGGGAAATTAGAAGATTTCAGACAGATTGTAGAACTTCCAGTAACGACGCAGAAAGTGCTACTGATAATGAAAATTTTGCAAGGATGGTATGCGATGCATATGGAGTTCCATGTGTCAATTATACAAATACTAGTGACTGTGAGAGTGAAGAGCCTAATCTGCAGGCTAAAAGGTTCTTTGACTTGTTAAAAGATGCTAAAACTGAACTTTATCCAGGTTGTGTCAAGATGTCCAAACTTTCTTTCATTGTTAAGTTGCTTCAAGTGAAATGTCTTAACCATTGGAGTAATAAATCTATGGATGTGTTGTTGGGCTTATTGAAAGAAGTTCTCCCAGAGGGGGCTTTAGTGCCAAACTCATTCTATGAAGCTAAGAAGATAATTCGTGATCTGGGTTTAGATTACCATAAAATTGATGCTTGTGAGAACGATTGCATATTGTATTGGGGGGAGCACATAAATGCAGAATCATGTCCTAAGTGTAATATGCCTAGATGGAATTTAAACAAACAGAAAGGGAAGAAGGTTCCACATAAAGTCTTGAGGCATTTTCCCATAACACCAAGGCTACAAAGACTGTATATGTCAAGAGATACAGCTAAAGAAATGAGGTGGCACAAGGAGAAAAACTCAAATGACGAGGTAATGAGGCATCCAGCTGATTCTGTAGCTTGGAAACACTTTGACAACCAGTACCCTAACTTCTCTGCTGATCCAAGAAGTGTTCGACTAGGTTTAGCAAGTGATGGGTTTCAACCTTTCGGGAATATGAGTGCCAATCATAGTATCTGGCCTGTTGTCTTAGTGCCATATAACTTGCCACCATGGCTTTGTATGAAAAGCCCATACTTTATGATGACACTTTTTATTCCTGGTCCAAAGTGTCCAGGTGATGAAATAGATGTTTATCTCCAACCTATGATTCAGGAGTTGAAGCAATTGTGGGAAGTAGGGGTACAAACGTATGATGCGTATTGTCAATCAAATTTTATCATGCATGCCACAATATTGTGGACTATAAATGATTTTCCCGCATATGGAAACCTTTCAGGGTGGTCAACTAAAGGTAAACTTGTGTGTCCATGCTGCCACAAAGACACGCATTATCTTTCGATAAGGAGCAAGTTGTCTTACATGGGGCATCGACGCTTTCTTCCACAAAATCACCCATGGCGTAAAAATAAGGTATCATTTGATGGTAAAGAAGAGCATATGGATCCACCAGTTGTATTGACTGGAGATGAAGTGCTTAAGCAACTTCAACACTTAGGTGATGTGACATTTGGCAAGGGTACAAAATGAAAGCGTCATACACAGAATAATGCTTACAATTGGAGAAAAAGAAGTATTTTTTTCCAGTTGTCTTACTGGAAGTACTTGCTAATACGGCATAATCTTGATGTGATGCATATAGAAAGAAATGTTTCTCATAACATTGTGTGCACGGTGATGGATTTGGTTGGAAAGACGAAGGACACAGTTAAAAGTAGGTACAACTTGATGGACTTAGGTATTAGGAGTGATATGCACCCAATTGAAGAAGGTAATAATGTTTATATTCCTCTTGCTCCTTACACATTGTCTCCTGAGAACAAACAATCCTTTTTAAAATTCTTAGCTAACTTAAGAGTGCCTGATACTTTTTCATCTAATATTTCAAGATGTGTCAACATTCAGGAGCGAAAATTGTTTGGTTTGAAGTGTCATGATCACCATGTGTTATTGCAAGAGATCTTTCCAATTGCAATACGTGGGTTATTACCTTCTAAGGTGTGTGAACCAATTATAGAGTTGGGAAGATTTTTCAAAAATCTTTGTTCGAAGTCTTTGTCTTGTGAAGTACTTGACAAACTCCAAAGTCAGATAACATTGACATTATGCAAGTTGGAGACGATCTTCCCACCTGCTTTCTTTGATGTGATAGTTCACTTGCCAATACACTTGGCAAGGGAGGCAAAAGTTGGTGGACTAGTTCAATATCGTTGGATGTATCCAATAGAAAGGTAACATTCGTCAATTGCATTGTATATTTATAATTCATATTTATGGAATGTTAATTAGTGATAATGCATTAGGTATTTGCGGATACTCAAATTGTATGTTCGTAATAAAGCTCGGCCTGAAGGATCAATTACAGAAGGATACTTGGCAGATGAAAGTCTCACGTTCTGTTCAAGATATTTGAAAGATTTTCCTACAAAGTTTAATGTGCCACGTAGGAATGATGACACCAATGATGATATGAACCCTGACTTTACAATATTTAAGATAAATGGTCAAGCTAGGGGGCATTGTCAATCAATTTCTCTTCCCTATGAAGAATATTGTCAAGCAAGAATGTATGTGCTACAAAATTGTGAACAAGTTTGGCCATTTATGGAGTAAGTTGCCTGACTAGAGCAAAAATGTACTTGTCATATTGCATTTTTATCTTACTGCTATCATATATTGTAGGGAATATGCAACAGAGCTTGAAGCACATGGATCAAGGAGTGAGCAAAGCCAATATGAGTTTCCTCAATGATTTCATTCACGAGTAAGATATAACATTTTGAGCCTTTGTATTTCTAGCAATTACATTTATATAAAATATCTAACATATGACTTTTGTCCTAAAAGGTGACAGCATTGTCTATACAGAGCCATGTCAGTGATAAACTCAAAAGTTTATTAATTGGTCCATTGACGATGGTGAATCGCTATTCCATGTTCATAGGCAATGGATTTCGTTTTCACATAAAAGACCGTGCAACAGGGAAAAAAACCCAAAACAGTGGTATTCTAGCTAAGGATGATGACACTAATGCTGACAAAGAATATTATGGTGTGCTAGATCATATTTATGAGCTGTCTTACATAGGCAACAGAAAAGTATACTTGTTTAAGTGCCATTGGTGGGATGTGGCTCATTATGACAAAGGATATAAGGTTGATAAGTACGGGTTCATAAATATCAATACGCGATACTCATTACAAACAAATGAACCATTTATTCTAGCATCTCAAGCTGAGCAAGTTTTTTATGTGGATGACATTGTTGCACCTGGTTGGCTCGTTGTTGTCAAAACAAACCCACGCGATCTGTTTAATATACCAACTGACAATGCTATTGATGATAGTGGGGTTCATGATCTAATGGTTGATACAGAACCTTATCAACAGTTGGTGGTAGACTTAAATGTTTATCGTGCGAGTCCAACACAACTTGATGATATTATCATTGACTTATATGGAGAAGATGGACAAACGCAGGCCTTAGCTCAAGGAGAACCATCACAAATTCATCAAAATAATGCCATTAATACTGGATTTAGTGATGAAGAGGATTTTCTTGACGACTTTGATAGTGATACTGAAGTAGAAAGTGACACAAATATTGATGAAAGTGATAGTGCAACGGAAGATTCAAATGAATGAAATTAAGTGATATGGTACATTTTATCTACATTGACTATTATTTGATCCATTGTTTCTTTCTAAATAAAATGTATATTTTTGTAGGACATGTCAGGATTAAAGAGAGGTCGAGGTGGGAAAAGTCTTTCTGTTAGATCTAATGACAACACAAATAGCGGAGGTACATGCTCTACACCTCAATCAAGACCTCTTATTTCACCTCTATTACTGCAACAGTAACTTCAGGAAATGCCTGTCAACTCTCCTCCTACTCCCCATACTCAAAATAGTAGTGCAGGTAAGTTTGTTTCAACCTTTTAATAATCGATTTAATACTCAAAATATTGTTTAATTTACATCGCTTGTAACATTTAATTGTTCTAATTCAACTTCAATGATAGGCTCTTCTACTGCAATCAACAAGCGCAGAGGAGTTTACAAGTCTATTAATGTGAATTTAAAAACTGCACAAGGAACGAAGATTCGAGTCAAATTTTCAGATTCCATGTCAAGAGCAATTGGTCCAGAAGCAAGAGACTTTTCCAATTATTGTGGTTTAACTCTTAGAACCACAATCTCTTTCAGGGATAGTGGAGGTAGTTGGAAGAATATTTTTGAAAAATATGGTCAAGATATGATTTTAAAGATAAAGGTATTTATGTCAAATTTGTATACTTATTTTAGTTTATTTGTATTATTATATGAAGTGTTTATATTTATTTATTTCAGGATAAATTTGAACCTGCTGATGAAATTACTGAAGAAAAGTTTCATATAGCTATATCAATTATTTTACAAAATGCATTCAGAAATTGGAAGAACAATTTGCACTCTCACTACAAGAAATATGAGACTGATGAGGATAGGTTGGCTGATCCTCCTCAAACTATTAGTTTTTAAGATTGGGAGTGGTTATTAATATATTTTAAGTCTGACATATTTAAGGTATCTCACTATCCTTCTACATAAATTGTATTTTTTTTCGATTACTAAATTCTTATTAGTTACTACATTTTGTTGTAGAACAAAAGTATAAGGAACATGATCAATCGAGAAAAACAAATGACTAAACATACTTGTGGTCCTCGATCATTTGCAGAGATTGAGTACGCTACAGTAAGTTCAATATATTATCACTGTAATTTAAACTTTCAATCATTTTGTTTAAATCTAATTTTTTGTATTTTCTTGTATGTTATTATTTTGTAGAGAGATCCTACTACTGGACGACCTATTCCTCCTGACCAGCTGTGGGAGATAACGCATACTAGGAAGACATTAGACGGACAAGTAGTATGGGCTGACCCACACTCTGAACAGCTTCATGTACGCATTATTATTTAATATCTTATTTTGATTTACTTTTATTGTTAATCTAATAGTTTTATTTTTTTATTATAGAGTCGTATGCACGAACTTTCTCAACAACAAGACCAAGATTTAGAGAGTGATGCTCGAATGACGTCAGAGAAAATATTGACGATAGTTCTTGGTGAAAGGTCAGGGTATGTAAGAGAGAAAGGGTATGGAGCGAAACCTTCAAGAAAGAGAAATCGCCCTCAATCTACTAATAGTTCAGTTATGGAGAGTGTGCGTGCGCAACTGCAGGAAGAGTTTGAAAAAAAATTTCTAGAGGAGAGACAAAAAATGGAGGCTGAGCGTGCAGTAGAGCGTGCAAAGATGGAAGAAGAGCGTGAAAAGATACAACAAGAGCGTGTGCAATTCGAGCAAAGACTAATGGAACAAATGGAGCAAAGAATACAAGCTCAATTCGCTGCTTTAATGCAGAAGGGACAACCACATGCGGCTACTTCTAGTCATAGTATTGAACCTTCTATATAAAATTTATGTATAAATTAAACAATTTTATTTTAATTTTAAATGTCTTCATATTTTATAACATAATACAAATATTTATTAATATTATTAGATTAAAGTTCATTTACTTATTTATTATTATATTGTATTTTTTCGTACTACATAAATTATATAAAAAATAAAACAAAAAATATTATTTTTTACCTTTAGGCGGCGACATTTTTGTCGCCGCCCATTCCACTTTATGCGGCGACACCTTTGTCGCCGCAGAAAAACCTTTAGGATGTCGCCGCTAATTCCACTTTATGCGGCGACAAGGCGGCGACATTTTTGTCGCCGCTAATTCCACTTTAGGCGACGACATTAATTTATTGCCGCAAATATGTATAGGCGACAGTCTCATAGGCGGCGACTTACCGGCGATAAAATGTCGCCACTATATGGATTCAGCGGTGACTTTTAAACTTTTGTCGCCGCTAAAAATTATTTTTTTTGTAGTGATAATTGAGAAAAATGAGACTCATGTTGAATCTTGTGGACAGGAATATAAGTTATAAATATATTCTTGGAGCTGTAAAGGTTTAAGTATACTTAAAACACTTAATTAATTAACCATCAGGCATAATACAGATGTAACTTAGATATGTTATTTAAATATTTAATCAGAAATTCAATCCCTGACGATATGTATAGAAAATACCTGATAGTCAGTATTAAAATCCTTTCAAAAAATCTAAAAAAATTAACCAAAGTACATTTTGATACAAAAATTGCTGCTTCTTCACGAGGCCCTGGCGCTTATCTTCCCCTCCACCATTAGTAACTAATTCCTACTTCAATTATCCGTCTAATTTCTTCATTACTTATTGTCCATTGCTAAACAAACAAGAAAGTCCATTGCTCCACACAAAGCCCCATGAATATGATGAGAAGGGGTTTACTCGTGAAGGCTTCAACTGGGTTTTGCTCCATTAACCCCACCCCACCCCAAAACTTTGTCGCTCAAATTAAACCATTCTATTCCACCAATAATAACTTCCCCTTCCATTTCTTTAAAACTTAACTCTATAAAAGAAAACCCACCAAAATATCTTACTCCTATATTCTTTTTTATAGAGTTATTTTTTATCCTACATATGTATGAGACTCCAATCTATCTATCTATCTTTTTTATTTATCAATTTCCTCTAAATTAATTTAATTTATATAACTTATAAACTGATGTATCATTCAATATTATAAAGAGATCAAGTTATAATTATTGATATAATTAACTAATTTATCTACATTCTCTAATTAATGTAACATATCTAAGTTATTGGTTAAATAGATTTTATATTAAATATTAGAGAAGTATATTTATAAATATAGCCTATATATTTAAATTATATATTATGGTCCATAATATATAGCACTTTTAACATGTATCACATATATTAAGAAAATTTAATATTTTTTAAAATATTATGAAAATTTGACCCTCTTTTTTTTTTTTAGTTTTACCCTTGTGAACAACTAATATTTACATTAAGAGAGTTTTAGTTCAAATGGGACTCCGATCCACATCCCCTCTAACGGGTCATCCTTCCCTACAACCAAGGGTTAGGATAGGGTAAACAAAAAACAAATACTCGTAATTTTTCATGCATAAGTTCTCAACACGTACGCATCAACTAATATAGGGGTCGTGTAAAATGGAAAAGACATTTATTAAAACTCCTAAATCTCCTATATTTTAGAGACCAACAATAATTTATAAAAAAATGTAATGTTGTATTCATATTAAAAAGAAGAGGTAAAAGGAAACACTACACATGGGAGGGGCACCTAATTAAGAAACCTTAAATAATACCAACACTTGTATTCATATGGATGGTTTTTATACAAAAATGTATAGCCGCTATCGTGTGTATTTGTACAACGTATAGAGGAATCATTGCCCTACAAGACTTTATGTGGGCCACTCCTTCATTATTTTTCACGAGTGTACTTGTGTTGTTGTCCTACAAACACAGCACGTATATATATACATATATATATATAACCCATTATTGAATTATTTATGATCCTGAAGTAATTAACTTAATGCATGTGATAAACATCTACCTTAAAAAGTAGATAATTGGGTGAATTTTAATTTTAGGAGGAACATATGGTTATGGGAAATGCCATGTTAAGTTACCAAAGTTGAAGAATAATAACAATTTCCGTCGACAAGTTCCCCAAAGTGGATAATATGATTTAACCACGTGCATAAGCTCTTCATGCAGTAATTCAAACATCATTATCATTAGCCAATGATGGTTATCATTTATCTCCTACGTCTCGTGAAAAAATGCATGTAGTTGAAAAGGTTAAAAAAGACTGCAAAGAAAGGAAATAACGTGCAAACAAGGAAATTAAAATGTTTAGGCATTATCGGCAAAAAGAGAAACCTAGGATTGCTAGGTTTTGAGTGTATCTGCAAAATAGAACTCTCAAGTCTCAAGGCTACAGGTTGGCGTCGTTTAGGACCACAAGAGGAGGTACATCTGAGCGACTGAGTTATCTTGTCATTTAACCTCCTCCAAACACATATATCTAATGCGTGGAAAAATATTTTTGACCAGAAAAATAGAGTTGAATGCTTGGATGAGTAATGTGGGGCCAGTGTGACATGGAGGAAGCCTCCCACCCCACACGTAATAATTACTGGTTAATTTGTCAGCGATGAGTGTAACACATCAGAGTTGTGGGACCCCTCGCCACGTGGCACTCACGTTGCTACCCCTTTTGACCCTTTCCCAGGTAAATATTATTGTGTGTGTTTATATATTGCTTTACTTAATAATCGATATTGTTATTGATGATGATGGAACCAATTTTTAAAGAAATATCTTAATAATATAGGTATTTATATTTTTTTTAAAAAATATTAAAATAGGTCTTATATATATACATACATAGCTTGAAATGAATCACATTGTTTATTTTTTTCCTATGTTGTGTTAATAAAATTAAAAGAGTGAAAAATTATAAAGATACAATTGAAAGTTCCTTTTTGCTCATTCTTATTATTTAGAAAAACGATATTAAATTGTCTGATCATCATTTTATTTTTAAATATTTTCAGAGCGTAAGATTGTTTATATTATTAATAAAAAAATCTTGATACTATGAAGAAAATGCGAAAAATAATTATGGTAACCAGCTTAATCATATCATGTCATACAGTACTAAACAAGTCGAAATATTCACACACTATATAAATCATACTCATCACTCATCATATTACACGCCAAGCATGTTTCACATCTAGTTATATATATATGCATTTAATTATTAATAATGTTTAATGAAGAAATTTGACATTTCATCCTTTAGCTTTTCTTAATTAATTGGGCCTGAGGTACCTCTCGTATTCTCAATAGAATAGCTAAAATAAAAAATAAAATAAACTATTTAATTATAATTAATATGAAAAAACAATTAATTAATTTGAGTAAATTATAAACTATATAATATAAATTCTCTTAAAATTTATATTTTAAAATAATTAATTTCTTTATCTAACTTATTTGATCTATATGAATTATCAAATATTGAGGATCCAAAAATATATTATAAAATATATTATAATTTATTTCTATTCGTTTCCTTTCTTTTTTTCCAAATTACATGAAAGTAAACTAGGAAAATTATATAAAATTCTATGATTTCATTAAATAATTATTTCATTAACTTCTTGTTGATGAAATCTGTGAACGACTATTTCTTTTTAGAGACATCCATTGATCACGTTATTCATCTTGTTACATTTTCTTTCTCTTGATACTCCTCATACAAGTTAAAATGTCAAAGGAGTCTAACCTATAAGAAAAAAACGCATTTAATTTTGTTTATTGATACCAATGGGTTCACGTGGATGTTCTTAATACCACCTATTATGCTTAATATATAAATTAGTTAAATGATTAAATTTAATTTTAAATATAATAATTTAATTAATTTTATATATAATATTTATTATTTTTTTAAATTAATTTATCTATTTTATAAATTTATATATAGTCTAATGTTAGGAATTGATATTTTAATTTAGGATGATCATATCATATTTATTATAATTAATTATTTTATTTAATTTTTTAATCTATATAAATTAATTAATAATATCTTAGAAGGGATATACAGAATAAATTAGTGTTAATATATCTTAAAATAATATTTAATGTATGCTTTTTAACAATAGAGAAATTATGTTGCTCGTGTGTATGTCATTAAAGATAATAAAACACGTGCAATTTGGTATAAGGTGGACGCAGTGGGAGAGAGTAAGATTCAATTTGTGTGCGGTGCTGGCTAAGTAAGTTGGTGGTGCTCAAATTTGCAAGAAAGATGATATTGGTCAACCAAATTGCTTTGGAGAGAAAAGGGATTGCAATAACGTGGGAAATATATCATATATAACGTGAATTATCAGGAATTAATTGCTTACTTAGCCTTAGCTCGATGATAATCAATATACTATAATAATTATGTGGATATTAATAAAATAATGCATGAATATATAGTAGGGTAAAGTGTGGATATTTTTGACAAAAAGTGAAATCACAGGAGTTGTCAAATCGAGTGATAACGTTGGATTTGTAACGTTGTAAGCTGTGCATGCCAAATAATGACTACTTAGGGGTTCATTATTGAGTCTAATCATGAACTGGCTGTCACCACCATTTTCTCTTATTCCCCACATTGACCCCCAACTTCCACTTATATTCGTATCTGTTTTCAAAAATCAAACCAAAATTTTAAAAGTTTTTTCACCTAAATTTTAATTTTAAAAGAATTTAAAATAAATAATTATATTTATTTAAAAAAAATAGGTTACATTATATTTTTGGATAAGTTACTTAAATTAGTTTACATAACAATAAAATAACTTATGAAGAATCTAATTGCTATTTTATTTTTATATTTTCTTATGCTTTTATTTTTCTCTTATATCTCTTCTCTACCCCTCTCATATCTCTTTTCTCTTATCTACCCTCTCTCATTTATCATATTTCTTCTCTCTTATCTTTTTTTTCCCCCATTTTTTTTTCTATTTTCAATAAAATCATACACTTTCTAGTAATTTTTTAATTATAATTTTTTTCAATAATAAATATTCAAACACTCCTTTATTTTAAATTATTTTTTCTATAAACTCTTCTATAAAAATCTTTTCCTAAAAATTGTCTTAACAATATTTTTTTATAAACTATTTTTTTAAAATTATTATCCAACATAGACTTACTTCATTTACTTTGTTCCACCCATCATTTTAACACCAATTAATCTTAATTTAAAAGAATTTGTAATTACTGAAGGAAACATGTCATGTGCAAATCAAAAAAGTACTACTGAGATTGAACTCGACAGGGTCAATGTAGTTGCTGAATACTGCATGCTTCAAAGAATAGAAAAAGTCTACTATTTTAGCATTTCATCTGATTTTAAATTTAGCAATTAAGTTATTTTAATTCATGTTATCTTTTAAATTTATTTTTTTCAAACTAACATTATTTATTGATTATATATATTAACATGATATTAATTTAAAAGGATATTTAAAAAAATAAACATATTTTTTAATATAAATAATTAATTTAACTAATTATTTCCATATTTATAAATTAATTATCAATATCTTATATTTAATAATATAGGAAGGAGTATAATTATCTCAGTTTTGTTTGTACAAATCTCTAAAATTAGTACAAATAAAATTTAATTCAAGAGACGTGGTAGGAGATGAGAATTATAATATATATATATATATATATATATATATGTCTCATTATTTTGTCTTCATTTCTTTTAATTTTGAATCTATGCCTTCATAAGCTGACAAGATTAGATCTAATTACTCAATTGGAAAAAATGATGAGCTAATCAATATATATATAGTTATAATTCAATTCACATTGAATTTGGTTTATATTATGCTATTAATATATTTATGAATGATCAATTATCAATATATTAAATTTCTTTCATGCTTGCAATAAATTTTACAGTATATTACATTGATTAATTATTGTGCAAACTTTTCTGATCAATTATTGTGCAAGTTGAACTATATATTATTTTAATACGATCAATTATCAATATCACTATGTCTATAAGAATTACATGAAATTCCATTATTTATACTTTGTCTATGGTTTATCTTAAGTCTTGTGTGTAAGTATATATGGAAATTATAATTTTCTACAAATTTTGAAACTTTCTCAAAAACAATCTTAATTAATTATTTAAGTATAAGAAAAACCATTAAAAATTTTGAAAGGAGATTGGAGCTGCGGCCCTTTGTACCGTCGCAGAGAGAAAATAAATAAATTTGCACTATATCTATAAAAAAAAAAAAAAAAGAGGAAGTGGATAACTGTGATACCTGAAACTGAATTAAGGTTGGAGTTAGATTTAGATGCCAAAATCAAATGAGCTGGATACACTCTTTCAGGGGAAGAAGGAGCGACCCAACTTTGAGTATTATATCCAGTGACAGCACTCGAGCATTAAAAAATTAGTCCCACTAATTTATTTCATTAATATTATTATAATCCTCTCTCCCCAGAAACGCGGCCTCCCCAGATACATGCCAAGTTTCTAAGCATTTCAAAGTTCTAAGCTTTACACATCCTGAACAACTCATTTTTTCTCTATTCTAATAATTCTCTCCGTTTTTTTTGATCTAGCCCCATTTCTCACTTCTTCTAGGATTCCTGCGGCCTCCAGTTAGCTTTGCTTCGAATTTTGAATCAGCTTTCTGCTTCATGTTTTATTCTCTGTGATTCTTGAGAGGCGTTTTTTGAATCTCTGAACGATGAATCTGAGCAACGCCAAGTCATCCATGTCAACAGCCAGTTCTAGTACCGTTCGGAAATCCGGCGACGGCGCCGCTGCCGTCGACCAGTTCCCGGCGGGCTTGCGGGTACTGGTGGTCGACGATGATCCCACTTGCCTTATGATCCTTGAGAAGATGCTTCGTACTTGCCTCTACGAAGGTAATTACTAATTAGTCAGTTTTTGTTCAATTGGGATTCAACCCTCTTTTGGCGTCTTCGATTTTATTTGAGTAATGAATTGGTAATAGAAGAACCAGGACTTCTTCACCTTCCTTTTCACGCTCATGTGGTAAATGAATGCTATTGGATGATCTTTCAATTTGAAATCTGTGACACGAAAGGGTGTTGCAGACAGAAACCCCTCAATTCCAAGCGTTTTGTATACCTTTTTCATTCAACTTGAGCTGTCAGATTTGTCTATATTGGGTTTAGATTTTGATGCACGATTGGATTTCAGATTTGTGTGTTTCTTCATAATTGTGAGAATTGATTGTAATTGCTTGATGAATCAATTTACAGTAACAAAATGCAATCGAGCTGAAGTTGCATTGTCTCTTCTGAGAGAGAACAAAAACGGGTTCGACATAGTTATAAGCGATGTGCATATGCCAGACATGGATGGCTTCAAGCTTTTAGAACACATAGGGTTGGAGATGGACCTTCCAGTTATTAGTAAGCATCTTGTTTTGCAGTTCAGGTAACTAGATCAATTGATTAATAACATTTTTCGTGGAGACTGACGTAATTATCGTCATTCTTACAGTGATGTCAGCAGATGATGGGAAAAATGTTGTTATGAAAGGTGTTACACATGGTGCTTGTGATTACCTAATAAAACCTGTGCGTATCGAGGCCTTGAAGAACATATGGCAGCATGTGGTTAGGAAAAGAAAGAACGAGTGGAAGGATTTGGAGCAATCATATAGCACAGAAGAAGGAGATCGGCAGCAAAAGGCATCGGATGAAGCAGATTACTCGTCGTCAGCGAATGAAGGAAATTGGAGATGTGCTAAGAAGAAGAGAGATGAGGAGGAAGAAGCAGAGGAGAAGGATGATACTTCTACATTAAAGAAGCCACGCGTCGTTTGGTCCGTCGAGCTCCACCAACAGTTTGTGGCTGCTGTGAATCAACTGGGAATTGACAGTAAGTATTCTTCATTGACACGGTGACACCCTTGAATGAATTCGTCCTTCTAGGACTACATTTCTATTGTTGAATTGTCAAAGCTAGGGTCATTGAAACCTGGAAACAAGCTTGTTTAGATCCTGGCTTGGATTTAGGCACTATGAAGTAATTTTGTCTCTAAATTAGTTATTCTCTCCCTACGCAAGTATTCACTTGTAGATCTTATCTGTGAAGGATTACGGTATACACAATTAGCAGTTGATTTTATCCATGATTTCAAAATTGGTATTTTTATACAGAGGCTGTTCCCAAGAAAATTCTGGAATTGATGAATGTTCCTGGGCTCACCAGAGAAAATGTTGCTAGCCATCTTCAGGTACCATAGTTGTTCTTATCTATTCTATTAAGCAATTACTTGAACGAGACTTTTTTAAATGTCTGGTTTTTGGTACAGAAATACCGTTTGTATCTAAGAAGACTCAGTGGCATTTCTCAGCACCAGAGTAACATGAACAACTCTTTCATCAGTCAACAAGAAGCAACCTTTGGAACAATGTCAGCATTTAATGGAATCGATCTTCAAGCTCTTGCAGCAGCCGGCCAGCTTCCGGCACAAAGTCTGGCAGCCCTTCAAGCAGCAGGACTCGGTAGATCAACTGCTAAAGTTGGAGTATCTGTGCCCCTTGTCGATGAAAGGAACCTCTTCAGTTTTGAAAACCCTAGATTAAGATTTGGAGATGGGCAACAGCAGCACTTGAGCAGTACTAAATCAACAAACTTACTTCATGGAATCCCTACCAACATGGAGCCAAGGCAGCTTGCCAATTTGCAACAATCAACACAATCCCTCGGTGGGATGAACGTGCGAGTCAACACATCCGCGGCACAGAGCAACTCCTTATTGATGCCAATGACTCAATCTCAACCGAGAGGTCAGATGCTCAACGAAAACACTGCTTCGCATGTTCCGAGACCTCCATTATCCATTGGGCAGCCTACTGCACCAACTGGAATTTCTAACACTGCTTCTCTGGGAAGAAATGGGATTGCTGGTAATCACAGAGGAGCTTCTTATGATCTTATTCCACAAACTTCTTCAATGCCAAGTTTTCCAGCGAACCAAACTACGGAAATGTGTGTCAGTAGTTTCCCACTTGGAAGCACACCAGGCATATCTAGTATCCCGCCGAAAGGCGCATTTCAAGAGGAAGATACTACAGGAATTAAAGGATCTGGGGGATTTGTGCCAAGTTATGATATTTTTGACGAACTGAACCAGCAAAAGTCCCATGATTGGGGACAAAACGTTGGCCTCACATACGATACCTCTCAGCGTGCAAATCCTTTACACGGTAAAATCGATGTATTGCCATCAGTTATAGTACATCAGAGCTTTTCTTCCTCCATCCAACAACAACAGACAGGTCAGAATAGAGATTCTACTCTGATCGGAAAATCCATGTACTCCCAAGGAAAAGGTTTGGAAGAAGGCAACCTCCAAAATATTGATCAAAACCTCCATACTCTTGTTGAAAATCCTGCAAGGGTCAAGACTGAAATAATTTCTGATGCATACTCTCATTCGAACTTCTTCCCCGAGCATTGTGAGCAGGATGATCTCATGAGTGCGCTTCTGAAACAGGTTGGTTCACCTTTCCGTTCTCTGGAAGCTCTGGTTTCGTGGGTGCGTGTGCGTGATTTGCAATCGCGCGCGCGCGCGCTTGTGTGTGTGTATATATATATATATATATATATAATATTTTATGGGTATTGTTGGCAGCAAGAAGGCATTGGAGCAGCTGAGAATGAATTTGACTTTGATGGATATTCCTTGGACAACATTCCTGTCTAGAACTGGCCTTGCAAGAAGTTGTCTTTCTGATTGCTGTTGCCAATGTAAATAGTTGCTGCTGTTAATCACGGAACTTTAATCATTCCACAATTAGCTAGTTTGAGATTGAGTTTTATATTGCTTCATGTCATAAAAGTCAATATTGAGACGGGTTTAGGTGGGATGATCAGCATCATCGTAGCTGTCGATTTGTGAAGATTCAACAATTTACTGTCACTGCATGTATGCAAAATGCAAATGTGCCATTTTTGACAGCTTTTGGGAGCAATATTTCCTAGTAAGCGTCGAACTTTTTAGATGTGCATGAAGTTAGGGAAGAATTCATTCAAGAAGCAAAGTTTACATAAAACTGTAGAGACATGTAGGAGCGTTTCTAACTTCTTTTAACTGCTAAATTTGGAATCAGTTTCTTCTTCTTAACTTCTTTTAACTGCTAAATTTGGAATCCGTTTCTTCTTCTTCGATTTCTGAAAATAACTGCCACTAAGCGTGTAAATATTTCATTATTCAGCCTACCCATTCTTTGCTGGTCCTTTACTTCAAGTGTTACATGTGCATTTGCTTTTCCTTCGATTAAAACATTCAGTCATTAAAAAATGCTGTAATTACTCCATTTTTTTTCATGTCAATATAATGCCTAACGATACCATTGATAGGATGAAAGAGTTTTTTATAGAAGTAGAAAGTAGAAGTAGAATTATGTTGAAAATGAGATTTAAAAATTTATTTGGTAGAATAGAAATGAATATGAAATTTATGTATATTTTTTTATAATTTGAGGTAAAATGATGTAAAATATTTTTTTTATAATTTAAGAATGATTAAAGTTATCTAAGAATTTTATAATTAGGATAAAATAATTTAAAAAAAATTATTTTCACTTTTATCATTTAAATTCTTAATTTTTCTGATAAAATTGAAATAGTTTAAAATATTAAAAGTAGAAGTGGAAGTGAAAATAATTTTTATCCTAACAAACAAGATGTACAATAATCAATTTTCACTTCTATTCTACCAAGCATATTATAAAAGTAGTGGTCAAGACCTTTCAAATATGTTTCAATATGCCTAAGAGTATTATTTGGGAAGCAATCCAATTTTATTTTGTTGTACTTTCTCATTAAAAAAAATAGGTCAAAGAAATGTCAAGTCTATAGTAGATTCTGTGCAAATTTAATCACATTTTTTTTTAAAAAATTTAATATAATCTTAAATACTAATTTTTGAATTGATGAAAATTAGCATTTTATTATGCGGAAACTAACAATACTAAGTGCCTTTTTGGATAGCATTCAAATTGAGGTTTTAAAAGAATTTGTGGATCAAATTTTAATTTAGAGAAATTTTAAAACAAACAGTTATATTTGTCTAAAAGAGCTTATGAATCAAACTATAGTTTAAAATCATAATTTTGGATAAGTTATTGAGAATAACTTTTAGAACAGTAAAAGATATTATGGATTACTCAATTACTATTTTACTCTTATTTTATCACATTATCTCTACTCTCTCCTCTTTTCTTTCTCATCTACGTCGTTTCTCTTCGTCTCATTACTATTTCTGGGTGGTCGTCGACGGCAATGGATGAGGAAACATTGCTTTTGGTATGTTGTCATTACTGCTTCTGGACTGAGAAGACGCTAGCGATAGAGGAAGAGGAAGAAGGAGATGAGGCTGACAGAGAAAAAGACGTTGCTGAAGCCTCCATTGTGGTTGTTGAAGTCTCCGTCACTCCTCGTGGCTCTCCGTTGCCGTGCTGGTAGTTGCTGCTGAATTTTCTCATGTCGCTAAACAATAGAACGAAGAAGATGATGAAATTGTTTTTTTATCTTATATCCCTTCTGGTAAATTGTCAATTATAAAAGTCATTATAGGAATATCTATCAAAACAATTATTTATCTAAAACTATTTTTTTTATAAACTCTTTTTCAAAAGTCTTTTTTTAAAAGTTGTCTACATTTTTTTTAAATAAATACTTTTCTAAAAGTATATCTAAATGGGCCTTAAATTAACTTATTGTAAATTGAGCTTGGGCGATGGCAAGAAGAAAAAAAAAAGAGCTTGGGATGGCATGGATTCTTGGTCGAATTTTACTGTCACTCTGCAACCAAATTAACTTCAGGTACTTCATCCACTTTAAATTGTAATCATAGCTAAGAAGGAAAATGGAGAGAGAGCAAGGGTTAAAAAGATTTCTCACCTACGGCCAAATTGTGGGTATTCTATAGAAGAACAAAGGAAAATTATTCTTTAAGTACTTATTTTTCTCTTAATTTTTAATTTGATACCTATGTTATTTTTTCTTGTTATTGAATCTTTTAATTTTACTTCATTAGTAATAGTACTGTTAACCCCTATAATTTTATATTATTAATATGGTTAGTCCTTATATTAAAATTAATTGTGTTAATATAGTAAAGTTAAAGAATTTATTAAAGAGAAAAAAATAGTAGGTGCTAAATTAAAAATTAAAAAAAGTATAGGCGAGAATAATAATACGAGAAGAGGTGATGAGGAATAATCCCACTTTTAGATGGTAAACGTTTATGGTGAAAGCACAGTTCAATGTCATCTGATATTCCTATGCTGCCAAGACGAGCGAGTGACGAGTCCGAAAAAACCAATTTTACTATTTCATACAAAACACAAAAAAAAATACATTTCTATCATCTAAGACATCTCTACATTCATCTGTATCACAATCACTCTGAAAAGAATCATCATATCAATGGAACATGAAGGATCTCTCTAGAAGATCAAAAGCAGACATGAAAAATACAGCACGAGTAATTGTGTCCTATTGCCACAAAAATACCAACAGAAACAGTGTCAAGATCATTGAAGTAGCTAGCGAAGATTCCTTCTTAAATCCATTGGTCGGAAGCACAGAGGGAAGAGAGCACTCCTCCCCATTGAAGAACACTTTAGTAGGGAACCCATCTCCACTCGGCACATTGATTCCGGCGGTGGTTTTCTTTGTAAAAGAGATCACCGACTGTTGTTTACCGGGAACCCTCGGATCACTCACGGGGTTTGCCCCATCGGTTTCTGCCACAAGGTAGTTCAATCCTGGCAGGCCTTGCATAAATATGGTACTATTAACACCATCTAAGGTACTTCCATTGAATGAATACATCTTCTCAAAACCTGCAGCTGCTTTATCCATTTGCACAGCAGCAAACCAGTCAGCAAAATTAGTGTCTCCCCAATTGAAAAGTGTGACCCTTGCACTCCATCCTCGGCTATAGTCTGTAAGAAGATGCCAGTTTATCGACACACCGCAGTTATCACCACACGGCATTGGCTTAGGCACCGAGAGATGTTTCAGACTCGCCCAAGCAAGAGCCTTAGCAGTCCGATTCACAAAAGGAACAAGAATTGCCTCTGGTGGAAGAAGCATAGCTGGTGCAGAAGTACTGCAAGTTTTTCCTGTGTTACTGGGGCAGCCACATGCACATGTTTTGCAAGGAATGACAGATTCGTTATAATATGCAGAAAATGAAACACAGCATTTACGCGGTGCCCCTTTGGCCTGTGTTATATTACACACAATCTGCCAGCTCGCCATTGAAGATTTGTTTGATGGTATGCCTGAAGGATCTGGGGTTTCAGTAGGACTTACCCTGATGGGCGCGCCACATTTGTAGTCAGGGTTTAGTGTACCGCTTATCTTCCAGTTCTGCGGTGGCGAAAGCTGGGAGCGATTAAGGTCTGGTGGCAATTTAAAGACCTGCATTTGGAATCTTGAAGATGACATGCTTGGGTCCATCAATGGTGGCAAGACTGTACCATTCCGGCAGCAAAAAGGGATCTTCCCCAGGTCTGTGTCATTAAACTTTGAGGGAGGGAGATCGATTATCGTCGGCCTTCTTTCACAATTCAGTACATTAGCAAAGTCAAGATCTTTATAGTATGTGCCTTGTGGGCCAAATATACAATCGGAAGAATCCACATTAGTTGGATATGCCCCCTTCATTGAATAAATGAACTCGCCCTTCATCCAGTCCCAGTTTAATTTCCAGTTGTCAAGACGACCAAGAGGATTATGATTTGAGATTGTAACCTCTGCCCAATAATTGGAATCGTAAGTTCTGATCACATCATACATGATTGTAAGATCACCATTCTGGCGAGGAAGGAATTCTTCATCCGTGGTTATGTTTGTCTTGAATTTGGGATCTTTTGTACAACAGACTCGAGTCTCATTCTTACCTATAATTCAAACATATGCTTATCAATTAATTGTTCTCTAATGAAAGATGATTAATGAGAACCTCTCCAAGACCATGGCAGCATCTCACAAACTGAACCATTTAGCAATTCAACCTTGTAAAATCATGTTCAAAAGCATAAAGCTAGTTGGCATTCAGGGCAATATAAGTCTAGCAGAGAATCCAATTTAGCAACCATCTAATACCGAAAAAGCTGGTGTTACTTCTTAACGAGAAGGAAAAGGAGAAAAAACCATACATAATCATAGAATGAGCCAACGAATCTCCACATAAGCTCCAACAAAAGCATCGAAGCAACACAGATCGCTAGTTTAAATAGATAAGAATTCAAAACTAGTGCAAATCAAGTGAAGCAAAGAATTAAAATCAGTTAAATCACCTTGACCAGTGGGCTTACGACAGACGAATCCATCATTGGCGAGGGTGATGTTTGCGGGCATCGGCATGTTGGGACTCGCTACCCCGAACACCGTGCCTACCAAATCGATCTGAACCTGCATCTGCGTCAAGTCCCCAGCAGTCTCGACGGCCGTCTTGAGATCAGCCATGGGGTACCCAGCAAAGACGGTACCGTTTCCGACGCCAGCAGGGAGGCTAGTGCCGTCGTCGAGCACCGCATTAGATGCAGAGACTAAGAACTCGTTGTGCTGGAACCCCACAAAAACCTTCCAGGACTTGAGTTCGTCGAGTCCATTGTTGAGCACAGTGATCGTGGATTCGAATCGGTACGGTTGCTGCTTGGGATCGGAGACATTGGGCGGCAGCCGTGTCCCGCCGGTATATGCGTAGGACACGAGTATGCCATTGCAGGAGCTGGCAGTCTGGGCACGAGAAATCGAAGGCAGTGCGAAGAAGATGAGGAAGACGACGACTTGGAAGGAGAGGCAGCAGCAACGGGAATCCGAAACCATGTTTGGGGATTAATCACAGGTTTGAAATTCGAAATACGAAGAAGTGGGGGGAGAGAGGAATGAAAGGGAAGCAGTAAAGGTAGCTTTTTTAGGAGAGATAGAGAATGCAGAAACGCGTGGTATGGTTCTAAAGTATGAACAGCTCGGAGGAAGCTGTACACGAGTATGGGGGTAGTCTAGTGATGGGAAATAGGGAAAACAAAATTGATTTAATTAATTTAATAATTATGCACTTGCCCAATTCAAAATGATACAAAGCATATGATAGGTCGCCTCCATTCCCGTTTCCGATACCTTTTTATGCAACTTCAATTTTAATGAACATGATTCAGCTAATTTAAAATTTGACTATTTAAAATAGATTTAATTTTTAAAAAATATTATTAATTTTAGTTATAATATTTAAAAAGATATTTTAATTTTTAGGTGTTAAATTTTATGTTTAAGTATAATAGAAGTCTCACTTTACCTGATATTGTTATTACCTAGGAAGAAGTGATATTTTCCCTTGCTCTTGAATCATATATGAATATAACTCTTTTATAAAAAAATTTATAACAAAAAAACTAATTTTAATATTTAGGGTTAAGGTGAGTTTAGTATTCTAAAATATTTTTTATATGCCTAGTTCTCTAAAATATTTTATAGTATTTCTAGTGTTTTAAATTATTTTTTTGAGTGCCCCAATGTTTTAAAATATTTTTTCATGTATGTTCAGTGCTCTAAAGTAATTTGTTGTGCAATTTCACTCTCAAAATATTTAAAATAATGTTATCTCATACATATTAACATAATCATTAATTTTGACTGTTAAATAATAATTTAGCTCTATTTTGACCCCAAAAAATTGATTTAACAAGTTGACTCAACTCTTATAAATTCCTTTAATGTCCATTATTTTTTTTTGCTCATTCTCTTTCCTTTATCCCTTCATTCATTTCATGATATCTCTCTTATTCCTTTCAACTCTTCATTTTCTTATTAGATGAATAATATAAAAAGAAGATAAATAATTTCTATTCTAGAATTTTAAATAATATGAGAAGAATATCACAAATTATTTTATTTGCTAACTCGAAATGTACAAGGAAAAAGAAAAAAGAAAGTTTGAATAAAGTAAAAAGAAAGTTACAAAATTATTTTACACATCTATAGACATTAAATAACATAGGACAACAAACAATGAAGAAAGTATTGGGTACACATGATAAAATACTTTAAAGTATTGGGTGTATCAAATAAAATACTTTAAAATACTATACGCACCATAACTTATTTTAAAATATTGAGCGTACCAAAAATTATTTTAAGATACTAGGTGCACTTAAAAATACTTTAGATAATTAAGCCCTATTATGGGCATGTTTGGATGATTTTAAAACTATAGTTTTAAAAAGGCCTCTGGCTCAAATTTTAATTTGAGAAAATTTTAAAACAAACAATCATATTTATTCAAAAGGATTTCTATATCAAATTATGGTTTAAAATCATAGTTTTAAATAAACTATTAGGAATAGCTTATGAAACACTAAAAGAGTTTATGAACTACTTATTTATTGTTTTACTCTTATTTTTTTTATTATCTCCTATTCTTTCTCATTTCTCTTCTTCTCCTTCATGTATGCATCGCTGTGTTGCTCTCCTATGTATCGCCGTCCTGATAACCTCTACAACTTACTAGTAAGAGAGAAGAAACGATAGGTTGCTGTCGCTACTCTTTAATTGTTGTCGCTTCTCACGGATTGACGCTCGTGGATCATTGCTTGCCGCTTGCCGTTGTTGCTTGTGGATTGTATCAGAGATGATGAATAGTATTGATAATTAATTTATATTTTTTATTTTATACATTTTATGATAATATACCAATATAAAAAGTCATTTTTAAAATAATTAATTATTTATTTATTTATTTAAAATAATTATTTTTATAAATTTTTTTATACATATTTTTCTAAAAGTGATTTAAAAATTATTTTTTAAAAATTTATCTAAACATACACTATAAATAAAGAACAATATTCATTTTAGTTTCGGGCAGGAAAACAGAAAGAGAGAGAGAGAGAGAAATAAAACTGTCAATCGAATGTTGAAATTCAGTGTTACGAGGCCATCCATGTCAATATTCCTATATCTATACAAGTTTTAGGATGTAGAATAAGATTTATGTAATGCAGAGTTAAACTTTAGTGACCTATTGAATCAGCAGTAAAAAAGAAGGTAAAACAATAAGTTGACTTTGATAAAAAATTGTGTTGATTAATGAGACGAAGGGAAACGTAGTTGTTGGTCGTTGCAACTTTAGGTTTGATAGTTGTTTGAGGGATTTGACCAGAAAAAACGAAGAAGGAGACTTGTTTGGGGAAGGGGAAGGGGAAGGGGATGATTCGTAATATGAACCTTAGGAAGGCAAAGCGTGTAAGAATGCGAATCCGCGGCTTATGTTGCGGTGGCCACGTCTTTTTCTCTTTCTTAAAAATAATAAACTTAATTATTATTATTATATTTATGGCCAGATTCATTATTAGATTCCCACGTGCGTATTAACAAAATATATATCTCTTATGCTGCAACACATGGGATGAATAATGACCTAGAAGTCTTTTCTTTTCTTTTTTCGGTGAAAATGAGTTAAGTGCAAAAAGAAAAAGAAAAAGAAAAGTGCACCCGGCCAAGTTAAATAAAAAGAGAAAGATTGGTAAATCCAAATCTAAACCTATGCATTCAAATGTCACTTATATTCTCCTAAAATAATTCTATTTAAAAAATTATCAAATATTAAATATAGATATATTTTTTAATAAAAAATTTTAATTCATCATGTTATAAAAAGATTATCTAACCCTTATTGATAGTTATTGTAATTATTATTATTTTAACACCCATGACTAACTTTGCTTAAAGGTAAACAGCTATAAGATGCTTTTCATACCCAAAGGTGATATTCAAACTCTTACTATTTGATTAAGGGATTAAGTGAAGTAAACACTATAATATATTGGCATGTGATAATGAATGCCTCATTTTCCCTTAAAATTAAAAAGTCTTGTAAATTATAATCAAGACTTTGGGCCTAGGCCCAAACTTTCAATTTGTTGGTCTGAGCCCAAGAGAAATGAAAACATGAGGAGCAGGTAGGCCTTGCCTTGGTTGTCCTCTAATAAAATCTCAAATGACGTCTAGGGCCAGTTTTACTACTTTAAATTAAGTATTATATTAAAGAGTAGAAGAGTATTAATTATTAATTTTATTTATAATTTTCAGACACTCAATCTTTCTTAAAGGGAATATTTCACATGATGTTTTTTTAGATGAAACAAGACAAGTGTAAGATAATATAAATGTAGTAAAATAAAAATAAAAATAAAAAAAAAGTATAAAAGTGGGAACGTGAAGATGCCCGTGGTCTATTCATTACATACTTTGGATGTGGCTGTGCCTCTTTGCATTGTCTCTTTGGACGCCAAATCTATGACCTCTCTCTCCTTTTGTCACAAAATTGGGTCGGTGACATCCAAGCTTCTCTTTTGCCAACGTGTTCTTCTTCCTCTTTTCTCTTCCTCTCTATTATAACCTCATTGTTATTCCCCATTTCCCTGTCTTCAATTTGTTTTTGCAAAGAGCAATACAATGTTCAGACTCTGACTGCTCTTCATGCTTCTGTTTCCTCTCACTTTAACAATGGCGGATGACCAGATTAAGTGTACGTCCTGCTCTTCCTGTAAAAACACATGCCACCAAGTTCCCTCTCCCCCACCCTCCACCAATTCTTGCTCTCCCTCGCCGCCTTTTCCCCCACCCATCACTACCATCTATGTCTACTCATCGCCGTCACGGGGAACTGGTGGCTGCAACGGCTCGTATAACCCCCCAACCCTATCACATGAACTACCCCACCCCGCCGCCGCCCAACCCCATTTTACCTTATTTTCCTTTCTACTTCTATAGCCCCCCGTCACCCATCCCTCAAGGCGTTTGGTTTATATACATTTTTTGTGATGCTCTTGATTTGACAGAGACGTAAACAACTTAGCTTGAGTTGTCTTGAATCACGACGACCTGCTTTCATTTCTATTTACTTGTATATCTCAATGTGTTTATACCACTTCGTGTAGAATGATATGCAATCTCTTCACTTTTCTAGTTTGTACGTATTTGGGTTCCTCTGAAAATCAGATTGTGAAGATTATTCACCTTTTTCATTGAAAATAGTTTTCTGGTAAATGCATGCCATTGCCAAGTTTCCAAGTATACAGAACATAAAAGTGATAAGAAAACATAAAGATGATGTGCCAGGTTTTTTTTGGCTGAAAGAGACGATGTAAGTTAAACATACAACACTCTCTCCCTTCACACAAGCAAAGCATAATTCTTTCTCTCTTCCTTTTTTTTTTTTTTTTTTTTGATATGCTAAGCCTAATCTTTCTACATCCTTTTTTCTTTTTCAGGTTGTTTTGTTAATTTCAAACCGAAAAACGAATTACTCCAACTAAGAAAATAATGACAGTTTAATTATTCTAGAGGATTTAATTTTCAATTAAACATAAAAGTGCATTTCCAATCAATATTAATGGAATAACTTAATCGGACGACCAAAATTTTTACTTCAGGCTGGGGCATAACCTATGTAAAGGTAGACACACACCAACTCTATTCATGCTCAATGCTGACGCAAAATGGGTATGATCCTTTTATGCTCAATTATTATTGGTTCCCGTACCCTCAGAAACAAAAAGAGCAAGAAATGGTTCTTTTATTTTTGGCGTTTGTTTTGGCATATATTGGAATACAGTTAGGACAGAGGCCGACGACAGCAGAAAGCAAATTATGGATGGTCTCCGAGGCATGAGACAAACACAGCTAATTTCCACACCTAAACTCCCTCAAACAAAGCCTCCCAATCATTCATCACCATTAATCAATCTTTTTCCTATGACTTGATTAAGGTTCTTAGTCTTATTTTGTTTGTATTAACTTATTTTAAATGATTGTATGTTATACGAGGTAAATATATTACAGGAATTCCTCTTTTGTAAGGCAGAGAAATAATTTCTGTTAGTTATCCTAAACACACACTTAGAATGAATATATTATACGAGGTAAATATATTAGTCACTTATTGTTTTGTTCGGCAAGCCCATTATAAGGGAAATCCATGTTTTGAACAGGTTCCGAATTAACTCACTTTTGAGAGAGAAATGCAACAAGCTAACTTATTCATTATTCGAGTCTATTCTACAGTAATATAGTGTGTGTTTCGCAACACATAAAATATAAATTTTAAATATAAATTTTGATAAAAATTTAGGTTTTGAGAAATTTAAAAAAAATAGCTATATTTATTCAAACGGGCTTTTGGACTAAATTATAGTTTAAATCTAAGATTTCAGACAAGCTAGTCAGAGTAACTTATATAACAGTAAAAGAGTTTATAAACTAACCAATTACTATATTACTCATACTTTTTATTACACCCTCTCTCATCTCTTCTACTTTTTCTTACACCATTTCTTCTTTCTTTTATTACACCCTCTCTCCTCTTATATCTTATCTCTTCTCATTTAATACTCATACCATTTTTCATAATTTACTAATAATAAAAATATTTCTGAAAATAACTATCCAAACACTCATTTATTCAAAATAATTTTTTTTATAAACTTTTTTTTTTTCAAAAGTAATTTTCTATAAACTGCCTAGAAGTCATTTGTTTTTTACAAACTTATTTCTAAAATCTTATTCAAATGGGCCTATAATTACATATAAACCTGAGGATAATCTCATCTAATGCCACAATTCTCAAAACATGTGAAAAAATTTAGAGTTACTGTATCATTTTAAAAAGTACTCATTTGATCATAAATATATAATATAATTAAATAATTAATTATAATTATAATTATAAAGGATATGATTATGATATTTTAAATAAAATATCCTGTATTAAGTAATTAATTTATTTAATTAAATTAAATTAATTAAATATATTATATATTAAAAATTGAAGGAGTATTTTTATTGAGACATAACTCTTAAAGATTATTACTAGAAACAATGGTGACAATGTTAGTGCCAACTCTTAACTTCATGAATGACAGTAAGAACAGCGCCACCAATTAAAGACCATGGAATTAAATGTCGTTTTATGATATCAATGGACACATAAGATATTTACGAGTACCTTTCTTAATCCTTATATTATAGAAAATTTAAAGGACACTTGAAAATAAGACAGATAGAACATTTAATAGTTCTATAGGACTTGAAAGAAAGCTATTATTGTGGGAAAATCTAGCGCAGCGAATAAAAGCTGTAAAAGTCATGTGTTAACATATGTAAAATTGCTTTAAGATAGACAGTAAAGTAATTGAAGGACGAATTATGGTCTTGTAGCTTGTTGGGAAGTTTTAGCTTTGACCCTATTTATAATTTTAAATGTTAGAGTATAGCTTTTTAATTAAAAAGATTACTCTATCCAATTATAATTATAAAAATTAGATAGAGAATATATTTTAATTTTAAATATAATATTTCTACTTATTTTATATCATAAAATTATAATATTTTCTCAAAATATCTAAATATGATTATATATATTAAATAAGTTTTCAATTAAGGGTAATCTAAATATATATTATTAAATAGGGTATTTTAAAAAAATTAATACATAAATATTATAAATAAATAAATTAATTTTTTTAATATATTTAAATTAATTAAGTATATTTTATGTTAAAGGCTAAGTAGTATTAAAAAAGGACACTTTAAGTTGAAAAGTTTTTTTTTTTTTTGGCATGTGCACCTATATCTTAAACTTATCTCTTTTAACTTGAGGATTTAATGAGATTTAAACTAATTTGGATTAGCTATGATAGGACCTATTTAGACGGTACTCTACCATCTTATGTTATGTCCCTACATTACGAGCTTCCATATTTTGAGGATCCTGAAAGCGTATCCGAGATATAGATTATAGAACACCTATATGCCTAATTGTTTTTAATTGTAAAAAGTAGAGTAGTGAATGCATTCCAACACAAACACTATAAGTATATTTAATCGGATATAAGAGTTATTTTATTGAGGTCAAATTAGAAATAGAAATAAAAATAAAAATAGAATTATGCTGAAAATAAATTTTAAAAATTTATTTTATAGGATAAAAATAAATATAGAATTAATGTATATTTTTTTATAAATTAAAATAAAATAATCTAAAATATTTTTTATAATTTTTGAAAGGTTAAAGTTATCTAAAAATTTTATAAATAGAGTAAAATTGTTAAAAAAAATATTTTCACTTTTATTATTTTAACTTCTAATTTTTTTATTGATAATATAAAATTATAAAAGTAAAAATAAAAATAGAAATTATTTAAAAGAAGTGGAATAAAAATCCACTTTCCCCCTCCCCACACCCACCCACTCACTTTCACTCTTCCAAATATACCATATAGGAAATTTATGATAATTCATGAAAGCAATGTTGCTTCTATAATAATGACACCTGATGTTTGTTTTGACCTCCCCAGTCCAGTAAATTTGATACCGTGCATCTTTGTCCTGTCTTTCTCAATTTTGTATATGCACCATTGTTCTCATGTTCAAATCATTTTTCTGTGATTTTTAACCAAATCCACCAAAAAGAGAATGAAAAATAAATAAAAGAAAAGAAGACAGAGAGAGATGTTTTGAATGAGCCGCAAAACGGAGTCAAAGGATCTCAATAACAAATGAGATAGATAGGATTGATTTCATTTCTTTGATTCAGAAGCCAAAAGGGGTCAGAGAGCAGAATTTTACAGTTACTTAGTTTTTCCTTATTCATTCATTATTATTCAATTCTGAAAAGGACTTCTCCACCCGTCCCTCTTGTTTAAAGCTGACTTTCATATATACACATTTACTCGCATTTCTAAATTAGGATTTATGTGAATGACAATAACATATATATTCTACATTTTTTCTCGTAAAAAATGTTAGGAAACATTCATGAACTAGGATGTGCGTCATTGACCTAAAAACCTAATTCGACTAGCATGGTACTTTAAAGTCCCCCGTAAAGTTTTTAGTGCAGAGACAAAGTTGTGGAAGTCAAAACCAGCGGGAAATATGAAATTTCATGTTCCTTCCATTCCCATTTCATCTTTTCAAATTTCAATTTCACTCGTTCAACCCAAAAAAATGACCCTTTTGGAACCCAATTTCACCTAACTCAACAAGCCACCCCACAATCCTAATTCTACCTTCTGGTAATAATCCCTTGGCTTTTCTGTCCTTTTAAGCAACGATAACTTTTCTGAACAGAGTGGAGCAAATGAACTATGGGAATGAGAAAAGGCTATTGCTATATTACCAAAATTGGATTTGAATAATTTCTTACAATTCTTGGTGAGATACATGGCCAGCACCAAACAAAGAGTCAGTGAACTAAAAATGGCAAGCTATCACATACTAATCACAAGGAGAAAAGAAGACAGACATTGAAGATTGATAGATGGAACTTAGAGAATGTTAAGGTAAGTGTATCCTAGAAATGAAAAAAAAAAAACTACTACTTCATGATTCTAAGCATAAACGGATCCATATGAGAGAGCCATCAATAGAACTGCTGCTTGTTCTTCCTCTCCCAACTTGTTCCTCTGCATCAAAACCTCGCTTCCCAATGTCATTAACCTCTGCTTCAAACTGTCCCCAATCTTGCTGCTTCCATTGTTGTTACTGCTGTTTCTCTTCCCTTTCTTCTCTTCCATGCTTCCCTTGTTCAAACCCAGAATCGCTCTCTTCTTCTTCCTGCTTTTGATACCACAAGCGTTGCACAGTGACTGCAAGTAAAAACCATTCGGAAACAGATCAGAGATGAGCACCATTCATCGATCTATAACATAACCCTAATCGTTGAGATCAAGATCACACCTTTGGCCCAGCTGGACCACCTCGCCAGAGAGGGGTCTTGCTCGTGCCGCAATCGGCGCACGTCTTCTTCTGCTCGCTCATTGTTGGGCTCTCTTCCGACGAACCACCATTTGAGTTCCTCGCATTAGCCTCCTCGGCTTCCGATCCCTGCATCACACCACAAAATCAGCTTCGATCAGCTGTTATTGTTATGCAATCCAACACAAGGGACCAAACCCGGTCCAGAAAAAGGACAGGATCACTCACTTTCCCGCTCGGATCCACCATTTCCGAGATATGAGAGAACCCCAGATGAAAAGTAGTGATTTTGGGAAGTGGGGATTATGTATTGGATCAGAATCGGAGAAGAAGAGCAGGAAACAGAGCAAGAGTGAAGTGAGAGTGAGGAATCTGTGAAGTGATAATCAATGGATGAATGAGAGTGAGAGTAAAAAGAACGAATGGCTCTAAGAAAGGAAAAAGATGTCCGACGTGCAGCGAGATAAAGAGAGGCGGAGCCGACGCTCGTGCATAAGCCTCAGGCAGATCTAAGGGACCAGAGCTTTTATACAGATGGAAGGAGAAACCCCAAACCATACGATATGAAATGACGATAATGCCCTCTGAAGCACCCGCCAAACAGATCATCCTGAAATGAACAAAGGAAGGCGCCGCTAGGTTGGATAGCTCGTTTTGAATAATGAGAATCAATGAATGAATATGATAAAATAAGAATAGAGAGGTGTTTGTTATTTTATTGTATAATTTGGCGTTTGTCAGCAAAGAAGTTATTTATGTTGTTGGAATGCAAATTGCCATATCCTTGTCTCTCTCTGTCTCTGAACCTTTATTCACTGGTCCACCAAAGATCCCTCTTCGGCTTTCAAACTTCCCCCATCCTCCCTTGTCTTTTTTTATTAATATTAATTCACCCTTTTATTAATGATGCTATTATTAATAATAGTGATTTTTTTTTGCACTTCTATTTTCTCTGTGTCACCACTTTTCTTGTCCAAATGCCACAGGATAATGTGCTTTGGTTTGCCACTTTGAGTTTATGGAAATGGAAGTACACTAAACAAATAGACGGAGTTAGTATTTTGTTGTCAGTTCTTGGTTTTATTTTCTGTGAGAGAATCATCGGTTGACAAGCACCAAATGTGGTAGGAGAACGAGGGTGTGTTTGAAAACTTTTTAAATCATAGTTTTAAAAAATTTTTAAGTAAAATTTTAGTTTAGAGAAATTTTAAAACAAACAGTCATATTTATTTAAACAGGCTTTTAGACTAAACCATAGTTTAAAACTAAAGTTTCAGATAAGCTGGTTAGAGTAGCTTATGGAACAGTAAACTACTTATGAACTAACCAATTACTATATTACTCATATTTTTTCTTACACCATCTCTTCTACTTTTTTTCTCTTTTCTTTCTTACACCCTCTTTCCTCTCTCCTTTTATCTCTTATCTCTCCTCATTTAATACTCATACTCTTTTTCGTAATTTACCAATAACAAGTACTTTTAGAAATAACTATCCAAACACTCATTTATTCAAAACTATTTGTTTTTCATAATCTATTATCCAAAAGCCCTTTTCTATAAGCTGTCCAAAAATCTATTTTTTTCATAAGTCCGTTTTTAAAATCCTATCCAAACATACACTGAGTCATTCGCCAAAAATTATTACTATCCTTCTTATTTGATCTGAAAGTGTAATTTTTCCTATTTTCATATTGTAGATTTTGAGCGTGTTTGAGATGGTTTTTTTGTTCACTCATATACTCACATGTAAACAGAGTATCTTATATTAACTTTAATAAATTTCAAAGCAAATGACACTAATAAAGGAAGATCACCAGTGAACAACAGAAATAAAAAGAGAATAGAGGAAAAATAAAGAGAAAAGTATAATTCTACAGAGCAAAAACTACCCACACAAATAGACTAATCACTCTCTTGCTCTTGCTTCTTCCCGTGTGTGCGTATATGTGGTGAGAAGGAGTATGATACTTATAACTTCTTACTCTCATATTTTTCTTTCTTTAAAAATTAAAGAGAAAAATTGTTCTCTCTATTTTCTTTGTTATCCTAATACCTATTGAGTTTGAATCTAATCCACTAAAAGTAAATCAACCTAAATTTTCTAACACACATGATGTTTGGTATGCTAGAAATAATCAACCTTTGGCGGAGCTTCTTCCAAAAAACCGTGTAAGGTTGCATGATTTTACATTGGATTCTAAATTTTCTTGCTGCCCCTTGGAAGTTCAGTAAGCAAAATCGCTTCTATTTACTATTTTTGCCATAACCAGGATTCCAACTTAAGTCTTTCGTGAATTTTTACAGTTGGTTCGATAAGATAGAATTTTTTTTTGATATAAATGAAAGTAAAAATATAATTAAGTTAAAAATTTATTTTATATAATAGAAATGAATATAAAATTTATGTATTTTTTTTATAATTTAGGATAAAATTATCTAAAATATATTTTTTATAACTTAAGAAAAATTAAAATTATCTAAGAATTTTATAATTTAGAATATAACTATCTAAAATATTTTATTTCTATTTCTATTATTTTATTTCTTAAATTTTTTAATAGAAATAAAATAGCCTAAAATATTATAAATAAAAATAAAAATAATTTCTATTATATTAAATAAGCAAACAATTTCCATTTCTATTATATTAAATATGCCCTTATAGTTCCTATATAGTAGGAGGGGCGCATCCCAATTTTTTTTAACGGCACCAAATTTCCAAATTCTCTCTGTCAATATATGGATACTGAATATTTTTATTTTTAACTTATAATGAAAATAGACTTGTAATAAGGATTAAAATTTGTAATTTGTAAATATTATGAATCGTTATTAATCATATATTGTAGATTAAATATTGACTGACGAGACCTCTAGATTTTTCATTTTTCATGCCGTATATCCTCAGTAGCTGCGAAAGCCTAATTATGACAGAATTGTCTATAGGGTACTTCATGGACATTGAGATTGGCTGGGACTTCATGGACCACTTCTCAGCATGCACTTTGAAAGGCTATCACTTATTTTTCCCCCCAACTAAATCTATGCAACAAGCAAAAGACTTGGCTGCCACTAGCATTATAGACTCTGCTTTGCTGATGTTAGTAATTAATTGAGTTTGTTTGAATTAATTTATGTAAAAGTGACTTTTATTCTAACTATATTTTATCTATTAAAATTGAGATAAAAAATAATTAATATAATATAATTTATATTTAGATATATTTTTATACAAAAAAAAGTCATTTGAATACTCATTTAGCTTTTGTAACATCAAAAACTCTAAAATATAACTTTAAATCTAACTTAACTTTGGATAAAAAATTCATTTGACTCAAGCCCCAATCTAAACATAATTTCCAGGTTCAAATTGGTTTTTGAGTTTTAAGTTGACTTTTGAGATTACAAAAGCTAATATAAATTAGTTAGTTGTTTAGATACTTAATAATCATATCTAGAAAAAAAATGTCAAACAACATGTGGTCTAAAGAGTTATTAAAAAGAGCCAATCCAACAAACCTGATGTCATATTGTGTTACATAATGTAATTGCAAGTTTGTTTTAATAATTCACGTTATTAAACCTAGGATTTATGTTTTGAAGAACTATTGAGATGGTTGTTGGAATAAAATTCAATAATGTAGTGCCACAAGCGTAAATCTTAAAAGTATGCGGATATTATATAATTAAGGCTAATTAAAGAGATGTAATTTAGAATTAAGTCAGAGGCTTGGGGGTACATTGGTTATAAAATTAATGTGTTCAGGCCACAATGATATTTTCTAATTTGAGTTGGGGCCAAATTATATTATTTTATTCAAAAGGCTATGGTTGCCAGAGTAATTATTTTCTTCTGCTCGCACGGAATGTTTAGGAGTTCTCTTTCCTTTTTTTTTTTTGGGTACAATGTTTAGGAGTTCTCATTAAATCACAGTGGAAGATTTGTTAGCCCGAAAAATCCTGCAACCCCTTGCCACAAGTGATGGATCCGGCTGATTATCCTAATTAATACTGATGAATCTGTAGAAGTGGTGGGATTATGGAATTAGGAATTGAGTTTATACTTTGGAATGAGGAAAACAATTTGAGAGACGTAGGATAGCAGAATTCCACAAGTGGTGTGTGGTCAAAGGTTAAAAATATCAACAATGAGACAAGCGAGAGAAATGAGTAAGACCTGAAGATGAGGCCAGAAACTGGCGTAACTGGTTGGAGATGAGGAGGACGAGTCATGTGATGCACAGCAGGCGGAAGAAATTAAAGGGACAGCGCCACAGAATGAAAATGAAAGCTCCCAAAACCCTTATGCACAAGGGACCACCCTTTCCCTCCCTATGATATTACCCTTGTCTCCCAAATTGCTTTGATATTTTCATCCTTTCCGTTACTTCTACATTTTCAGCGTCCCTAAAATTTCGACTCATAAAAATCACGATACTCTCGTAAGTATATGTCTTGTGGAATTGTTGTTTCACTTCTGTATTTTAAAGAATTAAACATCAATTTGCAAAGCTCCAATCCATTGATTGGGTAAAGGACAAGATAGAAATTGAGTTGGCTTGTAATCATATTTGCAGCCAGGGACACTTGAATCAACATTGTTGAAATCCAACTGTTATCCCAGCTACGGCAGGGTGCGACAGCACCTGCAACTTACAACATACAAAATAGAGTCAAAACAAGGGCACTTTGAAGAAGGTGCAAGTATTCTATGAAACTCCTTTCAGACTCGCAAACTAAGATCCTCTTGGCGGGTCTTGTCAAGTAGAGGAAAATAAAATATAATTAATCAGCGTTCCCTACGCATCTCTCGCTTTATTCTCACTCTTTATTTAGTTGAGTGGCATTTTAACAGGGAAAATCCAAATTCACCTATCTGGGGTCTAATATCTCACTCCGTGCGGAAACCAGGGGCTTGCATCATTGATTGGACTAGTTCATCCAGCCTGCATTGCAACCTAGTTATTCAAATTGCTTTGATATTTGATGTTAAACCATAGCATAGAGTTTACCAGTTCACTCGCGTGGCGGAGCCAACGAAAGTCAGAAGCAAGGGCTTTGGCAAGATATTACCCACAAAAATAGCACCAATTTGGAATACACTATATAAGCAGTTTTTAAATACTATACGCACCCAAATTTTGAAATACTGACTCAGCAGAAATTACCAATACAATAACTAAGACTCTAAAGAAAAAGACTCAGCCGCACTGAAGAAAACCTTCCCATTGCCACATAATCCGGGTCCCTGCTAACGCAACATATAACCTCCTGGACACTTGCTCCCAGGCATATATAGTTAATACAACAA
Organism: Leucaena leucocephala; assembly: GCA_037074615.1. Lineage (NCBI taxonomy): Eukaryota > Viridiplantae > Streptophyta > Magnoliopsida > Fabales > Fabaceae > Leucaena > Leucaena leucocephala. Next base: position 4,471,644 of record CM073535.1, on the reverse strand, counting down.
ACACCGCTGACTAGGCCATTATGCTGCCACCGATCCCCCGAACCCCCCCCCCCCCCCCAAAACACCCACCCATTTCCTTATTTGGACATGGCAGTGTAGACAGACAGACAGACCCACCCACCCCCTGCACCTCGATTAGACCACGGACACAAGACCAGACTGATACCTCACACTCACACCATGATGTAAGATGACCCGACCTGACTCGACCCCAAACAGCCACCCCAGAATCCAACCCCCCCCCCTTCTCCATCTGACTAAGTCCCTGCAATTGTGGCGATCACATTCAGATAATACTGCTCATAATTTAAACCATATGACCAACGGTGAAGAGTCATGCAAAGCATTTACCCTCTCCTGAATACTTCTTCAACTGAAGTTGAATCCACCAGATGGGACTGGATTCTCATTTCCCCCAAAATTGAAAGTAGGTTGTGCACCATCACCAGAAGGCAGCGTTTCATCCTCTTCTTCCAACCAGTACGTCTCAAGAATTTTTACGGCTTTCTCGTATATTTCATTGTTGTCATGACTCTGCAGGTTTTCGATCTTTTCCAATCCCTCAGCATCATCTATCATCTGCGCATACAAGTTGACTTCCCCAGTATTACCTAGGCTCTTCTCAGCTTCCCCAACCTTCAGAATATTCTCTAGGCCTTCTAAACAGACAGTGACAATCCTTGGGTCCGGGCAAACAAGCAGATCACAGAGTGGCTTTATGCAACCTTGACTCACCAAGTACCTTGTAATCACGAAAGAGTAAGTCAACATCATAAAATCCAAATTAAAATACCCATGCCGCATAGCCAGCTAAATAAGCATCACATACTTAATCTGCTCATTAGTACCACCAGATGTAGCATTTGAGATTGCCCACGCAGCTTCCTTCTTGATATCAAACTCAGCATTTTGAAGGAGATTGACAAGTGGAGCAATCAGACCAGCTTCAATAACAGCCTATGAGTTATATAAAAATTAGAATTCCAGTGAGCTTTTTTCAATATATAGATCAACAGGACAAATTATCCTTGATAGTCAGAAACAAAACAAAAACTCATCCAAGATAGCATGAGGGCATCTGGCAGTTACTTTAACATAATGATTTCAAAGAATGTTCACTATAAATTTTATTCACTCAAGATACCTCTCAATAGTGTACGAAAATCTAAAAATGTTTGATCAGGGAAGGACCAAAAACTATCATCATTCTCTTTAGTTGAAAAACTTAAAACTAAAGGTTGTATAAAGTAGAACCTTAACCATCAGATCTACAAGCATTTGTTGTGCCCCACATTTGTTAGTACCAAATTAGTAAACAAGGTCTTCCATTAAAAATTTAAAAAGCAGTATATTCATCATAAAAGTTCAAGGTCTCCAACGCAAATCTCAAGTAAATGTGAAACTTTTTTTTTTCCAAAGAAAATAAGAACAGCAAAATTACTTTTTTTAAGCAAGGATATCAACAAAAGAAACTACTTAACACAAACTTCGAATAGTTAGTAATAATAGGCTCACCTGTATCTGTTCTCTGTTTCCAGCAGTAATATTTGATATGGTCCAGCAGGCTTCTTTCTTAATGCTTTTCTTATGATTATGTGTCAACAGGCTCAAAAGGCATGGCAGTGCACCATGATTGATAATACTCTAGCAAAAAACGGTTAAAATAAACTGAGGAAATTCCAAATATAGAAACAGAATACCACATAAATCAGTACATTGAAGTGGAAAACTATGGCCAACTGTGCATCTTAATGAAGCAAGACAGGATAAGATAATTATTTAAACGATGCAATGACTCGTTTTAACAAATATTATAACTCAGCATGCATTAGCCCACTTTCTTTCCCTGAAATATTCCAAGTTTAGACGCTTAAAGCCAAAACCAACCACTAAATTGCCATCACATTACAGCTTCAGAGTACGCTAAATCAACTCATATCAGCTAGTCATTACCCAGACGTCCCTATGTTTTCATATGCTCTACAAGTTTTGCTTTCTTTCTGTTTCAGTATGATGCCTTTTATCATGGGTTTACACTTCTGGCATTTTGTATAGCATTTTTGTCAAGATTTGGGCTCAACTTTCTGAAAAAGGCAAAACTTAAGCCAGCAGCCCAAGAATCAATCAGCTCAAGCATAGGCTTGATAATGGTGTAAGGCAAGATATTGAGCTTCTGAATCAATGTTAAGCTGGTTCAACATAAAAGAGGCGCAAAGCTTGTAATTGTTTTTTAAAAAAAAAAGCATAAATGGCAACTAAACTTTCATGCTTTAAATTTCTCTTTTTTGTTTTTATTTTTGGTTTTTTTTTGGGGGGGGGGGGAGGAACTGCCCCTATTTTTGTACAACGTAGTTCAGTGCCTGCCAACACCTAAAACTATTCCACAATACTAATACAAAACCAACTCTACTCTCAAATCTCAAGGAACCCTAAATATCCTCATATTTATTAATACTATTCCTACTAAAACAGAGTTCAACCACCCAAGTTCCTCAATATGTTAATGTCAATATTGATGTTCAACGGCTGGTAATGTTGTAGCATGACAAGGTGGCACAGAATTGCACAAAAGTGAACTACATTTTACAGAATACGTGTATCAAGTAATTATGCAGATTTGACAAGCCCTTACCTGAGTCTGAATATCATCTCCAGTCACAATATTTCCCACTGTGCGAAGAGCAGGAATAAGAACCGAAGGAGCTGGATGCCTGAAAAAGCACGTATCCAATTTTATTGCTAAAACAATAAACCATTAAAGCAATAAAGTCAGTTTATAAAGTATAATTAATACTCACAGAAGGAGCTGCACTAATCGACCACAAACACCTGCCTCAATAACTGCTTGAATTTTGTCGTTTGTTCCATCAGATAAATATGAAAGTGCCCAGCACGCATCTGTCAGGACTTCTTCATCATTGGAAAAAACCAAACGCTCTAAAGCCGGAAGTGCTGGCCTCACCTGCCCGCCAAATACACAGTATTAAAAGAATGCCAAATAGCACTCGAACAATATTTTTTTTGTTATAAAGACAATTAACGGCTTGAATGGGGTTGTTAAAATGATAAATAGGAAACAATTACCTGCTCGAATGGGGGTTGCGGCTTGCCCCTGCAAAAATTGGATAGTGTCCACGTGGCATTTCTCAACATTGAAAGCTTTGCATGCTCATTCAACTGGTTCAATAAGGGAAGTAGAGCGCCATGACTGAGAACAAGATCCCGGCACCTAGGGGAGTCACCAGCAACATTTCCAAGTGCCCACACTGCCTGTAAGTTTAGAAAATGTGTTCAGAACAGTTCAATAAACATGTAAAAAAGACAATTGTTGTACTGCCATATTCAAATATCAATATACCTGCTCCCGAACATCATCACTTGGAGAACTGAGTAGCTTAACAAATATTGGGACAGCCCCGTGATCAATTACCACCTTGGTGTTCTCAGATGTTCCAGATGCTATATTAGTAAGAGCCCATGCGGCCTCAAACTAAACACACAGATGTGATATGTATATCAGTAGCAAACATTACAAACTTTACACATATTAAGGATTCAAAATAACTCCACGGGATACACAGTCAAGGAAATTCAAACCTGAAGTTGGGGGAAATCTTCCCTAACTAGAAACTCAACAAAACGCGGCACAACACCGGATTGGATAACTTCCTCAATTGGAGGGCTCCGCTCTATAGAAGAAATAGGGAAAATACAGTCTCTAATTACTATAACAACTTTATCAAATAGAAACAGCGAGAAATATTAATGTAGGCAGAATCCAGAGTTACCAATAGAAAGCAGCTTCCGAAATTGTGTAGTCGCTTCCAGCTGGAGACTGCTGTCATCCGACCAAACACCAGCAACCATGGAAGGAAGACTCTCCAACTGAAAATAGGAATTGACGTCAAAATCAACCGACAGTTATCAGCCTATTAAATTGCCTAACAGATCAAAAACCCTATCAACATGTGCGATTTAACCAAAGAGACAAATATTAAGCATACAAATTATTATATCAAAATGATCATCCCAGAATCTCGTATCAACAGATCCCAATCGAGCCCTAATTTCTATCAAGCAACATCGGCGATTAAAATGCATATATTATTGAATAGAAATAAAGATGCGAAGGGGAAACCTTTTTCTCAACAGTTGAATTTTGAATAGGAGTGGCGAATTGCTGCTGAGCTTGCAGGCCTTCGCGACGCTTCTTCTGCAGACTCTCTTCGCGCTTGCTCTTACGGATCTCGACCATGTTATCTTCTCTTCTTCGGCGGCCCTCATCGGCGTCCACCGCCACCTTGTAGCGGTTGCGGCGGACCTCGGTTCTAGCATTCGGCCGGAGCGACATCGTTTTACGGTGGAAGCTAGATTAAGAACCCTAGGGGTAATCCGCGTATATATATACACGCAAGGGTACCTAGGAATTCGAAGATCGAGGAATGGAAAAGGAAGAAAAACCCTAGATTTTGGATTGAGACGAGGCAACTGCAACAGCGAACACTGGTTTGCAAGAGAACACTGCCTCCGATTTTTTGAGCAAATTTAAAATTAAATAGCACTGTAGGTCGCCTCGGTTCCGATCTGATTGGATGGGTCGGGTCGTAGATCATCCTTAAGACGATAATGATTGGATTTAACTGGAAGGACGGTACGGGTCACGACTAAAATAAATTATCCTATATATATTTATATATCTTAGTATAAAATTATATATTAAGAAATTTTATAGCCTTATTTATCTATTTTTTAAATTAAAATTATTAAAATCTTCTTTCCTTTCAGCTCTCCTCCATTTACCTTGAATCAAATAGAGAGTTAATATAATTGTGCCCGATGAGTTAGTACATACCACTCTATTTTTAATTTTAAAATAATTTTTAATTTAATTTTTTTAAATAAACAGTTATATTTGTTTTAAATAATTTCTAAATTGAACTATAATTTTTGATAAACTACTAAAAATGATTTCTACAATAATAAAAAAATTTATAGATTACTTAATTAATATTTTATTTTTATTTTTTCTGACACTCTTTCTCATCTACTCTCTTTTCTTTTGTCTCTCTTCTATGATTATTATTATCATATTGCTATCATTACTGCCATCACCATTGGAGCATCCGTTACTACTATTTTCTTCCTCCATCGCCAGGTCTTTAGTTGAAGATCGCTAATGGTTGGTCTTCGTCTTAAACCTCTATCGCTACTTAATGTTGGTCATCTTCTTTTATTGTCTTCTTCCTCTATCCCTAATCATCCTCCTCTATTATTGGTCTTCTTCTTTTGTTGCTGGTCTTCCTCCTCCCTCATTGGTCTTCTTCCTCCTATGCTAGTCATTTTCCTTTGTCATTGGTAGAAGAGAAAACAGGAGGGACAGAGGGAAGAGAAAAAAATTGAATATTTTTTTATAAAATTATATATTTTCTATTAATTTATTAATACTAAAATTTTTTTTTGATAATAATTATCTAAATACTCATTTATTTAGAATTATTTTTTCTATAAACTCTTCTCTAAAATTTTTTTTAAAAAAATTTAAAAACTCTTTTTTTTAATAAACTATTTTTTAAAAATCTATCCAAACTAACCCTTTAAATTAGATTGTGCATCATCCTATACAGGTTTAAACAAAAATTAACACTAATATTTTATTATATATAAATGGAGATATAACGATATAATTTTTTACTAGCAAGGGAACATTTATGTATTTTAGACGTCTCCTAATTCCTATTTTTTGACGTTGGTTTGTAGAACTTTCTTAACAAATTATTTAATATTTCATTTAATTTGATGTGAATGACTTGTTTGATTACCTGAATTAAATAGTAAAAAATGTATGGATAAGCGTGACTTAGTCACTTGTTTCCTTTTGGACACGAAATATTAAAAAATAATTGTATTGGATTCACGTAGATGAAATTGGTAATAGATACTATTTAGCAGCAAGGAGCAGCAACTTAAAAGCAATATCTAAAAGTAGTAATTGTCTCTTAAGTTATGGGACTTGGAAATTAATTACAAGATTATTGAAATTCTCGAACAAGGCTACGTAATTAACGGCTTGATTGGGCTTGATTTATGAAGAACTCTTTTTTTAGCATGGGCAAGGCATAAGATTGACATTCAGATTTGAAATATTTTAAATTCATTTATCTATGAGAATTTGTTGGAATTTTTTTTCAATTTGAGTTGCTTTTGAATTTTTGGTCCTCAAAACGCCAAGTTGTCAGGAACATGTTATATTGGTAGCTAAGAAGCGTGATGATTAAGAAAATTGAATTAAAGACATGGACCTTTTCATTTTCTTTTCATTTTTCTAATGGGCTTCTAGCCTGAGTTTTTTTCCACAATTTTTTTCTTTTATTAAATAATTATCTATAACCTATATTTTTTAGTTCAGCTAGTGAAGAAATGAGATATACGACTATTTAGAGTGTGTTTAATTTCTAAAGAGTATCACTCTATTATAATTCCAGTTACAACTCTTGGGGAGGTATTTTAACTCTTCAGTACCTAAATTTACGCTAGAGGCTAATTGATAGCTTGCCCTGCCTGATATTGATATCACCTAATAAAAAGGAAGACTTCGCAATGCCCTTAGATCGCAGGTGAGCCCAACATCTTTCTAAAAATTCTTGTATAAAAAAAAATTGTCTACAAACCACGTTCAGTTTAACAGAACAATTCGAATTTCTACCCATTCTCCATGAGTTTAACTAGCGAAAGGGTGAGATATATGATCATTTAGAGCATATTCGATCTTAGGTCCAGTAACGGCGCTTGGAGAAATATCCTCAGTAACGGCGCTTGGAGAAATATCCTAACTCCTGAGTGCTTAAGTGTACGTCTGAGAGTAATGGATAGTTTATTTTATTAGATATTGGTATCGCTTAAGAATAATAGAGACTTTGTCTTATTTTTATACCATGGATAAATCTAACTCATTTCCCAAAATTTTTGTACCAAAAAAGAATTTGAATTCCCAGAGGTGTCTATGTTTACTTAGGACAGAGCTATTGCCTGAGCATTCTCATTAGATTTAAGAAAAAAGTAAAGATTTTTTTTCCAAAAACAGGGTAAAGAATATCTCTTGCATGTCAGGATAGAGATTCTCTCTCAGCATTCCATTTACTTCCGTGGAAAGCTCTCAAGAAATTGAGCAATCAAATACATTAGCGGCACTAACAAGCATATGAATACGTAGACTAAATATACACACAGAGCACAAAGATAAAGCTGAAAGTATTTACTGTAATCTGGAGGTTTTGTTAAAAGGGGTGGGAAACACAGACAAAAGATGTTCATTAGCGTGGTTCTCTATTGTTGTGGGTATGGGGTTTTCCCTAGGCATAGTTGAAATGGGCATGATTAGGGTTCTTGGAGATGTTACAGGAGAAGAATAAAGTGCAGATGTCTCCAGAACTTGTCGTCTAACATTCTCTTGCTCCAGAGAGAGTTTCTGGGCACGAACGGCGGTTAAGTATAAAGCAGCTTCGAGGAACACTGTGGTCAAGGCAAAAACTCCAGCTGCTGCAAACAAACCCTGTTTGATCACAAGGCATGAAGTTCTTGGATTATTCCAGTTTCTGAGATGCCCTGATTCTATACTCACTCCTGCTAGTAATAGAATCTCCCCAACTGCAAAACATATCCTACACATATATAGGGAAAGTGATTTGAGAGAAGAATATTTCATATGCTTATGACTCGTTTGTGTAATTGATTATGATTGATCCTACCAAGTTGCGATGAAGAGGAAACCTGCTTGCAATGTTAGAAACCTTGCAGAAGAAGAAGAATCAGGCTCCCATGAAATCAACGCTGGTGATTTACTAACAGCAAGCATTAAGTAAGCATGCTCCACAACTACGGCTATTGCAAGACCAACAAAAGCACCAGAAGCACATAACAATGGCACTTTTCCATTATCACTGTATACACATTCTGAGTTCTTCCCTCCCTTTCCTTCTCCTCTATATATTGCCTGCCATGTCACATGCACTATTTAGCCATGTTTTCAATGTGTCCAACAAATGAACTAGACATAACATCAAATTTCATCATGTCACTGTAGTATCATTCATAGTATTGTGTCTCATATTAATGCTGGTGTTTTCACATGTTTCCTAGGGTATGTCGGTTGTGAAGAAGAGGCAGAGATTGTACCTCTGAACGCGTGGCTTCTGCTACGAGACAGAGAGTGAAGCAGACGAATCCCAGAAGGATGGTCAAAACCACAAGGAAGGCACCAGTTTTGCTTCTCAAATCGATTCTGCCATGGCTAGGTTCAAGATCAGCATGCGTGACTGCCATTTTGCGAGGCATGTTGGAGTCCAAATTCAGGTGAAGAGCATTGGGAGATGAAGAAGAAGAAGAGGGGATCAAGGGCATTTAGTTAAGTTGTGTGCAGAAGAGAATATGAAGAAAGAAGGAATTGGAGTTTCAGAATTGCTTGAGGTAAAGGTTGCTTAGGATCAAAGATTCTTAGGTTCTGGGGAATTTATGCTAAGCATTCACACAAGGGAAATTGTTGCTTCACATTAAAAAGTTCGGCTACTTGAAGATAATATTTGATGATATGATAATGGGCAAAAGTTTGTGCTTGCCTACACAGCAACACTTGTACGTGTATGCTTGCCTTTCAGTTTATTTATTTAGTTATATGTAAGCGTAACCCACCTTCAGTTTATTTAGTTTATTTAGTTATTCAGTTTATTCAGTTATATGATCCTGCAACGCATTTTTGGTGGTAAGATCAAATCTTTCTGGATAAAGAAAGAAAGAAGGAAGAGAAAGGGAATATATGGAAGGGAATGAATTCTCTGCTTGGGATTTGGGGCAATGCAAATACAAAAGATGGACGGTTTATAATTATTCTGTGGGGCTTAATAGTTAATATATTCTTTGTTCAAGTAAGTGCCGTGCTGATCATAACTACAAAGTTCCAAAAAAGTGCCTGCCTAATAGCCACCTAATGGTTGACACTGACATGTGTGGAAGTATATAGCAGGGTAGTGCTCTCAGAATAACGAGGGTTTATCTGCTGTATTGCATATAATATATGAAAAAAATGTTTTAAAAATAAATCTTTAAATATATTTAAAATTATCACTGTTAATACTCTCCCAATAATAATTAAATAAAAGAGTTAAAGATAATAATTAAAATATTTTAAAAAAAATATATCACATTAATTAATTTAACTAACTTCATTAATTTAATTAAATTAGTTAAATAGATCTTATATTAAGTATTAGGAAAGTATTATCTCTTCTACCATGTTATAAGGCAAGCACAAAGGATTTAATCACTTAGTGCATTGCGTGGCAATAAATTTTGGATGATGGTTTTCTTTGTTGAAATATAAAAGCACTCCTTTGATTATGAGATCACCTCCCATTAAAAGCATCAACTTTCCACTGCCTACGTACGATGACTGATTCAACGGAGCCTATCAAATTACTATTCAAGATTTTCATGATGATAAAAAGAACTTTGTGTCGAGGTGAAAGTGTTTGTTTGTAAACCACTCTTTTCACAGCTCGTCAAAGTTTCAGATATTTAATGGAGAATCTACTAAGCATCCGACCTGTAAAAAAGGTTGAAGAGAGATCTCATCTGTGGATCGTATGTGTAAAATAGAAAATGCCGCAAGTGCATATAATAAAAACTTTCTTAATATGCAAGTTAGCCAAAAAAAACTTATTCCCTGAGTTATTATTATGAATGAATTTTTATTAACAAGTGATTCCTTGTGCATCCCATAAAGCTGGCTCTTCCTGTGAACCCACTTGTTCCCTTCATATATTCCTTTTAAATGCCTATGGTCTGTAATCAATGAGTGGAAAATATCTCCAGAAACCACCTTAAAAGCTGACAAGTCCCAAGCTTTCTGTAATACCACTGATTCATCAGAGTTCATCTCACTGTCATAGTTTCTTGAACTTCCTGCTGGTTCTGCTTCTTCAAAAGAAAAAAATGGCTTCTGAGAAAGACAGCTCAAGAGGGTTTGATTGTAGCAGTGGTAACAGTAACATGAAGCAAGGAATCTCTCTGGAAGAAGCATCTCATACAAATGGCACAACCAAATCCAATATCGGTAAGGAATTGGCACGACGAGCTCTTTTGAGGTCTCATCAACGTCGTAATGGTAGAAGGAAAATCGCAAATTACAGCATCAAATCGTTGCCAAGCAGGTTAAGCAAAGTTTCTCTGGCAGATGGCTCAGCAGAATGAAGTCCTGTAGGTATGGCACAACTAAGAATGTGTAATTCAAAACACAAGGCAAGCTATTTGCCAGTTATGGCCATTATGGAACACAACTAAGAATGTGTAATACAAAACACAAGGCAAGCTATTTGCCAGTTATGGCCATTATGGAAGTTTAGAGTTGTCTGGGTTTGACTATAAAAGTTTATCTGATAGAGATGACAGACACAACCAAACAGCTTTCTGAATGTTTTTTAGCACTTTTTTTCCCACATAGGTACTAGATGAAATGTCTAAAAGTAAAATGCCTCTCGTAAATCGGTTCGTGCTTACAAGAATCCAGGAAGATCAATTGAACATCTGTGGTCTGAACTAATTCTATAGTTCATCATACTTTCAGCAAATAAAATGTGCTGAAAATTAATGAAAGACAGTTCTTAATTGTCGTAGAGCAGAGGAAATTTGATAGTTGACAATCCTTAATTGTCCAGATCTACCATGAAGAAAACATCACATCAACATGGCGACTGCATTAGACAATTGCACAAATAAAACTAGTTATCCATTTGACAAGAGATTGAAAATATTTGGCACAGGATACTATCCACAGGGCATTTTTATGTTACCTACAACTTCATTTCCAGACCCGGTTCACAAGCCACGATATTCATGATTACAAACTAAAGGTCCAAACACCAAAGCTTAATGAGCACCTGCATTTCTTATTCTTGACTAAGGAAATGCGAGTGAATATAACAGTATTCCGGTAAATAAGCGATTGTGAATGATCATGAAGGTACCAGAATCGTGCTAGTATTTTGCTCACATATGATAATTTGCATTACTATCAAATTTGTAGGAGCTAAGGCAAAGAAAAAGAATAATGGAAATTGGTAGCATTAACTCTGTACATGTGATACCACTTCCCCTCACTCTACGAGTACCCTAGTGCATCTCCATTCAAATTATCACCAGCCATCGTTGAGCAATCAGATGCATCATGTCCATATTGCCCACACAACGGCCCTGAAATATGTCTTCGCTTCCTACTCATATCAACTCCATCTCTTGCCCTTCTCTCCTTTAGTTTTCCTAAAGTGATAGAATCATGGGGATTTGCAATTGTAAAGCCATGAATTATACCATCAGCATCATCCACCTCCGGCAGAATCAATGAATCTGATTGATAATTATATGCAATGTCATTCACCCCGTGGGTTGACCTAGGAAGGGTTTTGATACGTGATAAAACCATGGAGATTTGCTCGTAAGCAGCACCAAGGCGTTCCTCTGTTTCAATGGATTCCATGACCAGCGTTGAAGCCATGGATTTCAAAATTTGCATCCTTTCAGAATGATCCCTTGAAGTTGTACCTGGGAAGGGGTTAGCTGACGATGAACAAGTACTACGCCAACGGGCAGGTACATATTGGTCAGGAATGTGAAAACAGTTGTTATTTGACATGACTCTTAATATATGTCTGCATAAGATGCCTGAAAACTCAAATAGACGGCAGCTGCAGCTCATGTGTTCTTGGCAAGGAACCCAAAACACATTGCACCCTCCATCCATCTGAGTGTGGTGTCTGACCTGAAAGCAACCTTCATCAACCAGAAATGATGCATATTGTGGTGCCAAAACTAGTTCATCCTGCATTTTATTAAAGGCATAAGGAGTAAGCATTGTGGCAGCATGGGATTCAATAGGTGAACCAGTTTTAAGGCACACTTTCTGCAGTTTTCGTTGCATCTTTTGCTTTGACCCAGCCCCGTAATTAAATTCAACAATATCAGCAACCTGTAAAAATTGGCATTTCAATACGGCATCGCATATAGATAATTAATAACCAATTAATTAATAACTTATATTTAAATACAAATTACCAAAAATAATAAAGGAAATGAATTATGTATCACATACATGCTCTACAAAGCGATCCAGTTGAGATTGGGCACCCAAGAACCGTTGGATGAAAGCATTAATGGACTCAGATTGATTCGTGCTGGTCAATCCTGCAAAGAAGTAGCCCCTCAAGAATGGTAAAGCCCAAAATGTCCTTAATGAGTATAAGCTAACAATGTGCTTATTTGCATGGAGTCCATATTTATCAACCATTTGCCCCCAGCCCTCCTCAAAATCTTCCACCAGTTCCAAATTGTATAGCCGATGGAACTCGGCTTTCCACTCATCATAATGTGATCCAAGAAGTACAGAGAACCAGTCAGAGAACTTTGCAATAATGTGCCATATACAAAAGGCATGTTTGGTTTCAGGCATTTCAACAGAAATGGCCTCTTTCAGCCACATGTTATGATCAGTTAACATGGTTTGTGGAGCCTTTCCTTCCATGAAGCTTAAGAATGCCTGTGTATTTTGTCAATTAGAAAAAAATTAAGAAAAAGGTCAAAAGGTGTGTACATATAAGGGAATTTTGGTGACATGAAACATCCGCATAAGTACAAATGTATCTAAGAAGGAGGAACCACATGCATTGAAAAGAAAAGTTCCACAGAAATTATGCTGCTTTACTTTTTAGTAAATTCTTTTATTGGGGAAGAAGTGGACTTTTGTTGTGTGATTTTTTTTTTGTTGAGGGGTGTGTGGATACAAAAGTTATTGGATTTCTCTTCCACAAATTTTTCTGAAAGCGAGAATCAAAGTAGGTCAAGCAAATAACTTAAGCTTGCAATAGATAGCATACAATGGAGAAGGGAAATATTTGATCTTGACTGTTAACAGGATAACTCCACGAGTTCATGATTACCTTTAGAGCCCATGAGAAAGACTGAATATTTTCATCCCGCAAAAGTGCACAACCGAAGAAACAAGTCATTCCATGATTGTCCACTCCAAGCCAAATTCCCAAAAACATGTCATAGGCATCCAGACGGTGTGTTGTATCAAAAACCACAGCATCTCCGAATGATTCATACAACTGAATAGATGATGCGTGAGACCAGGCAATATGCTCTAGCCTGTTATTACTATCAATATTAAACTCATACTTGAAGTTATGATTTTCATCTTTCAATCTCTTGCACATAGCAATAAGATCAATAGCATCATTGTCTCTATCAACATTTCTAAATGACTGCAACAAGTTTCTCACGTCAATCTCTGTGAAAGGTAAACAACCAAGTTTGACGCCTTTCTCAAGCTCCATCAATCTTAACATTTGCCTCACTGACATTCCAGCTTTAGCAAACATGCATATACGGCTCTTGTCATCTGGAGATATTGTACAGTATGCTGGAAGAAGACGCACCTCATTGGATTTTAATAACTCGTGATTATGGATGTTACTAAAGCCTGTCACTCGCCATTCAGGGACATCAAAATCTGCCCTTTTGACAATGCGCATGTATGCTTGACAGCCGCAACGAGAAGATTTGCGATTCCTTTGCATCTTTCCATCATCAGATGGCTTAATCTGGGGATAACCACCACGATGGCAAGTAAAATCTCTTCTGGTAACTCCCCGACCAACCCCATCCTTTCCTCGAGTGCGATGTCGTCTAATTGAAAAGCCACATTGTTTTGCAAAACTGCAATAAAATTCATAAGCAGCTTCTTGAGAAACAAATCTTTGACCAATAAAAGGAACAAGGTTCACAGAAGTTTGTCGCGACAAAATTGACTCTTCTGGGGTTTCCTCAATGGTTCCAATATCATCCTGAGATAAATCTGTGCCATTTTCAGATGAATCCAGCACCAGACTAGTTCCTTTTGACATTCTGTCCTTTGCAACTAACGGCTTGAATGGTTGGAAGATTTTTTTTCAACCTGCAAACTAGGCAAATGAGAAAGATAACCGCTAACATATGATATCATAATATAAAATGACTTGACAGGTGCATGCCAGCATGTCGCTCAAGTTTCTCTTACAGCAAAACAAAAGCAACAAAGATTGATAGAAGTTTTATTTCAATCAATTAACTCCTTTTATTTCTTCACAAATGGTCACATTTTACTTGAAGGCAACATGAGGCATAGCTTCGATCAAGAAGACAAGCCCATTACTAAGTAATTTCTTATCCTGTTCGGAAGCATCAAACCGCCAGACCTAGAAAGAGCAATCCAGTACAGGAGCTCCAACCTTTTCAGCTAATATAAACTAGATTGAAATAGAAATCAAAACTCGTTTCTAACAATGAACTAAGGAATATGTGAAAAACATTTTGAGCAAAAGATATCAGCTGCTCAATGGAACAATCTAATCAGAACGGGCTTATTGTCATACATTATAGCTAGGAAGTCGATGAAGTAGGAGAACCTAGTGGAACATGGAACAAAACTAAGCCGCATAGAATAATTTGGATTCAGCATGAACATAGACTAATTAAGCACATCCAGATCACTTACAGTCGAGAAGTTTTTCAGCGTGCTTCCATTTACAACACATTTGGATCTTCAGTGCCCTTAATATTCATGGGGATGTCGTAAAAAATAATGCATATCCCAACAATTACAATCTTTAAACTCATTACTAGCTTTCACAGATCCAAACAAATTTATGGGGAGTCTCATCCAATTCCAACTCCTCTCAAACTCCGAGAACAAAAAACAATTTATCATACCGTGTGGCACAATAAAACCGAAAATTTCCGATTTCCCATATTAAACAAATTGAAACGCAGAGGAATTGCTATATTCCATAGATCGTTAGATGCAGTCAAATATCGGCGGAAATAGAAGTGCACCGATCGAAGCATCGGATTGCTCAGGACTCCTACACTGGTTGCTGATGCGGATGGGTAGTGCGAAGAAATGATGACAAGCTAGAACTCTCCGAACCCTAAAACAGTCAAACACGAAGGAGGAGGAGGAGAGGAAGACGATAAGAAGGGAACAGCACTGACAAAAGTCCAAACGCATCGTTGCCTTACTGTGTTCAGTTTTTTTATTTTTTATTATTTTCTCTGAACAAATTTTTTTTTATTGCCCATTACCTATGTATGGAAATATTATTCTACCTATATCTAAATTTAATTCTATTATACAATTAATTATAATAAATGAGTCTTTTAATAAATTTTATTTATATATATTAAAATTTAAATTTAAAATTTTAATTAAATAATAGGGCTATGTAGAAAGTATATGGCCCAATATACCTATTCAAGCCCACAATAAAAATATCATATTTAACCCGATAAATATATAGCAGAACTAGATATCGGGTTATAAAATACAGCCCATATATTTTTTGGACTGGGCACTGGGCATAGGGATTGCCCTGCCCTACCCATGAGTACCCCTTATTTTATTTTATTTTATTTTTTTCTCTATTTTAGAAGGGAGAATATGATAGTTACTTGTGACTAAAAAGTTATTTAAAAAATATGAGTTGTTAAGTAGATAAATTGTATATTTTAATATTTATAATTATACTAATTTTTTTTTAACTTTGTTCATTATCATATGATTACATTATAAATTATAATTATTTATTTTATTTTTTTAGATATTTTATTTTTGTCAATATTGATACAAATTTACAATTACAAACTATTTAAACTTTAAATTTTATTTTTTATACACAATAGATCTCAAGATTTTAATTATTATCTTTGTTGCATTATTCTTAGTAAATTATTGATATTATTTAACTCTTGAAGATACATGAATATGATATTATTTTATAAGTTAATAATTTTATATTTTTTTTTACAACATGAACATAGTATCACAACTTGGGTATGCTTAGACCGCCTATATCCAGCCCAAAATTGCTAGCTTTTTATTGAGTAAGATCGGGCATCGGGCTGCAAAATATAACTCATGCCTATTTTAGATATGACATCGAGTAGGGAGTTGCCCTGCCCTACCTAACCTTAAATATGTACACCCCTATTAAATAATATCAAGTTATTTACTATTGATAATAACTGCTGTTAATTTCTCGGGACAAAATTAACCGCGCAGGTAAGAAACCCAACACCCAAAACCCACATCCATAGTCCATAATGGAAAGAACCCAATGGCATGCATTATTGTTCCATACATTTTCTTCGTTTCTTTTTTCTTTTTTTATTTTCTTCAAGTTATTTCATGTTTGTTTTGTG
Organism: Leucaena leucocephala; assembly: GCA_037074615.1. NCBI lineage: Eukaryota > Viridiplantae > Streptophyta > Magnoliopsida > Fabales > Fabaceae > Leucaena > Leucaena leucocephala. Next base: position 4,455,363 of record CM073535.1, on the reverse strand, counting down.
ACCCACGTTGCTTCACTTTTTCTGACGTTTTATTCTGTTCGCTTTCCCATGGTAAGTTGATCTAATACAACATCAATTTCTTTTTTTGTTGGCTATGCGAATGAATAGATTTCTGTGTAAGCAACGCTTAGCATATGAAAACACTAAATGGATTTGAATTAAAGAATTAAAAGAGGTCAACGTTTGATTTATTTACTGCCCATTTGGATTACATATCGCATATAATCCATTATGATGTAAAAAACAAAATTTTGATACCGTTAGTGGCTTAAGCCTCGCTAAGACAAGTTTATGTAATAACGGGAAAAATGTAGTAATTTACTAATTTTCATAAAATTCAATTTAATATTTTTGTTCAAAATATTTTTATTTTAATAATTCAAATCCTTAAAAAAATCAGTAAAAAATCCTATTTAAAATTTATTAGACATAATGGCATAAATTTAAGTAATAATATTCTATAAAGTTTTTTAAAATATCAGTATTTTTTATATATATTTATACAAAAACATATTAGATAAAATTTTTCTTCTTCTTAAATGATACTAATTTTAATCAAGATAAATTGTCAACTACTCTTAAATATAAATTTAAATATTTAAGAATTAAAATATCTTTTTAAATATTATAATTAAAATTATAATAAAATAATATTTTTTTAATTTAATATTACCCTTATATTAACTGAACCTATTGGGAATAGGTAGAACCTATTGGGAATAGGTAGAGTACCATGTCTATAATAAAAGACGTATTAAGAGATGCTTGATATCCCAATCTGCAAAAGGAGCTTTTTTGGATGAGGGCAGGGTTCACCATTTTAGAAATTTGACTTTTTGGGGGAAGATGTACTTCTAGGAAGGAGCTAGATTTTGTAGCTTCTGGCTTTTTTCCTATTTTGAATTCTTTTTTCTTTTATTATAAATTTTTATCTAAACAAAGAATTTTTTTTACATAAATCAGTCCAAACATAGAACGTATTATACTATCTAACTTTTATCCAATATAACTTTTATAAAAGTGACATTGAAAATAAAATCACTCCTCCACCATTAATCTAAACACACCCTAAATCCTTATAATTATTCTTTATAATTCTTAATATAAAAACTAATTAATTTTTTAATAAACTAAAGAAGGTAGATAAATTAATTATAATTTAATTTAATTTTTTAAAATAAATTTATATTATACACATATTAATTTATTAAAATTAATCAACTAAATTTTATATTAAATATAATTTATTTATTTATTTTTTTAAATTTATCTAAAAAAATTAACTAATTTTTATATTAAAAATAGTAAAAAATAATAAAGTTTTTAAACAGACCTTTTTTTCACCTTTTCACTCATTTTCTAAAAAAATAATAAATTTTTATACACGTGAATGGATTATTTCTTATGAAAAGAAAGATGAAAATGGCTAGATTATTAAGAAAGTCAACGGAATAATTGAAAAGGATAAATTTGAAAACAGGGATATAGTTTTGGCATGATGAGGTGTAAAAAAAAAAACTAAAAAAAAAACAATTCAAGGTCACCGCTCCATCATTCTATATTTCGACTTTTTGCCCAAAGAAAGCAAAGCCCAGATAGATGAAATCAAATCAAAAATTTGCCGACACCATTTGAATGTTTTCGCTGTAGCCTCGTCACTTTCACCAGATCTAGCTAAGCTTCGCCTTTTTCATCCCTCACAACAATGCATACATAAGAGAGATCGATCCAGGATTCAACACCAAGCACTCGAATTTCCTCCTCCTGTGCTTCCGCCTCCAGAAGTCAGAGATGGAGATAGAGAATTATTATGGCGGTTACTGCGGCGGCAGGGGGCCCGGCGAGAACAATGGAATAAATGGGAAGCGGCGAGTGCATAAGGCGCCGTCGTGGAGGGCGGCGGGGAGAGGTTATATAGAGAGCGACGCTTTGAGCGGGGCGGAGGCGAAGAGGAGGAAGAGGGTGGCCAAATACAAGTCGTATGAAAGAGAAAGGAAAGTTAAGTCTGCAATTAAAAAAGGGTTTCGTTGGTTAAAGAGGAAGATTGAGAAGATCGCCCACAAGTGCTAGTGTTTTATTATTATTCACTTGTTCTTAATCACCCTTTTGTGATCTCATTATGCCATTTTCATTCACCCCTTCTTCCTCTTGTTCTTCTTCTGGGGGTTATCACTTCGGTTGTTAATCCGCCCCCTTCGGTTAGATTACAACCGTCCGATGAAATTCCATATTTTGTCTAAATTACTCTACTGGCCTAAATTTTTACCAAAATTGATAAATGATGTGGTTGTGAGAATTTTTAGTAGGAAAAAAAAAATATATGGATGTGGATTTAAGACAACTCTTGATGTGAGGGAAGCTTTGTTATTAATGTAAATATTAGCAATTAACATCAACAGTCAACAGACAGAGAGAACAAATAAGGAATTATTTACTGTTGTTAATCGTTACAATGACATTTACTATCTAAAAACAGATTTAAAATTCTTGAATAAAAAACATTTTCTTAAAAAAAAACAGTTATGATTTTATCTTTATTTTAAATTATGTACATATTGAAATAATTTTTTAAAAATAAAATAAAATAATAAATGTAGATTGTTGACATTGTAGATTTTCAACAATTAGTATTTCAACGAAGCTTTTAGTAGTCACTAGCAGGGAAAACTAACAAGCTTTCGTGTATATTTGACATGTTTGAATAGTTTTTGATAGAAATAAAATTAAAAGTAAAAGTAAAAGTAAAAGTAAAATTAAATTAAAAATATACTTTAAAAGTTTATTTAATATAATAAAAATAAAAATAATATATATATTTATAATTTAAAAATAAAATAATCTAAAATATTTTTTATGATTTGAGAAGGATAAAAGTTATTTAAGAATTTTATAATTTAAATAAAATAGTTTAAAAAATTTTATTTCTACTTATATCATCTTAATTTCTATCTTTTCTAATAAAATTAAAATAACTAATAAATATTAAGAGAAGTGAAAGTTATTTTACTTTCCCTTTCTCATTTTTATTTCTTTCTAACTAAACATGGTGTGTTTTTCTTTCTTGCGAGAAAGGAGAGCTTTTTTTTAAAAAAAAAAAAACTATAACGATTTAGTAAGTAAAATTTATTCCACATTATACCGTGTACGTTTTGATTTGGGTAAAAGGGGAAAAATCCATTTTCTTTATAGCAGAGGAATTATAGGGGACATCAAAAAGTAAAAACTTATAATAAAAAAAATGCCAAATTTAGCTTCTCAAGGTCATAATAGAATCTGATTTAATAACGAGGCCGGCAACTAAGCTAGCTGTTATTTTATAATGACTTAAAAAATACCTCAATAATAATGCAATTCCATGAGATTTTAATTTGTTCCCTCTATGTCAGTATCAAACAGAGAAAAAGAAGAAGCAATATTCTCATAAATTATGAGAAATGGTTCAGTTTTCAATTAACTTATTAGCTTGTAGGTTATTCAATTAAATAAATGATATTTATGTACATTAAGAAGATTGCCTACTTGATCATTGCCATGCTTTTGTGCTGTCTTCTATTGATATCTTCCTTTTCTCAAATCAGTCATTGCCACATGTAATTATTTCGTCATCTATTGAGCCACATTCAAATTTGCTAAAACGAACTTATTTATCAAAAGCTTCCCATTTGAAAGAAATTTTGTGCCACATCACTCATACTCTAACCAACAAAAATATTGTTCCCCATCCTCCTTTACAAAAATAAAAATGTTTAACCTTACTTAAGCTAATACCATTTTAATTATATATATATATATATATAAGTTCAAATATTTGGGATCAATTATACAGAATGATGGTGAAATTTTGGAAGATGTTCATCATATAATTCAGGCCAGGTGGTTTAAATGGAGAAAGGCTACTGGGGTTATATGTGATCGAAAAATACCAGATAAAGTAAAAGGAAAGTTTTATCGCACTGCTATAAGACCAACAATGCTTTATGGAAGTGAATGCTGGGCTTTAAAAGGACAGCACGAGCATAAAGTTGGGGTAGCTGAGATGAGGATGTTGAGATGGATGTGTGGACATTCAAGAAAAGATAAGATTCGTAATGAACATATACGGGGAAGAGTTGGAGTGGCACCTATTGAAGAGAAAATGGTAGAGAACCGTTTTAGGTGGTTTTGACACGTACAAAGAAGGCTAAGGGATGCACCAGTGAAGAGGGTGGATCAAACAGTATGGACACCGGTTAAAATGACTAGAGGAAGGCCAAAGAGAACACTCAAAGAGGTCATTGAGCGGAATCTCCTGGTTAATAACCTATCCAAAGATTTAATTTTTGATAGAGCACAATGGCGTCGTATGATCTATGTAGCTGACCCCATTTAATGGGATAAGGCTTGTTGTTGTTGTTGTTGATATATATATATATATATATATAAGTTCATTATAACTAATAATTGTGTATTAAAAAAATGGTAGTTATATCATTTAAAGTGTCTTAAATTTAAAGTTTTTTTTTAATTTGTCATTATTTTAAAAAATAGTCTTTCCTTATATTTTTTCTCTCTATTTAATAGGGTAAAATTAAAAGATACTTATTAATACATTTATAAGTAGACTTATATTAAGAACTAAAATTTTCCAATCAAAATGAAATTCTATGTAGGATGATGTGGTAATCTTTGTCACTTTAAACTTCAATATGTGAATGTCTCTTGTTTCATTAATTGTTTGTATTGGTTACAATATAATTAATTAATGATATAGGATTACAACATGTTAATGAGAAGTGAAAGTAGAATTAGAATCTTTCACTTTTTTCATTTAGTATGATAGAAATTATTTTTACTTCTAATATTTTATGCTATTTCAATTTTATCATAAAAGTTAAGAATTAAGATAATAAAAGTAGAATTAAATTTTTTTATATTATTTACCCCAATTATCAAATTTCTGAATAATTTTAATCATTCTTATAAAAAAATATTTTAAATAATTTTATCATAAATTTTTAAAATATATATATCAATTTTATCCTCATTTTTATTTTATCAAATAAATTTTTAAACTAATTTTACTTGTATTTCTATTTTTATTTTTATAAAAAATTCTTCTATACCAATATGTTAACACATGTTAGCAAAATGAATAAGGAGATGTTTGAGTTTGAGAAAAAAAGCTTCCTGCATCAAGCATGATTTTTTTTTTACCGTGCCAATGATTAATAAGGTGTAAGAAATGATAAAGTATATCAGCGCACACGTGTCAGTGAGAGACAGGTGCGTTAGGGATCTAAATTCACCGTCAAGGAACTTTTATCAAGCTCCATTTGACTCCCTTTCCCCAATTCGGATTGTTTTTTAATGAATGCTACGGGTTTGAAATTTGAATTCTGATCCCTCCCCATCCAAAGAGACGTTAAAAACTCTCCATTTCGAAAATACAAACATATATTTCAATTTTTTTTTTTTAAATAATAAACTGCGCCCACTCTTCCCCTCTCTCAACGAGCCATCAGTTATCAACAGCCTTCTTCCCCTCTCACTCCTACTGTCCTGCCTAAGAATTTTCACACCCTCATTCCTGTGGATGCTGCTTTTCTCGCTTCGATATACGAATATACCGTAATGCTGCTCATTGAACTTGTGGCTTGCTAGTTAGAGCCTGCTGTTTTCACTTTTTAAGTCTTCAGTTCGAATGGGCAAAATGGCAATTAATAATGTTGCATTCAATCTTCTCTGATCTATCCCATTTTCCCCTGTAAGTCCTTGCTTCTATGCCACTCTAGAGTTCGTTTGTTTCCTCTTGTTCTTTGATGGGTTATTTTTATTTATTGACTTCTGGCTTTTGAGTTTTGTGCTTGGTTTTTGTCACTGTTTTGTTGAATGCAGTAGCAGATAATATATTGTTTCTTATTTTCTAGATTGAGTTTCTGTTCTCGACCGTTGATTGACCTCAATCCCGTGCGTTGGTTAATGGGGTTTTAGAATGATGTTATTGATGAGGTTTTCAAGGGCAAGAACGATGGGTAAAAAGAATACTTATCTCTCATTTTCCGGAAAAGCCTAATTGATTGATTGATTGATCGATCTGGTTCTGTACCCTGAACTGGTACAGCTATAACTGCAGTTGGTTTGTGTGATCTGCTCAATAGAAGTAGCATTCGCTGCCTGTGGCAACTATGGAGTTATTGTGAAGAGACTTGATTGACGTGCGTAGTAATTCGTATTAAGTTCACATGTCCGTGTAATTATTCAGGACCAGATGCTTGATTGGAAGGATTAGTAATGGCTGTATCCATGCTTTGCAGTTTGTGTAGCACCATAAAAGGCTGCTGGGATTATAATTGATTTCTCTCCCCCAAGAGGTAGGCAGTATGACTTTTAATCTTTAAGGATAATCTCCGTATTTGTTCTCTTCATGTCTGGTTAATCTGCAGTTTCCATTATTCTAAAATGTAGTCAAATTGTTAACAATGGACTCTCACATAAGATGAACATAAATGGACAATGAATTTTAATATCCCGCCCTGCTCTTCTGAGCCATGGACACATCTTGATTTAATACACTTACTCCAATGTATTATGGTTTATTATAGGTTTTTAGATTGACTTGATTTTTCTCTTAACTTTTAGGGAGCTATTTTGAAATCAGATGGATTATATTTTAAAGGATTAATGTTTCTGTATCATCAAAAATATTTCATGAAGGTCTATTTGCTTTTGCTTCAAGAATGGGAGTTCAGAAAGAAGGAACAAAAAGTGGAGGAGGACACGTTGGTGGTTTTTTCCAGTTGTTTGACTGGACCTCAAAATCTCGGAAGAAATTATTTGCTTCAAAGTCAGATGTACCAGGTATATGTGCTGTCTGTTTTGAATAAATGATAGTATGTTTATGCATATTGCCTTGTGCATCCCTTCTGTGAAGGTTTTATGGTGTTAGTTATTTTTTATTTCTTTTTTTCTTCATCATTCGAAGAATCGTTGAAGCAGGGAAAAAAAGTTGATGGAAACTTAGCAATGACACGGCCCTATGTTGCGGTAATATCACGATCACTTGCCCTCAAAATTAATGTTTCCAGTTGTGAAATTCAATTAGTGACTTCTTCAAATATTTCAGGTGAATGAAGATGAAATTGGAGCGGGGGCAAATGTTAGAGGAAGTGATCATAGTTATGCTTCATCATTTACAGATGATGAAGCATGCGGAACAAGAGCCCCAGGCGTAGTTGCTCGGCTTATGGGATTAGATTCTCTACCCCCTTCTGGTTTTCCTGAGCCCCATTCTTCTCCATATTTTGATACCCGATCTCTTCAAGATGCTCAATATTGCAGGAGAAACCTGAACTATCAGCATGATCAGGACATTTATTCTGGAAATTTGCTTGAAAAAGCTGAGGGCTCTTCTAGGAACCTCACGGAGCCAAAGCCCCAAAAGATCCTTAACAGGCCAATTGAGAAGTTCCAAACCGAAGTATTGCCACCTAAGTCAGCTAAGTCAATTCCTGTCACACACCATAAGCTTTTGTCTCCTATCAAGGGTCCTGGCTTTGTTCCAAGCAACAATCCTGCTTATATAATGGAAGCTGCAGTAAGGATTATTGAACCTGGGCCCCAGGCTCCTGCAAAGTCTAAAACTCCATCTATAGCTTCATCTTCTGTAACATTGAAGGTTCGAGGTCTTAAAGAAAAAGCAGAGGCTTCACAAAGAGGACCTCTTTCTGGGTCATCTACAGTAACATCTAGAGCCAGAGATTTGAAAGAAAAAAGAGAGGCTTCTCAAAGAACAATTAGGCTTTCTGAACCTTCTCAAAAAATGTTTGAGTCAAATGCTGTTAAGTATCTCAAGGGACAGTTTTTAAACAAAAGTTGGAATGGATCTGTGGATTCATCCAATGGATCTACTGATGCAGGAGAAGATCTTTCTTTACAGAATAAAGGAAAGTCTATTTCGCTTGCAATCCAAGCAAAAGTGAATGTTCAAAGGAGGGAAGGCTTGAGTTTGAATGGCAGTAGAGGTTTGGCAGGCCAAAGCGAACATCGTGAGCTTAAACCCAACCCACCATCAAAGAATAATGTTCAAAAGAATTTGCAGAAAAAATCTTCTGTGCAGCGTTCTAATGGTGTTCTCCGGAAAAACAATCAAAAACAGAATTGTTCAGTTGATAAGGGCAAGTTACCATCAAAGCCATTGGTTTACAATGATAGGAAAGTAGGGGACTCCTCCTATGGGCGTCATAGAAGTTCTAGTAGTAGATCTACTGGGAAATCCAAAACTGGTACCAGGAAGTCAAGCTTGGGTGCATCAGATTGTGAAAATGAAGTTTTATATACCAGCACAAACAATTTCCCTAGAAAGAAAAGGTCCACTGACAAGGACTGGAATGATCGGGCTGTTGATAATTTGTTCATTGACAAAACAAAGAATCCTACTGAATCTAATCTAGAAGGTAAGGACAGCTTTATTTGGGCAGGAGAAGCCAAAAGGAAAGACATGGATGTAGTTTCCTTTACGTTTACCACACCATTGGCAAGAAATAACAATGGTTTTGATACATCTGGGCAAGTTGGTCAGAAGGGTAATGGTTGTTCCTTGGATCACCACATTAAGCAAGTGTTGATTGAGTCAGACAGTGCAACAACTCCATTAGGATACAATGTAATAGCTGGTGATGCCTTGAGTGTTCTTTTAGAACAGAAACTGAAGGAATTTATGTATGGAGTCGAGACTTCGTGTAATAGCTCGTCTAAAACCATGACATCTTCTAGTATTGCATCAAATTCAATGGATCCGACATCTTCTCCTAGTTTAGTTAATCTCCTCCCGAGATTGCAACAAAAGGACCAAGACGTGCCATCTACAGATACATTATGTACAAGGCACTATTCTGAGATCTCCCCCACTAGTCTTCCTGAAGTAGCATCAAAACATAAGTCATTGGTATGTGAAAAATTATCATTCCTATTTAGAATTGTTTCGAATGCTAGTTTATTTATTCTGTTATGTGAATGACGACTGATAGGGTTAAAAGAGAAAACAAAGGAACATTAAATCTTCCATATGCATGGCCATTTCATCATAACTAACGTGAAAATATTATAGGTTGTTGATGGGCTGAAGGAGTTTAGGTTCAATCATATAGAGTCACAGCTATTCAACTGTCGACACCCAAGTCCAATCTCTGTTCTTGAACATTCTTTCTCAACTGAAAGTTGTGAATCTCTAGTCAACACAAATGCTACTAATAGCACGGGAGGTAAAAGCAGCATCTTTATAAGGATTGGACTGTTAATCATCTTTATTGAATTTAGATATGACATGAATTTAGGTGCCTAATGTTTGCTATCCAATTTCAGAAAGCAAGTTGTGCTCACTTGTGCAAGCTCAGGAAGGTTTTGGCCTGAACACTGCAAGGAAGTCTTACCATGCAGAAGCTGATACTGAGCTATCAGATTCAGCTTCTTCAACATCAAGTGGAACCATTGTAAAGAAGCATACAGATACATTTTCTATCATGAAGTTTGGAAGATCAAGTAAATGGGAACAGGACTATGTGAAAGAAATATTATGTAATGTGGAACTGATGTTTATGGACTTTGCCCTTGGTCAAGCACGAGAGATTGTGAACCCCCATCTATTCAACCAGTTGGAAAGTATGAAAGAAGGGTATGAGAATGTTGGTGGTGAATCTACAATAAACAGGAAAGTTATATTTGATTGTGTGAGTGAATGCATGGGCATAAGATGTAGGCGTTATGCATTTGGGGGTTACAAAATGTGGGCCAAAGGGGTTATGATGGTGAGAAGGAACGAGCGGTTGGCAGGGGAAGTGTACAAGGAGATTTCTGCTTGGGGAGCCATGGGGGATTCAATGGTCGATGAACTTGTAGATAAGGACATGAGCAGCCAATATGGAAGATGGCTAGATTTTGATGTTGATGCTTTTGAACTAGGAGCAGAGATTGAGGATCAAATACTTGATTCTTTGGTCAATAATTTTGTTGCTGAAATCTTTCAATATTAATATCTAAATGCTTTGTTACAATGGTGGGCCAAAGGAGATTTCTGGTTTGGGAGGTGCTGGGGATTCAATGCTTGATGACTTGTGGAAGACGGCTTAGATTTTGAATCCCTAGTTCCCTTACTTTCTGGGGTGTGTGATTAAGATTTTTGTCGTTGTCAATCAAGCAGCGGTTTCCTTTGGTAAACTCGGTTTATATATGATATATTCATTCTTGAATTTAATTTACAATAATATAAACTTTACTTGAGAGCCTCTTAAATCAATGCTGATTAGTAATTGTTGCATATAACTTTATTCCTAAAATACGTATAACTCTCTTGAATTTGAATTTCTGTCGGTTGTATATAATTTCTATTATGTTTCAAAGTTTAAATTTAACCTCCTTAATATTTTAGTTTGTGACATTAAGGCCCTTGTCATTAACTTTGTTGTTATGTTTATGCGTTGCCATCCCCATGTTCTCTTTATCCCTCCTCTCTTCCATATTTAAGCCCCCATTCATCTATTTCTTCTCTATCTTTACTCCTTTTTTAAAAGTTCTAAGTAGTTGCCCTTTATGCCTGTGGCATGTAGTACAAAAAAAACCAAACTCTCTCTCAAATGGATGGATGTCAATGGTGCTCTGGCATCTAAAGATGTTAGCCTTAACTGGTGGGGAAATAATCTCGAGAGTTGATTGTACTTATAGGTGATTGATGGTGGCATGGAGGTCAATAGCTTTTCTAGAATTAAAAGTCAGGAACTTAGGATAGCTGCGGCAAGGAGATGCAGAGAGAGACAAGGGTTTTGTTTATCTATAAAATGAGATTTGAAGCCTTATGTAAAACATATATAATTATCATAAAATTATTAGGTTATACAGATATAATGTAGAATTCTGCATTATCCTCAATAATCTGATGTGGCAATTTTTGTCAATAACATAACGGCAAAGTTAATGACAAAGGTCTTAATATCACAAATTAAAATATTAAGAAGATTAAATTTAAACTTCAAAACATTAGGGAGGTTATACGAGTTTTATAAATTTTAACCGAACTTTATCAATAATCCGATTGTTAAATTCAACAACCTTTAAGATTTAATAGTTCTTTCACTTGACTTACAAACTAGGTGTACAACATTCCCTAAATTTTCTTGCAAATAATCACCATTTTTAGTTTTGAATCATACTGGTTACAGAGGCTAGAATAATATCAATAAAAGAAGCAAGAAGCAGGTGCTACAAAAATGTGTATCTCTTTCACCGCAAAAGAAGACAAAAAAGGAAAAGAAAGAAATGTAGATCTTTTGATGAAAGAAAGAGATAGAAACTTAGATAGTGCCTTATGCTTCTTATAAAGCAACCACCCCTCTAAAATAACTAATCCTTCACAATATTTTAAACTAATATTTAAATCCTATTAATAAAAGTAATCACTTTGATGTCAAATAATACTCTAAATATGATTTCCTTCAATAGAAATATATCTATACTTAGCAAAAAAAAATATTAGCACCCCGTGGTCACTCATTCTCGTATTTATTATACAAAAATTATGCTTAACAATAAAATAACTGTATGACCTGATTCAAGTTCATAAATATATTGATATATAAATTTGAAAGTTGCTCATCTGGCATGCATGCATATTCAATTTTTTTTCATGGAAGAACGACGACTAATTTAGTATATTTCAGCAATGCAAATCTTCTAAAAAATCCTAATATGGTATTAATCTTCTTAGGAGGCCCTTAATTGTCATTTTTCCTTTTTTCAAACCGAACATGTGGCTTGATCCTAAATACTCCTTCGATCCTTAATGTATGACTTAATTTAAAAGTTAATCTTAATCCTCAATATAAAACATATTTCTCATAGTTATTATTTTTTTTCTTCTAAATTATCGCTATTAATACTTCTTCAACACTAATCAATTAAAAAAGAAGGCAGAGAACTAAACAATATAATTAAGATATTTTAAAAAATTCATATCATGTTAATTAATTTAATTAATTTTATTAATTTAATTAAATTAATTAAATTGACAAATATAAGATCTAATTCTCTCGTATCCTCTAGATGAATTGTTTGTTTTCAATAATGGGGCATTTTTATTTATGCATATTAAGTCCTGGTCATTAAATGACAAAAGTATTTTTGAAAAAGTGTCATAAATTCTCTATATTAACTACAAATAACCATCTTAACTGAATTATTTGAATTGTAAAAAGGATCTTACATATAATAATGAAGAGTCAAGACAGCATAATATATTGATGACAAAATATGGCAACAAAATATTAAATATTGTCAACAACTTTCCAGAAATCCTTAAATACACGGCTTACCAGTCATTCTTCCTTTTGAATTCATCTTCAATGAAGTAGGACCACCTTCTTCTTAAGTAGATAATTATCCCACCTCGGATTTTTTCCACACACCTCTTGATGTTCTAATCTGCATTACCAACCTAAAAATGTCCATTTTCAACCTAAATACCTAAATATTACGTGGGTGAGTGATTCCAACATTCCATTTTGAAAGACTCAATCTTGCCCCTTAAGATTTCCTTTTGCATCGTTAATTCAATAGGACATTAAATGAGAGGTCCCATATAAGGCATGGGAAGTTTGAGGTAGCTTTTGTATACAGCCACGCATGATATAATGAATTAATTCATTAAACGAAAATGTGAAGAATTTTAAATATAGATAAAGAAATTAAAGGTTAATGCTGTGAACCATCTTTGGGACCATAAGGCCTAAAAGAAATTACACTTTATCTACTCCTTTTTCGAAATAACATTGTGAAATCCTAGCAACTTTATTATCAGATTAAGGAAATAACTACTAGTACCTGGTAAACACATTGAAATATATATGCTTCTCCCTTATAATATATGCTCTAAGGATTTTCTTTCTCTCTGATGGATCAACTGAGAAACTGCAGCTACCAGATCTCATGAACCAGGAAGAAAAAGAAAACTAGCTAGAATGCTATATATAGAATATATATACTTAAAAAACTTAAATTCCCTCTCATGTATATGCAACTCAGTGGAAGTTATTTACTTCACCATTTGCAGTGGCATCCCACGAACAAGCCATCATCAGGCTTTCTTCAGAGTACTGCAGGTTCCATTGATTATGGGACTGGGCACTAGCTGAAATATCCCAATCAACCCACTGATAGTCATAAACAGAATTCCCTGATGATGAACTCTCTGTGTAATTTGATACAGAGCTCCAAACACCACTTTTACTATCCTCGCGTGTTGGAATATCCATCTCCTTATTACCACCGCCACCCACTCCATACCCATATTCTCTTCCCATAATACTGTTATTTCCACTACCGGTTGAGTTCATAAGCATGCCACTTTCAAACATGTAATTAAGTTCCATTGCTTCATCATCTAGCCATTGAAATTGCCCCAAGGCCTCACCTTCTCCAACCAAGCTGGGGCAAAATGCTGCTTTGCCATTTGTATCATCATTACTCATCTCACAATATGCATCAAAACCAATGCCACTAGAGGTCTCTTCCTGGTGATTCTGGCTCCAAGATCTAGAATCCATCATTGAAATTGCCTCAGCTTCATCTGGGTTAGCTTTTCTCTGATGCATTTTGTCGAACAGATCATGAGCATTCATATCTGAGTGCGAGTATTGGTTTGAAGTGATATTGTTCTTGTCCTCTTCTTGCATGGGTGCTTGAGTTGGTCTTCCTCGACCACCTCTTCCTCGTTTGGATGAAACAGCTGCGTTCAGAGCCACAATGTCGATAGGTGGGAGAATGTCGTCCGAGTTTGAGTTCATGAAACAGTAAATTTTTCTTCTCAAATGAGAGTTCCAATAATTCTTTATCTCATTATCTGTTCTTCCCGGTAGATGCCTCGCTATTACAGACCACCTGCAGAAATTAAACAGGCCACAATTCATGAGAAGAAGACAAAAATCAATTCCTCATGAATTATAATTAGGGTAAAATAAGAATGGCGAAGTAGTTTCTTCGGCCAAAATTAAAGAATAATTATGTCTTTAATTTGGACTTAGAGAGATAACAGAATAAAAAACTTTTAAAATTCATAATCATTTTTAATATTTTGGTATATAATAATAAATTAAAATTAAAATTAAATTTCTTTGGATGTCCATAATATGAAAAATATCAAAAGAATAAAAAAAAATGTTACACATAAAAATAGAAATAACACTGATTAAGTCAAAGAGTAGTGATAAGATTTAAAATTTTGATATTTTAGCGCTAAAAGTTAAATTATTTACGTTTAATGTAGACCATTTTAAATTATGAAAAATATAGTTTTCTATCTTTAAAATTGTGATTAATTTGAGTTCAGTCTATGTAATTTTTTGTCTAAGAAATCAATACATACTTTGCCTAAAACTAATCATAATTTGAGGGATTGATTCCTTAATGAAAACAATCTATAAAAACCTTGATTCACAACTCTATTTTAGAAGCTAAAACTTATGTTTTCTTATAAATTGCACTTAGTGCATGTTTAAATCAGCGTTTTGAAGTTTAAATTTAACTTTTTAATTATGATTTACTATTTATGAAATAAGTAATATGTGAGAAGAATTTTATCTCAATTTCTACCAATGTATTTATCAATTATAAATCTTAACAAGCACTTAAATTTTTCTTTTACGAGGGATTGCTTTAATGATAAATTAAATAAGGTAGGACTTTGCACGACCAACGGGTGAAGATTATTCTTAATATACAATATACTAAATTAATTTAAGTATATTAAAAAAATTAATTAAATTAATTATTGTAATAATTCTATATTAATTTTTTAAATACTTTTATTAATTATGTATGCTTAATTATAAAGGAATACTTTAAAAAAAAATTATATATAATTTTGAGAGATAAATTATATTGGGGTATTATATTTAAAACTATAATTTACTCATTATCTAACTTTTATATTTAAGATCAGAGAGAGTATATATTTTTGTATTCGATTCATTTCACCTATATTTTCCAATTGAGTTAAGAAAATTAATCATAAAATGAAAGAGATGTATGTGCCCATATACATGTATTAATAAATAGGAACAATTATCCAATTTCTGATACTATGACTAATAATATTTTTAAATAGATATTTATATATGTGGAATTCTACCTATATCAAATAAATGATTTTTATTTATATTGAGTAAGAAAATGTATATCCCATGCTTGCTAAACTAACTTAAGCTATACTAACAAATCACAACAAAGTTTATAGATAATTGATTTGAGTCTTTTAAATATGATGTCTTAGATTTAAATTAGGTCATATATATATATATATAGAAAATTTATTGTTGGGAGAGACAAAAACTACCCCATTAATCTCTATATTTTAGAGATTAGTTTTTAACTTTTAGCTGCAGATACTCTATGTACTAAAAAAAAACAAGTAACTCAAGCTATGCCAACAAGGGCAAATTGGCTGAACTCAAGGCTAGCTCACCTTCAATTTTCAATAGTAATGATTAGGGCATTACTGTTTTTTTTTCCTTAAAAAAAACGAAAGGATCAGCTGATGACTAGCACTATATATAATTATGGAATTTAGAGATTAATCATATATGCACATGCATTGTTAATAAATAGGCTTTTTAGGTAAATTTAATTTAATTGGATGACATTTTTTGTTATTGTAGCTTTAATTATATTGACAAGAAATTAATTTGATAACAATTACCAGTTATGAAGCTTAGAAAATTAACAATGGAACAAAGTATACATGTTTTCATCATCTTCAAAATAAAAAATCATCATCCTTTTCAATTCTTGTGACAGCAAGAAACTGATTAATGAGTTGAGTTATGCATTATGCTACCTCCAATCGTATGAATTAATTTTAATCATTTCCTAAAATATCGATTCTAATCATTTGCTTAAAAAACTATGCTCATGATAAAAAAAATAAAATGAATTAAGGTCTCATAGTTAATATTAAAATAAACTCCATCTACTAACTTTGAAATTTAAAACTGGGGATTGAGTACATTACATTGGATCGATTTTAAAAAGTAGTTTGTTAAAATTAAAGCACGAAGTGATTAGCCTTTGTATTTGTTTCAATTGCGATAATACGTACGTAAGTACGTGTGTGGGGAATTTTGGAGCGGGTATTGTCGGAGAAGACTTTCAGACGACATTCATCAGGTTTTAATCCCATGCATGTACTACTTTGAAAACTTTCAGACATTCTCATGGTACTGTTGTCTCCTTAAATGTGATCATTCTTTATTATTATTATTTATTTAATTATAAGGCAAAAGCTACAGTAGCATTGTAGCTCACCTATTACCGATCGCCCCATGAAGCTTCACAATCATGGCCTCTTCCTGAGCAGTAATGTTGCCTCTCTTCACATCTTCCCTCAAATAGTTTATCCATCTCAGTCTGCAACTCTTCCCACACCTCAATAACCCTTCAAACATATATATATCAACAATATATAAATCTGGGACATTATCCAATTTGATTCTTTGAACTGAAACCCTAGATTGTGATGAGTTACCTGCATTTCTGGGCAAGGATCTCCAGGAGCCTTCGCCGTGCTGTTGAATATAGTCGGTTAAGAGCTTATCTTCCTCAGACGTCCATCTTCCTTTCTTGAGACCCACTTTGTCACAGCAAGGAGCTCTTCCCGTTGATGATAGTTTCTTGGATCTTATTATTGTATCTTCAACTACTGCTGACATTTTTCTCTTGGCAAAAAATAAAAATGAAGAGATTCGAAATTACTGGTTGGAGTTGGCCGGAGAGGTAGTTGTGGAGCTAGGTGGTGTTATAACTATTCATGAATGAATGAATAGAAATTAAAACGCCTTTGCATGGGGCTGCTTTCTTCTGTGTACACTGTAGCAATATATATAGTGGCTGTGGGATCTACAATAACGACATTGATGGTGAGAAAAAGGTTCCTCTTATCCATGACGATGTGGTAAATACTAAATACTAGGGTTATAAAATTAAAGTTATTCTGTCAGAAAAAGCGTGGGGTTGTTCAGGTTAAAGCACAACGCTTTTTTACTTGTACGGCTTAGTTTTGTGCCACGTCTCCTCTTTTCCCACCACATGATCAACTTATTCTATCACCTTCTTCCTCGTTAAAATCTGACACAAGAGTACACAGCATCGCAGAGGCTGTCTTTCTTGCCTCTACATGATTCATATGAAGTCACTGTACTAAATATATTGCGTAATATATGCGCGTGTGTGTGTTCGTTTTCACAAAATATGTTCTATTTCATTCTTTATTCCTCTTCCTCTGTCTATCCCTACGTTAATATTCTCTCTGCATGTTTCTTATTTTCAACTAGACTTACAGCTGACAATAGCCTGGCAAATTCATTCAAGAAGTACATAATAGAAAGAGTTGTGAGATGCACTTAAGTGGTAGATTTGATTTAAATATATGTCACGTTTCCACTTAGTTGAATGATAATATTTATATATACACTTATCGTGTGCCTCAACTAAAAATTGAGAAGAAATAATTATAATATTTTTTTTAATTATTAATATAAAAGTTAGTTGATTTTTATAAATAAATTAAAAGAAAATGATATAAATTTATTAAAAATAATCAACTAACTCTTATATTAATTATAATTAATTAATTTATTTAATTTTTTATTAATTTATCTAAATAAATTAACTAACTCTTATATTAAATATCAGATAAGTAAAATAAAAGAGAATCTAAGTAAAGTAAGAATTGAGATATATGACGTAAAACTATCAGCACTAGAGTAGGTAGCGAGAGTGAAGAAGGTGCATATAAACCTAACCTAAACATGAGATGAAATTTGGCATGTAATTTAAAACCGAGAAGGCAGGTAAGGGGATCTTTATTGTTGATTGAGATAAGACGATGATTCATAGCCAAGAAAATTCCAATAAGAAAACCATCAATGAAGGGGATAACGACCAAACTTGCCAAAACTTGTGGACACAAATGTTTCTCTAATTTTCCCCATCTTTTCCCTGCAAAAAGGGGATATATACATTCGTTTGAATATGTGCATATATAGTGCAGACGAAAAAACCACATGTGTACGCAACAATGACAGCATAATTTGGAAGCATGTGTGGTACGAAGAGAATTAATTTTTCATGTCCCCTCTCCGATTCATGTTTTTTAAATACAGTTTTAATTCTCCCATCTAACATCACCTCTCTAATTTATTTCATCACTCCAATTAAATAATATTGAAAATATTTATAGGGAAAAAAATAATGAATGGGTGATGTCTATATGCTAATGAATTTATAGATTGATGGATAGATAATCAGTTCACATTATTGATCAATCGTGGACTTGGTTTACTGAGACCAAGTGGTTAACTGGTTGCCGACAACAACTTTCATGTATTCCTTATCACATAAATTGCGGCTCAATTATTTTGGTTTAATGAATCATTTGACTCTTCTCTCTGTCCTTTTAAGTCATGTATGTATGTATGCATGCATGCATGTATGGGGAGGGAGGATGGTTCACATAGCATTTATTAGATTGACCCGACCAAATGCTAAATAACTGGGGGAAATACTTACTGATATATATTTTCTTTTTGAAGGGAACATCAACATGTAACTTAAAAATTTGGGGGGGAGGGGGGGGTAATAATCAGGAGTAAAATGCTTATTTGTTTCTAATTAAAAAATCTTGCAAAAGAAGTTCATATAAGGAATTAATTAAGTTCAACAAGTATTTGACTGTGGTGCTGAGATTCTTGATGAGGCATCAAATAAACTGAAAGTTGCCATAGAACATCTCGTGTCCTTAATTCTTAAGAATACGTTTGTTTCCTTAAGAAAAAAAAAAAAGTGATATTATTCCAACGTTGTTGCGTCTGCCACTTAACCATGTTTGCTTTCATACCTTCAAAACAGATGCATCACGTAATTATCATATATAAATATTCGATGTGTGTGTATGAACCTTATGATGTGAACGTGTGGATGTCAAATGGTTCTAATTACAAAAGACAACTGAAATGCTGTTATCTTTCAAAATTGTAGAGCGTAATCCCTTTTATCCTATATGATAGTTAAATTAATATAATATATTTTTTTAAAATATCATAATTATTTTTCTTAACTCTCTCTCTTTCCTTTACTTGATTATTGTTGAGAGAGTATTAATTGAGGTAATTTGAGAAAAATTAAAAAAATTAATAAATATAGAAAATATATTTTATATTTAAGATCAAGATCAACTATTTAATTAGGCTCAATATTTATGACCAGAGGAATAGTTTATAACATGAAATACAAATTTGCTCATGTTCAAGCAAAGTTTCAATTTTTTTAAGCTAAAATATACAAAATCCCTTTGAACCTTGAGACAGTTATACATAACCTCCTTAACTTTTAAAAATTTAAATTAATAACCTTAATATTTCACGTTTTAATTATCAAATCCCTAACAATAAAATTGTAGTTAAAATTAACAGTTTTTGTCATATTATAATAACACTTTGGCAATTTATATGTAATTTTAAGTAATTTATATTTTTTAATTAAAAATACATATTTTATAGGTATTTTATTTTAAGTAGTTAAGAAAGCATTAAGATTCAAATATTATTTTTTAAATTATATGATATATAATAAAAAATATAAAAATTATAATATGATAAAAACTATTAATTTGAACGACAATTTTAATGTTAAGATTTTAATAAATAAAACATAAAATATTATGATTTTTAATTTAAATTTTTAAATGTTAAGAAGGTTATATGTAACTAACTTAAAATTTATAAAAGATTTTATATAATTTAATATTTTTTATATATAAATATTTTTTATTAAAAATAATTATATTTGAAATATGGTGAGATACTCAATTTAATTGTTTAGCCTTAAGTTAATTGTTTCTCTTACGTTATTATATACTACAATTTCTCTCCCTCCCTCTCATATTTTTATCACTTTGAAAAACTATCAAATTTTTCTTGTGCATACAAAACTTTTCTCTTTATTTTTTTTGTGCATGCAAAACTACCCATTTTTTCTTGTTCATACAAAACTATCAAAAGAAAAAAAAACGAAAACTTGAAATACTTGTGCATACAAATTTTTCTGTCTGTTTTTCTTGGGTTAATATTTCTAGTTCTTCTTCATATCTGCATCTCAATTCCTTCTCAGTGACCACTTCAGAGATGTGTATGAATGTGACGTTTTATACTGATCACTGCAGAAAACGAGTTTGCAACAATGTCAGCCACAAACAACAATATCATTCCCTCACTCATAAAATGCATCAAAACTAAAATGCCAATAATATGTTGGCACTTTCTTAATCTTTAGTTTGTTGTGTTTGATGTGCTTCAATTCTAACTTCACTTCTCTCTGTAATTTATTTCCTCAAAATTCCATGCCCTTGTTTCAATATTTTTTGTGACATTTTCCAATCAAATCGTAAGTATAATGATGTGTGGAAAATTTTATTTTGTTTTAGCTATCAATGAGATCTCAATGCAATTTTTTTTTCTAGGAAAAATATGTAATGTTGTTTTTCATTATAAAATACAAGTACCGTGTCAATAATTACTGATGAAGATGTAGGATATATAAGCTCGTGGCAATCTTAAAATTACAATTACAATATTTTCTTGGGAGTATTGTTTTTCTCAAAGGAATTATTATCAAAATTGAATCATGAAACAAAAATTCCAAGAACATTGACTTTAATATGAAATGAAATTTCAAAAGTATTTTTTTAAAAAAAAAAAGTAAGAATGCAACTTGTTTAACCAGCCTTCATTCCGTGGGTGAGTGGTTGGGTGTTATTTATATCTTTTCTTCTTTATTTTTGGCCGTCGATTTCATTACATAACTTTTTGTCCCCTTTATGGGGCCATCGTATTCCATATCTCTTGATTCCAAATACATCCCCAAATGAGCCGCGTGGCCTAACTTACAATGACGCGTTAGTTGCCATTTATGGAAAAGAACATGTATCTACAACCTGGTAGTGTGTATATAGGGCACAATACTAAAAGAAGAAATTCTTAAAAATAGTAAATTTTTTATTATTTAAAAAATTACTTCTTAATATTCTTTTTTTTCTCCCTATTTTTCTCGTTTCATTTTTCTCTCCAAACATACTTGAAATCTTTTTTACCCCTCTTTTGCCCCTAAGTGGTGAAATTATTTTTAACTTTTAACCACATATATTTTGAAACACATTTTGATTGCCTCCTTGTTGAAGCGATGCATCTATATATTTGGAGAATTCTGTGTTGAGCTTCTATATAAGATTAAAACTTTGAGTCCGTTCCAGTTTCTTTTGGATAGATCAAATCTGTGCTTAACCAACTTGTACTAAAATTAGTCAAATCTTATATTGTCTCTAATTTTTAATATAAGAACTAGTTAATTAATTTAAATATATTAAAATAAATAAATAAATTAGTTAATGATAATAAATGTGACATGACGATTTCCCTGGAATAATTATGTATAACATTATATTAGATATAAATTTATAATTTATTAAATTAGTTTGGGTAAAAATGATAAATATTATATATAAAATAAATTAATATCTTATATTTAAGATTAAATCTAACTCTCCAACTAACTTCTATATAAAGGCAGGAAGAGTAACATCTTAAATGAAGCCAATCTGCTTTTGATTATTTCCACTTCAAAAGTGAAAAAAAAAAGATTGCGATTTTGATTAAATCTTGATTATTCAAGTAATCTGAATAGTCTGATTTTGTTGAGAACAATTATCTAATTATTATTTAGAAAATTGCTCCATCGAGAGCAACTGATGAATGACTGAGCTTTTCTTAAAATAAATAATTTTTATGCATATGAGAATTTGGACAATAAATATGCCCTACATACATGAACGCCCCAATTCATTGCAGGGATACACCTACACTGTAGGTCTTGCCCCCACCAAAAAAAAAATAACAATTTTGCTTAATTTCATATCTATTATGTATATCCATGAACCTAATATTTACTAATACTTTTTAGGTGTGTTCATAAAGCCCGCAGCCCAGTATGCCTACTCGAGTCTGCGAAAAAAAAGCCCTACCTAGCCCAATAAATATAGGGTAGGGTCAGGCATCAGGCTGCAAAATGCAGCCTATATTTTTTTTGGGCTGGGCACCGGGTAGGAGGTTGCCCTGCCCTGTCCATGAGCACTCATTCTTTTACTTTTTTACTTTTCTCCCTAGATGCTATATTTAGAAGGGATAATATGATAGCTACTAGTGACTAAAGAATCATTTTAAAAATATGAGTAGTTAAGTAGGTAAGTTGCGTCTTTTAATATTTATAACTATATTAATTTTTTTCTTTTTCTTTAACTTTACTAATCATAATATAATTACATTATAAATTATAATTATTTATTTTATTTTTTTAGATGCTTCATCTTTGTCAACATTTGAGAAATTGATAAAAAGTTACAATTATAAATTATTTAGATTTCAAGACTTTTTTTTATATGCAATGAATTTCAAGACTTTAATTATTATCTTTTTGTTACCTTATTTTTAGTGGATTATAGATATTTAACTCTTGAAGATATATGAATATAGTATTATTTTAGAAGTTTATAATTACAGATTGTTTTCCAAAATATGAGCATGGTATCACAATTTGGATATATATAACCCGCCCACGCCCAGCCCAAAATAGTTAGGGCTTTTATCGAGTAGGACTGAGCATCAGGCTACAAAATGCAACCCATACTTTTTTTGAACATGACACCGGCCAAGAGGTTGCCCTGCTAATGAATACCCCTAATAATTCCATATAAAATACATGTATATGCATGTTGCGCTTACATTCTAAAATTGTCAAAGGAAGGATATAATGGTTGTTTTTCAAGATGAAGATATATAATGTTGAGTCCCACCTCGGTATTCTTGTAAGTGTATTTTATAAATTTAAGAGATTTTATATATTAGTCTTTTGTGATAAGTTCTCCTTTAGACTTGTATTAAAAAAAATTATTTAGAAGAATTTAATGGCATCTTATAACATTAGATCAATTTTATGTTAATGACTTGTATTCAAAACATTAATTTGTACTTTTATTAAGAGACAGGTGTTCATAAAGAGGGTTACTCACGTATAGTTTTACTTTTATTAATTTGGAGCTATGAGATGTGATATATCAAATAGAGGTTAATATTGATTAATTAACAATGACAATATATGCTTTTCAGTTAGAAACGTTGATATAAAAAGTCAACGTCAATGCCTCTTCCTTGTGAGGGGTACGTAGATATTGAATAGGGTCACATGTACGATGGACGCGTATCGAAGGCCATGTACGCTTACACACGTGAAGAGACATGAGGAGAGGAGGACATTACATTTAATGGTTCCACCTAAGAACACTTCAATTCTAAGAACCAAAGCCAGAATGTTAACAACGTAATATTAAATGAGAGCAGCTAGTTTTGGTACCGTCGATGCCCAATTGATCCCATGACCAAACCAATTTATTAATGAAACAAATTTAAAGGGAATGGTCCTCTTTTGTGGCTCAACCTCACATGTGGAAGTCATAACAGCCGGCCAATTGGGAGGACTAGTGGGTCTCCCTTTTTATTTTCATGCCTTGGCATCAGTGTCCTTTTGTTTGTCCCATTCAAATTTCAAGCATGCGTGGGGTGGTACGTCCATAGTTTTATACAAGATTTACATGAATGGGCTGACATTGGATTTCTATTTTCTACCTCTTGTTCTTAAATTTCACATGCGTTAAGAGTTAAAATGGGAAAAAAATATGTACTAATTAATTGATGAGTCTGTCTAAACTAAAGTCACAAGAATGTCTCCTGGAATTCTTGCAGGACAATATGAATGACGAGTGGATGACGCGTTACAGGGATCCCAACTGGATTTTGTAGTTCTGTCCTGATGCGGTACCACACTCTCTGGTTGTTATTATAAATTCATTTTAACTCATTTTTACATATTGATTAATGATAGTTAAGTCATTAAACGAGTGAAACATTGGAAAACAATCATTAATATTATGATCAAAAACTTCTTTCACTATGGACTTTTATAATAAGGACCAAAATGGTTTGTAACAAAAAACTGATTTTTTATCCTTGTAGAGTATCACTTTGTTGTGGTTTCAGTCACGATATTTAGGGAAACTTCATATCTCTTAGGTATCTAGACTTATACCTAAAGATAAATGATAACTTGTCTTACCTAATATTAATATCACCTATAAAAAAAAATGATTTTGCCTTACTTTTATATAATATGTGAGTCCAACCCCTTCCAAAAATTACAGTGTGAAAAAAAACCGTGATTTTGTTAGCTCTCAGCAAGGTTGATATTTGCTAATTTATTTTTGTGCATTGTGCAGGCCTCTCAAACAGAAAATGGTCATTCC
This sequence comes from Leucaena leucocephala, assembly GCA_037074615.1. Classification (NCBI taxonomy): domain Eukaryota; kingdom Viridiplantae; phylum Streptophyta; class Magnoliopsida; order Fabales; family Fabaceae; genus Leucaena; species Leucaena leucocephala. Next base: position 4,430,942 of record CM073535.1, on the reverse strand, counting down.
ATGGCGATGGGGTGTTATTAGAGCAGAGCATGTCTTTTCCCGTTCAGTGGGGCAAAAGTAATCCTATAAATGGGTGAAAGTATATACTCCTAGTCCGGAATGTAAAGTATTTTTAATCTTAAATGTAAAGTCTCAATTTCTTTTTTGTTCTTCCGTTTTTTCTTTTGGGGGTTGGGGGGAAGGAGGGTTGTGGGGAAGGTTGCTCTCAAACTACCATAACATTGAGGATGAAATTTGAAAGTGAGTCCAATTTGCGCACCACATTCAATGAAGGATCACAAATAAATGAATAATGATCCATTAACACTTCAGTTTTACTCCTTGTTCCTTATGATCAGTGAACCACCAAACACCAAAAGAGAAAAAAGAAACAAAAAGAAAATAGCAAACTAATGACCATGAACATGTCTATACAAGGAATTCACCTTAACATTAGCCCTGTAAGATGTATCCGATGGCATCCCCCCAATTCACTGTGCCATCTTGCGTAACAGTTGCCATATTTCTCGTTTCTTCACCTCTAAATTAATACCATTATTTACACAACCATCTTTCTTTTATCATACAATCATCTCGTGCAATTTCCCTGGGATAATACAAATTCTCAAGGTGGGTCACTCACTAAATACAAAAGAATCAGCATGAAGTTCAATTTTCAACCAGACATTCAGATAAGAAAAAGTGCCCTTCTTGTTTAACTCTGGAAAGATGTTCTTCCGCAAGCCTAAATCATCTCTATCGAAGGTCAACAACATCAAACTTCAGGTTACCGTTCATATAGACATGAGAGCAATGTTCATAAATTGGGCTTCCATCGGAAGACTCCTCATGGGGATGAAATCCACGTTGCTGACAGTTGCGAATTACTGACACACCGCCAGGATCAGACAGATGAAATATACCATGTGGACTGGATCGCCAGCAAATGCAGAGTTCTAATTAGCAACAGTTAAATATAATAATGATGCAATAGAAAAGGTAAATTAGGTTATTCTGGAAATAAGTACAATGAGCACTCTAAATTTGAAATGAGCAAAAACACACCAAAAAAAAAGGCACCTTTTTGTATCTGTAGGGGCCATGACAATTGCAATTGCCTCTGGTAACATGATCTAAAACAAAGCATAAAATATATTGTTTCATCAAGATACAATCACAATAATATATAAGAATTTTTTTCCCAAAAAGAAATTCTATTCTACATGAAGCTGCTGACCAAAGTCAATGTCAGATATTACAAGCTGTAACCCTATCATGCAATCATAATTGAGAAGCAATTAGCCGATAGGTTCCTAAGCAAGCTAGGAAACCCTTCCCCAAAAATTAGCTAATTGAGGTAGAAAATCTTTTAGGTTCCTAAGCAAGCTAGGAAATTCTTTTAGGTTCCTAAGCATGCTGAAGTACACTATTGATCTGCCCATGCTACCCAGTGTGGGACTTAGGTATCACATACTTCCTTGCCCATATCATTAGCTAACAGCAGAGTAATTAATTCATTGGGTTCATAAATTGACCAAGAAACCCCCTTTGAAACCTACATTAAAAGAAACCCCCTTTCACTTTTTAGGTTAAAATGAAGTGTTCTTTTGTAGCCCTAATGTGAGAAGAAAAAAATAATAGTCCTCTTACCTGGTATGAATAATGTGTATGGAGATCCACTGATGACATGAAACAAGTCTGTGATGGGTGTGTCTGTAATCCAAATGAAAAATTAACCAGACAAAAGAGACGACATTTAAATCTTTAATACCAAAAAAAATGGATGAAAGAAATGGTTAAGGGAAGGAAGAAGAAAAGGACAAAATATAAAATATGCTAGAAAATTTGCCACAAAAGCTTGCTCTTTCTCAAATGGGGCCTAGCAATTGCATGAAAACTACTAATACACTTATCAACAAATCAACGTGTTAAGGGATCTCAAGCAGTATTTAAAAGTATGATTCACACATAGGAAGGAAGAAATGATCACCTATGATGTAGAGATAATAGATCCAAGATATTTCACCAGAAGCATACAAATTCTTAAATTTGTTGGAGTTAAATATCTCATCTCAAAGTTCTTTCTAATGCACCATAAATTCTTTCTTGTCAATTACCTCCCTTTAATTCTTACAAAACCCGCATCTGTTGCATTCCATGAAATTCAATATAATTTCCAGTTAAGCTCTAAGCAGGGATCAGATACATGATATAATTCTTGTTGCCACCTCACAGGTACAAATAACATATTCTTCCATAGGATTAAACTGAAAAAAGAAAACTTCCACTCATGAGGATAAAGGAGAACTTACATGTATCCAGCCTAAAGGAAAAAGAGATAAACGGTCTTGAACGTCAAATATCTCTTCCTCATTCAATGTTTGGCACTGAAAAATAAAAGCAGTTAGCCGCATAATTATAGAATGGGAAAATAAGGACAAAATATAGAAGAGTAAAAGACACAAGTAGATTAAGATATTAACAAACGATAAAACTGTATTTCCTACAATCTTGTATTTCAAACTGTTACGTATTGAATAACCAGTATCTTGTTTCCAATAATTGGCCATACCAATATTAAGTTCACTAAAATAGACAACAAAACTGGTTGTTGGAGTAGAATTCTCTCACATGATCTACAGTGGTAATGGAGTTTCAAGCAATGCTTCCACTTAAGTAGTTATGAGTTATCAATAATATCACTAGAAAAATGCAAGACCTCTCCTAACAAAAACAATTTGCAAGACCTCATCAGTCATCACTCAGTGCGTCTCAAAGTCAATGTGGAGTTAAACATTATATCACCAAACTGGGTCTAACTGGAATTAGCCTCTACACATGAAAGTTGCCCTTTCAAGCACTAAATAGTAAGGGTTTAGATCACATTGAGATTGAGGGAAAGTAATATAGATCACAACACTCAGGCAATAACTTAAAGATGATCGTTTTCTTACCGTGTCAGGAGTTGATTCCTGCTTTGGGATTATGAGTGTAGTAATATGGAAAACCCTGTTTCTCTACAGCCCCACAGATTTCAAACACCAAACTATTATTAGCAATCAAGAGTCAAGACATCTAGAAAATAACAACAATAACAAGCTTTACCCCACTAGGTGGGGTCTAGAAAATGACATGATTTAAAATTGAGTGCTCTTACCAAGGACCCTGCAAGAACGCCACATGTCTCTAGGTTTTTCCGTGTATTTTCCTGAGCCAATCTCAAAAAATCATCCATCATTTTGACAGGCTGCAACACAAAATTACACGAAAGTAAGATAACTTTGACTCAGTATAACGAAAAAGTAAAACTAACAACAGAACAGAACAAGTAATGCTAATAACCAAGAGAAGCAAAGCAACACATATGCTTTCTAAAAGAATTATGGCACTTACAATATGTAGGTGTTGATATCCAGCAGTACCAACTGGAGAATCCGGAGAAGACTTAGCCGGTCCTGGTCTTGGATCTGCAACTCTTGAAGGAGGAATTGGGGCATATTCTGGCTGAACCTTAGCAAGAACTGGAGGGGGTGAAGGTTGCTTAATGTTGAGCAACTGGAAGTGACTGTCCCCTGATTCATTCAAAAGAGGAGGACATGACTCATCAGCAGGACGTGACCAACTTCCATCATCCAAGGAGAGCACCGAATCCATTGTGGACATGCCTGTTCCTGGATCACCCTCTTTAACTGCCACAAGATCATATTTTCCATCCTGATTCAGACTATCAACATCGACAACAAAAATAAGAAGTGTTAAAATTTTACAACTAGTAATGTTTCAGGTAGAAAGCTAGATAAAACACAGTAAAGTGACAATTAACAAACAGACTAAACTTCTAATACGATTTCTTTTCAAAGAAAGAACAATGTAGATAAAAAAGGGGGGCAGGAGAACTTCCATAAAGGAAGTACACCACAATAGCCAGTGTAAGCACCACTAAAATCATGCCAAAATTATAAATGATTAAAAAGACCTACTAAATTCGTTCTGAAGAAAGAACGGATGTTTCTAACCTTGAATTCTCAGCAATAGTCAAATCACTACTGCTTGGATAGTGAACCTGCAAACATCCAAAACAAATATCTTTATGTTATTAAAAGCAAACACTATCTTAATTTGCACAAAACTAGAATGCCACCCTGCAATAGTACCTTCATTCCTGCACTTGGGCCAAGCCACTGGCCCCGAAGACCATTTGGTCCCAAAAATGAGTGTCTGGATAGAGTCTCCTCCTTTGGAAGAGGGAAACTAAGAGATCTGCACATTCCCACAAGCGATTATCATATCCCATCATTAAGCATATGCCTATACATACTTTTTGAAAAATAAACCTTAAAAGCAAAACGTGGGGAAAATAATATTCGTTGAAAAAAATCACAACTCACAACATACAAGCTGCTGAAAAACAAAGAGGAGGAGCCAACTGAAGATGTTCAGAGTAAAATAAACTTGAGTTGTGAGAGAATATATATATATATATATATATATAAGCAACCACGATATGCAAATAAGGCATTGATATTTATTATAGTGAATACAAAAGTAGTACACAACAATTCTTTCAAAACTTATAACAGAAAACAAAATCATAATCAAATACTAACTTCAAACTTTTCTCTCATCTATTTATTCTTTGATTTTTCCTTTTGGAGGGATGGGGGGAGAATGTGGACACAAAGGAATGTAAACCATGAAACATGCAAAATTGAACTCATTTAGGCGTAAAAACAACAAAAAGAACTTAATGATAAAAAGAGGAGTCAGAACTCAGAACATTGAAAACCAGCCAACCAAGCTCAAATTTGATGAGAAAAGTAATGTGTCCTGTAACGGCTAAAACCAAAGAGGTTCCATAGAAAAATGTAGCTCTTACTTACATGCTGGCCTCGTATAGAAATAGTCCAAAAGAATAGAATACAATTAGAACAAGACACATACAGTTTCTGAAACTGCTTGTCCATAGGCACAGCATTTGAAGATACGTAATGACCAGCATTATTATTATATTCCCATGAAGACTGCAGACCCAACCTAGCAGGCTGCGGCTGTATCAAGCCAAGAAAACACAGATGAAAAAGAAAGGGTTAATGGGCATAAACCGCACGTAGGCAAACAAAGCAAAATATTTGAAGTCTTGAGAATTAAACAACTGCATCACAGACATGTCATGATACTTCAAAAGGAAATAAATAAAAAATATTATACATTCTCTCAAGCACACAAATGGTATCTTGATCAGACAAAATGGAAAGGAAGCAAGTAAAATGAAATTTGTACAGCACACAGGTAAGCAACACAAACAACGCATCATCAATAGCTTACCTGTTTAGAATCCATTCTTGAGTAAGTATTATTATTGACAGCAGGCCATTCCAAAGATGAAGTCACTGAACTGTGCAAAGCCTCGTTGGAGTCATTAACTTTAGGAAATAGAGCATTCCCACGTAACTCGTTCAATTCATTAACCTTTTTGAATTCTGGCTTCAAAGATTCAAGTTCATCCAATACAGCTAGCAACCTCTGGGATGGAAGAGTGAAAGGAAAATAAAGTGATTACCGCATATTGGACTGTATTAAACAGATAAAAATACATCCACCTAACAAAATGGCAAACAACGCAGTTTCTTACCTTCTTATACGCTGCTTTTTCTTGGGGAAGTGAACCCTGGTAATCTCGATGAAATGGTATAGTTTCAGAAACCAAACTTAAAAAGAAAAAAATCATGTATAGTTAGAGAAAAATATAGAAGTTTAAACACAATTTAACTGCAACCATACCAGTTCATAACTGAGGAAATCAAAGGATTTTTTTCATCAGTTTACCTTGAAAATCTGAGAAGTATGACATACAAGTCAACTATATTGTTCTCCTCCCGGTAGATATTAGCCTAATTGCAAGATATAAAATAGTTACTCCATAAAATCACCAAGGAAAATAATGAAAATCCAAAAGCAAGCACCAAATGCATAGGTCAAAGTTAATCTAAATGTAACTTTAGGATAGGAAAAACAAGTTCTTCCATGCAGATACGAGTATCTGTTTGCATGTGTCATAGTCAACATAAAGATGTTTTAAAACAAAAAAACAAAAGAAAGCACCTCATCTGCACCACCTGGACAAACCTTAGTCACATCTTGACATTCAGACTTGTTTGATAGAAATCATATTTCTTTCTTTTTGTTAAGAATAGAAATCATATTTCTATTTATAACAATTTAGCATGCTTGAAGATGAAGAGCTTTTCTATACGAAACACATTTCATTCAGCAAAAGCAACAGTAATCTAGAGTTGATTGATTCAGCCTTCAATCTACCCTCAACCGTTAAGGAAATTGTTGATTTTGGTACATCGAGATGATTGCCACGAGTAGTTATATTGATTAGCATCTTTCACTTATCAGTAATCATAGATCCATCACATTATTTTCAGTCCTCTACATAGAACTTACAATAAGATAATTTATCCATGTAAGTTCCCTAAACTCATCTGGATGCTGTCCGATCCTAGTAAGAAGGAGATCAAGTTGCAGCAACCTCCAACCTTAGCTTGTTGGAAATCTGCTCATTTTCTCTATTACCGATGGTGATCGACGGTAGGATATAGAATATAAACCAATAAAGAATAGAAACAAGCATTCATATCGCTGCCCAACAACTTCTTAAGGCATCTGCCTAAGACGCAGGAATAAAAGGACCAACATTGCCCTTTAACTTACGAGTTTGTTATCCGCAATTAAAAAAGACCTCTTGCATATGCACGGACAAATCACGGGTTTCTATTCACAGCTTCGAGAAACTTCAAGATGAAATTGCTAACTAAAGAGAATTAAAACCCTAACATACCTACATCTAGAATTAAGAAAAAAAAAAATCCAGCACGACAGAGGAAAGAGGGAATGAAAGGCGGGCAGGAGAAGAAATCTTAAGGGATACCTGTTTGAGAAGATTATCGGCAATTCGGTAATAATAATGGAGGGGTATGCGATTGTCAACCTCCACTTTGCGAGCGACGGAGTTTACGTTGATCTTCATCTTCTCCGGCAAGGAACGCCAGTGCCACAAAGCTCGAATTGACGATCCTGCGAGCCACGCGTATCTGTTTCTCTGGAACGAGTACGGCTCTGAGTTGTAAGAATGATCAAACAGTAAGGCGTGCGAGTCAGGCTTAAGTGCCAATCTCGTCGTCGTTTCGAAGAAGGAAGCTGCGTCATAAGCGCATAATATGTCATATGTCGAAAATTCACGACATTGTGAGGTAACGGAAATTAAAAGTTGGAGCCTGCTAGCCATTTTCGGCCGCTTTTTTTTTTATTTATTTATTTGGGGTTTGGCATGCTTCAACTTTCAAGAAAGGAAGCTCTCTCCATTTTAATTATCATGGATATAAAATATTAAGAAAATTATGAATAGCATGGGTATTTTTAAAGCGTCGGATGGATATTGCACAGCTCCATGACAACATCTTTTTTCAAAAAGAAAATTCCAATACAGCATCCCAAACTATAAAACAATAGTTATATTATGTGATCATGTCATAAAGCAGCAGCAGGTTATATTTTTTTAAGAAACTATAATTTTAAATTTGTTCAAAATTAATAATTGAACATTTACAATTCAGGAAGTTTTAATTCAATTTATATAAGCTAACACTTAGTTTTTATTAAATTTCACTATGGTACCTAATTATATGCTATCCGGAAAAGAAGGTGGAAAGGGGTCTTAATGAACATGAACCACCTGCTCCGATTTTTACTGTTAATCAGTCCGCCTCAATTGTACAGAAGTCAGTGGATGCAAATGGATGAGTTAGTGAGGTTAATCCAAAAAGGCAATATTGAAAATCTGAAACAGAGAATGCTAATGCTAATGTAAAGCCCCACAGAACAATTGGATCAAAATTAACTTGAATAGAGTGTACTATTTCGGATGAGCTCAATAGGAAGCAAGTATTTGTAGAAAGAAACCGACTGTTAATTCCTCCACCCTGAGAAATATCAACTTGTTTCATAAGAAAAGCATATGATTAAACATAAATCAAAAACTTTAATTAGGTTTGATTTACTCGACTCAGGTGAGGATATGTTGGTGGCTGGCCCTTCAACTGCCCTCAAAAGTTTACCCAGCAACTTCCCTTTCCAGTTAAATTCACCAACCATGCCTTCCTTATATTTATAATAACACTTCAGCTTTGCCAGCAGCCTTCAAGGACATTCTCATTCTCTTTTTTAAGCGTATTAGTATATTGGTTTTGATCATATTGTATCGACAGAAAGGTTTTGGTAGGTAATATTGTTGGTCGCTCTATATCGAATTAACTTGGAAATTACTACCTACTCAACTAACCTGACTGCTTAAACGGGGAACACTCCCTAGTTTCCTATATAATGTGATCCAATTCGGTACTCTTTTTTTATCATGAATCGAAAGCATATCTCACACAAGCTTCAATCCATTATTATGGCATTCCAAGGGAGTGTCACACTCTGCATTTTCGCTTTATCTCTGCTTAACGTCTCTCTATTCTCTAAAAACTTTGGTACCTATCCACAAAATGCTCGCTTTGATCCATTCGTGCTCATGGTTATTTTTGCTGATATTGATCAGTAATCTCTTGACAGGTGTTAATGCCGACGATGACGAATATGGGGGAGCCGGGGGGGGAGCCGGAGGTGGTGGGGCGGGGTTTGGTGGTCCTGCCGGAGCTGGAGTTGGCGGTGGTAGTGGCGGGGCTGGGTTTGGTGGCCGTCCCGGAGGTGGTGGGGCTGGGTTTGGCGGTGGTCCCGGAGGTGGGGCTGGGTTTGGCGGTGGTCCCGGAGGTGGGGCTGGGTTTGGTGGTGGTCCCGGAGGTGGGGCTGGGTTTGGCGGCGGCGCTGGAGGGGGATTGGCTGACCCTGGCCAAATTGCGTCCGGAGCCTTGCTCTGTTTCAATGATAAATACGTAAGCACGCAAGAGCCATATACATAATGTTTTAAAGTAAAATATTATTAGTGATTAGTGATTACACTAATGAAACAGATATATAGTAGCTGTGAAGAATCAAGTAGACTGAACGAGAAAGGGTACCTGAACGTGCCACCGGAGAAGACAGAAGAGTTCTGCGAGGGGCCATGCGCGTCGGAGACAAGCTTGGTGCTGAACTGCATCCAGAAAGTGTTCAGCGACTTCTTGTTCGGCAACAAGGCAACCATAAACGACGTCGAGGCAACGATCACAGCAGGATGTGGCTATGGCCATGAAAGAGGTAATTAACTTAATCACCACACATATATATAATCAGTGGGATCAGAGATTAATTAAAGATGATATATAAGAGAGCTCTGTATTTGTAATATGCAGGGGACTTCAGTGTGGCAAAGCACATCCAGAATTATGAAGGAAGCGGTGGACGCAAGGCCGCCAACATTCAACTTATAAGGGTGCTTGCCTTCATCATAATGGGGCATCTTACTACTCTCGCTTTTGTTTAAATCCATGGCGTTCATCAATTGTCAATTAATTTGTGTTTGTGCTCTTATGATACCTGATCATTATTGTTTGAATATTGAAAAATACCACTATTTCAGTTTCTTCAAATAAAAATTAAACAGAGTATTAATACTCGCCCTGCCTTTTACATGCAAATCACAAGACAACTAGTATTGATAATTCAACAAACTACTTTCAGGTGATTTCATGTTTCTTTTCAAATCAGTACCTCCAGATTAGGACCTGGGATTAAGCTAAAAGAAGACTTTTTTTTTATTAATTACGTATTTGAAACAATAACATTATATTTTTCGCCCTCAAAAACATAAAAACACACGCACTCGTTAGCAGAAATACAAAGTATGAATAGATATGCGCAGGAATATAATATATATAATGGGCATGGAAATTTAAGGAATGATTTTCATGTGCTTGAGCCTTGCGATCCACATCCTAACGCTCTTGAAACTGTCAGCGAATCCCAAGAACCCATACTTTTTACTCTTATTCATGCTGGACACGAGCTGGAACTTGAAAGTTGACACTACTCTAAACGGAAGATAGCTCGCTATCCCCTCCAGCTTCGTCTTGTACAGCCCATGCTTCTTCACTATCTCCTCCCAAACTTCACCCTTGTTCCTCATCATCCCTACTAAATCAAACCCTTCTTCTTCCTTGTATTCAACAAACTCCACATTAAACTCTGCACTCAGCACCTTCCACATCTTCTTCCACGTAAACAAGTCACGGTTTGTGCAATTGAAAGCTTCGTTTTTGGCCTTCGGAGTCACCGCCGCCCACACGTGTTGCTCCGCCAGCACCCCTGCGTCTGTCATGTCGCAGAAATGCTCTCACGTGTACCTGTTCCCCGGGGTACCGAAACGGCAGCCCTTCGTGGCGGCAGACAGCCTCGTAAGCCGCCAGCATAACCAGAGCGTTGTGTGTGCCCCTTGTTGAGGCGCCTATGATGATGGACGCACGGTGGATGGAGTAGGTGAGAGACGGCGCGTAGGAGGCGATGAGGTCTTCCAGCGCGTAGTAGAAGTTCTGGTAAGGGAGGGTGGGGCATGGACTCGTGGAAGGGCGGGTCGTGAGAGGCTAGGTGGCGAGAACGGACTGGGTCGTAAATGGGGCCCATTCAGTGCTTGGTGCCGGTTTGGACGGTGACGGGGCTGAGCCAAGACGAAGGAGAGGACCTGAGGGCGCTGAGCACGTTGGTTAACATGGTCCCGCTGATGGTTTCGTTGGTTTCTTCATCGTCGAGGAGCTGCTGGGGGACCAAGAAAACATGCGTGATCTCGTGGGGAGAGCTTGGCGCTTGTGTCTTCGGGGTCCAGGGCGTCGAAGGCGATGAAGTGGTGGAGAACGCAGGGTGGGAACCATGTCGGAAGGGGACGACGAGCTGCGCCATAAACTTTCAACGGGCCGCGGAGAGAATCGGGACGGCTCAAGGTTTCGGCCAGTCTGACGCCAGTCAATTAACGCCCACAATGAGTGCTACGAAGTTGTTGTTAGCTGATAGCTCCATGCTGAGAATTTCGTGGATGATAGACCTTTGGAGCTGTATTTTAAGACTTAGTCCCCCTAAAATACAGATTAAATTTTCTTCCTTATTTATCCCCAAGTATATTCTATGCTTTAAAAAAAAAACAAAAAAAAAACTTCCTTACTTGCCAGTAATATTATTTCCTTGACTCCTTTTATGATTTTAAGCAACTTAGTCAACAACTTTTTATTTGAAGGTTACATCTTTTGTATTTTAAGCAATTCGCCGGCGGGTTAGTTCAGACTTCAGAGTTCCCCCTCAATGAAATATAATAATATGCCAATAAGTGGAAGTAGAAGACGAAAGACCGTCCATGACTCTAACGACATCGCAGCACATATGTGCTTAAATATTTGTGACTTATAATTGTGAAGTTAATAACGCTAGCTTTAAGTCACTTTATAGTTTGCACCAATATGCCATGGGAGATTTATAGTGGGGTATATATATTTTGAAGCTTTGTATCAATGAATACACACATGAAAGCACTAGGCATTGGGAAAAGTGAGAAGTATCTATTTGGAAGAAGCATGATGATGATGAGGAGGAGGAACAAGAGTTGAATAGAGGAGTTGATTCCAGGAATCTGGAATGCCAGGAAGGCACCAATGGCTGCAGTCTTGTGGCATGGTCGCTGTGATCGGAGGAGTCAGGCCTCTGTAAAAAGAAGGGTGGCCATCTTTTCTGTAATCTGTCATCCTTGAAATGTTGAGGTAAAACACAGGCGTCTTCATGTCTTCCATCACACTCTCCAGTATTCTCATCGTCCATGGATACTCCCCAACAAAGCTCTCGTTCCTTATAGGCTCTCTCTCCCCATCGCATTTCCCTCCCGACTTCCATTGCCCCCCTCTGCAATATTCTTTCATTTAGGAATTTCCTGGAGAAAACAAAGCTTCATTCTTCATGGTCATTCGTCAATTTACCTGTAGTGAGAAGCTGAAAATCCAGTGAAGAAGACCCTCGTACGCGTTCTGTCAACTTTGGAATCCACCCATTTCGTCCATGTCTTGAGGGCTTTGCTCAGTGCTTCCTTCACATCTAGTCTGTCGTACACATGGTCTCCTTCTTGAAAATAGTTTCTACTGCGATAGCAAATAATTACACTGATTCATGAGTCTAGGTTTATGATACATTTATGTCATTCAGTAAATTGGATTTTAGCTTCTTCTTACCCATGTTTAGTCTTATGATGATTCCACCAGTGGCCCGTATTGAATATGATAAAATCAGCATCATGGTACTGAGATTTGGATGCCTGCATCATGTCAAGCCTCAGGGTTTCGTTCAAATGTGTGGAATCCTTCCATTCTTGGACAAGAAACGGAGATTTTATGAAGTCTATAGAGCATCCATAGTCCTACGTATACGGTAATTGATCAAATATCTCTGAGCATGCTGCAATTAATAGTAATATATATATAGTTTGCTGCTTTAATAACTTACTTCGAATCTGTAAGAATGAAAACCTTGAGTCCTCAACTCTCGTCGGGCTGAAACCAGGGACATTTTGGTCTTATCATTGAGAGATTCCCTCAAAGAACACACGAGAGCCTGCCACATGTTCCTGTTCAAGGAGTCGCCAACAAACACCATCCTTTTCCCTCTCAACAATGTCAGCATTTTCAGCCCATCGAACCTATTGCAAGAAAATGGACTCAAGCGAGGTATAGGATCATAAACAAGGAGAGAGATCATTCAGTTAATGAATATTGACCTTGGAATGTGACATCCATGAGGCTTCCATAGGTACTTGAGATAATCGGAATCCGGGCGTCGATTCTTGAAGCAGTTGAAGGCGTCGTCGAGAAAAGGGCAGGAGCCGGGTGGATAAGGAGATCGTGCACGGTGGTCAAGAACCCAAGCTCCGTCAAAGATGTCGCAAGAAGCTAAGTCTCTGATGGTTTCGAATTCGTGAGCAGGATCGAGGGATATCTCTGCGGCAGTAGCAGAAGAGAAGACGTCGGAAGAAAGAAGGAAGCGAGAAGCAGCGATGGTGACGGCGGAGGCTGTGGAGGAGGAGGGAGAGTAATCATAGAGATATGATCTGGAGAGGAGGAGTAGCGAGAGAAGAAGGAAGACGGTGAGAATGTGGTGGGTTCTTGGACGACAGAGAGGGTGTAGAGTTCTTGGGAATTCCTTGAGAGTGAAGAATAGTTTCTTGAAGAACGCCATTAGAGATCTCAGAGGTTGTAAGCCGCCTTTAGATTATTACTCAGTGTCGTACAGAGAGTAATAAATCTGGATACTGTCTCTGAGAAACGGGATCGTTCAGTTATCCAACGGTGCTGATGAGCAGAAACCGGGTGCGTACGTCCTGAGAGCACTTCTTTCAGCATTCAACAGACACTAGCCCAGGAGGAGAATAGGAGAAATGATCGTACCTGTTATGAACGAATCAAATTGTGGTAGGTGGGACCAACTGGTTATTGGTGGTGGCAATATGGACGGGCGATGGTTTTTTAATCTTTTCTAAACAAGTAATGTGTAGAGTTATATCTTTCTGACTCGGAAAATTGATGCCTTGAGAGTATTTTATATTCTCTGTATTATCAATATAAAATATAATTAATTAATTTAATTATATTAAATAAATTAATTAATATAATATATTTTTTAAAATATCTTAATTATCTATTTTTTATTTAATTATTATTAAAAGAGTATTAGTAAATATAATTTAAGAAAAAAGTTATAAATATAGGAAATAATAAATTTTATATTTAATATTAAGATATATTTTTTAATTAAATCTTATATTAAGGATATAAGGAATAAAAAATTTTATTTAGTTTATTAACTTTTCTTCTCCTATATATTTTCCTTTAATAGTGGGATTTAGTTATTTAACACGAAATGAATTATTATATAAACAGCGACATACCCACGCTATCACAGAAAAGGAGTCTAGATAGAAAAATGCTTGTTTTTGCATGCCTCCAACTTTTGCAGTGGGTTACGTTGATCGGAATTGGGAGCATTTGTAATTATAGTGATAGTTTTTTTTCTTTTGGTAACTGATGGTTAAACGCTCGAAATAATAAAATTAAATTATTAAAGGATCAAAAATACTAAATATTTATTATTTACAAGAAATATTAAAATTTAAAATTGATATGATAATTAAACCATCTTTTATCAAATATTTGACAGTTTATTTTATTCTTTTAAAATATATTAAATTTTACACAGGAACTGCTTTCTTTTTTTTTTTTGATACAACACAGGAACTGCTTTCATCTAGAAGGAAGTAATGTCTGAGCCAATTGGGCTAAATGGGTCACGCAACTACACCATTAGGGCTAAATTCCATATGTCATGTTGTACAGTGACGGATAGCCGATAGAGTATGTACAATACCCATAATCCAGTTTACCTGTTTGAACTCATAAAAAAAATATTCAACTTGACCTAAAAAATGTTACACAAAATGTATTTAAATAGAGTTAGGCCAAACTAAATATCAGGCAAAATAGGACATCAGATAATGTATATTACCCTATCTATTTGGTCAGTCCCTATATATATATATATATATATTTATAATCTTATTTTTTTTAACTTATTTTATTTATAATTTTACACATTTAACTTTAGTTGATAATTTTTCTTACTCATTTTTTAAATACTGAATATAACTTATATTTATTTAGATGCTAAAATTACTCTTATACTTTATTTGTCAAACATTTGATTATTGGTGTTGTAATAACGCTATAAATATCTAACCTTTACATATTTCAATATTATTTTTTATATATGTAATAAATTTAAAAATTTTAATTATCATCTTTTTATTATTTTATTATTAGTGGATTATATATATTATTTAATTTTTGAATATATAAATATGATATTATTTTATAAGTTAATGATTATAAATTTTTTTCACAATATGAGTAGGATATAACGATTTGGGTATGCCTAATCTAAAATAATTAGGGATTTTATAAGATATGGTTGAATATTAGATTATAAAATATAACCTATAATTTTTTAAAATAAGACACTAGACAAGATGACTACCTTATTTAACCCTACTCATAGCATACCCCTAATAGCCAATAAGCATAGTTCACAACTTCACTTGCTACCCTTGATGTCATTCGCCTCAAGGACGGTCGTTTTGTCTGTTTTCCACTTCTACTTGACCCGCAATAATTAGCACATTACTCCTCCCGTGGTTAACATATCATCTAATTTTGAGAAATTTATCTCACTACTATATATAAATTATATTTTTTATATTTATTAATTTTATTATTAAATTACTCTTATTAATATTTATTAAATATACTAATCATTATATAAAAGATTTCAAAAAAATAATTATAATATTTTAAAAAATATATATTATATTAATAACTTTATTAATATAATTAAAATTTTTAAATAACTCCTATATTATATTAATAATAAAGAAGTATTTTATGAAAAAAGCACTCTACATGGTTTGAAAACATGTAAAATTTAATTTTTAAAAAATTTTAAAATAAATAGTGATATTTATTTAAATAAATTTTTAAATTAAATTATAATTTAAAACTAAAGTTTTAGATAAGCTGATCAGAGTAACTTATGGAATAATAAAAGAGCTTATGAACTAACCAATTACTATATTACTCTTATTTTTTCTTACACCCTCTATCTTCTCTCTTATTTTTTCTTACACCCTCTTTATTCTCTCCTCTTATATCTTATCTCTCGTCATTTAATACTCATACCTTTTTTTATAATTTATTAATAATACAAATATTTCTAAAAATAACTATCCAAATACTCATTTATTTAAAATTATTTTTCTTATAAATTATTTTTTAAAAATCTTTTTCTATAAATTATTCCAATTTTTTTATATAAATATATTTTTAAAATCTTATCGACACGGGAGGACGAGGAGCGACTCTCAACTCACAGCCTGCTTGCGATTTGCTTGAAAAAAATATAAAGAAAATAAAAGAAAAGTAGATTTGAATTGATTAACAACAAAAATCACATAACAGGACAAGATACCAAGCGTCAGTGGGAAAGTTTATTTATGCAAGAAAATTTCATCTCTATCTTCTGTGGACTTAAACGCACTGCCTTCACAAGGACCATCATCCTCTCCCACGTCTGAATTATCAGCATGGAGCTACAGACTCACAACAACTTCGTCGCACTCATCGTCGGCGTCACCGGATTGACTGGCGTCAGCCTAGCAGAAACCTTGACCCGTCCTGACTGCCTCGGCGGCCCTTGGAAAGTTTATGGAGCGGCTCGGCGTCCTCTTCCGGCATGGTTCCCACCCTCCCACCTCCACCATTTCCTTACCTTGGACGCGCTCGACACCGAAGACACACGCGCCAAGCTCTCTCCGATCGCCCATGAGATCACCCATGTCTTCTGGGTCACCTTCCAAACCCGAGATGACGAAGAAGCCAACGTCGCCCTGAACGGAACCATGTTAACCAACGTGCTCAACGTCCTCAGGTCCACTCCTTCGTCTCGGCTCAGCCACGTCACCATCCAAACCGGCACCAAGCACTACATGGGCCCCATTTTCGACCCAGTCCATTCTCGCCACCTCGCCTCTCACGACCCACCCTTCCACGAGTCCATGCCCCGCCTTCCTTACCCGAACTTCTACTATGCGCTCGAAGACCTAGTCGCCTCCTACGCGCCGCCGCTCACCTACTCCGTGCACCGTGCCTCCATCATCATAGGCGCGTCCACAAGGAGCACTCACAACGCTCTGGTTATGCTGGCCGCTTACGCGGCGGTCTGCCACCACGAAGGGCTGCCGTTTCGGTACCCGGGGAACAGGTACACGTGGGAGCATTTCTGTGACATGACAGACGCAGGGGTTCTGGCGGAGCAACACGTGTGGGCAGCGGTGAGGCCGAAGGCCAAAAACGAAGCGTTTAACTGCACAAACGGTGATTTCTTTATGTGGAAGAAGATGTGGAAGGTGCTGAGCGAAGAATTTAAGGTGGAGTTTGCGGAATACAAGGAAGAAGAAGGGTTCGATTTAGTAGAGATGATGAGGAACAAGGGACAAGTTTGGGAAGAGATAGTGGAGAAGCATGGGCTTTACAAGACAAAGCTGGAGGAGATAGCTTGCTATCCTCCGTTTAAAGTGGTGGCGAATTTCAAGTTTCAGCACGTGTCCAGCATGAATAAGAGTAAAGAGTATGGGTTCATGGGATTCGCTGATAGTTGCAAGAGCGTCAGGGAGTGGGTCGCAAGGCTCCGGCACATGAAAATCATCCCTTAAATTCCATCGTCTGTGTTTCTACGAAATAAAATGAGCACGTGTGTTATCTTCGTGTTGCTGAGGGGGAACATGGTGCTGCTGTATTTCAAATACGTAGTAAAAACACGATGTTCTAAATTAGCTGTGTCCCAAATAAATAGAGATACTGATCTGAAAAGATAAGCAAAATTAATGGCAGGAGACCCTCTTTTTTCTAGGGATACGAGAGATCAATGAGGAGCAGGAACCATTGACGGGGGAGCTACTGCAACTGCAGGTGACACCTAAGCAAGCATCAAGAAATAAAATTGATGATATCAACAGGCGTTGTCAATTTTGACAAGGTTTTTTGTTTTAAATTCTTCTATTCACTTTCCCACTAGGCCCAAAACCCATCCGATTCTCTATAAGATGTTCTAAATTTTGGCTCAACTTGACTCAACTATGAGAACCATTTTCTGGTTCAAATTAAGTTGCTAATGAGTTCAAACGACAGTCTAATTGGTTAGATTGATTGGTTGCGCGAATCAATTTTAAAACAATGCCTTCAATAGTACCTTGACCAGCCGTAGATCTAATGAAAGGAAGTCAAATGGCCAAGTCAATAACAACTTAGGGTGTGTTTGGATTAGCTTTTAGAGAATAGATTCTGGGAAGAATAGATTCTGGAGAGAATAGATTATGGAAAGAATAGATTTTAGAGAATAGATTTTGGGAAGAATAGATTTTGCAAATAGAGATGTTTGGATGATTAATAGTAGAATTACTTTTTATATTAATAAATTACTAAAAAGGGTATAATTTGATTAAAGTATGAGAGAGGAGAGAGATGAGAGATAATATAAGAAAAAAGTAGGGGTAAAATAGTAATTAGATAATCTATAAGTTCTTTTATAGTTCCAAAATCCATTTTCAATAGCTTATTCAAAACCATGGTTTCAAACCGAGGTTTTGTCCAAAATCAATTCTAGACAAAAATGGCTGTTTGGCAAAAAATTTTGCAAACTGAGGTTTTGTTTCAAAATTAATTTTGGACAAAAATTGATGTTTGTATAAAAAATTTTCAAACTGAGATTTTGCCCCAAAATTCATTCCTAAACATGATGTCAAACACGCATTTACTTACAACGGTTAAAACATGTCTCAACTCCCAATTAGTATCTATTAATTAAGTTTTACATTAGTGAGATTTAAATTCACCTTACCAATTGAACCAACTTTATTAGGCATGTTTTTATTATATATATATATATATATATATATATATATATTTCAAGAGCTATTTATACAATGACAAAAAATGATTTTTGTTACTTTGAAATTTTTAAATGAGCCACAAATTATGTGTTTAATGACGATCACTTTTTATGTTTTGTGTTTTTTCTTTAAAAAAAAGCATGTATGATATTTTGATGACATTGTGGGAATCTAGATATAATTTATAAATAAATATAAATATAAAAAATATATATTATATTTATAATTAATATTAATTTTTTAATTAAGATCTATATTAAAATAAAGAATACTTAATTTGGGGAAAACAACTAAATGAAGGAGCTCGCCCGAAAAATACGGATCACATTGTGGCATGTGGGGGCCACTACTGGTTGCTGACGATGACTTTATAGTATTTAAATATTTCTCGTTCGGCAAATTGATGCGGAGAGTATTTTATAGTAAAAGCTTTTGTGAAATTTATCACACACGGTTTTATATTTATATATGTATTATCCTTCAAATAATAATTACCTCCAAAGGCAGCCATCAGCGGCCGACGGTGGGGATTGGGAACAGAGTTCCAATAATTTACTTCAACTTTATCATATTCCTCACAAGCCACTGATGGAACGTTCTCCAGGATGAGCCACAAAATTTTACTTGTGAACTATTTCAATAAGAGTTTAAAATAAAATTTATAAAAAAAATTTAGGAAACTTTTTAAAAAAAAGTTTTTAAAATAAATTATAAAAGAATAATTTTAAATAAATGAGTGCTTAAATAATTATTTTTAAAAATATTTTTATTATTAATAAATTATAAAAAATAATATGGTTATTAGAAATATGAGATATGAGAGATAAGAGATGAGAGAATGTATAGAAGAAATATAAGAGATGAGAGATAACGTAGAAAATAAAGGAGAGATGAGAGAGAGTATAAAAAAGAAACAATTAAAGAAAAATATATAAGAAAAAGTAAGGATAATATAATAATTGGCTAATTTATAAACTCTTTTATTATTCTATAAATTATTCTAATTAATTTATTTAAATTTTTAATTTTAATTGATCTATTTTTTTTAAATAAATATAATTATTTATTTTAATTTTTTTTTAATTTAAGTTTTGTTATAAATTTAAGTTTTATTAAGCTTAAAATCTAGGAAGCAAACGCACACTGTATTTTATTTGGAAACGCTGCTGCCACGTACAAAGAGCATTGTCCTCTCCCACTTCTGTGTCGTCTAGTTGGTCCTGAATTCTCCCCATGGAGCTACAGACTCACAACAACTTCGTCGCACTCATAGTCGGCGTCACCGGATTGACAGGCTTCAGCCTAGCAGAAACCTTGAACGTTCTGACTGCCTTGGCGGCCCTTGGAAAGTTTATGGAGTGGCGCGGCGTCCTCTTCCGGCTTGGTTCTCACCCTCCCACCTCCACCATTTCATTACCCTGGACGCGCTCGACACCGAAGACACACGCGCCAAGCTCTCTCCGATCGCCCACGAGATCACGCATGTCTTCTGGGTCACCTTCCAAATCCGAGACGACGAAGAAGCCAACGTCGCCCTGAACGGAACCATGTTAGCCAACGTGCTCGGCGTCCTCATCTCCGCTCCTTCGTCTCGGCTCAGCCACGTCACCATCCAAACCGGCACCAAGCACTACATGGGCCCCATCAACGACCCGGTCCGTGCTCGACAACTCGTGTCTCACGACCCGCCCTTCCACGAGTCCATGCCCCGCCTCCCCTATCCGAACTTCTACTACGCGCTCAAAGACCTCATAGCCTCCTAGTCACCGTCGCTCACGTACTCCGTGCACCGTCCCACCATCATCATCGGCGCGTCTACAAGGAGCACCCACAACGGATTGCTTACACTTGCGACCTACGCGGCTGTCTGCCTCCATGAGGGGCTGCCGTTTCGGTACCCGGGGACGAGGTACACGTGGGAGCATTTCTGCGACGTGATAGACGCGGGGGTGCTGGCGGAGCAACACGTATGGGCGGCGGTGACTCCGCAGGCTAAAAACGAGGCATTTAATTGCACAAACGGTGATTTCTTTACGTGGAAGAAGATGTGGAAGGTGCTAAGCGAAGAGTTTAAGGTAGAGTTTGTGGAATATAAGGAGGAAGAAGAGTTTGATTTAGTAGAGATGATGAGGACGAAGGGTGAAGTTTGGGAGGAGATAGTGGGGAAGCACGGGCTTTACAAGACGAAGCTGGAGGAGATAGCTTGCTATCCGCCGTTCAAAGTGGTGGCGAATTTCAAGTTCCAGCACGTGTCCAGCATGAATAAGAGTAAAGAGTATGGGTTCTTGGGATTCGCTAATAGTTTCAAGAGCGTCAGAATGTGGATTGCAAGGCTCAGGCACATGAAAATCATCCCTTAATAAATTCCATATCTTGTCTGTTTTCATGTTTCTGAGATTGAACATGATGTTATTGTTTAAAATTCGTAGTAAAAACATGGTCTTTTAAATGAGCTTTCTGTCCAGCAGGTAAGCAGAGATACTGATTTGAAAAGATTTGAAACCTTTTCTTTCTGGGAATTGAACAAGAGAATGATGAGCAGGAGAAGTATAAATGTAGATATAGAAACTTGAAAGATAGGTCATGGATAAGGCATCAAGGACGGCTAACAAAAATGAATCCGGCAAAAATTTAAATGTACTATTAATGGTTTATTTCTATATGAATATATGTGTGAAATTTTGTTTGAAAATATCTTTCTGTAACTTCTTCTTTTTTTTAAAACAAGCTGCTTTATTTTGAGTGTTGATTATCAAGTCTTTAGGATTAGTCAGGCGTGGATATTGTCATGAATCATTAATTTGGATGTAATTTAAGAAAATAAGAGGACTATACAAGCAGATGGGTAGGCAAAAACTCTTGCCTGTTTGGGAAGACACAGGTGATTTATTTCGTGTGGGTTAAACTAGTGAAATGATAAAATATGTGATTATTTAAAGTGTATTTAATTTATAGAAATTATCATTTTATTGTAATTTTAGTCGTAGCTATTAGGAATACATCATAGTTCTTAAATATTTAAATTTACATATGAAGATAATTGATAACTTATCCTACCTAATATTAATATCGTTTAAAAATAAGAGAGATTTTACTATACCCTTATATTGTAGGTGAGTTTAACCCTTTTTTTAAAATTTATACAAAAAAAAAAAGTTATGTTGGCCGACTATTTGCTTTTTGCCCTCCCCTTGGTTGCTCCAACGTCTTAATTTTGGTTTTGTCTTATGGGCCACTACTTAATGAAGCGATTAAGATATAATCTAGAGAGATTAAAAATGGGTGCTTATATAATATATAAATGTGGGTTGAAAAGGCAAGAGGGTGGAATTTATTAAAACTGGTAATCATTAAAAGCATGGAAGGCCCAAGGGGCAATGTACACATGATTTCATCCACCAAAAACAGAGATTAGCCACGTCATAAACAGCATTGCCTCCTCCTCATGTCTCCTCTACTCCCCCTCCTGATCACCACAAAGTAAAGCACATCTTAGTTCACAACATTCTTAATTATTTTCATTTACTTTATATAATCAAAATCGAGTAAATTAGATCACCAGATTATCTGGCCCAGATGTACACGCTGGTCTTCTAGGAGGAAGCTGCTGGTGTGGTGTTCTCTGCAAAATTCCAAAAATATATAAAAAAAAAATGTATATTGAACTTAATTAAACGAAAAAATAATAAAAGGAGACTAACAAAGTCATGAAGAATTTTAAAATTCAAACCTTTAGTTTTGGTCGCAACGTCTCTATGGCTGCCGTGGACTTTTTATTCACTCCAGCACCTTGCTGTTTTTTTAAAATATTAAAAATATATTTCATAGCCCCAAAAAAATTGAAAAAAGAAAACAAAGAAAAAGCAATTTGAGTTTGATCGAAGAAGATTGCCAAACCTTGCATAATGCCCAGTCTGCTGAGTCAAAAAATGCCCTTTCGTGATCCTTAACCCACAATAACCCCGGCCACATTTTAATCAGTATTATTTTAAAAAATATCATATATTATAATGTTGGAGTGCACGTGATTTCCAAATGATGAGATCGTGTTGTTGGGCTTACTTTGGAAATTAAAGGCTTCTTCTTGGGAGTAAGGCCACCGTATTTGTTTCCCGTGGACGTTTCCTGTCATTTGTTCCCCACCAAAATTAAATTAAAAAAAAACACATTAATTTAATAAATTTAATTAATTATTTAACTCAACAAATTAAAGTTCCGTTGTGTAGTAGTAGATGCTAATGCTATGCTTTGGGTTCAATTTTGAAATCATAACGTTCAATTAATTTGCACACGCTGTGCTTTTCTTGTCTTTGAACATTCTAGAAGTTTTCAAAACAATCTACCCCACCCAACAAAAAAACAAAATGCAACATAATAATAAGAAAATCTACATAGAAAAACAATCTTCTTCTTAGGAGTATAGTGCAATAAAAAAATATATAATATCTACAAAAAAGGAATAATGATTTCTATCTGTATTAATTAGTGAATAATGATTTTCTTTTTCCCCTCTCGATAAATTCCGTTAGAGAATTCAAAATTACTTTCTCGACCTGTTCCTTGGAATAAGACCAAATCAATTCCTACATTATTGGTGGGCGCGACCTTTATTTGTTTTCCTTTGTTTTGTTGGAATTATTCTTAACTGTAATCAAATGTTTGCATGACATCTGACCCATTCCAAGTATAAGGCCATATGACAATAATTTAAATGTTTAATTAAATTGGGTATTACTCACCTTTTGAAAAAGAGAGGAAAAAAACATTGTTTAGAATAGAGTAAAATAATTTTTTCCTCTTTTAGAATTGAGGAAACAAAGTTATGTTGTCCCAAATAAAATATAGTGAACGTTTAATAATTTTAAATGAAATCAGATAGACTAAAATAAAATTATAATATCAAATTACTTCCATACCCCTATAAACGTGGCGGAAAAAAAAAATCTAAAAACTGGTGGTTGTCCTACATTGTCACAACAAACAAAACCAAACTTTATTTTTCCGCTGAGAATTGGAACTCTCTGTTCCTTGATCCTAATCGTCACATTCCGTCGGTGATGGCTAGCTTTTGCAAATTATTCAAAGAATTTATCGCATGATTTTTTTCCCTTTTAATTTTATTGAAATTACAGAAATCTTTTTTTTTCGAAGATACTTCTCTTATGATGTAATAATAATAATATACAATAAACCGGAAAGGGTATAATTTTATCCTCATTTGAATGCCAAAGATTGTTTCTTTAATCATTATAATGATACCCATTTAGAGAATGTGCGTATTAAGAGAATGAGATTAAAAAATAAAGATAAGAGCATATTGGGGTTGAGGTACCTCAAGGTCCTGGGAAGCAAAATACCCGTCTCTGTTGTAATCTGCCATCTCAGAGTTACCTGTGGAACTGTGGAAGTAACAAAGGATCAGGCTTTATCAGGGGGAAAAAACGCTCAGAAATTTCACCCAATATTCAATTCTGTGATTATAAGATATCACAGAAAGACAACCTCGGAAATAGCTGATCAGAAAGAAGCAACAATAGGGAATTAAAAATCTCAGAAAGAACAGAGCAAAGCAGAGCAGTCCCAATGAAGGAAGGAATAAACAGTATGAGGAAGTGAACACTTTTATAAGGGGAGAGAGAAATTTGAGAACCCAGAGAAGAAAAGAAAAAGAGAAGAAGCATAAAGAAAGGATCTTGATAATTACCTTGGAGTTAGGGGAAGGAATCTGAGATGCAGGGAAAGGGGAAGGAAGTGAAAGAAAGAAGAAAGGGGTGGGGGGTTGAGTGAGAGGGTGAGACAAGAATATGAACGTATGAAGTAGCTATTGAGAAATGTCGAGGGTCTTATATTACATTATATGTATGGTAAATAATTAAGACAAGGATATTATTATCAACAACAAAAGTCCAATCTTGCGAACATTTGAGGACTTAGGTGGAAGATTTCTATTGGATAGCAGATATCTCTAATTCCACTCTCAATTATTACTTTTTAAAAAGAATTTTTGTTTGCGAGTGGGCAGAATAAAAAAGAGAGCAGAATCGAATTTTTGAAATAAATGAATGAATAAAAAGGAGAGAAAATGGGTAAAAGGGAAGGAGAAGGAATGGGATTGGAGGAGAAATGAAAAGAGCCGTTAGAATATCAACATCGGTTGGTCCATGGCTTAGCCTGCACAGTACATCCTCGCCCATACCAATCATCCCGTTACCGACACTTCCAAGTTCTTCCCCTTCTTATTTATTTATATATAGAGAATAGATACATATAACAATAATAAATATATAATTAATTATATAAATTATATATCAATATTTTATTTTATTATTAAATAAATATTTAGATAGATTGTTGACTAAAATATATTACTTAATAATCTTATTTAAATATTATTTTTGATTTTCTTTCTTTTTTTAAATTTATGTTAACTAATCTAATTTTTAAACCGTTGCCTCCAACACTTTTTTATTACACATTTATGAACTATCTCAAACAATTATTTTTACTATATATATAAATCATGTTATTCGATTTTCCCCCAATCCTATTCTGTCCTCACTCTCACGCATTCCCATTCACAAGCCACGGCTATTTATTCTGTGTAAATTTTCGGTTCAGGGGATGTACTTGTGTGTTTCTTTTATTTATTTATTTATTTACAGAATGCAATAATGGCTGCTCAAGCATGTGTTTTGCGTGGGGCGTAAGTTCACATATTTACATGAGCATCCCCTAAACGATCGCTAGATCATGTTATATGTACTCGATCTGTCCCATCATTGATTCCCGCTTTTTTTTTTTGAAAAACAGAATAATTTAATAATCAAGAGAATTTGCTAAAAAAACACCCTCCATTGAAATTTAAAATTTTGATGGAAGAATTACTGTACATCCCCATAATAGATAAGCACTATACAGTAACAAAATATGATGCAGAAAAAAGGGAAATAAATTACCTTATAATCACTTGTTATAAAATATTTGAGTTGCTTGATCTTTGAATAGATAAAATTCTTCTCTCACATGTTTAGTTTTACTTCTATTCTAGATAATATATTTTTATTTATATATAAATATTTTTTATAATATGAAAGACTTGAGTTGCCTCATGTCATAATGAACATAGGGCTTAGGTATACATTAATATTATTGTGCCTCTATTTGATTTGATTTGATTTAAAACTATGAAAAGTATTTTTTTGTCTAAAATATAATTTAGACAAAATATTAAATAAACTATTATTAAATATTTATAAAAACTTATAGAGTAAGTTATAATTTAAAAGGTTTAAAACTATAATTTTATATAAATTTAAAGTATTAGTTTTTGAATATAGAAAATAATTTTTAAAATGTATAATAATTATTTTATTTTTATATTTTTTTTCACTTTACCTAATGTCATTTATATAAATTTATATACAAAAAATTATTGATATTTATTTTTTTAAAATTACCTTTTTTTTAAAAGCTATTATCTATATACTATTATTCAAAAACTAATTCAAATAATTCTTACAATTTGTTGTTATATTTTATTATGTCATAATTATAAGTCTAAGAGACAAAATAACAACGATGAACACATTTGGGGGGGGGGGGATTTGGACACAGGATAAGATGACCGAAGCTAAAAACAAGAACATATCAAAATTGTTTTTTATATAATTTTATCTTCTTGATTAAGTAATTATTTTTTTATATTAAAAAAATTAGGTGAGATTGTTACTATTTTCTCACTAAGAGAATATTTAAGATGATTTATAATTTTTTCATATCTTTTTATAATATAAATATATTTTTTATTATCTATATATTAAATTCTATTGGCTTAATTAATTAATTATATATAAATATCCCAGTGACAATCAAACTTCAACGACAACATTACGTATAAAAAAGAGCTGCTAACCAGAAAAAGACACATACAAAAAAGTTTTTTAATATCTCAAGATATTTTAGCCAAAGTATATGGAATACACACATTGTGAGATCAACCACAGAACCCTATCAAGTAGTGCCAATTGGGGATGTTGGCACCATAACCATATCTTCACTGATGTTGTTGCTCTCATCTCACGTAGCCATCAAATAATTGAGATTGAAAGAGAGAGAAGGGAACGACCCACAAAGGGAAAAATATTATAATTATTATGGTTTTAAATAAATACTAAAATCAGTTCGATTATCTTGCACCTTTAATTTGTTAGCCACTGGGGAAGGCTGCTCACATGAATGGCTGCAGTTTTTTTCCCTATAAAAATTTTTGAAAAGAAATTGACCCATTCATAATTTAACAACAAAGCAAATTCTTTCTTCTTTCTAGATGATATTAATATTAGGTAGAGTAAATTATCTATTCTCTTATGACATAAACCTAAACCTCACACATAATTCAACTGCAGGTGTGTCTGAAAGGTAAGTTTGAATGTCCAATAACAACAAGGGTGCAAGAAAAAGACCCAACCTTGTTAATTTGTTTGGGCTTTGCCACTCACAAGTTTAATTGAAATGGTCCATAACTTCAAATATTCAATACATCAACAATAATGCAATTTGCGGCACCATTATTGCCTTACAAACTTATCTTTCTCATTCCTCTTCCCCTATTTTACATTTGCAGTAAAAATACTCTGACTTGCTTCACCTATACTCTATGTTACACTTGACGATGACATTTATTTCTGGCATGTAAAAGGCTTTGCTATATCTTTCAACAGTTCATTCTTTCAAGGGTTGATCTCTTGGGAAGTTTGGACTGAAACGGAATGTTTGAGATCACCGATGTGAAGCTCGTGGTCACCCATTGGGATCCTTCGAACCCCAAACTCGTCCACGACACTGAGGTGGTCACACACATGAACACCAACCTTAACTCGTTGTTTGGACCCAGCGGGCACGTTAACCTTATGGAACCCAACCAACTGCCTCATGTCGGACCATTTCCCAGAAGGTGGCTTTGAGTACACAAGAACAGTGTGAGTGCCGTCCATTTCACCTTCGTTCTTTACATCAACGTGGAATCCCATTTCTAGGGAATCACAATTCGCGTGGCTCACCTTTAATGCGTTGCTTGAAATGGTGCTGGAGTTTGCGAGAGCCTGAAGGCTGGCTAAAGGAACAGATACTTGTTTGGGAGCAATGGCTAGGGAGTGGCTGAATCTGGTGTAGCTCAACCCATGCCCAAAGGGGAACACCACTGGGCCCTTGTAGAATCTGTAGGTCCTACCTGGGTACCCTCTCGTTGGGTTTGGTCTCATGTCCATTACTGTCATTGGCACCTTGGCCACATACTCTTGGGGGTACCATGTCATTGGAAGCTTTCCTCCTTCAATAATAATAATAAACGAATGAATGAATGCCTCGCGATTATAATCAATTTCAAAACACAGATAATAACTGGGTATAGTTTTTTCTCAGTTGATCCTCTACCTGGATTTGTTGTTCCAAATAGGACATCAGCTATGGCGGTTCCTCCGGCTTGACCAGGGTAGCCCACCCACAAAATAGCACCGATCTTGGGATCATTTTTAGCAAAAGTGACGTCAATGGGTCCACCACTCATAAGGACCAAAACAACTGGGCCTTTGGAGGCACGGGCCACCCTTGATACAAGCTCTTGCTGGTGGCCTGGCAGGAGAAGAGCGACTCTATCCCTAAATTCAGCTTCTATGGATTGGTCAAGGCCCACCACTAGTACCGTCGCATCCGAATGCCTTGCCGCTATCTCCGCCGATCCGAAGAGTTGGTTTCCTTTACACATAACATCAGTGCATCCTATGTGATGAACTGTCTTAACATATCTTGCAATCCCTTGCAAAGGCGACGTGTAACCACATGCCACACCTACATTAATCCACCGCATGTATTATTTTAGATTCAAACTTAAAAACTAAATATTGGATTAAATGAACCTTACTTACCCGCATAGTTTCCTATCATAGTAGTGGTGACATCAGAGTTTGGTCCAATGACTGCTACGGTGCGATGACGCGCAGGGGATAGTGGGAGAGTGTTCCCTTTGTTTTGTAGGAGAACTATGCCTTGTCTGGCGGCTTCAAGGGCGAGTTGTTGATGGGCTGGGGTGCACACATCTCTTGGGCCTAAGTGCCCATACGGTTGGGCTGATGGTTCCCCATCGAACATGCCCAGTCTCATCTGGACTGTAAGAAGATTAGCCAATGCAAGGTTAAGATCTTTCTCTGAGATGTGGCCCAATTGAATGGCATCTGCAGTGTGAAGGGCCAAGAAAGGCCCACAGTCCAAGTCCAAGCCAGCTTTAATTGCGGCAGCAGCTGCTTCCTCGGGTGTTTGTGTGTAATGTTGGGTGTCATAAAGAACCCCAACTGAATCACAATCCGAGACTATGTACCTGATCATTAACCAAAATCACGTCCACCATATCCTAATTAATGCCATTTCTAACCTTATGGCGTAAAGGTATCTATCTTCAAAATATAAATGTTCAGGAGTTATTAATAATTAAAATAATAAAACGAGGAAATGGGCTGACCCGTTGAGTTTCCATTGGCCACGGATGGTGTTGCGTAGGAGTTCAGGGTCGGCGCATGTGGGCTTCCCGTTCACTTGATTGTAAGAGCACATCACACTCGCCACTCCCCCATCCACAACACAAGCTTTAAACGGCACGTCGTACGTATCCGCCAAGTCCTGCTTGCTCACCTGCATCAACATCACACGTTATTACCATAATTTCCCCTCTCTGAATTTATCTATCTATATATATATATAGGGACCATGATTCAACGTCCCTCAGGCCCAACTTGTGCTTCTTTATATCTCCAAAATCAAAGTTCAAAAAACTTTATTAACATTTTCAAGTAGCGCCGCCATCCCTACTTATCCATCTACTTTATTAATATTGTCAATTATTCAGAAGTTTCGTGGGCCAACTTCCCTTTCAACTGCTGGCTCATGTCTGTGTCATAAGGGGAAAATTCATAAACACATTCTTTTTTTAAAAAAAAGAATATAGTTATATTAATTTTATTAGAAAGAATAAATAAATAAATAAATAAAAATCTTGCTTTTACATATATACATAGTTATATATACCTTGGCATTGAAGTGGAAGCGGTCTATGCCCTTCCAGTTATCAAGATCATAGGCAGTGTAGTGTTTGCAGCAAGCGGCGACCTTCAAGCGGTTGCCGGGGCCATCGCCTTGGAGTCCCCGAACATAGTTGGCGGCGTACTTGGCCGCCACAATGGGGTCCTCACCGGGAGTCTCTTGGCCGCGGCCCCACCGTGGGTCACGGAATATGTTCACATTAGGGCTCCAGTATGTCAAACCCGCCATTCCTCCATTGTACATTGCTCTCGCCTCATCTGACACTACCTGCATCCACCATCACAGAGTTATCACCAAGTCGTTGTCTTCATCAACTCAACGTTTTCTTCTTATTTTCTTCCATTGTTGTTTCGCCAAACGCCCAAATATTTAAAAAAAAAAAAATCTTGTGTGTTTGATAATGTGAAAGTGTCGTATGCTCCCAATCATATCTCTCCAACAGAATCTATATTGAAGTTTCTCCAATATTTATTTATTCTTTTGTATAACAAAGAAGGACTCCCATTGGCCAATAGTTGCGTACATCTCATCCTTCAGTGAAACTGATTAGGTTATTAGTGGTTGCAGCTCATTCGAAGAAAAAGCAACCAAAATGGCCTTTAACATTATATATATATATATATATATAAACAAAAACACATATATCACTTCACTTTATTGGAGAAAGAAAGATCATATGAGTAAGGCTTACACGATTTAATTATCTATATAGATTTTCAACAAAATAATATATCATGCAGGAAAAAAAAGGTCCCTGATATTGATGGCCTGACGTAAACTTCTTGAAAGGAAACCATATGTTTCAAATACTTTTGCAAGTTGGGCAACTTGAAGAGTTTCCCAGCTTTTATATTAAAAATATGGGAAAATAAAAGAACAAATATATCAAATCAACGATGGTATTCCTAACTTCTTGATAGATATTGCACTTTTGAATAAACAAAAAAAAACAATTTAACTTATTTATGAAAAATAATACTTTGTTTTCTAGCTATAGAGGATATATAAAAATGTTAATGTTATATATATAGCCCAAGTGCCGAGATATTTAAATAATTAACGTAAGAATCTTGAGCTCAAACTTCGACAACTTGGTTGGTCGCACATGACGTGATTTATTTTAATACTTTGCTAATAAACGAAATAATTAATCAACCACGGGGGAACCTTTGTCTTGTCTGTATCGCCACCTCGGTAATCAAAGTCAAAACTAAGGAATTAGGAAGAACTCATTTATAAGCATGTTCACCTAAACCTCGTCTCTACTTGTTTGTTCTCATAAGGGAAAAAAACACGTAAATAAAAAAAATATATATACAGTGTAGGAATTATCTTTTCTATATTAATCTGAATTATTATATTTTAAAATTTAAAGCATGAGATATAATTAGAGATAGAATAAAATTTGAAATTAAGACATGTAAATAATTTCAAAGAAGTAAGACTTTAATAAATTATATAATAAATGAAATGATGTCACGAGAGACCAAACCCATTTATGAAAAATTAAAAGACATTGACGAGTGAGTGTACTGTGAACACACAAGAACGAGGGCCAACCATCCCATACTGTGTTGTGTTGTTTTCGTTATTTTTATATATAGTTGCGTGATGGACTTTCCAGTTTCAACGTCTCATATCATTTTTTTTAATTATTAAATCCCAATAAATTAAAATAAAAAATGTTACATCAATTTTACTAAGGCTCACATCGCACATGGGCATGGGATGGACCCAAGAACAATTAATTAACCACCCTTTGTTTCTTAATTATTTCATTCTCACTCACATTCATCAGAGTTACTTTTAGGTCCGATTCAGTCATCAAAGGTTTAAAAATTACCCTAAAAATAAAATTTTTATCCCTAAGTAAGGCTTCATGCATGTTTGAATTTAGCACTGTATGTGTATGTGCGTGACATTATACTTTTGACCTCTAGCTATCATTTCATTTCAATCTTAATTTAATCACCATAATTTATAAATTTTAATTTGTATGATTTAAAATAGGTATAACTCGTGCTAATAAAAAAGAAATAAATTAAAAAACACTGGAGTAAAACTAGTCAAATATTTTAAAAATATTGCTAAAATAAAATTTTAAATTATACATAATAAAAGAAAAAATTGTTATTGTCAGTATGTTCAATTGGATCATGACTATAAATAGATAATTAATAAATCATGTACGGCTGAAAAAAAAACGAAAAGGACGAATATTTGTATTATAAGGAAAAAAATAAGAAAAGAAGAAAGAAGATGAGGCAGGCAATGGAGTCAACGGAGAAATCTTACCCGTCCGATTTCGCGCCAGAGTGATTGGTTGAAGGAAGAAGCGGTGGAGATGACCTGAGGGAAGCTGGTGGCGCCAGGGAAGGCCCCACCAAACTTGGTACCGGGACCCACATTGGAGACGCCGTGAAGCGCCTCCGACCACCACTCATACCCCTGAATGCCCAGCCTTGGCACAGCAATCGCATTATTCACCACCAACCTTATCTTCTCAGGCAATGTCAACCTTCCGATCAGGTCCTGAACCCTCACATGGATCGGCACATTCGTCCGGCAAAACTTGAAGCTCCTCGTCAACCCATTCTTCGGGTCACATGCAAACGGAACCCGCCCCAACCCGAACGACGACACGCACCACAGAACCAGAACCAGGAACAAGAAGGAGAAACGGCTCTTACTGTTATGAGCCATATTCATGTATCATAAAATATTAAAATGAGACACAAAGGACTGAAAAATGGAAATGAAGGAGAGAGTAGTGATAGAGACCATTGAAGTATATGGTGGTGGCTATGGCTATATATATAGATATTTACAGGGGTGTGTGAAAGTTGCGTCTATCAGAAGAGTTTGGTTGGGTTCGGGTAGAGAGAGAGAGAGAGAAGAGAGGGAGTTCAATTCATGATTGGATTTCCACGTCGATGGAGTTTTACAGCGACTCAGAAACTAATTAAAATCCCAAACTCAGATTTATATTATTAATTGTTAGTGTTATTTGTTACCTTTGGAATGAGTTTATCAGTGTAACACGCAGTTAGGCTCAGTGGGTTTGATATGGTTCGTTCCTCCTACCCTTTATTCTGGTTGTTCTCTCTTGCGGCGGTTACCTAAGATATTAAATTAGCTAGAGTCGTCGGAAAGTTAACATCAGGAACAAATTACTACATGGCTATCTGATTGGTAGATATGCCATCAAATCGGGACATTGCTCGTGCCAAGTACTCTTGTTGGTATGTATTTGGAGAAAAAATATGAAGGAAAGAGCCAATGAAGTCTAAATATTTGACGATTTCTGAGAGTTCCCCTCACCAAATACAGAGACTTTCCGCACCAAAAAAATTACTTTTTGGTGTTTACCATTCACCTAAACAATTAATTTTCGAATTAAATGATGTAAATTGAACTGACGAATACGCAAAAAATATTTGACCAGTTTTCGAATATAAGCCGTAATTTTTCTTCCTTTGCAATTTGTTTATTGATCACAAAAGAATAATGACGATTAAAATTATGGATGGAGAAATGACATATAGATGAATGCTCATTATATTCAAAAGAATATGAGCCAACTTTGCTTTGGAGGGTCCACAGGCATTGGTTGAGAAAGTAGACGAAATAAGATAAACACAAATACATGATTGGATAAGGGTGGCAAACCACAAGATATCCATTTTGTATACTTTTCCATGTGCTACAAGAAATAATTTCAGAATAAATTAAGGCTACGCAATTCTAATATTTATTTATTTATTTATTATAGTGACAGCAACGATAGATAGGGTATGATTAAATCACGAACAAGTGAGACGAGTATACGCAATATGGTTTTTCTTGTTTATTGTTCGTAAAAAAAAAAATTATAAGGATTCATTGTAAATCTCTTACATATATATATAGAGTTAAAAATTGAATAAATGCTAAATTCTACGTTTAAATATTCAATATTTTTTATTTATCTCACACTAAATTCTACGAGATTTTACCACCAAAAATCTCAAAAAGTTATAAAACTCCATGATAGATTTTTTTTTATTTTTAGGCATAAAAATATAATTTTATAAATGAATAAATTTAGATATAGTTTTGAAAAAAAAAACATAACGAAAAACATTCAGATATCAATGAATAAATTTAAATTTATACAAAATATAGTATGATAGGGAGATGAAATTTGAAGGAGACTGACTAAAATTGTATAGTTATTTTTAAATAAGTGATAATTGCAAACTAAGAAAGGACTTGCGGTGGTTTTCCTTCGGCGAAATCCCCAATATTAGGGAGATGAAAAGCCTTCTTGAGTACAAGATCATTAATATTGATTTATGAGTGATGATTTTAAAATTTTGGACTTATTATTAAATTCTAACGACAATTCTTTTTATTCATATAAAATTAGCCAGATAGGATGGATCCCCCCCCTTCTATTGATCAATCGCAATAATTGGAAGGACCGAGAAAATCAAAATTAATGGAATATTTCGGGATGGGACATTCTAACTATAATTAATTGGATCACTAATAAGTACAACGTCTTTTGAAGAAGTTCTGCTTTTTCCCTATTAATTTCATCATTTTGTAAATATAACTAAGTATTTACGTCCTATAAGTACCTGGCATTTTCTCTAAACAGAATAGGCACTTTTTATTTTTGTTGGCTTCTAAAAGGGTAGCTTTTACATATCAGTTTTTAGTTAAGAAGCAATGATGAAGGTATAATTGGGAATAATGGAAGGAGCAACAACCATTTCTTGGGACAAACTTCAGCTTGAAGCATCAGCACAAGCACTGATTAACATAGAACCCTTTTTATACATGTGACGTACCTCGAAATCAATTATAAGATCACTCTCAAATAACTGTCTTAGACAAATTTGATTCTTATTTGAAGCAAAGTTCATCTTTAAACAGTACAGTGAATCAAATACTTCAAACTCTGATCACACTTAAACTCTCTCTCTCTCTCTCTCTATATATATATATAACTTTTACAGGAAGAAATTTAGTGAGGTTATTTTTAATGTTGGACACATGCTTATAAAAATGTCCACATATGAATAATTTAAAAAATATTAGATAAAATTTTATGATTAAAACTTTTATTGACTAAAACGATCTGATCTTTAGTAACTGCAGTTCTTCTTTAATTATGTATAATATATATTTAATTATGTGTAAATAATTTTTATTTTAAAATTTTTTATATGTAGTCAAATATATATTACACACAATTAAATAAGTTATATTAAATCTATTTTGATTAATAAGATTTTCAAGTAGGTAGTTTTAACTAATTTTTCTCAATATTTTTTATTGTGTTGAATATATTATCAATGGATGTAACTAAAGTTAGTTAAGAAAAAAAAAAGTTTGAAGGGATAGATGAGGGTGTTGGGGTTGTGCTTCCTTGGAGGATCAAACTCGTAGGTGACCTGTTTGGTTGATGTCTGCGGGACCCAGTGTCATTTAACAGAATTCACAGAGACAACGTAACAGATCATGTATTGACACAACATCGTACATAAGTTCATATATAGAATGAAGAACCAACGGACACTGTAAGTGGACATGACAACCAACATCATCGATGGATTTGATTGCTGATTAATATATGGTTTCATTAACTTCTTGTTGACAATTTGGGGTCTCCTTTGCTTGCCGGCATTGAACTGCTTGCTTCATACGGTAGTTTTTTTATCCATTATCAATTCCCAAATTAATCCCTCTCCAATTACACATACCACTCCAATCCTTATTTTATTGAGGAAGAAATTTTTTATCCTAAACATAAGTCAATTTTAAAAAAATATTAATAATTAATTTTTAATTTTATTTTTATTAAAAGACGAGATATAGATAAAAATGATTAGTGAATATAGAGAGTTTTAATAAGAATGAATTTTAAAAAATATCAATTTTAAAAATATCTGAATATAAGAGAATTAGTTGAAATATATTTATAATAAAGACAAGACTAAGGTGGTATAAGCCATTGAAAGGCTCTCAAATTCTATTGATAAAAGTATATTTTGGAGGATTGCAAGCGGTTTTACCTAAAATCCCAAAATTAAATAATAAAACTAAACAGGTTCACACTCTCACCACCATGAATGAATAAAAAGGTGGCAACTTAAGATGGCAGAAATTGTAATAACGTTGGTGTGTGTTGATAAAGAGAGATGGAGTGATTGAACTTACACGCAAGAATATGATACCTTGTGGGAATGCCAACCTGGAAGCTATCTTCCTTTGAGTGTGACATAGCCTTCAAGCACGATCCTCTTCTCTGACTCTGAGTGTGTGTTTTTCACACAGAGAGAGAGAGAGAGAGGATAGAGATTGATGAGGTGGCGAGGGAAAGTGGGAGAAGAGAGGGAAGAGGAGGATAGAAGAAATGGCCCCACATCACAAAACCTAATCTGTTACAGCAACTTTTGGATCATAAGCTTACTATCTATTTTGCATGCCTCAGAGTGAAATCAACTCCAACTTTATTTGCCATCCAACTGGATCATCCCTATCCCTACATGCCTACACTTCTATCTCGATGATTTTAATATACAAAATTATAACCCAAGCAACATCCCCATACCTTTGAATGTGACCCAGCAGGTCATTTATTCCCCACACGAAATACAATCATCTTCCATACTCATACTCCGTCCTATTACACAGCAAATAACACCAATAGAAAGAAAAAGCTGTGCAGGGGAAAACTATTCCTTTTTTAAATTCTGTGACCTTCGCCTGCTCGTTCTATTGCCACTCATATAGATATATATATATATATATATATATAACTATTTAACTAAGTTATATTTGAATATTATTGTATTGACCCATATATTTAAAATAGTTTTTGCATTGTGCATGTATTAACTTATCCCGCAAATATTCAAATCAAAGGAGGTATATTACAAGTTCTTGCCCATATTTTTCTTTAATCTCTATTTGTGCCCTCCTTTACAATAGATTTGGGCTTATTTATGAAGGAAGCATCGATAGACTTCTAATTTCCAACAACAATGGTTCTTGTTGTTTATATGTAAATCATATATAATATTTTTTTAAAAATTTCATAAGTGTTAAAACTATTTAAAAAGTTTATTTTAATTCCATATATAAGATCTCAATTTTATTTATCTTCTTCATTTATTATTCTAAACTATCTTAATTATGTTTATTGATTGTACGCAATCAATATATATAGATAGTTTTTTATGCAATGATTGAAATTATAAATTATTTTAATAAAATTAATATATTTTTTTATAAATAATTAATTTATTAAATTATTTTAATTTATATAAATTAGTTAATTAATTTTTCTATCTAAGACAGAAGGAAGAATAATATATGAGAAGTTGTATAAAAAATTGTATTATATATTTTTTAAAATATAAATAATAATATTTTTTAATTTAATATAGTTTATG
The DNA here is from genome assembly GCA_037074615.1 of Leucaena leucocephala. Lineage (NCBI taxonomy): Eukaryota > Viridiplantae > Streptophyta > Magnoliopsida > Fabales > Fabaceae > Leucaena > Leucaena leucocephala. The sequence continues at coordinate 4,393,919 of CM073535.1, read as the reverse complement.
AAAAAAAATTAAGTGTTTAGAAATTGAGAGTTAAATGGATGAGAAAGAAAGATACAAAACTGCTCTTTAGAAGGGGGAAAAAAAGTGGGGCATGCTATGAGTTGATGGGCTTCGGCCATGAGCCATAACATAACATTCTTATCCTTAAACCGGCAGTGACGTTCACGGTTAGTTCTGCCCAACTTCCAACTAATACTACTTTCCTGTTTTTTTTTTATTTAATTTAATTTAGCAAAAGGATGGTTTAGTATTTATGAAGCTATCAAGGTATCCTACTTTTTTTTTTGGTTCACACTTCATTGGCTTCTCTGCAAAAATTGCCCTGCCTTCGGATATCAGAAATTGAATTCTCCAAGTATAAAAATTTTATTATGCCGACTATTTTGAATAATTAAAGAATATAAAGATAATAATAAGCATATAGTATAAAATTGGTTTCAAATAAACAAGAGGCAAAAAAAAAATTAAGAAATAAGTAAGGATGAGAAGTAACAAATTGCGTGTGAGTTTATTAGATATAGGTGTGCATATAAATCATGATTTCAATTAAGAAAATTGATGGTTTGAGCCAATTGAACCAACGATTTTATCGTTTTTAATACTCCTCCAATCCTAAATTTTAAATATAAAAGCTATAGTTAAAGAATGAATCTTGATGTTAAATATAATATATTAATATAATTTATATATTATATTTTTTTTTAAATTAATTTACCTAATTTATAGACTTATATATAATATAATATTATATAATAATATTTTAGGAATATTATGTTACATATAACATAATTAAATAATTTATTTAATTTTTAATCTATTTAAATTAGATAAATAACTCTTATATTTAATATTATAAGAGTCTTTTTTTAAGAAAACAATTTATCTATTTTCCAAATCATACCGAGAGCCATTTCACCAAGACAGGTTAAGCTTGGGAGATGGAAAATTGAAAACCAAAATTACTATAACAAAAAAAATATATAAGAAGAATATAAATTTAAATCTTAAAAAATATATTTATTAGGAGAGATAAAAAAGTTTTATACTTTAAATATTATAAGAGATTAATTTTAAATCAGAGAGTTTAAGAATACTCTTTGTGGAAGTAATTAAGGAATCTGTTTGGAAGAGTGGGTCAAATCGGAGCTATCGTCCACATAATTACGTTGTTTCATTTCCTGCTACGCCTCTATCACTGTCAATATCAACATGCCTGAGCTTCTAGATGTTCCACGTCGTCGTTACTCTAATCACCACCCCAAAGCAAGATTAACAGCGGAAAACTCTCCATTCAATGATTCTTCTACTTTCCACACACACGATTTTATTGGATGTAAGCAACAAGTTGTTGCTTTCTTGCCTCCACTAGGCGTTCAAGGATTTTTCTTTTCACTCTTAACGTTTGATGACAATTTAATCCTTTTCTTCCCTTTTCCCAAAAAACATCTGCTGGGATTATTATTTTCTTGAGTTTGCTTGAGTCCTCTGATTTGCTGGGAGTTTCAGCCACCGAAACTGATTGTCTCCAGCAAAAGTCAAGCTTTAGTAGTCCGGGTTTGTGATCGGTTGGTTAGGGCATTTTGATCTTTACAGGGAAAATATGCGTATTCATCAAAAATTATATATCACATCCACTGCCATACCAAACTTACTTTAGAAATCAGAAATGGCTTTTATTAACATCCCCTCTTCCACTTCCAATTATATTTCTGCTTTTACTTTCATTTAAAAAAAAATTCTTCAATAGAATGAAAAGGGCATACAAGTTAGGTTTTAAAAACTTGTCCCAAAAAATAAACATAAATGACACGAGATTAATAAATAGAATTGAACACGTGACTTCTTATTTATAGTAAATTTTACCTTATATTTGGTTTAGATAGAGTGAAAAATGAGAAAAAAAATAAGGGAGAAAAAATATTAGGAGATAAAATTATTAAAACTAGTAAAAAAGACTTGCTAATACGTAGAGTATTCCCTCGTAATATTATTTTTTTATTTAATTTTTTTATCTAAATATCGAGTTAATACTATTAGGTTATAAGGGTATTGGCTTAATTATTTACCCTTATTTAAATATTAATCAGTTAGACCGACTTTTTCTATTAGGTTATTATGCCCTTGTTCGATTCCCTTCTCATGAGCTCTCTTTTTGCCTCACTCCACACCCGCTTTCGGCTTGTCTCCGTATAAGCAGGACCAGCGCCTCTTCCCTTGCTTTTGATTAATTATCTATACTGGACTAGGCCCATGGGCCCAAGCCCAATTTTTAGGAGGCAAAGGATGTGTCTAAATTTTTCCCAAAAAATGACATGGCCATGTCATTTAATAGGATTAAAAACCCACCAATAGGTATATATAACATCGATAACTAGTAACATAATTTATAAATTATAGATAAATAGGACGCGTATAACTCTTTTTTTTAAACTCTGAGAACGTGTTTAGTTAATTTTGTATGTTGATTAATCAAACTGATTGGATCAACTTTTATTTGTTTAAACAAAGTTTTTTTTTTTTTAAGTATAGAAACAATGATCTTAGTAATGGTCTAAAGTGAGAAATAAAAGTACGGTCATCTCTTTCAGGAAGAAGGGTCTTAACTCCATCCACATCGTGAGAGAAAACATGTTGAACGCGGGACATAAGGTTTTCCCGACAGTATTCCTATGGGTTTTGTAAAAAGAGTAGAAAAGCCATCATCAGTACTTATATGCTCTATGAAGTCTACATATAAGATTTGAGATGTCCAAAAAGAAAAACACCGACAAATATTTAAAAACACACACAGACAAACAGATGAATGGAATGGACAGGTGACCAAATTAACAATCCCCAATTGTCATGAAATGATTACGATAAGTGAAATTCCAACAAGGAACCCTTAGTTAACCTGAATGTTCGATGAAGGATTAAGCTTGCCGCAAGGGCTAAATTCCCACCAGCCTCTTTTTTTTTTTACCAACAACCTCTTATTACAACTATGAAACGAGTAGTGTCATGGCTGTCATGTTCTCTTTAAGGCTGCTCAAAGTTTGCTTTGCTCTGGTTACGTTCTTCTTATTCTGTTTGCATGCACCTTTTCATTTAGTTTTTTCAAATTTTGTACTATTAGTTCTCTTGGTCAGTTGACAGCAACAATCCAGAAGGTTGAGAGGCATGGTTAAATATTGGATTCCTTCATTTAAGGTTTTGGCACGAGATACCTATCGCCGTTTCAGTATCATATGGGATACCTTTGACTTTGGAGGCATGACAAGAACTTTGCTTTTCATGTTTGTATGATTGAATCTGTGTAACTATCTTAATTTAGGCTCCAAAATTATTATGGTTCGGCCTTTCTTTTGTTGTTAAGGTTCATGTTACCATGTATCGTTTTATCTGGTTGAAACAAAATTGTCGGTCGATTAAAAAAATAAAACCTCTTTTTAAATATAAACAAGCAAGGGCAGTGCAAGTTTAATCAAACAGTGCAACAAGGAAATAAACCTTATATAAAGAAACCTTTTGGTCTAGTGCCTATAATTATTAGCAAATAAAATTACAACTTGCTCAACTTGACGGGGCCCATCTCCTTAGCCTTGGCCCTCAATATATGCTTCTGTATCTTCCCAGTGGCTGTCTTTGGTAATGGTCCAAAAAACACTGACTTGGGAATCCAATAAGCAGGCATCTTTTCCCTACAGAACTTCATTATATCTTCAGCAAGATGATGCTGATTAGAAGTATCCGCACCTGGCTTCAATGTCACGAACGCGCAAGGAGATTCACCCCATTTCTCATCTGGTCTTGCCACCACTGAAGCCTCAAGTATTGCAGGGTGAGAGTACAGGGTATTCTCAATCTCAACACTGCTGATATTTTCAGCCCCTGAGATGATGATGTCCTTTGATCTGTCTTTGATTTCTATATACCCATCAGGGTGTTTCACAGCAAGATCTCCAGAGTGAAACCATCCGTTCGCAAAGGTTTCTTCGTTGGCTTTTGGGTTTTTCAAGTAGCCTTTCATCACACAATTACCTCGCATCATAATCTCTCCAATGGTAGTTCCATTGGCAGGAACAGGTTGCATGGTTTTCGGGTTTATGACATCGAGACCTTCCAAACCAATGTAGCGAACGCCTTGTCTTGCATGGAGCAGGGCTTGTTTTTCAGGGGGAAGCGAGTCCCACTCAGGCTTCCAGGCACATACCGTGGAGGGGCCATAGGTTTCCGAGAGACCATAAGTGTGAGTGACACGAAATCCTCGTTGTTTCATGGCAGAAAGAACAGAAGGAGGAGGAGCAGCCCCTGCTGTATTCACATGGACAACATGGGGAAGAGGAAGAATGGTTTCTTCAGGCCGGGCGTTAACTATTGAGTTCAGTACCACTGGTGCTGCACAAAAATGTGTCACTTTATGTTGGGCAATGGCTTCAAATACTGCCCTTGCTGTAACCTGCATAAAAACGCATTCAGTTGAAGGAAAACAAATAACTATTCGGTAAGAGAATGGATCTCAATAAGGATATTATAGTATCTTAACAAGAGATTCCATCTACTATGTTCTATAATGAACAAACCAAAGAGGCTAATGCAGTAGAGTTCTGTAACTTCAAGCAAAACTTAAAGTTGACGATAGGGCCAAACTTGAAGCTAGAATTACTTAATAAGGATAGCGAGTCAACAATATGTTCAGTCTCTCAACAGAATGCAGAACAAGAACAAGTTCATTGATTTACCTGGCGAAGGCATATATTTGTGCCACAAAGAGCGGCAAGTGTCCAAGTGTAGCACCAACCATTGCAATGAAACATAGGTAGTGTCCATAGATAGACAGCTCCTTCGTTCATTCCCCAAATGAGAGCTCCACTTAGAGACATGAGATATGCCCCTCTGTGATGTAATACCACACCCTTAGGACTTGCCGTAGTTCCAGATGTATAACCCAAAGCAATGCTCTGCCACTCATCTTCTGGTGGTTTCCAATCAAATTCAGGGTCACCACTTTCTAGAAATTTCTCATAGTCGATAGCTCCTTTCGCCAAAGCATGCCTTAATGCCTTAGGATCACAATTTTTGTCACCAATGACTATTAACATTGGAGGCTTAAAATTTTTGCTTTTCTCGGACCAGATTTTCAAAGCTTCCTCTGCTAAGGAAAATAACTCTTGATCCACCATTACAACTGCTGCGGATGAATGACCAAGAAGAAAAGCTATGGTTGACGCATTTAGTCGAATGTTAACAGTATTCAGTACAGCTCCTGCCATGGGAATTCCAAAGTGAGCTTCATAAAGGGCAGGAGTGTTGGGTGCAATAACTGCTACCTGTTGGTAGGAAAAGAAAAATACTTCAGTAGTGAACAAGCTCTAGTACAACATGACAGAATACCAAAGACATCGTATTAAACGTTTAACACAGGGAAAAGACTAGAAAGAAGCCCCAAAGGATTTGAGCAAGATCTTTTCACTGAATTGTGAAGAACAGGTCCAAAACTAGAACCAAAGCAAATTTTCCTACATCAATGCCTTTATGGGAGTGATTTTAATCACACGCTAACATTCCTAAAGACGACCGATTACTAAATGGTAGTGATATTATTTATATTCATCATACAATGGAAGAATTCTTATCTCTGATTTTATACTCTTGCCCAACCTTTGACCAAATTTAAAAGTAGTAGCATACATGGGACAGACCTTTTCTATTTTAATTTAATTTATGAGATGACACGATGCAAGGAAATTTCACAAGCTTACGTAACAAACTTGAGTCAGCGAAAACAAAATCTTGCTTAATTTAGTTTAGCTAGATGAAGATTTGGCGGTCTTATCCTAAGAAGACGCTAGATTAGATATTCGTGAATTATGAGGAACTTTGGAATTAACAATCAAGTTGTAGAGCTAGATCAGATATCCATTGCAGAAAGGAATCGGTATACGGCCATCATTGAATTTGGCTTGTCTCTCGTTGAATCCATTGCAGAATAAAACAAAACAGCAGTCAGATTCGTTCATCTCTAGGATGAAAGGCATCAAGGGGCAACGGCAAAAGGATTTTGGGGGTGATTTAAGTATATTCTATGAATGATTTGTTCGGCTTAAGCTAGAGGTGAGATCTTTTGTGTATCTTTCGAAGAAGTTTATATGGGCATATTCGAAAGCTTCTTAAATTCCTCACCAACAAATACAGATCTCACCCAAAAGGGGGAATCTTAAATTTGCAAACAATTTATTCATGTGCATTAAAGATTATATTACACTTCGTCAGCATCAGTTGTCAACTCTTCCCCATGAAAATAATTTGATTGTTACTACCTACAATCTAGTATTATTTTACCCATTTAAATTTATCCGTTCAAACAGTTAAATATATGAATAGACTACGGGCTGACCATTAGGTAACCCGTAGTCCGCCCATATTTTTTTTTATTAATTTATTATATTATATTTATTTAAATTTATTTTTATTACATACTAATATATATTTTTAAATTTGTTTTGTAAAGGTAGAGGCAGTTCTATCTATAAACATCACAAATAAATATAATATAGATGATGTATAATCATAATCCAATCAAATAATTAAAATTATGAATAATTATATTATGTGATATTGTAGATTGTGTGATTATAAATTTATAATTATTATTATAGTATTTTATTTTTTGATTTTATGATAAACAATCATATCATGTGTGTATTATTGTTGTTTTATTTTCATTGCTATTTTAACTTCAAATATATTTGAATACAAAAAATATCTTTAATAAACAGGATATCTATACCCGTTGGAGCCTAAATGGGTTCAGTTGAACCCGTTTAATACTGGCTTAAATAAGTTGAGTCATGCCTGTGCCTAGAAAAAAATAAATAGGTGGGACATGGGCTAGCCCACCCCGTCTATTACTCAGTTCTATCTATAACTTTATAAGTACACTGAATCGATTTTAAGAATTTAAATCTACTCTCTTAAAATTCAATAATATTTCTATGCACCAAAAAATGAGAGCTAACATACAAATAAATTAATTTCGACAAAAAATCTTTATATGATTATATACTATAATCAGTATAATATATGATTTTTCAAAAAATAAATTAAATTCTAAATTTTTTAATAAGTTATACTTGTATTAAAAATTATTGCTATTATAAAAAATAATCTTTTTTCTAGATATAGGAAGAGAATCCTAGTATCTAGAGCAGGGAGCCAAAAAAATGAACTTTGGGAGATCGAATTTCGAATCTCCCGCCACAAAAATGCCCCGACACTGGGACGAGGCCTACTGACAGAGGCACATGATCATGCTTCAGGCTACCAAATTTATATTTATGATGTAAGAGAAGTTGTATCCAGAAACTCAAAGAATCATCATTAGCTCTTAAAAATCAAGTTTAATTCAGATAAACTTCTGAGCTTCCATCGTTTGCTACTGCAAAATCAGAGTGATAAGATCTTATCATAGAACGACAAAAAACGAAGGTGAAGGTGAAAGAGAAATACCGTAGAGCCGACACCGACGGAACGCAGAGAAAGAGCAGAGGCCAATCGGCGGCAACGCTGGTAAGTCCGAAGCCAGGTATAGTGGCAGGATCCATGGACCACCGATCTTCTGGTGGGATGCACCTGAGCTGCTCTTTCTAGAAACCACAACGGCGTCAAGGCTGTGTAGTTCGCCGCGTTCTTTGGCAGATCGTCTATGTCGCGCCCCACCATCGTCTCTGCTCCTCCCCCCTCTCTCTCTGCTCTCCCTATCAGAATTTCTATTTCTCTCTCACACTGCTACGAAGCTCTACGAATTGAGTAGAGTAACGTTCTTGGCCAGTGCCTATATATAGAAGGGCTCGAAGAACGTGGAAGCTTCATCCAACTGCTGTTATTGCCTGATGAAGACAAATTCTCTTTCATTTTTTTTGTTCTGTGTTCCGAATTTGGCGTCATTATCTTTAGCGGTGGTCACTGGTCAGGCGTTAATGTTAATAATGTAAAAATTTTAACTAAACTGGAATAAAATAAATTGCATCATCACTAATCTCATATAAATATTTTTTATATATAATATTTGATTTGAATATTAATATAAATGTATATGAAAAGTATATACTTTTTCTCAAGATACAAGAAATGGTTGTAATGTTGATAGTTGAGAGACGTTGATACCAAAAAACCGTTAAAAATGATATTCCCTCCTTTCTGCTATTATAAGAATATTAATATATTTATTGCAGTAAATGGAGGGATAATTATTTATAAAAATCACAATCATTTAAAATTATAATTGTTCACTGGTAATCTAAATAAACTTTGAGCAACTCTTTTATCACTTATGTTAAAAATGCAAAAATCATGATTAATTAGAATTTCAAAAAAATTACTCAAATACAATAAACTTGTTTCATAATATTTTCTTAAACTCAGACGGATTTATTTAAATTCTCACTATTAAACCAAACAGACTTGTACTCATTTGATCAATTATGCACAATAAAATAACTTTTACATCATACATACATATATTATTACACATGCACGCACCGAATTGACCATGCCTCATGGCCTTTCCTAGGAAGGATTTAACACCATTATGGCGTGATTAGCAAGGTAATAATTAATTTAGCATATGTCACGCTCTTTATTATAATATATTTTAAAAATATTAAGGTTCCATATCCCCTATAACTTTGTACTGTAATATATTTTGAAAAAATTAAAGAAAAACAACCAAGAATTTGAACCGTCCATTCCATCCAACAGCTCACAACCAACGGCTTTTAAACGGACATGTTATCCTATGCATGAGTAGGATTGGGTAAGGCAACCCCCTACTCGGTGCCCTATGCAAAAAAAGTATGGGCTATATTTTGCAATCCGATACTCGGCCCTATCCCGTAAAAGCTCTAATAATTTTGGGTTAGGCATGCTCAAATCGTGATGTCATACTCATGTTGTGAAAAAAAATTGCAATTATAAATTTCTAAAATAATACTATATTGATGTGTTTTCAAGAGTTAAATAATATCTATAATCCACTAAAAATAATGCAACAAAGATAATAATTAAAATCTTAAAATCTATTACATATAAAAAATAAGTCTTGAAGTTTAAGTAGTTTATAATTATAACTTTGTATTAATCTTCTCAATATTAACAAAGATAAATCATTTAAAAAATAAAATAAATAATTATAATTTGTAATGTAATCATATGATAATTAACAAAGTTAAAAAAATATTATAGTTATAAATATTAAAAGATACAACTTACATACTTAATTACTCATATTTTTAAAATTGTATTCTATTTACCAGTAGCTATCATATTATCCCTTATAAGATAGAGGGGAAAAAAGCGTGCTCATAAGGTAGGACAGCCCCTATGCCAGATGCCCAATCCAAAAAATATATTGGTTATATTTTACAGGCCAATACCTAACTTTATCCTATATTTAATAGGTTAGATAAAGTATTTAGACTACCAGCTTTATACATAACCCTATGTTATACTTACCAAATAGAGCACAGATTAATTATAATTGTGTCGTGTTAATCGTGTTTGTTTTCAGCGGTCTGGTCCTTTCCAATAATTATTAATTAACCAGTAATTTAAATTTGAGATTAGTTAAACTCTTATTGAAAAATTACAATCAGATCGATTGGTTCAACCAAAATACCCATAAATTAGTGTCTAGTATGGTTCAAAATTGAGAGAAAACCAGAAATTAGTCCAAAATCGATCAAACTTTCCAAAATCAATGAACCATCGGAAACATGATATCCTTTGAAATTTAAACCACATTTCTAATCTATATTTTATTGGAAAATAAATACTAACAAGAAAATATGCAAGAAATATGTACATTAGTATAAAATTACAAGATATAAAACAAGCATGTGCATTGTAAAAATATCATATATCATAATTATTTTATTTTTATTTTAAGAATGATATAAATTTACTGAATTTTTAAAAACATATTTTTTACGTTTATCTCTACTCATTTTATATTTGTAATTAATTTTATTGTTTCTTATTCAAAATCAATTTATTTATTTATTTCTTGTCTTTCTTAGTTGAAATAATTGGGGTATGTTTAACATATATTGATTTAACTTGTACCGATTCAACCTCATTGAATATACTGGTTCCAATTTAATTTTTATCTATTACTTATATAATATCTAATATAAAATATATTTAAATAATTTAATTATATTAATAATATTATTTAAATTAATATAACATATTTTTTAAAAAAATCCTTAATTAACTCTATCGTTTCCACTTACTTGATTATAGTAAAAGGAGTATTAATAAAAATAATTAATAAATATAAAAAATAAATTTTATATTTAAAATTAATATTAATATTTTAATTATATTCTCTCTTTTTTTGTTATAATTTTTTTTGAAAAGAAGTTGAATTCCCACTATCTAAAGGTACGGTGAAATTTAATTTATTTTTAGACAATACTAATATCGGGATAAGATGAATTGTCTATTACTATTAGACATAAATCTATGTACTTAAAAAATAATATATCTTTTTAAATATTATAATTAAAATTATGATAGAATAATATTTTTTAAAATTAAATATATTTTAAATAATTATATATCTTATAAAAATAAATGATAAATGACAGGAGAGCCTTAGGAAGCCGAAGAGAGGACTGAGGAGCTCAAGGGTAGGGAATTGGGCCTTATTTAAAATATTGGGCCTAATAAGTCTTAGCTCAAAACTTGTAGCAAAATGTGCATCAGGCGTTCATTTTACTATTATATATATATATATATTTAAAGATAATAGATAATTTATCCCATCTGATATTAATATTATTTAAGAGAAAGAGAGATTTTACCCTCTCTTAAATTATAGATGAGTCTAATTCCTTTTCAAAAATATCTTTATAAAAAAAAAAACCACCACTATATATATATATATATCAAACTTTATTATTTAACAAATACTTTTATTAAAACCTATTGTCAATGTTTAGTTAGTGAAATGATGAGATATATAATTATTTAAAATATATTTAATTTTTAAATAGTATTATTTTATTATAGTTTTAGTCGCGATATTTAAAGAGACATACTAATTCTTGGATATATATATTTATATTTAAAAGTTTATAGCTTATTTTATCTAATATTAATATCATATATGAAAAAGAGAAATTCCGTTTTGTCTTTTAATACTAAGTAAGCCAAACCTCATTTAAAAAAAAATTATAAAAAAAATACAGTTTTTAAACTTTTCTATCTGGCGGATGGAAGTAGCTTATATATAATAATATAAAGGCTAAACAAGTCGATGAGTTGAATGTACTGGTTAAAATGTCTTAGATGCATGTATGTGATATGATATTTAATTTGTTTTTTCTTTTATGGAAATGCTATCATTATTAAGCTCAAAAGTCTTTTTCTTTTTTCTTGTATGAGATTTTCTACAAAGATATTGCAACATAACTGCTGTTGCTCTTGGTTTCTGCATGTTTTAGAAATAATTAAGAATTTGAATTTGATTTGGCTTTCATTGAGCTGGAAATAAAATGAGATAAATAATTAAAAAAATTGGCTGACTAACGTGAAACACAAGGGCCCCTTTTTATTTGCCCCTGCCCTGCCAAAACATCACCCTGTACTATCTTCAAGTTCACTTCATTCAGAATATATATATATATATATATATATATATATATATATATATATATATATATATCACATAATAGATAACGTGGGAAAATTGACACCTGATCATACAAATTTAACTCTTGTCCCACATTAAAAATTCAATCTATCATATAGTTAGATAAATATTTCATTCAATTCTTTTTATAAGTTATAATATTTTGAATGGTATTACCTTTTTTTTTATTAATTGCACTTTGGAGATAGTTAAAATTTTAAATAACCTTCTGATTTATGTAATTTGGTCATTTTGTATATTATAAAAAGGAATGGAAAGAGTAATTTATAGAAAATAAAAATAATAATTAATTTATTTATTTATTTGTAAAAAATATGTTATTTTTATTAAAATATCTCAAAAAAATTATAAATTTAAAATATAAAATGAATCAATTATTCATCATCATGTTCATGTCGAGTTGCCACCTACCATGCATGGACCACTCCCATTTTGCCACTGCTCACGCAAATATTTTAATTATTTATACTATTTTTTACTGAAAATAATTCAAATACGAGGAAATTTATAAAAAAATAATAATAATAATAAATTGGAAAAAATATATTTAAGTGTATATTAAATATAAATTAATTTTATTGGTTACAAGTAAAAAATGTATAAACGACCATATATATATATCTATGTTATGTAATAATTGTGGTCAAATTTGATCTGAGCCAATTTTCTAGGTCTATCTTTATCATACTCATATGATTGATTTATATCCACCTCTTTTTTTCTTTAGGCCATTTCAGCCCCACCTCATTAAGTGAAGTAATTATTATCGTAATGTTATAGTAATTAGTGGGGTCGTATACCTAAACTAATAATAATATCCACTCTACATCAATTAATTGAAATTTTAAAATAAGTTGTTAAATTTTGTAATAGTCACACATAATATTTTAATTTTAATAGTAGTAATAATAATAATAATAATTCAATTGATTTTATTTCTTTTGAATTATCCACTAGTTTTATCAAAATTTTACCCTTCAATTATATTTAAATTTAACTTGTATAGTATATCTGGTTATGGTAGATGAATTTTTTAATAAATTTTTTTTGCATATATTAAAACTCAAACTCAAAATCTCATTTAAATAATATTAAATTATGTATCACACAAACCATTAAACTCGTTTAATACGATGGATTTGAATTTGAAGTAATAGTGCAATATGCTAGTGAAATCTTTTTTGAAACACAAATCCTCGTTTCCAAGACATCTTTTTAGTCTCGAGAGTGACGTTATTGATATGCTTTCCTAGCGTAAAATATAAGCAACTTCTCTGAATTGTCTAGATCATTGACTCTCAGTTTGCATGGGACGAAAATAAAGAGAGAGAAAATATTAGAAGGTAAAACTCCCATTTTGAAATTATTATTTTTTAACTATGTTTGATGTAAAGAAAATTGAGAGAGAAATAAAAAGTGAGAATATTATGAAAGAAAGAAAAAATAAATATAGTAAAAAAATTTACTATTTTTCAAAAGTTTCTTTCACAGTATACTTTCCTCTATTATTTTTTTCCATCTAAAACATAGAGTCAATGGTTTTCCCTTAATTTTGTTTTTTATCCAAACATTCATAAAAGACTATTTGGTACGAGGGATTTAGAAGGAGGAGGAAAGAAATTTTTTTAAATTATATTTAAAAAAATTAGGGATATGGGATTAAAAGTCTTGAATTAAATTTTCTTACCCTTTACCTTAGATAACATTGAAGGAGCGGGGATATGATTTGGCTGAGACAAAAAGGTTTGACTGATGAGCAATAAGCGCTTGGCGGCCAGACATATAGGTCCTGAATTTCATGTCAGCCAGAGATCTTGATACTAATTCACACACTCAACCCCCGACAAGATTACGACCAATTAAGATTTTGGATTTGACATGGTTAAGTAACTATACTTAGAATCCACTCCTTTACAAACATTGTTATGTGCCCTTGTTTGACCAACGCCCTCTTGCCCCGCACCCGCCACAGCTCTGGCACGGTGACCCAGTTGAGTCACATCTGCCAAGAAGGAAAATAAGTCTTACACCTATTTTATACATTCTAATTTATTTCTACCTTCCTTGGGCCAAAACAATCACTTTCTACTAATTTTAAAGTCCATTTAAATATTTTCAATTTAAGGGCCTACTTAAAAATCATGAAAGAGCTTTTAGATCAAAATTTTAGTTTAATTTTTTTTAAAATAAACAGTTATATGTATTCAAATAGATTTTTAGACTAAATTATAATTTAAAACTAAAATTTAAGATAAGCTGATCAGAGCATCTTATAAAACAATAAAAGAATTTATGAGCTAACTAATTACTATATTATTTCTACTTTTTCTTACACTCTCCCTCTTATTTTTTCTTACACCATCCCTCATCTCTAATACTTTCTCTCTTTTTTCTTTCTTACACCCTCTCTTATCTCTCCTCTCATCTCTCCTCATTTAATACTTATACATTTTTTCATAATTTACCAATAATAAAAGTACCTTTAAAAATAACTATCCAAATATTTATTTATTTAAAATTATTTTTTTATAATTTTTTTTTTCAAATTTTTTTTGTAAGCTGTCTAAAAACTTTTTTTTTATAAACTTATTTCTAAAATTCTATCTAAACGGGCTTTAAGAGAGAAAAATTAAATCAAGTAGGCAGAAGAAGTAAAGAGCATTAGACTGGATACAGGTTTAATTATCACTTGGTCAACTCACTATACTATAGAGGTTTAATTCCCACTTTTTTTTTAAACAAATAATCTTTAAAAAGAGATATTTTAATTATAAAGTTTTTATTCGAATTAATAAATTATTATATATTACTATGATCTAAAAAAAATATTAGGCATTAGTGACTCAAAAGTTACAAATAAAAATAGAGTACCGGTAGTTAGTTTTTGACCTTTTGTTGTTATAATAATCTGTAGGCCACTGTGGGGTATATCCGCAACATTAAATATTCAAGGGAAAATGTAAGTTTTGATTCCTCCAGTTAATTTTTGTCCATAATAATTCAGTTATTAAAACTTTAAGTAACTTATTTTTTTGATAATTTAGTAACTTAAAATAACTTCATTCCTATAGTTTATTAATTCAGAATAGCTTAATTTTTACAGTTATTTAACTTAATAAACTACAATAATTAAATTGTAATTAACATATTTTCCTAATATTATATGTTTTCCTTTGACCTGATTAAATATTAAATGAATCATCTTCTTCTTTAGCCGCATGGAGGTCCATAAAACAAACGCATCATATATCAATGGTCATTTTCTTTAATTATTAAATGAGAAAGCTACTGCAAGTTTTGCTCCTGGCGATTCGTATGTGCAGTCGTTATTAGTTAATCTAGGAGTATTATCCGATAGCTTCTTCTTCTACCGTGTTCATGATTCGTAAGTCTCGTTATATTTCTGTTTATTTTAATTTTTCTAAGAAGAAATTAAAAAAATTAATAAATTTAATATTAATTTTAATTGCAATTTGTTTAAGCCAGCGATCCACGACCCCTGAAAAGTCGTTTTAATTTTGTCTACCCAGCTAAGACTTCTTCATCCACAAGTCCATGAGAGGAACCAAAGGAAAAAAGAACAGTAGCTCAAACCTCAAAGTTGCAGAACAGAGTTCAGTGCATTTGAGCTTTGATTCCCTTTTACGCTTGTCTACTCTTCAATCAGGTAACCTCCTCATCTTTTCTGTGGTTTTTCGATTCATCCTTGGATTTTCCCCCCATCTGGTTTTCAGCTCAAATTTGTCATCCTTCATAATTGGGATACTTTGTTTTCGGAATTTTCTTTGTTTTTAAGGTTGAGTTTTGCAATGGTTAATTGAGCATCGAGAGAGGTCTTTAAATTTTCTGAGAGGCTTCTACAATGGCAAGTAACTTAACGGGGCAGCTCGTTAGTGCAGAGATACATGGATTCCATACATTGCAAGGTACATACGCGCTTCTACTCCGTTCTTTTCTGATCACGCCAATCTGCAAGTCAAGTTTTTTTCCTTTTGTTTTTTTTTTGGTTTTCAAATTTTAGTCTGTTCTGCTTCCCCCCCCCCCCCCTCTTTTCATTATTGTTGTTTTTGGAGGGTTTGTTGGGGGGGGGGTGATATTTTGCTTGCTTTTGGAGTTATTTTGTCTTGAAAAATGCAAGGGTGAAGTTCAGAAAGCTGCCTACAAGTGAAAAAGAAACAGGGTTGGTTCTAAATCATGTCTCGTGAATGAAGTATAAATTACTGGAATTTCTGGATGACGCCAATGGGATCATTAAATTTGCTTACAGATTAACTTCACCTTAATTATCAATAGAAATGAGTGATTACTATCGGAGGATTCTTTTATACTGCGCTTGAAATGATGTAGTTTCGGCAAAGCGGAAACCCACTTGGAATAATTCTTAGTGTTTCCTGAGAACAATGTGGAAATATAAAATGGACAGAAAATTGTTTCTTGCACTGAGGTAAAGTACCCAGAATGTAGTATTTGTTATATGTCAGTACCTCATGCAGAGAGGAGTGCAGGGTAATAGTGTTAGAAGCCTGGAATTGCAATATGTATGTTGACTTCTGCTAGATGTTAAGATAAAACGTGATAACATGAAGCTATGAAATGTCTCAACATCTCATAAGTCAATTGAGATATCTTATGATTTCATCAGTGTTTGGACCTTACTGAAAGGAAAGAGAAAAGTAATATACTTGGATCTGCTGGAGTGGTGGTTTGTCATAATCCTAACTTTCGGTTTGATACAATAGTATGTCATGGGGTTTGATACAATAATCCTAATTGTACCTCTTGATATGGGGTTGAAAGAAAGCTGATAATTTATCAGTTCACAGTGAACTTTTGTTTTCCCAGCTATAAATCGTACCTGGACTACTAAGTGATTGATTAGTGATCAAGGACTTCAATTATCTGTGTTGACCTTTTTCTAAAGTATTCCTTCTATGTGGCCCAGAGCTGGATGTTAGGAACACTATGGAGAAAGCAAAATGTAGATGGCTTCGCCCTAATGAGATTCATGCTATACTTAGTAATTACAAGTATTTCACCATCCATGTAAAGCCAGTGCACATGCCTCAAAGTAATCATCTATTTCTGGCAGTAGTATGATTTTAGTAAAGTGGATATGCATGCATCATTTTCATGCTGATCCACAATTCATTTTCATATTGTCTATTCATCATATTTATTACTGCCTTTTAAATTTCCATCCAATACTTTCCCTTCCGATAGAATGGTTTTTCACCTGACATTGTCACTTGATCATTTGTCAAACTAAGCTTCTGCTGTGAATATAAAATGCAAGTTTGGGGATTTGTATCTACATGTGTGGTATGTTGTGAATGAAGCAATCTGATGTCAAACCAGGGACACTGATATGGCGTTTTCAATGTTAAAATGAAAAACAGGTGGTACCATAGTATTATTTGATCGCAAGATGCTTAGGAACTTTCGAAAAGATGGATACAACTGGAAAAAGAAAAACGATGGAAAAACTGTGAAGGAAGCTCATGAACACTTAAAAGTAAGTCTTCTCTTTTTCTTAGGGTGTCTATTTGCGTTAATGTTAAATTTATGGCACCCTAATGTATCTCATTTCTTTAACTTGTATTTAAAGAACATTAATCATGTTATGGTTAATTTGCCATGTGTTACTATGATGAAGTTCTTCTTTTTCTTCTGTATTTATGGACTTTCATGGAGAATAAATAATATTTTGGTTTACATATATGAAGTAGACCATGGCAACTAGTAGCCTGATAAGCATTAGGTTTGGAAAATTCTTGATGATGCTTCTTTGTACTTCGCCAAAATTTTCAACAGTCTTGATGTGCTTTCTTCTACAATTATAAAATGCATGATCATCTTTCCTTCCTGCGGTTTTTTGTTGCAAGTGCTTCTGATAATGGATTGAATAATTGTCAACATTTGCAGTTTATAGTTTTGGACATTCATTCTGATCATTTCCCCCTATCAATCGGGTTGGTAATGAAGAAAGGATCCATGTATACTATGCACATGGCCAAGATAACCCAAGATTAGTGCGTAGATGTTATTGGCTTCTTGACAAGTATGCATATCTTTAGTTAGCTTAATTCTTGACACCTCAGTTATGCATGTCCAAACTTCTGAAGGACGACTTATTACTACTGCTTGTATATTACCTGTGTGTTATTGGTTTAATTACTACTTTGATTTGACTCATGACTGTTTTGATTTTGATTTTTATTTTTTTTCCAGGAGTTTGGAACACATAGTTCTTGTTCACTATCGTGAAACACAAGAGGTAGAATTATTTTCTCTTCTTGTCTTTTGTTTTCTTCCTTAAAGATTCAAAAGATCTGTTTCACCCAAAAAATATGACAAAGGAAATTAATTTGCATGTTGCATTGCTGATTTGAAAGTACATATACTTACCAACATAGACTTGCACTTACCGTCCATTTAATCTGGATGATGAATACAATTTGGTAGTCTAACCTACATTGAGCTGTTGTTTATGATACAGTTGCAGGGCTCTCCGGCTACGCCTGTGAATTCATATTCTAGTTCGGGCCCTAATCCAACTTCACCGTTGATTTTATCAGAAGAATTGGATTCTGGGACCAACAATCCATTTGCTGGTGGTGAGAAAGAACTTTTGGATTTAGTATAATTTATTGCAAATTAGACCTGTGAAGAATTTCCCATCTGTATGCATATATTAGTAAACTACAGGATGCAGGACAGTGAATGACACGGATTTAACACGACCCATACCTGATAACAAAATGCATGCCTCTTTATATTGAGTTTCCCCCCTTTCCCATCTCATATTTCTCTCCCTCATCTTTCCCAAAGATAGCCATTGATTGGAGTTTATTTTTGTTCATGACGCCACATATAGTAATAGTATGTTAAAATATGGTATTTTGATGATGTTGTGGATGCTGTTGTTGACTTTCTTTGATGAATTATATTTCTGATCCCTTTTTCTGCTTTGGAGATAAGCAGAAGTTAATGACAATTTGAAACTCAAGAGTCATGAACTGAGGCTTCTTGAGCTCAACACACTTGAATGGGATGATCTAGTGGTTACAAATTACCTCAACAATTCTACCACATCTATGGGAGGTAAAAGATTGTGGATTCAGCAGAATCAGTTGCTTGTCTGGAAAGCACCTTGTCATCCTCTAAATCTGATATAACTTTTGCAGCCAAGGTTCCATATTTTGATCAACAAAATCAGTCTTTGTTGAATGGTAATTTGAGCAATGTAAGAAGATCTTATCTTTTTTTTTATTTACATGTTCTTTTTGGCTTATTTCTACTGATTGGACAGTTAACTTTGTAATTTCTTGTCAAAGCTTCTTTCCTTTAAATATACAAATACAATTTATCAAATGCGGTAGTTTTATCAGGCTTTTTTAGCAACAGATTCAAATGATGGTCAAGAATTTAGCTTCCACCGTTAGACATGACCATCTTCACTATTAAAAGTGTTTCTCTTTGTATGATAAGAAGTTATGAAACTATTTATGTCTTATCATAATATAATATTTTTCAAATCACCTGCAATCACTTTCAAAAAGCTGCGGCAAGGTGAAAGAGGCCTTGAAATGAATGTGAACACATGATTGTTGGGCCTGCTTAATACTATTGTGAACTTGCCATATTTCTCCTCTTTTCTCGGTGTTGTAAGTTGTGGCTTAGACCTAACTTTGCTATTTATTCTGGCTGACAGACCCAATTGACTGTTGACTACATTTGCATATTTAAGCAACGTAGAATTTGCGTCATTGAAACGTTTGGATGAACGCTAAAAGTTTAGTTGTATATTTTATGTATAAAACAGAAAGGGATTACTTGACTGCATTAAATTATTTAGCTCAAAACTTGGTTCATACAGCGTGCTAGCTTCCGTGATTACTTCTGTTGGGTTTCTGTGACCAGGTAACTAGCAGTCTGTCTGCTGAAATTCCTTCTTTTGATAACATAACACAACCTATTACTGGGAGCAATAATGCCCCTTATGGTTTCCCAGAATCTGTAAATATTCAGACAACAGATAGTCAAGCAAATCCAAATGCAGAAAAGGGATATCCCGTCGCTGTGGGTGGTGTTGATTCCTTGGAGACTTTGGTCAATGATAGTTTGCAGAGTCAGGACAGCTTTGGAAGGTGGATCAACCACATGATTTCTGATTCACAATGTTCTGTAGATGAAACAGCTCTTGTATCGCCCGGTATATCTATTCAAGAACCATATTCTTCTCTGGTAGAGAATCATCAGAAACCTTCTATTCCCGAACAGCTTTTTAATATCACTGACGTCTCTCCTTCATGGGCATCTTCCACTGAGAAGACCAAGGTTTCTTTATCCCTTCCTATTCTTATATATCTACTTCCATGTAATTATTCTCTATTATAACTATGTATTATTTGGGTCCATGGATGATTCTCAACCTCTTTAGTAATAAAACATGCTTGTAAACGTCAACGCTTTGAACACTAGGAGAAACTCCATGGCTGATGTCTCAGTTACTTTTTCATATAACAATGCATTTTCAGTTGGCATCTAAGGCAGCGACTCTTGCCACTTTGTTCTGAACAGTTTCTTGCACGATTTAAAAGCTCTAAAGACTAAGTCCAACTCAAAAATACAAAGTTTATCTTCTTTCCCGATGCAAATAAATGAATTGTTATTTGACATCAAAAGTCGCAATCTCTTGCTAATTTGTCTTGAACAACAAATTATTCTTCGAAAATTCAAATGCTTTAATCGCTGAGAGCTAAACTCCCACATAGTTCTGTTTTTAGTATGGATAAATGCATTTGTAGTTGGCATTAAATAATTATCTCTTGCTACATCAATGCAAATTGTCACTTCGGAATTTACATATTTATTAACTGGCATGTAGTCAAGTCCCATATTTACCACCATCTATTTTGCATTTGTTACTGAACTTTCTGATGTTTGCATACTTCTTTGCAGATCCTGGTCGCTGGAATCTTTCATGATAACTATCTAGACCTTGCAAAGTCTAAACTATTTTGTGTCTGCGGTGATGTAAGTGTTCAAGCTGATATTGTTCAAGTTGGGGTCTACCGATGCTGGGTACCATCTCATTCCCCAGCATTTGTAAATCCCTATATGAGCTTTGATGGCCATAAACCCATAAGCCAGGTTGTCAATTTTGAGTATCGTACTCCAATTTTGCATGACCCCACAGCCTCTATAGAAGAGAGGTGCAACTGGGCTGAATTTCGACTTCAAACAAGGCTTGCTTATTTGCTCTTTGGACTCATAAGAGTCTTGATATTATCGCTAGTAAAGTATCACCTAGTGCAATAAGGGAGGCTAAGAACTTTGCTTCAAAGACCTCATTGGTTTCCAGAAGTTGACAGTACTTGGTTAAGTCAACTGAAGACAACAAAACTCGATTTCCTCAAGCAAAAGATGCACTGTTTGAAACATCCTTGAAAAACGGATTAAAGGAATGGCTGTTAGAAAGAATTCTCTTGGGCCGTAAGACTACTGAATATGATTCCCAAGGTCAAGGGGTAATACATTTGTGCGCAATTCTGGGATATACTTGGGCAGTTTCATTATTTTCAGGATCGGGCTTGTCACTTGATTTACGTGATAAATTTGGATGGACAGCTCTTCATTGGGCAGCATATTGTGGAAGGTACATACATTGTGGTATTTTAGAATATGAATTGTCCGATGATCATTACTTTAGCTTATGCCTCATATATATACACAATGCTTGGGAATCAAATATGATACACTAAGATAAAATCAAATCTCTAATAACTACAAAATCAAATCCCTAATAACTATACTTAAATCAAATCTGATTTGTTTCTAATAATAACAATGATATCTCTAATAATGATATCCTAATATTAATGATCTAGATATTAGGATATTCTCACATACATATTTATGCACTCGGATATATCATTAGCTTAATCCATTAAGTTTGTTGCAGCCAAATTTACTCAATTCTTTTTGCCGACATGGTTCCACTGATCAAAAGCCAATTTCTTTTCTATATCCTTTTCTGCTCAAGTATATAATCACCTGAGTATAGCATGACTTTTGTATGTTACCCTTCCGCGCAGTAATACTTTCATACAACTATACAAGTTTTTCTCCCTTTAAATCCAGTTAGAATTTGAATGAGCTTTTCATTGTTACGTCAAAGTTGTGATATTTTTTCTTAACAAAATGCCCTATTTGACTAGTGACCTGATGGTTGGACCAATGACCCAATCTCCCACTAGGTTAGCACCTTCTCAGGTTCCAATAGCTATCATTATTTGACTAAAATTTGTTTGTAGGGAGAAAATGGTTGCAGTGCTGTTGTCTGCTGGGGCAAAGCCTAACTTAGTCACAGATCCTACTCCACAAAATCCTGGTGGACGCACTGCTGCTGATCTTGCTTTTATGCAGGGTTATGAAGGCTTAGCAGCTTATCTTTCAGAAAAATCTCTGGTTGAGCAGTTCAATGACATGAGCTTAGCTGGAAATATTAGTGGCAAACTGGAAACAAGCACAAATGATCCTGTAGATTATGACAATCTCACTGAGGACCAACTTATATCTAAAGGATACATTGGCAGCTTACCGAACAACTGCTGAGGCGGCAGCAAGAATACAGGCTGCATTTAGAGAGCACTCACTAAAAGTACGAGCAAATGCAGTTCAGATTTTAAAGCCAGAGGATGAGGCCCGTATGATTGTTGCTGCAATGAAGATTCAACATGCCTATCGCAACTATAACACAAGGAGGATGCTGGCTGCTGCAGCTCGCATCCAGCATAGGTTCCGTACATGGAAATTGCGTAAAGAATTTCTCAACATGCGACGTCAGGCTATCAAAATCCAAGTAAGAGCTACCCTTCCTACTGATATTTCTGATTGCCTTATGTGAACATGTGGCATTGCCAATTCTATCTGCTTGTTGAAGTCTTATTTTGTACTAGAGCCGTTTGCACAAATCTTAACCTGACTTGTTTTATATGTTATGAAGGATCTCTTGCTCATTCACATTGTCCAACGGAGATTCATGAGTCAATCTCTTTTCTTCCTCATGAACTTAACTATGTTGATTAGTTTGTATTGAGGTTTTCCTTTCATGCATTTAGAATGAGTGGGAATCAAGGCATATCTTCCTTTTACCTAAAAGCAGAAGGTAAAATGAAGCTTGTACTCTCAATAGGATATTGAATTATTTCACATTTCCATTAGCTGGGTTCACTGGAGGCTGACTGTTTAGTTGATAGGAGATCAGCTCTCTGTTATTACGTGCTAGCTATTATTGAAGATTTGATTCAACCCCAACTTTTTTATATGGGATCAGAAGCAGATTTTGTTTTCTGAAATTGCATGTTCCTTATTTTTTATCTTAATATTTCGATGCAGGCTGCTTTCCGGGGCTACCAAGTGAGGAAGCAGTATCGTAAAATTCTCTGGTCTGTTGGAGTACTTGAAAAAGTAATCCTGCGATGGCGATTAAAGAGAAAAGGCTTCCGTGGACTTCAGGTTAATCCCGTCCAACAAGAGCAAGAACCAAAGCAGGAAAGTGACACAGAGGAGGACTTCTTCCGGACTGGTCGAAAACAAGCCGAAGAACGCGTGGAGAGATCTGTAGTACGTGTTCAGGGCATGTTCCGTTCAAAGAAAGCACAAGAAGAGTATAGGAGGATGAAGCTGGCTCACAATCAGGCAAAGGTAACGACTTCGTGCAATGTATTTTCACTGTTTCAACTATTTGATTAGACCTGGATATGTGACTTTGTAGTATTGCTTTCTGAAGCTGGAACTTGAATATGAAGATCTGCTCAATTCAGAGGTTGATATTCTATAGAAGGCATGCTGTGTGTGGCAAAAGGAATGGTATGTTCGTTTAATTCCCTCTCTGTATAGTATGCAATATGCATGTAGAGTGTAGATGCCGTAAATTCCTAGACCCTAGTGTAGATTTGAATTGAATCCTTAGCCCTTTCAATTTGATTTAATATCCTGAAAGGGTTGTTTGTGAAATTCCAATACGTATATGGGGTTTCTAACTAAGATGCGTGCCATGCCTTTCTAGGGTTGAATTGACAAAGTGATTGTTGCCACAAATTTGTTGGACTATATATTAATACTCCATATCTTGCCTAATTCAGTGTATCCATGACAATTTACGACTAAAATACTAAATCGTAAATTTTTTCATATCTTGCCTAAAATACAAAGAGATTTTTTGTCTTTTTGTGATCCCCTCCCCTCCCCTCCAAAAGTAGGAGTTTTTGGAGGGGAGAGAAAGTTTTTTACTTTTATGATAAAATTGCCATTGATGTTTATTTAATATTCCAATTGTACCCTTAAATTTTTTTTTTATTTTTCTCACACCTATTTTTTTTAATTGTTAAATTTTAATAAACATAATAAATTATTTATATATTATATTAAAATATATAATAATTATATAATTAATAAGAAATAATATTAAAATTTTATCATATTTTTTAATTTTTTTAATCTTATTATATATATAAATGAGATATAAAATTTTAAGATTTATAAATTAAAAAAATAATAATTTTGATATGAATATTATAAATAAAGAGTAAATAAATTTAAATAAAGAGATAAGGGTATATTTGTCAATTTTTAATTAACTCCCCTCCTCTTCCTTTCTGAATTAAACAAAATACATCATTAATTAATCTTTCCTGTCTTTTCCTACTCTCCCTTAAATTAACCTAATCTACCCTCTCCTTAGTTGAACTAAACAAAGCCTAAAGCAATTTACGAACATATTTTTGTTAACAAAGTATAAAGCCTTGGGAGTCGAAGGAGATAAAAAATCAAATCTACGAAACCTTTCAGATGAATTTTGAACTTAATAGAAGCTACTTTCTTAAGAATCGAGAAAGCAATTTTACCCACATAAAAATTCAGCAATTATTTTTCAGTTTTCTTCTTCATTAGACCACGAGGTGGCATGTGCTTAAAGATGGTTGTTAGGAGACATTTTTACCGGAATTCAGTGTGTACACAGCTTGTACTTCTTAGTAATCAATTGTTAGTCTATCCTTCAAGCCATTTTTCTTGTAAAAAAACATTGTTTTTTGCAAAATATAAGTATCTAAGTATTCTCAAATATTAAATATATGCATTTCTTTTAATAAAAATTTAAAATTTAATTTGTCAATGAACTAATTTCTTCTATTAGATCTAACTTCTATTTTTTTTGGTACAAGAGAAGAATTTTTTTAGAAAAAAATTGTACTCATTCACAATCTAAAATCGGACAAAATCTCTATTCTTTTTAAACGATAACAATATTAAACAAGACGAGCTATCTATTCCTTCAAGTATAAATTTAAATATCTAAAAATTAAAATACTTTTTTAAGTATCATGATTAAAATTATCCTAATAATTAAACTCGTTCCATGTGAGAGGATGGGTGATCTAACCTTTGTTAGTTCTTGTAAAAAAAACTTGAATCTAGTACCCTACACTATATGAGGAGTGTGTCATTGGAGGGCCCACAAGTTCAAAATACCTCCACTGCAAGATTGAAACTTGAGATTGACAGAGTAGTCCATCTAATACCAACCAAAAGAGGATTAATGGCAAAAATGAAACTTGAATCTCTCTCTCTCTCTCTAAGCTAAGTGTAAATGCCTCTATCCATTAGGAGGATTTTCAATCTCGAGAATGAAATACTACTGTGGAAATTGAGGAAGAGAAAGTAGTAAAAATTACTACGGATGTCACATCCCAATGACCATGGAGCCATTTCAGTAACATTAACATCACACGCACTTTTCTATCCAAAATAAAAAATAAAAAAATACTCACTTTATTAATTCTGCAATCTTAGTAAACAGTACAGACACACAAGCACATTGACCCTGCGGACAGCCCATATAGCTACAATTAAGTATCCAATTCACATGGGCAGCCCCATCTAAAAATTACAATATTAATGTGAGTGCATCAGCAGGATGATAATCCGAAACTACGAGCACTTAAATGTCTATTCACCTGCCTTATTTGATGTACTGAGAGAGCCACCTGAAGCCTTCGCCATATCCCATCTTGCGGACAATACTGCACATGAACACTTCTAGAGGACGGACATTGGAGTCTGCCAGATTGACCTTGCCCTTGCCCGTAGTGAAGTTAGTCAGGCCCATATGATATCGCAGCTCGTCTTCGGAGGCAGCATAAGGTAAGTCAATCTTGTTTCCCAAGATGAGGAAAGGCACATTTGCTAGCGACTCATCAGAAAGAAGAGCATCTAGCTCCCTCTTTGATTCTGCAAATCTCTCCTTATCATATGCATCGACGAGGTAAACAACAGCATCCACCTACATGACAGAAATTTCATAATTAATTGAAAAGGGATGGGGCAACTCCCATCTTAGTAACTTGACATTATACAGACATAGGACTCAAATAGGTCCTAAATAATTAGTTAACAATACAAGAATAAAGTCCCAAAATTCGTTGTAGCCAGTTAATTACAAGCTTCAAGCAAGCTACGCATAACAGTTAATGATATTGGAAATATAAGAGAATCATGCATGACAAGTATCAGAACCCCATGCTTTAGAAAAACTATATCAAATGCAATCATCTGAGGTGAGGGAAGCTGGTTATTTCTTAATATGAAATGTTAATACAAATCTACCACCGACCACCATCTTATTGTTATTGACAAAAATTATGCAAGATATTTTTGTCAAAACTTTCAGCCAATCTGAACCTTTACATCAGAATTAAAAGGGCTTGACAAGAAATCAAGATGCTTGGACTAACATAAGTTACGTTTTAAAGACCTAATCAGAGGTGAAACTCAAATATGAGCTCAGTGTCTGTCAACATTTTCCCCTTTATAAAGAAATTAATTCTGTAGCATACTTGTTGTGATGGATGGCTCAGTCCACACGAGACAATGGACATTACATATCAAAAGCAGGATAGAGTGTGGAATCCTCTTTGCACATTATTGAAGGAGAAGGGAATTTCCCCCATCTTCATTTGAAGTCTAATATCACAAGGTACAAAGTAAATAGAAGAATCCTGGGTGGCTGGGTAGGGTTTCATACCCATCTATGTCGATTTTTTCTGGTAAATAAATACTTTTCTTTGCAAAAACTCAATTAAATTAAACTAGAGACACACCTGAGCATAATAGTCCTTCCAGACTCTGCGGGCGATTTGGTGCCCCCCTAAGTCAAAGGCCTTAAATTTTATCTTGCCGATACTCAACTCCTCCGAAGTTGGATACTGAGTAGGTTGATGCTGGACTAATCTCTGCGAAACAGGAAAAACATAAATAAATAAATGGACTTCAATTTATGAACGAGTGGCTAAATGAAATTAGAAGTATTCTATGTGGTGACTCATAGGAAGTAATGAGAGTGGTTGCTAATTAAAATAAGAACTTCAAGAAATTAAATTTCGATACAAGAAAATCGCCGAAGCCTGAACCAAAATTTAATTGTAGAATAAAACACAACCTCGTCTTTCAGCATGTGAAGTAAAGTAGTCTTCCCAGCATTATCTAGCCCCAGAAATAGGATCTTCGCCTCCTTTTGCCAGAGACCCAGTGATGCTAGAATCCCGTAGAACCAATCAACAAGAAACATTTTCGCTCGGGAAACTTGCACGGAGTTAAGGAAAAATCCGCGAAGAAGAGAGCGCCGACGAGATCGCTGAAAATTCAATCAGCGATGCGAAGATGAATGATACATAAAAAGATCCGAGAGCGACCAAAAAGTAACAAAGAATCACCGGAGACACCAAGAGAAGAATGAGCGAAAATTAAAGGAATTTTGTGAGAAGATGAACCCAGGAAAGGAGACCGATTACCGGTGTGGCCAGTGAACAAGACTCGGTGAAAAATGCTCAAAGCGAGGCTAGCTGGGGGTGAGTTTGGAGACCAGAATAGCCGGTTAAGGAGAATTAAACGCGGTTGAGGGATTTGATTGGGGGGTACGCGTCATTATGAAATTTTACTGTGGCAGTGAGGCTGTCACCAGAAGATGCTTACGTGTCAGAAGAACAGAATGAAAAGGGGATTAAACCAGAATACCAAATTACAATTTACAAGCAAGGGATATGAAATGCCTCGTAAAAACGAAAAATCAACAAGGTAGCGCCATTCCTTTTCAACTGCTCTGGGGATGACCGATGATGTGTGCTGAGACGTAAATTTCCCGTTTTACCCATATAGACAGAATTATTCTGCTTTTTTAACTTTATGGATCGAGGAATGAAAAAATTAATTAAAATTTTGTATTTTCAATTTTCTTTTTCTTTTTAAAGATAAATTATTAAAATTTATGCTCCCCTTCTTTCCTCCCTATTCCTCTGGAAACAAACTAGCATAGTGTTAACTAATTAATAATTTAGACATATTAAAAAACTTAAATAAATTAATTATAATATATATAATTTAATCTCTCTAAAATATATATATTATATTTATATTATATATTATTTTATAAATTAGATAAATTAATTTAAAAATAATTATATATGAAAGATAAAATACTAAAATAAATTGAAGTCTTATATTTAAAATTAAAATTAATTTTTTAATTAATTGATACGTTTAAAATTATAGGAGTAATAACTGAATGCCTACAAAAGTTAGGTCGCTGACAAGATTGAATTTGGTAACAAACTAACTATATGGCCTTGCCATAATGCCATATAGGATTACCATTCAAGTTGGGACAGTACCGTTGGAGGAAGAATTAAATTAATGGATCGCACTAACAGTTAATTTTATTGTGATTTATTTAATATACTGAAACATTTGAAGCTCCAAATTTAATAAATAAATTTA
This sequence comes from Leucaena leucocephala, assembly GCA_037074615.1. NCBI lineage: Eukaryota > Viridiplantae > Streptophyta > Magnoliopsida > Fabales > Fabaceae > Leucaena > Leucaena leucocephala. Next base: position 4,365,388 of record CM073535.1, on the reverse strand, counting down.
CTGATAAAAAAAGCTTTTATTCAGTATTAAATATTGATAACAAAATTAGTAAATTACATACAGAAAACTAAAAGGTTAGAGTTGTCTTAAAATATTTATTAAAATTAAATTACCTTCTACAATTATACTAATGGAATCATTTGCTAAAGTCAAATTTGGTTGCCCAGGGTATGACGGTTGATTGATTCACATAGGAAAAAAAAAAATCAAAGGCAACTCCGCTTTTCCAGTCATAACTCATAAGGAATCAACAGAGAAAATAGTCAAACAAAATTTTTTCAAACACTTTTCTTCTGAAAAATGTGGCACGTAAGGACAAATTTTCAATAATATCACCTAACAATACATTGAATGCAATTCAGTATTTCAATAATTGTCACCAAAAAAAAAGTGATCCTAAGTTTATAAGGAAAAAATTTCCCCAAAAAAAATGCTCTTAAGATACAGAATGCAGCACATAAATTACTACACAAGTGAGATCAAATAATACAATCAAAATTCAATGGAAAAGCAAGGGGAAGAAACTCTTCTGGAAACTGCAGACAGTGTGCTAATTAATTAACAAGAGGGGAAATATCTACTTGATATACTGAGACATCCACTTGAAGCCATCTCCATATCCCATCTTGCGAACAATGCTGCACATGAACACCTCAAGAGGCCTTAGATTGGATTCTGAGAGATTGACCTTACCCTTGCCTGTTGTGAAATTGCTCAGTCCAAGATGATATCGAAGCTCTTCTTCTGAAGCAGCATATGGAATGTCAATCTTGTTCCCTAAAATTAGGAATGGTACATTTGCCAAAGACTCGTCTGACAGGAGGCCATCTAGCTCCTTCTTAGATTCTGCAAATCTCTCTTTATCATAGGCATCTACTAGGTAAACAACAGCATCCACCTAAAACAGCCAACAAACATGTGTTATGTCTTGATCGATAAGTTCAAATCAGGAATAAATCCAGGTAGAATTAACTGAAAAATAGAAAATTCAAAAAGCTTCAAAAGTTAGTTGTTGAATTTTACATTATGAGTCATGTTAGACGAGTTCAGAAAAGATCTATGAAATCAAATCTATACGTTTGAGTTGTTCAGTATAGAGAAGTGGTGCATCTGATGATAAACAAAGCCTAACAAATAAATTTTATGCTAATGTTAAAGGATAACAATGTGTTTAAATTATGTCTACACAAAAACTTAAAACTGTTTATGGCGGAAAGTTGTATTATAATCTTTAATACGTGTGTTCATATGGAAGAAGTCAACTGGTATGTTACAGTGGAATGAGCAAAAGCTGGCAAGACATTGTGCTGCAACTTAATTTTGATTAGATAAACAAGGGATCACAAGGAATTCCTCATCATTTAGTCATCTCAGAAAGTTTCATAAGTTGTTAAGTAAAAACCTATAGCTATTTTCACAATAATCTCTGACACCTTCCCTGCTCAAGGTGAAGAACATATTGATTTCCAATCTTTGATTATCCTTGAGACATGCAAAGAATATCAAATTTCTTTGAAAGCTCAAATTGAGAGTTAACCATTTACATTGCATGCAAATTCTACTTTTTCTTCCCACTCTATCTGAGTGTCGTTGTCTTTCTAGTTAATCCAAAAAAAGAATAAGGAAATGTTTGGAAAGTTACTAGTAAAACACCTCCTGCAAGGTTTAAAAGGGTGCTATCAGCTAAATTTCCATTGCCAATGTTTGCCTCCCATGAATCAGATAAATACAAGGAACTTTATCTGGGATTAAGAAGGTATAGCATTGCTAAATTGGTGAGACCAGTTGGGTTGCAAAATATAATTGAAGTTACAGACAAGAAGAGCAGATCAGATAAATTTGTAAAAGCCATACTGGGGAAATTCAATGTTTACAGAACAGCAACAATACATCTACTGAACTGTAGAGAAAAACACATAACGACATCCACATAGGGAATAGACACTAACAACAAGCCAGCCGAGAAGTGAGCATGTTACATTTAGATAGTAATTGGAGAGGTCACAGCCAATCAATATATAAGAATATAGAGGATCTTTGTTCCAGCGATGCTATTCCAATGAGATCTAGAGGCTTTTGATAAGGTTATGATATAACTTAGATGTTTAAAACGCATTAATCTAACTCTCATATCCATATATGAGAACAGAATCAGTGAAAGATTAACATGTTTTAAAAGGCAACCATCCAACGAGAACAATGACGACCCATCCCACCCCCATTAAATCAAGTCTGCACTGAGGCACTCAGAAAGTCCAATTGGAAAGGAAACACTGTCTATATCATATTACTAGAGAAGAAAATGAAAAATTGCAACGAGAAAATGATATTCAAGTGGGACTATTATAAATCAAACCCCCCCCCCCCCCCCACAAAACAAATCTCACTTTTTAAATACTAAAAATCACATTAAGTTGATGATTGCTGTTATCATTGAAGATCAACCATACAAAGACAGCCAGAATCAAAGAATAACCTTGGCATAATAGTCTTTCCAGACTCTGCGGGCAACTTGATGACCACCCAAATCAAAAGCCTTAAATTTGATCTTCCCAATGCTCAATTCCTCTGAAGTGGGGTGTTGGGTCGGCTGGTGCTGAACTAATCTCTGAAAGGGAATAAAAATCAAATATTTCAATTCTCCAAAAAGATATACAAAAAAATAAGACAAACAAGATCGAGTTCTGTAAACGGTACACCAAATCAACCTCATCTTTCAACATGTGAAGGAGGGTAGTCTTTCCAGCATTGTCAAGACCCAGGAAAAGAATCTTAGCTTCTTTTTGCCAGAGGCCCAGAGAAGCTAGAATTCCATAGAACCAGTCGAAGATGAACATGTTACCCTGGGATTTGGATCAAAAGTTCAGATCCAAACAAAAACTCGGAAGGAACTGCGGAATATAGAGATCGCCGGTTGAGTAAGAATAAGGGCCCAGATTCCACCGAGATCCTAGATCAAGTGTCGTAAACGCATGTGGGAGGAAACGCAGGTCGGCTTTTGCAAGAAGACGGTCACGTAGGGATCAATATGCTAAACAAAGCTTGTGGCTCCCCTTGTTATTTTGATTTCCATATTATTTAAATAAATAAACAAAAATTGGTTCTTTTATTTTTACTAAATAATTAATCTCATACTCATTGCCGAAGTTTATACTATTTAAAGTTTTATACTTAATATTGATAATTTAATACTGGCCAAAAATTAATTATAATTAAATAATATTAACTAGCATTTGAGTCTTCTATGTTGTATTTTTGTTTTTTGGAAATAATATTAACTCCCTCTATGTTATAGTAATTCCTTTCTAAGCATATAATAAGAGAAGTGGGTTCTGCTTCTTATGTGTCATGATATTTTATCATGTATATTTCCTGAACATCGTTATATGTCTTATATTTTATTTATATAAATATTGATTATTTTTGTATTGAAAAATAAATTTTGACTTTTATTTCTATCAAAATATTTTTTACCTATTTTTAAAATAAGTTGATTGGTTTGACTGAAAATTAGTTTTAGAAGTGAATGTATTAATGAATTTTAAAATGTGAGATATTGCTATATATATTTTTATAATGACCTTTTTATTTCAAAAATCTGGAAAAACAACAATGTATGAAAATATATTAGTGATGTCCAATGAAGAATACCTTGTTCTGCAGTAAAGATGCTGTGAGCCGTGTAGAGCTATTTCGGAGTAATTAGAGTAATTTATGAAATGAAAGGGACGGAAACTAAAATACTGCATAAATAAATATACACTTTTATCTTCTTCTTTTTAATTTCAGAGTATAATTAGTTGTGGTCATTATAATCAAATTTTCAAACCCATTATGAAAATTATGGATGCAGAGGGAAAACAGCTGAGAGGTAGGCGGAGTTGTTGACAAGGAAGGTGAGGATAGATACCAAAATGACAGCTGAGAAGAGAAGAAGGCCACATGTGTTTGGTGCAACAATGACCACTTCCTCGAACGTGGCACAGCCTAACATCCTTCAACACCTACAAACGTTCACATCAATTAAATTTGAAAAGCCTTTTGATTTATAAATAATATATTTTATTTACTTCTAGTTAATATTGACTTGGCAAGATAGCAAAATATTGTTTTTTTTATTTAAAACTCATATTCAAAATTAAACAACTAAAACGACTAAGGATATATTTAGATTAGTTTTTAGAGAATAAATTTTAGAAAGAATAGATTTTATGAAGAATAGATTTTGAAAAGAATATATTTTAAAAATAGAGATATTTAAATTATTAGTAGTAGAATCACTTTTTATATTGATAAATTATTAAAAAAGGTATGATTTGATTAAAGTAAGAAGAGGAGAGAGGGTAAAGAATGAATATGAAAGATGATAGAGAATAAATATGAGAGATGAGATAGTGTAGAGAAAAGAGAAGAAAGAAGAGATATGGTGAAGAAGAGAGAGAAGAGAGAATATAAGGTATAAAAAAAGTAAGGATAAAATATTAATTGTATAATTCATAAACTCTTTTATTGTCCTAAAATATATTTTCAATAGCTTATTCAAAACTATGGTTTCAAACTGAGGTTTTAGCCAAAATTAATTTTGGACAAAAATAACTGTTTGTTTCAAATTGTTTTAAACCAATATTTTAGTCAAAATCAATTTTAGATAAAAATTACTATTTATTTTAAAAATTTTTAAATTAAAATTTTATCTAAAATTAATTTTATAACTATGCATCCAACTAAAAAGATAGCTTATTGACTTTTGGTTTCACTACACGTGTGTGTGCACATGCATGAGTATGCATATATAATGTAGTATTGATTATAATTGTTGAATGTTGACCTAGTTAATGGTGATTACACGCGTGTACATCCTTCATATTATTTTTTTAATAAAAAAAATTAAATTCAACGTCAATATTATATTAAAATTAAGATATAATCTCATAATTTAAAAAATATTTTTATAAAATTTACTGAAAAAATTATTATGATATCAATAAAAATATAACTCATATTTTTATAAGATATAAATTTATTTTTTATTATATATATTAATTTTTATAGCTATTTTTCGTATTATTTGTTCCTACTTTTGATAGTTACTGTGCGTTTCCGTTTTTTGGCCTGTTAATGGAGTTCCGATTTTTATTTACAATAGAATAGATCACAAAACGCCAATGGGTTTAAACAAAAATACACCAAATTAAAGGACTTATAAACCACACGCTTTGACAAATTTTATTATTTTACAAAATCTCAGACCTGTGAATATTATTTTTATTATAATGTAGCAATCTGTTTTAGTATTTTTTTTTTATTAAATGGTATATGGCCTTTATTTAGTTCATATTTTCAATTTGTAAAACAACTTAACATTGATTTTGAGAGAATAAGGGCATGATTGTTAACCTTTAAAACTATAGTTTTAATAGTTCTTTTGGATAAAATTTAGATTTAAATTTTTTTTAAAATAAACAGTTATATTTATTCAAACGAATTTTTGAACTAAGTTATGATTTAAAACCAAAGTTTCAGATAGGCTGGTCAAAGTAGCTTATGGAACAGTAAAAGAGCTTATGAATTAACCAATTACTATATTACCCATATTTTTTTACACTCTCTCTTCTCTCTTGTACTTTTTTTTACACCCTCTCTCTTTTCTTTTCTTTTTTTACACCATTTCTCCTCTTATATCTTATATCTCCTCATTTAATACTCATATCCTTTTTCGTAATCTACCAATAATAAAAGTACTTATAGAAATAACTATCCAAACACTCATTTATTCAAAACCACTTTTTTTTCACAAGTTATTTTCTAAATATTATTTTTTATAAACTGCTCAAAAATCTTTTTTTTTCTTAAGCACGTTTTTAAAATTTTAACCAAACACACACGGAAAGCAGGTGAAGGTTACAATACTTTCAATATTTTTTTATTTAATTAAGGATATCTAAAACTATTTTAGATTTAAAATTAATCTCTCAAAGCATAGAGAGTTTCATTTCTACTATCAAGTGTACTTTTTAGAATTTAAATTTATGTTAACTTTCTTACCACGAGGCTACTTATCATTTTATTGAGTGAGAGACAATACTTTCATTAATCACTATCTTTAAAAATATAATGTGTTCAATGAAGACTGAAAGGGGAAGAAAATGCTTCTACGTATTATAGGGAGAGAAGATGAGAGCATCTTATTTTGGGAACAAAAATTAACATGTATTTATCTTAATGATAGATGTTACCATGATTTAAAATTAAAATTTTAAATTTAAATTTATATAACTGTAAGAAATTTTTTTTAAAAGAATTATGGATATTTGGGTTTGACAATACATCAATGTAACATAATAATATTGAAAATGAGATACTTCGTATATAAAAATAAATCTTTAAATATATTTTTTTATTTAAAAGATCTCTAATATTAAGTTTAGTTAGGTATAGTGAAATTAGTTAGTCTCTTATAATGTAATGAATTAGGGTTTTAATATTTACTAAGAGATAAACTTAACATTATCTTAAATAAAATTATCTCTAATAAAATTATACGGAGAAAAAAATAAATTATCATGAAAAATGTGGATTTAAAAATTAATAATAATACCCATACTTGATCCCACTTTCAAATTTGGGTTGGCCTTATGGGCATCAGTAATATAATTCTATATCACTTTAACTACTGTATCATCTGAGTGATAAGTAGTTTAATATCGTTTAATTGAGGTCTTAAATTTGAGCCTCAGTATATACAAAAAATTTTCATTAGAAAACTCATCTACTATAGTCAGGGATGTGATGCGGGTCGAATCTATATATAATTAAGGTAAAATTTTAATAAATCGAGTGAATAACAAAAATAAAACTACCGAATTACTCCAACATTCCTAGAATAGTACAATTACAGATTTTTTATGTAAGAATAAAGCTAATTTAACTAATTAATGTCTTGCTTTTTTTTTTTCTATTTGTATAGTTAATAGTTTTACTCTTATTTTTATATATTACTATATCATAACTTTTTTGGATGGTTGAATTCTTCTGTCATTGTGTGTCAAAAAGAAATTATTGTAAGAGTTGAACATCCATGTAACTTGGAATCTCGTTTTCTAACCCTCATCTGCTAAATAAATAAATAAAGCTCATTTATTTACCTGCACCGCAAGAACATGACATCGTCTTGGTCACTCGTGCTTTGAAGAATGAAGATTTTCAGGTCATTTCACCAATAAACAGGCTCAAGCCGCTAATGGTTCTTACGCAGTATCAACGGTATTGACGAATATTTTCCATGTTCAGGTATGATTCAAAGATATATAAAATAAATGCACGTAATGCCCCATCACGAGTCTTTCGATCATTCATCTACAGTTACAGACCCATTTTATTCATTAGGAAACAAAGCACAACCGGAAAAAAAAAAACAGAACTGCAATGGAGGACCCAAATCATCACCCAATACATATAAAGCCAATGCTCACAAGATCACAGAATTTGACTGGGAGATGCAAATTCATGTTCAGAAAAGAGAGATTCCAAAAAACATTCAATAAGAGGCAGTTCCACCACTAAAGCCACATGAAAGAGTAAGCTTCATGATCTCTATCTGCATCTGCAATTCCAAGCTCTTATCTTGTTCATCTGCCAATGCCTTTTCCTGAATCTCTCGCTGGTAAGCTATTTGATCATCCTCCTCCTCTGCCTCTAAAACTTCCTCTCCATGCACCATTTTTATCAGACTCTTAACCTGTTTTATTTCTGCTTCCAAGCTCGATTTCAATGCCAACAGAATAGGCAGTGCAACTTCCTTGTTTACCCTCCACGCTCCTCCTCCGACCACCACTCCACCACCACCTCCCGGTGACGACGACGATGAAGACCCTCCTTGCAGTTGCATGCCGGTATATGAACCACTTGCCTCTTGTTCTTCTGACTCACTCATGCCTTTAAATTTGTGGGTTTGCAAAGAAAATGAAGGAGAAGGAGAAGAAGAAGAAAGAGGGGTTGAGAAACTGAGAAGAAAGAACAGAGTGGTTTTTAAAGTTTCAACGGTTTTCTCGTGTGTTCGGCGGGAAAGAAAAGTATCCCGTGAGTTTTTTTGGCCAAACTTTCTTTCATTTTTTGTATCACTTGAGTCCACGACCGAAAGAAAATGAATGGTAGTTACTGGGCCGAAAGATTGGGCTGAGTTTTGATCCACTCTAAGCCCAATTCTGTGCATTCAGGCCCATTTGTGAGCTACAATGGCATTATCACCATTAAGGTGTCGAATATAGTCCACGCTAGGGCTTAGTCTTTAGATCAGCTATAAAAGGTCATCAGTATCTCGTTGGCCAATCTTCTCTCTCTGAAAACCCTAGGCGAGCCGGACTTTCACATCTTCTGTTTATCGGTGCGTAATTTCGAATAACGCATTTAGCTACCAGTCTTGATCTTCGTGTTTCGTTTACCCGTTTTTCAATCGAATGTTCATTTTTGTGTGTTTTGATTGCAGAGATGGCGAAGTCGAAGAACCACACAGCTCACAACCAGTCCTACAAGGCCCACAAGAATGGTATAAAGAAGCCGAAGAGGCACCGCCATACTTCCACCAAAGGGGTACAATTTTATTTATTTTGTAATATCTCTCTTCTGATGATGTTTATTGTAGGAAATGGTGTGGTTTATTGATTTATTTTTGTGGGGAATTATTGTAGATGGATCCCAAGTTTCTGAGGAACCAGAGGTATGCCAGGAAGCATAACAACAAGGCTGCTGAAGCGGCCACGGAGGAAGATTAAGCGAGCACTCTGTCATGGAGATACAAGTATTTTCCTTGATAGATTAGATTTATTTTTGTAGCGTGACATCTTTTTTTAATCAATTTATCCTTTATTAGTATTTTAGCGAATTTAAAAGTTTTCTCCAGTGTTTCGATCGATTCGAACAAACGGCACTAGCTTCGTAATACAGCATTGTTGTTATCTTATATTTAAAACTCTTCAATTCGATCATCATTTTGATTTTCAAGGCGCTTGAGTTTTCTTTCGTTACTTGTGTTGGTTGTGTCTCGATCCGTGTTCATGTCCCCGGTTTAATCATCTCTATGCAATAATAGCCTTGGCTTAGAAGTTACTTGTATTGTGCTTCATTGGACCTGTGATTACTCAGGAGCACGATGAATATATATCCCATGGGTTTTAGTAAACCTGGATTTGTATTATACCATTTACCTGAAAGAACTAGGGCCTCGTTTGTTACGCAAGAATTCTGATTGTGAACCGGAATTGGAAATGGATTCTTGACCGAGCTTTAGATCTTGTCATACCAAACATATTTTTATCTACATTTCTCTTCCAATTCCAATTCCAATTCCAATTCCAATTCCAATTCCAATTTCAATTTCAATTTCAATTTCAATTTCGATTCCTTCAAAAACGATTCAAGCATATTAGTTTGACTCAAGGAAAATTACTTCTAGCACGAGAGGGGTGGGCTTAGATAGGTTGTAACTTGTATTCTTTGTTAATTTTGTATGATTGATCTGTTCAAGGGGAGTGACACAGATTCATGCGTAGTGTAGTCGTTTGTCTTTAATAAATTTACTCAAATCTATTATTGTGCCATTCTCTGTTGAGGGATAAATTCATTCTTTTTGTGATATAATAACTTAATAAGCATAAGCTATGGGCTGGTAAAAAAAAAAAAAACATATGCTGGAGGACAGGGTTGCCTGCATTATTCGTCAGCCTAACGATCTAGAGTAAGAAGATGCATAACGAAGAAACAACAAAACAATTTTTGATTTTTTTTTTGTTCCTTTTAACGTGACTTTCAGATGGCGAACGCACTTCTAAATTTTAATCTTAATTATTTTATTTGAACTAAATGAATGAAGTTTTCCTTTCTTCAATTCTGACATTTCGCGAGCTCAAACCAACACCGTTATAAAGTACAAACCACTCGATATATGTAATTGATACGTTTTAAGTGTTTAAATATTTATTAGCAAAAGACTGGACACTAGACCACAAATAAAATACATTAAAACTCTAATAAGAAATTTAATTTCCTGAGTAACATAAAACTACATTATTTCACATATCATCTCCCCAAATACTAATATTAATAGATATTTTATTGGCTTCAAAAATGAAGTACCACAAAACATTAATAGGCAGCTATAAAGTCCTCCCGTGAAATGATGGCCGTAATTCAAGAGGAGAACAAGTTTCTAGAACGCGATACTGATGAACACAAGTTACTCCGACAGGCACTAAGAAAACTAAGAAAATGAAATATCAAAACAAATAATACATTGCGCTCATCATTCCCTAGCGGTTGGCTGATTCCCTCAAGTAGTTTTCTTCTTTTACAGGTCTGCTAATGTGCTCATGTCCTCTGTCTGAAGATGTGTAACATCTTGGAACTCCCTATCACAAGCAAATTTCTTCAAAAATTTATACTCTGAAGATTAGACTGCAACTGATTCACTTAATGGGCTAGAAACTTGTGCTTTGACCTGCCTCAGTAATTGAAGAGGGTGCGTATTAATGAACCCGACAAAATGAATTAGCTGTCTGTATATGTAAGTGCATTAGTAAAAGTGTATCATGTTGCGTTCATTTCAACTCTTCTTTTTCTATATGCAAATAAAACGTTAATCGGATGTCACCCTCTCCTCAAATCAGTCAGGGAAATTTGAAAAGAAAACTCCTTGTGTGCTTTCAGAGGCAATGTACACCAGAGCCATTTTTCGTGAGGCATCAGATAATGAAGATTTCACATATGTTTTGCAATGGTACCAGAGAGGAACTTTATCAAATCTCAAATTAGATAGAAAACTTTGAGGAGAAGCAAGCCCCTTATTTTGATTGACAACATTGGTCCATAAGAAAATTTAGTTAACACTAACATTCTCGATGCATCACCATGTGGCAAAGAAGAACAAGGGGGGCTAGATTAGCTATGCTCACTATCATATAGAGAGAGGAAAATAGAAGGATCACCTTTGCAGATTTAAATAACTCATCAAGCACCTCAGATAAAGTTGGATGAGCATGAACTGCGAATTTTATGTCCTGCATTTTGCCACAATCAAGGACAAGCAAGTTTTACAGCAAAACTTTTGTAGATATTAACAGGCGAGTTTATGAAAAGACATGAACAAAAATTAGAAACTCTGAAGATGTAATCAATAGCTCAATATCTCAACAGAGATGAACATGTAATTGTGCAATCATTTATAACCACATGTAGTGTGTATATAATGGTGGTTAAGGAAGGAAAATTCACCTGAATGCGTGTCCTTAATGCGATTGCATTGGATGCTTCATGGATAAGATCTGCAGCGTGCAACCCAAATATGTGAACTCCTAGTATCTCTCCATTGTCGGGCCTGTATATCAACTGCATGAAAACGGTATAAATGACACTCAGCAATCCATGAAGCTGGGTTTTTGGCCAAAAGAATAATATCCACAGAGCTGGGTGGAAACAATAAAGATGCATCTCAAGGAAAATGATAATGATGTAGATCAAGTAAAGCAGGAATTGAGATTCCTGCAAGGGCAAATAACTTCCTTGCATCCTGACACAAATTCCTTGGCAGAGAACTCATTAGCAGTATTTAAGGTGATAATAGTCTTCTGTACGGGGCAAGAAAAAGGAATACAGAAACATGACCTTGGCAAGTCCCTCCGCTTCATTTTCTGCAAGGGCCTTTGTGTTAGCTTTAAAACTTGTTTTGGTAACACTTACTTCAAATCCTTCTTTTTCACCTTTCTCCCTTGCTTGAGGCTGCAAATTTATATATTTGGTTATACCTCATTAGTGCGCATCTAATTGGAAGACAAGGAATTGAGCACAGATTTTATCATCTCATACATATAGGAAAAAGGGGTGGGGCAGCTGAAGGGAGATGCAGAGAGTTACCAACCATACATGAGAAAGAGGACTGAATTGAGATTTATTGTTAAGAGTGACACGCATGTCCAAAATAAAAGGGTTCAATATATACCTCCGTCAATCCAACCATGCTGATTTCAGGATGAGTGAAACAAGCAGCTGGGATGCTTAAATGATTGAGAACATAATCTCTGCCAGTGACTTGTTCAACCACTGTAAGACAGTTATTTTATCAAGTGAAATGGGAGCCAAAGACTCAACTGTTTGTAGCAAAACTAAATTTACCACCTAGGCACTTACCTGAAATTCCTTGAGCACTGGCAGCATGAGCAAGCATCATCTTGCCATTTGCATCGCCAATACAATATAAATGAGGCACCTGTCATTCCATATCTTGTTTCAGTAACCACAGGTTACACCTGGAGAAAAATTATTTCTAGATAAGGTATGTCGAACAAACCAGATTTCCTTTTGCATCAATTACTCTCATGCACTCATCCACAGGAACAAAGCCACGCTGTGTCACAACATCAATCTGAAGGAACAAAGTCAACAAAATCGTTTAATCACTTTCTTCAGGGAAACTATTAAATTTTAAACATTGGAACTGGAAAGACGTACATTTTCCAAGCCAAGTCCTTGTGTGAACGGAGCCCTTCCAGTAGCTATTAGTGCAGCATCCACCTGCAGTGAACAAGCATTCGTAGCTTATAACATATCCAAGAGTGATTAAATATGCAAACCGAAAAAACAGATATAAAATAAAGACTGTTCATCAATGTGAATTATAGATTTTAACTGTGGTGCCACACTCATAAAGCCAGACAAAACGTTTAAGGATTTTGGTTCACAATAACATGTTCAACAGGGATGCAGAAGCAACTAGTCTCTGAAGCAATGCATGACCAATTATATGCCATTAGAAAAGGGAGGAAGGGGAAATGTGAATTATAGATTTTAACCGAGGTGCCACACTCATAAAGCCAGACAAAACGTTTAAGGATTTTGGTTCACAATAACATGTTAAACAGGGGTGCAAAAGCAACTAGTCTCTGAAGCAATGCATGACCAATTATATACCATTAGAAAAGGGGGAAGGGGAAACGAAAAATGAAAAGGCATAACTTATTTATGCATCACCTGTTAGGATTGGCTTTAGAAAATTTAATTTCATTGACAACTAAATCAATCTGGCCATTTTTTTTTTCTGGGAGAAAATTTAATAGTTCAAGACAAAGTGAGAAAATTAGTAACTGAAAGGAAAAAGCCATATCACCTCCAAAGTGTCCTTAGGTTCCTTGGTCTTTGCATCAATGAGCTCAATCATAACTGGTTTCCCATCCCTTGCGGGAGTGATCTATAGAAAATAGACGAGTGTGACGCATTAAAATAGCCACCCAACAAAAATTCAATCAAGCAATTACAATTTGTAGTCAGTTACCTTGGAGGCAAAAACTCCAGTATGATAGTCAATATTTCGGGGATTTATTAGAATCCTTTGAGCCAACTTGCTAATTTCAGGATCAAATCCAGGCATAAGTTGATCTAAGGCTTCAATGAAAGTAACCTGCAGAGCACATAATTGCTAACTAAACAACTTGTACAATTAATAAATTAAATAACTGCCAACTCGAGCACTAATAAGAAGTATAGCGAAGTATACGATTTTACATAGATTTTTTGGGTCCTATAAATACTCCTTCAGCTATCTGGAATTTTTACTTACTCCAGAAGGAAGAGTAACGGAGAATAAATAGAGTAATAAAAAGAAGATCTACCTCACTTCCAAGAGCAGTATAGACATCACTGAATTCAAGGCCAATGTAACCACTTCCAACAATTGCTATCCAATCAGGAACAGATTCCAGTTTGAGCGCATGATCACTGGTAATCACTGTCTTCCCTGCAGGTAATTACTAAGTAAATACTCTTAAAAAGCAACCATAGAGTCATTATTCGTTAACTAGTACATCGCAAAAGAAGAAACCAGAAAATGGAAGACAAGAGAAATACGAGATCAGAATTTCTAGGGAAAAGTATATACTAGTTGCTGGTTAGAGTGATGATCTCAAGATGGACACAGAGCACAAGAAGAAGCTCTATTTCACTAGGCGGATTTAGCTACATGGATCAAACTACAGTAATGTGCTTTATCAACAAAGTTGGAAAATCTGACACTCTATTAACCAACGCTGATTTACCATTGCAAGATGGCCGTACTTATCCATAGCACTATTATTGAAATCAATGCAGACTTGACAAGTCCGGTAATAGACAGTATGTCTTATTATCTTATAGCTGAATGACAAGCCTGCTAAATCCTAAGTCAGCAGAATAGAGTACAGTTAAAAAGAACAAGGAACATTGTGATGAGAAAAAGATAAATTAGTACCATCAACTTCAATGCCCTTGGGAACGAAAGGAACAGAACCAGTTGCAATGATTATATCTTTTGCAGTTACTATGTTGTTTGAAGAACCAACTTGCACCTTTTGAGGACCCTGAATGGATTCATAAATAAGGTGGTAAACAAAAATGTACTCGGTCAGTTTTTGCAGCCTCATGATTTAAGGTCAACGGCCAAGACTTTGCTAATGAGGACGTGTCTGATCTTTCCAAGATGATCACAATAGAAATGGCAGGCCACTCATAACACAATATATCACTTACCAAAATTGTTCCGAAACCTGTGAGTATGTCTACTCCAAGTGCCTTTAATGAATTGGTCAAATTACTACGGATTTTTGAAGCAAGGTTATTAGCATGATCAGCTACTCCCTGCCTGTCATACCCAGCAGCAGAAACCTGAAATAAATGGATACCAGCAAAACAATTGATGGTGAAATCGATATCACTTAATCGCACTACAACACAATCATAGCTTCAAATTTAGCAAAACATGATTACATATGATTATATATTGTTTTTACCTGTAAGCCCAACGATTTCATATGATGCTCGCTTTGTAGTTCACGCATTCGTCCACTAACTGCCAAAAGAGCTTTAGAAGGGACACAGCCTCTGTTTACACATGTTCCTCCTACAACATCTCCCTCAATAATAGCCGTTTTCAAACCCTGTAGCCACCATGTTATTTCAATTTCTCTTGCATAGTTTACTTGAGTTGAGCTTATTAGTTACAACAAAACAGTGTACAAGAAAGTCGTTCTTATGCAATATTCATATGCAAGCTGCTTTCACATTTACTTCTCCATCAAAATTGATATCTCGATGAATAAAAGCTACTTAAGCAACAAAATAATGGTTTTACTTTGTTTGGGAAGATTCTTTTATGTGAGCGTATGTAAAAGACGAAAGTGAAATCAGTTAATGATTCTTAATTAGGCAAGTAAGCCTATTGAGGGGAAATATTTAAAACAGCTACGTAATCTAGATGAATTTTTCAGTTCAACACAAATCAGCTTTCGAATAGATGTAGGCACCGAAGCAGGTTGCCTTCTTTATCATAGACCCTCCTTTTCTTTATTAATACCAATCTGAGTAGAGATCTGAGACGTGAATGTGGTTTTATAATTGCAAGTTCTACTGAACTCGGAACTAAGAACAACCCCTTTGCAGCGTCAACTGAATCAATCCGTTCATGTTACCTTCTCGACGGCATGAAGCGCCGCCCCGTGGCCTCCAACACCAGCCCCAATAATCAACAAATCGTAATCGAACGACTTAGCAGGGGCCCCATTGTCGGACCACGTAGCAGCGACTTGGCTAGGGAGCTGCACTCTACGATTGGCATCACTGAGCTTGAGAGAATTGAATCCTAAAGCCCCGCGCCTTAAACCGCAGAAACGTAAATTCAAAAGACTACCATTATCACTGGGAGCGAAACACTGAGAATAATGGTGTGATCTGGAAATGGTGGGAGCAGCGGAACTGTGAGAGAAGGAGAGAGATAGAGAGGACTGCATTTTGGAGAAAGGAAGAGAGGGAGAGTAATGGAAATGGCGAAAGGGAGAGAGTGATTTGAGAGAAGATATCGAAGAAAAGTGGAAGGATTTGAAGAGAGGAAGGGAGAAACCTCGATAAGTCCGTTGGGAGTTAGGAGAGAAGAGGGCGGATTTATCGAAGAGCGGCGGATAAACCACTTTTTGTTAGCCTTGCAGTCTGCGTTGGCCCTCATTGCTTTTGTTCTGTTGTTTCAATTCATTAACGAATTACGAAGTACATAGTAACTGAAAATTTTCCTCAAAAATTGTTCTAGTTTTCCTTGCTGTTCTTTTTACTTACAAGATGGAGTCTGATGGATTTGCACTGCGCAACGGTCGGCCTCGCGCGAAAAATATCATCAGTAAATTTGCGGGTGATATATATAATAAAAGGTAAAGTATTTTTCTAAAATATTTCTTATAAATAATTTTAACGTTAATATTAACTCTTAAATAATTCTTTAATTGTTTCAATAACAATTTTAAGATGTTAGAATTACTTGAAAATATACTTTATATTGTTGTATGTATATAAAAAATATTTTAGAGTGTTAAATAAATTTAAAAAAAATACTTTAAAATATTAAATATATTTTAACCTTATAATATAATATTACTTTTAGTTGGATTTTTATTTAGGAGAGGCATATCTACTTTTTCAAGATTTAAAATAGATTATTTTTATCTCTATCAGTATCAATATATATATATATATTTTAGAATTTAAATTTATGTTTTCATTTTTTATAAAAAAAATTACTTATTATATTAACTAATAATTTATAAATAAAAAATTCCTCTCCCTCTAGCACAGTAGGAATTGAGCATAATACCCCAAATATAATTACTAATAAATCTTAAAATAAGTGTCTATCGTATATTTAAATTTATAATTTTATTTTATACTACTTACTTATTAATTTATAATTTTATGCTACTCATTTATACAATTTTTTTAATAATTATTTTTACCTTTTGCATCACATGCTAATTTTCACAACCATTACCCTCCTTCCCATCTTGCCATGCGATCTTACAAACTCTCCCCCATGGAGCTCACAGTAATGAAGACACCGTTTTGACCAGAATTATGAGAGAGCAAATCATATATAGGGTACACAAACCCGATGAGTGTTTAATTCGTTGACTAAATAATATCTCAATCTGTATTTTAAAACCTTACATTTGTTTAGAGTAGACACATATCTTCACAACTGTGTGAATATGTAATTCTCATTATAAGGCCATAGAAAAAAAAACTCCATCTTAAATATAAATCTACTTAGATGTTATTCAACTTTACATTCATTTAATTTTCATTTGAAAAAGAAAAAAAAAATGAACAAGATGTAATAGTGATTTGTATATGTATAAATAGAATAAGGTTAAATTTAAAAGAATTGTCAACCTAACATCTATTTAGTGATTTAATTATTATTTATTGATATGTGAGTTAGTCAAAATAAATTTATAACCAAAATTATAGTGATATAAGAGTTCCCCAAGAAATAGTGGGAAAAAGTAATAAAAGAATAGCTTTTTATTTCTATTTATTTATTTATTTATTTTTCCTTCAGATAGAAGATACTTTCTATGCACGATTGCAAGAGTGTCATCTTTCTCTTTTCCCTTTATTTAGTGTAATTCTAATTGTTTTTTTTTTCAATTGTGATCCATTAAATACCATGTGAGACGGAGATATGAGTATAGGTCTAAAATAGTCCATAAAATTATGGCACGATGAGGTATACTTGGTATATTGACGTTAATATATTTGAATTTAAGATGTATGAGATCGACAATAATTTACATGGAGCTTAATTCATTTTGTTCTTATATGGATATAACCCGTGGCTAATGAAACGTTAACACAAAATAGCAAGTTTTCTTCACCACCTGTGATTTTAGAAGCTAGATGCCCCTAATCATTATGCCTTCTAGTCAAAATTTAACTACCGATATGTAAATTTAATTAATAAAAGAATAAGACATAAAATTATTTAGAGTGTATTTAATATTTAAGGGGTATTATTTTATTATAATTATAGCCACAATATTTAGAGAGGCATCGTAATTCTTATGTACTTATATTTATGTATTGAAAGTAATAGATAACTCGTCATATCTAACATAAGTATTGCTTGGAATAGGGTTGTGCACAATACCCATGGCCCGCTATGCCCTGCCCAGCCCGCAAGAAAAATGCCCTGCCCAGCCCGATTTTTACTGGGCAGGGCCGGGCATCGGGCTGCAAAATACAGCCCATGCATTTTTTAGGCTGGGCACCGGGCATAGGGGCTGCCCTGCCCTGCCCTGCCCATGAGCACTCATTCTTTTATTTTTTTTATTCTTTCTCTATCTTAGAAGGGAGAATATGATAGCTACTGGTGACTATAAGGTAATTTTAGAAATATAAGTAAGTAAGTTGTATCTTTTAATATTTATAAATATACTAATTTTTTCTTTTTTTTAACTTTGTTAATTATCATATGATTACATTATAAATTATAATTATTTATTTTATTTTTTAGATCCTTTATCTTTGTCAATATTAGGGAGATTGATACAAAGTTATAATTACAAACTATTTAAATTTCAACGCTTATTTTTTATATGCAATGGATCTCAAGATTTTAATTATTATCTTTGTTCTCTTATTCTTAGTGAATTATAGATATTATTTAACTCTTAAAGACACATGAATATGATATTATTTTAGAAGTTCATAATTACAGATTTTTTTCACAACATGAGCATGATATCATGACTTGGGCATGCCCAACCCGCCCATGCCCAGCCCGCTCATGCCCTGCCCAAAATTGTTAGGGCTTTTACCGGGCAGGGCCGGGCACCGGGCTGCAAAATGCAGCCCATACATTTTTTGGGCAGGGCATCGGGCATGGGGCCTGCCCTGCCCAGCCCTGCCCATGCACACCCCTAGCTTGGAAAGAAAAGAGATTTCGCCCTACCTTTAGATAGTGAGTAAATTTAACAATTTCTAAAAATTTGTATACAAAAAAAATATATCTAAAACCTAATATAACTACTACTTCTAATATAAAAAGTTAGTTAACCGTTGCAATTTATTTTAAATACAATATCTTCATTCATTTTATTATATATATACCATTTTATAAATTATTTTATAATTTAATGTTATAAATAACGTAGATATCATATCATATTTATTATATTTAATTATTTTATATAAATATTTTAATCTATTTAAATTGATTAATTATTTATTATATTAAGGACTAAATATAAAATAATAATTATATTTAGATAAAATAACAACTAAAAAATACAAGAAAAAAATGGTATTTGTAGGTGATGAAGGCACTTGTACTATTTTTATTATAAAATATCTCTAATTAATCTATACATACTAATAAAATAGTTAAAATTATTAAATTTATTATAAAATATGAGTAATTTTTAATATTATTTTTATTAATTATATTAAATTTTAATATCATATTAATTTATATCCTCTCATTATTTTTATTAAATATAAATATATATATAAAAGATATTAAATGCTCAATAAAATTAGCAAAAGATCTTATAAAAAGAATAAAAAATTTCTTCGATTTCTTATTCTTATTATACATGATTATAACCTCTCAATGTTTTTTTTTTATGTTCAAAAGAGGGATAAATCACCATGCTGTGTCCAAATTTTAATGGAGCTCCTTGGTCCAAATTAGCCTGATTTGACCCCAAATTGAACTAATTTTGTTGGATCAAATTTATTTCAGTTATTTTTAATAAATTTTTTTACACATGTAATTGTATTCATATTATTAAAGTATTGGAAATAATAAAACAAAAATTAATTATTTTTTGAAAGGAAATTGCATTTTCTTCATTAGTTAAATATAAATATATCGTAATTAAATAAAGTATATTTAAAGTTATAACGATTTTTGTTGTTCATAAAATCACGTTCAACATTTGTTCAGACCTGGGGAACCATAAAGCCACTGTTAGGCTGAATTTTCTCGAAGCTGTGCACTGCCATCGTACGGAGTCAGCCAATGGAATTGATCCACGATGAGGATAGCGGCTTTTCGTTGACTATAAGTCATTTTGCGTTTGACATGAACCACGAAGCTACGCTAACGTAACGGCCCCTGCCCTGCTTCTGGTTCTTATGGTGTTACGTCCCCACACGCGTTTTACGGATGGCTTCCAATGATTGGGCCAAGTTACATTATTCCGTCACAGTAAGTGACCCTCATCACCACGTGTAATATTCCTCACAAACCAATCACACGAAAACAAAACAGAAAATCGAAGGAATTATTATTGTTAGGGGTTGTGCGCGCACACTGCCTCCTGGAAATCCCAGGGGCGCGGGACCCACAAGAAAGAAGCGCGCCCGTATAAGCGCGGGCACTAACGACAATGGCGTCTTCGTGATTTCTTCAAAACATCAGGGGTATATTGGAGATCCCGTCACAGCAATACTACCGTAATAGTTTTCCACTTCTCTTTTGCTTAATGACACACACCAGCGCAGAGAGAGAATATCGAAGAGGAGAGAGAGACAGGCGCGGCAAGAGAGAGAATAGAGAAGGGGTGAGAATCGTGAGTTCGCGCTGCTACGTCAATGGCGGTTAGGGTTTCCTGTTGATCCCCCGAAACTTAATTTCCTTGTCGTAGTAGTCTTCTCTCATTCACCTTCTCAAAACCCTAGTTTGAAGCCCCCAATATTCAGTATCTCCGCGTTTGCTTTCAATTTTGAATTACACACCAAGGAGCAGTGATGGGCGCGCCAGAGAAATCACGGGCTAACAATAATTCGACGCAGGCAAGTGACTGAAGCTCTCGACTTTCCCCCTAGTTGTAGTCAATGCAGATATTTGCTTTTCGATGCTGTTTGAAGATTGAAGTTTGTCCTTGCGTCTACCCGTATTTATAACTTAATCATCTGATGTGGTATTATATTCAGTAATTAATTGAATGATGGTGGAGTGGGAAACATTTGATAGAGTCAAGAGTTACTATTTGCGTTTCGTTTGGACTGTTTCCTTAGCTATCAGTTCGGTTTTCTTAAATATCCGCTAAAATTACTGGCTTTAGCCAATCCATTCTTCAGTTGGTATTTTAACGTGATAGCAGAGAAGTAGTGCTATAGGCCGCTACTCTTGCTTGAATGCCCATTCACGGTTCAGTGTAGTCACGCTATTTGTGCCGGCTTCTCTTCAAATATGCTTATAGAGCTTCTTCGTTGATGCATTATAGCTCAAGAGAGCACGTGCTTTCCCGTAGAGGGCCTTTCTGAAAAAGCTCTTATTTTATAAGCATTAATTTTAAAGATAAACCAAACAGGCTTGAGATAGAATGTTCAGTAGAGAGTGATATCTATTGCATCTTTTAAACATGGTTGCCTAGGACTAGAATGTTGGACTGTTAAAAAGTGAGATGAGAGTAAAGTGAAGGAAAGATCAAGACTCAGTTACAAATTGGCGCTTGTCCAGAAACATAGGTTAGTAAAAGGAAGGATAAGATTATGTAATTGTGACACTCGCTTGTTAGGATTAATGGCGCATTAGTGGAATTGTATTGCATTTATAGTTACAGTAAGACCTTTTAAGGGTAAAATGGCGAATTAAAATGATAAACATATTCTTCTTGGGACTTTGAGAAGTTTGTCGAGTGTAAATTGATAATGATAATCCTGATTTTCAGCCCATGGTTATAAACTAATCATCCTAGACAGGTGTGCAGCTGCCTATTTCTTTATAATTTCTTTTTATATTTCCTTCATATTGTTTCTTATGGTTCACTCCGTTGTGTAGGCAGAGTGCACATTACTTGTATAATCCAAAATAACAGTTATGCACTGTTAAATGACTCGTCTATATCAAAAGCTTAATTCATGCTACCTCCATCAATCATCCAAAGTAACAGTTTAGTGAGTATTAAATATGTTAAATAAAATTTAAAAATTTGATGTCATGAACTTGTTGAAAAGTTTTAGAGAGGAGGTGGGAGAATGCTAATATCCTCAACTGTCATTCTTGCCTTCTTGGTGTTGAAAGTTTGAGTGTATGATGAGCTAATTGGACTGGATGGTTTGTTAGTACTCAACAGTCTATACAAATGCACATATGGAAAAATTCAAGTTTGTTTCTATGAATTTACTTCCACACTTGTGGCATTTCAAAATATGTCACTGGGAAATTTAAGTCTGCAAGAAAATTGGCTACTTAATTATCACAACCTGAGAAAGAAAAATGAACATTTATTTCTTCCTATCCAGCTGTCAATCGTGTTTCATTTCAGTTCTTTTTATAGCGTAATGAGTTGTGAAAATAGAGGCACCATAAGGAAAACTTGTGTGCGAGTTTAATGAGAGGAACTTTTTTAGCAGCCAGATAGGCCTTGGTTTTGAATCAAGCAATTTAAATCTTTTCTGACTTAGTTCTGTATCATAGTTGGTTTTGACTTTAGTTTCATTTGGCGCACCTTTTAACTACAGTGCTCCTTCTATCATTTTAGTCTTGGTAACTTGCTTATCATATCATAAAAAAGTATTGACTATTGTGGGTATTCTTGTTGGGGTTTCGCAAAGTGATTACATTCTGTCTTAGTAGCTGCTGCTGCTTGCTTTACTTTGCTGCCATCTCTCCCTTTTGTTAAAATTTGAAGAAAAGAGTATGAAAAAGGCAAAAGGATGGCCTAGCATATGCATCATAATCTTTATTTTGGTCTTGCAAATAGTTGATTTTAGTGGAAGTAATCAGGTGGGCTACTTTAGCTTCTTGTGATCATACTTTGTGTATTTATTATCTTTTGTTACAATTTAAACACTTGGAAATTCTTCATGGAATCATGTGTCATCTTGGTTATTAAGGGGCTTACATGACTGTCTTCTTTTGACCTTAATATTTTTTCTACTTAAACTTTGTTTTTGTTGGTTTCAGCGTGTCAAGGTCTACCGGCTGAATGATGATGGAAAATGGGATGACCAGGGTACTGGGCATGTCACTGTTGATTATTTGGAGGTTTGTCTATCTTGTTAACAAGGCATTTCATTTGAGACTAAAATGCTTATTATGTTTGTGTATTTTGTATTTTGTTTGTGGATGTTTTTGGGGTGGATATGCATGGGCAAGACCTCTGTTTTATGTCTTTCTGATCTTGAACTATAATAATTGTATTTATTTTAATAACGTCACTAGTGTTGATTATTGGGAGGTTTGTAAAATCTTGTCAACAAGGCATTCCATTCAAGATTAATTTGCTTATTACATATGTTCACGCTTCTTCTTCTTGTTTTCTTTTTGGTGGGGGGTGGAGCGTGAATTATGCATGTGCTTAATACTGTTTATTGCCTGCCTGTTCCAGGTGCTACCCCTTTGACTGTTAATCATAATTGTATCTTTTTTCATGTTAAATTCTTGTTGAGGGTGGTGAATGTTTTAGTTTAACTGTGGGTAGGATAAACAGTTTATTTTTGAGTTGGTGTGCTAAGCACTGTCCTTCAAATGGTTTTTTAATATTAATCCCTTCCTTAAAAAAAAAAAAACAGAGCTGTACAATTTTGAGAAAGTGATGCAGAAAGATAATGGGAAAGAGAGATAGTAGAGAGAGAGAGAAGGGAGAGAGATAGAAGGGAAGTAGAAACAGAGAGGAAAAGAGAGTTGAGAGAAAAACTATAATTCACTTCATTAACTATCAACAACTGAATTACAAATTCGTTAGGGTCTTATTTATAGCCTACTGTAGCCTATTGCTCAACAGTCACTAATAATCTGTTAGTTATCGTACATATTTCTATGTGTACAAACAGAAAGCTTGTTGTGTCATAACGAGAAAATAATTTGATAGGTTATTACTATATTCATAACTTGCAAACTTGAGTCCTGCATTTTGAACGAGTTAAAATCTTACAATGCAGCGGTCTGAAGAGTTGGCTTTGTTTGTTTTGGATGAAGAAGACAATGATACCATACTTTTGCATCGCATCAGTTCTGATGATATTTATAGGAAGCAAGAAGGTAATTGATAACTTCTCATGCCTCCTCAAATATTGTGTATAAATGATATGGCGTCCATTAGTTCTTATAATACCTTTGGATCCATTAATTTGTCATTTTTTGATTGGGGAGAATTTTTCTGTTGTTCAGATACGATCATCTCATGGAGAGATCCTGAGTATAATACAGAACTAGCGCTTAGTTTTCAAGAGACCAGTGGATGCTCTTACATATGGTTATAAATAAACAATACTTTTTAATTAATCTTCACGTTTTTCTGTGTTTTCCTTTCTGGTCTTGTGAAATTGAGGTTAATTACTATACTTGTCTTGTTCAGGGATCATATTTGCAGTGTGCAAAGGAATATGCAGTTCAATACTCTAAATAGTAAGTATTGGTTTTTTCCAAGTGATCAAAGGCCTGGAAGTTTTGGGTCTCATTATTATATCTCTTATGAGTGTGTGCATACATGTGTTGGCTTGAACAGAATTTTTGTCTTGGTTTTTATGGGTGTTAGGTTTGTTGTTTTAGATAAATAATACTTGTTCTTTATTGATGTTCAGAAAGAATATATATATATACATACAATAGAGAATTTTAGATAACCCTAGATACTAATAAAATAATATTATATCTTATCCTATATACAAATTATAGGATATTTATAATCTCCTAATATCTCTACACTTCCTCTCAAGTTGGAGTATAGATGTCAATCATGCCCAACTTGTTACAAAGATATTCAACTCGAATCCCATTAAGAGTTTTGGTGAGGAGATCACCCATTTGATCATTGGATCTTATATGCCCTGTAGAAATGAAGTTTTCCTCGAGCTTGTCTCGAATAAAATGATAGTCAATCTTAATATGTTTTATTTGTTCATGGAATATCGAATTAGAAGCTATGTGTAAGGTCGCTTTGTTATCACACCATAGTTTTGCTGGTAAAGAGATTTTAAGGCCAACCTCCTTCAGTAACTGATATATCCAGACTATCTCGCATACAGATTGTGCTATGGTTTTGTATTCCGCTTGATCGAGACACCATATCCTTTTTCTTGCTTCTCCGAGATACCAAATTTCCTCTTACAATGTAGTAGATTGTCTTGTAGCCTTTGATCCCCCATGATCAGCATCACAAAAACACTCAACATCTGTGTGGCAATGATTCCTGTACAATATCCCACGACCTGGAGATCCTTTAAAATAATGTAACATATGTTCTAAGGCTTCTCACTGTCTGATAGTTGGAGAGACCATAAATTGGTTAATGGCACTCATTGGATAAGTGATATTAGGAAAGGTATAACAACAATAACAAGCCTTATCCCATTAAATGGGGTCGGCTACATGGATCATACGACGCCATTGTGCTCTATCAAAACCTAAATTCTTAGATAGGTTATTGACCAGAATATCCCGTTCAATAACCTCGTTGAGTGTTCTCTTTGGCCTTCCCCTACTCTTTTTAACCGGAGTCCATACTATTTGATCTACCCTTTTCACTGGCGCATTCCTTAGCCTTCTTTGCATGTGTCCAAACTACCTAAGACGGTTTTTTACCAATTTCTCTTCAATAGGTGCCACTCCAACTCTTTCCCGTATTTATTCATTACGAATCTTATCTTTCCTTGTATACCCACACATCCATCTCAACATTCTCATCTCAACTACCCTAACTTTATGCTCTTGTTATCCTTTTAAAGCCTAACATTCACTTCTATAAAGCATTGGTCTTATAGCAGTGCAATAAAATTTTCCTTTTACTTTATCTGGTATTTTCCGATCACATATAACCGCAGTAACCTTTCTCCATTTAAACCACCCCGCCTGGATTCTATGATTAACATCTTTCAAAATTTCACCATCCTTCTATATAATTGATCCCAACTATTTGAATTTATCTGTTTGTGGAATAGTTTGATCTCCCAATCTGACCTCCAAGTTACTTCTAAATTGCCTCTTATCAAAATTACAATGCATATGTTTAGTCTTATTTCTACTCATCCGAAAGCCCTTCGACTCTAAAGTACTTCTCCATAACTCAAATTTAAACTTAATCTCTTCTCTTGACTCTGTAACAAGAGCTATATCGTCCGCAAAAAGCATGCACTTAGGGATTTCTTCTTGAATATGCTTGTTAGAACATCCACTACTAGATTAAATAAATAAGGATTCAAGGATGATACTTGATGTAGACCAATTTTTATGGGAAAAGCCTTTGTTTTGCCCCTCGCCTTTCTTACAGTAATTGTTACCCCTTCATACATATCTTTTATTACCTTGATATATGCCATTCGCACACCTTTGTTTTCCAAAGCTTTCCAAAGCACCTCCCTTGGCACTTGATCATATGCTTTTTCTAAATCAATGAAGACTATATGCAAGTCTCTTCTTTTAGTCCGGTACCTTTCCATTAGTCCCCTTATTAAATGAATCGCCTTTATTGTAAACCTATCTGGCATGAAACCACACTGATTTTCAGTAATATTAGTCTTTAATCTCAACTTGTGTTTAATTATCTTTTCTCACAACTTCATAGTGTGACTCAAACTTTATCTCTCTGTAGTTTGCACAATTTTGAATATCCCCTTTATTTTTTTTAATAGGAACTAAATTATTTTTCCTCCAGTCATTGGGCATTTTCTTAGAACTTAAGATCACATTAAAAAGTTTAGCAAGCCACATCACCCCCACTTCGCCTAAACACCTCCAAACTTCAATAGGAATACCGTCAGGTCCAATAATTTTACTATTTTCCATTTTTTTAAGTGACTTTTTAACCTCGCCAACACTGATCCTACGGTGAAATGCCAAATTTAGTTCAACTTCCCGTGTTAAATTCCCTAGTTCATAACCCGACGCTTCTCCCTCGTTAGGAAGGGTAACTGTAAGATAATTCAATTTTCCAATCAATCTCCTGTACCTTTCTGACTTATCAAACGGCTTGTTCTTAGCATATTCAATGGGATTTTTATATGGTATACTACCATCAACATCAAGCAGAGGATTATAAACTATAGGAAAGCTAGTTGAGGCAGCTCCTAGTTTTCCAGTTTCTTTTAGTAAATCAAGAACATATTTTCTCTAAGTCAATAAGATGCCCTTTCTGCTCCCCATAACTTCAATTCCTAGGAAGTATTTTAATGAATCTAGATCCTTCATCTGAAAGTAGGAGTTAAGGAATGACTTGAGTGATGATATCCCCAAGGTATCACTCCTTGTAATTACAATGTCATCGATGTACACTAGTAGAATCATGCCAGCACTTGTTCTCTGATATAACACAAAATGATCACACTTACTGTGGCACAAATCAAAGTCCTTTACAACAGTATTAAATCTGTCAAACTATGGCCGATGATTTTGCTTAAAACCATATAAAGATCTCTTAAGGTGACACTTTACCACGCTTCCCCTAAGTAACAAAATCAGGTGGTTGTTCCACGTACACTTCTTCAAGAAGATCACCATGTAAGAATGTATTTTTGATATCTAGTTGAGAGAGATCCCCACCATTTGTAGTGGCCAGCAATGTGAAGAGACGAACAGAGGAGAGCTTGGCCACGGAGAAAAGGTCTCAAAGTAGTAAACACCATACTTCTGAGTATAGCCTTTAGCAACAAGGCAAGCTTTAAGGCGTTTAAGTGTGCCATCAGCCTTAACTTTAAGTGTGCGGAGGGCAATAGGCAAACCAAGTGAGGAGTCTGGATCTGGGAGAGGTGTCTCTGAGTTAGGAACTGGGACAGGCTCATGGTGAGTAGTGCTTTCTATAGGATCTGCTAAGGAAGTAGACAATGACAGGGCAACATTTGGGGTAATAGTAGTAATGGTCTCTTTCAAACGTCTGGAATAAACTTGAGATAAAGATGATTGACCAAGGGCTGGTACAGGAGCTGGGACCGGTGATGGTGAGTGAATGATAGAATATGCCAAAAGAGTATCCTCCTCTATAGGTGGAAAAGGCGGGGCTGAAATGTTAGAAGTAAAATATGCAATAAATTCCTGAAAAGTGACATCTGTAGACACCAAATAACGATTAATAGTATGAGAAAAGCATAGATAACCCCTCTAAACACGAGAGTAACCTAGGAAGATACACTTGAGGGATTTAGGATCTAATTTAGAGACAGTAGAACGCACATCTTAAACAAGACACATTCAAAAATCTTAGGATCAATGGGAAAGAGAGGGGTGTAAGGAATGTGACCATCAAGAATTAAGGACAACATGCGATTAAGGAGAAAGCAGGGGAGACTGCATTTGCCCAAAAGAATTTTGGAACCTGCATTTGAAATAAAAGGGCACGAGCTACTTCTAATAAGTGAATATTTTTTTCTTTGGGCAACACCATTCTGAGCTGGTGTATCTACACAAGAAGATTGATGTAAAATTCCGTTTGGAAGCATAAAAGAGCAAAATGATTCAGAAAAATATTTTTTGGCATTATTACTGCGCAAGGGATGGAAGAAGTATTGAATTGATTTTTAACTTCTACAATAAAGGCACAAAAATGAGAGAATAACTCAGAATAATTTTTTATTAAATATAACCAAGTAGTGCGGGAATAATCATCAATAAAGGTAACAAATTACTTAAAACCAGCTTTGGATTCAACTGGACACGGACCCTAAACATCATAGTGCACTAACTCAAAAGAAGACAAGGCTCGTTTATTGACTCGAGTTACTAAAAAAAGACGATGATGTTTAGCAAACTGACATGACTCACAATCTAAGGACGACAAATGCTGAAATTGAGGATAAACCTTTTTCAGAGATGATAAAGATAAATGACCAAAACGACAATGTACTTCAAAAGGAGTGACACTACTGGTACAAGCTACCGCACGAGATCCTTGATCATTAAGGAAGTAATGACCGCCATATTCGTAACCTTTACCAATAATCTTTTTCGTCAAAAGATCCTGCATTAAGCAATGGTTAGGAAAAAATGAGACCCAACAGTTTAATTTATGAGTAAGTTTACTAGGGGATAAAATGTTAAACACAAGGTTAGGGACATGGAGTACATATTCCAAATGAATAGAAGTAGGTTCAATAGTGCCAAAGCCAAGAACACGAGATTGGGAACCGTTTGCAATGGTGATATTAGAAGGTTTTGCATAAGAAGTATAAGTAGAGAAGAGATAGCAGTTACCTGTCATGTGATCAGTAGCACCAGAGTCTATGATCCATTTGGAGAAAGAAGAGACAAGGACAGTAAACTTATTATCTATTGTAATAGTAGTACTCACAGGAATCGTAGTGACTACTGGAACCATCGCAAAAATTGCGATAGTATTAGTTGCAGCTATTAAAAAAAAGATTAGTAGAAGAACAAATTTTTGTCACGCTAGGGACAAATAGGACAAGCAAATTAGAAATATAAGTAGCTACACTAGGAGCCACTTAACAAATGAGGAGCTACTAAAATTATTGAACAGTCAAATCGTCCAGTATATCCAAACAGAACCAAGTGATGGTTCCCACAGCAAATCTAGAGTCGGGAATAGAAGGGCGTTGTGTCACCGTGAAGTTGATAGGGAAGCACAAGCCTAAGCAAACACAGAGAATTCAAAATGGTTCATACGGCCGCTCTGAGATCATATTGTTTTAGATAAATAATACTTGTTCTTTATTGATATTTAGAAGGGATATATATATACACATTAGAGAAGTTTAGATAACCCTAGATACTAATAAAATAATATCATATCTTATTTTATATATAAATTATAGGATATTTATAATCTCCTAATATCTCTACAAGGTTGATGATATAAATGAATTTTGAAGTGGTGATTGTTTGCTTTTGCTGCATAAAAGATTTGTTTTTCTGTATGAGTGATTTATATGCGTATCTCTGGTGGGTATAACATGATTTGGGAACTTTTTGCCTGCAGAAGCATCTTTGATTGAAGCCTAAAGAATGAGAACATTGTTATATTTGTTACATTGGAATTTTTTTGAACGTGTCATTTATTTGTTTTATTTGCAGACTTGTCTTATTATGCACTTTTTGGGATGTTTTATGTTCAGGTGAGGCATATCGCAGTGTAAGCAGCGAGTTAAGTGAGTTACCAGCTGTAGCGCTATCCACTCTTCCTTTGATTCTTAAGGTTTGTATGAAGGCCTTGATCGTCAATGTCAATATCAATCAATATATCAATTTATACTAGAAAACAATACGAAATATTCTAAGAAGTTGCAGGAAGTGTGAAATTTGGCCAGCGAATTATTGCCATTTGGGAGTCCTTGCCATTACTTTATTTTTCACTTTATCTGTAGTCTAATTTTCTATTATATTTAAAATATATTTATTGAAAGAAAAAACTTTGCCCATGATGCTCGGGAGAAAATAATCTAGTTATTGCAAGTAGTATGGATAATAAAATATAGGCTAAAACACACAAAATTCTCCTGAACTTTGGGTCAGTTGTGTATAACCTCTCTAATTTTTAAAAGTTTAAATTAACGACCCTAATGTTTTATGTTTTAATTATCAAAACCTTACCGTTAAAATTGCTGTTTAAGTTAACGGTTTTTACCATATCATAATTTTTATATTTTTTTATTACATATCATAACATTTAAAAAATAATATTTGATGCTTCACATTTAATTTTAAGTTTTTCTTAAATACTTAAAATAAAATACTTACAACATAAAATATTTAAATATAAAATACTTTAAAAAGCATTTAAAATATTTATTTGACCGTGTATTGTTTAAATAAAAATATAAACTACTTAAAACTATATGTAAATTGTCAAAGTGCCATTTGTTTAAATAACATGGTATATAATAACAAATATAAAAATTAAGGCATAGTAAAAACCATTAACTTTAACAGCGGCTTGATAGTAAAAACAGGAAACAGTATGGTTCTTAATTTAAATATTTAAAGGTTAGGGAGGATATGCGTAACTGACTTAAAGTTTAAAAGGGTTTTGTGTATTTTAGCCTAAAATATACCAACATATGCATCAATTTATTAAATAATATGCCAATATCAATTTATCTATGATAGCAATGATTACAAACAGTGCTGTTCAATTTCTAGTCCTTGTATAATAAATTAGAAAATTTATCCAGTTCCTTTTATTTTTTTTCTCTGTTTTGTTATTTATTTATATTTTGTAATCTCATTGTTTATCTTTGTCAGTTGTTTCTCTCAACTTGTTAAGTTTTATGATCTATTGTTAGGCGAATTTGCTATAGCCACCCCGGATCTCTTGTATTTACCTACCAATATCAAATTACTAGTGAAGTTTGGTGATATTTGGTGGAATTGCTTTACCTCCTAGGCTACCTGAGAGGGTTAATTGCTTAGCCAACTTTGGATAGTGATTGTCGTAGGTTTTTTGTATGACCTGTCGGCACATTAAAGATGAGTGTCAGCAGGTACTGTCTGAGATTGATGTGATGCATGGTGGGTGAAGTGATATTACGATAGGATTGGTTAAGAGATGAGAATTGGGCTAATTTTCTCCATATTAGAACTATAAGGAATGTTATTGTTTTGATTCGTTAATATCAGTAGAGTTTTTGTGGCGGATTATTTGAAGAGTTTTCTAATAAATTATGAACGTTCAAATTTGGGATTGTCATTAATATATTTTCTGACGATTCTTTAGATTTCTGCTGTGGGTGTATGTTGAAAAATTTATATTGTTATCGTGATCATTGATTTCCTGTACTTGAACATTGTCTCCTCCACCCCTCCCCCCAAAAAAAACAGAGAAAGAAGTATTGTAAATTCAATGATATTGTTCTGGGTATTATTGTTAATATAAACTGAGTTTTTGTAAGCTTTGTTCACTTTTGTTGTGTTTTTTATAGTTAAAAAACCAAAATAGCCTAGCAAGTATCCGTATAAATCATTATTTTTTCCTCGCTCGTTTGCAGACGGTGCTTGAAAGTGGCATTGCAGATCAAATGCGGCTAACAGAATTGTTATTGAATGATGTAAGTTTATATGAACCTCTTGTACTTGTGCATGTTATGCCTTCAATGGGTAGGCTGGCCTGGTGACCTTCACTGTTCTCTGTGATTTCTTACTATAGTTACAGATCACCAGTTTATCTAAGTCTTATGTTCGATTGCAAACCTTTTGATTTCTGTTGTTTTTGTTCCATCTGTAGTGTAGTACGCCATAATGGTACATCCTGAATATAATAGGCCTATGGCTTTGTTCTTCCCCTTTTATTTGGACATTCTGATGCTTAGAAATATGTTGACATATTCACTATATGGTCTTAAAGCTGAGGGCTTTGGAACTAATGGAGCTTTCACGTAGCTTTTTACTTGTATGCAAGTCAGGGACTATATATATAAAGAATAGGATGGACTAGATAGTCGTGGGAGATTGATACCTTACTATCATTTTGCAATGTTTATAGTTTCTTGTCGCATAAATTGAGGATTTTTTGTTTGAAATTAAAATCTGTTGAAAACATAGTGTTGCTTTTCTTTTTTCTTTTTGGTTCAGCAAATAGAATGAAGCTGTTAAGGTGTGATCTCTCCTACTTAATCCCTCTGCAAGAATCTCACAAAGACAAAGTAGAAGTCAAGAGAATCTCAAGAATTGGACTCTGTCAAAATAGTTTCTTCCCCCTTGATTCCCTCCGGCCTAATTGCACATATATAGCTACTTACAGAGTTAGTTTCTGCGTACAATGGGTAATGTGAAAGATAGAAACTGTTCCCCACTAACCTACTGCATGTAGTCGAGGGTTCCCCACTTACTTTCACCACTAGTGCTAAAAAACAGGAAGTGCTGAAAAAATAAGAAATTTAATAAACAGAAATTAATAAACTAAGTATTGGTTGCTGGAATCTCTCTTGCACGTTTTTGTCTCCTTGAACAAGTCTTTAGTGGCTTTGCTGGTGTGCTATCAGAAGCATATTTCTGTGATGATTTATTTGATATATGTGTGCTCGTATGCCTGTGGCTACTGGTTGTATTTCATCTTGATGATATATGTTCGTTCAAATCATTATCTTATTATAAGATATAGGAGTTGAAGCATATGCCATCTTTGATGATTATGGTGCTTTAGTTCCGCTAGCACTATAGTAGCCTTAGGCTATTTTTTAATGTTTTCTATATCTGTATCATTGGAACCATTTGGTTTATTTTGTATTTTGGACTCAACTGTTTATGCTGTTGATCTGTATTTTAGAGTAATAGACTTATTTATGAACTCAATTATCCCCCTTTTCGATACTAAATCTGTCCATTTTCAATATTTCCTATGCAGCAAGACTTTTTTCGAAAGCTGATAGAACTATTCAGAGTTTGTGAAGACTTGGAAAATATGGATAACCTTCAGATGATTTTCAAAATAGTCAAAGGGATCAGTTAGTATTGATATTTTCTTCACTTTGATTCCGGTAAACCAATCCCTATCGTAGAATTTTTGTCATTTCTGAGATTTTGTTTTTGTTCTGCAGTTTTGCTCAATAGTCAGCAAATTTTTGAAAGAATATTTTGTGACGAATATATAATGGACATTATTGGTGCCCTTGAGTGTAAGTTTATTCTTGAGAAATTTATATACCAATGAATTGATTTTATT
The DNA here is from genome assembly GCA_037074615.1 of Leucaena leucocephala. Lineage (NCBI taxonomy): Eukaryota > Viridiplantae > Streptophyta > Magnoliopsida > Fabales > Fabaceae > Leucaena > Leucaena leucocephala. Next base: position 4,331,993 of record CM073535.1, on the reverse strand, counting down.
AGGCTTCTTTCTATTTTTTCTTCATTCTTTCTGTACTTAGACTTCTGCCTTTCATTTACTGAAATATGCAGATGATCCAGAAGTTCCTCATGTTCAAAATCATCGAACTTTCTTAAAAGAGCATGTTGTTTTCAAGGAGGTATGTCTTTGTAACTGGTTATTTTGGGAGGAACGCTGAAGTCAAGGAATGTTTTTTTTTTTTTGTGTGTGCGCGTAGGTGTGGGGGTGTTTAGGGCAGATCTACATATTTTATAGTTCACTGTCTTTTCTTTGTAGGCCATACCTATCAAAGATCCTCTTGTGTTGTCAAAGATACACCAGACATACAGAGTTGGTTATTTAAAGGTTCCATTCCTTTCAAGTCTTGTAGTTGATTTGTTTCTTCTTAGTGTGACTCTTACCACTTCTAATTACTTTCAGGATGTAGTTCTTGCTCGAGTATTGGATGAGGCCACAGTTGCAAATCTCAACTCAATACTACATGGAAATAATGCCCTTGTAAAATTTGATTATATTCTCAAACACGACTTCTTTTTAATGTAATGAGGTTTAGCTTATGTTTGACTTCCGTTCTATTTTGTAGGTTGTTTCTTTGTTAAAGGATGATAATACATTTATCCAGGAGTTGTTTGCAAGGTTAAACTCTCCCACCACTTCTCCAGAGTCTAAAAAAAATTTGGTTAGTCTTCTTGATCAGTTGTTTTTCTTCTATGACTTGTCACAGCAGGAATGTTCATTTTCCAAAGTGTTATTTATTTCTGAACTTGGAAATTGTTCCCTCTCGTGAGTTATGTAGCTTATTTATATGTGCACTGCACGTGGTTGATGGCATTATACTTAAAGAAGAAACAGAATTTCATTATAAAGTTATGCTAATAAGTGGTACCTGTTGTCCTGTGTCTGTCCACCCTAATTGCTATCATTCTACTGTTTCATAATTAATTTGCTCCAAAATTTTAGGAATTCAGAGAGTATAAATTGCTTGTCCTGAGCCGCTTTTTCTAACTTAGATCATGGTGCTATTGCTGTTAAAAGGATATTAAAAAAATTTCCTTTTGCTTTATATTGAACTTCATGACGATACAAATGCTTTAGAGCATCAATAACAAACTAGATTAATTGGTGCTGTTGTACTCTATTTTTTCACGTGGTGTTACTACATGTTCCACCTTTACGGCTGATATTATAGATATATGTTTTTATAAATTACCTTGTTTAAATATGTCTTCAATAATTGATAAGGCTTAGAGATTAGTTCACATATTGTGATCCCCTTAACTTGAAAGTACCAGAGCAAGATGATAAAGTTTTTGGACATGAATAGTTCTACCATTTGCCTCTTATTACCTATTACCTTAGAACATAACGTTATGATAAAATTTTCTGTTCCTTATCTGTTTTTTTTGTCTTCTAAAGTGTAATATTTATCAATATAAAAAGAAGACAGTGAGCTGGGGAAGAAGTGATTAAACACACAGTTATATACTGCCCTAGAGAAGGGTTTGAATCTCCTTTTTTTCAAATTAATCTCCACATGTAGGGATTTTATGTTGTATGTCCTGATGTATTTTTAAAGTTCATAATGCTATCTTGGTTGACGCTACTGAATGACCTCACTCTATATATACAATAACAAGCCTTATCCCACACTCTCTCTATATATTTATAATAATAAATTGCTTTTCTTTGGAATGGTCAGGTCTATTTCTTGCATGAATTCTGTACTTTAAGCAAGAGCTTGCAGATGGTCCAGCAGCTTCATCTCTTTAGGTATTTTATATATTGGACTGTACATCTTAGTACATAGCCCTTTCTGTGATTTGTTTTTCTTTGCCAAGGTTTTAAAATCATTTGCTGCTGTTCAAGGGTGTTTGTAATCATTTAAGCTGGATTGGGACATTTATTTACTCAAGTTAACCAGAAATATCTCAATGAAACAGCTTCTAAATGGACTTATGATTTTTAATGATGAAAGTTACCTACTTCTGAAAAGTAAAGGTAGTCATGAGCCTATACAATTTTTTTTTTTTTGAACTGTTAAATTTCTGTTTGTTCTTTTCCTTTGGTCTATGCATGATCCCCGTGTTCATTGAATCAAAATATAATATTTACAGGGATCTGATGAACGAAGGCATCTTGGACATTATCACTGATATTTTGCAAAGTGAAGACAAGAAGCTTGTGCTAACTGGGTACAGATATTACTTTTCCCTTGATTCATACAACATTTTCAGCTTGTGCTGTTCTGTTTTTGCATTTCATATATTTACTTACTGACAGGAAAGTTGTAATGATTGCAGAACAGATATCCTCATTCTTTTCTTGAATCAGGATCCTGCTATTTTGAGAACTTATGTTGTTCGACAGGAAGGAATCACACTCCTTGGACTGTTGGTATGCTTCATTTGCAATTGAGATGACCTTTTAATTTCAAGATTTAGGACTGAATTTTAATAACCTTGTAGGTGAACCTATTTATTTAGGATGTTCAATTTGAGTGTAAATTGAAGATAAGAAAAATTATACTAGCAAATACATTATAAATAGGAACCAAGTAATAGCTTAAGTGTTTCCTATGTGCTCTGGTAATTTTTGAACTGAAAAATCAGTTTTGCTGCTTGGGCTGGGCATTTCACTAATTTCCTTGTTGCAGTTATATTTTCTTCCTAAGCTTCCATTTTTCCTTGGTCCCCACCACCTCTTAAATGAGTCATCTTATTTTTTTAACTCAGCATTGTTTGCTGCTAAGGATGGCATCTTTCTCTATTCATTGTGATCCCGTTGGGTGTGCCTCATATGGAGGTGGTGAAGGGTTAATTTTTTTATTCTTGGAAATGGGCTGGGGTCAGATTTTCTCTTCATCAAAATATGGGTGTAGGGATACTTAAAAGAGTTCCCTTGTTGCTTCCATTCTATTTGTGATTAGAAAAATAACTGGCCATGGGCCTTCACTTAACGGCACAAACCTTTGGGTGAAGTGGTCCATGACATATTCCCTTTATTAAATACCTATTTGTCTAGGGTACGCTGGACCTATGCTTTGCCTCATTTCAAGCCCAAAAGACTTGTGTGAAGAGGTATTTTTGAGATTACATCTAATTATTCATAGTCCTCCCCTTAATAACTTAAACTTCTAGATATTGTGGTCCGTCATTGATGTGTTTTTTGAAATTTGTCTTGCGTTTATTTGAATGAGGCACATGATGCATCAATACATGCCACAGTATACACACAGGCATTATTCCTAATTACTAGAAAACCATCGTGATTACTTGTTTTTTATGCGAATTATTTGCCCTCTTGATGCTTTCTGTTTCTCTTTCATAATTTTCTATAATACTTTTAGCTATGATTTTTTCTGAAGGTCAGTCCGGAAGGTATTTATTAGCTGTTCTTTCATGTACAGGTTAAAGGAATGATAACATATTTTGGAGATAACATGCATTGCCAGTTTCTTGAGATTCTTCGCAGTTTATTGGACTCTTGCACATTATCTGGAGCTCAGGTCCTCATCCTTCAAATTTTTGGCCCCTAAATTAACCTTACTTTCTATCTGATTTACATGACATACATTCTGCTTACTGGAAAATATGATGTATTACAGTTATAGTTTTCCTATTTCTTATCCATTATTTATTTAGCAATGCATGAAATTTGATTTGGTGTTTTTTAATCTACTCATTTTATTTATCGTGGTTGTTTATAGTTTTAAATAGCATTTATTTTGCTAATTATAATTAGTTTGAAGTCATTTTCAGTTTGTGTAAACTCTTTTTTTTGGGTTCAATGTTATGGAGATTAAGAAAGTTACTTTTTGAAAAAGAATTCCTAGTAAAAGTATCCCCTGCAAAGGAACAATTAATAATATGTCATGGGAGATGTTAGGCCTACGATATTGTACTGCGGATATTCACTTCCCCACATTGCCTTCAGTTTTCTTGAGTTTCTACTAGTTAATGTGTGCCTAACGTGGTTTATTTTGTTGAGACATATTTGGTATGTCCTCTACTGGCTAAGTTGAGTATGGTAGTTTTTATGTAGGGAGGTGTAATTAATTTTGTTGTTCTAATCTGCAGTTATCCACCAACCTAGATGCTAATGGTTAATGTTTACATAATTTGCAGCTTATTAGTTTGATATGTTTCTAATATGTTCTCTCAATCACCATGGATAATAGTGGTTACTATGTTCTGGAAGTACTGTTAGTCATGTATGTGGTTCATATGCTGTTAACGGTTAGCATCCAACTTGAAGAACTGGTTTCATATCATTTTTAGGGGCCAAAAGAGAGAAGGGGGGAGGGGGAACTATTGGACTTCATATGGTGCGAGCTTTCTGTTGGGTTTAATAAGTGGTTTAAATTTTCTTACTTAGTTCGTAATGGCTTTTCCATTTGGAGTCAACACATTTGAGTTTTTTTATGCAGGTCTAAATTTTTGAGTGTTGACTTGTGTTTTATAATATGTCTGCTGATTTGTTGGAAAACTTTGTCAGTTTTCATGTAAGATGGATGTCTCTTTCTAGGTTCCTTAGATTGATATTACTGGACTAGTCACTGGTTTAATGTTTTTTTTTTCTCTTTACAGAGGGACACTATTATTGATATTTTCTATGAGAAGCATTTGGGACAACTGATCGAAGTAATAGCAGCATCATGTCCTTCTGAAATTGTTGCTCAAGCAAGTAGTAATTCAGTGGATCCTAGTCGAAGGGTTAAGTGTCAGACGGAAACAAAACCAGAGATATTATCAAACATATGCGAATTGTTATGCTTTTGTGTCCTGCATCACCCATACAGGATAAAGTATATTGCTGCTTTGCAATATGTGATTGATTTACCTTTAGGAATTTGCTGCTGGTCATGTTAATTTTGAATGGGATTTTTTCTTTGCTGCTTGCAGGTGCAACTTTCTTCTGAACAACGTGATTGACAAAATTTTGCTGCTGACAAGAAGAAGGGAAAAATACTTAGTTGTTGGCGCTGTTCGATTTGTTCGTACTGTTCTTTCCCGTCATGTGAGTCTTAATATCTGCACTAATAAAATGTTCAATGAATTTTTGCAGAATGCAGAATGGGTGGTGATGGAGTTTGAAAAGCAAGCGTTTTTATTTTAATGGTCAATTGTTCCCCAATTTCATGTTAGGGTAGGATTGTTGATGGGTTTTTTAATGGACACTTAGGTAGCATGGGATAGTCTCAGATTGAGTAGTAATGTGATCTTCAATAGGGTCTATATTTTGATTGGCTCTCCAACCTCAATAGTTAGCATTTGTGTAGGATTCCTCATTTTACTTGAGTATCTATCAATTGATATCAAAGTTGATTGTCATTGGTTCCGGGAAGGCCTACCTATTGAGGGATTTAGCTGGTGGAGGGTTCTAACTGGCAAGGAAGATGGGTGAAGTGTTGTAGATTGTAGCTATTGGGATCCCTGAATCTTGCATCAAGTAGGATGGAACCCTCAATAGGGCATTTAAGTAGGTTCCTTCTTCTTAATAACTAGCTTTTGGAGGAGGGTTAGTATGAAGGATGGTTTGAACCTTATTTCATGACCTATATTTCCTTTTTGTTTCCATGTTGTTCTGGTTTTGCTGCTAGTTTCTGGCGGATGACCCCCTTTAAGCATTTCGCCTAACATTTTGGAGTGTTGACCTGCAGGATGAGCATCTGATAAATCATTTTGTTAGGGACAACCTTCTCAAACCAATTGTAGATGCTTTTGTTGACAATGGCCATCGCTATAATCTGCTAAACTCTGCAGTTCTAGAACTTTTTGAGTATATCCGCAAGGTTCTTTCTTTTTTACCCATTTACTGTGCAACTTAGATGTCTGAAGCGAGGATGTACTGATAACATTGCATGATGCAGGAGAATCTAAAATTGTTGGTGAAATATTTAGTTGATTCTTTCTGGGCTCAGCTGGAGAAATTTGAGTATTTGGTTTCCATTCAATCGCTGAAAGTAAAATATGAGCAGGTATTTTCCTCGCTGTTGCCCCTTCTGGTTTTGGCGCATATGTTTGAATTTTGATATCGCATTTTTGCTTGCAGTGTTTGGATAACGGGGGGCCAAAAAGTACTGGTAATGCGACAGAACCCCGGAGACGAATTGACGAGCGGGCTCTAGAGAAAGAAGAGGAAGACTACTTTAATGAGGACAGGTACATACTGTCTTTCTCGAGAATTATTGGAGATTCCTCACATACATAATGTAGTCTTAAACTAGTGATTGAATTAGTGACGAGGAAGATACTGCCTTTGCATCCATTTCCCACAATCAGAAAGGACAGCCGCAACAGTCTAATTTATCTAATGGAGCTGCTGCAAGCTTCTCACAGATCAGGTAGATTTGATTTTCCTTTATTATGGAAATTGAATTGTTTGCATGCCATATGTTAAAAACTGACATGTTCATTTGGAATTATGATCCAAGGTCTGGTGGTCTAGTAGATTATGATGATGATGAAGATGATGAAGACTACAAGCCACCGCCAAGGAAGCAGCCAGAGGCTTCGGATGAGGATGAAGATGAAGGGACTATGGAGTCTCTCAGGCTGAAACGGAAATTGCCTTCCAAAGACAGAGAACCCGATCATGTGAAGAAGCAGAAGTGGTTCAAAACGAACCCAAAGCCTAAAGATAGTGTTTTTGCCGCCCTGTGTTCGACACTGAGCCAGGCCGTGCTTCCTGCCAAGAAAACTGCAATCAACGTACATGCTAGTCCTAACGCAGCTGAAGGGAGAATTAACTCTAGTGACGACAGTCAAGACAAGGCATCAAATGTTCCTAGAACCTCTTCAGATAATAACAGCGCAACCGCGGAAGATAATCATGTAGAGAAAGAAACTGCTGACTCTAGAAACTGTTCTGATCACTTGCATGGCAGTGCAGATAATAGACAGTTGGATGGAGAGGAATGTGAACTGGCGCCGCCAAAATCCTCACCGGAGATGGCTGTAAGTGGATCATAAGTTTTTGGAACCATGTACAAGTCACGGATAGTCTATTCTGTTATAATGTGGATTTGCTAGTGAGCTGACTGCCAAAGCAATAGCTTTGAGACGACGAAGGACAAAGGACATGGGGGAAATGTCGTAAGGTACCATACCACTAAGGACGACACGAGGATATAACATAACGTGGCACCTAAGAGGCGGGGAAGATATTAATGCCGTCAACTTGGATCTTATCCTCTCATCGGGCCCCTTGTCTAGTAATTTCTTGTTCTTTTTTTGTATAACATTCATCAGCATTAATTTTCATCTTCTCTTTTTCTTTCCCTTCTCTGCTCTTGTTTTTTTTTTTATTATTTGAGCCCTTTTTTTAATAAATCCTGCCAGAAAAGAGGGTGGGTTGGGGGAAATGGGGGAGATATAGGCCTGTTACCATCGTTTCCTTTTTCGGTTGTTTGAACTTGGTGATCTTCCGGGGCCGCCAATATCTGCCTAGCACAGGTTTTCTCTGTTTTTTTTGTCAAGTGCTTTTGCGGTGGATATGGTAACAGGGATGTGCAGTGAGTTTGTAGGGTCAATTTTTAGCAAATGTAGCGAGTTAAAAGAATTCGTTGTATATTTAAATATTATAATTTTAATGTATTTTTCAACTTGAGATGTGGTTCTGTTTCTGGTGAACCACACTTGTTTTTCATCACCATCCAACGGACGCTCAACTTCTGTTTTCCTGTTATTTTACGCCCTTGTTCCAAGTCTCTTTAGGAAAGACTCCTGAAAAATTATTGCAGTCAAATTTAAAGTGGTGGCATTAGGTTAATTCAATTTAGTGATGAATCCAGAAATGCTTAGATGTCGCCTCGATGGGGCATACGATATGTGGATCAAGCAGACATTTCTCTCTTAAAAGAGCAATAAATAAAAATTGTCCCCAGTATATAACTAAATATTGGCTAATAAGCGACTTGAAGAGAGCAAATCGAACTTATTTGCAGCTTTCCCCGCGTTTAGTAGGAAAGAAACGGTTGTTTTGAATCGTAGGAAGTTATGAAAAAGGGAGAATGAAAGCAGATAGCGAATATTATGCCTAGGGTGATTTTCAAAATAGAAAGAATCACTGTATAATTTAGGGTGTGTTTGGATTAGCTTTTGGAGAATAGATTTTGGTAAGAATAGATTTTAGAGAATAGATTTTGGGAAGAATAGATTATGAGAAAAAGTGATTTTAAAAATTGGAGATGTTTGGATGATTAGTAGCAGAATTATTTTTCCATATATAATTTACTAAACAGGACATAAACTAATATGATAATTATATAAAGAATAAATTTAATTTTAAATTTTTTTATTTAAGTGATTACAAAATAATATATATATATATATATATATATGTATTTGAGTAAAATAAAAATTTACAATATTCATTTAAATTTTATTTTTTTTTATTGAAAACTTTATTAAGGTTAACTATATATATTGGAAGATGTAACTTTTATTAATAAATTTATCTTTTTTCTCAAATTTTAAAATTTTAGATTTTAAAAAAATAATATTTATTTTTACTTTTTTTAAATAAAATTTATTATTAATTGTAAACCTACCGGGGTGTGTGTAACAATTGCAATTTTGCAAATTTTTTCATTTAAGTGATTCTAAAATAATATATATATATATATATATATGTATTTGAATAAGGTAAAAATTTATAATATTTACTTGAATTTTAATTTTTTTTCTATTGAAAATTTTATCAGAATTAACTAATACCGTGACAAATTTTGGAAAATGGTAATTTTTATTAGCAAATTCATCTTTTTTCCAAAATTTTAAAATAAAAAATTAAAATTTTAGATTTTAAATAGTATTTGTTTTTACTTTTTTTAAAATAAAATATAAATTATTTAAATTAAAAAAAACACACACACACCGAAAATCGAAAAGGCAGTGGGGCAAAAAACTGCTCAGAAACAAATTGTTACAAAACTATGGTTTGAGTTTCAAACCATGGTTTAAATTTAAAAATCGATTTTTAAACAAAAAATAGTGTTTGCCAATAATTTTAAAAAATTATAGTTTTGGTTATAATTCATTATGAAACGCGATGGTCAAACAGACACCTAAGTACAACATGGAGAAGGGTGAAAACTCGTGTAGATTATCGAAATGCACAAGCATGACATAATACAATACAGAGAAGGAAGTTGGAAATGGGTTGGCAACAGCAGGAAGAGCCAGGTGTGAGTTATAGTAACACGTGTGGGTACGAGAAGTTACGGTTGAGAGCAATATAACAAAACAGAGTATAGAGGGCGTTGTTGTGAGTAAGAGCGAAGAAGATGAGCAGCAGCAAGTTGGATTCAAGATCTCTGATGCAGGAGCTTCGCAGCTTTGATAACGAAGTTCCCCTCTTCGACTTCGGCCACCCTCTTCTCAATCGCGTCTCCAACAGCTTCCTCAAAGCTGCTGCGGTACTTTCAGTTTTCTTTACACGCTTTTCATATTCCCCATACAGTAAATATGTGCATGCATGTCAGTCATGAACTCTCTCGTGACAGATCGGAGCTATCCAAGCAGCGTCCCGTGAGGCTTATTTCACGGCTGTTGAAGGTGCCTTTTCCACTCGGGTCTGTTTTTCTGTTCATGTTCTTGCTTATGCTGAAATCACCGTTTTTGCTCCCCAAAATGATTCCTAGGTGCGGGCCTTGATAATGGCGGCAGCATCGTGCCTGATGTTTCAGATGCCAGAAAAGCTCGTTTTCCCGGTCTCGGAGGTATGTTTCATACTTACCTTGCACTGATTTATCATTATGATTTTGCAATGATTATTTGTTGCTTAAATGTTTCATGCACCTACCCAGGAGAGACGAACGGCAAATCCCTTGAGGCCGTGGTGAGTTTAGAAGCAACCTTGTACCCGTTTATCCCCCATACATGTTCCATTCTCTTAATTCTCTTTCTAATGTTTTCTTTTTTTCCTACTCAGGTCAAGAATAGCGGAAAGGAGTCCTTTCAATGGGGTAATTATGATATCTTCCCTTAACATCTATCTCGTCTGCTTTTATATATATGTGCATATAATGAATGTGAATTTGCTCATAATATGTGGATTCTGAGTGCAGGGTTGGCTGCGGGGTTATATTCAGGTCTCACATATGGCCTAAAGGAGGCTCGTGGAGTTCATGATTGGGTAAATCTCTTCCTCAAACAAACATTTATCTTAGTTTTCACTATAAAATAATCAAACCTGATTAATGATGTTTCGTGCAGAAAAACAGTGCAGTAGCAGGAGCACTCACAGGGGCCACACTTGCACTTATGTCCGAACACTCCTCCCACGAGAAGATCGTTCAAAGTGCAATCACAGGAGCCGCCGTCTCCACGGCGGCCAATATCCTCTCCTGGATCTTCTAACCAAAAAAAAAAAAAAAAAAAAAACTTCCCCCTCTTATATATGCGGTTCATGTTTTAGAGGAAGTTGTAATGTAATGGTTTCCAGAATTCTGTAATCGCCATTAATGACTTTCTTATCAGAGGCTTTGCAATTCTCGTTGTAATGAAAGTTCTTTGTTTAATTTAACTCCCTAGTTAAAACTTTAAAAAAAGGCTATCTGTTCGGTGCTTATAGCCTTTCGGTACCGACAAATAGGAGCATTTGTGCTGTATAATATAACACGAACCAAGATTCTTTTTATACAAGTTCGATCTTATCTCATAACCGAATCCGTGTCGAAGACTCAACTAACTGTTTATCATCACAATGTTTTTTTTTTCCATTCTCAACTCTGCAACGTGTTCCCTTGTTTTGATGCGGAAGCATGTGAGCAAAAATTCTCAATTAAAGAATCCCACAGATAATTATTCAGCTTCTAGTTCACGCTAGCATATAGATAGCATATAAAGAAACGGTGTGCCGTTTCAACAGTCACAGAAGAGAGCCAGAAACAGAGTCCATATGAATTGGCTGGGTAAGACCAGACAAGTCGCTGATATGGAAGTTGAAGATGACGACGGTGATCTGTTTGGCACCACAAGTGACGACGAGGATTTCAATCTCTTCGATGACAAATCCAAGCCAAAATTGAATAGACCAAAAAGTATCTCAGAAGCATCACCACCACCGGCAACGCCGCACCACCGCCACCATCCTAATTCTGCTCGCATCATCAATGGAATCAGCAATCAAGGATACGTTCAAGGTGTGCTTAATGGAAGTATCCTTTTGGGGCATCACAATTCTATTACTGTGTACCATCATTGTTAGGGTGTATCCCCTGTATTGTATATTATTGCACTCGGCTTTATTATGCGTCTCTGACTTGCTTCTGATTCAATAAACTAGTCTCTGATCCCTGGTGTTTGTATCAGAATACTACTATACTTGGAATTATTATCCCATATAGTAGACTCAATTAAGTCCGTTGAAACAATGGTTTTAATGATTTCCAACGTTAAACCAAACATGTTCCTTTCGCAGAATCTGGAATTAAATAGGTTCGATTGATGGCATGACAATGATGGATAATGATGTTACTGATCAATAGACTACAGCTTGGGTTTTTTCAGAGTTGGTTTCTGTTAAGGACAACTAGTATACTCATTATATCCTCTTCAATCATCCTCTTCATCATATGCCAATTTTGCATATGAAAAACTAACTTTCTAGTGTCTAGATCCCTTAGTTCAAGTATGATCAGGTACTTATATTGGAAATAGTAATCACATATATTGAAACTGTATTAACCAATTGTTTATATCCCTAGTAATAAAAAAGTTAAAAAAATATTAGATATTAATTGATAGTATAAAAAAAATTTGTTTTGGGATATTTTTATGGAAAATTATTGTGTGTAACAAGTAAACAGCATGTAACATATTGTCATTTTCTATATCAAATATATGTAAATATATTGTAATTTTCTATATCAAATGTTAACAGAATTTTTTAGTAATTAAATTATTTATATGATAGATAATTCTTCTTATTTTTATTTCAACTTATCATTGATGTGACAGAATCCTTTCCTACATGTTTTGGTCTCCTCACAAAACCAATAATAAAGGAGGAAGTGAATCCTCTTATTTTTATTTATCGCTCTCCTAATTTTTCATTATCACTTTCCTTTTCTGTCTTGCCTCCTCTCTTATCCATCCTTGCAAAACAAAAGTATTTTTTAAAAACACTTTAAATTAGCATATAATTTTTTTCATATTAATAAATTCTCTTAATTTTAAAATTTATGCATATAATTTTTTCTATTAATTAGCACATTATTTCACCGATAGTATATTATATTCTTGAACACATGTCTCTTTAGATTTAATTTTTTAAATAGATAACCTCTTAAAATTTAGTTGGAAAAAGTATTTAAAGTTGGATATATATTTATATATATATCTATTCAAATGCTTTTTTTTTTGTATTTTTATTAATAATAAATAATGGATAAAATTGATGGCAATGAAATTATTTGCATTATTTAGCCCATTTTTAAGGAGAAGTCTGGAATGATCTTGGCATGGCTAGGCCGAGACAAAAAAGTTCTTGGCAGAGATGCCCGCCAAAAGGCTTCAGGGCTACCTATACCCGCGAGAATCGAAAACCTGAGCTCTATTCTCAGCAAGTTTCAGTTTTTGTGTTTTTGATCCTTCCAATATCCTTCGTCTCCTTCTTTGTCGCGCTTCCAAGATGAGTACTATGAAGTTTTGCCGCGAATGGTTGCTACCTGTTTCCCTTACCTTCATGACGATGCTTTTTACCACATTGAACTTGCGCTTTATTTTTCACACTATTTTCTTCATCTTTTGATTTCAGCAACAACATTCTGTATCCTAAAGAAGACAAGGATCAGAAGATTCTTCTCTATGCTTGCCGTAACTGTGACCACCAGGTTCTTGCTTAGTTTAGCTTACTTCCGCTTAAATTTTCCCCCTTTCCCCCCTTTATCCTCCCTTCTTGTTTATGCGTTGTTGCGAAGTGTTAGGCTCATTAAATAGACGCTCTAGTTACTTATCCAACGATTTTTAGGTTTACTCTGACGACATCTTTCTGTTTAAGCAATATGCCTCACTAGTGAAAGAACCGACGGGTTTCTTCTTTGATTGTTTACTCGTTTTGGTGTATTTTTGGTTTTGAGGAGCTTAATTATACATTTTGATTGACATTCTACCGATTAAATGTTTCTAGAATGCCAAGGCTTAGATGCCTTGGTTTGTTTAGTAATCTTTATATGGAAGATTGCACTTTTGAAGAGCTACATTTTTCTACCCCGAGTTTGAGGTGAACAATATCATCTATTCAAAGCTGTTTTATAACCATGAAATATAACTTCTGAAATCTGGTGTATTTTTTTTTGGCTAATTTAATATAACTACCCATTGATTTAGAATTTGAGTTGGGTTGAGTCCCACAACAGGGAAGCTCTTCCACTGTGTTTTTCCCCATCCACAAAATTCGAATTTAAGATTTTGTTTAAATTGTACTAAGTCTCTTGTCATTCAACCCAAATGCTGTTTATAAATTAGAATACTTTCATTAACATCATGTTCATTTGATTATGTGACTGAAATCTGATCGGTTTGGTAAGTTGCATATGATATTCTTCAAACATGCTTTCCTAGTATTTGGGGTTTTATAATTTTGATACATGTCGATTCAAGGGCTGAACCCAATTTATGATTCAAAGTAATTTTGGTTTCTAACTTGTCCTTACTTTGTAATATTATTAATAACTTGACGATTGAAAAACTTAACCTTCTAGGCATGTTATGCTTATTGTAATTAGTTAGTATATGTGTGTCTACTCTACTTCCATATTGTTTAAATGCCTAAAATCTTGGAGCCAATGAGTCAAAGGTAGCAAAATGGATGACTATGATTTAAGGCACAGTGGTTTGTAGCAGAAACATCTTTTGATATCTGCAGTAAGATGTTCACTTTAAGTGACTATTGGCATGCATGCTTTTGTGAAGCATGAAGCACTTATCATGGGAAGCAATGACAAAGTCTTGCCAATGAAGGCATCAAATTATTGATGCAAACATGCTCATTTATTTCCGGAAATGAAGCTAAAGGACCTGAAGCTCTTGATCCCTCTCTTCCCTTTTCTCATCCTTTTTCATGTCACCTTAATTGTTTCAATTTTTATTATCCGCTTCTCTTTCTTTTTCCTTGTATGTAAATTTTGGAGATGGAGCCCTTTCATTTCCTCCTAACACTCTACCCTATATAATGAGTCACTGCAGAGGTTTTTTTTAAGCTTAGCTATTTTATGCAGTACCATTTTCTGTGTTCAAATGATTGATGCATGAGTGTTCTGATATCTTACCTTGGGCAATAAAAGGAACCATCACCTCCCTGGTGTCTTTTAACTTTAACTACGTGGCTAGTTTAGCCGTCTGTGTTAAGGACATCTTTAGGTCTTAGAGAAGCTGTGATACCCAATTCTGGAAAGATCCCTTGACTGTCAATCTTTTAGAGTATATGCTTCGCGAGAGTTAATAATAGAAATACGTGGTGATTGTATTCAAAATTTTGGGATTTGTCTTAAGAATTTGTCTTTCAATCAACTTTACTTGCTTTAAATAAAGCCCAGAAAATGAGGTTTAGTCCTTGTTAGAGCTTATTAATTTATAGTTATTTATTTTTATTTCAATTTTCTGAACCCATGTGGGTTTTACTGCCAACGTTTCTATTTTTACTGCTATGCTTTTGTTATAAAAATTAATTGCCTTTGCTTTTGTCATGGAGGAATTGCATCCAATTTCATGAGTATGTTCAGCCACATACCTATTGATCATTTACTCGTCATTGTTCAGGAGGCTGCAGATAATAACTGTGTCTATAGAAATGAGATACATCATTCTGTTGGAGAGCGTACTCAAGTGTTGCAGGATGTAGCTGCAGATCCTACGCTTCCTCGCACAAAGTCTGTTCGTTGTACTCAATGCAACCATGGAGAAGCTGTTTTCTTCCAGGTTAAGTCTCTCTTCTACCTATCGGCAGTTGTGTACTAAGATGGGAAGGGAGAGAATGATAACAATTTGTGGACATTCATGAATCTACTCTTGGGAACAACATGAAAATGATAACTTCCTTAATATTAGGAAAGCTAGATTGGGAATTGGAGGGAGCACAGTTATGTATGTCTTGTTGTGGAGACACAACACTACTCACGGTTACAGTGAAAGAAATAACTGTTAACTCAAAGCTAAGCCTGAAGACACAGAATGTGCTAAAGCTTTCCTGACAGTGAAATAACATGTGACCATTCAATAACGGCTATGGCTTGTCCATCTTTTTCTTATGGCATTGATTCTGATTTTCACCCTCCTCTATAGATGTTTAGCTTCTAATTAGTTGCAGGAAGCTACATAAGATTTGTTCCACTACCGCCAATACCAATGAGCTTGTTGAGTTCAACAGAAGTTAGAGAAATGCAATATTTCACTTGATTCTGCATATCCAAAGCACATATTTGGAAGTACTTGGGTGTTAACATATTTTTGAATTTATGCAGGCAACGGCCAGAGGGGAAGAAGGTATGACACTATTTTTTGTTTGCTGCAACCCAAATTGTGGCCACCGGTGGAGAGATTGAAAATGTTACTGCCTCAAATCGAGGTCGGAGATCTAACTTATCACTCTTGTTTGTTATCATGTAAAACTTGGTTGATGAGAGGACATTCATACTCAAGTATTGGGGGCTTTTAACTGCACTTCCCAGATGAAAATTTTCAGCCACATGATGCTTTATCAACATATATTGAAAACCTTCTATGTGTGAATTATTTTATCTTAAATGCTAACTCAATCAAAGCAGACAACAAATTAGTGATGCTTGAAACTGAAGGTGTCATTCCAGCAGAAGATGTATGGCAAAAACTTTTTCTGCTTACGGTTCTTATCCCTTCTTCAGAACTGGAGGAGGGAAGTTCAAGAAGAAATATAAAATAGTACTAAATAAGATACAAAGAACTGAAAGATCGGTGTAGCTAATAGAAAATATCATTAACTGAGTTTGTTACACAGAAGCATTAGCAGAGATTTTCTAGGCCTTTTTCTCTGACAAGCGAATATTACATGGGCTTTATTTATTATATAGTTGCTTCAAGCCCCTAGAGTAGTAATAAGTGATAGTGGTAGGATCACTGAATGAGGCTGGGATCCTTGAGAACTCCATTGCCATCGCCATGGAAATTGAGGTTGGTGTTGTTGCTAAAAGCAATAAGCTTTTGATTATCACCGTTGAGTAAAGCAGGTGAAGATAGTGGCGAACTGGTATTCAGTATTTTGGGAATGGAATGAGATTTAGGTTCTACAGCATGGTTGCTATGAGTATCCCCACCATCTATGAAGTCGGCTAACCCTCGAACCCAACCTGCCATTAGGGTAACACGTTTCTGCAACTTCCCTTGCTTTTCCTTGCTGCACACTCTCTTGTAACGTGTTCGAGGAGAATAAGAAAGTGGGACAAGAGACAGACATTTTGGTCTCTTCTATCCCAACAAACATATCAAGTACCCCTTTGGTTGTGGGGCATAAGCCTGCTCATTTATATTATTCCCACATGTCCTTAATATATAAGATCCACTTACTATAAAGTGAATTTTGTAGTAAAGACTCAATGTAGTATTTAGTTCAAACATTTCCTTTTAAAGAGAAACTAATATATTACCTCAGGTTAATTGATTATAACTTATATAAAATTTAATTAAAAATTTTTGATAGATTATAAATATATAATATAAATTTATTTTGAGGATTATATTTGATTATAATTAATTAATTTTTTTTAATTTTTATATAAAAAAATAATTAATTTTTATAATTAATATGAAGAGAATATATAGTTAAGGTTCAGTGATTATGTGATAAGTACGAGTCCTCTCTCTCTCTCTAGTTCGTTTACGAATAATGAAGGAATATGCGACAGCTTGTCTTACGTTATAATTTATGCATATTCCATCTTTTACACAGCAAGGCGTCACCGATGATCATTTGGGCTAGAAATAGTCAGAGAGCATTCCTAATTTCCGATTGTAGCAGCTTCAAGATATTTGAATTATCTTTACCAAAAAAAAATATATATTTGAATTATTTGTTTCTTGTAAACGACATTAATATTGTAATTACATGGATCCTCGGTGTTACAAGAATATGACCAAAAAGCAACATTAAAAATGAATCACTCCCATAGAATGCCCAATTATTGGAGCACTCCAGTGGGGATTTGGAAGTACATATGACCAGTTTGCATTCATTAAGAAACATATCCTATTAGATATTACAAACGGAATTAAACTAACAATTTTTTCTTTACAAAAGAACTTTCATAGAACTAGATTATAAGGTAAGTGCCTATATATATAAAAGTCTAGTTTAATGTACTCAATAGGTTTGACCATAATGGATCAGTATTATTGGACTAATTAATGTTGTTGGAACTTGGCAAGAAGCATCTTCCCATGTTGAGGTGGTGGGTTTGTCACCACGTGTGGCTGCGGACATGTCAGATAATTTGAGTTTCACAAATCACCATATATATTCTTGACCCTATCATCCCACGAGGCTTATTCCATATAATGGTGGAAAACTTTTGCAAATTGCAACCATATACATCCAATCCAATTAATGCTAAATTGACGAGGATCCCATTCCCTTGTGACAACAGTGCCCATTAAGAATTTAATGGTAGCAATAACGGATTTAGAAATTCTGAAAAAAAAAGAAGATAGTGGGTGAGTTATTGGTGCATGTTAGGAATGATAAGTGTTAAAATGTTTTAAGTGTAAATGAACTTCAATTGATAATGCAGAATGGCAAGTTCCACATAGGATAGAAACATGTAATAAAGACCTATGAACTTAAATTTTGAGGGTTTTGAGTTAAGATGTGGTGTCTTTCCTTTACTCGTTGCTCATTTGTAATTTCCTTCATTTCCGGCTTCCCCTGTTTCTCACAATAATAGTAATATTCAATTAAATAAATTAATTAGCAGAAATTAAAGGTCAATTAGTAAGTTAACGCATTGTGGGGGATCACTTGTTAGGGAACGTCATTATAAATTTACAATTGCTCAAAGTGTAGAAGCACCCTTATATATGCTAGCATTATTATAATTTAGTTTGATGATTTTTGTGCATAAGATAAGATAGATTATATTAGTCGGATGAATTGGAAAAATCAAAGTGCGCCCTAATTTTTTTTCCCAAGCCCTATCATTAGAAGCGTGGACTGACTTCTTGAGTTCTTCCACTACAATGCATTGCAATCCAATTGCACTGCCCACGAAAGCCTTAATTAGATATTATAGAACATATTTCTTTTACATTTTATACTATTTAGTATGTTTTCCAGCGCCTATGTCCAGGATTCTCCCTGTACAAATAAGAAATTTTATTATTTAATACTTGAAATAATCTTTTTATAAAATATTAAATCTAAATCATTTAGATGGAACGTGTTACTCTTCTGATCCTATAGATAAGACCTAATTTATAGTGCAATTTATTCTACAAGTAGAGTGGGGTTTATAAGATTAAGGAATTCTTTCTCCTAATAAGCTAACTTTTTGGGATTAAACTCTCCCTTTAGATTTGTATTCATCACATTAGTAATTTTATTGAGAGTTTGATGACATCATAAAGGGCTACCCACATAGAGTTTAATTAGAAGAAAGTTGAGTGAAGTACTAATGAGTCGTGGAAAATTTACATCCCTTCTCTCTCGTAGGCTAGTGTTTGGGGTAGAGCACTTAATGACCTGGAAAAGGGCTACTATCGATGGTCTTTGACCAGCGAAAGGCCAAGCCATTAGGGAAGTTGGCACCCCTTTTCTCCTTTAGACTTGTTTTCATCACACATGGTTAGATTACAATCTAATAGTTAACATCCCTCAGATGAGTCTGACTTGGGGGAACTCATAATCTAAGTCATCTTGAATGACTATATTACTGACAGTGGAAATATGACAAGTATTAACTTTTAACTAAGCGATAAGCCCATAACGATTGAATTACAAATAGATGTGAGATGCAACAAGAATAATGAAATTAATTGTTCAAAGGATCTAGAATAGAGAATGTAATTAAAATGAGGGGGTGAGCCGGATACGCTGTCTATAAATATAGAGCGTTGGAGCTTTGGAAATGAGACAAAACGCGTCGACAAACTGATAATATCTTTTAGACATAATGGCTTGTTTCTTGGCAACTGGAAAGTGTGCCTTCATGCCTTCTCTACTCTTCCTATTCGCACTCTTCACCTCAAATCTTCGCAACACAGGTGATCCTTCTCCCTCTCTTTTAATATTTATCGACCCATCACAAATCTCTGATTATTTGTTAGAAAAGAAAACTTTCTATCTTTAGTTGGTTTTATATACATGTATGTATGTACGTACTTTAATTTGTACATCTACTTAAAAAAATCTTTTGATATGATAGATGATATTTATATCCTTAGTTAATAATTTGTTATAGCATCTGTGTTGGCCCAGTTACATTTTTGCAGTACAAGAGATAAGCAACTACTTATTTGTTTTAATCCTTGTGTGTTCTATATATATATAGCCAACTCATGAAATTGTTCGGAAAGTATTCTCTTCTGGAACACAGACAAAATCAATAACTTTCTTTTAAATCATTATTATTCCACATATTGATTACAACTTTTACGTACACAATTCTATTATGGCAAGCAGAAGCTCAGATCGGTGTTTGCTATGGCCTGTTGGGAAATAATCTGCCATCCAAACGCGAAGTGGTGGATCTTTACAGAGCCAACAACATCCGGCGAATGCGACTCTACGGTCCCGACCAAGAAGCTCTTGAGGCCCTCAGAAACTCCGGCATCGAGCTAATGCTCGGCGTCCCCCAAGAAGACCTTCAAAACCTGGCCGCCAGCCGAGCCAACGCCGACCAATGGACTCAGCGCTACGTTTTCAACTACTAC
This sequence comes from Leucaena leucocephala, assembly GCA_037074615.1. Classification (NCBI taxonomy): domain Eukaryota; kingdom Viridiplantae; phylum Streptophyta; class Magnoliopsida; order Fabales; family Fabaceae; genus Leucaena; species Leucaena leucocephala. The sequence goes on along the minus strand of CM073535.1, from coordinate 4,312,092 downwards.
CCCTCCGTCAACATCAAATACATCGCCGTCGGCAACGAAATCAACCCCGTCGGAGGCTCCTCCTGGGCCGCCCAGTACGTCCTTCGGGCCATCCAGAACGTGTACCAATCCATAAGGGCGAGAGGCCTTCACGACCAAATCAAGGTCTCAACCGCCATTGACATGACCCTCGTGGGAAACTCATACCCTCCATCTCAGGGTAGCTTCCGAAACGACGTCAGATCATACTTGGACCCTATCATCGGCTACTTGGTCTACGCAAACGCGCCATTGTTGGCTAACATATACCCGTACTTCAGCTATTCTGATAACCCTCGTTACATATCTCCGCAATATGCTCTGTTTACTGCTCCAAACGTGGTGGTGCAGGATGGCTCGAGAGGGTACCAGAATCTGTTCGATGCCATGTTGGACGCTCTTCATGCGGCTTTGGATAGTACGAGGATTGGATATGTGAAGGTGGTGGTGTCGGAGAGTGGGTGGCCCTCTGATGGGGCGTTTGCGGCTTCGTACGAAAATGCGAGGACGTACCTGGACAATCTGATTCGTCATGTTAACAGAGGAACTCCGATGAGGCCTGGTCCTATAGAGACGTATATTTTTGCCATGTTTGACGAGAACCAGAAGAATCCAGAACGTGAGAAACATTTTGGGCTGTTTTATCCCAGCAAGCAGAAGAAGTTTCCGTTTGGGTTTGAGGCATAAAAGAGCTTTAAAATTGGTGCATATATAATATAACGCATCGTTTCCTTAAAAAGTGATAATGAATAAAGGTTTTGAGTACTGATCATATATGACCAATACTCCTACATGTGTAATTTCGAATGCGAAGAAAAAATGAAGTGTCTGCATTTTGAATTTCTTTAATATATTAGTTTAGGCATCATCCCTCTTTTACACATGAGGGTTTGCCAAACATAGAACTCGTAGTATATATATATATACCCTCAATTACTACAGCTACGTGGACAATCCTAAAGGCGTAAATCTGCAAGATGCTTTGTTCACAGCTCCAGACAACTGGGTGTGGATTGGATAAGTTCAAGGGGGGTATCAGAATCTTGGATGCAGTACACGTGGCTTTAGATCATACGAGGATTGGGAATGTGAAGGTGGTCGTGTCGGAGAGTGGGTGGCCTTCAGGCTTCAATGCGATTGAGAACTTACTTACAGATTTTTTTTTACACAAAAACAAAAATTTAAGTGGATTGGATATCTCTTCTCATCAAAGTCAAAATTCAGAGAATATTTATAAAAAAATTTATGAGATTATCTATTAAATATAATAACGAGAATAAAACTCTTACCTTTATAAATATAAATTTATTTTTTATTATATATGTTAACCCTCCTTATTGACTACCTGCAGAATTTGATTCGCCCTGTTGATAAAGGTACTACTCTCAGGCATGCGCGCGCCTATATATAGAGACGTATCTTTTTGCTATGTTGGACTAAGACCACAAGGAATCGGCCCAGGTGGAGGAACATTTTGGGCTTTTCTATCGGAGCAAACACGAATTTTTTAAGGCATAAAACATGTTGTAAATTTGTGCTCATTAGCTAACGTTTCCTCTTAATTAAGGTTTTGAGTACTACTAACGATAATTAGTCTTAATGATAAATAATTTGATATAATTTAAATGAGGTCTTAAGTTCAAGTTTTAGCGTATGTAGAAAATTCTTATTGGGAGACTCACCCACTATAGCCAGATATCTGACGCGAATCGAATCTAGATATAGTCGGGATAAAATTCTAGTAAATCGGGTGGGTAAAAAAAAGTTTTGAGTACTAATATATACAAGTACTCATGTGAAATAAGAATTTAAACTTAACCAAGAAATTGCTGATACTGACCTTATAAATTAAAGGGCTCAATGTTGTTGTCTTCTAAGGCCATGTTTGCATGGGGCAAAAGTGAGGGGGAAATAGAAGGGGGGAAATTCTAGGAAAGAAAATTATTTAAAATGGTAAGAAAATGTATTATTTTTGAAAATTTTTCTCATAATATTATTTTATTTTTAATTTTCTTCCTATTTAAATAAAGTATAAAAGCTTATGTGAGTTAGGTTTTAGAGACTCATTAGAATTAAAATATATCTCTATATTTAAAAAATTTACATTAGTACTTACAGAATATCTATCAATAAATTTCTCACAATAAGATTTGAATTTATAATTTTATAGATTATAAATTAACTTTTTAATAACTTAATTAATTTTTATTGACTAATTAATAGAGTCAATATATTATTTTTTAGATAAACTTAAAATATTAATTTTTAAAAATAATAACTAATCTCTTTATATTATAGTAGTTTTTTCGAATGGGCTTTGATATTGGCCATAAGTATTATTGTATTGATGCATAAATAAATTCAAAGAAAGTCGGCTCTAAATTGTAACTCATCACTGGGTAATCCAATATTTTGTAAAAATCCCAGTTGATAAGGTTGATTGGATGAGATACCCGATCTGCCCATGACTCTGTGGGGATCACTTATTAGGAAACGTCGTTATAAGTTAGTTCGATCTTTATGATGTAGTTGTACGATAAAGTAGATAACATGCAGAAGACTTTTTATTCCTATTTTTGCAAGCTCTAGACACGTGGACTATATAATCTCCTGCTAGCACCTTTATCTGGCTTTTTTTTTTTTTTTAGACGTCTTTAGAGGGCTCTATTCAATTCTATCGTTTTTTTATTATAAAAAAATCACATTTTTTTTTATTTCATTGAACAGAAGGATCTTAAGTATATATAAGGTTAAGTGCCTAAATTAATTTTTTATATTTCTAATTATAACAAAATCTTTACATCAATAACAATTTTATTAAGAATTTGTTAAAATTTGTAATTGATAATTTCTAATTAGAGGAACCTTATTAGCAAATTGGACCATTTTTTTCCCCATGAAGGCACGTGTGCCATCTTGCGTCCTCACAAGTTATATAGATTTTATTTATGTATCGACGCCGCGCCGCCGGCTGCTTTTATGAGCCTCTAACCAAACTATTATAGAAATATCTAGTCATGAAGTGTATATATAATAAATCAAACTACAAACACATAATCACCCAGTTGACACTATTTATTTAGTGGCTGTTTAGTTGTATGGTTAAAAAACTAATTTTAGCCAAAATTTCAGTTTAAAAATATTTAAAACAAACAGTCATTTTTATTCAGAATTTATTTTAGTTAAAATCATGGTTTAAAATTATAATTTTAAATAAACTACTAAAAATAACTTTTAGAATAGTAAAAAAATTTATAGATTATACAATTACTATCTTATCCCTACTTTTTCTTATACTTTCTCTCATTTCTCATCTCTTTTCTTCACTCTATATCCTATTTTCTCTCTCTTCTCTACACTATCTCATTTTTTTTCTACCCCCTCTCATCTCTCTTATTTATTTTTACCATCTCTCATCTCTCATACTTTAATCAAATCATATACTTTTTAGTAATTTATCAATATAAAAAGTGATTATACTACTAATCATCCAAATATCTATATTTTCAAAATCTATTCTTCCCAAAATCTATTCTCCAAAAGCTAATCCAAACACACCTTTAATAAATTATCAACGTGTGGAGGCTCTTCTCTAATTTTATTTTATTTTTATTTTTAAACTTCTTTTTGCATGCTTTATTGAGCACCACTTTATTTTATTTCTTTAATATATTTTTTACATATTTTAATCTAGTCGAATATGATTAAATATTGCTATAATCTAGTTATTCGTTAGTTTCTTTTTAAATTTGTACATATAATCTTGCAAGAAAATATAAATTAATCGATCTCAAGATTTAAAAAAACACAAAGAAATGGAAATATAAACAGGCCAAGTGACGACGATGTTGGCAAGTGGGGGATAGGAAAAAATATGCGAATATTCAAGGGTATCAAATTAAGTAAGGAAGCATGCGTTGACTACAAATGGAGGCAGTTCATTGTATCAAAACCCTTATTTCTTCCAAAATAGATGTGGACTGATATAAGTAATGCCTACATTGTCTCTGTGTGTGTAATGATGTCGTTTTATATGAGAGCCCGCACAAGAAATTATCAAAAGCATAAGCAGCCCTAGTTAAGTCATTTCAAGTCGTTGGTCAATCTTACCAATCACATGGGGAAGTTCGATGTATCGAGTCCCTTTCATGGTTTTGGATAGACTTTCGTAAATTTGTTTGTCAATTTGTTAATAAATTTTATGGATATGATAGGCTCTCACATCTACTATTATTAATCAATTCCTCATGAGTCCAAAAAAGATCCATTATATAATTAAAACTGCCCAATTTTAATTTATATATAAAAAAGTTATTTCTATATTAATTGACTCAGACTAATTAAAGATCATATATAGATGGCAACTATAAATTATGAACATGTATAGGCAAAATAATATTGTGCAGACTAATATGTAAACCATATATAATTGCAATATCAATACGCATATCTTTTTTTTTTTGGTAAAAAAAAAAATACATATCCTTTGAGAGATCAATGTTTTTTTTTTTGTTATAGAGAGATCAATTATATATTTGTTTACAAACTGAGGGAGCCATGCCACCATGTTCCTCCTTTTTGTGTGAGTTTATGCTTATTGATCAGTTTTTTTTTTCCATTTATCTTTCTTTTCGGCCAGATCATATATCTTAGTTAGGTCTAGATGGATGAATAAGATCTTGCATAGATATCATGCTTTGATTTTAAAAAAGATTGAATTTTAGTGGCTAGTCAAAACACTCAAACTTGAAATGGTCAAGAAAGATGCGGTTTATCGGTTAACCTGAGGTTCCCAAGTTTTCAAGTTGTATGGTTTCTATTGATCTATGATGTGAGCTTCCATCAACTTGACAAGTACGTAAATCCTTATCCTTCATCTACCATTATTAACGAAAGTTCGTTTTCATTAACACACCTAGTTAAAAGAAATCCCGTCACTGTGTCTTTGAAAGATCATTCAATGGTTTGCGCTTGATATTCATTAGACTATATAATAAGTAACACTTTGGATATCCCAGCAGTAAGAGTTATGACCCCAATTTAGGGTCATTTGATGTTAAAGTGAGTCTTAATTTTAAAGAATGGACTGAAATAATAAGTTGACGAGATTGTCAATTTTATACGTAGAAAATGCATTCGTTTGCATCGTTTACGTTGAGCTAATTATTAACTTAAAATATTTATTAGACTATTAGACATGTGGCTACGTCAATAGGATATAGTAGGATTGATAATGAAGGGGCGGAAAGCATCATATTCAGAGTGAGACATGTTATCTACCCACGACACTCATCAATTGCAACCAAACAAGCAAAACGATAAGATATTTTCAAAATAATTGAATTGAGACATATAATATATTATATATATGACTTGGTTGAATTGGTAAACATAGACTGCTGTTGCAAATTAATAATGTGAAAATTGCCACTGCCGGCCCATTAATAAGCTCCTATACAAGTCTTTATAGCACACACAAGTGAGCCATCGTCATTACTTATTATATCGTCATTACACATAATAATGGCCCCTTTCTCCCAAAACAGCAAGAGGACCTTATTGGCCTCTCTACTTCTCCTGTTGGCTCTGTCCATGGCAAATCTTCGCCTCACAGGTTATCCATATCTCCTTCTTTTACTATATTCAGCCATGAAAACTTTGTATTTGTTAGTTAACCTTTGCCAAGGAGACCATTCTACTTGGATTTTTCTTACTCTTCACAAATAATATCTCTACTTTTATGTTTGTTTGACCTATATCTATTTTTGCTTCTTAATTAATAATATGCCATGGTGTTTATATATTGTCTACTCGTGAAATATTTCCTTTGCTTTAGAGGTAGAAATAATATATATTCCCATTCTGGGAGATCTGCAGTACAGTAGATTTCTTTTCCCTTGAAGCAGAAATCTACTTTAATTTCTCTGATTCATTCCACGTATACTGATTACTTATGTGGGAATTGCAGAAGCTCAGATCGGTGTTTGCTATGGCATGTTGGGAAATAATCTTCCATCCAAACGCGAAGTGGTGGATCTTTACAGAGCCAACAACATCCGGCGAATGCGACTCTACGGTCCCGACCAAGAAGCTCTTGAGGCCCTCAGAAACTCCGGCATCGAGCTACTGCTCGGCGTCCCCAACGAAGACCTTCAAAACCTGGCCGCCAGCCGAGCCAACGCCGACCAATGGACTCAGCGCTACGTTTTCAACTACTACCCCTCCGTCAACATCAAATACATCGCCGTCGGCAACGAAATCAGCCCCGTCGGAGGCTCCTCCTGGGCCGCCCCGCACGTCCTTCCTGCCATCCAGAACGTGTACCAATCCATAAGAGCAAGAGGCCTTCACGACCAAATCAAGGTGTCAACCGCCATTGACATGACCCTCATAGGGAACTCATACCCTCCATCTCAGGGTAGCTTCCGAAACGACGTCAGATCATACTTGGACCCTATCATCGGCTACTTGGTCTACGCAAACGCGCCCTTGTTGGCCAATGTATACCCTTACTTCGCCTATTCTGGCAACCCTAGGGACATATCTCTGCCTTATGCTCTGTTCACCTCTCCAAATGTTGTCGTTTGGGATGGTTCGAGAGGATACCAAAATCTGTTTGATGCCATGTTGGACTCTGTTCATGCGGCTTTGGACAGTACGAGGATCGGGAATGTGAGAGTGGTAGTGTCGGAGAGTGGGTGGCCGTCGGAGGGGGCGTTTGGGGCTACGTACGATAATGCCAAGACTTACCTGGACAATTTGATTCGTCATGTTGGCAGAGGTACTCCGATGAGGCCTGGTCCTACAGAGACATATATATTTGCGATGTTCGATGAGAATCAGAAGAGCCCAGAACTGGAAAAACATTTTGGGCTGTTTTCTCCGAACAAGCAGAAGAAGTATCCCTTTGGGTTTGGGGGACCCAGGAGCTGGGAGATTGATGTGTTTAATGTCACGCTTCCTCTCAAGAGTGATATTTAATTAAGGATTTCACGGTAATGCTCTTGATTAATTAGCCGCTGTGGAGAGCTTCGTCCACGAATAATTCCGAGCAATTAAGTCTCTGTTTGTCTTCTTTTTAAAGTTGTGTATCCTCTTTCGTTGTTACAACAAATTGCCACCATTAAATATAAAATTAATCCATCTTCCCTTATTTTTCAGTTTGAAATTTTTTTCTTCAATTTCATATTGATTTTTTTAAAAAAAAATTGTCAAATCAAATGGGCCACAGGGCTTGGGTGTGGAATGAGAAAGAAATAGTGCTCAAGCTGGGCCGAACCTAATGTTCGTGTTAGAAGGAAAATGGCTTGAGAGGACCCAAGGTGATCATGCTACTAAATTAAGAAAATAAAGTATACCAAAAAAAATAAAAAATAATAAAATAATAAAATTATCCATAAGTCCAATATAAGAAAATTAAATATAAATATTCTTAATACCAACTGGTCTTAATTTGGGGCCTAATATTTACTTGCCAAATTTTACAAGTCAGATTTAATAATTTAATGTTTATCAGTCAAACTTTCATATTTTTTTAATAATATTAACTAAATCGATTACTTTCATATTTTAAGTATTGATTGTATAGCGTTGATGTATGAAACCCAAATGAAAGGGCCAAAATTGTATGTTGGGCTTTAAACTTGAACGCATAAAGGCATAATCCAATATTTTGTAAAAGTCAAAGTTTATTAGGTTAATTGGATGAGATACCCGAGCTGGTCTCAAACAAATTAAGGTTGGAGGAATTAGAGAAACCTTAACGATATGAAGGCACGCGTCCCAACTTGCGTCCTCACAAATTATATGGATTATGTATCATAGCGATATCTGACACCGCGGGCGGCTATCAAGCATCTACCCTAAATATGATACTTAAGTAATAGTACATAAGAAATGTTTAACTTTTATTTTTTTATAGATTAAAAAAATTAAAAAAATAAATTAATTAGTATTAATATAAGAGTAATTAATTAATTTAAATAGATTAAAGAGTATATAATATGAATTCGTTGTAAATATTAAATTTAATTATAATTAACTAATTTATTTAATTTTATTAATATATTGATTTAGTTAAATTTTTTATTCTATTTATACAAATTAATTAACTCTTATATAAATGGTACGAAGAAAAAATACATCTAACATCAAAAAAATATTATATTCAAGAGCAACTTTACAGCGCTAGAGGCACCTAAAAAATATTCTAGTATGTTAGAGAATTATAAAATATATTTTAAAGTACATGATACTTTAAGTTTATATGAACCACCAAATATTTTAAAAATATTAAACATACCTAAAAAATATTTCCAGATAATCAACCCGTGTTACCGCTCTAATTAAGTAATGCCCATGTTGTATTTATATATAATGATGTCGTTTTATATCCGAGTGCCCCCCGATATCATCAGAAGCGTAAGCAACCCAAGTCGTGAAATCCACATGACCTGTCCTCAAAGTTCGATGAGTCCCATGAATTTGTTTGTCAATTCGTGAATAGATTTTATGGATATGACAGACTCCCAGGTCACAGCAGCTATTAATTAAATACACAACAACAACAACAAATTTTATTATCATATGTTGGTTAAATAAACTGCACCAAGTTATTTGTACTTTATAAAAAAATTAAATATTTAAATAAATTATCGATTAAAAGATCTAAAAATTGAGCAGTGTTGATATTAAGCTGAGACTTTATTTTAAGAAATGGCTGAAATAATATTTAAATAAATTGTCAATTTTATACGTAGAAAATGCATTCATTTGTATCGTTTGCTTAGAGCTAATTAACATAAAAATGTTTATTAGACTATTACACGAATACATGGTTTCGTGAATGGGATATAGGATATACTTAAGACTGATAATGAAGGTGCGGAAAGCATAATATTTGGAGTTAGACATCATGATATCCCACGACCACTCAATTGAACTCGAACAAGAAAACGAGAACGTATTTCGAAAATAATTGAACTGAGACATACACATGACTTTCGTCGAATGAATTCATAAAAATAGGCTGGTATTGCAAATTAATTAATGTGAAAATAGCAAGGGGTCGTCATTAATTAATAATAAGCTCCAACACCTTCATTCTCTCTCTATATACGACATCTTTAGAGCACAAACAACTCATCAGCCATTGTGAATACTTACTATCTTTTACACATAATGGCTTCTTTTAGTGTTAGAAACACGTGTTGATGTAGTTGCCAGCAGCAAAGTGGATTTTCCTGTTCTTTGAAGCAGAAATCAACTTTCTGTGATTCATTCCACGTATAATGATTACTTATGTGGGAATTGCAGATGCTCAGATCGGTGTTTGCTATGGCATGATGGGCGACAATCTGCATCCAAACCCGAAGTGGTGGATCTTTACAAAGCCAACAACATCCAGCGAATGCGCCTTTACGATCCCAACCAAGATGCTCTTGTAGCCCTTAGAAACTCCGGCATAGAGCTCATGCTCGGAGTCCCAAACAACGCCGACCTTCAATACCTGGCCGCCAGCCGCGCCAACGCCGACCAATGGACTCAGCAATACGTTTTCAACTATTTCCCCTCCGTCAACATCAAATACGTCGTCGTCGGCGACGAAGTGAACCTCGTCGGCCACAACTCTTGGGCAGCCCCGTACATCCTTCCGGCCATCCAGAACGTGTACGAATCCTTAAAGGCCAGAGGACTTCAGGACCAAATCAAGGTCACAACCGCCATTGACATGACCTTCCTCGGAAGCTCATATTCTCCGTCCAACGGTAGATTCCGAAACGACGTCAAATCATACTTGGACCCTATCATCGGCTACTTGGTCCATGCAAACGCGCCATTGATGGCTAATATATACCCTAACTTCGCTTATGTCAATGACCCTATTCACATATCTCTGGAATATGCTCTGTTAACTTCTCCAAATGTTGTCGTTTGGGATGGTTCGAGAGGTACATGTCACATCCTAAAATTTGAACGGTAACCAGTACAGAATACGAATAATTTCACATTCCGAAAGTCTAAAACCTTAAATAAAATATTCGAATTATTCATAACATTTTTTCAAAATAAATAGAATCTTTTCTAAAGTCTATGTGGAGCATTTACCCTTTTATCAAAATAATACAAATACTTAATTACATTAAAATCAATCTTGTTTAAAAACAATACTTCAGATCTGCGATGAGGCTCTTTATTGCTCAATGGGAGGATTAAGGTCACCTGCACTATCTGAAGCCAAATAATCTACCCGTGAATAACGTCCCAACAACATGATTAAAAGAATGTGGAAATAAATGCATAAACATGTTTCAAATAAAATTTCATATTTCAATGCAAACTTTTCCGTAAATATTTTCTTTTAGGGAAAACAATTTGAAATAATCATTTCAAATCTATCATTTTAAAACAATCCTTTCAAAACCATAATCTTTCTATAGGACTTCAACAAAACAAAAACAGACGTGAACACACAGTCCACGAGAGTAAAACATAGATATTGTGAAGTCCCACATCTGTTGGGAAAGGGAACGAAGCATGTCTTATAAAGGTGCAGATACCTTCCCCTTGTAGACGCGTTTTCTGGGTGGCTACGGCTGCACCCAGGGAAACAAAACCCTACTCTTGGCTATAGCTGCAAATAGGGATAATATCTACGAGGGAGGGGTCTGAGATATTATAATTGGTATCAGAGCCAGGCCTCCGGTCGGTGTGCCAGTGAGGTCGTTAGGCTCCTTTGAGGGGGTGAATATTTTGAAGTCTCACATCGATTGAAAAGGGGAATGAAGTATGCCTTATAAAGGTGTTGATACTTTTCCCTTGTAGACATATTTTCTAGATGGCTATGGCTGCACACTGGGAAACAAAACCCTACTATTGGCTACGGTTGTAAACATGGACAATATCTACTAGGGAGGGGTCTGGGATGTTACACATGACACAGCACAACAATGGCAACAATGGTAGAAACTGTAGTATTGACTCTCCACGGCTTTAAACCATGGCCATTATTCCCCCACTTCAAGCGACAAACCCTAGCAGAACTACTCTATTTCCTATTTCACGTATGAACCCAGAATGAGAAGAAAAGAAGCGCTTCAGACTTAAAGGATGACAGCATACCTTTCTTGCCATGCACTCCCTTCCTGCACCGCACGCTGAACCATCGTCGCTTACCCCTATAACACGCTGCTGCTCTGCCATCGCTGGGAACAGAATGGAAATGGGGGAGGGGGTCAGGAATTAGGTAAATGAGCAGAGGGGTACTTCTGTCATTTCACCCCTAAAAATGAAAAAAAAAACTCTCCCCTACAGGTGCTAAAGCTCGAACAAGTGACCTCAAAGTTAACTTCTGTGTCTTCAGCCATAAAGCTACCGCCTACCCTCTGAAATTTCTTGCTGCTAATAAGTATAATGCTTCATAATTGACCCTTTAGATTTGAAAATTTCCTGAGCTATAATAGTACCAGAATCTGTTCCATGCCATGCTGGACATTGTTCATGCGACTTTGGATAGTATGATGATTGGGTATGTGAGGGTGGTCGTGTCGAAGAGTGGGTGGCCTTGTGATGGGGGCTTTGTGGCTACATACGATAATGCAAGGACTTTTATTTTGGTACAAATTTTTTTAAAAAAAGTTAGGCTCATACACTATCTAAAGGCAGGACGAAATACCCTTTCCTCCTAAGAGATACTAATATCAGATAGTATGAGCTGTATATTATATTCAAGTATAAACCTAGGTAACCAGCAGTTAGGATACATCCTTAAGCCTCGCCACCAGAACTACAACAAAATAATACTCCCTAAAAATTGAACACATTTTAAATAGTCGTATATTTTACTCTTCATCAGTTAAACTCACAAACGATAGGTGATAATGCAAGGACTTACCTGGACAAGCTGATCCGTCATGTTGGAAGCGGTACTCCGATGGGGCCTGTTCCTATAGAGGCGTACATATTCGCCATGTTCGATGAGGAATTCAAGAGCCCAGAAGTGGAGAAACATTTTGGGCTATTTTATCCCAACAAGCAGAAGAAGTATCCCTTTGGATTTTAGGATTTCACGGTAATGCTCTTTAGCTGTGGAGCTTCGTGGACGAATAATTCTGAGCAAGTCTGTATCTTGTTTGTCTTTCGTTTATGTGTGCTGTGCTCCTTTGTTATTACAACAAAGTGCCCCTAATAAATATGTTTGTCTTTCGTTCAAGTTATTTATGATCCATTGTTATTACAACAAAGTACCCCTAATAAATATAGTGTATAAGGAGTTAATATGATATTTGGTCTTTATAGTTTGCTCTTACTTTAGTTTTAGTACCTATAATTTTAAACCATAAGTTTTGGTTTTTCAATGAACAAAATGATTCAAGTTTTTAATAAATTAAAAGTATCAATATTTTAGATATAAAGAAATTTAAGAGACTAAAATTTATCGTTTGCAATTATATGGACAAAAAATAAGATGAGGGGGAAGATGAAATTATTTTGTCCTAAATATAATATATTTTCCCTATATTTTTTTAAATTGCTTCCATTGATATTCTCTCAACAATATTAATTAAGTAAGGGAGGGAGAAAATGAAATTATTTTGTCCTAAATATAATACATTTTCCCTATATTTTTTTTTAAAATTGCATCTATTGATATTTTCTCAACAATATTAATTAAGTAAGGGAGGGGGAGAGAATTAAGGAATATGATTGGGGTATTTTAGAAAAAATATATTATTTTAACTAACTTAACTAATTTCTTAATCTAATTATATTAAGGACAAAAGAATTCTTAAGTATTCTTTGAGTTATGAAACATACCCTAACTCTAATAATCATTCAAGACCTTACATAAAACATTGCCAAAACTTAAAATTAATTAATCAAACCAATTCAACATGCATGGAGAACATTGTTGCACAATATATACTCATTTGGTCTTTAATTAATTTAAGGGTTATTTAATTAATTTGAGTAAATTTATTAAGGACGTTAAATAAATTATTTAATCATATCAAATATGATATGACTTCTCTAAAATTACGTTATATATCAGTTTATATAATAATAATAAATTTTATCTCATTATGTAGGATTTACTATATGAATAACACAAAGTCATTATACTTTATCAAAAACTAAATTCAATTCTTAAATAAAGTGGATATATCAATTTATAAGTTAGATATAATTAATTTGTTAAAAAATAATAGATATATATATATATATTAAAAATAAAATATATTAAGATATTATATTTAAAATAAATAATAACCTGTTAATTAACTAGCTCCAATATTTAATAGCAGATAAGTATACAATTAATTAATAGATCATGAAGTAAACGGTGGGGCGGCTCATCTCCATCATTAGTACGATGCCATATCGCTTGGCGTTGAAGCCAGGAAATAGTACATATTCTTCTTTTCTGCATCTATAAAACAAAGTCTAGCTAATATCAAGCCTCACGAAACATCAAAGCTATCAAAAAAAATTAAAACATACATATCAGTGAAGCTCTAGCAATCAGATCAGTAAGATCAAATGGAATCAGAGCTTCTGGTGAGAAGGCTTCTTGGGCTCCTGGGAAATGACTCTCAGCCTCCTCAACAAGCAAGTCGATCATCAGCCGCCGGTGGCCATAACAATGGGATTCAAGGCCAATTCAACAACAAGGGATCAGGCTCTCAGAATTTCAGAGACGTTAACTACAACAGCGGTGCCGCTTATTCCGGCAACGGCAACACATATCCTACCTACAACGACTATGGTCGGAGTTTGATCCATAACAGTGGTACAACACAAGGCAACGGTAACGGATCTATTATCTTTGGAGGCTTTGATTCCTCCACCAGACACTGAGAATTAACTTGGTACACACTATCGACATGGCCGTGTGTTTTAACAAATCACAGCAACAATAATAAATTACTGTACGTGTAATTTGTATTCCAGAGGAGGTTCTTCAGAGCCTCTTCTTTCATGTCATTTATGAATACTATGATTAAGAATTTTATACACACACACACACACACACACACACCAACGTTTTAAAGTTGCCTTTGTGCATGAAATCTCAGACTTATGCGTCTGATTTAATGTACTGTTGAATTATGCTCTGTGCTGTATGGGAATTATTTAAGAATTCTTGATTATATTGTATTGATTAAAATATTAATTTTTTTCACTTACAATCCCTAATTACTTATAAAACTTTCAAACTAATTAACTAAATTCTTCTAACTATTTTTTTTCCTTGTAAACAATGGGGCACTAGCCTAACCAACAACTAGATCAATCTAATAAATGATTTTTATTAAGGATAATTTTGATATTTTATATGAAATAAATAATTTTAACTTATTTTTCTTAAATGACATATTACCTTAGTTCATTGGGACTTATAAGTAGTAGTGCAGGATTATTCATCTAATATGCCACCAAAAGAAAATATTTTTATTTTGTAAATAGAGGTACATCAGGAACCTCGTATCATTACAAACTATCAGCTTTCTTGATCAAGATACATATCCTCTTTAAACTAAACCGTGATTATACATAAAGGATTATTATTAAGGCTTCAGAAGAAGCAGCTGGAGATTATTACATAATTGTTGTTAATTAATTAATTCCTGATGGTCCTGGTGGACGTGTCAAAGGAACCGAAGATAATGGAACCATTTCCGTTGCCGGCGGTATAGCCAGTATTGTTTATGAGACCTTTCATGTTCTGTGTGCCGCTGTTGCTGAACATGGCTGGAGGCAAGTTCGGTGTCGGAGCCTGTGCCGGTGCGGCTGCGACGGGGGTTACCTGAGGAACGGCAGCACTGGTGACGTTGCGGCCGTGCTGGACTGGATCCGGTTGCTGATCAAGGAGGCTGAACCAGCGTATTAGATCCTCCATGTTGGCCATCTAGTCAAGCTTTATCTCTTCGGCCTTAAAACTTTTTTGCCGTGTACTTATTTGCCTTCTCTTATGAGTTTGACGTATGCTTTGATAGGATCAACAAATATATAAGGTGTGGTTTCAATTATAACTAATTGCAAGTGTGAACGAATATATGCATCGTGATAGTCGGCGGACAAAATTCTATGCAATAATATAATTTTTATATAAATTAATAATGAGATCTCCACATGATGACAGAGAATAGGGTCCTATTTGTTAAATGGGTTGCTTTAAACAAATACTACTCTAATCCTAAATATAAGACTTTTAATATAAATATATTATAAATTATGTCTTATACTTAAAATTGAAAAAGTAACGTAGTAAAACGCATTGACATTCGGAATCTTAATTAAACAATTCTCTATATATGAATTCTTGGTGAGTAAATGAATTGTGAGGATTAAATGTGAGGGTTGAGGAGTGGGAAAATGTCTCATTGTAATTAAATAAACATGGATCATATAAGTAATAAAAACCTATAAATTTAATACTTCAAAGTTTTGTGTTAAAAAATGGTATCGAATCTACTTATATGTTTCTGTCTAATGCCTGTAGCATGTAAATATCTCCCATTTTTCCTAATGCTCTCTCATGGCAAAGGCTCTTTGGAAGAGGAATATAATTTAAAACATATTTAATTGACTGAGATTCTTGTCACAACTATATTGATAAGTTTGAACAAAATTGTTTGATCATGGAGGCATGTAATCCCTCAGCGGGATAGAATATATATATTTATATTTATATGGCCTTGGAGAATAAGCAAAGAAATAAGTTTTTTTTAAGAGAATAAATACTTTGGAACTTTGAATAAGGAAATGTGGACAATGTTTTTTGGAATAATATCAAATGGGAAAAATCTAGGCGGTGGAATAACATGACAGGCCTTATCTCTTTGAATATGAATATAATAATTGAGTGATGAATTATGCCTAAAGCAACTCGGAAGAAATTAAAGTAAATGAAAACAAAAGCTGAGTGATGAACAAAAATATAAGTTACTACCAACTAGAGTTGGATCTAGTTGAAGAAGTTAGCCCTTCATGATATAGCATACCAATGTTCGAATCCCTTTTGAGAGCGGTGTTCACAATTAGTACTCAATATTGTCTCAGATAGGATAACCTCCAATAGGAGGATGATACCTATCCTTAAGAAAAACAAAAACAAAAACTAAGTTACTAAAGACACTAATTATATCTTCAAGGCACTTAGCTGAATTGAGTGATTGGTCAGTTGCTCGAGCGTGAAACTGTATGTCTCATGATGATGATGATCCTTTTATTTGTCAAGTTCAGGACGTGATCAAAATAGCAAAGTTTATGCCTTTATGGATTTTAGGGACAAGAGATACTGTTCATTCATTCAAGATAATGAATGCAGAAGAAAGAATCCTCCCACCCTATTATTATTATAGCATAACATTTTCCTAATTCAGAAATATATGCTGAGTGTGACTGACGTCATGACAATTAATATACGTGTCACCCTCTACGTCAGCAGTTGCTTAATTGTAAAAGTGATATGTAAGAAGGAATTTTACTTTTTGTGGAATAAAAAGACAACTTATTAATCTGGTAATAAACCATTTCGACTGTTTTATCCATTCCTTCCCTCTCGTCACCACAAATATCTTGCCTCTGTCAAAAATGTTCCTATTGTTTGTTCCTTTCTTTAATTTTCCAAACCTCTAGCCAAAATAAAAAAAGAAAGCACCTAGGGAAGGAATATATAGACACACACGCAGAGCAAAACGGGTCGATGCATGGGCAATTATGTAATTTTATAATGAATTCCACAGACAATTACATCAACCTAGTGGTCGTTAAATAACTAATAACCAAAGTTGGGTAGCGGTTACAGAGATGGAATAGTGAATGGATATAATTAAGAAAAAAGATACCCGAAAGAAGCTTGGTGTTGAAGAAAGGGAAAGAGTATAGCTTCTTATTGTGAGAGTGCATCTATAAAATGCAGGCGAAGCAAGCTGATCGATCAAAGGCATACATCCAAATCTCAGTGGAAACCCTATCGATCATATCAGTGAGATAAAATGGAATCGGAGCTTATGATGATGAGAAGGCTTCTTGGGATGCTGCAGGAAAAGGAAGCTCAGGCTCAGGAGAGCAGATCCGCCGGAGGCTACAACAGTGGCATGCAAGGCCAATTCAACAACAGCGGACCTGGCGCTCAGAATTTCAGAGACGTTAACTACAACAGCGGCGCTTATTCCGGCAACCGCAACGGCTACCGTTACTACCACAACAACGGCGGCAATATGGTTCACAATAGTGGCACTACATATGGCGACGGCAACGGATCCATCGTCAACTACGGTGGCCCTGCTCCCCCTAACAGAAACTCATATTGGTGATTGATCTGCCTGAATATTTATTACCCTTCATTAAGGAATAATTAATTAATAAGAACTAAATCGATGATAAAAAGGGTGGTGCTGCTAGCCAGCTAGCAGTTTAATTACTGGTTTTCTTCCTTAATTAATTATAGTGTGTTTGTGTGCGCTTTGTAATCAGGAAGGTTCTTCGACCTCCTCTCTAATAATATATCGTTTTAGTTACGGGTTCCCTCTATTACCAACCGATAGCATATGGAATAATGATTTCAGAGTTGCTTGAATTTGTGCATATGATGTGAAGAATCAATTGTTTTTGGGAAAAATTAATTGATAAAATGATCAGAATATAGTGTAAAACTCTATCCAGGATGGAAGAGGGCAAATTCCTTATGTTTGTAAACGCCTACTTAATATGAGTATTCATAATTATTAAAAATACTTATTTGAGGTTGATCATAGCTTATGAAGAAGGATTTCACCATTTAAACATAGAGTCTCAAGTTTAAATCTACATGAATATGAATGTCATATTTGAGAAAACTAACCCTTTTGAACTCAACAACATCTTTATCAATATAAAATACGCTTTTAGAAAAGCTACTATTATTTGGATCTCATAAAATTTGAATCCAAGTATTAGATATTATACATTGTGTAAAAAGTAAATTAATATATAAAATAACATAATTTTTTAAAAAATAAATACCAAAAAATTTTATAGTTTTTTTATATAGTTATTTGATTGAGTCAGATTTAAGTATTGTTATACTCAATTATATTGAAAGCCGTATTCATATGAATTTGACTTTAAAATCTCGTGTTTGAATGGTCAAAACTCTTCCCACTTGAATCAACCCTTATTCTCATCAACTTTTCACTTCTTGTCATTGTGTTCTTTAGTTTGCAAGAGAGTGACCAACCTGACACCAATTCGCATCCATGCCTCACGAATTGGTTAGATTATTGAGTGAAGATTGTTGATTCATCAGATAAGTTAACGAGGGTGCAATCATACGATAAATGATAAAACTATGGTTCCAATCTCACTATTAATATAGGACCTTATTAGTATTTGATATGTAAGTCAAAGTGTTGTTTAAGTTTTGAGGTACATACACCTCAGCTAACCTGTACCTTTTCAAACTCAAAATTAATTATATACTCCCTCTAGTCTTTTTTATAAGCTTCTAATAAGTAAATTATGTAACTCAAAAAGTTAGTTAAAATTGTTAAAGATAATAAATATGTAAGAAATATAACTTATTTTCCCAAAACACATATTTATATTTATGGAGAGGGGGGAAGTGAGAATGAATAAAAAAAGAGACGGGAGATAATGAGTGAAAAAAATTATGAGGGATGGATATAATTAATTGTGTAAAAAAAATTACATGAAATGTTCGGATGCATGTAGCTTATGAGAAGGACAAATCCAATCCAAAAAATTGAAGCTTATAATGAATGATACCATAAAATTTGGTGTTGAAGCCATAGCTAATGTCAAGCGACACGAAACATATATTACCAAAGCCATCCAAAAATCAAAACATGCATATCAGCGAAGATCAGTAAGATCAAATGGCCGACTCATTATTATCGTCAGTGGTGTCGAACGTTACGAGGCAAGAATTCGTCAGCTCCGGCGAAGACAAAAAAAAAAAATCCATGATGATGAACCTCAAGAAGTGAGTGGATCATCGTCGGCCGGAGGTGACAACAACGTAACGACGGTGGGATTATTCAAGGTTCATTTACCAACAACAGAGAAGGCTCTCAAAATTTCAGAGATGGTAGCTAAAATAACGGCCCTTATTCCGGCAACGTCAACATAATCATATATAAATGATTAATTGTTACGGCTCTAGAAGATGGGGCAGGAGTTCATTAAACAATTGTTCTTAATTAATTCCTCACGGTCTTTATCAATAGTACCAACAATTATGTGAGTGACGATTGAATGAAGAAACAATATATTAGGATGCATTACATGTGTACGTGTACAGAGGACCACCGGAGGTAGTATTAATTTTTTCATTCAATATATCCAACTAATTATATAATTTTCTAACTAATTAACAAAATCCTCAAATAAATAACTCTTTTTTCGGTAAACAAATGAGGCATTAGCCCAACAAAAACAACTAAGAAAAGATTTTTATTATGAAAATAGAGGCACATGAACCTCGTATCATCACAAACAACTATAGGCATTAATTCTCGATTAAGATACATATTCTTTAAACTAAAACATGATTATACATAAAGGATTATTATTAAGGCTTCAGAAGAAGCAGCTGGAGATTATTGCATAATTTTTGTTAATTAATTAATTAATTCCTGACGGTCCTGGTGGAGGTGTCAAAGGAACCGAAGATAATGGAACCATTTCCGTTGCCGGCGGTATAGCCAGTATTGTTTATGAGACCTTTTATGTTCTGTGTGCCGCTGTTGCTGAACATGGCCGGAGGCAAGTTCGGTGCCGGTGCTGCGATGACGGGGCTTACCTGAGGAACGGCAGCGCTGGTGACGTTGCCGCGGTGCTGGACTGGATCCGGTTGCTGATCAAGGGTTCTGAACCAGCGTATTAGATCCTCCATGTTGGCCATCTAGTCAGGCTGGATCTCTTTGGCCTTAAAAACTTTTTTGCTGTGTAATTATTTGCCTTCTCTTATATGGTTTGAACTTTGATGTAGGCTTTGATAAGATAAATATATATAACTAATTGTAAGTGGGAAGGAATATATGCATCGTGATATGGGCGGAGAAATTTCTGGGGATATTAAAATTCTCCAATAATATAATGCACAGGGCTCCACATCCACTTGTGGACAAAAAGTTAGGTCCAATTTGGTAAATGTCGTATATCAAATAGGACATATCAAAATGTCCATCTTTTTCTCAAATAGCACAAAGTACATATAATTGAATAGGATTCGAGTTAATCCTATGTAGATTTAAATTGTCTGCTATTGATTTTTTAAGAAAAGCATTACGCATGTGAAGAATAAAATTTTCTTTGAAATCATGATTTTTCAATATATTGTTTTCTTAACAGCGCACCTCTATCTGTTTTAATTTAAGAATCATGATTCAAAAAAAGAGAGAAAAAAATACAGAGAATGAAAGATAAAGATGATGAATGTCCTATAAGGAGGCAAGGCTTTATTAAACTTTCTCCTAATGTAGTGTAACAGTGCAGAGTCTATATATATATATATATATATATATATATATCCTCTATATCAATGCAAGAGTTAAAGTATTTGTTTATTTCTTTTACATTCGACCATAGATAGGGGTGTTTATAGGATGAGTTAAGACTGAGGCACCCTTGTTCCAAATCCCGTCCTGAGAATGTCTCATGTCCCTTCCCGATCTTAGATGGGACAGGAATTTCCTATATATGAGCAGGGAGACATTTTCTTTAAGAAACAAAGAAAATTTCTATGAGAACGAACTATTTATGAAAGGTGAGCTTGAATAAGCAATAACCGGAGTATAAATGGTACAAGGCTCTGATCGTAGAGAGCGAATTGGACTGTACTTGAGAGTGACTGCATTGCGTTGGACGAGCATGAACAGAACGCTTCAAAGCAAATGATCTGATAGAAAGTGGATAGAATCTACAGCGAGTGTGAATTAACGATGAAGAAACTTGTATCATCTTGAGCTTTGAACTGTGCCACCAAAAATACTCACCGGAAAAAGCATAGCAGAGGAGGAAAAAAAGAATCTCTCTGTGATGACTCTCTCACACATAGGAGCTTAGAAATTTTCTATTTTATTTTGATTCGAATCCGTCAACAATTAAGAAAAGCAACCTTTAACCTTTTCTTATCAGAGAAACAAACTTGAAGAAGGTAGGAAGAAGAAGGATTGAAGAAGAAGCAAGTAAAAATTAAGTGAACAAAGCATTCAAATCACGTCACGGATTACTTTTCTATTCTCCAAGTATACCGCCTTAGTCTTTTGTCTATCTCTCCCGTCCTTTGTCTTCTGCACCGCGTTCTCACTTGCCAGCTTTTTTCTTTTTTTTTTCTTCATTTCATCTTTTACTCCTATAGGAGCTAGTTGTGAGTTTTAGAGATGATGAAGGATAGAGATGAGAAGTAGGAAGGCCCACCGAGTGAAATTTAAGGAAAAGGCTAGAAAACTAGGATTTTCTAAGGGAAGGGTATTTACTCACCTATTCGATAGTACGGAGAACAACCCATTTGACAAAGTAGATGGAGTTGCGAAGGAGGTCACGGCGTTGATGGTGGATGGTGGATGGTGGAAGGCCGAGTGAAGGAATGAATGAGAGTGGAGAGAGTGTGATGGGAGCAAGTCCATAGATTGATGAATGGGTCTGAGAGACTCAGACGAAAACGTGAAAGAAAAGCCAAATGGGTACACAACTACACACCGTCTACTCTGTTGTTTCAGCAATAAAAAAGAAATACTCCGGACTGGACATTCCAAGAGTTATTTTGAGATACTTCCCATCCCTTCCCAATACTTCTTCTTATCCCGACCCAAATCTATCCTATCCTAATCCTTCTCGATACAAGACAGATTCGTCATGAAACCATCAGAATTGGGACGGGATAGAAGTGATCAGCCCTATTCATAGGATTACTAGCCACCACGACTAATTCAATGTTAGGTTTTGACTATAAGTGGCTAAAGTCATGTAGATTTAGATGAACCCAAAGAAAGTAAGATTCTGTGGTATTGTTCATTCAATTCATGCCTAATTAAATGAATGGATGCAGAAGAAATAACCCTCCATCCTTATATTCACATCTGTACGGTAGAAATATATGCTTTCATTGAACGGTCTAACTTCTTTTATTTGTCATTCTATAAGAATCTAACTTTTAACAAAAAGGCATCATATGCTTTTATGGAAAAGAAATTAATAATGGATGATTTTTTTTTTATTTAAAAGTTTTATTAGTTAGAAGAATATGAATTTAAATACGGGTACTTTTTATGTATAAATTATTTATGATACTAGTATTTTTTATATATAAAAATATTAGATTCTTGTGGCCAATACAATTTTTAAATAGAAATTTTTATAGGTTTTTTTAATAAAATATCAAAATTGAAGTGTAGATAATAAATATTCCTTTATTATCAGGGCTAAAGGAAAAGAAACTATGAGCCCTAATTTATTCCAAATGAAACCTTTACACTTCTTATGGTGTAATTTTTATGATTGTGACATGACCTCATAGCTATATGTCACCCTCTACGTCAACAATCGCTTAGTCGTTGAACATATTACGTTACGTTGTCCATGCTGGGCCAATTTTGTAATTTTACAATGAATTACACTGACTACAGGAACATATTCCATCGGCCTAGTTAGTTAGCGACCAGAGAGAGATCGAATCGGAAATGTGAAAATGTGAGTGAATGGATTAAGAAAAAAGAAACCACAAAGCTTCGTGTTGAAGAAAGGGAAAGAGTATAGATTCTCGTCACTGCATCTATAAAACGCAGGCGAAGCAAGCTGATCGATCAGAGCCATCAAAAAATTAAAATATCGTACCAGCTTGAGAAGATAATCAGTGAGATCAAATGGAATCGGAGCAGCTTATGATGATGAGAAGGCTTCTGGGGATGATGCAGGGAAACGAAGCTCAGGCTCAGGCGAGCAGAACTGCCGGAGGCTACAACAGTGGGATTCAAGGCCAGTTCAACAACAACGGACAAGGCGCTCAGAATTTCAGAGACGTTAACTACAACAGCGGCTCTAATTCCGGCAACCGTAATGGCTACCGTTACTACCACAACAATGGCGGCAATATGGTTCACAACAGTGGCGAGACCCATGGCAACGGCAACGGATGCATTGTCAACCCAGCCCCGATTCCCTCCAACAAAAACCCATATTGGTGAATGATCTATCTGGATACTTATGACGTAGTAAGCGAATAATTAATAATAACTGTATGATAAAAAAATAAAGGAAAAATTATTGGGCAGTCCCAAATAAGTAATTAATTACTAAAAAAATCTAACAACGAGTTGTGTGGGATAAGAACAGATTATAACATATTAACAACTCTTAAGACTTTTTTAGTAATTATATTATTTATTTGGGATTTTACATAAATTTTTCCCATACAAAGGGCGGTGCTGCTAGCTAGTCCTTTAATTACTGGTTTCCTCCTTAATTATAACGTGTTGTGTGCTCTTTGTAATCAGGAGGGTCTTCATCCTCCTCGTTAATGGTACTATTATTAATCACATATCGTTTCAGTTAAGGCTCCAATTGTTTGAATTAAATTAATACCAAAATGGGGTTAATCTTAGTGAAAAATGTTGTAAAATTTAAATATAAGTCCATATTATTATAACAAATAGCAATAATAAAGTTCAAGGTCATATATATACTATTAGTATTATTATAATAAATATCAATAACAAAATATGCAACTTATATCTTATAAAGATATGGATTCGAATCTGGGTGTTAAGTCTTTAACTAAAATTTCAAAGATATACTGTTATTAATATGACTTTCTTGTTCCCTAATAGAGGAAAGTGTATGTGGGTTATAGTTTAGAAATATGCATCAATTATACAAACTAACTTAATTAAATCAGATATATCTAAGATCTATAAAACTAATTAAATTAAATTCATGGTCAGGACTTAGGGGACAAATTGAGGGACAAATCCTACAAAATTATCTCTCCATTTACTATTTCGATTTTGCGAGTAATTGAACATCAGAGAAAATATTGTTTAATTATTTTCATAAGTTAAAGTTTTTAATATAATAAAATATTGGATATTTATGGAAATGGTAAAAAAACAAAACAGCACTTTTTACAAATCATAGCTCAAGGTCGGTGTAAATGCACGAGGTCTTCTCTAATTATTTTAAATTGTAATTTTAAAATTTGAAGTATAAAAATGCCGGAACCGTTGGTCGTTATACAGCTGAATGACTGAATCCAAAATATTTGCTTACTAGATATACAAATTAAGAAAGTAATACAGAATAAGGAGAGAGAGAGAGAGAGAGAGAGGAATGAAGGGAACGTGTGTTAGTTTACCACTTCCTTCTAAAATGCTTCTGTTTTGCTTTTCTGAAAGGAAAACTGTTCCCTCCCATTCAATATGATTTCATCAGCGCATTTTAAAAAATTGAATTTGATCCCCCACAACTCTTCATCAGCTGTATCCAGGGTTAATCAAAGTTGATACAGATAGTAAGAAATATATTTATATTCTATAAACGAGTTGGAATTTTACTATTGTTGTAACGGTTATTTTAGTAGGCGATCTCGTAAGTCTCTTGTAAATATTCTTTGAGCTTTAAGATTATATATTGACTTTAATAGGGGACTAGTATCAAACCCACTTAAATTTTTTTATACAAAAAAAATTAATTCTATCAAAATTAAAGTATAACTCTAAGATTTAGAAAGTATTTAGAATAGATTTATGATATATTTATTAAATAAACTCTTATAATATTAGTAAAAATCAAACATATCTAAATTTTATTATGAAAAAAAAACTCAACGCCTTCTATTAACATAGAGTTAGTATAATATTATAAAGTTTTGTTGAATTGTTTTGGGTCTTGAATTCTATTTTTAAAAGAAACAAATATGCTGATAGCTACCCAAAACTAGATATTACCAATCTAGTTAATTGTATGTTTTTGTAATCGGATCATAAAATAACGGGCTTGTGAAATAGACCATAATAAGAACCGTTTCCCATGAAGAGGCAATAAACTTCTCAAATAATTTCCAAAATTCCATTGTAATTGGAAAAGTTGGAGGCATAGTAATCGTAAATGTAAACTTACATCCTTTTCTCATCTGCACAATTTACCCCATGTATTTGCAATATATCACGGTTTTCTCTTAAAGGCGTCTATGTAAACCTGTGTTTGGTACATATGGAAGAATGTTTTTTCAAACAGGAAAATGAAAAATGCATCTATTCCATTTTTATTTTATAGATACATTTTCCATTCTTTTTTTTTTTAAAAAAAAAACTTTTTCCTCATCATATCAAACATTGCCTCTTAGGGAATTGTATAGTTGATCGATAACTTCTAAAACTTTACTCTCTTTTCTTCTTCTTACGGTGGACCCTCGCCATAGTATAGTAAACATGTTAATTTTTCCCTATTTTCTTTCCGATGCCTCCTGTGTCCAATAGTTCACTGTCTTTATCTCAATATAATAAACTCCAGCCTCTTCTTTTATTTTAGTATTAAAATGCATTTTTTCGTACCAAATACGGCCTACTCATATGTTTTAAATCAATCATTTATTGATGTGATATTGAACCATCAAGGTCCTTCAAATTTAAATGGTTGAGTTTGGTTTGCATATTTCAATATTTCTGTGAGTTCGCGTTGGTCGAATTGCAAAATTAACCCTATTAAGAAAAACTTCAGCCAACCCTATTAATTAATTAACCCCGTAATTAGTATAATTCTTAGCTCATCATCACCCCTCATAAGCTAGCTAGTAAATAACAAATTATGGAAAAACCAAATATAAACCAGACAGATCTATAAAATTACCACAAATTTGGTACACAGGTGAAGCTCTTATTTCAATACTGATTATTTAGACAGACTGAGCAGTGTTTAAATATACATACATACATACATACATATATATATATATATATATATGATTATTTCAACACAAGCTCTTGTTCAGAAGCATTGAATAATATGATGAATTACTGAATGTCACCAGAGGCAGTGAAACCTCCCTGGATCTTAGCTCCAGTGCCGTGGCCCTTGAAGGTACCATCTTGCTTGAGATCACCTTGAATGGTGTGAGTACCGGAATTAGTGTGGTAATGGGTCGGAACTGGCGGAGGAGGAGGATAGTAACCACCGTACTGTGGGGTGGCAGCAGTTGGCTGAGATTGTGCACTGACGCTAACTGCAAGACCTGCAACACCGCGAACGACGCCTGCCATTGAGTCTCACAACAATTATATAATGAAGTTTTCTTTGTTTTGTTTTGCTTTGGGATTATGAGTAGTGTTGTGTTCCCTTTTATAGAATGGTGCGATGATACGGTTTCAGTAATCGACAAGGAATCTAATGCTGCATTGCTGATTGCAAGTGATGAGGGCCATTAGTATATTAATATTAGTAATTTATTTATTATTATTTCATGGGAAAGGAATCAGAATCTGTGCGTGTGTCTTTCACGGATGAGGATGAAGTTATGTCGTGGGAAAGGAATTAGAATCGGGACTGTGAAGCTGATATAAAAAGAATAATCGGATTTTTTGATATTGGGAGTAGAATATATTTTTTTTTCCTTGAGATTATTTTGACTTATATATTCTTGTTGTCTCTATTAAATAAATGATAGAAACAGCAAGGAA
Source organism: Leucaena leucocephala (assembly GCA_037074615.1). Classification (NCBI taxonomy): domain Eukaryota; kingdom Viridiplantae; phylum Streptophyta; class Magnoliopsida; order Fabales; family Fabaceae; genus Leucaena; species Leucaena leucocephala. The sequence goes on along the minus strand of CM073535.1, from coordinate 4,285,396 downwards.
ATAGACAAGAGTTAATTGCATGCGGGATTTGGGTTCCTTGAATTTGAAGATGATAAATTTAAATGAATTTTTATTAAATTTTAAAAAGAGCAAAAGTTTTATTTTTAGTATTATGTTGGGTCCGAAGATTGTGTTAAGTTAATTGAATTTTAAGCAGATTTGGTTTCTGATCATAATTCAAAGTCAATAGGCATATAATTAGAGTGAAATATCATGTCGTTCGATAAATACTAAATTTAATAGGCATATATCTGAATTTGTGTAATTTATATGTTTTTCTTCACCGACAATTACAGGTTTTTCTACAGGATGATCTATGACCTAATCCATACGTTATGAATTATTTCAAGTTTTTTAAATATTTAATAAAATTTTACATTTATCTCTTCTTAAATGCATAATGCATTCGTTTAAATTTTGATTTAAAATGGAAGTTATTATGAGTTAATTATCAAAGGCTTCGTTATATATGGAGCCAAAAGAAACATTATTGAGTATTGATAATATTGTCGTACACGTCACATTTATTTATATATCAAACCATAATTTAATTTCTTATTCGTTATGGAAAATTATAATACAATTACATTACAATGTATATGATCAACACAAAGTGGATAAAAGAGCTAACTCGAGATCATTAGCATTATGACGGGCAATATATATATATATATATATATATATATATATTAGTAATTAATTTAATACGTTGTCACATAATCCCTTTTTATTTAGAAAAACTAATAAGATGCTGATTTTCACTTAATGTCGCCGGTAGCAGTGAAGCCTCCCTGAATAGAAGCTCCAGTGCCATGGCCCTTGAAGGTACCGTCTTGCTTGGTATTTCCTTCAATTCTTGATGTTCCATAATTGTAATAATAATACTGGTTCAACCACCACGGCGCCTGAGTGGCTGCCGGTGCTGGCACCGGTTCCACCGGTGATTCAGAAAGAACAGGAACGGGAAGAGGAGTGGTGGGGCAGCCGGCGCCAGCGGGGTAGCCCTGGGAACGAGCCCCGATGCCATGGCCCTTGTATTCACCATGTTGACTGGTACTTCCACTGATGGTTTGAGAGCCTCCAACATTAAGACCTGCCATTGATGAGTATGTGTATAATGAAAATTGAAGTTGGATCACTTTAGTACAATGGATTAAATGAGCTTGTCATGAAGCTATATTTAAAGCTAGTGATATTCATGCATTATGATCTGACGGAAAAATCCCAAGTGATAGGAATATTATGGACGATGATGAGGAAAATTCCATATACCTCCATTATTTGGTTATCCACAAGGTATCGCATTCTATCTAGCTAGTGGAGGAAATAAGGAAAGGACTAAATACTGGAATCTAAAAATCCACTTAGATGCCATATATAGTACAATTAATTATTGAGGAAGTGGAATCAGATCCCCTGAGGTGAGAGCTGGGTAAGGTTTTCTGCTATAAGTATTTTTGGTTGTTTGATTGTTCTGATGGTGAAGATTAAGCAGGTGATTGATCTGTGACGTACATCTTATCTCTTGTCTCAACCACATGGCATGATCTGCACCATCCCAATGAATCTACAGCGTTATTATACCACTTCAGAAGAATGACAAAATTTAATTATACTACGCATCGCACATGATGATAGGGACCGTGTAAAATGCAAGTAATTATCTTTACGAACACATATCTATTACTCCAGTATGAACTATTATAATATTTGGCTATTGCTCATTAAATAAAAATCAATCGAAGGCTCGTTCGTGGCTTTGCTCATGAGTCATGGCTGGCATTTACGTGCACAATCAAGGACCTTATTTTCTTTCTTTTCGTTCTTCCCGTTTTCCATTTGTATGAACTGGGATATATGTACCATTGAAGCATGCCATCTTATCCTTTTGGTGCTTCCCTGCTTCGAATTGGATGAGGTGCATATGCATATATATCGCAGGAAATTGTGTTCTTTACTGAAAAGTCTATTATATTTACATATAATTGCCAAGCAGAATCAAAATTCATAAAATGATCTCATTCCAAGAAAAAAACGGTCGTGAAATGTTGCCGATAGAGTTTGATGGTAACAAAAAAACTAGAATCAGAATAGCAATTACTGTGAACATGAATATTTCATTTAGATGGAAGTGAAGAGGTAATTGATAATCAAGTTTGAGCTCTTATTCGTCTATAGTACTAAAGATAGAGTACGTAGGAAGGCCTGGGATAGGGCATGCATGAGGAAAATTAAAGGCTTAGGCGATGGAACCAGAGGCGGTGAAGCCGCCCTGGATGGAAGCTCCGGTGCCGTGACCCTTGAAGGTTCCGCTTTGCTCAGTCTTGCCGCCGATGGATTGAGTGCCGGAGTTCTGGTGGTGGGACCCAGGAGGTGTAGGGACGGGTGCCTGCTGCTGAAGCTGAGGAGGGTAATAACCTCCATATGGATAGTACTGATACTGATACTGAGGCTGAGGCTGAGGCTGAGGCTGGGGAGGATATGGTGCCTGAGCTCCCACGCCAAACCCTGCATATCCATTAACGTTCAGACTTGCCATTCTTGATGATGATGATAATATGTATGTAACTGATGAAAGGTTTAATTTCTTTTCCTTTCTTGTTGATGTTATAACTAGGGTTTCCATATATACACCCCTTTTATAGAACGATGCTTAGAATTATCAAGCACCATAGTGATGGTGTCGTGTAGTTTGATAAGGACGTGGAACAAAGTTGAAAAGTCTACTTGGGAGCAGTTTGATATATATTCGTCTTTATCTTTCGGTTGTATTAATATTGTTATGGGATCCCATGCTCCAAGTGGGGTTCTGTCACTTCCTTTGAATCCGTAAACAATAAGTCTTATATATCTTATCAAATAGGATCAATTAAGTCATTATATTCTATAAAAAATTTAGTTATTGAATAAATTATTAATTAAGAGATTTTGCTCAATAGCATTATTAAAAGTTCTCTTTAGTCTTTCGCTATATCTTTTTATAAGATTCTATATTATTTAATTTATTCTTCTCATTGTCCTCTCTATCGCTATGATAGTTTTCTTTATTTGTGTCCAAACATTTAAGACGATTCTCAAATATTTTCTTCTCAATAGTTTTCACTCTAATTCTTACTGGTATATATTTATTATTAATTTTATATTTTTTTATATGCACATATCTATCTTAATATTCTCATATCACTTAGCATATATGTTCCTTTGAATCCGTCAATAGAAGGAAATAATATATATATATATATATGCTATGAAAATAATGGACGATTGTTGTTTCAGTTGGAATATTATTAGTCGTCACTTTTAATATATTTATTTTATTATTTTACAAACAAAGTGAAAGGTTACGTAACTTTTTGGAGTAGAGGAATGCAGCAATTTTGTATAGGTCGAGTTTGTGCTTTCGAGTTTTGTTGAGGTAGCCTTGGTGATATATAATTTGCAGTTGCACCGTTCATCACGACTTGTAAGCAGTACGATTTTTTTCAGAAAAACTAGTAATTAAAGCATATATTTATTGAAGTCCCATTAATTAATCTGATCCCACAAGGTTGTTGGTGAACGTAGGAGCCATGAAGAGGGGCTCCATCATTCTGGTCCTTGTAGATTCCACTCTTATTCATGATACCTTCATTAATGTTCTACAAACCTACGTTGTAAGGAACGTTGTAGTGGTTCTGAGGTGCTTCTACACAAATGTTGCTATTGATAATGTTGACTTGAGGTTGTTCTGGTTTACGGCAGCCTCCTCCATTCGCTACAACTACAGTTAAACCACCTCCCGCTGCATCCGCCATTATTGAACTCTGTTTCTTCACAAACCCAAAGAAAAAAAAAATTCTCTGTTTTACTTTTGGAGTATGTGGCTTATCATTTACAGTAAGCTTCCTTTTATAGTGGTGGAAAAGAGGAATATCCGAAACGGCCATGCATGTGTCTGAACACAAATAAAACAAAGTGAGGAATAATATTGATCTGTGGTCTATATAAATTGCGTGTTGCGAGGGGTATCAAAAGATAAATTTCTTGTTTTATGTTTTGGTCCCAAAAAGAAAAGATAATTATTCGTTTATTAGCATCATTCTAGAAAAACTTCTACTAATTAAGGCCGAGTGACAGTTGGTAGTTTGGTTAACAATTTAATTTATCTTTTTCTTCCTTTAATTTGGTCTTTGGATCAATGCATAATAGTATTCCTTAATTGTACTCACCACGTTCTCATGAAGTAACATTTAATGGAATCTATGCAAATCTGAGTAACTTTTTTCAGACCAAGAATAATAAACTAACAAATTCTTTGAGGTTTAATGATCTTTAAATAAGAGTTAGTATATATAGTAAGTAATGTGTTTATATCCTATAAACACGTAAGTTTGATTCCCTCTGACATTGTGAGGACTTTTTTAATAGGTGATCTCAAAAATCTCTTATATGTGCTCTTTAAACTTTAGAGTCATACCTTAGCAAATTTATCTGAAATTTTGGTGAAAAAAATGATATGTGAATGTGACTTTAATATTTATCATTTAAGGTTATGATTATATATAGTGGTTTAATTAAGTAAAATCATTAGATAGTCTAAACTATATATAGTAAAGTTTGATGCTATTTAATTAACTAAAATATAAGTAATTAATAAAAAAGTATTTGAAATGACGTTAATTATCAATTATCATTATTGTTATTAATGAATAAGGAACTCGTATACAAGTAATTTAATATTCAATGAAATTCTAAAGGAGCGATTATTTTTTAAAAAACAAAACTATAAACTGACGTACTCCTATACTTCGGTTAGAATTAATTTTAATTATAAATATATAAATTTAATTCATTTTATCTCTTATTTTTGTTATTTTTAAATAAATTTATTTAATTTATAAACTGATATATAATATAATGTTATATAAAAGTATTTTAGAAATATTATACCATATATATTATAATTAATAATTTAATCTAGCTTCCATAATATCTAAAGCAGAGGAGTATTTTATTTTATTTTATTAGTAAAAATTAAGTAATATTTTTAGCTGATAACTTAAAGACTAATCAAAGCATATGAGTATTTTAAAATAAATATGATGTAATAATATATGATTAGGGTCCCATCCAATTCAATCACTATATAATATAAAATTTATACAAAATCATATCGTTCATTGCCCAGTGTTTATAAACATTAGTTAATTTAGTTAATTGATTCCTATTCTTTAGTCTTTTCCCCCTGTATTTTGAAGTAAAAAAACATGAAAATGGCCTGATTATAGGGGGTAACATGCAAGATTTTTATGGGCGCACTTGAACACCTCAAGTCCATTTGAAAAAAAAAATCAAGTTCATTTCCTAACTTTCATTTAAAGTAATCTGAATTGACGAGAAAGAGCAAGACCACTCATTCTCAGTTTCTTTCTTTCTTTCTTTCATTATTTTGTAACCATGTTAAAAAGTAAAAAAATAAATAACTTTAACAGTTAATAATTTAAATTTCTAAAAAATTATACTCATCTTTTAATACTTGAATCTCTTATTCAAATATTAAATATGTGAAACAATCTGAAAAAATTAATATGAGTTACACAAACTTAATAGAGATAGTATTATTCATGCTTGTAAATAGTATAGTTAGGCATATATTTTATATATAATGATGATATTTTACAACTCGTATGTTTCTCTTCACATATAAACACACGTAGAATGCGTTGACGTCTCACTGAGGATCACAAGACTATGATAAACCAGCAAACACCCTGTAAACGCAGAAATTATTTGCTACATAATATGCTTAATATAATTAGGACACACATCTTCAATTGCGTTAATATATAACTTCGCCTTCCATGTACGTACGTATACGTTAAAAGCGATGATCAGATCATCACAGAATGTTACCGGAAGCGGTGAAGCCTCCCTGAATCCTAGCTCCAGTACCGTGACCCTTGAACGTTCCGGTCTGAACGGTGTCGCCTTGAATGGTTTCGGTGCCGGAATTATGGTACTGGTCGCCGGAGGCAGTTGCAGGAGGCATTCCTGCTCCAGGAAAACCATAACCATAATAAGGATTGTACTGAGGTTGATGAAATTGAGGTGGTTGCATCTGAGGTTGAAACTGAGGTTGCTGTTGCATCTGAGGTTGAAATTGAGGTTGCTGTTGCATCTGAGGTTGAGCACCGAAGCCCCCAGTCATACTTGGATATCCTGCCCAAGCCATTGGTTTATTATATGTATCCTAGTTTTAGAATACCCAAGTCTCAGATTGTTTCTCTGCCTTGGGTGATTAGAGTAGAAGCTGGTTTTTATAGTTGCAGGATGTTGGTGCCGTTTCAGAAGAAGACAAAGTGGCCATTAAGCTTTTGCTTTGTTGGACCGTGAAAATGGTATCAAGAGCTGTGATCAAGTGGGGTTCTGCATAAGTTCATATATATAAATCCCACTTTCCATAAAGTGGGGATTTATTTAATATGTTAAAGTCCAAGGAATCTATGCAAAAGCTCATATTATTGGTCTTAGAATCTTTGCTTTTACTCATAAGAGATGTAAAGTCTTGGGAGTTGGATGCAGTAGATGATGTAGCATTTTTGTTCCTTATTTGTTTCTAGCAGAATTCACACCGTAGGTTGTGTCCAATGACGATGGATGGAACTTAAGTTGACAAAGTATTGAATAAGGTATGGGAGTGCAGTTATCTACACCATTCAAATATACACATGCAGTTAATTTCTGTCTAAATTCAAAATTTTTAGCTAATGACTTTTAAATAAAAACTTATTTTTTGAAAGAATGACAGTGAAGAAATTATCTTTATTTTATATTCGACACATTAAAATAATTTTTTTAAAAAAAAATTCAATCTGAAACATTCAAATTAGATTAGATATGAGCTCATGGTGCTAATCTGTCTACTTAGCACCGAACCAAACTAAGAGGTTCGAAGTGAAATGTTATCAACGAAATTTTCAGAAGATTTGGGATTTGAATGCAAGGAGATGGAGCTGGAACTATGAATGGCTTTGGCGATGCAGAGCAGAACAGACGTTCTGAATTCTGATGGAAACATGGAGATAAGCCTTGTGGTCTGAGTTGTTTTAACTGCATTTAAGTAACGTAACAGCTTCTTCAAAGTTTATCTTTAGAGTTCGTATACGTATATACTCCATTCTGGTCAGAGATGATTTATAAAACCCTTCTTATAATAATTAGAAGAAGAAGAACCAAAGTCTCTCTTCCTTCTATTTCTATTTCTACCTGATCTTTCCCCCGTTGTGTTTGAAGAACTCCAAAAACTCAATTCATAGAAACAAAGGGTCATTAATTTTAATTATTTAATGGATACAAATGGATCACTTATTTCAATACATATATAGGAATACATACATACATATATATACATATATATATATATGCATGAGCTGGTGCAGTTGCCTAGCGGACGACGAAGGAGCCATAGACGGTGGCTCCATTACCGTGGCCCTTCACAATTCCAACCTGAGTAGTAAGGCCACTAATAAACTGCGTCCCAGAATTGTGATAAAGGTCATTACAATGAATTAATGGGGAAGCCGTAAAACTGTTTGGCTGGGATTGGACTTGATGAGCAGTGCCAACAGAGTTTGATGGAGCTGATCCAGCACGAACAATACTTGCCATTTCGTGTTTAACGCTGCTTTAATTTGTTTGGTATATGTATATATTATCAGGTAATAACAATGGAGAAGCACTCTACTTTTATAGAAGAAGGAGAGGAGGAGGAGTTATATATTCCTTTTTCAATGAGAAGCGTGAATTTTACATTACTTGTTGGCATCTGTGATTTAGATGGATGCTTTTTCCTTGCAAGGATGGGGTATCTGGTTCTCTATATATGTATGGGCCACCCTGAAGAAAAAGGGCTCTCTCTCAAGTGGGATCGTCACACCTGAAGCATAGAATCTGACAAGTTAATTAACACTTGAATAAAGTGATCTCCATTGGCTTTCGTTAACAATTGGGTCAGTGTTCAGATTAGCGAAACCGTTTATTATTTCTTATGTCAATTTTTTTTGTGACAGCAAAAAAATATTGGTGGGAAAAATGTGGCTGCTGGGATTCGAGCCCAGGTCTCCACGGCCACAACGTGGAATTCTTACCACTAAACTACAGCCACTTGGTGGTCTGTTTCCTCCTACGAAAGATTATATAACATAATTAAATAATCTCAGACGACTATTCACATAAATTCAACAAAGCAAGGTGAGCTGGTAGTGTAAATAGGTTGTTCAATGATCATCGGACAAGGCATTAATAATACGCTCGTAATTCTTTCTCATGTTAGCTACGCCAATTTCAGTCCCCACCTCTCTGCCATTGCCATTCTGGCAATTGTCAGAAGGATTGATTATATTTATATTCATATCTCACAATCAAACTCTGTCGTAACAGCTTTTTTAGAAACAAAAGTGTCTCCTTGCATATAATAATATTCATAATATAAAACATTTGCATCACAAACAGTACATGGGAGCTGCTCTTCATATGTGAGGTGGAGGCTCTATTTTCTTGCACGTTTTCAAAATATTAACGATTAAGTGAATGGCCTGATCTTCATGAGGCAAGATATATTAGTGGGCTGCTTGATCTTCCAATAGCCACATAACAATAATCAAATAATTTAGCTTAGTCAAATATTTATATAAAGTTTAATAAACATATGTTAGATCTAACAGGATAAGTCAGTCTCTCAAGAAATAACATTTAAATTAGTATTAGGAGCAGTAGATCATTACTAAAGGGATAGAGAAAATCTCTGGAAAGCAAGAGTCCACGTGTGCGTGTACATATTTCTTTATGCTGTATTCGTCTATGTACATACCTTTAATTGGAGTCTTGCAATTAAAGAAGGCATAAATTGCAACATGAATCAAACAAAGCTCACACATGTTGAAGTTTAGCTGCAGCAAAATGTAACAACATCGGCTTTAAATTTCTTATCACCTTCATCATCGCTTCTAACTGATCTGCATCTGCAATCAGGGGCCTTAGTGCGAACAAAGCGTAAACTCGACTGTTTCCTCGCCGTCCAGCTTCAACAGTTCTTCCTTAAGCTCACGCATCTCGGATGCCGTCACCATATTAAACGAGAAGGATATGTTCATGAATTTTTGCATACCTGTTTAATCCCTTACCCGTATCCTCCAGGGAATCCTTCCCCGCCGTTCCTACTGCTGTTGTTTTTAAGAGCTCGAGTGGCCATTCTCGTCGCAATGCAAGGTCTTGCATGAGAATTATCCATTGCCATCCTGTTCTGATTCCGAGATCGATTATGTGAATCTTTTTGCAATCGCTTAATTTCTCTAACATGGCTTGGATTCCGGCGAACTTTGCAATCTGACATAAAGGAAGATTTACGTGGCATGAAATCAAAGTGGGGCCTGGATTCTGCATTGACTTGTCTGGATCGAAAAGTGAGAATTCCTTTTCTCTGTATTTATGATAATGGCGAGGGATTTCTCCCGCCAGAGAAAATGGAGGAGCGCAAGCTCTTCCCGTTTCTCTGTCTATCCTTTCTCGAAGAGCGTCGCAGAAGTACCAGATGGCGCGTTTCGCGGCGTTGCCGGTCTTGGAAGCCTGTGATTCGCAGTGGTCAAGAACTTTGACTGCTCGTTCGAATTGACCCAAACCGACTTTCTCGGCAGCAGCAAGAAGAGATTCAGCGAGCTTCACGTCCTCTTTTTCTTCTTCGGAAAGACCAGAGTAGTAGCAATCGTACGGGTGGGGAATTAAAGAATTCAAACCCCCAGATTGATCTGAAGATGATGATCGGATGAACATTTCTGCGGCAATTCTCATCACATCCTCTGTTAAGAGCTTCTTCCTTCCTCTCAAATCATCAATAGGCTGAAACTGACGATTACCTGGTTCCGTTTCGCCGGATAAACGCTTCAACCCATTACAATAGTTGTTGGGAAGATCAAGTGAAGCTAAAGGGAGAGGCAAATTCTGGCTCTGGTAATTCTTGTTAGGTATAGAGAAATCAGCCACGGCTGACATTTGATCATCAAACTTTGGGGCGTCGCCGAGATGTGAGGAGACGACCATGTCGAACCGGAGATTATCAAACGAACCATAATCCAGATTCGACAATTGCTCCTTCTGTTGATTAGTGAAGGATAAAAGGCATTCTTCTTGGGATGAATAGTCATGATCGGGGAAGAATCCTAATTCGTTGATAGAGCAGATGGAATCCAACCCACCTGAATCTCCCCAATCTTCTGCTTCAGACCTTATGGCGTCTTTCAGTACTTTATCTTCATTATGATTATGCTGATCCAGTGGATCTGATGACGCTTTCCAGAAATCGTTGTTGGATGAACTATATTTGTCCTCAACTACAGCTTCGAAATTGAACTCGCTCAATGGATACAAGTCTTCCATTTCTGGGTTCTCTTTCTCTTTCTCTGCTCTAAAACTATGTCTCAAGAGTTCTATCTATATGGGAAATCCAACTGGGACGACAAGTCTGATAATTGCATTCTTATCTTTCTTCTTTTTGTATGAAACCATATATAAATCATAGATTCAAGACGAGTTTGCGATTATTCTAAGATAAATATGACTAATTCTTGCGTACATTCGTCGAGAGGGATGGATAACGAGGATGTTAATGGGACGATATGATCGACGTGGCCTGCACCCCGGTTTTGCTGCAGAGACAATTATTTATAGAGAAACTAGCGGGCCTTGTTACTTACGCAAGCACCTTTCTCTTAGGATTTTGTAACTTGAAAACAAATCCCTCTATATTAAGGGCATATATTTCTTATTTTACTTATACTAGTGTATGATTTAAAGGTAAATACCAAAAACACTCTTAAAGATCACTACATGCCTTAAAAATAGTAGAACGTCATTGCACCTGTTCTAATGGCAATTGTTTATGATATTGACGATGCAAAGTTGCCAACTCTGTGATCGATCAACACTGAGAGACAAGAAAATCCACCTAGTAAACGACACCACCGTTCCAAAACGGCAGTTTATAACTTTCTATTTGCATTAAAAATCTTCTCCACATTTTGCCAAAAAAAGTCTTTTCCTCGATGCTCTTCATTCTTCGACTCAACTTTTTAGCCATTCGAATCAACTCGAGTGTTCAGGCCAACAAAAAAAAAAAGAACAGAAATGCCCTAATGGCCCAATGGCCCAATCCCCATTTGTCAGTCTAGCTCCCGTTAAGGCCTTCTTCTAGTTAAAAAAGGAGGCTGAGGATATTAGGTGCCCACCAAAACTGTCTGAGCCCCAACCCTTTCTAGAAATTCTTGGATTAAAAAAAAAACTTAAGCGTTCGACCTCTTAAGACAGCTACTAGTTGACCGGTGGAGCCTCATGTGATTATTATGCAAACATGGAAGAATTTTATACAAGTTCAACATGAGGGGCTAAGTAATGGTTTAAGTATAAGAAGTACCTTTAAATGGCAACCTCCTCCAATTGTTGGATGGCTCAAATTAAATATTGATAGAGTTGTTATGGCAGGGAAAAATAAGGCAGGGTGTGAAGGAGTTATTAAAGACCACTCAGATAATTGGATTATTGGATTTTCGACCAAATTGAGATTATGTACTGTCATTAAAACAGAACAATAGACAATCTATAAAGGTCTAAATCTTGCTTAAAAACTAGGATTTAAAAATATCATTATAGAAACAGATGCGAAAAATATTGTACAAACTCTGTCTAATCAGACTATTAATACTCCCAACCTATTGCTTTTAAAGATACAAGACCTTATGCTTTTTCCATAGAAGCTTCAGATCTACCATATTTCGAGACAACAAAATAAAATGGCTGATGTATTCGCAAAAGATAGGTTGACTTATACGTCAATATTGCATTCATATCCTTCACATTTGACATCACTTGTTAGTAATGATTGTTGGGGAATTAATCCCTAGGTTGAGTTTATTGGTTAGGGTGTTCAACCCTCATTAATACCAAAAAAAAAAAGCTGCTAGTTGACCATTCACTACTACTTGGAAAACAGGACAATATACTGATGCTTTTGTGCCATTCTCTCTTTTTGCATGGGAAGTTACTAACTTGACTGGGACATTAGTTTGAAAGCATCAGGATCAAACTACATATTATACGAAAACATAGGTGTCGTCTGTGTGAAAATGCAAAAGTTCTAGGCATTTCCACGGCTCATATTCCAGAACTCAACTTCAAGCTCCAGAACGGTCAGCAATGCGAGTTCAGATCTTTTGAGCTGATCATCGGAAGCCCTTTGCAAGCTCCGAGTAGCAATCTTTTGCAGAGATTGACAATACTGACGAAAACCTTCATTTCCCCATCTCTCGCATGCCTCCTTCAGTTCTGGTGGGGCCTTAGTGTTGGAAATCGTGCCCTAGGGGCCAATCATTGTCTTATGAACATTATTGATTTATGAATTTATTAATTGAGTTATCATATTATTTGCATGTTTACTATGATGACCATCCTTGGATAATTCATGATATTATCCTAAATGTCCCTGGTCGATCATCTATGTGGGAGCACAGATGAAATAAGACCAGTATGACTTTGAAGATGTATAGAGATATAAATCAAAGTCATAAGCACATGTAAGAGTACAGGGTGTTGGACCGACCCGCTATGAGAGAACTGCATGGGTAACGTCATAAGCTTCTCTCATATACAAACCATGTCAATATGCCCTTTGACCTGAGATCATCATGGATTCCTACATGACAAAACGCTCAGCTTTGACCTAGTCAAAAGTCACTTTTGACCGAGTGATTATAAAGACTATGTTCGGGCTTAGTGGTTTTTCATGCGGAGGAATGTGAATGGTCAAGATGGAATTTGTCCCTCACATTCGTGGAGAGATATTACTGGGCCCCTCGATGAGTGAGTCTGAGAAATGTATGGCCATACTGTAATGGAAAGGTAGTTCCATCTCTATAGTCAGACTACTCAGGGATCGAGAAAGTAACGGTCGGGAATAGGAGGATGACATTATCCATGCCTCATCCATGACCAAAATATCGCGTGACAGAAGGGACATGATATGGTTGTATAAAAGGTTACATCGTTTATCGATCCTCATATGATTTGGGTAGTTGTTATGTCTTGCTAGAGACCGCTTGCGACTTGTGGGCTAGTATAGCAAATGGCCCACTGCCAACTTCATATGGGCCTACAGGGTCGCACACAAAATAGCCCAACACGAGCTATGATGTCCAGATTCAATGAAAGATCCAGGTGAATGTATATATATTTATTTATATTTATATTCGTATATATAAATTCGTATATATATATTATATATATGAGATATATGAGATTTAATTTATAAGGATAAATTAAATCTCTATCACGTTTGAAATTCGAAATTCAAATTGATAGGATATCTCATATAAGAGATATTTATAAGATTTAATTTATAAGGATAAATTAAATCTCTATCACGTTTGAAATTCGAAATTCAAATTGATAGGATATCTCATATAAGAGATATTTATAAGATTTAATTTATAAGGATAAATTAAATCTCTATCACGTTTGAAATTCGAAATTCAAATTGATAGGATATCTCATATAAGAGATATTTATAAGATTTAATTTATAAGGATAAATTAAATCTCTATCACGTTTGAAATTCGAAATTTAAATTGATAGGATATCTCAAATTTGATTTATGGGAATAAATCAAATATAACTCAGTCTCATCTTTATTTAAAGTTAAATAAATAAGTAATTAAATCTGTGGGACGGATTTAATATTATTTTATTTAATTAGTTTCTTATAAAATTATACAATATATGATATTGTATCAATTCGGAATTAATATAAGATTAACTCCAAAATCCAATTAGGTCAAGTGTAAAAAACGCATAGCATCCTCTATATCTGATTGGAGGAGCTACGTTTGAAAATAACACAGAACACAAAAGGCCGAACGGAATCTGCAAAAGGTTTGCAGACAAGAAACTGCCGAAATAGAGACGGAGACTTGTGAAAGCCTTGGAGGGACAGGAGACGCTAGCACGTCGTTCGTGGTTGGAACGCTGTTCGTGTGGATACCAGTAGAGGAAGCCGACCTGAGGCGTCGACTTCTTGTGATCGGAAAGAGACCACCGTCCGCGGAGAGAATCTGTGAAGGTCGCTGAGGAACACTCCGTCGATTTCTTGCGATCAGAAAGAGATCACCACCCACGTAGAGAAGCTGTGAAATTCGCTGAGCAACACTAAGGGTAATGATTCTTTCCACTTGACTTAAACACATACGGCAGATCCTGGCAAGGAATGGAAAATTTTTAAAGTTTATTTCCGCTGCGTGTCTTCCAATTCCTTTCAGTGGTATCAGAGCCATGCCGTTTTGTGTTTAAGTTAGGCTTGATTTGTGATTTATATGATATATGTTAGTAGTAGCCGATCATATAATAAGCGTTGTATGTGTGACATATATGGAATCCTTGTTGTGTATGACATAAAAGGAATCTAAAAGGAAATTGAAATCGGTGGTGATGCTTTTTGATTTGATCAATCCGCATAGATGGGGTCTAAGAAAACCGAATTCGAATTTGTGATTATTTGTGAAAACCGAATTCAGATTCGTGATTATTTATGAAACAAAACAAAAAAAAAAAATTTCTTCCGGGGCGCTGCCCCAGAGACCCCGCCCGCTAACCGGCTAGCGGGACAGCCGCCCGCTAACCGGCTAGCGGGACCGCCGTAGCTACCTGTTCGTAGCGCAACATAACCGTAACATATGTTACTTTGTAAATGTTTTTTTTTTTTTGCCCTTCGATTAGATCTGAATATTGATTCTTGAATGTTTGGGTATGGTGAACAATATGGCTCTAGATTGCAAGTGTTGTAATTTTAAAAATACGGCCTGCGTGTCGTGCCTTCCTCTATATACTCTCAATGTACCTTCTCCTCTCATCTCACTCCCCTCGAATGTTAAAAGAGGTTTCTATATGTAATTTCTCTTTTCTTACTAGAGAGCTCCTCTCATTGGCTTGAGGGGACTTAGGATAGGTGAGCCATATTGTATCACGTTTGAATTATGCATCTTATGATTAGATCAGCACATGCATATTACTTGTATGAGATACGAACTGAGAAACATGCGTTTTATAAACCAGATAGTTAAATTAGGCCCTCTAAAAGAAATCTTAAGTCATAATGCCGTCAATTTATGAACACTTGTCAAAACCTCGATCGCTCAATTGTTGACTCCACCAAAGTGGGTGCTTTTGAGTTATCTTGGGGAGATAAGCAAAGAGTAATGGTGCTACTCTCATAGGTTCATTATTGTTTGACTTAATTGAGATTAACAAAACGGTTTTGGATCTCAAGGCATTAGATGGGATTAGAACATGCCAGATCATATGATGATAGGATCCCATGAATATCTAAGAGTTACATTTGATGTAATTGGTAAAGGTGTTACCTACCTAAATAACTTAATTTAAGTGTCCTGCCAAAGCGGACTTAAGTTTGAGCCAAATATGGATCTTAGCCCACTAACTATTGCATTGAGGGTTGTTTATTTAGTGGGAGATTACTAATTACATTGCATATTTTAATTGTAGAATCATGACGACTAGTAATACTGCTACATTATCGCTGCGATCTGTCCTTGAGAAGGACAAACTTAATGGGACAAACTTTCTTGACTGGTTTAGGAACTTGAGAATTGTTCTCAAGCAGGAAAGAAAGGCGCATGTCCTAGATCAACCCATTCCTGAGGAGCCAGCCGCCAATGCTCCCAGAGCTCAAAGAGATGCTTATATGAAGCATAAGGAAGACTCTGTCGATGTGGGATGCTTGATGCTAGCCACCATGGTTCCGGAGCTCCAAAGAGATCTGGAACACATGGAGGCTTATGAGATGATTGTGCATCTCAAGGAAATGTTCCAGCAACAGGCAAGGCAAGAGAGGTATGAGACCACTAAGGCCTTACATTCCTGCAAGATGGCTGAAGGTGCATCAGTCAGTGCTCATGTCTTAAAGATGAAAGGGTACATTGATCACCTTGAACGGCTTGGATTTCCCATGAGCCAGGAGTTAGCTACAGATTTGATCTTAAACTCACTCCCGGAAAGTTATGACCAGTTTGTTATGAACTACAACATGAACAACATGGAGAAATCTATTTCTGAACTGCATGGGATGCTTAAAACTGCTGAGCCGAGTCTTAAGAAGAAACCCAGTAGTGTTTTGATGGTTCAAAAGGGAAAGGGTACGAAAAAGAAAGGCAAAGGCAAGGGGAAGGGTCATGGCTCATCAGGTAAGACCAAAGAGTCAGGCAAGCCCGAAACCAAGCCTGCACCAAAGAAGGCAAAGCCTCCGAAGGAAGGAGTCTGCTTCTTCTGCAATGAACTGGGTCATTGGAAGAGGAATTGCAAACTCTACCTCGAAGATCTGAAAAAGAACAAGAAGGATAGCGGGGCTATCGCTTCAGGTATTTATGTTATAGACATTCATCTTTCTACTTCCACCTCATGGGTATTAGATACTGCATGTGGTTCTCACATTTGTACGAATGTGCAGGGACTAAAGGACAGTAGGAAGCTGAAAAGGGGTGAAGTTGACCTACGAGTTGGAAACAGAGCAAGGGTTGCTGCGTTAGCTGTAGGCACTTATGAATTAGTTCTGCCCACTGGGCTTTTGTTAGTTTTGAACAATTGCTATTATGTTCCTGCTTTAAGTAGTAACATTGTTTCACTTTCTTATTTGGATAAGGAAGGTTTCACTTCCATTGCTGGGAATAGTAGATGTTCTATTTATCGTAATGATGTTTTATATGCTCATGGTGATTTGCATGTTGATCATTACATATTAAATTTGGAACAACCCAATCATGGAAATATCTATAACGTAACCGCCAAAAGGGTCAAACCAAACGATTTGAATCCCACATACCTCTGGCACTGTCGTCTGGGCCACATAAATGAGAAACGCATTTCTAAACTCCATCAAGATGGATTTCTAAACTCATTTGATTTTGAATCATATGACACTTGCGAGTCTTGCTTGTTAGGAAAGATGACAAAGTCACCTTTCACTGGGCACAGTGAGAGGGCCACTGATTTATTGGGCCTCATACATACAGATGTGTGTGGACCGATGAACACAAATGCCAGAGGAGGTTATTCGTACTTTATAACATTCATAGATGATTTCAGCAGATATGGGTACATCTATCTAATGAAACATAAATCTGAATCTTTTGAAAAGTTCAAGATATTTCAAAATGAAGTACAAAACCAGCTTGGCAAAACAATTAAAGCCCTTCGATCTGATCGGGGTGGTGAATATTTGAGCCAAGAGTTCATAGATCATCTTAGGAATTGTGGGACACTCTCACAATTGACTCCTCCAGGGACACCACAATGGAATGGCGTTTCTGAACGGAGAAATCGAACACTATTAGATATGGTCCGATCCATGATGAGTCGAACAGATCTTCCGCCCTCCTTTTGGGGCTATGCCCTAGAGACAGCTGCGTTCACACTCAATCGTGTTCCATCTAAGGCAATCGAAAAGACTCCGTATGAGATATGGACTGGGAGGACGCCTAGTTTGTCTTTCCTCAAGATTTGGGGATGCGAGGTCTATGTTAAGCAACAAGCCTCAGACAAATTAGCGCCCAAATCCTCAAAATGCCTTTTTGTGGGATATCCTAAGGAAACCAAGGGATATTACGTCTACAACCCTGCTGATAACAAAGTGTTTGTTGTCAGAAATGGTATCTTTCTTGAACGAGAATTTATCTCTAAAAGAACCAGTGGGAGTAAGGTACAACTCGAAGAAGTTCGAGAGCTACAAGACACCACAGAACTGCAGATGGAAAATAGAGAAGACTCACAACAAGTTGTTGAGACTCCTCAAGTCACGCAAGGTCCACGAAAGTCTAATAGGACACGACTTCAGCCTCAGAGATATGGATTTCTGATTTCTGATAGTCGTGATGTGTTGCTCATTGAGCATAATGAGCCGACTACCTATCGAGAAGCTATAGTGGGACCAAACTCCGAAAAATGGCTTAGTGCCATGAAGTCTGAGATGCAATCCATGTACGACAATAAGGTTTGGACCTTAGTCGACCCGCCTGAAGGTGTAAAAACCGTCGAGTGCAAGTGGGTTTTCAAAGAGAAAACTGACATGGATGGCAATGTAAATGTCTTCAAGGCACGACTGGTTGCAAAAGGTTTTACTCAAACTCATGGTGTGGACTATGATGAGACCTTTTCCCCAGTAGCAATGGCCAAATCAATCAGAATCCTCTTTGCTATTGCAGCATATTATGACTATGAAATATGGCAGATGGACGTCAAGACAGCCTTCCTTAATGGAAAGCTCCTTGAGGATGTGTACATGACACAACCTGAAGGGTTTGTGCGTTCCGAGGACTCTGGTAAAGTGTGCAAGCTTCAAAAGTCCATTTATGGACTAAAGCAAGCCTCTCGGAGTTGGAATCATCGTTTTGATGAAGTAATCAAAGAGTTTGGATTTCTTCAAAACATTGATGAACCTTGTGTGTACAAGAAGGTTAGTGGGAGCACAGTTGTGTTTTTGGTACTCTATGTCGATGACATCCTACTTATTGGGAATGACATTCCTACCTTGCAGATTGTCAAGTCTTGGTTAGGAAAGTCTTTCTCGATGAAAGACTTGGGTGAAGCCACCTACATCCTAGGAATCAGGATCTATAGAGATAGATCTAAAAGACTTCTAGGACTCAGTCAGAGTACATACATAGACAAAATACTGCATAGGTTCAGTATGCACGAAACAAAGAGGGGTTTCATACCCATGTCTCATGGTACTCACCTCAGCAAAGATCTGTGTCCTAGTACATCTGATCAGCGAGGTCGCATGAGTAAGGTTCCATATGCCTCGGCCATAGGATCTATCATGTACGCCATGTTATGTACTCGACCGGATGTCTCGTTTGCCTTAAGTATGACTAGCAGATACCAACAGGACCCTGGTGAGGGCCATTGGACTGCTGTCAAGAATATCCTTAAGTACTTAAGAAGGACTAAGGACTTATTCTTGGTCTATGGTGGATTGGATGATGAGCTCTGTGTAACTGGTTACACAGATGCGAGTTTCCAAACTGACCAGGACGACCAAAAATCGCAGTCTGGATACATATTCCTCCTCAATAATGGAGCAGTAAGCTGGAAGAGCTCTAAGCAGGGCACTGTAGCAGATTCTGCAACGGAAGCTGAGTATATAGCAGCATCTGATGCAGCTAAGGAAGCCGTTTGGATCAGGAAGTTCATCACAGAACTAGGGGTGATACCTACCATCTCAGATCCAATAACTTTGCTCTGTGACAATAGCGGTGCTATTGCACAGGCCAAAGAGCCTAGGTCACATCAAAGGACCAAGCATATACTCAGGCGATTTCATCTCATCAGAGAAATCAACGATAGAGGTGATATAAAAATATGCAAAGTAGCAGGAGAAGATAATGTTGCTGATCCTCTAACAAAGCCGCTTGTGCAGGCAAAGCATGAGCGTCATGTTAGGTCAATGGGAATTAGTCAAATTAATGATTGTACCTAGTGCAAGTGGGAGGTTGTTGGAAATCGTGCCCTAGGGGCCAATCATTGTCTTATGAACATTATTGATTTATGAATTTATTAATTGAGTTATCATATTATTTGCATGTTTACTATGATGACCATCCTTGGATAATTCATGATATTATCCTAAATGTCCCTGGTCGATCATCTATGTGGGAGCACAGATGAAATAAGACCAGTATGACTTTGAAGATGTATAGAGATATAAATCAAAGTCATAAGCACATGTAAGAGTACAGGGTGTTGGACCGACCCGCTATGAGAGAACTGCATGGGTAACGTCATAAGCTTCTCTCATATACAAACCATGTCAATATGCCCTTTGACCTGAGATCATCATGGATTCCTACATGACAAAACGCTCAGCTTTGACCTAGTCAAAAGTCACTTTTGACCGAGTGATTATAAAGACTATGTTCGGGCTTAGTGGTTTTTCATGCGGAGGAATGTGAATGGTCAAGATGGAATTTGTCCCTCACATTCGTGGAGAGATATTACTGGGCCCCTCGATGAGTGAGTCTGAGAAATGTATGGCCATACTGTAATGGAAAGGTAGTTCCATCTCTATAGTCAGACTACTCAGGGATCGAGAAAGTAACGGTCGGGAATAGGAGGATGACATTATCCATGCCTCATCCATGACCAAAATATCGCGTGACAGAAGGGACATGATATGGTTGTATAAAAGGTTACATCGTTTATCGATCCTCATATGATTTGGGTAGTTGTTATGTCTTGCTAGAGACCGCTTGCGACTTGTGGGCTAGTATAGCAAATGGCCCACTGCCAACTTCATATGGGCCTACAGGGTCGCACACAAAATAGCCCAACACGAGCTATGATGTCCAGATTCAATGAAAGATCCAGGTGAATGTATATATATTTATTTATATTTATATTCGTATATATAAATTCGTATATATATATTATATATATGAGATATATGAGATTTAATTTATAAGGATAAATTAAATCTCTATCACGTTTGAAATTCGAAATTCAAATTGATAGGATATCTCATATAAGAGATATTTATAAGATTTAATTTATAAGGATAAATTAAATCTCTATCACGTTTGAAATTCGAAATTCAAATTGATAGGATATCTCATATAAGAGATATTTATAAGATTTAATTTATAAGGATAAATTAAATCTCTATCACGTTTAAAATTCGAAATTCAAATTGATAGGATATCTCATATAAGAGATATTTATAAGATTTAATTTATAAGGATAAATTAAATCTCTATCACGTTTGAAATTCGAAATTTAAATTGATAGGATATCTCAAATTTGATTTATGGGAATAAATCAAATATAACTCAGTCTCATCTTTATTTAAAGTTAAATAAATAAGTAATTAAATCTGTGGGACGGATTTAATATTATTTTATTTAATTAGTTTCTTATAAAATTATACAATATATGATATTGTATCAATTCGGAATTAATATAAGATTAACTCCAAAATCCAATTAGGTCAAGTGTAAAAAACGCATAGCATCCTCTATATCTGATTGGAGGAGCTACGTTTGAAAATAACACAGAACACAAAAGGCCGAACGGAATCTGCAAAAGGTTTGCAGACAAGAAACTGCCGAAATAGAGACGGAGACTTGTGAAAGCCTTGG
Organism: Leucaena leucocephala; assembly: GCA_037074615.1. Classification (NCBI taxonomy): domain Eukaryota; kingdom Viridiplantae; phylum Streptophyta; class Magnoliopsida; order Fabales; family Fabaceae; genus Leucaena; species Leucaena leucocephala. The sequence goes on along the minus strand of CM073535.1, from coordinate 4,264,175 downwards.
AGGGACAGGAGACGCTAGCACGTCGTTCGTGGTTGGAACGCTGTTCGTGTGGATACCAGTAGAGGAAGCCGACCTGAGGCGTCGACTTCTTGTGATCGGAAAGAGACCACCGTCCGCGGAGAGAATCTGTGAAGGTCGCTGAGGAACACTCCGTCGATTTCTTGCGATCAGAAAGAGATCACCACCCACGTAGAGAAGCTGTGAAATTCGCTGAGCAACACTAAGGGTAATGATTCTTTCCACTTGACTTAAACACATACGGCAGATCCTGGCAAGGAATGGAAAATTTTTAAAGTTTATTTCCGCTGCGTGTCTTCCAATTCCTTTCACTTAGACCCTTCTTCAAGAACATGTGCAAAGCTCTCCTGATAAACTGCTTCTATGGCCCATAAAGCTGTTATCACCTCCGTATATTCCATTCCTGGTCCCATCAATTTCTCCAGGAACCTATTATATCACACACCATAGCTTTCCTGTAATAAATTTACCAGAAAGGGAACAAATTTAAACATACGGTTACTGAACTTCACTTCACCTGCAATAGTTAATATTAGCTTGCTGAGGAGCAACGTCAGAAAGTGGAACATCCCACTTGGAGGCTTCTCTTTTGAACCATGAAATCTCATCCTCCAGAGAAGCCATTCCCTTCAATATTACTTCCGTATCTGAACTGTCATCTGATTCCTTCCAAGCTTTTATAAGTACACTGGCCACAAATGGCACAAAGGCTCTCACAAATAAGTAATCTTGAGCCTGCATAGTAGACATGCGTGCAAAATTTATGTATATTTACAACATAAGAAACCCATTAAAGAAACAAGGTTAAACAGTAAATTCAAGATTGTTTCATAGTGGAACAAATTGCAGGCAGTTCATAACAAATCAGGTCAAATTGGGAGAGACAGAAACCCATATGAACAAAAGAAGTGTAGACGAATTAGTGATTAAAAATGAAACAAATAACACAAAAGCGAAAGTGAGGTAAGAACCAGCCATGTTTTGAAGGAAGCCATATCGATGGTGCCGTCGCGAATGGAGAGAACGAAAGGGTGCTTAGTGGCTCCGGTGAACTGTAGACGGTGCTTCCTCAACCACGCCTCTATAATCCCAATTTTCTTCTCTTCTTCCTTCATCCTCTCCTGCATCTTCTCTTTCGTGTAGTATACTCTCTGCTGGTAGACAAATTTCAGAAAGTGTTTTGACCTTCCCGTTGCTGCTGGTTGCCACATTAGTAGGCTCCTCGAAGACTCGGTGTCATCATTGGGCTCACTTTTGCCGGCTTATACGTGGCGGTCCCCAGACACAGGGTTCCATGCATCACCACATCTGGCATTCTTAATGGGCTTTTCCTTCGTGGGCTAAGCCCAATGATTAAATATCCATAGTTCTCAACTTGTCAATTCGAAATTGAGCAAAGGCCCATTATATCACAATTTATTTATTTTAAGAAATAGCTTGAATAAACCAGTTGGCCAAACAAAAAAACTTGTATAAACCAAACAAAAGGTTTAACGTAAACAATTAATCCCTCCTAACATAAGAAATTAAAATTTAAATCTACATTAAAAGTATTATTATTAAATATTTAATAATATTTTAGATAAAATTACCTCTAATGAAAAGATAATAAGTTAAAATAAAAAAATAACTTTAAATATAAAAGTAAATTATACAAACATGCTTTAATTTTATTATTTTAAAATTAATGCATAATTTTTTTCAATTTTATTGGAATTAATTACTCATTTTTTTTAATGATGATTAATTGATGAGTGATTGATGATTTCCTTTTAAAATAAATTTGGCCTGATCCCACATGAGAAAAGATCCGCGCCACTATTTCCAATAAAAGACTGACACGTAAGAAAAGACACCTCGTATGACGTGTCAATTCGAGAGCGAACGTCCTCGTCTTCATATCTCCTTCCTGATGCGTTTTCCACTTAGATATGTTAAATGTGCATAGCTTGAATCGTTTTCTATTAAGCCGGCAGCGGTGGCGGAGTTGGCGGAGGTAGTGTTCGTGAAGGTCTTGATTCAATAAATTTTCCCTTTCAAATTTTGTATACGTTGTTTGAGGTAAAAAAATTATGGCGGAGAAGTACAACCTGAAGAACCCTGCGGTGAAGCGCATTCTACAGGAGGTAAAGGAGATGCAATCTAACCCTTCCGATGATTTCATGAGCCTGCCTATTGAGGTATAATATCTTTTCACCTCAAACTAGTACTTTCCATGAGTTCCTGTTCTATTAGGGTTTGCAGTCCAAGATCTCTAATCTTGTGTTCTAATTTCAAATTATGGTGCTTCCTATTCGATACCCGCTGCGCATATTTGGTGTTTCTTTAATGGAATTATCAACCAATGGGGTTTGATTAAGCTCGAGAGGTAGCCTCTCGTTATGGTATCTATTGCAGTTAATAACGTTTTTCGATGGCTGTGAAAGTGTAGATGTAATCTGAACCATCAATACAGTAGAGTTACTTGATTAAGATTGTGTCTGTTACTGAATTGCGAATCGTGACTTCTTTACTATTTAAGAAAAGTTTAGGACGCATTCCTTTACTGATCCGCAGCTGCCTGTGGAGAACCAGTTATTTCTTCATTGAAAGAAATCAATAGATCCGACCCCTCACCAGAAGTATGCGTCTGATCTCGAGTGACAAAGATCAGAGGCGTAATAATTTTCGTGGTCATGGTTAAGACTAAAATAGTTGTCTAGGCACGGAATTGAAAGGGTCTAGATTCTCGAACTGAAAAAAAATAAGGTCTTGTTTCTTCCTTCATTTGAATAATTTACCTTAGTGGAAGTTTTATCTTTATTTCCCTTCTATTATTGCAGATAAACCATGGTTACGTTGAAATTAATTAAAGTTGACTTGAACTTTATCAGTCCCCTCCTACTTTACGGGAAAAATGTTCCTGGGCGAGGCCTTGTTTCCTGCCTTCTTTATTTTCTTTTATCATGACAAATTAAATTAGTTATCGGGTGGTTCCTTTCTTGTATACTTTTTCTTTATACCACTGCATTATCGAAGTTCAACCGGACATGATAGAGTTACTGGATTATCTTGTAGCAATTTTAAGCTCATTCCACATCCCCACTGTATCATATGCCCTATATGAACTTGAACTGTGAAGGCTCCCTTTGTCACCTTTATTTGTTTGTTTTTTCTTCATGAGGGTGGAATGTTGTGCATATTTTTCCCACATGGTCTGGATCTATCTATATTCTTAGTTTCTTGCATAATTCAAACTTTGCATTTGATTATGGAGTTGCATTGTCCTGTTTTTGCCGTCTTTATGAAATTTTCTTTGATGGACTAGATGAATTTTCAGGAAAATATTTTTGAATGGCAATTTGCAATAAGAGGGCCTCGTGAAACTGAATTTGAGGGTGGTATCTATCATGGTCGGATTCAATTGCCTGCCGAATATCCATTCAAACCTCCTTCATTTATGTTGTTGACAGTAAGATTTCCCCCCTTTAGATAGATTAGATCGTTTTGTCATATTCATTTTGTATAACATTTTTCAGAATTATTCTGCTTTAATTTTTATTAACCACTCTTCTCTGAAATTTCAAAACTTTATTCTATTATTCTTATAAGTTTTACTGTTATTTTGCCAGCCTAATGGTCGTTTTGAGACACAAACCAAGATTTGCTTGAGCATATCGAATCATCATCCAGAGCACTGGCAACCATCTTGGAGCGGTAAATAGCAGCTTCTTTTAGTTCGATACATTGCTACTCCTGATTATTTTGCAAGCCTGCTTGGGGGAAATTTAATGACACAATTTGCATAATATATTACAAATATGCCCTGCGTGGTTTTTAGGATACATGAGAGACTGATTGTTTTAAAGCGTTATGTCGCTTGTTGCTCTGCAGCTATAGGACTGTCTGAGACGTTTGCTTGTGGCCTTCATAGTTCTTATGAAGTATCGGTGCTATCTATGTAGCATTGGCAATTTGGCATTGCAATATTCTTATAGAGATAATTCTCCTCACATGAGGGAAGTTAAACATTGTGGTTATTCGTGCAATAGCTGTTCTCTTTCTGGCTTTGTATATCTGATGCTTATATCTTAGCCAGGTAAGAAGGGCGACTTCTTTTTATTGATAAAATTCTGATCATGCTAAGTGATTGGATTTCAAGTATTGTATCATTGCTGGAGTAGATCTTTAAACCACTATCATTTACTTACTACAGAACGTTGTCTCCGTACTAGCTGATGTAAATTTCTTTTGGCAGTGAGGACTGCTTTAGTTGCATTGATTGCATTCATGCCTACCAATCCAAATGGCGCATTGGGCTCATTAGACTACAAGAAGGAAGAGAGGCGGGCATTGGCCATTAAATCTCGTGAAGCGCCTCCAAGATTTGGAACTCCTGAACGTCAAAAACTTATTGATGAGGTAAAATTTGTTTGTTATCGTTTTTTTAGCTGGTTCATGTTTTCCGTAATTCCTTGTTCTAATTTTAATTTTGGATCCCAGATACACGAGCATATGCTAAGCAAAGCACCCCCTGTTCCTCAACATAGCCCATCCCAGGACCCTGAAGAACAACAACCTGAAAATGGGGAAGATGAGATCCAGGTTAGTTCACCAAATCCCGAGACATCGGCAACAGAGGGGTTTCAATGTCAAACAGAAGTTGACCGAATTGTTGAAGAAGAACCGGCAAATGCAAATCCGGACCCTGTTGGGGTCGAATCTTCAAGAGAGATTCCATCTTGTGTTTCAAACAACCAGCTGCCCAAAGAATCAGATAAAAGGGTATCGATTCCAAGGCCAGAAACAAGGGTCCAAAAAGCTGATGAGCGTTTGTTCACATTGGCTGCAATTGGACTTACAATTGCTATCGTGATACTGTTACTGAAGAAGTTCATCAAATCTGTTGAACATGGAGCAGTTTTCGTGGATGGATCGTAGATGTACCGTTGTTCATGCTGGCTTCTGAGTTCGGCAAAGGTAAAAGATTTGTATATCATATGATTTTTTAGCTACCCTTTGATGTTGTAACTATAGTAATATGAATGTATTATAGAGCTGCCGGCTGTGTCAGCTACACCGTGTGCAATTTTTTAGCGCTTATTTTGCCCATTATTTCGGGATAGTCCATTGTCTATTTCCTCGACCAGGTGCAAAATATTTGTTATATACAACGCTAAATCCCGATTTGGCAATTAAGTTCTGCTGTTGACGAAGGAGTTTAAGAATAAATTTACTATTTGGTTATAAATTTGTGGGCCTTGATTGGGCTTTCTTTGAAAGTTTTGTATGATCAGAAAACTAATAATAAAAAATTTAAATAAAATTTACGTTAAAATTTAACAACTCTCAATTTTATCTTATATTTAATATATATTATATGCTATTAAAATAAAGTCTATATAATAATAAATAAAAATAAAATTGAATATTTATGTAAAAAATATTAATGATGAGATTTATAAAATATGGTTTAATAATTTTTTCTATGTTGTAATTAAGACTAGAGTCTGTTAAAAAAATAAAAATAAAGTATAATTATTTTACAAAGAAAATTAATTACAGCCAATTAAATTTCAAGAAAAGTTGCAAACATTTTTAAAAGTTCGTGAAACTTATTTATAAATAAGGTTTTTAAGGGGGATTTTTTTGTAATTTTTCACTTCTTTAACCAACTGTGTTCCCTTCACATGAGAAACAGTGTTAATGTCCTTTTCATCCAGAAAGTCTGAAAGGATGGAATCTCTAAGCATTCTAAGAAAGTTAGGTATAATGACTAAAATGTTCCCAAGTCCATTCCAAAGACCAAAAAGCAATTTCTTTTCTTTGAATTGAAAATTATAATGGGTTGCGTATTTAGCTGTTAAACCATATTAATATTAAGATAAAAAGGGGAACATTTTAATATTTTTTTACTACTACAACGACAGTTTTTTAATTAAAGGTTTGCGAACAATTTTTTAAAGTTTTCCGCAAAATCAATACTAAATATCACAATCATCAGACCTAAAAAGAAGTATACATTACTCTTATATTGTATCCATTCCATCAAACTCACATTTAAAACAAAAGAAAACCTTTCATTACGTACATTATTGTTTAATTTCATCAAATTTGATTATCTTTTCTGTATTGTCATTTGATAACAAATATTTTGCAGACAAACAGAGAAAATGGCATTTTAGGCACAAACACAGTGAATACGTGGTGGATCATAAAACATGCAACACAACACTGACCATATATGCACTCAAATTTATCCAATACAAAACATAAATATCACATAGCAGCATTATTTTGCTAGAATCTCAGTTCCCTTAGAAGGGAACAGAATACAGCTTATCCAGCGGGCAAGGAAATCACGGCACAACCAGATGAACGCTTACTCCTAGACATAGAGCATACAACAGAGAAAATCAGCATTAATGGGAATCTGCCTTCACCACTGTCACAGGGCAAGACGCGTTATTCATTACATAGTTGCTGACGCTGCCCATTATAGCCCTGTCAATAATTCAGAGAATGAACAACAACTCAATATCTAGTAAGAGTCAAAATGGACAAACTTCATAAGTATATACCTTGCCATTTTACAAAGCCCGACAATTTATCCTTATCCTTATATGTCCGAAAGAGTTTTTCATCCAAATTAAACTTTAAATCCATGTTTCACACAAAGTCAGAAATGAATCGCACTCTTTAAATTCATGGTTTAATCGTTTTTCGTCCAAACTAAACTGTGAATGGCATATTTAAACTAGGTCACCTTTTGATGGTCCCAAGGCCTCTGTTGCCCATAATAAGGCAGTCCACAGGAATGGTATTAACTGCTTCGCAAATCTTCTCACGAGCATCTCCCCAATATATCTTCAACAGGACTTCAACCTGCGCCACAAAAAGAGTTGAAGCTTCTCTGATGAACATTGAATCTGAACAATCATCACCTTTAAGGCCAAAGATATTATAGTTATATTTATACCTTCTTCTGCCTGGCAGCAGTTTGGACAATATCCAGTGTTTCTGCAGCAGGTTTAACTCCATACTTCTTCATGACCACTGGATCACAGAACTCAGCCAGAGGAATCAAAGCTGCATTTGGGTTCAATATACAGAAATCCATTTAGAACCATTTAGATAGTTCATAAAATCTCCTCATCTTGAAAGAGGGGGAAATACCATTTAGATCTATGAAAGGCTTGAAAGATCAATAACTAATAAGAGCAAAACCGTGCTTTGTTAAACACTAGGCAGAGTATATTAAAGACATCTCTCAAATTGGAATTGACCCCAAAATACACGAACAAAACAGGACAAACAAAACGACTATGCTTCTCTGCAGTAGGTTTTTCAGTCCGAGAATTTGATCTCATACGATGCACATCCTTTCAGTTTAATAGAAATCAGAGATTTATGAAGTACTACTTAAATCAGCTAGATTCTGGCACAAGAAATAGCAGCATGATCGTGTGATTTAAGAATCTAATGGTTAAACTATCCGAAGCAAAGTGAATAGCGATCAATGTTATTTAACTAAATCACAAGGCCAATCAAAATTATACAGCGCAAGCAAGAGGAAAACAAGCAGAAAAAAGAAGCAAACGGATGAAGTTCATTACGAGAGCCAGAAGCTGCCCAGAGCTGAATCTCGCCATTCTCGTAATCCGATTCTTGGCTAACGTTGAGAAGAACGAGGTGATCTCCTTCTCGGACCAGGTTATCCACGGTCCATTGGAGAGCTTTGTTGCTGCAAGGTGAGAAATCAACGGCCACACCAACTCTCCTATGAGCTGCCATTCTCGCTTTCGCAACAAACAAGACAAAGTTGCAGCGTTCTGAGATAGGGCCTTGGTTTTTTTTCCCCCTGATGTGAATGCTTCAGAGAGAAAGCTTGACGACGAAGACCGCAATTTCTGAGGCTGAGGCACTGAGACGACCGGTGCGATATTTAATGCTGAAAAATAAAAAATGGCAGACGATTTAGACTGTTGCCTTTGTTTCTGACCGTTGGATGAATCATCGAAAACGAACTGCTCTATGTTAATAATCGAACGGCGCACATGGAAGAGATTTCGTGCTAATATGGAATTGTGGATTATTGTATATAAGTGATAGATAAATAAATAGAGTCCAATATTAAAAAAGAGTCATATATATATATATATAATGAATGATATTTAAGAAATAAGTGTCTAAATTTCAAAGGGAGACCATTATTTATCTTGGTTAAATAATCAATCGATATACTTTTTTATTTTTATTTTTATTTTGTGTGGGTGCAATATCCACTATTCACCTAGTTAACTATAAAGCCAAAGTACTTCGTTTCTGGTCACAAATAAATTTAGGAGATTTTTTTTTGTAACAAATTATAGAAGATTTTAAATTATTATTCATAATTATAATTATTAAATCCTCCCAGTGTGGGCCAAAATGAAAAAGAATGGCCTGGGTCTCTTTCTATTTCTATTCTCAGCAATTGACCAGGACTATGCAAATAATGGTAGGACAATTAATGAAAATAGCGAATTGCAAAACAAGGAAATCTCACCTCAACTCCATTTTTTAATCAATTACTTATTCAATTTTTTATATAAAATATATTTAATTAATATAATTAAATTAAAAAACTAGTTAAATTAGTATATGTTATGAATATTAGAATATAGATGTCCATCTCCCTCTTTCTCTTCAAATTCCCTAAGTCATTATTCCTCCATTAATTACTAGACTCTTCATTACTCCTCCATTAATTATTAGACTCTTCATTATTCCTCCATTAATTAATGGACTCTTCATCTTCAACTTCTATGCCTATAAATAGGCCATACCATTTGTATTGTAAAGAAGAAGAAAGAAGATAATATATACTTCTCTGATTTTCTTGTCCCCATCTCTTCTCTCCTCCTAATCTTATTGCTAATTTTATAACACGTTATCAGCACGATTGCTCTGGCCAACTGATATTATTGTAAAATCTATCATCAGAAGATGCAGAAATCCATCTAAATGCTATAGATTTAGGAGACACTATCAAGGATGGCAATCAAGAATCTAACAAAGACAAAGCAAAAGCCATGATCTTTCTCTGTCACCACCTAGATGAAGGACTAAAAACTGAGTATTTAACTGTCAAGGACCCACTTGTTCTTTGGAACAATATAAAAGAAAGGTATGACTACCAGAAAACTGTGATTCTTCCAAAAGCTCGTTATGACTGGATGCATTTATGTTTGCAAGATTTTAAATCAGTCAGTGAATATAATTTTGCATTATTTAGAATTAGTTCTCAACAAAAACTATGTGGAGAGAAAATTACTGATGATGACATGTTAGAAAGAACATTCTCCACATTTCATGCATCCAATGTGCTATTATAGCAACAATATCGTGAAAAAGGCTTCAAAAAGTATTCTGAACTGATTTCTTGCATTTTGGTGGCTGAACAAAATAATGAGCTTTTAATGAGAACTCATGAATCCTGTCCAACTGGCTCTACTACATTCCCAGAAGTGAATGTAGTAACAAATGAATCATCCCGTGGACGTAGATGCGGCCGTGGTTATATACGAGGCCATGGTCAACGTGGTCGTGGCCGTGGTTCCCACTCGAGGTGGGTAAATAATGATGATAACCACAAAAAGGAAACTAGTGGGAATGATAATTATATTGAAAATTTATGTCATCGATGTGGTGGAAAAGGTCATTGGGCTTGTACTTGTCATACACCAAGACATTTGGTTGAATTATATCAAGAATCGCTCAAAAGGAAAAATAAAAATAAAGGCAAAGAGCCAAAGATAGAAACAAATTTTGCTGGGGAAGAAAGCGATTCTGATTATGGCAACATGGATGTTACTCATTTAGATGTTGCTGATTTATTTGCCGATCCTAATGGAAGAATTGATCACCTAATTGGTGATGGGAGTGTCCAAAAATAAGTTAACTTTTATGATTATGTGTGTTTTCCTTTTGTTATAATAAAGTTATAATTCTCTCAATAAAAAAAAAGGTTTCTACTTACTATAAAGTTATTTCTCTCAATAAATAAAATTATGAGTTTTTTTTCATTAATTCTTTTGTGTTTCTTTTGCTATGTTTCTGTTAATGAAGAATGTCACTCATTGACATTAATAAAGAAAATTTATGTCTCGTTGATAGTGTAACAACTCATACAATATTAAAAAATGCAAAATATTTTCCATATTTGGTAATACGAGAAGCCAATGTCCAGACCATATATGAAAGTATAAAGATGATTGAAGGGTTTGGAAGAGCTAATATATTGTTACCTGGAGGAACACAATTATATATTGATAGTGCATTTTATTCCTCCAAATCTAACAGGAATTTGTTGAGTTTCAAGGATATCCGTAGAAATGGATACCATATTAAAACAACAAATAAAGAAAACTAGGAATATCTTGTTATCACAGATATGATTTCTGGTAAAAAATGCACACTGGAAAAATTTCCTACTTTTTCCTCTGGAATGTACTACACATTTATTAGTACAATTAAAACACATGCTTTTGCAAACCAGAAGTTTACAAGTGAGCATAAATTTAATATTTGACATGACCGGCTAGGTCATCCTGGGACAATAATGATGCGAAAAATAATTGAGAATTCATGTGGACATTCATTGAAAAGAGAATCAATTTCACAATCCCATATTTTCTCATGTGCTGCATGTTCTGAAGGGAAACTAATTATTAGACCATCATCAGTAAAAATAGAAAGTGAGTCTCTCACTTTTCTAGAACGTATACAGGGAGATATTTGTGGGCCGATATACCCACCATGTGGACCATTTAGATATTTTATGGTTCTAATTGATGCATCAACAAGATGGTCACATGTTTGCTTATTATATTCTCGTAACCTGGCGTTTGCGAGATTACTTGCTCAACTAATTAGATTGAGAGCACATTTTCCAGATTATCCCATCAAGAAAATACGTTTAGATAATGCCGGTGAATTTACTTCACAAGCTTTTAATGAGTATTGTATATCTCTGGGAATCGATGTTGAACATTCTATAGCACATGTTCATACACAAAATGGTCTTGCATAATCATTAATTAAACGTTTGCAGTTGATTGCAAGATCATTTCTTATGAAATCGAATCTCCCAATATCTACTTGGGGACATGCAATTTTACATGCAGCGATGTTAATTCGTAGCAGGCCAACTAGTTATCTTAAGGTCTCCCCTTTACAAATGGTTTTTGGTCAGGAACCAAATATTTCCCATCTAAGGACTTTTGGATGTGCGGTATATGTTCCGATTGCTCCACCACAACGCACCAAAATGGGTCCTCAAAGAAGGATGGGAATATATGTTGGATATGAATCTCCTTCTATAATAAAATATTTAGAGCCAACAACAGGAGATTTATTTACGTCTTGATCTGCTGATTGTCATTTTGATGAATCAAATTTTTCAACATTAGGGGGAGAAAATAAACAGCTGGAACATAAAGTTAGTTGGAATGAATTATCATTATCTCATCTTGATCCTCGTACAAAACAATGTGAATTAGAAGTTCAAAAGATAATTCATTTACAGAGTTTAGCCAATCAATTACCAGACGTATTCACTGACCCCAAGAAAGTGACAAAGTCACATGTTCCAGCTGTGAATGCTCCTATCAGAATTGATGTCCCTATTGGGCAATCTACTGATGCAAATAGATCAAAAGCATGCTTGAAGCGTGGCAGGCCCATCGGTTCCAAAGATAAAAATTCTCGAAAAAGAAAATGAGTTATAAATATAGATGGCCAGGTCGAGGATATTCAACAAAATTTAGTGACTCCAGAAGAGTCTTTTGACAATACTAATATCTCAATTTTGAGAGACATTCAGGTACCTAAAATATGTGAAAATAATGAGATCTCAATAAATTATGTTGTCAATAGAATACGATGGGATCGAGATAAAGTCAACGTTGACGATATTTTTGCATTTAATGTAGCGCTTGATGTAATAAATAATGATGAGGATCATGAACAAAGATCTATTAGTGAATGCAAACAAATAGATGATTGGCCAAAATGGAAAGAAGCAATTGAGGCAGAATTAAAATCATTAGAAAAACGAAAAGTTTTTGGCCCTGTGGTTCTTACACCTGAAGATGTAAAACCAGTTGGATATAAATGGGTTTTTGTGAGAAAAAGAAATGAAAATGGTGAAGTAGTAAGATATAAAGTACGACTAGTTGCTCAAGGATTTACACAAAGACCTGGTATTGATTTCGTAGAAACATACTCACTAGTGGTGGATGCAACTACTTTTCGATATCTAATTAGTCTGGCAGCAAATGAAGGCCTCGATTTACGTTTAATGGATGTTGTTACAGCCTATTTGTATGGCTCACTTGACAATGACATTTATATGAGTCTTCCTGATGGATTTGAGTTGCCAAAAGCATACAATTCAAGTTCTCGAGAACGGTACTCAATTAAATTAAATAAGTCTTTATATGGATTGAAGCAATCAGGGCGCATGTGGAATAATCGACTTAGTGAATATCTATTGAAAGAAGGATATAAGAATGATCAGATATGTCCATGCATTTTTATAAAAAGATCTCGAAATGAATTTGCTATAATTGCTATTTATGTCGATGACATAAATATCATTAGAACTCCTGAAGAGATTTCCAATGCGGTCAATTGCTTAAAGAAAGAGTTTGAAATGAAGGACTTGGGAAGAACAAAATTTTGCCTTAGACTACAAATTGAATATCTGAAAAATGGGATCTTTGTGTATCAAGAAACTTATATAAGAAAAGTTTTAAAACGTTTCTATATGGATAAATCACATCCATTATGCACTCCAATGATTGTAAGATCTCTGGAGAAAGATAAAGATCCCTTTAGACCTCAAGAAGGTGATGAAGAACTACTTGGCCCAGAAGTGCCTTATCTTAGTGCAATTGGTGTGCTTATGTATCTTTCTAGTTACACACGACCAAATATATCATTTGCTGTTAACTTACTAGCAAGATATAGTTCTTCACCAACATGAAGACATTGGAATGGGGTTAAGCATATTCTTCGTTACTTGAAAGGTATAATGGATATGGGATTATTTTATTCAAATGAATACAAAACTGATTTTGTCGGCTATGCTGATGCTGGGTTTCAGTCTGATCCACATGTTGGTAGATCGCAAACAGGCTATTTGTTCACATGTAATGGTACATCTATTTCATGGCGATCAATGAAACAAATCATATCAGCCACATCATCTAATCATGCCGAAATACTAGCGATACATGAAGCAAGTCGAGAATGTATATGGTTAAGATTGATAATACATCATATACGTACTACTTATGGATTGTCATCTAGTAAAATGATCCCAACAGTCCTATATGAAGATAATACTGCATGTATTACCCAACTAAAAGAAGGGTATATCAAAGGAGATAGGACAAAACATATTTCTCCAAAATTCTTTTTCACACATGATCTTCAAAAGAATGGTGAGATTGATATCCATCAAATCCGTTCTAAAGAAAATCTAGCAGATTTGTTCACCAAGTCACTTCCAACAACAATATTTGAAAAGCTCGTACATGATATTGGACTTCGCAGATTCAAAGATATCAATTGACGTTGCAAAAAGGGGGAGTCGATACACGCTGTACTTTTTTTCCCTTAGCTGAGGTTTTATCCCACTGGGTTTTCCTAGCAAGGTTTTTAATGAGGCAGCACTGTAAGTATATCAATTAAATGTGTACTCTTTTTCTTTACTAGGTTTTTATCCCACAGGGTTTTTCCTAGTTAAAGTTTTTTAATGAGGCTCATTATTAAAGAATGGACATCTAAGGGGGAGTGTTATGAATATTAGAATATAGATGTCCATCTCCATCTCCCTCTTCCTCTTCAAATTCCCTAAGTCATTATTCCTCCATTAATTACTAGACTCTTCATTACTCCTCCATTAATTATTAGACTCTTCATTATTCCTCCATTAATTAATGGACTCTTCATCTTCAACTTCTATACCTATAAATAGGCCATATCATTTGTATTATAAAGAAGAAGAAAGAAGATAATATATACTTCTCTGATTTTCTTGTCCCCATCTCTTCTCTCCTCCTAATCTTATTGCTAGTTTTATAACAGTATATTTTTTTAAAATATTCTAGTCATTTTTTTAATTCTATTTATATTTTTTATTTAACTATTGTTAAGAGAATATCAATATAAATAATTTAGAGAAAAAATTAATAAATATAAAAAATATAATTTATATTTAAAATTAAGATCAATTTTTTAATTAATTTTTATATTATTATAAGAGTATTGTATAATTATTTTATAGGTTATTTTGTTTATCATGTCATTAATTGGTATGAAAAATAAAAATAAATGTTTTTGGTTTACTTAAATTGATATGAACTACAATTACCAAAAAAAAAAAACTGATATGAACTACATGTCGGCATATATCATTATATCCTAACCATAATGTTGAAAAAATTGATTGATTTTGAAAGTCATTGGCACTACTCTTTTATATCTTTTTTTAAAAAAAAATCCAACGAAATTTATGGAAAAAAAATATAAACATTTGAATCATTCTCAAGGCTCAACATACTTTATTATTTTGATCAACAAATAAAGAACACTCTCAACTATTTTCTCCATAAAAGTTGCCATCTGCGTTTCGTGTAGAAACAAGATATTGTATGTTTGGTTTCCTTCCCAGACTATAGTTCTGTCTACAAAACTCTACTTTCGAAGAAAGTTACCTAAATACCCCATATTTTTTACCATCAATTTTTTAGAAAAACTAGTAAGCTATTCAAATTTAAATTTTTTTTTACAATCAATTTTTCACAAAAATCAATAACCTATCTAAATATTTTTTTTATAATCATTTTTTCATGAAAACTAATAAACTATACAAACACTAATTTTTTTTATAATCAAATTTTCACAAAAATTAATAAACTATTCAGATATTATTTTTTTATCCTTAATGTTTGAATTAGCTTTTGGATTAGATTTGTTTAGGAAATGTTTTGTGAAATATTTATTTTTATTAGAGTATTTAGATAGCTTTTGGAAAAAAAAATTTGCAAAAAGAAAAATGGATTGTCTAGAAGTGATTCCCTCTAACTTTTACAAAACTATAATTTTAATAAAAAAAATATTCTAGAAAAAAATTAATATTTAAATAGTCTATTAATTTTAATAAAATAATAATTATAGAGAATAATTAGTATTTAAATAGTTTATTAATTTTCGTAAAAAAATGATTCTAAAAAATATAGAGTATTTAGATTATTTGATCAAAAAGTATGATTTATATTAAAATATAATTTTTTCACACAAATTTATCATAATCAAAATCTATTATACCTAAAATTCATTCTTCTAAAGTCTATCATACTCAATTTATTCTATACATAATCTAATCTAAACATGCCCATTTTTAGTATTATTTATTATAACCGTATTTTAAATTATATCCTAACACTTTTCTTCTGTCCTATTGGTTAGTCCTTTTTGTACGTAGAGTTTTGGCCGGAAAGGGAGACAACCTGTATAAGTTCTGGCTTTCCATCATCATTAGCTAACATTTGCTGTAAATGTGAACTGTTTCATAATCATTCATCACAAAATCTCACCAAGTTATTACCACTCTGTTACTGTTGGCGATCAAACAGAAAGAACTCCTCTCTTTTTTACCTTTTTTGGGTGGACATTATCGTGAAAGAATGTAACTGTAAAACTCAAAAGAAAAAAGAAAAAAAAACTTCCAAAGAATGAGAGCAAAAAATAATTCAAAACCAGAAGTCTCAATTAAGGAAACCGCATTTGAGTCTCTGCCTCCACGATTTCGTTTTTGTCATATAATCCTTCACCTGCCCAACACCACCTGCATAATAGAACCTCTTCACATCCACTCCATCGCAGAGATTGCTAGAGTGAACTAGCTTCTTTCTCCACATTCTCCTTGGTCTCATCTTCACTGTCACCGACCACAATCCTCAGACGCGCAAACAATTCGGCATCTTCATCTCAGTGGATGAAGATTTTCATGAGCAAGGCATAAGATGAGAAGTATTGAATCTGATCAGAATGATGCTGCTCAAGTGCAATAAGGTTTGCAAACAGAACCTTATTGTACTTCTTGGTTTCCAGTGGACGAATCTCAAAAACCCCATCAGAAAAGCTTATGTCTAACAAGCTTGTGGCTGTGAACTTCATGAACTTGATTCCACGTTTTTTAAGATTTGTTGCACACTCAATATCTTTTGCTTTTGGTTCTCCATCAGCTTTTTCTGATTCAACTATCCAATATGTAGGGATGTAGCATTGGTGGATAAGGTCGAGCAAATCGTTACCTTCTTGGCTGAACTTCTCTCTGAGAAAATCCAGTTCTCCTGGTAACATTTTCTTGAAGAAACCGAGGGCAAGCTCGCTGAGAGTACACGGTGTCGGTTTGGGCACAATCTCAAACAAACTCTGAAGAACCACCATGGAATCTGGTTTTCTAACAAAATGAGGTTTTTCCTGACTTCAAAGAACAGCTCCAAGGTGAATATAGGGTCACACGGCGTATCAGACCCTTAAAAGCAAATTTCAAGAAAAGCTCGATGATGGAGCCGCCATCAATGAGCAGTATTTCCACAAACTTGTACCTGTTGAGATGGAGTGTTTCTTCGTAGCAATGTCTTGCTGTTTGCTCTAAATCTCGTAGTGCCTTTACACATTCGTGCAATGTTGCCTCCAGGTTCGGCTTGCGACTGAGCAGAGTATAAAGGTAAATGCAACCTGTGTTCTTCATTGACTTTTAGGTTTCCATTTTCGTGATGGAAGGGACCAATGGAAACTGTATCAGTCATATACATTTCATTCCCAATATCATTATGCAATGTTATAAGTTTCTCTGGAACTCTGAAGATAGATTACAAAGATGAAATGACTTCTATCCTTTCTTTAATGGAAGATACAAGTTCTTTATTTCCCTCCTCGAGTTTGTCACCACCAGTTTCCATCTAGGACTTTGCTTCCCTGTATATATGGAAAATTGATTGATACCTGACAGAGGATAGAGCCTTCAGTTTCCAAATTCTAATGCTAATTCTATGAAGCATACTATTTTATGAATCAAATTGTTTGAATTGAATAATAATACATCCTCAGACTTGTCAGAGAAAGAGGCATACGGCAAACCGTCTATTTTGATTAAGCCAGACATGCAGAAGAAATCAAACCAGGATAAAACTTCTTCATCTGGAGTCAAAGGATAAAGCTAATTGTATTTATGCTTTTCTGATTTTCTACTTTTCTCTATCGCTTTTATAATCTTGGTTGAGGAAACTTTTGGTGTTTTTAATTGAGAAACTTATGGTTTACGTTTGTAAGCCTACCTGTTCATGAGCTCGAGCCCCGCCGGCTGCTCTAGCACATGAGATGAGAGAACCCAGATTGCCTCTGGATCAATGTAATTACTTTCATGGAAATAAATCATGTGACATCTTTTAACCAATGACAGATGGTACTTAGTTGAAGTAAGGAAGTAATCTAGCAATTAATTTTAATCCAATGTCGATATTTTCATTCTAGAGGAAGCATTCTGTGTTGTATTATGAGGTTGATAGCTAGAACTCCAATGATGAGAAGTAAAACATATTTTCCTTTGAATTAAAAAATATACAAAGCACAGTTTTGAGTTCTCAGATAGAATGCAAAGATTGATCAATGAAATTTCAATGGGGGAAAAAAGAGAAGGAAGATACAGACCTGGATGTGAGCTGTTTAAGTTGGCAAATAATCACTCTGCGATGCCAACTTGCTTCTTTATTTCTGCGCCAGCGCCACAGCCAGAACTGTTGCATCCATGACATATTGTGTATAGAGGCCTTGACAATGGAACAAGTTATATATCTTGCCAAAACTACAGGAATTACCATAACTGAAGAAAGAAAGTTAACTGGAATCCAAGATAACTTGGGGAGAGTGGTAAGAACAACTGCCACAGTAAACCATTGAGTGGGGAAAAGAAAAAGGTGAACAGAGAGAGAAGTAGCTCAGGTAAGATCGAGAGAAAGCAAAGCCTGTTACTAATAAAGAAAAGAAAGATTACTTGACAGATAATTCAAGAATTATTTGCAGATTAGGACGACTCAGAATATTTACTAAACCACGGTCACCCGCTTCTTTCTTCTCTTATTTCCAGTCTGTTTTTGCTTCTTTTCTTTGATGAATGAGATTCTTCCGACAAATTTTGCAAAAGAAGATGAGACAACTGCAGAATATCAGGTAATCAGATTTTCTCGCAAAGATTTCTTTTGGTTTTTGTACAGATATGTTAAGACGAAGAAGCTTGAACTAGACATTTAACATGTTTAGCAGCAAGTTTCAGTTCCTGTGAGTCATATATGGTAAGTAGAGAATAGCATTGCAAAAAATTAACAGCGAAGTCTTCCTTTTTCTGAAATAATTAAATTTTCCTGTTACAAAGGGGCTATCGATTACAAATAAAGCTATCAATTATCGTATAGAAGCTAATATAGCTTATACATTTCAGAATTTGCGTCGTATTCGTGTTGCAATTATGTCGAACACGATATGGTCTATCACACATGACATTGTTCTTCAAAAACTATCCTTGGGCACTTGATATTTACCGAGTATTCCAATATGCATGTCGTGTAAGAAGTAAGAACCACAAAAGCAATTGCAGGGCCATATGCAGAATATGTAAAATCCCGTACCAAATTGATGACTCTGCTCTTTACTTTGGTACTGCCACTTTCCTGCATATCAATCCCAGTTATATAAAGAAAGATGCCGTCAGAGGATCTTCTGACAGCAGGTATAATGCATAAAATGGAAGGTACATGTTATGGGAAATTTTGTTCATAATATTCGTAGTGAAACACCGGCAAACCGCCTTAAAAATGCTTTTACTGATCTGGACTCTCCTGATAGCAATATGAGAAGAAATGGTAGTCTATCAAAGGGCCAAAGGCTTAGAAAGCCAGGATAACATTTGGTACTTCATTATTTTTTAGCTTAATCTAAATGCAGACATTAATCTATAATATCGAATAAAATGCCGCATATTAATCCAGATTTTATGTAATCCTAATGATGTTATTTTTTTTCTTTTGATTAGTCTAAAAATGTTTTTTTCTTTCTCTAGCCAAAGTTACATGTGTTCATGGTTTATTAAGAATCTCAACCAAAAGATGAATTGAATATGAAATTGGCTTTAAGAATGGTCTAGAATCTAAAAGTACTAAAATAGACAACAAATCTCTTGAAATCGAAGTTGGCAAAATATATTATTAACCATGAAGCATAAAAATATCATTCCATCAGAGCCCTTACATGAGTTAGAATGCCAATAAGGATAAAAAAAAATGTAAGTTATCCTGTTTTTTATTTGAAGTATATTATGTAATCTTTTTCATTTTATGATAACACATAATCATATGGTGCATTTAAATTAATTTTTTAATCAAATAATAACAAAATTTAAAAAACGATAAATATTTTTATGGTTAAATGACTTGAATGCGTGAAATATTATTTACCTTTCAGTATATTGAAATAACAAAAATATAATAGAAAAATTAAATAGATCTCTAATTATAATTTCTCACTATTATTTGGTGTTACACTAATGCTGATCGGAGCTAGCATCGTAGAGATTGAACCCCTATTAGAGAAACAGACGTTGTCCCATACGTTTGTGGGAAAAAACAATCGCTTCCTTTTTATCAAGTTCCTGATTCGCTGCAAGCATTTTATGCGATTCATAATTACATCAGCTCCTCGTTAAATTACGCAAAAGACGCACCTTTTATTGCACCTTTTTGAGCATCGGTGTTTCCTGTATCTTGTTTCACCGTGGAAGAAACTGGATCCCAAAATGCAACTGAATTCTGGAATCGACCTGTTGGTACAGGAAACGGACAAGGATTACCTACCCGCCCACTTGCCGTGCCCTTGTTCGGACCACGTGTTTCACGAACCAATTATTAACACTTGTATGCACGAGTGATTTCCCAGGCGGTTGAATTGTCTAACGAAGGGCCTTGTATCAATCCATAGCTCTCGTTTTTACATTTCACTAATGCAACCATGAAACTCTCATTCTCTAATGACGACGGGTACATTACTTGTTCCTCCTGATCATAAAATAATGTGACTGCAAATGAGATACAAGTAAACATGGCCAACGAAACTACTTGTACGATACTTAAGTTCATAGCTGATTCTTGCCAAGCGAGTAGATGTGAATAGTGCTATTGTTTAGAATATGGTCAAAAAATACAACAAAATTATTAGTGCAGCTTTCTTTCGAAACGACGAGATCAATAAATTCGATCTGTAAATGAGATGCTACCATGTGAATTGTGGGGCACGTTCTCGGTGTTAAATTTTTGGCCATGTCTACGATATTTAAGAAATGGAGTCTACCAACAAGGTCCTTAAACAAGAAATACTGAATTAGACACGTTACCTCAGGAAGTTCATAAAACTCCTCAGGAGATATCTGCAGTAAATCCATAGCCGTTTGACCAGTAGACCATGCTAAAACTTTATCACTCTCGTCTGCAACGGTAATTTTCAAGTCGAAAGTTCGTACTACAGCATCACAAACTTGATGACAGAAGCTGCATTCTAAGATGCCACTAGGCATCTTGTTGACGAAGTGACCACATAGAGAATGTGAAAATCTAGTGTTAACATGAAAATGTTCCATCGGTTCAAGCCAGATTCGACATATCTGCGGCATTTACAAGATTTGAATCATCAACTTCATTTTCCTGAACATTATATCTTTTTTCCATGCATTGTACGAGCAAGATATCCAATTTATGTAATAACAATAGTAATTAGAAGAGAGCTACTTCACTATAGGAAAATATCCTCATAAGGAAATAAGTCACTGCAAGAAAATATAAAAATAAAGATAATGATTATAAAATGGAAAAGCTTTTAATTGACAAGCAATTAAAATTGAATCACAGCCTTTGGATCTAGCATGCCACAAAACAGAGAATAAAAATTGTTAAATTATCAAAGCAACTCTTACTTGCGCATAGCTAGTCTGGCTAGTTATATCAGAGAGGCGTGATCGCTTATGAAGACAAGATGAGTTTATCAAAGCTGGTAAGCAACTGATATTGATGAAAGATGCCCCATCATCATACTCAAACCACGATACTTCCAGGCTGCCCATTAAAAACATTCCACCAGATCGTATTATTACCTTAATGCTTTAATTTAAAGATTGAAATCGACCCAATACGTGCTCTAGTATATTTTCACAAATCGAAAAAGGTGGTTATTGATGAGGCGCTGTGTTTTTAGCATTCAAGTCGGATGTGCTCACCACTTTTGTTTCGACTTGGAGCAGGTCAAGCCAGATATAAAAATTGTGTGACCGAGACTTAATCTTCCCAACGACCTGAAATATTGAAGAATGAGGAAATTATTAAAACATGGATCACAAAAGCAGAATAGGGGGGTAAAATGCCAAATGATTTTTCATGATGCTAATCGTTCATTTTCTCACCCCCCCCACCCCCACCCCAACAATTTTCAGGCTTAGACAGACCCAGCCTGAAATAGTCTACCCAAAGCTACCGAAGCAGGAGAAAAAGGAAACGCTGCAGTCATTACCAAGATGTGGTAAAATAAAGCTTTGCCCAAATTGCTCCGCTAGTATCTTCAATTCTTATAGAGAAAGTAGTTTCTGAGCTTGCATCTTTGATAATATCTGTAACAACACCATAGAGGCTGACGCTAGTCATTTTGTCCTGAAGGTCAGCCACAAACGACTGCAAAACTTCCCCCAGGTAAAAACGTTAATTAATAAACCATAGAATGCGGAAGATAAATTCCTTCTAAATATAGTGTATGCAGGATGATTTGAATATTAGATTTCAAAATTGTATACAGAGCGTGATTGCTGGCTGCTTAGCAAATCGCAATCATGCATATCAAGAAATTAGTTGAAATCATGCGTATCAAGAAAAAATAAGACCGTTTTGCGCATATCAAAAAATTAGTTAAAAATTATAAATATGTGAGACATATAATATTTTTTCCAAGTATGCCCTTATTAAGAGTAGTGAGAGGCAATAAATGAAAATAGGGAAAAGGTACTGAGAGAGAGTGTGGTAAAATGGGAAATAAAGCATTAAATGATGAGACAAACCCAAATTGTATCTTAAAAAGAAAACCAGACCCCTCACAACTTTTGCACCTTATATTTTGAACCAGAGGGAGTACTAGTTTTATCAATATTGTTAACCTTCAAAAGCAATAATGCATCGCTGGCATGCACATTGCAATTAGCTCCGGAAGAAACATAGGAAAATGGAAAAACAAAGAAAAGCTGCCACCAATTATTCAGTCCAACTATTGGGTGTTGGGATTGGTAACAATTGCAAATGGAGAATGCTAAGTTAAACTAGAAGGATGAACCTGGACCCGAAAAGCTCTTCATATATTTCAGTATAAATTGTACTAGTATAAATTTTAAAGAGTGCAGACAACCATAAAACATTCTGCGCCTTCTGTTCATCCTGGTTGATTTTGAACTCCGGTCAAATTTATGTTCTAAGGCTGGTAAAACAAAAAACGGGCTACTGCCTTCTAATAAAACAAGAGTAGCAAAATGCCAACTAGCTTCTATGATTGACGTTTGTCGTTGTGTTGAGAGAGATGGAAAGTAAACTCACCCGAAAAGGGTAATTACTGTAATCAATGGTCCCGAAAGAATCACAGGGCAAGCTCACTTGAGAAAATTTGGGACTCTGACTAGGAGTCCATGAAGTCAAGGACCTTGAACTTTGATGATGATTTGGTGTCAACGAAACGCGCACCTGATCAACAAAGTCAACATTTTAGCAATATGGAAAATTCTACGCAACACACAAATCCGTGACTCACCTGTTCTTCGTGTTGAATATAAGGCACCAGATATAATTGTGTTGCAGTTCCATATTCAAGACACAATTCCTCACTTGTTTCAATATCACACTCCGTAGAACTTGAAATATATGGTTTGTCCAGTGCAAGCATACTTCCCACTCTGGAACCAAAAATCATTTATAGAACCTTATTGACAACCGCGGTACTCAAACTTGGGAGGTCTGAAACAGTACAAGAAATCACCTGAAGAGATTGAAAAGGACAGTCTGCTCACCCCACAAGAGAAACTGTAACTTCACATCATGGTCATCTACTAAAGTAATCTGCTTTCTCTGTACATTTCCAAACTTGCCTTGAGTTTCCACTGACCTAATGCTTTCAATCCTATACAAAAACGACAAAATAGTAAGACAATGCCCTTGTTTTAAGAGGAAAAAAGATTAATATATTGGATTATGGAATGTGGACCATGCTGATGATGCATGTGTAAATGAAAAACAATGAGCTAGAAAACGATTTGGACGTCGTAGCATCTACTTGAACTCTACCTGGCATAAAGTGAATAAGAAACCCCTTCATTTGCTGCATTAAGAGATATTGAAGAGAAAGAATCTGAACCAAACTGAGCAGCTAGCAGCATTGCATCATCATCTTGATTCTACAGGTTGCAATAAAATAACTCTATCAGGAAAACTAGTTCTGAAACTTATCTTTAAGCTAGTTAGCAATTGTTTTCAGAAGCGGAGACCTAGTTCAGAACTTAAAATATATATACCATATAAAAAATGTGGCAAACCACATTATTTATAAGGCTCTGTTTGGGATAGTGTTGGCAAAAATAACTTTTATTTTATTTGATTTTTACAAACTGAAGTTGGGTAAAAGTAATATGATTTGTTTGGATAAACTTTTATTCCTACTGACTTTTACAAAGTAAGCTTGTTTAAGTGATATATTGAAAAGCAGGCTTTTATCCTATTACAGTATCTTTCTTCTGTCATTTTCTTTTCTCTCTCCACAATGGAAAAGTACCCTTTTTCATAAGCACCTCAAAGTAGCTTCTATTTTAAAGCTACTTATTGTCTAGAAGCCAGATAGGAAAAAAGCCATGCTGAACACTCAACCCTAACCAAAAGTCACTTTTTTCTTGCTAGAAGTCAGTTAAGGACTGAAAAAAGCCATCCCAAACAGGCACTAAGTCATGAATGATACGGCTCATTTCTGCAACTCCATTATTTTTTTTATTAGGTTAATGAGACCCAGACTAGTCACCATATAAAATTCCATTCATAAGGCATAAGATAAGAAACTCGTAAAAAAAAAAACATTGCACACTTACCTCATCCAATAGTATCACGAGATACTCCGTTGGCAAAAGGCGTGGATGACTAACACCTTCAGAGGCAGTTCGAAGATAGCAACCAGTGAGGTAAACCTCCCTCCCTTTCTTCAGAATTCCATTCTCCATATCCACCAAGTTATAGAATCTGCAAAATAGTGTTATGTTTAATCCCAAATGAAATAATATATTAAGAGGATGCCCAGTTTTAAGCAGGGCGACAAAATTTATGCACAAAAAGCCAGAATCAGTTGCAACTTTGGATTAAAAAAAATTACTGCAAGAACGTTCAACTACGCACATCAAATTTTTAATTGCCCCATCCATTGCCATCAGTCACGTACTTCACCAAGTGTGAATGTGCTTTTATGAACTACGGTACGTGTATTTACAAGACTACAAGAAGACTTCGCAGGAGCTTTTGAAATATTATATCATCATCATCAAACGAAATGAAAAGCACTGATAAACTTAGGACACAAGCTTTCCAGGATTTAATTATAATCTCTAACTCTAATTTCCTTCTGGTCTCTTTGCTAGAGGAGCAGCAGGCAGCATTATTTTGATCCCCTCAAATAAAGAAAGCTTCTAAGCATGGATTAAAAGGATCTAAACTTTGAAGAATAGCTTATAAATTGTAAAAATTTATACTGCAATAGAAGTAAACCAAATTACTATGAAATGTGAAATAAACCAAAACTAAGTCGTCGCTGTGAGAGGAGCGCAAAATCAATAATCAATTATTGCTCAAATAATCAGAAAACGGGAATTAGTTATGACCACGATAGGTCCAATATCACCGAAAATTACCTGCGGTGGAGATAGAGATCTACGAGATTGGAACTCCAATAGTCTCCTAACGTTAGCATTTGGATATTTGTGCCTGAAGAAAGGTACTTTACATTGATAAGTATATTGAACGCAGACAGAAAAAATTGCAGGAATTTTATTTGTGACATGTGTGGGGGGAAATGTCATATCGAAACAGATATCATTCAATATATAAATATAATTTTCAAAATATAGTCGAACAATCTGTATGCAGAGGATGTATTATAATTTTAGGACAGGCCTTCGATGGTCGTATTTCGTATATAACTTTCTTGGTCTATGTTCCTTCACCTAAATCCTAACTCATTTTCTCTAATGAAGATTTGCACCAAAAGTAGCAATTCAAGTTTGAATCACACACCGCTTGTATGATTCCGAGACACTGCCACGGGAGCAATGACTACTCCTCTATTGGTCGTATATACCGTTTGCTTGTTCAATTTGAATTTTATTTCAGACAATTATGTTAAGAGATAAATATCTATTTTTCTGTTGTAAATTTTCACACCCAAGTTGCGTATCCCAATGACTACTCCTTTCACTTAAAAGATCACATTTCTGGACAATCCAAGAAGGATGGTCAGTGAAGACGGCCCCAAAAACCAGGAAAATGCTTCATTCCAAAGTACCTGGAAGAACAGATGCATCAACAATAACCGCTTCCAAAACACTGTTTAAGGACAAGAAATTTTTCTCATATATTGAATCAATGGTGACAGTGTTGGGCAGTTTCGTTCTCCGGTTATTCTTCTTTAAATGCTTGATAAATTCTAGCCTCTTCGTCGGAGCACCGATTCTGCGTTGCTCACTCCAAGCCTACAGGATAAAACCAATAATCAGAAAGCAGCCATACAGCAAACAACGAGAACATCAAAACCAGCGCACTGGTGAATTGATTCAGAATATTTGAATGCGTTCGTTTACTTCTCCCTACAAGGATAAACCAATAGGCGAAGATGCAGTACCACAGAGAGTTCAGAGAGCAGTATCGCAGGCGTTACGCCACTAGAATAAGAAACGCAAGTATTGAGAATCCGAGACACGATCCAGCTCCAGCCAGGTTGATCAACAACCGCACCATCACCATTTGGATCGGGATCTCCTTCGTCTTCCAGAAGCTCGGACCTCGCATAGTCAATAAATCTCAGGAAATAATCTTCCTCCTCCTTTCCTTCTTCTTGCGGTTGAAGATCGATGTCCATGGCAGAATCTTTCTCCATGCCGTGACGGGAGTCAGTAAACCGCCGTTGTCTCCTCTTTTCGCCACACTGACCTGAAAAATGGCGGTATTTCGCTCCAGAAGAGCCCCTTCGGCTCAATTTTCAAATAAGAAAAATAAAAGTTCGCTGTGCAATAGGCTAATATGGCCCAAAGGCCCTAATTACCACATTGATGGGCCGAGTCCAGATTACAACTTTGATAGGCCTAACCCAGATTACTTCACTGAGCTCGTATGTTGATGGGCCTAGATATCAGAACCTGGCCTTCGTTTGGTTCACATTCTAATCCAGTCGGATTCGATTCTACTGAATTCGAACGAAACACAGCCGCAAGATTTATCGGAGGTACTAATAATATTGCCATGCATCCTCTATCCCTGGTGAGATTGTGGGCAAGAGAAGTTGAGACTTGAGATATAAGGCTGTATGTATTTTGTGGGGGAATGACAACAATTATAGTCATGTGTAGTTAAATGAATGTATAAATGTGAAAATCAATAAAAGATATGTAACTCAAGCAGTGAATGATGTGGGTCACTAGTGTAAATCTGAAAAATGAGCTTCAAGTGGCTTTTTAAAGTTTTCATATTATATTCTTACCGTACTTAATATAAAAAATAGCTAATAAATTTTAATAGATTGAAAAAATTAAATAGATTAATTAATTATAATTAATATAATAGTTAGTCGATTAATTTACATAGATTAAAGAATATATAATTTAAATTTATTTTGAGATGTTATATTTAATTATAACTAATTGATTTAACTAATTTTTTTAATATATTTAAATTAATTAATTAATATTATATTAAAAAGTAGAGGTAACATGTGCAGTAAAATATTTTATACGCATGCACATGTTAGAGACAATTATATTAAATATATTGTTGAGTAGTAAATATAGAAGCATCTCCTAACCAAGAATTTAAACTGTGGGACTAACAAGTTGTTGATACTATCAAATCTTCTACTCTTGATGGGATGCAAAAACGACGACATCGCCATGTTCAGGCTTCAAAAAGAGTTAGAATTGTAAGTATGGAAGCCTATAAGCGCTGATAGCTAGAAACGAAAAGAAGTGGTTGAAGGGTCTTTTCTGTTTGAACCAAAAGAAACAATTAAGACTTCATAATAATTTATAAATAATGGAACTTTATATAGTATATAATGTACTATGCAATACGATAAACACATTTTCTTATATGTTTTATGAAATGACATAATTTATTATTTTATAATCTGTATGACTGTAAGTATGAAAATATGAGTTGGACAGCGTGACCTATGAGCAGTAACCACAATCAGGCCCCCCATTCATGAATCCGTTAGTATATAAAACCAAGTTGATTTCCGAACAGAACTAAATTAAATTGAAGAAGCCGAAGTATAGGATAAAGCATTCATATATAACTGGTTGCAACTAGATATGTGTATGAGAAAGAGAAGTTCTGAAAAGGTGATTCTTCTGGTCCCCATGCAGTCCCAACAGGATCTGTTTTGTGATCGAAGCAACAGCAAGAAAATGACTACTCAAGAACATGTGGAATAGTTTCAGAAGCACATAAATTTTTCTGCTTATTAAATTACATGTTCACTGGAATGCATGATTGTCAAATTCGTAGGGAAATGGATAAGTTCAGACGCATCATCAAACACCTGAGAAAGAAACATTTTTTATTCAAAGAAATAAACCAGATGAGATAACTAGCTAGGCCAAAGAGAGAGGTTGTAACTTGCTGCCTCTGTCTATTAACATTGAAGCTGTCTTATTATGGGACGGTCGCTGGTTAGATAATCTCGCTCACAACTTTAATTTTAGGTGAAAAAAAAAAAAGAGGTAATGTTAATGAACTTAATAAGTAATCTTGGATTTGAGCTTAAGTATGTGATAGGAGCTTTGGAAAAATTAGTGTACTAAAAATTATATAGATCATTGAATTAGTTAAAAGTGACAGCTCAAGATTCAAATAATAAGTGATTAGCCTAATCATAACTAAAATATATAAAAATATTTATATATGATTAACTCTAAAAAAATTAATATTTAAATAAAAATGTGTTAATTTATAAATAAACAGAACATTCATATAAATTATATATAATAGAATAGAATAGAATAGAATTATTTAAATATAAATTTTACATGATGTTATTTTTTAAGTCAAAAGGGTATAGTTCCAGCTCAAAAAAGGATTAATAAATATAAAATTTAATCTAATTGATCTGTTGAAAACATTAAACTAGATTTATAAGGAAGTTGGTTTACAGAAAAATTAATAAAGAATTAAAGGGAAAAGAAAACATGGGAATATTCTGACAGTGCCATAGGTCCATGTTTACGGTACTTTGTATGAGTTAGAATTCGTCTGACGTCTAAAGTTGTGGCTGATGATAGTGAATCCTGCAGCCACAGGCAATTATAATCAGAATTGACTAAAGCTATAGGTAACTTTGATAGGGTAGGGTAGAGGAGTGTTTAATAAAAGTAAAAGTAAAAATAAAAATAAAAATATATTAAAAATAAGTTGTAAAAATTTATTTAGTATAATAAAATTAAAAATTTAATTAATATATAATTTTTTTATAATTTAAAATAAAATTGTTTAAAATATTTTATTTATAACTTAAGAAATGTTAAAATTATTTATAAATTTTATAATTTATGATAAAATAATTTAAAATATTTTATTTATATTTATATTTTTTATTTTTTATTTTTTAATAGAATTTAAATAATCTAAAATATTAAAAATAAAAATAATTTTTATTATATAGCAATAAAAAATTCATTGTACTAAATATACCTATAAAAAATGAAATGCGTGCTAGCACTTTAGTTCATCACTATTTTGGATAGTTTAAATTTAATATTTTTTATCTTAATTTTTTTTTGAAAAATTGATTTTAATAGATAAAAAATTAAAATAAAGATAATAATATCTCAATTATCAATTTTTAAGTTGGAACCATGGAGGAATTAATTAAAAAAATATAGAGATTCTTGGATATAGTGTGTGTTTGGAAAAAAAAAATTTAAACTAGCTTATGAAAAAAACATACTTATAGATAGTTTATGGAAAAGGGTATTTTTAGAAAAACTTATAGAAAAAAAATGATTTTTGATAAATGAGTGTTTGGATAGTTATTTGTAGAAGGGATTTTATGAGTGGTAAATTACGAAAAATGGTATGAGTATTAAATGAGGAGAGATAAGAGATGAGAGGATAGAGGAGAGAGGGTGTAAAAAAAGTAGGAGAGAGAGTATAAGAAAAAATAGAGGTAATATAGTAATTGGTTAGTTTATAAGTTCTTTTATTGTTCTATAAGCTGCTCTGACCAGTTTATTTAAAACTTTAATTTTAAACCATGATTTAGTCTAAAAACTATTTAAATAAAAATTATTATTTAATTAAAAATTTTCTTAAATTAAAATTTAAGATTAAAAGTCTTTTTTAAATTAAAATTTTAGGTGTTACTAAACACACCCATAATGAGGTAATGGTGCTCATCATCGAAATGATACGGCACTGCGACCATAGAGGAATTGGGGGCTGCCCTACCATCACTGCACCTCATAATTAATTAGAAAGAACCGAATAATATATATATATATATATATATATATATAATTTTCACCACCCTTCTCCCTTCAATGCCGCGTGTATTTTTTCCTAGGTGTGCCCACATTGATTTGAATTGAATCTCATCATTGCTTTATTATTCATATAATAAATTTTAATTTATAAATTTAAACCCTCAAAATATAATTTTAATAACTCATTTCAGATATCAATATGTATAAAATAACATTTCTTAAAAAATACTATTTATAAAGCATACTTAAAATAATTTATTTTTTGAAAATTTGATAAAATGTATTATGAATCTCTGTTTTTTTATGGCAGTTCCTTCACGTGGTTTCACCCATGGTTGCCCCCTCAATCAAAGCACAGATCCTCCTGGACTATTCAAGTTTTGGAATTAGGAAATTTTACTTCTATTTAAAAAAATAAATAAAAACTTGAAGAGTGGCTATTATAAGAGTCCAGCATTTTGGGATAAACGTGGTTGGGTCCTACACTTTCATTTCATGGCAGAAAATAAACAAGTAGCTCCATGAGTTTAAGTTAAGTGGCTCAAACTTCAAAGCCTTAATAGATAGATAGATGACTAATGATGATGGGCCATTTGATAGGATTTTAAAAATAAATTTTTAAAAAAAAATTAGGTATTTTATAGAAAATAACTTTTAGAAAATAGTTTATAAAAAAATAATTTTAAATAAATGAGTGTTTAGATAATTATTTTTAAAAATATTTTTATTAGTAATAAATTATAAAAAATAGTATGAATATTAAATGAAGAGATATAATAGATGAGATAAGAGAGTATGTAAAAAAAGTAAGGATAATATAGTAATTGGTTAATTTATAAACTTTTTTACTGTTCCATAAATTATTCTTATCAACTTATCTAAAATTTATTTTTAAATCATAGTTTAATTAAAATTTATTTAAATAAATATGACTGTTTATTTAAAAAAAATTTTAAACTAAACTTGCCAAACACATACAATATCTTGTGACAAGAGAAAACATGAAACATTGAAACATTACTCGTGAGAATAGCCACATTCCTATTTAGCATTAATTTGTGAAGCTGCACATTTTTTGAAATACGTATGATTCAATATACGGTTTCGTGTAAGAGATTTCTGTTCTCCTCGAAGATGCTTGATGTACAGAAAATTATTTTTTCATTTGCTATACTTCTATACTTCTCTTATACTATTTATAGGGTATGAGATAGAGTTTCATTTGATTATATTTATATGGTAATTTTTTTAATATAAATATATTATTATACCATATATTTATTATTATATTAATTTTATTTTTTATGGGTATAATATATATTAAATAATGGGAAATTAAGATTAAAAATTGTTGAATTTTATGACATAGTTAATAAGGCTTAAAGTTTTTATTTATCTGTATGAAATATGTTAAGAGTGATTTATAAATAAGATTATAGAGTATATTATAATGGATTTTCATCACAATCATCAACAAATTGAATAACTTGATATCATCAATTTAAATTCGATTGCATAAACTTTAACTAAGTATTCATTTTGTCTTCAATATATAATATAATTTAGAATTTAATATTAGTCATAAATATAATATATATATATATATATATATATTATTTATTATTTTTTTTAAATTATCATAATTGATATTCACTCAATAATAATCAAATAAAAAAAATAAATGAGTTAAAAAAATGATTAGGGTGTTATTAAAAAATATATTATATTAATTAATTTTATTAATATAATTAAATTATTTAAATATATTATATATTAAGAAATGAATGAGTATATATATATAATTTATATATTACGGGAATATGATCATATATCTAAATAATTTAAGTGATATCCTATAACCTGTATATGTATACAACTAATTGATAATTGAAATCGGTACGAAAAAGATTCCTTTAATAGAAAAATTCATCAAATCCTCCAAAACAAATTTTTTTTCAGAGACAACAGCGTAAAATTAAGTAATTGGTGTCCGAGACCTATTTAATTAATTATTTATTATTAGTACAAAGGCAACAATTAAATCATGCTAGAGAATAGGTTAACTTTACACACACAAAAAAACAGAGAATAGGTTAACTAATGACATGTAGCTCATATTCAGAGATTAACAAGCTCTTACCCTCTACATGCATAGTAGAGAGACTTATGGCGTCACTATGATAGTGTCCCTAATGAGCAAGAATTGATATAACAGTTAGTTTCCCTAGACATGTGATTAAAGGTGAAAATCCAATCACGCATTGTAAGATGTTAAACTTCTTCGATCAAATTGATAAGCGGGTGATTTTGGGAGTGTTGAACTCCAACTTTTTTTGTGCCATCGTTTTAGCTAAGCTTTAATCCTTCAAGAATCCCAATGATCTCCACAAATGCGAAAGACGTGCAACCAAGCTATTTAATGAAACCTAAGATGAGTAGAGCTATCTGTGTCCAATCTAGGGCATGTTTAGGAAATCCCAAATTATGGTTTCACAATAATTTTTACGATAAACTCTTACCATATACTTATCTATAAAATCACTCTCAAAGAGCTAATCTAAATACCCTCCTAATGATAATACAACCTTCTTGAGATGATCCCATTTTAGTTTGTGTTTCCCTGTAA
The DNA here is from genome assembly GCA_037074615.1 of Leucaena leucocephala. Taxonomy (NCBI): domain Eukaryota; kingdom Viridiplantae; phylum Streptophyta; class Magnoliopsida; order Fabales; family Fabaceae; genus Leucaena; species Leucaena leucocephala. The sequence goes on along the minus strand of CM073535.1, from coordinate 4,231,641 downwards.
CTTGAGTTTAGGACGTCCTTCAAAGTCTGGACCCTGACGTCTTCAATGATTCTTGGGGTGCTTAGAGCCTTTGCTAAAGGATATATTCTTTCCTTATTTTGATTTCTAGCTTTAATTTATTCTTCGAGTTCCATACATTGTAATGTAATCTTGCATATGTAGGCAAAGAGAAAAAGATAACGAGTTTATACTGTTTGACCAAGTTAATCTAAACCTTTCTAACTTGAGCACAATCTTGAATTATGTAAAGATACGAGTTAGTGGAGTTACATCCGAAAGGGCAAATAATTTTGGCTTATACCAAACACATTGATTTTGACGAAACATTGACTTATAAAGGATTTTTTATTGGAAACATTTCTCTATTGAATTTCTTCGGAACTTGTAAAAATGTATGAGATGTATAAACAACACTATTGCCCCAATTATTTTTAATAAAGAATTAAAAAAATGGTTTGTACTTGTTATATATATATATTAAATGGGGGGAATAGGGAAGGTACCAAGGAGGGGTGAAGTGACAGAACACTGAAATAGTAAAAAAGTGAAAATGATGTCAAAGATTGAGTGAATCATATGGGAAGGGAGCGTAAGGGGATTTGCTAGTGATATTGGAAGCAAGGCTTTTTTGATATTGTCCTCATGAAAACGACTATTCCAGACCTTGTCAGCCTTTTATTCTGTGAACACCAACTTCAGAGGACGATCCCCCCCCCTCCAAGTTTCAACGCACGCATCATCATCAATTGATTCAATTACTCCATACATACATACGTACGTACGTACGCTGTAAATAATCATGTTGAGGTAAACAAAACAATACCCTCTACGTACAACAACATCATCATCAATCAAGTATATATTAATAATATATATGTGTGTGTATATATATATATATGAACAAGGACGAGGCAACAGTAAGAGGTAGCTGAAAATAACAGGAAGAAGGGTTTGGTTTCGTATAACTACTTGAGAGGCCAGAGAGAGAGAGAGATGGTGGAAGAAGTGGTGATAAGGGAATTCGAGGAAGAAAGGGATGTGAAAGTGGTGGGGAAACTTGAGATGAACTGTGAGATTGGGACTAAAGAGAGGGTCTCCATTTTTACCAACCTGCTCGCTAATCACCCTTTTTCTAGGATTTGCTTCTACCCTCTTCGTCTCATCTTGGTAATTCTCCCTCTCCCTCTCCTCTCTTTCTCTCTATGATCTCTCTCTCTCCTCTTTCACAAATATATATAATCTTAATTAATTAACGAGCTTAGTGCAGGTGGCTGAGGTGGTAGAAAGTGGTGAGATTGTAGGGGTGGTTCGAGGATGCATTAAGACAATAGGGTCTCCTTCAGGATCACTCTTCAAGATAGGTTCTATACTTGGCCTCCGAGTCTCTCCTACTTTTAGGTATGCGTGTGTTGTGTGTATATTCTACACTCATTTCACTTCCACCAATCCTTAATCTTTAATATAAAATATATTTAATTAATTTAATCATAATAAATAAAGATATATATATTTTTAATTATCTTTTTAATTTCATCTATCTTTCTTTTATTATTATTGATAGAATATTATTAAAAATAATTTAAAAAAAATAATAAATATAACAATAAATCTTATATTTAAAATAAAAATCATCAATTTTTTAATTAGATATGTATTAATTAAAGAAGTATTAAGGATGTGAGTAATATGTATATAGACTTACTCATCATCACCCGCCTTTCGCTTTTTTATGAAAAATCTCCTTTCCCATCATTAGTCATATGTCTGTTCTTTTAGTACGGATATTGTTGTTGAAAATAGACTTAAAACTTTGGAAGAATAAGCTTTGATTTCTTACTTTTCTCTTATCCTCCAATTAAAAGAAAATGAAATTTGTTTAGTTTTAGGCAAATGTACCCCTTTCTCCTCTGAATTTAGTTTGATCCTTAATTTTTTAAAAGTATATTTTCAGTTTCACTATTAGTCAAATGATGATTTATTTTTGTAACAAGTATTTATTTTGAAAATTAAACTCATGTCAGGACTCAAAAATATTAAATTTCAATATCAGTATTTTTTGTTAACGACATTATTAGGGTTAAAAGATTTTATAAAATTAAGGGAATAAAATTAAAACCTTATGTAAAGTTAAAAAATTGAAGGTACAGTTTTCTTTTAGTTTTATAATTAGTTGGCGAAACACACTTATTAATTAATATTCACTTTTTTCAGGGGCAAATTCACTCCACCTATTTGCATTTGATATGAATACCGTGTGTGTGTGTGTGTGTGTGTGTGTGTGTGTATGTATAGGAATTTTGGAATGTAAGATTTTTGTTTTGTGCGTGGGATTTCAACAACCTTATGATTTTCCTCACAACTAAAGAAACAAAAGATTTTTAAGAGTTAGGTCATGTTTTGTGGAGTAACTGATGATGGTGAATCCTCTTTAATTTTCTGTGAAGAAGAAAAGGGGTGGGACAAAAACTAGTCAACTCAGTTGAAGAATGGATGCTAAGAAATGGAGCAGAGTACTCATTCGTTGCCACAGAGAAGAACAACACTGCCTCCACCAACCTCTTCTCCCTCAAATGCCACTACCTCAACCTCACTTCTCTCCAAATTTTCGTCCACCCAACTAGTTCCCCTCACAAGCACATCTCCGCCGCCTGCAGACAGGTCAAAGTGCAGAAGCTCAACATAGCCCAAGCCATCTCCTTGTACACCAGAACCTTAAAACACAAAGACCTATATCTCACAGACATGGACCTTATCTTGAAGGAGAAGCTCAGCCTCGGAACTTGGGTAACTTACTACAAAGACGATGGCAATTGGGAACTCGACAATGATCAAACTAGTAATAATGTTCCAAACTCTTGGATTGTGTTTAGCATATGGAACACATGTGAAGCGTACAAGCTTCAGGTTAGGTCAAAGTATAAGCCGTTTAGGGTTTTAATTCACACGACTCTGAAGCATGCAAGAGAGAAGATCTTCCCTTGTCTGAGAATCCCTGTGAGCGACTCGCTCTCGAGGAGGAGGCCCTTCGGGTTTCTCTTCATATATGGGCTTCATGGGGAAGGAGACAATCTCGGAGAACTGATGGAATGTGCGTGGAGGTTCACGTCGAGGTTGGGAGAAAGCATGAAGGACTGTAAAGTGGTTATAACAGAGTTAGGGTTTGGTGATCCTCTTGCGAAGCTTGTGCCTCAAACAGCTTCCATGTCTTGTATAGATGATCTGTGGTATGTTAAGAGGCTTTCAGGACAGAGTAGCGATGAGAACGAGGATGATGAAGTATTGATGAAGGGACAAGTGAGAAATGTGTTTGTTGATCCTAGGGATTTTTAGGTATCTAGCTTAGGTTGACACCAAAATGGCGTCTAATTAAGTTATAAATAATTTGGCTCTTATTTATTATATATGTATGTATTGTGTGTGTGTATATATATATATATATATGATGTTGTCTATGCTAATTCAGAAAAGTAAGTATAATTTTTGTTATTGTGTGTGTTTGGATAGATTTTTAGAAAATAGTTTATAATTTTTTTTTGATAACTTTTAGAAAAGAGTTTGAAAAAAGGTGGTTCTAAATAAATGAGTGTTAGAATAATTATTATTAAAATAATTTTTGTAATAAGAAAATTAATAAAAATAATATAATTTTATTAAACGAATGAGAGAGAATAAATGGTAAAAAAGATAGAGGAGAGATGAAAGAAGGTGAAAAAGATAGAAGAGAGATAGTAAAAAAGATAGGGGAGAGAGGAGATATGATGAAACAGAGAGAGGAGAAATGAGAGGAGGTTGATAAGATAGATAGTGAAAAAGATATGAGAGATAGGAGAGAAGAGAGATAGTTAAAAAGATATAAGAAATATGAGATAATTTAAAAGATAGAGGAAATATAGTATAAGAAAAAATAAAGGTGAAATAGTAATTGTATAGTCTATTGACTATTTATTTTTAAATTTTTTCAAATCAATATTTTGCTCAAAAAAATTTTTAAAACTATAATTTAAGAAAAAAACAAACAGGCCAATTTAATGCAATGATTTTGGCTCATGCAATTTTCGTACGTTGACAAAAATGGAATAATATAAATGCTTAGCTTCCACTTCATATCAATTGTAGTTTTACATATAAAAATATTATCCGTGATCATATTACACTCTTGTATTATCAGAGAAAGATCTATTAGAAAGCACCAAACACTCTTTCACACGCACACACTGATCATCAATATCAACGTATAAATATATATAATAAATATAAGATACGAATAATGCAATTTAATTAATTTGTTCTTGTACAGCTCATCGTGCACTACAAAACACACATGCTGAGTATTTATTATATTTAATAATGAGTAAATTTGTAAAAATGAGTTTGTCTCGTTTAATATAATTTTAAACATTTTCCAATTTCATTCATCTGTTTTGTTTTGGATATCGAGAGTTAAATGAATGAAAGAGAAATTAATTGTAAATTTCTTATTTTAATCATAAGTATCACAAGCAAGCTCAAGCAAACTTGCCTCCATAACTCACTGGTAGAGCGTCAGTCTTGCAAACTGAAGGTCCCTAGTTCGATCCTGCATAGGGGCGTTTATTTGTTTTTCTTCTTTTGTACTTTCGGCCCCACCATATACGTGCCTTTTTGTCCGCTTCATGAAAAATAAATAAAAGTAGATATTGTCCCTGCATAAACTGGCCCAATGCTCCTCCCACCACAAGGCAACACTTCAACGCTTCAAATCTATTAGATCTTTTACAACTAAAGAGTAAGATTGATTCAAATAGTAAACAGTTCGATACTATTTAAATAAAATTTTAAATTTAAATTTTAACAGATGTAGAAAAATTATGTTAGGAGACTCACCCACTAGATTCAGGTGCACTATACGGGTCAAATTTGAATGTAGTTAAAATAAAATTCTAATAAAGTAAGTGAACCAAAAAAAATAGATCTTTTACATTTATGTTTTGAAAAATCATGGAAAATACTAGCATGACTGAATTAAACCTACATCACATTCTCTCTCTCTCTCTCTAATTTTATTTTATATCTCCTGCAATATTACATATAAATAATGAATGTAAAAGAATCTGTATCACCAATCCATAATCTGTTCATATTGCTCCCAGCACCCCACACAATGCTAACAGTGGAATGTACGGTTTACCAAACTCCAATCTGTAGTAAGTTGCTATACCAGCAGGAAGTACGTGTATATCTTTTATTAAGACTTCCCTGAGGGAATAACATATGAAGAAATAAGAACATTTCACCCAAAAATAAAACAATAACAGCCATTAAAAAATGGGCCTGATTATATCAAGAATGTCAGACTGATTATATCAAGAATGTCAGACTTATTTACAATCCTCACAGAGCTTTCAACAAATTCACCCGTGATATCAAGGCCGTGTAGGCTTTATTCCTTGCCAAAGTGCGGTAAAAATGTCATATCATCGATAATCTCGTTATGTCATCAAGAAAACAAAGCTTGGAACGACAATTGTGCATCACCTCATTCTATTTTGTCTACCAATTTGTCAAAATTGAAGGCAAAGGAGCCCTCGAACTGCCGAGGAATTTAACTGCCACCCCAGCGCCGCTTCCGAAGTGGCCTGAGTTGCTTACTTTCATCTGTTCCAACAACTGTCAAGCTATCATCAGGCTTGAAACTCTTTCCTTTTTTCAATGCAATAGGCTCCTTAAAGCGCTCTCTACGTTTCTCCATCTTAGCTAATGTCTCGAGAATCCTTTGGTTATCACAACCACCTACATTGTTATCCCGGTCAGAGTTATTTTCATTGTGAAGCATCCTCTTCTTCTCACTGCCGCCAGTCAGTGCTTCACCCTCAGAAAGACCCCTTCTGTGAATAGAAACCACCGTGCATGGCTCTTCTCTCACTATCTGACCTTCCCCAACCTTATCCGGAATGATATGAAGCCTTTTCCTAACAGTATGGCTACTCTCAAATTTTGCAGCTTTCTCATTATGGGATTTATATAAAACCATAGAAGTTGTCCGCTTCTTCTTGGTAATGCCCTGATCCAAGTTTTCAATCCTACCACTGAACATCAAACTTCCAGTTCTGGAACTTCTTCCATGAAACTGCATAATCAGTCATGAGCACAGCACAGATTTATAACTAGGGATATCAAACAAAAACAAGAATAATTTCCACACATGTAACAAATTAAGGCCACTGATGCTGTACACATGCATTATATAATGCATAACAAGCGAAACAACAGCTAGAATGTATGATAGATGTAATTTACAGGGTTGGATTCTCAAAAGTAAACAAAAACTCAAAATAATGCTTATATGAAGAAACTACTCATTGAAGTTATAACATTATAGATCAGAACTTAAGAAAAATATGCTGAAACCACACATTCAAATTGACAGATTTGCCACATTGTCCAATCTACTAGCATAAACATAAGCTCAATATAAAACATTGTCCAATCTCTGCAAATTTATTGATAAATATGAGATGAATAAAAACACCACAAAACAATTTCTTCCTTTGTTCTGTCTACAGAAAGACCAATCCCGTTATGAAAAATTACACAAGTCAATATACATAGAGAACAAAAAAGCTGTCAACTTTTACACAGATCATCTGATCATGTAAAGCAGGATTCAAGTGCAGAAGAGCCCAGCTAATGAAAGCTTCTTGAATGCAAGTACTATAATTTAAATTCAGAAAAGCTAGAATGCTGTATCATGAAAGTAATAATAAAGTACTAAACAATATGAGGAACGGGGAAACATCTGCGACTAAAAAGAAGCACCTCCCAGTCACTCTATCATAGAAAGCAAGTCCAACTGTCAGAGGCTAATGTCTTAATAACTTCGACAAACTTCATATATTTTCTGTGCGCTTGACCAAAGATTCCCTCTAACTTACCCTGATAGTAATAACGAAATTCAAGCACATTACTACAATTGTACAAAAGAGCAGAAGCCAACATATATAATAGTGGAGAAGAAAACTGTAGAGCACAGCACATAATTGGGAGAGTGAGGATGGTAGTATACAGTGGATTGAGATAAAGTTAACAAAAAGAATTAAATTAAATAACCCAACAGATGTGGAGTAGCTCATAGGTACAAGTATAGCAGTACAGGTTCTTAACCATAGGTTCCCCAAGGTTACCTTTCCATCCCCTTTAACAAAGTCAATTGAATTCCAGCACTTCACTTGCTTGCGCATATCCCTACAGGTAATCTTATAGAATCTTTTTTTACAATTGTCACTACCTCTCCTTGGCATATGTAAGTAATCATTCTGCAACTGTATATCATCAATTTCCATCTCATCATGCAGAGATTCATATCTTGCATGAGTCCCTTTATGCCAAGACGTTTCCTCATCAGCATGAAATGCATCATGATGCCTTAAAATAACATCATCGTCAATCCAATCCAGGACTTGAGATGGGGAACTGTATCTTCTACTCCCCAAGTCACACTCTTTTGCAGGATGGATTATAAAATTTTCATCTTTTGAAGCATCAATACTATTACAATACCAGTCACTGCCTCTGCCATCTCTAGCATGTTTACGCCTCCCACGACCTCTAAGATATTCACTTACTCCTGTATCATACACATAGTTTTTCGGTGAATCTGGATAAAATTGTCTACAATAGGGCAAATTTGAAGTCTGATGACAAGTGTATTCCTGACATTCATCCTCAATTCTCCCAGACCATAAGCTGTTCAATTCTAATGAAGGCCTGACATGATATCTTGCCCCTCTGACATATCTATTTGGTTCTAGAAACTGATGTTCATATTTACTATCTAATGGTTCCACTTCTCTCTCAATAGAAGTGTTATAGCTCCTGTCTATTAAGTCAAGCCCGCACTCATTAAACCAATTATCTTTATCACTGTTTCTGTCCCTCAAATAGGGCTTCTCATGTTCTCTTCTCCTCTGAACATTCCTCTCCTTGTCAGGGAAAGAGCAATGTTTTGACATAAATTTCCTGGACTCCCTATAGGACAGAGGACTCAATTCATCAGCAGAGTATCCTCCATCAGCATGATACCAATCTTGTTCACTGCCATCATTATCCTTCTTCGCAGTTCTATGTTCAAAAACATAATCCTTCTCACCCCGGTCCCTTCCGACATCTTGGTTTGCATGCTGTCTGAAGCTGTCATGATCTTCCCGATAGCAGTATCTAGTGTGAACCATATCATCATCTACCTTTTCATCATTGTAATGGTAGGATTGTTCTGTTTCCCCATAACATGAAACATCTCTTGTCGTATGACCACCATAATCTTGCAGTTGTACATTCTGCCTTCCATGATTAAAAAATTCGTGATCAAGGAGAGACAGCTGCCTAGCACCAGACATGGGCTTGGAGAAGACGTCATATTTCTTACTGAATTTACGCAGTTTAGAACCAGGGTCATGGCTATGGCTTAGAGGCCTCCATTCTAGTCGAATTGGACCTCTTTTTCTTGAATAATAATCCATATTTTCTAGTTTTCTGTTGAAACTGCTGTTCTTTGGGATCTTACCGTCAAATGGCACAGACTCTTTTAAGTCTGTAGTAGATTTTTCCAATTGCCTTCTTTGGCTGTGCCTTATCTCATTGTCAGCATGTACACTGTTTTCAGATTCACTGTCAGAATAGGAAGTCAAGCTAAGGTCGTGGTCACCAAATGATAACTGTGATTCAATCGAGCAATGATCAGTGGTGCAAGTGCCTAAGTCAATTCCTTCCTCTGCTTTTAACTCATCTGATGCTTCTGCAGTACCTTCTGAAAATTTCTCCATCTGCTCCTTACGTTCATTTTTATCAACACCAGTAACTGGATCTCTTCTGCAAAATTCAGGGTCCTATTAGCAAAATTATTTTACAAATGCTTAGCTCCAAAAGAGAACATTTAATTAGAACTTAAGTAATAAATTCATGTTTCCAATAAAGGAGAAAAAGCTATAATTGCATACAACCAAAGATAACCGTCAGTTAGTGAATAACAAATGCTAACAACTAATTAGAAGAAAAGATTATCTACATAATGTGAATTATCTATTAGTTTAGGATGAAAATTAATGCAAGAATGTGCTAGCATTGCGTATTATTCCTTTCAATTACTTGGGAACAATCTTAGCACAAAACTGAAACTTGAGGAGCTCTAAAGGTAAACATTTCTAGCCACTGATCATGATCTATTACTAGAATGACGGCATAAATATGAAATTTTAATTAGAGAACTTCTTTTTTCACTTTTCTATTGGAATACTCATAGGTGACCTGCCACTAACATCTATGTTATAAATAACCAAAAAAACAAATGTTCCGCACTCATGTCAGCTTAGTGACGAGGTTGTATATTTGCAATTCAAAGGATCTTGGTTGAACCAGGCATTCCTTCACAAGATTTGTTGATGATTACATTGGGGCTCAAACGTAGCCACATCAACCACCAACAAAATCAATGAACTTACCAGTTTATTGGTTTATTAGAAAACTAGCCAGTCCTATATGATTTTCAAAACTGTCCTATAGATGCTAATTTTGAAAGAGCATGAGCCAAAAATAACAAAAGAAACAAGCAAGCAAGGGGAAAAGGCCATAAATTTTTTTATAAATACAGCCACATATTTTCAAGCTCTTATTCAGGAGATGATGCCTGATTCTCAAATTTCACATACTTACCTGTACTTTGAACATGGAAAATGCATAGGGGAAATTAAAACATATGTAATACCTAGAATACTCAATAACATATATTAAATAAAAAGGAATCACTAGAATTCAGTATCTGAAAAACTGCAGACCTTTCCTCAGTGGAAGAGTCCTCTGAATTTTTAGCATCTTCCAATGGCTCTTGGGATAGCTCATAGTCATGTTCATTGACAGAACTGGGAATATTGATGTTATTGCCTGCACAAAACTCCCCCTCTTCAGATAACTCTTGCACATTGCCATTGCCAGAACCAGAATAACCATCAGAGGATTCAAGCACCTTGATCTGCTCAAAACCCACCCAAGTTAATTCAAAGATAAATGGCAGCTAAAGCACAATAATTTTTGGAAACTTAAGGGTAAACACCTGTATCACTACATCAGAATCCCTAATGCGTGGACGCCTTACATCCATGGATGGTTGGCGCTCAAACATGCTCTCCTCAACCCGAATTGCTCTACCTTTTGGCTGAATTACCAAAAGTTGGTCAGTAAAAGAGCCCAAACATGTATTTGAATGCAACAGTTGAGATGATAGCTTAAATCAATGCGTAAAACATCAAAGTTGGATGTAATTAGTAGCTGATATCATCATACCAGTTCGCATCCTATTGAAGGAGAAAGTAAACCCCCTGATACAGCTTGTTCAGTTTTCTCTCTCATGTCATCCTGAAATATTTTGCCAGGTAACAAGGATAGGTCAAGTGACGTTTAGCACAATGACAAAACCTGTAAATCTATTAAACATTTTTCTACATGAATCATCACACACCAGATTAACTTTTGAAGACTCATTAACACCGCTGCCAGTTTGCATAGATGCTTCCCAAAGTTGCTCCTGCATACAAGTGTATGATTCTTTTAAATAAGCTGTGCAATGAACCTTCAAATGAAACAAAATGCCAATATTTTATCCACAAAAGCATTAAACTTTGATAAATGAAGGTAGCAGACACTATAGTCTGCTAAAAGGGGTATGCATCAAATTAGTGTTAAAATTTGATATTCTTGAAACACAAATTACTCACCAGTGATGCACAGTAGTGCTTCCAAGTGTTCTCATCAAAACCAAAATTGAAATAATCTGTCATGTCAACTCCAGGGGTCCTCCATGGCTTCTCCTCTAACGTATTAATGTTCACATCAAAGATACTCCTGTTATGGGGGAAAATAGAATGGAGGAAGTTAAGATATTTGAATGCCAAATAGAACATAGCATAAATTTTCATTTTATTATTGTAAAATTAAGAATCATGTTTCATAACCATAAACCATAAATAGTATCAATATGTATAACACTCACCAGTGCCAAGGAAGATATGATCCATATCCATATTGAACCACCATTGGATCTGCCCCAGCACATATGTGAGCAATGTGGGAGGAGCTTGATACCTGTTTCTGGATAGATGAATTACCATTGCGCCCACCTTTAGTAAAGGGAGAAAGGTACGAAACCAGCCCCATAGACTTCTTGACTCTTGTATTGTTCTCTAATGCTGAACCTCTCCTAACATACTACAGAAATGAATATAAATGAGGAACAAAACTTGAACGCCTTGAACATTAATCTCCTGTGTCAGTTGCTAAACTAATGCCACATGGACCAATATGATGGAAGATAGCAGGCAAAATAGATTGTAGACTTTGATTGTGAAAAAAGAATAAGGTCAGCACGAAAAACATCATGTGTTTTCATTTTAGGTCACAAACTATGGTAACCATGGTTTGGTAAAACGCTACCCAAACCACCTCTTCTTTCCACAATCAATTTTTTTTACCAAAACTATGGTTTTGGTATAAGCTATTCAAACACTCATTTTTTTCTAGAATCTATTTTTCTACCAAAACCATGGTTTTGGTATGAGTTAGGGAAACTAAGTGCCTGTTTGGGAGCAGCGTTTGAGAATCAATTTTGGGTAAAACTTCAATTTGGGAAAATTTGAAATAAACAATTATTTTTGTCCAGAATTGATTTTGGCCAAAACTATGGTTTTGAATAAATTACTGAAAATAACTTTTGGAACAGTAAAAGAACTTATGGACTATCTAATTACTATTTACCCCTACTTTTCTTATACACTCTCTCATTTCTTATCTCTCTTCTTCACCATATCTTCTCTATCCTCTCTCCTCTCTCCTATTTCTTCTATACCCTCTCTCCTCTCTCATACTTTAATTAAATCATACCCTTTCTAATAATTTATCAATATAAAAAGTGATTCTACTACTAATAATCTAAATATCTCTATTTTCAAAATATATTCTTTTTATAATTTATTCTCTAAAAACTAATTCAAACAGGCAAGTGCCTGTTTGGGAGTTCGGTTGAAAAAATAATTTTAGGCAAAACTTTAATTTGGAAAAATTTTAATCAAACAGCTGTGATTTGTATTTCGGTTGTTGTTTGTATTTCGTAATTACAAACAGTCCATAAAGAACTACTACCTTGTGGTGAAAAAACTGTGATTTGTATACTCCTTTGAGCCCACTTCTATTATGAACTCCAAGTCCATTGGAACTCACCAGTTCCGCTCCATCAGCCGGTTGATCTCCGCACTTCCCATTCTTGCCCAAATTGCCCCCGTCAGTTAGGCCGATAGCTTCATCACTATCATCCTCATCATAACCAACCCCTCTCACGACTCCCTCATTCCTAACACCCGCCAATGGAAAACATGGGCAATCCTCATTATTCAACACTATATTCAAATCATCCTCACTATCACTTCCAATATAATCATTATTCCTATCCTTCTCGTCATTGGACTCCGAAACCTCGCCACCAGAACGGGTCGATTCGCCGCATTCAGTAACATCCTCCTTAAGCTTGGCATCTGGACTCTTCGTATCATTACTATCACCATCGTCTTCGGGTTCTATGTACAACCGAGCAAAATCGGGCATGCCATCAGTAGCAGAAGTCCTTTGGACTTCAACATCATCATAAAGTTCTCCAAAATCATCGTCAAAGTCTTCCATCTCTATCTTCAAAACTCAGAGACAAGGGAAAGGTAATAGTAGGAGCTTTGAAAGAGTAGGATCTTCCATTCAAGGTTGATAACGTTGAAGAGATTATGGTCCCTTCCTGGTTTAAGTAAAGAAAGCAGTGAAGTATGCTCACTAGCACTAAATATCGTTGAACCAAAAACCCCTGGGAGCTTAAACCCTAGCTAAGGCAATGACGAGACAAAACCATGAAACTAAAATTTTGTCATTTTTAATCAGAGGTTAAAAAGTGACCTCATCTTTCTATTCTTTTCTTGCCGAGGTAAATTATATATATTAATTTTTATAAAAGATTCGAATTATATTATTTTTAATTTTCAAATTTGAATAATAATAATAATTTTATATGTATAAAAATTAATAAATAAAAAAATTAAGCATTTCTTTCAATAAATTATATTTTCAATAAAATAATATTATTTTTACAATAATTTAATCATATTTTAACTTCAATATATTTATGGATATTTTACAGAGAGAATTTTATCTAATTGAAGTATATATTAAGAAATAGAAAAATAATTCATTTGTGTTGATAAAATTATATAAAGCTCTTTTATCCTTTTTTTTTTACCAGTAATTTGCATAAAGTTCGTAGAGGATAGAGTAATAGACAAGCACTCCACAAAATATCAGACAATTTAAATCTCAAATAATTTTAATTTCTATATCATTGTATGTCATACATGCATATTTGTTTATAAGCTTTTAAACTCTTGCATTGTTGTTTGAAGATGTTAGTATAGTTGTACTAGTTTAAATAAATTGAAGTTATAGTTTTTGAAAGTTAATTTTCTTATGTATTGATTTATAAACTTTTAACTATCCGCTACTTGAATCAGATTTTAGACTGTCTCATTCTTTTCCAGTTTATAATAAAGTATTCAAATCAGAATCTCATAATGCATCTACAAACATAATCACAGTTAATGCCAATTCATCATCTATTGCTAATCCAGCGTAGGAACTTAAGCCAGAATCACTCAAATCCCCAATAACATATGTACATTGGCAAGCTGGTTCACAACAGGAATAGATCATTTGAATCAGAATATGAAAACAAGTAAACGCGTTCATAAAAGCCTAAAAACAAAAGGCAGAATCTTTGTGGTAGATATTGCCCTGCATAATCCTGAGTTCATTGTTTCCTCTTACACAAGGTTAAAACAAAAGGGCCAAGGAGCAGAAACAAAAAAGCTCCTTTTTTGGCCAATATAAGCTCCTAATATTACTTCATTCTACAAAAATGACCTAATCCTTATATTATCTTCCTTTCTGCTCAAAAATTTGAGAAAAAACTAAACTGGGATCATCGATCCCATCGGTTGTTGCACTTGTACTCCCTTCTCTAATGTTGAAATTCGCAATAGCATTCTGAATAGCATAAGCGTTGTTTGCCTTCTCTTCTGCTGCATGTTCCCCTCCATCTGGATTCTCCTGCAGCTGAAGTGCAAACTCAAGGTTCCACAACACATCACCCATTGAAGGCCTTTCAGGCCCTTGGTCAGCTATACATTTCAGGGCAGTGTCCACAAATTTCATCAAACTCTTGGGGTTGATTTCACCTCTAAGTTTTGGATCAATGATGCTCTCCAAATTCCCCTCCCTTTGGCACATTAAAGCCCAATCTGCCAGGCTTACTTGTTCCTTAGGCAAGTTAGGATCTAGTGCAGGCCTTGCACAAATCACTTCAAAAAGAACCACCCCAAAAGAGTAAACATCGGATTTTTCTGTGAGTTGCTGCCTCCTGAAGTACTCAGGGTCTAAGTATCCAAAGCTACCTTTCACAATTGTTGTCACATGGGTTTGGTGCAGATTAGGACCTGTTCTGGACAGCCCAAAGTCAGATACTTTTGCTACCCATTTATCATCTAATAGTATATTTGTGGTTTTAACATCCCTGTGAATGATGATGAACTGGGAACCTGTGTGAAGATAGTGAAGCCCTCTTGCAGCTCCAATGCAGATTTTGAGCCTCTGCTTCCATGGTAAAGCTGGCTTATTGCTTTTGTATAGGTGTTCTCTTAGAGTTCCATTGGCCATGTAATCATAAACTATGATCATTTCACCATTTTCTTCACAAAACCCAATTAGAGAGACTAAATGTTTGTGTCTTAGCTTTGAAAGCAATTCAACTTCAGTTTGAAACTCCAAAACTCCTTGCTCAGAAGTTGGGTTTGATCTCTTTATAGCCACATTGGTCCCTCCATCTATGACACCTTTATAGACTTTCCCAAACCCACCAACACCAATAACCTGTGATTCGTTGAAGTTCTTGGTAGCATACCTGATCTCTTGTAATGCAAAATGTCTACATAATCCTTGTCTCAATGATGAAAGAGTACTGCTACAACCAGAGAAAGTTGATTTGCTAGCTGTTGTTTGCGAATTCCCATATACAGGCAACCAACTCCTAGCAACAGAATCATTCATATCATCTTGTCTTCTCTTCCTATAGGCAACAAAGCACATAGCAGCAGCAAAAGCAACCCCAACAGCTCCTCCAGCAACCCCTCCTACGATTGGAGCATGATTTATTTTTGAAGGGCTAAATTTCTTTCTAGCTTCATCTTTAAGAAGCATATCTGATGGTGTAGGATTACGCCCGGCTAAATTTCTATCATCGGAACTAACCTTAAAAATCTCCAATCCATTAAGAATAACATCATAGTATTCTGGTTTCTTTGAAACAGAAGAGTGTAAAGTGACCCATAAATTTTCATCACCAGGTCCATCAGTGACATAAATTGCATAGTCTTTGTAAGTGGGAATCCCTTTTGAACCTGTCCATGCTAAAACATCAGCAGTTTCTTGTGCTGTTTGATTGTTAACATAAATATCAAACACCCTTTGGTTAATCTTGTCTAACTCCAACTCACAGAAATGAAGCCTCACAATATAAGTAAAGTTTGGATCAACATGAAACACCCAAGTGAGATTGTAGTTCTGGTTGGCATTATCATTTGGACCAATAGTTCTTGCAAAGCTATAAACATCTAAAGGGGCGATGGAGGGAGGCATATCAGGAGGGTATTGAATCGTCACATTCTCATCAGCACCAGAAGTGACCCAACTTCTTACTCCAAGCAAATAGGGGGTATCGTTGTACCATGTCCTGCTCAAATGACCAGAGTCCTTTTTGGGTTCTATGAATTTTCCTCCAACATTCAAACGAAACATAGTCTGCAACGGCCTGCTACCAGCATCAATAAACCGGTCAGTGGAAACCAACTTGGCAGGAGGCTTGAAAATCTCAGGCATAGAGACTATCTCAATCCCATTGACAAAAGCATATGATCCATGGTGCCTGAAAGAAGGTCTGAAGGTGATGTTGAGTTCACCAGATTGAATTGGTGGAAGACAGTATTCTTTGATGAAATAGGCTTGTGTTAAAGCTTGTGCTGTAACGAAGGAACTGAAATTGCGGAGGAGAGTGAGGTCATTTGCACGAACTGCAAAATAAGCATCGGAGGGATCAAGGCTGCTATATTCTGAGGGGTAAAAATGGAGTCGAAGCCAGTGGCTAGTTTTAGAAGACACGGGAAATCTGTATGTGGTTGGGGACGTGAAGATTCTCGCGGTCATGTAAGGAATTTGGGAAGGAAGAGAAGGGTCTTGGTATTGTGCTGTCGAGTTTATTGTGTTAGTGGAAGAGGTTAGGAATCTATAATCCGATCGCCATCTTCGCCCGTGATTATCTACGCCCACATTAGATGGAAGACCACAAGAAATGACAAAAGAATCTGAGCCAGATGAAGCTTCCAAACTGGAATTCACGATCAAAGATGCGACCATAAGAGAAAACAAGGTATGGGTATTAGATCTCATGGCTTAACGAGACATCCGTGAGAAGAATTTCAGACAAAAGGATAAAAACTGTATCTGAGAGCGATGGACGTACGTGCATGGCAGGCTTAATTTAATCGCGATTACAATGTCGATAACATTAATGGGGAAAAAGCAGAAATTCAGGATAACCTCGGAGGAATTTGCCCCAGCCCCCTAGAGAATTGGAAAGATCGTGAAAGATGGGGAGTGTAGGAGAAGAAGCCAGAATGGCGTGAGATAGATAGAGAGGTTATTCTTAATTCTAATAACTGCTAATCTCTGAGTAATAGTATTATACGTATTATATATGGCCCTTCATATATAGGCGTTTCTACGGTTTGAAATTTGAATTAATATATCAACTCCCTTGACCCGTCCCATTGCTGATCCAGTTTTAGTGGTTTTCTTTTCCTTCTTATCATTATTATATTGATAATTTTGGTTTATTGCTTGAAAGTTAATCAAGTGAAATTTTTGCTTTTTCTGTATAGGAAACTGTCCGTCGAAGCCATCAAAATATAGAAGGTAAGATAAAGGAGCTAATTTAGGTTCATTCCTCAACCCACTTTAGTTTATGTGAAAATTCGACTCATCAACCTACTTAATTAAATAAAAAAAAATTAACAAACCTTCAACACACTTACTATTATAATGTCTTTAAAATGGAAATAAAATTATATGATTCTGACTGAAGTGTTAAATTCCAACAATAACCTTGTCTTGCATCGGTATCGACATTCAGCCTTGCTATTTCTCTTGTATTGGATGGAGGAGAAATATTTCGTATTAGATTGGTCCAAAATTACACTGCGTTATCATTAATATAATCTTTATAGTTTTATTTATAGATTCCATAAAATTTATTTTTGGACCAAAATCAGGTACTATTCCCTGTTCACGAATGTATTTGAACCAAATAACTCTACGCCTCGCAAATTTTCTAAATCTCTTTTCTCACAGAATGAATCTTTTTCCGACGAACAACTTCATTTTATTCCAATAGGTGTCCCGAACTTTTTTTGATTAGTTTCTCCATTTTACTTTTGCATTCTTTTCTAATTTGCTGATTAATTCTCTACTTATACTGTTTCTTCTTTTGTAGCTTCCCCTTATCTGGCTAATGAAAATTAAAAGGTTACATTACCTATTGCCATGGATTGTATCTCAAGAGTTGATTAAGCTATGATTTAGTTGAAAGACATCAGTCTCTCTTTGTGATTTTGATAGTATATGTATTATATTCCCGAAACTTCGTTTTTTTGAGATACAAACTTTGTTTTATTTTGTTATATATATATATATAACACATCACTTGTCAAATATTGCTTTTAGGCTGATAAGTTTTTTCATATCTGTGGTGTCCCTACTATTCTTTAATACCTATTTAAGTGCGAACTAGAAAATAATCTGTTTGTATGTTATCAGATCTTTGTTTCATCAAGATGACAACTGAACAATTGTTCTCCCGCACTACACAAGCATTATTTTACAGCTACAAGCAACTTCCTATCCAGAGGATGCTTGATTTTGACTTCCTTTGTGGTTTATGCCAATTCTTTTCATCTTCTAGTTTGTTTCCTGTGGTATTCCTCTGGAGTGGACAGACTAAAAAAAATTGGACAATGGCATATTTTTGTTCTTATTTTGAATGAAGGCGCCATTTTTTTATAGGTAGGGAGACGCCATCAATTGCTGCAATCATTAATCGTGGTTCTGAGGGATTCCAGAAGCTCATTTTTGGTCAAGATGAAATTGCAATCCCTGTGCATTCTACCTATGTGTTGCTTGTTCATTTCTGTTTGCAGCCTGTCTGTCCTTTACCTTAGATTTGGATTTGGAGGCTTGAATGTGATCAGTCAGTGCTTTTTTCTTCTTTTCAGTAGGCTTCATTATTTGCAAAGTACTGCTAAAAAATTAGTAATCAGCCTGTAGGAAATGATATATGGGTTTGACTCTGTAAAATGCTCACAGCTCTGCGCTTGCCTATTTTGCTGCATTGAAGCTGCTTGTGCTGCACATCCTACTGCTGTGTTTATCATATATTCTTTTATGACTTGATGTGTCTCAATGCACTATAGGCTGATAATGATTCATATATTTGCAGTGCTGCTGCTTCATCCATGGCTGCATGGAAGCAGACAACAATTAGAGATGTTGCTAGTATTGCTGAAGGTGACAAATTGGTTAGTTTGCAGTATTTCTTTCATCTCGAGCTTTTGCTAAATAAATGTGAGCCTTGTTCCCTCCTCAAGATCCTAACCCCTAAAGAGAGTAGTGCTTAAAGAAATTTATCTAGTTTCCTTCGTTGGCTATAATGCTTTTGGCTAACACTTTTATAGGTTGAAGGGAAAATCACGCCAGTGAAGGAGTTTACTCCTCCAGAGATTCCTGAGGACCTTAATACTTCAATTAGGAATAGAAAAGTCCGTGCTCCAACTCCATATTATTTCCACCATCTCTGATGATAGAGGCATGTTGGGATCCATCTTCCATTGATTCTGTAATAAGGTATTGTTTTTTGTGGCTTAGACTCGATAGTTGAAGTAAAGTTTGCTCCCAAATTTTCTGCAGGTGAGGAGCCATGCTATGCTGGTGTTCCCATGTCTAACATTATTGAAAAAGGTTTGGGCGTAGGTGATGTTATATCTTTCTGTGGTTTTAACGCAGCCTTCCTAGTTATTGCACAAAATTTATCAAGGTAGGTTATTGATCCCCATCTTTTCTCTTCTGTGAATGTATCATTTAGATATTGCTTTGTGAAACAAACTATTGATTTAATCTTTTAGCTTCTTTGTTACTGATATATGCATTTGTCAGATATGCATCATGCTATGTGCCGACCATGGTCCTTGTGTCTCTGGTGCTCACAATGCTATAGTAACAGCAAGGGCAGGGAAGGACCTTGTCTCCAGCCTGGTATCAGGTGAATATTGGCCTCAAATTTTCCACTTCTGGAGTATGCTTAAGGTTAATTTCAGTATCCTGATTCAGTATGCAATTTTTTCCATCCAATGGTAAATAATGAGCTTCTGAAATAGGTTTGCTTACAATTGGTCCTCTATTTGGCGGTGCCGTTGACGATGCTGCTCGTCACTTCAAGGATGCTTGTGACAGGGTGTGTTATCAGCCTTGGCCCTTTGCCTCTTTGGCGTGTTTACCTTTTTCTTTTTCTTTTTTTTTTCTATATATCAGCGACCTATGCTACAGCACTAACATGGGGACTACGCTATGCCTTGTCAGAACCTTAAGAATTTGTACAAGGTATGAAGAAGAAGGGCATCCGTGTGCAAGGAATAGGTCACAGGTATGATATGACAGTTTTGGTAATTCTGCTTCTGTTGCTGGTGCTATAATGCTTCAAATGTTTTAAGCCTGGTTTCATTCTATTAAAAAGGATCAAGAGTAGAGACAACAGAGAAAAGAGAGTAGAGTTGCTACAGAATTTTGCAAACACCAATTTTCCTTCCGTAAAATACATGGAATATGCCGTTCAGGTTGAAAACTACACCCTTACAAAGGCAAATAACCTGGTTATCAACGTAGAAGGTGCAATTGGGACCCTTGGATCTTCTTGCTGGCAGTGGGATGTTCACCAAGCAAGAGATCAATGAAATTGTCGAAATTGGCTATCTGAATGGGCTATTTGTGCTGGCCCGCTCCATTGGCCTGATTGGGTGAGTGGCATTTTCTTCATTGCTTGATTTTCCCCCCATCTGGACCCTTGTTTTGTTCATACGTATGAATTATTGTAGTTTTGTTCCTTAGTGGCCTTTTTATCCACTAGTCTCTTGTGGACCAAACTGCAAACGGTTCCACTTTCATCCATTAGGTGGTCCTACCTTCACTGATACCGATTTGGTGATTAGGTGTACGGTAGTGCTTTTTGCATGTATTTATATGCTAGAAGTCTGATACATTTTAAATCTATTTTGTTTGACAACACATTCTAAATCTGTAGTATTGCATTCCTGATAAAAAAAAATGATGCTTGTATATCTTTTTACTACTCACTACCACAAGATTGAATCTTTTTTTAAAAATGGCTTCACATGTCATATTTTTATTCGATAAAATTTCAGGGTTTTCTCATTTCTTGATTTCTTTTTTTATAATTTTCAGGCATACGTTTGATCAGAAGAGACTGAAACAACCATTGTACCGCTACCCATGGGAGGATGTTCTCTAAGCGAAGTGAGAAGATCTCTTGCTTCGATATATCAATGAAGAATTCTTACATCTGCAATATGCTGGAATGTTTGTTTTTAACAGCCTTTAACGTACACTGGTGTTGTAGTTGCATGTAAGAATTCGAAGTCGGGGTTCGTGTGGTGCATAGGATGAAATATACTTAGATGAAGTGATTTTGTGGATGTAAACTCTCCGTAAGTCTCCTCATAAAAAAAATAAAATAAAAAGAGATATGAGTATCATTGAAAAATTGTAATAATAGCATAATAAATATTATATATATATCCGTTTCATACTATTGAAAGAAATTATTTCCTCCTATGATTCCATTTTAGTGTCTGTGTTTTTATAGCAAGACAAACATACATTAAACTAGCTAAAACGATATATAGTGGAAAGCCCTCCCATGACATAAGATTAGGGCCTGCCATTACAAAATTTAATGAAACACTTCCAATTTATTTTTTATTTTTCATGATCTCCTTCCTTCCTTCCTTTCTTTCTTTTAATTTATAATTTAATAAAACACTTACAATTTACCTTTTTTTTTCTTTTTTTTTATTTCTGCATATATAAAAGAAGAAATTTGCAACCCTCATCCAATAGAAATAGGAGTAAAAATATAACTATAAATAGAATTATATTGAAAATAAACTTTAAATTTTTTTATAAGTTAAAAATAAATATAGAATTTATATATATATTTTTTAATAATTTAGGGTAAAATAGTCCACAATATTTCACTTCTACTTGTCTTATCTCATTTTCTAATTTTTTTATAAAATTAAAATTACCTAAAATATTAAAAATGAAAGTGAATCCTACTATATCAAATAATATTTTAAATTATTTTATCTTAAATTATAAAAAATATATATATTAATTCTATATTTATTTTTATCTTATTAAATAATTTTTTAAAATAAATTTTTAATTTAGTTCTATTTTTATTTTTACTTCTATTACTCTTCTATCCTAATAAACGGAATGTAATAGGGGAGAAATCAGAAATTTAGAATTAGAGGGATGGATTTTTAACAAATATTTTTAACTAAATTATTTTTTTCCATTAGGCAAGGCGGTACAGGGAAAATTCTAACTAACAAGAGGGTCGCCCGCCCCTGCTACTAATAGATGATAAAAAAAATAACACTTGAGAGTCTGAAGACTAATAGATGGAAAAATGGGTAACTATTAATAATTTAAAGAACTAATACAGATGGTAATAACAAAAAACTGTTTTTCTAAATATAGGATAACTCAAAATATGACAGATTTTATATTTGACAAAAACACATATTTTCTCTTATGTTTAATTTAAGAAATAATTATTTTTTAAAATAAATTAATAAAATTATTAAATTTAATATTTTAAAATAAATTTATATTATATATTTATTAATCTATTTAAATTAATTAGTAACTAACTCTTATATAAATAATAATTTTTTAATTTTTTAAATTTATTTTAAATTAATAATTTTTTATATTAATAACTTAAAAGAGTATATTTTAATTAAAAAAAATTATGTTATCTGGCGAGATCAAAATTTCTTGGATCGTTGACAGCAAGGGGACAAGGAACGACTTACCTATCAGTAGTCATTACTATTACTTCGCAATAATAAAAATCATCTCTAGTGTTCGACTTCTTTGTTACAGTACCATCCTTGTCGCTATTTCATGGTTGTCCATAGAATCTCTACTTTTATTTATTTATCTATTTATTTATTAATACTATTTAATTTTCAAATATACTAGTCCTACATTTGAGCCAACTTACTCCTAAAAATAATAATTCATTTGCTTAATTATTTACTTTTAAAAGTTTAAAATTTTATTCTCTTAAAATTATAATTTCACAGCAAACAATTATATACAAGCATATTTATTTTAGTTTAAATATTAAATAGTATATATATATATATATTTTAATTTTATGAATAAAATTTTTGAAACTCATTTTTAAAATTCATGTTTTAAATAAAAATATAGCTTTTAAAAATGAGTTTTAGTTTTTTTTTTATTTTTCTGTAAATTATTACTTACAATAATTTTATGGTATGCTATTTTTGTAAGTCTTGATTTAGTTATAATATAATAAGTTTCATGGTATGAGTACAAGTTTTATGATAACAATTATTTTTTTTATATTTAATATAAAATTTATTTAATTATATTAAAAAATTAATTAAATTAGTGAATATAATTTTTTAATATATATTATAATTATATTTTTTAATGCTCTTTCTTACTTTTTTAATTTTTATTGAGAAAATATCAATAATAATAATTTATAAAAAATTAATAAAATACATAAAATATATTTTATATAACTAATATCAACTTATATATATTAAGCCCCCTTAGGATTATGTTTTTTTGACAAAAAAAACTATAATTTTTTGTTAGACATAATAAAGCTGAGATTATTACATTTACTCGTGATGGTGATTTACGTTATCAGAAATAATAGTTGTAGAAAAGACCTTGATGTTAAGCAGCGGGAGTGCGTGACCACGTGAGACTGTCTGTATCTCCTATTTTAAATAAACTAATTTGTAATTAAATTTCTCAAGGTACTGAATAGATAATAACTAGAGAAAATATGCCTTGATAGTTTTTTTATTTTTAAAAAATAGAGATAAAGACATGATTAACAGTAAAAAGGTACTATCAATATATCACATGAAAATAGGGTAAAAATAAAAAATAGAAAGCAGAGGCACAAAAGTGAATCAAATTGGCAATATAATAAGTAGTGTAACATTTATAGATAAAATATTAAATATACTGAGATAAAGATATCGATGTAGATCCCAATTACAAAACATAGCCCCTAATGAATTGATGCCTTTCTTAATGCTGTGAGCCGACTTTCATCCTCAGCCACACGAAAATCCAGCTCATAACACATGCCAATAAAAAGAGCACTTCTTTTTTTGTCACGGTTAAAAGAAGGAAAAGAAAAAGATGGGGGAAAAGTTATGTTTATGTACAGTCAAGAGAGAGAGGGACCTAGTGAGAGAGAGTGTGCTCTGTGTGTGTGTGTTTCAGAATCAGAAAAGTGACGCCCAACAATAAAAACACTGGTCTGCGCGTCACTTCCTCTGAACTCTGTTAAAGCTCGATTTTTTATATTTTTTTAAGAATAATCTTTCGCTCCTCGCGGAGCTAGCACCCCAGTATCTTCGTGCTTGAGGAAGAAACCGACTTCAATTGAGAGATAAAGAAGGAAGTAGAGAAACAGAAGACCCTTCAATGTCTGCAGCGGGCAGAGCGGCAAATTCACTTACCCCAGTTCACTCTTCGGGCACAAGCTATAAAAGAACGCAGACTACAGAGTCCATCAGCAAAGCAATTGCTCAGTACACTGAGGACGCTCGCCTCCATGCCGTCTTCGAGCAATCCGGCGAGTCATGTAAGTCTTTTGATTACTCACAGTCCATAAAAACCACCATCCAGTCCGTTCCCGAGCAGCAGATTACGGCTTACCTTTTGAGAATTCAAAGAGGCGGGTATATTCAGCCCTTTGGTTGCATGATTGCCGTGGATGAACCCACTTTTCGGATTATTGGGTACAGTGAAAACGCGCGGGATTTGCTGGGTATAACCCCTCAATCAGTTCCAAACCTTGAAAAATCCGAAACACTGTCGATTGGAGCTGATGTTCGTACGCTTTTTAGTTCCTCAAGTGCGGTGCTGCTCGAAAAGGCCTTTGGGGCTCGGGAAATCACACTGTTAAACCCCCTTTGGATTCATTCTAAGAATTCAGGGAAACCCTTTCATGCAATTTTGCATAGAATTGATGTGGGAATTGTGTTTGATTTGGAACCTGCGAGAACAGAGAACCCTGCCCTGTCCATTGCAGGGGCAGTGCAGTCTCAGAAGTTGGCGGTGCTCGCAATCTCGCAGTTGCAGTCGCTTCCTGGTGGAGATATTAAGCTATTGTGTGATACTGTAGTTGAGAGTGTTAGGGAACTGACTGGATATGACCGGGTAATGGTTTATAAATTTCACGAGGATGAACATGGAGAGGTTGTCGCTGAGAGTAAGCGGCCAGACTTGGATCCTTATATCGGTTTGCACTACCCTGCTACTGATATCCCCCAGGCTTCAAGGTTCTTGTTCAAGCAGAATCGTGTTAGGATGATTGTGGATTGCCATGCCACTCCTGTTAAGGTAATTCAGGATGAAGCGCTTACGCAACCACTATGCTTAGTTGGATCAACCCTTCGTGTCCCCCTTGGGTGTCATGCACAGTACATGGCTAATATGGGGTCGATAGCTTCACTGGTAATGGCAGTCATAATCAATGGGAACGATGAGGAAGCTGTTGGTGGTCGTAGCTCAATGAGGCTATGGGGCCTGGTTGTTTGTCATCATACTTCTGCTAGAAGCATTCCTTTCCCTCTACGCTATGCTTGTGAGTTCCTTATGCAGGCCTTTGGGCTTCAGCTGAATATGGAACTTCAATTGGCGTCGCAGTTATTGGAAAAACGTGTTTTAAGGACGCAGACCCTCTTGTGTGACATGTTGCTTCGGGACTCTCTGACTGGCATTGTTACTCAGAGCCCTAATATTATGGACCTTGTGAAGTGTGATGGAGCAGGTCTCTACTATCAAGGTAACTACTACCCATTAGGTGTCCCGCCAACTGAGTCCCAGATAAAGGATATTATGGAGTGGTTGTTGGCCAACCACGGAGACTCAACAGGCCTAAGCACTGATAGTTTGGCTGATGCTGGGTATCCTGGGGCTGCTTCTCTTGGTGATTCGGTATGTGGGATGGCTGTTGCTTATATTACTGAAAGGGTTTATCTATTCTGGTTCAGATCCAATACAGCGAAAGAGATTAAATGGGGCGGTGCAAAGCATCACCCAGAGGACAAGGATGATGGACAGAGAATGCATCCACGTTCTTCCTTCAAGGCATTTCTAGAAGTGGTAAAAAGCCGTAGTCTACCATGGGAGAATGCAGAAATGGATGCTATACATTCCTTGCAGCTTATTTTGCGGGACTCATTTAGAGATGCTGAGCAAAACAATTCTAAGGCTGTTGTGCATTCCTCGCTTCATAATCTAGAATTGCAAGGGGTGAATGAACTGAGTTCTGTGGCCAGAGAAATGGTTAGATTGATAGAGACTGCTACTGCTCCCATATTTGCTGTAAATGTTGATGGCTGCATAAATGGCTGGAATGCAAAAGCTGCAGAATTGACAGGACTCTCAGTTGAGGAAGCTATGGGGAAGTCTTTGATTCATGATCTTGTGTATAAGGAGTCTGAAGAAACTGTAGACAAGCTTCTTTCTCATGCTTTAAGAGGTAGTCTGTCTAAACCTATTTCTCTGCTCAATTCATTAATTAATTGGATAAGGAAACTCAGAATGTGCAAGATTTTTCCCATAAATGTTTCTTGGGCCAAAAAGAAAAGGTCAACGTAACAACTGACTCTTTATTGTCCAACGTCATTCTTAATTGAATCTTTTGTTATAGATTATCTTGTTCTTCAGTCATAAGACACTTTTGATTATTAGTTTTACCCTAACAATTTGAATTTACTTAGTACAGGTGAAGAAGATAAGAATGTTGAAATAAAAATGAGAACATTTGGCCCTGAACATGACAAGAAGGCAGTTTATATTGTGGTGAATGCTTGCTCCAGCAAGGATTATACAAATAATATAGTCGGAGTATGCTTTGTTGGTCAAGATGTTACTGGTCAAAAATTGGTAATGGACAAATTCATTAACATACAAGGTGACTACAAGGCTATTGTACACAGCCCAAATCCATTGATCCCTCCCATTTTTGCATCAGATGATAACACATGCTGCTCAGAGTGGAACACTGCAATGGAAAATCTAACAGGATGGAAGCGTGGGGATGTCTTTGGGAAAATGCTGGTAGGAGAGGTTTTTGGTAGTTGTTGTCGACTAAAGGGTCCAGATTCTCTAACCAAGTTCATGATCGTGCTGCATAATGCGCTTGGTGGACAGGATACAGATAAATTTCCCTTTTCATTTCTTGATCGGGATGGAAAATATGTGCAGGCACTACTGACTGCTAATAAGAGAATAAACATGGATGGTCAGATCATTGGGGCTTTCTGCTTCTTGCAAATTGCGAGTCCTGAACTTCAACAGGCTCTGAAAGTCCAGAGACAACAGGAGAAGAAATGCTTTGCTAGGATGAAAGAATTAGCTTACATTTGTCAAGAAATAAAGAATCCTTTGAATGGCATACGCTTTACAAACTCTCTTTTGGAAGCTACAGACTTAACTGATGATCAAAAGCAATTTCTTGAGACCAGTAATGCTTGTGAGAAGCAGATGTTGAAGATAATACGGGATGTAGATCAGGAGAGCATTGATGATGGGTGGGTTTTCAATTTTCTCACTAGTATAGATAAAAATTTATTATAACTATTTCTGGGTTAGCTTAAAAGCTTGGATTTTTTTTTTTTGGTTAGGTGAATCTCTGATATGACATTAGGAGTAAATTGACCAAGTAATTCAAAGTTTCAATCTATGTTGCCGCCCAGTTTTCTGATAAAATTTAAGTATATTTTTGTGGTTATGGTACAAGATAGATGGTATTTTTGAGTACATTATAGATGTCTCATCATGCCAATTTTTCTTATTGGCTCAAGCGAGACTCCAGTAGGAGCCTATTTTGGGGAAGGGAAGGGATGAGTGGGGAGCTAACATGCATTAGGCTTCCGTGGAACCTTTGCTTAAGGGAGGTGGCATTTGAGCCAAGGCTCTTGTATCTTGGGTCGTGATCTAGCTATTTAATTTTTAGTTTCCTGTTGTGATGTTTTATGTTTTTTAATCATTTTAGGTATCTTTTAGATGCCAGTGATCTTAACTAACTCAGACATAGCACATGTCATACATGCATACATGTACTGCCTTCTTACTATGTTATGTTAATATGGAGAGTGTGCATGGCACGGAAATAAGAGAGGTCCCTTCTATCATTTTTTGCTATGTTATGGTCATGGGAGTTATACATTTGCAATTTGCTGCTGTTGGCAATTAGTGTTCTTGCTTGAATGTCCTTGAAACTTCTTGCATCAATTTCAATGAGAGAAGATTCAAGTCTTTGTCTACTTTTGGATTTAGGTCCTTGGAGCTTGAAAAGGGGGAATTTTTACTTGGGAGTATCATCAATGCAGTCGTTAGCCAAGTGATGCTATTGCTGAGAGAAAGAAATTTACAGTTGATCCGGGATATTCCTGAAGAAATCAAGACCTTAGCTGTATATGGTGATCAATCGAGAATTCAACAGGTCTTGGCTGATTTCTTATTGAATATGGTGCGCTATGCACCATCTCCAGATGGTTGGGTAGAAATTCATGTTTTTCCAAGAATAAAACAAATTTCTGACGGACTTACTCTTCTTCATGCTGAATTTAGGTATATTAGCATGAACTTTTAGTTATTTCATTAATAATTATTTTTTTCTTTGAGCATGTGTTGCAGATGACGACGACTCCTGTTTTATCAACCTGATTTGAAATCTGTTCTAGAACGAAAATGCGATATAAAATCAAGACAATATTTTTTATTTTTTGACCTTTACTGTGAATTTATGAAATGATTTAGTCGTAAAGCTCTACAAACTGTACTGATGTTTTTTCATTCTTAATCACTAGATAACATCATGCTTCATTATGTATAACTTGAATTATGACTTTCAAAATGGCAGGAATCTGGTTTGGGTTGGATTTAAGCTACTTTCTTCTACCTTGTTTATTGGCTTTTGACTTAAACAAAACCTTTCTTAATTGCTATCCTAATAATATCTGATTTGCCAACCTGAACTCCCCCTGGAAAGAGTGAGAGAACCAAAAGTTCTTATGTGGCAAATGCATACTTGGAAAGGCCAACCCCATTCTTGTAATTCTCTGTACATTATAGGTTAGTTATTGCTTTCTTTTTATTATCTCTTGATCATGGCATTTCATGGAAAAAGATTCCATAAAGAAAAGTTAAGCATAGAACGTAATATCTGATCATTAGCCAAATGCATGGTATGATTTCAATTCTTCTCTGTATGGAAACCTGATAATTTGCGCCAAAATTGTTTCTCATAAACTTAATTTATTCACTTGGCTACTAATGTCTACTTAATTTATTTCAATTCTTCTGTCTTCTTTTTGGTTTGGTGAAGGATGGTATGTCCTGGTGAAGGTCTTCCTCCTGAATTGATTCAAGACATGTTCAATAGCAGCCGGTGGGTGACTCAAGAAGGCTTAGGGCTGAGCATGTGCAGGAGGATTCTAAAGCTAATGAGTGGTGAAGTCCAATATATCAGGGAGTCGGAACGATGCTACTTCTTAGTAATTATCGAGCTTCCCATGACGCGGAAAGAATCTAAAACTGAGAACTAGGTCTTCTGCGACTGCTGGTGTTGACTGTTAGACTTCTCTTGCCATACTCTCAAGAGTATGCAGCTCACCTAACAAAGGTATTGGGGGCATGAATTTGAGCAAAAAGCTGATGATTTGGCTTGTTATCCAGGTCTGATGTTGTAATTCTACCGCCAATAGGATTTTTAATTCAGCCTTCCACCCTGACCAAACATGTTTGGTAAAACAACCTAGTGGGTGACTTTAGTCAATTTGTAGCCTATGTAACCTTAAGAATCTCTCAAAGTTATGGCAGAGTGTATAAAAAGTTGTGCTGCCATTTTGTGTACGTGTTCATGACCAAGTGGGTGTCCTGTGAAATGGTTGCTGATGCTTCCATAACTAGCAGCTGATGTGGACTCCATGGTCAGAATTGCACTGCATCCTTCTCCCGCTATTGTTTAGTCATGTAACTACTTATAGTTATACTATGTGCGTTCCTGAATTCGCGAATAATTGTAAAATCTTTGCCTGCTTAAAGAGTTATTCTCTGCAAATTTTGCTTTTGTAGCTGTAATGTCATTTTTTCCTTCCTCCCATGGTTTGTTCATCTCTTTGTTATATGTGACAGCACCTGGACTTTCCAAAATTTGGGGGAAGTTCTTTGGAAAGTAATCTTTTATCAGAATAGTTGAATATGCATGCTATTTTATTGAGAAGTTAATAATTTATCTAAAAGTTTAGTTATTGATAGAATATAAACACCTCGAATCTATTTAATATAATAGGGATTGTTGTTTCTTTATGTCCATGGTATTCTTTTTAACACGAAAAAAATGAACTAATTACTGCTGCCAGATTTCAGAAGGCGTTGAGGAGTTAATGGGCTTAGGTTCTGTTTGGATTGAGGATATTAGGGGGGAAGATTAGATTTGATTTAAACATTTCTCTTGATTTGGATCTAAAGCAAAAAATCTTTTCCTTCTTTTTTCCCTTTCCGTTTTTTAGTCCAAACATATCCTCCACACAAATCCAAAGCATGTGTAAATTATCAGACGGTGTTATAGCATTTCTAAGCCTTCTCCTGCTGGTTCTTCTGTTATGACAGCAATTCTTGTCGTTCATGAATCGTGTTCTTAAATTCATCTATGGTGGATCCAAGCTTCACTTGTTTGTAACAAAGTCAACAAATCTGCAACAGCGGGATGCTCATGAGGGCGAAGGTTCTAGTTGCACTTGCTTTGAGGGGCTAGGAAATACTCCTATTTTTAATATAAGAGTTAGTTAATTTTTTTAGATAAATTAAGAAAGACAAATAAATCAGTTAATTAGAATTAATATAATAGTTTATTGACTAATTTAAGTAGATTAATGAGTATAAATATAAATTTGTCTTAAGAAGTTAGAATTAATCATAATTAACTGATTTATTTAATTTTATTAATTTATTTAAAAAAAATAATTAATTGATATATTAAGGACATAAGGGAGTATATTAGAAAATTTGGATACAGAGTTTCACTCCTGATGAAGAAGTATAAGAAAACTGATACTGTGAGAAATATCAGAAAAAAAAAAAAGAAATCTTGTATCAACTCCAACAACTCCAGTCGCCCCAAAAAGCTTATCCTTGATTAAAATATATCATTCCTACATTGAAAGACCACTAAACGAACAAGATATATCACAACATACAAATCAGTTAGGTAATAACCATTAAACTAAAATAAAGAACTGAAACTGGTATCTCGTTCACGTCAACTTATAAACTCTTCAAGGTGCTAAAAATATAGATTCAAGCGAACAACTTCAAACAACAAAAACATTGCTAACGTTATTTAAGAGGGGGAAAAAAGGTTCCGAAGCAAATATTTATAATGACAGATCACAACAACAACAATAAACCTTATCCCATTAAATGGGGTCGGCTACATGGATCATACGACGCTATTGTGCTCTATCAAAAACTAAATCCTTGAATAGATTATTAACCAGGAGATCCTGCTCAATGACCTCTTTGAGCGTTCTCTTTAACCTTCTTTTAGTCTTTTTAACCGGTGTCCATAATGACAGATCACAATGTTTGAATTTTCAATGTCAGGTTGGCACTTTGCCAATTTGTAAAAGCCATTCTGGTTTTACGTTATCTTCTGCTACAAAGAGCACTGAATGTGAATGATACAGCGGATAAAAAGAGATAAGGTTGCAATCGTATTCCCCACTTCGATTGCAGTGAACTATGCTCCCTTTTCTCACATCATTACTTTATTTCTTTGCCTTTAGAATTATATATGAATACGAATATATATTATTATTATTAGTTATTTGTTAGATTTTTTTTTTTAAAAAAAACAGAGATAGAAAAAAATATCCCATTATCTCTCTCCATCTTCACTTTTAAGCCCACTCAAGTTTTTTTATAAAAAAATTTAGATAAATTTAATACTAATTTTTTAATAAAATTAAGATATAATTTTAAATTTAAAGAGTATTTTAAAAAAATTTATAAATTATCTATTAAATAAATAATAACAACGATAATAAAAATTAAATTCATATTTTTATAAAATATAAATTAATTTTTTATTATTTATATCAATTTTAATTCACAGTCTCCTCAAGTTGTGTGCGTGCACGCCCTTCTTCATGCTTTGCACGAAACAACCTTCCACTTATTGACCCCACACATTACCCATTTCATACCCTTTAATTATGTTGGATTAATTAAGGTTTATTCTCTCGTATACATTAAACAAACGTAATTCATCCTATATCTTGTTTTTTCAATTTGATCCTCTGACTTTGCTTTGAACTTACTATGTTATAGTTTAAATTATTGTTATTTTTATATTTGAATACGTTCAAATTATTTAAGCTTTATATATATATATATATATATATATATCATTTTAACTAGTTATTAATAAAATTGTCACTTATCCAAGAAAAAAAATGTTCATTTGATATAGAACGTAGAAATAAATGTTTTTAAAGTGTTAATTACCTGCAATTATTTAAAATGACATATATTAAAACGTTGTCAATTACACCTGTCTCACAAATTTAAATGAAATTTTTCTTTTTCTTCACAAAGGAGCCTAATGATCACTTTTAGGATTAATATATATATATATATATATATATATATATATATGAGATAAGCATATCAATTGGGGATGGTAAATGCAATTATTGTATTTTTGCATACATAATATCAATAAAAAATTAGTCTAACAGTGTAAAATTTATTTTAAATCTAAAATTTTATTTATAAAAAAAATATCTATATTAAAAGAGATAATTATAAATTTTAAAATTAAGATATTTAATAATACTATTCCGTTAATGTTATATATATAAAAAAGGTAATATGCTATATGTTAAAGTTGATCTCTAATTATCCCTAAAAAAAAAAAGGTGTGTTGAACGAACAACAGAATTTTAAACTCATTTTTTCTCTATTGTTTTTAGCCAACAATCGCATCTATACTTGTTGGCAGTCAAGAAATTTGAGTTAGATGTTTGTTTTTGTATCAAGTTTGATTTAGTTCCTGTTTGTATAGAATTTTAAAAATGGATTTATGAAAAAAAAGAATTTTTGAACAGTTTATAGGAAAGGGCCTTTGAAGAAAAGATTATAAAAAAAAGTGATTTTAAATAAATGAGTGTTTGGATAGTTATTTCTAAAAGTACTTTTATTATTGGTAAATTACGAAAAATGGTATGAATATTAAATGAGGAGAGATAAAAGATAAGAGGAGAGAGGGAGTAAGAAAGAAAAGAGAGAAAAAGTAGGAGAGATGTTGTAAGAAAAAGTTGGAGAAATGAGAGATAGTGTAAGAAAAAGTAAGAGAGATGAGAGATGGTATAAGAAAAAGTAAGGGTAATATAGTAATTGATTAGTTCATAAGTGGTTTACTGTTCCATAAACTATTCTGACTAGCTTATCTAAAATTTTAATTTTAAACTATAATTTAATTTAAAAATCCGTTTAAATAAATATGATTATTTATTTTAAAATTTATCTAAATTTAGATTTTAAGCTAAACTTTATTTTTAAATTAAGATTTATCATTTTCCAATCAGCCACTCAGACTTAAAGAGTTGATTAGATTAAAGGGGGCCCATGATTTGAAAACCACTTTTA
The DNA here is from genome assembly GCA_037074615.1 of Leucaena leucocephala. NCBI lineage: Eukaryota > Viridiplantae > Streptophyta > Magnoliopsida > Fabales > Fabaceae > Leucaena > Leucaena leucocephala. Next base: position 4,198,398 of record CM073535.1, on the reverse strand, counting down.
TATATGTGTCTATATATACATATATATATATATATACACGTGTGATTTTATTTGTAAGTTTTATTCTTAATATGCTCAGACGAGTTATACACACGCATATGTTAAACAATTTTCTTGTTTAGGAAAATGGAAAGAGATAAGATAAAATAAAATAAAAATAATTTAATAACTGAAACATGTCATTTTTGTTTTCAGTAAAAATAATAAAATATAATTATTGTTAATTAATTATAAAGGGAACATAATAAATAATAATATAATATATTTTAGAGAAAATTTAAAAATATTCTTGTATTAAAAATTTAATTGTCTAGAATGACTTAACAAAGTTTTATACATATAAATTGTCAGTGTTTTGTAAAATTTGTATACAAAATATTATTATTTTGATTTAGTTATTTATTATTGATGAAATTTTTAATAGGGCACTTTTGACCATTTTTGGCCAATGAGAAAACGGGTTGAAAAAAAAAACAGAGGATCAATTGAAAACGTTGGGTAAAGAAAGAGAAATCAAACAAGGAAGAAGGAAAACACAGATTTGGTGCTTTTCATGGCATAATTCTGATTCTGCTCTCACTTACTCGTCAAAGCTGATATTTGATGTGACACATTGTACACCTACCCTATTTGTATTATTCCCCTATTTCTACCTTTTCCCTTTACATTCAGATTCAATTAAATGGCGGCTATAATCACATCATCTTTTATTTATTTCCAACATTTTAATTAAAACAAAAAAATTATCTCGTTAATACTTATACATAAATTAAAATTATATCATAACAAAAATAGTAAATTAATGCATAAGGACAAAATAGTAAATTTTCATAATTGCCCCCTACAACTTGATTTTAAGACAGCCCGTTGAATAGTTAATACATGCAAATTAAGTAATTGAGCCAAAAAGCAACTCAAAGAAAGGAACAGTATTTATGATTTTTAACAATCAATTAATATAAATATCAATAAAAAATATAAAATTTATAATTAATTTATTTAAAGTTTCTGTAGATGATAAAATTCCAGTGATTTCAAATTTCATTTAATACTCAGATATATATATATATATATAAATTCTAGTCAAGAGAACTCAAATTAATTGATTATATTCATTTTATATTCTAATTATTTTTACCCTTTTTCTCCGGAAAAAAAGTGTGTCCGTTATTGTCTGAATTTAATGCATACTCCGGCAGTCTTTCTAGAAGCAGCGAAAACTTAAAGAAAAATTTTATTAAAGAAAAATGACAAATTCCTTTTACAAAAAAAAAAAAAAACAATGCAGGGGAGGCTAGAGGATTAAACGAGTTTTTCTAAAATATATATATATATATATTTATATATTTAATAATAATTAGTGATTAATTTCTCTAGTTTAGTGATTAATTAGTGATTGATTTCTCATAGAATTTTGATGTTCCCGAGAGGCGGATATAAATGTTTATCTAAAATTAAAAGGAAAAGAATCTACGCGTTGAGTTCCAACAAACGCTCTCGGAGGAGATTGGGTTAGACGCGCTGCGAGGATTGGACCGATAGTAAAGAAGCAGCATGATTATGGGCGGGTATTAGACACTGGCATGTGGGAGCGTGAGTGGGATTTATTGGGTTGATTTGTAAATTACCATTTCTTGGTCAAATGGCTCAAATGGAATTAAATTCTGAGACAGTACTTCACAAAACAGAAATGCCAAACCCGCATGTAGGAGAGGAGGGTAGGCGAGAGTTGAAGAATGATAAGCAAAACCTGAAAGAGAAGGAAGCTGAAGCTGAATTTATTTTCATTAAAAGGGGAGGGGGAGAGAGAGAGAGAGAGAGAGAGAGAAGGCCGAAAAAGTTTCTTGACCCCTCAGAGCTCGAATCTCTCTTTCAATGAGCAATTGACTGCGCAAGAAAGCAGGGAGATAGATAAGACCTTTTTGAAAATTTTATCAATAATTTTGTGTAATCAGATTTCAACCTACATCTGCTTTTGTCCTTCGAGTTTATCTGCTGTTCCTGAAGCAATCTCGGGGGAAGAGAGAGGGAGGGACTGAGTTACTGAATCAAGCTCGGACTGGGTTGCTGTGTGGCAGGGAGAGGGAGAGAGAGAGATAGAGGGTGATGAATCTTCCTTCTAAATTCGTATTCTCAGCTCGCTGTGTTGAACATATCTGAAGATTCTCTTTCGGATTTAGCTCAATTTTAGCTTCGAAATGGGAACTCCACCACCAGAAGAGCTTCTCAAGAAGATCGAGGACCTCGAGGTGGGTCACGCACACCTCAAGCAAGAAATGTCCAAGCTCAAGCTCTCGGGCGCCAGCGATGCTCGGGCCGAGCAGAGCCATCATCGCCAGAGGTCGCACTCGATATCACCGCAGCGTTCGAGATTGGGTACGTCCATGAGGAGAGCCGGTGGCGGCGGATTCGATGGACCGGCTTCGTGGAAGAAAGGTTCGACCTCGTTTAAACATTCATCACCGCTTCAGAGGGAAAGCCGTAGTAGTGATCCTCAAAATGATGGAGATGGTGGCGTTGGAAGAGGCCCTTCAGCTGTGAATTTTACTGATAAGCAGTATCTCAATATTTTGCAGTCAATGGGGCACTCTGTTCACATATTGGATCTTGATGGTCGTATAATATACTGGTGAATAGCTTATTCGACTTCAAGTTTTTCTTTATTTGATTTCTTAATGCTTGAATTTGAAGATTAATTTGGCGGTTTCTTATTTTGGCTGCAAATGGAGATAAAAACGTAAGTTGTGATGAGTTTCTATTATTGGGCTGTTGGAGATGTATTGCCCTCAGATTAAAATGGATGCGTTTTGAATTATATTTTGTTCGAGCATAAAATGTTCTGTACTGTTGATTAAAGAATTCTAGGACCTACATCAAAAGGTTAATTGTCTAAGGTTAATGTAATGATTTTGCAGGAACCGTAGTGCTGAACATCTATATGGTTATCCAGCGGAAGAAGCCCTTGGTAAGGATGGCATTGAGCTGATTGTAGACCCCAGGGATTTTGCCCTAGCCAATGATATAGTCAACCGGGTCTCTATGGGAGAGAAATGGATCGGGCAGTTCCCTGCCAAAAATAAGATGGGAGAGAAGTTTTTAGCTGTAGCTACTTATACGCCTTTATATGACGATGATGGAAGTTTGATTGGCATTATTTGTGTCTCAATTGATTCACGACCCGTCCTTGAAGTGAGAGTTCCGTTCTCAGGAGTAAAGCACTTTGAAACAGGTTCAGGCTTCAGCAATCTTAGAAGTAGCATTACAAATAAACTCGGTCTCGATTCTCAACAGCCTCTTCAAGTTGGTATAGCATCAAAAATTACAAATTTGGTTAGTCTACTTTTTCTTTTAAATGTTTCTTTTATTTAGTCTGGCATGGCATGTTTTGATGTTAAAACCATTATAATAGGCATCCAAGGTAAGTAACAAAGTGAAGTCAAGAATCCGAACAGGAGAGAATAATGTGGATCGTGAAGGTGGGAGTGGTGAAAGTCATCATTCTGAGCATGGCTGTTCAGATTCGGTTCTTTCAGACCAGAGAGAAGATGCTAATTCAAGTGGAGCTAGCACACCCAGGGGAGAGGTTCCCCCATCTCCCTTTGGTGTATTTTCTCACACAGAAGATAAAAGTCAAGGAAAAAATTTAAGAGAGTCTGGTGATGACGGTGAAGGAAAACCTATTCATAAAGTCTTAACTTCCAAGGCTGAAGCATGGATTCAAAAGAAAACAATGTCATGGCCATGGAAAACAAATGAACGGGATGAGTCAGAGGGAAGGAATGTCCGTGTTGGTTGGCCTTGGTTGCAGAATGATCAGGAAAATGAGCCAGCTCAGAAGAAGCCTCTTTCTTCTTGTGTGAGGCCAGAAAGTCAGACAGGAGAAGGTAATCGACCTGTTAATAATGAAGCATTAGGATCCTGGTCCTCCTTCAATGTTAACAGCACAAGCAGTGCAAGCAGCTGTGGGAGTGGCAGCAGTGCTGTCAATAATAAATTGGACATGGATACTGATTGTTTGGATTATGAAATCTTGTGGGAAGACCTGACAATTGGAGAACAAATTGGGCAAGGTAGGGATGTTTTTAAAACACCAAACATTCATGCTTTGGGATTACACGTGTTAAGAGCAAACAAATAGTATTCATTACAAAAATCTTGGAACATCATCTATATTTCAAATTTCTTATTTCCAAAATTTGATTGCTTTGCAAATGTAACCAGTTATCAGTGTGGTTATCATCAGTAGTGGAACCAGAAATTTGGGATTAGATGGGTGAACTTTTAACAATTTTTTTTTTCATTTGACGAACAGATAAACTACTATTTCTGATCCTTAATATAATATTTACTTAGCTAATTTGTGTAGATTAAGAAAATTAACTATGTTAGTTAATTGTAATGATTGTGTATTAGTTTTTCTAAAATACTCCCTTTAATTATATGCATTTGTGTTAACGATTGTGTGTTAATTTTTCTAAAATATCTCCTTTGGTTATATGCATTTGATCTACCTTTGACAGAAACCCCCTTAATATGTGCAATCATATAGAGATATTTTGGGAGGAAAATTAAAATTTTAGAAGATAAAGTGGATTGGGGGGTCTTATATTTACAACTAAAGAGACTTCTTATCTAACTCTTGTATTTAGGACTGGGAGTATAATATTATAAATATAATAGCTTAAGTAGGTAAGGGGAATTCTGGCCGATGGGAGGGCGGCCACCCCACTTGCCCCTCCCATGGTTTTGCCACTGGTTATCATGCATGGAATTGGTTAGTTTTATTATTTCCTCTACCATACTTTGCTGATGCCATCATTCTTTCGTTGTCAAATTTGATGTAAGGTTTTGCTTAGTATGTTATTTCTATTTCCTATTCACCTCTTTGTCGTTGCTTTTCAGGATCATGTGGAACTGTGTATCATGCTCTGTGGTATGGATCAGTATGTTCTTTGCTCTTCCTGCTAATTATAGTCTTAAGTTAATATACTATATATAAAAAGGATATTGAAATAACTAGTGGCCATAGCTATGTTCGAGAATTCTCTTTTTCTCCTTTCTGTTGTCCACTTTTTGTGGGTTAACAACATATTTAAGGTTTTATTTTATATTACACAAATTATGATTAGGTTGCAACTCAAATTACTAGCATGTCCTATAATGTTTTGAATTTCAAATTTTTCGTTAAGAGGTAAAGCAATTTTTGGAAGGGAACAAAATGTATATGGCAAATGCAAGTCTGAGAAATGCTAGAGTTTCATTTGGGATGTGTCTTTTCCGCAGTGACAAACTAAATATTGCTGATGACTAATATGTGATGCCAATTAACACCCACATTTCTGCAGGATGTTGCGGTCAAGGTGTTCTCCAGGCAGGAATATTCAGATGATGTGATAATGTCCTTCAGACAAGAGGTATGCTTTCAGGCAGTCAAATTTAAAAAGAAAAAAAAAATTTCAGTTGCTAATGTACTAGGGAGAGACAAACTAATTAGAATGTGCTAGGCTTTTTCCTTGGTGATCTTAGTTTGATGATGTTTGCTTGATGATTATCTTTGCCATTTTTTTATTGACTCACTAAACCACATCCATGTTAGGTGTCAGGGTGATGGTTTCTAAATATGTGAACCTTGTTCTATCCACCAAAAACAATAACAGGATAGCCTCATTGAGTTTAATTATGTTTGATAAGGACAAAATTATCTGTTGACCAAAGAAGAAGGAAAAAGAAGGATCAATATGGTTTTAATCTGCTAACTTTGAATACATCATTGAGGTAGCATGGCTATGTTATAGTTTGGTGCTCTAATATGGATATTGTATTATGAGCAAATGTTGTAGAACCAAAAGTCTGGAGTGAACTTATGGTAGCCATGATATGAGCAGTTGAATAGGATTAAGCTTAATTAGCCCTAGAGATGTGAGTAAGGATAACGAAAGTGGAAGTAAGCTGTTTCATGTACTCATCAATTTTAAGGAGAAGGCTTTGGCAACATTCTTCATGCATTTGCTAACATGCGAACCATTTTTCACAACCCAGCACACATGATTGATTCGTTGAAAGAGGTTTCACCATATATCATAATTCTATTAAAGGACCTCAAAGCAAACACATAAAAATTGCACCAAATTTAGTCCTTCTTTAATTGAAAATCTTAGCAAGACTAACAAGTTGAATTTTACATGAACCAAATACGTTATTGAGTGCTACCATAGTTCTCAGGCATTGTTATGTCTTAGACTGTAACCGATGCGGAGTAATTTTTGCAAGAGATTGTTCCTCCAGTTCTTCATGAACCCTCACTGTTATTTTCTTCTATTTATATTCTACTCTTATTCCACTATATTTGTACCTCAGAGTACTGAGCCTCCCCCTAAACCATTCATTATATAACACTGATTTGATGATACTGTTGATATCAAGGTATCTGTTATGAAAAGACTTAGACATCCAAATGTCCTTCTGTTCATGGGGGCAGTAACTTCACCTCAACGTCTCTGCATTGTGACAGAGTTCCTCCCACGGTTTGTTCAGAAACCTTTTTTTTAAAAAAAAAAAAAATCATGTAGTTTAAAAATATCTAGTTGGGCTAATTATTCTTACATTCATGTGTAATTCATCTCAGTGGAAGCTTGTTTCGCTTACTCCAGAGAAACACAGCCAAACTTGACTGGAGAAGGCGTGTTCATATGGCTTTAGATATTGTAAGTATTTTTTGGTAATATTATGGAGAAAATGTCTCATTCAAGTTTTGTCGATATAGTTGAGTGTTCATTTGTTTTCTGTTTTTCTTTTTATATTACAAATTCATTTTGGACGCTTTATTGCTTTAATCGATGATATGATTTATTTTTATCCTTTATGTAGGCACGGGGCGTAAACTATCTTCACCATTGCAGCCCACCTATCATTCATAGAGATTTGAAGTCTTCAAATCTTCTAGTTGACAAGAACTGGACTGTTAAGGTCAGCTTCTTGTAAATTTTGTATTTATTCCATTTGTTAGGTTGTACGCTCTCTTTTGATTGCTTGAAGATATCTAGCATTATATTTTGGTTAGTTAAACAATATCTTGACCATGTTCTTGCTGAACAGGTCGGTGATTTTGGCCTTTCACGCCTAAAACATGAAACATACCTCACAACAAAGACAGGAAAGGGCACAGTAGGTTCAAATATCTTATTTGTTGGCCACAAGATCTTTCTGTTTAACAAACAAAAAAGTTGCTGATTCTAGCACTTTCTTCTTTGCAGCCTCAATGGATGGCACCAGAAGTTCTTCGTAATGAGCCCTCTGATGAGAAGTATGTTTGATTTGTACCCTTAAGTATTCTCTTCCCCCCACCCACCCCCACCCACCACTCCAACTGAACTTCTGGATTTTGAATACCTTATATTTTCTGCTTCTTGGGAACATCAGGTCTGATGTATACAGCTTTGGAGTGATTTTGTGGGAACTTACAACTGAGAAGATCCCTTGGGAGAGTCTTAACTCAATGCAGGTATAGTTTTCATGAATATGTGCACCTTGAATTTCCTACAATGAAGAATGTGAATAATAAGGTGACATATAAGATTGTTGAACTGAAAACCACCGAAAGAGTTTGTTTCATATTGGTGGAAAAACCAGACAAATAAGTTATTCGAGCCCTTGAAGATATGTGGATCTTTGAATTGTTTCGTTATTTTGTCACTCAGTTGCTTACTGAATAACAAATTTTAATTAATGGGCCATAGGGACCTACATTCTTTTATTATCAATAAATTTGTGTTCCAATTCCTTCTGATATTTCATTCTTTTAGTTTATCATGTTCATTTTTTGTAACTGTCATATTATGGTGGGTCCAAATATGAACAATGGTTTCTCTAGGATACTTGCAGGTGATTGGAGCCGTTGGGTTCATGAACCAGCGGCTAGAAATTCCAAAGGATGTTGATCCCAAGTGGGCTGCTATAATTGAGAGCTGCTGGCATAGGTGTGTATTCTGTTCATTCTGTCATACTAATTTATATCTTTTTCTTCAGCTCAATATACAAGCATAAATCTTATGACACTTGAAAAGTAAATAATTAATTAAAATGACTCGTGTCCTACTATTGGCGAGCATGCCTTAACAAATTTCATAAAATCAACTGTTTGAGATATTCATTAAACATTTATGCTTTGAGTTTCTTCTTAATATCTTTAGCATTTCTCAACATCTTTACCCATTTGAACCTTATCATTCATACTTCTCTGATTAAATTTTATCACAAGATTGAAATACAAGCTGGTATTATGCATATATATATATTGGTTCCATAGTTACTGACCTTTATAGTTTCTACTTCACTCTTTACCTAAGATACTTGAAGTAACGCACAATTCATTTTGTTAATCTGGTTTGTGACAAATTAGCGGTTTCATCAATTAACTTCACAATGTTTTGTTGGGTTACATAACAGAACTAAGTGATAGGAAACACCTATTTCATCTATTTTTCTACTTTTTTGCAGCCTGAATTTTTTATCTTTCAACTTTAATATGGGCTTCATTTAAGAACGATCACATATTTGATGGTATGCGGGGACAGGTTCGCCTTTTTAAGATACATTATTAATTAAATAATGGCAAAAACTAGAGACAACCTTGCAACTATTTCTTATAATTTTGAAGGGTGAAAAAATGATGTTTGTGTGCTGTTAGTAGGAAAACCGAAATTCTCCCCTCTTATTTTGGGCATTGTAGGGCTTTCCTAACAGTCCATGTCGTCTTGTCTCCAGAAAATCTACCATCCTTGAGTTTACTATTTAATTAATGCTTGTCACCTGAAGTTGTTAGCAGCGCACACATGCATGCGTGGGATTGTATGGGGTCTTTATGATTTGGCTCTATTTTACTAGTGCATAGATGATGTGAATAACCTAGTCGTATGCAAGAATTTCATGCGGGAACACGTTGCCATCGCACATTTCTTTTATTGACTTGTCTCTTTGTACATTCCCACCAGTGATCCTGCCTGCCGGCCAACATTTCAGGAACTGCTGGAAAGGCTTCGAGAGCTGCATAGACGTTATGCCCTTCAATTTCAAGCTTCTCGTACTGCCGGTGCTGAAAACACTCAAAATGAGTCCTAAAACACAGCCTTTGAGCTTTTTTTCCCTTTATTCGCCTGCAGCCGATATAATGATTTTTTGCATACATTTTTACCAATTTCTGGGAAGCAGATGAGTTGATATAAACAGCCCGGCGGCTTGAAGTTGGAACCATGCCAACTTCCTGATCAGAAATGTGGTTCTTCACCATCTGCACTAGAACTTAAAAGGGGACAAAACTGAAAAATGAAAGTGGAGCAAAGACTTTTGACTATGATGATGGTTGGGATAGTCATGTTTTGTCTCTTGAATGGCATCGTAGATGTTCAATTTGTAAGTAGTGCTGTATGCTTGGAGCCACACCAAATGGGGTTTGACTGTGACCTCTATTGTAATCCTAGATGGAGAATTTAGGTGCTATTAAAAAAATTGTACAGGAGACAGAAAACAAAAACTTTGCATTTTCATTGGACTAAAGGGATTAAGGATCTGAAAAGTTTCTTCCCTTTATTTATATTCTTTGTTAATCATGGTTGGAGCTTTGTAATTACCCACTTGAATCAACAAGGTGCGGCTTGGCATGTCAGGTTCATGATCTGATTAGTCCCTTCTAAATTAATCGGTAAGTGTGATTTTCCTACGTAGCTCCACTTTCTTTATTTCTAATCTCAAGTGGCAGAATTTTGATTTCCGATTTGCTCTGATCACTTTAATGTACTTTAAATCAACATTTAATTAGCGTGAGGCAAATGTGAAGAAAATTCAATCTTTTATAATTTGTACAAAAACAAAATACACACTACATAATTTTCTCGCTTATTAATATAATTACTATTGCTAATTTTTAAAAGTTGGGTCTGAGGAGCAATGCAAAGAAATGCCAATACGTGCATTAGCTCCGTTTTCCTACATAAAAGTCGTTTGATTTGAATAAAAAAATTGGTAAATAACCCACGCACGTTTCAATACACAGCGGATCTTCCAGACTTCCACCCAAAAACAGTTACTGCAGCTCATGCAAAAATCTAATTTGCCACAACAAAATAAAAATATAAAAATTCTAAATAAATCAGACTTTTGATGATATGCATTTGAGGATCCAAATTTGGACACAAATATTTAGCGAAGCAAATGCCTAATGGCAGCAACGGCATCACCTTTATGCTCACGCAAGGTTCTTTCAGCCACCTTTTTGTCCAGCTGTTGAACACATTAAAAGAAGAGTTACCAGTCTATCCTAAATCAGAATGAGCTTCAAAAAGTTGTGACACTTAAGTTCAAGATGAAGTTACCTCTAGTTCATTTGCTATTATGTCAACATCAGCTGCATTTATCTTAACAGCAGCCAGTTCTTTCTCCCTGGCATATGAAACACAACGGAAGACTGGAAGTTGAGATTTAAGATATAGAAGAAAAAAATTGACTGATACATAGACTTATGTTGCAAACGACAGGATTGGTGGTGAGGGATACAGTATATAAGCTCATAGTCCAGATTTGCACAGTAAAACTAAAGTGTCAATAATGTGGTAAGTAGTTCAGCAAGATATTAGCGGTTAAAGGGGAAAAATGTTTACATGAATAATGCAAGTCATTTAACTGAAGATTTCAATCCCAACATGGGAACAAAAGAAAAACACGTGCATATTAAATAGGGCAGATATTGGCTACTAAGATTTAATCAACAGCTACATGTATCTGTCTTCCATGCACAAAACTTTGGAAGTTTGAATTGATGGAACATCAAGAATTGATGCACATACGACGGTTTTAAAGATTTATTGCTGAGTACATACTCAAGGTGAGGAATTGCAAAGATCTGTGTGTATGATTGGATTGTTACACAAACTTATCTCATGCTATCAAATCTAAATTGGTCTAAGCACGACTGTATTAGGGTCCCCACACTAGGTGGCTCAGCTGAAAGCATATACTTAAGATGAGCTTTTACTTCCCCCAATTATAACATCCAGTTAATGTCAGCATCAGATAATAAGTCAGCAACCAAATGCAGAAGAAAAATTTATGGAAGTTCAAACTTCCCAGACCTTTATGAATTTTAACCAGAAAAGTTTAAATAAGATTTATATGTTCAGATAAAAAGCCAATTGCTTGAGAATTCAAGAAGACAACCATCTGCATATTCTGATTGAGATGCTGACAATTGAAATTTCTATCACCTGAGGACAATTCAGTTGGGCCTGGAATTTTCTATTGACACTTAAAAGCTTCCTTCTTTCACTAAAAAAAATAAAAAAGGTTCCTTCTTGGAATCACGCATACAAATATGAACCAGCCCATATCAATCTGGATTCATGGCTTTGACTACCTGAGGAGAGAATAATTCATATTTGGGATGTGTCTAAGGGAAATAACCCAGACAAAAAAGTTAGAAACTGGTAAACCTGTAAAAGAAACGGACAGATTCTAATAAAACTCGTTCACAAGTTTGAACTGGTTATTAAGTTTCAGACTAAAAGGAGCTTGATAAAACACAGGTTTTTTCCACGAGGTAATACCCAGCCCACAAAGCATGAAAAAAGCCTTCTGCCTCCATTCCCTTTTATAAGCTCATGTCTCCATTCATTCCTTGCCCTTCAAGAATGTGAGACAAGTTAATACAGACCACTTGCTTACCTTCCCTTTACAATTTTCAATTACTGAACTCAAAAAGCATTTGCAAGTTACAAATTCTATTCCCTTGCTAATCACGGACCATCAAAACTTCCCCCTTAGGTCCGGTTACAATAAAATTAGCTAGTACAAAAATACTTGAATAACGGTGGCAAATCATATTGCATTTCTGCAAACAAAATACGATACTAAGGTACATAAAAGCAAGTAATGCAAATATAAAACATAGGTAATAATAAGATAAGCCTAGTGACAGCTGAAATTCCATCAAAGATGGTGAAATTTCTCATCATCCCAACTCCACCTCCCCCACTCTCTCACCCTTTTCTTTTCATTTCCTGAAGTAAAATATTATGGTAGCAAATGTGACAACAGGTTATCATTAAATCAATAATTAGGTAAACTGAAAACTTTACAAGGTTTTCCCGTTATATTAGTAATTAAAATGAAAGCTTAGAGGCTCATCATTTATTAGAGAGAAGTAGATGATTCCCCTAATTTCAGACTCCACCACAGTTTGAAGCTTAAGGGCAGGAATAATGCATTTTTCCCAGTAGGTTAAATGAATTTCGAATCCGCAAAAATATGTTTAGAAAGTCTCCATAGCTTTATATGATAAAGAAGCCATACAAGCCAATGCCCAAACAGCAGAACATGGATGACAACCCAAACGTTACAATGTTAGTCATTGCAAAAAAGTACGTACTGATTTAAACCTTTTTTCTGGAAAAATGACAAGCTCAAAAGACTTCTTTTACCTCAAACGCATCGCATTCCAGTCCGCTTCTGCAGATGCAGCAATTGACGCCATGGCCTACCCAATCACATAACTGTTAGAAAGCATCGTATAAAACTGTTTAAGTGGAACACACTGCCCTAATCATTATGTACCAAGCCTCCATCACCCAATTTAACAAGAAATTCTTACAATTTTTGATTTCTCAGAAAATAAAACTTAGAATAAAAGAGTAAATATCAAAGAGACGAGGAGGCACCTCTTGGACGCGAGTGGAGTCGAGTTGGCGATCCTCGACGCGGTCAGTGAGCTTATCAAACGCTTTGCTCTGTTTCTGTAAGTCCTTGGAATCCTCTATCCTCTCTATTCCCTCATCTGCAGCCTCCATCTTTTCTCTTTCAAGCTTTTTTGCGACTTCCTAAGAGAAATTAGTGGCAGAAAATACAGAAGTCTCGATTGCAAGTAGATCACTAGATAAAGCTCGACCTTACCTATGAACTCTGAAAGACGGCGATAGTGAGACACCAGGAGCTAGGAAGAATCGAGAAATAGGAGCCGCGTGAGACTCGAAACTGCACCAGGCACATTCTCTGCTTTTGCGACGGAGCATGTTGCCTTATTCGGATTAGTGTGGAAGCTTTGGAAATTGGGCCTTATTGGGTTGGATCTCAGAAAATCTGCCTTTATATATTGTGGTTGGACTTATTAGGCCCAATCTTCGCGAGCCTTGAATAATCGGGAGCATTCCTTAAATCTAGTGATGCTTAATGCCACATAATTTATTATAGCTAGATGCTGGCCCATGCAATGTATGGAGCCCTGTAGCAAACTACATTAATTATTGCATGTAAACACTATGGCTTACTAAAAAGATAAGGTCTAACGAAATAGATTAGTCTTTCATAACATGCCAAATCAGAATACAGATCTCCATTGAGAGAAGAATTTATATTTAGTGTTCAACAATATCACGAATAAGATTATCTCAAATAATATACATATGCTTCATAGAGAAGATAGATCAATAGGAAAAGAGAGCAATAGAGATTCTTCAAGTGAGATGTCCTATTTATAAACATGAGATTGCAATCCAATGGACTCATAAAGTTAATTATAGAATAATGAATCATAAATTACATTTTAGGTTATGGGAAGAAAAACCACAAGAGTCATAGTATCAAGCTCTTCAAGTCATATTCAAAAAATATGAGAGAATATTATAGGAGATGGACATCCCCATAAAAATGCTTTCTATTCATAACACTTTATCCCATGAGTTTTCTTATTCAATCATTATTGTAATGACATTGAATTACGGCAAAATTTGTTTCGTGCACGGATCTCATAATTGAAAATTGGCTGCATCCTCGATTAATAAGCATTTAAACGTTTCACCAACTTAGTAGCTAGGCCATTTGAGTTAATTCCTTGGATAGAGAGGATATGAAGTTCAAATAATAATATATCACAGATATACGAGAAAGTTCGTATTAGAGATCGAAACCTTCATAAGTTGTGCACTGCCGGTTATTAGCACTTGATGTATTTGAGAGAGAAGAGACAAAGGTTTTGTTAGGAGTTCATGGGGCTATATAAAATCTGTCTTGTAATCCAGTTCGGAATGAAAGGACAATTAGAAGTTTAGCAGTCTCGATCAAAGAAAAAGATTTCTCAACGGACTGCATTAATGGTTAAAGGATCTAGGGCTTAGTATCAGTATAAATACGAGTGATGATTTCCAGGGCAAAGTCGCCCATAAAGCTTTTAATATCGAGCTTTATAATATACTTTGTTATTTCTAATTAAAGATGAGGAATGTTGTGAATGGGACCCTACTGGTGTTGATATTAATGGTGATTGTAGGAATATGCGAGGGTCGAAGAATTAAACTTGGCGAGATTCATGGCACTGAAGGCGTGACTCCTGGTTATGGAAGCTACGGTAACGGTAGTGAAGGTGGGTATGGAAATGGGCAAGGAGGAGAAAGTGGAGGAGGTTACGGGGGAGGGGGTAAGGGAGAAGGAGAAGGTTGTGGGGATGGAGGAGAAAGTGGAGGAGGAGGTTGTGGAGGTGGAAAAGGAAGTGAAGGTGCTTATGGTGGAGGACGAGAAAATTGTGGAAAAGGAGAAGGGAGTGGATCAGGAGGATATGCCGGAGGAGGTGGAGGAGAAGGAGAAGGAAGCAGTGGAGGTTACGACGTAGGGGGTAAGGGAGGAGGAGAAGGAAGTGGAGGAGGTTATGCCGGAGGAAGCGGAGGAGGAGGTTGTGGAAGCGACGGAGAAGGAAGTGGAGGTGGTTATAGTGGAGGACGAGAAGATTGTGGAAAAGGAGAAGGAAGTGGATCAGGAAGATATGCCGGAGGAGGAGGAGGAGGAGGAGGTGGAGGAGGAGGAAGTAGTGGAGGTTACGACGGAGGGGGTAAGGGAGGAGGAGAAGGAAGTGGAGGAGGTTATGCTGGAGGTAGCGGAGGAGGTTGTGGAGGCGGAGAAGGTTGTGGAAAAGGAGGAGGAAGTGGAGGAGATTATGCCGGAGGCGGCGGAAAAGGAGAAGGAGAAGGTTGTGGAAGTGGAGGAGGCTACGCAGGAGGCGGTAAGGGACAAGGTTGCGGAGGAGGTTACGAGGGAGGGGGTGACAACGGAGGAAAAGGCTGTGGTAATTGCGAAGGAGGATCAAGCGGAGGAGGTTACGAGGGAGGGGGTAACGGAGGAGGAAGTGAAGGAGGTTATGCGGGAGGTGGTGGTGATGAAGGTGGAAACGGAGGAGGTTATGATGGAGGTGGAGAAGGTGGTGGGGACAGCGGCGGATGTGGGGAAAGTGGGGACAACGGCGGTGGGGGCTTAATAAATATCGGGATAGGCTTGGGTGGTGGAAACGGTGGTAGCAATGGCACCTGTGGCAGTGCCGTTGAGACTGGCGGAGTCTACAATGTTACCGGAGGATCAGTTGGGGGTAAATTTTGAACGAAATCAAATTCTTCCAATGAATAATCCTTAGTATTATATTTGAGTGAACTTATAAATGAATAAGGGATGCATGTAGCGACATACTAATAAGAGAATATATATATAGTTTGATTTCGAAAGATAAAAAGAGAAGTGGAAGTCACACACCCACTTCTACTTTTATCTGCTGTATTACATGTTCACAGCATGCATGATTGTTGTAAGTGTAGAAGTCGGATAGTTTTGGATTGGAATAAACGCAAGTTTGCCTAATTACATCTCACTATGAGGTGTGATCCCACGAGAGCATATATCTATATATATATAGGTCATTTTATTGAAGATGCAAATTAAATGTGGCAGTTAATCTCTCGATTTGCAGTAATTCCAAGCTTTGATGTGTATCGCATGTAATACAAACTTGTTATGAAGGAATCAACGGGGGATTGTCTATCTCAAATTCTATTTTCTTCCGCAGTTGTTTTTAAGATTTCAGAAAAACAAAAAATGTTATAAATTAGAACTAATAAATAAACCGCAAGATGGAACAATTGAACATTAATTAATGAGCTGCATCCTTAATTAAGCATTTAAATATTTTACCAACTTGGTTGGTGATTCGATTCAATTCATTGCACACTGATCAAGATTTGATGTTTTACGAGCCTGCTACGCAAGAGGATGATTAGAAGTTTAGCAGTATGGATCAGAGAAAGATATCCTAACGAAATGTAATTATAATGATATCAACCGTCGCCATGGGTATATCAGAAGGTCGTCGAGGAATCAAAGGTGACCGTCGCCTCCATTACTTCCAGCTATAAAATGCTATGATTTTCGAGATCGAATGGTGGAAATAAACTAGCAACCGTGGAAGCAGCTACTCTGGCCAGTGTAATGATCTGCCTCTCCCAACAAAGTTTAGGCAGTTCTTATATTGGGATAGGAAAAGGATAAAAATACGAAGTAATGATCCGTAGGGATTTGATCCCATACAAATCAGGAGAAGTGAAGCCCAGTGGACTGAGCCATCAGGATTCAAGAGGCTCCTGAAAGGTATGGCCGTAATTTTTGCTTTTTGGGTTTTTTTTCCTTAAAAAAAGTTAACAAGTGTTACAATTTTTTTTGTTGTCTATATGATTCACTAGAATTTTACCCTAACTATATCTAGATCTGACTCATATTAACTATTCAACATGAATTAATATCATGATCAAAAAAATGGCGGCCAACGAACCAACTCACATGACCAAATGCTGGATTATATTTTTGGGGGTCAAATATTAATTAATTATTAATTTGTTAACCATGAGATGCACCTACATGTATGACCACATGTTCCACACCTAGGACTCATTTGTCATAATATACCTCAATTTCATCTACAAGCTTCAAATTATTGTTCAATTAATTATTTAAACTTATTTTAGTCTTAAGTTTGGAGAAAATTGGATGAAATCATCTATCTATATGCGAATTATAAAATAGTGGTGAGCTTGGTCTCACCATCTTCTTCTTCTCATAATGTTTTCACACCCGTTGAATTTGAATTTTAGTTGGAAATTTTACTTCAAAGGCCTACGATCGTATTAATTAAAATATCAAGCTCTCAACTCCGAATGGGTTTTCTCTCACATACGTATATTATACTCAAGTTCTGTGAAACGCATTAAATTGCATGGACGTACGTGAAAGTTCATTGGTTTTGAACTCCGCACAATGTAAGAACTCTTTCTATTGAAAACATGGAGTTGGCCAATGATATATATCCCATTGTATGGACTGTGGTCTGTTGATAATATATATATATATATATATATATATATATATACCTTAAATATTTTGAATGGGTATGGGCAAGTGATAATTAAAGGAAATTAAAATACTCATATCTTGTCACACCAAGCTTTCTGGATCTAACTAGCTAGCTAGAGGAAGGTGATAATTTTATATCGACGAGTTTATCAGGAAATGCACTGCTCCCATTGAAGCACAGAAACTCTAATAAAATAACGTTAACAACTTTGCAAGTTTATTCAGGGCAGTTGCTCAATTCAAAGGTCATTTAATGTCAACCTTCTCCATATCCTTCCGATGAATAGCTTTTTTTAATTCTTATATATATATATAATAAATTCGAATTAGGAGTTCCCAGAAGTTTCCTATATACACATATCATTCTTGTTTAGTCATATAAAAGATTATTAATTCATTCATTAATTGGATCAAAAGCGAAAAGTCGAAGATGGATAGATCAGTGAGGGTTCAGATTTTGTTTGGAGCTTTCACAGCGTTGCGCGTGTTTTTAATTAGGAACGTGCGCTTCAATAATGGAGCCACCTGCGAATTTCGTGTTTTGATACTCTCTTGTTGATGCTGGAAACAACAATTTCCTTATTTCCCTCTCAAAGGCCAACTTCTTCCCACATGGCATCGATCTTCGTAAACCCACCGGACGCTTCACTAATGGAAAAACCATCGTCGACATCATAGGTATTTATATACAACTATCAACCGCCTAGTTGTTTCTCACTTTCTTTTTTTTAACTGTAATAACGATATATTAATGGTGAATTTCCATTAATGACTCAACAGGTCACGAGCTAGGCATGGGTCATACTCCACCATACTTGGCACAGATAGATAACTTCGCCAACACCAGGAACGACATCATCCCCATTATTGGTTCTCCTGCAGCTCTCAAATTATTCAAAAGAGCAATCTTTTCTGTCACAATCGGCTTCAATGATTTCATCAACAACTTCCTAAAACCATCCTTCTCAATATCTCAAGAGAATTTCGTATTACAGGAACTTTTTGTGGCCACGCATTGATCTCAAGACTCAGAGCACAGCTCACTGTACATAGCAGCACATACGACCACTTTCTTCAAACTCATCTGCTTATAAACAATGCCATGTTACTGATATTGCAGAGACAGTTCAATCTGGGAGCCAGAAAGATAGTGGCGGCGAATGTGGGTCCTATAGGTGTATACCGATTCACAGGGACACACACACCCAGCTTCTGGTGATAACTGTGTTGGTTTCTCGAATCAGTTTGCTCAGCTATTCAGCACACGATTGAAGATTCTCATTTCTGATGCTAAGAACCAACCTTCGGGGGTTCAACCATCCTTTATGCCGACGTTTACCACATTTTATCTGACATGCTCCAAAACTACACTGCATATGGTATGTGTATATATAGGGGTGTGTGTTTGTATCTGTGTACTGTAATGCAAATCCAAGTTTCTGGGTTTAATTAAATATTAATGGAGGCGTTGTGTGGAAAAGAATAGGATTTGAGAATGCTTCATCATCTTGCTGCTCGTTGGTGGGGAGGTGATTCGGAGGGCTGATACCATGTGGACCGACGTCGGAAGTATGTGAGGACAGATCCCTATCATCCTTCTCAAGCTGCAAACGAGATCATAGCTAAGAGACTCTTGGATGAACATCTTCCTGATATCTCACCCATCAATCTTCGCGCCTCACTTCTTCTTGCTCTTCATGAACTCTTCACATTTCTGGAATGCAGTTACTCCTTCAAAATATATCACATATAATATGTCTTTCTAATGCCTACACAGAGCTAGCACTATTGTAAGGCTCCTCTAGATAAAGACCTATATCAATTGCCAATAATATTATATAGAAAAAGCGTCGAATCACCTTTAATAGTATATAAAAAATAACGTCTTTGTTATCCTCTTCCTCGTGATTTGTTTCCTTAATTATTACTTGACACATGTTTTTGTTTGTCACATATACATTTGAAGATGGTCTTGAGGTTCAAATCCATTTGAACAAAATCTGTTAAGAAGTTGCAATGGAGAAACCTATGACCAGATTGATTGATTAGCTTGAAGCATTTTTGGGGAACAAGTGTTACGTATATGGGTTGGGCATCAAAATTGGGTGGTCCCACAATAAAATTGCTAAAAGCCGAAATCGACGACCCTACCACGTCCCAACCGCCTTTGGTTTTACTTAACACAACAGAGAATCTCCTTTGCCCAAACACTACGTCGCCGGAAAACATGATCTCGTCGACCGGGATCCATCAGCGGGCTAATAGCAGGCTTTAGAGTCGATTGGATCTGGCTTCATGGCAATTCGATTACGGCCAAGGGATTCAGGGTCGTCGTCCCCTTTCCAAGGTTTGTTTTGAATTTGATTAGTCGTTTGGTCAAGGAATTTGTCGTATTTAAAGATTGATGGATTAAATTAGGTAAAGGCAATTAGATTACAGTCAAGGAATATGTTTGTTAATAATTAACATTTAAAAGAAACAAAAACTGATCGGTGCAAAAGAAATCTTCTTTCATTTTTTTTAAAGGACAATTTTATTCAAACAGATAAATAAAATACATGATGAACGAGGGGTTTTTATAAGATGATACAACCAATACAAAGCACATAAGCTCAATGAAGAGGAAACTATATATAAACATCCGAACAACATGTAGTAATAAGTAAACCCAAATTAAGACCAACCCAAACTAAAACCTGGAGTCCATACTCGAAAGAGAGCACCAGACATAACGAAATCTTCTCTCATTTGACAGTGTTAATAAAGGGGGAAAATAGCACCTACTTGCCTTATGCATGTAATATAATAAGATGTTAACGGTATAATAATATTACTTTCGGTCCTAATTATAAAATTTTATTAATTTTTTAAAAAAATTCTAGTTTTAATTATAAAATTTTATTAATTTTTTAAAAAGATTAAGAAAACTAAATGAATAATTTTAAAATATTTATATTTATTTTTATCAAATTAATTTATTTAATTTATAAATTGTTCAGTTTAAAGAGATCATGTACAATATGATATAATTAAATAGTTTATTTAATTTTTTTTAAAAATCAATGAGGTCTTATCATTAATACAGAAGGTAATATTAAGATTTGCCGGTTTGATATAACAGTTAAAACGGTACCATTCGGAAATGCATTAAAGGGATTATACAATACCCATTTACTCCTTATCCATTAAACTTGACAGAAAAAAAATTGAACGATGTGAAATTTTCTAATTTAAGATGCTAATGATACAATTAGAGACAGAAGGCATTTATACATGTGGATATCTTGTATAATAATTCTTATTTTTAATATGACCTTTGAGAAATCTCTAAAATCTAAAACTTGTAAACGATGCAGACAGAATTCCATCAAGTTACAGAAAAAAAGAAAAAAAGAAACTCAAGCATACAGTAGAAGTATATGGTAGCTGTTGAAAACTTGAAATTACTCTCAACCTTTGTTGTTTGCGGTTAGGTGCAGTGCAGTGAGCATTCAATGTCGAGCAGGGATTTGCTCAACTTGACATATAGAGGGAGCCAGAATTAAATGAGCTCTTTCAATTGTTACCCCTTTTAATTTAATGACTTGTACCCGTACAAAAAGTAATTTTTAATATGGCATCATGTGAAAATATTTATTTGAATATCCAGAACATTATTTTATTAATAATGGTATGTTTTTTTTTAAATAAATATGCTTAGAGAAGAAGGAAAATTACTGATGCAATATGTGTTTGAGCAAGTTCCTTAGTGGGTAAACTTAGATGAAATAATTTTACACGTTTTGCCCGTAGGGTCGACTAGCTTTGATGTTAGATGCACGACATGATAAAAAAGGTAGGACTGTACCAATTTAAAAGTGTGTTATATTCTATGTCCTCTTTTTAACTAGTACGTTAAAATTTTCCCCTCTAGCCAACTGAAGGATATCAATATGTAACCATTTCCCTGGTTCGCTTGTATCATCCATGTAGGTAAATCAGATAAGATGAAAATGATGAAGCTAAGTTAAAGTATTTTTTTCAATATCATTCACATACCTTAAAGTATTTTTTTAGTTGTAATAAATATCCTAAAATATTTTAGTATAATTTTACCCTTAGAATATTTTACTCAATTATAAATACTATGAACTCATGATACTGAGTGTTACTAGAAATATGTTTTAGAATGCTAGATATGCAAAAAATTACTAAAGAAACAATTTAATATATTAATTCCTTCTAGAAAAATAATTTAGAATATTGAATAAACGATAAGTTAATTTAAAATATCGAGTGCTATTAAAAAATAATTAAGATACTAAATGTAACTTAATCCAAGAACAGGGGTATTAAATTACTCATAAATAAAAAATGTCACAGGCTGAAGTTGAGAATTGTTTTAAAATGATTTTAATATTATTAGTAGCCCTGCAAAGAAGCTATCAAAGGTTCAAGTTGGATACCTAGATAGCCAACTTGAAACTAACCAAAAGCTTTAAATGTTAGAATCCATAAATGTGGAGGTCATATTTACTCTGCCAAGTCAGGAGAGAGAGACCAAAATAATTATTTGAATCTGCAATGAACAATACGCGGTGTAATTTATGTGGTTCTGCCTTGTATGGGTGAGATATGTAAACAAAATAAAAGGCCAATGTTTATCTCTTACCTTTGTAATGCTTATTTCCTGCACATTCTCCCCTCTCCATATTTATATATATTGAATTGAAGGCCTGCCATATCTATCTCGTCTTACTAAGAAAACATGTTCCATTACCTCATACTGCTTCATATTGCCCCTTCATTAAAACTTGATTCGTTTGGTTTCTCTATGAAGTGGTTTCAGATGCTTATTGGTTTGAAAAAACCAGTCAATATTCTTGGGGTTACATTGCAATTTTTGACAATTTTACTTCTTCCTAGGGTTTGCTTGTCAAAGAATGTTCCTGCTTCTTTTGTGTTTGGGGACTCACTGCTTGATCCGGGTAACAACAACTACATTGCTTCACTCTCTAGGGCAAACTACGTTCCCAATGGAATCGATTTTGGTTGGCCCTCTGGTCGTTTCACAAATGGAAGAACCATAGTGGACATCTTAGGCAAGTTTTGCTAACTTTTACATTTCTGCATTTTCCCTTTTTTCTTTAAATAAATATTAATCAATTAATTGCTGTCTCTCTCTCTCTCTCTTTTCCCCAAGGCCATCAGCTGGGTCTTGATTTCACCCCTCCTTACTTGGCTCCAACTACAAGAGGATCAGTGATTCTTAAGGGAGTTAATTATGCTTCCGGTGGAGGTGGCATTTTGAATCACACTGGGCTAATTTTTGTAAGTTTAATTTCTTCCTCAAAAATGGAGGAAATTAAATAACTTCAAACTTTGAAATTTTAGTGAACTATATATATAAGAGAATCTTGTTCGTTGACTTCGATAGGGTGATCGAATCAACATGGATGCTCAGATAGATAACTTTGCAAACACTAGGCAAGATATTATATCCATGGTTGGTGTTTCTGCCGCTCAAGAGCTATTCAAAAATTCAATCTTTTCAGTAGCCATGGGCTCGAATGATTTCATAAACAACTATTTAACACCTGTCTTATCAACTGCTGAAAGGAAGCTTGTTTCTCCAGAAACTTTCGTGTCCTCCATGACTTCGAAGTTCCGGCTGCAGCTCACTGTAAGTAATTTTGCTCAAAACCTTTTAGAAACACTTTGCCATTTTCTTCCTTGGATATATATAATATTTCTGATTAATTTGCAGCGACTATTCAATCTGGGAGCCAGGAAGATTGTGGTGGCAAATGTGGGGCCTATTGGGTGCATTCCATTTGAAAGGGATATAAACCCAGATGCTGGAGATAACTGTGTTGCTTTCCCAAATCAGATAACTCAATTATTTAACGCCCAATTGAAGACCCTCGTTGCAGAACTCAACAAGAACTTGCAAGGCTCATTATTTGTTTATGCGGATGTTTACCACATTTTAGAAGACATTCTGCAGAACTACAGGGCATATGGTTCGTGTGTATAATTTTTCTCAAACATAGATATATACTTTTATAATAATCTTTAATATATGACATATTTAACTAATTTTATTAAATTAAATAGTTAAATTAATTAATATAACATATTTTTTAAAATACTATAATTATCTTTTTTAACTTTTTTTCTCCATTCCTTATTTAATTATTGTCCAGTAGTATCAATAAAAATAATTTAAATAAAATTGATAAATATAAAAAATATATCATATATTTAGGATAAAAATTAACTTCTCTATTAATCGAAAGAGTATAGTATTTGAACCTTTTATTTAGGTGATTTAACTTGTGTTCGTCATCATGGAACAGGGTTTGAAAATAGAGATTCGTCATGTTGTCACATAGCTGGAAGATTTGGAGGGTTGATTCCTTACTTTCCAAAATCAAAAGTGTGCGAGGATCGTTCCAATCATGTGTTCTGGGACGCGTATCATCCTTCTGAAGCTACCAACGCTCTTATAGCAAAACGTCTGTTTGATGGTGATGCTAATGACATTTCACCCATGAATGTTCGCAAACTCATTGAAGCTTGATTTATTTTGGCTGGCCTTCTATTGAATTGATTAGTTGGATATTTATTTTGAGCAAGATATCATATTTTATTTAGTATCAAAGCTAATAGAAAGGCGGATATTTATTAATTTGCAATTTGCATTGGTTATATTTGGGGTATATTATTGTGACATAATTAGTTCACTATAAAAGTTAGTGATAGAATTAAAACTTAATGGAAGTAATTTTTGGGTGGTGAACTATCATGAAGTCTTTGTGTGTACTACACATGTTGTATAATGTACACCTGTTTTTTTAATCATTCATAGGTATCATTCTATTGGAGTGGAGGTAATCTTACTTGAGGAATTGATCCCGTATTAAATATAGATACTTCTTATAGTATAAATTTAAATACTAATTTATTATATTGTGAGTGACTAACATCTTCGGTTAAATTTAACTATATAAGTATTTTGTATACTATACCTTAGGAATGTTGAATGTACTGATATATGAGGCTTACTCTGCCCTCAAAAAAAAAAATGAGCACCATATATATACCTACCAAAAACCTACTATATAGATGTCACTAAGAACGGTACTTTCATTGCTGTCCTAATTAAAAAAATAGAAGAAGAAAAAAGTCTGTGCCGTTCGCTTCCTGTGTCCGTGTTGATCTTAATTTACTGGCAATAAAGAATGGGGGGCGAGTAGGTGATAAGGGTTAAGACACAATATACGTACTAAATTCGTATAGTGTGGTTCCAGAAGGGAAGAAATAAAGAAATCTTAGAGAAAAAGAAAATCAATACTCATTTAATTTTTAATATAAAATATAATTAGAAAGCTGATTTTAATATTATATATAATATCTATTTTTCTTGTTTGATTAATATTTTTTAAAATTATTTTTATAGATATTTCTTTAGAGAAAATAAATTAATTTTGTTATGGTGTTCTAAAAAAAATATATAATATTCATTAATTATTATAAAATTTATTTAAAGTTGTACATTGTTTACACGGTAATTGAATATTGTAATATTCATAAGTTATAAAATGTGTTTAGATGCATGAATGTTGTTATGAATCTAGACAAACTTCCCTACACACACTTGTTTGGCTTCCCTTGAAACATCACTATGAAAAGTAGTTATATTTTTCTTTTATATTTATATCTTATAACATAAATACCCTTAAAATAAATTAAAGCTAACCGATAAAAGAGGCGAGGATGAGAATTGTGGGAAATATAGCAGCATTTATAAAGCATCATCCACTCCCCCTGACACAAATTTAGATCACAGAATGAAAATTAATGCAACACAGCTCACACCTCTGACGGCGGTGACAAAGGGGACCCGGCGTGCCATCGCCGGCATTAGTTTATTTTATTTTTCTTAAATTTGGAAAAAAAATATTTTTAGATCAAATTAATAGCTTAACAACTACTCATGATTTTAATGAGATAATTAGAAATGATTTATATAATAACAGCCAAAGGAGTATAACGATATTACTCCTCTTTCTATGTATAAGATAGATAGATAGATATATAATATTTTTTTTACCCTAAATCAATAATCATAATTTAAAAATTTATATAATCCCTCAAATTTACTAACATATGATGAACAAAAATATGTGTTTAAAATATATTTTTAATCATTTGAAATAAACCTAACTATTTCCTAATTAAATAATTAGGTTTCAAAAAATATGAAGAGAAATTAAAATTATAGATTTTATAATATAATCAGGTAAATTGTATAACATATTCAAAAACTTGAAAATATATGTATTAAAATTAATTTTTGGTTGTAAAACAAGTTATTTTTTCAAAAATATAAAATGTTTCTTAATTCCTATGTTGAAGAGGAGTATTTCAGTTAAAACAAAAGTTTTACAATCAACTAATGGCTAGATGGATAGAAATATAATCTCAAATATATACAAAGGAAGTTTTTACATATATATATATATATATATAAGTTTCTAAGATAGAGAAGATGTTTATGTAATTTAGATGAAATAGAGGGGTGATTAATACATTTTACTCTAATTTGTATGAACAGGGCTGTGCAAGATACAGCAATGTAAGGCGAAAAAAGAGGGTTTTGTTGTATACTTATATGTGAAATGTAAGCATGGGATAATAGGAGGCGTCATTTATGTTGTTTTAGGGAATTATGTGTGAGATATTAACGATAGGCCACCGTTTACATTCCCCTATTGCTTAAGTAGTAACGTACGCAACACTAACACGTGCTTACTTTCCTTTTCTTGATGATGACGACTTCATATACTGAAATCCACACACACACACACACACACACACGGCCAACCTCGTCCCCTTCTTGAAGAAGCCTCTCAATTTTGGGGTTACAGCGCAAATTTTAACAGCTTGTTATTGTGTCTTATTTAGGGTTTGCTTATCAAAGAACCTTTCTGCAATTTTTATGTTTGGAGACTCGCTTGTAAATGCAGGTAACAACAACTACATTGTTTCAATCGTCAAGGCAAACTTCTACCCCAATGGAATTGACTTTGGAGGGCCTACAGGACGTAAATATAATGGAAGAAACATAGCAGATATCATAAAATTTTTATATAAATAGACAATTTTATATTTTATTTGTTATTATATTAGTTTCATCCTCATGAGGTATAATAATCTGTATTAAATAGAGATAAAGTTATAAAGTTATTAAATTTTAAAATAAAATCGATAAAATTAAAGGTTTTGTTTTTGTTCTAAATAAAACATGTTGGAGTTGACTTACTCCTCATTTCTTATATATAATTCACTTCTAGCATATTTTACACGGTCAAAAAAATATTAAATTTTATTTAATATGTTAAAGAATTCAACAATTTTTTAACTTAACCCCTATTTAATATATATATTATATCTGATAAAACTAAAGTCAACATATAATAAATAAATAGTAAAATGGTACATTTATATAAATATATAAAAAGAAAAAGTCTCTCAGCCCTGCCCTAGGAGGAGTATATAGTTTCCTGCATTATTATTAATTTAATTAATAACTATATCTCCTTCCTCTTTGCCACCAGGGCATGGATTGGGTGTTGATTTCACGCCTCCTTACTTGGCTCCTGCCACAAAAGGATCAGTGGTTCTTGAGGGAGTCAATTATGCTTCCGGTGGAAGTGGCATTTTGAATATCACTGGACTAGTATTGGTAAGTTTAATTTCTTCCTCAAAAAATTGACGTAGAGGAATTAATTATAATAACTTCAACTTGGAAATTTAATTTTCTTGGTGAATTATAAGAATAATCTTGTTCCCGGACATTGACACATATATACTTATATAGGGTGGTCAAACCAACCTGATTCTCAGATAGAGAACTTTGCAAGCACTAGGCAAGACATCATTTCCATGATTGGTGTTTCTGCAGCTGAAGATCTATTCAGAAATTCCATGTTTTCATTTTCCGCTGGCTCCAATGTTTTCATGTTGAACTATTTATTGACACCTGCGCCAAGGAAGTTGGCGTCTCCAGAAACGTTTGTCGCCTCCATGATATCAAAGTTCAAACAACACCTCACTGTAAAATTTTCCACCTCAAGATCATATAATTTAATTTCATTTTTCCAACACATATTAATTATTTTGTAGATATTATTCGATCTGGGAGGCAGAAAATTCGTGGTGTCAAACGTTGGGCCTATAGGGTGCACCCCGTTTGAAAGGGACACAAACCGAGATGCTGGAGATAACTGTGTAGCTTTTCCCAACCAGATATCTGAATTATTCAACGCCCAATTGAAGAAAGTCCTTGAAGAACTCAACAAGAACCTGCAAGGCTCATTATTTGTTTATGCAAATATTTACCACATTTTAGCAGAAATCGTGCACAACTACACGGCATAGAGATATGGTATGTTATACTTGAACGTTTTAATTAATTAGGTGCTTTTATTGAATTGAACTGAATTACAGGTTTTGAGAATAGAGATTCGGCATGTTGTCACGTGGCTGGAAGATCTGGAGGGTTTATTCCATTCATTCCCACGTCAAGAGTGTGCGAGGATCGTTCAAAGTATATGTGTTCTGGGATTTCCATCCTACTGATGCAACCAATGCTCTCGCAGCAAAACGTCTGTTAGATGGTGATGTTAATGACATTTCGCCCATGAATATTCGCAAACTCGTTCAAGCTTGATTTCATTATTTCCAGCAACATGGAAACACTCATGTTTCTCATTGTTGTTACTTAAATTGTTACTTTATTCATTCAACTTATATACAGTACTTTATATACTGATTATCCAGTTTACCTATAAACATCCGCAAATAATTCATGGCTATATATGAGCAGTCACTTTTCTCTCTTGCCCTTGTTTCAACAAAGTAGGAGGCCAATTAATTTTATTTGAATTTATATTATATAAATACATTGGATATGTATACTCAGGTTGACCTTTCATAATTAATATTGATGTTTTTTTTCTATTTTTTCATTATTCACATTGACATACCTACATTTAGAAAACAAAATAATAAACTAATAAAACAAGATATGATTTTCGATTTTCTTTTTACTCATTTACTCCTTCTTTTTATATAAATCCACTTACTTTCTAAACATATAATGGCCCCGCCCCCTAAATATATATATCATATAAATTTGGGATCAATTTTGTCTACAATTATTTAATTAGATTATAATTGAGTATTATCAAGTTTAATTCAAAGTAATTTTTTTAAAGATATTTTTTTATTCATAATAATTTTAACTCGAGATCTTGTTTTTAAATAATTAAAACTCTTTTTATTAGGAATAACACATGTTGATTAAAAATAGAGTAGGTTCGTTATCACAATTTTATAGGCTAAAGTTTCATTCATCATATTGTAAATTAAATGATATGGGTTATTGGAAAAAACTAATAAGAGGCTAATTAATTATATTTTATAAAAATTGTATATCATAAAATTAAATTAGAAGGAAATATGGTAATTCCAGGCCTAAATTAAATTGAACCTTGATCAAGCAAATGTGGTTTCGGATTTTCTAATTAAAGTTTTTCTAATAATATATACGTAGTATATATTATTATATGAAATTTAGTATTTTAGTGAAATTTTCCTACGCCATAACATTTTAGTTTTTTCTTGGTTTTAGAGTATACGGATAAAAAAGAGAGAGAGTAAATAATGATCAATCATTATATGATATCTTTTCACTGTAAGTTTCAAAGACAAAAGATGTTAGTTATCCGTAGATGATATAAAATCCAGATGGATTGTGCATAATCTATTTATCTCGCCAGCAGTGGTCGTAACTTGTGGGATTACACTAGCCCCTGTTGGAGTGTACGTGCATGCGATAATAGGAGGCGTCATTTATGTGGTTTAGGCAATTATATGTGAGATATTAACGAAAGGCCACCGTTAACATTCCCCCGTTTATATATATATATATATATATATAGACAACCCCCCTCCCCCCCTTTCCCCTAGCTTCTTGTCTAGCGAGCAAAGTAAAACCAGAAACGCAGGCGTCGTTTGCGATGCTCATGGTGGATTTGAAGAGGCCACTCAGTTTTGGGGTTACAGTGCAAATTTTAACAGCTTGTTATTGTGTCTTGTTTGGGGTTTGCTTATCAAATAAGGTGGTTCCTGCAATTTTTGTGTTTGGGGACTCGCTGCTTGATCCTGGCAACAACAACTACATTGTTTCAATCGCCAAAGCGAACTACAACCCCAATGGAATTGACTTTGGAGGCCCATCAGGGCGTTTCACTAATGGCAGAACCATTGCAGATATCGTAGGCATGATTTAAATTTACACAGTTTAATTTCCTGCATTTTATTCCTTTCCAACTGTCTAATCCACACTCGTAGAAATAACTTTCTATGTTGGTGAACTTGACGTAGTGTAGTTGATAACTGATTCTCTTTTCTCTTTGCCATCAGGTAAAGAATTGGGTCTTAATTTCCCTCCTCCTTATATGGCTCCCACTACAAAAGCATCTGCAATTCTTAATGGAGTCAATTATGCTTCCGGTGGAAGTGGCATTTTAAATCAAACTGGCCTAATGTGGGTAAGTTTACTGGCACCAAATAAACTTCAAGCTCCAAATTTTAGTGCATCGAACATTTTAAACCGTAAATAAGATTAGGGTTATAGGTGTTATTGAAATATATCATGATTGTTAAATACTACTTTACTCGTATATTTATCCTGCTATAGCGTTTTAAAGAGAATTTAGAGGCACATGGTGTAAGAATGAATGACTACTAGTTGTGATTGACATATAGATTGGTCGAATCACCATGGATGGGCAGATAGATAACTTTGAAAAGACTGGGAAAGACATAGTTTCCATGAAGGGTGCCTCTGCAACGCAAGATCTTCTGAAAAAAGCAATATTTATTGTAAGCATGGGATCAAATGATTTCCTCTGCAACTATTTAGCACCTGTAATAGGCAGCGTTGCTGAATCGGTATCTCCACAAGTGTTTGTCGCCTCCATGACATCAACCTTCAGACAACAGCTAACTGTAATAACTACTTTGCTCATCATCAAAACCTGAAATAAAACCTTCAAGTTTCGTTTGTTATTATGGTTAATTGTGCTTTGATGTTCATTCATTTGCAGCGACTGTATAATCTGGGAGGCAGGAAATTTATGGTGGCAAATGTGGGGCCCATCGGATGCTTACCAAGTCAAAGGGATCTACACCCAGGTGCTGGAGAAGAGTGCGTGAGTTTCCCCAATAAGCTGGCCCAGTCATTTAACGATGAATTGAAGAGCCTGGTTAAGGAACTGAATAAGAACTTGCATGGCTCAATATATGCTTATGCAGATTCTTACAACATAGCACAAGACATTCTGCAGAACTACAAGGAATATGGTACTACGATGAAGCATTATTAATTGATTCGAATTAATTGAGGTGTGATGTTTATTATGTGATTGTTTGGGGATATAATTACAGGGTTTGAGAATTCGAATTCGTCATGCTGTCACATGGCTGGGAGATTTGGAGGGTTGATACCGTGCCTTCCAGCATCAAGAGTTTGCGAGGATCGTTCCAAGTATGCGTTCTGGGACGCTTTCCATCCTTCTGATGCATGCAACGTGATTGTAGCAAAACGTCTCTTAGATGGTGACGCCAACGACATTTGGCCCATGAATGTTCGCAAGCTCTCTCAAGTTTGATTTATTTTGGTCTTCTCAGCAATAAGATGGGAATCACGAACGAGCAAATTCAGTCCAAATTGTACAACATATATATGTGCCCGCATTATATATATATATATATCTCCTGCTGTGTCGTGTCATAATAATAACCTGAACTGTTACATGTTTCAGATTTCATTTCAAATGACTTTAGCTACACTGTTCTTGCTCATCAGAACAGAGCACCTGAAAGTGAAACAATACACCAGCTACTTGTGGGTTTTCACTATCATATTGATGCGTATATATTTACTCTTTTTTTATCAACTACTGAGTATAAATTTACCCACTCATGCAGCATCATCAGAATATAAACTTTCATTCGGTTAGAACAAAATAAATGGGTATAATTATTTTTTTTAAAAAAATACAAATTTTATCAAATAAAATTTAAAAACTAAGTTACATTAGTTATGGTTTATGAATAATATAATTTGCTATAGTTTATTACATATTAGAGGATTAAGTATGTTGGATATCGTTGGCACATACAAAAAATATGGTGACTTGCATTACAGTGCTCTCTGGATCTCATTGAAAATCTTATTATCTAAAACACATTAATCAATACTTGGATGGTAGAAAATTATGTAAGAAAGAATATTATGAGAAAAAAATTATAAAAAACAGGAAGTTGTTTTATCATTTAAAAAAAAATTCTAATATTCCCTCGCTTCCCTTATTTTCCCTTCATTTCTTTCTCCATCCAAACGTATAAAAGAATTTTTACTGAAGACATTTTCCTAATTTCCCCTGTTTTCTTAGATGATTTTATATTTTATATTAATTTAAACTATATGTTTCTTTTTTCTTATTAAAATTGAGGGGATCAGATCAGCCTCCTGCGAACTTTATTAATTTATTGGTTTATCTTTATCCTCTTCACTCACCTCAAGACGCAATCATCACGAGACGACGACGTCGCGTTCGGATACTATCCCCTTCAAAGCTCGAACCGCGCCGAGCAACTGGGTCCAAATCGCCGAAAAATGGAATCCTCGTCGCCGGAGAAGAAGCTGATCCTCGTCCAGTGCGAGCCAAAAGGCGTCGCTTTGATCACGATCAATCGTCCTGGTTCTCTGAACTCGTTGACCAGGTCGATGATGGCTGACCTGGCTCAAGCATTCAAGAGGCTGGACAGGGATGATTCGGTGCGGGTAATCATATTGACTGGCTCCGGTCGAGCCTTCTGTTCGGGTGTGGACCTGACCGCGGCGGAAGATGTCTTCAAGGGTGACGTGAAGGACGTCGAGTCCGACACGGTCGCGCAAATGGAGCGGTGCCGCAAGCCGATTATCGGGGCCATTAGAGGGTTCGCCGTCACGGCTGGATTCGAGATTGCGCTGGCTTGTGACATGCTGATTGCTTCTAAAGGGGCTAAGTTCATTGATACCCATTCGAGGTTCATTTATGATTTATTTTCTTTTCATTTAATAAATTAGAGATTCATTTCTGATAAGGTGATTTGGAGTCATATATGTTTGTGCTGATTTTGATCTTGAAGTCGTGGAGAAACCTTCTTGCGCCCGACCCTCTAGTCTACTAAATTGATGTAGATGTGACCCCGATGGGACTTTAAATTGCAGGTTCGGGATTTTTCCTTCATGGGGTCTCTCTCAGAAGCTTTCACGAATTATAGGACCGAATAAAGCTCGTGAAGTATCTCTTACAGCATCTCCTTTGACAGCAGAAGTAGCTGAAAGGCTGGGGCTTGTGAACCATGTTGTTGAAGAAGGTGAAGTATTGAAGAAAGCTCAAGAAATTGCGGGTGCCATTTTAAAAAATAATCAAGACATGTTGTTGAGGTACAAGTCAGTCATAAATGATGGCCTCAAGCTGGACCTTGGGCATGCCCTTTCTCTGGAAAAGGTTAGATATATATCATTAGGTCTATGTAAATAAAAATATGATGGATCAAAAAGTTTGAAACTATATCATTTCAAGTTGATTTGGTTCTCTGAAGAAGGCACCTATCAAAGATTAATTCACTGTTACTGTTGTGAACTTCAAATGCAAGTATATTGTTCTTTATGCTATGGTCATGTTATACCAGTTAGACTTAAATCAAAAGGCGGTATTGTTTAGATTTTTAAATTTAGAATTTGGCCCCTTGGAATTAAATTCACTGATTTAATGAACTATGGGCTGCAATATAAAATGGTAAAATTTTGTAAAGAAAGAGATTGGTAGAGTTGATATGGAAATTAGAAGCAGAACCCACTAAATTCCCCATACCCAAATACCCTTATCTGATCCTTCGCTGATGTCATGTGAGGCATGCAACAAAAAGGAACAGTACATGAGATATTCTTATTCATTACTTTCATATTTACTGGCACCTCTCCTTGCTCTGTTTCTCATTGTCCTTTAGTCCTTTTCTGTTTATTGTTTTCTTCTGTAGAGTGCCACAATAGTGCACCTTAGTTATTGATGTGAACTTGCTTCGAACTCTAGTTCCCTTGCGCGTATGGAAATACATCTATACTCAATTGAGCTTCCAAATATACTGCTATGTAAGAATGTTCGTTTGATATCTAGTTTGCTTCACCACCGTTTATTGTTTAGAAAAAAAAAAAAATCTTCAGAATTTTACTATTTTAGCTGGTGTGTCATTTTTTTTAGTTTTTTAAAAGTCCCTAGGATTTTACTGTCTGCTGAGCATGTTATAGCACTAAAATTAAAGCTTTGTTCATTGTAGATATATGCCCGCTGTATGATCATTTGTTTGTTTATATATGGTATTGGTTTTCGTTGTTGAATACTAAGAAATTAAAATTGCAAGAGATTCCCTGATTGGATGCATGAAATGACAGATCGTGCAGATGCACATACGCTATCTGAATATTAGCCAATTTCTTATTAATTTACTATAGTTACCTGGAAATCCTCTTGGATCATTGCCCTTAGTCGTATCACTTCCTTGTTTAGATTGAAATCAATTGTTAATTGTTTTCAAACTTGTAATTTCAAGTATGGGCAAACTGGTTGTAGGAACTTCTAATACCAATTTAATGATATATGAATTCGAGGGAATGAAATGTCACTGGCCACAGCTTTCTTATGGACAATTGCAAGTTTTCACTCATGTTCATGAAGTTCTGCATGTGTTTGTGCATTTCAGGAGAGGGCTCATGAGTATTACAATGGAATGACGAAGGAGCAATTCAGAATGATGCAGGAATTCATAGCAGGTAGAGGTACAAAGAAACAGTCCAAATTGTAGACTACGTTGTACTGCTCTCCCATGATGTCAGATTGATGTTGGTTGCCCAGGAGGTGGATTTTACCATAAAAAAATGGATTATACAAAATCAGCAGTGATATCATGATAAACTGCATTCCTTCCTTGCAATAGTTGTTTGGTTTTCAAAAAGAGGTTCTTTCTCTAGTGACTAATCATTTCTTAAATCTTGTGCACTTCTAATTTTTTTATTCAGCGGGTGTATATTGATTTGTACTATCATGGAATGTGGTTGGCAGATGATGTACTCCACAATTACATCAAAATTAACTGAAATGCTTGTTCACTGTTAAAACAAGTTCTCAAAGTTTCAAGGCCAATTGTGACGAACATCTCATCCTCTCTTCAAATCGATAAATAGATATTAAACTCTTTTTAAAGTTGATATCTTTAATTTTAAAGAAAGATAGATATAGCATATCGAAAATTAGATTCAGTGAAGTTGAAACTTATTGTAACAGGAATATCAGAACCATGTGAATTAGAAGCTTTGCTTTCACCAACCCCACAAAGGGAACCGTCATTTTCATATTCAAATTGCTTTGCTTTGTATTCTCCTCTCTTTCTTCTCTCTTTTCTTATCTGTTCGTAGTAGCAAGTCCAGTAAAACAAGGACCACGTTTACATTATCGTCTCTTACAAATTAAACTTTACTATATACAGAACTTGGTCAAATCTTAAAGGCAAACCCCATCGAAAATTATCAAATATAAAACTCGCAATCTAATTATTTCTACATAAAAGACAAAGAAACAGAGCCATCACACGTGAGGAAAGCAACCTAAGCAAAACAAGTTAGACCATTCTAGCTTTCATTACATATCACCTCATACATAAAAAACGAATATACAACATATTTTTATGTATAATTAGACCACATTTTTTTCATGAAGCTTAAGAAATCAGTGATAACTTATAAATAGAAGAATTTATTAAGAAATTTAAGAGTAACAAATTAAAAATCATAAATTGTATCTTCAGTTATTAATAGTTAGATGATTTTAAGTTGTTTTATATATTGATTAATACTATTTGGTTGGATAAAATCATAAAATATCTTTTGTATACATCTTCATATATATGATTATCAAGAATATGATACTATTAAAAATATGTAACTATTATTGGATTGAATTACATCATATTTCTATAATTTAATTAATAAAAGAATGAAAATATTTTTAAAGAATAATAAGTCGTAATATTAACAAATAATAATGGTAAAAATTAAAAAAAAATATTCTTTTGGTCCTTATAATTTGTATAGATTTTGAAATAGATCCTTGGGTTTTAATTTGTTTTGAATCCTATCCCACGCTTTGCATAAGTTATCGACTTTCTCGCTTCCTTCCTTCCTTCCTTCCTCCCGAAAATGTTCTTTTTCTGAAAAGTTATTTTTTAAAAAAGGATAATCCTAAAAAAATTAAAATGTTATCAAAAAAATTGATTACCTTAAACTTCTTATAAAAATATACTAAATCAATTTATATTTAAATTCAAATTATCCTATTTTATCTTGAAAAAGAATTGACCCCCGTTTTAAAAAGCAAACTTCAACTAACATATATTTATCTATAACTTCAAAATTGCTATCTTTAAAAAATATTCCAAGCTAGACTTTAAATTTAAAAAAAATTAAAGATAACTGTAGTCTTATTTCCCTGCTACCTAAAAAAAATTAAAATCTTTTAAAAATCATTTGAATTCAGTAAAAGCCAATTAATTATACATTTTTATCTCCATAAAAAAATAATAAAATGTAACTATTTTTACATAATAATAATAATAATAAAATATAAGGATAAGATATACATCAAATTAAGATTAATTTAAACATAAATGATACATTTAATGATATCTAATACAATAAGATACTAATTTATCCAAATCCAAGTCTTAGCACACTAACTATCCCCAAAGGTCTATATAAAGAGCTCATTAATCACTTTACTTCTTCATAAGTGATTCTTGCTTTCTCAGTTAATTGATTAATTCTCTCATCTCATTACTTCCTTCCTTTCTTCATATCGTTGACTCCAAATATGAATCCTGCTAATCATACTCCTCTGCCTTTGAATTATTCTGATAATTCCAATTATTTTTATGAGGTTGATCATCGTGTAAATTTTACTAATCCTTATAATTTTTTCAATATTAACCAAGGTCCTTTTCTCATGCCACCATACCATCAACATCCTTCTTACATACAAAGTTCCAGTTTTGTTCCTTTTCTACCACCCCACGGGCCTATTTATAATTCGGTCCCTTGTCCTTATTTTGGTCCTCAATTTTCAACTGTTCTAAGACCATTGCCACCAGAAGATCCAAACTTGTACCCTACAATTGTGAAGCAGATTGAGTATTATTTTAGTAAAAAAAAATTGGTCAAAGATATATACTTGAGGAAGAACATGGACAAGAATGGCTGGGTTGATGTGTCCGTGATTGCAGCGTTTAGAAGAATTAAAAAGTTGACTCTGAATATATATCATATATTGGAAGCTCTTGTTTATTCTTCTGTTGTTCAAGTACGAGGTTACAAGATGAGAGTACGCTACAATTGGAAAGAATGGCCCCTTCCTCCAAATTTTCAATTGTCAACTTGTAATAATTATAGTTATCATAATATTAACGGCGTTACAGAGTTGACAAATCAGGTCCTGAACATCTCCATAGGTACATCTTCTTTCTTTTAATTGTTTGATTAATTCATTCTTTTATTCTATTTAATAGCGAGAGCTAATCTTACGTTTGACTTTTATTAAATTTCTTAGGATGAAGAATTTCAATTATTGACAATAGTCTCATGGCTTAGTAGCATGTTCCTCAGTGTTTGTGGTCGTCGATTGTTTGCCGGAGAATTTCAACTTTGGAAGAGAGGAATGATGGAGTATATTATAAGATCATTAAGTTTGTTCTAAGTATTGATTAGTTGTATTGGGTTCTAAGATTGTTTGCTACATTATGTGTTTTCTTCGGTAGAGGGATGGTGAAATTTAGGATTTGATTGGTTTTGATATTGTAAAAGTTCGTGGACTTTTTTATTGGGTGGAATTATTATTTAGAATTAGGTGGAATAGATTCTTATTTATCAAATTATTAACAAAAAATAAATTTTATTATTCTGAATGCCTAGTCGTATCTCTGTTCAAGCACGAAATATCCGTTTGGTTGAAGCACATTATTGTCATCACTCATCATCACAAGTCACAACATATATATTATGAATAAATTATCTTTTTTATTCAAAAATTAATTATGATAAAAGCTAATTTTCAAAATTAATTAAATTTGTAAGAGCATGAGTAACCTTCGTCGGCTAAGAACAAGCCCAGTAATACAGATTACCACATAATTCTCAATTTTAGATATTCTATTTTAAGATTTTTTGTCTAGTATTATATATATATATATATATATATATATAACTTCAACTTGAAGCTTTCTCTTTGGTAAAAAGAATTTTAAGTTTTATCTGGAGCCCGTTATTTGTTTTACTTTTTATTTTTTTTAAAAAAATGCATTCAAACTTCTTCTGTGTACGAGACTTATTTCCAATACTTATATATATACTCGTTCGATCTATATTTAAAAAAAATTAAATGTTGTCATTTATATTTAATTTAAAAATAAATAAATTTTATATAAAATCAAATTAAGATAGGTCATACTTAAATGAAAGAGTAATATATTTATATATGTGCATGTATGTTAATATGCTCATCATTTTCTTATTTTTTTATCTAAATATATTGACAAAACCAATTAATGGGAATGGTAATATATATTACCATTACTTTATACGTTGTGAATGTTTAAAAAAATTGAACTGTGATGATAATATATGAGAATAATAATATCCAATTTAAATTGGGATGCAACTCACTTTGTTTAGAAAAAAAATAAATAAAAGGAAAAAGGACAGAGAAGCATTACCGAGCAGAAGACATTACCGTGCTTCTCCACCACGTTCCGTTCTTGCTAATTTACGCCTCGTGCTCATGCCCCTCAGTTCTTGAATTATCTTCGCTCTTCTTTCCCCAGATATGGAGGATAATCTGGGCAACAAGACTTGATCATCAGGGGGAGGTTCTGGTGTTGGAAGTACAATGTAAGATGTCTTTGGGAATTTCTTTGCATCAAAACAATTACAACATATATATGCTCCTATATAACATTAATATAGAGCCACGAACCTACTTCCCATATTTTTCTCCAAACATCTCTCAAACACTCCCCATTAATGGACAATAAAAATAAATAAATAAAACAAAATTATAGTAAACCACTTGTTAGAAACATGACTCGTTAATGTGAATTGACTTGGCAAACTAATTAAATAAAATAAATAAAGAATCCAAAATATTAGGAACATAACGTTGGAACGCAACCCACATTCCTTGGCCACACGTGCTTCTCAAACTGAAAGGAATAATTTGCGCTAGTTTTTAACATCGATGATCAACAACATACTCGCTTGCTTTAAGCCGAGGCGTCGCCCTGACGACGATGACGACGATTCCCCTATGGCGAGTGGGGAGGAGGGTACTAGTAGCGGCGGCGCCAGTGGGTACGGCGGCGGAGGCAGTGGTGGAAGAGAAGGTATGGACGGCTCAATTTGGTTCCTGGATAACGGGAAGCACGGCTGCGGTGAGTTCTCCATGGCGGTGGCTCAGGCCAACGTGGTTCTTGAAGATCAGTGCCAGCTCGTGTCTGGCCCGTTGGGCACTATCGTCGGCGTATACGATGGCCATGGAGGTCACGACGCGGCTCGATACGTTTGCCAACACTTGATTCAGAATTTACAAGGTCTTTGATTCGGAACCCCATCTTTTGTATGTAGGCCTCATTTATTATTCATTTTCATCAATTCAATTCACTTTTTAAATAATTGCTTCCTATGATCTGTTTCGTACGTACCCTTGTTTTCTGAGTCAAAAGTAGTGTTGTGTTAATATCAGACGAGTCACAGGAAGGGGTTACAGAAAGGAGCATTGAAGGAGCGATTGGGCGAACAGAAGAGGGATTCAGCCAACTTGTGGCACAGATATGGAATAATCGAACTAGCATAGCCACCTGCGGAACTTGCTGTCTGATTGGTGTGATTTTCCAGCAGACCTTATTCGTGGCGAACCTCGGAGATTCCCGTGTTGTGATGGGCTCAAAACTCTCCGGCAGCCATGGAGATTATCTCCCACTTCAGCTATCACAGGAACACAATGCAAATAGTGAGGATGTTAGACGGCAGCTTTATGATTTGCACCCAAATGATCCCCAAGTTGTTCAAATGAAGCGTGGGGCCTGGAGAGTAAAAGGTATCATTCAGGTAATTAATTGATTGCCTCTCCTGTTGAAACATTAATCAAGGATAAGATAACTGAATGTGTTGCAGGTTTCTAGATGTATAGGAGACATGTATATGAAAGATGCGCAGTTCAACCGGGAACCCATTGCCTCAAAATTCAGACTTACAGAACCGATGGACATGCCTTACTTGAGTGCTGATCCAGAAATTATGACTCATGCACTCACAGCAAACGATTCCTTCCTTATATTTGCATCCGATGGTTTATGGGAGTTCTTGAGTAATGCCCAAGCAGTTGATCTTGTCCGAAACAATTCACGTGCGGTAAGCTTAGCCATTCTTTGATATTGTTGCTTACTGCTACTGGAAAGTAGACTGACAGATAGGGAATTAATGGAAATGCAGAGTAGTGCCAAGAGACTAGTGAAGGCGGCGCTGACGGAAGCGGCAAAGAGAAGAATGATGAAACTGTCGGAGCTGGAAAAGGTTGCTAGGAACGAGCGGCGCTGTTATCACGATGACATCTCTGTCATTGTTTTGTTCTTAAACCACGGCGCTGTTTCAAGAGGCCTAGTCTCAGACCCACCCCTCTCTGTTAAAGGCCCTACCACTTTCTGATTACTCATTCCTTCATTCCATTTTGTTCTCCACATATAATAATAAATACTCAAGAATAATTCTTGATTAATTGCTTCATTCACTCCCTTCACCAAAAGCCTCCTCTCAGGCACGCCCATCAATTTTTATCATACGAGATTACGAGTATATGGTAGTTCTATGTATCATATGGTATATATTTATATTTTTACCAGTAAAGGGATCCAATAAAACTTGCATACTATCTAATTTATTAATTGGAGATTTTTAGTATTGTAATTAAACTCACTAGTTATATAAATTGAAGTTTTTGGTATCATTAATATAACAAAAAAAATTAAATAAATCAGTATTTATAATTAAATTTAATTTTTAAGACAAATTCATATTATATATAATTTTTTTATTTATCTAAATTAATTAACCATATCTTATATTATTTATAATTTATTTATTTATTTAAAAATTTTAATTAATTTTAAAAAATCAACTAATTTTTTTAATAAAGACAATATCATATAACACATGCTCAATCTTTAACATTTTCAAGAGATGACTTCTTGTTTTTGTTGGGAGTGAATAAAAATGAGATTCTTAAAAAGTGGACATGCCTATCTAAGTAAAGTTTTGGTAACATTATTGGTTAGTATTAATCGGTAATTATTTATCATCTATATTTTTATATCAAATTTTAAGAATTTGCACTTAATATATGTGTGCCTTGCTCGTTGTAATGCTGGGAGTAAATAAATTAATATTCATTAAACTAAAATGAATGTGCTAAAGTAATTTGTTAGAAAATTTATATTTATATATTCATGATAGAAAAATACAAATTAAAAAAGGACTGCATGGCCATTACGGAAATGTCAGGGGTACCTCCGCAAATAAGTATTTACAGTCCCGGCGGGGTGGACTAGCTTGCGGTCGACGAAGACCTAAGCAGAGTATCACCCCATCTTGGCACTGGGCGATCAGCTCGTGAGCTTCAGCCATGCCTAATGCTTAGCATAAAATACTGTTAGCCTGACTTCCTATGTACATGGAT
This sequence comes from Leucaena leucocephala, assembly GCA_037074615.1. Lineage (NCBI taxonomy): Eukaryota > Viridiplantae > Streptophyta > Magnoliopsida > Fabales > Fabaceae > Leucaena > Leucaena leucocephala. The sequence goes on along the minus strand of CM073535.1, from coordinate 4,157,260 downwards.
CCCCATTTCTGATTCCCGTAAACGAATTTCATGATTGAAGTGCTATGAGAATCTCACGGCCTAGCTCGTTTTTGTACTCCTTCGCAATCGTACTGAGTCTTCTGTCGACTCACTCCGAGTCGGCACCACAAGCCTTCAGAAGAGATCGCAGTCACGCTCAATGGCACCATGGGGCTTTTCACGACGTGCGAGATAGCGTCCGATCCGATGTTCGCCGCATGCTTCACTCTCGTGCTGAGGTAGAATTTTCTTTCCAGAAAACGCAAAAATATGAAAAAACGACACATAGTAGCGGTTTCGTTCTTTGTTTTGACTTTAGAATTCGGTCTGTAGAGTTAGCAAATGTTTAATTCCTTTTGAAACTAAAATTTGATTGTTCCTCCTTATACAATTATGGTATTAGTCTTATAATCGTGTCTTAGTCTTATAATCGTGTCTTTCTCGGTCTCTTAGTACAATTCGATCTGTAGGTTCCGTTTCAAGTTCCGCTCGAAGTGAATGTGGTTCTTGTTGGTTTCAACAAAGATGGAGGCTACAGATACTCTATTGATGCGGATCAATTAGAAAAATTTCTCAAAATGAGCTTTCCATCGCATAGACCATCTTGTCTAGAGACTGGCGAGCCTCTTGACATTGAGCATCACATGGCCTATAATGTGTTTCCGGTAAGCTTCTTGATTATTATTATTTTTTTTTTATTTGGGTAGAGATTCATCCGTGTTTTGTTTATTATAGTACAAATTTTGATACCCATCTGTCCTTCAAATTAGAGCAGTGCCATCTTTTATGTATGATTAATGTTGATGCTTGCTATTCCTATTTGTTTGCTTTATAATTATATATGTTCTGAATGCAGTTCGTTCTGTTCTATGCTACTTCTTATAGGTCTGGTGTACGATTCTATATTTGTATGCAAGAAATTTGGGTGGCAAGGGCTTCCAAAATTTTTATTGACTTCTTAACAAACTCAGGTAGTTTTGCAAGGATCACAAATAGAATGTGAGTTTAAGGGTATAGAGCAATACAGAGTTGAATGATAGAAGGGATAGTGCAAAAACTTCCAGGATTGAATCAGTGACCCTAGCTTGCACCCTGCATTTAAGTAAAACTTGGATAAGGGTGGATATGATTATTTAGATTATTGAAGTTATGGTTACTATTGAATTTGGATTGAAGTTTATAAATTCTGGTACATACCTATTGCTGGAATGATAAAAAACGATTTGTGACTGCTTGGTGTTTAGATGTGTAATCCAGCTACTGGATTAGATTTTTGCTTCTTTCTGAAAGCATTAATTCTACAAACAAAAGGTTACAACCATTGAATCACATGACTCAAGTATTTTTTGTGCTTTTTGTTGCTGAGAGGCATGAAAAGGTTGGGATCAGGTCCTGCATCATAATCAAACTGATTCACAAACTTCTATCTCATTGAGCCCATATGATCACATTTACTTTATGGACTGCAATCAAACGTATTTTTTATTGCTTTTTTTCCCTACATGTTGTATTGTTTTCCTCTCAAGAGGTGTACACACACTTTATCATGTATTTTTTCTTAATTGTAACATTTTCAATTTAATTCTCGCCTCAGTCTGGACAACCTGAACTGATAGCACTTGAGAAAACACTTAAAGAAGCTATGGTTCCTGCGGGAAAAGCAAGAGAGGTAAATACATGCCACTTATTATTGTGCTTCGTTGATTTTAGAAAATATATCTCCTTAGTCCTTAGACTTAAATAAAGGTCCTCTGTGATTAAAATTTCCAGATTGAATTTGGAAGGGAGTTACCCTTGTTTGAAGTTGAAGCAACTGCTGTGGAGCACATATTTCAGAGGCTGTACTCTTACATATTTGACACGGGTGTTGAGGGAAATTCTGCCACCGAGATGGATAGACCAGATCCAATTGCAATATTTATACTAAACTTTGATAAGGTATAATCTGTCCTTTGCTTTATAAAATGCGTTTCTTGCTTATGAACTAAAGTCAGTTATGTCAAATTCGTTTAAACTACCTGCAATGCTTAGAAGTTATAGTTGGCTGACTACTATAAGTGAAAAAAATTAGTGAACGGATGACTGGTTTTTCATAGTTCTACTTGCTCAGACATATGTTGTCATTGGGTTTTATGTTCATTTCCTCACTAAACTCTTATATTGCAGGTGAGAATGGATCCTAGGAATAAGGAAATTGATCTTGACAGTTTGATGTATGGGAGACTTCCTGAGCTTACTGAGGATGATATTACAAAACAAGAAGGAGATTACATTTATCGTTATCGGTACAATGGTGGAGGAGCATCCCAAGTTTGGCTGGGGTCTGGCAGGTATGAAATAATTTGGTATATAACTTATCTTTCTATGTATAATCCAATTACTAGCCAATAACTGTTTCCAGTGGGTATTGTTTGAAATTCTCTCGGCAACTTATGGAATAAGCGCTGGAAGCAATTGGATTAATGGTCTGAACCATGCACAACCTGGGGTTAAGCTTGGATTTTAGTTTGCTCAGGCCATTTTTGTGATTTTTGTCTATAACATATATGTGTATGATCTTTTTTTCTTGGAAATATTTAACAGATTATTATCGTGTAATATTTGTAAAATTACATTATATATATATATATATAGACACATTAAATTTGATAGGTTGCATAGTTATAAGAAGAAACTCTTGTCTAAATTCATATTTTCTTTGTCCAACCAAGAAGTGATTTTAACCTAAACATTTTTTAACTGTATCTGTCTTTTTTAACCGATGATAATTTTTAACTCAGTTGTAAGCTATTCAAAAAGATTATTATATTGGTGTCCACAACTTTTTGCCTGAAAACTAATTAAATGTTTTCTCATGTAATAAAATGCACATTTACATATTCTTTGTATTAAGAAAAACGGTTGTTTATTCTTATATATATATATATATATATATATATATATATTGGGCACGTGTCTATGCTAATATGCAAGCCTAACTTTCTGTTGCTTTTTCCCTGTTTAGATATGTGGTGATTGACCTCTCAGCAGGGCCATGCATTTATGGAAAAATTGAAGCTGAAGAGGGAAGCGTCAGTTTTAGAAGTCTTCCAAGATTACGAAGTGTGATGCATCCAAAAAGTTTGCGAACATTTGTTGATCAATCCAGCCATGACATTTTTCTTGGACAGCTTGCTTCTCTGATATCAACCACAGTGGAGCATGTTATAGCTCCTGATGTTAGGTATTTGTGAATTGTGATGTCATCTTGGACATAAAATGGCTCACTCAGAATTTAAAAGGCCATTTTGTATGGGTGGCTCTTTGTTCAATATTGAGCATGCTACTGAGTAAAACACTTGAATATCACATGACTTGTTGTACAGTTTCTAGAATCTGATCGTGTTCTTATTCTTGTTTCCAGGTTTGAAACTCTTGATCTGACTTCAAGATTGCTTATACCTATAATTGTCTTGCAAAACCACAATCGATATAATATTATGGAAAAGGGCCATAACTATAGTATTAATGTCCAAGAAATTGAGGCAGAGGTTTGTTACTTAGAATAGAATTTTTAAATGTTACTTAACTTGAACATTGACTGGTGGTGAAATCCAGTGTAGTAAGACGGGAACAAATGGGACAATGACCCTTTTTGCTCTCCTCTTAGGTGAAAAGGATGCTTCATGATGGGCAAGAAGTCGTTATTATTGGGGGGGTGCATTCACTACATCGCCACGAGAAGCTGGCAATTGCTGTGTCAAAATCAATGCGTGGACATTCCCTGCAAGAAACCAAGAATGATGGTCGTTTCCATGTTCATACCAAGATATATCTGGATGGTGCTCTTTTAAAAGAGGTAGCTGCCTTGAAAATATGTTTTCACTATTTTATATGATTAGACATGAGTAATAGCTTCGTTCTTTTTGTTAATGAGTGGTTAAGGCATTCTTACTTTTAGATTTTGAATCAGGAATATGACTTTGCATCCCTCCTGTTAGTTGACTGCTCTTCTAAGAAACTAGCCGATTTCAGTGTCATCATTCATAGCTGATATCACATCTAAAATACTATGAAAGGTAGCTTTCCTGTTTTCTTTTCCATCTCTGTTTGATGTTCAAACTTGTTTTTGCAGGAGATGGAACGTTCTGCTGACGTGCTTGCTGCTGGATTGCTTGAAGTAGCAGATCCATCTCTGTCAAGTAAATTCTTCCTTCGGCAGAATTGGATGGATGAATCCGATGGATCAACAGATTCCATTCTTAAGCATAAGCCTCTTTGGGCCTCGTATGACGCAAAACGGGGGAAGAAAAAGAGGAGGAATGTAAAGAAACAAGGGGATCTGCAACCAACTTATGGAACTAGAGTAATTCCTGTGTACGTATGGATTATTGTTTTTGTTAACGCATATAGATACAATTAGCGCATCAGTGTATCTCTATTTCTTGCTTTGTAGGTTCACATTTCTCTGTTGATCTCTTTCTATGGCTCTCTAATTTAGCTTTGTTAGGATCATCTGAATGAAATACCTGTAATTGTTAGATTATTTGTGGGATTTCATAAATGAAATGCTTTACTATTGTTGCAGTCTTAGCAGACAAGCTTTTTATGAACCTTGCTAATATTGATTTGTTTGGTATTGATGATATTATGTTTCTAAAGTAACATGATATTGAAATTTCTGAATGCAATCAGTTTTATATTGCAGTTTTGTGCTATCATTGGCAGATGTGGATCCAAACCTTATGATGGAAGATGAAAGTCTGGTGTGGACAAGCAATGATGTTGTCATTGTACTTCAGCATCAAAATGACAAGATTCCTTTAAGGTGAATGAAAATAAATTGCGTTTATCCATTACCTGTAGACACATTTTTCATTGGACTTTAGACATACTGGCATTGTGGATAGCAGAATGAATAAACTGGTTCGGCCAATGAAATATGCTATTGATTCCTTTAAGAAACCATATAGTCCTTCTATGTGACATCTCAAACCTTGTCCACATAAGCCCATGCAAGCCACTTCCTTTTTTTTTTCGAATTTTAATGATACTTTCAATTAAGCTTAATTCTATTTTTCTTTGTGCTGATATATTGCTGATGCAGTGTGTCATAATTTTGTAAATACTGTTCATTGTTCCTTGGTTCATAAATACCAACCTTTTCTTGCTTATTTCGTTTGTTTATTTTACTTAACTTTCCATTATTTGTTCTCTGGTATTTCTTTTAGCCTATCAGTTTAATTCTATTTTTCTTTGTGCTGATATATTGCTGATACAGTGTGTCATAATTTTGTATATACTCTTCATTATTTCTTGATTCATAAATACCAACCTTTTCTTGCTTATTTCGTTTGTCTATTTCACTTAACTTCCATTCTTTGTTCTCTGGTATTTCTTTTAGCCTATTAGTTTGGTGTTTTCATAAAATAATTCATGTCGTTCTTTCATGTTCTGTTGGACAGTTATGTTTCTGAAACACAAAGAAGGCATGCTTTTCCATCTCAGGCTCAACGACACATATTAGCAGGTCTTGCATCGGTTGTGGGCGGTTTAAGTGCGCCATATGAGAAGGTTTCTCACGTACATGAAAGACCAGTTGTGAATTGGCTCTGGGCAACTGGCTGTCATCCATTTGGACCATTCTCTAATACTTCTCAAATCAGTCAAATGCTTCATGATGTTGCCTTGGTAAATACCCATTTAGTATTATGTAGGAGTGAGATTATTCCATAAGGTTTTCTATATTAGTAATTGAATTGATGGCAGAGGAACACAATATATGCTCGTGTGGATTCGGCACTTCGAAGAATTCGTGAAACATCTGAGGTAAGTTATAGTTCATTTCTGTTAATATCTGTCCTTAAAATGATTATTGATCCTATCCCATTTCATGCAGACTGTCCAAGCTTTTGCAGCAGAATATCTGAAAACTCCTCTTGGTGAACCAGTGAAGGGAAAAAGGGAGAAATCACCCACTGAGCTATGGTTAGAGAAGTTCTACAAAAAAACTACTAATTTGCCCGAACCATTTCCACATGAATTGGTTGATCGCCTGGAAAAATATCTTGATGTGAGTACTTAATTTCAATTGCTGAATTGGCTTTGTCGGCATTTCAAGTGTCTTAATATTTTGCCATGTTACATGCACACGCCAGGGCCTTGAGGAGCAGCTTGTAGATATGTCTTCATTATTATATGATCACCGGTTACAAGATGCCTTTTTGAACAGTTCAGACATCTTACAGAGTACCATCTTCACCCAGCAGTAAGTTATTCTGTAGTATATGGCTCATTTCTAAGGGGGAAAGCTAATTCGAAGAGTTTCTCTTTGTCATATATATGATATATAATGGCCAAAATACACACCGGGGCTTTGTAGAGCATTAGTTACTCTAAAATGAACTAATTTTGTAGAGTGTTATTTACTAAAATGATTTATTGAGGTTCTTTTATTTCCTCGAAAATATTAATAACTCCAAGATTTTGGGTATTTGTAGATATGTTGATCATGTTTTGGCCAGCGAGAGGGAGAAAATGAGGTGCTGCAATATCGAGTACAAGTACCCGGTTCATTCTTCTCAAACTTACATCTACGGAGGAATACTAATCGCTGGTTTCGTTGTATACTTTGTTGTGATTTTCTTTTCATCTCCAGTCCGCTGACCTGAAAAAACATTTTGAAACCAAACAATTTTTAATACATGGAGCAAGTTAAATTAAATAGAGTTCAGAGTATGAGTTCGGTCAATGCCAGGGGAATGTTGAATAGGTTATGTCTTTTTGTGGGATTCGCCATTTCTTCTGCTGCATCTGGCTTCCCCTTTCCCTATTTATGGGCAGAGAGAATGTTCTGTTAATAAGACGAGACTATTCTATGTTTTGTTTCTGATTATGAAATTTCATGAAGGCATTAGTGGAAAGCGGCACAGAAGCAGGAGAAACAGTGCACAAACACTTGGACTCACACCTTGCTTCCAGAGCAGCATGTTTGGGATATGAAGAACGCTGACGATGAAGAGAAGAAATTTGTGACTTAAGACTAGCGGTCCGACTTCGCAAAAGCCAAACAAGCATAGGCTCCAGATTAAAAAGAAAACTCTTGTTTGAATCTACTGATTTCAAACTCGAGACGATAATTAAGTTTGAAGATCAAGCTTGAACTTCAACTTAGACTCAAACCACGCATCTTTTATTAAATTCAATTGGAATATCGTCCGTAATTTAATTGGCAGTTTAATTGGCGAAAATGGTGAGAGATATGATTATTTAGAGTATATTTGATTTTTAGGGAGTATTATTTTATTATAGTTCTAGTTGTGGTATTTGGGGAGATATTTTAATTCTTAAGTATTTAGGTTTATGTTTGAGGGTAATAGATAATTTATTTTGTTCAACATTAGTATCTTCTAATAGAAAGATATATTTTTCCTTAATTTTAGACTTTAGGTGAATTTAACTCTTTTCTAAAGAAAATTATATATAAAAAAAATGTATTCAATTTTTAGAGAATATTTATAGAGAGTATTATTTTGTATAATTTTAGTTAAAATTAATTTTTAGATGTCTAGGTTTATATTTATGAGAAATTAAAAACTCATTTTTTAATTTTAATATTATTTATAAAAAAAATTTTATTCTATTTTTAAATTTTTGGATTGTGGGCGAGAATAATTTTTTTTAAAAAAAGTATACTAAACAAAAAAAAAGCTCAACTCAAACATTTTTATTTGAAGTTTACCTTTCGTTGCTGTGATCGTCGGTGCCTTTAACAAATCTTTTAATATTATCAAACCTTTTCTATGCGTGTGTGAACCTTTGTCGAAGGTTCTTCTATCCTCTTTTAATATTTGTGAGTATTGAAAAAATTATTAAATATTGAAATCTATTTAAATAATAAATTTTATTTGATTATCTTTAAAATCGTGTATTTTTCTGGAAAATTGAACTACTCTGCTTGAGGCCAATAAATGAACTTGTTAAAGACGCGTCACACAGACTGACAGTCAAAGGAGAAAGCCAAAGTCTCTGCAGGTGTTGTCCACATCAGAAGGTACCCAACGTGCTTAATATTGGAGAAAATTACACTTAAATTCCACATGATACGACAATATATTAATGTCTTAGTGCAAAAGACAATAATCATTAAAACAATCATAATAATTAAAATTAATCTCTCAATATTCTTAATAAAGAAAAATTATTAAATTTAGAATTCTTCAATTTATATTTTTTATCAGCAAAGTTTCAATTTATTTAGTATTACTTTCAAATATTTTTTCATTTTTTATCTGATGTATCATAACTCTTTTATATTTTTGTATTACCTGTAATAAATATTGCATCATGGCATACGTCTTTATTTCTCCTCGGTCTCAACAGCTTGCTCCCCAAGACACGTGAACCGTTCAACATAGGTGGGGCCCACACTCTCCCTTTCCCTATATTATTGGAAAATTCCGCCCCGTTTGCCTTCACAACTCTCGAATCCCTCTTTCCTCTCATTTCAACAAATCGCACCTCTCGCTTCTACCACAATGTGTCCTTCCGGCAGCTCCCTCTCTCCTCCCTCCGCCGCCTCTTCCTCTTCCTCGTCCCCCCCTTCTGCAGCCGAATCCACCATCGACTCGTCTTTTCGACCAGCATTCGATGTCCTCGATTCTGACCGCGACGGCAAGATTAGCCGCGACGATCTTAGGGCATTCTACGCCGGCAGGGCTGCCGCCGACGTCGACGACGACCTGATTGGTACGATGATGACGGTGGCGGACACAAACAAGGATGGTTTCGTGGAGTACGATGAGTTTGAGAGGGTGGTTCTTGGCGGCAGTGGCAAGAAGAACGGATCTAAGAGTTCGGCGACGTCGTTCTTGGAGGAGATGTTCAAAGTGATGGACAAGGACGGAGACGGCCAGCTTAGCCACCGGGATTTGAAGAGCTTCATGGAAATGGCTGGCCTCGGCGTTACCGACGACGACATCGATGCAATGATCATATTGGCCGGTGGCGATCGAAACGGCGGCGTGACATTCGAAGGCTGGCACGGAATATTAATGAACAGTTGACTGCGCCTGTGCGGGTCGTCGTCCATGATTTTTCTCCAAATTTCTTCGGCTATGCTTTTGTGCTTTTACTGGTTCCAATAATTAATTAACTATTACTGTAACGAGAAAGAGAACTTGACTTTTAATATCTCCTTTTTTAGCCATTTTTTTTTTGGTGTTGTTAAGCATTCTTTAGAGATTTATACGTACCCCTAAACTTTAAATCCAGGGAAGGTGCCATTCCAGAGATTATCATAAACAAATGTAATTAGATTATCTAGAGTCAATCAAGAAAAATTATGCAATTAAATTGGATAAATATGCACGTATCTTTCTTTCTTTTAATTTGAAGTTTAGAAATTCGGTACAGTTATATCAGAATCTGAGATGTTGAGTTGACGAGCAACTGGGGACAAATTACATCGATTTTTTTATGACAAGCATATTCGAAACGTATGCCAACTTTGTTCTTGGAAACTCGTACTGCTTTCAAATTCTCCGTCTGACATGTTTATAACCACAAAAATTAGTTAATATTAAACGTTAAGAAAAGTGTTCTCAATTATTTAATATTAAACATTAACTAAAGTCCAATCTCTTTTTTCAATTTTAAGAATAAAATAAAATCTTCTTTTTTTTTAGATAATTTAAAAAAAAATTGTAAAAAAAAAACAGTAATGGAACTTGCAAACCCACCTAGTCACCTACGGGACAACTGGGGAAGGAAATTAAAATTAGCTGGAAACTACTCTGATAAAAAATGAAATTGTATTTTTATTATTAAGTTATTTTCATAGTGAGAGAATATATATATACAAGTACAAAGTTATAACGATTTTGATTTTTGTTTTTTATGCTTAGTGTAGCTTGTATGTAAAAAAGGAGAATATTTTTTGTGTAAATCAATATAATAAAGTTGATGAAAGATGAGTTGAACAAACTTAAATGGCTCACTTGAGAAAAGCTTACTAGAGAGAAAAGAGAGAGAGAGAGAGACATAAATTAAAGTGAAATGGTACCTGCGTGTGAAGTTTTGATTCTCTGTAAGTTTAGGATTTGTGTTTCCTAATTTGGATGAACCCTTGCCTTAGCAAAATAAAGAGGCATGATGTTTGCAAGTGAGTTTAGTAGTTGATTATCTGAGTCAGATGAGAAATCAAAACAACGTTATACAGGCACAAGTACAATAGAAGAGAGAGAGAGCTCATTAAACTAATTATAAATTACGCTTCACTTATTATGAGGCTTCTCCAAGTAGCTAGGACTCATAACCTGATTCATCTAGCTTTCTTAATAGAAACACAAATCTGCCGTTAAAAAAATCATGAATTAACAAAGTGGTGAGTATCAAAATCTTGTGATGAAGAACGGATAATTTAAAAATTTACTGTTTGGTTTGATGTTAGAAACTGTTTAAACCACGAGAAACCAGACATTAATTAACACATGCTCTGTAATTGTAAGACTTTCTCATAAACAAATTTAATTAACCTGCGGTGAGCTTTCGACCAAAAGCTGTTTGTTTGAGAAGCTGTTTGTGATCATCATCATGGGCATGAGCTTGCAGAGTGGTGAAGATCAAAGCCAAGGCTAGCACCACCATTATTAGTGTAGGTAAGCTCCTCGTGATGCTCTAACTCGTCTGTTTCTGCTACAACCTGACAACAAGTAGAAATCAGCATGCAGGAAACTTCAGCACAGTTGTTTATAATCTTAAATAACAAAAATTACTATCACACGCGCACACTTCACTAATCCAAAGGCATACTTAGGAGTACTAAGGGTGAGCAAGGTCTAGGGTTAGATATGGAACTAAGTACTGTAACAAGAGGAACGTCAAAGGTTGGCAATTTATAGGGGTTTTTAGTGTGGAACAGATCACTTGAGAGGACACAAGAGCATGAAAGATATATTATTCTTCTCACTTGGCTTTCCACTATCTGTACTATTCATTATTCTCATTGGCCACCTAAGTAATGATTAAGATCCATAATCATCTGCCTATTTCATCGTTTATGTTCAATTATGGAATCATTAAAGGCCAACACTTTCATTTTATATGGCTCGTTCAAGGGATAGAATATGGGATATTTGTAAACTAAAGTTACTGTAACTAGTTGACCAGGGAATGGATCGAAAATAGCCTTACTTATAAAACTTGGATGGATGATATATATAGGGTTAATTCACTGGATCGAAAACAGCCTTACTTATAAAATTTGGGTGAATAATATATATAGGGTTAATGTAATATTTAACCCTCAATTTTTAAATCATGAATTTTAATCTCTCAATAAATAAAACGGTTCAATTTTTGTTAAATTACATGGACCAACAATTTAGATAAAAAGAAATTTGTGCCACAAAAGCTTCTAGTTTAAAAATTAATAAACTAAAATCAAAATGACAAAAAATTTAAAAAACTAAACTTATATTAACCCTAATATATAAGATATATATGCATGGTATATATAGTTGTTGGAACTACTATATACGATGACGCTGAGCAGTATAAGATATAAGAATTTCAACTAGTGCCATACGCATGTATTACACTTGTACATACTCTTTACTGTAAAAATTCAAACTCCATCGTCTTTAATTATTATATTAATTAAATACTATACCTATCGTACCTTTCTCATGTTTTCTTCTTGCTCCACATAATCATCCATCCATCCATCCACCTTTCCTTTTATTTTACTGTTCGATCGTATTTCTGAGATCCACACCATAATAGAGCGACATTGTTAAATTAATTACCAAACATTGAAATATATAATATTGTGTGGTACTAGCGTTAGGGTCTTGTGAACTATATTTTGATTTGAGTTTCCCATCCTTCTTTTCTATAAGGGTTAAATATTTTTTTTACCTTGAAAATTTATACATTAAAGCTATGCTACCATAAAAGGGTTTTTAGTTCATTGTCGTCCCCTAGTAACATCCCAAATTTTGATTTTAAAAGAAATTATTTATAGATTTTCAAGGTATTTACTAAAAATCTTCAGTAAAAAACCCTTAATAAAGACATCAGCTTATAAGATGTCTCACTCAAAAGTTTTCAAATAGTTAGTTGATTAAATATATCGAGTTGATAATCTATGTATCATCTATGTCATTTTTATTTTGGGTCGAGGTGCATATAGGCTTTCGGAAATTTTCATTCAAGAGCATTAGATAAATGAAAGATTTCAAACCATAACAATTTTATCCTATCTATTATCTAGATTAAGTTCAATCATTAATTGACCAAATTCGATGATATGATATGTTCACTCGTCATTCATTTTATTTTTTTAACTTCAATTTATAAATAAAAAAAACAAAAAAATATCACTTCTTTATGATTTGAGACATTAACAAATGTGGAAGTATATTGTATTGTGAAGGGAAAACCTATCTTGGTGTTGATGGAGTATGGCGACAGAGAATTTTTGATAGCCTTGATCTCTAGGCAATCTCCCATCTCCGTCCTGCATCCAATAATTGAAATATCTTCATCATTAATCTCTTGGAGAACATGATCCCCTCCTCTATATGCAACTTATTTTATACTATTGTTCACTCTACAAGCTTAGCATATTTAGTCAACTAATGATTAAATTTAATTTGGATAATGACAAAGCAACATTTTTAAAATTTGAAAATTTTCAGATCAACATTTGCTCATAAGTAAAAACTTTTAGGATAAATGTGTACCTTAAACAAAAATAATGATGATGACATGTGAACTACTATCATAGCATATTTAGTTAACTAATGTTTAAATTTAACAGTCAAGGCTAAATTGATACAATTTGAAAATTTTTTGGGCAATATTGAACCTAAAAAAAACTTTCATAGTAGCATAGCTCTAACATGTAAGCTCATAGGGCAAAATAGGATATTAACCCTCTGTATAAATTGGATATATTTTGTTAAGTATATGTATCCTCCCATTAGAAGTAATATTATTTGACGCACTGTTAAACTCTAAATATTAATATCTCTCTTAATAAAAATTTAAATCTTAATCTATCATATTGTGAGAGACTAACATATTTAATTAGATCCAACCGTTGGTTTGTATAAATTATTAAATTGTATATGATTGTATGATTACTTGGATAACATATTGGATCGTATTGGACATGCCTACCTCATAGTGGTATTACATAGGCCTGCAACGATTCCAGCCCACTCCATCACCTGAGCTACCAAAAACATTTGGCAAAGCCCGAACTTTGTTTTTACTAGTTTTTTTAAATCCACGTATCCAATGCTTTTGCGTTTTGATGAAAATATCCAATCCATGTTTTGCCTGGGAACAAAGCAGAAAATCTATCTCCCCCAGTGCCAAAAAATGAAATTTATATTGTCGTATATCATCCTTTCAGAGAAAGTGAGAAACTCCTTACGGCTTGCCGTTTCCTTCCTATGGAAAACGACGTCACTTCACACGGATGCCTTTTTCACCTTACGCTATAAATAGAAGTCTCTTTTTGAAATTGATAAATATCTCCCGCCAATGAAAGAGAACGCAAAGCTCCCTGTTCGTTCAGCGGAGAATGTCAATCGCAGATCGAAAGACTCATCGAACAAGTATAACAAGGCATGACACGATTTCTGAACCCTAGTTTCTTACTTTCCCCTTCCGTTTCAAGACCTTCTTTCTTACATCTTAATTGCTTTTCGTGCGTTAGATCACAAAGAAGAGCTTGAATGCGGCATTCATGACCGTTTCTGAAGATGCATCTGAAGCATCTAAGGATTCAGAGAGTTCTGCACCGATCTCTGAGATCTCACACGCAGATGGCGATGGAGAACTTTCAGAGGTGATATTGATATGGTGTCGTTGTTGCATTTCCTCGTTCTTTTATTTCTTTTTTCTTTTTTCGAAAAACGCATATTAGTTTCAATACACAAAAACTTCACTAAACGGATCACATGTTGTGTGTCTTATTGATTATCCTTTGAATATATATAGAAATGAATGGTTTCGGTGTAGCATTTCAGTAGTATTGTTTTGCTTGTATTTCTGGCTCTCTGCCAACTTCTTGGTCCAAAATTTTGGCGTAATGTGCTTGCTTAGATTTCGGCAATCAATTATATATAAGGCAAATTGTACTGCCTGGAATCAGAAAGTAAATTACCAGAAATATAATGCACTGTACATCTCAATTAATATTGTCTAATCGATTAAATGACTTTTCTCAAAGTTTGTCAAATGCTTCATAGTCGTCTCAGACCTGGATTGAACAAGCATCCTCCGTGAATTTGCTTCGATCTGATATGACACCATCAGAGAAGATAACCGATGGTGAAGAAAAAGGTTTGCTGAACTGTTTAGGTGCCCCTGAGTTGGATAGTCCTACGTTTGCTTCTCTGGAGGCAGAGATTGCCGAGAATTTTCTCAGAAAAGCTCAATCTGAAGTCTTCAACTCGCTCAGTGCTTCGCCTCAATATAGAAAGCTCATGAATGAGATAATTAACTTTGTCTTAGAAGAGCTACATACTGTACCGGAGGAGAGAGATCGCATTGCTGAAGTAGTTTCTGCAAAAAATCGAATCACGTATCTATTTGTCTTGTTATGGATCGTGGGAGTATCAGCGGTGATTTTCCTGACTTCAGACAGTCATTGCTCTTTCGGTGGACCATTGCCTACTTAATTCAGACCAAGAGGTAAGATCTTCTCTCACGACTCTAAATATATATGAAGTCTTTTATAGATGATTAAAATTTCTAAGCTGAACCGGCTGATACTGTGCTCTTCTTTACACCTAGATGCTTTGACTGGTCTTTTTGGAATTGTATGATTTCTTATTGAGCTATTTACTGCTGCATTTTAAAGGTCTTGTTATCTGGAAAAAGATTAGTTATCGTGTATGTTTGTGCTCTATTTCTATCATTCTATGACAGATAGCAATATAAAATCATACTCTGAGATAATACTTCAATTATCAAATTCTAGTCACTGCACTGCCATTTGCCTTCATCAAGCATCTCCAACATGAAACAGAACTATTAATTCTAGTGGTGTCAACTGTCAAGAGCACTGACTTGGAATGGTGCATAAGTATAGTGGTTTTGCTTGTTTCATGCAGCATGTGTGTTGTCCCTGCTGGTTGTCATGCTTGTCTCAAATAGACACGAAGAACATTCTGCTAATTGCTGCTTTTCTAGTTTAAAATGTAGCCAGAGAACAATCAATGGTTTCTGAGTGTTTAGTCCCATTCCAATAGGTGGTATTGCCGTATCGCGTTAGTCGCATCTCCAATAGGCTTGTCTCAAGTAGATGTTTAATTGCTAAATACTCTTTTGCTATAAATCATTCATTCACTCTCATCAACCAAATGCCCACTATACAAAAGGGGTTTACGTAAAATGTCCGTTATCTTTGTTAATTTTAGAGCTATACCCATACAAGTAAATCTTATGTACATACCTCTGGCCAGGGCAAAATTGTGAAAAAACTAGAAAGTGGAAGAAATATAATCCAAATTCCATTTAATGCACGAGCAAATATGAATAAATTCTGTAATCAGTTTGATGAAAAGAAAAATAAGAAATGATTAGCTTTCATCTTCTGTGAGGAACTATTTAGAATTGTCAATTCGATTCCTTCTTTACAAATAACTATCCCCTTTACAAACGAGTGTTGATAATGGCAAAACTGTAATTCAATCAGAAAATGAAAAACCGCTATATGTATTTTAAATTTCAAACATTTGAAAATTTAAAATAATCCAACATCCTATTACTGAGGCATAGAGATCTCGACCTATGGCTACATCTCAGGGAAAGTTCACTTTTGCTCCTAACCATATTTTAGTCGTCAGTCTAGGAGTATTTTCAATTACTTCTGCTTTTGTTTATAGATAGAACTTAAGACACAATCCATTCTTCTTTTTGAGACATATCTCAGCTGGGCTTGTTCTTCATCTGTTCTGAGATGAACAGCTATGTTTCATCTTTGGTCATATTAAGCATGTTCTTCCTCATAGACATAGTTTGTGATGCATTAATTTTTTTAGCGCCAAACAAGCAAAAAAGAGCATCAAGAGCCAAATACTATACTGAACAGCAGCTCTGTTTTTTGAAATAACAGGAATAACTCATTGGGAACGAAGGCAACAGGAACCCCTAATCTGCTTGTCTATGCTTTTATCTGTTTGTTCACAAAATTGTTTCCATAAATAGTTTAATAATTGCTTTTGAAGTAGTTAAATCATTCTTCAAACAGAGCACAGTGATGATTGGGAGATGTTTGATGGAGGGATAGTCATAGATGCTTTGCTTATAATATTGTCATTATTGATATCATTTAATGACAAATCACACCATTTTTCACTTCTTTTAGAAACAAGTGTTTCAAAGTCCATTTTGTTTAACAGTTAGTTAGATGTCTGGATAAAAAAACAAAAGAGATTTGAGTTCAGATTTTTGTTTCTTAAGAAACTAACATAAATAAATTTTGGTTTGGCGGTATGTGAAATTACTTTCTTCTTATCTACCTTTTATTTTATTTTTAACGTTTGTCTAAATGTACACTGTATTAATTTATTTAATACAAAATTTGTATCCCAAATTTTTAGAATAAACTATTTTAATTTTTCCATAAATCCTATTTAAACATTAGTTCAAAAAGTCGAAAGAGAACACGTTCTTCCGAACAAGATTTTTAATTAAAAAGGTGTCAAGCCGTTACATATTTTTAATTTTGTATTTTAAATATAGAAGCCATGAGGAAAGAAAGAAATAAACCTAGCTCAAGTCCAGTAATGACATGTATGTACAAGATTGGGCCTCGTTATTAGATTCCCATTTTGAATTAATTAATTAATAGAATAGAATAAATTGGCTAGATTATAAATAAAAAGGTTGTATGATTAATATCAAAAAGTACTGTTTTATTTTTTTATTATTATTATTTTAATTTACTAAATAATATATTTTTAAAAAAAGTTAGTTGATTTTTTTTAATTAATATCATTCTTTGGGCGTTATAAAAAAAGCAATATTGTGTTGACTATTAAAGATATTAACTAATCGACATTTAGTAGTTAGAATAATTTTACTCTTTTTTTAACATTTCTAAAAATGAGATGGATTAAGAGAAACTTTTACGTATCAGCTACTATGTAAAAAGTTCAATAACAAAATTGAATCTTATGTCCAAGACTATTCATTCGCGGATGAATATAATTGTCCCTGATTGGAGTAGTTCACCACTTCACATACCCCGCATCTTTCTCGATGCTTTATTTCTCGAGTCTTGCTCCCGCATTTGGGGTATGAGGCGCTTACCAGCTGTATGTCATACAAAATTTAAAATTAAATAAATCTATTACACTTTTTTAATGCGAACAATTACTAATTATTTAACTTATTTTACGCTTTATTATCAATTTTTTAATTTACTATACATTTTATGATATTGAATTTTAATATAATGGTCGAACCAATTAAAATTGCTGACTTCTAGTTCACCTCAGAAAAACTCTAGTAAACGAGTATAATTTTTTTGTACTAAATATAAATATTTTCTATTAGTGATAATATTCGGTACTAAATAATTTTGATGAAAGTCCCTATCTTGACACCTCACTTCCTAATGCAGCATTGCCAACTTGGTCCAAGCTGCCTGATGTTCTGTCTAGTCTGCTTGGAACTTGGGAGAGCTGGACTTCAGGAAAGTAATATGTCTACTCAATCCTTTTTTATTCGTTAATCTTCTCTTGTCAATGATTAATTTTGTTGCTGCCGTTTTAGCAATCTCTTAAGACCTTGGTGCCCTTGATACCAAACAAGAGACTGTCCCCTGAACCACGGTTCCCATTAAAGTCAAACTCCGAGGCTATATAATTAAAAATCTCAGCAGATCAACTTGCCCAATAAATCACCCTTTCAATTTTTTTATGCCATTCATAGTAATTTTGATCTATGAACTGTGATCCTGATGTGAATTAAACTAAACTGACTTCCATCCCATTTGTAATTCTACTGACAAAAGGGCTTCCCCTCCATGCCATTCTGAAAGGTGTCTGAAGTCAAAATCCAAATCACAGAAGCTATCTGTCCAAATTTAAATTGACTTGTCACCGTTTAAGAATTGCTTTCTAAACAATGTTCTCTTGCTATTGGTATACTTTGTACATTTGACTTTGCCTGAAGTTTATTTCATCCATTTGGGGGAAGGCTCGCTTATTGACTTGTATTTGCATATGATGTGAAATGGAAATTATCAGAGAACGAGCCCCTTTTCTGGTTTAGTTGATGATGATGAATGCACGCATCTACATGAAACCAAGTTAGAACTTTTTGCAACCAAACTTTTGATACCTTAGTAACAATGTTTTCCCATTGGTTTATATCGGTCTGTGTTATCCATTCACTATGGCTTGGTCATAATTAGAAGCTTTCATTTTTGCTTTGATGTATGTACATCCTAATTCCTAAGAAGCTATGATATGTATCATCATTATATGCAAGATTCAGATCCATCTGAATGGACTCGGATCTGTCTTTATAACTTCTTGCCTTATTATTCCCCACTGTTTTCCAGCATGTGCCATACTCTTCTGTTTTTTTTTTAATTATTTTTTTAAATGCTCTTCCCTTCTTGTAGATTTTCAACATCATATCGTGTCTAACACAACGGAGGCAACCTCTCTGGCACATCATTGTCTCTGATAGTGATTTAGCTTTCCAACAAGTATTTTAAGTTAGGTTTTTCTCCCTAAAACATCCCTGTTCACGCATTTATTGTGATTTTGCGAAGAATGGGATTAGGCTTATGACTGTCGGCTGTCGCAATTCTATTCAAATAAATATACAATTATTGGAATCACTCGTTCATCAATCAATTCTATGAGGTCGTTTTGAAATACTCATAACTTTTTTTTTAAGATATGATATCCTAAACTTTCTGTTGTATTTATTGAGCCTTGTGCCTTGAGCTTCATCCTTTGAACCTGGTTGCTGAAATGAAATATAAACAACAGATAAGGGTTAACCATTCCCTTCGTTATGGAGTTATGGTTATCATCCGTTTCAATAATGACATAATTGAGGTTCAATTAAAATATTGAAAAACAAAACCTAAAGGAAAAGGAACTAGGGAGCAATTTCAGGAAATGTAGAGCTTCGGTTGTCCACACACCTCAACAAAGGAAGAAAAATTCCAAAACTCAATAAAATACAAAAGAGGGCGGGGATAGAAAAGTGCCAGAGAAATAGCCTTCACAGCACAGCACATGCATCCCTTTTTTGTTTTATCTTTTCTTTTGAGGTTCATCACCTCCCATAATCATTGCACGGAATGAAAAGAAATAATTGTGGGTCCCCTTTCATTCAATCAATTAGTGGGAGCCAACAAAACATAGCTCCATCAAAGGGGGGGGGGGGAATCCAAAATCCAATAGCTCATCCCTTATGCAAAGGTCTCGGAACTGTGTCAGAATTTGTTAAACTTTGTCTGTAAAAGCATCTTCTTTCCTTATCGGAATAGTGTTCTCTTATATTTTATTTCAGATGTAGAGCTTCATAGATGATATACTTAAGCAAATTTGATTCAATATCTTTGCTGGTAATTCATGCATTTTGTTTGTTTTATAATGGTTGGGATAGAGCATAATGGTACGGTGTTGTACAATTTATGTAGTCACTCCGCTCAGTTGTAGTTTTGTAAAGGCTGTGCTGCAAGAATTCTTCCTATGTGTTTTGTTAGGAATTTGGTCGGCATCTTGTATGTTTTGTTCTGTTTTGTAATGTTTGTGCTGGAAGAATTCTTCCTATTAATATCTGTGATTTTGTGGAAAATGATGGAAAAATTTTAATTTTATTTAGTCTCATTTCATATAAAAAAATTTATAAATTATACTTTACTTATGAGGCTGTATGGGGAGCCATTACACTGTGTTGAGGGGCATTGCTTGGGTTAATTAGAAACTGGTTTTTCTTCAGCATATATTTTGTGAATGCACTACTACTAACTAATCATTGTGTAGATACTCTTGAGCATTCAAATATAAAAATAGGTCCTTTAAATATTCCCTATCAATGTAGAAGGTGCGATAGGCTCGATAGATGCATTAAATTACTGGAAGATATATATATCATTAAAAGAAATTAGGGTAGAGAAAAAATAATTATTTTGTTTGCAACTGTGAAAGCAACCGTTTTTCGAAGCGTTATTCATGCCAGACAGGTTGTTGATGGATTTAAAGTGACATTGACGAGTGCTTTTATTATTGAAAATGACATTATAAATCGATCCATACGAAGCCATCACCTGGAGCACATGTGGTTTCGGTATGGAAGATGACTGAATATTCTTGTAAATTAGTAATTGGAATTTTTTAATGTTTGCATGTTTGGTTGCATTGTGATGTGTGACTATCATTCATTTTGCTGATATACAGAAATAGTGAAGTTGAACTGGGATTTCTCTTTTATCCCGATCATTTTCCCCTTTGATCGACCAAATATGTTTATAATTAGCTAAAAATCATTATCTCCCAAAATTCATTTTGCTACACTTTTGATATTACAGGATCTTTTATACGAATCGCTGTCACGGATACAAAAATCAACGTTACGTGCATCTGCAAATGTAAGTGAATTGAAGGATACGGTTTGTTTCTATTATTGATGATAACTGGAAAGTGTGGGATCTGAATTGAAGAAGCGGAGCTTTCATGCTGTGTACCTCTTTCTTGTGCTCTTATCAGCAAGAACAACTCGTAAGGTCCCTCTAATCCTCCCTGATGTCTTTTCATAGACGGGTTTCTCATTTGATTATTTAGTGGTGCTTGCTGTAGAGCTTCACAAAAACAAAAGATGGGTCAAATTTGGGCCCCCAAAATGGCAATCAAAGGACCTGTTTTACCATCCCCACACTAATAAATCATTTACACGATTTTGAGTGTTTTACTATTTACTTGACTTGTTATGCTGCAAGACTTGAAGCTGCATATCAAATTCTATTGACAAGTTTATATCAAAAAAAAAAACTCTATTGACAAGTGAAAGATAGTACTACGGGTCCGTCTGGGGCACTCGTACTATAGAAAACTCTGTCCACATGTGGAAGATATGATTGTTTATTAAATCACTGAAATTAAAAAAAAAATCTATTTTGAGGAATAAACATTTAATGAGGTTTAAATCACTGAATTAAAACACAAGCCTGGGAGGGGAGGGGAGGAGTGGATCCAAACTGGAACAGAGGAGACCAGGCAGCGAATTAGCATGGAAGAAAATTGAAAGCCACAGGCCCAAAGAAAAGCCAAGAAAAAGACAAATGGACGCGTGCAGGATTGGGATTTCTTTATAAAGCGTGAGCCACCGTTTGTGTGTCGCTCCCAACTCCTAATAAAGGCGAAGGGACACCTCACCCCCTCCGTCCCGTTCTTTCATTCTTTGTGTTGTTGGATTATATCTGAACGCAACCTCTCTCATCCTCCTATTTATTCATCTCTGCCTCTCCTCCTTCAAAGGTACTTCTTCCTTCTCTTTAGTCCATTAACTTGAATCTCTCCCTTCTTGTTTAATCCTATCCATCCATCCATCCATTTGAATCTCTGGTTTCCCGTTTCAGATTCATCCTTCTCCTGCCTCATCCTCTCACATCTCCCTACCTTTCCCTTTTTGTTTCTTCTGACCTCCCAGAATTTTCAGGCAAGGATTCGAGATTTACCCCTTTCGAACCTGCGTTTTTGGGGCTTCAAATGGCGTCTTCTCTCATCTCAAATCCGCTGACCAACACGGACCGCTCCCGTGACCCCTCCAAGAGGAGGAAGAAGAAGAAACCTCAGCTCAAGCAACAGCTAGACGAACAGAACCATGTCCAATGGAAGTCCCCGGCTCAGCAGCAAATCTACTCCTCCAAGCTCCACCAAGCCTTGGCCAGAGTCAACCTCCGCTCCTCCTCTGCTTCCACCACAGGTGACGCTCCCCGCCGCGGTAAAGCCGTCCGAGAAGCCGCTGATAGAGTCCTTGCCGTCACTGCCAAGGGCAGGACCCGTTGGAGCCGAGCCATCCTCACCAATCGCCTCAAGCTCAAGTTCAGGAAGCACAAGAGACAGAGAGTCACGGCGCCGGTCCCCGGCACAGCCCGGTCGAAGAAGCCCAGAGTGAGCGTTTTCAGGCTGAAGGGGAAGAGCTTGCCGACTGTTCAGAGGAAAGTGAGGTTTCTGGGGCGGTTGGTCCCCGGTTGCCGGAAACAACCGGTGCCGGTGATATTGGAGGAAGCCATTGATTACATATCGGCACTCGAAATGCAAGTCAGAGCCATGAGCGCGCTCGCTGACCTTCTTTCTGGGTCAACCGCTTCCGGCGTCGGCTCGAGTTCCTCTGCGCCACCCAGCTGATGGCACGACACTTTTGGCCTCCATGCCACTTGTCATAATTTTTTCCTTTTCTTAAAGAAATATTATTATTATTATTTGCCTCCCATCTTCTTCATCCTCTGTCTCTTGCAAGTAAAGCTTTCTGTTAAAGTACATATCCTTCCTCCTCTGTTTTTCTCTCCAACCGCTTCATTCTCTTACACTTACCTTCAAGCTTTGGTCTCTCCATTCTTACTATTATCTGTATGATTGAATCGATATTCCACACTCACCACCATGAATCCTCTTTCTTGTTCTGTAATACTGGGAATAATAATATGGTTGCAGCTTTAAAACCTCCTGAAATTGATACGGACACGGGACAAGAAATCATGACGGGGAAATATAAGGCGTTTGTATTTTTTTTCTTTGAAATCTTCGTCATCTTTAATGCTATAAATCTAAACATATTTGTGTTTACTCTTGCAAAATTTCAACCCCTAATTCCTTCATGAATGGTGATAATTTATTATGCAGGGAAGAAGTGTACAAGTTAGGATATTATGAAGGGTTAAGATCCAATTAGTAACAAAATTTAATCTTTGCCCTGTTAGAGGTGAAATATGTTTAAAGGGTAAACGGGGATTAGTGGGTTAGTTTTAGGAATTGAAATTTGAAAGGATAGTATTAATTGGATGTGGGTTCGCAGGTGATTGGGTAATATGATACAAATGGTATTCTTCTTGTGTTTAATATAAAATTTATTTAATTATATTAAAAAAATTAATTAAATTAATTATATAATATATTTTGTTAAAATATTTTAATTATTTTTTTATTTTATTCTCTTACTTAATTATTATAAATAGAATATCAAGATAATTTAAAAAATTAATAAATATAAAAAATATATTTATATTTAAAATTAAAATTAAATTTTTAATTAAATATTTAATTAAATATTTATTATATTAAATATAAGTGAATGATATCCAAGCAAGTTACGTGGATGAATGTTAGGGCCTATTTATATTAGTTTTTAGATAATAGATTCTGGGAATAATAGATTCTGAAGAATAGATTTTGTGAAGAATAGATTCTGGGAAGAATAGATTTTAGGAATATAGATGTTTGGATGATTAGTAGTAAAATCACTTTTTATATTAATAAATTATAAAAAGGGTATGATTTGATTAAAGTATGAGAGATGAGAGAGGGTAGAGAATAAATAGGAGAGAGTGTGGAGAAGAGAGAGTAGAGAGAAAATAGTGTGAAGAAGATAGAGGAGAGATGAGAGAGAATAGAGATGAGAGAGAGTATAAGAAAAAAGTAGGGATAAAATAGTAATTGGATAATCTATAAACTCTTTTACAATTCTAAAATCTATTTTCAGTAGCTTATTCAAAAGTATAGTTTCAAATTTAGATTTTACCCAAAATCAATTATAGACAAAAATAGTTGTTTGATTCAAATTTTTTCAAACTGATATTTTAGTCAAAATTAATTCTGGACAAAAATTGATATTTATTTTAAATTTTTTTAAATTAAAATTTTAGTTAAAATTAATTTCTAAAACCTGTTGCCAAACTGTCACTTAATTGAAATTGGAGAGGGAGTTTTGTAGGGGTTAAGGACAGGGCACATCAATGGCACTCCGGTTTACAACGTTTCATGAGATCTACGTCACAAGTCAGAACCCAAATGACAGTTACTTCGTGAAATCTCAGAACACGGCATCATTCATTGGTCACCATGTCAGATGAGGGAGTGAAACCCAACCATCTTTCACAACGAGTCACCATTCACATACATGTGATAAATAATTTAATATTATTTAAATAAATTTTTGAATTTAAATTTTAATATATATATATATATATATTGTTAAAAAATTTATCTACTATAACCAATAAAAAAATTTTATCAAATTTTTTTTATTTGATAATATAAAACTTTTAAAAGGTAACTTTGTCTCTCTCCTTAAAATGAGAAAGATTTACAAAAAAGTTAAATTATTATATTATTTTAACTATCATATTTATAATTTTTTTAATATATTTAAAATACTTTTTTAATATCTAACCATTATTTATATAAAAATATATTTTTTTAAATTAAATATTATAACATTAAATTATCAATTAAATAAGATAATATTAAAAATTTTATTTTCATTTTTCTCCCACCTGAAAGCGCCAACATAACATGGTAAATTCACATTCCTTCCAAATATCACCGACCTAACATCCTAACATCCCATGTGGCTTTGTCCCCTTCTCTCGAGAAAGAAGAAAAGAAAACAAACCATAAACCAAAAAGATTACACCATTTGGGTGTGGTGTAGTGCCTGAGAAGAAATCGCAGCTTATGCCTTACATGTTATTCCACATCACATAAACACATTGATGTTTATACATATATCGTACATGTTGGATGCAATTACAATCATTATTTTTTATATTTTTTTATTAGATTATATTATAAGATATTTAATTTTAAAATTTATGATTGTCCTTCCAATACAAATGTCTCTTCAAAAAATTGAATTTGAGATCCAAAAAAATTTAATAATATTTTATATTACTAAATTAACAATTGTTAATCAATTTTAATCATAGCAGAAACAGAAACGGGAGTTTGATTTCAGATTGGAATTTTTAAGAAAATATTAAAACAAAGGATAGAGACATTGATGGTGGGTGGGCATGTCAAGGCCTTAAAATTTTAAAGTATATACTTTTTTTAATTTTTTATCATGAGGCACTTCTGACTACATCATCAAAATAAATAATAAGTTAAATCATTATCTTGGTTTGACAATAAAAATAAATTTTTTTAAGTTTATCTCTGTTTAATGGTATGAATTAGTATATAAAAAGTCACAGAAGATGCCATTAATGGTATCTTAAATAGAGGTAATTTTTGACAGAAAATGTAATTAATATCTTATTTAAATAGGGTATTATATATTTTTTTTAAAGGCCTTCTTATAATAAGGACTTGAGGATGTATAAGAGAAGTGGAAGCACATGGAAGCATTCATTCTAAATATTTTCTTCACAAATTAACAGCATCATCACTCATGTGCCCTTTTATTCTTCTTTCTCACTCTCCTCTTCCAAAAATAAGGTTAGCCGTTTGAGTCCATTCTCATCAAACCCTAAAGAGTAAAAGACGTTTAATAATATACATTATGTGTTGGTGTATATACATAACAACTATATCTTGATGGCTATATGTAACATTGACAATAGCCATTCAAACTCTCAAGTCTCATCTGAATTCCAAGATTTTTTTCCTCTTTTATTATATTCCGGAAACTTCAAATTTCTAAAAAAGTTACTCTTTTGGAGGTGGGCCATTGAAAATTTTTAATCATTTTTTTATATGCAAGAATTTTTTTATAGAGGTTGAATTTACCAACGATTCAAATGTAAGACGAAATCTCTATTTCTTCTATATGATATCAATATTAGGTAGTATGAGCTGTTAATTACTCTCAGACATAAACTTAGATACCCAGAAATTAGTATACCTCTTCACAGCAACTGAAATCATAACAAAATAATACCCTATATAGATCAAACACGCTACAAATGATAGCATGTTTTACTCTCTGTAAATTTTTTAATTTTAACTACTTTAAAATCTCCTTTAAAAATGTATAAATAAGTAGAGGTGTCTTGTATCTGCCAGCAAATGTTTGGCGATTGTCATTATTAGTAAAGCTTCATATTCAATATTCATGTCGCTTAGGAAGCAAAAATAACAAAGTGATCAGTAGTAATCGCATTTTGGTAATTGATTTTTGCTAATATGAAACTCTCGTGTCAATAATTCTCTAACACAAATGTTACTATCACACCTAAAAGAACAGATTCATCATGAAAACGATAAGTAGATATGATAAGAAAAATTAACAAGTGTTATATTCCCAGCATGCGTCTAGTTTTATACTTCTTTTATGATCACACCTTTGTTTTAAACACATGTTTTCTTCTGAAAAAAAAAGAGACATTCTCATCTAATCCTTACTTCTCAGGTTGTATTTATCTAGGAATTGGCTAATAATTAATTTACTTACTTTTGTCTTCCTGTAAATTCTGTGGGTGTCCTCTTAAGGTATCTAATGGATGGTTTTGCACCAAAAGGAAAAGGACAAGCGATTTTGTAATATAGTACATAACAGTCATTTATTTATTTATAGGAAATTTTAATTAAATTGGATACCAACTAAAAACGGTTGTTTAATAGGTAAGAAGCCCCGTTAAGAAATCTAGGGTTTTAATAATATAATTAAACGTCACTAATTAATTAATTTGAAATTCTTAACTAATAGTCTCCAACATATACATTGACGTGTATACATGCGTGAACATACATATCTAGAGAGATAGAGAATGGTATATGTTAAGAAAATGGGATTTTATTTATTTATTTATTGTGTTTTCTTATAAATATTAAGAAAATGGTATATGTTCACACCAAAACTTCTTTCTTCAGAGATAAGTAAAAGCTAGAGAGATAGAGAGAAGGAAAGAAAGGATAATGGAATACATTAGTTAAGATTAATAAATATAATAAGGAAGCAATAATATCTTGGTAAGAAATAAGAATAATTATTGTTTCTTTTACGAAGAATATGCCGATATACTATTTTAAAAAAAAAAAAGGATCAAATAAATAAAAAATAAAAATAAAGCAGTTAATATATAGTTCATGACAGCCAAGTATTAATTATTCCCCAATTAGGACTTGATTTGGGAAATTAAAAAGGGAAGAAAAAAAAAAGATGCTTAGGCTCCACAAAGCATCAAATCATTAGTGCTTAGCATGTGGCAAACAAATTAATACATTAATTAATAATGGTGGCTCAAAGTAATTGGCTTTGCTTAAAATCTGTCACTGTTTCAGCCTTTATATCAAACACTACCTACAAAAAAAAAGTGGACGAGGATCATATAGCCTTCAAGAACATGGATTAGAGAATAAATGTTAATTATTGTACCAAACAGTGAAAGATGATAAATTGGGAATAATTAATTTTTGTAAAATTCTCTACTCCTTCTAATTTTGCCTTATATTTTTTATGACCAAATGAGGCTTTAAAACTTTGCCCTAGGACCTCAAAAGGGAATATAATTAATCTTAATTAGTAAGGAAATACTTTACTTCAACACAAATAAAAGATATTCTAACTTCATTAACTTACAATGCAAGATCATTAGAAGATAGATTAATTAATCATCTTAATATATAAATCTGCCAAGTAACTTTAGCATTTTCTTATCTTCATACAAAATTTCACTTGTATGATTTCTTTTGTGTGCATGAAGCTTTGAGAGTGTTTGATACCATATATCCAAAGAAAAATCATTAGCAACATGTGCTATGTCAAGCCTCTCCCCAACACCATAACCTTACTGCCAACCACTTCCTTCACCCAAGACGTAAGCACTTATCAAAAACTTCATTCCTCTATATATATTCTCCAAATTCTTATTTCTGGTTTAATTTGATGATGATGATGATGATGATGATGAATATTGAATGCTTTTTCCATGTGAGAGTACAAAAAAAGTTAAGGGGAAAGAAAAGGACAAGCATTCGCGAAACCTACATTATTTGTTAAAAAGCTTTGTCTAAACCCACATGGATGGGTCATAGCTTGTCCACTAAACTCACCAAAATTAAAAAAGAAATAAGTAAGTTGAAGAAAAACGAATATCAAGTAAGAAGAAAGGCATATATGGTGTAGTGTATAGTGACAACTCCATAGGTCAGCTCCACTAGTTTGTGTGTGTGTATATATATACTTGCTTCGTTTTCTTTCTTGCCGACAAAATTTGCAACAGATTAATACTATTAGGGTTTCTTTTTCTTATTCGTTCCTCTGTTTCTTTAATCTATATTGGAATCAAACATGGAATGATAAAGACAGTTGTATATAAGTTATTGAACATGATAACAAAGTAACTGCTTCCGATGACTTTGCTTTAAGTTACAGTTGGTCGACATATTGTCGAATGTCGATCTCTGCTGCTAATTAAGTTGATAGCTAGGGTTAATCGGAGCGGTTGATAATAAAATTAAATTATTGCAGAAATTAAAAAATATCTCTTAAATTTTATTAATTTTAAGGACTGTACAAAAATAGCTTACAAAAATACCTTATTCTTAATTTTATTAAATTACTCAATTTATATTTTTTTTTAGTTTTGGAACTTACATTTTTTTAAATAAAAAGTTATTTGCACATTTTTCTCTTGATCTTCAACGAAATAACACAATCTTCATCTTATTTTTTGAAGGAAATTTGTGAGAAATCAAAAAAAGAAGTTAGTGTACTTTTATTTTAAGAAACGGCCATATAAGTTTGAGAATAGATGAAAGGTAAGATTAACTTTGACAAAATTAAAATTTGTCTTAATTTTACAACAAGAGATGTATAATTTCAATAAAATCCAATATGCATTGTAAAAAGAAATTATTCAATGTCAGTTTCAATCCATTAATTTTGTAGTGTACTGCTTTCAAGAGAAACTTCAAAAACATTTTGAGAACATATTTGTCCAAAGGTTGGTAGTAAAGTGAAAGAAAATTGATAATTAATTAGTTTAATTTTTGGTGTGACGGTTTTTGATGTGTCACTTCGCCTAATAAGCCATTTTGTTAAAGGCACACGTGAAATTACATATATGGAATCATTGATTAATGGCCTCTCTAATTATTGAGGATATCTGTTTGGATTATAGGGTTTTGTAGTTGGCCAGCCACATTATTATTCACTAAAACAAACTATTAGGTGCCTTTGGATTAGATGCTTGTGGGTACCCTTCTTTCTAGCTGATTTAATTCTCCAAAAAAAAATAATTACAATATCAAAAATTACTTCAAATTTGAAACATGACTTCATCAATAAATTAACTAATTATAGAAAAGTTTAATTACTTAGGAATTGAAATAATATATATCTTTCTCAATTATTTGTTTGAGAATTTAAAAATTAATATAGTTAGTAATTTTGACTTGAACATTTCCCAGATCATAAATTAAGCGTAATACTTACATATTTTTCACATATCAAATCACACGAAAAAATAATCCACTGGTTACAGCTCATAAACACTGCGCAGATATGGGATTTTAATTTAACTAATGTTAAAATCGAGCCATGATTTGGTGCAGGTTTCAAGTCAATGGTCATGACTCTAGTCGATTAATAATGTTAATATATATTAAGTAATTAATTAAAGGTTTTATAAATTAATGATGATAGTAATTCGTAAGGTCAAATGCATATTAATTTGGTCCTAATCATCTAGTGTGTCGTTATGTTCTTGGATTATTTGCCATATATGAAGTAGAACTGAGTTGTAATTTCTTTAAAATGGGAGCATAGAAGTAGGGTCAGGAGCTAGCTAGCTTTTCAATTACTTTAATTATTATGTGAGATTCAGGATAAGAATCAAACAACTAACACTCTCAATTAGCGTTCAAAGAACTTGATTATTTTTCAAAGGCACTGTTTTATGATTAAGAGATTCTATTACCATCAATTCCCAGTTTTATTTATTTTCAACTTGCTTTTAACCCTAGCTACTCCTTGTTTATTAATTAGTTCCAATCCCTTCTTGATTTCCATCTCTCTCTTTTATCATTAAAGTTAGACCAAATAATTATTTATAAATCAGACACAGCATATTCTATCCCCAGCAGAATCGGGTCTTAGCTAGATCGAATAATTAATTAATATATAATCCTCAGCAACACGACACAATTAATGGAGAGATGATTATTTATTTATTTATTTCAAATCCTAAACCATCCAAGTAATTAAAGAGAGAAACTTTTGTAGACCCCACTTAATTATTTACCTAATTGACCATGCGTGACACAATTATAAGAGGTTAACAAGTGAACGAGAATTAAGATTAACTTTTATCTTAATTTAAATCTATGTGCATAGATGGCTCCAGCGGCGTAAATGTTGGATAATGAAAGTGGGATATGGTATCTTGTCTTTGTGTGTGGTATTGATTAGACCCACTTGCATGGTTAATCAATAGTTTAAATTAAAAATTAATTAAGAAAGGGGATAAAGCAAATTAAGGGGTACTTTTCAAGCACTTGAAAAATCATAAAGAAGAAGGGGACCAACCTCCAAAGAGACACCTAAACCAGGCACTACTACATTATTCATTACCACGCACATTTCAATATATATATATATATATATCTGTGAGAACATGAATATGACCCTTTAATTTTAATTAATTTTTGCCAACCTGGTCCTCACTTGATAATTAATAAATTAATAACAACTTGCCTAGCTGATCAAGTGTCTGTATAAACTTTTTGTTGTTTTTGTAACTATTTTTTAGAATTTTCTATTACCAAGATTTTGCCAAGTATATATATATATATATATATATAAACTAGAAGTACTGTACATGTATAAAGTTCTTTCTTTCTTCTGTTTGTTTTTTCTCTCTTTGGCTGATCTATATTGAGAAACATTATTAAGCGAGTTCAAATCTTCAACGTAATAATGAATCGATCATCGTAATTATATTGCGTCCAGACGCAAAAATTGTGAAGGAAAAAGTACAAGTGAATTCAATACGTTTTATATGTTTAACTGAATTAACTGGAATGCATTGGTAGAATTACTAATATTCCGTCTAGAATGGCCCACAAGCTTTCTATTTTGCTAATCTTATAAGGAATTAATTAATTAGTGATAAGAAAGTTGAATTAAACTAATCTTATATGGAATTAATTAATTAGCGATAAGAAAGTTGAATTAAACTGTGACAAATACTATCAGTACTCAATTCCCACTTAACCTAATACCAATATTTTTTAAAGAAATCTCTTTTTTCTTTAACATTATTATTTATATATTAGTTCCAGCCAATATGTTAAAAGAAATATTAATTTAAGAAAGGAAAGTAAAAGAGATAGCAAATTAGCAAATACACGTAGCTTCATTTCTTTATATTAATTATAATTTATATCAAATTAACTATACTACTCAAGTCTTTCCATAACTTGTACAAAAATATGACTCCTATCATGCATATATCTTTCACTTTATGTTAGATCCCTACTAAATTGGTCAACACTAATTCCATTTTGTGAAACTCCAAACTATCTAATGTACTATAAGTTTCCTAAATGAAAGTTTCTTTATCATGTCCTTAATGATAATTAAAAGACGATATATATATATATATATATATATTAATGTCTATTTTGTGATCGTCGACGTACGTACGTTACCAGATGTTATATTCCATTGAAGTTATCATTTCGATTAATATAACCCTATATATACGTAACATCATTTTCATCTTTGCATGTCAACCAACAAAATGCGTGAGAAAGAGATACACACACACGATCTTTTCCTGACCCTTAAATATCAAGAAAGAGGTATAATGGCGGCAGCAAAATACGTGTTTGTGGCAATGGCAATGTTATATGTTGCTATTGGTGTAGTTTCATCGGAGCAAGCTTCTGGTAAATTATCGTCAGACCAAGATCCTGGATTTCATGAATACTTGAGACAGTGTTCGTTGAAATTCAAGAAATGTGGGCCTCTTGCTTATTATGCTGTCGTCTTCAAGAACGCGACCATGACGAATGAATGTTGCTTCAACTTGCTTAAGGAAGTTGGCAAAAGATGCTTTAATAATTTGCTGCTACCTGTTGTTGGTTCTCCTGCTTTCAAAGCTAATGCTTCTACCATCTCAGCAAGCAGCCAACAAGTTTAGAATCAATGGTCTCCCATTGTCAGATTCTCTTAGATTAATTAATATAACTAAATTTTCCAAGATAAAAGTCTGTGGCACATTTGAATTTTTATCTATTTCAATTTGCAATGTTAAATGAACACTGATAATTAATTGAATGAACCAAATTAAAACAAACACATCATTTTATTATTATAGTTCCTACAAATTGCAAATGGGAATGGATTCTTACTGCTTCTTAATTGTTTAATCCAAATCCTCTTTCTTATGTCAATATGATCAAATTTAGTCTGGTAAGTTTTATTAGTTAACATTAGATAACCGTCAATATAATATTCTTGTTCTCAACGAGCCAACAGCTAGCTTGCAGCTCTTAATCAAGATTAATTAATAACATACGATGCAATGTGTTTTGTGGCCTTCAGCAGTTTCCTTATTCATTATACTAATAAGACTGCCTTCTTCATTCGAACATTCTATAACCAGAGAAAGAATTGATAACGCACACACAACATTGGGACCTCATGTCAATTCTTGATGAGAAATTGAGATGGTGGACTTTAACATCCAAGTTTTCTTTCATTAGTTAAAAATGTGATTCGTCACATGCTTCTATATGAAAGTACGTGGGACAAAATGGGGCCACTTAATGTGTATTTTTTTATACGTGAGAGGGCTTAAAAGAAATCAAGTTATTGAGAAATTTAATCTTATATGTCTCAAATTTAGCAGAATTAGAAAGACTTTCTTTTACAAACGTATCTATAATCCTATTAATTTATCTAAAAATAAATTGCATCTTTAAATCTAATTGTTTGCGGATGAATTCTTTAATCTAAACCAATAACAAACTTCCTCCTTGTCAAGTATTATTCTCCCCCAACATATCAATTAGATGTCTCGAGCATAATCTTCTTATATCCTTTATCCCATGCACTTTAGAGCATTTTAAAAATAGTAAATTCCTCTTATTCATCTGCACTGCAGATTTCAATAAAATAGGTGTATATTTTTTTGTTACATACAAAATAGGTGTATATTTGAATAAATATATTCCCAATTCTTCATCTGCAATCGAGGATGTTGTTCAACAAATAAACTTTGGGCCTCAGTCAAAGGCCACCCCAAGCATTGAAATTCCAATTGAAGATAGGGAAAAAGGCTCAAATATGATTAACGGGCTTCAATGCTTCAATATACTAGTGGCCCAAATTCTAAGCTCCAGGGAGAAGGTACATGGAACAAAGAAACGACAACAGATAGTTTGTTGTCTTAGCAGTCAGCTTCCGTGACATATTCAATTATTCAGCAGAGAATTCGAAATACGGCATACTTACGTGCAGGCACTAGAAGGTATATTCATGACTTGATACTGAGGGAATAATGGCTCCATCGTCGTCTTCAGGAGCTCACTTCGCAGACCTTGATGTCAATTCCAACCCTGTCTTCCTTCACCAGAGGTCTTATCTCTTATTCTTTTCTTTTTCCCTTCCTATTGCGCCCCCCCCCCCCCCGGCCCGCCAAAAAAATTGGGCACTTTTTCTCACATTGGTACTAGTATATTGTTGACTTCCTAAAACAAGCACACATTTTATCATTTACTTTATGCATAAAAACTTCCAGAGGGATCATTTTTATTCATGATGCCGTCTTGGTCAACCTGGCATTCTCTTTTGCAGACTTGAACAAACTAAGTTGGTTGAAATGAAGTTTCTAGCTCAGCCAAGTGTTCTTCAGGTGCCACTTTATCTATTACATTGTTATGGCATATCCCAAAACTCCGAAGCATACAATACATTTCTTGCCTTAATACTAGTGTTTACTGTTGGGTGAACTCGCCTTTTTAGTAGTTTGATTTGGGGGCAAAGAAGAAAAAGACAAAGAATTGAGCTTGATTGGAGCAATCATAAGCTGCACACTGATTAAAACTATTACTGCTATAAGTATAAGTGTCAATTTATCATTGGGATGCCAACTAGAGGTTCAGGTTCCTGCTTCAGTGGACCACATAGGTAAGGGACACTGCAATCTCTGCGTTTTATATTATAGTACATCAATATAATGTACATTGTCATTTAAGAGCATTCATCACGGGAGTGAACATTTCATTTTTCCAAGACGTATAAAGGCTGCAAACTGAGATCTGCAGCAATATCCCAACGATTGTAACTATAGACTTCCCAAGTATTATCACACAAGAAGTGGTCTTTCCCCATTTGTCTTCGTAGTTGAAGAATAGGTAGTAGTATAGAGCATTAAAGAGAAATAAAAATCTAATATATTCTTTTTTTACTTGAAAACTTAAAGTAATTAAGTTTAAATTTTGTTGTTATTTTACCCCATTCAGTGATACTAGTTCACCTTTTTTGGGGGGGTTCTCAGGCAAAGATTCCAGATATTGATAGGTGTTTGGATGTTAATGCTATATTGCACACTAGGAAAATTGAAGTGGATGCGAATGTCAAATTAGTTGTTATCAGACTGCTGAAAGAAGAAACAATATGCAACCCATATCTTTGCAATGCATCTTAATTTTTTTCCTTCGACCCATTTTTGTTTGTTCTTAGAGACCTTTAGGTAATCTCTTGTTAATTAGTTGTCATTTCTAATTGTCAAATGCGTTCTGACTTCTGAGTAGATGGTTTATGCACTTATTGCTGATTTTGAAGTATTAGAAGGCATATATTCAAGAGCTTTTGCAGAGGAGACTGAGTGGGTGCCTTTATGGTTGGTTGAAAATGCTATGTTGGAATATTCATTAGACAAGGTCCTTGATTTTTAGATGTTATTGCTATCTCTTCCTTGATTTTTAGTTTTCTAGCGCAAGGTGCTTCTCTTTTACAACAGAACTTGGGCAATGCTAAAGCCAATTTAGTTATCGAGGGACCAGGTGACAATAACAACTCAGGCTGGTTTGCCAGTTACCAAAGGGTATCTCAACGTAAAAGTTTTTTTTTTTTAAAAAAAAAGGCATAAAAGTTCAAGTGGTTAGGAGAAAAATCTAGCACGTCCTCTCATGGTTTTCTGGGCCTGAAGAATAAATAGGCCAAACCCATTTATCCTAAAATTCAATTTAGACCATGATGCAGTATCAGTACTTGTCTTCAATGTACAATTTTCAGTTATGTTTATCATCCAAACCTCAAATATGGTTCTTGATAATAACCATTTGCCCTTCTTGACATTTCATGCAAATTTGATCAGCTTACAACTGCTTGTCTTTTTATTTGGGATGTACATCAAGGAAGAAATTGACAAGCTGCTACGTACTGCTATATTTACTGCTCAAGAATCACAGAAAACGAGATTAATAAACACCTATCCACAAAGGTGGCGCTTGAGAGTATGATTCTAATCTTGTTTCACTTTCTAAAACTAGATGTAGATAGAAACTCTTGTTGATTCTTTTTCCTCTGGTTTTACCATGGTTGATTCGGTCAAAGATAAGAAACCAGTTTCATACTAGTTTCAAAACATCAGGTTCTGTAACGTCATATGTAAAATAAAAACTATAGTCAGGTTGATGGGCATTCTTTGTTTCATGTGATTGAACATATGGGTGTTTTTATTCTCCCAATTCAGTCTAATTGTTTAACGTCTGATTTTATAATGCGGATGCTGGTGGCAACCATGTTTAAGCGATTGCTGCTATTCGGAGGGGACCCACAGAAGCTTCAGTTAGCGAATATAATCTGTCGGCAAAACTACGCGAGATGAAATCGACAAGCACTTCAAAATCAATTGTTCCTCCATCATCTCCATCTTATCCTTCTTCATAAGATTTTTAGATGTAAATGGTTTATGATATATATATGTATGTATGTATAATATAGTATAATATTGCCCGTTGTTGTTAGTCCAAGATGAGATGATGCCTAGTCTAATGCATGACCAAGTCAATTGGTCTACTCCTACAGTTTCTAGAAAGCATCATAAATAATTGAAAAGTTGGCTATTGTGAGAATCTTAGTCTTTAAGGGATTTGATATGTTGTGATCTCCCATTTTTCCCCTTCAAAATCACATGTATTGGTACATAAATATAAATAATTGACGGTTGTCATAGAAAGAATATGTTATCCTGTATGAATTGAAACAGTCAAGGTCTTGTTTTGAACACCCAAAAGATTATTTGGCATAAAAATAGAAAGATGAAGAAGTTCACATCATATTATTTTATATCTGCCATCCCACATGATGATCAAGGAAATCAAGGAAAACAGTATGCGAAATAGCCGTTAACTTGTACTACTGTTTGAAAGTGATGCTCTTAGGATCAGCATATTAATTAAATTCAAGTACTTCTTGAGTGTTACTTGATATCCAAGATAAAAAAGATCGATGTGAAAAGGGTTTGTTATTGTTGAGCTGCGTTTGTTTGAACAGGTAGGGGCGAAAAGTTAGGTGGAGTTGCACTAATGAGAATGTGCGAAAACAGGTATTGTTTGTTGAGTTGTGATGGTGATTATTATTATATAGAGAGCTTGACATGGAAGTTGAATATAGTAAAGGGTTTAATTTTTTTGGAGGGCATGGAATGGAGCTCTGCCACATGGGGGACCCATAAACGACGGTGAGTGTCTGCATCTAAAGCTCTCTCAAAGTCAAAAAAGCAATCCAAGCTTTTCAGGTATTTGAACCATAAACGACGTCTTCTCTTTTCTTGAAAGATTAATGGACCTTCTTCTGCGTTTGCACATCTACTATTGTTTTTTAATCCTTTCAGCTGCCTTCTTGGGAGTGTCGTTGAAAGCATGGAATCTCAATGAAACATGCCATGTTTAGATTCAGGTCCTGTGATGTTAGAATGTCTTTAAAAGTGAGGTAGAGGAAGAGAGAGTGTAGGACTTGAATATAGAGTGCCTTTTTTCAATCTTTTACCTGTCGTTTTTGAAAAATACTTCATAAAGTTGTGCCTTTAGAGAATTCAAATCTCTATCTTCATGTGTTTACCATTTTTACTTCTTCTCCTGCTCATCCAAGTTCTCTCTATCACCTAATATATCTAGGGGTGTGTACGAGACGAGACAGGATAGGACCGGGACAACCCTGTCCTGGTCCTATTCTAAAACAAGAAACAGGACGCAAAATGCGTCCCGTCCCATGGGTGTCCCGATCCCTTTTGGGACCAGGACGGGCTCGAGAATTCCCGAACCCTTTTTTTAAAAAATATTCCATAATTCATTCCATAGAAAATGATGCAACAATTTCCTCTGAATACTACTATTACTCATTGATATAAAATTAAAATGACAAACATTCAAAGAAACAACTTAATGAAGATACAACAATATCATATAAAATTAAAATATTTCAAGGAATTAAACAAAGAAAGAAAAAAACAAACACTGAAAAACCAAAGACGTGCTACTTCTTCAATTCTTCCACTTCACTTAATAAAGTTATTGCATCGTCTGCAAAGAAACAAAAAGAGCTAGAAGATAATTAAGAAATAAAACAAGGGTAAACAAATAAAATCATCTATGAAATTAAAAAAATAATATGATATAACTAATACAATTTTCTGCTGCTAAAATTTCATTGAAGTTGTCGATATCATAGTATTTTAATTTGAATGTAGATGGAGATAACCAATTTTGGGCACAGATTAACGCTTCAATAATCTTAGGGGATAATGAACTTCTGAAGTTATCAATAACACGTCCCCCTGTACTGAATGATGATTTTGAGGATACAGTAGAGACAGGCATGGTTAACACATTACGTGCAATCAATGAAATGACTTTGTATTTGCTAGCATTCAATCTCCACCAATTCAAAAGATCAAACGTAAGATTATGATAGTCAGCTAACTCAGCCTGTAGATACCTCTCTAACTCTGCAGATACCTTTATGGTATTTAACTACGCATAAATTCAAGATTCATTTTTGCAAATACC
This sequence comes from Leucaena leucocephala, assembly GCA_037074615.1. Classification (NCBI taxonomy): domain Eukaryota; kingdom Viridiplantae; phylum Streptophyta; class Magnoliopsida; order Fabales; family Fabaceae; genus Leucaena; species Leucaena leucocephala. The sequence goes on along the minus strand of CM073535.1, from coordinate 4,119,266 downwards.
AATCTTCATCGATCCAATGAGCAGTAAGACACATATAGTTGGCATTCTGGTTAGAAGTCCATGTATCAGTAGTGAGGGAAACTCGAACTTTTGTTCTTTTGAAATAACTTTTCAAGTTACTTGCTTCTTCAAGATACACCTTTAAGTAGTCCCTAGTAACCGTTGACCTTGATGGTATTTGAAAGCGAGGTTCTACCTCACTCATCATCTGTCTAAAACCTTCACCTTCAACAGTCTGAAAGGGAATTTCATCAAATATGATATACTTTACAACGGCTCGTTTACATCGCGCTTGATTAAATAAATGATGACCAACAGTTTTAGAAGAGCCTACTGTAGAGAACATAGCTTGCCTCATCTTATTTATTCTGTTCGGATTTATAGGGCACCTATCCAAATATTTTCGCAATCCACTTGTCCCGTGGGTGACAAGATTGCAAGCAATCTTTGCTGGACAGTACTTGCACTTGGCTTTGTGATCTCTATTATTTTCATCCAAAGGAATCTTATCAAAATGCTCATAAACAATTGATTTGAGTCTTTTTGTTGGTTTCTCATCTTCATCAACATCTTCTGCTTCTCCCTCTATCTCTTGTACTTCAACTACAGCTTCATGTTCAGCATCTTCAATATGTTCTAAGTTCTCTTCAGTTGTAGATGTAGTTGCCATCCTCCTATAAAATAGAAAAAAATTGTAGTAGTTATTGATAAAAGTAAACCAAACTTAAGCCATACATATGCCATGAGGAAAATCAAAATCAAGCGCACTTCCTTTAAAAATTGATTTCAGATCAGAGATAAGCAAGCATTTAGTGTCCCGTGGGATTTCATTTTGCACTTATTTTATTATTAACTGTATCTTTGCTACATGTCACTCCAGATCAGACAAATGATATTTTCTTTAATTTGTCCTGCGAACTTTCATGTGGTTAATGATTCTTTGTTTAGATTTGGCACAAGAAGAAACATGGGTTGACTTCATATACCTCTTCATTTGCCAATATATAAAGTAGTTTGCACAGAAAGATTGAATCACTGATATTCTGATAAGATGATTTCATGAGACGTGAAGAATGAAAGCGCTATGAAAGGTTACAGATGCAGACTACAGAGCATGAATTGGACATCACTTTATGGTAAAATAGATTTCATGAGACATATCGATATGCATACTCATAGTTGTGTTATATAGAAAAACAAAACAGCCACACGCATGTATCCATAATCGCACCAAAAAATAGGCAAATACTCACAAATGTTTAACTCAAATCAGATAAATAATCATCAAAATAGCTATAGAAATTGAAGTCTAAAGGGGATTTGAAAGTGATTAACTTACCTCAAGCTTCGAATTTTGCGGAGTACAAGAGACCTAAATGAAATTTGGAAATTGGAAGTTAATCGATGACGGTGGACGAGTGGAGTCCTAGGCTACTGGAGACAGCAAGGATTGACTCGGAGAAGTGACCAATGCCGTGAGGAGAAGGCGAATAGCAGCAACATCTGGTAAACCCTAAAGGAATTTTCAATTTGCAAGCACGGGAGACCTAAGTTGGACAGGGACTTGCGATGGTTCCGTGAGCCGCTTGCCTGGTGAAGCCATCAAACGCGACAAGCAGTGAAGTGAGTAAAGTTGGGAATTTATGTTGGGCCAGCCAACCCGCCATTTTATGGCGGGTTGGCAACCCATTTTGGTGCGGTCTTTTTGACCCGCACCCGCGGCAGGCTAACCCGCCGGGTTGGCGGGTTAGCCCGTTTAGCCCATTTTTTTTAATTTTTATTATTTATATTATACTTTATTAATTTTAAATTTTTAATCAAATTAAAGTTTATATTATATTTAATTTATATTAACTTTATCTTATTGAGTCATTTCTTTAAATATATATTTTATTTTACTATTATTTTACTTGTGATAAATTTATATGTGGATAGTGATAAAGTTAAAGAAATAAAAATTTTGACAATTTTAGATTATACTTTGAATCCAATTAATATTGATACATATAAATTATTTTTAAAAAATATATATATGAAAAGATTTTTTTTTAAAAAATAAATAATTAAAAAAAACTGGCGGGTTGGCGGGCGCGGGTTGGTAGTTTACCAACCTGCCTGAAAGTTGGCCGGTTAAATTTGGCCTATTTTTAGGCTAACCCGCGGTGGGCCAACCCATATTCGGTGGGTTGGCTCGCATTCCCACCCCTAGAAGTGAGTTAAGACAGTCACCGACTCAGAAGCTGAGATTGAGTGCAAGAGGCGAGACTCAAGACGAGAGGCCGAGAGCGACAAGCAGAGCAGAACAATGAAGGAAGGGAAAGTTGAGCTGAACGAAGAATTTTTTTTTTAAATATGTATACAGTGTCGGGACGGGACGGGACGTCCTGATGTCCTAACCGAGACCCATCCCGTCCCAAACATGCTCCTGTACTGACCCGAATAATTTTTTTCTTGATCATACACGGGACGGGACAGACCCGTCCCATAGCCCTCAATCTCGGGTCAGGAGAACCTGGTTCGGGACATTTTGCCCACCCCTAATATCAATGAGGAGGATGACAATAAGTCTTATTTCACCATATAAAATCAATTACAATAATTAAATTTTTAGATAAATTATTAACTAATATATCTCATAATATTATTGAGTAGGAAAAAGAAAAGAAGAAATGATTAATTAATTATAAAAGGAAAACATGGTCGAAAATTAAAGTTAATTACAAGTTCCTAGCGGTTGCTGTGCAGATAGAGCCTTCATTTAGATGATGATAAGCACTTAAGAATGAATTTTTTTTTTTTTTGCAAAACAAAATGAAAATGACGGAAGTGGTTGCATACTCGTCATAAAAAAAATTAATTAATAATTAAATTGCGGAAAGAGAATGCGTCCTCATAAGCACCAAAGTAAAGGTATAACTATATTCTAATAAGTAAAAAATGGTTCAATTAATCAGGTCCACATGAACTAAAAGCATGCTTAATTAAGGAAGCCATATGGAGCACATATCACAAATCACCTTATAATGGAAGGATGAAGGGACATAATATTCATTATTTTCTTCAATTTTTAATCAATTTGGCATGGAACATTAATTAAGGAGCATTAACTTGGTCCTTTTGTACACGAATATTTTGTTTATTACAGGAAATGTTTCTGGCGAATCTATACGCATTATTAATAATAGAAATATTCCTCTAGCCCTTTGCAAAAAATTATATCGTTCTATATTATATGGGCATATCTATGGTATATGCTATATATATATACATACAATTATACATACATTTATTCTTTCTTCATTCATTGTATCTTTTTTAATAAGGTTTACAAAATGCATGGAGCTAAAATGCTAATAGAAGAACTAAAATATTTAAGAAAGAAAGACAAGTTAATAATCTTAACACCGAAAAGGAAAGGATGGTCTGCTACTAATCTATTTCTCCACAAAGAAATCTTTTAATTAGAAGAGTATCATGTGACAGATGATTCTATGATAGTTGTGCTGATTAATTAACTCATGGCATTAAAGTGACTGTTAATTTTGTTTTATTTTCAATATTTATCTTCATTAAAAAATGTGGCAAAAAAATGTTAGCAATATAATATTAAATTATATATATAGTGCAATTAAGCTTTTTTTATACAAATTTTTTTAAAAATAATTGGGCTCACTCATAATTTAAAGATAGAATAAAGTCTTATTTTCTCCTAAATATACTAATATCAGGTAGGGTGAGCCGTCTATTACCTTTAAATATAAATCTAAATATCTAAGAATTATGATATTTTTAAATATTATAACTAAAATTATAATAAAATAATATTTTTTTAGTAATCCAATACACTCTATTAGTTGAACCACATATGAGCCAGTGGAATTAAGTTTTGAAAGCAAAAAAAAAAAAGAATGAAATAGCAGGGTGGGTTGTTTTTATAAAGACGTGCACGCAAACCGAAGCAGATTTGTGGGCTTATTGAAAGCTCTTTTGTCCCCTTCTGCTCTCCTCTACGCGTTTCTCTTTTGTTTTTAATCTTTTTTTCCCTTTCTACCCTTTTCCCTCCATTTTACGTTATTATTCTTATTTTATAGTATTAAATATTAATATCATTATTATTAGTCGTACTATTCTGCATAAAATGTTGACTTTGACTTCCTATATGCGTCGCCATTCCCCAACATCCCACCCACACACACATCCCTAGCATTTCGTTGGCCCAAAAATATTAAATATGTCATTAAATAATTTTTTAAATGCTAAAAGTGCAATAAGAGAGACGGAGGGAGAGATGCCGCAATCACCGTTGGCGTGTTGTTGCTCTTTTTTTTTTTCTCAAACAAATGTTTAGCCTGAACTCCTGAAAATTCATTTACTCAGTCAACGCGTTTTTGCTGAGGTGTATATTTATATACATATATATATATATATATATAAATTTTTTGTTATCATTTTCTTTCCCAACAAATTTCATTAAACTTATTTACAAATTTTATATATTTTTCTATTCTTTAATATAAAATATAATTTAAGAGTTAATGTTAGTTATAAATATAATATTTTTTAATATATTTATCAATTTTTTTAAAAATTATCTCTATTGGTACTCCCTCCATAATAATTAAATAAAAAAATAATAAAAAATTAAAAAAAATAATTAGGGTATTTTAGAAAAAATATATCATATCAATTAATTTAATTAATTTCTTTAATTTAATTAAATTAGTTAAATATGTTATAATATTAAGGAACAAATCAATATTTTTTAAGTTATAATCATTAAATAATTTATATTTTTTAATTGAAAGGAAATTTATAAATATGTTTAAAGTATTCATACTCATAGGATGCGTTAGCTAATAAGGTAAGCTACTGATAAAAAATCTATTATTTGTTATAATAATTAATCCAATTCACTTTAAACAATAAATCATAAAATTAACAAGCATGTGCAATGTCATGCATGTTCATGGCAACAAACGGTTGGTTTTTTTGGTAGAGTTCATGCGGTATCATTTAGACAATAGTTAAAGATTAATCTTCCTAATACGTAGAGATTATTGAAATATATTTTGTATCTCCTAGCAAATTTTTTTTATGCATATAGTTTAATTTAAATCTAAGATATTATATTTAATTAACCTATCAATCTACTGATTTTGTCAGATTTTGTTGATAACGACAAGTGCTTCTTAGTTAAAGAATAAAATTAAACTGAAAAAGTTGGTGTCTTTGGACATTTCACATTAAATTATAATTATGACATTTCACATTAATAATTTAACATGGAAAATTGGGAATCATGCATGGGGACTCAGATCTCTGGACATGGATTCTATTAATAAAAAACACAGAGGGGTTTGGTTAGTGGTTAGGATAGTCGAAAAAGGGATGCTGATGAGATTAAAATTTATTATTGAATCTGAGATAAATGGGAATATCATGATGTTCATTGAATATTTGACAGGGTTGAAAGGTATAATAATACTCTTAATAGAGATAGGTGAAGCCAGCCTCGTTGAAGCTAAATCACCCATAGTGTTCCCACGTTAATTATTCTGAGACAACTGAAACTAGTATAGTAAATTCATTCACGATTAAAATAAAATGGTCGGTAATAGAATAAAGGTTAATATTATGTGCAACTTCAATAGGCTGATGGCAGTTGGAAGTTGCAATTATATATATATATATATATATATATATATATTTGTATTGAAAAATACATTTTTTTTAAAAAAAAATCTTCGAATATGATGTCTGAAAGAATCTCAGTTCTGAACCTTTTTTGTTCTATAGGGCTAATTAATCTAAATCTTTATTTCATCAAACTATATATTTACTTATCATAATAATTTAGTTATGATCGACACATATATTATTGATTGGAAATGGAATATATAGAGAACATTCAACGAACCAAATGAAGGAGAGATTAATAAGGAGCAGTATCAGATCATGGCTACTGAGCACCGCCCGTGGTCGCATGGAGTACTGAATTGAATAATGAACTTTGGCCTCTACCACGCATGTTCTTGTTCCTGTGTGCCCAGCAAATATTCACACACCTTTGACTTTTGACCCATGCCCTTCTTTATATATATATATAATAATCATACATCTATTTATTTATTGTATAAAAATGTTATATATTCTATGAACTGTTGCCCCTCCCTTACCTCTCTCTGTTCACATACATAGATCATATGTATGTATGTTAGGCACGTGAAGTGGAATTTGACGTTCGATCTTTGATTAAAAGTGAAAGACTAATAATTCTTTAATACAAATCACGTCACATTGGATGAGACAAGTATGTAGGGACGTTGGATGTGCTATTCCTGTTAATAAGAAGGCCCCCTTTTTTCAATTGTTATATTCCTCCCACAATAATATAGTTAGTTAACTACAGCTAGCCATGTCTGATCGATTATATCTTAATCACAAGAGATCCATCCATCTGATTAACATTTGATTATATTATATGTGTGTTGCAGTGTGGTAATATTCAATATTAAGCTTAAGCAAGTGTGTGTGTGTATAGAGAGAGAGAGGGGGTAATTAGCAGAAAGCGTGTGATAGAAGCAAGCAGAGAATATACCGAAACCGCGTTAAAAGTGCATGTGCTTTCATGTCGTCGTTCAGAAAAAGCCAGCCATTGGATCTGCCACGCACGCCACCCCGATGTCTCCACGTGTAATCCCACCATCTCTCACCTCCTTCGTTAATCCAAAGGTTAAGTTAAAAAGAAGGAGGAGTCCCAACGGCAGTAACAGGTGAGGGAGGGAGATTGTCGTCCAATGAAGCTGTCGGGGTTACGAGGGAATGACGTCACCAAAGAAGACCATCGTGATAGTAGGAATATACGAACGACCGAGGCAGAAGGCGTTCGTGTTGGTTCGTTAAACTCACTCCCAAGTCACGACGCCATTATGATTTATGAGCTAGTAGTCGTCCCAATGAAACGCAGACGTTTCAGCCCCGCCTCATTCGAAATTACCAAAATATTCATACGAACCCATAATGAAGGTAGAGAAAAATAAATGAACTACACACACACACACACACACATATGTGGAAATCAAGCCTCAAATGCTGAATTGAATCCTTTTAGATTCACACACCATGTATAGCTATAGGTATCATCATATATAGCGTCACTTGTCATATTGCAGTAATTAATTTGCCATGTTGCCTTTATTTACTATTTTGTCTGGTTTAGCCCGTTTTACATTGCAAATCCCATTCAATCAACCCCTGCTTTTCCGCCCTGTCCTTAATCTATTGTCAATGCCTCGCGTTGATCAAAGTCACAAACTGCAAGTTATACAAATCTTATATATATTATATTTGAAGTGATGGATATATATACATATATGTGTGTGAAATAAAATAAAAAGAAAATCACCGCAACATATCATTATCAGTATCTATATATATATATAAAACAATCTATAACAATTACAAATAATATGACTTGTTTCTCAAATTTTATTTAATGTACAAGATAATGTGTGTGAGCTATATATATATATTGTCTATGTTTCATTGTTCTTTGTAGAATATAAATATAAAGAAATCCACCGGCTTTGAAAATGATTGAAAAATAGCCAGGAAATTAAACTTATATGTAGATATATATACAGAAAGAAAAACTAAAAATGTGGATTGATGCTACATATAAATGGAGTTTATAAATAATATATGCTTTTTTATATATAAATTTTATGAAATAATGATACGATATGAAGAAAATTGGTGAAAAAAATTGTATAAAAAAATTTATAAATTTTTTAAAGTATAAATATATTTTTGTATAAAAATTTACCAGATTATTTTGACTAGTAAAATTTTTAAAGAAATTTTTTTACTAGCTGTTTTGGGAATTAATCAAGATAATAGACAAAGTGTGAATACTTGAGATGGTTCAAAAGTGAGAGGGAATCGATGATAAAAAGGGTCCACATGGGAGTGGAAGGCAAATGAAACCCTAAGAAAGATCCAAGTGCATGCAAAAACCTTTCTAGCAGTACATGTGTGGGTCTATCCCGCATTACTATTATTGATAATGTGATTTGAAGGCTTTTTTGGTATTTTTATATATTCACCTAATTTTGTCTTCTGTGTTATCTCCCAAATTCCATTTTAACTTGTTCTTCCCATCCCCCACCACCTGTCACACGTTTTCACACACACACACATATCCAACACAAATTAGATACAAAAATGGCAAAAATAAATAAATAATTAAATAAACAAATGAGCTGTGTTGCACAAACAAAGATGTTCATGCTTATATTGTTTTTTTTTAAAAAATATATTTTACTTAATTTTGAGATAATATTCAAACATTGTTTGAAATGGTAAAATGAAAGAAAGTTGGGGTATAAATTTTGCATCTCGAAAATATAAAATTCAACTGGACTCTACAACAAAAGAAGTCTTTGATTTTTTGAAGTAATTAAATTAATTCAGTTTTATAATTTTTATTCTCGTTCTAACTAATAAATTTAATTATTAACTGAATACGCACAAAATTATTTTCAAATCTCCACTGTAAAATAATTCTCATTTCAAAACTCTCAACTAAATGTTAAATATTTTTTAAAATTTTATCTCTTATTAACTCCCAATAATATTTATAGATCCAAATAAAATACATAATAATATATTAATTAATTTCAATTATTCAAAATATTTAATAACTATGCTTCTTAAATTTATCGATATAAAATAAAAATTACATCAAATTATATTGTTTATAAGTTATAAAGTACAAGTTGACTACCTTATACCATAAATATTCCCTCCATTCTTCTTATAAAAAATTTCTAACATTCTCATCGATCTTATATAAAAAAGGTTATTTTGTGGTTGGATTGCGTTTGGAAAAGGAAAAAAAATAATTTTAAACCCAAACTAAAAGCCTTGGGTTTAAAAATACACAAACACAAATTTTAATGGCAGAATCACTTTTAAACAAAACTATTGTACTATAGTTTTGTAAAGATTCACCTGCTTTTGAAAAGATTTTCAAATATTAAATATAGAAAATAATAATTTTGAGCCTATGAACTTTTATCATTTTATTATCTTTTATTTTTTTTATCTATCTCATGCCCTTCATATTAATTTATCTATAAAAAAATTATTTAAATAACAAATATATAAAAATTTATTTAAAATTATTTTTCATACAAAATTTATTATTTATAATCACTTTAAAATCAATTTTCTACATAATACATTCTTCAAAAGTTAAACTAAGCACACCCTTAGTTTCACTGTTATCCTTATTAAGTAAAGAAAAGTAAAACCTTCACATAGAATTCACGAGATCACTATTAAAATTATAAGGGATAAAAATAAAAAATCACTAAATATGTTTACATTATTTTTTTTTTGGCCAACAAATATTTCTACATAACTAAAATAAGAAAAGTCATGTAAAAAAATTTATATATAGCATTACTTCATGAAAAAAAAAACACTTGTAAAGCATAGAATGGAGGACAAGAGAGGGATATTTATTTTACAATTTAGAGAAAGAGTATCATTACCATATATTTTTGTGCAAATGAAATATTCATGAAAAAAGAAGAAGAAATTGATGTGGTAAAAGTTTTGAAGACGTGCCGCGTAAGAGATAATGGAAGCCAATGGAGAAGGCTGAGGCATCACATGCACAGAGAGGCTCTGTTCACACTCACCCGGTTGCGGGTCAAATCTACGCGTTGAATCGCAGTGGACCCCACTCCCTGTCCTGCTTTACTCTTCTTTAATGCGTTCAGGATTCACCATCGCTCGTACTCTTGGCTACCGACATCTGTCGGTCGCCCCCAAGGTGGGAAACCTCCCCTGGCCAACCTGTTAACCAAAGTCCCAACCCTACATATCAAAAGTCCTTTCACACACCCTGACGAAATTGTTTATAAATTATTAATAATATTCGGTCCCAAGGTCCACAAGCAGAATTCTTCTGAATATTAATTTATTATGTGAATTTATAATTCATAATTTTCACTCTTACATTACACCTGTCATTTCAAAATTGTAGTCACTGAAATATAATACACCACAAGGCAATCGAACTTAATTAAAATATCTTGAGAAATTTCACAAAGACGGATTCTTGCGTGCCAAGTGAATTATCAATCTCCAGCATGGAAAATAAAATAAAATTAAAAATTAAGCGCACTTTTGTAGTTTATTTATTTATTTTCTTTTTTCAAATAATGAGGAATATGTGCTAGAGAGAGCTTTAAGTTGATGATATATAGAGGAAGCGATGGATAAAAATCAATGGATAAGAAGCGAGGGGAAGAAGAGAGCGGCGAGAGGTGGAAGAAGATGGCAAACTTCGTGACATTTTCCGATGAGATTCCGACGATGAGTAGTTCCAGTCTCATGAGCTTCCCTCAACCTCCTTCTTTCTCATCATCAACCATCTCCGACATGACGATGATGATGATGCCTCTATCGGAGAACGATTACAAGCCTAATTACTCCTCCGCCTTCATGGACTTGTTCAATCTCCAAGATTACAGTCCTTCTTTGTTCGATTGCCTCCCTTCCTCCGCCACTCACCACAACCATCACCACCCTCTTCCGTCGCCTGCGAGCTCCAACGTCCCCGAATCCTCCGAGGTCTTGAACACCACTCCGGCCTCCCCCAATTCTTCCTCCATCTCCTCTTCCTCCAATGAAACCCCCCTCGCCGATCACACCAACATCGACCAACCCAACACTAGTGATAAACAAGAACCCGACGATGAACAACACAGGGATGCAGCCAAAGGAGACGACGACCTCGATCAACACAAGACTAAGAAACAGTATGATTCTCATCATTTCTTCTTCCTACTGTTTTTGCTTCTGAAGCTTGTGTCCTTAGTATTCAAAAATAACAGAGGGCGGCATGTGAATCAGTTTCTTCTTTTGCTTTTTGGGAAAATTAAAAAAAAAAAAACAAAAAGCGACAAATTAGACACTAGCTAATTATTGTTGTGTTCTGTGCACACAAAATTGATCTGTGTGGGATCAGGTTGAAGCCAAAGAAGAAGAACCAGAAGAAGCAAAGAGAGCCCAGATTTGCGTTCATGACAAAGAGCGAAGTCGATCAACTGGACGACGGCTATAGGTGGCGCAAGTATGGCCAAAAGGCCGTAAAAAACAGCCCATATCCCAGGTACATAACTACACATATATCAATATTTCATGGAATCAATTTAAATGTTCGTACGTTTTGTTTTTTTAATTAGAGAACAAGAATCTTGGTCCCCTTATTGTTTCCTCGTATATTAACGTTTCTGCTCTGTTCATTTGCTGAAAAAAGGAGCTATTATCGTTGCACCACCCCTGGTTGCGGCGTGAAGAAACGGGTGGAGCGGTCGTCGGAGGACCCGTCGATCGTGGTGACGACGTACGAGGGGCAACACACGCACCCGAGTCCGGTGACTAGCCGGGCGAGCCTTGTCGGGTTCGGACCCGCCACGAGGGCTAGTAGTTGTGGCGTGCTCGGTTCGCCACAACAGTTTGTGGTGCCACAAGCACAGCATCAGCATCAGCATCAGCATCATGTTCAGGAACAAGATCATGTGCAGCCACAAGACGATGCTTTGTTGTATAATAATAATAATAGCTCACCCCTACTTCTTCCTTCGAGTATCACCGATCCGACGTCGTTTTCAAGCTTCCATCGTCGTCTTTTAGGTTTTGGGCCATCGTCCACGACGGCGGCTTCTCTGTTAAGGGGCAATGGGCTGCTTCAGGATATTATTCAGATGAGGAAACAGGAGGAAGAGAAAGAGGAAGTAAAAGAAGAATAGGTGGTGGTGATGATGATGCATGGAAGATTAAACTATATATATATATATATATATGTATGCATTTGGGGTTTCCTATGTAACATTAATTTTTCATGTGTGTCTGTAAGATTTGTCATGTATATTGATGGATGTGAGTCTGACTGATGGATTACAGTTCTAGAGTTTAGATCAGAGCTTGTAGCATCATGGGAAGGAGCCTTTTGGAGAGGCTCATGGCAACGTGACAAGTAGTTCTCTCTTGTAGCTAGGCTTACGGAGGAGGCTTCGATTTTTTCATTTTTTTTAATTTCTTCTTTCCTCCTTATTTCAGGGTTCATGCCTTAATTATATATTCTTCGAAACTAGCTAAAATATTTATTGCACCCACTACTTCTTCTCTATTATGAACCACTATTTTCTTTCATGTTCTATCTGTATGATAGCTCCCCGCTGGAAAGAACATTTTTAGGGTTAGGGTTTTTCCCCCTGTAACTCTGCTGCGTTAAGATGGTAATAAAAGAAAACCTAAAGACAATGGGAAAAAAAGAAAGGAAGGTATGGTTAATTAGCTGATACAGAGTACATGGGTATGGAAGAAGGAACTTGTTCTGATGATGTTGCCGTATAAGCTTGGTACAGAGATGGGTTAGAGGCATTGAAGGATGATGTGCTATTTCCTTGAAAGGAAATGGCTTTTAAGAGAGAGTTAGATGAATGATAGTGATGGCGATGATGATGGCAAAGCATGGAGTGGTAGATATAATATACAGGTACGTACATGTACGTGTGTGTGGAGATGAAGTAAAATTATTGCTCAAAGATATGTACTTTATTTAATTTATGGCCTTTCATCATTCCCCCATATTTGGAGTTAGCACAAGTATTTCTCCATTTCCTTCTTCTCATTCCCAGCTTGGAACTTTTTTGTATCATCACTTCCCATCCAGCACAGTATCATACTCTGGGTTGAATCATTTATAATGAATGTCCTTGTCCATATATAGAGAGAGAGGGGGGGGGGAGATGATTACTGTGTGTGTGTGGGATGGGGGGGGGGGGAGATGAATACTGTGATTGTACATTGAGCTTACTTATTCTCTAAGAATTCATTCTCGTCATGGAAGAGGCTCCCATCAAATAGAATCAAGGGAGAGACATATATGTGAATATTTTTCCCTTATAAGAGAATAAATGGTCTGTAAGATTTGATCACATGACAGTATGATAACAATATTATTTTCGCTAGAACTCACCCCCTCATACATATATATTTGTCATATTTTTAATATACTAACTAACTAATTTATTTATTTAATATATCTAAAATTGTCATAAAGTTCTTATATTATATATAAACATGAGGAAGTATAAAATTACTTTTATGTCGGTGGAAGGTATTGGGGTAGAGAGTTTAATTAATTACTAGATTAGATGTTTAATGTAAATAATATAATTTTAAATTATATTAAAATTTATAACACTCACATTTATATATAGTGAAATGATCTCTATTAAGTTTCATTAATTAAAATATTATGATATGTGTAATTCATTGTTCAAACGTTATGTAATTATGTATAGTGCTTATTTAATTACTCTAAAACTATAGTTTAAAAAGTGATTTTAAGTTAAACCATGATTTATGTAAATAATTAAACAAACAACTATTAAATATTTAGAAGAACTTATAGATTAAACTATGATTTTAAATAAATTTGTGGGACTAATGTTTAGATAGGAAAAAATAATTTTTAGTTATCTAATTACTATTTTATCTATATATTTTCTAATAAATTAAATTTAGAATTAAAGTTTATGTAATTATCACTTGACTTCATTTCTTCTTTAATAATTTAATAATAATAAAAGTTATTATGATAATACTATCTAATTATTTATTTAAAATTATTTTTTTAATTTTTTTCTTGAATAATTTTTTCTTATACAAGCTCAATCCCAACAAACGGTCATAGTCTTACTTTATGATGTTGTCTGCATTATATTAATGTCTTTAATTAAGATGTTCATATTTTTTGTCAGGGAAGATGTCATTTCGCCCATTTTTTGGTTGAGTCAAGTTACTGTCATTCGGTTATATACAATTAACTATTCTAAACAGAAAACAGTTTTTTGGATGATTTAATTTAATTTAATTAGCTTGGTTACTTATTGGCCCAAAAAAAAAAAACAGATTTAATCAACCAATCGATCAGATTGAGTTTCCTTTGTCCTTTTAATTAAACTATCTGATTTAAGCCTTTGTGATCAGAATCTTATTATTGAATCAGAAATTTAATAAATGAACCCAAAAAAAAAGGAATCTTCTTTCGCTTCCAATCTAAAGCATCAAGAAAACTTAATTGATGAAAGGAATTTGATCCCTCACTGATCATTCCCATCCCAGAATCCCATTAAAACACTCCTTAATTTGTGTTGAGAGAAAGAGAGAAAAACAATAAAAAAATTTCAATAAATATATTATATAAATCTGTTTTTAAAATAAATAAAAGTCTTTGCCATATAATAATTAGCAGTAAGAACTTTCAAAAAACTTCTCAGGTCGATAAATATATACTAGTGCAGTGTAGATTTCAAAAAAAATTCAATAATGCGTTATTTTAATTGATATATATTACAAACATCATCTCATAAAAAAAATAAAAACAAAAAGTAAAATGTTGTATAAAGACAAGCTGGAAGTGAGGGGAAAAAAAAAGATAGATGTAGGGTTTGAAAATTGTGAACAAAGAAGATAAGATTTTGTGGAAAGTTAATAAAAAACTCGTCTCTCTTTCTTGCCCCTTAATCATACTGAGAAAAGTTGCCCTTCAAAAAGCAAGGCATTTATTAATTTAACAAAAAACAAATCCTAAACTCAATAATAATAATAATAATAATATCCCCTCTCTCTCATTGCTTCATAATTGGCATGCAAAGCTAAATCTCATCAGGGACTCTGTATAAGATTTAATTAATCTCTTCCTTTTTCATTCATTATCCTTTTTTTTTTTAAAAAAAAAAAGAATGTAGGGGGGAATAACGTAAAACAAAACAAAATATTTTTTTTTAAAAACAATTTAAAAAGATAGAACTGTACAAATAACTAATGTACGAATTTCCAGGACATTAAATTCGATTTGATGAAGCTTTACACAATTTTGTTCCACCACGCTAGCTGCAGGTGAATATTCTCTACTTGAAGTGATGAACAAAATTAGGATTGGTTCTTATTAAATTTAAACGAACAAGGCATTATTTATTTAGAGTATGACATTTTTCTTTTGATTCTTGTCAAACTTTCCAGCCTTTAAACTTTATAACAATAATAATAATAATAATAATAATTCGAATTAAAAAAAGAAGACTATATATATAAATATATAAATAATTATCAATATCGTGAGAAACTAGTGGGATATATATTGCTGTATATTCTAACTGTATAAGTGGAAAATGTATAAGATGCTTCGAAAAAGAGAGATTCAGTCTGATCTGAATCCTAATTGCGTGCAGAAAATGATATTCACTTCTCATGATTCAAATATTTGAGCGATGTGAGATATATATATATATATATATATATATATTAATCTATTTTTTAATGAAAAAAGAGCTATATATATATACTGTATAATGTATGATATATTTATTTATTTATTAGGATTGAATGTATGCAGGCAAATTAACCTTATCTTTCTCATTGAATATCAGGTCAATGAGATAAATTTTAAATATATATATATATATATATATATCATCCATCAATTTTCTTTATTCTTTTCTTACCTTGCAAGTTTAAGATTATATCTGACAATATCAATGATGCATGTGTTATAAATGAGCCAGATTTTAGATTCAGAGATGTGGTCCTCTTGATGGATAAACTCTCCAATATTCTATTCTATCATTTTTTTTGAAAAAAATTATGAATAATTTATTTGCAAAATGTAATATAAAATATTTCATATTTAATCTCGGGCACATTAACAAAAATAAATAAATAAACTTTGAAATTATTTTACCAAGGAATTCCGATTCAATTATTTTGATTTTTGAGTGCAGATGTTCCTTTGAAAGACTTTATGTTCATCCTTAATTCATATTTAACATTGTATTAGCCCATAACACAAATAAGTACTGCATTATTACTATTTTTTTTAAAAAAACGGTTCATGGTTAAATTTCAAAATTTAAACGGGGATTATTTTATATAATATACCAAAAATAAGAGTAATGCTAAGCATCCGTTTTCGAGTTCAAACTTGTGTAAATGCAAAAAAGTCTCTAAGATAATTATTTCTAATTGCACTAGATATTTCTAGAATATGACCTTATTAGATAATCATAAATATATAAAAAGTAATGCTAAATATAGAGTTTTGAATTTAAATTTGTGTAAATGTAGAAAATACTGTTGAAAGAGTTATTTTTAATTGAATTTGATAATATTGAAATTTAATTAAATTAGATAGTCATATATATAAAAGTAATGCTAAGCAGTCATGGCGTACAACCATCGAAATATGGACTCATCCTCTTGTTGTAAGGTGTGACAATGACAATATAGTTTTATTTTCTGCAAAGCTATAGCGTTTGAGACCTTTATTAGATTCTTCGAAAAAAAAAACAAAGAAAACGAAATATTTGATTTCACTTGTGAAAAGAAGTCATTTAGTTACTGAACATTGAATTAAAGGGGTGCGTATGAGGAGTCCAGGCGAATTAATTTCTATATATCATCTCCATTGATTATTATATCTTGAAATTTAGATTTTAATTTTTTTGAGGAAAAAAATTTAGGTTTAGATTAGTAACTCAACCGAAATCAGTTCAAAACAATCAATTTGTATTGAATCGCGATCATCTATACATTTATCTTATGATATTTATAAGTCACTTCTAATAAAGGTTCTTATATAGGTCCATAATCTATTAACCACCTTTTTTGCTCAAATTACTGTGCAGCGAATAGGATTTTACACCATATTTACAGCAATTCACAGAAAGTGAGACTGAAACCTACGTAATGAGGATAAAAAACAAAATCATGACTGTACATTAATGCTTACACCCTTGTTTAGAACCAAGGTTCACTAAAGCCTACCTTTGTGCTTTCAATTCAATTAGATAGGCATCTTGTTATTAAGTCAAGTCAGAAGACTGTAACCTGCTGGCTTATTGTGAAGCATGAATCCCCTCTAACATAATCAGGGAGAACTAAAATTAGACTGCAGGTAGAATGTACTTTTAGTCGACCACTGTCAAGTGAATCTAATTTCATACATGTTGCAAGAGCGCAGGATCACCACCTGATGTCTGCGATTGGATTTGTCCAACTTCCTGAAAAAGACAATATTATGATGCTTTCTATAAAATGGAATCACTGAACATTGAATATTATGATGCTTTCTTTAAAATGCCTTGTAGAACTGCACAACAAAGAGACAATATCATTCTCATTAAACAAATGCTTTCTTCAAACGCCATACAGAGGCTAACACGTTACCTGAACATTTTGATGGCTTGTAACTCCATGAGCCTGATACTAGAAATGCTGAAGCAAAGTCAACATAACAGAATCTTCTTTCAACACCACAATGAAACAATTCATAGAGACACTTACAGAAGATAAAGAAGGTTGCTGTATCTGTTGCTGGTGGAGAATCCTTGAGGCAGCACCTGTTTTGACTGGGGGGCGCTGTCAGGGCAGATAATGCTGGTGGTTGTAACTGAGGTTGATACATGTGAGAAATTGGCATTTGCTGTTGCTTTTGCCTTTCAGATAATGCCAACTCCTCTGGTTTATCCCACTATAAGTTCATTTAATAAATGATAAAATATCATGAAAAAAGAAACATGAAGGCGACTCAAAAATTCTCACCCGACTTTCCCCAGTGACACTATTATAGTAATATTCGTGGCCCTCAGGAGATATATGCTCTGTCCAAACGCATTTTGAAAGAGCCATGTTCTGCTTTATTGTAGGTGTAGCAGAAGCAGATGCAAATGAAGGAACATCTGTGGTGCTGCAGCAGTGGGAGTACTGGTCACTGCCTGTGTTACAGTCACAGCCCATTGAGACTGCATGACACATATGAATCAGTTCAGGAAATCATGCCAGACTGTGATATTTATTCAGTAAATCATGATCCTACGAGTGATGACATAAAGTACCTGCTTTTTAGCAGCTCCTGCATTTTGCTGCAGTGCTAAATCTTGACTAGATGGTTGCGTCATTTGTACTTGTTCAATCTGGGAAATGGCCTGCTGAAATGAACTAAAGCTTGCTTGCAAAGTCTGAGCTTGTTACGACCACATCTGAGTCAACTGAGATGGGGACTGCTGAAGAGGCTGAAGGGGCTGCTGCTGCTGCAACGCGGCGGGAAGTTGCTGCTGGTTTGCAGCATTTACAGCTTTATTAGATTGCCGGCTGATATCAAGAGGTCTCTGAGGCATTGCAGCAGATGGAACATTCTGTTGAGTTTGACGATGGGAAGCTGGTAACTGTCCACTTATGCCAGGTACCTGCTGTAAAGGAAGAGGCCCCCCTGACAAAAACGGTTGAGGCTGACCAACCTGACTAACTGATGAAAGAGACATTGGCGTCTGTAAGTAGGTCATTGAAGCTTGAGGGTACGAATGGAGGGAAGGAGACAAGTCCTGAGACGAATGCATAGGATTCCGCAATGATAACATTTGTTGGCTAGCAGGTCGAAGTTGTGAAATTGCTGGGTTCAAATTCTGAAAGCAATAATAATGTTACCAATATGTTTCATGCAGGGAAGGAAGAAATGAAGACAAATAACCTTCAACTACCCTAAATTATCTAAGAACGGTAAGCCATAGATGTGGCTGGTAAATAATTAAGTAAATACATAACCAGTGATTTAGTTAGTGACTGAATAGTCGTGTATCTGCAATAGCACATGTCTGTCCGCAGATAGAAGCAACTATTTAACTGCCATCATTATTCTTATCAAATTAGTTAAAAACAATGGTATTGTTTATGCTCAGATTGTCAGATTAGCTAAGCTGCCTAATGGTCTGCTAACAATAACCAGCAAGAAGTAAATGCAAAACTTAAGAGAAGAAAATCATAAGACACATACCATATCATACTTACTGGATTATAGGCATTGCAGGAACGCTATATCTTGGAAGCAGTAAAGACCCTACACCATGAGGACCACAATGAGAGGATCGTACTGTATTTGGCAGATGCATTGGATGCCAAGCATAGGAGGAGGGATACGATCCCCCATAGGTTCATTAACATAGGATGGAGGACTGCAAAAATTGACAACATATGCGCTAAATGCCAGCACAAGGGGATGGTGATAAGGGCACCATCATAGACACCAGGTAAAAAAACATAGAAGGTGGAAGTAGGATACTTGTATGCCAAGGGTAGACGAGTTTGTATTGCAAACATTGTTGGTGCATGCAACATACTTCCTCAACTTCCTCTACCGTAGCCTGTTTGTTCAAAGAGCCCACATATAATTTGTACCTAGCTGCACCTATTATATAGCAAAGAGTTCACAGCAAAATGGAACGGTCAATACACGGAGAAGGCTCGCATTAAAAGTATGTTTTGATGAATGCATCACTGCCCGCTTGTTTTGTTTAGGTTATATAGTTGTTCCAACTGTGAACTGATAAGTATATTTTACTAGAGCTGCATAACTCTTTGGTGGAAATAGTTTGTCTACTACAACTGGCATCATATTAAATGCACACAAGAAAACTCAAAAAACACACAATTTCAAGAATCTGCACTCTGCAGTTCAACCAAAAAAAAGTGATAGACAAGTTCACATAAACACAGAACACTTGTTTAATGCCTGTGATCAGGAATTACAACATATTTTTATGCTCCTTCACAATTCTAGCTAAAGATCCTTCCAAAATTTCATGAGACTCCTATACCCAACTCCCCATCAGATAATTCTTAAAGTGGCATTTCAATTTTGTATTAAAAAAAAAAACAGTTATAAAGCAAAAGAGCATATGACCATTTGAAAATGCATATGCTATACAAATGATGGCAAGGACTTAAAAAATATAAGGCATTGATTAGTACGAAAATTTACCAAATCGTTTCCGTCCACCATCAGAATATCTCACTTGGATTGGACCCTCACCCTAAAAGGTAATCAAGTTTTATCAAAGAAACAAAACAAATGTATTACATGTAGCATTTAGCAGCAAAAGAACACAGATCACTCCAGGAAGAGTATGTTGATAGTGCAATGCTCTAATTGCCTGATCAGCTTCTTCTGAAGTAGCATAATGAAACAATAATTTGCACAAGCAAGAAGTTATATATTCATTCCTTCAATTTTCTAACACCCTTTCCACAGATGGATGTCAATATTAATGAGTCATTTGATCAGAGACTCAAGTAACTTTAGAAACTTATTCTTCACACAGTTTCATCAAACAAATGAGATCAATTCATTATATATATATGTAACAACTATTTTGACAGGTATCAACAGAGAAAAGTTAATAAAGGGTTACAATATAATAACAAACAGAGAGTGCCTTTGCAGAGAATATCAATAAAAAATAACAAAAACAAAGGGCTAAGCCTTCAGAGACACAAAGAAGATCTTTCTTTTTTTTTGAAAGGGGTCAACAAGATTCATTAATATGAAAAGTAGATACAACCAAGTTCAGAAATAAACAAAGGATACAGAACTACAAAAAGAAGATCTTAAATAAGTAAAGAGACCAATTTAAAATTAAGACATGCCATTCTTTTTGATAATTTCCATGTGTGAAATCAAACAGTCTTTGTAAGTAACAAGTATCTAATTTAACTAAGTTTCTTGCCAATTTCTAATAACCTGAAGGGAAGATATTTTTTATTTTTAAATCCTAAGGTTTCAATAAAATTATCATATTAGTCACAAACACCGTAAAAAACATCTGATTGGACAATGCTTAATTTAGCGTTTTCCTTCATACATTACACTCAAATATCCAGAGAAAAATGTTGAGTATGAATGGTTCCCTCAACACTTCTGCAGAGTACAGACCAGCTTCTGCTTGCTCTTACTGACTAAAACATACAAAAAAGAATACCCAAAAATTAAAAAGATACTAGCGTTTGGCTTCCCAACAAGTAAGTAAAACATTTCAATCCAATGAAACCCACGTCCAACTCTCACAATGCATACAAGAAATCACATCCATCAAGCAACAAATGGTATAAAGATTGGAAAACAGTGTAAAACTCTAGATCCCAAAAGTCTCTGGAGACTTTAGTATTGAAGGCATCAAGAAATAAAGGACTACTAGGTTCCTTGTGCACAAGGTTGTGTAATTTATCAATGCAATCAAACCAGCAAGAATTGCCTTTTCAATAATCAATTCTTCACTGATGTATCAACACCGAAAACAGTAGCTCACATGTTGCTGAGGCCTTCTGACAATTATCAGCTATTGACTAGCAACTAATAACAATAATCTAGCTTGACTTCACGTGACATTGACGAAGGAACGAAGCAATTGCTCCCACATGCAAACTAGAAGCATTCCAAACCACATAGCAATGGAACATTAAATCCATTATAAAAGCATAACAGTTGGACTGTATCTACTGGCATGGGGTCTATAACAAGTTAATGTTGACACCCACAGATGAACATCCAACACATGACCAAAATGTTTACCATTCATGAAGTGGCTAATGAATCATAATTTGCCAACAAACACATAACTGGGTAACATCAATTACCATCCATATTCAGTCAACCCAACACCATACCCATGTAATTTATTAAACTGAAACTGATATATGATAATCCAAACCATTCAAGAAACGTTCATGTTCACCACAATATGGGATGTGAAACCTCCCAAATTACATTGTGCTTAATACCATTCAATTCAAATGTAATAACCCAAGTTTTTCTCTGATTCTTCTATACAAGTTGACATCTAAATGTTTTACATAAATAAGCTACAGTTAGGGCTATGGACACTCTCGTTACAATAAGTTGTTGGGTAATGACCCCACCACTGCATCCACAATTGGAAGAGCAGGATCTATTGGTCCTCCAGTGTCTCATCTGCTATAGAAAGAGAGGTTCACATGTCTTGCCTCCTTCTGCTATGACCGGATGAGGACCAAAAAGGGTGGCTACCAAAACCAACAAGCCTGGACTTGTTGCAAAAACAAACTGAGATGAAGATGAGCTTAGTCTCTTCCATCAGCCTCTCAGTGGACCTGAAATAAGATTGGTATGAATTACAATAGTCTTGGAATATCAAGATCAAAAATACCTTGTTGTTACCCTGTTTTTCTATCTTTGACCAAAGCAACCTCAAGCACGTTCCCATGCTCCTCAAACAAAGCGCGAATCTGATATCGAATAATTGTGAGAAGATAATAGTTCATCTCAAACACA
The DNA here is from genome assembly GCA_037074615.1 of Leucaena leucocephala. Classification (NCBI taxonomy): domain Eukaryota; kingdom Viridiplantae; phylum Streptophyta; class Magnoliopsida; order Fabales; family Fabaceae; genus Leucaena; species Leucaena leucocephala. The sequence continues at coordinate 4,097,044 of CM073535.1, read as the reverse complement.
CGATTAAACATTTAACATGAGAACAAACGAAGATAACTTGTGAAACAATGACTATCAGATAACTTAAAATCGAAGTGCTCAGAAAAAAAAATCGAAAGCTTGGAAAGCTTTCTAATAGATGAGGCGCGCATTTAAAACTACCACATCAAAATTTTTACAGACGTTAGTTGAAAAGTAAGGAATAATACTGGGCACTCTGCAACACACATGAATAGCTTGACTATAAACAGATGCCCATGCCAAGTCTTTTCCTCCCCACAGAACACCCCACCCAAAAGGACAGAGAGGAACGTAGATGCAATTCAAACGTAAAAAGTTGCAATATTTCAGAAATATATAGTCCTTTAATGATAACAAATGAGAAATTATTTTACAAAAAGAACTATCGCAAGCTCCCCAAACAAATGAGAGAACAAAAACAAGGGTTAGATTAGATGTGGCTTACATCTTCTTCAGTAACTGTCCGGTCTACAGATGCAACAAAAAGTTCCGCAAAACTTCTACCATCAAACTGATCTAAAAAGAAAAAAACGCATCAATCACTTGTTGTCTTCTTTTTTCTCGCATGTTGGAGAATAAAACGACTTAAAGGAGAGGAAAATGACTAAGGTTGAAACTAAGGTGGAAATGCAACAAAGAGTCACTTGTGCATGCGTGTGTGTGTATCCATGGTTTGTTTGTTTCACATTAAAATATGTATTTTTAATAAGAATAATATATTCTTTGTCATTGTCGCATTGAGAGAAGATGTCAAAGCGGTCTAACAATTACGAAATCAAACTTTTCTGGGTTTACATGATATGAAATAATAAACATAGAAGTTAGGAGTCTCATGAAATTTTGGAAAGCCTCGTTTCTGCCCAGAATGTGGTTGCACAAGATGACTATCAAACCCGAAACCACCAGGACCATCAGCGAACGGACCCACAGGCTGACTTTTAGTTTTTTAATTTATTTTTTTAAAAAAGAAAAGTTAAAGCGGAATCTCTCCCTCATCATCGTTGTCACTTCCACGTGGATGTTTATCCGAAGTGACACCCCACTCATACTCGCAATCATTAGAAAATAAAGTTCGGATATCGTAATTGTTGCTAATGTTTATAAATTTTACATTACATGCTATTAATGTATGGATTTATTAAATATAAATACTTTGATCAAATGTGATATTATGTCATAAGAATTGTAATTGTAATTGTAATTCAATTAAAATTTTATTAAATTAAATTATTAATATGAATATATAATATCAGGATGTGATATTTTAGATTAAGATTAAGATTAAGGTGAAAAAGATTATGATTGATTAGATAGATAGATTTGGAACAATATAATAATGTTTGCTCGAAAAAAAACAGAAAAATATAATAACGCTGGTTTCGGTGCATTTGACATAAGCTTCCCAAGTGCGTGTTGTCTTGTAGCGCACTGAGAAATCTCGGGTGGAAGAAACTCCTCAAGCAACGATGGCGAAACACGAAGATCTTCCTGTTCCAATTTTCGATTCACTGGAGCCTGTGTATGGCGGAGGATCTCTTCTCGAAGAGGCCAAGCTTCGTTTTGACAATTTGAAGTCTAAGTTTCAGAAAGTTTTCGGTCATCCTCCTGAAGTCTTCGCCCGTTCACCTGGTTCTTCCTCTCTCTTCCTCTTGCTCTTTTTCTTATTGATTACTATTATGGAAGCTTATTGTGTTTTGTGGGTTGCAGGTAGAGTGAACTTAATCGGGGAACATATTGACTACGAGGGATATTCAGTTTTGCCGATGGCAATTCGGCAAGATACGATCGTGGCAATTCGGAAAAACGATGCCGACAATGTTCTTAGAATTGTTAATGTGAATGATGAAAAACATACTATGTGTACTTATCCTGCTGATCCTGACCAGGTCGGTTTTTACGTCCATGTTCACTTTACTGCCTAATAATGTGGGTCCCTATTGATTTTACTCTCAAAGTTCAACAGTGTAACATCTTGCCCCATTATTTTACGTTTTGAAAATAAGCTTGTTCTGATCATTACGATTTCTGGCCAAATTCATCTCTGTTGTGCGTGTTTTCATGTAGGCACTCGACTTGAAGAATCACAAATGGGGGCATTATTTTATATGTGGGTAAGTCAGGAAAAGGGAGAGATGCTGGAATTTAATTTTATTGCAATCGATCTTTACTCAAATAAAGAGAAAACTGTTTCTTATTAATATTCTATATTGTCAATATGGTTGTTTTAGGTACAAAGGTTATTACGACTATGTAAAATCAAAAGGAGTGGATGTTAGTAAAAAAGTTGGACTTGATGTTCTTGTTGATGGAATAGTTCCTCAAGGTGTGTTTTTTGTCATCTTAAATACTCTATTAGAAAGTCTTTCGTTGTAGATGGACTTAAATTCAATTCATATAAACTGTTTATATAGGTTCCGGATTATCAAGCTCCGCGGCTTTTGTCTGTTCTTCTACAATTGCTATTATGGCTGCTTTTGGAGTGAATTTCCCAAAGGTAAGTCATGGATTCTAGTTTGTACTTTGAGGGTTTTCTCTTTCATTCTATTACATCTATGAAAACAAGCTGAATTGCTAAATGCTGAAATTATTTGGCAGCATGTAAATAATTTTTATATCAATGATTCAGATGTCTGTTTACTTTACATTTCAAGTTATCAGGAATGAATATTTTCAGTTTGATGTTTTGGAATGTAGGTAAAACTTGATATCAGTTTATGGTATGATTGTAATATTGGGATGTATTTTTTGTTTATTTTGTAATTTTGGTGACAGTTCAAATTGAATTTAGACTGAATTTATGGATGAATACTTTATGCAGACCTTTGTTTTTTTATGGATTATAAAATAGTATATCTAGTTAGTTATTGTCTACATTTTTGGGGAATAATTTATCGTTTGTAGTTTACCTACATTATAATCACCTGTTACATAGACAAAATTGCCCTATGCTTGCTTTGAAAGCATGCTTTTGGTGTTGAGTATATTTGATATGATTCTTTGTGTGAAAATGTATAATTTACGAGTTCTAACATTCTCACATTGTTCACAGAAAGAAATTGCACAAGTTACCTGTGAATGTGAAAGGCATGTTGGAACACAGTCTGGCGGGATGGATCAGGTTGGAGACATCTTTCATTTAAGTTGTACTCTATCTTTCTTTAAACAAATGAATATGTCTCGGTGACTTGTCCTAGCATGGTCTTCTTCTTCAAGTCAATTTCCCAAGTAATGGTAATTTTGGTGTTTCATAAATGCTTTCTTCTAATTGTTAATGGTTGACTAGTTTTAACTTTTAAAAGAGACCCAAGTAAGGAAGCTTATGTTCATAGTGTATGTGCTTTGCTTTATCTATTATTCTTAATAAATTAATGTAAAGGGAATTCAAGTATCTACTTGAAAAAGTATCTACTTTTCCAAGTATCCACTATCTGTCATATAATGAATAGGGAGATATGAATTTGACAGGAAGTTAGGATTAGTTAATTGAGGTTAAATGGATAGAAGGGTTGGGGTAGTTTGTAATCCAGGCTCTGACAGAGACTAAAATTGAGGGTTCAGAGGCTAACATGTACTAAAACCTATGATTTTCTTATTTTACTTGACAGGCAATCTCTGTCATGGCGAAGATTGGATTTGCTGAGCTTATTGATTTCAACCCCATTCGTGCTACAGATGTGCAGCTTCCTGCTGGTGGGACTTTTGTAGTTGCCCATTCTTTAGCAGAGTCTCAAAAGGCTGTCACTGCTGCTACGAATTATAATAATAGGGTTGTTGAATGTCGTCTGGCTTCAGTAAGTATTTTTGGTCACAAAATTGTTTTCATTTTTCTCAATTGTCATTTGTTCCTTGAATATAGTGATGAAGAAATGCGGGGAGGGGTTTGATGAAATCAACCTTCTTGACTCCTCTCCTCTGCTTGGATTTCCTTTTCATCCACACCCCACCCAAAAAAAAAAAACTCAGCATTGAATTAGCTGCCTTTGTGTGTGTATGTGATCCCATCCCATTGTATGCATGCCTTATAGGGAGCTAATTTTCTAGGTGGATCTGTAACTTGTGGCTCTTTATTGCCAATCATATATTAAACTCTCATCTGTGCTGCTCCTCCAGATTGTTCTTGGCATAAAGCTGGGAATGAAGCCACAAGAGGCAATCTCAAAAGTGAAAACATTGTCTGACGTAGAAGGTCTATGTGTAACATACGCTGGTAAACATAATTCATCCGATCCTGTCCTTGCTGTCAAGGTATTTAATTTAACAAGGCATCATGAAATCCTTCTTTGTTTATTCAAGTTTTTAATCCTTGAAATCCTTCTGATCTGAACATAATATAACATGATATTTTGATCAATATGGATTTATGTAAGTTATTTTTTGTTTATATTCATGATATTTACATGGCTTGTGCTGTTTAAATAATTATAATAAAGTCTGCGCCAAAAAAATTATAATAAAATCTTTGATACAGGAATTTTTGAAGGAGGAGCCATATACAGTTGAAGAGATTGAAAAAATTACTGGGGAAAAGCTTGCCTCAATTTTGAGCAGTAATGCAGCTTATTTGGATGTGCTGAAAGTTGCTAAGCACTACAAGTTACATCAGGTATTTCTTATCCTCAATGTTGAGATCTTTATATAATCACTTTTCTTTTTTACTTTTAACAGTTTGCTTCCCCGGGTTGGTGCTTAGTTGTCCAAGTTAATTATGGATTTTTATTATAACTGCTGCTTGGATATTGTTTCATCTAGAAGGCATACATGTATCGCTTGCTCTAATTGTTAAAGATCTATGGTTTTCTTGTGGCTTTTGTGTTGAATGGTGCCAATGATCATTTATTGCTTTATGATTTACTATCTTGTTACTACCATCGTGTGACATAATTTTGATACGTTTTGCTCCTAGAGAGCTGCCCATGTGTACTCAGAAGCCAAGAGGGTGCACGCTTTCAAGGACATTGTCTCATCTAATTTAAGGTAAGTCTTTTGGATTTGGTCACAGCTTTATCTTTTCATGAATGCTCTTTGATTTTTGTATAATTCTTATGCAATGCATATTTCTGGGCTGAAAATTTGATAAAATATTTGGCAGTCCATAGTGTAAAATGATCGTGTCCGAACATTGAAGCATGTATTGATGTTCTAAAAACTATTGCATTGATTTCAATTTATTAGGTATCGTGCTATTTTTTGTTGACATGTAGATTTTGAAATCTTAACATTGCAAGTTTTGCGAAAATTCTGCGTAGCTTTAGTAATTTACATGTAGATGAGGTCCTTCTCTCGTGATGAAAACTGGATGATTGATCAATACATTTTATTTCTTCATTTTCATTAAAACCTCTTGATGATTCATCTCTTGTTCAAATTGCATTTCATTTTTTTTATCCTTTTTAGAAGGCGCTATGTCAAATTTTTCTAAAATTTACCTATGCTTCTCTTTCAGTGAGGATGAAACACTCAAAAAGCTTGGTGACCTTATGAATGAGAGCCATTATAGCTGCAGTGTATTATATGAATGCAGGTGTGTATTGTTTGAGTGTTCTTTATTTACATACCTGAGTTGCTGCTCTTGCCCATCCTACTTTGTTGATCTGATAAAAGTTTGTTTCTGATGCTTCTTGTCTAGGGGTATGATCTGTCATACAATTTTTTTTTTTTTACTCGATTTACTGTTAATTCTTTTGTCTGTTTGTTATGGCAATCAGCTGTCCGGAATTGGAAGAACTCGTAAACATCTGTCGCAAAAATGGCGCTCTTGGGGCAAGGCTTACCGGGGCTGGATGGGGTGGTTGTACTGTCTCTTTGGTGAAAGAGAGCCTTGTCCCACAATATATCCTAAACTTGAAGGTGTGATGATAATTCTTAGACAGTCTTATGATTTTTTAATTTTGATTATTGGGAATGAATATGTAGTTAATAATGCTGGATTTTGGACATGTATTGCAGGAACAATTTTTCCAGTCTAGGATTGACAAGGGGGTAATCAACAAGAATGAGCTTGGCCTTTATGTATTTGCTTCCAAGCCTTCAAGTGGTGCTGCCATTTTCAAGTTCTAAACTTTTTTCCACTTCTGTAGGTGAAGCCATGTTAGATTTGGCCTTCTTTATTTTTCAATTATCATATGCTTGTTGATAATCAATAATCAATAATTGAGTCAAACCAGTAATAATAAATAATTTTGCTGACAGAGCAAAATGGTTGTCTTGTGGTCAGAATAAACAGTGCTGTTCTCATTATGAGTTTAAATATAAACTTTAGATGATTTTCTCAGTCAAATGTTACTAAGCATTCAAATGTTCAATCATTCTATTAAACTCAAATTTTATAATTATAGCATAATATGAAATAAAAAAATTATTCTATTCATGAGCTGTTTTCTTACACCATCCACAAGTTATGAGTTCCTTCATTCCATTGTACAAATTTTGGACGATTGAAGTGGATTCTTCTTTTATTCGCAAAAACCACGTAGCTTCAAATTCAAAAAACATAAAAAGAAAAGAGTCCTTGATCTGAGATATTCTTGTACTATAAATGTGCTCATGTCCTTTTAAACTATTGGAGTACAGCCCCACGTGAATCATGAAAATGTGCCTCAATAATTGGATCTTCAGCCTACAGGATTATTCCGCGTCCCAAAAGCATATTCTAAACTAAAAATAAATTTCTATAAATATTCTTTAAATTTTAGTATTATATTTTAATTTTAATAAAAGATTAATATTAAATTTATTTAAATTTTTGTATAAAAAAAAACTAAAAATAAATTCAAATTTGACACGATTTGTTTACACTTTACACCCATCATAGTAATTAACTTAAAAGGTATTTTTTACACATGACTATAAATTAACAAAATAAAAACATTATGACTATAAATTAATAAATAAAAACATTCATTTTTAAATAATAATAATAATATATTAGTGTCAAATAGGAACATAATATATAGTAAAAGGTATTTTTACCCAACCCTCCCTAAAAGCTGAAAGTCAAAATAGATTGATTAAAAATGTAAAAATCTAAATAGGGGTGAAATTATAAAAAGAAAAAAGATTAAATTGAGGGCCACGGAACACAATGTGCCAAGCTGGCAAATGTCGGCGAGGCATTCCTTCAATCCTTGCGTCCTCGCGATTCCATAGTACCCCCACACAGCACACCAGGCCATGTTATGGTTTTGGTTTTAAAATATGGCGTTTTGATTTGAAAGAATCAAAGTGATCTCCCTGGGAAACAGACCAAGGTCGGTGCTTTCTCGGTAATTTCCTTGACCCGTCTTGTTCGTTTATGATTTCTGGCTTTCCTTACCTCTGGAATTTTAACTTTTCCATTCCTGGCCCATCCTCTGATCTGGGGCTCTTTCCTTTCTTCTCTTGAAGGTTTTTTTTTTTTACCTTTCTTCTTGTTCAGCTTTGTTTGTATGTTGTTTGTTGTTATTATGATGTCGGGCCCTAGTTTCATGATGTTGGGTTCTGGGATTTTTGTGGGTCTTGAATCTTGTGATTTATGTGGGATTTATTGGTATCTTTTGGCGAAATGTAACTTCATATGACATTTTGTTTCTGCTACATTTTGTGGGGTTGATCGATTGAATATTTTTCTTGTCATCCCCTCCTCTGGGGTCAGGTCTCATATGCACTTTGGTGCTTTTGCTAGGGCCATGCACGTTTTTCTTAACCTTTTCTGTAATTGTAGTTTGTTAATGATACTTTTAGCTTGCGGTTTCTTGATTTTCAATGTAACCGGTTGTATTTTGACCTTTTAATGCAGAATCCGTTCATCCTGGGGATTGCATTTGAATAGTTGGGAATCTGATATTTTGACAGAAGGGCTTCAAAATTAAGAATTGAGCAGCTTGCAGCTAACATTGAGAATTTTCCATACATACATACATATATATATATATATATTGAAGCGTGATCAGTTTGAAGTTTTCTGGATTCCCAGTTTTGGTCGTGTGGAGAACAGAGAAGGTATTTCTTGATGATTTTTGGTCATTGTTGGTCCTTACCATATAATTTATGTCCGAGAAGCTGTTAGGGGCTGCGTTTGGAAGAAATTTCTGGGCTCTTGTACTTTTGTAGTGTGACAAGAGGGAGATAGATTATAGTTGTTTTAGGTTTGTGACATTGGGATGGGTCTCATAAATGCAGAAGATAAGGATGCTGAGTTTGATCTTGAACAAGGGTGGTCTGAAACTGAAGACAACTCAAACAAAGAATCTAGTCCATGCGCTGCAAAACAAGAGAAGAAGACAATATTTGCAAAGGTTTCTGGTAAGTTTGTTGGTACAAAGGAAGAAAAGCCGAGTTTGTATTGTAATGAGTTGAATTTAAGCAGCGTTTCCAAGAATGTGTCAAACAAGTTATTCTCTGTACAAGGCTCGGTTGACATGGAGAAAACCCAAGTAAAGGAGAAACGTAAGAAGGGCAGTAATAAAAAGGCACCCAAACCTCCAAGACCTCCACGAGCTCCATCACTGGATGCGTCTGATCATAAGCTAATAAGGGAGCTAACCGAACTTGCCATGTTGAAGCGCGCAAGAATAGAGCGCTTGAAAGCCTTAAAGAAGATGAGAACATCTAAATCATCATCTTCCAGCAGCAGTAGCAGCAGCTTACTTGCCACAGTTTTCACTATTGTCTTTTGCATCGTGATAATATTCCAAGGTAATGTTTTGTGATTGAAGTAAATATTTATCTTGCATACAGAATTGTATTGATAATGCTGTGCAATGAAAACTGGATTGTGATTAGAATTAGGCTTACACATGATATAACCATTGAAAATTACTCTTTGAACTTTTAGAATTATAACCCAAATTTTCAGCATAAACCTATTTAGAATGCAAGATGGGAAATTAAGTTTTGGGAACAACGTTTTCCCAGTGACCTGGTAGCCTTTCATGCCATTTTTGAGGAAACTGTAGCTTTGCTGTCTCTTATGGTCCAAGAAATTTTCTTTGCAGGCATGTCATCTGGAACCAGTTCAGTGGCAAGCTTCCAGGGATCTCCTCTATCGACAGAAGGAGCGGGTTTCGGTCTAGTCTCAGCTCAATACCCCCTCAATCCATCAGCAAATTACCCCAATGCCCCCAGTTTAGAATCTCACAACAAGTAAGTTGTAATGTAAAAATTGCACACCTACTTCTTAACCTCTCCTCTGGCTGTAGATCTCTCAACTATGTTCATACAACAGCACAACACCGTCTTGCAGCCTTTTCATATCAATCTGGCTATTCCATGGTTCCTTTCAGTTTTGTAAAGCAGTCACAAATTCGGATTGGCCGGAACAAATGAGAAGACGCACGGGTTAATGCATTTTTTCCAAGAATAAGAATGGTGCAGTATTTGGCAGAGGTTTAGTGTTCTTATTCCTCTCACAGGAGCCCTTTGTTTTGTTTTGTTTTGTTTTGTCTGTTTACATAATAATTCTCTTTTTGTTATGAAACTGAGTAGAACTTGGTGGGTAACTTACCCCTTATATGTAAATTAATCAATTTTTAGGGGGCTGAGTTTCATTACATAGCTGTACTTCTGGTAGTGTTCTTCATTGGCTAGCCCAATTCTTTTTTTTCTTTTTTCTTTGTTGGCCTCTTTGGCCTATGGCAACTTCATGTTGCTTAATTGTTTCAATGGTTGTAAGTTGCATAATATTCCCAAGTGTTGAAGGAAATTTTTCCTTCAGAATCTTCAGGAGCACGACCATTCTCACTTATAAAAAATTGGGCGATCAAATATATTATTTTACGATGCTTTTACATATCTATTTGTGATTGTTTTGATTTAGGGGAATCATTGAGGTGAATGTAATCTTTAAAAAGTATAAATTTTGATGTATGAAATAACAAGTTTATATTTTTCACTTGTCATTGGGGTTTTTAGTCATTGCATTTATTTTTTGGGATCTGATAATAATTTATCAATTTTAAGAAATTGGGTCTATATGAGTTATCATCATTACATATCTTTTGTGGGTTCATCTTGATTACAATAGCATCCATTGATATTGAAGTAAAAAAAAGTAAAAGAAGGCATATAAAGCATGTAAGGCAACAATGACTCTGCTATGCCAGTCACAGACAATCCCTTTAATATTAAAATTCATGATTTATTCCCTTTTTAATTTCATTCCCTCCAATGAAGAAGACACAAAAACCCTAAAAATGGAGGGTGGAGATTGGTAAGGATTTCATTATGATGTTTTTTTAAGTGCATCAATTCTCTGGGCCGCTCACGTCTCATAGTCATTATGATTCTTTTTTCCTTTGCCTTTTTAAGACAGACTCAAGAACGTGGAGGTTAAAACTAAAGATGAATTCAAATTTAGCCCTTTTTTGTGTCATTTTTTAATGACACACACACACACATATATATATATAATAATTGTAAAGAGAAAAGCCCAATACAAAAAAGAATTGTCTCTAATAAATTTAGATAATATTTAAATTTGATCTAATTAAATAGTCATATTAAAAATGTATATTAATATAAAGGCAAGATTTGAACTTCACATATATTTATTTTTATTGTCATTTTTCAATATATATAAATACATGAATTTAAATCTAATTTAATAAAGATGCCATTATCCATCCATAATCATTTTAATTAATTATGATTAAATATAACTCATTAAAAAATTTATATTATATACTTTTTAATCTATTTAAATGTCAATTAATTTTTATATGAATAATAATTAAATAATTTGTTTAATTTTATTAATTTATCTAAAAAATTAATTGGATTTTAGTAAAAAGAGCCTAAAAAGTTTCTCTCACTCCGAATTGTTCTGGAAATTGTTTGATTTCTCTTATGGGAGCTCATTTTCCAGAAAAATTTTACCTGGGTTGCAAGAAAACACAACAGAAGTTTTCTTTTAAGGGCCGAAAGGTATGCTTTATTATCATTATGGCTCTCAATTTAACTGAGATGGCCAATTTGGAGTCTTTTCTTGTAGAATATGTTGAGGAATAGCTAAAACATGTGATCTCACATGTGACACCTCCTTCTGTCAACCATAAAAGAAAAATATTAAGGAAAAGTTGACCTGCGAAGTTTCACCATCTCATAGGAATTTGACACCTGTAACATCTCTGCTCACGTTCACTCCCTGAAATAAGAAAATTCTAGATGCTTCTGGGACTCAATTTGGTTTTGTTCTTCCTCCTCAAATCCCACTCACATATGTTCAACTATGGCCACTATCTCATCCTTCAATAACCACCAGAAGATTGAGAAATGGCAGAGAACAGAACATTTTGGATAGCTACTTGAGACAAACATAACAAACTTGGCCATGTCCTAAGTTTCTCAAGATTGACCCATTTCTTGAAGCTTTATATTAATAAACTAACCAAGTGGATTTGGCGAACAAATAATAGAAGATCACATTTTGAAACGTTTCTGGGGAACTGTAGTTCAAAATGCTAATAGTAATAATCTTTTATGACTAAAAATGCTGAAACAGGGGACATAGTACTCTGTTCAGAAAACTCAAAGAGTGACTGAACAATATCTGCTTCAAAGTACATAAATATATATAATATTGTACAAACCCAATAAATATAACCATCCAAATTTTGAGTAGAAAGATGAAAAATACCAAAACCAAAAAAGGGGGAAAAGAAAAATCAACCCTTGAGTAGTAATTTCATTATAGCGGAAGCAACACCAACAAGCTTCTGCAGAATCCCATTTCTATCTTCCAAAAGGGACCTATTCTGAGCAGAGCCTGAGAATTTCTTGTCACAATTACTGATATCTTTGGAAGCATCAGAGACACAGTAACTGGCAAATCCAAATCTGCCTTGGCTCACAGCATCAGCAGCTTGTGGGAGAGTGTACTTGACGATAGGTATATAAGACTCTGCACAGAAAGCTAAGGCTTGTTCTAATTGTTGATCTGAGGTTTGTTTGATGAGGCCTTCTATGTAATTCAGAGTGTCAGTTGCATTTGCCAGAAGGTTGTTCACCATTACAAGAGCAGCCCCTTTGAGATCATGTTTTGGGGTGAGAGGATTTGAATGGAGGGTGGCGATGCAGAGGTCATAAAAAGGTGTCTTTCTGCATATCTGGTCTATGAAATCGCCATTGCTGGTTGTATTAAGGTCAGAGGATTGGTGGGTTGGTGTGAAGAGAAGAGAACCAAGAAGAAGAAGAAGTTGAAAGGAAGTAGAAGAAGAGAGTATAGAAGCTGAGCTGAAGCTTCTCATTCTTCTGTGTTGAGAGAGAAAATGGAGGATGAAGAAGAAGGTGATGATGATGATGAAGGATTGAGGGGGAACGTGTTCTGAGGCTGAGTGCTATTTATGGTTAGTTTGGTCGTTTGGTGTGTTAAAAATTGGGAAGTTTGTTTGTCGCTATTTGGAGAAAAAGGAAGAGGTGAAAATATTTGAAATTTGTTGTTTGGGATTTGAACACAAATTTTAAAAAAGAGATAGCATATGAACGAACATAATTAAATTAAAACGTTTTAATGGGCAAGTCTAAGATATGGAAAGCGATGAGGCAACTGTGAAATAAAAATAATAATTGAATCAATGTATGTGATAATAATGAAGTTTGAAGCTTTAATTGAAGTCTAATCATATATGAGAGAGAGAGAGAGAGAGGTATCGAAATTTGCGGGTATTGAGGATACCATGGGCTGGAAAGAAGGACAAGGAAGGAGTTTGTACACAAAGTTTAAGGTTTTTGGGGAACTTGGGGGGTGCCCCATGCCCCATGCATCACGGATGTTTCCTTTCTCCTCCACCTCCTCTTTTTCTGTTTGTTCTGATCCCACCATTGATTCTGGGTTCATTGGAGCCAGAGAAATGAGTCAGCAGAGAAAGGTGTAAAAACTATGGGTAATTAGGAAAAAAAAATTATTTATGAGAAAGATTTAAATAAAAATACTGTTACCATACAAAATTTGGAAGTCTTGATGTAAACAAGGCATTTTAAGTTTAAATGTAAATTCTAAATGCTAATGGTGGTGTGACTTGTTGGTATGTAAAGTTTCTACAAGTAAGACGTCATGATTCCTTTATATCTGTAATTTCGCACTGTTAATATATGTACTAGAAGAAAAATGTAACTCCTGTTTATAATCCATTTTTCAGAATTTTTCTTTTTTTTTTAGCAATATTTCCTTTTTATTTTTAATAAAAAATATTTTTTTATTTTTTTCCTATGGGATGCTTCGATTCCCCATATTCGGTTTCTGTGCACACCGTTTTTTTTTTAAAATAGTTTTTTATTTTTTGATTAAATTAATGTTAATTAGAAATTAAGATAAAATCTCACACTCTCCAAGGACCACCTAATTGCAGTATTTAAAAAAAAAGGGTTGAAAGAGACAGAAAAGAGACATGTTTTATTAACTAACAATTTTAATTTTGTTTTGTTTACAAATTTACGTCCAGGGATTGCAAGTGCTTAACATTGTTTATAGTACTTAATCACTCAATTAACAAACATGATTGCCACTCTGTCCAAAAAAAAACGAAATAATAATAACATGATCGCCGACTCATCAGTACGGTCCCAACTGTAAATAAATACCAATTAGCATTTTAGCTAACATTTAAATTAATTTGGCCCCAAAAAAAAATCCTTTCAATTATAAAATTCGTTCTATAAATCTTATTTTTTTTTAAAATCAAGTCAAATAATTCTGATACCTCTCTTTTGATTTATATATAAAAAATGTGATTAAATTATTATAATTCCTCGAATTTTAGATTATCTATAAGTAATATTTATAATTTTTTTATATAACTATTTGATTTAGTTAGTTTATATATAATTTTTCTAAAGGCTTTATGTGTTTTTAAATTGTCTTAAATTTAAGACAATTTAACCTTATTTGTATATTATTTATACATACATAGTTTTAAATTTAGAGAGATTATTTGAATATCAATAAAATATTTGGGGGTTTATATACGCACACAAAAATAAAATCTTAATATATATATATATATATATATATATATATAATAGTTAGGGTTATCCGTATGAATTTGAAAACTCGAGGGGGTTTGACGGTTCGTTATCAAGTTTTTAAAAGTTAAAAGTGGTCTAAAATTTAGAGAGATTAGTATAATTTAGTAAGAGAGATAAAAATTATTTATTTAAAAAACAGAAGCGTGAATCATGCAAGGAAACTCATTTAAATGCATGAAAATGTGTTGGGGGTCCCAGAAAATTCTGATTGTCTCTGCAATTCTGGAGCTCAGGTTGGCATTCCATCATTGCATTATATTGTTCAGTGGATCCTTTCTCAATGATAGACGAACGAGGAAGGAAGGAAGAAGACAAAGCCTTTTTTTTTTTACTTTGCAAATACTGAGATTTCATTAACATCAAATCTCTCTCATGATTACCAGTCTATTAAATTAATCTAATCAAATATATCATGATGAACCTTTGCTTGTGTGTGTGGTTTTTAATTATTAAAAGAATCTTGGTTCTTGTTTTTGGGCTATTGGACTTGTTTGAGTTCAATGTTTAAGATATTGCGTATTCGTTATCCTTCTTTTAGGTCCAAGATCCAACCGTTTAGATTATCATGCTCAAGAAAATTACACCATTTGCTCTTATGAAAAAAAATAATAAATTGACAAAATACTAATCAATATTACCTTTATTAATTAATACAATAGTTATTTATTTTTTAAAAAAAATATATTAAGAAAAATAAATTAATTATTTATTTATAACTAATATAAAATTAGTTGACTAATTTAGGTAAATTAAAGAATATATAATATAAATTTATTTTATTAATTATATTTTATAATAATAAATTAATTTATTTAGCTACTTTAGTATATTAAAAAAAATTAATTAGATCTTATTATATTAAAGAGCAAAGGGAGTGAGAAATAACCCTGCATGCAAAACAACCACTTTGTTTTTCTTTTTAAAGTTATATTAGAAAAATATTGCTAGCAAAGTGGTATTACTTTTTTGATTTTTCTTTAATGTGTTTTAATATATGAAAATTGAAACTATCAATTTCACGTAAAAATCTATTTAAATTGATAAGGAGGTAAATGGCAAGTGGTTATGGCCACGCAAATGGACAATTCAAAGAGTCTAAAAAATATTATCATGCCACCTATAAAAAGAAAGTTTTATTTTCTGAGAACATGAAGGTAATTTTTAATATGTAAAAATTGAAAAAAAAAACATATATTATATGTGCTATATATATATGTGTGTGTTACTATTTTTTTGTCTGTTTTCAAAAGCTGAATATTATTTATTTATGAAATTTTCAGTGCTTATTCTAGAACAATGTTTTTGCCCCCCAAAACTTGAAAAAAGACAAGCCAATCTAGCCGGTGGTGGTATTTTGTCTGTTCATCCTTAACAATTTGGCCCCATGCATTAATTGAATATGAACAAGATATGTTCATGCTCTAGTGTGAAAACGAGAAAAACAGAGGAAAACGACACACCAATAACCCATTTCCATCAACAAAAGCACAAACCTTGATCAGTGATTGTATCTTTTACCATTAACTGAACTTACATCTTAAGCTAATACCACTTTTAGAGAAAACCCAGTTGGAGAAAATCAACTCATTAACAGAGAAATAAAATCTAAAGCAAGTTTCTGACAATAGCCGCAATAACTTGAGCAATATCATGCAGAGCATTGTTTTCTTGTGTGAGTGGCGATTTCCCAGAAGAGAAGCCACTTTCACAAGAATTGGCCTCTAAGGCTGCATCATTAGCCCCATCTTCTGCAAACTTAGGATCCCCTTTTTGCAGAGCTGCAATGGCTTCAGGAACATCAGCTTCTAGAACTGCTCTGTATTCCTCTGCACAAGAAGTCAGGGCTTGTTTTTCAGTATCAGTTAGGCTTCTTCGCTGAAGTTGTTGGTGGATTTTGGTCAGAGCTTGCTTGGATTTGGCTTTCATGGCGTCAACCATGATGAGAGCTAGGCCTGAGATGTCAGCATCAGAGCTTCGAGGGTCTGATTTGAGGTATTGGAGACAGAGGGCTTGGTTTGGAGTGTCCTCGCAGGTTTGCTGGATGAGGTTGGCATCGTTGAGAGATAAAGTTGCAGAAACAATGAAGAAGATGAACAAGAAGAGAGAGAGAGGTGGGATCTTGAAGTTGGTCATTTTTGTTTTGGTTGAGAAATTGGTATTATGTGAAACTGCATTGAGAATTGAAAGATGATGAATTCAGTTGGTTTTATTTGTAAAGAGCGAGGAGGGTGGCGTGCAAGGAAGGAAAGAGTTATTGTGGGCTTGTTTTTGTTGGTTTCAGTTCTGAATTTAGGCAAAAAGGAAGGAAATAGAGATCAAAAGAATGATCTGGAGATTATTCAATTATTAGTTGCCCCAAACACGCCTTTTTTTTGGTTATTTCTTATTAATAATGAAATTCATATTTCATTTGGGTTTGTTAAAAAAGGAGGCAATGGAAAAACAAAATTAAGGGAATTGAACCCGACGTGAATCGAACACGCAACCTTCTGATCTGGAGTCAGACGCGCTACCATTGCGCCACGGATCCACAGATGATAATATCCTATTATATTTAGACATAAATAATTTGATATTTTACCGACACGGTTGATATTTGTTTATTACTCAATTTAACTGAGTTTAGTATGTAACGTTTTTTGGGGAAAAAAATAATCACTTAATAGTTTTCAATTAAGGCAAAAAATTAAAAAAAAAGAAACAAATCTTATGCTCTCAAACCCCCCCCCCCCCAAAAAAAACATCACCCCCAATGATTATTTAAATAATAAGAACTTCATTAATTAGACGGGTTGATGAAGAAGACATCTCGTGTCATGTCCGCGGACTTAGCCATATCATGTCTCCCACTGTAATGTCATTTTCTTCAACTTAGTTATACGCAATTATTGCGAGTTGAGCCCAAATTAATCAAATAATATGGAGATTTATGAGTTGAGATCACATTAATTATATACTTTTTTATGCCACTTTTCCATACGAGCGATTGATCATTGACTGAGAGGGGAGTGATATTTTCTCTTTTCTTTGATTGGCTAGTGTAATTTATTAACTTGTATACATATTTTTAAGCAAAAACCTGTATCTAATCCTCTAATTATATATATATATATATATATAGTTTTTAAGCAAAACTATAACCTTTCTTGATCAGAGTGGTTGAAGCGATCAAAAGAAGGTCACCTGCAAAAGTTTTTATTAGACAAGAATGGTGAATGACATATAAACATAGGGGCTCAATTAAATAATCAAATCAACAAGTAACTACATGAAGAAGCAAATAGGCGCATAAACAATTAATCAAACACTTGAAAAGAAACAAACCTTAATTAAAACTAACCTTTTATAAGCAGCTCCAATTAACTTCATAATCACATAGATTGACATGCTTAAAAAGAGACATATTCGAGGTACACTTTGTCAAACGTGCAAAAGTGCCTCTAATGCTGGTTTAAGTTTGATGGGATTTTCCTTTGATCTACCATATGCCCAACTTAAAGTATTATATGTTTCAGAGGTGAGCACATTTAGTTGTAAAGTATGAAACTTTATGAACATGATTTCTGCAGCAATTACATATGTGAAGAAGAGTAAATAAATTCTTCAACATCCATACCATTAATGTTCTGATCTTTTCTGACACTTGGTCCACAGCATGCACACATATTCAATCGTGGAAAAACCTGTCTGTTCCAAATGTCAAAGATGTCTAGGTAACACAAGAAAAATATAAAACCAGCAGAATATGTTGCTGATTAATTCGGGAAGCAATGACAGAGACCAATTGGTCCTGTTTTGCTTCATTCCTCTTGGGCCATTTTTGGTTTTGCAAAAATTGTTTTCGGAATTTCAAATCTATGCTGACATTTGTTAAATTATGGGCAAAAGGGCAAGGAGTGTATGGAACTATAAGTGTTTTTTTGTACTAAAGCAGTTTTCACTTACATTATTTCCTTCAAGCATGTACTCAAGCACACAAATTTTACAGCTTATGTGAAAATGTATTTTTGTTTGCAGCTACTTGATTTTCAGGGAGGAGTTCATTTGGCTGTCATTGCAGCTTTCGTATGTCAAAGACATCCAAATGCCTCCTTAAATGCTCTAATTATGCACTTTTTTCAAACATTTACCTCCTGGTGTGAACCAGTCATGGTGTAAGAAGGAGTATTCCCAACAGCAACAGATGCTATAGAACATGATTCTTGATGCCTATATAGCTTCCATCTAGCCTTTATGAATATTGCCATTCAAATATTACTGGAAGCACATTCTATCGAATTAGGACTGAATCTCGACGATGACGTAATATGACTTACAGGAGTACGCCTTTCTTTTAAAAATAAAAATTAACATAGATATGCTTTTCGGTATCTTACCTTGCTGCTTCATTAATAACTTTGTTCTGAAGCACTTAATCATAATGCTCCATATGTTGCAGTGCCTTTTTGATTTTGTTGGCTGACCAGGTTTGAAGGTTGTTGTACTATTTTCTTTCAATAAACTGCACATATGCCATGAACTAAAAACATATTTACTTATAGATATGTCAAGTTTCATCTCTTCATTTGGTTGCATTGAAGGATCATTAGAACTCAGACTTCCGTTAGGATGGTATTTTTGAGCATTTTCCATATTCAAAAGAATATTCACTATTTGCTAAGATTTACCTCTCTCCTCCTAATAAAGATGATCTTGGTAAGATTGGGTTGGCCGGGTCAAGTCACGGCTTCGTGGTCTTCTTCTCATGATATATACCTTACTTGGTCTATTGCTATTTAGTAAAATTACAGTTTAGACCTTCAAAAATCAGAATATCATCACTTATGAAAATAGTCATGCACTCCAGTGAATGGCATGAGTGGCCATTGCTTAGCAACAAGCACATGCTTATCTCATTAGTTCAATAATTCATTTTTTGGTGTAACTTAGAGTCTATTGATCACAAGTACACAGAATTTCTCATACCAAAGGAGAAAGAAATGATGGAGACAATGTTACTGACACTATTAAAAAATGGGGGGCTATTTCCTTTATTTACAGTTTTTTTTTTCAGCATAGAAGTCAGTGGTAAGTAAAATGACCCTTTACAAATATGTCAAAATATTACATAAGCAGACTGTTTTATGCAATGGAGCACAAGAACTTATCAATTGGATGTTCTCAATAGTGATGGCCAGAAGGAATAATTGCTAACAATATCCTCTTTATATGTTATGCTCGTTCTCTTTTGTGGATTTCACTTGTGCAGTAATAGGAAATCACAAGTTTTTGTGATCCCAGCCCAACAAAATATGTCGATGTTGAGAACATTAAACCTAATGTGTGGTTTTTCTATGAGGGCTTAACAAATGGTAAGGATAATGTAACTGACAAGATAAGAGTTCGTGAGTAATCTTAGCACATGCTGTAATGTTTGTCCTAGGAAGATGCAATTGTTCCATTCTATTGTCTTCTGAGTTGCCCAAGAATGCTTTGTCTGATGATGATGAATAGTCACAACAGTATCTTCCACGTCAAGTTGCCAAAAAAGCCATCTAATAGTGGCAAGTTAAAGAGCTTAGATTCCATGGGACAGATTCTGATTTATTCCATTTCTCAGATTCCTGTATGTACTGCAAGTCCTGCATTTTCAAGCTTCAGTATTTGCATAGATTTTGGGGAATAGATGATACAAGTTTTTGTGAATAGGTCTCATTAGTCACAGAAGAAGAATGAATAGTATTGAAAGTCAATTTAAGATTTGCTTCGGTGAATACATGACACAAGTCCTTAGGAATAAAAACTCATTGTACCTTTCAAATGATTGTGAATATATAGCAGAAAAAGAACAATTTTATTCTATCTATTCCTTATGAGTATTAATTATTTATAAGTTGAGAAGCGCAACATTCTAATTATCTATTCAAGATTATTAACATCAATTTAAAATATAAAGAGTATAGAAAGGAGTCACACTTATGAAGAGAGTAATAGTACTCCAATAAAATGATATGATATATTAAATTTTGATTAATATTTCTCATGTTATCGAAATTATATGATAAAGACGTTGCATTCCATAATTTTTAAATTATTAATTACATAATTTCAATTTCAAATATAAAAATAATTAAAATTATGGAACATATTGTGAGAGATAGATTTACTACTCTAATTCAGATTAGCATGCAATATTTAGGGGGGAAATCACTCTCCTGAAGCGGTGAGGAAATCCCACACCTAATGAAGCTTAAGAGCAAACAGTCCTAATTATTAATCAAATATATATATATATATATATATATAATAGAATGTTAAATTGAGTGATGCCTCGTGTTATAAAAAAATCAAGGAAAAAGCCACATTTCAAAAACAAAAATTACATGCCAGTTCAATGGTTTTCAATTAATGCCCGAACATTAAAATGATGAAAATTATAGCATATCTTACAACCCCAATGTTAAGTAATAAGCACTTTATTACAGGTGGCCCATACATAAAAACTATATTATATAGGTTCATGAAAGGGGGGAAAAACAGAGTGAAAACAAAACAATTTTCTTCGATATGGCTTTGCACAATCAATTGAAAGGTACAATGAGTTTTTATTCGTAAGGACTTGAATCATGTATTCACCTAAGCATATCCTGAATTGACTTTCAAGACTATTCACTCTTCTCCTATGACTAATGAGACCTATTCACAAGGGGCTTGTATCATCATCTATTCCCTAAAAGCTATGCAAATAGTGAAGCCGAATACAGGACTTGAAGTATATACAGGAAATTGAGAAATGTAAAAAATTAGAATGTGTCGCATAGAATCTAAGCTCTCTGCTTTCCACTATTAGACGCCTTTGTTGGCAAAGTGATGGGGAAGACACCGCCATGAGAATGCTGGGAGACTTCTTGTCTTTATCAAGGTCAGTTATCTTCTTCCAGCATGTCTTTGTAGGTTTTGCAGTATAATCCATCATCACAGAGAATTCTTGGGCAGCTCAGAAGCCAATAGAATGGACAATTCCATCTTCCCAGGAGAAACATTACAGTATGTGCTAAGATTACTCATGAACTCTTCCTCTATCAATTGTATCTTGTCAGTTACATTATCCTTACCATTTATTAAGCCCCAATAGAAAACCACATTAGGCTCAATTTTCTCAGCATCCACATACTCTGTGGGGTTGGGATCACAAAAACCTTGGATTTCCTCCAACTGCATGAGTGAATCCACAAAAGAAAATGAGGATAACATATCATGAGAATATTATTGGCAATAACTACCTCCCGTCATCACTATTGGGAACACCCAAGTGATAATAAGTGCTTATGATCTATTATATAGCAAGTGCATCTATGAAATATTTTGACATATTTCTAAGGGACACTTTAATTACTAGTGATTTTTATACAAAAAAGAAAATATGTAAAGAGCGAAATGGACATTCCAGTTTTTTGATGGTGCTACTAACATCAATCTCCATTATTCCTCGCTCATCTAGTATAAGAAATTTTGTATCCTCAATAATCAATGGAAGTTTGCAGTTACACTAAAGATAAATTATTGAAATGGGCATACACTCATTGCTAAGCAACGACCACTCTTGTAACATTCAACTCCATAACCATTTTCATTAGTGATGATAGTCTAATTTCAAATGTCTAAATTGTAACTCAACTAGATAACATAATCCAAGCGAGGTACATACCATGAGAAGAAGACCACGAAACCGTGACTTGACCCAGCCAACCCAATCTCCAAGATCATCTTTATTAGGAGAAGAGAGGTAAATCTTGGCAAATAGTGAATATTCTTTTGAACATGAAAAAGGCTCAGAAATACTATCCCAATGGAAGTCTGAGTTCAAAAGATCCTTCAAAGCAGACAAATAAAGAAATGAGACTCAAGACATATTCATAAGCAATCTGTTTTCAATTCGTGACATATATGCAATTTATTGAAAGAAAACAGTAGAATATACTTCAATTGCAGTTGTCAAACAAAACCAGAAAGGCACAACGACATATGAAGCGATATGATTAAGTGAATCTGAATAAAATTATTGACAAAGAAGATAAGATGACAACAAGCATATCAATGGTTTTTTTTAAAGAAAAAACATACCCATGTCATGTTACATCCTCGTAGAAACTCAGTCCTAATGCGATAGAATGTGCTTCTAGTAATATTTGTATGGCAATACTCATAAGAACTAGATGGAAGCTGTATAGGCATCAAGGATTGTGTCTCTATAGCATTTGTTACCGTTGGGAATACTCCTTCTTGCACTATTACTGGTTTAGGCCAGGGCCAAAAGGCAAATGTTTGAAAAAAGTGCATAATTAGAGAATTCGAGGAGGCATCTGGATGTCTTCGACAAATAAAAGCTGCAAGGACAGCCAAATGAACTCCTCCCAAATAACCAAGTAACTGTAAACAAGAATGTATTGTCACATGAGCTTTAAATGTTGTGTGATTAAGTACATACTTGAAGCAAAGAATATAAGCGAATGCTACCCTAGTATGAATGCACTTACAGTTCCATACACTCCTCGCCTTTTTGCCCACAATTTAAGAAATCTCAGCATAGATTGGAAATTCTGAAAACAATTTTTGCACATATGAGAGGCAACAAATCCAAAATCACCTAAAGAGGAATGAAGCAAAAAAGGACTGAGGTCTCAGTCCTTGTTTCCCAAATTAATCAACAAGACACTCTGCTAGTTTTTATATTTTGCAGTACATAGATATATGGGACAAAAGTTCATAAACTTGATGTCATGAGAGAAAAAAGATTGGCATGCATTTTACCTCCACATTTGGAACAAGCTGAAGAATATGCTTATTTGCACGAACTCCAGACAGGCTTCTCCAGCTGGTACCATCAATATTCCTCATGAAGAATGGGTTTAATATGTCTACATGCTGTGGACCAAAGGCTCAGTAGTCCCAATAAATCCAGGAAATAAGGATGAATGAATTTATTAAACAAAGGTCAGAAAAAAATAAAAACAATGTTGTGACGCTAAAACTAAACAACTAATTAAAGAGCCAATGACATATTTAGTAGAAAATAATGGGCATAAATATTCAAGAATTTATTGACTCTTCACATATGTAATTGCTCCAAAAGCCGGGTTAACAAAGGTTCATACTTAACAAACGGCCAAAATAAAAAGTTAAATACTTAACAACTAAACATACTCACCTCTGGAACATATAATAATTTAAGTCGGGCATATGGTAGATCAATTGAAATACCATCAAACTTAAACCGCATTAAAGGCACTTTTGCACCCTTAACACAGTGTATCTCAGATACTTCGGGCCTCTTTTTGAGCATGTCATGCAAACAAACAAAAAAGTCCTCCTGCATAAATCATAGGCCATGGAAATCAAGACCATTATTGCACTGCCAAATAGAAAATTATTGATAAATAGAAGAATACAAATACAATAGACTTACAGCCATTGAAGCAAAGAAAGGAGCAACACAGAGAGCATCGATATCAGAATCTGGACTGTGAACCTGAACACAGTCGAAAGACAAAGTAACAGTGCTTTAATAGTCAAGAGTTTAGACCAGACAAAGACAAAGCAGTTCATCATTTAATCGTGTTCAAGAAATATAACTAAGGATATACCTCCAAACCAAAAGAAAAAGAAAAAGAAATATCAACAGTGTTTTATTCATCAAGGAACATCTAACAAAGCTAGAGTATCAATGGGTTTAGGGTCTAGGGTTGGGAGTTTGCTTACTTTATTTATGCCTATGTTCACTTTAAGTGAAAGCCTGTAGTTCAGTCAAGTGTCAATAAAAAAAATTCACATGTCTAGCAAGCGAACATTTTGTGAACACACACAAACGCACATACATGTAAATTTTTACCAAGGAGCCCTTGAATCAGGTAAAGAACTTTAATGGTGAAAAATGCAATATGATCAACCAAATTCAAAATGTTATATTTCCAAACTTCAGCAAATGGACCAAGACATAAAATATAAATAGCAAACTAGCATCTTTGAAATTGTATGACAGAAACTGAAATTGAGAGGACTTACTCCAAGGCCATAAGATCCATACGTCAATATGGTGGCTGAAGTGACAGAGATTTGGTGCCTGGGAAGTCCACGATTCTGTGCAACCTTCTTAATCCAAGATGAAACAATCTGCAAAGTTATGTGCAACATCAAATAAACAGTTTTAGAAATGAGGTGATACAATAGAAGTGCAGGATTGGTAATTGATTGATAATATCGGAAAGATAGTATTACCAAAAAACATATCATCAAGATAGTACAACATAGAACATTTTAAAACAATTATTCCAATGCAAGCATATCAAAAAGGAAACAAATACACGATCAAAAGTAATAAGGGAATCCTAACTTGAACCTCTGCATTCATCATGTGGCAGCTAGCAATCTTCACATAAGGTATTCTGATCAAAATGTCCCTACTCTTTCACTAAAAGGAACAATAATTGCATCTATCGTGCTGTGGAAAAATACCTCAAATACACTGACATTGATTACATCTTTAAGTGAAAGTGGGAATTTTTTTATCAAAACTTAAAGCATAGAGAATGCTAACATTCATATGACTAGTGCCATTGCCCATGAATAATACTTGCATCTTATATGAGTAACATATACTGCACAAGCCTTGTTGTAGTCGTTACAATGTTATCACAACACATCAACACCTTTCACAATTAGCACATAAATGGCACTGGAATTACAAAACAATCCTAAGTCTGTTAAGGTAATGTATTGGAATTGTAAATTCATGATATTTCATTATGTAGAATCATGGATATGTTGTCAAACTATCAATACCAACATCTTTCCTACAAGTGAAAGAATCAAGAAAATATGATTTCACAGATATTGAAATATAATGCATTTCCCTTTCTTTAACAAAGAGATTGGAATCATGAATTCATGATTTTATGTGTTAGCTTTCACACCTAAGGTACGATACTACACACTATGGTGCAAAAAAGAAAGAAAGCATCTTCAAAAAATATTGTCCAAGAAAGTGAGAACTATTATCACAATTTCTCCGAGAGTGAAAAAGAACAGATGCGTAGATGTCATGTATCCATAGCGCTATTCGACTAAACAAGTAACTAGACATAAAAGAATCTAATACGTCAAAACCACAATTAATTAACCCAAAAATATGGAATTGTCACAGGCAAGACAAAACACATTTCTATTTCCCAATCAGGATACTTAAAATGCCAAACATACTTAAGAAATATCAGAAAAATAACGCAATATCTAACGCACAAAAGACATGACATTGTGGAAAAAGCAGAATGAGTAAAAGGAGGAGATCAAGTAAAATGCTATGTTGAGCAAGAAAACCTGTTTGAGCTTATGGATGGCAACTTTCCTTCTTGACTTGTCTTCTGGCGACGGAACAAGTCCTTCATCGGCCATCAACTGCAAATTGAATTGAACCCAGAATCATAAAGCCAGAAACTAAAACACACTACCCCCAATAAGCCACAAGAAAAGAGAATATTGAAACAAGAAAGAACTACAAGAAACACAAACAAACAAAAAGAAATAGTTGCCTCCAAAAGAAATATTACCTGATGCAAAGACATTGATCTGTCCTCGTCTACCTTGATGAGGAGTGTTGGATTCAGAGGGCACAGTGCAGAAGCCGGTAAGGTTGGATTATGATGAACCAGCATCCCGGAGGGTGGCGGCGGCGGGACAGAAGGATCAGTCAACGAAAATGAATGACGAAGAAAGGGAATGTTGGGGTTCACATTTCCAGAATCATCGAACTGGTTATGCAAACTGGGAAGGAAAATGATGCCACTTTGAATCGGGTGGTGATAAGCATGCGCTTCCATACAAATAGCAAGCCCCACCAAAAGAAAAATATGGTCCGGGAGAAGACAAAATAAAGAAGATGCACAAAATAAAAACAGAATCGATTCCAATGGTCAGCGTTAGTTACTCCGGAATCCAAAAGCCGAAAGGATCATTAACTTAGTTGCTTTCCGTTATGATCCTCCCCGACAAACATTCAAAAGCCACCCTGTATTCAGAACAGCTCTCGCCTTTCTTTATCTCTCTTTACGTAACTTCTTACTCAGACTTTCTCCTTTGTATCCCTCCAAATGCTCTGCTTTGCATGCTTTCTTCGAGCTTAAAATCTATGTCAGAGTTGGAAATACGTTTTGAGGTCACTGCTGTGTCTGCGCATTCTTACGCCGCATCAGACCCGTGCCTCTGTATATCGGTGCCACCTGTAAGGATCCAAAAGATTTGTTAGCTCTTGCACGTGACCAGCGTTTGTTACCCGCGCCACGTTTTCCGATGGTCGGTCCCGTGCATATGCCCAAATCTTGGATTTTCTTTTGGAAAATTAGATTCGTTGTTTTTTTTTTTTGACCTGATTGAAAAATTAGATTCAGTTGCGGTAATTTTTTACCCACCGATTTTAACATTACCAAAATCAATTTTCTAAATTTTAAATTATAACTCAGCAATAGGTGGATAAAGAGAATCATGGATAATTCTTTTTTTTTGTATAAATTTTTTTTTTAAAAAATTAGACTTACCTATAATTTAAAAGTAAGATAAAATCTCCATTTTTTTAGGTAATATTAATGTTGAACAGGATGAGCCGTGTATTACCTTTAGACATAAACCTAAACACTTAAAAATTAAGATATTTCTGCAAGTACCATAATTAGAATCATAATAAAATAATATTATCTAAAAATCGAATACACTTTAAATAACCGTATCTCTTATATTTAGTTAAATTTTTTTTATTTGTTTTTGGGCTAAATGCCTTCTTTGTTTTTTTATCTGTTCACAAAACAAAGATTCTGTTAAGATAAGGCTATGATTCTCTTTTTCTTTTCCTTTATTTTAAAAATTAACTAAATTCGCAGCACGAATGTTAATACTACTTCGGTAATTTAGTACACATAATGGCAAAGATTTTTAGATTTAATTAACATTTTTGGGGGTAATTTTTTTTGGTACAATTTTTGGGGGTAATTAATTGGTTCGAAAGAGTTATCCACTAAGAGCTTAGTTGGAGAATTTGTGGGGTTGGAATGATCAAACAATCTAAAAAGTGGACAGAATCTAAATTAAAAATTACAGCACAACATTTTCTTTTACTAATTAATTTAAAACAGCCCAAAATGCAAATAGAGGCCCAACTCGCTGATCGTCATTTTGGGTTTGATTGTGATTATCCTAATTTATTAAAATAATTTTAATATCACTTAAATAATATCTTAAATTTAAATTTTAATATATATAAAAAATCTCTATTAAAAACTTTAGTCACACGAAACTCCGATTGAGCAACTAAAAAAATGATTATCCTAACTTTTTCCTAAAAAAAAAATTACGTCTTCTACACAGTTGAGACAAAAATATGTACGATTTTGTTTCTTAGCGAAACAAAATGAGTATGCGGTTCGGATAAGAAATTATGATATTTCTATCCAGATTCAAGAGCGTCCTGGAAAATATCGTCGAAGTGATCTCAAGTTGGAAAATTAAAAAAAGCTAATTGGCATAGTTCGTTGATTCGAAAAAATCGCAATAAAACGATGATTTGGAATAACAGTTAGGCAGGAAATCCTAAAATACCGTCCGGAAGAAACGCCGCCACCTAATGTTTCAATCTCCGACTCAAGAACGATCGGAAATATGCAGGAAAATCGGTTAATAGCTTGAGGACAAACGAAGCAAATCTATAGCTATTTTGAAACTATATGTACAAATATTGGAGAAACAAAGAACAAAAAGAAGGTGAGTCAGAGAGTGCAGCCACAGAAGAGGAAGAAGTAGCAAAGCATGGAGAGCAAGGCTAGAGACTCCAATACCGTCACGAAAGCCCAGGCAACGTCGTCCACTATGGTGAAATCGAAATTCAGCCTCTGTAGACTCTCCAGGTTCCAATCGCTCGTCCACCGGAACAACGACGACGGCAGAGAAAAATCGAACTCCGGCAATCGGAAGACCTCCCCGTACCACCACCTCCACCTCGAGCACATGTTGCCGGAGCAATTAATCGGAGCTGTTAGGTACTCTTTATTTGTTCTATTTTGGGAATTTATTTGGCCTTTTTTATCATTTATAGTCTTATAGATACCTTTCCCAGATAAATAAAGGAGATGTGAGATGGTTCAGCATGTGTAGACGTGCAGGTGTGGAGTTGTTGGCCCGTGATATTTTATCTTGTTGATTTTTTTTTTCTTACCATAGTTATCTCTCCGATTTTCTTTTTCCAGTTTTATCCATCGTTACGTTTCTAGAGATAATTACTTCATCTATATTATTATTGTAATATAAAATGTATAACAATTCATATTCATATTATACACATATATATTATCATAAGTTTGTCATGCATATTACTTTTATTTTATTTAGTATCCCAACCGTCCTTTTTCAATAAATAAATTTTTTAATATTTAAATTTATATTATTCTTTTTATACAGTCTAGACCGTTTATACTATCAACTAAAATTTTCTTATTTTTGTTTTATATATTACTAAATGTAAAACATATAGTTATTATTAAAAAGATGTGTAATAAAATGAAATAAAAAAAAAGAATTAACTTGTTAGACACTCACATGTAATCATATTTGTAAGGGGACTCATTTTCATGTTGACAAATTAGTGCACTATATTCATTCATACTAATATGTGTAATGAATGAGTGTATTGCTTAAGGTTTCTAGTTTGTTCTTGGATATGGATTGATGCCATGACTGCTTTCAATTTTCTGTGGAAAAGAACTATGGAAATAAATAAATAAATGGGGACATGTGGCAGCGTTTGGTTTCAAGTGCTTGGGAGTGTCGGTGACAAAATTGGAAGGAAAACTGGTGTTGAAGGAGACATTTTTTTTATATAAGAAAAAAATATTTTTTAAAAAAATATTTATTATTTTTAAATATAAATATAAATATTTAAAAATTAAAATACCCTTTTAAGTACTATAATTAATTATAATAAAATAATATTTTTTAAAAATTAAATATATTTTAAAATTACTCCATATCTCACGTAAACCTACCTAATGTGAATGGTGAATATTGAGGTGGCATTGTGGGCCATGCAAAAATGGGAGAAAGCAGCTTCTTACCTATTCCCTTCTTACGCCTCTCCTTCAAAGTGGTCTCGTCTTTAGATCACTCCTTCTCTATTTGTTACTCTTTTTAAAATATATGACTAATTAAAAAATTTATGTTTTTGTTTATGTTTTCACATTTGTATGTATGGGAGCTGATGTTGCTTCTGTGAAAGCGAAGAACCAATATAGGTATTACTAAAACTACTTTTGAAATGAAATCTAAACCTAGGTCAGAGATTTCAAAATGGCTGTTGTTGTCTTTATTACAAGTTATTATATTTAATTATAAATATAAATCACTTCTAATTATTAATAAATTTTTCTAATTTTATCTCTCTTTAGAGAAATATGATAATTTATAAATATATAGAGAGAGGGAGAACATTTTAATAAGGATAAACTTAAATAATTTTTTCACGTTTAATATATTTTTAATATGTAAAAATAAATTTCAAGTAACTTATAATAAAGATAAAAAGTAGCACTTGCTATCAACAAAAACAAAATCACCACCACACTAAATATTAATGAAGTGAATCATCGTATAAACATTTTTAATTTCTATATAATTATTATTTTCTATTTTTTAATATAATATTTATTTGATCTTTTAAAAATAAGGATTTTTTTATTTATTTTTATAATGCTATCCACAGGTATCCGAGATTTTTAACAAAATTTTCCGAATGTTTTGAATCTTATTTAGTGGTCTGATAATAAAATGCTCCAATTTTAATCTTAGAGTAGTTCTCTCCCCGCGTAAGTGCGCAACAGAAGAGAGTAAAGACGAGTGAATTGATTCGGCGGAAGAGCGCATTCTCAACGACTATCCAGAGTGGGCCATCGCATTTATAGAGAGGAATACTAACTCGTCGGTGAGTGCTTCGAACTCGTTTCGGTTCATCTCACTTTCTCCCATTTCTTACTCTCTTCTTCTCCCTCACTCAACAAAGCCACCATTGCTTCTCCGCAAATTCTTGTCCTTCTCTGCTAGATCTGCTCTCGGATCTTGATCGCATTCATTGCTCCTTCGTTTTCTGCACCAATTTCCGTGATTGCAGTGGCCTGACTCTTCTTCCAATATGATTATCTCCAGTCCCGTGACTCCTGGTCAGGTACGTCTTCCTGCTTCTTCTTCTCTCAGATCTCGCACTATTTTATTTTTATTTTTTAATGCTGTATACTGAAATGTAGCGCAACTTTGAATTTCGATGTTTTTATGGTGAGGTTAGTGTAATCAACTAACCTGCTATCAGTCGCCTTTGTTGGTTTTCCACTTAGTTCTTTATTTACTGTTCTTGTCTGCAGGTTTCGTGCCTGCTTGGAATTATTCCTGTCGTTGCCGCATGGATATATTCGGAGATATTGGAGTATCGGAAAAATTCATTCACTTCCAAAGTGTGAGTTTGATTGGTTATTCCACTCTAGTTGCTCGTGCGGTTGTAATAGTTATATTTTGCAGGGGAATGCATTGTATTATTATCTTGCATTTCCGAGCTGTCTGATAAATCAAGTAGGAAATATAAGCGCTTGGCTTCCGTAGAATTGACAAGCGTATATTTTGAAGTATTTGATTCTCTAACAATGACTTCTGTTATGGATTATTACGTGTGGTTTTTGTGCAAACGGTTTCTTCTCTAGACAGAATTTCAGAATTTGAGATTTTTAATTTTATAATTGTGTGCTATGTTCCAAATTATCTCAAACTTTAGCTGTTTTCATTTGCTGGATGAGTTTAGAGAGAGGAAAAAAGTTGTTAGATGATCATCCCTGAAGTGTTATTTTATTTGGTTTAATAAGGATAGATTTGGAAATTAAGCACTTATCACCACTGTTACTAATAAATTTGTTTTTACTGGATGGTACTAGTAGGACTTCGGATGTCAATTTGGTTGAAATGAGCAGTAATGCTGTTAAAGAAGAGGATACAGCAGCTTTATTAGAGGGGGGAGCCTTGCAGACTGCCTCTCCAAAAGCTCGAATTTCCACATCACCATTTTTTCGGTTTGTAAAAGAAGACCTTCTTCTCTTGCTTACTGTAATTCTGGTTCTATCTTTGCTTAATCTAAATTGGTATACTCTTGTACTCTTATTTATTTCTTCAGATTCCTTTTGATGGATGAAAGTTTTCTGATTGAAAACCGTTTGACCCTTCGAGCAATGTAAGTGGAATATGTGATTCAACATGTGCTTTGTTAATTGGATCGAGATACTGACTTTTGTTTCATTTGCTCTTCTCTGTTCCAGGTCTGAATTTGGCCTCCTTTTGGTTTATTTTTATTTGTGTGATCGCACGGATGTGTTTAACTCATCAAAAAAGGTTAGTAAATTTTGATACTTCATATTTATAATTCACTTATTATTTCTTAATGCTCTCCATTTTTTTTAACCGGATGTGCTATTCAACACGTGCAAGTTGCAGCAAGTTTCCTGTGGCTTTTTAGCTGACACCTACCAAGACATTTTGCAATGTTCCAGTATAATTATGTTTTTATTTTGATTTATATTTCTAGTTCTGTCATACTTGTAGCCATCGCAGACACTCTTTTGTGGTTTTGTTCATTAGGTTGCCACACAGCCTTTAAAGATTGAAACCTTTATTTCACAATTTAATATTGAAATAACTCTTGGGAGGGGGGAAACCATGGTTATTAGAGTTTTTTATGATTTGCTACTTCAATTTTGCAAAACGAAGACAAAACAAGTTTTGCTGAAAAGTGGAAGTTAGTAAGGTAAAAGAGATTTACAGACAAATGAGTGGGATCGAGCATAAAATAAAAGAATAGATATATAAAGAATAGATATAGGATAACAACATTATTTGTCGCATTAGTTCATGTTTATTCTGCCACTGTTGCAAGTTCCCAGCATTAGTGGCCATAGGCTAGCACAAGTTAGTACTCCAGCTCAACCTTGTTATATCTATGAATTCATTGTCATGACTCTGACATTTCATAATTGAGTATTACGTCGCTGTACATTTTCTTTTCGGTGCTTTGTATTTACACATGGTACAGATAAAATGTTCTTGTCTGGCATGTTTTAACCTTCAGTACAAATTACTGATTGGCATGTCTCTGACATTTCATATCACTATTATCTTTTTCTCTGTTACATATTTAATGTATTATTATTGATATGATTTTTGGGGAAAACTGACAATTGAATTTCTTGCAGAGTTACAACAAGGATCTTTTCTGGTTTCTCTATTCCCTCCTCATCATAGTTTCGGCAATGACTTCTTTTAAGATACATCATGACAAGTCTCCGTTCTCTGGAAAATCCATACTTTATTTGAATAGGCACCAGACTGAAGAATGGAAAGGCTGGATGCAGGTTGAACACTATTTCATGATGCCATATCTAAGAATTCTCCTATTATTCTGCAATTGGGGAACCTTTAGTTTGAAACTCCTAGATTAAGAAATTCAAAATCAACACAATTAGATTTAGTACAAGGGAATTACAATTTAAATTTGGTTTGGATCTTTTCATCAGATTTTTTATGACGCACCTGTAAACTTAATGATGTTTTGCTTTGATGCTGCTACCATTTGACATATGGTGCCTTTCCTGTGGTCTTATTCTTTCTGCTCGCAGGTTTTGTTTTTAATGTACCATTACTTTGCTGCATCTGAGATCTATAATGCAATTCGTGTGTTCATTGCTGCATATGTCTGGATGACTGGTTTTGGGAACTTCTCATATTATTATGTACGGAAAGATTTTAGTCTTGGAAGGTTTGCTCAGGTATGCCAATGTCTTGAACTGTAAACATGCTTTTGAATATTTGGTAACCGGTCTGCTATGACTGTAAAGTCTTACTCCCACTGCTTTTTTGGTTGAGCAGATGATGTGGCGGCTTAATTTCTTGGTGTTGTTCTGCTGTATTGTCCTTAACAACAGTTACATGTTATATTACATCTGTCCTATGCATACCCTTTTCACTCTTATGGTTTATGGGGCACTTGGTATTCTGAACAAGTACAATGAAAATGGGTCAGTTATTGCAGCAAAAATCATTGCTTGCTTCTTGATGGTCATACTAGTATGGGAGATACCTGGAGTATTTGAATGGGTCTGGAGCCCATTTTCTTTCCTGCTTGGTTAGTAACTTTTGTGATGTTTACCTTACATCTAAAAGCGCTGTGGTCTTTCTGACTGGGAGTCTGGGATTACTTGCAGGTTATACTGATCCTAACCCCGCAAAATCTCACTTTCCTCGTTTACACGAATGGCATTTCCGCTCAGGGCTTGATCGCTACATCTGGATAATTGGAATGATCTATGCTTATTATCATCCAACTGTAAGTTTCTGATTCCTGTTCTTGAAATAATTGAAAAAAAACTCTACAGATCACCTCCACCTTTCTGTGATTGATTGATTGATGAATATGAAGTAGGAACATCTCTATCTTCTTTTTCTATTTTGTCTTGTCAGCTGAATTCCTTTATGAATGTCACAAAATTTGATAGGTTGAAAGATGGATGGAGAAATTGGAGGAAATGGAAATCAAGCGTAGAATATCAATCAAAGCAGTTGTTGTGATAATATCTTCACTGGTATTGTATTTTGATGGTTTTCTGATGTCATTTAAACGTTAAACCTTCAACTTTCTATATTCATTTGCAGCACTGACAATTGAATTAATTCTAGGCTGGTTATTTATGGTTCGAGTATATATACAAGATGGACAAGCTTACCTACAACAAATATCATCCATATACCTCATGGATTCCTATAACGTACTTGTTTATTTCGATATTGTTCTTTTGCTTTGCTGAGTTACTGAAGACATTTCTGGATATTCATGTATAATTTTTTTTTTTAACAGCGTATACATATGCCTGCGAAATGTTACTCAAAGTTTCCGTGGCTACACTTTGACCCTTTTTGCGTAAGTGGTATTTATGTTAGTTCAGTTTTTGTTCAACTCTCTCTCTCTCACTCACACACACTAACAGTTTCTCTCACATTTTGACATGCTTTTGTAATGGGAATTTATTGGTGGATGCTGTCAAATAATAATTGAACTAATTTGTGCTCTTGATTAACAATACTGATTTGTGAATTACTTTGCTGGTTCCTTTTCTTCTGCTAGATGGCTTGGAAAGATCACATTGGAAACCTATATCTCGCAGATCCATATCTGGTTAAGGTATACATTTGTGCTCATGTATTGTGTCCCACATGGTGGTCTTTGATATTACAAAAGGTGACACCAAATCTGTAAATGCCTCGTATAATTACCAGAAGTTGCAGATTAAATTTAGTTGAAGTTTACCCGTTTCAGGAATTATGTGAATGAGCTAACCCCAAAAAAAAAAAAAAAAAAAGAATAGACATTATGTGAATGAGATTTTAAGCTTTTGGATGATTTACATGCATGGAAGGGATTTTAGAATGCTTCTCAGTTTTTCAGTTTTAGAAAATTATTGTATGTATACATAAAAAAATTTGGTTGTAGTTACTCAGTCATGATGCAAAGGGAGGATACACCTTTCACATTCATTACATGCGTATTAGTGGGTGACGAGGTGTTGATGCTTTCATTGTTTATTTATTTTTTGAGGAAACGTGTGTGTGTGTGTGGTTGTTGTTTTTATTTTACATTATTCATCAAATAAGTTCTTTTGTACCTGTCTGATTGATTTCAGGTCTGGCGTTCCAGATGGTCAACCCAAATTATTGCTTTCTTTAATCCCAGACTACCCAATGTTGAATTTTATGCTCGTTTCTTCTATATACGTTGCAGTAAGTACATGATAATGAGAATGAGATATTCGAATTTTGTAAACAATGTTTCACTCTGATTTAACATTCTGTTTCCCCGCAGATTTCTTATAGGATCTTTGAACTGACAAATACACTGAAAACGGCGTTTGTACCAAGCAAAGACGATAAACGTCTTGTATCCAACATAGTTACAGCTACAACAATCTCAGTTGTTTTATATTCCTTGTCCTTTGTCTTCCTAAGGTTACCTCAGATGTGGGTAAGTGTTAATGTGTAATTGCTCAAAACTCTTTTGGGCTGAGTCAGTTTTTAATCCTTATGTTACTATGCTAGTATAGTTGGTACTTGTTTTGTGCCCCTTAGAATGAAAATTTACGCGGAGTCAGTTTGAAAGTTAAATGACGCTAACAGTTTTATGTTACTGCATATTTCTGATAATAAATTCACAGGTTTGAGAGTTGAAGCATGTATATTGCGGATTGCTCCAAGTATATGCCAGTTTCCTATGGACCCAGGGAAGAATTCTGCGCAACTTCTACAATTTGCTTGTCAAACCAAATTTTCAACGAAGGCCTGGCTTTGTGTTTATCCCATTATTCAGACTCCTCATACGTGAATCATTCTAATAGAATTGTAGCTGGATTCGAGAAAGTTGTATAGTTCGGGGTGGGTAGTGGATGCGTATGATTTATTTCAGATGAGTAAACGGCATGTAAATACCTATATGGCTTCATTTATAATAGATTGGATATGATCCCTTTGATAAAGAGGCTACCATCTAACCCTGATTTGTTTAAGACTGCCCTGGTACGAATCATGGTTTAAATTTTTCTAATTGGCAGCAAGCTTATTCTTGGAACACTCAAGCAATAAGCAAGCATATTGGAGGGGATTATTTTGGTTGAAATCTTTGTTTGAATCGAAACCAAATCCAACAACAGAAGTGAAGAAACATCTCCAATTCAGAAAATTCAAATATAATTAAGTAAAGACAGTTAATAGACACAAATAATTTTTAATGATTCGCTCTTAAATCTTAATCTTTGTGCTAACGTAACTTAAATACAGTCCATTAGATCTACAAAATGCATACACTTTGGATGCTGGAGACCACCTGGGAGCTGGGGGATGAAAGCCCTATACATTGGCGAAGCAGTCAACTTTCTCAAGATGGAAAGTCGAGTGCTGGGTGTCACTAAATCAAAAACGGGTACTTATAAAAAACACAAAAAATGGTTGATCTAACATATATGACAGTCAACCAAATCGAATGAAGTTCTAATATTTGCGCTTTTTGTGGATTCCATGTCAACTAACTCATCCTCAAGGGGGTCTTCTCCATCTTGACGAATCAGGTTTTGCAATAAGCAGCATGCAATTATTATCAGGTTACATATGAACGGCCTTGTAAAATGGTAGGTTCCTCAGAATTGCCCACCTCAGCTTTAACATACCAAAGCTTCTCTTTATTACATTTAAGGGCTAAAGAATGCCGACTATTGAAGCACTCATGTAATATTCCAGGGTAATGCTCTTCTCTCATCTGATTTTTGCTGTATCTTTTGCCTCTATATGGTGGAAGGAAACCTTCGCAACTGGTAAACCAAGTATAAACCAAATAATATTGACCTGCCCCATGAAACCAAGAACATGGATGCACTTAAGAACAAGGTCACACTCGCAAACAGATTAATACAAAACCATGTGGAAACACTCACCGTGAGGAACTTTAAATCCATGCTTCCTACTAATTGCGTTGCAACACCCTCCTATTACTTGCAAATCCTTCCCATCCAGATAAAGATAAAGGTAAATTGTCCACCTTGAGAGCAAGCCCCCAACACACTAGTAGTGATTTCTCCTTTTCTGTTACGATACCTACGTTGGTTAGCCAAAGGCACCTTCGCCTTGATATGAGCGCAATCCACCGCACCAAGACAATTCTGGAAGAAATAATACGAAGAGTTAGAATAATGTAGTAAGTTATTCATGAAAACATAACCATGAGTCACATTACCTTGGACCACTTCCATTTCTCATCTGTTGAATCCTCTGGCACGGGCTCGGGTTTCTTGATTAACTCATCATAAAGTTTTATTATAGCTTTGATTACCAAATAAAAGTACCTACTAACATTTTCTCCAGATTTCCCAATATTGAACCGTATGACCCTATCCTTGACAGGATGAGCAAGTATATGCAAACAAATAGCTACTCGTACATCAACAGGCACATGATCATTAGGCTTTAATCCCCCTATATTATCAAGCATTTGATGACAGAGCCGATCAAATGTTCCCCTATGCATTGTAAGCAGTTTACAGCAAGTGACATCACTACTACAAACCAACTTCTTTAGGCGAGCGCTCCTTGCATAGAAGTTCATGGAAGTTGATGGGCTTAGACGACAGCTCAGGGAAGGGAAGGCATTGGTTAAACGACAGTTGGGGGAAGATGATGAGACAGAGCAGCTTCCACTGCGTTGATGATGGGTACAGGTCGTTCCGAATATATTGATCTAGGGCACGTCGAAAAGGGGCAAACTTGTCCCCAAAAGTAACATTCCCAGGGAAGTCTTCATGCTTCGTACCAAACATCTCGTAGTAGTGGCCAGGGCAACTCAGAGACGGACGTTCGGGGTTCTGGTTCGCCTGGGAGAATTGAGCAATTTGGCGGGAGAATGTCGTAAATGTAAATAATAAGAATGAAAATATTATTATTGCCTTTTTATGAAGGGATTAAAAACTTAATCTACATGGTATACTACCGGTATTTCCCTACTTTAAGCCGGATCCCATGTTAAATGGAAAGAGTGCTGGCGATTGAATTGATTAGATAATAATTAAATAAAATTAACAAAAAAATAATTATATGATAGTATATAATAATATATATAAGAAATAAAATTATAATAACTCTAATTGTTAACCCATTAACATCACATTTGAAGTTTCTCAATCAAATAAATAGTTTTTTTTGAGAGAATAATTTTTTTTATATTTTTTTCTAGTTTTTCTTAAAAAAAATTTAGTATATGAATTACAAAACCCATAAAATTTCCTAAACATTATTTTGATTAACGGCCTAATTTCGAGTTCGGTTCAATGTTGGCCTTAGCCAACTCAACCATAAAAACAGTTGTTGACTTTGGTGGACAACTTTTGAACCTAACTTAAAATTTTTGTCTGGAAAAGAAAATGTGGGTGAAAAATTATATTATAAATAATAAAACAAATTATATATATGCATCATCACCGTTGCAGGTTGCTGATTGCTGATTGAATTTGAACTACATAATGAATCAGCCTTGCACGTCTCTAGCTAGCTAATCCTGACAATGACCTCTTTTCTATTCCTTCAATTCTTTCGCATTAAATATGATGCCATGCATATATAAACAAAACAAACAAAACAACACTCACACATTTCCAATATTACCTATTACGTGACGGATTTAGAAAGAAAGAGAGAATAAAACTCTTGAACTGAAAAGCATATTCTGCATCTTGCAAATGAATTATAATCTCCATAAAGCATATTCTTTTCTGGCTACCACCCATCCTCTTAATGACATTCTTCTAAGAGGTCCAACTTGAACAATAAACACTGTACAATTAATAATATTACATATCCATCAACAATAATCAATATATAATTACTGTTTGATCATCGTTTTCCACCATTCCTCCACCATGCGGCTTGCTTCGTTCTGAGATGCTTGTTCCTTATTTGAAGAGAGACACAGGGAAAGACATGGACAAGCCAACCAGAGACTTGAACGTGATAACAGAACCTTCTCTGACATAAATCTCGATCAACGTGAACCAAACTAGGAAGTCCCTAGCTTTCACTCCTCTCAGATTCTTGATCTTGTTTGGCTCCAAGAATGCACTAACCTCGGTGTCGAAGCATACGAGGATGTTGTCGAACCTGTGTTCCCCCGAAGCTTCAGCCAAACAAACCCTATCTCCTTCACGAAGCCCCATTCCTCAATGATATTGTTGTTCTCCTGCTCAAACGTCATCGTCAAGAGCCCGCCTGGGAGACCCATCTCAGCCAGCAGCAATGATAACCTCTCTTTGCAAACTTGGCTTCCATAATAAACCTCAGCTTTCGCCTTCAGCTCTCGTGTTACTAAAGACATGGTGGATTTTTTTGGGCTCTTGAGATCTTCAGGGTGGTGCTGATAAACTGAAGAAAATGCAAGAAAATATCTAAACTTTGAAACAATCCGTGTGGGTAATGATACTTTAATGGTGGGTGCCATACAAAAAGTTCTGGCTTTTGTCCAATATATATGGTGGTGGAGTCTTATAATTAAGCTTAGAGAACATTCCTTTGTTTTAGGGATTTATATATTTTTTAGATAATTAGGTGATATTCGAGTATTGTGGGACTTAGAGGGTAGCTCTCCAAAATGACTAGTCTCTTCCACTTGGACTCGCGTCTTGTTGTATATTTATTTTTTAAAATAGACAATTTTTTTAAAATATTATAATTATTATATTTAATTTTTTTTCTTACATATTATTATTGATAAAATATGTATAGAAATGATTTTAAAAATATTAATAAATATAAAAAATATATTATATTTATAATTAGATTAATTTATAAATTAAATATTATATTAAAGATAAGAGATAATATATAATGGTAGAAGATAATTTTTTTAACCACTTCCTAAAAATGCATTGATATATTTTTTTAACTTTTTCGCATTTTCTGTATGGTTCCTGATTCATTGGACATCAATTCAACTGTCCCCTCAACTTGCGTTTTCCGAGAGCCAGGTTTCAGTAGAGCACATTCCGTGCTCATCATCTTATTTGTACCGTCAATTTATCATTTTAAACAATTACAAATTAAAGATTTTAAATTTAAATTATTTTTTTTTACTAAATATAGATGACAATCTTATTTGAAATGTTGTGATATATTAAATATAGATATTTGATATTTAAATTTTAGTTCAATGTTAAAACTATAAAAAGATTAATTTTTTCTATTATATTAATTTTTTTTATACAAATTTTTTTAAAAAACTGTTAGACTCACTCACGATTTAAGGATAAGATAAAATCTTATTTCTTCCTAAATAATATTAATATTGAATAGAGTGAATTGTCTATTACCTTTAAATATAAATGTAAATATTTATAAACTAATATATCTCCTTAAATAGTATGAATAAAATTATAATAAAATATTATTTTTTAAAAATTAAATATATTTTAAATAATTATATATTTAATTTTATTATTAATTGTATGGATTGTTATTGTTCATAAATGGCATTATTTTTTTTCTATCCGAGTCAATAGAGTTTTGCTTGATTATATCTAGATTTGACTCATGTCGTGTATTTGACTATAGTAAATAAGTATGAGATTTTTTATATATATTAAAATTTAAATTTAAAATTTTATTAAAATAATATTAAATTATTTATTACTCACGCTAATTCTCTTGATTTATAAATGTCATTATTACGATGAGCACAGGATGTTAATAGCTGTGATGAGCAGTATCCCACGTTTCAGCCCAATCCATTTTCATTTGCTCGTGGTTTGTATCAAATATTTTCCCTAAGCCCAAGAAACTATGGAATAGCGACGAACTGGTCCAATTTTCACTCGGTCGTCTCGTCACATCATCATTCATCATCAGCTGCTTTTTTTCTTTTTTTTATTAATAAAAATAATTCAAATAATAAACTATTTAATATTATTTAAATAAAATTTTAAATTTAAATTTTAAAATATATAAAAAAATTTATTAGAAGACTCACCCACTATAACCAAATGTACGACATAGATTGAATTCAAATATAATCAGAATAAAATTTTAATAAATTGAGTGGACAATTAAAAAAAATTATTATTTTTATTTTATTTTAGCTATCAACTTTTGTTTCAATTGATAAATAGATAAGATATATTATTATTTATAATATGTCTATTTTTTAGAGAATATTATTTTATTATAATTCTAATCGTGATATTTAAAGAGATATTTTTATTCTTAAATATTTAAATTTATACTTAAAATTATTAGATAACTTATTTTATCTAATATTAATATCACTCTCATTTTTTTAACTAAATCTAACTTTTTTTTAAAAAAAAATATAAACAAAAATTTCCTTATTTTTTTATACTAATATAAAAAAGTTGCTTATTTCTTTTGTTAATATTGACTAATATAATAAAAATAAATTTATATTTTATAAAGATATAAATTTAATTTTTTATATCTATTTTTTTTTAACTCACTGAATTTTCTGAATTCTATAGTACCTAGCTAATCTTGTTGGGACTGATGCCAAATCACTTAAATTTTTTTGTGTAACAAAAAAAAAAAAGTTGCTTAACTTTCGCCCATGGTGTACATGTCTGAGGTGATCCTTCGATTCCTTTCTGCTCGCTTTTTATCTTCAGTAATACTGTTCATATTTCCGCTTAAATTTCCACCCTCTCCGAGTCTTTCATAATTCTTCTCTTTGTTCTCTTGGGGTATTCTCGCTCCAAGCTGAATGCAACGGGTTCGATATGTTGTGAAAATGATGAATGAATTCGATTATCCCCTTTTAAATTGTTGAGAAGTGAAGGGAAAACGAAAACCCGTTCTGACTTTTTGTGCATATATACGATTTTCAGGCTGAATTATTTCCGTCTCCATTTCTTCAGGTGGGGTTTCATCCGATGCCCATCCCCGAGTTTTGTAACGGTAAGAAAAGCTCGTAAAGTTACACGTTTTCATTTTCGTTTCGAAATTCCAGATTTGTTTGCGCATTTGAGGTTTCAATCATGAATATGCGAAGGGATGGGGTTTTCCCAGAGGAAGTTGTTATTCAGATTCTTGCAAGGTTGCCCATCAAGTCCCTTTTTAGGAGCAAAACCGTCTGTAAACTCTGGAATAGATTGTCCTTGGACAAGTATTTCATTCAACTCTATAATGAAATATCTAGTAAGAACCCCACGATCCTTTTGGACATTTCAGACGTATCAGAGTCAAAATCTAGCTTGATCTGTGTTGATAAATTAAGGGGCGTCTCTGAACTTTCGCTGGCATTTCTGAATGATAGAGTTAAGGTTAGAGCATCCTGTTGTGGCTTATTATGTTGCTCCAGTATTCCTGATAAAGGTGTCTACTACGTTTGTAATCCAATGACTCGTGAGTTTAAGTTGCTGCCCAGGAGTAGGGAAAGGCCTGTGACTCGGTTTTATCCAGATGGTGAAGCAACACTGGTTGGTTTGGCCTGTGATTTGACCTATCAGAAGTTTAAAGTTGTCCTAGCAGGTTACCATCGCACCTTTGGTCATCGTTCAGATGGAAGTTTCATATGTTTAGTGTTTGATTCAGAGTTGAACAAGTGGAGAAAGTTCATTTCAATCCAAGATGATCATTTCTCCCATATGAATAAGAACCAAGTTGTTTTTGTCAATAATTCCTTGCATTGGCTGACTGTTAATTCAGCTTACATACTTGTGCTTGATCTAAGTTGTGAGAAGTGGAGAAAGATGCAATTGCCATATGATGTGGTTTATGGAATGGGACACAGAATATATCTCCTAGAGCTCAATGGCTGCCTGTCCATTATTCAGATTTCAGAAGCTTGGATGAACATATGGGTACTTAATGACTACTGGAAAGAAGAGTGGTCTATGATGGACAAGGTGAGTCTGAGGTGTATCAGAGGGATGGTGCCGGGAATCTTTCCGATATGCCAGACAAGTGAATATATTCTCCTGGCAACTCATAAGCAGGTTCTGGTTTATCATCACAAGACCCGAATTTGGAAAGAGATGTACTCTGTGAAGTATAGCTCAACACTTCCATTATGGTTCTCCGCACATGCATACCGCAGTGCATTGTTCACATGCAACTGAGCTGTGCTTGAATTTGGTAACTTCTGTACATATTTCTAGTTGCAGTATATTGCAATCATTAGACAATTGTTATTTGTTACATGTTAATGAACTTGTATATTTCAGTACATGATATCGATTGTAGAGTTGTTACATCTGCTTTGACTTGGATAAATTGACTTGGATAAACCATTAAATAGTAGCTACATGGATATCTGAACATCAGCTTATTGGACTTCAATATTCTTTCTTCCATGTAGTAGAAGGAAGACGAGGTGAAAAATCCTCAATCATGTAAATACTGCAAAGCTGGTTATTGTTATAATTTGTTCCTGGTTTTATAGTGTAGGCTTTTATTTTGTGCCATGTCCATGGTATTAATGAGTTATAGTTTTCTTCTATTTTGCTGATGATCTTCCCAAGTTGAGGCAATGCAATCTAAAAAGCAATCTTCATTGGGTTATATCCTATGTGAATG
The DNA here is from genome assembly GCA_037074615.1 of Leucaena leucocephala. Taxonomy (NCBI): domain Eukaryota; kingdom Viridiplantae; phylum Streptophyta; class Magnoliopsida; order Fabales; family Fabaceae; genus Leucaena; species Leucaena leucocephala. The sequence goes on along the minus strand of CM073535.1, from coordinate 4,053,844 downwards.
TTGGGTTTGATTTCAATCTGCAGCTTCTCTCCTTGATTTACATTTTTCCAGTCGCCTATCTGTCACTTTTCTGATTTTATCCCTTGGCAGCTATACGGATACTGCCACTCTCTCAATAGATTATTAGCAGAATAATTGAATCATAACTATCCACCAGATAAGGCTTCTTGTCGTTGTAATTGAATCATAACTACATATATCTTGTAACTATAGTTAGTTTATTCAGATTGATCAGCATGTTGCATGAAAAATCATCACATCCGGCCTGTCAAGCATCTTTAGAGGACATTTTGATTCAAACGAGTCCTTAGGAAATATTTGACTCAACCTGGGACAGTTCACCAGGACATTATCATTTAGATTATGTCATTCTCTGAAGTTCTTGTTAAATGCTCTTTGGGGTTTATAGGCTAGTATGTGCATCAAGAATCCAATTACAACGGTATGACGTGTTAACCAAAAATGTGGTTAATCATTCAGTCTAATAAGCTCGATCCAATCTTTGAGGATCTTCCACATGAATTATCCTTGAGATAATCTTCCTTTTCTTATGTGGCTGGAAGCTTGAATGGGTGTGTATTCAGGTGGTAAAAAACTACTCCATATTTCATAAGAGCATGGATTTGAATAATGTTGTAAGGATATTGTTGATGGGTAATCTGTAAACATGTTGTACTGGTGTTTGTTTCAAACTGTAGCCTGGAGTCTATTCAAATCTCAATAATTCTCACCCTGAACTTACCAATAAAAAAGAAATTCGAATGGGATCTTTCTTTTCTTTTTCTTCTTCTTCTGTTTTTGACATGAATGAGATCCGTTATAGGAGTATAGGATCTTTCTTTATCTTTGTTCATATGCGGTCTGGTTCTGGTATGTGATCAGTGATCAAAAGCCAGAATCGGTCTCTATTTATTATGTAATTCTGTTGTCTGCAAGCTGCTGCCCATGCATCATATGTATGACTTTATACTGAATCTGTTTGTCGTGTGATCATTAACAAATTATCTGCATCTTTTTCTATCGAAGTTAGGTTTTAGCATATCAACCAAATATACATAAACATACTTAAAAGGGAAAAAAGATTTACCACCTAACTTTCTCATTATCCAATATTCAGACCTTTTGACAAACTAGTGCCTCATGTCATCCAATGAAATTGGTTGACCATCAGAGTCTTTTTATTTTCTTTTCTTTTTTTCCTCCACAGAGTAATTTGGCAATCTAAATTTTACTATTATTTTTATTGACAAATTTAAAGAACTATGCAAGAAAAAAAAATTTAATAAATTGTCATATTCGCAATCTCTTAATTTAAAAAATAATTTTAAACTAGTAAAAATGTTACTACATTGTCTTTTTTTTTTCTGATATTGTTGGGAAGAAAAATTAGAAGAGTTTCAGTGTATTTTAAGGGAATAGATTCATCAACTTGTTAGAATAAAATAAAGTACATGTGGTTGGAAGTATTTCACCAAAACAACAATCAAGTTTATTGTTCATGGTTCCTTAATTTTTATAATTTTATCTTTTTTAAAAAAATATTTGTTTTTAATAAAATTGTTTTCTATTTTACTCTTTTAATTTAAATCCATTTTATATTTTTGTAAAAAAAAATAAAAAAATTGATAAAGTCATAGAAGTGACGAATTAGGGACCCCTAGCTTTCGGCCATAAATATTCTTAATTAGAGACGTGATACAAGCATTAACCTCGTTGTTTTTCTATTCCTTTTATTGCATTTCAGTTATGTTTAAAAATTAAAAGCTGAAACATTTGAAAATATCCCAATAAGTTTAAGTCTTAAATGAGGAATGTATTTGATGTGCATGATATAAGGAAATGAAAAATAGTATTAAAATAAAAAATATTCTTATAAATGAGGAATGTTGTCTTTAAATACAAAAAATATCAATAAAGGATATATGAATATGATAACAAGGGTTTTGTTGGATTAGTAAAGCTGTCAAACTAGTATACAAAGAGTTTCGAGACCGTTCAATTTTATTGGGAGAGCATGCCACTCAAATGATCCCACAAATATTTAATATGGATGGGACAATTACTCCAAGGTCTTCATATTTTTACCATAAAAAGAAAATCTCCTTTTAAACTCCATATATGATTTTTTTTATTTGCAAATAAGGGTGATTCTCGTATCATTTTTATTACACGTTCAATTGTCATTTGCGTCAAATTTTAGAATTAAGAAATTTCAGAATAATACTATCCACTTAACTAGGCTAAAAAATAACCACTCCACATAAAAATATTAACTAAATATTCCCCCTTTATTCGTTTTGGCCGGAATATTCATAAAAATATTTTCCCTAGCAATTTAAGAACATGTTAAAATTAAAAATATTTCAACCTTGTCCGAGAGCGTCAGCAGGGTTACTCTTCCGTGTTTGGAACAAGAATACTGAGTGTGCAAACAGTGCCTTGTTCAGCAGCATCTTTAGTCGTGGATGTGAGAGAGAAATAACGAAGCCCTGGGTCAAGAAACAGGCTTTGCCATTCCACAGCTTCGGGAGTGGCTCTCTCTCTCTGCAGCCTATACTCGCTGCTTTTTTGGCGTTTTCCTCTTATATAACTTCCCTATCCAATTCCCACAAGATGAAAATACGCCAAACCGCAATGATGTTTTGGGATTTTTGGTACCCAACAATCCTCTGGTGTTAGGGATTTCCCTCTTTCTGTATTCCCTTTCTTCATTTTTCTCCACTGGGCGTCTTGTCTGTATCATCGTGGGGTAGCTTAAGGTATGTTCTTAATGATGATCTCCAGCTGCACGCTCTTCTTGCATGTAATATTTTATCACCTGGGTATTCTTTTTCTTTATCGCAGTCTTCGTTTACATCTTTGTTGAGATATTCGCTGAATTTCATGTGTTGGCTGTATGAATGATAATGGGTTTTGCAGCATCTAGGATTTTGGGGTTTTTCTTTTTAAATACTCTAATTGGTTCCTGAGTATCAGTTTTCTTAGCCATGAAACTGGAAATTTTGGGCGCAAGCTATGACCATTACAAGTTAAATAAAGGAGTTAAAACGTGTTCGTAACTGGCGTTTAGCACGGGACGACTTGAATTGCTGTCTGATAATGCTACTCACCAGCCTAAGATATAATTAAAGTTGCAATTGACCTCATATTTGTCAGATTCTTCTTGTGGATAATTTTGCATCCGCATTCATGCATTCACATTGAGCACTAGTTTGCTTAGCCTATAGAAGCACTTGTTCTTATCTGTTCTAAGGTGAGTCACACATATGTAACATTATATTGCCATCATCGTTATATCTTTCATATTAACTAAAAGTAATCCTACCTACCCACCTCAAATAGTCAAATTGATGTTAGGAGTTGTCTGATATTCAAGTATACTGTTATAAAGGAACTGCAATCACAATCTCGTATTTGGTCATTTCCTGCTTTCATGAGATCTCTCATAATATCTTCTTTTTTCGACTTTATGTTAACCGGATTCTCTTCCCCTGACCCTGGGATGTACTTGGCCTGCTTGAATTCATTCCTTCTCGTTCCGCTCCGTTGCCTATTGGGAAAGCGGTCTTGGGACAGCGGCTGAAAGCCCCTTTTCATCAATAATATATTGACGATTAACTGTATATCTGTATAATTTGTTACGATTGGGTGAAAACTAGACTCATAAAATTGTTGTCATGTCCTTCATAAGTGAAATTCTTGAGTTGAGATACCTGCAATTACATACTGAAACTTTCTATTCTGTAGCTCCAGAAACCAGTATTAATACAATTATAGTGGCAAGCTTCTTCTGATGGAGTAAAAACTGGCATAATTTGAGATCTCCTTTGTACTGTTCCTCATTATATTGATGATTTATGGCTCGGAAGGGCAATCAACAGAAGAATGAAATGGACCATCATGGTTTCAACCGCAAAAAGCCAGTTTCTGCGTCTGTGCTTTCAGGTGTGAAAGGACATGCCAGAGGTGGCAAGGTGAAGGTCTTTCCTGGAGAAGAGCTCCCAAATAGAAACCAGAGTAGTAGTCTTTCACAGGATGCCAAAGAAACTACTGGTGGAGATGGTAATAACAATGTGCAAAACTGTGAGAAACTTTCAAAGAAAGAGAAGCAAGGAACAGTTAATATGGATGACCGGGTGGAACCATCTTCTTTCAGGAGTAATTCAGGAAAAGGCAGTCAGAATATGAAAATTCCTATACATCAAGAAAATGGGGCATTACCTAGAAGTAATCAAGGTCAACTAGATATGAAAATTAGGTTGAGCTATTTCCTGAATGGCATACAAAGTGTTGTAGAAAAAGTAGATCTTGCCAATAATTCCCATTTTTGGAGATTAAGGTTGTGGTTATCATCAATCTTCACAGCAGTTACAGCATGGCTAACCAGACAGAAGCCATTGTTTACATCTCTAATGTCCAGCATTTTCAAAGTTTGTGATCATCTTAAAATGAAAATTCAACAGGCATATCCCGTTGTTCTGAAATGGCTTTTACAATTTGGGAATATAATGCTTCTTCTAGCAGTGTTTTGGCTGGACTGTGCACTCAGGGGTATTGATTCCTTTGTACGAATGGGGACTGTATCCTTCTTCTCTGTTATATGGTGCAGCATATTCTCGGTGATTGGTATGATAGGGATGCTCAAGTTTGTTGTTATCCTGGTAAGCCCTAGTTATAATTGTTTCTACCTTCCGGTTAGATTTTGATTGTTATTATTATGATTGAGTGGATATATTTTGTTGAATCTTTTTAACTCTCATTTATATTTCTCACTTCCGTGTATGTAACCTCTATTAATAAATTTCATATATCTTTAGCTCATTAGGCGCCCCTAGTGATTATCCTATGTTAATGGTCTTGCTATTTTGATTCCCCATTCTCTTATCATGGTTGGAATATGTAAATGATGAATCATGAAACTTAATTTTAGAAGATCTCAAAAGTATCATTATACCTTCTGAGAATTCAATTTCGCACATTGGAATGAGTTATTCATGAGTTTGTATGTAATTTGAATAATGATGTATTTTTATGCTCAATGTGAAGAACAATGGACCTAATAAGTTTTCATTAACTCCAACCTCTTCTGTCTTCAAGCACGTATGAATTGTTTTAAATGTTAAAGCAATTGGCATAGGAAATTTTAACAGCCCTTCTGGCTGTTTTTGTTTGTTTGGTTTTGGTTATCAAGGAGCCAACTCTATGACTGAGTATGAATATTGTGAACTTGAACGAATTCCAGCTTTGGATTGTAAGTATTTCGCTGCCTGTTGTCCAATTTATATGTCGCCCAATAGGTATAGATTTTAGGTGGATGCCACATTGGACTCTTTGTTACTTCTTTATTATCATTATCATTTATTTGTAAAGTCACTATTTAATATATAAATATTGACCTTCACTTAATTATTTTTTTATAGCCTTCTTTTGTCATAATATCATTATCAGAAGCTGGAGGTATTGGATGTGAGTTGCAATTTCTTGATATATGCTTGTTCTCATAATTGCAATTTTATATTGAGAATTAAATACATGCATTATAATCCAGCAATGGACGACCAAGCAATATGGCAAATTCATAACTCCCATTATCACACTTCCTGTGGGATGGGGATGAACATAACCTGTCTTGTAACTTTCTGTTTTGCGTATGGAGTTGATTTGTACATAATTTGAATCACCATGATTTGCTGTCCTGAAATTGGTTTTGAGCGCCACATGTAGCTGAGATATATGTTGTCCTATACACTCTAACTGGTTCTTATAATGGGTCAGGGCCTGGCTGCCTTGATTGGATTCTTCCTTGGGCTTACCCTTGCAATTTTGGTAGTTGCAATCCTTGGAATTGTTTTCGTGTGGATTTATGGCAGCTTCTGGACAACGGCAACTTTCATCTTTCTTGGAGGTGATTTGTTGGTCTTTTGTGTTGTTTGGATCATTTTCTCTGTCTCTCTCAGCCTTTCTGTGTACATTTGCACCCTTACAATACGTATTTATATTCTTGTACAAAACATTAAGGTATACTGTTAATGCTTGTCAATATATAAAATTCAGGACTGGCATATAAGTTGAGCCATGAACGTGTTGCACTACTTATCACCACTGTGTATTCTGTCTATTGTGCTTGGATGTATGTTGGGTGGCTTGGCCTGCTATTGGCTTTAAATCTGTCATTTATTTCAAGCGATGTGCTAATACACTTCCTCAAGAAAAGGATAAATCAGCAAAACCAATCCAATGCTTCTCCTGAACATAGAGCTGGAATGCAAGGTCAGCCAGATTTCTCTAGTGACGAGCCAATGCGTACTTACTCTGAAAATGGGCCAGGATCATCTGTGGATCGAAGTGCAGGAGTACCTTCAACTAGTGGGGCTGACTCTGATTTACCTTCTGAAGATGAAGTTGTCCGTTTGTTGAACTGCTCTGATCATTACTCAGCATTGGGCTTGACCCGCTATCAGAACATTGATGCTTCACTAGTGAAACGGGAATATAGGAAAAAGGTTCTTGCCATTCTCTGATGCTAATGCTGACTTAACTCTGTCTTCTTTCTTAGTGGATGTATCTAATATGTTGTACTCTTAGGTGTTACAGGACTGTTAGTGATCCTTTGATCGGTTATCTAATGCTTACTGTTTTTCTTCTTTTAAACTTATTGCAGCTTGCTGCTGTTACCTGATACTTTCTTATTCTGAATTAGATGTTTGTATTGAATGTTAGGCAATGTTGGTGCATCCTGATAAAAATATGGGTGATGAAAAGGCAGCAGAAGCTTTTAAGAAACTTCAAAATGCTTATGAGGTAAGTTTGATGTTTTTGCTCACTCTGAAAGTTAAAAGAGCAAATTCCACCTTAACTTTTTGTACAATCATAATCAATTCCCTAGGTTCTTATGGATTCCTTGAAACGAAAAGCATATGATGATGAATTGAGGAGGGAGGAGCTTATGAGTATCTTTCGCAGGTTTCAGACTGCCTCTCAATCTCATAAGGTATGATGTCTGCATTTAATATAATGATCAGCATTCAAGTTTATATGGCCACGGAAATGGCTATGGATAAGACCCTAGAGGGGAGGACTCGTAACCATTGTTTATAAATCATAATAGAAATGAAGCCTTGCTCCTATGGTATATTACATGTGCTATATAGGAATAGATAAAAAGAGAAAAACAGACGCGATTAACTGCTAATATGTCATAACTGCAATATTGGTGCGAAGTTTGCTAACCTAGAATTGTAACGTGAGCTCAAACATGTTCAACTGTTCAAGCATTTGTTTTCCCTGCTGGAAGGTTCATCTGATTTTATACTTTACTAACGACTCAAAATGCTTAGTCATCTCTCTAGTTTTTGTGCTAATATCTTATCTAACTTTAGCTTTGGATATTTTGCTAGAATGGTAGGCATGGATTCTTTCCTTCAGGATTTGCACGATCAGATTCAGATGGTGATGACCTTTTTGGTGATTCAAGGCGAATATCATGCAAAAAGTGTGGCGGCTTTCATATATGGATACACACAAAAAAACAAAAGTCTCGAGCAAGATGGTGCCAGGTTTCACTTAATCTCTTTTTCTCTTAATGGATCCTGTGAAGCTTATGAATGACTGTTAGTCAAGCATATCGCATTTTTCCACGATATTGACCTTTGTACGGTCACATGTTATCCTTGTTGAGTAAACTTTTCTTATTTTTACTGTCATAGCACTTATATTTTCCACCATGTTGTTTCATTTGAAGGATTGCCAAGATTTTCATCAAGCCAAAGACGGTGATGGATGGGTAGAAAAATTGTCCCAGCCATTTCTTTTTGGATTGATGCAGAAGGTGAGGATCACTGTACCATGTTGGATGGAAAGTCTTGTTGTTGGGAAGCATTTTGTAATCTATAGTCTTGCTTTCTGCTTTAACCTTTTTTAAAACTAGTATTAAAATTGGATTTTTGGCTGTGGCGTTCCATGTATTACTAACAGGTATGGCACCAGACTACGATATGCTTACTTTTTCTTTCTTTCTTTCTTTGTTTTTTTTTTTTTTGCATATTTTTTCCAGGTAGATGTGCCTTCTGCTTATGTGTGTGCTGATAGCCAGATATATAATGCCACTGAATGGTATACCTGTCAGGTACTGTAGTGGTCCCCCCCAAACCCCCCCCCCCCAAAAAAAAAAAGAAGATTTCTCTTTTTTCTTATATTATGATGTGATATATCCTCAGTTAGGGGAGGGTCTGTGAGAGAGTGAAAAATATTTGGCTGTTGAGAATTGCTAGCAGGGGCAACATGAATGGGCTCATGGAGGCTTAAAGAAGAATCACAAACCGGGCGTGGGACATATGGGGGCTGTTAAGGGGTTATGTAGATGTTTAGGCTGAAGGTGATTAAGAGGGTGCTAAGGGAAAGTTGAGAGTAGGCCTAATTTTAGGGAAGCCTGAGAGAGGACTAGCTTCATGAAGAGCTAAAATATTTTTTCCCTTGTTGTGGCTGTTTTCTACTGAATTCTGAGAGACCATATTTACTGCAGAAGACACTCATGCTGAACATATTTACTGCAGGGTATGAGATGTCCGGCGAATACTCATAAGCCGAGTTTTCATGTAAACACTAGTTTAACATCAAAGCATGGTTCAAGTAAAGGATCACATTCTGGTCAAAGAGGTGGTCAGGTGCCGACAATGAATGTGGAGGATACCATGACGGAAGAGGAGTTTTTTGAGTGGTTACAGAATGCAGCACAGGCAGGCATGTTTGACAATTTTGGTGACAGTACTGCTGCTGAGAGCCCGTCTAAGTCAGGGAATGGGATGAAAAATCCTGGCGGCGGCGGCGGCAGCAGCGGAAGCGGAAGCGGAAGCAAGAGAAAGAAAAATGGAAAGAAGCAACGGTGAGAGCAAAGTCGTCTTCTATAAAATCAAGGCCAGGATTTGTGGTTACTTGAGGAAACTCAGAAGCCATTGTATAGTGTTACTATCCCCTATTATCTTTGGTGTCCATTAATATTTGGGCATTTTGGACCCTGCAATATTATAGGCTTAAGAATAGATGGTGTGGCAATGATCCTTTTGCCCTCGATTTTCCCAGTCAAGTTGCTATATGCTTAAAAGCCTTCAAAGTTGAACCACTGGAGAGGGATCTGAACAAAGGGTTGATGCTGGTAAACCCCAAATACCATATTTAATCTCTTGCTGCTCATGTTCAGAAAAGTGTTGGTGTTATCACCAATTGATGCGTTTAGATTAGCAAAACAGCTTTATATTTTTGTCAGAGTACATTTGGAATAGAATAAGAGCAATAGCACACAAGATATTATTAGTGGGTACAAGCGCAAGGAAACTTTGCTTTGATTTAGTTTCTCTCAAAGGAAAAATAATGGCTTAAATACAATTTATTTCCACAAGATGTTACCCACAGGCCACAGAAGTTGGAATTTAATCAGCTTATTATGACTAAAACAATAAGTTGTAAATTATTTTCAAAATTGATTCTAAATAAAATGGGATGCTATCGTTCCTTTTGTTTTATCTGATGTTATACCTCTTACAAGTCAAACCAATTAAATTGAGATATAATTACAGCTTTTCTTGTTCTGAAGATTTACACGGTAGCTATGAAGGTTGTGAGAAGACTTAATTCTGTAAAAAGCTTCGCCCATCCATAAGTTGAAGGAGTATGATACTGTTTCAAAACCTGTATTTAAGATAATCGAATCGAACCTCTATATATCGATTTTAGCTCTTTTTTGTTTTCTCAAATAAGCAGTTAAACATGATTGCCACCTCTAACTCAATTGCGAGAAAAATGAGGAATTGGCATTTTCTGTAATTTTTTAAACACAACTGAAAAATAAAAATGTAAACTTCAACGGAAAATAGCCTGTGAGGCTTCGCGGATATAGTACTGCCGCGACCATTTCGGCTGTTTCTCTTCGAAGCTTATTCATGGAGGCAGTCCTACCGACTCCTTCTACAGCTTATCTTCCACTGAAGACTCCGAAGATGATGATAGGAAATGGAATTAGAGTGATAAATTACTATCCCTGTTTGATATCCGCTCATGGGAATCCTTCGTATTCTTCGTTTTCTTCCCTGCCATTTTCTGGGCGAAGAAAATCAGTTTCAGTGATTGTGAGGGCCCGTAACAAAGACAAGAAAGAAGATAGCCACAGCTTTATACCCAAACCTGACGAGGCCACTGGGTTTTTCCCTGAAGCTGTTCTGCTTAAAGAGGTTAGTTTCGTACAATTACAAGCCCACATTTTGCTCTTATTGTGTCCCAGTTTCATAGTATAGTTTTTGCTATTAGATGGCGGATTCTTAGGTTTAGTTGAGAGAACAGCGTAACACTTTGAAATATTTTCTTAGCTGAGAAAATATCAGTAGAAGTTACATGATTCAACCCCTCTTCTCTCGTGAAATCTTATTTGCGCTCTATTAATTGGATGAAGAATCGCTAACTAACAAGAGTATGGAGGTTTTTTTTACCCCTCCTTGTTCCTGTTGGTGTTTCTTTTGATAATTCCTTGCTACAATTGAACAGGACTGGTTTATTCTACTGTCTGACTGTTTGTCCACTTAATACTAATGTCCAGTCCATTTTCATTTTCATTGATTTTTTATTTTTCTTTTGATGAGAATGAAGTGAGGTTTGTTAATTCCAATTTCAGAAGAAAGTTGAGGAAGATGGAAAGGTTCTCCCAGAATTTGCTGATGCTGAAGAGAGTGAGTAGTCATAATTCACTTATCCAATCCCTTCTAGTTGCTTGCACCTTTTCTGTAAAGATTTTTATTGATAATGGATACTGTACTGAGCCTTTTGCTTATTTATTTATTTATTTTAATTTGCAGAACAGCTCTACGAATCTCTGATGCTTGAGCTCGAAAGTGATATGGATGTAGATCAAAGTAAGTAGGTCGTTGAATTCATTGTCTTTTCCTTTCTGACTGTAAAAAAGGATTAGAAAAGTAATGCTTACTGATTGGTTTATAGATCTCATGAACATTTAAAGGTATTTCTCGTACAATGTTTTGCTTCTTTTATCTTACAGTGCGCCACTATGAGGTTATGTACTTAATTCATGAGAAGCATGAAGAAGAGGTTGCTGCTGTCAATGAGAAAATTCAGAGTAATTTTTCTTTCTAAATCTCTGTTTTTTCCCCTGTTGCCCATATTCCCTGATGCTATGTAGAATTAGTTCCTGAACTTCCCAAGATATTTGAGTGATTCATTTTCTGGCCTGGGAATTAACCAACCTCTCTTTCGATCTTAGAAGATTTATGGAATTGTTCAGTATATATGTGAAACATATTTAGATTTTTATTGTATCAGTATTTACATAACTATTTCTGTTGAAAATAAAACCAAAAATATCAAAGAACCTAAGTACCCCTTTTGGCCTTTAATACAAGAGCTAGATAACTAATATATAGATATTAAGGAAATTAGTTAGTTATTTGTAAAAAATATATGTTGATTTTCCTAAAATACCCTCTTTAATCATTTACATTGAAATTATCCTTTAATGGAAACCTCTGAATATATATAGTCAATAGAGAAAGTTTTGAGAAAAAATTATAAATTTGTAAGATAAAGTAGATTGGGGTCTTATATTTAAGATTAAAATAAAGCTCCTAACTATTTTCTATATTTAGAACCGGAAGGAGTAATAGCTAACCTAGTAGGTCGGATGACATTTTTTAAACCACATGGGCAAATTAGTTCCTGGCCCAACTTTAATAATGTAATTTGATGCGTGCATGGCTTTGAGTAACATCGTAAACATTAACGTGGACACAATTGCTTGCTGTGTTAGAGATCAACATTGCCTTAATAACCAAATTTAGCTTGATCTGGCCATCCTCCTCGTACTTGTGTTGCAGACTTTGTAAGGGAGAAAAAGGGCCGAGTGTGGAGGTTCAGTGATTGGGGAATGAGACAACTAGCTTACAAGATAAAGAAAGCTGACAGAGCACATTACGTTTTGATGAACTTCGAGGTTGATGCCAAATACATTAATGAGTTCAAGAGTCTATTGGACAAAGATGAACGAGTCATCCGGCATCTCGTAATAAAGCAAGATGTGGCAATCACGGAAGATTGCCCTCCTCCTCCCGAATTTCACACTCTGCGTGCAAATACGGATGAGAACGATGACGATGATGATGAAGAAGGAGATATTGACGCGGAATATGATGGAGATTATGACGAGGAGGAGGAAGAGATGGATGGTGATGATGATGGAGACAATGTTATCTACATAGATGGTGATGAAGATGAAGATGTTGATGCTGATGGAAGAGAATCTACGGATGATGCATTAAACTACAAAAGACAGCCAGAACGAAGAAGATTGAGAGCTGAGAAAGTAAGCAGGTAGGCATTAGGTAGGTGTCATCTTGTATCCCAGATTTCTTACTTTCCATATGAAATGCAGAGCTATTTTATGCGTTATGACTTTGATTATGTAGAGATTAAAGTAATGAAGATGAGTTTTGTGTTGTTCACCCAAAACTTTAAAAGCTTTGAGTTGGCTGTGTTTTCGTCTATAAGCCACATACATGCCTGATATAATGCTTCCTCAGGGCTAAATGTTACGTACATGAACCAAGCACGTAGTTCAGCTAGTAAGGGAGCTGTGCTAGCTTAACTAGAGGTCTTGTCTTATGTTTAAATCTTAGGTATGCGAATCCAAAGTATTCTGGATGGCAAGCGCTACCTTAAAAAATTGTATACATGAATGATGAGACCAAGAAAAAAAAAACTTTTGAAGTAGGTGTTTTTGGTGGTGAAGTTTTGGGAGAATTTTACTTAAGTTCCTTGTAGGGGACTCAATTTTAGTTAGGTTTCTTAAAGTTAGGACTCTGACAAAATTAAAATTGAAGTACATTGATATAATTTATCCACTTCATTCCCCTCATGGTTAACGGCGCTGTAGCCTTGCCGGGCCAGCAACCATCGGAATTCCGTTGTTGCCTACAATCAAGTCTAATTTATCTACTAACAAGTTAGTTTGAATGATAAGCGATTCAATATCATTTAAGCGAAATCTCGAGTTCGAGCTTTTGGCATACGTAGAAAATTCCTTTAGGAGACTCACTTATTATAGTCAGGTACATGACGCGGGTCAGATTCAGGTGTAGTTAGGATAAAATTCCAGTGAATTAGGTGAATAACTACAAAAAAAAATCTAATTTATCTATTTTTTTCTTTATTCGTAGATATTTTTTTATTGTAACAAGTGTTTAGATAGTGCAAAATTCAAGAAAACGACAAAATTATGACGAATGGTGATTAATTATCAACGCTTACGACATAGGATGCCTTTGTTATTATTTAGAGGGATAGACGACAGAGAAATAGAAGCATCATCATCTTAGGTCTGACATGTAGAAATAAATGGGAAAAAATAAATGGAGTGCTTTATTATATTCATACCAGAGATTTTCCTTTCTAAATTCATACCCGGTTCACTAAAATTTTATCTAAATTACATCCAGATTCGACCTGTATCGTATATCTAATTATGGTAGTTGAGTCTCCAGGAATTTTTTATATACTCAAAAGCTTGAACTCGAGATCTCATTTAAGCGATACCGAGCCATTTACCACTCGAATCAACAGCCATTAGTAATTCATAACGTTTCTAAAAAATGGTATATGTAAAAAATAATAATTGATTACTTGCAAAAACTGGGCACGCAACGTGAAAAGAAAGTTCCACAAGGCAACTAAAAAAGAGACAACAAAAACCAGAGGACAAAGAGCCTAAATTAAAGCGCATCTAATATAATACGTTAAAATCCCAAACTCACGTTCAATTAGCAACTTTGTTTTCATTTCATTACACTGAAAAACCTCAATCTCGCTCTCAGATTCGCCGATTAGAGATAAAGCTTATCTCCTTCTCACTCTTTTCAACATTCAATTAATGAATAAAAACTTGAACTTGTTAAAATTACATTGCCATGAGTCTTTTGTCTTGTGGAACAGCGTCATCCGACGATTTCTTCTACTGCAAGTTTTCAAATTTGTCCCTTGACACCAACCCGTATCCACCACTAACAATAAATATAGAGACAACCAAGTCATTAATTTGTTCAGTTCTAAACGTAACGCCGTTTCACTCGGTTGAAATTTTTACATCAATCAAATCAACTTAAAACCGGCGAGAATCTTCGTCTGGCGTTACATGGGGCATTTGTGAAAATTCCACAAAAAGAACACGTAGCAACAACCGACCCAAAGTGTTTCTGAAAAGTCAAAGGAAGCAGCTGGTTATTTGTGTATATATATAGTCGCATACATGGATCACAAAAACACGTACAGAAACACCGATCAACAGAAAAACAGGCGAGAAACATGGGAATTCCTACCTCAAAAACCTTCATGAATGTGGCTTTTCTAAGCTTGGTCTTGCTTGGTTGTGCAAATGTATGCAAAACGACCAATGATGAAGATCTGCTGGAGTTCCCTCTGAATCTGGAGTACTTGGAAACTGAGTTCTTTCTGATCGGGGCTTCGGGTCAGGGATTGGATTCAGTAGCTCCAGAACTAGCTGAAGGTGGGCCCCCACCAGTGGGTGCCAGTTTGGCTAACCTGGGATTCTTAGTCAGAGACATCATCCTCCAGTTTGGATTACAGGAAGTTGGTCACGTAAGGTTGTTCTTCTGCAACTGTATGATATTATTATTATGAGTCACAGACACTTTTAGTCAAGAATTCTGGTGTGTAATATTGCAGGGCTATAAAAAGCACGGTGAAAGGGTTTCCGAGGCCACTGTTGAACTTGAGCAGGGAAGCTTTTGGTGAAGTGATGAACAGTGCATTTGGAAGAAGTTTATATCCTCCTTTTGATCCTTATGCTAATGAAATAAACTATTTGCTTGCGTCTTACGTTATCCCCTATGTTGGCCTCACTGGTTATGTCGGAGCAAATCCACAGCTCCAAAACTTCACTTCTAAGGCGGTAAGCCTCAAAATCAACCCCGCACAAACACTCAAACAAAACAATCTCTAACCTAAATATTCTCTCTCTATGGAAAATCAATCTTTTGATTACAATAGTTTTAATTACGTTATAACTCAATTATTAAATTTTAACTCTATACGACTCTTTAACGTATAACTTAATTCCTATAATTTTAATATTTTAAAATATTGATTTATGATTACAACTCTATAAACTGAATTGTAATAAATCAAAGTTTAATTATTAAATTTTAATTGAGTTAAAATTATAAAATTATAAAGATTAAAATCAAAATTTAAAGATTAAATTATATGAGTTTAAACTATAGCCTAAAAGATTTTTTTTTTTTCTCGCACAAACCTATCACAATGTTCGGAACGCCGAAAAAATGTTTTCTGACATGTTTAAGCAAGGGTGTGCATGTATTTTGCAGCTTGTGGCGGGGCTTCTGGGGGTGGAATCAGGACAAGACGCAGTGATCAGAACGCTGTTATACGAACGCCAGGGGGAAACGGTGCTGCCTTACGGAGTGAGTGTGACGGAGTTCACGAATAGGATATCGGCGTTAAGGGACAAGCTGGGGAAGGAAGGGCTGAAAGATGAAGGGCTTAGAGTGCCAAGGAACTTAGGAGCAGAGGGAAGAATATCAGGGAACGTGCTTGCTGGTGACAAGAACTCGCTTTCATATGGAAGATCACCAAAGGAAGTGTTGAGGATTGTGTATGGAGATGGTGACGAACGTTATCCTGGTGGATTCTACCCACATGGTGCTGATGGTCGTATTGCCAAATCTTACAGATCAGATAATAATTAGTCATCCGTATAATAGTAAGCTTAATTTCCTAGTTTGAGGCAGCAGATCTTAATAAATTTTATGATAATATAAAAGATTTCTACTTAGCTTGATCATTTATGTTACACTATACTTATTACATATGTGTTTGATAGGGATTTGTTACTTCAACAAAAGGCCCTTTGGTTGGGACTTGTGATAATGTTTTATTTTGGGTCACTTTGCTTTAAAAAAAAATACAAAAAGAGCGCACTTTCTGCTTTTTATTATTTTAAAAAATTAGAAAAAATTAATCTTTATTCTTTATAATTTTGACTCGATTATAACTCAATGTTTTAGTTTTAATTCAATATAATTTAGTCCCTATAATTTTGACTCAGTTAAATTTTAACCCTTAAATTTTAACTCACTTCAATTTAATCCCTATAGTTAGAATTATAGAGATTGAGTTATGCTAAATTAAAGTTTAAGAATTGAGTTATAATTAAGTTAATGTTTACTATTTAATGACTAAATTACAATTGAGTCAAAACTGTAAGGTTAAAATTATTTTTTTAAAACAAATATAACAAAAATATGAATAGAAACAAAACTGCAAATTCAGTATATCAAGGGCTGAACAATATCATGCTTTAGATCCCCAACTTGGAGACCTCGTGAACATTCAATGTTGCTGCCATTTTCAGTTCCCCTACAGGCAGTCTTGTACTATAACTACTCTATTTGCTTCTAAAGTAGAATCATGGTTATTGATATATACAGAGGAATAATTCCCAAAATCAACTATCTTTATTTATAAAGCTCATGAGGATTTGGTGGCTGATACGAGAGGTAGTTAAACCACCTGAACTTATTAGTTATTACTCTTACCTAGTCACTAACTAACCTTTCCAACTAACCACCTTCACTACTGTCGTCCAAGTTGTCATGACAATGATACCAGTGTTGCATGTTGTTGGAGCCCTTGCATACGTCAGCTATAATTCATTACAATTCTTTCTTGCTTGATAGATTAATTTTCTTGTTTGGTTGAAGTTTTCACTGTATTAGTAATTGAACAATTGGCAGCTCAAACTGCACTTAGAGAAGAGAACGATTGCATGGAGTACACTGTCAAGAATCTGAGAGGCCAATTTTCAAGATCAACAGATCAATGTTGGAACAAGAGAAATGAAGGCCTTCCCAGTGACCTTCTTCAATACCCACAGCATCAACCGGATGAACTTAAGGATTCTGTGTCTCGTGATCCTTCATGTTCCACAGCACCTAGTAATTGTTAGTTGTTCCAACTGTGAACTGATAAGTATATTTTACTAGAGCTGCATAACTCTTTGGTGGAAATAGTTTGTCTACTACAACTGGCATCAGATTAAATGCACATAAGAAAACTCAAAAAACACACAATTTCAAGAATCTGCACTCTGCAGTTCAACCAAAAAAAAGTGATAGACAAGTTCACATAAACACAGAACACTTGTTTAGTAATTGCCGTTCATCTTCTAAATATACAATAGAGAAAACTCAGGTTAGTTCATTTTTTAGAAGATGAACTGTGGTTGCTAGGGGAAGTAGAACATGAGGGATCATGAGGCACAGGATACTCAAGTTCATGAGTTGATCTTGTGCGGTACCGAATTAGGTCTTCAAGTGGAGCTTCAGCAACCAATTATCGATAGACTAAGAGTGAAAATTCAACAAAAGAAAAATTAGACTATATCAAGCAAGTGGGAAGTTTGATGAATTTTATAGCCAAGATTTTCTCCAGCTTTGTTGAAATATGCCCTTGGCCATCAATTGTTTGGAAATTGGACAATTGGTGCAATCAGAAATTGGGAAAATCGATGGTTCAACTGATTTCTCTCATTTGCAATATAACAAATAAAATGGATGAAGAATGGATTAAGATGACAGAGATTCAGGGGAGAGAGTTGTGATAAATCAACAACCCACATATCGTTGTTGTGTCAAACTATAATTAAATCAAGAAATTAACGTAAAGACAAAGAAAGGGAGAAAATGGGTAAAAAAAGAGAGACTATGGTTGATATATGGACTCAAGGAACAAAAGGAATAAGGCATAGAATGATGGAAATGCACAAAGAAAATGATAACTCAATGCTTCTTGAGAGGTTGAGATTTGTGGCCCTTTAAATATAAGAATGGATGCATTAAGTACAATGAATTAGATGTAGTATCCATGAAATACGCACTAGATTTTAAACTTGGTTAAATATATTAAATAGACGCATCAAATACAATAAATCAGATATAATATGCACTAAATACACGTCAATATTCAAATTCATCTTAATATATTGAATGGACACATCAAATGCAATGCATTACGCTTGATATGCATTGAATAGGCATCAAATTTTAAATTTGTTTGAAGACGTTGAATGGATGCATCAAATACAATGAATTACGCTTCATATGCATTGAACAGGCGTCAAATACCAAATCCGTTTGAATATATTGAATGAATGCCTCAAATGCAATGAATTACATATGACATACGTCAAATACATGCGAAAATTAATGATATTAATGAATAAGTGATGAGTTAATATTTTTTTTAATAGACACATGTATATTTCTATTGGAAATAATAATATAAAGTATGTGTTCCTGTAGGATTCTAACTTTAGTTTGTCAGGGATGATTATTAATAAACATCGGTTATTAGGGGCAAAAATTTTCATGAGCCCGTAATGCAATATACCTAGTTATGGCAAATGGAAGTTCCCACATCTGTATCCGCTTTCTTGTGCCTCAGAAAATAAGATACACAACACTTGACAGTCTCCATTGACAATTGTTAATCTGCTATTTTCTTCCTGGAAGCACAACCCAGAAAACACTAAAATGGTCTAAATTGATTATCAAAGTTTCCAAAAATGACTTAGAAACTTTGGCTAGGAGGTATTAACTTGGGATGGATATGAAACAAAAATATATTCTGAAATTTGAATCAAATCACGGAATAGGTTTCACTACCTTCCTATGGAAAGAGGTACGCATAAATAATTATTCTCTTTACAAGGTCCAAAGTATCATTCTCCCTAAAAAGAAGCAACATAGAACAAACATGAGTCAGTCAGATTTCTCATGGTTATTCTTTTTAGATGACGGTGGTGTTGTAATACATAACTGAACTATAGGAATATCATAAAGATCAACAAAACTGACAAACATGGGACATATCATTGTGGTTGGAGTGATAAATTAAAGGAATAAAAATTCTAGTTTTCCCAGAAGAAACAAAGGAAATATAATATATATCTGTACAACAAAATCCCTCCGGTCATAGTTTTCCTTTCCATCAACTGGTTGATAGATTTGATTATTTATGAGTAACCTATTTCAGTTGTGAAGATTTGCAGATGAACCCTAAAACACAAGTCCCTGGCTCCCCTTCAGGAACATCAGCTTCATTCGTTTCTATTTATTTGCATATTACACACATAACTCTTTCATCAGATAATGAATGTTAGCTTAAGAGTAAAAGTGGTAGTCCTTGGCTTTAATTATGATTGCCCTCAATCCTCCAATAGGTGCTAAGATCATTAAGCTCACTCCCAGCAAAATGAAAATCTGAAATCAATCCATTTAATTCCATATATTAATCAAAAAAGGACAAATGATTAATAACATCAAAAGAAAAATTCCCAACATACCCAGTTAGTCCACCAAGACAAGCTAAATCTCCTTGGGTTGTGGATTATGAGCCATATGATGCAAGGCAGCTGAAAGTTGAGAGAACATGAATTGTTAAACCAAATGTTAATCCTCATGAGAGAGATCTTATTAGATTCAAATTTTCAAGCATTCGATTTGAGACTTACAAAGTATGTTGTTGGGGCCAAAGCAAATCCTCCGAAAAACCCCAGGAGACCATTGAAGAATGGGAAGGTGATAGCAATAAACATTGTGTAGGCTGCAGTATGAAAGTATATCAATCAATGTACACTTACAAATCAAAGCATATCCATTGAAGATGTTATATAGACCACCAAAGAGTTATACTCACCCACATACACATTACGCACGACAAAACGAAGAAATTTAGTAGGTCTAAATTTCAGTTTCCTTACCAACACGGTTTCAATCATGTCAAACACTGCCATTGCATAAATCTAGATCAAGAAACACAGAACAACCAGAAATATATTGCTTTAGGATGAGCTTTGCAGTAAGTAGAAGGAATCATATATAGCAAAGTAAAACCTTCATCACCTGAAAGCTTCCAAGTAAATGGATAACGACAAACAAGTTAGCCATAGCAATAAGCCATGCTGGTTTCTCTAATGTAATGAGAATATTTTCACCGGCACCCTGATTTCCAAAGACCCCATAACCAATGAGAGCAACTGGGAAGTAGCACACAGCCACGATTATATAGGCGACAACAACTCCTCTCCACATTGGACCCTTGGATGGTTTCTCTGGTGTAGATGGGATTGTTGCCTGGATTTCCAGCACCACATTGTGTCCAGCATAGGCAAAAGCCACATTGCCAAGGGCATTAAAGAAGTTTAACACGTTCCCTGCAGTACTATGATCTGACCTGTACTTATAATCCACATTGTCTACAATACCTTTATTTAAACATGCTGCCCAGGCAATTGTACAATAACTGTAGGACAAGAAAATAGAACAAATCAAACATTGCTGGTCGTGTTGTTCTATATATATAAATAATGGAAGCTGCAAAGATAGAAGAAGGGGCATGGATGTATATACCTAAAGGACATGACTGCGGCTGCCATAGATACACCAGAAATAGCGTTGAAGTTGGGGAGATGGGATAGTACAAATTGAGCAGAGGCGAAGATCATAATGAAATAGGACAATTTAATCTTATCACAGCCAGGACAGACGGTTTCGTGGAACTTCTTCAATGACTGTCCTCCAGTGACCATGTAGACAATGCTTACACCAACTTCAACAAGAAGTTGCTGAGGCACCACGATGTAGAGGCCCAGCTTTTCGCCAAAAGCATACTGACCCAGTTCATGGTATCTGTCAAAACGCCTTCCTGGAACCATTTCATGCATCTCCACCATTTGCCAAAGAGTGTGCAGTGTGATGATCCAAGGGAGGACCAGTACAGTCACACCAGGGCCCCTGCAGAAAACCAATATGGTAATCAGCAAATCGTCAAACACTTGGTATTCACAAGTGTTACTTGAATATATGCAGGAATTTTTAGTTGCGTGATAATGGGATTAGATTATGTTAGAAAAATTGCAAAGAAATGGAGCTAAAACTAACGCAATTTGGGTTTGAACACTTTTCTTACCATCCTAGAGCGGACATGTCATAAGGGAAACTAAGTACACCCGCTCCAACCATGGCCGTAACGTTGTGGAAAGTTGAGTAGTACCATTTTGCATTCCTTGAAGAAGTAATTGGAAGCCAATCATCAATTTCCTTCTGACTCGCTAATCTTTCATCAAACTGTTGGATATATTGGCATAAATGAACGCACAATTCATCTTATTCAGAAGAAACAAAGGTACGTAAGAATAGGTATGCAATGAATAAGAAAAATGCAATTTTGGTGGCATTTCAAAACTGAGAAAGGGCTGGATTTTGGAATGTTCCAATCCAAAGTAATTGTTTGTTTTTTTGGGCCAGCATTCCAAAGTAATTGTTGATGTGAGTGAGGGTGTTTTCCATTTACATGCGAGTCCAATGATTCAGATTTACTAGAAGCATACAACGCACTCGGATAGAGGTGTCATATTCTCAATAATCAGAGGTACAACACAAAGGCTATTCGTTAACATGTAAATTGGATTGTAGGAGGGAACATAGTTATGACTTTGAGGACATATAATTGGCCCCTAATATCACCTTTTCTTTATGCTTGCAAATTATCTTCCACAGCATTTACTTTTTATGACGCCACGTGGCAGCGGGATTATAAGTCAAATAACGACCAGAGAGTGATTATTTTTATTAAAATGAGAGATGGATCCAAAATTTGGCATTACCAACAAACCTCCTCGACTGAGATTCGATTCATGAGTATGACTCAAAATAGGGTAGTTTCCCAAATAACTAAATATCTTCTCCTTATATGATGCCTGAACGAAAATAATCAGAATTATAATGACGGTAATTATATAGTAAATTACAGATGATTTTTATTTAGTTATGAATTAAAGAAAATAATCCTTGTGACTTGAAAAGTATTTATCACTATTTTGTATACAATTTTCAATGCTTAAGTAATTATATTTATTTTAATTTTATTATTTTTTTCCAAACTTATCATTACTTTATCATAATAAATAGTATTTTACATAATAACAATAATTCTAAACATAATTAATAAACTTCCGCCCCCTCTAAAATTTTCTGGTGACGTCCCTTGCTTGATATCATCAGAAGCGAACGGCAAGGCGTTCGTCGGGAACCACTGAGTGAAAATATTTTTTAAAAAAACAGAGATTCTCACAATATTTATATTCCTTCGTTTTATTCTTTAGCATAAAAATTTAGAAAAATTGCAGAGGAATAAAATAGAAGCAAACCAAAGAGAAAGCGTGGGAAAGCAAGTTATAGATTGAGGAGGAAGGGGCATACAGTGTTAGTGGAAGTGCCAGCATAAGAGTCGTCATTTGATACTTGAGTTCCCATATGACAAGTTGAGAGAAGCAGATCACCAACACATGCAGAGATGAGAAACATGCCTCCTCTTGTATATAACAGAATAACAGTGTTGACTTTCTTTTTTTATTTGACGCTCAATAACTTGTTGACTTTTCAGCACAGAGTAGAACTTTTCTGGTGATAATTTTTTAGTTTGATATAATTTGAGAGACGCAACACAACAATGTCACTGTGATTATTAAATTCCATGGAGGAATTCTTGCGAGGTGATTGGTTTGAATGAGTTGGGTTCTCTGTTCTCTCCACAAAGAACAGTCTTTTATAATGACACAATTTCCTGGAAACATGCGTTCAACAAACAATTACTAAAAAATCAGTTGAAACGCATAGTTTCGTGGCAAGATGAAACGTGCCACGTGGCATCCGCCTAACTTCTTTCTTTCTTGGACTATTATTGATAGAATTGGATTCTCAAGAGATGGAAACCAGAATGGACATATACATTAATCAACAAGGAGGAAGTTGGACAATAACATTTATTAGTAATAAGCTTTAGAAGATAGAGGAGATGCACGAACTTCAGGCAATTTGATTCAAACCCTGAGATGACCGTCTTAATTTGGAAACTTCCAGGATCAGGGGATTGAATAACACAGTTGTTGCAGTTCAATAGTTTCTTAGGACAACGTCAACTGTTAGGAGTAAATTTTTTATTGAAAGCATATAAAATAAGGAAGAAAGCACATGACTAAACAACGCAGTTGGAAGAAATTAGACCTTTCATTGTCAATATCGTCACTCGGGCATATTGGACAACGACAACTGAAGGTTCATCTGGTGTTCTTGGATATTTTCATAGTTAATGTCAGCAGTGTCATCATCCAGAATACAGTTGATGGTATAATTCCTGCATAAAAACGAAAACAAAAAGATAACTACGATGAGGCAAACTGTTTAAAATAATGCACGGAAAAGAATAATGAGATGAGATGCAAGTTAGTGGTAACTGAGGATTTGATATGATGAAACCCATTCATCAACAATAATGATGTAGACAGAAGAAATTTGGTACAAGCGGAGAACCAACCATAAATTCTCCATGAACTTGTTGAAGGATTTAAAGCAGAAAGCAACACGTAATCTATATTTTCCATTCTGACCACTTTTCAATGAAGGACTCGTAGTAAGCAACATTCTCATCATCCATCGTCTCAAAGACCTTGCTAAACCTAACGCCATTCTATAACATCAGATTCTTACTCGGACAATCCATACTCAGTAGACTCTTGGAATCGAGTTTTACTGTTAACATTAAAGATGCGTCCATTGGTAACTTGATGATGAGAGTTAAATCTAAACAATGTTATGAAACAGAGCTTTAATCCTGACTTCAAGTAGACCTCAAGGCAAGCATTATATCTTTCAACCTAGAGAAGAGTTTCGAATTTCGCGGAAAAAGTTTTTGTAAACCATTTGACCTTCAATGTTTTTCTAACCATTTATTCAGCAACTAAGGGCTTAAAACATCAAAACATCTTCCATGTGTCACAACAACTTCCTCCCACTCCCTTTCATGGTGTTCCTGAAAATGTAGGGAAGAAAAGGGACACTTAAATCTTGTTAGAATTGCTTTTACTAATTACAGAGGAAGGAAAATGGAGTTTCAATCCCCCTCATTCTCCACCTACAGAAGGAAACCCATTCCCCTCAAGATCCTGTGGGGGCTCCAAACAACTATTAAGGTCCTTCATTTCCACCCATAATCATTCCCTTCATTTTCTATTTTCATTCCCGAACACAGTCAGTGTTAGCCGGTCCAACAGGTTTTCTTCTATTTCAGATTCATTCACAAACACTTTCTCCTGTTTGCAAGTGTCTCTCTGTAGATGATTGTCTCAATCATAAGACAGAGAAAAACGTTGAGCGCTATCTATTCCCCAATATATCATCCAGAATACGAATTGGTCCCATATGGCCTAGGTTGTTAAAGAAGCAGCGAACCAAGACATCCCAAGTAGCAATATTAGGAAAGATTCCTTCAGTTGTCATTTTATGAAGATACACAATGGCCTCTTCAATGCCTAACGAATTACAAATGCCACACAGAAGACTAGTATATGCAACTATGTCTGGACGCCATTCCTTCTCTTCCGTAAGCTTATCAAAAAGTTGCATGGCAATTCTGACCTTACCCCACTTACAGTATGCATAAATAATTATATTAATGGTAGTGGTATCTGGCTTTGCTCCATTCACCAACATTTTCCCCATAATCTGGAAAACTTGTTCTTGCATTCCAACGCGAGAGAATCCATACATTATAGTATTATAAGTAACAGAAGTTAGTTCCAGCTCCAGTTCTTCCAGCTCCTTAATAAGCCCACAAGCTTCTTTAAATCTGTTAACCCTAAATAAACCATCCAATAACTCATTATATGTTATGATATTAGGCGAGCACTTATGTTTCTCCATCATATCAAGCACCCCCATTGCCCATTCTACACGGCCACCGACACACAAGCCCTTAATAAATGTATTGAACGTAACAACAGTTGGAGAACACCCATCATTGTTCATGATTTCAATTAGACGATGAGCTTTGTTAAACATAGAGTTCTGACAAAGGACATCCAGCATGCAGGTATACACAACAACATTAGGATGGCAACCACAAGTTATCATTTTGTTCCATGTCTCAGAAGCACCTTGCAAATTTCCAGCTTTTGCAAAACCATAAATGAGAGAGCTATATGTGGTAACATTAGGACGGCACCAAATCTTTTCCATATGATTAAAGACAGATATAGCCTCTTCTATATAACCATTGGCGCAGAGGCCATATACTAAAGTATTATATGCAACAACATTGGGCTTAACTCCCTCTTGAATCATACGACTCCACAAGCTAAGAACCTCACCCAATCGGCCACACGAAAAATAGCCTTTCATCAAGGAAGCAAATGTATGAATGTTGGGGCTGCATCCTCTCATAAGCATTTGACCAATTACAGCAAGAGACAAGTCAACATTTCCCATGTCACAAAGGCAACTGATAACTGTAGAGTAAGTGACAACATTAGGGTCAATGCCCTTATCTAGCATTTCAATGATCAAATCAAAGGCCTCTTTAAATTTAGAATCTTTGCATACTCCATGTATCAAAGAATTATAAACAGGCACCACAGGTGCGAATCCTGAAGCTATCTTCTTTGCTTGCTCTACCTGACCAAGCTTACACATAGAAGATACAATAGTCGTGTAGCTCACTGCATCTGGCGGGCAACCCTTACTTGACATTTCTACAAGCAACTTGAAAGCCCCATCCACCTTTCCATTTTGACAAAGAGCCTTGATAAGAATATTATAGGTGAAAATATTTGGCTCCAAACCTTCCCCCTTCATGTTGTTATATACAGGATTAATCATCTGGAACCGATTTTCATCCAGCAACGAATCAAACAAGTGGTTGTATATCTTGACTGTGGGTTTGCATCCGAATTCCCTTATCCTATATAACATCTTTAATGCTTGATCAGCTGACCCAGCTCGCCGATAAGAATGTATAACACGGATGAATAAATCTTCAGAGCAATCTATTCCTTCCAGCTTCATGTGTTGCAAAAGATACTGAACACCGTCCATGTTGCAGTTTCTTCCCAGTTTCTCAATCATAGTTTGGTATGTCAAATGGGTGTGTTTGAAAGCTCTAGAATTGGCCAAGGACTTGAAGTATTCAAGTGCCACCACAATATCTCGCTCATGTCTCAATCTTTTCACAACTTCGGATTCCTTAAGAAGGGACGCATTTGCGGATTCGGCTTCGGGTTTATCGAGATCAAATATTGTTCTCGTGTTGAGTGCAAACGGAATCGAAGGCTTGCGCACTTTTAACACTAAAGAACACCCATCTTTCAAATACATAATGTAATTGAATTGAAGCCTTCAGCTTCAGATTCAAGAAGCTGAATACCCAAGAGAAAACAGGCTGAGAAATCCGTTAAAAGGATGACTTTGAGGTAGCCCAGCCCTCTTGCCCACCCCCAAAAATTCAGAACAAAAAATTCTTCGTCACTTGGCAAATGAAAATATTGCAATATTGTCTACTCTTGTCTCATGGAACCGAACCACCATAATGCCCAAAATTGTGCACAAAGCAAGTCTATGAAGAGCATTTAAGTGCCTCACGACCTAGACAGAACATGCGGCAGTTTTCAGCTCGTGGCCGAATACAGTCTCCCACAAGGGCTCACCCGGCCAGCACTTGGGTACGAGACTAGCTATGGTGAATGAGTTAGCAAATCCAAAGGGTGGTTGGCGCCTAATACTTTGGGAACGATGGGGGAGGATCGGCGGGACGGTGCAGCAGTTTGTCGCTCAAAGGGGAATGGCCCTTTCCCTGTGAAGCGCGATTATAAGTCCCCAAATAATAAGCATTTTCACCTAGATTTATATTTCATTTTATTTTATTTATGGATATAGATTGTACTACTTTATATATACTACATGATTTTTGTTTTGACGGACCCTTTGTTTCCCATCAACAAACTATAAATTATGCGGGATTGAACACGAGAGTTGCATACTTTCCACTGTTACCCTGAAGTTAACGGATAACCTTTTGGCATCAATCAGTAGTATAATCAGCATTCTTCATATAACTATTGCAATGGTGAAACAAAACAAACAATTTCCTGGCCAAATGTAGACAACAAACAATTGGTAAAATTAGTTTAAATACTTTTTTTTTTTTGTTCTTTTGGATATTTGGCCAGAGTAGTTCAAAGTTGAAACATTATTATGACCTCATCTTGCAGCGACAAATTAGAATAGCTAGTGAGATATTGGTATGTTTGAAATTCCGTTTGGCACTGCCAAAATGTTTTGATATCTTATGAAGACCTGTATTGTAAGCTTGAATCAAGTAGTAACAAAAATGGTAAGTCGCAAATTTATTTTGATAATTGATTTTGATGGGATTGATTAATTTTTATTTAATGTTAAATATTATTAAGAATGTCAAATTTAATATGATTGACTTAATTTTTTGAATCTGTCCCACGAGCCTCTCTTCTCATTTGTTACTGATATTCTGCTTTATATCTTCCCTTTAATAGTAGGCAGAAGGCACTAAGCAATTAGGTCAGAGATCACTCTGGGAAGATTCCAGTTTTCAAGTAGTGATAATGATGAGAATAGCAAGCATTTTTCAATATTATAGATGATTTGATGCTGCCACAGAATATTATTCACATAGGACAAAGAGAGAAAAAAAGATTTGTCACAAGTGATACAAAGCATTTAATAGAACAGTATAGCAAGTTATGGATTTAGTAAGCCATCGCAGGCAGCATACATGAACAGATTGCCTCAAAAAGAATTAAGAGGTTCCTTGGGGATGTACATTTATGTATGATATAGTTGGATGATGAAACCAAACTAGAATCGAGCAATTCCCTTGCCTTGATCCCATTACCGCAGATTATTCTTCTGCTGTGAAGGTTGCCTCTCAAATCAAGTTGATTCATATGGCTGCACAAATTAGAATACATTAAAAGGAGCTTGACTATTACTTGAGCAGTACTAAAACGAGATGCTCTATGTATTAAGCATTGAAATATTAAGAAAACATATATTCTACCAATTGTGATGAACGGAATCGGGTTCTGCATTGGTTTGTAAGGTAAAGTAGACAATTCTACACTTGTATTATGCAGTAATGACTTCTTTGTTGTGCGCATGTGTAGTATTTGGTGTTAAACGTCATAATAATCGAAGCTTTAAATTGCAGTAATGGACTTGATGTGGCTTGCCTTAGATAAATTGTTCATTGTGAGAACCTATATAAGAGTTTTGGACATTTGGCAGAATATTAAAATCTACCTTCAAGAGGCTGAAGAACTAATGTGGAACTCTTCTTCTGAGGTTTCCTTTTCCTTTTCAGGGAGAATGGCCGGATGATGAATCTTGACAAGCGGCTCAAAGGATCTTGTAGATCATCCATCTCATAGTGACCAAACCGCCAATCTCTTTCAA
The DNA here is from genome assembly GCA_037074615.1 of Leucaena leucocephala. Lineage (NCBI taxonomy): Eukaryota > Viridiplantae > Streptophyta > Magnoliopsida > Fabales > Fabaceae > Leucaena > Leucaena leucocephala. The sequence continues at coordinate 4,025,435 of CM073535.1, read as the reverse complement.
TATAAGGTCGCTGAATAGGTTCATCGAGTCCACCTGCAATGAGGAACAAGAAGAACTGTTGTTTATTTTTATCCAAATTTTACTGCTAAGTGCTAACGTAGAATAATCCAGCCTTCGATCGGGAGTCACATGGAATTATAGACATGTCAAACTACAGTTACATGCAATCAATGTAATTTGTTGACCTGACTGGTCAGTTATCACGTAGCTCACAAGTTGAATCAGAATCCATAAACAATACTCGTACAAACTCAGATTCTCAATGGATACCTGCATACATCAAACCGTGCTTGTCTACAGCCCGATAAAATGGTCTTGTTTTCTTCTCAATGGCAGCTCTCTGTAGTTCATTCCATTCTCTGTCACGATCCTCACGTGTGACTTTACCCGTGTTCACAATCTGGAATTAAGGGTACATTAAAGTGTCTGTTCAGAGAAAAATAGTGTTAATGTAAAACAACTATAGAAATAGAGTTCTAACTTTAGAAAATAGGTGGTAAGAAGGGCGTGGGTTGCGTGCAAGATTATTAGCTCGGTCAACTGCTACAAGTCCAAACTTGGGACCATATCCATCAGCCCACTCCCAGTTATCAGAAATAGTCCAAAACAGGTAACCAAGCACAGGAACACCCTATACAACCAGAAAAGGAAGGCCTGACATTATATCAGTAATTACAAACAATCGCATGATTTAAAGCTGATCAATGTTAAATTCAGAGTCCAAACCATTATCCTGGCTGCATATACAGCAAGCAAATGTTCCAACAGATATGGCCGTCGGATTAGATCTGTCTCATCAGATACTCCGTTTTCAGTAATGATGAAGGGAACATTAAGATGTTTGTATCTTTCATGAAACTTAAGCAACATGCGATACAAGCCATCAGGATATACCCCACGACCAGATTCACTGTACTCATCTGTTTCCACAAGTTTCAGTCCCGCACCAGAAACAACTTCCTAGATACCAGAATGGTTATAAGTATGAGCCTAATGCACACGGTGCATTCATCTAGGTTAATAAAACAGACCTGCCCATAGTAGTTTAGGCCTATAAAATCCAGCTTGTCAGAAATACTATCAATGTACGGGAAGATGGTCAAGGAATTAGCCAGTGAAACAGCAGCAACATCAAACAATCCATAGGGTCGCATGAATGACACATGGTGTGCTACACCGACTATGGGTTTTAATGAGACACTGCCAAAAGGTTTTCATGAATCAGAAAATTATTATTACAAAATCAGCAAAGTGGTCAACCATGAAAGCATAACTTATTAATTGAGAAGGAATGAAAAGGAAAAAAGCCCTAAAATATTGTTCAATGTTCTATAAGTAAGCTACACATTCTGCAGCTTCTTTGAGAAAGGCAAACCTTTGTTCATGGATATAATCATATGCTTTTGAGTGTGCAATAGCCATCCAATGCATGGCCTGTTGGAAAACACCAGTTGGAAGAGCCGAAGTAGCAACCTCCAGCATATCAGGATTACCACCAGGCCAAGCTCCAGCACAATAAGTAAGCATACAGAAGACATGAGGTTCATTAAAAGTAACCCAATATTCAACCAGATCAGATACACTGTTTACAACAAGCCTGCACCATGGAATGTAAGCTATGAGGAAAAGCATCATTTCATATGCTACCATAAGATAAATAACTCATTGACATTGAATAAATACATGATCATGTAGGGTAAAAAAGGATATGAGGACCAGTTCCAAGCTGCTCAATACAGTCTCAAATGTAATCACTACATGCTGATACCAACATGGGATTTAATAAATATCAGCAAACAAATAGTATAAATAATGCATGGAAAAAATATACAGGTCCTGATCTGACTGGAATAAAGTACCTTAAGTATTTTAGTTTGAGTACCTAAGTTTTTCGTTCTAATATGCCATCAAATTGCAATATGGGTATGTATGCACTAGTTTCACTTACAACCAAGGAGAGGCTGGCACAGTGCAGTGGGTGTTCTGTCGCAAATGTCACTAGAAGCAGTTAGAGGAAATAACATGAATGGACAACTAACACTAAGGAACGACTAACCTGGTAAAGTCCATGAAATAATCAACAGTCTTTTCCAGCTTCCAACCTCCATACTCACCAGCCCAAGGTGGTAGTGAGTGATGAAAAAGAGTGAGCATGACCTTCATTCCATATGATCTAACCCTATTGATAATCCACTTATAACGCTCCAAAGCGGCATAATTGACCTAAGAAGATTGAGCGACTTACTCATAAAAGTAAAATATCTGCACCAGTTGAATTCATTGAACTGGTTTTCATAAAAAAAATATTAGAAAACACTTTAGCTGACTCCTTAAGAAGCTATTTAACAATATTATATATCAGTTATAACTTGCTCAGTAGTGAAATATGGCATCATTGTGATACTTAATCAGCATGGAAAACCATTCCGAGACTCACAGATTGGTTTAGCCCATTTACAGGCTCCTTTGGCATTATTCTTGACCAATCTATACCCATTCGAAAGACTGTAACACCAGTATCTTTGGCCAACTTCAGTTCTGTATCAGGATCAGACCAAAACTTTAATGATAAGACCCCTAACAAACCTTGGTTGACTTATTCAAGGAGGAAGAAACGGGCCAGAGAAAATTAAGGGATAAATCATTTCTGTTGCTATTTCTATTGCTGATTTTCTTGTTCCTATTTTGTTGCTAGTTAGTTTCTGTTTTCAGTTGCACAATAAGTGGGATAACTCCCCACTATAACGATAGGATCTGTTTAGATATTTCTGATTATGTTTTGAATTCTTTTCCTTATTTTTCTCTCTGTAAACTTACTATAAATAGGCCGTGAGCCTCAGGTCTAAGATATAGAGAGTAATTCATTTTTATTGGAGATTCTCCTGGGTCTATTGTTAGTAAGTGTGAGATCCTTACCTTGCTTATCAGTAGAAGACTTTATTTTTCTGTTCTTCTTCCTTCCTTCTCATTAAACAGTTCGGTCTCTACCAATTTGGTATCAGAGCCATGGTTGAAACCAGATCATCACACCACCCACCACCAGAAAATCCCTTGGCTGGCGAGAACGACCCCCTAAACACCATAGCCCAGCGACTTCAGACCCTTGAGGTGCTGGCGGACAGAGTAGCAAGCTTGGAAGCTGCGACGGAACGCAATCGACGGCGAGGTCCCCAACGCTCACACTGGGAAGCCGATAGTGATGACGACCCAGAATCACATTTCCGACGCCGCATGCCTTATACAAGAATTGAGTTTCCCAAGTTCAGTGGAGGAGACCCGAGAGGATGGATTTTGAAGGCTGAGAAGTATTTTAGATACTATGAGACTCCTGAAGACATGAAGGTAGACGTTGCCTCTATGAACCTCGAAGGGGACGCACTAGACCTCTTCTCCTGGATCAACGGGGAGCGGACAGTCGTCTATTGGGATGAATTAGTCAAGGCACTACAGGAATGCTATGGACCTCCAGAATACCAAAACCCAGACGAATATTTGTGTAGCATTCGACAAAGCGATACTATATCAGAATACCGTGCTGAGTTCGCACGTCGGTCTGCTCATGTGAAGAACTGGCCAGAGCATTGCTTAATCGGAGTTTTCATTAATGGGCTGAGAGAAGAACTCAAGGCAGATGTGAGGATCCATAAACCACGCACTGTCTATCGGGCCACTAGCCTTGCGCTGGAGTATGAGAAAAAACTTAAGTCTACTGTGATATCTAAGCCCAATTTCCACTCTGGCCAGAACCGGACCAACCCAAGTTTCCCAAGCTACAGTGCCCGTGACGCCAGAACTGGTTCAGCAAACGCCAATAAAGCGGCATTCGCATCGCCCTCTGGCCCTAAAACTGTTTCCTCGACTGCGTCTCTAGAACACCAGCGCCGTCGTGAGAAAGGACTTTGCTTCAGGTGCGGTGAGCCATTCCGTCCTGGGCACAGGTGCGCTGGGTCACTCTCCCTGATGGAAATCACAGAAGAAGGAGAAGAGGTGATGCCTCCTTTAATTGAAGAACTCGACGCGGAAGCAGAGCCAGCAGATGCCGAAATCTCCTTCAATGCTATCTTGGGAAAAGCATCAGCATCCACCATGAGGTTGCTAGGTAACATCCATGGCCGAGACGTCCTCATCTTGGTGGATAGCGGGTCAACACATAACTTTGTATCGGAAACGGTGGTGACTGAATTACAACTCCCAGTGCAACTAGTTCAGCCGTTTGGGGTTCAAATTGGTAATGGCAGCACAGTTAAGTGTAACCGCGTGTGTTCTGCTGTGGAGGTCAGAATTGCAGATTTAGTGATCAAACAGGATTTCTTCCCTTTCTCATTAGGAGGGGCTGATTTAGTTCTGGGGATCAAATGGTTAGCTTCCTTGAACACCATTCAAGCTAATTGGAAAGAGATGTTCATGATATTCTGGGTAAACGGGAAGAAGTATAAGCTACAAGGAGTGACCTCTAAGCCCAAAGCTGATGTGCAATTCCAAAGCTTATTGTTGACAACAGAATCTGTAGAGGCCGAGACAATAAACGTGAAATCTGTATGCTGTGAGTTTGCCACAATCTTCACCGAGCCCACGGCACTACCCCCTGCCCGAGGCCACTACCATCCCATTACCTTGTTGCCAAATTCCTCTCCCCCTAATTTGAGACCCTACCGTTACCCACATTATCAAAAAAATGAGATTGAATCACAGATTGAGGAGTTGCTGAAACGTGGGTTCATTAGACCCAGCTCTAGTCCCTTTGCCAGTCCTGTATTGCTAGTAAGCAAGAAAGATGGATCATGGCGGCTTTGCATAGATTATCGTCGTCTCAACCGTATCACAATACCAGATAAGTATCCTATCCCAAATATTGACGAATTACTGGATGAATTACATGGAGCCGCTTACTTTTCAAAAATTGATCTCCGGTCTGGTTACCATCAAATACTTGTACTACCTTCAGATATCCATAAAACTGCATTCAGAACCCACTCAGGTCACTACGAATTTATAGTCATGCCCTTTGGCCTCACAAATGCTCCTGCTACTTTTCAATCAATTATGAATGAGCTATTTAGGCCCTACTTGAGGAAATTTGTACTTGTCTTTTTTGACGACATATTGGTCTACAGTTCCACTGCTCACCAACATTTGGAGCATCTTCGCACTGTTTTCCAGATCTTGCAGCAGCAATCCTTCTATGCCAATGTGAAGAAATGCTTTCTGGGGCAAACCAAGATTGATTATTTGGGCCACATTGTCTCCCAACAAGGAGTGGAGGTAGTGCCTGAGAAAATCGCAGCAGTTATTAACTGGCCCACACCAACCAATGCTAAGGAACTGCGGGGATTCCTGGGACTCACAGGCTATTACCGACGATTTGTGAAAGATTATGGGTTAATTGCTAGGCCATTGACAGACTTGACCAAAAAGACTCTTTCAAATGGTCAGAACAGGCACATACTGCTTTTGGGGCCCTCAAGGATGCCTTAACCAGTACCCCAGTACTGAGGCTGCCCAACTTTAATCTTGAATTTACCGTAGCATGTGATGCATCCATGGATGGGATTGGAGCTGTGCTGATGCAGGAAGGCCACCCAGTAGCATATTTCAGCAAGGGCTTCTCCTTCTCTAACCGTTATAAATCAACTTATGACAGGGAGTTGCTAGCCTTGGTTCTGGCCATTCAAAAATGGCGACACTACCTCCTAGGCCACCATTTCTGGGTTCAAACAGATCACTGCAGTCTAAAACACTTACTGGATCAACGAATTGTGACTAATTCGCAGCAGAGACTTTTAATCAAATTGCTTCCATTTGATTTCACAATTTCTTATAAATCAGGAAAGGAGAACTCTGCAGCTGATTCGTTATCTCGACGCCCCCAACAAGCAGAATTCTTTCAATTAGTGGTGCCTATGGTAAATGACCTTGCGCAATTACCTCACGCACTACAAGATGATCCTACCACAAAGGCTATAATCAGCAACTTACAACAGAATCCTGACCCCACATCTGATTATAGCATAGTCAGGGGCAAACTGTATTTCAAATCTAGATTGGTTATACCCAATCAAGCGGGACTCCGAAGTAAACTGATGGAAGAAGCCCATGCTACGCCTACAGGGGGCCACGGCGGCTATCTTAAAACCTTACAAAGGCTGAGTGCTCACTTATTTTGGAAAGGGATGAAGCAAGATGTCAAACATTACATTCAGCAATGCGCGACATGTCAGCAGAACAAATATCAAACACTGGCTCCTGCAGGTCTTCTTCAGCCTCTCCCTGTTCCTGAAAGAATTTGGGAGGATATATCTCTTGACTTCATTACTGGCCTCCCAAAGTCTAGGGGTTATGATGTGATTTTGGTAGTAGTGGACCGGCTGAGCAAGTACGCCCATTTCATTGCCTTGTCCCATCCATATACTGCTAAGTCTGTGGCTCAACTATTCTGCACAGAGATTGTACGCCTACATGGTATGCCTAGGTCACTAGTCTCTGATCGGGACCCCCTTTTTTTAAGCATATTCTGGCAAGAACTATTTCGTTTGAGCCGAACTCGCCTGAACATGAGCACGGCATACCACCCCCAATCTGATGGACAAACTGAAGTGGTAAACCGTTGTCTGGAAACATATTTGCGTTGCTTCACACATGAGCAACCTAAGAAGTGGGGGGACTACTTGTGCTGGGCAGAATTCTCTTTCAACACAAGTTATCATGTGGCTGCTGGTACTACGCCTTTTAAGCTTGTGTATGGAAGGGACCCACCCCCATTACTTCCTTATGTCAAGGGAGAAACCTCCGTAGCTGACTTAGAAGAGCAATTGGAGCTAAGGGATGATATGCTAAGGGTTCTGCGCGATAACTTGTTGAAAGCACAAAACCGTATGAAAATTCAAGCTGACAAGCACCGCAGGGATCTCCAATTTACACCAGGAGATATGGTATGGTTGAGGTTGCAGCCTTACCGCCAAAAAACTTTAGCTAAACGACGATTCGAGAAGCTATCTCCTCGGTCCTTTGGGCCTTATAAAGTTCTCCGACGCATTGGACAAGTAGCTTATGAATTAGAACTCCCTTCAACAGCCAAAATTCATTCCATCTTCCATGTTTCACTACTACGACCTGCCCTGGGACAAGCATTACCAACAATCCCGGCTCCGCTGCCCTTATCAACAGACATGGAGCTCCTACTTGCTCCATTGAAGGTACTAGCACACCGGTGGACCTCAAGCAAGCACTTGGAGCTACTAATTCAATGGGCAGAACGACCTCCAGAAGAAGCAACCTGGGAGGACTATGATTTGCTGGCTACTCAATTTCCCCAACTTCAACTTGAGGGCAAGTCGTCTTTTCAGGGGGGGAGTAATGATAAGACCCCTAACAAACCTTGGTTGACTTATTCAAGGAGGAAGAAACGGGCCAGAGAAAATTAAGGGATAAATCATTTCTGTTGCTATTTCTATTGCTGATTTTCTTGTTCCTATTTTGTTGCTAGTTAGTTTCTGTTTTCAGTTGCACAATAAGTGGGATAACTCCCCACTATAACGATAGGATCTGTTTAGATATTTCTGATTATGTTTTGAATTCTTTTCCTTATTTTTCTCTCTGTAAACTTACTATAAATAGGCCGTGAGCCTCAGGTCTAAGATATAGAGAGTAATTCATTTTTATTGGAGATTCTCCTGGGTCTATTGTTAGTAAGTGTGAGATCCTTACCTTGCTTATCAGTAGAAGACTTTATTTTTCTGTTCTTCTTCCTTCCTTCTCATTAAACAGTTCGGTCTCTACCAATTTTAATCTCTCCTCCCTGAGAATCAGGCACATTCTCTATTTAGCAAGAACATATCCACTGTGATATAATTAAGATACACCAAAAGTGCATAATATCCATCTCTTTTAGTAATGAATGCTTAAAAAAATACATGATATCAACATTAAAAGCTGGGCTTACGGGTGCGGAACATTATGCCAAGCAGTTACATTATGTTGGTGTTCTTCTTTTGGCACAGCAGTTGGTGCTTCTTCTTCATCTTCTTCTGAGTACTTCTCAAATCCTCTAATCATGGCCTCCATAGCAACCTTTAAAGTCTTTTTCCTCTTTTTGAATGTGTAATCATCAAGTTGTTGAGATGAACCATCACCAGCAGAGCCCATTAAAGCATCAGCTTGTTGTTTGACCTCATGTGAGTCAACGCAAGGCTTTTCTTCTTCTGCAAACTGAATCCAAGCATCATTGAGCCTATCCTCAACATGTGCCGGTGCTGTAGCCAGGCCAAAGAAAAATCCATTTTTCTCTTCTGCAGGTAGTCATGAAGGGAAAAATACTTCATGATTCTCTTTCATATGAACACAACTACACATGATTATACAAGCTAAGTAGGAGCACCATATATATGAAAATGTTATATTATCAAAAACAAGACAAAAAAATAAAAAAAGTTAGCAAGTTTGGAAAATATAGCTCGCAAAAAGCAATTATAATACAATAACTTCTCTTTTTGGTTTCCGTGCAGTTATTGCTTAATTATTTGGTATGCATAGAGGGATAAAGCCAAAAAACTTAAACGGAGACACAATCCTGGGCAGAAGAACCACTCCTCGAATATAATCAAGAAACAGGGCCCCGCAACCTGGCGTTGGTAGTCAACCTCGCAAATAGCAACACGCATTTCTCGAGAATAATTTCTGGCCAACCAACGACTCCATGGCTTTCCCGATAAGTGTAATTCTTACTTCTAACCCTGTGCGTGTGATCCGAAACTAATTTCAGTTAAAGTAAGAACTTAGACTACATTTCCCCCGGTTCAAAATCAGATCCGAGCTTTATACTTCGCCATAATAAGCCCTCGCAATTGTACGGTATGCAAGCCTCCCATCTACATAAGCAGTTAAGCTTACAAAGCATATGACCAGAAGTAAGACGTCAACAATTAATAATACTCAATAATCATTTAGACTTCACTAACAAAACCAGGATTGCTCAAAAAGTCTGAAAACGGAAGTGTTCATTTCCAGTTCCTCACCATCAACATTGAAGAAGGCGAGTACATCAGAGGACTCGTCAATAGGAGAGCGGAACGGGCGGAGATTCTTTCGCTTGAAACGGGAGAATGAGAAGGCATTAGAGGCGATGGTGATCGTGACAATTGCTCCGGCGAGCTTCGTGGCGGTAACGAAGAGAGCCACAAACGTCATGTCGTCCGGCCTCCGGAGTCGCGCATACTCACTGGAAACTCAAAAGGAGTGAGGGGGAGGATGGATATCCACGTGTCTCAGAGATAACGAACTCATAAAGCGGGAGAGCTTCAAGGGGCCCAGCGAGAATGTTATGTACACGTAATATCTACTTCACAGTGGCTGGGCGGAATACGGCAGGCAACCTCCACCAGCGTTTTCTGGGACATTTCCCGCGAAGCAGTAATGTGGTGGGCGTGAAGAGCTCCGTTAACATCAATCGGCCCAATCCAAAATGAAGTCCTGTTTTTTTTTTTCTGAAGACTAATAAATATATTATATTATAAAACATAAAGAGATCCTTGGGTAATAAATCTTAAAAATTTGATTGTAAATTTGTACAAAAATGTTGTATTTCATTATTTTTTTATTTTTCGTATTATTTCATCAATTAACTTTTATTTTCAACTATTATATTGTAGCAAAATTGAGAAGGGGTCATCCTTTACTTTAGTATATCATAAAATACCTATCATTTATAAGTTTAACTAGCGAAAGGATGAGACGTAATCATTTAGAACGTGTTCAATTTTTGAGAAGTATTACTTTATTGTGATTCTAGTCACGGTGCTTAGGGAGACATCTTAACTTCTAGGTGCATAAATTTACGCATGAAAATAATAGACAATTCGCCCTCTCTGATATTAGTATTGTCTATGAGAAAGAGAAATTTCACCCTACTCTTAGATCATATGTGAGCCTAATCCTTTTTTAAAAAAATTGTAAAAAAAAAAAGTATCTGGGAAAATATTAGATCTTATTGTGAGTGATATATAGAGTTATTAATATTCTTTAATTTGTAACTTGACAAAATAATTTTGACGGGGCACGAGTAGTGCACAATGCTTTGCGAGAAATATGTACATGAGGCCAACATAAAAAAATATATACTTTTAAAATCATTCAGAAAAAGTAAATTAAATGTTAATTAAAAAGCAACGTCATCATTTTATTATCTATTTTATTATCCTTACACATCGTTGTGAATTAAATTCTTTCAAGGATAATTGAAGTTAAAATATTATTGAAGGTGGCATGGAACACACCACTCGGAGATAGCTACCAATGCATGAGAGTACAAATTTTGCTTCAATCTACATCTTGTTAATTAGAAATTGGTTTTGGAGTTCTTATTTACATTATTAGATCAAAATTATATGATAATTTTGAGATCCAAAATGCATGAGAGAACAATCTCAATGACTGAAACATTACTTGTTATTGCCAAATTAAGTTCTTCAACAAAAATAAATTGAAAAAGAAATATACTTAACTATAAGTAAGACTTTTTCTTGGACATATTAAGCTACTGCAAATTTAAATACTAACTTAAAGCTTAAGAGACAAGTCAAGACCCGAAGAATCAAGATCATCATCATCCTCTTTGGGAGCCTTTTCTGGTATAAACTTGATATGTTGATCCACAGTAGCAGTAGTAGTTGAAGAAGAAGAATTATACCCAACATTATGACGGTTTAGAGGATTAATATCATTAACTTCTTCAATCCTCAAAGTTCCAGAACTTGCCATAATTCCGAACCTATCTGGGCTTTGATGATCATGCCTAAACCTAAAATTAGGGTTATTATAAGAAGGTTTGTGAATCATGGAGTCCATTCTAACCCCAAGTGGCCTATTATGATTGATCCCAGGGTTATTAGGATGATAAGTAGGGTAACTTCCATAATAAGAGTAGTGTGGAGAATAGTAGTGACTCCCCAAGAAACCAAAATGATGATCAGAAACAATCCCCGCTTGTCGTCGTTTTGCAATTGCACGCTCATGTTTGTGTGCGTTTTGATGGCCTCCCAGGGCTTGTGAGGAAGAAAACTCTCTTTTGCAGAAGTTGCAACAAAAAGTCTTTTCCGTAGTAGTGTTGTTCTTCTCATGATCATCAAGATAATCATGTTCATGATCTTTTCCATTGTAAACATTTGTTTTAGATGATGAAGAGCCTATTATGTTCACTTCAGATTTTAAGAAATCCAGCTTGATCTTCGATTTACGACGAGAATCATCATCACTGCTGGTAATCTTCATGGAATATGTATCAAGTAACACAGGAGAAATCAATTGGTCAAATGGTCAACATATAAGAGTGTTTTGCTTTGATTTCAAAATAGCCTTCGGATTTGATTCATTCGACATCTTGAAACTATCAAACATTAAAAATTAATGGCTTTTTTGGAAATAAAATTAAGGAAAAACTAAATGTTTACGTCTGAGTCAAAATTTATATGGGACAAAAGATTAATTTTTCTTTTAAAAAAATAAATAATTAATACAATATACTCAGTAACTTTTCTGTAGTATTCTTTCTCTGAATATATGATCATAAAAATTGAAATCTCTCTAACTTTAAAAAAAAAAAGTGATTCAAAAAGAAGAATTTCGATTAGATATATTTATTTTCTTATATTATTATTATATTAACTGATGATTCGAACCTTTGTGTCTGTAAGATAAAACTATAAAAGTGATTTCGAATCCCTTTGGTCAGAAAATACGAGATATTGGGAAATTTCTCTAACATAACCTTATATATAATAATTAAAAACAAATTAAAAAGAAAAGAAAGTTCTATGAATATATAGAGTTACTCACTTGAACCATCTTCATCTTCTGGTTTTCGATCACTTCATCCCTGGAACTTTCTCCTCTGGACCCTCCTGAGATGCTAGAGGCTTCAGTGGGAGAGAGATTCACACGATTATTTGCAGCCATGGAAGTACAACACAAAGCAAAAGGAACCTAACTTTTTGAATCTGCTTGAGAGAGATTCAAATTAATCAAGAAGAAAAAAGAAGGGTGTTTATATTTATATTCAATTAGAGACACAGCTATGGTAAATGCAACGTAATCTTTGAAGAAATGGAAAGAAATCTCCTTTTTTTATTTTGCGGTTATGTGATTTTCATCAGTAGTACTGAGTGATTGATCTGATTTGATAACCAAGCTTCCTCAAATTTAAACTCATCATTGCATAAACATGCATAAATAATATTTAATGCTAATTATTGTAATAGTCAAATCAAATCTTCAATAAAGAAGAGCATCAAGGGTTCGGTGTTAGTGCATCACGGCTTTTATGCAGTTTGTGTATGATTTCAACCGAGAAGTAAAGATAGGAAACCCGGAAATAATTACTTGATTAAATAAATTAATTAATTATCTGATCATATCTTTGAACTTAGCCTCTTCATGAAGAGAATGAAAGAGATAATTTTGGCATGATCGATGGTTTTATTTATGGGAATGAATTCAGTAGAATTTGTGAGCTTCTAGTCTAATCTTCTTAGGAAGATCTACACGATCACTTTTGATACAAATCATTTGTTATCATGACATATCATTCTCTTAAATAGATGGGTCGATGTTCAAAACAATAAATCGGTGAAGTAATTCTATGGTCAGTCTAGTTAAAAGTTTTAGATGGTTAACTAGATTGAATTATTTATTTTTTCTGTTTTTATTGAACTTGAACAATATCGTTTTGAGTTTTTTTTTAAAAAAAAAATCAATCTGTTACATTTTAACTTTAATAACTGGAGTTTTCTGAATTTTGTGTAGTTTATATATAATATTCAATTTATTTATAGATTAATATTTTTTATTAAATATTATTTTTTTAAGGTTATATACAAATATTTTTATATTTTTTAATTAAATTATACTCCTTTATAACTAAAAAATAGAAATTAGATTTATTCATAAATATAATATTACAATCCATTTTATTTTCAAAAATTATAATTTCTCCCAATATATCCCTATATAATTACATATATTAAAGAGGTATTTATCAATAGTATTTTAAATGCACATGATTGAATTGGGTATTTTAAAAAAAAACTAACACATAATCATTATAATTAATTAATTTATTTAACTTCTTTAGTTTATTAAAATTAGTTAAATATATCTTATAATTATAAATAAAGGTAGTATTATTTTAATCGTAATTGGATTGTCTCTAGTTTAACTATAATTAAACTACTAATTTTTAAACTACTTTTTCAATAGGGTTAATAAGCAGTCCAATTTTTAGTACCTTATTTTTTTATATGGCTATATACTTAACTTAGATTCAAGATTTGTCAAATTCAATTGAGGGTAACTCTCCCAATATTTTATAGATTCGTATGAATTCAAACTCGATACCACATATCTAAGCAGATAAAATATCTTTCTACAAGAAATGACCGGTATTTTAATAAGGTTATGGGTTTTAAAAGATTCTTTTTTAAAATTCTAACCCTAAACGATGATCATTTATATGTTTAAGAGAACATTAATGATTACCGTATAAATTAAACATTAAAGATGAATAATGATCAGCCTTAGTTTCATGAGTACATAGAACCACTTTGTTTGAGGCTCTGTTCCATATCTTGCTTCATTGGAATATACTAATTACATATTCATTCAATTATCTAATTTTTTTAATGTCATTGACATAAGAGATATCATTTATAACCTATCTATTTCTATCCCCATATATTTAATTAGAAAGTTTCAGAACTTTAAAATTTGGCTAGAACAAGGTATTTATCTTCTTCTTATAGTTACAGTGAAGGATGAACAATAGCCAACTAATCATTATGCCCTGTCAGAAAAAAAGAACACTTTTTTGTAAGAAAACTATAAAGAACAAGGGTCCGGCATCACAAGTTCGGTAGTGACAAAGCCCAAGATATAGCTTCAACCCAATCCTTAGAGAAGTCCAAGTTCAATTTATATATATATATATATATAACTGAAAATTCTTTAGTTTACTTGTCACTTATTGGACAATATATATAAATTAATAAGAGTTAGTATATATAATAAAAAAATATTTATATATTATAATGATACAAGTTCGATTTTCACTATTATTATAATAGCTCATTTAATAGATAATCTCATAAATTTTTTGTAAGTGTTATCTGAACTCTGAAGTTATATCATAATTTTAATATAAGATTATTGTCAAATATATCTGAATTTTCACGGAACAGAAAAAAACTACATAAGGTAGCTAATGGAGATTGAATTTAAAGGAAAAAATTAATGTCCAATAAAAAGATACATATCATTTTCTTCGTAGACATTCTGGGGCAGCAAAGAAATGACAGAAGTCAATACAATATTCTTCTCTCCCCATGACTCTTCTTAACAAATTATATTTAAATCCTATATAAAAAATCATGCGTATGACTATTAAATTTTATAAAATTTGAGATTAATTTTTTTAATTATAAAATAATAGAATTGCCCTTAAAAAACAATTTAAACAATAAAAATAACAACTTTATAAAAAAAATGATAACTCAAATAAGAAAATAATAATAATTTAAATAATAAAAATATTAGTTCTTGAAAGAAAAAATAAAAATTGAAGAAAAAAAGATAACAACTAAATTATTCTTTTAACGGTAGTATTATCATTTCATAACTTTAAAAAAATAATATTCAATGAGATTTTATTATTATTTAATGATTTTACGGAATTTCTTTATAATTATATTTTTTATATATGACTTAAATCTAATTTTTCCTTTTATTTTTTGACCTGATTTTGCAGTTTCACTGAACCAAGCTAATTAGCAAAAATCCAATTAATCCTCCCAGTAAAAAATCTTACATAATCCACACACGATATCCTGCCAGCCTCGGATCACTAAAATCAATATACCGTTTATGGTCCACAAAAAAAAAAAAAAAAAGCACAATAGTTGTTGGATGATGTGAACGTTAACTTGAAGCTTTATCATAGATTCCGCCAACCTACATTGACAATTTTGAGTTACTATCTCATTATGGGGCATCCTATATATGAAATTGTACCACTATTAATTTAGTATTGCTGTACTGAAAGCAACAAGCTGTAATAATTAGGCTCATTACAAAACAAAAATTTATCATTGATGATCTTAAGAAGATTCCCAGAAATTTTTAGGCAACTTACATTTAAAACACTCCAATATGAAACGAATTAAACCCCAACTGTTTTTTTTTTTTTGTGTGTGTTAAGGTGTTAATTACACGATGATGCTGATTAAATACGAATTGACCAACTCTGGGGTTTCTTCTGTATGTAACTCGCAAATTAAATAACAGAATATTATTAAATTCTGCAAAAAGAAAAAAGACAGAATAGTATTAAAGGAAGACCTGAATGATTTACTTGACTTCTTGACTGAGAGGGGAAAAGTTCCTCAGTCGTTACAGACGCAAACTTCCGAGGAAGAAGAAGGGCCATCATCGATCGATCAGTTCCCCATTTCTCTGCTTCTTCCATAATCGCTCAGATTGTAAGCTTTCGTGTCCCCTAAAATTACTTTCTCTTTGCGTTATTTTTCAATGGATATGAATCGATGCTCATATATTTGCCCTTTGACTTTCTATTTTGCATATATACACACACACCATGAATTGAAGTTAACGACCCTGTTTTTGTTGCCCAACATCGAGTTTTCTCTTTTATAGCAAGTTTTAATTTCTCTCAAGGTCCTTCTATTTTCACAAGAATTTTACTTTTAATTTGATTCCGCTTGTTGTATGCGCAAGCACAAAGAGGCAAGGACCTAATGGTAATATGTTAAAATGATGGAATGTATGAAAAGAAGCTGGAAATGTATGTTAAAAGCAAGTTAGAGGAGAAAGTTCCATCCTGGAGATATACGAATTTAGCACACAGTAAAAACAGAGTAAATAATTGAAACTGCCCATGAAATTTGGTAAGTACTTAGTATAAATCCTGAACTTTAAAATGAGTTGTAGAATATATAAATTGGATATGTATGTTATGAATTTTCAAACTTTATAGGCTGAAAATTGGAAAACTCTGTTCTTACCAAAAGAACAGTGCAAGTTGAGGCCAACATTTTGAATTTTTGAACATGGTATGGTGTTGAATGATATTTTTGCCCTGTAGAGGGTGTCAGAGCTTTAAGCAGAAACTTAAACCATTTTATTTCATTTCTTCTGAAATTAGTTATTATTTTTTAAAGTTTATCAAAAATTAAAGGTTACTAAATGAATAGTAACTTGAGAAACAAATTTTGGACTTTTCAAAGGGGATTAAATGAATTGAAGTGAATCAAACCATGTCACTCAACTGCAGTTTCAAACTTGTATCATTCAAATAGCCTTTTTCTTTCCACCTTTACTTCTTTCTCTGCAGGGATGAAATATACAACTGCTTGTTCTCCTTATTTCAAAATTTGAAGATATACATATATATGCAGATAATGGGGGAAGCGGTTGATATAACCGAAGGATTGAATCACATCACAGAGGATGTAAAATTTATATCAAATTCACTCGTAAAAAGTCTGGGAGACAAGTTAGACAATCTCTCTCCTTTGTCCAGGAAATGTAGCATTTGCAGAGTTCCTGTTCATCTACGAGAACGCAATGAGAAATCCTTCACTCCTCGAGAAATTTCAATTGGTCCACTTCATCACAACAATGACAACCTCAAACACATGCAAGAACACAAACTGAGGTTACTAAAGGACTTTCTGTCACGAGCAAAGGTATGCCTTGATGACTGTGTGCAACTCTTGAAGAGGAAAGAAGTGTATTTACGAGACTGTTATGCAGATCCCATTGACTTTCACAGTGACAAGTTCATTGAGATCATTCTGGTAGATTCTGCTTTCATTCTTGAATTATTATTCAGAAGTTATATCTCAGAATGTAATAACCAGTTGTTGCAAGATCAGTATTATGATCATCTTTTTTGTGGCCCATGGAAGCTACGGTTCATTAAAACCGATATGCTATTACTTGAGAATCAAGTTCCATTCTTCGTCATCGAGGACCTTCTTTCATTAGCTAGATCAGACATTTTTCCAATAAGGAACGATGTTCGGCGTTCAGCAATCTTTCTAACCTACGAGTTCTTCAAAAGGAAGTTAAATCTGTTAGATATGGATAACTTCGATATTGAAGAAACAGTTGGTGATGAACTGGAAATACAACACTTTGTTGATTTTGCCAGAATATGTTATGTTCCTCGAAAGCTTCCATGCAAGAACAGACTAAAGTGCATGACTATACCCAGAGCAACAAAGTTACGTGAAGCTGGAGTGAAGTTCAAGGCGATGAACAATGGGAGTCCTTTTGATATCAGATTCAAAGACGGGGTTTTGGAAATCTCAAGGCTGAGAATAAAAGATGCGACAGAGATTCTTCTGACGAATCTGATTGCATACGAACGTTGTCACTTGCATGATAATTATGTAAATGACTATGTCTTTATTCTTGATCATCTGATAGAGACACCAGGTGATGTGGATTGGCTGATGCATTGTGGGATTATTGAGTCAAAGTTATCAGGAACTCAAGAAGCGGCTTCTGTGATGAACAAGCTTTCACCAGGAATAACAATGGCGAGAAGAAGGTTCTATTTCTCAGAACTGTGTGAGAAGCTGGATGATTATTACAGAGTGCCTTGGCATAAATGGAGGGTGACTCTGAAAGAGGACTATTTCAGTAATCCATGGGCAATTATCTCAGCCATTGCAGCAAGTTCACTTCTTCTTCTCACCCTCGTCCAGACTTTTTATGCAGTCATGTCCTATTATATTGGCAAGCATGTGTAAATAGGCTTCTCTGCTTTGCAGATCCATCACTTACAAATGTGTGTGTGTGTGTGGACACACCTATATCTCTATGCATAAATAAAACAGAAACTGATATTTTAATCTTCACAGACAAATCCACAGAGAATTAGGTCGGATTGCTGTGAGTATTGTACAAGTTGGTTGTTAAAAATATTTAATGGAAGTTGGTATTTTAGTGAAGACGTGCCTCTTAATAGATCTCTATTCGATCCATTGTTTTACATGGTCGTTTGGATGGGTGTGTGCGTGTATCTTAGAGGTACAACAACTTGGTAGCAAATTCCTCTATATTTTAACTTGTGTGTACAAATTTGATTTATTGAGTATTGATAGTTTTTGTATATAAAAATCTAGGGTTAAATTTCAATTATATCCTAAAAGTTTTCACATACAAACTGTGAGTATCAATTTTTTTTTATTTATGTCACCCTAAAATTGTTTAAAACTGAATAATGTTGCCACTATTAAAAGTGTGAATGTTCAATATTAATTTTTTAGTTTTTTTTTGTTGATAAATTTAAGATATCTACTGTCAAAAACAGTAACTAATCCCTTTACACCATAGGTTTCTAAAAAAAGTTTTAGTATTAGTTATGAGATATTATCTATACATACTACTAACTATTGAATACACTATTAATATGATGTCTAAGGATATATAGGGTGATTCTACTCTTTTTCTATTACTTCTAGAACAATACACTTATAACTCCTGCACAAAAACTTCTAAATCAAAATTAGACATTAACCCATAAAATTTAAGTCCGCCTAGTGAATATAATATTTAATTGTAGATTTTTTTTCCAATTTTCTCTATATAAAATCCGATGGATAAGCTTTTATTTGTATTTATTTTTTTTTTGTTTCGGATAGTGAGATATGTAGTTCCATTCTTTTCATTTTTATCATCACGGTGTATTCATATGAAATGTGAAAATTACATCAATATACTTATATTTACAATTTTGGCTCCTATATATGTAACTCACAGGAGCTGTCTCTGGTTAGAATAATTATAAGGTGTTTATTGAATCCTAATTTTTTTATGAGCCTAAATATTTACTATCATGACTAATTCCCTCACACATAATAAATCTTGAAAATTAAAAAAATCGTATAACGAAAAAATAGATAGAGTATCTGTTTGGGCCTCTATCAAGCCCATATTTAACTAATATATTTTCATATGCGAGTACGATATGAGAAAGCCAAGGTAAGTGGTTCGATATCATTTAAATAAAGTTTTGAATTTGAGCCTTAACATATATAAAAAATTTTGATTGGAAGACTCACCTACCATAGCCAAGTATACGATACAGGTTGGATCTGGATATAATCGGGGTAAAAATCTGATAAACAGAGCTATAAAAAAAATCAATTTGTCCACTCCATCACAAGCAAAGGTAAGCCTACTTGACTGCATATGAAGAAGAAAGAAGTGCATTTACGAAACTGTTATGCAGATCCCATTGAATTTGACAGTGGCAAGTTCATCGAGATCATCCTGGTAGATTCTGCTTTCATTCTGGAATTATTGTTCAGAAATATCTCAGATAACCCGTTGCAAGATCATTATGATCATATTTTTTGGCGGCCCATGGAAGCTACGGTTCATTAAAACCGACATGCTTTTACTGGAGAATCAAGTTCCATTCTTCGTCATCGAGGACATTCTTTCCTTAATTAAATCAGACATTCCTGTAAAGAACGATGCTCAGCGTTCAGCAATCATGCTAACCTACGAGCTCTTCAAAACGAACTGGATTTACTAGATAGAGATAACTTCGATATTGAGGAAAAAGTTGGTGATGAAGTGGAAATACAACATTTTGTTGATTTTGTCAGAACCTGTTTTGTCCCTCGAAAGCTTCCATGCAAGAACAAACTGAAGAGCGTGACCATGCCCAGAGCAACGAAGTTACACAAAGTTGGAATGAAGTTCAAGGTGAAGAACGGTGGGAATCCTTTTGATATCAGATTTAAAGATGGGGTGTTAGAGATCTCACACTTGAGAATTCAAGGTTCAACAGAGATTATTCACAAGAATTTGATAGCATACGAAAGTTGTCACTTGCACGATAATTATGTGTTTATTCTTGATCATCTGATAGACAAACCAGGTGATGTGGAGTTGATGATGAATTGTGGGATTATAGAGTGGACGTTATCAGGAACTCAAGAAGTGGCTTCTACGATCAACAGGCTTTGTCCAGGAATAACAATGGCGAGAAGAAGGTTCTACTTCTCAGAACTGTGTGAGAAGGTGAATGATTATTATAGGGTTCCTTGGCATAAATGAGGGTGACATTGAAAGAGGACTATTTTAGAAATCCATGGGCCATTGTCTCTGTGATTGCAGCAGTTTCACTTCCTTTACTCACCTTCGTCCAGACTTTTTTTACAGTCATGTCCTGTTATTCTAACTAGTACGTGTAAATAGACTTCTCCATGTTTGTGTGTGTGTACACACACCTCTCTCTCTATATATATGTATAAGTGCGAGAGAGAGAGAGAGAGAGAGATTTTAATCATATAGAGCAGGTTGGATTTGCTGTGAGTAGTTAGTTGGTTGTTGAAAATATTTAATGGAAGTTGGTGCTTTTTGTGAAGACATGTGTCTTAGTAAATCTCCATTGGAGCCAGTGGCTTCGTAGCAAATTACTTCCGCGCTCAATATGTAAATTTATTTAACTAAAAATTAATTAAATTATTTAATGTTATATTTTTTTCTTAACTCCCTCCCTTTTTCACTTATTTAATTATTATTAAGAGAGTATCAATAAAAATAATTTAAAAAATATTAATAAATATAAAAAATATATCTTATATTTATAATTAATATCAACTTTTTAATTAAATTTTATATTAAGTATCGAAATGGTGTCATGTATGCTCCCCGCCCCCCAGGTTATAGTAGGGATGATCATATTTTACTATTTAATCATTTTAATTCAAAAAAATTAAATCTCCATTCGAACTTAATATTGCATTATGTTTTAAGCATATAAGCCGGCCAAGATCTAAAATGAATAACATCCATAAAAATGGACAACTTTTTTGGAAAAATTATAAATGAGTCTCAGGCAAAAAAAAAATAAAATTATCAATATGTCGTATGAAATTGAGTTATTATTAATAAGTTTCTAGTGGATTTTGTGTAAGAAAAACATATTAGATAAATTATAATTTTTGTACCTTGACTAACAAATACTAGAGAAAGATTTGTGAAAATTGTTTTTGGCATTCTATCTGTTTCTCAATTTTAAAATTTATTAGTAATTAATATTTTTTGGAACTTGTATTATCAGCCTGCTTCCTCTAATGCTCCATTTATTGGGCTTCAGGCCCACTTTTTTTAATTTGGACCTAGCCCGCCTCATATTTTCCAAAAATAAAAATGAAATATATTACCGTTTCGAACTTCTGATGCTAAATTTTCAAAGCTGATGGTGTTATTAAAAAAAGTGTCTTTCAATAAGCTAGGTAGCAGCCTCCATTGACCAGGTTCTTGTTTGGCCCATGTCTGCAACTTGCAAATAAATTAAATCATCGGCGTCATCCCGGAAAAAAAAAGGGAGGAGTTTATAATGAAGGATTCAACGAAGACCTCTGTCCTCTTCGGAGATTATACAAAGTATATCGGAGAAGTCAAGTACATCAGAAGAACAAGGCCATTCCATCATTTCTGCTTCACTCCAAATGTAAGCTCTTCTTCACCTTCAATTAATTTCCCTGTCCTTCGATTTTGCTTCTGATATGTGAAGGAATTCTATCAATTCATGATTTTGTTTGCCTAAATATGTTCTTAGTGATCAAATATACGAGTTGCTATCTGTATTTCATAATTCAAACACAAGACAATAATGGAGGAGTTTACTGACAGAGAAGAAGGATTCAACCAAATCAGTATCGATGAAAAGGTGTTGTTAAATTCACTTGCAAAACGTTTGAAAGGCAAATTGCAGAAGCTGTCTCCTTTGTCACCTGAATGCTGTATATATCGAGTTCCTGCAGAATTACGTGAAGGCAATGAAAAATCCTTCACTCCTCAAGTTATTTCTATCGGTCCTCTTCATCACAAGAATGAGAAGCTTAAAGATATGAAAGAACATAAGATGAGATTCTTGAATGATTTTCTCTCACGAGCTCAAGTAAGCGTAGATGACTGCGTTGAACTTTTGAAGAGCAAAGAAGTGAAGTTGCGAAATTGTTATGCAGATCCCATTGAGTTTGACAGTGATAAGTTCATTGAGATCATTCTCATAGATGCAGCTTTCATTGTTGAAGTATTCTTGAGAAATCATGTTAGTTCTGATAATAACAATGTTCAGAATCAGGAACAACATGATCATTTTTTTGGCAGACCATGGAAGCTACGGTTCATTAAAAATGACATGCTTTTACTTGAGAATCAACTTCCATTCTTCATCATTGAGGACCTTCTTTCACTCACTGGATCATCCATTCCCATCAAGAATGATGTTAGAAGTTCAACAATCAAGCTAACCTACGAGTTCTTCAAAACAAGAATGTATCTGAAGGATGCTGATAGATTCAATGCAGTGGAAAAACTAGGAAAATCTGAAATACAACACTTTGTTGATTTTGCCAGAATTTGTCACTTGCCACAAGAGATGCCAAGAAAAAGTAAACTAAAGTCTCTAACTATACCAACTGTAACACAGTTACAGCAAGCAGGAGTGAAGTTCAAGGTGAAGCCAAGTAGAGATCTTTTTGATATACAGTTCAAAGATGGAATCTTGGAGATTCCACGCTTGAGAATAAATAATAACACAGAGAACTTTCTGAGGAATCTCATTGCATATGAACATTTCCACTTGAAAGACAACTATGTGAATGACTATGTCTTCATCCTCAATCGGCTTATCGACAAGCCTGATGATGTGAAATTGCTTACTCAGAATGGGCTTATTGAATCAAAGCTAGCTGGTAATGAAGAGGTGGCTTCTGTGATCAGCAAGCTGTCTCCAGGAATAACTCTGATCAGATTCAATTTCTACTTCTCAGATCTGTGTAAGGAGCTGAATGATTACTATAGAGTGCCTTGGCATCAATGGAAGGCAACTTTAAAACAGGACTACTTCACAAATCCATGGGCCATTATCTCTGTAATTGCAGCAATTGTGCTTCTTATACTCACCATAGCGCAAACTTATTATGCAGTGGCTTCTTACTATTAGTTTGTGTGTAGAGTATTGGTTTTAGTTTAACATTCTGTCCAAAATTTGTTTGCTATTAATAGAGTACAATAGCGTGGTGTAATTTATATAACTGACCCTATCTAGCGGAATAAAGTTGGTTGTTATTGTTATAGTACATGTTTGGATAGGAGATAAATTTAAGTTTTAAAAGGGTTTCTGCCCAAACTTTAGCTTGAAAAAATTTCAAAACAAACAGTCATATTAATCTAAAAGAGCTTTTGGACCAAATTATAGCTTTAAATAAACTACTAAGAATAATTTCTGAAACAGTAAAAGAGTTTATGAACTATCCAATTACTATTTTATCCTTATTTTTTTAGACACACTCACCTCTCTCCTCTCTCCTCTCTCTCTTCTCTTCCCTCTCTCCTCTCTCTTCTCTTTTCTCTGTGTCATATGCTCGCCAAAATAGAGGAGAAGTCTGCTGCTCTCCTTGGTCACCGTATGCTCCCTGAAAGAAGGAAATGAGGAATAAGGTGGTCGCATCTCGCTGTGCAAGAAGACATAGCTTTTCTGAGCTTTTCTGATTTTGCTGAAAGGCTTTATGGTGCTCATTGAACACAAAGATGGTTTAAAAAAAGCCTTTATTCTCTAAGGTACACTGAACAATTTTTAAAATTCATTCAAGAAAACTAGATTCTCTTTTAGTACATCAACACCAGTTTGGAAGTTTTAGATGTGAGCATTTTGACTAACTCATCCTGAAAATTATTGTTATTGCTTTTCTGGAGGTTGCTGCATCATCATTTTAGAATTAGTTATGGATTGGGCTTGCTCTTTCAATGCATAGAAAAGAATCAAACTTAAGTTACCTGACACTGGTGAATTTTAAATTTGCAGGCATTAGTTTACTCGGCTTACTTTGTTCTCGTGAGATACTGACAGCACTAATGCAGCCAAGAATCTTGTTGCTGCCATTAATAATCGCCTGAGGCCACTCTCCTTTCCCATGAGGGAGTATTATTGGGTGGATAAGACAAAGATTAATGAAATTTATCGTTATAAGACTGAAGAATATTCTACTGATGCTTTCAACAAATTTAACATCTATCCTGAGCAAATCCCTTCTTGGCTAGTAGACTGGATCTCGGAAGAAGGTAGCTACTTCATTGGCAATTTGCAACCTGCTCATATGGATTTTAGGTTTTTCACACTGGGAAACCTTTTGTCCGTTGTCTCTTCTCTAGGCACCACAAAGCAGAACCAGGGAATATTGAATTTAATGAAGGCCAAGTGGGATGACCTTGCCGGTCAAATGCCTTCTAAGATTTGCTATCCTGCACTATAGCGTCAGGAATGGGGTATAATCACTGGCAGTGACCCCAAGAACACGTAAGCTTCTTTGGTTTATGGTTCTTCTTTAGTTTGCTGAGTGCATCCTTTCCCTCTGATGAGTGAAGGAGGAAACAAGTTAACATATTTTTGTATAATTTTCTTTTTAATTTTTTTATTCTACCTGTTTGCTTGATGTTTTGAGGACATGACAATTAGTATGTTCTAAATTTCAGTTCACTTTAGCCTGCATCAAGATGGAAAGGCCTGATTTGTCAGAGAAGGTTGTTAACTTGGCTGGGAAAAGGCTTTCCATGGATAGATGGCCAGAGTATTACGATACCCGAAAAGGAAGGTTTATTGGCAAGCAGTCCAGGCTGATGCAAACATGGACTATTGCTGGTTTCCTTACCTCAAAGATGCTCTTACGGAATCCAGAGAAGGCACCCTTGTTGTTTTTGAAGGAGGATGATGAACTTCTTCAGTCTTGTATCTGCACGCTTAGCAAAGCTGCTAGAAGGAAGTGTTCACGTTTTGCTGCAAGATCACAAATTCTTGTTTAAAGGAGAAGCATCTCAAAGTTTCAACCCTCTTCTTTCGGTCTGTCTGGTGGTTCAGTGGCGTATATGGGCACGCGATGAAATCAGTCTTCAGATGAAGGTGACCTCATTCAATGGCAGAACTGATTCCGAAGAAACTCCATTTTATATAATCAAAAACATTGTTTTTCAATTTAATCTGAGCTGCTACGCCGTCTAGTGACAACAGCTTATTGTATAATTTTTTTTCTACAGTCAGAAAAGCTTAAAAAGGTTTGATCGGTAAAAAAAAAAAAAATTAGTCCATTGTTAAAAGCCGTATAAATGAGGTGATTTTTACTTAAACTTAGATATGACATGTCTGCATGTTATTTTATAATTGACCTTACAGTTCTAGGATAGCCAGAAATTGCATGGTATTTCAAGTTTGTTTGCATTCCAGTATGTTTCTTCAGTGGGCTGGAACCTCGCTAGGTCTTCCAAGTTAAGTAATAGCTCTCTTTTACTGTCTGTGATTGTCCTATTGGCCTTGTAAATCCTAGAAGAAACTACAAAAATGGAAACTAAACAAATTCTCATTGACGAGTGAACTACAAAAGTGTTAAATTCAGTTGGTACAATTGCAAAAGGCCAGAAACAGCAACTCCCCTCCCACTGGGCTCAATTTTTTTCACCTTTTCTAGGGCTGACTTGCTCACAAAACATTTTCAGGGAGCAAGTTTCACATTGATTGTGGTGGTGGGCTAGAAGGATAGCCTATTATTACTGGTCTACTTGTGTGCACATCCTCCTGAAATGGTGAATTCTGTGATCACCAAGCCTGAGAGAGTAAGCAGCTTGCTTGTATTCAGCCCAGGTGAATGGTCTGTAAAGCGATGGCCTCTGGCTGGTAACCATCTCTGGGAGAGCAGCTATGCAGGCATTTAGAGGTGGGCCCCCAAAAAAGGCCATTGACATTCTGGACCTGTGTGAGTTTGTCATTGCCCTATGCCTTACACTTACAAATCTGCCATTTGTCATCACCTTCACATGAACAAAACCACACACACATCAATTCCATTAATAATAATGCTCCATCTCAGAAAAAGCCTATATTGTCACTCACACAATGCTTTCTTGAGCAAACTATACACTGTTTAAGCAAACTCCAAATCTTCATGTGCTTAAGTAAAACATTATTATATTCAGTTTGGTGATATGCATAACTGGTGTGTGGACCTACACAGTAAAGTTGAACTGAGAAGGCAGCAATCTGGTATCATTTCACTTGTTTTGCTGCCAACTATTCTTGCTTTATTTGGCCTTAGGATGGGACCCATAGTTACATAACAAGGAAAAAACCTAGTACAGTTTTAGATGGAGATGATGGGTGGTAGATATTGAGAGGGTAGAAAGAAATAGATACCTGAAGAGCATCACCAACATTCACAAAGAAGGCAGAGGGGTCAGGGGAGACAGGGAACCAGAGGCCATTGGGGAGGGAGATCTGGAGGCCAGGAACATCGTTGGATCTGAGGAGGCTCAAGATCTGAGGGTCAGAATGCTCGCCGAAGGCAACATTGATGTCCTTGAGGAGCAGAGGAGGGTAGTGATTGAGCCTGAGGAGAGAGTCACTGTCATGGTGTCTGAGGAAGTTGCTGAAAGCCAGAGTATCAGGGACCCCCAAACCCTCTGCCATTAGCTCCAATATTTCACATGCCAGCTCCCTCACTGCCCCTACGTATTCACCCATACGACACCTGTCATCCATGTACACACAATTCACCATACTCATTCATTAGTACTCTTTCTTCAGAATTCAACATAAAGCAAAAGATACCACAGAGACTTGATGTTATTTTGACTGAGAGACTCAAGTAAATAGTTCGTGGGAATGGTTTTTTTTTATTTGTCATTACATTGTTAACTTCCTAACCACGTAGTGTACACCAATATCTAAATATCTTTAAAAAAAATTGTTAAATTATTTATTTATTATAAATGTATCTTATTTTTTAAACTAATTGTTTTTTACTTATGTGCATTGTAATTACTCGTTTATATTGATCATATTTAGGATGCAACAGTACGTAGGAGTAATTTTCATGTGAAAGAAGTTAACAGTGAAAAGCTAGTGGATAGGTTTTCTGAGCTAAGGCTGCCAGGGGAAAATATTATACTACTAGTAACAAGGAACTTTTGGGATTTTCATGTTTGACTTGATTAGACGTTGTTACTGTATATATGACGTGTCGTTCTCTGTTTATTCAATTCTAAAGGTACTTGAAATGTCCCCCACTCTGTCTCTCAAATTTTAATCTTTTTTTATTTCTTAAATTTATTTTAAATTATATGAATTCATTCCATCATTAGTTGAAATAGATTAATTAATAATAATAATAAATGGGGATTTTAAGAAATAAAGTAATATATATTTTGAAGTGAAATGATAATGACTTGGGATGACATGACAGAGATGTCATTCATCGAAAAGAGAAGAGAGGAAAAGGAGGTAACATGTCTCTGACAAATACTATCCTACACCTCTACTCCTAAGGACATTTTTCTTCCTCTATAGTCCCCATGTGCTATCTGAATTGTTTGCCTCAACATATCTACGGTATTATTAATATTAAATTACATAAATCCATTCTTATATTTTTCATTTTTGTGTCTAAATAAAATAATAAACAATCAATTATTTTATTGTGTCTAAGGTGTTTGGATTAATTTTTTTAGAATAATTTTAAATAATTATGTAAAAAAAATTAGCATAAAAGTATTTCTAAAACCATTATCTAAAGGTTTTATAAACAAGCCCATAATATCATAGAACAAAAAATCTATTTTTTTTTTATATAACAAATCATTTATGTTAAATTATTAAAAATAAAATATTTTCTTTCTATTTATTGGTCGTTATGATCTTGATATATATATATATAATAGCCATAGAGCATGCCTAAATATATACTTCATAATGATTTTAAGAATTTCTTAACAAAAGAGAATAGTATTATTCTAATTAAAAATTAGATGTTCTTCCCAAAAAAAAATAGCACCGTAGTCATGCAAACTTAAATTATTCACCTTATAATTAGGTCAAAGAAAGTTATTTAATAAAATAAATTTAAAATATGCATTTCAAAAATAAGAAAAGTATTTATATATGTGAATAATGTTAAAAGGTTTTAAAATATTTGGTTAAAGAAATTTGACGTCCCAAAACATCCCAGCAGCAGATAAGCAAAATATGAGCATGTGTATATAAAACTAACAGTACGTCAGCAAACAAATGAAAAAGACCAGCAATCTATTACCTCATAGATCCCAAAAATTAATAGGAAAAAAATATTTTTAAAAGAAAAGGTGAGCACGAAACTTAAACTCACTTCATCAACATGAATATGGCTATCATTACTGTTTATTTTCCTTATACACGAGGAACAGATTAAAGGACTGCTGACCTAATTGAAAGGTACAAGTCTTTATACCCGAAAAGAAAAAAAGCAGAAGCTTTCAAGTTGGAATTGATGAGAGATAATCAGCTGAAAACGCAGAGAAATATGACTTCTTTAATTTGAGTTTATGTTTCTGAGTTGTTGAACATAAACGCTAAAGAAGGACACACGAAGGAAGTGATGAACAAAACTCTCTGTATCTTTTCGCAGTAAAAGAAACGATATATATATATATAAACCAAGCATGCAATAAATGTGAAAGCAGTATGTAGAATGAATGATATATATATATATAGAGAGAGAGAGAGAGAGGGAATAAGTATGGAGTATATATGAACCTGAAGTTGGAAGGGTTTAGTTGGGAGATAGACGAGGAAGAAGGAGAAGCGTTGAGGAGAAGGTAGTCGAGGCGGCCGACGTCTCCACGGAAGCCGATGGTGTTGGAGCCGTAGCCGGCAACGGCATTCTTCTGAGCTGCCGGTTTGGCGAAGAAGGCGACGGCTTCTTCTTCCATGTTCGCTATGACGTGTTCCGGCACTCCATGCTTCACCACCTTGAAGAAGCCGTACTCTTCGCTCGCTTTCACTATCTGCTCCGACACCACCCACCTCTCCGCCGACATGTCCACCCGCGGAAGCTCTAACCCCACGGGCGAGTTTGCAGATGCCACCACCATATTGAATCTCTCTAGCTTGTGTGAAGAAGGAGAGTTGGAAATACAAGAACAAGTTGGTGAGGAATTAATAGGCTTTATATCTCAAAACCAGAGGGTACCTTTCGTTCGCGAGAAGATCCATGAAATAACAAAGAGTAGGGTCAGAGGGCTAGTTACTCGCACCGCGAGGAATCTAAAAAATTTTGTTAAGAGATATGTCAACGTTTAAATTTTTTTATTCAGGAAATATTAAATATAAAATATATTTAATCAATTTATATATATTAAAAATTAGTTAATTAAATTTATTAATTGTAATTGTTAGGTAAAAGTATTTATGATTTTACCATAGAACACATCCATCAACTAAGTTTTATATTTCCATTAAATAAAAACATGTTTTGAATTTAAATAAAACTTATGAGAAATTTGTGTCATTTATTGATTTATTTTTAACATAACATCAATATAATAGATACAGCCAAAATAATTTTATTAATAAAAGCATATTTAGAATATAATTTACTTGTATGTTTTTAATGATTTGTTAATTGTATCCTATTCTATCAAGTATAAAAAAAGAAAAAAAAGAAAAGTACGGAAACAGGATCCAGAAATTAGTTTTTTTTTTTAATGAACTACAATATAGCGTCTACTGGCAAAAATATCTCCGATATACAAAATCATAATATAAAAACGTTGACGTTCTTCAATATTCTCTCACTCATGAATTTCTTAATAGAATATATTTTAAATAATAAATTTTATATATAATATATTATAAAGAATTCAATTAAAAAAATAAATTATAAGTAGAAAAAATTATAATAAAATAGATTTTGAGTAAAATAGATTTTTATAAAAAAAATTAATTCAATTATATTTTTAGATTAAATAATCTAAACATTATACATTTCTGAGGATCAATTTTTCACAAACTAATAAGCTATCCAAATAGTAACTTTTTCTTATAATCAATTTTTTTAAATTAATAAACTATTCAAACATTAATTTGTTTCTATAATCAATTTTTTTATCTAAAATTATTATTTTAAAAAAACTAAAAAAACCATTTTTAATAATTATTTTTTTATAAAATTTATTCTCTAAAAACTAATTCTAATATATTAACAAAAAGTAGATTTTTTATAAAATATATTTTATTCAAAATCTATAATTCCCTAAAAAAATTATCATAAAAACTAATTTAAATAGTAGTTTCCACTAATTTATTCTAAAATTATTGGATAAAAATTAGCATTTAGATAATTTATTAATTTTATTAAAAATTTGATCGTATAAAAAATTATTGTTTAAATAATTTATTAATTTTTATAAAAAATTAAATATAAAAAATATAGAGTGTTCAAATTATTTTATATAAAATCTTAATTTTATGTATAATCCAAATGCACGCATAATTAATCTTTAGTCAATTGTCAACTTCTCTCTCTCGTCATTGACATCATATCAATCAAACTTACGTTGAAAATCACCCATGATGTTCCTTTTCATTGTCCCGAAAAAAGAGGAACGTATGATATTTTGTACGACGGAAGGAAATTTCTGTTAATAAAAAATACAACAGATGGACTGGTAATTTAAGAATTTTCGATCCATCTTTGAGTAATGCGATATTATTTTTTTTAATATAAAATTTAATTAAAAAATAAATTTTATTTTTAAATATAAAATATATTTTTATATTTATTTATTTAAATTATCTTTATTAATATTTTTTAACAATAATAATTAAGTAAGAAATGAAGAAATATGTTAAAAAATTGTTAAAATATTTTAAAAATAATAGATTATATTAAAATAAATTAAATAATTTATTATTTTGATTAAATTAATTAAATATATTTATATTAAGTACTCAGTATATATTTTCCTAATGACTAGTTTATAATTTCGTTTAGTTCTAATCCGTAATATATTATACATACACAGAGACCGAAAAATATCTGTTTGTTATTAATAAAGATATTAAGACCACTAATAATTTTATTTGATTTTTTAAATTATCCATTTTCTATCTTTAATCAGGTTATTCTTTTAAAAAAATAATAAAATAACAAAATAGTTTTCTTGATGTTATTTTAAAACTTTGGTATTTAAATTCCAAAAATTTTAAAATTTAAAAGTAGAATATTTCATCCTTATACAGGAAATTCAGACCCCACAACGTGTTGGCCTGGACATGCCTTTTTGAACTTGTACTAACATAAGCAAATAAAATCACACACACAAACACACGTATTTATGGTGCCTAGTACCCTAAAGAAGGACCCATTATTTATTTTGAATTGAGTTTGACGACGACATTTCTTAATTTTTCATTTTATAATACGCATACCCTTTCTCCCTCTCTCTCTCTCTCTCTCTCTCTATGTAAATATAAAAGAAAAACAATGATATTTCGTGGTTGACTACAATTGTTTTTTTTCCCATTGCAGATTATGAAAAGGTATGAAAGAGAACGATTAGATATTTTGGTTTTAATAGGTTTATGTATTATATCTTATATTAATATTGGTTATAAATTAATTGAATTGATAGAAATATTAATATTCATTTTTTAGAAAATATAAAAAAAATGAGGGCCAGTGATGTAGAGAAATCAGAGCCTGCTTGTCCGAAATGTAGTACTATACACTTCAATTATTGAAAAAAAAAACAAAAAGAATTAGTTCATATATTTCCCAACATGAAAACGTATAAATAATGTGCTCTAGTATACTCTAGCTAATTAATCAAACAGTGTTAAATGGCATAGCCTAATAATATTATCTTTTTATATTATTGCTTTTCTAACCCTTTTTTTTCAACGTATTTTTCTATTACTTAATTATTTAAATATTTGATGAGTAATTTTAACAGAGATTAAAAAAATAAAAATATAAAATCTTGAATAAAGATGGAAATAATTTAAAAAAGGCATGACAATATAAATAGTGCGATTAATTCTTCCTATATATGTAATATGTAGTAACAATAACAATGGTTGGAAAAGGGAATTTACAAGCCAAAAAAAGTATTTAAGTTGAAAAATAATAGCATTTGTTCTTAATTATAATTATCACCTTAAAATATTTAAAAATATAATTTAAAATATTTTTTTTGTAAGTAACACCGTTCACTAACAAACCTCAATTTTCTGTCTAAACAGTTTCACTTAATTTTTTTTTACATATCATTATTTAAAATTTTACCTTTTTATTTTGTTTTAAAAAAAGGAAGAGCAGAGAATTTATATATCATTTAGTACCATGGAACTGTAGCCAAGAATTGGAATTGAAAAGAACTCTCGTTTAGTTCTGGGAAACCGGGTTCCTCATGGAACGTAGCTCCATAAACAACCATAGAACTCAGTCCCTACCTCCTAACCATGGAACTAAATAATGGGACCATTTTGCCCTAACTGGATCTGCCATGGCAACGAGTAAGGACGGCAAGCGAGTATGAATATTTTTTAAAAGAAAACAATCTCTTCCATTTGTTATATTTTAAAATAAAATAATTATATGTATAAAATTCTAAATAATGACCTTTAAAAAAAATCTAGGTAGAGGGGTTCATACGGAATTTTAAAATCTGTTAATGGAAGTTGCTAATTGCACACAAAAAAAAAATTATAGTACTAATTATATGACCAAAATTAATTCTCTAAATTTTATTACTCTTAATATCTTATCTAATGTCTCTTATGAAGAACAATAACATCAACATTAATATAAAATTAGTATAATAATATAAATTTTATTAGATATTTTTAAATTTTAAATTGTGAATATTAAAAAAAAAGATATGAACATCATAATCACAATCATAAATATATTTTTTTAATAAAAAAAAAAGAGGGAAAAGAAATTGAGAGAACCGATCGAGTAGTTAATTTTGAGATAGACATCACATATACATGCTTCTCACATACATTATTAATGTGGGGGTCGCATCCCTCCCAAGTCCCCACTCTTTAAGTAGTACTGTTCCAGGGACAAGTACTCCTGATGCTCACCCTCCTACCGAATCAACATTTATATATATATATATATATATATATATATATATATTCTCCTTTTGGCCCTAAAGAAAATTACCATATGCTAAAAAATAAATATTAATTTGATGTGCTTTTAAAATCTAACTATTATCTCTATTCAGATCAACGTTGGCTGGTTTTGTTTTCCCCGAGAGTAACATTGTTATTTTAATTCTTTTATTGCTACTGACAGAATTGGACAAGTTGCAGGAAATATCTTGTTGACTCTGATATAAGAAACTATAATCTATTACCCGTACGACGCTACATATTATATATGCACACACACTATTGTATAACTTGAATTAGATATTATCAAATTCTAAAAATAAAATTAATTAATAATTGATTGATATATTATTAAATAGTATATTGATATCCAGAGTGCTGGAACCAACTCGATCAATTTATAAATAAATTATATATTATAAAATTTTAAAAATAAAGTTGATAATTGATTGATTGATTGATTATAATTATTAATAATATTAATTAATTATGTTGAGAACCGTGGTAATAAATAATGTTAGCGATAGGGAATGTAGGATAATAGGAGTAAGTAATAGTAATAATATAGCGATAAGGTATACACATCGGGTGTACTATTACTGAATGATGAGGATCCATCCATCCTGACGAGTTTGATTGCAGCCCCAAATACCAACGCTGCTTCAACCCTCATGCATTTTCCCGTCAGTACTAGTAGATATATATATATAGAGAGAGAGAGTGAGGAGAGAGATATAAGTTGTTTTAATATCATAATATATACCCTCATGAACATGAGATATAAAACTATTTTGATTCTATTTAATTTTTAAAAAATAATATTTTATTATACCTTTAGTTTAAGTGTATAAAGAGATATTATAATTTTTAAATATTTAAATTTATATTTAAAAATAATAGATAACTTGTTCTGTTCAATATTGATATTATTTAGGAGAAAGAAAGATTTTACCATATCCTTAAATAGTATATGAGTTTAATCCCTTTCTAAAATTTTTATAACAAAAAAAATATCATGATATATATATATAATATTATAAAATATTAAGTACAGTAGCACAAAAAAATTAAACTTCCGTTATTGTCACGCATAATTAGATAGATTTTTTTTTAGTCCATGCGGTATCCTAGCTAGAGACTTAATAATATCATCGAAACTGCGTTTTATATTTCTTAATAATATTTTTTTATTCATCCACATAATTTATTTTAAACTTAAAATATTATATTTAAAAGATTAAACTATTTATTAACTATATTAGGCTTTGTTGGTTATAACTTTTTTTGTACAAAATCTTTTAAAAGGAAGTTGCAGTCACCTATGATCTATGGATAAGATAAAATATCCTTTATTTCTAGGCGATACTAATATCGTATAAGGTTAGTCATCTATTACTTTTTGGTATAAACCTAGACACTTAAGAATTAAAATGTATCATCAAGTATCATAATTAAAATTATAATAAAATAATACTTTTTATAAATTAAATATATTTTAAATAATTGTGTATTTTATTCCTTTGTTAGTTAAATTGGAGGAAGTGTTTTTTTTGTTGGTCATAACTGGATAGTTGAGTAGCCACATACGTTGGAAGAGTTTTGGGTGGGCCTTCCTCAGACTTTTACGTTTGGAACAGAAGTCCCAAGCCAGAGAATTAAGTTTCTCAAACAAAAGCCCAAGCTCAAAAGATAGTTGCCATTCGTTTGGCCCAAAAAATGATTTTTTGGTACAAGGCCCAAAAGAGGCTAGTTTGAAGCTTACTGGGCTAAAACAAAAGGACCAATTTCATTGTATCAAGAAAGACCAATTTCAGTGAACAACAAAGAGATGAGCCTCAATATTATGCCCAATATAGGAACAGAAAGGGGAAAATCTCATTTCTGCATGTTTAGTTGGATCATGTGGATTCAATTGATGAAAAGATAAGATATATAATTATTTAGAGCGTATTTAATTCTTAGGAAGTACTACTTTATTGTGGTTCTAGTCACGGCATTTAGGGAGGTAACTTATCTCCTGGATGCTTAAATTTATGCCTGAAGGTAATAGATGGCTCGTCTTGCCCGATATTGATATCATCTAAAAGGAAATGAGATTTCGCATTATCTTTGGATCATGGCGAGCCCAACCCTTTCTAAAAAATTCTTCTAACAAAAAAACTTGTTACGTGACCATCGTCCGTAGATTCAACTAGTAAAGGGATAAGAAGTGTGATTATTTGGAGCGTGTTTGATCTCTGAAAAGTATCATTTTGTTGTGGTTTCAGTCGTGGTGCTTAGAGAGACATCTTAACTTTTATGTGTTTAGGTTTACGTCTGAAGATAATAGACTATTTGCCCTATCTGATATTAGTATCGTTTAAGAGGAATAGAGATTTTCCTTTATCTTTAGATCGTAGATGAACTCAACATTTTTTTTTAAATTTTTGTATAACAAAAAAAGCTGCTAGGTGGAGGCTTATATTTCATTTATTTAGGATAATTTATGTCTTTGAAGAAGTTGCACCCTGTTTAAAAATATAGAGAAATCACGTTTTGACTAGAGCAGCCTAGATTTGAAGTTAATTATTTCCTCAAGGTTACACTTTGAGTAATGTGTGTGTGTGTATATATATATATTCTATTTATGCGCGTTTTGATATATGTGAAAATGAAATAAAATAAAAGAATATCATAAAATAAAAGGAGGTACTATATACTTTTTTTTTTTATAAAAGATAGTCAAATACCTAAAATAAATTATTAAATTAAGAGGGGATCAAATCCTAAACACTTATTTACCATAAGATTTCTCAAATATAGATGACACTCATATAATACTGTTATATTATTCAACCTGTCTTTTACCAATACATCTATAAGTTTATTTTATTCTATAGATATATGATGTATGTTTAATTCCCAATATAACTTGATAAGGCTATATCTCTATACATCAATAGGCTATACCTATCATCTTTAAAATTCAATAACATCTTAATCACATTTTTAATATCAAATTCAAGAATAATTTTCTTAAATTCTAGATCCAAAATTAACTTTAGTCCTATATATATTAACCACTGTTCCACTTCAATAACACTATAAGATCCAAGCAAAGTCATAAAGTTCACAATCCAACTTCTTGAGCAATCTATAATAACTCATTCACATCCTACCCTTTTATGGGTTGTAGTAAGAGCCCCATCAATATTTAATTTGACCTACTCTAAAGGAGGAGGTTGCCAATCAGTTGGGGTTGATGGGTTGATATGATTAGTAAAATTCTCCTCTTGAACCCATATAAAATTCTTCCATATTGCATTATTACTGAATAAGAATCTAATAGCTTCAAAAAATCATTATCAAATATAGAATCATTCCTCTATTTTCATAAACTCTAAATTGACACTTCCCAAATTAAATTTCAACTACAATTAACATTATCTCCCGATTTTTTTGAGATTTATAGCAAACTACTCTCGTAAGGGGCTCTAAAAAAAAGAGTAACAAGATATGTGATATAAAAGTTTATTCTAAAGTTAGCTAGTATAGGAGCAATCACGAAGGCTATATGAGATATTTTATAGTTCCTTATTACAATACTGACAATTTATATTAGTAGATGACTATATATTTCTCTAAATATTTGTTACAAGACAGTTATTAAAAAATATCCATATGAATATACGAATCCACTCAATACTTCTCAATTTTTATATGTCTTTATAAATTGAGTTATATGTAATAGCCAAATATTTCTCAATTAAATAATAAATATTTTTAATAGTAAAAATACCATCATTTATAATATTTCATACCATTACACTATTACCCATATCCTCCATAGGCGGTATCATGTTAAATAATCTTTAAAAGACATTACTTAAAACCCAGCGTCTGTAGGTTCAGCTGGCGAAGGGGTGAGACATACTACCATTTGGAATATGTTCAAACCCTGGGGAGTACTACTTTGTTGTAATTCCAGTCGTAGCGCTTGGGGAGGCATCCTAGCTCTTGGGTGCTTATGTTTATGTATGAGGGTAATAGACGGTTTGCCCTGCCTGCCATTGGTATCGCCTAAGAGGAAGGGAGACTTTGCCCTGCCCTTGGATCGTGGGTGAGCCCAACCCCTTTTCAAAAAAATTCGTAAAAAAAAACATTACTTAAAATAATATTAATAAGTCTCAGATAATCTTAAGTTCCAATCATACTTCAATCTATAACTTTATAATTTACTTTCTCTGATATAATTTGTCAAAGAAACAAATCCTATAAAGATTTATCAGTGAAAAAGGAAGTACTATATACTTAATAGTAATACAAAGTGCGATGCTTTTTGTGGGATTGGCACAATGTTTGGAGTGGGGCACAATGAGAATGGGAATAATCCCACAAAAAAGAAACAGCATTATATTGACAATGAGTGATGAGGGCATTATTGATATGTCATGGTTAAAGGAAAAGGAATAATACAAAGGTAGAACAAAAGCATCATGCACCATATCTATATCAATAGTTATATTAAGTAGAAGAGACTCCATATTTCATATATATAATTTTTATAAATAAAAATTATGTTAGAAATATCACTCTAATTATGAGAGCAAATGTGAGAAAAAAAGGAAAAAATGGAAAGATAGATGGATATTAATTAAGTGGAAAAATTTCAATATATTTCAAACTACACTGAGAATTAAAACCTTAAAAGTAAGATAAAATTATTATACAATTTTATATAAATAATTAATTACTAAATTTTTTTACAAGTTAGTATTATAACAATAAAAAGATTTGATATAAGAAATAGAAGACACGCATATTTTATAAATTTTAAAATTAAATAT
The DNA here is from genome assembly GCA_037074615.1 of Leucaena leucocephala. Taxonomy (NCBI): domain Eukaryota; kingdom Viridiplantae; phylum Streptophyta; class Magnoliopsida; order Fabales; family Fabaceae; genus Leucaena; species Leucaena leucocephala. The sequence goes on along the minus strand of CM073535.1, from coordinate 3,987,590 downwards.
TTAATAATATAATTTAAAAATAGTATTATTTAATATAGAAAATATCAATAAATTATCATATATTGACAATTTAAATAAAATTTTAATAATTAGATTGTTTATGTGAGACTAAATAATAATTTTTTAAAAAATTAAATATTTTTATAGATAATAATTATTATTTAAATGTGGTGAAACTCAAATATAACTAGATATTTGGGGGGGGGGGGGGGGTGGCGGGGGGGTCCCCAAAGCTAATGAAAGAGCCATGTTAGCATGTAACCTAAAGATGGAAAAGCTTTGACTCTGGTGGCCCCCAATGTTGGCCGTACCTCCTCCTCCCTACACCAATGGCCATGCATTTTCATTTCATCGTATTCTCTCTCTATTCATTATAATAATGCTGTAAATCTAAACCATTTAAACTCGATATAATTATTTTAAAAAATATGTTTTTTCCATTGCAAGTCTTTTTGAAAAATAACAATTAATGGAAATTGAAGATTTGTTATTTTTACTCAGAAAAAATGGTGAATAATGATGAAGTCACACAACAAGTTAAAGGCCGGTAACTTTTCAACTTTCAACGTTCCAATTTTTGACATCATCATCATTATTTTGTGAATCAAGTCATCTTGCCCTGACCCATTTTGGGGAAACTCAAGAAAATATATATATATATATATATATATATAATTTTTCCCTCCATATCTCATAATTACCTCTTCTAATAAGTAACAATCACATTTGGCCCTTCTCTTTAAAGCAACAGCATATTATTAACTCACTGCATGGTATTCTGAAGAATTGTATAATTGAAGTTTTGCAGGCCCTCATCTTTCACAGTGTGGGAAATTCCTTTGATCTGATCCACAGTTTCCATCTTTTTGGGGCAAATTAGTCTCAAAACTGTGACCCCTCTGATCCACTTTTTCACATGCTTTTGAGTAGAAAGTGTGCTCAGTCAAACACAATGGCAAGAGTTCAAAGTTCAAAGATTTCAATCCCGCAAAAGCAAATCTATATCACAGCTTTTCATTCTTTGAGTTTGTTTTCAAACTTGCAAGATCATAACCAGAGAAAGTTTGGATGGAGAGCAGGTAAGAACATGCGGCGAGGGCAAAAAGCGAGGTTGTTGTTGGATGTAATAAATGGGGATTGAATGATGTTTTTGAAGTTAATGTTTTTTACACAGAATCATAGGCAACCCATTTGAGAAAATGGAGCAGTGCCAGAGAGAAAGATGATTATCTGCACATGTCATCTCCATAAGTAGGGCTGCCATTTGTAGATATCACTGATTGAAACGATGAATTATACACATTTTTCACTTTGTTGCATAACCAAACAACCTTTCTCCATCCCTCTTTAGATTTTTTATTCCTACATTTACCCATAAAGTTACCGCCTTATGATATGGATGTCACATGTTTAAACTCTAAAAATAACCTCTTCTTTTGTAAAGGTAAAATTGCGAATATTTATTCCTCCCAGATTTTATTTGTTAGAAGTCTTGGGCATTAGACTGACCTTTTTACCTGATTTTGAGTTACCCTTTTAAGGAATTTTTCCAACTGTATAGTTGGGCTAATTAAGTATAAGAGACTCCATTTGTTTTTCAATTACGTGTTTAAGATGCATTACAAATGGGGAAAAAAAATCACAATTAGGACTCAAGGTAGCTTGAGTTTAGATCACGTGATGGTTTTAGAAAGTATTTATAGTAATAATTAGTGACTGGAAAGAGAATTAATAAAAATTTAGGTCCATTAAGACGTAAGAGGTGTAATTTACTAAAATTTGAATGGAGTTAAAGAGGAGAATTATAGAAGCAGGTTAGAGTTTTGGCAGAAAAAACTTGACGAGGAGGCCATGGGAGTTATTGTAGAGTTTAGGACCACAGAGAAGGAAATTCCAAATAGAGTTTCATGATTACTTATGATTTATTCCTCACTTGTCTTGCATATAAAAACAAGAAAAACAAAATCAATACACAAGACAGGCAACTGTCACAGAATTATCTCCTCTTTCTCTCCCTTATTCTGCGTTTTTGTTTTTTTTTCTCTGAAACTTTCCTCAGCTTTATTTCTCATAAATGAACCGTATGAGTATATATATTTACTTTTCTTGTGAAACATTATTTGGAGCTGATATATAAGGTCAGAGAGAGAGAGAGAGGTGGCTCCAATAATATACAGTGGATATGTGTACAGAAATAGAGCAGTCACGAGAGAGAGAGAGTTAAATTAAAGGCAGAGAGATCAAAGAGAATATGTAAAGACTTTCTCAGCCAAACAACATATAAAACAACGAAACTGAGATGCCTGCAACTACAGCAGCATTATCAGAAGCATAAATATTCTGCACACACTATCATACAAAAGCGAAAATTGATTGCCTCAACAGAGTATAACTTGATACACACACTTGGCTTTTTCAACTCTCTGAATACAACACACACCACACACACACACACACATGCTCTTACACAACTGTTGGAAATCGTGCCCTAGGGGCCAATCATTGTCTTATGAACATTATTGATTTATGAATTTATTAATTGAGTTATCATATTATTTGCATGTTTACTATGATGACCATCCTTGGATAATTCATGATATTATCCTAAATGTCCCTGGTCGATCATCTATGTGGGAGCACAGATGAAATAAGACCAGTATGACTTTGAAGATGTATAGAGATATAAATCAAAGTCATAAGCACATGTAAGAGTACAGGGTGTTGGACCGACCCGCTATGAGAGAACTGCATGGGTAACGTCATAAGCTTCTCTCATATACAAACCATGTCAATATGCCCTTTGACCTGAGATCATCATGGATTCCTACATGACAAAACGCTCAGCTTTGACCTAGTCAAAAGTCACTTTTGACCGAGTGATCATAAAGACTATGTTCGGGCTTAGTGGTTTTTCATGCGGAGGAATGTGAATGGTCAAGATGGAATTTGTCCCTCACATTCGTGGAGAGATATTACTGGGCCCCTCGATGAGTGAGTCTGAGAAATGTATGGCCATACTGTAATGGAAAGGTAGTTCCATCTCTATAGTCAGACTACTCAGGGATCGAGAAAGTAACGGTCGGGAATAGGAGGATGACATTATCCATGCCTCATCCATGACCAAAATATCGCGTGACAGAAGGGACATGATATGGTTGTATAAAAGGTTACATCGTTTATCGATCCTCATATGATTTGGGTAGTTGTTATGTCTTGCTAGAGACCGCTTGCGACTTGTGGGCTAGTATAGCAAATGGCCCACTGCCAACTTCATATGGGCCTACAGGGTCGCACACAAAATAGCCCAACACGAGCTATGATGTCCAGATTCAATGAAAGATCCAGGTGAATGTATATATATTTATTTATATTTATATTCGTATATATATAAATTCGTATATATATATTATATATATGAGATATATGAGATTTAATTTATAAGGATAAATTAAATCCCTATCACGTTTGAATTCGAAATTCAAATTGATAGGATATCTCATATAAGAGATATTTATAAGATTTAATTTATAAGGATAAATTAAATCTCTATCACGTTTGAAATTCGAAATTCAAATTGATAGGATATCTCATATAAGAGATATTTATAAGATTTAATTTATAAGGATAAATTAAATCTCTATCACGTTTGAAATTCGAAATTCAAATTGATAGGATATCTCATATAAGAGATATTTATAAGATTTAATTTATAAGGATAAATTAAATCTCTATCACGTTTGAAATTCGAAATTTAAATTGATAGGATATCTCAAATTTGATTTATGGGAATAAATCAAATATAACTCAGTCTCATCTTTATTTAAAGTTAAATAAATAAGTAATTAAATCTGTGGGACGGATTTAATATTATTTTATTTAATTAGTTTCTTATAAAATTATACAATATATGATATTGTATCAATTCGGAATTAATATAAGATTAACTCCAAAATCCAATTAGGTCAAGTGTAAAAACGCATAGCATCCTCTATATCTGATTGGAGGAGCTACGTTTGAAAATAACACAGAACACAAAAGGCCGAACGGAATCTGCAAAAGGTTTGCAGACAAGAAACTGCCGAAATAGAGACGGAGACTTGTGAAAGCCTTGGAGGGACAGGAGACGCTAGCACGTCGTTCGTGGTTGGAACGCTGTTCGTGTGGATACCAGTAGAGGAAGCCGACCTGAGGCGTCGACTTCTTGTGATCGGAAAGAGACCACCGTCCGCGGAGAGAATCTGTGAAGGTCGCTGAGGAACACTCCGTCGATTTCTTACGATCAGAAAGAGATCACCACCCACGTAGAGAAGCTGTGAAATTCGCTGAGCAACACTAAGGGTAATGATTCTTTCCACTTGACTTAAACACATACGGCAGATCCTGGCAAGGAATGGAAAATTTTTAAAGTTTATTTCCGCTGCGTGTCTTCCAATTCCTTTCAGTGGTATCAGAGCCATGCCGTTTTGTGTTTAAGTTAGGCTTGATTTGTGATTTATATGATATATGTTAGTAGTAGCCGATCATATAATAAGCGTTGTATGTGTGACATATATGGAATCCTTGTTGTGTATGACATAAAAGGAATCTAAAAGGAAATTGAAATCGGTGGTGATGCTTTTTGATTTGATCAATCCGCATAGATGGGGTCTAAGAAAACCGAATTCGAATTTGTGATTATTTGTGAAAACCGAATTCAGATTCGTGATTATTTATGAAACAAAACAAAAAAAAAATTTCTTCCGGGGCGCTGCCCCAGAGACCCCGCCCGCTAACCGGCTAGCGGGACCGCCGTAGCTACCTGTTCGTAGCGCAACATAACCGTAACATATGTTACTTTGTAAATGTTTTTTGCCCTTCGATTAGATCTGAATATTGATTCTTGAATGTTTGGGTATGGTGAACAATATGGCTCTAGATTGCAAGTGTTGTAATTTTAAAAATACGGCCTGCGTGTCGTGCCTTCCTCTATATACTCTCAATGTACCTTCTCCTCTCATCTCACTCCCCTCGAATGTTAAAAGAGGTTTCTATATGTAATTTCTCTTTTCTTACTAGAGAGCTCCTCTCATTGGCTTGAGGGGACTTAGGATAGGTGAGCCATATTGTATCACGTTTGAATTATGCATCTTATGATTAGATCAGCACATGCATATTACTTGTATGAGATACGAACTGAGAAACATGCATTTTATAAACCAGATAGTTAAATTAGGCCCTCTAAAAGAAATCTTAAGTCATAATGCCGTCAATTTATGAACACTTGTCAAAACCTCGATCGCTCAATTGTGGACTCCACCAAAGTGGGTGCTTTTGAGTTATCTTGGGGAGATAAGCAAAGAGTAATGGTGCTACTCTCATAGGTTCATTATTGTTTGACTTAATTGAGATTAACAAAACGGTTTTGGATCTCAAGGCATTAGATGGGATTAGAACATGCCAGATCATATGATGATAGGATCCCATGAATATCTAAGAGTTACATTTGATGTAATTGGTAAAGGTGTTACCTACCTAAATAACTTAATTTAAGTGTCCTGCCAAAGCGGACTTAAGTTTGAGCCAAATATGGATCTTAGCCCACTAACTATTGCATTGAGGGTTGTTTATTTAGTGGGAGATTACTAATTACATTGCATATTTTAATTGTAGAATCATGACGACTAGTAATACTGCTACATTATCGCTGCGATCTGTCCTTGAGAAGGACAAACTTAATGGGACAAACTTTCTTGACTGGTTTAGGAACTTGAGAATTGTTCTCAAGCAGGAAAGAAAGGCGCATGTCCTAGATCAACCCATTCCTGAGGAGCCAGCCGCCAATGCTCCCAGAGCTCAGAGAGATGCTTATATGAAGCATAAGGAAGACTCTGTCGATGTGGGATGCTTGATGCTAGCCACCATGGTTCCGGAGCTCCAAAGAGATCTGGAACACATGGAGGCTTATGAGATGATTGTGCATCTCAAGGAAATGTTCCAGCAACAGGCAAGGCAAGAGAGGTATGAGACCACTAAGGCCTTACATTCCTGCAAGATGGCTGAAGGTGCATCAGTCAGTGCTCATGTCTTAAAGATGAAAGGGTACATTGATCACCTTGAACGGCTTGGATTTCCCATGAGCCAGGAGTTAGCTACAGATTTGATCTTAAACTCACTCCCGGAAAGTTATGACCAGTTTGTTATGAACTACAACATGAACAACATGGAGAAATCCATTTCTGAACTGCATGGGATGCTTAAAACTGCTGAGCCGAATCTTAAGAAGAAACCCAGTAGTGTTTTGATGGTTCAAAAGGGAAAGGGTACGAAAAAGAAAGGCAAAGGCAAGGGGAAGGGTCATGGCTCATCAGGTAAGACCAAAGAGTCAGGCAAGCCCGAAACCAAGCCTGCACCAAAGAAGGCAAAGCCTCCGAAGGAAGGAGTCTGCTTCTTCTGCAATGAACCGGGTCATTGGAAGAGGAATTGCAAACTCTACCTCGAAGATCTGAAAAAGAACAAGAAGGATAGCGGGGCTATCGCTTCAGGTATTTATGTTATAGACATTCATCTTTCTACTTCCACCTCATGGGTATTAGATACTGCATGTGGTTCTCACATTTGTACGAATGTGCAGGGACTAAAGGACAGTAGGAAGCTGAAAAGGGGTGAAGTTGACCTACGAGTTGGAAACAGAGCAAGGGTTGCTGCGTTAGCTGTAGGCACTTATGAATTAGTTCTGCCCACTGGGCTTTTGTTAGTTTTGAACAATTGCTATTATGTTCCTGCTTTAAGTAGTAACATTGTTTCACTTTCTTATTTGGATAAGGAAGGTTTCACTTCCATTGCTGGGAATAGTAGATGTTCTATTTATCGTAATGATGTTTTATATGCTCATGGTGATTTGCATGTTGATCATTACATATTAAATTTGGAACAACCCAATCATGGAAATATCTATAACGTAACCGCCAAAAGGGTCAAACCAAACGATTTGAATCCCACATACCTCTGGCACTGTCGTCTGGGCCACATAAATGAGAAACGCATTTCCAAACTCCATCAAGATGGATTTCTAAACTCATTTGATTTTGAATCATATGACACTTGCGAGTCTTGCTTGTTAGGAAAGATGACAAAGTCACCTTTCACTGGGCATAGTGAGAGGGCCACTGATTTATTGGGCCTCATACATACAGATGTGTGTGGACCGATGAACACAAATGCCAGAGGAGGTTATTCGTACTTTATAACATTCATAGATGATTTCAGCAGATATGGGTACATCTATCTAATGAAACATAAATCTGAATCTTTTGAAAAGTTCAAGATATTTCAAAATGAAGTACAAAACCAGCTTGGCAAAACAATTAAAGCCCTTCGATCTGATCGGGGTGGTGAATATTTGAGCCAAGAGTTCATAGATCATCTTAGGAATTGTGGGACACTCTCACAATTGACTCCTCCAGGGACACCACAATGGAATGGCGTTTCTGAACGGAGAAATCGAACACTATTAGATATGGTTCGATCCATGATGAGTCGAACAGATCTTCCGCCCTCCTTTTGAGGCTATGCCCTAGAGACAGCTGCGTTCACACTCAATCGTGTTCCATCTAAGGCAATCGAAAAGACTCCGTATGAGATATGGACTGGGAGGACGCCTAGTTTGTCTTTCCTCAAGATTTGGGGATGCGAGGTCTATGTTAAGCAACAAGCCTCAGACAAATTAGCGCCCAAATCCTCAAAATGCCTTTTTGTGGGATATCCTAAGGAAACCAAGGGATATTACGTCTACAACCCTGCTGATAACAAAGTGTTTGTTGTCAGAAATGGTATCTTTCTTGAACGAGAATTTATCTCTAAAAGAACCAGTGGGAGTAAGGTACAACTCGAAGAAGTTCGAGAGCTACAAGACACCACAGAACTGCAGATGGAAAATAGAGAAGACTCACAACAAGTTGTTGAGACTCCTCAAGTCACGCAAGGTCCACGAAAGTCTAATAGGACACGACCTCAGCCTCAGAGATATGGATTTCTGATTTCTGATAGTCGTGATGTGTTGCTCATTGAGCATAATGAGCCGACTACCTATCGAGAAGCTATAGTGGGACCAAACTCCGAAAAATGGCTTAGTGCCATGAAGTCTGAGATGCAATCCATGTACGACAATAAGGTTTGGACCTTAGTCGACCCGCCTGAAGGTGTAAAAACCGTCGGGTGCAAGTGGGTTTTCAAAGAGAAAACTGACATGGATGGCAATGTAAATGTCTTCAAGGCACGACTGGTTGCAAAAGGTTTTACTCAAACTCATGGTGTGGACTATGATGAGACCTTTTCCCCAGTAGCAATGGCCAAATCAATCAGAATCCTCTTTGCTATTGCAGCATATTATGACTATGAAATATGGCAGATGGACGTCAAGACAGCCTTCCTTAATGGAAAGCTCCTTGAGGATGTGTACATGACACAACCTGAAGGGTTTGTGCGTTCCGAGGACTCTGGTAAAGTGTGCAAGCTTCAAAAGTCCATTTATGGACTAAAGCAAGCCTCTCGGAGTTGGAATCATCGTTTTGATGAAGTAATCAAAGAGTTTGGATTTCTTCAAAACATTGATGAACCTTGTGTGTACAAGAAGGTTAGTGGGAGCACAGTTGTGTTTTTGGTACTCTATGTCGATGACATCCTACTTATTGGGAATGACATTCCTACCTTGCAGATTGTCAAGTCTTGGTTAGGAAAGTCTTTCTCGATGAAAGACTTGGGTGAAGCCACCTACATCCTAGGAATCAGGATCTATAGAGATAGATCTAAAAGACTTCTAGGACTCAGTCAGAGTACATACATAGACAAAATACTGCATAGGTTCAGTATGCACGAATCAAAGAGGGGTTTCATACCCATGTCTCATGGTACTCACCTCAGCAAAGATCTGTGTCCTAGTACATCTGATCAGCGAGGTCGCATGAGTAAGGTTCCATATGCCTCGGCCATAGGATCTATCATGTACGCCATGTTATGTACTCGACCGGATGTCTCGTTTGCCTTAAGTATGACTAGCAGATACCAACAGGACCCTGGTGAGGGCCATTGGACTGCTGTCAAGAATATCCTTAAGTACTTAAGAAGGACTAAGGACTTATTCTTGGTCTATGGTGGATTGGATGATGAGCTCTGTGTAACTGGTTACACAGATGCGAGTTTCCAAACTGACCAGGACGACCAAAAATCGCAGTCTGGATACATATTCCTCCTCAATAATGGAGCAGTAAGCTGGAAGAGCTCTAAGCAGGGCACTGTAGCAGATTCTGCAACGGAAGCTGAGTATATAGCAGCATCTGATGCAGCTAAGGAAGCCGTTTGGATCAGGAAGTTCATCACAGAACTAGGGGTGATACCTACCATCTCAGATCCAATAACTTTGCTCTGTGACAATAGCGGTGCTATTGCACAGGCCAAAGAGCCTAGGTCACATCAAAGGACCAAGCATATACTCAGGCGATTTCATCTCATCAGAGAAATCAACGATAGAGGTGATATAAAAATATGCAAAGTAGCAGGAGAAGATAATGTTGCTGATCCTCTAACAAAGCCGCTTGTGCAGGCAAAGCATGAGCGTCATGTTAGGTCAATGGGAATTAGTCAAATTAATGATTGTACCTAGTGCAAGTGGGAGGTTGTTGGAAATCGTGCCCTAGGGGCCAATCATTGTCTTATGAACATTATTGATTTATGAATTTATTAATTGAGTTATCATATTATTTGCATGTTTACTATGATGACCATCCTTGGATAATTCATGATATTATCCTAAATGTCCCTGGTCGATCATCTATGTGGGAGCACAGATGAAATAAGACCAGTATGACTTTGAAGATGTATAGAGATATAAATCAAAGTCATAAGCACATGTAAGAGTACAGGGTGTTGGACCGACCCGCTATGAGAGAACTGCATGGGTAACGTCATAAGCTTCTCTCATATACAAACCATGTCAATATGCCCTTTGACCTGAGATCATCATGGATTCCTACATGACAAAACGCTCAGCTTTGACCTAGTCAAAAGTCACTTTTGACCGAGTGATCATAAAGACTATGTTCGGGCTTAGTGGTTTTTCATGCGGAGGAATGTGAATGGTCAAGATGGAATTTGTCCCTCACATTCGTGGAGAGATATTACTGGGCCCCTCGATGAGTGAGTCTGAGAAATGTATGGCCATACTGTAATGGAAAGGTAGTTCCATCTCTATAGTCAGACTACTCAGGGATCGAGAAAGTAACGGTCGGGAATAGGAGGATGACATTATCCATGCCTCATCCATGACCAAAATATCGCGTGACAGAAGGGACATGATATGGTTGTATAAAAGGTTACATCGTTTATCGATCCTCATATGATTTGGGTAGTTGTTATGTCTTGCTAGAGACCGCTTGCGACTTGTGGGCTAGTATAGCAAATGGCCCACTGCCAACTTCATATGGGCCTACAGGGTCGCACACAAAATAGCCCAACACGAGCTATGATGTCCAGATTCAATGAAAGATCCAGGTGAATGTATATATATTTATTTATATTTATATTCGTATATATATAAATTCGTATATATATATTATATATATGAGATATATGAGATTTAATTTATAAGGATAAATTAAATCCCTATCACGTTTGAATTCGAAATTCAAATTGATAGGATATCTCATATAAGAGATATTTATAAGATTTAATTTATAAGGATAAATTAAATCTCTATCACGTTTGAAATTCGAAATTCAAATTGATAGGATATCTCATATAAGAGATATTTATAAGATTTAATTTATAAGGATAAATTAAATCTCTATCACGTTTGAAATTCGAAATTCAAATTGATAGGATATCTCATATAAGAGATATTTATAAGATTTAATTTATAAGGATAAATTAAATCTCTATCACGTTTGAAATTCGAAATTTAAATTGATAGGATATCTCAAATTTGATTTATGGGAATAAATCAAATATAACTCAGTCTCATCTTTATTTAAAGTTAAATAAATAAGTAATTAAATCTGTGGGACGGATTTAATATTATTTTATTTAATTAGTTTCTTATAAAATTATACAATATATGATATTGTATCAATTCGGAATTAATATAAGATTAACTCCAAAATCCAATTAGGTCAAGTGTAAAAACGCATAGCATCCTCTATATCTGATTGGAGGAGCTACGTTTGAAAATAACACAGAACACAAAAGGCCGAACGGAATCTGCAAAAGGTTTGCAGACAAGAAACTGCCGAAATAGAGACGGAGACTTGTGAAAGCCTTGGAGGGACAGGAGACGCTAGCACGTCGTTCGTGGTTGGAACGCTGTTCGTGTGGATACCAGTAGAGGAAGCCGACCTGAGGCGTCGACTTCTTGTGATCGGAAAGAGACCACCGTCCGCGGAGAGAATCTGTGAAGGTCGCTGAGGAACACTCCGTCGATTTCTTACGATCAGAAAGAGATCACCACCCACGTAGAGAAGCTGTGAAATTCGCTGAGCAACACTAAGGGTAATGATTCTTTCCACTTGACTTAAACACATACGGCAGATCCTGGCAAGGAATGGAAAATTTTTAAAGTTTATTTCCGCTGCGTGTCTTCCAATTCCTTACAGACCCCCATCTTTCTTAGAACACCAAGGGCCACCAACCATAAAAAGAAGCAAACCAGAGCCCCTAATTCTACTTGAAGTCAAGCTTCATCTGCATTGCTTGGACATGTCAAGAAGCCCTTTTTATAGAGGGGTTTTAATTTAAGGGCTTTTCTTTTTCTTTCTAGGATTTTTTTTTTGGTGTCATATCGTGTTAATAGGGATTGTTGTGTGCTTGGCCCAAAACTGAAACAGCTCAGGAGGGATAGACAAGGAAGGAGAAGATGAGTTGGGCGGAAAAGGGGAAACAGAGGGATCAAACACTATATCAGTAGATTCTGATATAGAGCTTTTTACAGAAGTGAGATTAGAGACCTCAGACTCATCATGGGGTCTTACAAGGTCAAGAAAAGGTCTTACAAGGTCAAGAAGACTCAAAAAAGAAACACAACAACAAAAGAAGACGGAAAAAATGGGGGAGTATAACTTAGATGAAATGGGTAAGTAAAAAGCTCAGGTAGGATAGCACCGGATCAGAACAACAATGGACCATCTTCCACAAGTAACATTCCAGAGGAAGAAGCATCAGCATCATCACAATCAGCTCCAAGGAAAGGTTCATTCTGACTTTGGCAATTGCTCACAATTCTCAGAGAACCAGACACATGCATGGTGAAGGAGCCCTTGTAAGGACCTGCGATATAAGATTACCATCATCTCAGTACAAGCTTTAGCATGCTGATCATATAGGAAACATGGATTACACTTGTAAATATGCATAAGTGAAGAAGAGGAAGAGGAGGAGGAGGAATGGTGTTATTTTTATGCATAAGATGGATTAAAAACTGATACCTTGAATGAAGAATCTGTCTTTTGGTTTCATGATTTGAGAGTCTTGTGTGAGAGAGAGAGAGAGAGAGAGAGAGAGAAGGGAAGGGAGGTTGATTGTGTTGAGGGGATACAAAGAGAAGAGCGAGAGGCAGAGGAGGAAGGAGGAAGGAGGAAGGAGGAAGCTTATAGGGTGAAAAAGAGAAGCAAGGAAGGAAGGTGGGTGAGGCGGCCAGTGGGCTTTCATCATGGACCTGAAAGCGACAGCCTTAGGCCCACCAAAGAATTAAAACCCGACCTCATGATGTCATCCGGGCGGGTCTACCCGTTTTTGGTCCATCCCCCACATCACTCCCAAATCGACAGCCACTAGCTAATAAATAAATTTATTTTTTTCTGAAAAAAAGTTTTAATAAGTTAGGTTTCAGAACTTATTAGTATAGTATTAAGGTACACCTTCAAACTCAACAAACGTTTTTAAAAATATTTATAAATTATCTAACAATAAAATTTTTATATTAATATCAGGATATGAACTTACAATATTATAAATTATAACTAATTTTGTTGGCTAAATAAATTTAAAAGACCAGTGTATAAGTTTGTATTTACAGTAGCTTCTTTACAAAAAAAAAACAAAGAAATAGTGCCCATCGCATGTATTTGTATTGCATGGTTCAATGATAAATATCATTTATAGAAAAAATAATAAATAGCAAATTTCATTTAAATCTATCTATTTTGGCAGAAAAAATAATAGTACAATATACTGGAAAAAAATAGAATATATATAATACAATTACTTTTAACTTTTCAAAAATTTTTGTGTGGTGTCTACGGTTGATGCCACGTCCCTATCTTTTTAATATTTTATTTGGGAGGAGGTGGGGGCAGCGGCCACTATGTGGAGCTTATCCCCTAGAGGATGGTACAGGGTTGGCTATTTTGTCATAAAAATAAATAAATAAATAAATAAAATCATTAAATAAGTGTTCGTAATAAGATGGAGTTAAGTTGAATGAATAAAATGAGCTAACGGGATGAATGGATCTAACCAATATAGACATTTTTTAATCGGATTTAATATAATTTAAAATTAAAATACAAGAGTCGGGGAACATGATGATCACCCCAGAGGGAAGACTGCCCACAGAAAATATCACATCTATATAACCCACCATTTTTGCTATTGAGACCAGTTACTTCAATTATTTAATAACAATAATACCCTTCACATGTAGTAATAAAATATGAATCCTTTCAGTTAAGTGATGATGTAGTTACTAAAATTGCGTATGAAATCTATCATCGAGTTAATAATACAGCTATGGTAATAATAATAATATATGACGGGTGGTGGGACCCACTTGTGTCTAAGTATAATATTTTTTATTTTTTTTGATTGCCCACCCGGTTCACCAGAGCTTTACCCCGACTACATCTAGATCCGACCCGCGTCGCGCACCTAGCTATGGTGGGTGAGTCTCCCAACGGGAATTTTCTGCATTTGCCAAGACTCAAACTCGAGATCTCGTTTAAACGATACCGAACTATTTACCACTTAGACTAATCCCTGTTGATTAAGTATAATCATTTTAACTCCGTTGAATCGCCAACTTGTCGCGTAAAGCTGGCCCATGTGGGAGACATTGTACGTGGAAAACTTAACGAAGGTGGGTCAACTGGCATTATTATTATTTCCCTAAAGATTAAAAAGCCACATGAGAACTCCAAAAACAAATAAATAAATTGTTTGATTACTTAAAAGTTATAATAACAAATAAACAGTTTAAATTTATTGTTATTTCTTATAGTTAAAATTGTCATTATATTATTTTCAGTTGTGATTTTACAGTCATTAATTCTTGAACTTCATAGTTATTTTATTTTATTTAGCTGGCATAAGCGTGTAACTCCCTAAATTATTATATATATATATATAATGATATATTTCAAATGAATGATTCAGTTAGATTTGGTCTAGTTTTAAAAACTGGTTGAAAATGAAGCTGTGGTTACCCAGTAAAAAGGGGACAAACAGAGGATAAAATAACATTGTAACCCATTGAGTGAAGGGAGGGGGAACAAGGAATCTCGAGTAACCCCAAAGAAAATTATGATTAATTAGCTATAATTATCACCCCTAAATGCTCAATAAACTAGGCTTTTGTTATGGGGACAGTGAAAACACACAAAAACATGGTCAAACAAGTTACAGAGTCTCTCAACACCTTCCCCAAGCCCTTGGCCTGCGTTCTCTGTAATTTAAAATATGAGCTGGTTGTGCATTGTTTGACTAGGTCTCTCACTCTCACGACCTCTCTTTTGACACTTTGTGGAGTAATTTTTGCAGTAAAACATGTTCGAATATTGACATTTCTCTCTTTGTACCTCGTGTTTAGGGTCAAGTGTCCCCACTCATTCCCTTTCCTCTTTTTCTCTCTCTATATTCTTTGGGGTTTCATTTTTCAGAGAACTTTGGCATCATTACAGGTTAAGCAGGTCCACTCCATGATTCTCATGTGAGGGCAGTGAATAATATAGCAGAAAAAAAGGTTGTGTTGTGTGTCCTGTTAATTCTTAAGCAGAAGAATAAGTTTTGTTTTTACCTTCTGAGTTTCTGATATCATCATCATGATCATGGCCTTTTATTTCATTCCGTGACCTCAAATAGTTCTCCATTCTTCTGATTTTCCATCCACCATACAAAAAGCTAGGATTAAAATATATTACCCTGAAATCTCATTGTCAGTGCACGTATCCTTTAAGTTTTGGTTAAAGGTCAAACAGATCAGAATAATCCTGCAGCAACACGACAACATTGGAAATTATCATTCTTGCACGAACATGGGTGTGTGTGTCTGTGACGAAAATGATTTCAAGTTTTAAAACTTCAGCAAGCTTGAGAACAAGGGTTTGATACAGTTTGGCTACATGAAACAGCAAGAAGGATGTATAAAAAGGTTATAACAAGGATTTTAGCTACATACGTAAATACTTTGACTTTCTATACATCTGTTATACTCAAAAGAGACGTGGTACGTCTGGTTTAAGTGAACATATATAAAATGTCTTATCTACACCTGTTCTAAAACAGTGTCTATTGCAGTAGTAAAAAGTCTTATCTATGCCTATTCTAAAACAGTGTCTATTGCAGTAGTGTTATATAACAAGCAAGGATTGAGTAGTGAATTGATTGAGAAGTCTTTTGATTTTTTCTTTTTAATTTTTGGGTAATAATTGTATATTGATAAGTATTGGTGAATTGTGTGGTTGGGCCCTCCTATGATAATTAATCTATTGCCACATATATAGCAGCAAACTTTTGCTACTTGCTAAGGTTTGGCTGTATATCAGACCTTTGGACCACTCCTTCACCATTTCGTCCTTTGATTCTCTTCTCATTGAATATCCCAGAAGACATTAGCCAGAAGAGCAATGCAAAAGCCAAAGTTGAATGCCCTGCATATGTTTTTGTGGGGGTGGAATATATATAACCCTTGACCTGCAATATTTTTCACCTTTTCCCTAGTGGGTTAGTTAATACTCTTTGGTTTTCACTCTCACGCAGTCAAATACATCATATCACATCAGAAAGCTTCCCTTATGAGACAGCTTTTGACAGCACTTTCTTAACAGCAAATATAAGAATGGTGCATTTGGAGCAGTTCACGTTCTTTCTGATACGCACAAATAAAAAAACCAAACAAAAAATCTGCAAAATACTTGAATAGGGTTTTCTCCTAATGGTTTGGTATACATGCCCCTTATCAGTTCTCCATTAATGAAGTGCAACGTGTGGAACCCCCATTGAGCATATTTGAGAGTATGCCATTATATATAAGGGACTCATTCATTCCAACTGTAGCTATTTATCACCAAAAGAAAAAATAATAATAATAATAATGAACCAAAAAACATGACACAATATAACACGTACGGATATATAGGTGGGATTTGATTTGACATGTTGCAAATTTGTAGATCGACAGTGTTGAAGCTGTAGTGATGTTTCAAAGTGTTGCTCTACTTCCATAAAGACATGGATAATAATGTGGCTTGCAGCTGCCAATTGGTGTACTTTGGGAGGAAATAGGTAAGGTTGATTTGATGTGACCAACGAGTAGAATACACAAATCATAGAAGGAATCATTTGACAACTATGAGACGCACGCCACTAGGACAAACATTAAACACTACATGGGCATTCATTCATGTGTATTCACACAAACACATCACCTACATATCTAAACCCAAAACCATCACAATATGTTTAATCATCCTTATACAGGGTGACCCAATGCGTAAATTTCCCCTAGATGTGATCGGGCAGGGTTAGATATATACAATTTTACCCTTATAATCGGATATACTGTTTTTAAAATTTAAACCATAAACTTCAGATTACATGACAACAATATTAACGAACCTACTATATCCCAACACATATATGAACAATTAAAACATATCATGTAAAGGAAGAGGAAGAAAGAAGAGTAAAAAAGAGTATATGGTTTTGAATTTTGGGAGGAAGTGAGTGGAAATGAGAAGGAAGAAGGCACATCAGGAGAGCAATAATGCAAAAGGGGGAAGAGTGAAAGGGGTATAGCGAGGGAGCCGTACGTGAGGGCTTTATGATGAGATCGCAAGTGGACAAAGTGGAGCTGTTGGCGCATTAATTCTCATTTCTCTGTAGCTCAGAGACCCCATTTTGGAACAAAAACGAACAAAGAACCTGCAAAGATTCTCTCAGCATATTTCAGAACAAGAAGAAGGGTGGTGATGAGTTTTGAGTTCATTACTATTATTATTATTATTATTTTCTGGGGGAATTTGGCTTTCATGAACATATGCTGGTGGTGGGGTCCAACAGGTCTCCATCAATTTCCTGGTAAAGGAGTGACACCCACTTTCAGAACTAATCCATGCTCTGAAACTCTTATCAATATTCTTTGTACTCTTCAAAAACTGCAATGCAATTCCTAATAGTAAAAAGAAAGAAGAGGGTACTTTTCTTTTCGTTTTGTTTCTTTCTCTACCAAATTTGTAAAAAAATATTGGGTTTACCCACAATTAAAAATCAAACGAGATATTTATTATTCTTAGGTATAAATCTAATCATCTAAAAATTAAGATGACTTCTTAAACACTACGACTGAAACCATAATAAAATAGTACTCCCTAGGGATTAAACACATTATAAATTATCACATATTTTACCATTTTACCAATTAAATCAATGTACACTTGAATCCACATACCATAGTTTTTTCGTTTGTTATATAATGGCCTTTGGTGAAACTTAGCAAAGCCCAGAAAAGTATGGTCCTTTCTTGGATTCTGTGTCTGAAAATTTGGGCTTTCTTAGCCAACTTTGAGAGTTTCAGTTAAACAGCTAAACTATCAATGCTCACAATCTCTTATCAAGAAAGACAACAAGTTTGCTATTGTGGCCCATAAGGTATTGAGTAATTGGTATGTCCAAGTCCATAAAGAAACTTGTCTCTACGAATAAGTTTTTCTGGTTTTGCTCAACTTCTTTTTTTCCCTTAAAAAAACTGTTTTTGAGATTTCTCATACCAAGTATCCAATTTTAAAATACGTAATTATTTCTCCCAATATAGATATTTTATTTAAAAATTAAATTCAAGACAGAAAGATATTATATTAAGGGCTTTACACTGATAGACTAATGCTATTTTGGTTCCTTGTGCTCTCTTGTTATTGTTGAGAATATTATTTATGTGTTTTTGTTGATAATATAGTTAAAAAAATATATCTTTAATACATGTATCAAACTAATTTATTTGGTATGGTGAATTCAAAATATTGATAATGTGTTTTTGTGGCCACTACTTGAAATGAAATATTGTTTTTTTATATATAAAAAAATTTAAATAAGTTTGATATTGATCTCTCACTAAGATTAAGGTATAATCTTAAGACTTAGAGAATGTTTACAGTAGACTTATAAAATCTCCTACCAAATGCGAGAATCAAACTCAAATTCTTATGGGATTCGAATTTGTTCTTTATTATCTGTATTAACTCTTATTTGACAATAAAATATTATTTTTATTTTTGTGATAGATGCATCAATATCTTGTGATCGCCATTAAGGTATGAAGAATCTGAAGCTTCTAGGAGGAAGAGGAGGGAATACTGCAATTAATGAGGAGATAATGGGCATGAGTGTTTTAGGTATATAATCATCCAATTTGCTCTTTTGACTGCATGCCTTTTAATAATAATAAATATTTTTTTATTTAAAAATAACAGTTATTACGTGTAACTTTGATTATCAAGAAGGGAGGGCCGTTACATAATTTCAAATTAAAACGTGTGAGAGGCAAGTCAACATGTTTAATTTTAACATAAGTAAGAAAGTGGGATCGTGCATTTCGATAAAGAATATGCTCGCTAATTACTATCTTAGAGTATTTTATAATAACACTCTTTGTAATTATTACAAGTATGCCTTTCTATTGTGTTAGTTATGTTTGTTTGGTTCAGTGTTAGACTTTTGCTTTCACACGCTTTGCTTTATTTGAGGATCAGTAAAGTGAGGTGAGATACATATATACATATATATATATATATGTGTGTGTGTGTGTATCTTTTGGATAGATTTTTTAAAAAGAGACTTATAAAAAAAATAATTTTTGAACAGTTTTTTACAAGAAAAAATGGATAAGAATTTTAGATAGAAAAAATGGATAAAAATTTTAGATAGTGTTTAGATGGTTATTATTTTAATGACTTTTATAATTGGTAAATATATAATTTTATAAATAAAAATCTCATTTCACTTGTTTTTCCTTCTCTCTCCTTTCGTGTTTAATGACCAAAAGACCCACCTCTACTTCTTTCTCTCACCGTTCATCATCTTCACCATCCTTACTTCTATAGTCTTTCCCAGACCTCCATAAGCAATGATGATAGAGAATCTATAGCAAAGACCATAGACAATAAGAAGACGGTGAGTACAGATGACAATAAAGAGGAGCACAAATGATGACCAGCGAAAATTAGATCTAGATGACGATGATGATAAGGAGCACAAACAATGGAGAGGTAATGACAGTGATAGAGGAGAAGCATAAGCAAAGAGAAAAAAAGGGAAAAAAGAAGAGAGAGGGTAAAAAAAACTATGCGTAAAAGAGTAATTGGGTAATCTATAAATAACTGTTCCCAATAACCTATTCAAAATCATGTTTGGTTCATAAATTCTTTTAAACAAATATGACTATTTATTTTAAAATTTATCTAAAATAATATTTATACTATAATCCTTTTTAAAATTTAAGTTTAGGGTTATCCAAACACACACGTATATATCCCAAGTTGAACGTGTGTGTGTGTGTATACACACATATTATGGGAAAAAAATGGAGTGGGGAGAAGTTAATGGCATGATTGAAGCCAAATCAGTGGCTTAATTCCTCCTCTAGTGGTCAATGCATATTCCAATTAATTCCCAAAGAACGTTTGAGTTGTGTTTTATTTACTTTTTTAATCTCACTCTTTTCAACTATAAGACGACATGCCATATATTAATCATGAGTATCAACATTTATTTTTCTTTATCAAAAAAATCACACGGAAAGATACTCTTCGAGTCTCAATAGTTGGGATTTTATTTTTCAAATTTCAAAATAAAAGAATTGTTTAATTGAATTTTTTTATAAAAATATTTAGATCGACATTGGTCTTCTATTAAAACTAGAGCATAACCTTAGGGTTTAAAGAATATTTACAGGGGATTTTCAAAACCACCTACTAAAGAATGCCTCACGATAGTAGTAAGAAATGAATTCGTATTTTTATAAGATATAAATTTATTTTTTTATTATTTATATTAACTCTTATTTAATTGAAATTAATAAGCATAAGTAAATTCAAATGAGTCAATGGTCTGGCATCTAGAAGAGAGTTGTTTGAGGCTCCAAGTCAATGACATAGGCCCATTAGTGATTGGTCTCTACTTTATAGCAATACAAGAAGAAAATTGCATGCATTGGACCCTCCGGCACACATTCTTTCATTGTCCATGCTCCAAAGAAATAATCACTTCCCATATTTCAAACACCGCAACACGTTTTTCTTTTCCTTTCATTCAAAATCAACGTGTTTTTTATTATACATAAAAAGTTTAAATGAATTAGGTTAAGAGGTTCATCAACATTAGGGTATATCTTTAAATGTTTTTAAAAAATTATAAAAATATTTATAGGTCACAAATTAATAAGTTTCCCATAACAACATTAGGATCTAAATGCACGATTTTATAATTATGAGTAAATTTTTGTTTTTATTAGCTGGACTAAACTTTAGTAGCAATTTAAATCACCGTGTTATGTTTAACCCAAAAATGCTTGTGTAATAATTAAATAGAAAATAATAATCCAAGCCCCAACTAGGAGCAGGTCTCCCAAATGTATTTCCGTCTACATTCATAGGAACTCAGGCTTTTGTTATCGTTTTCAAGTAGAAGCTAGCCACCAACGGAGGTTGATCTGAGTGGTAAGCGGCTCGGTATCGCTTAAGCGAGGTCTCGAGTTCGAGTCTTGACGTATGCAGAAAATCCCCGTTGGGAGACTCACCCACCATAGCCAGGTGCGCGACGCGGGTCGGATCCAGATGTAGACGAGGCAAAGCTCTGGTGAACCGGGTGGTTAACTAAAAAAAAAAGAGAGTAGAAGCTAGCCTTGTCTGCTAAAACTAATGTATACCATAGGAAAGTAATATTTTTTTCTTCCTCTCACTTAATTTAAGAGTTAAATAATTAATTTATATATATTATAAAAATTAATTAAATTGAATATTTGTAAAAACAATTTTATTTATTTTTTCAAAAACTTATGTAATCATTCGCATTACAACCACCCTCACTAATAGATAACTTTTTTAAATATCAATAGCTTAAGGATTATACCTTTAAAAGATAAATTAAATTGAGAATTTTATATTTATGACTAAAATAAATAGTTAAAATAAATTTTATAGCGAGAAAGTATTTTATAAGGGGGGAATACTACTTACAATACATATATTTATATATATGTATATATTGGTATATAATTGATGTGGATGTTGATATTTATTAAGTTGGCCGAAAATTGATATAATATTTAATACTCTTTTTAATATAAAAACAGGCTGAGATGAGGGACGATGACTACAATTACCAAATAATCAAACGCGTGGAATGTATTTTCAGAGGGATAAGCAAGACAACTTTTTTGTCCAGCCCGCAATTAATTAACGACACAGACCCCAATTATAAGTATAATAATGTGTGGTTTGATTTTAATTAGGTTTAACACAGAATATAAAACACTTCCAGTTATGGACCTCAAACCCCAAAGCCACTCTCAAATCCCATCCTTAAAACATCATATCAGAATGGATTACTACTGATAATTAATTAATTAATTAATTATTGATAGTGATATCATCGTGCATTGATGGATATATATATATATCAAGGAATGAGGACAACGTAGCTAATTGCAACTTGAACGTTGTTTATTACGGGTTGGGAATATATTCCATGCATTTTGAAGTAAATGACCTTAGCAACTTGAGAGTTTCTAAATTCAAGGGCCCTTCTCATTTAAGATTATTTTCTGTTGCGAATTTTAAGTTGTTTCGTATGTCAATTCTTTTATTAAAAATACATTGTTTTTACAAGTATATTTTTATTTATTTATTTATTTTATTTAAATCTCTGGTTATCGAATAGTGCTAGCTATAAGAAAATTTTAAGAAATTACCCTTCTTTTAGCACACTAAAATTCCCCAACTATTAATAATAATAAGAAAGTCACTGTTATTAGGCTTCTTAATCAAAGTATCATCCTGGTCACAATTTTAACTTTCAAATAAAAATAATTAATCATAACGCAGACTTCCATAAATTAAAAATAAGGACTGAAGTGTAAATTTATGTTTAAAATTTTTATTCCCGATATTTTTTTAAATTCAAGTTTAATATTACTCTAAAAATTTTAAAATATAATAATATTATCTTACCTATTAAAAAGATAATATTTACCGTTCAAAAAATGACATTGATAGTTAAACATTTCTGGGAGAAATTTTTTAAAATATAACTATTTTTTAAAAAAAAAATTGTGTCAAGTTGATTTTTTAACTTGAATAAAGGAGATTATAAATTATTAATATAAATTATAAACATTTTAACAAATTTATTATTAATAAGATATGAATAGTGCATAACTTGTTTTTTTAAACTCCGTACGTACTATTAATGCACGGGGCTTATGTTTAGTTGTTTTAGATTTCCTTTTTTTATTGTAAGATTTTCTGGCCCTCTGATCAACCAAAAAAAAGAAGCATGAGTGTCCTTATAGGTTTCTAGGAATGATTAGATTAGATATTTTGAAAGTGATATATAAGAAAAAATTGTCAAATTTAGATGTTTGGATGTGAATTTGCCATGAGGAAATTAATTAAATTAAATAATGTGATTTGGAGATGGAAGAGAGCTAGGCTTAACTTGGAGGGCAGCCATAGGTCAGGCGTATCGTTTTCATGAGAAGAAAGCCTACACGCAACTCCAAATTAAAAGTGAGAATGGGATTAATAGAAATCTCAATCATTTTGAAAATAATAATAATAATGTCTAAGCTAATTAGAGTTCACGAATTAATGAATCTCTTGTTATGTGAACGCATTGCATTTTTCTATTTTCTGGACCATTTTCATGAATATATTCATCACCACCGGCCCTTTTCCTGCAATAAGACTCTTTTCTTTTAGTGATAGCTACCTCTAAACATAACTATATCAATTGTATTTATTCATATCCATATCTGAATTTATATCCTCTCATTATCTTTTTTTCTTTTCTTTTCATCTCTCTTCATCACATCCTTAATATAAAATTAAAAAATAAATGAATAAGATAAACTCTATTATAAAATTATTATTTTGCTATTTTTTAAAAATTAAATAGTTGACATTTAATATATTATAACATTAAATTACAAATAGAAGAATAAAATATTAACATTTGATCGTGACAATTTATAACTATATATTATCTTAAAATAAAAAATAATAATAGTTTTATAAAAGACTGGATCTTAAGTATTTATTTTTTTAATAAGGAGAAGATCCCTTACCTTCACACATACATATTCCTAGTCTGAATTTTTTTTGGAATCTAAATTTATACATCAATTTAAAAAAATTAATATTTATTATCATGAATATTCACGAATGAATAGCAATATATGGTATTTAAGTTGTGCTATTATTTAATAACTCATACATAAAAAAAAATACAGCTTACCTCAATCTATGTAGGATTAAAAAATATGTGTCTAATTGCATTAATATAAATATCAATGGATAAAGCCCACTTAGTGATTGATAACTAATTATGATAATTATTATTCTTTAAATTTTGAGACTGTATATTAATATTAGTAAAGAATCAGTATTAAATTAATTTAAATTTTTTTATAACAAAAAAAAGTTATCATGAACAAAGTATATTATCTATTTGAACTAAATATAAATGTGGCCGGACTCTAAAAATTTTATGTGTAAATAATAATAATTAAATCGATGATAGTTATATATACAGTAATTTCTAATTTGTGCGGATAACTCTAAAAAATGTTAATTTTAATTTATTCATACAGAAATTTTATTTTTATAATAAAAAAATAGAAAAATATTTTTTGAAACAAAAATATGAGGGAAATTAACGATAATCATGTCCTTATTTCTCATATTATTAATGAAGGATTTTTGTTACCATCTAGTAAAATTAAAGAGATTTAGTGTGTGTTTGTCAAACTATTAAATTTATGTTTGAAACTTAGGTTTGATTCAAAATTTATGTTTAGAAATATTTTAAAATAAACAGTCATATTTATTCAAACGGATTTTTAGACTAAACTAAAGTTTTAGATAAACTGGTCAGAGTAACTTATAAAACAGTAAAAGAGTTTATGAACTAACTAATTATTATATTATCCCTACTTTTTCTTATACCATATTTCTTACACCCTCCATTCTTTCTCATATTTTTTCTTACACTATATCTCTTTTCTTTCTTACATACTCTCTCATCTCATCTCTTATCTCTCCTCATTTAATATTCATACTATTTTTTATAATTTATCAATAATAAAAGTATTTCTAAAAATAATTATCTAAACAATTATTTATTTAAACAAATTTTTTATATAAACTCTTTTTTAAAATTTTTTTTGTATAAATTATATAAAAATTATGTTTTTATAAATTTATTTTTAAAATTCTATTCAAATGGATCCTTAACATATACACAGAGATTATTAATAAAAAGTCTCTGCCGATGTCCGTATGTTTTTGGTGAATTTTCCTTGTCATTTATGTCTGTACTTCTCACAATGTTATATATAATTATACTGTCATTTAATTTTGTGAATAATACTATCATATAGACAGGTGAATAAAAATTTATCATTAATAAAATAATTGATCTCTTAACATATGTTAATAGTAAAAACAAATTTAGTCATTCAGACACGTGATTTTAAGTTTAAATATATATAAATATATACAATATTGTTAAAATAATTATATTTAATTGTAATTAATAATACTTAAATTTAACCTAATAAAAAAGATTTATGAGGTTAGATATATCATGATTTGTGGTTTTGAAAGAGATTGGATGAGTCGGGAAGAAAAGGCAGATAGGGAGTTAACCGTTAACAACACTCTTCCGTCCAAGTTATCAGTAACTAATTATATTCTCATCTGTGGGACCCATTTTATTCCTTTTTCTATCCGCGTTTCTTCCCCCCAAAGCTAATTATCCGCCTGATTATTATTTAGGGCAAAAGTGTACGTAGAACTCACATTAATTTTAGATAGGTAATTAATATTTTAAAATATTTAAAAATATAATTAATATTTTAAATTAATTTTAAAAATACGATAATCATCTTAAAATATTTAGATTTATATAATTATATATTTTTATTTATAGAAATATAAATTTATATCTGATATATATCATATGATATTTTTATTTTAATAAATTATTATTTAAAATATCACACGTATCATATTGTTTAAAACAGAGTACTAAATAAATTTTAAAATTGATATTGTATAAAATTTATATGTAAAGATTAAAAAAATTCATGATTTATTTAAGATAATTTATTAAATTAATATTACATATGTAATATTTTAAACAATAATATATTTAAATAAAAAATTTATGTAGCATGTATCAAATAAAATTTTATATTTTTATTAACAAATAGATAAAATTGTAATAATTTAAATATTTGACGGTGTTAATTATATCTCTAAAATTAGTTTGAGATATTTATTGTATTTTTAAATATTTTAAAATATTAATTATTCCTCTAAAATTAATTTCAGATATTAGATATACCTTTATCCTATTATTTATCCAGTGAATTGTACAGGAAAACCAATTGTGAATTTAGGCCAAAAAAAGTAGGAATAAATTATCATTATTATTTTAATAAATCGCCTTATATTTAAAATCACTTCGAATTCTAACTAAGTATGATTAAATATTACTTTGCTGCATTTAAACGCGTTAGAATTTGAGATCTCATGCCTTGCTGCCATTAAGAGCAACACAGATTGCTAGGATTAAATTATTAAGTATAAAATAAAAATATCTTAAAACAATATTACTTAAATTTTAAAATTTTAAAACAATTTATTTAGTATACTCTATAAGTAATATTCTTATAAAATAAATAACAACATATTTTTATAATAATTTTTAATTTAGGATTTTGAAATTTAATTAGTATTTTTTAGATATTTTCTTATAAAATGTTATGACATGTAAACTCTGATTAATAGGAGTGTGAAATATAAAAAGGTAATAAAATTGTTAAGATAGTGTACCATTGAATGCCTTAATGTTATGTTACTGTTTTTATAGTAGGCTACCTCTGATCTATTATTTAATGGAAGGCTTCTATTTTCTCCCTCTCTATTTACATTCGAATTATTAAAAAATTTAAAAAATATATAAATAATAATAATCTCTCCCTCATCCGTAGACTTCAGTATTACGGAGAGAATTCGAATTCACAATAAATAAATATCTTGATAATCATCTTTCTTAATTTTATATTTAAAATTATACGGAGCTGGGTATAAATTCTATAAAAATTCCTGTCATTAAAATTAAAAATGAAATTTTAAAGAAATTGTAAGAAAATATTGATAATTTTTTTCCTGAAGAAAACTCTGATCTAATTAGAATAATTTTGGAGGAATTAATAAGGTCTATTCAAATAATTTGATTATCTAAAAATTTTAATAACAGTGAGGAGATAGATAACAAGGACAAAATTATAATATAAATTTTGACAATAAATTTATATTATTATTTTTTAATAATTAAATATTTTTTCTTAGATCTCATAATAATACTTTAAATAATTTATTATTTATATTATTGGGTGTGTTTGGTTTATAGATAATATATTATAAAAAAAATAAATTTAAAGTGATTATGGATAATAAATTTTGTATAAAAAGTAATTTTAAAAAAATAAATATTTAGATTATTGTTATTAAAATAATTTTTTATAGATAAATTATGAAAAAATACCGGGTAAATAAGAAATGAGAGGCAAAAAGATAAGAACAGTTTATAAGATAAAATAATTATCTTTTATATTTAATATCTAAAAATTTGTTTTAAAAACGGATGAATTTATATAAAATTATAATTTATAATAATTAAAATTATAGTTTTGCGCTCTGCCACGACATTTAGTATTAGGGTGTTTTGGTTTTTTGTTTTCAAACATACACATTATTATTAAAAAAAAAAGTTTGAAAAGACGAAGAACACAAAAGTGCAACATTGAATTATGGGATATCTTTTCATTAGCCTTCTTAATGTTGAATAATAAAAAATAATAAATCCGGTGACGCTTTTGTGGAGATGGAGGTGGCACGTGGCCTAGTTCGTGCTTTATTATTGTTGTTTCAACATTTGCTGCTGCCAGTGCTTAGAGTCAAGAAAGTCTAACACCGCTTCTCATGATCGTTTTTTTTTTTAAATTTCATTAATTTGTAATTTTATTTATTTATTTTACATACACTCACCCACCCCTCTCTTTTCACAGGGGAAAAAAACAGGAATAATATGCCTTGGATACGAGTATAAACATACAGATCTATAATGTGATGCTATGCTATGCTCTTACAGGCAAATTATTAAATTTGAAAATAAAATAAAGTTACTAATTTATCCATAATTAAACCCATGAATTAGAGTCCATATTAATAGATGGGAAATTTGCATCAAATTTAAATAGGAATAATCTTAAATAATTTAATTAATACTTCACTCAATGTACTTTATAATAAGGATTAAAGAGAATATAATTAAAATAATATTTTTAAATGAAAAGAAATCTTCTGTGAAGATTATTGGACAGGGCATTAAAGGGCCGTTATTTATGTTTTATGTAATTTTTTTTATTATAATTTTTTTTAAAAAAATTAAATTTATTTATGATATAATAATAAGATAAAATATTTTTTTCTTAAAAAATATTAATATTAAACAATATAAATTATTTATTATTTTTAGATATAAATCTAAATACTTAAAAATATATTTTTTAAAATATTATAATTAAAATTATAATATATATATATATAATTAAAAATATTGGACGATTTGTGATTACTTAATTGGATTGGTAAAAATGGACAGGAGGAAAACCTGTAATCATATCACTGTTTAAACATGCGCAAATAACGATTGCACGTGGCAGCATCTGTCCGACTTGGACCACATAGGTGGGGTTCGCTTTAAGACACGCGCCTACAGAGATTCCGCGCCGCCATACAATTTCTCTTGAGGCAATTTGTGTAATTGTGTTCCATACCCATTTCCATCACGATTCGTTTCTCCTTTCCCTCCTCGATCGGCACGTGCGAATCCCACCCCACCTGCAATTACGGAATTACCCCCACAATTATGGATCCCATGGAAAATTTGCAAACCCTCCATTTTTAAAAAAATAACTATTGTACGGACAAATTATAGCGTCGAGTCTCAGTAGTGGCGGAGAATGGAAACTTGGGATGATCCATGGAACCGTACGAAGTGGGCAAAAAAATACTAGTAAATCTTGGTAATATTAATATAAAAGGTTATAATGGATTATTATTGTTCATGAATTATAGATAATATAATTTATTTTAAATTATGAATTATAAATAATTTATATCAAAAGTTATACATCAAAATATATCTAGTTTAATTTCTTAAAAAAATATTCGAGGGTAACTTTTTATCTATTGATGAAGCATCTAGAAACACTTGGGATAGGGAGACTTTGTGATCGCATGGCTATGTTTCAAAAGTGATATTATTGCTCATATTTTAAGCGTTTCAATTGGTACTTAAAAATGATCAAAGAAAAGGGATGACGTGGCATCAATAATACTCCTCTTTCTAACATCTTCCCTTCATTTTTCTTTTTCTTCGTCCCATCAGGCTTCAATAGGGTACTTCCTAGCCTCCTAGCTACCTCTCTAATCTACATATCTACCTATTGCTATAAGTTGGAAAGTGGAATATCAGGGGGAAAAAATAGCATGCCTTCAATTATATGCCAAATAATAATAATAAGATTAAATGTATTCCTCCCATAATTAATATTAATCACTAAATTGTACGGAGAATAACAATTTTATTAAAACAATTTCAGCCATAATAAAAATTAGAAGTTTAAATGGGGATAAAATTCGTATATAACTCCAGTTATAAGATCGGATCTGAATTGTCATCCTCCTTTGATTATAATTTACGAAGGGCACTTCATTTTTTTAAAAAAATCAATTTAAAAGAATGAATCGTGCTCAAATTACAAATATACCCACCCTCTCTAAAATAAAAAAAGGAAATAAAAGAAGCACCAATCGACAATTAATTAATCCCGCAATTGATACTCCTCAACCTGATAATCCACAGCTAATATAAACCTGTATTCATCTCAGAACCTGTGTATGTGTGCCCAACAACGTTTGAATTTATTACCCCTCATCTCTCCGAAATTCCGAACCCCCCCCCCCTTCCCCTTTTTCTTTTTTAGAGTGTATAAATAATTCTCCCCTATGTTCCCTGTTCATCTTCCTCCCTCAGTAGGTGCATCCACTTGGCCTTACTCTTCTAGCATTTTTTTTTTGCATGAGTTTAAAAATAATAATAAAATAAAAATATTTTCGAAGATCTTAGAATTGATTGTAGTTTTAAGTTGTACAGAGAATCCAAGTTAATTATAACTGTCCTAATCAAGAAGATATTTCAGAATAGTAATTGTTTGCTAAAAGAATATAAAGCCAAGTCACGGAGGTATACGAGGCGTGAAGAGGATGAACAGTGAAGATTCAGCGTCTTGTTGAGTGAATCCGTTTTCACGTTTTACATGCTGTCACTGAGCTGTTGCTGTAAAAACAGCATGTTTTCAACATTCCAGAAATTGTCCGACGTGTCCCCTCCTCCAGCACTCTGAGCCCAATACTGGTGGTTGCTGTTGTTTGGTTCCACGGCTTGCATATCCAAGCTGCTGATGCTATCCGAGTAGCTCAAATCCCCCGTTTGACAGTAATCCAGATTAGGGTTACCCTTATTGTTGCCAACCGGAACTCCACCGTAGCAATAATCCGTCAAGTCCGACATCGGCGACACCTGAGTAGACCCGAATGACTCTGACGAAGCCGCCGCGCTGCTGTTCTCTGTCGTGTAGTTGCTTCCAGTGACCTGAGAGGCGCCCCCACCAAACTCGAAATTGTTGTAATTGTAAGCGCTGTTTGGAGGAGTGGCGGAGGCGATGGTAGATACCGGCGGAGAAACGGAGATGGCGGCGGCGGAAGCTTGAATACGCTCGGCGAGCCTGGGCATCCAGAGGAAACGCATGGTGTCCTTGAATTGCTTGCTGTTCACGTCACATTTGAGCTGCTTGGCGTGCTTTTGAACTCGTGTTCTCCAGTAGTTCTTGATCTCGTTGTCAGTCCTTCCCGGCAAGTACTGGGCGATTTTCGACCATCTGATCAGAGAACAGGCCTCGTCAAAAATGGATCAGATTGAAACAAAAAGGAATCGGAAATGATGAGGTATTTTGAATAATTATATCATATATGTTAAAACGCATCTCGTGTATGCATAATTGATTCGGAGCGGTATTTAATTAATCGGCGGATCACCTGTTTCCCCAGCGAGAATGAAGCTCGAGAATCAGGAACTGTTCTTCGAGGGTGATGTTTCCACGTCGAACATCCGGCCGGAGATAATTGAGCCACCTCAATCTGCAGCTCTTACCAGTTCGTTTCAGACCTGCAACAATCGTGAAGCAAAAGGAGATCAACCACTCGATTTTCTCAGATTTGTAAAGTTAACAGAAAGAAAACAAGAATAAAACTATCAGCGAGAGAGCATTGTTCGCTTTCCCACCCCTTTCTTCGTCGGAAGGAAAGTTATATAAGATGATGACTAGCTGCCTTTGTTATAGAGAGAGAGTGAGGGAATGAAATAGGTACCGGCGGATCGAGCGAGGGAGTTCCAGCGACCTTCGCCGTGTGCGTCAATGTAATTGATGAGGGTGAGGTCTTCGTCGAGGGTCCAAGGGCCTCTACGGAGGCCCAAATCGTCGTCGTTTTGGATGTTGGAGGTCCCTCCTCTGATTTCTGAAGCATCCATATTCATGAATCCAGCCGGCCTCACTGTTTGATTGGATTGGAGCTGCAGCTTTATTCTGCCTTCAGTTCCGCAGAGAGAGAGAGAGAGAGACTATGGCTTGTTACAGGGGCAGGATACACAAAGGACGGGGCCTTTTATAGATAGTGAGATATTGATTTTTTACTCCCCACGCCCAATAAAATAGAGATATGTATTAGACTCGTATAAAAATAAAAAGTTCTATAGGGTGCCATCGACAATATTTGGATTGAGAAAGTGCGAAACTAGTTTAGCTAACAAAATTGTGGTGGGTAATTAAAATGTTTAAAGTTTGATCCTTCTTGATAATCATAAAAGAAGGGATAAAACCATGTTAAAGAGTCCCCTTTTCTAAACTTGGTAGTTCTTCCATATAATTTAAATATTGATTATTCCCCTAATTTTAAATATAAAAATTAAATAATTAATTTATAAAAATTAATTAAATTAATTATTTGTATATATATTAATTTCTTTAAAGTATTCATTAGAAGCTATCCCTTAATTAAAAAACTTTTTGATATGTATGATCAATAGAGAAAATTAAAAAAATAAATATAAATTTAGATAATAAAATAAATTAAAATTTATATTTAAAATTAAAATAAAATTTTATATTCATTCTTATATTTAAGGATGGAGAGAGTAATATTTTGTTGTTGTTTTTTAAAATATAAAACAACGAAGAAGCAAATATGTGAGAGTTTTGTTGGCTTTTTATCATAATACAATTACATAAAATTTAAATTTATGATTTTATATTTAAAAATTTGTTGATAGAGATGTCTAGTGGGATAACACCTCCGCACGCTTGGAAGTTGTTTTTGTATGGTCAAATATTGAAATATTTAGTCTAAACTGATATTTTGAATAAGGTATTTTGGACAATAATAATGATAATAATAATAATAAATAATAATTGTTATATTTTTAATATATAATATAATTAAAAATTTAATTTTAATTTAAATGTAATTTTTTATATTTATTTATTTATTAAAATTATTTATATATTTTTAATAATAATTAAATAAAATATTGAGAGAAAATTAATAAAAATTATTTAGATATCTCAGATAAAATATATTAATTAATATATTTTATATTATTATAAAATAAAATGGGTTAATGATTATGAGTTGGAAGAAGAAAAAGAGGAAGTACGAAGTTTGACTTAAAGGACTCTGCATAGTTGTCAGGTTGGGTTGTGGGGCGGGCCAGACAACCGACCTTATCGCTTTTTTGCATCGCGAAATCCGTTAATTTTGCTCATAATATTTAGACGAATTATTCATATAATTATTATAAATTATATGTCTTGTATATACAAATGGAGTAGTAAAAAATAGAATGTCACTTGCACTGTATGAGCTCAAGATGCCTTTCCTCTCTCTTTATATATAATTCACAGCTAAGCTGATTAATCAAATTAACTTTGGGAAATTTACATCAACAAGATAAAATTATTTTCACTTTTATTTTTTATCCATAAGATTCCAAAATTTTATTTGAAAAGAATAATTTTTTATTTTTCATGCCTGATGCCCGTGGCTTATTAATAAAGATATTAAGTTTGTAAATTTTAATATTTTAATTTATAATCAATTCACGTTTGAAGATCTTACTTAAATTATGTGTTTGTTTAATTTCGTTTAAAACCTAAATTTTAATAAAGTTTTTAAATTTAAAATAAAATAAAATAAATAGTCATATTTATTTAAACTGACTTTTAGACTAAATTATATTTTAAAACTAAAATTTTATATAAGTTAATGGAAATAATTTAAATAATAAAATAAGTTATGGACTATTTAATTATTATTTTACTCTTATTTTTTCTTATATCCTATCTCTTATCTCATATTTTTAATTAAATCATACTATTTTTTGTTAATTTACTAATTATAAAAATATTTTTTATAATAACTATCTAAACACTTATTTATTCAAAACTATATTTTTAATAATTTTTTCTCTATAAACCTTTTTATAAATAATGTTTAAGAGTTTTTTTTTTGTAAAACTTCCATCTAAACATACCTATTTCAGTTAATTATGTATCAGCAGCAAGATTTCGAGTGAAGCCATTAGCTAGAAATGGACCATCCTTACAAAAAGACAAACAAAACAAGATTAGACAGTAAAAAATGATGATTTCGTTTTGCTTTAATGGAGAGGAATATTAGAATGAGAATAATTTTTGGGGTGTGATTCTGTGAATTGTGATGTATTACATTAATTGGTAGCGGATGAAGAATAATGGCGTCTTAAGGGACAACTTGTGAAAATTAATTATTGAAGAGGGAATGATTCGTATTGGCCCATGTGATCCACGGGCAATGTACCAATCTCTATATATATTTATTCTTTCCATTTAATAAATGTTTTTATAATTAATTAATTATACTATATATGCATATCTTTTATTAGTAAAAGGAACAAGTTTATGCATGGCTTCTATAAAAATTTTCTATTATAAAATTTATTATTTAAATAATTTAGATACAATATATTTTTAACAATGTTCAATTTTTTTTAGTTTTATATAATAGATTTTTAATTATATATAAAATAAAAGATATTTACACATAGATAATAATATGATATGTTATATATAGCTAATAATAAATTATATCTATTAAAAATAAGTTATAGGTTTTTAAGGACGTGAGGGTCTAATTGGATAATAAATTTTATAATGGATAATTTATTAAGGTAATTTTTTTGTTTTTTTAAGGAATCACATACATGGCCATAATGGCCAAAGGACTCACAGAAATCTATACAAAAATTTGTGAATTAATTATCATAATATATAAATATAGAATCAGAAGCGTATATAATCCCGCCCGCACGCACGCACGCACGCACTCACCTTAGGATTGATATATTCAATATAAAGTAACGATATCATATATCCCTAGCTACGATTCTCCTAATAATTGTCTTTCTGATCAACAACACAGTAACAATTAATATAATAAATTTTTTTTAAAAAATCGGATAAAGATTGCAAAGCCGAGGTGTACTCTCTCTCTCTCTCTCTATATGTGAAATGGGAGGAACCTAAAACTTCGCGTTAGAAAGCAAGCTCTCTGATTAACTATTTGTACTTAATTAATTGTTATATAATAAAATATACTCTCTAATATTTTTTGTGTGTGTATGTATATCTACGTTTGATTATGTTGGATATATTTGAACACATATAGATAAAGGAACATTTCGTCAGTCACATGAGACACCGACCAAAAAGAAAAACAAAGAAAATAGAAGAAAGCGAAATTTTTAATTGCTGTCTCTCTTGCATTTGCATCCTCCACAAGTACGTAAGAGATAATATATGAAAACATAATAAATTAAAAAATTCCAATTAATAATTAATAATACTCGGAAAAACTAAGTTTGATTCATTCTCGTTATAATTATATATCTTGAATATGAAAATGTATCCAAGAATTAACATCATGGCTTTTATTATTAATTAGTACGATGTGCATAAGAATTTTATTATGATATGCAATGATTGGCATATATGTCTCCTTTGTGAAGGAATATTATTTGTTTTTTTTTATAAAAAATGCTTTCTTTTACCAAATTATATATGCAGTGTCTATGTATGTGGCCAGGGAAAAAGTCTAATTATTTTAAGTCAAGAGGACGGTGCGTGACGATACACGTCCGATGGATGAGTATATAACAAATGAAATGATTAATTAATATAATTAAGTTTGCATCTTGCAAAGCATGGAACCACCAAAGAAACAGTATTAAAATGCGTTACCACAAATTAAATATATACTAATGAAGAGTAATCAATTATTACGAAGCCTCTTTATAGATCCATGCTTTCCATGCGGTATATATATATATATATATATATTTATATTTATAGATAATATATGAAACCTATACTATGTACACATCATGCTTAGCGAAATAATTGTGCATATATATGAAGATTGTATATGTTATATTATAATCTAGGTATTTAATAGTGTTGGAAAAATTTACTGATTTATCCTTGATTAATAAGTTTATCATCAAGCCTATTACAAGTAGGGCATGAATGGAAATAAAGAAAAGGATAGATAAATATGCGTAGTAATATACCCCAGAGGAAGGAGTTACAGTACACATCAGTAAAAAAGTTACATTGAAGGGTGATTTTATAAAATGTACGTGCATGGATGGTAGAACATAATAATACACATAATTTATTAACATAAAATTAATATAATAGTATAAGGCTATGTTAGATCTTTCTCAGTTTCGAGTTCAATTTATGAAAAAAAATATCTATATTAAAAGATTCAACCATAAATCTTAAAAATCTGGTAAGATAGCTCTGGCGATACCCTCAATTATTTGTTTAGAAGTGAAAAAACAATATGGATCGATAAGCCATTATGAATCCCAATCATTAAATAATGCCAATTATGCTTGATGATATTATTATACCTATAGTTAAGAGCAATACAGAGAGCAAGAGGGGGGCAATGATTTTGTCTTGTTCACATAAGTGGTGTTTTATATATATATATATATATATATTAATTTGTGCAATTGGCACTGATGATCATGAGACAGAATATATGATAATAAATGACTCTTTGCATCATCACCGACTTTAGTTTATATATAAATCCAGAGATCGGGATGCTGTGTGAAAGGGATTTTGCAAAGGTTGAGAGATTCTAGAAGGATTATTATATTACTTCCTAGTCACTACCCTCTTAGACAAAAATGATCTAATCCCCTAAAAATGCACTTTAATTAAATTATATGGATTAATTTCCACTATAATAAATTGTTGAGTTAATATACAATTATGGGAGCAGGGTTCGCACTTACACTCACACACACCATGATTTGTTTGCACGTATATATGAAGGTGCACTGGCGTTTGTCGTTAATTTAATTTAATTATTCAACATGCTTAATTAAGTGGGTAAATGCCTTCTGAAATTTTGAAATCATGCGCCATGATGGAGTGTTTGATCTTTAACAAACTTGATTTCATAAGGTTAATATACCTGTGTTGGCTTCAAAATCATAATTTGACAGTTTTTAATAGGGTTATATAATATACAATATCTTAATATTATTTATCATATATATACATTATTATAATATTATTTGTGGTGTAATTGTACTTATAATCCTTTTAATTTGATATAATTTTACACATAATCTTATTTCTTAAATACTAATAATCGCACTAAATTAGGAAGATTATGGATAAAATTACACAATAAATAAGATTAGGATGCTGGACACATATGAGAAATAATATCAGGATATTTGGTATTATATAACTTTTTATAATATGAAACCAAATATGCTCTATATAAACCGCGTTTTGATTTTCTTGTATAAACCATGTTACAATTAGTTATATGTCCACGATACTGAGGCGATTAGGAATAATAAGAAAGATGCAACGCGTAAAGGGAATTAACCAATTACAGTGGAAATTAAACAGTAAAAAAGAAAAAAGAGTCAGATCAAAGTAGTAATATGCATGGGTAGCTAATTAAGAGGCAGTAATTAATTAACTAACTAACTAACTCAACAATGACGTAATATCAAACTGATTAGTAATGATGACTTACTTGAATTTATTTATGTAATGTTTCTCTTAATTCCTTCTCCTCTCTCATTTTAATTATAAATAAAAAATGGTCGCGCAAACCTTCAAAATTAGAAGGAAGAAAAAGTGACGACACCAACACTTCTACTTCACGTGTGTGGGGGTCTCTCTCTCTCTATATACACACATATGTAAATAAATATATATATATATATATATATATATATTCAACAAAAAATCGTTTAATTGTTACTTTTATTCATCTTATATATAGTAGTATTTTACAAAGGGGGTAACTTTGCTTGTAATGTAGTAGATATTTACTAAGCAACTTGATTTGAGGGCTAATTTCGATTGGAAAATGAAGAAATGAACCCTCCTTAATCTAAGAAATAAGTATGTTATGTTTCGCAAATATCAGTCTAGCCCTTATCATGAGTCAGAAAATTATAAATTCACTTAAATAGTTTTTAACAACTAATTTTCATCAATTTTACCCATATTCAATTTTCGTTGGAAATAGAGAATTAAAAAAAGAATAGAGAATTATATGTAAATATAAAAGAGATAAATTTTATATAATTTAAGATATTGAATGATTTAATTATGATTTTTGAGTATGTAAGATTTAGTTAAAATAGACTGATAACACATATTGGAATATATTAAAAATTTGTTAGTATAGTTTGGCCGGTGCTATAGCCATTCTCAACTTGATTCAAATTAGTGGTTGTTGAATTGGCATAATAACACCAAAAAATAGGTCAAATTAAAATGAAATTCATAATTATTTGGCGAGTTGATTATTGGGATCCATGTCAGTTTGGAATAATTTGGACTCAATGAGAGAAGTTATTTTCTTAGTTAATTGGTATCTTTGTCAAAAGATATGGCCGTGTTTTCAGGATATAAGGCGTTGACGCTTCTGTCTTTCAAGTTTCAACACTGTCTCTCCATCAAATTGGCAACAATCTCTCTGTCTTCATACATTAATTTAAGATTTAAATTAAAAAATTAATTTACCGTCATTCTCATAAGTTGAAGCAAAGCTTAATCTGTAGCGTCTTTGACCAAAATTGCTCGCATTTGGGGAAAAATAATTAAAGGAAAAATATTAAAAGAAATCAAGAAACTTTAAGAACGAAATTACGAATGAACCATGATCCTTCACGAATTAATTAATTAATTAATTACCAAGAATACAATGGATTTGGTCAACCCATGACTCCCCTTCCTAAACTTTTTTTATACCTAACATATGTAATTATATATCCCACAATATATATATATATATATATATATATATATTGGTTTCTTGCTTGACAAGTACTACTTGAAGCTGGAAGTTAATTAGTAGTTCCCGTGTGCGATACATGAAATGGTTAGGTTCAGGATGGTGAAGAGTCACTGAGAAATTATGCTTATTGAGATATATAATCCCATTCATATTACTCCCTAATAACTTCCTATCTAAATATACACAGTTATCTTTTTGTTGGATATACAGTTATCCTTATAATAAAGGCTTAGCTTAAGGGAGCATATATACATTCCCATTCCATCTATCTATCTATCTATATATATATATATATAGCAATCAATATCAATTATTGCATGCAAATTCTGACTTGGATGGGTGGAAACAATTCGGACTCTCCTAAAATGTATAAACGAAGCCAGTGTTTCTAGATTCTCTCCCATAAAATTAAAAATATTACCACTTGAAGAAACAGTCAATTTTTTATTATAAAGATGAAAAAGCACTCTTCTATCTATCTCCTTCGTCCATCTCGATCAATCTGCCTTTAAATATGTCCCTCCACATTGCTTTGTACTCATCGATCCCTAGCTGGCTCCTTTTGTTCTTTTCCCTTCCCTTTTTAAACAAACAGCTAACTTAATGAAGTGTACATATTTAACTGTAAAGCAGTATGAACAGTGTTCAATTTCTATATATTCTCCTGAAAAATAGTGAATGTTTACTTTCTTTTATATATTCCTATATGAAAGAGTGATTGATATATATATATATATATATATAACATACCACTACTAATGACATGACAAAATTCTATATAAGTGACAGCAATATACTAATAAGATAGACAGATTATTTTTTTTGGGAAAACAAATAAAATTTAAAATATATCTGATGCAAAGCAATTAAAAAGAAATTAAAGGGTTGTTATATATACACAGAGACAACAGCTCAGAAGTACTTTTCTCATATATATACTAAACGAAGGAACAAATTCCAAAGATGGAAGAAGAAGAAGAAGAGGACGCCGCCAAAGCATTTCAGAAAAAGACGAACACCATCACTGTCTTGTCCCATGGACGCACGCCTAAATAGCTAAGTTTTTTTATTTTATTATAATCTTAATATTTTAATGTTAAATTAAAATTGCAATATCTTAATATTAACAAGCCCTAAGCGTGACTCTGTGTCCCCCTCATTGAGAGTCATTTCATTATTATTCCATCTTCATAAAGCACACGTAACTTTGTTAATTGGTTTTCACTTTCAAACCACGATCACATACACTATATTTTATTGCCCCATTTCCTATGTGAAATCAAACGTTAATGTTGTCCATTAGTGTCTGAGTTGCTATAAGAGACAACAAAAAAATATAATTATTTTTTAAGTATTTTATTTAAATCGTCTGATCCAAAAACTTCGCCTGTATTTTATAGTTGGTCCAGATAAATGAGGAAAATTATGTTAAGTAGGCTCTATATAGCTAACATAAATCTCTATCGAATTTCATATGAATATGGATCAACGAATCTAAATATGATATAAAGGATCTGGATTAATTTAAAACAGGCATTAATCATGCTCAATTGCTTGATATGTGTGCTTCTTCTAGTGTGGTCTAAAAGTCCAGCTGGGGGGACAGAAGATAGGGTCAGGTTTGATGATGACGGGGCAACCACACGGCTCAAGTGGCTTGGTCGGTTCGTGACACGTGGATGTAACCTGTTAGGGTTTTGGGCTAGGAGGGGGGACCATAATATTGTCAACTTTAAAACCCTTTTAGTAAAATTGATCAAACCCCACTTTTGGGTTGGTGACCTTACGTTAAAGGACACATTGATCATGGGGATCACGATGACATATATATCATTGAAAGTTTGAGACTTTGAGTGGTTGGTATTTAACTGGATAATTGGATATGGTCTTATTAACCAAATCTAGCTTAAATCGACAGATCATATAATAAAACTGATCATAAAATCTGACAACTGTAGAAACTAAAGCAGAATATAAATCTGTGTGTGGATCACCTTGATATATGAATTAACCTGCGACTTGAAGTCTTGAAATGTCAAGAAGTGGCTTGATCCACGTAGGCAGAGACGAGGAGTACGTGTAGGGTTTTTGATAGATTCGTAGGTTTGGTCAAAGATGAGATCATCAGAACAGTGCGATACGATATTGTTGAGTAGTTTATCATAATAATGGTTACGTTATTGCCATGTAAAAACATTGACCAAACAGTGATTCATTATAGTATATATCATCAACTTTAATCTCATTTAACGTGAATCCATCACACGGCCAGCACAACATTCCCACTATACCATAAACTATTATAGGTTTAGTGCACTTGTTTGAAATGAGACTCAGTGTTGGGCTTAATTGTATATAAATACTTCCCCTTCCTAATTATAAGTTACATTTTAGAAGATTTTCTTGATACTAAGATACACCCTTTCTAAATAATGAAGACCCGTTTCATTTCATATTACTATATATTGGGGTGTGTGTAGTGTTTGTAAGCTATTTTAGCATTCTGTTAACTACATACATCTTTTAGTAAAAATTTAAATATTTCTTTTCAACTTCTTTCTGTGTTGATCGCATTGTGTGGTTAATTTTGTTATGGTAGGGACTACACAGGAGCAAAACGCTTAATCGATCAAAATTAATTATTGTATTATATTATAATTGGTTTTTATATCTTTGTCAATGAACTAATTATGGTATGTTGTTAAAAAAATACAGATTTTAAATTAAAAAAATATATTATACTCTCTTCAATCTTATATATGCACTTAACATTCATTCATATATGTTTGATAATATATATATATATATAACACTTTATATTTATCTAAAAATTTACTACATTATTTTATTTTTATCTCAACTAATTACATATATCTCTCATTTTTTTTCTATGCATTCTTTTTCACTTATTATCATCTTCATAAATAAGGTTATATTTGAAATGAAATGGTATCTCTTACCTCTTTATTGTTTTTAATTAATTTTAATTAACATTTTAATCTATGTTATCTGGTTTGTTATATCATTTATATATATAATTGGAGGGAGTAATTAACAAATGAAGACACAACTGTGTCTCTTGACTTTTCTTTAATTGGTTTTTCTTGCCTTGCCTTTCATATAAAGTAGGGGTATTCATAAAACTCGTGGCCCAGTATGCCTACCCGAGCCTGTGAAAAAAAAACCCTACCTAATCCGATAAATATAGGGCAGGGCCGGGCATCGGGTTACAAAATGCAGCCCATGCTTTTTTGGGCTGGGCATCGAGCAAAGAGTTGCCCTACCCTGCCCATAAGCACTCATTCTTTTATTTATTTTTTTACTTTTCTCCCTATATGCTACACTTGAAAGATAAAATGTGATAGATGCAGGTGATTAAATGATCATTTTAGAAATATAAGTAGTTAAATAGGTAAGTTGCGTCTTTTAATATTTATAACTATATTATTTTTTTAAGTTTACTAATTATAATATAATTATATTATAAATTATAATTGTTTATTTTATTTTTTTAGATGCTTTATCCTTATCAACATTTAGAAAATTGATATAAAGTTACAATTATAAATTACTTAGACTTTAATGATTTTTTTATATGCAATAAATTTTAAAACTTTAATTATTATCTTTTTATTGCCTTATTTTTAGTGGATTATATATATTATTTAACTCTTAAAGACATATGAATATGATATTATTTTAGAAGTTTATAATTGCAGATTATTTTTTACAACATGAACATGACATTACAACTTGGACATGCCCAGTCTAAAATGGTTGAGGCTTTTATCGGGTAGGGTCGGGTATCGAGTTATAAAATGTAGTCTATATTTTTTT
This sequence comes from Leucaena leucocephala, assembly GCA_037074615.1. NCBI lineage: Eukaryota > Viridiplantae > Streptophyta > Magnoliopsida > Fabales > Fabaceae > Leucaena > Leucaena leucocephala. The sequence goes on along the minus strand of CM073535.1, from coordinate 3,945,672 downwards.
CAGATAGGGCGCCGAACAGGGGTTGTCCTGCCTATGAATATCCCTAATATAAAGCCCTGATGATGATGATGTGTCCATTCACCATATCCCATTCATTCTCGTGAATCTTCTCTTGTTAATTTCACTTTAACTTTGAGACAAGATTTGAGAAACACGAAAAGATAATGGGGTTATCGAAATGACAACAAAAGAGAGCCCACGAAGATGACAAAGATGATCACGAATTTATATATGTATATATATATATATATATGTGTGTGTGTGTGTGTGTATATTAGTACTGTCTTTAATTAAGATCTATTTATTTAATTTTAATAAATTAAAAACATTAATTAAGTTATATATTTATAATAATTATTGTCAATTTTTTTAAAACATCCCATTTAATCACTTACATTTTAAACTATTATTGATAAAAATCTCCCTTAATATATATAAGCATAAATGGATGCTTTAGCAAAAAATTATAATGTTATAAGATAAAATATATTAGATCTTATAATTAAAATTAAATTAAATCCTATATTTAGAAAAGTATTTATCAATAATAACTTAAAAGTAAGTGATGTGAGAAAGCGATGTATCATATGTCAGGTTTAAAATATTTCATGGTGAGAGATGAAACTCAGATTTTAAGAAATTAAAAGTTAATTTTCTTTAATTTTCAATATTTGTCCAGATTCAGTGCTACCTATAGCTCTCGTCAATCTCTTTAAACCAAGTCTACCATGTAAAACGACTTGTCTTTTTGGATTCTTTTTGGTTCTTGCCACTTATGGGCTTATTCAATTCATCACTTGCTTCGCTTTCTTTATGCTTATCTATTCCTCCATTTTAGTGTATCATTACTCACTTTTTTTCAGTTTTTTTGGCTCATTTAAGATTTCTCCAACTAAAACTATAGGGATAAATATATAGCCACACATTCATTATATAGTTAGTCTCATCTATTCAACAGTACCTACCACTATATATATATATATATATATATATATCTTTTTAATTATACGAACTGTATATAAGTTGTTGACGGGGATATGGATTGGTTTTTAATATGTGCATCACAAATAAATTTAATTTTTTTTAGATGGAGAATTGCTGTAAGATCCTAAGAGATGGACTTAATTAATCACCAAAAGATTCTAAAGAGCATAAATTTAATATTATTAATTTCTATACTAAAACTTGTCATATTGTTAACTTTTCAATTGTTATTAAAACTTTTAAATAGTTAAATAATTTATTTAAGATGTTATAATAATTTCTCTATAGAAAGATTTTTAATCTATATTTTGGCTTCATGTGTCTTTTGATTTGTTTTTTTCTCAGGCCGGGTGGTTTAAATGGAGAAAGGCTACTGGGGTTATATGTGATCGGAAAGTACCAGATAAAGTAAAAGGAAAGTTTTATCGCACTGCTATAAGACCAGCAATGCTTTATGGAAGTGAATGCTGGGCTTTAAAAGGACAGCAAGAGCATAAAGTTGGGGTAGCTGAGATGAGGATGCTGAGATGGATGTGTGGGCATACAAGAAAAGATAAGATTCGTAATGAACATATACGGGGAAGAGTTGGAGTGGCACCTATTGAAGAGAAAATGGTAGAGAACCGTCTTAGGTGGTTTGGACACGTACAAAGAAGGCCAAGGGATGCGCCGGTGAAGAGGGTGGATCAAATAGTATGGACACCGGTTAAAAGGGGTAGAGGAAGGCCAAAGAGAACGCTCAAAGAGGTCATTGAACGGGATCTCCTGGTCAATAACCTATCTAAGGATTTAGTTTTCGATAGAGCACAATGGCGTCGTATGATCCATGTAGCCGACCCTATTTAATGGGATAAGGCTTGTTGTTGTTGTTGTTGTAATTCAACCTCATCATTCATTCTTGTTTTAGTGCCTGTTTGGATTGAAAGGAAACATTAGTTTTAAAACTGCTTTTAGCTCAAACTTTAATTTCAAAAAATTTTAAAACAAACAATAATGTTTATCTAAAAGAATTTATAGACCAAATAATAGTTTTAGATAAACTATTGATAATAACTTATGGATAAGAAAAGAGTCTATGGATAGCCCTATTACCATTTTATCCCTATTTTTTTACTCTCTTCTCTCTCTCTCCTCCCTTCGTCTCTCACTGTTTTTCACTGGCTTCGCCGTCCGTCAACTCAGGTAGCACTGGGTTGTCATCCTAGGAATAGCTTAGTCATGAACATAGGCAACACTAAGTCTTCGTCTTATTCATCCGTCACTACTTCTTAGCTTCAACTCCTTCATCGTCATTGTCGTTTGCCAGAGATGGGAAGATGAGCCTCTACAATGGGAAGATGTGAGAGAGAAGATGAGAGAGATGAGATGAGCGAGAGAAGATGTGCCTCTGCAGTGAGAATATGATTAGACAACACGTATAAGAGATAAGAAGAGTTATTTTTTTTTCATCTCATACCCTTTCATCATCAAAACACTTGTTTATTTAGAATCACTTTTTTTCTATAATATTTTCTTAAAAAAAACTTGTACAAAAACACTTTAAAAGCTTTTTTTATTGTAAGCTATTTTCTAAAAGCATATTCAAACTAACCCTTAGAATTTGAAGCACCAAATAAATTAATTATTAGTAGAGAAATTTAGCAAGCACTTCTAGAAGCATACTTTATACGTTTGTAAAATTATCTATCTATTTTAAAGACTATTAATCCCCTATTTTACTATATATAATTAAGTCTCAGCTAACAAGTCTGTGTTAAGTATCATTTCGAGATATGAAAACTAGAGAGAAGATATTTTTAAAATATAAAAGATGTTCACACACACAGAGAGATTAAATATTCAAAATAAAGAAGATTTGTCTGATTAATGTTAATTAATCTATGATAGATATAAAGTATTTTATCTTAACCAACAGGCTAATTAATATGGAGTATGAGGTGATAAAAAAAAAAGAACTTAATCAAATCACTGGTTGCAACCTAGCCTCGAAGTTAAACCTTCAATTTATTTATTTATTGCAATCATAAAAATAATTATATATATAGTATAGTAAATAAAGAGGAAAAAAAAGTAAATTTCCATAATGTTACTTCTGCGTGTTAATTATATCTTAATAAATATAAGATTATCGTTTGTTAATTCATGCCTCGAGAATTTATGCAAAGTGGAGGGCAAAAAATAAACCCAAAAAAATAGAAGTTTTTTTTTTTAAAAAAAAAGTAAAGAAACGACGAACAGAGAACCTTGCTCAGAATTCAGACTTTTTTTTTTCTTGGGTACAAAGAATTCAGACTTAATAAAGAGTTTGAACTCCACAAGGAAAGCCCTCCTCTGTAAAAGGCCTAAAAGCATTACTCTCTCTCTCTCGCACACAAATATAATAGACTCTTCTTTGTGGAAAACACGAGGTTTGGTTAAAGGCCAACAGCATTATTCCTCAAAGTCGAATGAAAGACTTGCTTATTGCCATCACTTATCTCTTTTATTATTAGTTTACATTCAAAAGTTGAGAAACCGTAATCATGTGTGTAGCCACGATATCATTGATTCTCTCTTTCTTTGTTTGTTTGTTTGTTCCTGTTTACTTATCGACCAAGACTATTCGTTTGAAGGCTGTGGCAACCAGGACAACAATAATAAATATTATCTTATTAAATAAGTTAATTATATAGATTATACGAAGTTATTATATTTTATTAAAAATTAAAATTTTTAAATAAATTATTGATAATAATTCTATTTAATAATCTTATTGATTATTTTTTTTTATTTTTTTATCTATTCTTTTTCACATGATATCCAATATTTTTTTTTAATATTTGTCCAAACTATTTAAGGCGAGTTGCTTGATCCACACAATATAAACATATGTATAAAAAAAATCTAAAGCAAGACAACTTGCTTAACGTGCTTTTCATCAAACTCCATATAATATACGAAATCTCATTTATTATGTATATATAATAATTTTAACATGTTACAAATCGTGTTTACTAAAACGTCTTCCACGATCTCACGCGTTTGAATATAATATTTTTTATGAGTGGAGTTTTGTTGTTGTTAATTCATATATAATTTGTTTTATATATATATATATATATATATATATATGTAAGCAATGATGCTATGCTTTTTGGAGTCTACAAGAAGCTTTTCTCTACTTGATTGATTATTTTCTATTTTGTTTTTAAATTTTAAACACTAAAAGACATTTCACATCAAACTAATTCTCATATATGGCACAGTTTTCACACCATTTGGTATACAAAAGCCTATATCATGAAGCCTTTAATAAAACACCCTTTCATCTTGTGCGCTTAGCTCGATGAGTGCTTGTCAAAAAGTTATATTTTTTTTTATCATGAATTCATATTTTATTATATTATTTTTATTCATCATAAAAAATTTACCATATTTAATAAATATTATTATAGTAGTTTTACTCATTTTGTGCTTTAATTTATTTTATGAATTAAATGATTACAAATATTATTTTCTTATATTTTTATTATTTTTATTATTTTTATTAATTAAATTAATTTGCATAAAGATATTTTACTTTTATATATTTAAAAAAATTAAAAATAAATAAATGATGACTATGACTAACATCAACTACTATATAATTATATTGTATGAGGAAGGTTAATTAAAAAAAATTCAAATTGAAAGAGGAAATTATAATATCTAACTAGAGAAAATTAAAATATTACCAATAATATTATATTATATTAATTCATTAATATAATAAAATATAATATTGATATAATATAATATACTTTGATTTAATTCAAAGATAATTATTTAGTATCCAACACTTAAATTTAATTAAAAGATAATAGATAAGGGTATTATCTTTTATTATTTTTTTATCAATTATTTTATCTCATTTATCCTATTACTTTTTATTTGAATTTATTTTGGGATATTTCTGTTAAAATGATTATATTTAGAGATATTAAAAACTATGATAACATAGAAATAATTGAACATCATAAAATATAAATAAAGGATAAATCATTATCTTTTGAAAAGTTAATTAATTAAGAGTCTCACAGTAATAATAAAGACACTAAAGTCACAACCTAAAGTTATATACAAGACCTAAGACTCCTTTATTTGACACACCAATCACTATCATTGCCATAACCACCATCACAATCATATTCTTCATATTTTTTACAATTCCATCTCTTTCTTTCTATAGTGGCTTGAGTTTCTATACTTTAGAATAGGAGTTAAACAATTTTATAATTTGATCATTTTCCTTTATACGAGTTTATGATTTTCTATGTTTAGCTTGAGATTTATATATGTTAGATCTAGGGTTTCAATTGAGATACCTGTGTAATCCAACTCTTGTAATTTATTATTTTAATTTATAATTTAGTGTTATTTATTTAATAACTTTAGTTTTCTCTTATAATTATTCATATTGAGTTCACATATTTTCAGTTGAATATTCATATGAGAAGAATAAATAATTTATTATTTAATTTATCATTAAGTAGAGCTTTTAAATAATAATTCTTGATGTAATTGTATGCTAGATATATGTATAATTATGAATTATATGATTATGACCATAACAATTGTCTATAATTTTGTATATAAGAAACTTAATATGTATAATTATTATAACTCTGATATGTTATTAAACGATAATAATCATGCATCACTATTTGAAAGTGCTCATCTTCAAATTAATAATATCCTTCATTTATTTTGCTTTTATTCTTATTATTTTCTCTTTATTTTTCTAGAAATTATAGTTAATCTAGCTCTCTTTTATTCCTCCTCTTACACATAGTTAATAATTTAAAGTTAAGTCACACGTTAACTTCACATAAATAGTATGATTTAGTTTGACTTCTATACTATATATAAATTAATTTAGTAAATAATTTGAGTACTATGGTGACATCATCTTTTAGGTTAAAGTATTATATATATTCCAAAGAAATTAAAAAAATAAATAATAATAGAACAGTTTTCTGCTTTATCATCTGGGGTCTCATTCTTGATATTTGAGAAGATATATTCAAATTTTAAGCTGTGCTCGATCTGTTTTATGTTTCAAAGCAACCCAATGTACGTTTGAGCCAACATTTTTGTAGAACATAATACACTTTTGTCTCATGATTACTATATTCTTAAAGTAAATTCTACATGAAATAGTTTTTTTTTGGCTAAACGCGGTTATCCTCCTATTGAATGTAATTTTGTTGAGGTGCTATCAAATAAAATGTGAGCAACTCTCTTATTAGGATTTGAATTTTAATTTATCAGGTTATGAAGGATTAATCCCTTCTACTAAATATGTTGGTTACCTTTTTTTTTTTGTTCTTGGACAATGATATCAACCTAGAGGCCCAGCATTTTAACTATTTTTTAATGCAAGTCGAGGCCCAATCCAGTTTACTTGATCACCACCAAAAAGAACAATAATTTGATAGAATTGGCGAGACTCTTGCCAATTGTATACTAGTCATTATACTATAAACTTATAGTATATGAGTTCAACTGGTGAAAGGGTAAAATATGTGACTATTTAAAGCGTATTCGATTCTTGGGGAGTATTACTTTGTTATGGTTCCAGTCGTGACGCTTAGGGAGATATCATAGCTCTTAGGTGCCTAGGTTTACGCTTGAGGATAATATACTACTCGTCATGCCCGATATTGGTATCATATAGGAGGAAGGGAGACTTTATTCTACTATTAGATTATAGGTGAGCCCAATACCTTTCCAAAAAATTTTATATCAGAAAAAAATATACTAGTCATTAATCTTTCTGACGTTTGTGGGACCAACCATTATCTATTTGTACTAGGCCATGTTTTTTTTTTGTTATAAGTGTAGGCCATGTTGGTTACGAGTCATTCATTTGATGCACTAACAATGCGTAACAATTAATTAGTCTCCGATTTTAATCAATTCATTGATATATACAAATAGATTTGTTAGCATGCAATCTCAATGCTGCTTCAAACCTGCTGTTCAATCGCATTCATGCACTCCATATGCCTCTTCTGTTTTCTCAAAAAATCACACACAATGTATATTTCAGTTGAAGACGCGCAAAACTTCACGTAACTTTTTTCTACCTATATATATATATATATATATATATATATATATATATATAGCAGAGAAGATGCTAGGAAAATCCTGTATAAAAATCTCCATTACTATTCTTAACTTGGATTACTGTTGATATATATATATATATATATATATATATATAATAGGCCTGTTTGTGTTGGTTGTGAGAAGAAATTAAAGTATGTCATCTAGAGAATGTAAGGAGTTTAGCACAGAGATTGTGAAGAACACTGGTCCTAATAATGCTGCTTCTGTTTCCTTCTCCGTTAAAGTGAGACCAAAGCTCCCAGATTTCCTCAGTTCTGTCAACATGAAGTATGTCAAGCTTGGCTATGGCTACCTCATCAGCCACCCTTCTTATTTCTTCTTCCTCCTCGTACCCCTTCTTCTTGCTCTCTCAATGGCTTCTCATCATCGTCTAGCCCCAAACCAGTTCTTCACTTGTCACACTACTTGGGAATATTTCACTCAAGCCCTCTTTGTTTTTTTACCACTATTGTTCCTCCTCCTTTATTTTTGCTCTCATCTCATCACTTCCCCCCCTACCTACCTCCTTGATTTTGCTTGCTTTCGCCCTCCCAATGAATTCAAGGTATTATGATCTGAAACCTCTGTCAGCAGCTTCTTAATTCATCAGTGCATTGCTTATTTATGTTAATGGTGAACTGATATATATGTGTGTGTGTGTGTACTGACGAATATAATGCAGATATCGAAGGCGGAGTTCATAGAGCTAGCTAGAAGATCTGGGAATTTCAACGACGAAGCCATAGAGTTTCAGGAAAGAGTTCTTAAGAAATCTGGAATAGGTGACGAGACCTACATGCCGAGATCTGTGTTCCGTCCTGAGTACCGAGCGTCCCTCAATGAAGCTCGAGAAGAAGTGTCCATGGTCATGTTCGGAGCAATCAAGGATGTTCTTGAAGCCACCAAGGTGAAGCCCGAGGACATCAGAATCCTGGTCGTTAACTGTGGGATTCTCAGCACAACCCCCTCACTTTCCTCCATGATCGTCAACCACTTCAAGCTCCGCCACGACATCCACAGCTTCAACCTCGGCGGTATGGGTTGCTCCGCCGGAATCATCGCCGTGGACCTGGCCAGAGACCTTCTAGATGCTTATCCTGGATCTTATGCCCTAGTTGTCAGCACCGAGTCTGTGAACTACGCTTGGTATGGAGGTAACGACATTGACATGCTTCTTCCCAATTGCTTCTTCAGAATGGGAGCCTCTGCTGTTATGCTCTCCAATTTTCGCCTTGATCGATGGCGCGCTAAGTATCAACTCAAACAGGTATATATTGTTTTATTTTTATAAGAATTGTAAGACGTACCCTAAATTAAAGCCAAAATAAGCCTATCTAAAATCCTACAAAATCAAAATAGCAGTGGAAGACTATACAATAAAACACCTCTCGCCATAGATTACATTCACAATACTGAAAAGCACAAAACACAATCTGAAGGTCAGGGTCTCTTTCGACTGGTGTATAGGCATAGTGAAAATAACTGAAAATAACCATCACCAATTAAGAAAACTTAGGGTATATTTGGTTAGAGGGAAAAGTGAGGAGAAAATAAGGAAAGGAATATTATGAAGGAAAATTTTCTAAAATGATTAAAAATAAAAACATTTACTATTTTTAAAAGTTTTCTCTGATAGGGTTAGAGACTTAGACAATAATGAATTAGGTTTTTTCAGATGATCTCACTCAACCTATTGTCATTTTAATAATCTCTCATCAAGGTCACTATTTAATTAATTAATAACTAAATTATGATTGAGTATGAAACTCGAATTTATAATGGACTAAAGCTGCCACACTTAGGATATTTAATTCAAGGATCACAATAATATAATATAATAATAAAATAAAATGTCTAACATATATATAAGCCGAATTAACGGTCTGTAACTGGTATGTGATGTGGACTGTTTGTGTATATATGGCAGTTAGTTCGAACTCACAAAGGAATGGACAAAAAGAGCTTCAAGATTATAGGTATGAGGGAAGACAGTAGAGGAAGGAGGGGGCTTTCAGTGAGCAAGGAGGCCATTGAAGTGGGACGTCATACTCTTAAAGCAAACATGACGACGCTAGGGCCTCTGGTTCTTCCAGTGTCAGAGCAGGTTCACTTATTCACAGATCTGATGTTGAAGAGGAATAAGAAGATGAAGCCATATATTCCAGACTACAAGCTTGCATTCGAGCACATGTGTGTCACGGCGACGAGCAGGAAGGTTCTGGATGAGATACAGAACAAGCTGGGCCTGAAAGAGGAGTACATGGAGGCGTCGAGGAAAACTCTGGAGAGATTTGGCAACACTTCAAGCAGCAGCGTCTGGTATGAGTTGGCTCACCTTGAAGCTAACTCGAAGGTCAAGAAAGGTCATAGGATTTGCCAGATTGCCTATGGCTCTGGCTTTAAGTGCAATAGTGTTGTTTGGAAGGCTCTAAAAACACCTCCCAAACCCAAGAAAAGCCCTTGGATATATATGACTGAGCATTGATATATATACATGATGCTATAAATGAAGCTAAGTTTCAATAACTATAGCTTGTGTTGGTGATGATGTCTTTGTTTTTGGGTCGCATATAGAAATAAATTATGGAGTTGATTAACTTACGTTATTTATAATAATAAGTAGTAAAGTTTTAAAATTTTGTGAGGTCACAACTCTAAATAATAAAATTTGAGCAATATAGGTAAAATGTATCTCCAAAATACGACAGTGAATTTCTAGAGACTGGAGACAGAGATTAGATATTTGTTTAAAACATGACAAATTGTATTAAAGATACGGGTTAACACTTTGTTGCGATTAGTTAGATTATTATTTATTCTGTTAATATTGACACCTGTATATAAGGACAAGTAGACACATGTAGAAGTTAAGTCAGAAATTCATTTTCAGATTTTCCCTCTCTTTTCAACTCTTCTCTCATCTCACTTTCTCTCCCTTACCAATGGTATTAGAGCGGTCATTACCGGTATGACCAGTTCGATCATCAGCGATGGTGCCAGTGCCCCCTCTCGATCTTATACAGAACTTTTCTAGTCCCTATTGCCTACATTCTAATGAAAATCCTGCTTTGGTCCTAGTTACTCCAGCCCTAAATGGTCTGAATTACCACACTTGGTCAAGAGCTATGAGGTGGCTCTTCAATCCAAGAATAAGCTTCACTTTGTGGATGGTTCGATTCTTGCGCCATTGATCTCATATCCGTTGTATCTTGCTTGGTTGCGCTGTAATACTATGGTTTGCACCTGGATTATGCGGTCTCTCTCTCCTACCATCGCTTAGCGTATCTTGTGCTTAGCAAAGATATGAGATTTGGTCAGATCTGAAGGATCGATGGGCTCAGAGTGATGTATTTCGTGTTGCTGAGTTCCAAGAGGAAATTTTCTCCTTCAAGCAGGGAGATCTATCAGTTAGCGAATATTTCACGAAACTAAAATTTTCTGGGACGAGTATACAACTCTTCGGCCGATTGTACAGTGTTCTTGCAATTTTACGTGTTCTTGTGTTAAGTATTGAGAAGAAGACTATGTTATGAGGTTCTTGAAAGGCCTCAATGACCGGTTCATGACAGTGCAATCTTAGATCATGTTGCTTGATCCTCTACCTTCGGTCAATAAAGTCTTCCCTATGATTTTGCAACAAGAGCGAGAGATGCATACCAGTATTGAGTCGACTATTTTGTTTAACAAAGGAACACCGCGTCCTTCTGGTTTTGGTTCGAAGAATCCTGGAAATACTGGATCTAATAATAACCAAGTGTTAACCAGTATCTTTAATATAATCTGTCAAAACAAAAAAAGACTTTTGAAAAATAACTTAAATCGGCCTTTTGCAAATGATTTTTCATAAATATCACAGATGAGATTATTGAAGTAAAAAAATTATCTAAATAACTTTTGGCTTTTTGAAAGTTTCCCGAAATCTATAGGCAAACATGCTCTTAATTTCTTAGACTAATTAAATCATTATGTTAAATGTACTTGTTTAGGAAAATGATGCCAAAAATAAACTCATCCAAAACGATATGATACAAAAAATAACAAATCATAACCACGGGTTGTAGGCTTGTAGTGAAGTTGAAAATTCATGATTAAAAAAAACTAACCTCCGATGAGCTTGAATTCCATTTGATATTACTATATATCAAATAATCAAATAAAACTGTATTAATATTAGGAACATATGAGAATAAAGTTGGATTAAATTGGTAAACAATTAACTCAATCTATAAAGTTCTAAATTTAAATCCTATTACTGATGTGTGAGGATCTTATTAGTAGACGATATATAAATATCTCAATAAGTATTCTTTAAGCATGTAGACATATCTTGACTTTGTGAGTTCTTGTGACTCAATTCACCTAATTTTTTTTTATGAAAAAATATATTAGGAACAATATAACTTAAACTTCATTTAATGTAAGAAAAAATTTTATCTGAAAATTATTTATTGTAATAGGAAAAAAATAAAAAATGTTTAAAATTTAAAATTTATTATATTGTTTATCTGAAACAAAGTTGGTTTAGTGGGTTGTCGGGTTTACACAGCCCATAATGTTACCCGGGTCGTATCCGTTTTCGTTACCCGTTCTTCCGTGCTCTGTCTTCGTTTTCTGTGGAGACTTCCAGCGCTAGACTCAAAAGTATTCTTTCAGCTCACGATTCAGCCTTAGGAATTCCAAAGAGAAAAACTCTCCCGAAGCGTGCAGAAAGGTAGAAAAAGATGGTGAAGGTGCGCATGAACACCGCCGATGTGGCCGCCGAGGTTAAATGTTTGCGGAGGTTGATAGGTATGCGATGTTCGAATGTATATGATCTCTCCCCTAAGGTTTGTTCCTTGCTACCTCATTTCGTTCTAATTAAGATTGAATTGAACTATCTCAATCATGAGGTGAATCAAACTGTCCTTTTTATATACGTGTGCATATGTTTATGCTTGCAGACATACGTATTCAAGCTTATGAATAGCAGTGGAATTACGGAGTCTGGGGAGAGTGAGAAGGTTTTGTTATTGATGGAAAGTGGTGTCAGGTTGCATACTACTGTGTATATGCGGTAAGGATAATTTCAATGCTTATGTTGGTTATTGAAATGTGGATGTTTAGGCTATAGCTCGAACCTGTTTTATATGTTTGCAGTGACAAAAGCAACACTCCTTCTGGTTTTACTCTTAAACTGAGGAAGCATATTCGGACCAGAAGGCTTGAGGATGTACGGCAACTTGGATATGATCGGGTATAGTTTTTTCAGGCATATTTCTTATCTAGACGCTTTTCTCTACAAGTTTCCAGTTTATCTCAATCTTTCATATTTTTTTTTTGTTCAAATGTGTTTCAGATTATTCTCTTTCAATTTGGGCTGGGTGAGAACGCATGTTATATTATATTGGAGCTATATGCCCAGGGGAACATCCTCCTCACAGATTCTAATTTTACTGTCTTGACTCTACTTAGATCACACAGGTAGGTGATTTGTTTTTGCTTTCTAATTTTGATGTGCATTCAATTTGCAATATAAGCAAAATGAAGATTCGATACAGGCAGTATTATGGATATATTTGCTGAGCTTGGCAACTCTGTCTTGTGACTCAAGCGAGGGCATAACTAAATTATCAAGAAATTGTTAATAATATTAATTGTTAAAATTAGCAAAAAAAGAAGCATTAAGGATATATTAATTGTGGTGAGATGTTTATTTTTCCATAGTGTTTATGTAGATTAGTATGGTGACAGCAATTTTTCAATTATAGGGACGATGATAAAGGGGTTGCAATCATGTCACGCCATCGTTATCCTACTGAAATTTGTCGAGTTTTTGAGCGAACTACTGCTGCAAAGTTGCAGGCAGCACTGATGTCTTCTAAGGATGCTGCTGATGATGAGGCAGTTACAGTCAGTGGACATGGGAATGATGTTGCTAATGTAGGAAATGAGAAGCAGGGAAAACGCAAGGGTGGGAAGTCATCTATGACATTGAAAGTTATACTCGGGGAGGCATTGGGCTATGGACCTGCCCTTTCTGAACACATTATATTAGATGCCAGCTTAATCCCCAGTACCAAGGTTCCAAAAGATAGCAAGTGGGATGAGGCTGTCGTTCAGGCTCTGCTTGAAGCTGTAGAAAAGTTTGAAGACTGGATGCAAGAGATTATTTCAGGTGATAGAATTCCTGAAGGATACATTTTGATGCAAAACAAAAATTTGGGGAAGGATTCTTCATCAGAACCTGGAAGTTTAAGCCAGGTTACTATCCTAGATCTACAATTTAGTGGTTATATTGGCTGACTGCTTGACTAGAATTTCCTGTTTGTGCTTGATACTATGATGAAACAAAAGGGGTAAGGGGGATGGTCATTTAGATTGTTCTTTTACAATAAAATCTTTCATATTTTATCACACACCTATCTCTTTTCCTGCAGTTGTATGATGAGTTCAGTCCACTCTTACTGAACCAATTTAAGTCAAGGGATCACGCAAAATTTGAGACATTTGATGCAGCTTTAGATGAGTTCTACAGCAAAATTGAGAGTCAAAGGGCTGACCAACAGCAAAAATCCAAAGAAAACTCAGCTTTTCAGAAACTTGATAAAATACGTCAGGATCAGGTTGGTGCCACCCAGGCTAAAGCACTTATAGATGTTATTATGACTTGAATATATATCAACAGAAAGATGCATGTATTATATTCTTTATTATCAAGTTATGATACGTTTCTTGATCTCAGAAAATAAACTTCTGGGAATGGTTCTGACATGGTGTCTAAATTGATGCAACTCATTTATGTGATGTAGGAAAACCGAGCGCATAATTTGAGGAAAGAAGTTGATCACTCTATTAAAATGGCAGAATTGATAGAATATAACTTGGATGATGTTGATGCTGCTATAATGGCTGTTCGTGTAGCTCTTGCAAAGGGTATGAACTGGGATGATCTTGCCCAGATGGTTAAGGAAGAAAAGAAAGCTGGAAACCCAGTGGCTGGTCTCATTGACAAGCTTTATCTTGAGAGAAACTGCATGACTTTACTGTTGAGCAACAATCTTGATGAAATGGATGATGATGAGAAGACATGCCCCGTGGATAAGGTTTAAGTTTACAATTTGCTTTTGTTCTTTCATTGTGTGAAATAAGACATGCATAAAGTGTCCTGGTCTTATATTTTGTCTATTTTCTGTCTTTGTATGCATTTAATTAATTAGTTTTTAAAATATAGGTGGCTGGGCATAATGAAGCCTGAATATGGTTCGAAGTTTCTAAAATCATTGACCATTATTAACTATTTTCAGCAGCATGAAATGACAAGGCAACAAAACATTTAACTGGATGATCATCTCATTGATATGCTTTTTATTACCTTGCCTCTTATAGGCTTATGTTAGTCAAGAATTTTTTCACTAACTTTGTACAAAATTGCGATTCCACTTTTGCAATAGGAGTACCACCATGTCAATCTTCAAGGCTGAAGGATTTGAGTTTGAAACTCACTTGGAGTATCTGTTAGGGATATTAATTAAATCTTTCTTGGACATTCTCTAAGTAGTTTGAGATTTTGGGTTGTTATAGTCTGTACCATGGCATTTGAGCCTCTAATGGTCCAGTGAATTCTCGGCCTACTCATTCTTCTGATTTTCATAATTAAGCCCAAAGGGCATTAATATTAGAGAGTATTTTAGAAATATTAGTTAGATCATTCTTGGGCCTTCACATAACTGCTGAAGCTATGGACTGAAATGGATCTCAGCAGTCACTAGTAATCTTGTTTTATGAATAATTATGCGAACTTTAACATTTTCCCCAAACGTGTACCATAACATGTTCTTATTTCTAGGTTGAAGTTGATTTAGCCCTCTCGGCTCATGCCAATGCTCGAAGGTGGTATGAACTGAAGAAAAAGCAGGAAAGCAAACAGGAAAAGACCATAACTGCACATGAAAAGGCTTTTAAAGCTGCAGAAAGAAAGACTCGACTACAGCTTTCTCAGGTAGTTAAGCATCTTACTTACAGCTCTTTTGCTTCATGATCCTTGTGGATTGGAAGAAACAAAGTCTAGTATGGCGGGTTTAACTTACCAGCAACTTCCACTAATTTTATTGGGCTCAAAACAAGCTTATAATGATAGATCTGTTGAGATAAAGTGACTTATCATTATTGCTAATGTTTAGCTACTATTATGAAAGGAAAATAACTTTATTTCAAAATGAGAGAGACACAAAAGAGGAGGATAAGATATCCACCTAAGGATAGGAAACAAGATACTAAACTGGTGGTAGAAAAACATAGATGCTTAAACAGGTAAGAAGACTGCTATAGATTTAGAGAGGAAAAAATACTTATTCTTTATTGATGTTCAGAAGGGATACACACACAATAGAGAGTTCTAGATAACCTTATATACTAATAAAATAATATCATATCTTATCCTATATACAAATTGTAGGATATTTATAATTTCCTAATATCTCTACACTCCCCCTCAAGTTGGAGTATAGATGTCAATCATGTCCAACTTGTTACAAAGATATTCAACTCGAAGCCCATTAAGAGTTTTGGTGAGGAGATCACCCAGTTGATCACTGAATCTTGCATGCCTTGTAGAGATGAAGTTTTCTTTCAGCTTGTTTCGAATAAAATGTTTCGAATAAAATGACAGTAGATCTCAATATGTTTCTTACATTCATGGAATACGGAATTAGACACTATGTGTAAGGCCGCTTTATTATTATACCATGGTTTTGCTGGTATCGAGATTTTAAGGCCAACCTCCTTCAGTAACTGATATATCCAGACTATGTCACATACAAATTGTGCTATGGCTCTATATCCCGCTTCTGCACTTGATCTTGACACCACATTCTGTTTTTTGCTTCTCCAAGATACCAAATTTCCTCCTACAAAAACACAGTATCCTGTGGTAGACCGTCTTATAGCCTTTGATCTTCCATGATCGGCATCACAAAAACACTCAATACCTGTGTGGCCATGATTCTTGTACAATATCCCATGACCTGTAAATCCCTTCAAATAATGTAACACATGTTTTAAAGCTTCTCACTGTCGGACAGTTGAAGAGACCATAAATTGGTTAAAGACACTCACTGGATAAGTGATATCAGGACGGGTAACCGTAAAATAATTCAATTTGTTAATCAATCTCCTGTACCTCTTTGGGTTCTTAAACGGCTTGCTTTTAGCATCCTCAATGGAATTTTCATACGGTATACTACCATTAACATCAAGCAGAGGATTATAAACCATAGGAAAGCTAGTTGAGGTAGCTCCTAGTTTTCCAATTTCTTTTAATAGATCAAAAACATATTTTCTCGGAGTCAATAAGATGCCTTTTTTGCTCCTTATAACTTCAATTCCCAGGAAGTGCTTTAATGAACCTAGATCCTTCATCTGAAAGTGGGAGTTAAGGAATGACTTGAGTGATGAGATCCTCTAGGTATCACTCCTTGTAATCATAATATCATCGACATACACAACTAGTAGAATCATGACAGCACTTGTTCTCTGGTAGAACACAGAATGATCACACTTACTCTGACACAAGCCAAAGTCCTTCACAATAGTACTAATTCTGTCAAACCATGCCCGAGGACGTTGCTTCAAGCCGTATAAAGATCTCTTAAGACGATACATTTTACCACGCTCCCCTTGAGCAACAAAACCGGGTGGTTGCTCCATATACACTTCTTCAAGAAGATTACTACGTAAGAATGCATTTTTGATATCTAGTTGAGAGAGATCACAACCATTCATAGCGGCCAGCGAGATGAAGAGACGAACAGAAGATAGCTTGTCTATGGGGGAAAAGGTCTCAGAGTAGTCAAAACCGTACTTCTAAGCATAGCCTTTATCAACAAGGCGAGCCTTAAGGCGTTCAAGTATGCCATCAGCTTTAATTTTAGGGGTTAACACTCATCTACACCCAATGACTTTGTTCCTGTTGGTAAATCTACTAAGGTCCATGTAACAGCACGATCAAGGGCTGCCATCTCTTTTTCTATAGTAGTATGCCAACCCGGGTGGGACAAGGCCTTAAGAAGGGAATGAGGTACTGAAACAGTGTTTAAAGAGGCAACGAAGGCACGAGAAGTAGAGAAGAGGTGGTTATATGAAACAGAAGAAATAGGATAGGAATAAGTACGTTTATCTTTGCGGAGGGCAATAAGCAAATCAAGTGAGGGATCTGGATTTGGGACAGGAGGTATTTTTGAGTCAGAAACTGGGAGATTTGGGACAGGAGGTGTCTCTGAGTCAGGAACTGGGACAGGCTCAGGGTGAGTAGTGCTTTCTGCAGGATCTGATAAGAAAGTAGACAATGGCGGGGCAGAATCTGGCGTCATAGCAGTAAAGGTCTCCTTCAAACGTCTAGAATAGACCCGAAATAAAGGTGGTTGACCAAGGGTTGGTACAAGAGCTGGGGTTAGTGATGGTGAGTGAATGACAGAATATACCAAAAGAGTATCCTCCTCCGTAGGTGGAGAAGGAGGAGCTGAAGTGTTAGAAGCAAAATATGTAATAGATTCTTGAAAAGTGAGATCTGCATACACTAGATAACGATTAAGAGTAGGAGAAAAACATCAATAACATTTCTAAACACGAGAGTAGCCAAGGTAAACATACTTGAGGGACTTAGGATTTAATTTAGAGACAGTAGGACGCACATCTCAGAATAAAATACACATTCAAAAATCTTAGGATCAATGGAAAATAAAGGTTTGGAAAGAAAAAGAGTGGTGTAAGGAATATGACTATCAAGAACAGAGGAGGGCATGCGATTAATGAGAAAGCAAGCAGTGGAGACCGCATCTGCCCAAAAGGGTTTTGGAACTTGCATTTGAAATAAAAGGGTACGAGCTACTTCTAATAAGTGATAATTTTTTCTTTCGGCAACACCATTTTGAGCTGGTGTATCCACATAAGAAGATTGATGTAAAATTCCGTTTTGAAATATAAAAGAACAAAATGATTCAGAAAAATATTCTTTGGCATTATCACTGCGTAAGGTATGGATAGAAGTTTTGAATTGATTTTTAATAAAGGCATAAAAATGATAAAATAACTCGGAACGATTTTTCATTAAATATAACCAAGTAGTGTGGGAATAATCATCAACAAAGATAACAAAGTATTTGAAACCAGCTTTGGACTCAACTAGACGACCCCAAACATCAGAGTGCACTAACTCAAAAGGAGACGAGGCTCGTTTATTGACTCGAGATACTAAAAGAAGACGATGATGCTTAGTAAACTGACATGACTCACAATCTAAGGACGATATGCTGAAACTGAGGATAAACCTTTTTCAGAGATGATAAAGATAAATGACCCGAACGATAATGTACTTCAAAAGGAGTTACATTACCAGTACAAAACCGCACGAGACCCATGGTCATTAAGGAAGTAATGATCGCCAGATTTGTAACCCCTACTAATAATCTTCTTCGTCAAAAGATCATGTATTAAGCAATGATAAGGAAAAATTGAGACCCAATAGTTTAATTCACGAGTAAGTTTACTAGGGGATAAAAGATTAAACGTAAGGTTAGGGACATAGAGCACAGATTCCAAATGAATAGAGGTAGGTTCAACAGTGCCAGAGCTAAGAACATGGGATTGAGAACCGTTCGTAATGGTGATATTAGAAGGGTTGACATAAGAAGTATAAGTGGAGAAGAGATAGCGGTTACCTATCATATGGCCAGTAGCCTCAGAGTCTATGATCTATTTGGAGAAAGAAGAGACAAGGGTAGTAGACTTATTACCTGTTGTAATAGCAGCACTCACAGGAATCTTAGTGACTACTGGAACCATCTCAGAAATTGCGGCAATATTAGTCGTAACCATAAAAAAAAAGATCAGTAACAAAAGCGAAAGCAGCCAGACAATGACTAAATGAAAGAACTAGATGACCCAATTACCGGAGCTTCATCGGGAGCTCCGTAAGAACTAATATTCAAACAAGTAGAAGAGGACCACTCCAGAGGTCAAAACAACGACCAAAATTGTTTGAAAATCAGAAACTCTAGATCTGCAACAAAGGATCCAGTACGAGAAAGTCAAAATTAGGGCATGAAACTCCGGGGATGATGCCGAGAAGAGGAGTCGACGCCGGAGGAACTGAAGCGCAGTCGGTAACTCGCAGAAAAAGCAGCTCACGCGCCGGCGCATGGAGTTGACGGCAGAACCTTGTGACGGCACGTGAGGGCCACGCGCGGCTCAGTTGACAGTGAAACTCTGGGGTTAGCTGATCAAAACCCCGCACTCTCCTTGGCCAGTGCTTGTTGTCTTCGAAGGCCTGGAATGAGGGGCCAAAGTCTGAAGCTACAGTGACGCTATAGTGACAGCAGAAAGGAGTAGACGGCAGAGAAAAAAAGCAGATATTAGGGTTTCTAACCTGCTCTGATACCATATTGATTTAAAGAGGAAAAAATACTTATTCTTTATTGATGTACACATACAATAGAGAGTTTTAGATAACCCTAGATACTAATAAAATAATACTATATCTTATCCTATATACAAATTATAAGATATTTATAATCTCCTAATATCTCTACAACTATCAAAACCTCATGCATATTGTTGTCTTAAGGGAGACCATGTGCATGACGTATCTCTAACTTGAAGGGTTATTTTAGCTGTGTCAAGATGGATAAGTTTAAATGCATACTGACTATAAAATTAGTCCATTACCAATGTGAAGCAATTTTCTTGGCATGCCTCTCTTTCTTCTCCTTTTGTGATTTTCCTGGTTTTAGTTGCAAACCGTCATCAAAGATCCTCACAACAATAATGATTTTTTTTCTTTTAAAAAACTGATCTATAGCAATATAATCAGAAACTGTTTAGATGATATTTGGTGATCAGTTGCCCCCACTCTGTCTTTCTGTTCTACCAATATAATTTTTCATTTTATTCATTTTCTTTCATTTTTTTCCTGTTGAAATTTATTCATTCATTTTCTTATCATAATTCTATTTTCAGGAAAAAACAGTTGCCACAATCTCTCATATCCGCAAAGTTCACTGGTTTGAGAAATTTAATTGGTTCATTAGCGGTGAGAACTATTTAGTTATCAGTGGGCGTGATGCCCAGCAGAATGAGATGATAGTCAAGCGATATATGTCTAAAGGAGATCTGTGAGTATTTCTTGTTTCATGACATGCCTTTTGATCTTTCTCAAGTCCCAAGTTTATGCATTGAATGATTGGAAAAGAAAAAGAAATTATCTTGAAAAATAGTAACATCAATAAGGTTTTAAAGCAATCTTATGAATAATATTTCAACGTTTTCATGCCTCCCATATCCAGATCATTCAAAGCATATATTGTATATTTTTGAAAAATTGATGTAGTCATTAGTAATTGCCGTGTACATGGGTCTTGAGAATTTGTCCACCAGTTTTGAAGTGTAAAACTGCTTCAGGGATTGAAAAATGTGCAACATTCTTGCGTATATAATGGTCTTCTTTACCTATGTTTCATTAGAGGGCTATATCCACTTATGTGCTGGCTTATTCAATTACACCTACGAAGATGCATTTTAAAGTGCATAGAACATCTGTAGTCAAAATAACTGTGCAATATTTTGAAATCTGTGAATTTATTCAGAAGTATGATGTGATATCTGATTCTGTTGATTTCATTATGTTAGTTATGTGCATGCTGAACTGCATGGAGCCTCCAGTACTGTTATCAAGAATCACAAGCCTGGGCAACCTGTTCCACCCCTAACCCTGAACCAAGCTGGATGTTTCACGGTATGTTATCAATCAACCATGCTATATCTTGATTGAATTTACTTAATTTGGTTCGTTGTGCACTCATGACTTAAATCAAGTATTAGCTCCCTAGTACCTTCATATTGTGTTTATGATACAGGTCTGCCACAGCCAAGCATGGGATTCAAAAATTGTTACTAGCGCCTGGTGGGTTTATCCTCACCAGGTCAGTAAAACTGCGCCTACAGGTGAATATCTAACAGTTGGGAGTTTCATGATTCGAGGGAAGAAGAATTTTCTTACGCCACACCCTCTTATTATGGGCTTCGGCCTGCTATTTCGCTTAGATGAGAGTTCCTTGGGATCACATTTAAATGAAAGGAGGGTGAGAGGAGAGGAGGAAGCAATAGATGATGATGAAGAAACTGGCCCTCCTGAAGAAAAATCTGATTCTGAGTCTGACAATGATGTCATGAATGGAAAATCTGCAACAGAATTGGAAAAAAATGATATATCTGCTGATTCACACAAACCACTGCCAGAAAACTTTCCTGCTAAGTTATCTCAGAACAGTGTGGCCAGCATCAATAGTGAAACTACAGCTTCACATGATTTACCTGAAGAAGAAAAGGGTATATTGAATAAGACTGCTAGGGAGAATTCACCTGATAATGGTGGAAATGACATTGCATCTGTCAATCCACAACTTGAGGAACTTCTTGATCGAACTCTAGGACTTGGATCTGCCGCTAAATCGGGTAGAAGTTATGGAGTTGAAAGCTCTAAGGATGATTTAGGTGTCGAACAACATCTTGAAGAAATCAAAGTTGCAGCAAGGGACAAGCCATATATCTCAAAAGCAGAGAGGAGAAAGCATAAGAAAGAACAGAAACAAGGTTTTTCACATTCAAATGTTGAACATGGAAAGGGAGGATCAAAATTGACTGATGTTTCTGGTGCGCAGCCTGCAAGAGAAGTTCAAAATTCAAATACAAGTGGTCAAAAAGTCAGCCGTGGGCAAAGGGGCAAACTCAAGAAGATTAAAGAGAAATATGCTGACCAAGATGAGGAAGAAAGGAGCATACGAATGGCTTTGTTGGCTGTATGTTACAGTAACTTTGTTTTACTCATTTTTTATCCTGACTAAAATGGATATATTTTCTATGCTATCTAGCCTTCCCCATAAGCACACATAGCATGCATGGTTCAACGTGTACTGGGTTAAATATGTCAAACGTGCTAGTCGGATGAGCCATAGCCCAGACTCCTTAGTTGAAATTTTCTTATAAAACTCCATCAAAAAGCTTTGGTTGAAGCAGAATAGGAAAATCATAAAGGACATTACGTTCTTTGCATTATCAATTGCATATTTGGGATCAGATACCACAACACTATTTTCATCATCCCGTTCAATTTCCATAAGATTAGCACTGATTTAATGTGTATACTTTTAGTCTGCTGGAAGGTCGAACAAGAATGAAGATACACAAGATAAAAATGCGGCATCGGTGGACATGGATAAAAAATCTGGTGGTAGTAAGACTTTATATTATCCCGTGTAATCTGAAATCCATTAACATAGTCAACAGTTGTTTAATTAATTTATTATTCTATTGAAATAAATTTCAATTCTGGAAGGTCTTGCAGAAGCCCCAAAAATATGTTACAAATGTAAGAAGGCCGGACACCTATCACGGGATTGTAAAGAGCAGCCAGATGATTCATTACATAATCCAGCAACTGGTGGAACTGAAGAGAATTTGAACATGAATGTTGTTAGTAAGACTTCTGAAGCAGACAGGGTGGCAATGGAAGAGGATGACATTAATGAGATAGGTGAAGAAGAGAAAGAGAAATTGAATGACGTGGATTACTTGACAGGAAATCCACTCCCTAATGACATTCTCTTGTATGCTGTGCCTGTCTGTGGTCCATACACTGCAGTTCAGTCATACAAATATCGCGTGAAGATAATTCCTGGAACGGCAAAGAAAGGAAAAGGTTCTCTTAACTTTTCATTTTATATAGCATTATCATATTTCTCAATAAGTTTATTATGGTGGTTGTTGTGAATTGAAATATTTTTAACTAATTTTCGAGGCTTCTAACTCTTTCTAATAAATGTAGTAGCATGTTTGCACATTCTGACATTACCAGGCTTCTGCATTTTATGCTGAATTTTGTATTTTTCCGCAATATATATGCTAAGAAATTATGAGTAAATCATCTTAAAATAATGTTTTTCTGTTTTGTTTTGTTTTTTGAATAGCTGCAAAAACCGCAATGAATTTGTTCAGCCACATGCCAGAATCAACAAGCCGAGAAAAGGAATTGATGAAAGCCTGTACTGATCCTGAGCTTGTGGCCGCAATTATTGGTAATGTGAAGATAGCGGCTGCTGGCCTTACTCAATTGAAGCAAAAGCAAAAGAAAGGCAAGAAGAGTAACAAGCCGGGAATTCACACTTGAGGCCGCTAATTGATATGGAGTATGAAATATTTGGGAGTTCATCCCTTATAGTTTAGTTTTTGAGTTATTTCGGGCATCAAGCCCTCTTCTTTACCAAAAGAAAAAAAAACTAATCTTTGAGAAAGATTCATGTTTGTCAAAGTCCAATCCCTTGCCTTAAAGTGCTGACACATTTACATGTTGTGTATGGCACGAGAGAAAAAGTTTTGCTGCCTGGAGATCTGTTTTGTGAGAATTTCTATTCAATGTCCTTGTATAACTATTGGAGATGTTAATGCATAAATAACTGTCAACTAGTTGATGTTATCTTCACCCGCACCAAATATATTACATAAAAGAGATGTAGAATTTTCTTGTAGTTCGTTTTATTTTTAACAACCATTTGGTATATTTAGAACTCTTCCGGATTGACGAGAATTTAATAGTGCGGAGCAGAAGACTTTCATTTGCCTTGGCTAGAAACGCGGTAATGGAAATAAGAATTAGCCGATGAGCGAGCGAACAAGTAAACCGCAAGTCTTTATGAGTGATTTGCAAGGGAAGAAGACAAGATTGATAGAGAATTAAGAATGGCGAAGCCGCAAAATTCATAAGCATAGTTCTATATATTATGAACTTACCATACAACGACATATGCTAGCTCACCTGCAACAATACATTTTAGTACAACTTACAGACCACGAGATAAAGAATAAAAAAAGAAAGGAAATTCTTATTCTGTTTCTGATTCGTCGGCAGGGGGCACTTCACTCAGATCCAGTCCCTCAGCAGGTAAGTCAGAAGAAAGTGGTCCTAATATCCCATCACTGCTGAGAGTTAATCCACTCTGCAAATTAAGGTTAAGAGTCAAATATTTCAATCAAACATCAACTCACAACATTCTCTCACGACATGTGCGCATGCATGCATGTTAAGCATAATGAATACGGTGTGCAGGTGAATAATCAGGTCAGGGAAGCATCCCACATTTGGATTTGTTTCAAAAAGTTCAGAATTTTCATGTAAAATAATCAATTAGTACCTCAGGCTGGAACCTAAGCATGTCTGCACGAGCCATAGCTTCAGCTTGGGCAATTCTCTGTCTAAATGTTTGAGCCATCTCCTCAGCCTATCAGAACATAATCAGAGACAGCTATAAGTGTAAATTCTATTTCAAGAATATTGATGCTAATTAGAACGATTGGACTAGGAGATCTATACATGTGGAGAGATAACATAAAAATACATAATGGAACAAAAAGAGCTTTTGGCATCTTCCAGGATAAGAAACTAAGAAGTAATACTAACAACTAGAAGAGAACGAAGAAGCGAGGAGTAAAAATAAGACATGACTAACAAAGCTATTGACATTCTACTCTTGTAGTTTCCGTATGTACAAAGTGACGGACTTGGGATTTTTATACCTTCTCAAAGACAAGCTTTGGATTGCGAATCATGTCTCCTGGTGTGGGTTCTAACTTCTTCGTGGAGAGACTTACTCGACCTCTCTCCCGATCATGAGATAAGATCATCACCTAAAGAAGAATATATTTGAGAAAAGTGATGTTCACAATATGGCAGTAATACCAAGTAAATATTCACATAGCATACAAAGAAGGTTTTACCTTGAGAGTGTCACCAGGTTGAAGAACAGTTGAGATGTCAGTTACCCGATCATGACTGATCTGACTGACATGAAGGAGGCCATTAATTCCACCAATGTCAATGAAGGCACCATATGGCTTTAGACTTTGAACAGAGCCAGTGACCACTGATCCAATGCCTAGCTGTGCCTGGCTGTCAGCCATGGCCTTGCGATTACTGAGAATAAGTCTAGACTGTTCCTCATCCACCTCCACAAACTTCAGAGGAAGCTCCTTCTCAAGAAGCTCTTCTGCAGTTGATTTCTAAAACGAAAATACACAAAAGAGATAGAGTCATAGTTGGCAACTAGAATTATAAGATTTTAACTTCTCTGTATCAGGAAGCTCCATGGAAGCCATAAGTTAACATCAAAAGAAACACAATATTTAACAGAATAATCTAATTCAAAGCATGCTTAAGGATACAAGTTCTACTAATAATATTGCTTGGCTCAATTACTACACTGATAAGAATAGAAGACATTTCTGAACTTTACAAATCCATGTTGCCAATACTTGTCAATAACTCCTATACCTTAGTTGTTCTCCATATTGTTGTATAGTATGGCACAGTAATGCTTTTGGTACTTGTGTTTTATGGTCCAACACACAATTAACGATGGTCCTTGGATTAGTATTCTCACCAAAAGCTCCTCTAGTTTTAGTTCATAATTTGAATTGAATTTACAGACCACGAGTTTGAATCTGATGCAAATCCTAAATGCTAATATGGATCAAGAACTAACCGATGATATTTGTGAGAAAGGAACAAACCCTCTAAGGCCTTCAACCAAAGCCACAACTCCACCTTTGTTGGCACCGACAATCTGTCACTCACAAGTGCACGAGAGAATGAGAGAAAAAGAAAGGAGGGAGATAGGTAAAAAGATAAACCAAAAACTATTTCTAAACGATAGAATTATTCATATGGCTTTTTCATGCTTCCCTTATTAGGAATTTTTATTTAATAGGGATAACAATAAATGAAAGCCATAAGCAATATGAAAACTCAATTTTATGTTAAATTTGGGCATACAGGAGGTTGTTGATATGCTAAAACCTACCTTACCCTTGACAACAACATCTTCTCCTTGGAGTTGTCTACAGCGTTCCCAAGCAAGGTCATATTGGAGACTCCTTAAACTCAAGATCAAGCTATCATCAGCTTCATTTTCACCAATGATTACAAACTCCTCTCTCAAACCAGGAACTATGCCTGCTTCTTGTACATGTTTAATTCTGTGGATACATGCCTCTTGGAGAGGCAAGTATGCTGACGACTTTGCAGTTATGTCAACAAGAGCTCCATTAGCATCTACGTTGAAAACGGTGCCTTTAACCTGAAAGATAAACCAGCACCATAGAAAGCTATTTGAATTAGTAATTGACTTAAAAGTACATATAGAAGATTGATAAAACGTACTTAGTTACAAGAACCTCATTCTTTATTATGAACCATCGATAATTTGGATAGACAAATAAGGACATTTTTATAATACTGGCAAAGGCGTTGATCCATCCAAAATTTTCAGCTTTCAGATTCAATTAAAATATTTTTGACATTCCAATTAAATAAGAAAGGAAGATAAATTCATAGAAAAGATGGAGGAACCGTAGATCGTATATTTATCATTTCCCTAAAACTTTCAAGAAACAGAGTTACAAATTTCATGCTACAAATGAAAACTTTGCCTTGCTTCCTCCTTAAGAAGCATACCGTTACCACCCTCGCGCTCAATTTCCTGCTTCTAACAAATTCTAAATAAGTTTGCGTCCAGACAAGCCAAGCAGCATACACTCCATTCCCAGTTGCACACAATTCAGATTCAATCATATATACGCAATGTTAGATGAATTCAATAAGATCAAAAGAATAAGAAATTTAATATGGGGGCGGACGGACTCCATGACGACTGACCTTAGTGCCAATTTCAGAATCGAAGTCATACTTATCCAGGGCGGAATTAAAGTTTTCCAGAGTGAAGGAAACGCCTTCCATGGGAGCAGTGCGACAGCGTTCGTAGGCTTCCTCGAAGAGCTGTTTGAGCTTTTGCCTCTCTTTGGTCTGCGCATTAGAGATGGCGACGGAGGCGACAATGGGAAGGGGATTGCGCTTATGGGTGGTGGGAGCAGAGAAGGGCTTAGAAAGAGGAGAAGAAGAGAGAGGAGAGCAGCACC
Organism: Leucaena leucocephala; assembly: GCA_037074615.1. Classification (NCBI taxonomy): domain Eukaryota; kingdom Viridiplantae; phylum Streptophyta; class Magnoliopsida; order Fabales; family Fabaceae; genus Leucaena; species Leucaena leucocephala. Next base: position 3,918,561 of record CM073535.1, on the reverse strand, counting down.
GGAGGCCGGTGAATTGCTGAGCCAGAGACATCGCCGTGTCGGACGTCTCTCCTTCCTCGCTTTGCTTCGGAGAGGTCTGCTTCGTCACCCAGATAAGGTTCCCTACGTAGTCTATACTCTAAACCATCCCTCTAATGACGTCGTACCGCTCACTGGCAATGACCAATAAACGCTACCAAACGGAGATTATATTTTCACCCTCTATTCATTTTTTTTATATATAAAAATTTTAAAAAAATATTAGACTTATTTATAATATAAAAACATACAAAATCTTTTTTTCTGTTAGTAATACTAATATCGTATAGGGTAAACTATCTATTATCTTTAAGCATAAATCTAAATATTTAAGAGTTATGATGCCTCCTCAAACGTAACGATTGTAACTATAATAAAGTGGTACTCATTGAAATAGAATACGCTTTAAATAGTTGTATATCTCACAATTTTGCTAGTTAAATCTATAGACTATGGATATTTTATGTGCCTGGATTAAAATAAAATTGAGATGTTAAAAAAAATTTAGCCTAAATTTTAGTTTAAGAAAATTTTAAAATAAATAGTTTTATTTATCTAAAAGAGCTTATAGACTAAATAATAATTTAAAATTATAATTTCTGATAAACTATGAGAATAATTTTTAGAATAGAAAAAATAATTTATAGATATCAAAAGATTATTTTATTCGTATTTTTTTGACACACCTTTATTATCTCTTCTTTTCTGCAGTGAAAAGCTTAATTGTCGATACAGTGGATCTCTAATGAAGACTTTTGATCTCAAACTTCTTCTTCTTCCTGTCAGTAGTAGGGCTATGCATAAAGCTCGTGACCCAGTACGCCCTGCCCAACCCGCAATAAAAATGCCCAGCCCAGCTCGGTAAATATAGGGCAGGGCTGGGCATCGGGCTACAAAATATAGCCCATACATTTTTCGGGCTAGGCACCGGGCATAGGGGCTGCCCTGCCCTACCTATAAACACCCATTCTTTTATTTATTTTTATTTTTTCTCTATCTTAGAAGGGAGAATATGATATCTACTGGTGACTATAAGGTAATTTTATAAATATAAGTTGTTAAGTGGGTAAGTTGTATTTTTTAATATTTATAACTATACTAATTTTTTCTTCTTTTTTTTAACTTTGTTAATTATCATATGATTACATTACAAATTATAATTATTTATTTTATTTTTTTAGATGCTTTATCTTTGTCAATATTGGGGAGATTGATGCAAAGTTATAATTACAAACTATTTAGATTTTAACGCTTATTTTTTATATGCAATGAATCTTAAGATTTTAATTATTATCTTTGTTCTCTTATTCTTAGTGGATTATAGATATTATTTAATTCTTGAAGACACATGAATATGATATTATTTTAAAAGTTCATAATTACATATTTTTTTCACAACATGAGCATGCCATCACGACTTGAGCATGCCCAGCCCGCTCATGCCCAACCTGCTCATGCCCAACCCAAAATTGTTAGGGTTTTTACCGAGTAGGGCAGAGCATCAGGCTGCAAAATACAGTCCATGTATTTTTTAGGCAGGGCACCAGGCAGGGGGCTACCCTACCCAATCCTACCCATGTACACCCCTAGTCAGTAGCATTGACAGTCTCATCTTCTCCTTCTCGTCTTTTTTATCAATAGTATCACCAGACAAAAAGAGAAAGAGGAAAAAAGAAGAAGCAAACGTTCGAACGTCAATGGACAATAAAAGAAAGAAAGTAAAAAAAAAAGATAAAGATAAAGAGTCAATGGGACTTGATTAATAGTAAAAAAAGATAGGACAAAGAGATAAATAATATTTTTTTATTTTTTATTTTCTAATAATTTATTAATCATAAAAATTATTCTAATAATAACTATTTAAATACTTATTAGATAAATAATATTTTTTTATTTCTTATTTCCTAATAATTTATTAATCATAAAAGTTATTCTGATAATACCTATTCAAACACTTATTTATTTATAATAATTTTTTTATATAATTTTTTTTAAAAAGAATTTAGACAAAAATTATATAATTTTTTTTATAAATTATTTTTTAAAAATATATCCAAACAGCGCTATAAAGTTAATGTCTAACATTTTATCATATGGTAAAATTTTAAATTGAAATCAAATTATTAAATATTAATCTAAAAGCAAATGCACATACCATGTTCTTCTTTCATTCCATGGTCTTTGTATCGCTTGCAAACACACGAGAAAGCGAAAATTATTACTACCTTCAAGATTTAGTTTGTTATAAATTTTATACTATAAATTAATTATTATATCTAACACTAAAAAGAAAATTATTATGGTAATTAGAAGTCCATGCTTCAACAATATAAAATTTTGTTTATAATTTATTTTTAATTATATACAATATACATAACACAAAAGGTATCTACATATATAAAATGAAGATTAAAATTTATTAATAAACTATATTAGTTGAGGTAATAAATGTCTATATCTCTATAAAAAATATAAATATAAATTTTAAAAAATATAATTATTAAAATATGACAAAACACTTAGGATTATATGGTGATCAAATAAAAAGAAAACACAAAAGCTAAATTTTTGTGCACCATTAGTATCTAATTAATTAAGTTGAGCTAATAGGGACTCAGTGATGACACGCGTCCAAAAGGAGGACTGCACGTGCCTTATCCCTCCGAAGTCCGCACACTCTTTACTGTGGCGAAAGAACTGTTGACTCTGTAAGTGTGTGGGTGGGACTCAGTGGGAGAGAGGAAGTGAAGATCCGAAAGAAGCAGAAATGGAGGAAGCAAAAGGGGTAGTGAAACACGTGGTGCTCGCCAAGTTCAAAGACGATGTCTCGCCTCAGAAGATTTAGGAGCTCATCAAAGGCTACGCCAATCTCGTCGAACGCGTTTCTCCCATGAAGTCCTTCCATTGGTACCTTCTTCCTTCTCCATTCCTCTTTTTCCCTTTCTGATTTGCATTTCTATAATCCAACCCGATCGGCACGGCAAGATGCTAGAGGTCTTCGGAATCGAAGGATCTTGCATTATGAAAACACATTTAGATGAAGGAATATGATCTATTAGGCGAAAGAAATTTGCATTTAGGATCTCAATTAAAGCAGGACAGAGAAAATTGTTTAATTGAAATCTGAAGGGTTCTTCAAAGATCTGAAACCTGTGAAACCAGAAGGTGTCGAATTTTTCGAAACTAGTTAAATCAGATCAGGACAGAAAATCCATAATGCAAGAGTTAGTCAAGAGAATAAATAGACAATCAAAAGGAAATGGGAAAAAATGAGTCAGTCGCACCGCAAGGTTTAGCCATGATCTCCAAACTGCTAAAAGTTGTTCTGTACTGTTGCGTTTATGGTGTATGTAAGTGTATATTGAACTCTTGTTAGCTACCTTTTTTCCTCAGAAGCTAGCGGATGCTTCAAAATTGATGTGAACACTGAATTGGAATGAAGGAACCGCTTTTGGTAGTAGAAGTAGAACCTCTTCCCAGCTTTGAGAAAATGAGAAAATCTTTTGTAAACCAAGCTGTAAGGAAACAGGCGATCCACCTATGGTGGATCAAACCCGACCGATGGGAAATAGAGAGCCGTGTACATGAGAACCGAGGGAAAGTTTGAATTTCAAATGAGGGAGTTAGATACGGTTATCTAACCCCCCTCTCCACAGGTTATATATATGTGCATACACGGACAGAAATGATGTTGGTTGAAGAACAATAATTCTCTATTTCTAACGCTCTGTTTTCATTATTTCTCAAAGTGCATTTGCCGTGAAAACTAACCAGAGTCCATACAGAGTGCTCCGGTTACGTGTGGGTATCTAGTGTATCGAGAAAACGATTCCAGGTACGCCCGAAATTCTTCAGTGTATCAGAGCATAGTTATTCGCTTCCGCATGCTTCTCTGTATTTTCATTTTTTCCTGGTTATGCACTGTTCTGTTGCATATATGTATCTTAAAGTGTTTGTTTAGTGATAATATCAATAGAACATGCATTTAAACGATAAAGAGAAGCATTTTCAACATAAACCGAAATGAAAATTTTCGTTTTTCAAATTGGGTCATTAGAAAACAGAGGATTTAGGACTTGAAAATGATCCCATTGTGTAGAGCACGAAAAAACGATGGAAAACGACTCCAAGAACGTCAAAATCGGACGTCGGACGGAGAAGTTATGGATGAAAAATGAGTCGGGTCGTCGAACCCGACCTGTTTTCCAGTCGGGTCTGTGCAGACCCGGCTGGAGGTAGGGGATGACACTGTTCATCCCTCAAAATGACGCCGTTTTGTTTTGTTTTTTTTTAAACAAAAAAGAAATCCCGCGGCACTGTTCACGGCGGACTGGGCTGCGTCCAGCCCATTCACAAAAAAAAAAATCCTGCGGCACTGTTCACGGCGGACTGGGCTGCGTCCAACCCAGTCACACAAAAAAAAAGGAGTTTGGGCTTCAAGAGGCCCAGAAAAAAAAATTCATTTTTTTTAATTAAAAAAATATATATTATTTTGGGGAAATTCTGGTGGCGACACGTGGCAGTGACACGTGGCAGCACCAGAATGGCGCGTGCAGTACACGCGCCAGAGCCGAGAGTGGGCTTCGTTCAGTTTTTTTATTTTTTCTGAATTTTTCCTTCTTGGGGCGCGTGAGGGAGCGTGAGACCTCCGATTGAGGTGCGGTTTGTTCCTAAAAATTCCTAAAATCAAGATCTTTATTTTGACATATAATTTGCCTAAATTGGAAGGCAATTTTGGACCTATTTATGAATATTCAGTGTATTTTCTGGCATTTTTTTTGTGTTTAAAAATTCCAGAAAATTATGATAATTAATATGTGTTATTATTTAGGTGAAAATGACTTCATCTAGCACTGAATCTCTGGGATATACTTAAAAAAATGATATCTCATTTTTAGATGAGTTCAATAACCTAGAGGAAAACCTTCAAGAGGATCCCGAGGGGGAACCTGAGGAGGACCCAGAGCAAGATCTTGATAACCTTTCTGAAGAAGACCCAGAGGAATTGATGGAGGAAGTTCCACAAGAGGAACAAGAAGAAAGAGATGATTCCGGACCGTGCTCGGAAATATTATTTCCCATCGAACCACTTCCTCTACAGCCTTTAATGGTGTCTTCAGATTTAAACTCCAAGATGGTGCCTACTCTTAACAGTGAACCTCAAGTTGAGGATGGAGAAGAAGTGAATCAATCTCTTGCCCCTATTTTGGCCATGAACATAGCTGAAAGAGATGCAGCTATGTTAACAAACATGAAAGGCATTAATGGCTTCATTGGAAAATACATTGAAGGCATGACAGATAAGAAGCATACTGAATTCTATTTGAAAGTTATAATGGAATTTATAAGAGCCACAAGAGTAAGAGGAAAGCCCAATGCAGGACGCATCAGAAAGAAAAATTGGCTTACAAGAATAGAATTTGTATCTAACCTTAAAAAGCCATCTCGTAAGCTTAAGAAGCTAAGAAAAGCAATGTTAGAATATTGTAAAACTCATATTAAATAATGTATGTTTGTACTTTAATTTCCATTGCTTTACTTTGTTAAAGACATGCTTTTATACTCTTTCTTTGTAAAGACTTATTATTATTACATGCCTTGTGTGCAATAGAAACATGCTTCATTTTAATTCTTTATATGTTATGATTCATGTATATTTTTTTATAAGTGGAAGTTTTTTTTTTTAGATGATGAGTATTCTGAAAAACAATATTTCATAAGAAAAGTACTTATATTAATTTTGATAGAGAATGATGGCATTGCTAGTGCTTGTGTGATGGGAGGTACAAATGTATTCTCCTGATCATGGGTCTAGTGATATTATTATTTTCCGATCAAAAATTAATAAAAGTACATGACATTGTATACTTTACATGTGCTATATATATGTAAATTCACTTAAATGTTCTATGGTTCAATAAATTAATGTGGGAAAGGTTTGTCAGAATCGATATTGAACAATGGCATCAAAGAACATTATTGCTAAATTAAACAAGGGGAAAAACTCAACGGGGACAACTGGGATATTTGGCACCGAAAGGTCCAATATATTCTAGAAGAACAGGATGCTATTGAGCCATTAACAATGGCCATGGTAGAACCTGAGGCTGGCAATACGGCCCAGCACAGGAGAGACCAGGAAGCTTACCAATCCTGGAAAAAGAAGAATAGCATTGCAAGAATCACTCTATTGAGTGCAATGACTGATGACTCAATGTGTGAGTTTGAGACACACAGAACGGCACAGGCAATGTGGATTGCCTTAAAGGATAAGTTTGGAGGAGTGTCAACGACTAAGCTTAGAAGGTTGACTATTAAATTTGATACCTATAAGTTAAAACCAAATAATCCTATGAGGCAACATCTAAGAGAGATGTCCACAATGATCCGTGAACTGAAGGAAGCCGGACATAATCTATCTAACGAACAACAAGTGCAGGCTGTCATCAGATCGCTCCCTGCCAGTTGGGAGCACATGAAAGTTAATCTGACCCATAATGAAAATATCATTACTTTCAGTGATGTAGCTAAGTATTTGGAGCTAGAGGATGAACATCTGGAGGCTTATAAAGCCACTGGACAAGCCTATTTGACCGAAGGTGCTGGTCCTTCTCAATCAAAGCCTGAATCCAAAAAGGGCAAGAAATCTCATAAAAATGGGAAGAGAGGCGGTCCTCTACCCAAGAAGGGCAAGCAACAGTTCAATAAGAAAGGAAAGAAAGGAGGCAAGAAAAAGCTAGACCTAAAGAAGGTCAAATGCTTTGCCTGCCAGAAAATGGGACATTTTGCACGTGACTGTTCTAAACAGGCTGAGAGCGAAAAGGTAACAGTGAATTATGTGAATTCACATGTCTCATTTGTTTCTAGCACTATTTTTCTTACAGAACCTATTTCTTTTTCTTCGATTATTGACTCAGGCTCCACAGACCACGTAAGTCGAGATTGAGGATTTTTCGTGGAATACCGTCAGTTGTCATATCAAAGCAAGTGGCTTTTCGTTGACAATAATGTAAGGATCGAGGTTCGAGGCATTGGCACTTGCAAACTAGTTTTGCGTAGTGGAAAAACCTTGATACTGCATGATGTGCTTCATGCTCCTGACATCCGACGGAATTTAATTTCTGTAATTTGCTTACTAGACTTTGGGTTTAATGTAAACTTTCATGATAAAGTTGCAGACATTTGTAGCAACTCAATATTTTATGGTTCAGCTTTTCGATTTCAAAGCTTCTTTATTTTGGATCTTGCTAATGATTTTAATGTTCATGATTGCTTTGCTATTACTTCAAATAATCCTGATATGAATATTTGGCATGCTAGATTAGGACATATTAATCAAAATAGAATGATTAAACTGGCTAAAGAATGCTTGTTGGGGGTGATCCCTAACATGGATATATCATTATGCGAAAGCTGTCTAGCTGGTAAGGCTACCAGGAAACCATTCGGTAAGGGAATACGAGCTGAAAACCCATTACAATTAATCCATTCCGACATTTGCGGTCCAATGAGTGTGAGGGCAAGACACGGAGCTTGGTATTTCATTACCTTTATTGATGATTTTTCACGATATGGTCATGTCTATTTGATTTCACATAAGTCTGAGGCACTAGAGTGCTTTAGACGATACATGAATGAAGTAGAGAATCAAATGGAAAATAGAATCAAGGCATTACGCACTGATCGAGGTCGTGAATACCTTTCAGATCAATTTAAACAGCTCTGTGAAGAAAAAGGGATTATTAGGCAACTAACTATCCCTGGCACACCTCAACAAAATGGGGTTGCTGAAAGAAGAAATAGAACTCTTCTAGACATGGTTAGGTCTATGATGACCCAGGCAAACCTTCCAATTTCACATTGGGGTGATGCTTTATTAACGGCAACTTTCATACTTAACCGTGTGCCCTCAAAATCAGTCACTTCCACACCCTACGAGTTATGGACTAAACGTCAGCCAGATCTAACCATCCTTAGACCTTGGGGCTCGGCGGCATACATCCATGACAATTCTCATAGACATGGGAAACTGGGTCCTAGAGGGAAGAAATGTATTTTTTTAAGGTACTCTGAACCCTCAAAAGGATATGTATTCATAAGTGAAATTGAAGATGGAACAGTGACTGAAACAGAATCAAGAGATGCTGTATTTATTGAGACGGAGTTTCCCAGTAGGGGAGATATTGACCGCACTGTATCTCTTTATGAGACTCAGGAGCAGGATAGTGCAGAACAAATTGACAAACCAGAATCGTCTAGGCATGTTAATCTGAGTGGGAGCCAAGAACGGTCAACACAAAGACCGAAACAAATGAGAAAAGATAAGCAAATTGTTCCTATCAGAAAGAGTAACAAGGAAAGTGTTCCAAAGAGACGCTTCCAAATAGAAGGAGAAGCACTCTTAGTTACTCCAGAAGGGGATGATGAACCTCGCACTGTTCATGAGGCCTTAGCAAGTCCTGCAAAGGAGGAATGGAAGAAAGTAATGAAAGAGGAAATGGACTCAATGATGAAAAATCAAATTTGGGAATTGGTTGATCTGCCAAAAGGGCGTAAAGCCATTGGGAACAAGTGGGTTCTCAAAATCAAAAGAAAGGTAGACGGATCAATTGACAAATTCAAAGCTCGATTGGTTGCAAAGGGATATACACAACAGGAAGGTATAGATTATGAGGATACTTTTTCACCTGTTGTGCGTTTCAATTCAATAAGATTTATTCTGGCAATAGTAAACAGTTTAAACTTAGAGTTACATCAGATGGATGTAAAAACCGCATTCCTGAATGGTGATCTGGATGAAGAAATCTATATGGAACAACCAATAGGTTTCATTGAAAAAGGGTTTGAACACAAGAAGTGTAAACTCAAAAGATCCATCTATGGATTAAAACAGTCATCCAGACAGTGGTACTTGAGGTTTCATAAGGCAATTACCTCATATAACTTCCATATGATAGAGGAAGACCATTGTGTCTACGTTAAGCGGTTTAAGGGTAACTTTGTGATATTATCCTTATACGTAGACGATATACTATTAGCTGGAAATAGTCTTGACTCTGTGATAGTTATTAAAGAATGGTTTTCATCAAATTTTGAGATGAAAGACATGGGTGAAACGGAATACATACTTGGAGTCAAGATTCAAAGGAATCGTTCCAAGAGAATCTTCACTCTTTCACAAGAGAATTATATCAATAAGATGCTTGAGCGATTCAATATGAGTGAATGCAAACCCATGGATATCCCTGTGGCCACTGGAGTGGCCATGAGTTCTGACATGTGTCCCAAAACTGAATCAGATAAAAAGCAAATGGAAAGAGTTCCATATGCAAGTGCCATTGGTAGCCTGATGTATGCAATGATGTGTACAAGACCAGATATTTGTTATGCTGTAGGGCTGATTAGCAGATTTCAGTCCAACCCTGGTGAGAAACACTGGAAAGCAGTGAAAATGATCTTGAGATACTTAAAGGGCACAGCTGACTATGCATTGTGTTATTAAGGAAGCGATCTACGCCTAATCGGATATTCTGATGCTGATGTAGGCGGTGATGAAGAAGAACGAAGATCGACTTCAGGATACACCTTCTTACTTAACAACGACGCCATATGTTGGAGTAGTAAGAAGCAAACGTGCATTGCTTTACACTCAATGGAAGCTGAGTTTGTGGCATGCATTGCAGCAGTGCAAGAGGCTGTTTGGCTGAAGAGATTTATCGAGCACCTAGGATTTGGGAATGAGAGTACCAATCCGGTGTTGATACACTGTGACAATACTGCAGCTATAGCCTACACTAAAGACCTTAAGTATCACAGTGAGATCAAACACATTGATATAAAATATAACTTTGTGAGGGATTATATAGCACAGAAAATTGTAACTGTACAATACATTTCAACCAAGTGTATGGTTGCAGATCCCCTAACCAAGCCAATAGGCAAAGAAACATTTGAGAAACATGTAAAAGCCATTGGCATGTTAAAAATGTAAAGTTACAGACTGTATGTAATACTTTTATTTTTATTAATGATATCATGTCATTTATTATTACTTATATGTCTGGGTAAAAGTATACAATGTCTAGTATGTCGTACAGGTTGAAAGAGGTAGCTCTCTCACACGAGCAACCGCCTTTGATGCTATAGAAGCGTTCAAAGATGAGACATGTGTTCACCAGTAAAACAGCAAGAGTGCTGATATGGTAGAGAAGAAACACAATAAGTGTCGCCTTGGCTTAAAAGTGCAGTGAGTCGAGATGAGATCCATGAGTAAGGGTATGGATCGAACAATGGATACCCACATCCATAAAACCTGTTGCCAGATAACAAATTCTTCAAAATTGACGTCATATTATGTGAATATAATTGAAGAGTTTAGGTTTAGATACTGTGAGTGTCTAGACTTAAATCTGTACGGTGTGATTGATAGAATCAAAACGACGTATACTATTTAAGGATAAGAGGAACACCGTAACATGTGATTCATACCACATGTGCTAAAGAACCGCAAATGGAAAGCAAATGAATCAATCCCTGCTTCATTGTTGTGTGAGTTTCAGAAAGGTATAATTCTTTCATTAATGTCCTTTGACTTTGACAATATTATGGAGGTATGTTTCAGCGATTGCTACTTTGGTATATGTCCTGTGGTCAAATTATATATGAACCAAAGGTATTATGCTAGGAAAGCGGTTGATTCATATCAAAATGATATATGGGCGAAAGAAAGATTGCCAGAATATACATATCCATGCTAGTGTCTTTGACCGGTCCCTTGTGATATTATTTTGTTAATTTCATAAGTGTGGATACTATGCATAAGTGGAGGCCATCTGAGTTATATACTGACTCAAGAGGGATTAGATTAGCCATGAGAAAAGGGTATATGGGAAAATTTAGGACATTCAAGGCACTATACTTTATTTGATCGAGCTGCACTAAAGGGTTGCTTTGTGCTGGTCTCTGTGAAGGGGATTTCTAGTACAAACGCCCGAAAGGAGATGTCATGCCTACGCGGTCACGGCAAAGCACCTAGTATGAAAGAAGGAAGAAAATGAGATTTGAGCCATAATATCTAATCCACCATGTGTGAGTGGGAGATGTAAGGAAACGGGCGATCCACCCATAGTGGATCAAACCCGACCGATGGGAAACAGAGAGCTGTGTACATGAGAACCGAGGGAAAGTTTGAATTTCAAATGAGGGAGTTAGATACGGTTATCTAACCCCCCCTCCCCACAGGTTATATATATGTGCATACACGGACATAAATGATGTTGGTTGAAGAACAATAATTCTCTGTTTTCGATGCTATGTTTTCATTATTCCTCAAAGTGCATTTGCCGTGAAAACTAACCAGAGTCCATACAGAGTGCTCCGGTTACGTGTGGGTATCTAGTGTATCGAGAAAACGATTCCAGGTACGCCCAAAATCCTTCACAAGCTAATCACACACACACACACACACGTGCAGATCTACTTAATTTACATGTGTATCAGTAATTCACTTGATCTACCCATATCTTTTATAAAATTTCCGTGTGTAAATTGAAAGCAGTAAATGTACTTCCATATGTAAATCTTTGTATCTTGTGTTGGTTTTGGGGTGTAAACAGGGGCAAGGATGTGAGTGCTGAAAATATGCATGAAGGCTTTACTCACGTATTTGAATCAACATTTGAGAGTGCAGAGGGGATTGCAGAGTATGTTGCTCATCCTGCCCATGTTGAATTTGCAAACCTGTTCCTTTCCCACTTGGACAAAGTGATTATTGTTGACTATAAGCCTACCATTGTTATTTCATGATTTGTGGGACTTGCTCATTATTGCTTGTGTTGTGTAAAACATGAAAAAGGTTTTTCTCCATGAACATCGTTTTGTTATACTCACTTTGTTATCATATAGATCAAGTCTTTTGCTGGTAGCAATTTTATTCTTGAGAATATGACAGCATCATTTTTTCCTTTGGTTACATGATTTCTTCAATGTTTTTAATCGACGATGTCTAAATGGGTAGTACAGTTTAATCAATTATCACAATTGTAATAGGTTCGAAATTTGGTTTGCAATAGTTTTTTTGTTGAAAATCTATTATTAAAAAATTTGTGGAGAAAAATTAAAATTGATACTTGTGAAGTAAATTTGAAATAATTAAAAAAACTGCACAAAGCTTATATATAATATGAAAAGAACATAGCATATAAGTGTCATTTAGGGTGTTTTTTTGGTTATCATGTAAATCTATTTTATTTTTTATATTTTTTATTATTTTTAAATTAATTTATTTTTTTCTCATCAAACTAATTTATTTTATTTATAAACTAATATATAATTTAATATTATACAGATATTTTAGGAATATTATATAATATTTATTATAATTAATTAATTTATTTACTTTTTTTAAATTAATTAGGTAGTTTTTATATTAACTACCAGAGAAATTATACTGAAACAACAATTAGTTCGATGCCTATTGCCTATGGGACGCCTCCCCCTAAAGGAATATATATTCACACATAAATTTTAAGGGGTGTGTGTGTGTATGTATATATAAACATAATGAGCTTTACGCTTTACCTCTTAAATTATTATTATTTTTTTTAATTGTTTATGATCTTCAAAAAAGAAACTGACACATGCAAGAAACGCAGTGAACGTCGATGATATCAAGCTATCAACACTGCAACTTACAAATGCAGATCTCATAATTTGTGAATGAATTTAAACAGTTTATATGTTATTCAATCCCTAGAACATTCCTGGATCGAACAAATAATATATACTACTACCTAAAATCAAGCAAGAAAGCTATAATCATTCGGCAAGACATGGCGCATATGTAATGAATCAATTTAAGCTAAACCTAATTTTTCGCTGAGGCAAGATTAGCCATAATCATGACGATGACGCAGAGGTTCTCCAAATCCTGGTTGGTTTTCACGAGAAAAACGGAGGGATCGAATCCCGGTGCTTCCGACGAGGCACAATCATCGATATCGGTCATCACGGCGGTAGCAGCGACGTTCATCCCATAGTAATCCTCATCATCCAGCCGTTCTTTAGTCATCTTGATCCCCTCCATAGCTTCGTCGTAACTCTTCCTGCAGGATTCGTAATGCTGAGCCAGGCGAACCTCCTTGGTCTGGACCATCTTGTCCAGAGCCACCTTGGTGCTGCCGATGCGGATTTGAACCTGCTCGATCACGTACTCGGCTAGGGTTAGAAAATCCGATCCTTGCTTCTTCTTCAGAATCTCCTCACAAAATACAGGGTTGTTGTGTATGGCGCAAATCTCTGTTACGTTAGGTGCGCTGCTACAATAAGCGCAAGGGGCCATGCAAAGGAATAGCACCACAATGCAGCCCAGCCACAGAGAATAATTGTGAGCCATTTTTCTTCCTTTCCTTCTTGATAGTTATTTGTTACATTACTCTTCTTTTCCTTTGCTTGATATATATATATATAGTTTCCCAGCAAATTCAAGAATTTATATATGGGAAAACTCTCAGCCCACTTGCTTGTCCTTTCTGAATGTGTGGTGTTAATCCATGGCTTAATTATAAAAAAAATAAGCTAACAAAAGTAATGATACGCATTTTGAGGTTGTTGATTACTTTGCCAATAATAGTAAATACTATCATCATCTACAAATAATCTGGCGTTCACGTTTGTGGATAAATTATAGGACACCCTTCGTTAGTTTTGTTTAATGGGATATCTTATTGATCATTCTTTATCCCAAATAATTAAGATGACCAAGAATCTGCAGATCAAAGGGAAATAATGAAATTAAAGATTTTTTTTAATTCACAAAACTTCTTAAATAATGTGTTGCTACCATTATGAAAGTTCGTCCTTTGGAATTCTATGGAACTACTGAAAGGGCAATAACTAAAACATTTTTATGCCAAATGCCATCAAATCCTATCTTTGTTTCTCCAATCAAGTCTGAGCTTAAGGTAGTAGGAGCAAATTTGGCCTGTGGTTAGAAAATATTGATATCTTGATGACGGTAGCAGTTGTTACAATTATTTAGGGTATATTTGGATTAGCCATAGTAAAAATATTTTCTTTTTCAATCTAACTTTTAGTAAAGGTCATATAATGTAATATGATTCATATTTAAATTAGTTTTTGTAAAAAAGTTAATTTGACAAAAGCTTAAAAATTTTGAGAATTTTAAAAATTATAATCCCTAAACTCTAAACTAGCAAGCTGTTCCTAATTGAAACAAAATTTGAGAATTTTGACAGGTTTTTGAACCGCGGATTCTAAATCAATGGATAATAGCAGAAAGTAAAGACGTCAAGCCGAGATGGACAGAAAATAGAGAGGATTTATTCAAAGCATAAGTTAAGTAAGAAGCAACGCAAGCATTCTCTCAGTATGCATTGAGGTTGGAGCTATTACTGAGAACACACACGGAAACACAATGGAATCTCTTCCATCTAATTGTAAAATTCATGGACAAAACTGAAAACAAGAATAATGAAGTGAAAACCAGCTCTTCAAATGTGAATGGGCTTGTCAAAAGTGGCCATCGCAGCTTCTTTCACTGCCTCGCTCATCGTTGGATGCGCATGGCAAACCCGTGCTATGTCCTCGCTGGCAGCATCATACTGCAATGCTATCACTGCTTCATGAATAAGCTCTCCTGCATTGGGTGCCATAATATGCACCCCCAATATCTTGTCTGTTTCCTTTTCAGCCAATATCTTTACCAATCCTTCAGCATCATCAATTGCCTTAGCCCTGCTATTGGCCAGGAAAGGGAACTTCCCGACACGGTATGGGACACCGAGTTGTTTCACTTGCTCCTCTGTCTTTCCAACAGATGCAACCTCAGGGTGTGTGTAGACAACCCCTGGGACTTTGTCATAGTCCACATGACCCACCTTACCAGCTATGTACTCTACACAAGCAACTCCATCTTCTTCTGCTTTGTGTGCCAACATTGGACCTGGAATTACATCTCCAATTGCATAAACACCAGAGACATTGGTGGAAAATCTTTCATTCACTAGAATTCTTCCTGCCTTGTCAGTTTCGACTCCTATCTTGTCCAACCCTAGTCCAGCTGTGAATGGAGTCCTACCAGCAGATACAAGAACAACATCTGCTTCCAATGAAGTCTGATCACCACCAGCTGAGGGTTCAAGGGTCAGTTTCACTCCATCACCAGAAGTATCAACTCCTACCACCTTAGTCTTAAGCATGAATTTCATGCCTTGCTTTTCAAGAGTACGCTGAAACTGCTTTCGAACCTCCCCATCCATTGTGGGAACAATATCTGGGGCAAACTCAACAACAGTTACCTCAGAGCCAAGTCGGCCCCATACTGAACCCATTTCAAGCCCGATATAGCCTGCTCCAATGACCACAAGTCTCTTGGGGATTTCTGACAAAGCAAGAGCACCTGTTGATGATACGATTTTCTTTTCATCAATGGCGACACCAGGTAGAGATTTCACATCTGAACCAGTGGCAATTATGATATTCTTTCCTTTTACCACAGTATTTCCATCGTCAATGGTGTCCACAGAAACTTCAGACGGAGAAACAAATTTTCCGTATCCTTTGACATAGTTTACCTTGTTTTTCTTGAATAGGCCTTCAACACCTCGAGTAAGATTAGAAACGGCTTTATCTTTTTGGGCCATCATGGCTGGCAAATCGACCTCAACAGATGAAAACTTGACTCCATGGTTGGAGAATGAATGTTTCGCCTCATGGTACATATGTGAAGAATGCAAGAGTGCCTGAACCAAAACATAAATATATTTAATAAATGAGTCCATGGACTAAAGAGAAGACTACATTCACTATTCTTAGCAACTTGATGCACCTACATTGACAATCATGAAATAAAGAAAATATTGAAAAGTTACTACCACAGATTTAGTATTGAAGGACAAATGCTTTGCCACTATAATATATTGCGTGAAGAATGATTTGCATGACAAGTTCAGGTCAACAATCCCCCCTTTCCCAATAAGAAAAGGGAGGAACGGAAGAAAAATTGCAACTTAGTAAATGAGAGTCAGCAGTCAGGGACACAGTGTAGGTGATACGGTGATATGGTCTAATGTCCAATTAATAATTCCATTGAAGCATTGATAATAAGCAGCTCTAGTACTTCTACCAGAATTTTGATATCGATAAACAAAATCCACTAAATCATACGACATGGTATTACTGAAAAATTAATCAAACCCCATTGCAAGAAGGATGCAGTAGTTAAATTAATTTCGTGATATGAAGATTAACTTGCACTTAGTTCTGATATAGAAAAAGGAAGAGGTAAATCGAAAGTTTGAAACACATAAAAAGAAAGAGGGAGAAATTAAGGTTTAAGAACTAGTTCTGCTCAATAAATGATCTCCATCTGCTCTGTTCTCTCCTTTCGTTATCAAAATTTAAAGAAACTCATCTGAATATCTATAATTTCCAAAAGGTGGAAGTACTATAAGATCATTGCTTTGTTTCCCAATGGGTTCTAAACCTCTGATTTACCAGGATTCACAACTGAAACACTACCGTTTGCAGAACCATAATCAAAGCCACATATGAATGGGAGTTTACTATTTCTACCCCAGAGGCCAGAAGGCATGTTATAGCCAGCGATACCAAAAAGAACTGGAAGCCAAAACGATCGAGTTGCCAATGGAATTCAATGATCGTCTATGGTCAACCAAAAACATCTCAGCCAACCATGGAGATCAATCCAAAGAATTGGGAAACGACCATGATCAAACAAAGAACATCTCAGACAACCATGGAGATCGTTCCAAAGACTTTGGAAACTCCAATCTACCTAAAAAAGGAATCAGAGAAAGATGGATCCAGATTAGAAGTTGTTTAAAAATCCAACGATGGATTACCTTAGAGGGGATGCATCCAACGTTGAGGCAGGTACCACCAAGGGTCCCACGCTTCTCTATGCAAGTGGTCTTGAGACCCAATTGAGCGGCTTTGATGGCGGCGACATAGCCTCCAGGACCCCCACCAATAACGACGACGTCGTTATCGTCAGATCCCGAAGCAAAGCCCCTGGAAAAGGATGCGAGTGCAAGCGAGTATTTGAGGGTGTCGGAGGAGAGATTCCTCGAGAAGAGGAAGCCCTTCCGTCTCGCCAAGCTAGCCATGGCCATAACCCCTCTTCTTCTGCTTCTTAGATCGAAAACTTTGAGTATTCGATTCCGCAACTACCTATCCTGAATTTCTGACCCTTTTTTGCAGACCAACCGTGTTGCTGTGCCACTTGCCATCCCTTCCTTCTGCTCTTGAAAACAAAAATATTTCGCTCTCTCCAGTGTATTTTTATTAAAAAAATTGTGAACATCTCTTCATAAAAAAAACATTGTGAACATCTCATAATATGGACATGAATATTCATAATGCAATAGTTTTTCATCTTTAATATCTAAATATAGAACTTAATAATTTTCTAACAATATAATTTTTTTTATAAACAGTAATTTAGAAATATATTTTAATATCACCAAGTTTATCTTAAAAGACTAAATTACATAATCTTGCTTGAATCTTGAATTCAAGCATGGCCCTGAAAAGCAGCTTAATAATATTAGGGCACCTCCTGAGTGAAGAAAATGATTGTATTAATTTTTCAACGGCTTGCATGAAAAATGCAGGAAACACGTTTTCATATATTGTACTTTTTGTAAGGTTAATTTTGTTTGGATCTTCATTTAGATTTCGGCACGATGGGGCTTTAAACTTCTTCAATAAGGGAATTCCTTTATAAGTAGAACTCAAACCAATAAAAATTAATTTAATTGGTAAAAAAATAATTTATATATAAAATTATAAGTTTAAATTTCGCTATTAATATATAAAAATATTATAGTAAATAATCTTTAAGTATTTTTATAATTATTTTTTAAATTTAAAAATATACTTTAACTCTAATAAGTACTATAATCTAATTTACTTAAATTTGTTTTGTTTCAACAAAAAAGAAGAACTCTTATTTTGAACCTGTTAATTCCAGGATGGCTGCGGGCCAACGAACCGACCCGCATTTGGTGTGGAGATAATTAGATCCCTTTGTTTATTCCATTCTATAATCTAATTATTACTTTATTATTAAATTTAAAATATTTATGATTTATGATGCTTTATTTTATAATAAACGAATGGAGGATTACTTTTTATTGTTAAAAATTATATTCATTTTCATATCATCGTACGTACCAACCAATTGACCAACCAAGAGAAAAAGAAGTTCGCTTCCGTGTTCATAAAAATCTCAAAATAAAAAGGGGGATGGTTTTGAAAATATGGATGAAGCCTTATGTCCATTTCAACTCCCTAAAATTTTCTTTTGCTCATCAGTTTTATATTACGTTTTGTAATTGACAAGAGTTAAATAACAGTAAACATTTCTGGCTTGATGAAATTGCAACGTATCATCGACAGAGACGGAACAAATCCGGTCACACATGATCGCTTAGCGATATGGTTTAAAGTTCAAACATGCAGTTGATCTCATATAACTGGTAATTATGCAATGCTTGTACCCATTCTGTTTCTTAGTCTCATTTGTTTGGATACATTTAAAACCAGTAAGAGGTTTTAAAAAGTAAAAAGCTATGGGAATGAATGAGTATCCCAAGACACAAAAGTATGAATCTTTCCTCTTATTCACAGAAGCAACAATGAAGCATTAAATCCACATAGCAGAGACCAATCAATTACACCTAGCTACAATTGCCTCCATGTATACCAAGATAACCTAGAAAAGACCTCCTAATCAAATACTTCTAAACCCATCACAGTCGTCATCTATCCCTCTGCAAAACTGCTGGCTGCTTTTTCTCTAGCCCTCTTCTGAAACAGCCTCAAAACAGACCCCGATCCTTCAATGAAAAAATTATATGTAAAACCGGGAGAATTGTATTTACATTCAATTGCCCTCCAGTAAGCTCTTCAATCTGTTACGCGCCTCTTCAGAAAGAGAGCAAGCTCTGAATCTTCGCCTTTGGGGTGGACATGATTCAACTATGCTTTCAACGGAGGACAGCCTTATAACGATCACAGTGAGATTATCTGATGTATTCAAGCGCAGTGCTTCCTTGACTAGCTCTCTAGCACATTGCTGTGGATCATCATGCCTTCTTAACCCACGGCGGACCAAACTAACTGCTTCCTGACTTGACATCACATCCCAAATCCCATCACACCCAATGATCAGAAACTCATCATCCTCAGTCAATGAAACCTGTTGAACCTCTGGATCAGCAATAAGAGGTGAAGCAGAACCAAGTGGAAATTTTAAATCCCAATCCCCAAGTGCTCTGGTCACAGACAGATAACCATTGAGATAGCCATCATCGATGAAGCCACCTAACTCTTCCACCCTTCTCTTTTCTGGTAAATAACTCGGTCTATGATCTTTAGACAAGTCAACAGCCACGCCTTTTCTGCAAAGAACTGCCCGACAATCGCCAGCATTTGCAATGAGTAAATGATTTCCAAGTATAAGTGCAGTCAATGCTGTTGTCCCACAGGAACTACTAACAGTGGCTTCATTAGACAGGGCAAGGTCTGCAAGTAAGAAAGCTTTCCGATGGGAATCCTTCAATTTCTTCAGAAATAATACATCAGTATCATATGACAGCAGCAGATTAGCATCTTCAAAAAATAGTCTCATAGCATTCCTCTTGACAAAATCGGCTGCCTCGGGCCCTCCATGGCCGTCAAAAACTGCATAAAATGCACTTGGTATTGGAGACTTGAACACTAGTCCAAGATGGGAAGCGAGATCATCTATTTGAATGTGTTCATCATCCATAGATCCGCGTGGTCCAATATCAACATGGCTACCAGATCGAACATTTGGGACGAACTTAGATGAGGAGATCTCTACAATGGAATCTTTAATTATCTCAGGACAACTCTCAGCCTACAAAAATTCGAAAGGATAAGATGATGAATAAGATCAGGGGGGCAAAAAATAAATAAGAAGTAAATCAGCACATTGACTTCAAACAAATTCCTCCAGATGAGATAAATATAAAAAGGCAAATATCCTGACCAAAAACCGGCCCACTAAGTTCTGACTAATGAGAAGGCCCCCCAACAAGAAGAGATTGGAACTTTAACTAACACTGGCCAGCTATTTCAACAAATTTCTTCTTCTTTTTTCTTTTTTTGGACAGAGAGGTGGGGATATTTTAACTATATGCTATAATTCTGAGCTAGAGCTACAAACACTAAATTAAAAACTCTAGTTGTAAAACCATACGGCATCTAGAATCCTAACAAACACTAGGGGGCATTAGATCTTCCCCACATCTATCAAGAAAGTCATAGCGAAGAATTCGGATTTAATATTTAGCTAAGACAAATACCCAGATACCTCCAGAATTATTGATACAAAAAACTCAAATAAATTTCGGTAAGCGCCTTTCTCCCCAGAAACCAAGAGGGGGAGGGGAGGGGAACAGTTTCGGGTAAGAATCGAAATTCACAAATAAAACTATAAGTTAAAAAGAAAACAACGAACCCAGGAAAGAAACATACCGTTTCAAAGCGGCACGTTTCAGTAGAAATTGATTCAGAAGAAACCCGAACTTGGCCAAAGATCGGAACAGAAGATCTCGGTGAAACCACCTTGACGTTGTGCTCTTGTGCTACGCGAAGATGATACTCCACATCCAACACAGGGATGCTTGGCTGACAGACAATTTCTTTGGTCACAATCATGTTGAAAAGCCGTTCTGTGAAATCCTCCGACCTAATCTCTCTCAAAAACAGCAACACCAGAGAGGGGCAAAACTAGATTTTGGAATTCAGAAATCTTATCGTTCAAAATTGGGGTAAAAATCCGGAATCGATTCGGCAAAATCAATAAGAACAGTAAGCAAATTAAGATTCTATTCACCGCGCCTCTCTATCTCTCTTCAAACTCCTATGAATCGAGCGAAAGGCCGAAATATAAGGCTGACCTCGACGCGCTGATTGAATTCGGACGGAATTCAATGTAGGAGCGAAAAGCCAATAATACCCTTGAAATATACAAATATCTCAATACTTTCCTCTTTTTGCTTATTGTATATTTTAAAAATAAATAAAATGAAAATCATAATCTAGTTATTCCCAATCAATTCTATCTTAAACTACTCAAAATAAATTCCACCGAAAAAGAAAAGGTGAAACCCAACCGAAAAAACAAAGCTTGGGAACCATTTACCAAAATATGGTTCATTATTCCTTTTTATTGGTATTATTAATTATTAATTAATTTATTATAAATATAGCTTTGTGACAAGGCTCGTGACGCGGCGTAATCGTATGAAGGCAGAATGAATCCGAGTGCCGTTAGGAATCACTCCCCTTTTCCTTGAAGGAGTGGGCACGTTGGATTTGCGTATACTTCAAGTAATTATTATCAAATATTGATTCCCCTTTTTTTTAAAAAAAAACATAAATGTTTAACTTTAGTTTAATAACCATAGATAAAAATATTAAAATATAGCTCTTTAAATAAACTATTAACCACTCGTATACTTGCTTGTGATTGAGGGAAATGCACGTAGGAGAAGATGCTTTTCTATGCTATTATTATAAAGAAGAACCTTTTCCAACTTTTTATATTTATCCATATTATGTTATATTATTATATTAAATGAAATAAAATTTATTGTTATTATATATCATAATACTATTTTTATCCTTATCTTTTAAGGGTAATCCAGGTGGTTTAAATATATCCATTATACAAATAATTGAGTACTACTATAATTTACAACAATTTCATAAAGTTAAATATTTTGTTTTTATCTTAGTACTACAAATCTGGGACTTGTCATATATAAGTCGGTGTTAATAATGAATACTTGGAGCTAATTAATTAAATAAAATTTAAATTTAAATAATTTTATTTCAAATTAAATTAGTGACTCTCTCCATATATCATATCATATGGTTTCTTATTAAAATAATTTTATCAGCACAATAATGTTGACAATAACAATAAAATTAATTTAATTAATTTTTTAATATTTATAAATTAAATATATATAACTTATATATATATATATATATATATATATGAAGTAGTCCTATTTCAAAAGGTTGATTTGTTTTTTCGCCGACCAGAAGTGGTTGGAATGAACTGTAAGAATATTTAATTTTGAATTAGTGTGTAATCATTAGTATAAGTCGTTGCAATTGCACTATTTGGAGAGGAAATGGCTTCAAAGAAAAGTCAATCTGATTTTTAGCGCTGTACAAAAAATTTAGAGTCTGCCTCAGTCCGCTCAAAATATACCTTGCTCAACTTAAAAAAAAGTGATCTAATGTCAAATAGATAATTTTAGGTAAAACTAAGTATTAGGTAGGAGTTGTTGCTTTAGCTATTTAGCTCTATCTAATTAATTATTATTTATATATTAAACTTTATAAATTTTAGTATTTTACATAGAATAAATATAATAAATACTAGTGATTAAAGGATAATTTTATAAATATGAGTAGTCAAGTAGGTAATTGTATTATTTAAAATTTATAAATAAATTGATTTCTTTCTTTATTTTTTTTAACTGAGGTAACTGTCATATATTTTTTTTAAATACTTTATCTTTATCAATTTTAGGGAGATTGATGTAAAGTTACAATTACAAACTATTTATACTTAAATATTTTTTATATATCATGGATTTTAAAATTTTAATTATTATTTTTTCGCTGTCTTATTTTTAATAAATTATATACATTATTTAATTCTTGAAGATATATGACTAAAGTATTATTTTATAAGTTTATAATTGTATTTTTTTTTTCACAATATGAGTAGGACATCATGATTTGGGCATGCTCAACCCGCCTATGCCTAACCCAAAATAGTTAGGGTTTTTACTAGATAGGGTCGGACATCGAATTGTAAAATATAACTTATATTTTTTGGACAAAATACTAGAGAAGGGGCTGCCCTACCTAGCCTAGAATATTCAATTAAGATTTATAGTCAACCATTTTTGGAGTAACGGTTTTAAAGGCTAATTGAGTAATTTCCAAAGGTGGAAGAATTAGAAGAGAAATTTGCTGGCAATTAGATGCTAATGTGGTTGTAGGTCATAACAAAGACATCAAATGGTACAAGGAATCATTTCACATGTTCTCATGCTGTTTTATAGCTGTGGTTTAGTTCAATGAATACTACATTCGTTTTTTTTTTTTTCTAATTACCCTCCCAAATATTATATTTATCCCATGTGTTAATCATTCATTCATCTTATAGTAATTTAATTAAAAGAAAATTTGTATGCACTAAAAAAAGTTTTATCCATTCTTTAAATTAAATTACAGCTTGATCAACTGAATGGGTAAAATCTTACATATTACTCCCAACGATCAATATAAAACTTAAATGATTAATTTAAATAATTTAAAGAAATTAAATAAATAAATTATAATAAATATAAATTTTTTCCAAAATATTAATATATATCATTAGATCATATATTGATTTATAAATTAAATAAATTAATTTAAAAAATATTAAATATTAAATATAAAATAGATTAACGTCTTATATTTAAATTAAACTCAACCCTATAAATATCTATTATATTAATGATAGAAGAAGTATCTTCTTTTATAAATACTAATTATTTTGTAGAAAGAATATTGACTTTTTGACTGATTTAGATAAAGAGAATTGAATCATATGGAAGCAAAGTTTTTGTAAAATATAACTCTCAATAATTCTATTAAATAAATTAGATATAGATAATTCTCTTAATAGATATTTAAATATTAATTTATTATAGTAAGATGAATTAACGCCTACCTTCAGTTAGAGCTAATCTCCCTTGACTGAAGAAAATAACGTTAAAAGAGTTATTTGTAAATGGATCAGAAATACTTAGATATCTCATGATAATGTCATATTGTATATAAAAGAAGCATACTTTGTTTTTACTTTTTAATAAAAAAAAGTCACTAAATGATGAAATAGGCTTTCATCAGTGGTAGGCTTAGTCATAATCCAATGCGTTAATACGTGGCCCAATATCGTGGTTTTAACAAAGTTTATTGTTTGGTCTTATGGGAAATAGATTGGAGAAAACAAATAATTTTAAAGTGATTATAAAGAATATATTTTATAAAATAGATTTTATATAAAAAATAATTTTAAAAAAATAATTGTTTAGATCATTATTATCAGAATAATTTTTTTATAGGTAAATTATTAAAAATGATATGTGGTAAATAAGTAGGAGATACATGAAGATGACAAAATTTATAAAGTTAAAATGATTATTTTTTATATTTAATATCTGAAAATTGTTTCAAAAGCTAGTAGATATTATTTATACAAAATTATAGTTTACAATGACCTAAACTATTATTTTATCCAAAAATAATTATGTTACTAAAATTAGTGGTTGAGTGTTTTTGGACCCAAATTATCTAAAATTACTTCTTTTTTTTCTTTTCCATACACACACTTAAACCTATTTTAAAATTTAAAAGTTTTTAATATAAATAAATATTTTTCATTTTGAACACTACAATCATCATAACTTTATATATTCTTTAAAATTGGTAGACATATATGTGGATTCTTTACATTTCCTATAATATATACCATTTGATGAGTGGGAGATATGATCAAAATGGTGGAATCCACCTGACATTGAAGTCTCATATTTTTTTAGACAAAATAATAGTCTTATTATTGGTTTATTTTTTGGGGCCATCAACGCAATTTTATTATATTACTACGTATCAAGTTTGGTCTCCACTCATTTATTTGGCCAATATTAGTGCCCTCATTTTATTCCTTCAACTAAGACAACGAAAGGTAAAAGGAAAATATAAATCGATTTGTCTCAATCTTACAGAGGATAAGAGGTGACTTTACGCACATTCTCTATCTTTCAGAATGGAAACTTGCCTTATTCAAGTAGTTTTAGAAAATGTTAAATTACACATAACCGCCCTAACTTTGTCATATACTGATGACTTTAGTTTTGTACTTTTGTTTATTACTTGTTTAGACAAAACTTTTAAGGAGTCATCTGCATATAACTTAAAGTTTGAAGGTATTATATATACACAAAGATAAAGTTTAAAGGGTATATAATTGATAATTGAGGGTTATATGTACTAACTTGAAAATTTAGGGAGGTTTATTATTAGGTTTTAAATATTAAGGAGGATATTTGTATTTGTATATGATCTAAAGTTCATGAGCGTTTCATGTAATTTAGCATTTAATATAAGAAGGTAACTTCTGAACCTGGAACAAAAACTTATGATTAAAAAGCTATTAATTTATCCTCAGTTATATATAAGTTGATATTCAATAGTATTATACTACTTTTACATTAAAAAGTGTTTCTTCAACCATCTGACAATGGGTATGGAAAAAGAATTTTCAATGTCCACTCATAGAAGGCCACAAAGCCACATAGAAAATATTTATATATTTCACAAAATCTATAAAAAGAAGAATTATTCATAAGTTATGAATACTAAATATGCGATGTATCTAATTTCATGGCAATCGATATCAACGAAATATTTAGTGAAAGAGTGAGGATGAATGAATAAAATCAAAGAATTTGACATCTGATAGCTAAAGATTGATACAATAATAAGCTGAAAGCAGAGAAAAGTTACTCGCAGCAAGCTGGTTGGTGTTCTTTGAGCAGCTTCTCCCAAAGGCATAAGACCATCCTTGGATTTTGGTAGTGGGCAAGTATATAATTTGAGTCACATCCAACATTGTGAAACCTCTCATCAGTTTCGTAATGTACTTCTCTACCACTCTTCTTGAACTCTTCGATCCATATCCCCATCGCAACATCTTCCAGTTTGAACAGCTGAGTATTCAAAAAACATTAACACACACATGAGGATATGACAATACCTCACAAAACTAATGAAGAACAAGTAATATTCTAGTCATCAAAAGATAAATCCTGTCTAAATTGATTTCAACCGGTTTGAATATCTTCTGTTCTGTCTTCAATTAAGTTCTCACATTAAGCAATAGATAGTTAAAAGAGACAAGTGATGTGTATTAGAACATAAAGAGTCCCCCATAGACTAATTATAAAAAGAATTGAACTTATATAATGTTCAAATAAGTTCTATCGATATAGCTTAAGCCAATTTAATAGGATTTCTCTTAATTTTAGTGACAGTTGACAACTTTACGACTTTACAGCCACTTAACTTCAGATTAAGCGGGACCACCAATCTTCGTTAATGGGCTTTTTTTTTTAAAGACAAAGCCTACAATGCTTTTCAGAAGCACTAAAACACAATGAATTGAAAGAAGAAATTCTTACCTGGAGTGTTCTTTGTTCATGGCCATGGACAACGAATTTTGCTATGTCTCGAGAGATGACATAACCGGGACCATGTGCCCATGGAGGGTATGAATCATGTGGCCATTCCTAATCAAAAAGAGGAACATTGAGTTTGAGGCAGTGAAAAAGCAGTGTAGTTTTACTATAAGCGTTTCAAAGAGATTCATACCTCCTCACTGATGTACCATTTGCCATCTTTATCCCTGTGAGGCGATGATTTGAACGATATGAGACCGTACAACAGACCCTCAGATGGCTTTCTTTTAAGGTTAGAAACCACTTCATCAATCCTAACAAAAGCATCATCATCCGTTTTCATAATGTACTTAGCAGGTACGATTTTCGTCTGCAAATTTAGTGAAAGATCTTATTGATTAATTGGTATAAAAGTAAAGGAGATCAAATAAAATATACAAGACTTGCAGAGGAAAAACAAAGTCCTGCACGACCACACTTAGCTATGATACTTCTAAGGATTCCAAACAGAATGGTGTAGTGTCTTAGTGGTCTGAGAACAATTAGAATATATGTTATAAACAATCAACAACACCGTCATTTTCATTGCATAAAATTTTGATCCACTTACCCCTAAAATGCATATTGCAATAGTTTTGAACGTGATCAAACCATAATAATCAACAAACGGCATAAACTGGACATCTCCAAAGGCATGTGCTTCTCTCCAGAGCTCAAAGTTAACTATATCGTTCTTGTGCTGCAATCAAATAAAATATCCAAGTCACTAACTGGGTTGAGAGCCCTCCCTCACGCACTTGTCAGGCGAGAGAATATTGCTTGCAGTGTACACAGATTTTTTGTTCTAAAACATAAACAATATAATATATTTTAGTAAATGATGCAGTTCTTTAGTTCTAATATTTCAGATATCTCCCAAGCATTTGCACTCTCTCCCAGCTACCCACCTTATAGGTGGAGAAGAAAACTTTTAAGTAGAAGGGATCATGAATTGCACAAGCGATCCCTTCCTAATGAAATGAACAAGAGATATACAGAAAACACCATAGATAAATGATATCATATGAAAATCTTACATCACCGATGCCATATATAGCAAAGAAAAATTCAATTTGATTTCTTTCAATAACAGTAGGGAGAAAAGACCACTAAGAAGGAAGGATTTGAGCTTCAACAAGACTCTTCATCATGGAAAAGTTAAAACAAAAGCTAGATCAGGAAATATTTCAGCATATGCATTAGATCACTTACAAGCCCAATGAAAAATCGGACAGCTACTTCCCCAGCACGTACAGCCTCATATTGCATCCAAGACCTCCTGAGGGCCATTCGTCTCTCAAAGTTATTTCCCGTAGAGAATACCCCAATTAGCAAAACAAGCCTTTTTCTGGGGATAGAAGGAGCTCTAAGTTTGTTAATGTCCATAACAATATCATTATCTTCAGTAGTAGGCAAGCCTTTTGCCAGTGCAGATACGAGACTTAGATTGCCAGCTACTTTGACACTGTTAACTAACCATGGTTCAAGTTTCTGCATCCACAAAAACCATACAATGTTCGAAGTGGCCATTCTATGATTTTAACTAAAAAAAAACTTTAGAAATGTTTCTTGTTTCATACCTTACCTCCCTAAATGCAAACGATGTTTCGTGCCTTCCATTTACAGTCATATGAAATCCCTCTGACCCTACCCACAATGTGGCAGTGAAAGGGTTTCCCTCAGTGAAAGGGAAATTAGCAGTTCTATGCGCACTTTCCCCTGAAATGTTAGCAGTTCTATCACTAGTAGGTTTACCCACACTGGGATTCTCTTCGTTGCTGCTTCTGGCAACTTGTACATTGCAGAGCACAAGTCCATCAACTGCACCATATAGAGTGATGATTTAGAGTTCTCTGCAAATCTAACTCTTAAAAATTTACATTATTAAGTATAATAACAAAATGTAAAAAAAAAATTCTTTGAACTTATTCTGTTATTTATGAGGCAGGTTGGTGCTATTACAACTATTAGCCCAATTATGTAGCAAAGGGGTTTGCAACTTCAAACAAACATAATATAGGGAATGTATGTCTAAAAATATTATTGGAACTCGTCATACTTTATGAGTTTAAAATGCTTAAATCTCTCCATTAAAAAAAAAAATGCAAGCATACCTTCTTGGATGTTGGCAGAACCATGAGCTGGACACTTTTCCTCTTTTCCCCATCCATGTTCATTAGTCCATGTATTTTGAACTATAAATGGATCCTCAGTCAAATTTTCTCCAGGGAGACTCACATTGTAATGCAAAATTATAGGAGGACTTGGGTTCTCTTCTATTTGTTGGCCCACAAGGTCAATCTGGAAGCTTCCGTTTTGCCCAATAGGAATGCCAATTAGTGTGATAGATGAATCTACGACTAGACCACAAGGAAGCTCAAGAATGATTCCAATGCTTGCCACTGTTTTACCAAGTGTGGTTACGGACAATGGGCAGTTCTGACTTTCAGGGCTATCAATATCGCTAAGCCTAGAGGCTTTCTGCTTCTCAATAGTGGACAACAACTCTTTCCATGCTACAGAAGCCTCTTTAACTCCTTGAGCTGTTTCAGGCAAAGCATCTGACCTTGACAGCAGGGAGCACAAGGGAATCCACACAAGCATTGCTTTTAACTCTCCTTCAGACAAGTTTGTCATGTTACAAAGATCGTCAAGCCCTTGAACATGTATAGAATGTGGCCTTTTTGTTGGTTTTGGTGTTTCTTTTACTTCAACATCTGAAGAATTTATAGTAACATTGTTTCTTATAGAAGAATCAGTTGGTGGATGATTATTAAAGAAACTGTAGGCTGACTGTTTTACTGACTTCTGTGGCTGCATTCTAAACGAACTGTATAGGAGAATCAACATCATACCCAGAGCGATGATCAACAATCCTCCATACCACTTTTTCATGTTCAGTAAACCTTTCTGCAGATGTAGAAATTGTATTGCACTTTAGCTACTAGATCCACTTAAGTAACTTAATCTAGAAAGAAAGAATGAAGCTTAATTTTATAGAGACCCAGTGGCCGGAATGTGAATAATTTCTTTTTCCTTATGATCCAGTTTGCTACTCGTAATTGGGGGAAGCGTCAAGTCTATATTCTAGAACATGTTGGACAGCTGACCTAGAGGACCCTCATACCATCATAATAAGGCATAGAACATGAATAAATATTCAGATGACAAAAAGTATTATAACATTTCCTTATCACGTTGATTCATGTGTTCCCTATTAGTATAGACAGATAATGCAAGAAAAGTATATCTACCAGGATACAGAATCTTAAGCGACTTCGTTTGATAAACAAGTTTAGAAAAGTATATCCATCAGAATAGTGCAAGGCCATTCTAGTTACCAAACCTAATGACGTAAAATTTAAATGCAAGTAAGCTCTATTTTCATAGTTTTACGAGAGATCATGATTCCTAAGTTCTGATTAGGCCAAAAATAAAAAAGAAGAAGCAAACAGCACTCCAGAATAGCAGAACAATCAGAAAAGAAAGAAACACGAAGACTACAAAAGCATAAAGATATCCTATTTATTATGGTCTGCCAACTTCCCTATAAACGTAAGGAGTGACTATCAACATGGTATAGACTGAATCTATGACAGTCCTTTGCCTTTGCCATGAGAAATACTAGTCATGAAAGTCCACATTTTTTCCTCGGTCCCGAACGTTTGAAAGCAAGTTCAAACTTGGCTTGTCGGGGAGAGGAATGAATTCCTTTTCAGTAAGAAACACAAATCACCAAATAGACCCAAAACAGAAAGCAAGCCAAGGACGCAAGATTTGAAGCTGCTGAGATCAAATATTCAACTAAATCTCACCATTAAGCTGCGAGATGCTCCAACTTGGAAGCTTCGGAGTTTTGAGTACCAGTGACACCACTTTCTATTATTTAAATTAATTTAATATTTTTGTTTTTTTGGGCCAAAACTCTTTCTACGAACCTTTTTCAGTAAGAACAGTAGAGGCAATTCTGACGATGACATGTTAGCTATTTGTCTGATGAAGGGAAAGGTGATGCTCAAATTATACTCCCTCTCGTGTCGTCTCGTCTAGATAATTAAGTCGAGACGATAACTAATTTATAAATATTAATAAAATATGTAAGAGGTGTGTATTATTTTTTTTAAAATTACTTTTTTTTAATAAATACAATTAATTGGATAATTTAAAAGAAATATTATAAATTTAAAGACCTAAGTTAACTATAGTCTTATATTTAATATTAAAATAAATCTATTAAATTTATATATTTAAAATTGGATAGAATATACTTTTTATAAGTTACTCTTCCCATTATTAGTATATAACATAAATAGAAAATTAACTTTTATATTTATTATTTTTTTAAATTACTCTTATTAATACTCTCTCAACAATAATAAAATAAGAGAGAGATAAATGAAGAAAGTTAAAAAAATAATTAAAATATTTTAAAATAAATATAATATATCAACTAACTTTATAACTTTTTTAATATAATCAAAAAGTTAAATTTAGAGTATTATAAATATACAAAATTCTTTTATGTAAAAAATTAGTCTAACATGATCCCAGACTAGTTCTATACAATAATTGGCTTCATTTTTTTTTCTTTTGTTCAACCAGTTTTTAAAATATTAAATCACGATCCTTTAAATTTAATATAAGTGACTTAAAAATTGAGAAGTGAAGGAGAAAGATATGAGAGAGAAGGTTGGAACAGTCCTACAATCCCACTTGATATTTTGACTCCATTTTAATCATCAACACAAGCTTTTGAATACGTACTTAAGCATGGATTCTATTAACTGGTACTCACAATACTTACGTTGTCCAATCATTATATATTACTCCAAATTTTTTGACAGAAAAAATTAAACCTCGTGGACATTATACTTGTACATTTTCTAACTCATCTTTTCGTTAACATCAATAGCCATATACGGGTCAATCATGAGTCGGATTCCCTTGACTTTTATTTATATGAAGCAGTGACTAAAAAAAAGATTATTATCCGCATACGTTATTGCCATTCGAAAAGCACAATTCCATATTCTCAAACAGCGAAACAGAAGAAAACTTTCTTCTGATGACCATTTGAATCGTACCACAATAATAGCATGAATAACTCGTGTATAAGAAGAACATTTTATTTATAATATCAATATTTAAAATCAATAGAGAAGAACTATTACATAAATAGGGTACATCTCTTTGTGATATTGTACATGTACAAAGTGAAACGATCTTGGTCACTATATATTTACACATAAAGAATGCTTAGGCTGTAAAATCTCTTAATCTCTCATACGATAAATGGCGGGATTTTTTTTTTGTTGGGGGGAGGGGGTGGTGGTGTGTTTGGGCACCGAACTAATGGAAGGTCGCAATGAAACCGCCTCTCGATGGATTTGCGTCCCAGGATATCAAATATGCCAATTAGCAAGTTCGAATTTCTTTACTCGGCCCGATCAGTAATTAATTATTAATTAGTAACACGAATCCTGAAATTAAAATACTATCATCATTATCATTATCATCCTCCCAACATAATTGTATCAACATAATGGTTGAAGACTAAAAACGTGAAAACATTGATTGATAATAGTTATACATTACATCACAAAACACGTCATGCATCTCGAGGGGAAACAAAAAATCTACAAAATTGCTTTGCCCAAGAGCGCTACCAAAGTGATCTAACTTCTACCAACCAGTTTCCTCAACCACAAGATAAAGAGAAATAACAAGGAATAGGAACTTGTGGGGAAAGTAAGATACAATGGTACCTTTTTGGAGTGGAGACAAGTAGCGCTTATATCAAGGATGAAACGAAGCAATTGTTGATAATGGCGATTGATAATGCACACTCACTCAAACTGCTTAGTACAGCTTCCAAAAGTTGAAGCAAGGGGAACTGAGCCAGGCATCATTACCCCTTCTTTAGGTACAAAATCACCACTGGGGCTGTCAGCACTTGGGGAATAGGGCTTTGCCACTATTTTTTTCACTATTCCCTGCAATAACGAATTTATCAAACAGTTAGGCCATAACCAAGTAGACTCTAAAATATATTAGAGAGAACCGTCTGCAGTTAGTTGGACAGGAGTATAACAGAGCAACTACTATGTATTTTCAAAATGAATTTACTACGCAGAAACTAGAATCAACAGATTTAAAATTTGCTTTTGAAGAGTTTCAGAAAGGAAATCTCCAGCTCCACTGAAAGATGCCTGACATGGCGAGTGCTACATGAACTTTCAAATAATAGCTAGACATTGTTCAAATGAATATGAAGGCAAAATACAAGATGGTACCTTTGATGAATTTGGGCCATAAGTGTTCATCGCATGTTCGATAGAAAGATAAACTTCAAGAGCTTGCTTGGATTCACTATTACATTTTATAGTGCGAGCATTTTCTTTCGAATCCAATGATCTAGAATTCAAATATAAAATGACCCGTGAAGGGGAAGCTTTTGGGCTGTCTTTCTTTCCATTTGTCAATTCCATTGTCCCGAGGTCATCCCAGAGTACATCCCACAATATTGAGCATGGATCCTTTGCAGGGCTGAACTTCCTCTGAGCAATAATATTGGAAGGTTGCTGATATTGACAAAAACATTTCTTAGTAACAGAGCACTGGAGAACATGATTCATTATCCGTTATTCTCAAATATTAATACTTACTTGCAATAGTATGACTCTCCGATGAGTGACCATAAGGATTTTCCCTTTTGGAAGCAGAAAGTGGTCTTCATAGGCATCCGATAATGCGAACTTTCCACGAACTTTGAAAAGATTAACCTGACCGAAAAATGAACCTGATTCTGCAAGCTGCAATATGACCTTCAAAACAAAAATATGAAAATAGTCATCATCTATAAAATGAATCACTCTAAAAAGAATGCAAAAACAGGAAAGAGTCCACAGCAAGAAATTAAATTAGGCAAGCAAACGATAATTGCATTAATGCAAATAGAAACGGTAATATAGTCTGTAAAAAGTTTAATTAGAAAGGTCACCCAAGGAAGCCAATTCACAAACTAGCCGCTTCAGATATATGTTCTGGAATCCAGTATCTGAGGTTTAATGATAACAGGCGGTCAAGTAAGAAAATTATTGTGGTCTTGACTAAATTCCATGGTAAATGTGGTAAAGTCAGTAAACTTTTGATGGATAATTCTGACACTTGTATTAATTAAAGTAAAAATGTCCGGAGAGAAATATAAAAAACCAGTGCTCACAATAGAAAGAAGAAACAAAAAATATTCCCCAGCATTTGGAGCCCAAAAACTCTCCACGTAAATCTACTAATTTTCTTCTTGCCTTCTACACACTACTCTCCATCTCAAATACTACCCAACGACTTTCTCTATCCCCACAACCTCACGTTCCTTGCACTGAGGTAGTTAGGCTGGGAACTCATCATTGCAGTTGACAGCAGTATCCCTTTCACACTCTCTCCTCATTCTTTCGGTTATAAACCTCCATGCCCCAATAGGACTGGGTTTGTTAGCTTGTGGGGATAATTAAGGTAATAAAGTGTTAGAAGAAGTTAGAACGTGATTAAAAGTGCATGGATATAAATTTAAAAGGCTGATAAAAACTGCAATGTTCAAGTTTCTGTTCTGCAGTCTGAACCTACAGCAAATGGTCAATTAACCAGGAAAATAAAAAGGACTGAACCAAATTCTCTAATGAATAACAACTTAACAAGTTCTAGTCTCCAGCCGGATTATGATCTGACAGAAACTAAACTTTCAGCCAGTTTACTTATTAGTGAAATAGTTTGTATATTTTAGAAGTGATATATGCAATTAAAACATTCCTTTCAACAAAAGAAATAAGAGAACCGTCCTAAATTTGGATTCAAACAACCGTCAGGATTCAATGACATCTTGATTTAGTTTCAACACATACCACTGGCACGTCAATATCTGAAAATTCATGTCTACATAATAAAAGCACTTTAGGTCTATGATCCATTGCAAATTGAGCGACTGGTACCTGTCCTTGAGCTTTGTACTCATCATATAGTTGAAGCAAATTATCACCGCTTATCACCCGAGGCAGTCTCCTCCGAAGAAGCTGTTCATCAGATGTGATAGCAGCTGCAATTTTCATTCTCATAGCATTGGCACCTTCGGTTGTTTTTGACAGAAGATCCAAGACTCCACTCACTGGTTGTGCAGCTGCACCAATTATTCCCTTCCCAACGCCTTGAACAAAACCTTCAACACCCGAAGATTTCGCTCCTTCCAGAGGCTTTGTTAATATGCCAGTTACTCCTCTGAACAACCCTTTAGCTAATGCTCCACCTCCCTCTCTGATCACATCACGGAAGTCCTCCACACCTTTGGTCTCCTGTCAAATGGAACATATGGATCAACTCCTATGAAAGTACAACATGTGATAAGAAAAATAAAAAAAGTCACCAGCAATGGCTATGCCAAGCAAATCACATGAATCAGTTTATTTTATAACTCTATGAACCACCCCTGTGCTGAAGCTTAAAAACTGAAACTTAAGTGGCTAAAGTTTAACACCTCAGCAGTTGTGAGTAAAAGCTCAGTGCCCTTCAACATGAGGTGAAGTGTTAAAATTTTAAATTAAAAGAACCATTTTGAGACCTTTTCTTGATGTGCTATGGTAATCTTGAGTCAATCAATTTATTTAACAATTTTCTTTAACAGGACACTCATCATGCACCATTTGAGTATGGGGAATTGATTCTATCGTATTCATAATTCATGTAATCATTGGGGTTCAAATTAGATATATACTGTTTTCCCTCCAAATTGGAGGTTATTATAACATGAACTATTCTCTCTCACACACACGGGCGCACACGCAAAAGAACCAAGCAATGAAAATACATTCTGATATCCATCCTTGACTGTTTCCATTTAAAGGGGGTTTCATAAGGCAGGATCACTATAGTTAAAATGTAACTACCATGCAAAATGATTGTTGGTTTAACAAAATGTTCAACAGCACTGCACCTGTTTCCACCTAACAAAACGTGGATTGTATTATACCGGTAAAATTGTATTACCCTGGTATATATACCGCAAAGAGAAGTTATCCTGGGAAACTACCAAATAAAGGAAAAAACTAATACCCACAAGTTAGAAGTTACAATAAATACTGCCTAAAGTCAGAAGATTACAACAAATCAATTCCTAAAGGGATTACTCAACAACTGAAATGATTACAGCTGCCATAAATACATGAATTTCACACACTGCAACTGAAAATGCATTTTAAAAAGGAAGGGAGCTAGCTTAGAGGTGTACTGTATTTAAAGGTTAGGGTTCTAGGAAAAATATCTCTCACATTCATGACAAATCCATGAAATATCACTGCAGAGTAAGGAGGACAATCTTTAAACAAACCTGTCTCTGCCGACTTTGAATAAACTTCTTGTCCATTGATAGTGCAGCCACACCTTTACTCATATGTCCAAGTGCACTACTTGCATTACCCAAGATATCAACACCAGACAGCAGCTGAAGTGGTTGGCCCAGAAGATCCTTCCGGATATTTGAAATAGCCATGCTAATCATAGAACTCTGCCTCATGCACACATTCTCATGAAACCTTGGATTAATCCTGACCTAATTAAGGAGTAGATATTTGTTTGGATTAGCATTAGCACACTGTCATTAATCTCTCCCTCAAATCTAAGACTGAATGAGAAAAAAGGCATAGCATCCCAAAATTGGTTTTCTTGGAATCCTCAGCATTTATAAGTATATATGCAGATGCTAAACTGAAGATAAGGAGCAATAAAGTATCGAATTATTTTGATATTTTCCTAGTGTCTTGACCAAACAAGCTGTTAGTCATGGAAATATAGAAGGATTATGTTCATTTTGGTGGGACAGGAGTTTCATTTGTTGGTAGCAGAGACTAATCTCCCTCGGAGTATGGAGGGAAAATGGTAAACCCCTCTCAACTAGGCTTTCTCCATACAAAGTGGAATTAATAAGAATTTTGTAAGGTTAAGCAAATAAAGAAAATAGTTCCTTGTAGTGTAACCACACTTCAAAACGAAGTGTGATGAAAACTTTTTTGGGTAACAACAGACCAACCCCTGTTTTTTGTGGGTATTGAATCGTGGTTTGACACAAATCAACGAAACTTATGGAAAGCAATTAATACTTACAGGCATATTTTCTG
The DNA here is from genome assembly GCA_037074615.1 of Leucaena leucocephala. Taxonomy (NCBI): domain Eukaryota; kingdom Viridiplantae; phylum Streptophyta; class Magnoliopsida; order Fabales; family Fabaceae; genus Leucaena; species Leucaena leucocephala. Next base: position 3,882,017 of record CM073535.1, on the reverse strand, counting down.
TGTTCCCCAACGCAGTCATTAAGGATGCCCAGAACCCAAGGACACCCCTTGGCCTTTGACTGGGTGACATAGCCATAGACACCTTTAACCGAACTTCCGAGATATTGAGGACACTGTAATTCCAATTTCTATCATATAAAATTTCAAAGAAATCAACACAACCACAAATCCCCAAGAAAGTAAAACTTTTCATACCCAATTTGAATGATTGGATCAACTGAAGCAGCAGTTGTTTGAGAATCATACAACCTACTGAGCTTCACCTGCTGGATCATTTCATGAAGGCGCCAAATAATAGGTTCATGAATGTTTATCAAAAAGGAAGCTGAATTTTCTAGGCCCTGCTTACAAGGAACCAGTCAAAAGATAAGCATAATATGAAACAAATCAGAGTCTCATCATTCATAAACAAAATATTGACATGCTTTTTACGAAGTAAAACATAGAATTTTCAGGTCGCTCACATGAAGGCCAATATATGGATAGACACAGAGATCCAGCGATCCATTTGATTGCATTGTCATGGAGAATTTCAGGATATAGTCAGTTTCTGCCACTGCTCTTTGTGGACGGAAGAGAACAGGCATTGGGGTTAATGGCAACTGGTTGTCCAACTGTAACCCGCGCATTCTGAGTTTAAACCTGAAAAAAGAACACAAATTTTATTTTCAATATTGAATATCTATGGACAACCATAACAAAAAGGAATAATTTAGATCTTGAAACTACAATTCCAAAGCGAGAGGCCAAGTCGTATTGATTGATGAGTGCGTTTGAACAGTATTTTCCCCAGATATCCCATGCAAGACAAATAATATTCCAGGACGTACAATAGTCAACTGAATGCAAAATCTTACCTATTGATTCCAGAGCCCAAACCAGTTGAATATGCCAGAACAAGATTCTGAATAGATAGGTATAATATTTCCTCCGGAGTATGATCAATAACAGATATTCCAAGCTCAGCAAGCTCGAAAAATATGTGGAATTCACAATCTGTAACAGACAATGATTGTTGCTTTTGAGAATCAGTTTTATAGATCTGAGACATTGATGACAATGATTTTCCACTCAAAACCCCCGTAGGTTCAGTTTCTGGCATCCAATCACTGATCTTAACAACATTGGTTTTCTCTTCCTTTAAAATAGTAACGCACAAGGCTCTGTTTGATTCATCGGTTACATGGATGGGCTGGTGATCAGAAATTTGATCAATATCATACTTCAGTGATTTCAGTGGGTCAGTTCCATCTACTAACAGCTCCAACAAACGCCTTCTCCCAACATCTTCCCACAGAAATGAAGCAGCAGCATTTGGAAGAAGCAGCTGCCAAGAATCACTGGTACCATCAACTTGACGAAAGCGAATGGGCAAGAACAATGAATGATTCTCAATCCTGTGGGTCAAAAGTTAATTAACATACAAAGTATATAGTCTAAAAACATTTATAAATGGTAAGATATATGGCAAACGCTTGCCAATTAAAGATCATTATGATAAAACGTAGAAGTAATGGGGAAACAGAAAACTAACTTCTTCCATTGTTAAAAGGCGTCTAACACCTTGTATGAGTTTGCAAAAAGGTCAAAACGGAAAACAGAAGAAAATTGCCTGAATTCTTCTCCAATTTTATTCAAATGCAGAACAGACTTAAATAAAGGTCATGGTTACAGGCCAGCCCCTGGATCCTCACAAAATAAAGACAATATAAATAAATGATGGACATTTAAGATGGAATCAAATCAAGAAACAAGAATGGCAATACCCAATGTTGAATTGATGCTGTGAAATCTGGTCACTAAACCATAGAAATTAGGAAATCTTGTTGCCGGTAGTCAGAATATCCAGCAAGACAATGGAAAGGGATAGTCATTGATAACAGTGCCCTTAAAATTGGAAAACCAGAAAATATCCCCCTCAACTATCACCCTTCAGGATTTAAACTTTTTGTAATTATTGTCTTCCATGATTATATACTAACCAAGGTTTTCTTCATTTTACCAAATGAATGGAAGTACATCATGTAACGGATTAAAGATTCTGATACTGCATCTCTGCTTAGAGGCAATATCTTTTCCTCCCTGAGGGAGGGGGTTACAAATGACACAAATTTGATGCCGGTATGTGCATTTTCCAGAAAGAATAACTCCACGAGATCTTTTCTTTTCACATCAAATTTCAAGGTACTAAAACAAAAAATTGGAAGGAACATTATGAAATTTTGTAAGGGAATCGAGAGAACAAGAACCTGTAAGGACTTGATAATGAATTTGGACGAAATATAACTTCAGAGCGTGACCTCTTGGCACCACTTCTTACTAGTAATCTTAATTGCATTTGACCATCTCCAATATTGTTTTTCAAGTTAATGCGCATTTCACCTTCATTTTCCACACTAAATGGTGCACTCCATTGGTATCCCTTCATGCACAACTGAGAATATATGGCCCTTCATAAGGTGTATATAACACGCCATATACATATCATGCTAACAAACAATAACAAAAATTAATACACACCTTCAACAATTCTACTTTAGCAGATGACTGCCACACAAACGACTTTGGAGGATCAGAGGGATGAATCCATATGGATGCCTCAGAACCACATTGCTGCAGGCATAGACTACATCCAGCCCTATTAATAAACAGCGTGTGTGGCTGGAAATGAACCACCTGGACATCAAATAAACTGACAGTTTTTAGCTTTCTAGAGAAAATCCAATTCCACAGATATGTTTCTTCACAAAAAAGTAATTAATAAGCTATCATTATGAAAATTAAATTAAATATAGACCAAAAGAGCCATAAAAAAAAAACTAATATTTGAAGAACATAATCCTATCCACAAAAAACATAAATCAAATAGTCTTTCATACGGTCTCAGAACTGAATAAAAAGGCAATGATTGAACCATCTTCATTAAAACATGCTTCAAAGAACAATAGAAACAAAAAAGTCCATAAAACACAAAAGGAAGCAAAACTCAATCTCTATGCAAATCAAGGAAAGTGACACTCCAAATAAAATTGTAAGCAGAACCACAAACTGAGAGCATGAGCACCATTTTTTCCCCACATGGTGTCTAAAGACGAAGATACACGCTCAGCAAGATACACCATAACACAGAAAATACCATGTATTGCCACCCTACATTAGCTTCTTTTTTCCTTCCAGAACAATTTCAGCCCGTAGAGCCTCAGAATGTTTTCTCATCATCAAAGAAAGAAATCATTATATGACATTTGTCTCTCACGAGACAGACCCACTAAATACTTGAAGAAAGAATGAAATCAAAGAAATCCTAGCATTTAAAAGGAAAATAAAATGTTCACAAATCAGGTCTTCAAAAGTGTTTGCAATTGTACAACAACGCAGATTAAATTGCAGGCTTTAAGAACCCTGATTGAACCCAGAAAAAACAGTTATATTTCTAAACAGATAGCATATCTAATAAGAGTAAATTAAGTAATAGCCATGCGATACAGTTGACCACGAAAATATAACAAGGATTGAACCCTTGGATCACTGTTTATGGCTTTGATCTATATTTAAGAAATTTATTTTGACAAGTTTAACCCTTAAGAAAAGGCTTAGGAATGTTCTTATTGATAATCTCCAACAAATAGACCGCCAAAGTAACAGCACAGACTCTCCAACCTTTGTCCTGTCAGAAGTCATGTCCAATAATGCTGAAAGTTTGCAGTAATATCCATCTGAATTGAAAGCCTTGACATCAATACGCTCCTATAAAAATTAAGTTTCAAGAAACATCATTATGAAATGAGCTTGAGAAATTCCAATGGATTCTAATAAAAAAGAACGAGAAATGAGTATACACGGAAACCAAATAAAGATGGTTATCATATATCCAATCCTCCATTTATGTCACCTTGTTTTCCAGCTCCTGGAGAGAAATCCCAGGGCTATACACTTCAGAATGGTGCATAGCAACTGCAATGCCCACCCGGGGTGACAAGCTAGTATCTTTTTGAGATTGGAAGACTGTAAGTCCACTTTGAACAGCATAATCTTGTGGTGAAAGCATGCTAGGAAATGGGCTGTTGTCTTCAACAGCTTCAAGCACCTGAAGGTTTCCCCTTGAAATAGAATGCCTTTTATCCATTGAACTTAAAGGATTTTTAAAGGCTGTTTTGGCAGACTTCACTCTAGAGAGTAAAACAGAATCCGTATCTGTATTTTCCAGAGGTTCCACTTCCACCACACGATATGCCAAAGCCAAAGATGACTCATTGACAATCCAATATGGAACAAAAAGCCTTAAAGTTTTTGGGGCAGCACTTGTTGCACCCATATCATATTCGATGCTCACACGCAATTTCCTGTGAATATGATGATTAGGGAGTTAAAAGATGCTAAGACAAAGATTATACATCTGTTAAAGTTACAGTATATCATATAAACACATACCTTCTACTTTGCTGGTGAATCATCCAGAACGATGTGACACGATTGGAAAAAGAAGGATCCAGTATAAGAACAGGGTCCTGAATCAAGCAAGAAAAGAGAATCAGCTACAGATACAAACGCAATAAAGTTGGATATATATTTCTTAAAGATATGGTTTAAGTGCATGCAGATCAATACTGAGTCATCACCTTTTCCATAAGCCAACCTCCCTGCACAGACAAAGTAAGATACAAAGGTTTCTGAATATCTGCTGAATAGATATGTGCACTTTGGCGAGAGGATATGACACCATGATGCCGCTCGATGAAATTTCCTTCCTTTGGTTTTTCCCAAACTCTAAACTCAGCAGGACTGGGAAGCCGGTTTTCTAACTTCATGGGAGAATTGATGGATATTTTCCAGTCATATATTGGTGCATTTAGTTCAGTATTAAGAACTGAGGCATCTGTTCCTACACTAAGCCAAAATAACGTATTTCCAGTACTAGGAGAACAGCACAAAAGTACATCCTTTTTCTCAAGCTGATTTAGTTTCAAGGAGTAGTTGGCCATCGAAGAATTATGTTTAGAACTTCCATCTAATAGGAACTGGTCTTTGCCAAACATAGAACTTGAAGCAACAGCTACTGTGCGGCCCCATGAACATAAAAACTGAGGATCATCTAATCTAGGTCGCACTTGTAAACATGCATCAGCGTCTTTGCTTGTGCTTTTCCAACACAAAACAGAAGAAGCACCAGGATCCACGATAGTGGCTTCACTCTGCATGGAATCTATTCCATGTTCAGAGAGATTTTGTCTTGAACGAATCCATCGCCTTCTACGCACAATACCAGAGGCTGTTTTTGCTGAAAATTTTGAAGTAGGAGGCCATTTTAAGGACACAAGGTCAGGCCCATATGCCCAGCCATCATTATCAACAAATTGACTTTTTTCTATAGTCCATCCTGACATCCATTTCCACCCAGGAGGGAGTGGTGGTTCAAAGAAGTCCTTCAAAATAACATGAATGAAAAATATTACAAACATAATAATACCAGCCATAGAAATTAAAGTGATTTAAGAATTTGAATATACATACAACCTTTGATGAGTGAGAGAAGTCTCTTGTACTCCAGCGGCCAACATTTTCAAGTTGAGTTGGCCATTTGTTACCCCAACCAAATGTAGGGTGATAATACTGATTCTGAAAGACCTCTTCCACAACATTAATAGTACTGCTAACTCCATGTGAGAAATCAGTTCCAAGACTCAAAGATGAATGGCATGTAGAAATGTTCAATCCAACATCTGAATCATTCACTACTGTGACAAGACTACGGAAAATTGCATGTTTCTTGCCATTTTTCATGACAACTTCCATTGCAAAGAATTCATTTTCTAAGGATTTAGGAATCACGGAAAGTGGAAGCAAAGAACGAACACTTTTCCATTCACCCTCTCGGCCAAGCCCTACCCAAAATCCCGTGTCTCTATCAGCATCATCCTCACTTATCACATCCTTTTGAAGGTTTGCAATTGTATTTCTTTCAACATAAGATGTTGAAACTAAAAGGCTTCCATTCTGCGTGTCTTCAACATCGTTTTGTTGAACCTTAAAAAGTTAACGATGAATAAGCTACAGAGTTCTAATTATCTATGTAGAGGGAAAACACCATAAAAATGATGTGAAACATGGTAACTGACCATTCTCCTGAGTGGATATGATGTTATATTCTGAACACCATATGGATGATGAACCATTTTCATAGAAGCGGCCTTCCTTAAAATATTTGCATCATGTCCAACAGGAAAAGACATGGAACTCACAACATCACCTGAATGATGAGATGATAATCATAAAAACCTAATAAAAGAATGTCTTCTAGAATAAATAAAACCTAACGTTAAAGAGCTGCTAAATTACAAACTAACAATAAAATGCTGCTAAATAATATCCGCAGTAAAGTGTGTCCTTCAACAAAAACACATAAAACCAACAACACTAAGTCTCCAGATCGCTGTCCAGCAGTGCTGGGACAGGATGAGCAATATTTTTGAATCATTTGAATAATGTGCTTACTTACATTTTTCAAGATGCACATATCTATTTTACTTAATGAATTAATGAACTCTTCATATCTAACCAAGAAAGGAAAAAATTCAGTTGCTTAGGCTAAACAGAGATATATAAATAGAAGATATTTTACTATTCTCCTACTAACGTTGTTGCGATAAGCTTTAAATAGAAATGAGGGAGTTGGAAGAAAGTAGATTGAACAATGAGAAACTACATCCATATGTCTTTATCTTGGATTAAAAATGGTTTCGCTCTAGAGGGGGCCCATGAGGTACCTTTTCCAGCTTTAGCAGCCAGATTTGTGATCTCTATTTCCATCTTAGCAGGAGCCTGAACCAAGTTAATTAGTCAATGAAACGTCATGTGTAGCAAACTCCACAGTAATGTAACAAATGCCTACATGAACAGTAACTCATCCAATAAAGTTAGACTTGAGATGGGAAATTTGGATTTTAGGAAATCCTGAGAAAAACATTTCGCTTATGAATTATTAATGAATAAGAATCATAACAGCTATTTTTGCAAGAAATTCTTACATCAAGATCCTTGTTTAAGCCTAAAAACAAGTGATTTTTAGATAGTTTGGAAACTTTATGAAAAGAGATTTATTGCGCAGAGATTTTATAAAAAGCAGAAATTATTTTCCATTTGGTTATAATCATAAAAATGATTTATTATTTAATAATTTTTAAATTTATGATATCTACTTATTTGCATGAACATTTTTTTCTCTTCTATCCCATTTGATTATTTTCAAAAGTACTCAAAAGAGTCAAAGTAGCTTTTCAAAATAATCAGAAATCTGCTTTTGCTATTATTTTTTTTTTTCAGATTCTGATTATTTTTAAAAGCTCAAGGATCGTGAAATTTCTCAAAAGAGATTTTTCTTTTTCAAAAATTAAGGGATTTTTTCATGAGAAAAGTTCAAACAAACAGGCCCCAAATGTCGAGACTTGAGAGTACAGCTTTTGCCCAAGATTATCTTTAAGGTTTCTTTCAGTTAACAAGCATATAAAACTGATCATTTCATGGTTAAATAATCCATCCAATACCTTTCGAGGAACTTCAAATATAAAGAGTTCATTCCACTTTACTATGCCTTCCACCCAATCATCAATTCTTGAAACTATAGGTTTCACACATTTCGTTCTTGCACTCTGGGGAAACAACTTTTGTTGTTCAGTTGCCTGACTGTCCACGACAAGGCGCAGAGCACAGAAGAAGTTATGGCTGTTTCCATCATCAATGAGAGATAAACCCTATCAAAATTTGAACAAATTGATTTCAGTTTCCCAGGTGATGGGAATTGTGATTAAAATACTTGATAAATCATTTCAATGCTGCTTATCACCTTGGCTTCAAGTATCTTAACAGCAATATAACAACGTGCCTCTCTAGATTCATCTGAAACATTTAACCTATCTGAAAACCTTGGAGGTGGAATCCACACAGAAGCACAATCACCATGATGTAGCTTGTCAACCGTTTCTACATCTTGCTCAACTTTTTTGACATAGATATCACACCCAAGTTTATTCTCTACTACAACCGTCTGTAAATCATCCTCATCCAGTGCAGAAAAAGTTGCATCGTCCCCATTTATTTGCAGACTACCAACCTCCTGCACAACCAATGAGTTTGTAAGGCTTTACACAAGCACATAATTCAAAGGGTACAAAGATAATAGGTTGTAAGTATTCGACCTCTTTTAGCTTAGATGCTTTCTCTTCAAGCTCTAACTGTCTTCTCCACGAAAGAATGCATCCCACGAAGGATTCAAGATTTGCCGCACTAACATTCACGTTCAGAATATTGGTAGCAGCAATGCGAATTCTCTTTGCAAGTCCAGATGGAAAGTTTACATTTGAGTGATAAGTTTCAAACCTAAACAAGTTTGAAAGAGAACATTTAATTGGTTCCATATTCCGAAAAGGATGGCTCAAAATTAATATAGGAGAGAGAAATCAGACAATTAGTACGGATTAATAATTTATAGTTTTACATTCATAAAAAAAATTAATAATCATAGTTTACTTGAATATTCCATCAAATGGCTCCACAAGTGGCTCCCACGTCTCTAATTGTGCATTGAAGGCTGATGCAGCAATTGAAGAAATCAGTACTGCATTCATGGATTCTAGGCGACCATATGTTGCAAGCTTTAAGTTTGTAATGGTTGTGTCAAACAGTGGTGTCATCTGAAATGATAGTTCAATTTTTCAATGGTATCGTAAAGGATAGTTCAATTTTTCAATGGTATCATAAAACTGAGAAAAATTTGTTTTCAGGTGGTAAGGCATAGGATACATACTGCCATGCCATATGTGCTATCCAAAATTGTCAGAGACAAGAACCTTAGCCTCAGATCAGCAGTTATGTTTTCTTGAGTCTTGGGCTTCACTGGGTCACCAATTAAGTAGGCTAATCGGCTTGATGGCTTTTTGAGATCAGATCGAGCCAGAAAGGTGCAAGCCTGCAGAGATAGTAGAATGCATAACATTTTTGTCCCCCGTTCTTGAGATTAAATGTAACAAAAGTATAACATAAATTCTGAGAGCATATAAATCAGACCAACATGCAACTAGCTACTAGGGAATTAAAAACTTTAGATCACAAAAATGGTTTCATTTATCTTTAATTAAACTTAAAAAACAGTAGATACAGAATTTTTTTGGTGATTTCAGTGCAGTGCAAGCTAAGATTAACCTGGTTTTCTACTTTCCAAATGCTCCAGCAATGGAGTTCCCTTGAACTTGAAGATCTTGAAAGTGGCACATCATGTATATTTGCTTGGCTAACAAGATCCATCCTTGGGCAGCAAAACAGATCAGCACATGGTGCTTCATCTGTCCTGGAGACAACACATCCGAGAGAAACATAACCAGGAGGAGCTATAGGGTACCAGAAGAAGATTTCCTCAATTCCTTTCCCCACAATATGTGCAACTTTAGTAAACTGAACAGGTTTGGCAGAGACATCAGGATTGTCATTTTTGAAGATTATTCCGAAAGCAGGAGGTTCAAGGCTGAAAGGAATGGAAAATGACAATATATTAATCCCAGCCAAAAAATTAAACTAGGTATTTGCCATTATGTCATCAACCAAGCCTTACAAGATAAAAACGTCTCACCCTTCAGTGATGCAATCACCCAAGACAGCATAACCAAGACGTGCAACAGGTCGCCATATCGAGACTGAATGACGAAGGTCACTACCTTTGTCCCACCAAATTCTCTCAAAGTTAGGTGAAGACATATAATTGGTAGCTTTTGATATGGACCTCAAAATATCCCATCCAGATGTATTTGCACTTTGGATTGCTTGCTGATTTTCACTGTAACCAGAACTAAAATCTGAAACTGGATCTAATGGAGAAGGCTGAGCTCGATTTGAGTTCCAGAGAAGCAGATGACTTAGGTCATAACATCTGCCTTCAGGAGGACATTTAATTGAAGAATGGGCAAAAAAGGATCCAATAACATTATCAAGACGCCAGATGCTAAAACCAGAAGCAACATGGGCTGGAGAAATAAATAAGCAATCTGAATATGAAGTTGATGTTACAAGATCAGAACGCAGGCAGTGAACAACATGATTTGGTGGAGGCTGATTCCCTAAATGTGCTACACAACCAAGAGCTGTGTATCCTGGGGGTGCAACAGGCATCCAGAGAGAGCAATCACTGCTAGCATCAGTGTAACCCTCATCTCCACCAAGGCCTTGATTACTCATGAATGAACCAATAAGAAGAAAACGAACAGGCTTTCTTACTCTACCATATGTGTTACTCACTGCCATTACTGCCAGTGAAGGAGGAACTGGCCTGAGAAGATGATACAACAGAAATTAAAACATCAAATAGTTTATAAACTATTAGACAAAAAACGGTAATATATCTATATCATGTAAGGGATCAAGTAACCTCAAACAAAAATAGAAAAAGATAGTAACTTTTTTCCCTAATAAATCCATATTGGAAATAAAAAAGAAAAAGAAGAGAAGAGAAACACCACAATGAAGCCAACGGTATCTTGTAATATTGTGGCTTAAAAAATCAAAACACCTACCATTAAGATTAATAAAGATAAACAAGAGGAATTCATCTTTAAAATGTTCTAGCGATTTACTAGTATAGCTTGTTTAAGTTCAGTATCACAAAAAATTGTTCCCTAGTGGATCTGTTGGGCATCCAAATGGAATGGCTCCCCAAAAACCTAGCGATTGAGGTGGCAGCTAGCACACTTGTATACCCCATAGAGCATCCCCTAATAGTCAATGTGTGACTTAAGTAACTTCAAATCTACACTCTGATATTTTCCTTGGTGACATGTCTCGACTTCATCACTATTCAGAATCCTCCATAGGAAAGAACCCCTGTATGTAATCCTCGACAAAACCACCGACTACCAACTGAGTACCAATTGATAGGCAACCAAGTGGAATGCCCAAAAGCAAGCTAATTAGGTGTGGGAATTGACCAATTCAAGTACCCATAGAGCATCTTAACTACTCAATGTGGAAGCTAAATCTATCATACTATCTTAGTATCCATCATTCTCTTCCTAACATGCAAGAGAAATCTACTTGACTTCCGATCTGTCCAAATGAAACGATGATGCATAGGTATATGGCCTAGATCACAATTTTCACAGCTGCACTGATGCATTTATAGTGCTTCATGCGTATTTATTAGTTTTCAGTCTCCTTAACTCATCAAATGTTCAGTTCCTGTTTGCAACTTCTAGGAATTTGGTCATTATAAGTTTCTATTTTACAAATTTCAAGCTACTGATTATAACAGAATCAGTAGAAAACCGCTGTCATCTCAAGGCTCTTACTATTTCACCATGGAAATGCCAGTAACCAGAGCTTAAGTTGTCCCCATAAATAATTTTTATTCTGATGCAACTTTAGAACTGATTTAGATAAAATAATTTTTCTACAGCATTGATTATAATTTGTAAATTGAAACTGGTTTAACCTAGTTTTGGACATTCTGACTAAACCTATACAAGAAGAAATCCCTAAATGCATGCTTTCAACTTATGATAGAGTTCTCATGGCTGAGTCAAGAGAAGAGATTAATTCTAAACTTGAGTTATGTAGAAGGACCTTGGAGTTGAAAGGTTTTCGCTTGAGTAGGAACAAGACAAAATATATGCATTGCAATTTTAATAAGAGGCAAATTGGTAATGATTTGGATGTTAAAATTAGAGATGAAATCATTCCATAAGTGATAGTTTAGATATTTGGGATCAATCATTCATCACGGTGGTGAAATTGAGGGTCCATAAAATACAAGTTGAGTGGTTCAAGTGGAGAAAGGCTAGTGGAGTTATTTGTGATAAGAAAGTACCTACTAAACTTGAAGGAAATTTTTATAGAATTGCTGTAAGGCCAGCAATATTATATGGTAGCGAATCTTGGGCTTTAAAGGACAACAAGTGTATAAAGTTGGGAGTAGCAAAGATGAGGAGGTTGAGATGGATGTGTGGTCATATAAAAAAAACAAGAGATTTGAAATGATCATGTTAGAGGAAGAGTAAGCATAGCACCTATTGAAGAAGGTAGCTTGGACAGTATTGAGTCCTTTGAAAATGGACAAAGGAAGAATGAAGAGAACTCTCAATAAAATCATTGAATGGGACCTATTAGTTAACAACTTATCCAAAGATATGGTTGTTGATAGAGCACAATAACATTATGAGATCTATGTAGCCAACCCTACTTAGAGGGAGAAAGCTTGTTGTTGTTGTATAGATTATAAATTGAAATGAACATCAAGAACAACAAAGTCCCTATAATAATAGGACAAGATGACAGATACCTTGATGTCACACAATCACCTAAGACAACGTAATTTGTTGGAGCTTGTGGCCTCCAAAATGTAATATTGTTTCCTGCAAAAGGTGGAAGATGGAATAGTTGGTTATGGATCAAGAACTTGTTCTTGGCTAAATGGTATCCATGGCTAGCAAACTGAATGCAGAACAATGAAATGACATCATGCTATATCAGATAAATGAGAAAATAACCTTTTTGAGAGACCCAAATTCGATCAAAGTTGGTACATGGAACCAAGGGAATCGCATTGCCAAAGTTGAGCGCTGCAGATGCCTGACTTTGCAGATTGAGCATAAGAGAAATTGCACTAAGTGAAAGATGGAGACATATATCTGTTGATACTAATGAAATATTTGTTTTGTCCTTCACAGAAGTGTATCCCCCTGAAATATCTACTGGATCCAGAATGATAAGACCAGAACCAGCCTCAACAGTAAAATCCTTCACCAGGGCTCTTATCCAAGTGTCTCTTTCTTTGGAGGCATAGCTGTTCATATCAAGAGAAGAAAGTCAAGATTGACTGGAAAAATAGTAAGCATATAGGAATAATGTATATGAGCATCCCAAGATTGACCGTATCTATTTATTTTAATTAAGGTACTGAATTAGATGAACCATGTAATGTATGTGGAAGGAAGGTTGTCATTGGTACTGCATTACAAAATTGGGTTGACAAGAACTGTAGAGGGAACTTTCTCCACAATAAGTAGGATAAATTCTTAAATTACCAAAAAAAAAAAATAGATGTTCAAAAGTATTCTGTCCACAGTATTGCAAAGTGATATGAGATGCATATGATCAGAGAGATAATGTTCAAAAAGGATATGCACTACTTGAGGTCCTCAAAATATTCCAAAATAAAACATATTTTATGTAGTTAATTCTCTTATGGTAAATGCGTTACGATAGATGAACAAATATTCCCAGCTTAACGGTGCATGTAATTTATAAAGAATAAAATATCTAATCATTGTTTGGTTACATCTATATTACCATACAGGATGTTATTTTGAATGGGCACTATTATCTCGACTAATCTTTTTTCTCATCTAAGTCTGATTTTAAGAAACATAATATGGAACCTAAAAGCAAAGGATATGGCTGTATCTCACTTGTGTGTGTGTGTGTGTGTGTATAGCAGAATTCAGATTGAATAATACACTCAGAAAATTTCATTGCATCTTCAACTTATTGATCGTTTAATTGTCACAAGATGTTGATAACTTTCATAATTTGCAAATGGATCAAAAGGAAGCAAATGAAGGAGACCAGAAATGTGCAACCTTGTGGGAACTGGGACCCATTCCAAATTCATTTTCATTTGGAGATAAGGGTATAAGTATATAGGAGTATTCACGTCAAGATTGAAGCATACAAGTGGCTTCAAGAGAAACTAGTCTATCCTAAGAAAATATATTTCATAAATTACGCAAGTTTGAAAATGATCAGATTTCAGAAACAATTATATGAATCTATTCATATAAAAATCTAATGTAACTATATGTATAGATAACAGCAGATGAAATGGCAGCACTTACATGAAGCTTAGGTCCAACTTAGCACGAATAAGCTTCTCACCAAAAGATGAATCATCCAGAAAAGATTTAGTGTCATCATAGAAGGTGAGCTCGGGAGATACAACCTTACAACAAAGTTCAATAGCCAGAAGTGAACAGAAGCATAACAAGCACAACACAAAGTCTTCAGTAAATGCAAAGCAATCCCATAAAATATAATTGAAGCTTCTCTAATTCAGGCTTGCACTGTCAACAAAAAAGGACATTCATTCTTTTTGTTTCAGACAGATTCATTAGTTACATTCAGTAACAGATAGGTTTCAATTTTGAGTTTGGGCAAGTTGTTTTGGTTAAATCCCTGATTTCTCTATAGTAATAATTCATATTTATGTCTCTTTGTAGAGTCAGATTAATGTTTATGCAGCATTAATCATATAGCTGTTACAAGTTTTAAATTTCCCTCATTCTTTTCAGTCCCTCGTGCATAAATTATGTACCAATAACAAGTCACATGTTAGCTAACAGGGTCAAAGTAATAGTTATTAGTCTAAATATAAGAAATTTTCCCAAGAGCTGGGGTATATGTAGGTTATTTATCTCTCTTCCATCTCCAACATATTCAGGCCACACATCTAAAACTTATAGTATCGACAGAACTTTTGAATGTACCAAACACCCATGCATGTTAACTCTTAAGAAACTGAAAGATCAAACTACCTGGGTTTCAAAGGTGAAACTTTGAAATTCATTTGAGTCACTCTGAGAATATGTAGAATTCAAACTCTCTGCTGATTGAAGATCTTGGTCTATTCTCTTGTCACCAGATAAGGAATTGTCCAGGAACACTATATTGACACCATCATCAATAGACACGGAGTAGCTGCTATCATTACTCAGGTATGTATACTTCCTTAAAAGAGAACCATTCTGAAGAATCAATATGAAGCAAACATGTCAATCTCTAATGGTAAAACGGATAAAATTTCAATGACATGTATAGATGTTAATAAACCTTCATAATTGAAATATTGTTCCTCACTATTCATAGAATTATCCTCCTCTAACAATTTCTCATACACGTATCACCTAATTACAATAGAAAGGAAGTATATTACCTCAATTTTTACATTAACAAACCGCAATCTCTTTCCACGTCCAATGAAAATAATTGGTCGAAAATTTGTACTTCGCAATTCCTTTGCATCTTTTTCAACACTCAAACAGATACACTTTCCACAACCATCATATACATATTCATCAATGCCGACGCAATCTGCCACTAACTGTTTAGATGGAGAGAGGTGCACTATATCTTCTGTCTGCTTGTAAACAGGTTCCATCAAAACTATCCTGTTGTTTTTGCAAATGGGATCATTCTTCGGATCCATGCATTCTTCTCTTCCAGTTAATGCTCCCAAAGCAGGCACAAAAAATTCAGCCACAGCAAGAAGAAAATCAGGCACGACGAGAACCCGAGGTTGTTGCACACGAATTACAAATGACTGAGATGACACACGCCATCTGTAATCCATCAAGAACATTGTCAAAATAGGCAAATCAACGTCAGTTCCACCTTCATCGCTCATCCTCAGAGAACTACTTTTATTAAAGGACAAAGGAATTTTTCCAGGAACTATTTGTTTGGAAGCATCAGTAGATGAGCCAAGCATCAGCCGCATTTCAGGTTTTGTGTGAGGCCGGACATCTAGAATGGAAAATTTGGGAATTGTCACATAGAGGTCCTTTTCAGATAAAGAAGTCATGCGATATGAAGCCCAAAGACCTTCCACCTGCAAAAGCGACACAACAAATATCATTCAGAGTTATATGTTCAAAATATTAACTTTGGGGATGCATAATTTCAAGCTTGCAAAAAACTCAAGGATGTGCTATAAACATATTAATGCCAAATATCATGTAAAAAATGGCGCTTATAAACCCATCAATATCAATTTTCTTACTGAAACTTACAGCAATATGAGCCAATGGGGATTCCCCGTCTGTGCCATAACACAGCTCTAGTAAGGCATGATTGACCACAACAGCAACAACCGTAATTGTCTGTGATAGTAAAAGTTGGCTGTTCGTGTTGACCTTATCAACCAGAAGCCTAATAGTATCCCTTGAAATGGAATTTCCACCACGAAAACTCGGAGGAAGCATTGGCTCTTCAGATAAATTAATGTACGCACAATCCAAAATCACTTTATACTCCTTTTCAGACAACACAGAATGCAATAAATCCACCTGATCAAGACATCGTGCAATTCACATTAGAACCAGAAGTAGGAACAAAATATAAAAATAGGAGAATTTCAGTAAAGTCCCACAGAAGCAACATAATTTCCAATAGGTCCCAAAAGATTATGAAATTTCAGTTAAGTATTAAAGGATAAAAATGAAATTGTTTTAATGATAAATGACTAACATGTCCTTCATTCTTTTTAAAAAAGGCAACACACCGCCAGAGCTCTGCCTGCCAGAGCCCTGTCGATGGAGCTTCAGCCACTAGCTGTCGGAGAATAATTGTTCCCACAAGGTGGCCAAAGGGGGTTTGAACCGATGACCCCTTGGCTCACCAAAAGATTTATAACCACCAAGCCATCAAAACCATTTAATTATATGGTGAAAAACTGCAAATAGATATATATGTATAAACTTAGCTTCCTAATTTGCATGCTTACAGGTCCTGATGAGTGAATTTACAAGTAGTAATAAGTAAATTACTAACAATTGAAAAATAGAAAGTGTCATACAAATGATCAGTCACATGATGTGAGATTACTTTACTTTGAAATCAGCATTTGTTTCTTTCAAGGAGCGCTGTTTTTTAGGGTTGACCTTACCAACTATGTCAGTACCCCATTAGCTTCTCCCTCTTTCTACAAAGTATCAAATCCTTTCTCTATAATCCAAAATCCCTAGCCAACTAGCAATCCACCGTAAAGAAAAAAGGAAAGAAAGAGGTGAAACAAAGGTTGCCCTGGCCACTCATTGTGGTAGTCTGGTGTTCAAAGCCCGCAAAAAGCAACGAAGTGGTTGGGTTTCGCTATTTTCAGTTTGGGCATTAGAGAAGGAATGGTAGTGTCATTTTCATTTTTCTCCGTAACCCAAGCTTTTTTTTCTGGACGGAATAATTTTTTTATGCCTTGCAACACAGCCCACTGAGCCATTGATTGTAAGTGTCTGAATTTGTATTTCAGTCATTAGGCTTACCTTTACTTCAAGAGAGAAAGAAGGGACTTTCCTGAAAACATCCCTCAAGCTTCGACGGACAAGAATCTCAAGTCCTTGACCTTCTCGTATGATTGGTTTTCCAAGACAGCCACCAATTCCAATAGTCATGTTGATACCCCGAATCTGCCATTAATTTGGAGTTAGAATACGCCAAGAGTTCAAAAACACTGGTTCCGAAGATAAGAAATATAAACCTGAGCATAAAGAATATCCATGTGGACAGATGAAGGGTCTTCTGGAGAACCATGCCAACTGAATTCGTTTGTGATATGCAGCTCTCCCAGATCAAGTTGAATAAATCTGTACCCCAATAAAAAAAGGATATTGATAGAAAATTCCAAGGCATAAATACATCATAAGGAAAGATAGTACACCGCAAGAAAGACCCTAGAGTACTGGGCCTCAACAAACAATAGCTAGACCCTATCCACGAGTCACAGCTGATAATTTCAATCACTGTTATCAACGAATTCACTTTTTCAATTCTTTTCCTCGAAATAGTATCTCTACATTTTTCCCTTTTTTGCAACAGAGCAATAATTAAGATGGTTAGAGTACACAGTTGGTATGAGAAATCATCCCAAGAAAATCATACATATAACGTAAAGGAAAAGCCTAAAATGAGAGCTTTTGATGAGCTCCCAAGCTGGGTGGAAAACCCTCTCCCAAAAGCCACTTAAAGTAGAGAAATTAATCCACTTCACTAGCCAGAAAGCAGCCCAAACAATTAAATGTGGGACATGG
Organism: Leucaena leucocephala; assembly: GCA_037074615.1. Taxonomy (NCBI): domain Eukaryota; kingdom Viridiplantae; phylum Streptophyta; class Magnoliopsida; order Fabales; family Fabaceae; genus Leucaena; species Leucaena leucocephala. The sequence goes on along the minus strand of CM073535.1, from coordinate 3,864,186 downwards.
CAGCTCATACCACCTTTCACCGTCACCAAATGCTTATACACCAACCACCAAATCTCTGCCCCACTATCAACCTCGCATGTTTTTGAGTGTAGCCCTTTCACTACCGAACAACCCTCCAAGGAGAGGTACATTCTCAGGACAGAAAATGGATGTTTGGAAGAATACGAGACTTGATACACATTCAAACAATGAAAAATGTTTTGGAGAAAAAAGTGAAACAATCAAATCAGTTATGAACCTCCAAGTTAACTTCCTAGGAAGTAACTTCTCAAGAAGCATGCTAAACTGAAAGAAGAAAGTCTTGAATCTTTGAGATATATTGTCCTCACACCATGATTGCCCTGCCCAATTATAACCATGCAATTCCCGTCATGCTAAATGTTGTATTTGGCATCACTTATTGCAGGTTTGTAGGCTTGGACATATAGATAGTCCTAAACAGCTTTATTTCATTTAAGGAAGTTGTTCCTTCTAAGGCTATGACTGTAAGCATCATATATGTCGATCATTCTAGGGTTGATTATTTACACGGGTTTGATAGTCATATTACCTCATAGGTCTGGTTGAAATCAATGTCTCATTTACAGACAATAAAAAGGAATACAAACTAATTTAACTTAAAGATGTAATTTTCTAATTAAGCTTGCTCTATAATGATATGTTCAGAAACAATTGGAAACGGGCTTTTGCACCTTTTGAGACAAAGCTACTATAACATTACTTTGGTCAAAACCACATTTTGATCAAGACCAACTGGTTTCCAACAGACATAAACAAACCATTTAAACTAATTTTTAAATGCATAAAAGTGCTAACAAAAAGAAAAAACTAGAATCAAAATAAGCCTTAATTAGAAAACAAATTAAACAAAACAGCTAAATTAAAGTGGATGCATAATAACTATTGGAGAAGCATTGAAAAAATAAATTGAATATTAACTTACTCCTTGCTTTGGGAATCTCTTGGAACAACAATAATTGGAGTGTCAAGTGTAAGATCCAGCTTGAGTGCAGCAGACCCATCAATTTCATATTTCTGAATCAACCATTCAAATCCTCCAACTTTATCAACAAGTTTGGTTGCTTCTTCAGTATGTGGAGAAGCAAGTTCCATAAAATACACCATTATCTGCAAAAGTAAATTCTCATTAAATTTAATAGTCATTCAACAAGCAACAGCTCAAAAAATGGTGGCAAAAGGAAAAATTAAGAAGCAAAAAATCAAAGGCAAACGGAGCCTACAGAGGACTTCAAATATCATGCAATACAAAACAGAGTTCCCCAAAGTTAACACAAAGTTTAAAGAACGCAGTGCATAGACGACTTTAAGTGATGAAGGGCCCAAAATGCTCTACCACATAAGCTTTGCACATGCTTCATTTAATTGTAAAGCACATTATATTAAAGGTGACATATTTAATATAATTCAGACTGACAAAGTATATGGTCAATCAACTAATTATTACTATGAAAAGTTAAGCTTGCATTTACACCATAGGGGAACTTAATTATCACTTAAGTTGAAATCATGAAGATACATGCTGAATCATGAAGAGGAGGGATGAGAAATGGCTGCCAGCAACCTGTAAGTAGTAAAAAATACTCCAAAGAGGTAGAGTGCCAATCTTTATCCTTGGACACAGCTATTGGCTACACAGAAATTTAGTAGTTTTGCATATTAATGCAAAAAGGAGGTGCTAAGAGGCTAATAAAGTTCATTTAGCACTTCTGATGTATGGGGATTGCGGAAGAAGAGCATTAGTAAGTTAGATATAAGTTAAATAGCTGAAGTTGGTTAGCAGTTTAAGCTATAACTTCTGAAAGCTACAAGAGGCAATTATCAAGTACCGATTGGGTTGTTAGACAGAAAAATTTGTTTTATATATGTATGTATGCATGCATGCATGCAGTACCAACTTGTAATATATCCGCTATACACCACAACAGTAGCATATCACAGACCTTTCAAGAACTCAAGCCGGCCTACAGCTGTAGCAAGACTACAATTGGCATTCACATGCCAAACAGAAAAGAATCAAAAAAGTTATTTTAATTTCTAACCACAACAAAGCTCTTTTTTAGGGGAAAAATCCAACACTGTTTTAGGGCATACCTCCTGCACAAATCTGTACAGGAAAACAATGCGAACAGCAGAAAGGTGACATTGCAGGCTGTAGTCATATCCTTGATACTCATCATCTTCAACATGGTAAGAATTGAATTTGAACTGAAAAAGCAAGAGGGAAAAATGCAGTTTCAGTAAACTGGAAATAAAAAATGCATAAGAAACCTTCAAAATTTTGGTTTACACAGAAGACAACCCACCCTTATCAGGGAGTCAGTGCCAGGATTGCGTAAATCACAAAGCCAAGCCCAACAGTGATCTGTTCCAAGGGATCTATCACAAAGCCTAAAGTTGCCTAAGGTGCCTTCAATGGATAGAGAAGTTGGGTGAACCTTGATAGGAAAAATAGTTAATTTCAGAATACTGTAAACAATGAAGAACAAAATAATAGTAATAAAAGCAAAGCAACTTTTTTATCTACATAGAAGAAAGTTCATTAAAGAATAAAAAGAAAATTAATATACCACTAGGGAAGAAGAAAAATATATTCAAAACAAAGAAAATAAAAGAAAAACAGAAAGCCCAAGAGGAGAAAACTATAAACCATAAAATGAGCACAAAAATGCGGCCATATACATTAAAAAGCAGGAATAGCTATAAGCTCAGTTAAATACCCAAAAAATAGTCTAATCTAGTAATAAATGAAGAAACCTCACAAATAGATGGAAAACTCCAATGAGAAAATAAAGCTGAGCATTAGCTGCTAATATACCTTAAGATCCCATAAGAAGCTCTCTTGTACAAGTGTAGCAAGTTGAGAGCCATCCTCCTTGTTGAGGAACATAGTTACACTGTCTACATTCATATTTAAATAAAATAGAACACGCTCTTTTCCAAAGCCCAACAATCCTTTGACATGCCCTTCATCAATTTTCTCCTTGTTCACCAGAGAAAGCTCCTGAGCAGTTGCTGTTGTCTCCACATGACTTGTCATGGAAGTCACAGAGCTTATATCCAACCCAAAACTTATCAGCGCAACAATAGTGGGCCGGTTGCAAAAAAATTCCAGTTTGGACATGCGAACACTCATCTGAAGATTATGAATTGAAATTGTAAATGCAGCATCTTACCATTAAAATAGACCAGAAACACAAATCTAATATTAACAATTTTCAAAGTACCTGTGTATCTATACCATCATAATCAGGTGAGCTAGAACTCCTTGTTGAAAAGGAGACAGAAATGAAATCTAATTTATCATCTCCCTCTATCTCATAATATATCTCACGAGGAGTGCCATGTCCCTCTTCAACTTCCTTTTCCTTAATGAAGGTTTTAAGTGCCTCAAAATCAGGTGGAATCCCCACCAGCCCCTGCTGATCTAGAGACATATTATGCATATAGTTTCCAGCATCTTGTTGAGACATGAATTCAGATAATGCATCCATAAAACTATCATCATCTTCAGGAAGCCCAACCAGTGCATCCTTCCCATGAGAATTCAATGAGCCAGAGCAAGTAGATGAAGCTTCATTCTTCAGAACTGAAACAGCTAGATAGTGTTCACCCACTGATACATGACCCTGAAGCTCATCCTTAATTTTCAATGAATGCAGTTTCATCTTGACTGTCATGTCACTGTCTGCATGAATCAGATGCACCTGGGAAATGAATCAGCCACAAAATAATCAATAATAATTTAGAATGCTAAAAAACATTATAAGCCAGTTGGCTACAAAACAAGGTTTTAATGGTAATAAATACCTAAACAATGAACACCAGGAGAACTTAAGCATATTCATGGACAAGGGAAGGGAGATTACTTTACTGATGAAGTGACACAACCATAAACAAAAGACCCAAACTACTAGGGCAAAGTCAACACAGAACAAGATGGAAGAGTGAATAAAGGATTGAAGCAGAGGCATTGGACAATCTAGAGCCATTTGTGCTCTGATGCTAGAATTTAACCTCAATACAAATAGTGGAAGCTACTCTATATGTACAAACCTTTCCGCCGCCACCAAGAACTTCAAGAATCAAACATTCATCACGTTTCCCATCAACAAAATCTCCAACCTGAATAAAACATCAATATCTCATCATTAATTCGTGAATCATAGACCATCAAAAAATATTGGAAAAAGCAAAAACATTCTACACCTCTTCATGCCAGTAAATCATTGTTTGAGAGAGGCAAGAACTAACACCAAGTGGGATGAATTCTACTATTTACAAAGTAGAAATATGTCTCCATATTACAAAATTTTCCTCGCCTCAATCACACACCAAGCAAAGCCTTACAAAGGAATGCAGCTGACCTTTCCATATATAAATAGCTTCATTTCCATCAACGCCCCTTTAATAGTAAGGTCAACTGATCTTTCATTTCTCTGATTTACATAATTGCTGGCAGCTGTATCGACCTTTGAGTCACCAAGCACATCAACTGATGGGGCAGCCTATGTGCAATACAACATAGATGCTTATATATCTTCAATAACAAGGATCAAGATGATGATAATAATAATAACAATAACAATTAAATATGTCATACAGAAGCTTGATATGTTGCTTGTACAAGTCCTTTAAACCAGGTAGCTTTTTCCTCTTCATCTCGAAAATCTAATATCCAGGTGCTGGAAGATTCAAGAGACTGCAAGGGAATTCAGATTTTCATAAGAAAATGAGAGCAGGAAAAAAAAAATTCCGAGCATTCTATGTTTCTTGTTGGCCAAGCTATGGCCATTTGAAAAGAGTAGGACTTATTGGGCTCTGTACCAAGCAGATTTTATATTATCAAGAGTCTGACTTATTATTGATTCAAACCAATAATGCCTTAAACAGATTTGCACATTCATAAATCCCACAAAATCAGCTACCACAACGTTAACTGATAAACAAAATTAAATCAAGTTATCGCCAAAAAAATAAATTAAAGCAAGCAACTCAAGGGGATAACAAATCCAGAAAATCGAGAAATAAAAGGAATTATAGGCAATAAATATGAGATTCCAGCAAAATTACATCAGGGCAAATTTTGAATTATACAGACAATCAACAAAAGATGTTTCTGATGAGTTTAACAAACAATTCAAATTTTAACCAATAAAACAAGCTATCCCACACAACTTGAAACAAAACTCAGGTATTGGCAAAACACCACAAAAATTGAAAACAATTGAAACCCAACATCAGTAACATGCAATAATATAATTATCCTGGGAATGAAATCGCCCTTTTTATGATATCAATAATTGCAAACAATTTTTTTACCTTCTGAATGTCCATTCCCCTGAAACATACAGCAATACAAAATGGGGAGCCACCAATATGAGCTGGAGGAACCTCAAGGACTTGCTTACCACCCATACTGCGGAAATCAAAGAATATGTTTAACATGATCAATAAATTTCAATTTTCAATGTCAAAAACATATAAAGAATAAAGGGAACTAAATAAAGGGGTAGGTCAGGCCTTGGTGACTGTTGTATCTAAGAACAAATTGTCAAAGAGTTAGAGCCTGAATGTGCCAGTTTCATTAGAGAAATGGAGTTCATTGCAGATGAAATTACTAGTTTTTACACTGCTCTTCATGCAGAAGTGAATCCCTTCTTTTACGCTGCCAATTAAAGGATGGCAATGATATCACACAACATTTAATAAAGGCCATACAATCGGAGATGCGGTTAGAAGAGGTTTGAATTGCAGCTTAGATATATTCATGGTAAAGCTCAGGTCCATTGGCTTCCCCACATTGTAAGAATGGTAAGCGCACTTTAGATACATTCATAATTGTAGAGATATTGTACAATATGTGAATATCATGGATATGATTGTAGAGATATTGTAAAAATATTATACGATATGTGAATATCATGTAATTAGTACATAGGATACGATATAATACTGATATAATATTATATCATTAATGTCTAGGGTTCCCTATTGTGTATATATATAGATTCAACATATCAATAAAATAAGCAATTTTATCTCTGAATCAACAATAATAAAGCTAAAGGTCCATATTAATACAGAATTATGCAAGAAATCAGGATAGACTCGACACTCTGCTAAGAAGTCAAAAAACCACAATTCGTCACCAAAAAAATCGTTCCTGCACATCACAATGGAGTTGTCTTATTGACATCACAGTCATTTAAGCTCAGTTCTTTTCATTTTGGTTCCTCTTGCAGATTTACAATGAATGGAGTATTTTTCAACTTATTAGGATAAGGCTTGTGTTGTGAAGTCCTTTTTGAGTTATAGTTTTTCCTTTTCAATATCTCCTGTTCAGAAATTTTTCTACTGCTTTAGAAGGATTTCCTGTCGTTCTCACATACCTCTCCTTTTCCTCATAGGCTCACGTATCCAAAAATGAGGAAAGAAAAATAACTTTGAAAAAAAAAATTGAGAAGATTGTTATGATATGACTTAAATTAACATCAAATAAAAAATTAGAAATATCAATGTGTAGCACCTTAGGTATCTCTGGTAACATTGAGACTTTGCAGATTCAAATACATAGAGATACGATCCTGAAAGCAACAGGAAAGAATGCTGCCATGTAGCAATTGAGTTGCCAATTCCCTGTAAATTGAAATTCATTTGGAATATCCCTAAGTCAAAAAAAAACCACAACTGGAACCAACCACAGATAAGAACATAGTGAAGAGATCAATGGAGATACCCTCCAAACAAGGATTCTAGCATCAGCAGCAAGATCTGCGGGACTCCAAGGAGCAAGTTTAGCTTGGAAGTTATCAACAGTAGGCTGACTACAGGTTTCAATCGTCCCATAAAATATGTTGAGCAGTTCCATGATTTTAAAATATCTCTCCGGAGAAAAGTGAATCCCCAGGTTTGGCACTTGAACAGAGATGCGAGTTGAAGGATAACTTGGATGTGGCACTTTAATCTTGAATAATTCAATGCATAATATCAAGATAAGAACAAAATATGAATAAGATGAGGCATGTTATTCTGGAGTAATCTGCAAATACGTATGCAAACAAAAATCAGATGATGAATGTACCTGATCTACAAGCACTGCCATTCCACACCTATCAATGAGAGAACATTGATTTTCAATTATTTCTGCAACAGATGAAGAAGGTTGTTGATCATCATCACTTGGTTTCACCAAACTGCAATTCCCATAGTCAGAGCCACAGTCTCTGAAAAAAGCAGCAATATCTCGTCCAGAGATCAAAAACTGAGAATAAGGATTTTTCCTCTGTTCATCAGACTGACTTTCCTGCGAGAATATAATACCCTTTGAGACAGAGCCAAGCTAAAATAGCACAAGTAAAGCTCATATCTCAGGAGCATACCACTGTGTGCAGCGTAAAATGACCAAAATCCAAAATGAAGTGACTATCACATTTTTGGGAACCACTAGATCTGAGAGGAACTCTAACTTTTGGAGCATCAAGATCAACGTCAAATGCAAATCTGAAAAACCAGTCAAAGGCTAAGGGCAGGCTCTTTCCATATAAACAGAAAAATAACAAAATTTACAGGTACAGTAACAAGAATCAACACCCCTTCAAGTCAGTGAAGATTTTATACACATCTTCATATCATCAAAAGGATGGAAACTTAGTATCCCAAGCCGCTAAAAGCTTAATACTGCATTCGAGTATCGTCCTAATGTAATACAGTTTGCGAAGAAGCCAAACACTCTAATGCAATGCATCTTTATTGTGCTGCAACATTTTTCCTCGGAAGAACCCCAAATCTTTTCCATTTGTATAATGCTTCCTCTTAATAAATTTTTTTTTATTCCAATTAAAAAAAAAGATCAAACACACATATTAGACACAAAACTTAAAATTAGATCAAGACACTTTGAATTTCCTTGTGAAACCATGTCCATGTCAATACATACCAGATTGTGAGAAATATTAAGCTTAAATGAAATCAAAGTTTTCGTGATGAGATAAATCCTTGGAGAAATCAAGAGCATATTGGCAACAAGCATAAATACCTTCTGACATTCTCAAGTGTTTTTGAGAATTCTTCAGACTCCAACTTAAAGGAATGATACAGTTTTTGTATCTACTCAACCACAAAAAACAAGAAAAAAGAAGAAAAAAACAATGAATGAAAGAAAGAAATCCTGCAGCAGCCATGCCTATATAAAAATCCTGCCTACTTTGCATCCCCTTGTCTCCTTTTCACAAATTAGCATTGATTAAAGGGATAGAACTTCATAGACCATTAACCATCTATGAACAACTAAAAAAAGACAGCAAAACAATAGAGGACACAAAATTTGATCATAATCCACTAAATTTCATCGGAAAAAGCCTGGCATAAACCCAAGACAAAATAGAGCAATATGATTTAAAGTAGAAATGGTTGGCTAAAAATTCTCAAGTGCTCTAACAAATTTTTACACACCTACAGATAGACCACCCTTTGAGAACACATTGCAGCCCCTTAAAGAAACAAAATCTTTAAATTTTAATCCATTAAATGAATTCGCTTGTCAATGACTACTCAAAATACATCAAGATTCTAATGAAGATTACTTAAAACAATAAATTTTCATCCATCAACAAGCAAGTGGTATAACTACAGAGATTAAATCAGCATAATAGATGTGATATGAATTAAAATTGGTTATACATTAAGGTTACCATAGCAAATTTGACAACTGGATTGAGAACCACTATAATATTCCCGCAGTTATGAAGGAAGGAAGAAAAAATCAAAACAGCATAACACAATCTGACAGAAAAACCAAAACTACGATGGACACTAAAAAAAAGTAATAACCTTCTTTGTTCCTCTAAAGCCATTTGAAATTGCTCCTGTGCTCGACGAGTTACTTTCTCAAACTTCATCTGCCAATGCATTCAACATTCAATAAAGTATTAGCACAAAAAGCTTAAAACACTAAAATGGCATTCTGTTCTATCATTGCTAAGGAGAAACATTACACAAAAGTCATCATCAATAACCAAAAGAATATAAAATTCAACAGTAGCATATAATATTGAAAAATTAATTTAAAGCAATATCATGCCATTTTTAATATTCAAGATTTCCCCAAGATATGTAACCAATCAAGTCCAAAGATTCCTGCGTCTATATCAAGAGTAAGTACATGTTTGGATAAAGGTAAAAACAATCATCAAATAAAGAAAAATCAGAATGAAAACTGTAATTTACCCTAAAATCATATGCAAAGAAACTGATACCTGCAGAGCAGTAGCTGTCTCCAATGCAACTGTAGGACTGACTGCGTTAGTCCTCCTAACAAACTCTAGGAAGCAATCAATGCTTTCCATCAATACCTGCCAACAAACAATCCAAGAGATTCTGCTGGTAACAATCATGGAACACTAAGAACCTTGATAGAACCCTCTACTCTAATAAGCTTATAACAAACAAAAAACCAGAAATAGACTATGAACAACGTGGTACTGATAATACTATAACTGAATAATAAAGAATGGATTACAAGGGAAATAATGATTCAAGCCAAACCCAAATCCCTCATACACCCAAATTACAGAAATTACAATCAAATAACAGTGACAGAAATACAAGAAACAGAACGGAAAAAAACACATCAACACATTACAGAATCACACAAGAACATAGAAGCAACACTGGCTTTCAAGAGGGCCCCTATCCTAAACCTTACCTCACTTCCAAAAGTCTGAACTCCCCTTCCCTAACATAGAAAGGATGCTCTTATACAGAAAAAGTAGTCATTACCCCTACCCACACTGCACCTACCTTACTTGTCTATCAGTACCAACTTTTCACTCTTACAGCTAAAAGCCTTGGGATAAGCCTATTGACCCCTGATTTTACTCTTTCCTACAACATTTCCTTTCCTATAAAATCTGCTATAGGTCCTGGGAAAAGAATTGTAAATCTCCTGTGAATCTTCAGCTCCATTCACCTTCTAAATTAAATAATTGATTCCCAAGTCTCTATGTGGCGTAGATTCTTGCCAACCTTCTAAATTAACAAGCTAAAATTATTATAAGGAAGGCCTAAAAAACCGGGGGGAGGGGGTGCAAAAGAAACAAAGGTCCCCTGGCTTTCAAGGAGCTAGAGGCTCTTATAAACCACACTCAGATTTCTTGGCCTCACTCTACCAGTCTTAGCCTACCCCATACGAATGGCATCCCTCACCTTCCTCAAATAGCATGTGATAAGTTAGGCTTGGAGTCACCAAACCTTAGCACACCTCATCACTATTATTTATAACTGCTCCCCCCCCCCCTTCCCCAGATCACATCCATGACAGGCACATTTCTTCAAGAGCGTAACAGTTTCCACCATACCCAGACCTTGAAATACTTCCTCTGTTCTATTTCTTGTGATTAGATTTCTTCTTATATCACTATTGCATTAGGATATGATAAAACTCAACTTGTTCATAAAGTAACAAAGGAACAAATGGAAGAGATAGAAACAACTTAAAATACAAGAAATTCATGCTCCCACTATCATTTCAGTCTCCTCATTGAGAAATTACCGTAACATGGCAAGGAGAAATTGTAGCTGACAATCTCCAGTCAATATTCTCCCCAATGGGCAAGTGCACGAAACTAGCAGCCAATGCATTCACCTTCTGCTCACTACAGACACTCTGAAAATCAAGTTACCAAGTGTGAGCTAGCAAACAATAAAATATTAAAAATAATTATTAACCATAAATCACATAGCAAACTAGTACACAGAACATTTGGGCCAAAAAAAGAACAAAACAAAAATAACTAGTGCATAAGATAAAAGATAACTGAAACCCATAGTAAAAATGCTTGGTCTAGAACTAAAGGGGATAGAACTAGTTTTGTGTGTTTGTTATACCAATAAAATGAAAGAGCAAGCGAGATTTTTTTATTTGTAAACAAACTTGAATAATTCACGTCCATGTAATAGTTTTGTATGATTTTGTAGTATCAGCAACTTAAAATACATGCTAGTAAATTTATTTTCATGGCATCAGATAGAAGTAAACCTGAGCAAGGGAACCTTCAGGGGCAGATAAACCATAAAATTTTAGTAGAAGATCACAGTAGATACTGCGATGCTTAAACTTGGTCGACAAATGAAGTTGCTCAAATCGACCACAGACGATTTCCATCTGATTCACACTAATAATCCTGGCTGCAGCCTGACCAATGGATATGGTTACCAAAAGCTTTACCATATTCTGCATGTCTTTTGAAGTAAGTGCCAAGTCCTCATCAGGCTGGTGACTTAGTAACTTATTGACTGCCTCCCATTCCTCTTTTGTCAATCCTTGCTCTGATAACTTCAGTTCTTCAGAGGCATCATCAGACAGGGCTTCTTCTGTGTCATCACGCCTATATCAAGTGTGAAAACTTCAGCAAGGCCCCAAGGCATTTTTTTCGCAGCAAAAGAAGAAATCCAAATATATATTAAGGGGACAAACTTCAGTGAGGCCCCAAGGCAATTATTTCCCAGAAAAAGAAATCCAAATGTAAAATTACAATATATCAAGGGGAAAAAACATCAGTGAGACCCCTAGGCATTTTTTCCAAGAAAAAGAAATCGTTATAGACATAAGTGTTGCCCATACCATCTGAATGAAAACCAACTTCTTTTATTGACCGTTCTTTGTTGAGCCGCTACCTTTGATTTCACAGATTCAACTTTGGCATGAGCTAGTAGCCTAAAGAAACATAACAAATAAAGTTGGCACAGAGATTATCACTTTTCTGTCATAAATAAACATTTATTAATGGAAGAAGATAAAAATGGAGTACTAAAAGGATAAGAATATTCTGCTACTTGATCATGATAAAAGCAAAAGATCATAAATTAATGCTACTTGATCATGATAAAAACAAGACCAAATATTAACTTTGGAAGACATTACAACAAGAACAAGAAAAAGCCTTATCCCACTATAGGGGTCGGTGACTCTGGAAAACATTAATCAACGTAAAATCAGATTCCAAGTCCTCCGGAGATCTGCTAACAGCCTTCCAGAAATAACTGAGCTAATCACTATAGTATCTTACAGCTTTAACTGGATCGGGTTGCCACTCTTCATGGGAAACACTTATTGATGCATACTGATTTAAGACTTGTACAGTTTTCAGTTCTCTTCTTCCCCCTTTGGAGAATATCATGCCTTCTAACCCTAAAACTCTCCTCCCAAATGAAATTTCATCTAATTCCAACAATCTTGTTTTCATCTTAAGATTCTCTTCAACATCTAAACTATACATAATATAAAAGCTCTACAAGATGCACTCTTCATGAGCCATTAAGAGTGCAGCTATCAACCCCTTACAAATCACAAGGAGGGTACTAAATGCAACAAACTGGAGCGGCAAACCTATCTGCTTCTCTGGCTAGCCAATTGACACGCTTACTTGGAATTTGCTTCCGAATAAATTCCTCACTATATCCATGACACATAGACAAGCAGGCAAAAGCATCAACCACCGCAGTTTAAAAATCATAAAATATACATCCTCAAACGTTGAACAGAAATGAAATTCAGAGAATCATCAAAGTGCAGAACTAAAATTTAGATGCACACGTAAGTTAATCAATCAAATATGAAACTCTTATCAGCTTTGCCTTATCAATGTCACCAATCCAATTAACCTTGCAAGAAAAGATCTCTAAACATGTATCAAAGTAATATGTATAAAGCAAAATGAACTAATGTTTCAATGATGGAAAAAAGAGTCATACGAAAGAATGGAATCAGAAAGTATACGTTACTCAGAATCATCACTGGTTTCTATCATTAAGTCCCACTAAACAGGAAGATATACACACCTCCATAAAAGGATTACTTTTGGATCGAGATCTTTTTCTATTTCTTTAATTTCAGTATGATTCACATGTGACAAATGTTGAAGAGAAGCCATGTACAACTGAATGTACTGCCGCCGCTGCTGACAAAGATGCCGAATTTGATCCCATGACAAGCGATAACTGATTCAATACAGCACATACAGAGTCAGCATCCACACCAGGAATTGAGTAGAAAGTACAGTTATTTTTTTGTAACCTTTCATACATTACAATGAAAACTGCCTTTAAAAATCTATTAAAAAAAATAGATTAGATGATACTATCAACACTACCACATCCTCTTCTGCTGTAGTCCAGCTTGAACAGCATACTTCCACCATAAGTTGGGGGCCTTTGAAACTGGAATTGAAGGCCTTAAATGAGAAACTTCCAAATATGTCTTGTATCTCGAAACAGCTTCCAAAAGTTTAATCCAATCATGATATTGCGCCTGTAAATTCAGAAGGAAAAAGCAAACAGAGTACTTTCAGGGAGGGGATAAGATCACCAAAATCTTTCTAACAGAATTCAAAATGAACAATCTGGTGAAAACACAGGAAGCATCACATCAGGAGGGAACACTGAAACGTTCTTTTCTCTTATAACAATAGCAGCCCGGGATGATTTCATAAACTTTTTGTCAAGTCAATAATAAAAATATATTTTAATGGATGAAAAGAGAATAAAGTTTATTAGATGGAAAACAGTACAAAGGAGAAGGAAAATAGACAATCCCCTTAAACAGAAAATTAAAAATAGTAGCTCTACAAACTCTCAAGCAGCAAATCAAACAGGAAAATTCCTTGAAAATCACGTGACAAGTGCCACAAAGTGCCAACCCAGAATAGTTTTTCAGCTAAGTAGCTGTGCTTCATGAATATTCTTAGTCTACAGATTCTTTACATTTTCCCAGCTTGAAAATCATTGTAGTAGGGTATTTGGAAAGTGAACTTAACCCAGAATAAGTCATAAAGCTGCATCATAATGGAAAGGAACAAAGTGATTCAAAATATATCCAATCACTCAGAAAAGGTTACTATTATGATGGGATGATAAAACAACATCCTAAAAGGAAAAACGAGGGGATGAGAAAGAAAACAACATAAAGTAAATAAAAATAAGATTTAGAATTTAGCATCTTAAAACAGATTTGCAGGAATTCCTATTTTAAGTGAAAGACCTCCCTCTGATGACGTATACTAAAGTAGAAGATGCTTTTCACTCTAATATTTGCATAGGACAGAGAAATATCTAGCATCATCTAGGGAGATTTAACTTCTAAGGAACAAAATAGATCAGTGCTAGAATCAAGGAAGTGATTGAGTCAACTGATGGAATAATCTGAAGCACTATTGTATTATTGTTTTTAAGAATCCTGTACAAGCAGAAGCGTAGGAAACAACAAAAGTTTCCATCAACATACAATCAGGTCCCATCAAAAAGGTAGAAAAAATACAAATTAATTAATTCTGGAAAATCCCCTAAGATAAAGAGCAGAAAAAATAAAAGAACTAAGACGCGCACAAGCTACTAGCAAAACAATAAGGAAAACAATAGCTAACTAAATCTGGAAGATACACCAATTTCAACAAAAAATGAGCCATGCTATCTTCTTTTCTCGTCATCCTTTTTCCTTTTTTGCTCTTTCATATCATTATCAATACTAATTCCAAGGATCAATTATCTTCTTTCTTCCAGCTTCATTAGACATTGAAATGCCATGCAAACAAAATGTGAAAAACAAAAAATACCTCTGTAACAGTAAGAGAAACCTCACTGAGGTCAAGGGAGACTTTCTCAAATGGAATTTCTGGATTGTTTCTTTCTTGATTTCCAAGACGATGATACTGTAGATTTGCATTGATAGGGGACACCAAGTATGTACGATTCATAGCCCACTTAGAAACCAATCTATTGTCAACAGAAGTTTCATTTATGCCGTCTTCAAATATCTAGTAAACAATAAATATGAAAAAAAAAACATGAAAAGGGGAACCAGAATCCCATACCAACAACATAGAAATAAAAGGAAAGATGTTCAGATTTAAGAAAGAAAAGTTTGAAACAAATACAATGAAAATATTAATATTAGCAGAAAAGAATAAACCTCAATCCATTCTTGTGGACTCATATCCTCCCATCTCTTATCGATTTCCCAGGGAAGAGAGTCAGAATCATGATAAAGAGCTAGCCTCTCAAGTTGCAAAGACTGCAAAAAAAAATTTTGGGGGGGGGGGGGGGAAGAGAAGAGAAAGTTAGCCTGAAATAATTATTGCAACCCGCATATTCAGGACAAAGTTATTGCTTCCAAACAAAGAAAATAGATAACTACATTCTAGAATTATCCAATAAACCCTTTTATCAATATTTATCATGGTTAACTTCACATGTTTTTAGCTTTAATCAAAATATTTACTGAAATCACAATAAATATATAAAAGATTTTGATCAATATAAATATATGCTATATGAAATTTAAAAATAGAGTGCTTGCATATGATGACAAGTGGACTACAATGAGAGAGGAGAGAGAAAGAGAAGACCCTGGTCATAGAGGATAGATGATGTATTTTGTCATTACTGATTTCGTGTATATTTCTAATCTTAAAGGAAAAAAAAAAAGATTCTGCTTCTACTTCAGGTTAAAAGCAAAAGTTCCATTTTTCAGCTTCCTTCACATAGCAGAAAATTAAACTCTTCTAACATTTACTAGCTGCTTTAGAAATGAGCTAAAAACAAGAAGTACTTTTCAAAAAATACAAAGTGTGTTTCTTACAACAGCAGCTCCAAACAGACCCAGAGTGAGAGCAATTCAAGAAAAATTCAACCTTTCAATAAACCGAACATTTGGAAATTTACTGAATTACAGGGTCCTAGAAAATAAAGCTTCTTGGGTTGCCTCCGAAAGAAATCCCAGAACAAAGGAGAGGCCGCCGCCTTATTCATTAAAAAAAGCATATCTTTGCAGAGAAGCACTCACCTTCCGCAATTTATCCAAAGCACCACTCGTATCAAAGGTTTCATTTCCATGTTCATCCATTGTAACAGCAGCAAGCTTAGCCAAAGTAACACCAGAAGAAAATGGATGGCCTGGATTACTGCAAACAATACTTGGTCACATAAAAAGAAAGCATGCAAGCTAAACGATAAACACTCTCATCTAAAATCAGAATAAAAAAATTGAAGCCCATAACAACAGTTATTCACTCAACAAAAGAATTCAAACGTAAATATCTACTAACCTGACTGTGTCTTCATATCTGATATGAACATTGCTAATAGATATCTTAAGATTTCCAATAATAGTAGCAATTATAGAACTCAGCCATGAATTTCCAGAGGATGACTGTAATAAAATTAGCTGTCAATTACATTTTTCAATTTCACAAGAACAAATACAACGTAACACTGATCGACACAGATAATCACAATGTCATTTCCAGGAAAGATTATATCAATGATACAAGAGTAAGATCATTAAAAAATTTAGAATAAATTAAATTAAGTGTGTCGAGAGATAATCAATCCAGAAAGCAAGATACTGAAAATCATAAGGTAAAATTTGCATAATATCAATTTAAGAATACTTCATGGTCTAAACACGATATAAGAGCACAAACGTTATCATTAATGATTCAATCACCTCTCTTCCCATTCATCATATTTCTCTATCTTAATTGCTATAACCATCCACAGAGCCAGAAAATGAGTGAGAAAAGAAAAAGGTACAGGTAGAAGACAAAGCAAAGTAAGTTTCCTTCTCAATCTGATTCTAGTCAGTAGTGTTGCGTATATCTAACACCGACTCTATGAGAGTGTACATATGAACTACTGGGCTATTGGTCACAGGGCCACGCCCAAGACATAACTTGAAAGATGAATACTCCCTCCGGTCCTTATAAAGGTGTTTGCAACATCTTCATGTATCTTAAGACAAAGGTTCTTACATGGTTAAAGTTGTCATGATACATCTAAAGATTCCAATTTCACGCTTATTAATTAAAGGGATGTAAAACCTCCGCTCACAATTTACAAAATCACTATGAAAACTATAGGGACACAAATGAAAAATCATTAGATACTTTTACATAACACCTTATAATGTGGACCAAGAAATTCTTCTAAAAGAAGCACTATATAAAGGACCAAGAGGAGTGATTCTGAGTGAAAATTACAGGGAAGGATAGTAAGATATCCAAAACAAGCAACGCATGGGACAAAAAATAATAAAGCACCAAAAAAAGTACGATACAAAGGAAATAAAATAATCAAACCAAGTACGATAGAACATGCATAGATTGCTATAACATACTTGTTAACAAGAAAGAAAAAGAAAAAAAAGGAGATAAAATGATGCCACCCAATGAACTGCAAAACTAATAGCCAGGTTATATTGGAGTCATACACTTCCCAGCTTTGACTTGGATATTGCATCAAGTGTAGCTGATTCTACTTCCTGCAAAAGGAAATTTAGATTAGAACTCAAAAAGTAAAAGAATAAAAAATTCAGCTTATGAAACTAAACTGATTTTTCTAAAAGACCCCTTCCAAGTATCCAAATAAGAAAAGAAGGAAAATTTAATGTTCTAAATTTCCAGGCATAGTTCTCAAGAAGAAAAGTTTTCCAGTTAAAAAACCAAGTAAAAGGTTCGAAATATACCATGCAGGAATAAACACCAAATTAATCTAGGGAATAAATCAAGTATCTATAGAGGAAGAAAGATGAATGGGCTCAAGCACAAATTCATGGGCTTTTCTATCATCAAGATTTCTGGCAAAATGAAGAGATAGCAAGCAAAATCATTACCCTAAAATGACCAAAAGTTCGGGACAGGAGAGTTACAATATATAGAAGGTCGGTAAAAATTCAGAAAAGCTTAACAAAAAGAAGCATTACCTCCCAAGATCCTCTGGAAACATGATACAAAAGACAATCACTTCTCTAAGACACAAGATCTAAAATATATGTAATCTGAGAGTGGATTTCATAGGGTAGCACAAGAAAAATGAGGCCCTGAAGCACTATTAAAAACTTTAGCACTAATTTCCTATTAAAAAAACACTGAAACACAGCAAAACTGTGCAACGCCACAAACTCTTCTATCTTCATTTCCTCCCTTACAATTATAACAACTCAATAAAGATCGATCCAAGTTTGCTGGGCAACCCAAATCTTACCAAAGATTTCAAATGTCTTATTTCAAAGCAAGGTAGCAACACTACAGGGCAAGAACAAATGTATAGTCGTTTTAGAACAATTTCCACACTTAACACATGAGTTAGGGGATAAAAGTTGCATACAGTCTGACCTCAATCTGTTGGATCTTGGCTTCAAAAAGTTTTTGTCTGTCCTCCTCCTGTAACAAAATAAGCTCAACTCAAAAAATTGCATGGATATATGTTAATCAAATGGAATATAGAATACTAGTGTACCTTCATTGTCCGGCCATCTTGAGCAGGATAAGCAAGAACAAAGATCCGATCAATAAGAACAATGACAGGTTCTTTGCCCAAACTTTTCCAAGGAACCTAGATTACGTAGGACAAAGAAGAATGACGCAAAATTCACATACTCCATCATAGTTGTAAATATCCAGGGAAGAAGAAAAAAGGCTAAAGAGAATATATATATCCAGGGAAGATTGCATACTGAAAAGCATTCAGAATAATACTATAAAAGCCTTACACCAAAGCTAAATAACCATATGTGTACTGTGTACACATCCAGTGGCACTTTGACCTTCTTATAAGTATATAGATATATTAACCTGACTGTATGAGACTATGTATTTATATAATGTCTCCAACAAAATGTACTAAGATGTGTAGCTTATAAATGTGTACAGCCATCACAAAAAAACACAGGGTAATGGCAAATGCTACCTTTAGTGTGATTGTACCAACAAACCCAGCTTTGACAGTAACAGGAAGTTTTAGCGCATTTAGTGCCTCTGCCTTCAGCTTCAAATCCTTAAGAACTACATCGCCTGCAGAGATCACATGCTTGGTAGTAAAATAGAGAAATATATATTGAAATTGTGGAACACAATTATATGCTGTGTAGCATAGGTAGGCACTATCACAATGCCCAAGAGAATGTATTGAAATTGTGGAACACAATTATATGCTGTGTAGAATAGGTAGGCACTATCACAATGCCCAAGAGAATGCTAACATCATTAATTTATGGATATCAGCATCATCTACAATTTGTCATGAACCAAAACAAAACCTTTCTATTTAAAATAAAAAATAAATGCACAGACATTTATACCATTCTGTATAGATAGCATAAGAAATACAAGGCCACTTTAGGCCATTAACGTGACAGAGGGATTGGAAAACTCTTTTGGGCTAATGAATTTGTAATTTTTCCTTGTCCAGAGAGGACTACCTCTGCATTTTATAGTGCTCTTCTCTGCTCTTTAATATATTATCCACTTCTATAAAATAAAATTAAGAAGGTATTAAAAAAGTAAATAAAGTTTATTCTTTTGTTAGGAAAAATGAATTTTATAAAATAGAAATTGAATTATATGACAGGAGGATAGGCAGCCTCCTAAAATATAGAAAAGAATGCATCAACTCAAAAGTGCAAACCAGGGCCACTCTGATGAGAAAAGCACAATTGTAAAGCACCTTATTCTCATTTCTGCTATAAAAAAACTGTCATGAGATTTTGTTGGGAAATTTTGTTGTTCTCCAGACAGCACAGGCAATTTATTCTCTATTTTCCAAGCTACCTCATAACGTAAGGAGCTGACAGCATTTAGAACTCGGAAAAAAGTTCTTGTTTTTGCCAAACTATCAGTTTAACCTACAGCTAAGGAATATAATAGATCTAGAATATCTGTTAGCAGATACCAATTGCTGAAAACCTAGAACCTCCCCTCACCCCCCAAACAAAAAAACAAACTAAAGAAAGAACTACAAGAACTAGGTAAACATCATTGACATGGCAGAAAAACTTTTTTTTCCCAATAATTTATGCTTCTATTCAGTAGACAGAATAAAGCTTTTGACAAAAAGCTGGGAATTATCATCAGACAAACCTTTCCAGACACTTATTCTTAAGGCCTCCGCTGAGAGCCCATGTACATATTCGCCCAAATATCTTTTCAGCAAATGCAGTACCTGTGGAGAAAGTGCAGTCACTAAATCACGTGTTCAATGACCCTTTAGCCAAGGGAATCGGTCACTAGATATCATCGATATAATCATATAGAAGTGAAATATTAAAATTTAAAATTAAATTTTAAAAAATAACAATATGTTAACATTTAAAAATGCCGCTACAACTATGCGGCAACTATCGACTTATAAAAGCTGAGGAGGGAAAGAAAATCCTGCAAATAATGAGGCAATGAGGCCCTGCCCACCCTAGCTGTGCCCGGTTATAAGAACAATTGGCAAAAATAATCCAGAAGTTAATATCAAAAGAACAACAACGAAGGCAACAACGACAATTTGTGCAAACCAGCGGCATAACAAACAATAAATTCAACAGAGAAAATATGCACAAAGACGAGTTATCCAAAAATATAAATTAAACAGAATTCTTACGTGAGCTTCGAACATGGTGAAGAACGGGACCGAATATGTATCTGGAACGATCTCAATAAGATTATCGTCCGATCAATCCGCAAGTTAACGATGATCGAAGTAGAAAATTTGTCATCGAGGTAGTAGACAGTAGAAGAGGGTACCGAGGTTGAAGTTTCAATGGAGAATTAGGGTTTGAACGCGGCTCGATCGCTAGAGAGTGATGACCCTGAGAACCGAACGGTTAGAAATGGGGGAAAATATGTCATGAAAGTCATGTCAGGACGTGCTTAGTGCTTCCGAAGCTTTATAGGTCCCGGTCTGTCGCAACTTTATACGTGGGACGAACACGAAGCTATCTTTCGAATACCTGGACCAGACAAAAAGGGCCCTTGTGGTGGTCTTCGCACTAGATGCTTCTCTCTTTATTTTTATTTAGAAATTTAATTATAATTATAAATTTTAAATTACCCCTTTCCACCTCATGAAATTACTCCAGGTCGCACTCCTTTTTATCTGATTTCCTTAGTGAAATTATAGAGAGGGTTTATTTTATGCAAACAATGTAATGGATCTTTTAGGTTTTTGAATCAACGACTATAGAATGGATTTTGATTGCAAAATAGTAAGTGTTCATAAAATCAATGTGGTATTGTTTGGGTAGTTATTAAGCTCTCGTTCTATATCATGTGCAGAAAAAATGTTGATGTCCTCTGAAAAAAAATTAAAAAAATATTACTGGTTATTGTTTCGCCAGGAAAAAAAAAACTCATTAGTCAGATTTTATTTATTTTGGTGAATTTTTAAGAATGAATTATAAGGAGTGGAAACATGCATGCATTTCGTTGAAGGGTTAAAATATAACAACTTGATGGTCAATACGCTACAATTTCGTGTTGCCTCTACAAATCAGGGAGATGCAAGCCATAGATAGATGGGCAAACAAAAATTGTACTTATGGGAGATGTACTAAAATATCTATAATTATCTACCACAACAAACTGGCCCCTTATTCAATTTTTCTTTTTTTTTTCTTTTTTACTTTGAGGCATGTTACTATTTCTTTTGGGTGAAGAGGTGTCCATTCGGTTGATAGTTGGTAGTTTTTGTTGTTTTTGTATGGGCCATATTGATCTCATAGTGGCTAACAACAATTGATCATTAAGATGCAATCAAGTGCTCAGCATATCTGACTCGTAAAAATTGAGTAAGTCAAGCAATTTGTGGCCCACGAACAAGCAAATGAGAACAAGATTGTATGAAATTACAATTATGCAGACATGATTTATTGATTACTTCACTTGATCCCTTAATTAAATAGTAGAAATGTAAATCTTACTATCATACATGAAAAATATCTCACGGCCAATCAGTGAAGACCTTATTTAATCATTACTATTGGCGATACCCGTCTATATAAAAACAAATACATGAATTATGGTAAATTTATTATATGCGCACATTTCGGTATATCCCATTTTGAATTCGCATGTATATTATATATCGTACGTGTTTGGCCAAAGAATAAATCACGTTCGGCCGCACAAGTTCAAAACTTGTGTCATATCTACCTGGAGGTATAAATCAGGGCCTCTTTGGGGCCGGCCATAAGCTATTATCGATGTGGACGATTCCTTACTTTCTTTAACGATAAAATCAACAAAATAGGCTCCGCAAAAGATGGACTAATTTGTTTTAGACGAAAATAAGATGCTGTTTTGTGGAGATTTTGTGTGTGTATGTGTTTAGATATAATTAAAAAATAATTTATGAAAAAATGGTTTTTTTGTAGTTTAAAAAAAAGCTTTTAGAGAAGAGTTTATAGAAGAAAAAAAATTATAGATAAATGAATATTTTGATAGTTATTACTAAAAGTATTTTTATAATTGAAAAAATAATAAAAGGATATAATTTTATTAAAAGTATGAAAAAGAGATATAAGAGAGGGTGAAAAAGACAGAAAAGTCATGAGATATAGTGTAAAAGATAGAGAATTGATAGTGGAAAATATATAAAAGAGAGGAGAGATGGTGTAAAAAAAAGGGTAAAATAGTAATTGAGTAGTATATAAATTTTTTTACTGTTCTAAACATTACTCTAACCACTTTATCTAAAATTATAGTTTGATTCAAAAGCTTTTTTTTTTTTTTGATAAATATGCTTATTTGTATTCACATAAGGTTAGCTTCAATTTTAAAGGTTAGCTTCAATTTTAAGACGAGAATGTACTTTTAGGATAAATTGTACTCATATAGGAACACTGGACAACCCTGTCTTATTTGTTGTTTTGATTAGAATTATCGGGATTAGAATTATCGCTTAAGATTTCCAGTTACCAGGGAAGTTTTACCATATTGAAAGAGAATTATGATCTTGCAGCAAATGCAAAACTCCAAAGTATGGTAGTTGGGTTCCATTGCTGTGTATCCAAGAAATCAGGGAATTCATTTGGCTGTTTTTGCAACTTTCTCATGTGGAAGATGGCGATATATTACCACCAACACCATCAAAAACAAAAACGAATTAAAAGTTTTATGTTTCCCTGTATGACGCATAAGTGCTTGGGATATGAGCTGATGGTGAAACTTGAAATGCAACTCTCGTTCTGCTAAATGCTAAAATCTAAAGGGACAAAATTCTCAATGAAAGTTCTCTGCACAATTTTAGCCATTGTTTTTTTTTTTTTACAAAAGAGAGCATATAAGCCCTAGTTACATAAAGCTATTCTACAAGGGGATTAAATCCCACACTCTCCTTGATCACCATATCTCTTAGGTGTAAAGGGCAGGATTGATACATCTTCATACCCATTAAACCTTCTTTTACTAAAGTATCTGCAATTTAATTCTGACCTCTAGGTATATATTATAACTGAGTTTCCCAAAAAGACTTTAACAGATCATTTATATGTGTAAGTAACATATTGCATCTATTATCCCTCATATTACAATATATCCACAACACTCTTGGCATCTGACTCAATAATTGCTTTCTTAAATCCCATTTCCCAAACCAGCTTTAGGCCTCTATACACTACCCACTGCTCAGCTTTAACTGTATTACACGCTCCCACCATATTCACAAAAGCTACTAATTTTAGCCATTGTTGATACAACACTCAAAGTCACAATTCTTACTGCGTCTACTAATGGATTCTTTTCTTATTGGTCACAGCGGTTAATTGTTAGCGTTCTCATTTTACTGTCTTCCATTTTTTTATACTCTCAACCACTATTCAAAACTTTTTCTATATCTTATTATTAAGTACCTGAACAAGTAGTTAATATAGTTTTAAGATTTATAATTACCTCTATTACTATAAATATTTATTATAGGACTTGAATTTGATACTCAAAAAAAATATAACAAGATCTTATATTCTTATATCAATTCTATGTTGATACTATAATGTATTTTAATTTGGCCAACTTTATGTATCCATTTATAAAGTTGCAATATTTCTGATGCTCACCTCCTCAGTCTAAACTACTCTATCGTAATCCATACCATTCAATATGCTACCGAATAATTTAGAATTATACTTCTAGGTTTAACTAATTTTAAGTACCCTGTCTTAATATTGAGTGCATGATAATGTTTTGGAGGGTAAATCAGAGCAAGACTAATGAGAAAGTATGATGTTCTCCCGTCTCTCTCTCTCTATATATATATATAGAAAGGGGAAACTGATGATATTCATGGAGAAGAAAAGTTATAATCTTCTAACCAGTGTTCACTAATAAACGGTAGAAAAACAGAGTGGTCATGGGGATGGACAGGGAGGTTCTCTTTCCAACAGTCACAAACTACCCTTTGATTGGATTTGACTTGTAATAATCATGGTATTGCGTGTTTTTTTTTTCTTTTTATTTATCTTCAAGGGATGAAGGAAAAAAGACTGCAGATTTCCCTAATACAAAAATTAAGGTTTGGTAGCACACATTTGCTAGCAATTCCTTTAGAGTTTTATATTTGTGGGTTGATGGATGATTGATGCTTATGTTTAATGGTCAGGTTATATACCATAATTAATCGACTCCAATAATTAACCATTAAAATAATTAATGGGTTCATTATTTCACAATATTATATATATATATATATATATATAATATGCGCTACATCTACGTGCCCTCTCATAGGAACACCTTAGCCTTTAGAATACAGAGCCCCATAACAAAGCCATGTATAAAGAAGTTCTAACTAATTCTTTGGGCCACCCATTTATATAATATTTTATATTTTAATGAGATTTTTTTTTAATCCCATTCCATATACATCACCCGTGACCACACACACAAAAGAACACTATCTCGTGAATTCTCAGACCATATACGTGTCCCTCCTCCATCCCCTCTTTCGTCTGAACTCAAACTTAAGTGCGTAAGCTCTCTTGGATTTTCAGCCTAATAGTGCCTCATGTGATTATTTATTGGTAATGTTTCTCTCAGAATTCAACGTACTTGACAGAAATATACATTCACATGTACCATTCTGATAGTATGATTTAACAGTTGGGTAAAAAATAAAGTGGGTTGGGGAGTGGGGTAATGTTTGGGCGCTCGTAATTAATTGATCCATTTTTAACCTGAAGTCAGTCTCAAGGCTAGAGGAGGAGGCCTAGAACCTCACATGAATTCCCTACGTTAAATCAGCAGGTGTTGAATGGGACCCGCACATGAAGAAAAGAACCACTATGGTGGCGCGTGAGTGAAGCCAATCCGACGTGTCGTTTATAGGAGCCACAAACACAAGCATTCAGAGGAGCATGAGATCACGAAAAGTGAAAAAGCCCCTCCAGAGATGTCGCCCGTGAAAGAGTCCGTCCCCACGTGACAGGTAAAGACAAAACGAGCGTACCTTCCCGTCGTCTACAACTTCCATTTTACTCGTCTATAAAACGCTCCTCTCCTTCCCCAACCCAATACGTCGTCCCGTGTTCATTAATTCATCACAAAGCTGCTCCATGTATATAGCATCAGGTGAGTGAATTTCTCTGGCTAATTAGTCTCTTTGTTCTGAATTGTACCCAGTTTGTAAAAATAATAATACTGTGATTTTATTTTTGTGTTGCTGAAATACTGGAGAGAGACCCGTGAATAAACAATTCTGTTGTCGGGTACCTACTTTTTTTGTCATAAGATAGCAACCAAACAAGAGAAAGTCACGGGATCGATTCTCCTCTCTCTCACACACACGCACGCACCCGCACCCGCACCCGCACCCGCCAATGTCCTACATTCACGAGCCCCACTTCTCCCAAACTATTGCTGTCTATTTGCGGCGCTCACGTGCTTCATTTATATAATCTTAATTACTATATATACACGTATCCACGTATTCATTCATCAATATAATCTCTCCTCTAACAAAACTATGACATAATTGATAAAAAAATTATTAAAGAAATAAAATCAATTTTAATAATATTTATATTTTAAGAGAATTAATCTCTAATGATCTCAATATTTTGTGAGAGATAGATAAGAACTAACATAATAGTAAGGGATATATAATTATAATGCTTTGTTGGAATTAAAATTAGGAGCAATGAACACTTATAAATAATTTACCGAGCTCGTTATGAAGGGTTTTGGCGCGGAGTGATAATTGAATATTGCTTTGTTAGTAGACTTTTTTTTTTTTTTTTTAATATGGCTTCTATATTTCTCTCATCTTTCCCTCTCAGAGAACTTAGCTGCTTCTGCTGAAACTAGTCTTTACCTTTTTAGACAGAGGTCAAAAGTATTTTGTCCGCTCATTATGAAAAATCCATTCACAGCATTGGAAGGAATACTGTTATATATTCATTGTATTTGTTGGTATGCTTATTCGTCTATATGCACATATATACTTTAAGTTTCTAAAGTTTGAAAAAGAAAACTCATATTTCCACGTCATATTAGTTAGTGTTCCATGATGATATATGTATAAATAGTTTCTTGTATCTATTCCCAATGGTGTAGGAACATTTTTTTTTTAAAAAAAAATATCTAAAGTTATAATTTGTTATAAAATATTTATAGAAAGATATAAAATAAACGAGCATGCTTGGATTTTTTCACTCAATATTTTAACTTATTGGAAATTAAAATTTCATTAAAGAATACTGATCCCATTTAATAGATGCATGCAATCCACTCAACTCCTTCCTGAACTAGAGGATATAAAAACAGTGTTATGGAATATTAGTGTTTTGCACCAAGTTTAAAATTTAGAACGACACATACTTTAATATATAATTTTTTTATAAAATTTATGAACATTTGACATAAAATATATGCTAGCATGCACATTGATTTTTTCCCCCTCCAACTCAATGTTTTAACTTTTCAACTATTCAAAAGAATATTGACTCCGTTCGTTCGGGGGTATGCAACACACAATGAACTCTTCAATACACTTTTTGAACTAAAGGGCCATAAAGAATTAGAGATAAATCAAAACCTGGGGGCCGTGGCTGTGTTTTTGTAGAGGGTTTTGAATTGAGTTATATTTTTATAATTTATAAATGAAACGGCTTCTCACAAAACTTATACCATATAGAGAGGCACATGGAGATTTTTTTTTTGTAAAGATAGATATATAGATTATTTATTATTGACATATATAAAAAAAAACAACTTGACGGAATATGATACGAAATGAAATCGTGTTGCAGGATTCAGCAAGATATTCTAGAAAACTTGGGCCTCACAAAGCTGAAAATGGTTTTAGCTTAGCAATTTCTGAAAAACATAAATTCACGTAATATACTACGGTTGAAGCAATGTAGGGACATGGACCACATCAAAAGCATTAAGCAGTTTATTACTATCAAGAAACTGAACAGAGAACAAAAAACATTTTTTCCTGAAAAAAATAAATTGAACAACAAAAACCTCCAAAGGTTTCATCCAGACACTCCCACTTCCAATCAACCACGGGTTGATACGTGTCATCATGTGCGTTAGAATAAGCTCATAAGCCATTTACATGTTGTGAAACATAAATATGAACCTCTGCTTCAGGATGAAATGAAACTTTGCTAGTTAGAGACCATAGTCATTATCCTCGTTCTTCTTTCTCACTGTCTCCTCTTCATCACCATTTTTCGCTCACACTTTCAGGTTTTACAGAACATATCTCCTCCTCCTCATGGGACTCGTTCGTGCACTTCTTGTCTTCTGCATTACTATGATTCTGTTCACCCACAATTGGAGAAATGCAGAAGGAAGATACCACCATCATCATCCAAAGAAACAGAAAAGCCCTGTTCATAATAATCATTCACCTCCTTCCAACAAGTCTCCTAGTGTTCCTTCTAAACCACCACACCCAGATCATCCAGGGCTTTCCGCTTCCGGCTCTGTTTTCGACGTAACATCGTTCGGGGCAGTTGGGGATGGTGCCGCCGATGACACCGCCGCCTTCGTGGCGGCGTGGAAAGCAGCTTGTGCAGTAGATTCAGGGGTGGTTCTAGCTCCTGAGAACCGCCGTTTCAAAATCACTTCCACTATCTTTTCAGGTCCCTGCAAACCTGGACTCGTGTTTCAAGTAAGTTTTGCAATTTCAATTAATTGAACTCTTCGTCGTCTCTTCAAAACATCACTTTCCTGGAAAATGTGATGAGAAAAAAGAATAATGTGCGAAATACGTGAATAGGTGGATGGAGTTCTTATGCTTCCAGAAGGACCAGATTCATGGCCAAAAAAGGATAGTCGCAACCAATGGCTTGTGTTTTACAAGCTTGATCAAATGAGTTTCAATGGGACTGGAATCATAGAAGGCAATGGACAACAATGGTGGGAGCTTCCCTGTAAACCTCACAGGGTAATCTAATCATTTTCTCATATCATTAACTGATGTCAATGTATTTAAGGTGGACAGTTTATTTTATCGATATGTGTAATCTGTAGTATGTAATTGATGTTGAAATGAGAGTGAAAATGGAACTTTCATTGCAGGGTCCCAATGGGAAAACGTTGCCAGGACCATGTGAGAGCCCAGCAGTGAGTAAACTTCTCAGAGCTCAATCATTGATTATGAGCCTATGAGTCCTTTCTTTTTCTTTCAGAACCGTCTTTTTCTCAGCAAAGTTTCTCACTTTTTTTTTTTAAACTTCTGGTTGATTCACAGATGATAAGGTTCTTCATGAGCTCCAATTTGGAGGTGACAGGTTTAAGAATTCAAAACAGTCCTCAGTTCCACATGAAGTTCGATGGATGCCAAGGAGTTCTGATTGATAAGTTGTCTATCTCGTCGCCTAAACTCAGTCCCAACACGGATGGAATCCACATAGAGAACACCAACACTATAGGAATCTACAACTCCATGATTAGCAATGGTACACGCAAAAACAACAACAAAGTTTCAATCACCACATATGCCAGTTTAGTTCTGTGTTTCTATTCATTTTCAGTTGTTTGTTTTTAAAAACTATAATGATTTTGGACAGGAGATGATTGCATTTCAATTGGACCTGGGTGCTCCAATGTGAACATAGAGGGCGTCACTTGTGGTCCTAGCCACGGGATTAGGTACCTTCCTCTTTTTTATTCGCAAGAGAATCTTGTTTCAAGCAATTAATTTTCCTAAAAAGAAAAGGAAAAAAACAGAGAGATGAGACTATGACCGTGAATTTCACTTTCAAGTTGCGTAATATCATCAATGCTTAAAGATGGGTATCACATTTTTTTTTTCCTGATGTTAAGATTTAATTTTGCCACAAAGAAGTTGTTATATTTTTTTAAGTTTAATATGGCCATATAAGTATTAAAAAATAAGTAAAATTATTTTTATTATTACAAAATTAACATTAATAATTAATATTTTTAATGATTAAACATTATTTCATTTTTAATACTTTTGAGATCACATTCAATTTAAACAAATTTTTGGAACAACATTATTGTTTCGTGGTGATAATTTTCTAGACAAAATTGACCCTCACCCCTTTTCTTTTCTCTACTGGTGACCTATCACTTCAACAATTGGAATGGAGCAATCAGAAAGAACCAGAACAGACAAAATCAAACCTAAAATGATATATCACCCGATCCCCTTGTTTCCCTCAATCGTTTTGTGTTCTATTATATTCATGAAACAACCATACCCACCAACCTGAGAGGGAAAAAATGCAGGAAGAATGTGATCATGAACACGCTAAGAGGTTATAGAAACCAGTGTCTCAGGTAACCATGTTTTGATCTGTGCAGTATCGGAAGCCTGGGAGTGCACAATTCGCAGGCGTGTGTGACAAACCTAACAGTAAGAAACTCGATCATAAGGGAATCAGACAATGGGCTTCGAATCAAGACGTGGCAAGGAGGGATGGGTTCAGTGACGGGGCTAAGGTTCGAGAACATTCAAATGGACAACGTTCTAAACTGCATAATCATAGACCAATACTACTGCTCGTCCAAGGAATGCCAGAACCAGACGTCGGCGGTGCACGTAAACGACGTGTCGTACAGGAGCATAAAGGGCACATACGACGTGCGCACACCTCCAATTCACTTCGCTTGCAGCGACACCATCGCTTGCACCAACCTGACGCTATCGGAGGTTGAGCTTTTGCCGTACGAAGGACAGCTTCTGGAAGATCCTTATTGCTGGAACGCGTATGGGAATCAAGAGACCACGACAATACCTCCACTTAATTGCTTGAGACAAGGCGAGCCTGCCACTGTGGGAGAGCTCTCTGCATATGAATGCGGCAGATAAAAAAAAGGATTAATTAATTGAATAGATTATATATACAAGAAATTAATTGATGGTGATTGCGGTTTTTACTATAATTTCTCTCTCTAGGATTCATCCCTCTTTGGGCCTTTTAATCCCTTATTGTGTGATGAGAATGGTGGGATTGGGTTCAACTTTCTGGACCAACACATTTGTAATAGATCGGGCGGATATGTATATTACACAATGTTGTCTTTGAATGAGTGAGGATTTGGATTTGAGTACATTACAATAAAAGTTTATTTGTAGTGATAAAACAACTATGATTTTAAATAAACCTAATTTTTAAAAGATGCAATATCAACATAGCTTACTTTGAGGGACTTTCCATATCTAAAGGTGGGATTTCAACCCCCACTGCTTGAATGAAAAAGCGAGGTAGTCTGGTTAAAATGAACACACTCTTAATTCCATTCAATCAAACATCTTTCAATCAACCAAACGGGGTGGACTTTGCTTTGTTTGGACTTTCGAACCCACAGCTTTGCTTGGGATATAATTTTTTCTGACCATTCTGCCCTTACCTTCAAAATTGAATCTCCATTTTGCCCTCGTTTATTCAGCGACATTTATGCCTACCTCATCTCATCCATCTCGACGAGCTGCATCGTTCCCCTTAACAAAATCACCCTTGCGACCACGACCAGCATTTGCTGGTGACAGCCAAACATCAAGACCATCTTCATCCTAGCTTTCTCTGTATTCGTAGCAGCATTGGCACTATTTCTTCCTGACAAATCTGCCAAGGTGTTCTTCCTGACAAATCTGCCATCATCCACCTTCCAATTATTTTATGTTCTTGAACTTTTGTTCTGATTGGATTTTACGGATTCCGAACCATATCCTTATTAGATGTGCTCGCTTTTTTGTTGGGGTTTTGAAATTGGGCACTCTGAAAATTTTAAGCGGGAATATAATACATCTTGTTTCTAACAGAAAATTTTCTTTTCTACTGAGTTAGTCAACTTTGAAGTTCAGAAGGCTATTGTGGAACATACTCGTCGATTGCTGACATATTCTGAGTGATGGGACATATTTGAGTAGTGAATAGTGTTGATGATGTTGCCAATGAAGAATACGCTTTTGGTTCCATTGTTTGTGGTTGATGATATTGAAGAACATGACATAGTGGTGATGAGGGTTAAATTTTTTTGTGGTTAAGGAAAGGTGTGACAACAGGCTTGGCCATAACTGATGAGGCTAAGGTCCAAAATCAACCTAACCCTGCCTGCAAACTGGTCTAATTAGGATGATTGTACTATTGTTTTTCTTTTGTTTGATTAAAGCTTATGTGCGGAGATAAAATAGCTTCTCGTATTTTGCAGGTCTGTTTAATTTAGAGAGGAAACTGGTATAAAAATGCCTTCTCTTCAAACCGCTCTGCCTCCTGAGCTGGCCAACAATGCCATTAGGGTGTGATATGATTTTTTCTTTCTTTCTTCTATTTGAATGATCTTAGTGTTCTTTTCTTTGAGTTGTCTTTTGTTTAATATAGTTGCATTACTAATTTCTGTCTTTTATATAGCTTTACCGTGAATGCCTGCGAAGAGCTAAATATATTGGTCCTAGGGTATGTGTTTCTCACCTTCATTTACACAAACTTATGCCATACCCCTGGTGGGTTTTTGTTGCTGACTTCAGAAATGAATTGCAGTACTTTTGTTGACCCTCCTCATCTCTCTTTTATTCTTCTCTCCTTTTATTGAATTTTTATAGTATAGCCATGTAAAGAACTTGTTGCTGCCCAATAGCTTTTACAGTTGATGACTATAATTGTGAATGCATCCCCCATAATCTACTTGCAAAACATTGTTAAAGGGCGGCCAGATTACTATTCTCAAATCTTCTGATAATACGGTCGTACTTGAGGATAGCCATGTGTTGCGGCCATATCTTGTTTATAATAAATGGAAATAAAAATGTCAAGAAGTTTGTGAATTCCTGTGTTGTATGCCATTTGACAGGCATTTCTAGAGTGGCAATGCTATGGGAAACTTTACAAAGAAAAGTGATACATTAATAATTGTTGTGTAAGGTTTTTGAAGACATATACTTGTTTTCCAAAAGCTGTCGCACAAAATGTATAAATTTGACACGAGCTACATGTGTGCGACATATCATCTGAGTATGACCCATTTTACCTCTTAAAGGGGTTAAATTCTATCTTTTAGAAGTGCACTCTTGTTCAATTATTATTTTTTCTTTGGGTCTCGTGTTTTCATGGATCCGAAGTGAGTCGTATTATTCATGGTTTCTGAACATTGTAGTTCCCCGCACCTTTTATATTTTATATTGATGATATTGACAAGTAACGTGTCTCTAATGCTTATCCTTGTACGGTTAGAAATTAGAATAACATTTGTGAAACTGATCCAAGTTTTTACCTGCTTGCTTTGCAGATACATGACAAAGAACTTCTTGTCAGTATGGTGAGGCAGCAGGTTAAGAAACACATGCAAGAGACGGATCCTGAGAAAATTCAAAAACTAAAGGATGAGTAAGCTTTTGCTTTAGTTTGTTGCATATTTTCTAGTTTAGACGAGGGGGGATATATTTGGACGTTAGAACATATGCAGTAGATGCAATGCATGTCTGCATGATTGTGTATGCAGACATTATTCTTCTACATGTCTTCAATTTAGAGCGCCAAATGATGTACATTTTGATTTTTGCAGTGCTGTAAGAGGACTTATAAACCATATACTGTACGAGTCAGCGAAACTGTCTGGTAAAAAATTCAGTCAGAGCCCTAAAGTTGGTTAGTCTGCTTCGTCCAATTCAGTTTGCTCATCAATTCATGATTAGGAAAAATCATGAGTAATAACATAGTTGACGAAGTGCAGTGGTTTCTTAATTTCTCGGTCATATTCAAGACCAGCGAAGTTGCTTTAAGTTAATTTCTTCCAAGCGATTCAGCGGCATCAATCCTAAGTTTTTGCTATTTGGCTAATAATGATTTAGAACCTTACCTTCCTGAGGGTTGTTCATTTGGAGAAAACTTAGTTTCAATTTATATATTTTCTGTTCTCAGCTGTCTCAATATTAAAATGACATGGGTAAGTTCTGTAAGCGTATGATTTTTACGGCGTTAAATGATTGAAACTCTTGTGTTTCTTTACAAAAAGCATATTTCAATTATAAAATTTGATAGAATGGATATAAATAATTTGAAGTTTAATCCTATTGTAAATGGTGCGCGAGCGCGCGTTTGGTTTCTTTTCTTTCCAGCCTTCGGTTGCCTTTTTTAAACTTTCAAAAGCTTTTTCTTATATTATCAGCTTAGGCAAATGGTTGCACTCAATTTCTATTTCAGCTCTGAAAAATTATTCAAGTTTAATATAATCTTCAAAACTTCTGAAACGATTTAAAATCAAATTTATTTATCGTACTGTGCTAGCTCAGGCAAATTAATGAACCGAATAACACTGAAGTAATAATAATTTGATGCAATTGAAATTTTGAACATTTGAGCCATCCTATTGGATAAGTAAAAGAATATAATTTTTTTTCCATATATGGCATGCATTATTTATGTTCTTATGTGCAAGTGTACATAACCCGTACAAGTAAGCATATTCGCCTGTGTCCTTTACATCGATGTTCAGTACTCATTTGTGCACATTCGTGCGTTGCCCCTTTGTGTGTGGGAGAGAACCGAAATTGAACTACTTTCAAAACGAAAAAAAAAAAAATCTGAAATTCCAGTTATTATGTCAATAGAACCAATTAATTTTTTTTTATAAAACAGGTACACATCAGATCCATTATAATCCAATTTAAAATAATTCCATAGAAAAATCCATATGCCTCTTAACAATTACCTTCTCTACTTGAATTGGCTCAAACACTTTTGGGATTGTGTTGGCTGGCCACCGGCCAGAAAATTTGAACTGGGTACCTAAGAAAACCTTCCAAGAGAAAATGGAATGGTCCAAGTCTCCATGATGATATAGAACGTCGAAAAAGAAACATTTTACAGCATCACCTCCTTTCACACACGCTCCTCACACGCTGCACAACACGGACAAATTCATGAAACAAGAAAAAATCGAAAGCTGTGAGTCTGACCTCCCTGACTTTTGGAGCTTGAGCAAGAGGATGGGTTCTGACAAATGACCAGGTCAATACCACCAAATCTTTTGATCATACTTTCAAGCCTGTTGCTTGTGAGCCTTTGAACTTCTTCAATCTGAACCAACTACCCCGTTTGCCCAGAAGTCTGCCACCATCTCTTCAGAACCTTCCTCTTAGCCTCAGAACTCTCAACTGACACAACATTCTTTATCTTGATCCCAAGACGGTGAAGAGCAACTTCTGCCCCATCAATCCCATTAAAAATTGACAATATCGTCAATCCCTCGGGGAACATGCCTTCAACACAGAAAGATGATACCCCAACGTGTCTGCCTGAAAGCAGTATTTTAGCAGATTGAGTCTTTCACTCAAACTAATATCAGAAATACGGGTATGATGCAATGGATAACCTAAGATGACCGCCAAATGTTCATGATCTATAGGGCCCAGTTTGTTCTTGCCGACCCACAAAAGATTTAGCCTGGAAGTGATGGAGGATGTCTTGCTTCTGTTCAGATGTGAGTGCTCCACTAGAATTAGCCAGGGTCCTTTCTAATCTATCACGATGTTGTGCTATTCCACTGGTTTCACAACTAATGCAGCTCAACTGTTTCCTTGAATGCCAAGATGGCCACCATTTCTTTGTTAGTATTGCATCTGCAATAGTCATTCGTGGAGTTGGGAGGATGCGGAATCTGTTTTCAGTTGGAAGATTGTGTACATATCCTTCTCTTCTACTCACGGCCGAAAAGAACTGACAACAACAACAACAAGCCTTATCCCATTAAATGGGGTCGGCTACATGGATCATACGACGCCATTGTGCTCTATCAAAAACTAAATCCTTGGATAGGTTATTAACCAGGAGATCCCGCTCAATGACCTCTTTGAGCGTTCTCTTTAGCCTTCCCGAAAAGAACTGAGTAATCACAAATTCAGGTTCAATAGCATACAAGAACTGAGAAATTTATGCCCATGAGTCATAAGATATACTTGCTATGTTTCCATAAAAGAAATATGGAGGTTTTGCTAATACTCTATCAAGACACCTGGATGGATTTGGTTTGTAAAGCTTGGGCAGTCCACCAATGTCAACATCAACTTTCTCTTCCACCCAATCAGGATCAAGAGGAGAGGTCAAGACATCAAAATGTTCCTGCTTGGGCCTTTTACTGACATTATTTTCCGCAAAGTTGGAATACTCCATGCTAGAATTAGCACCAGGAAATTCACGAGAAGTTTCCTCTAAGTTGACATCCCTTGACTGTGAAGGTTCATGGCTAAAATTCTCTGTTTTCACTTCTTCTGTGCCATTTAACTCTTCTTTTTTTATTCTAACATAACATGAACTAGAAGCAGCGGTATATTGAACAAACAAGAAATTCCATCATTTTGGGGACTAACTGAATAGTAAAGAAGAAATTATTACAGTAACATGATGGTCAGCATAAAACAAACCACTGCCTTTCATAAAAGTCACACTTGGCAAAAATTCAATTATATCTAGTGCAGAGTAATTAAGCAAAAGTTATGCAAATCAGAATTCTACAAAATAACGTGTCAAGAGGTATGAAGAATTTAGGAAGGTTTTCGAAGCTAAGAAAAGGACTACCATTTTCAAGGAATTATCTAGGAAAATTTTGTAGGTTAAGTGAATACAAAGTAAAGAAAATAAATATTTTCTTCTAGTTATAATATCAGTATAGGTCAAGGCGTGAGTATTACACCATTGTTGGATACTACAATAAGAACACTAACAAGCCTCATTCTGCTGAGAAGGCCAATTACACTATTATTGGATATTTCAATCAAATATTTTGTTTGAAGGGAGACATTTTTTGTTTTTTTCATTTGTAGAGTAAAATCTGAAGTTAACTAAGCGAAAGATGAATTAACTGCAAATAGTAAATAATTAAAGAAATATGGAAAGTACGATATAGTACAACCTGATGCACAACATAATCAATGCGACTATAATACAGTTCGCAAGCTCTAATATAGGAGCCTCAGTACCTGATACAGCTAATTAGTACATGAAACATACAGAAATAAAAAACAGTAGGCCTTCAAAATGGGAAAAACATAAGGGCCTGCAAATGACATTTCCAAGTTCAAATGCGAAAGAACATGGTGAAAATTATCAGGTCAATACGGAGTGCAAATAAAACATAGAAGAGCTAAATGATCGCTCTAATTTATGGAAAACATTGCTACAGTAGATACTATCAATTCAACACCTACCCTGATGGTGTCATCCCATAATCCACAAGACAATCAATAAGTGCTTTCCATAGGAAAGACTATAAATATAACCCAATAACCAGAGTTTGCAGAGATAAACCATTATAATTGTTACTCACCTAGTTTTTCAAATGTTGATGATACTTCACTCTCAGAGAAACCCATTTCAAGTAGTTGGAGTGTTTTATCCATGGTCCCAAACAGTTTTTCATTATTAACCTGAGATCCAACGTTTAATATTCAACACTAGAAGCATAGATAAGACATGATAACGAAAAAGACCTAGGACAATTAGGTGTTGTTTGTTTTCCTGTCTAATGGACAATTAGGTTGAGATTTCACATTAAATTTAATTTAGACAAATAAAAAAAACCGTAGAAAGATCATTCAAGTGTATCAAATATGAAGACCTCATTTCTTGTGTAAATAATTGCAACATCATCGTTTTCCTTTTCAACATTTTTGGCAATCTGAGCAGCAACTATAGCATCCACCAGCTCATGTATTGAAGCATTATCACCTAACACAAAATAACAAAACAATAAATCCACACTGATATGAGTAACACGTAAATGTAGATGAGAAGCTTCCTTCTTTAACATAGAAATGCTATACGAAACCAAGTTAAAGCATTCAGATCTCAGAACACTAATACTGCATTTCAAGACAGCAAAAAATTTATGTTTACAGTCTGGTTAAGACAGCATAAGCAGCAAAAGATTTAGATGCAGTCCAATAATCCAATAAGAAAATCTATATTGATCATACAGAAGCAGCAGCAAAGGTGACAGATCTACAAATACATACCAAGATTCTGGATTGCAAAATCTACTTCTTTCACGGAGAAGTTCATCCTCAGTAAAGATGCTCTTTTATCGTCATTAACCCCAGAAAGCTCATTAAGCTCCTGCAGGAGAGATTGTGCCTCAGAATCAAGTTGAAATAGAAGAAATAGATGGCATATTGAGACGCATGATAAAAGAGAGTGAATTGTACAGCCAAGTGAATCCAAAAGAAAAATAATTTGGGTCAGACAGTGACAGATGCAATAATACAGATGAAAGTTGCATGTGAAGTATATATTGCTGAGTCAATGGCAACTGAGAGTGTGGAATTTCATATTTATTGATGTTTTGGGATCTTTGAAATAAGGAGGTCTTTCATAAGCTGGGCCTTTTAGAACTAAACTAAATTAATTAATGTCAAATATATTTATTGACAGGAGATTTGATATGTGCGCACATGTATGAAAGGTATGTTTACCAGGTTCTATTTCAACAAGAGAAAAGGAAACTTTAACAAGGCGTATCTAAGTACGAAAACATTACGCTAATTTCATCAGGAAGGATTCTTAACAAGGTGTAGGATAAAATTGGAATTTTTTCAGATGTCAATGAACAAAAAACACACTCATTCTCACACACCCCCACATAAGAGGAAATTCAACAAGTTTTTCTCCTTTGGAATAAAAATAAGTATCTTTGAAAGAGAGCTTTAGCCATGAGAAGGAACACTAGCTAACAATACAATGGTCGACAAAGTATTACAGCATGAACTAGAGAAATAATAAATAACTTTTCTTTCTTAAGATCCAAAACAGATATTGAACACAGCTACTGTGATGATGCCCTAACTAGTGTTGGTAACAAGCCAACTTACACTACATTGATAGAGTTTCATTCAGATGCTTGATAAGAGAAGCAGAAGCATCCAACAATTATTGCCACCACAGTAATGAGGAAACCAACTAAATTTAAGAGGCAAATAACTCTTTTGGATTAATACCAGAGGAAATTTCTGGAGTATCCTTATCATCAAATAAGCTGTCCAGAGAATCAGAAGATTGCGGATTAGATTTTTCAAGAGCCTGTGTAATTACAAAGCAAATTGAATAGTAGTCAAAACTTTCAAGCCACCCATTTACTCATAATTAATCCATCAAAATATAACTGAACCAAGTTTTTCCTTGAAGCATTTCTTCCTAGGAAAAAAAATTACTAGAAGGTGCCATATTGAAGAAATGCACTGTTCAGTCTCGCTCGCTTGCTCTACCCAGCTAGGCTGGTTGTCCACAGGAAATCCAACGGATAGAATTACTTCTCGAGATCCAACAGTTAGCTATGCTGAGATACACGTCGCCCATCGTCATCTCTGGAAGAAGTGAAGAACGAACTGCATATGAGTTCTGATCCTCACTGCTCAGTGCTCACTCAGTTGTCAGTGAATGGATCTTTATTTTGGTCCGAAAGTAAATAAATAAAAAGCTTTCGATATAAAAGAATAAAAATAAATAAAAAGCTTTCCAAGTTAATTATGATGACAATTTGTTGATAGTCCGTACTTATTTTTGTTTAAAAAAAAAACTGAATGCTTTACCAGTTAATCATAATGACCCGTTTATTTAAGCTTTTTTTCATTAAAGAATCATGTATTTTTTAAAATAATTATTTCTAGAAAATTTTCTCATGTTTGTTTGGAAATTTTAAAATAATCAGAATTCGAAACATATATATATCTTCTGAAAATAATTGAATGCAGTAACGAGAGAAATGTCAAGAAAATATGGAGATGCACAAAGATATAAAAAATAAGTCGAAACACATGCCCGGTTATTATGAACTGATTACTATAATCACAATTTTAAAAAAGATGTTTCTAACAAGCAAACAAACTGTATAATTAATCATCGTTCAAAAGACAACATATTATCTTACTCATGGTTACGAGAGTAGGAGATAAAATTTAAGAGATGCATCGTAAATAGACGAATTAATTATTAATAGTTAATATGTTAAAAGGGCACAAAAAAAAAAAAAAAAGAGCACTCTAATGCTCTAATGTGCACATTGATGTTTGAAAAAAAATGATAAAATTTTTTTAGAAAATAATAAATACCAAAATAGAATATTCTTTGTATTAATAATACTTAATCTATTACTAATAACATTTAATCTATTGTTGATAAAAGACCTAATTTAAAATTTATCATCTTTCAAAATCTTTTTTCTGTTAATTTTTTTCATTTGATATTTAATGCTATCGAATTATATCCATGGTAAAACCCCCTTGAAAATAGTTCTCTCGAAAGCATTTAATCCATACAACTCCATCCAAGTCAAAATCGACTAGTCTAATCTTATGAGCCTTCCCAATCATGGAAGCTGTTGTTTATCATTCTCAAATCATCACTATATTATTAGAAATTCCTATTCCAGTAATCAGAATAAATTAACTGATAAACGAAGAAACTACAACATGCTATAATATTAGAATAAACATAAAAAAGAAACACCGTTAAATTAAATTCTTTAAAATCAATCTCTCTTTCATTACATTCCGTCACCTTCTTAAGCAAAGCAATGTAAGGTAAATTTAGAGAATAAAACAGAATGATAATCTTGCAAATGGGTAAGCGCAGAGAAGCAAGTTACAGAAAGTTCAAACTGACTTTTGAAGTATGGCTTGGGATGAAACAGCAACAAAAAGAATCACTGCAGCAAGGGAAAACGCAAGAGGTTACAATATATCATACTCGGTTTCTTTTGGAGGCCGCACCACCATGAGCACACAGCCATTTGACATCAGAATGACATACTAAGAAGCAATGGTGGAGACTGAACCAGAGAAGATAGAGAGCTACAAAAGATGGAAAAGAAACTCAACTTCCAGACACTTCTTTCTTCTGTTGTTTTTTTTAACCTTTTTTTTTCTTTTGGCAAAGTATTTAGCACTAGTAAGTCTCGACCAGACAGACATTAGTCCATCTTCAACCAAAGGAATAGCACCGTTATGGCCCAGCATTAACGTTGGGATGCATTCTTAACAGAAGATCCTCCTTTATCTAGTTGTAATGCTCTTGGATCAAGTGGGATACTCCCAACCTTCAAAATCCCAGAAGACCCAGCATATCCGTTGACTTTGACTTGCATCGATCCAACTGTTACAACATCAGGGGGTTCTTTGTTGGCAACAACAACCGCAGGTGGTTTAGGATCAACCGGTTTTGGGGTGATGGTGACTGAACCAATCTTCAATGTTGAGGAAATATCTTCATTGTCAACAGCAATTTTATCATCAGCCTTGTCATCCACAGATTGTGAACTGGTAACATCAGGATTACTAACAATCTGCCCAGGACTTGAATTTGAAGACTCATTCAAGGCATTTGAACCATTAATTAGCTTAGAAATCTTCTCATCTTTGCCAGGAGCCGGAGGCGTCTCGACAACATAATTTAATTTCCGGGAGGGTTCCAATGTTGGCATGAACAACGGACTCTCAAAACTTTTCAAAAGGAATTTGGCTTTCTCTTCCTGCATGATCTTCTGACGATTTTCATAATATATAAAGTCATCGAGCAAAGATGTCTTCAAATTATGACTTTTGAATATCTTCAGCATTTCCAAACCTTTTTTGTACATTATCTGCACATAAACAGACACATTTTAGTCAAAGTAATGACAAATTTGTAGAACTAACAAAAATCCCCCATGCATATCAAGTTCAAATAAAACCACGATATGAGTTAAGACAAAAACATGAAACAAGCAGCAAGATGTTAAGAGTGACAGATTCCATCCCAAATTAGGAATGAATTATAGAACACATTTGGGGTTGACTTCTTTTCATAATATGAATAGCTGCTAAATTAATACAGGCATATATATATATATATATATATATATATATATATTAGTCACTGGCTTGTTCTCATTGTTCCCAAGTATTATGTGCCTAAAATTAGGAATGAATTATAGAACGTATTTAGTGTTGACATCACTGTTGAACATAGAACAAACTGCTGATAAAAAGTTTCCTACCTCTTGTGTATCTCTACTATTAGTCACTGGCTTGTTCTCATTGTTCTCAAGTATAATGTGCCTAAAATTTGCATTCGGCACATCTTTGATGATGTGCCACTTTACAGGGAAGCTGCCACTCCATTTATCCTGCTGCCAAAAGTCCATATCCTTATTAAAGTCAACTGGGCCTACCATCTCTGCAACACCACAGAATTGTCCACTGGCATTAACCTGCATGAAAAAAATAATCAACAATAAGCATGGAAAAAGAAATGGCAAACCTGCACAGAGATTTTAGACGTTATACAAATAGGGGAAAAAGAACTGCAACACATTGAATGTATCAGCACAATAATAACTTACAGAAAAAAACAAAAAAATAGGACAGCCTCCAGATTTTCCCCCAGCTATTTTCTTTGCATCTTCATAAACACACTGCAGTTTCTTGTTTCCATGAGGTGTAGATGACCAGACATTATATTTAATGCTTTTGTGAACATCATCCTCGCTGTATGACTTTATGACAAAGAACTTGGCATTTTCATATTCAAGAGGAAAATCATCTTTGTTGTACTGATCTGTATAGATGATGATGTTCCCCTGTGCATTGCTGTCTCCTGCCTTGATTGTATAGGCTTTCACAGTCAATTGATGCTTTGATCTATTAATTCTAGGGCCTCGATTTTGTTCACCCAAAGCATCAGAGCTTCCATTTACTTCACTCGGCACTTTGCTAACGTGAATCTTTGGCCTAAATTTACCAACTCTAGATTGCTCATTAGCACTAGAACCAAAGTCAGAAGATCCGGTATTTGAAGGAAGAGCCACTTTCAATTGATTATGATGAGATAAAGCATTCTCATTTGAAATATTATCTACAGATTGGATTGAGGCACCAGCACCTCTAGCCTACAAAACAAAAGGCAAATATAACCATAAGAGGATCGTTCAAGGCAAAGCTGAGAAAATCCCAACAGCCCCCCCCCCCCCAAAAAAAAAATTCTCTTCTTTTTCAATGTAACCAAAAGCAGGAGGAATTCCTACCTGATGAACAGGTGAAGCCAAGTGGAGAAAACCACCGCCAGAAACACTTCCATGTGTCACAGCTTGCTTCCCACTAGCATTAGCTCTAGGGCCCTCTGATATCCTGGTCAAGGAACTTGCCTGATTTGATAAATATTTTGAAGAGTTCCTATTAACAGAACCAGAAGCTGAATTGAGCTTATGTTTCAAACCTCTTCCATCAGATCTACCACCAGAAGCACCAATATCAAACAAGGAGTCAACAGAACTATCTGGAAAAATGTCCGGTTGAACAACAAGGGGAATGTAAGTAGGTGAAGAAACAGGGTTTTGATAATTGGGGAGGGTGTAATACTGATGCGCCCCTCCAAATGGGCCATCAACTCCTACCATAGCACCAGGAATGTAAGGATTGTAAGGATTGTATGGAGACTGTGCATATCCATAGCTAGGTGTATAATATACATAAGGCATACTTTCATTCTGAGCACCCTGCAGCAGAAACAAAACTGTTTAGATCAACGGCTAAGCCAAAATAGGTTAGAAATTGTTTGGGTAGCAGGGAGTGGGGGAAGAGAGAAGAATTCTACTTACCGTATACTGGACATCAGGACCATCTATACCAAAAATCCTATTGTGGTCCTCCCATTCCCCGGGTGGTTCAAATCCTAGAAACAACAAATGGGGAAAAATTACATATCAAGATATTACCATAATATCCATCTAAAAAGCACCCATATAAAACCCATTATTCACCTGTACAGTAATACCCATAATTGGTGGTAGCAGGGTAATACATATTCTGATCAACAACAAGTTCAGGGACTCCTTCGTTATACATGACTTCAGATTGCTCAAGATTTGGGCTCCTCAAATGTGAGTTTAAAACAGCACCTTCAATCTAGAAGTAATAAAACATTACTGGCCATCATACAAATAACATACAAAACGCTTAGGTTCAGCAAATTGCCAAATTATTAAGCAGCCTTCATATGGTGAAGGTCAAGGAACAAGTCACAAGAACTAAAAAATTTACCAAGTAAGAATCTGGGTTTCTAGTTTCAGAAACATCATACATTTCCATATCAAAACTGCCACCACTGCATTAAGCAATAGAGAAGAAAATTAAAATATATATATAAGCCAAGAAATAACATTTTCTAAAAATCGAATTTCTATCAAATTAAAAAGGTTCTAGTGTATGTTTGGAAACCAGTAGGTCTTAGTCAAAACTGTGAGAGTATGTTTGGAAACCAGTAGGTCTTAGTCAAAAACTTAGTCTCGAAAGGACCAAAAGCCCGTTCCCAACAGATTCCCAAACATAGCTTTAACATTCTATAATCCATAAGACTAACATATCAATAAATAAAACTCATGGGCCACTTCCTAGGAGGCACGTATACTTCAAAACGGGCTATAAATGTGGGCTACAAGAACCCAATTCTAATACGCATAATATACAGCCGGTTACCTAACCAAGGAGTAACAAGTTTAAAAAAATTAAAGATAATACTTCCATAATGGATAGAGTTTAATGCTTCTAGATGAAAGCTTGGACACCTCACATTAATGCTTGACTATAAATATTCAAAAACAAGCTCTCTCAATCTTAGGGAACAATTGACACTGTTTTTTGGCTTTCTCTTGCATTTCTTCTCGTCTCTGTTCTCCATGATTGTACAGTGTTCAGCCAATGTCCACTCTTTCTTTCAACTCTTAATGCAATGATACGGTAATTTTAATACATCTTTACCTTTTCAGAGCTTGGAGTTTTCACAATGCAGAAAGAGGTGCATCCACTAAAAACTCCCAATTCACTCCATACTTCTACTCTATTATTCACTATGCAGCAAGGCGTGCACATAATAAGAACTTCCAATTCACTCTTTACCCTTTCTACTCAAATTCTCGTCATGTATTAATTAAAAGTTGCCAAATCCCTCTATCTCTGTAATAATCAAATCATAGTCCGTGCTTTATATAACCACTCATAAATTTAGTATAAATACTTTGCAGCCCAACAAACATGAAAGACAGAGTAACAGACCCGGGCATCCCCAAATAAACAGTGATGAATTTGTCAGAATCTATGAAAAT
Organism: Leucaena leucocephala; assembly: GCA_037074615.1. Lineage (NCBI taxonomy): Eukaryota > Viridiplantae > Streptophyta > Magnoliopsida > Fabales > Fabaceae > Leucaena > Leucaena leucocephala. The sequence continues at coordinate 3,819,808 of CM073535.1, read as the reverse complement.
AGATTCCATTACTCACTTCAATCTTTCCGGTACTCCCTTCGGCTAGAACGTTGAAAAATAAATAACAATGCTTCAATCATATCAAATGAATGCATTTTATTCTTAGCGCTGTCAGGTATTTGCACTATCTCTAACTCTAAATGCACACCTCATAGATACTTTTAAGCTGTGCTAATTTCTGATAATTAAACTAGGCAGCGAATTTCCCCAAACAAGCATCAATACATCCAAGCATGGGTGTATAATTTTCAGTTCGCCAGAACATAAATGAACCGGGAAACATCACGAGTAAGAAATACTCTCAAAAGAGTGAACAGTACACCCAACTGAATGTTGAACACTGCTCAACTGGCTACAATAGAAAACACCAGCGTTAAGTATTTACACAATTTGTCATATCTCATTTTACCTTCCAACACCAAAAATCACAATTTTTTATGAGACACAAAACCCTTCAACGAAAACCGCTAAATAGCTAAATATTGAAGTTCTTTGACCTACAAATCGGAAAAAAGCTCAGCAACTTGCGAATTATGAAACCAATTTCAAGGGGAAAAAACAAAAATCTAGCCAGTAAACCCAGGAAACAAACATTCACTCAGAAATGCTACACTGAGTAGCCAACGAACACAAGAAAAAAAAAGTAAATGATTCAAAGCCACCCCAAAATAAGCTCCCTTCAAAGACCACGCGTTTGTGGAGCATGACTGAAATCCACCAAATACAAGGAATGAATCAACGAAGAAAGAGAAAAGGCCAAGCGAGGAGGTACCAGAAGAGAAGAAAAACCTATTGAATCAAGCCATAAGTGGGACGAAACGTTCCCTAAGATTGTAATTGAGGGCTCCCAACAGCGAAGGAGAAATTTCCAGCAACATCCTGACAGCAAAGCAGAGATACCTAAGAAACCCTAACCATCAATTGAACCGAGGGAGCCTTTGGCGGTTCAGGCTTGTGTTAGAAAACAGAAGAGCGAGCCTGTCTGTTGTCGGGAGAGACGAAGAAAGAGGGAGAAAGTGAAATAGAGAAGAAAAGGCGCAAATGGAGATTCCAGCAGAGTTAAGATACGAAGCGTTTCAAAACATGATTAAGATTCTGCGAGATTGCCGAAAATAGCCCTACGTTGTGCCATTTAACTAATTTGAATGGGGCAACATGTAAAACAACACAAAGACCAAAACGGCGCCGCTTACCATGCTTACGTAATACGCTAGATAGTAAGGCTTACGGTGACAGTCAATGGCACCTAAAAGTTGTCCAATGAACACCTTGCTTAATTAATTAATTGATTTGCCCATTTTGTCCCTCTTCTTCCCACCAATTGTGTCGGTGAATACCATGGTGGCTGTCAAAATAGCATCGCCCCTTTAATGTTCGGCCCAAGGAGTCAGAAATGGGGGTTGATCTCTCGCCTTCTTTGCCACCAATGACCTTATACCATTTTTTTTTTTAATTTTAGAGCTATTTTATCTTTTATTTACTTTTTATATGCAGTTATTATTATTTTTTTTAATGTCATATTATATTTGGTCAATGGATAAGTTGTTAGCGGGGTGGCAGTTCAAGTTACAAAAATTATAATATCTAGTTCGTTTGACTCTTTAAATAATGGGGTTTATTAATCATTTTGTCCTTTCTTGAAAAAAAATAAAAATAAATGGGAAGCTCCAGGAATTTATCTAGAGTGATATGCTTGTACAGGGGGCAAATTATAAAATTAAAAATTTCGATGAAATTTCTTTTATGACATTATATCAAGTTCTCCTATCACATTTTATTGTATATTCTATATTTTTCATATCACAATTTAATTCTAAATCCACAGGAAAAATAATAGGACACAGAACCTTTGTTATTGGATAAATCATACTATAGTTCTAAAAAAATTGATTTAAATATTGTCCATTAAAAAAAATTCAACAAGCATATTCCAATCTTAAGGAACAAGAAATCAAACTTAAAATTTCTTTCTTGAAATAGATGAGATTAGTGCATCTGATTAAGAGCCCAATATTGAGAATACTACAATAAAAGAAAAAAAATAGTACAAAATTAAACATGAGAATTGAGGTGTTGCGTTGGCAAATAATTTATAATTTAAAAATTATAAATTATTCTTCATTCTTTATTTATTTTTGCCAAACTTAACTCATCTAATATTTCTTCACACATTTTAATATGAATATTTAAATTAAATGCTTAAAACAATTTTTGAGAACCTTTTAAACTAAATTTAAGTCAGTATTTAGTTGCCGGAAAAGAATAACAAAAGAGGGAAGCTAATTTTCAAGGGTGAGACAAGGACTTCCACATGGCAATTAACAAGGAATTAGAAAACAAGCACGCAAAGAAAATTATTGAAGTAAAATTTTGAAATTAACCTCCGATTTTAATTAAAAGAATTATGCAAATAAAGCATATATTGTTAGTCCCCAGACAAGTACGACAATCTTCTTTGTAGGGCAAAGTCGCCTATACTTCATTGAAGCAGGAGATAGTAGGGAGAGAAACTATTTCATGATTGACCTTGAGGGAATAATATTCGGTGAAAAGGCCTAACTGGGTGACACTAAGAAATATTTTGTAATGCCATGACGAAATTACCCTGTGAAAGAACCTACCATTAAAAAAATATAAGTTCAATGAACCAAGGGAAACAAAAATTACCATGAAAAGGAATGTGATCTGATACAAGAATGTAAGAATTGCGCTCCATTAGTCTATATCCCAATTCCATGATTGATACAACAAATACGATCAAAATAATAAATGTTACCTATATATTTGCAACTTCCACCGAGACTTGTGAAGCTTTCTTGAACAAGTCTTCAGATGATTTAACCTCGGCTTTCCCATCAGATCGATTCCCCAAATATAGGAGAGGTTACCTTAGTCAACCGGTGGACAAAAGTAGCACATACCCTTCCAAAAAAAGAATCAATTAGAACACCACTCTAGGCATTAGGAGCTGATTCAAGGCAAAGGCCCACTACAGCCCCTGCATTAACTGTCTCAACATTACTAACAACCGGTGGTTGCTCCAAGTGAATTCCCCTGGGACCTGGGAGACGTGGAGAATGTTCTTGGTTCAGAAGCTTCTGCTTCTTGTGCTCTATGCTCACTCTGATCAGAAATATGTTGATCTGGCCTATCACGTCTATCAGAACTGCAGCTTCGACTACGACTGCGGCTGTAACTTCGACTCCTGCAGCTATGGCTGTGACTGGGACTCCGACTAGAGCTTATGCTATGGCTGTAACTGCGACTCCGGCCACGAGACCAGCTGCGACTTCGACTGTGACCCCTACTCCAGCTCCTACTCCTGCTTCGTGTTCTACTTCTGCTTCTACTATGACTTCTGGTATAATCCCACGTTCGAACCCTTTCAGGGCTACGACTTCGGTCTCTATTCCTGTAACTAATATCTCTTCTGTTGTCAAAACATCCACGTCCTCGCCCGTGTCCTCGCCCATTCACATTGTAACGATCATGAGAGTCACGTTCACCCCTACCCCAGCCAACATGACCACCTCGAGGACCACCCATTCCTCGACCCCTGTTGCCCCTACCAGGAAAGAAATCACCTCTTCCCTCTTGCACACCCGGACCATCCCTCATGCCACCACGACCCCCAAACCCACCACCATTCCTCATGCCACCACGACCACCAAAGCCACCGTCTCTTGTGCCACCACGGCCGCTAGACTCCCAACGGCCACCACCAGAGTCAAAATGGCTCATTCCACCACGGCCACCGTCTCTTGTGCCACCACGGCCACCACGGCCGCTAGACTCCCAACGGCCACCACCAGAGTCAAAACGGCTCATTCCACCATAATCCTTTCCAAAGTTAGATGACCCACGCAAAGCCATCTGTCGTAACTCCGGAGGCACAAGCTGGTTAGCACCCTCCAAAACTTTAATCAAGTCACCAGCATGTTTCCAGTCCTGCTCAGAGATAAAGGTGTACGACATTCCAGTTGCTCCAGCCCTTCCTGTTCGACCAATACGGTGTACATAGTCCTCAATTCCAGTAGGGAAATCATAGTTGATCACCACCCTGCAATTAGTAATTCCCGAAAATGTAATTAATAACATGAATGACACATAGCATCATGAACTCAGAAGATAACTGAAATCTAATAATTAAAATATCATATTAGAAATAAATAAATTTTGGTTCAATAACTAAAGGTACAACTAAAAAGCAGCTAACCTTATATCCTTAATGTCAAGCCCACGGGCAGCAACATCAGTGGCAACTAGAACTGGTGACTTTCCAGTCCTAAACTGATTCAAAACCCAGTCTCTTTCACCTTGAGACTTGTCCCCATGGATTACAGCTGCACCAAAATTACGGCCAATGCTACGGGCAAGTTGATCACACAACCTCTTTGTGGAGCAAAATATTATGACCTTAGAACCTTGTTCTTGGGATCTGATGATCTGCTCTAAACGCCTTTGTTTCTCCATTTGTGGGACAACTTCAACATACTTCAAGATTATAGACCATCAAAAGGAAAATAAGACACCAAAAAAAAAAAAACTCGCCTGGCAGTTGCATTCTAAGAAACAATAAAAAAAGGTTGTGAATGGTACATATAAGCACAAGACAATTCATTCAAGATCTCTACAAAATATATCATCCAACCTATATATCCCAAGAAAAAATTTAGCATTCTAAAATCTCTATCTCTATGAGCAATGGCTTGTACATACTCAAAAAGAGGAAAAAATACAGGAACACGCACAAGAATTAGGCAGATTCCCAAAAGATCTTCTCAACATATGTAATTTATTCATCATATAATACTTCTTACTCAAATAATCCTTGAAACACACCTGTCGAACCAGTAATCAAAATTTACAACAACAACAAGCCTTGTCCATTAGGTGGGGAGCAATCAAAATTTACCAGGAAAGGAAAACATAATTTGCTCACCATAGCAACTAAACTTTAAAAGCTTTTAGAAAGCAACAGGCAGAAAGTATCATAAGCTCATGTATAAACCATAGGGGCACTAATCCAATACCTGTGTGATAGCTTTATTTGCAGCAAGCTCGTCAACATTTCCGATATTAACTTGGACAGGATTAACAAGGAGATCACCAGCAATTTTTCGTACTTCTTTTGGCCATGTTGCTGTGTACATAAGAGTTTGCCTACGTGGTGGTATCTCATTCACAATCTTACGGATTTGAGGCTCAAAACCCATATCAAGCATTCGGTCAGCCTCATCAAGCACAAGAAGTGAGACTTGTCCAAAGTCGATTTTCTTCATTTCAAGTATGTCATTGAGCCGGCCAGGTGTAGCAACAACAATGTCTGCTCCACAGTCCAACTCTTTCAGCTGAATAGCTTTTGGTGCCCCGCCATACAAGCACTGCAGAGAGGAACGAATTTGAGAGACATGCCAAGACATGTTGAAGACCAAGTCAACAGCCTAAAACTCTGAGCAAGGGTTATATATAAAAATAAGATTATGATAAATTAAAAACTGAACACAGACCGTGCAGGAGACCCGTGAAGATCGGCCAAATTTTATGGCTTCATCTTGAATCTGTGTTGCAAGTTCACGTGTTGGAGCCAATACCAACACTGTTGGGCCATTCAGGGGGTTGTTACGCCTCTGTCTAAGAATCATAAATGCTGGCATTAAATACCCCAATGTTTTTCCCGAGCCTGTTTTGGCAATAGCCACTATGTCCCTACCCTGTAGGGCAACAGGCCAAGTTTGAGCTTGAATAGGTGTTGGAGTTGAGAAGCCCGCAGAATAGATCTGAAATAAGAGCATGTGAAGGTAATAAAAAACATGAACATTGGATACATCCAGTTACTTGTGATTCACAACAAAAAAATAGCATTCAAGGGTGCACATAATTTAGCAAACAACAATAAAAGGAACCATAGGTTATGGTTGCTTACTGAAGCAACTAAAAAGGGCATTAAAGACATAAGAGGCGGAGCCAATAAGCAACAAATTCCCGTCACATAAGGTGAAATTTGATTAAAGGGCCAACCACCCTGCTAGAAGATGCCCAAGAAAGGCTCCAACCATCCATTTTGCAGGCTCCAAAAATCAGTATAGTGGTTGCACATGTAAGTGTGACAATAGCTGCAGCGTACGACATATGCTCCTGCTCCGGAGCAGATATCGCACCTGCGACAAGTGAGATTAGATGAGTTTAAAAGTAAAGTTTAAGGGGAAAACAAAAAAAAGAGAGTGGGCCCATTACTTTATTAGGGATTATCAAAACATGCAACACCATTAAACAGAAGAGGATAAGCTTACCTCTCTCAAAATCTCTGGAGGAAACCCAGCAGCATCGAATGTCATGAAGGGGGCAGGAATATTGTCGCCCTGCCATGTAAGACAAATATCAATGTCAGAACGGCCAGCCAAAGTAATAAAAGAAACAGAAAAGTTAAACAAAAGTAATCTACATAACAATAAAATCACTCAAACTTGACTCAACCCACACCAGTGTGCTGCAAAAAAAAATCATACTCAGCACTATCCATGAACAATACTTCATCCGTTCCTTTTTATAAGATACACTTTGGAGATATCTAAACATTTAATGCAATTTTTCCATTTTTACCCTCAATCAATTGCATGTCCCTCATCTCTTTTTCTGACTTATTCTCTCATCTCTTTTTCCACTCATTCTCTCTCCCACCCACATTTTTTATAAATGAGGGTACTTTAGGGGAAAAAGTTACAATTTCTACATATTTATTGTCTAACTAATTTTAACCAACTTTTGGAACAACGGTATCCGGTTATTTATATCTTATAAAAAAGAAAAGTAGTATCATAATAAAAATGAACAAAGAAGCATGTTTTTAAGTTAAAAGGAATCATAATTGTAAAATACCAGATAATCATGATACTGTTCAAAAAAATATTAACATTGAATATCTCTTCTTATCCAGATATATTAACAAAAATACTGTACACTACAAAAAAAAATCTCAAAAAGGAAAAATACCGTTGCTGTAACTTCATGTTGCTGACGGTAAATTTCAGCAGGTGACAGATCAGTGACATGAGGTCTAGTCAAAGAGTTACTAGCAACTGGTGGAGGGCCTCCAAATGGAGGATTAAACATGTTATGCATACTATGCCCTGGGACACCATTTAACCCATTCCCACCGGGCATTGCATTTTGAAAATGGGAACCGCCAATCCTCATATCCTGCAATGATGTAGAACAGAACTAACATCTTGAGATCAACACTTAATTAGAAAATCGATTGATTAACTAAAACATCTTGACACAAACATTATGTACAGCATGTACAGACAGGGGAGATGAAGAAATACTTTCCCAGAAGGGCAAAGAAGTGCAAAAATTTGTATTTTACAATTTTTTGCACTTAATTATTAAAAGTCAACAGAATTTTAATAAAGAAAAACTTTTCTCGTGTCAGTAACAGTCAAACACCTACAACAATTTTATTAAATAAATTAGTATGGCAAAGATATAGACTTGACACTTGAAAAAAACCTGCTGATAAGCCTGATGATTTCTTGAAATGGGTATTGGTGCAATATTTGGCTGCTGAGAACCCACTGGTGGCATCTCCTTGCCAGAGTTGTAGTAATATTCATTCACAGCTCTACCACGCAAGTTATCCTCATGTCCCATCTTTCGGTCAACAGGATGGACATTAGATGGCTGACCATGCATCATTCCTGGGCCCACCTGGTTTTGAAAGCGATGACCGTGTTGATAAACTAAATCAGCACTACCCAGCTGCGATTGCATTGCTGAAGACTGTTGCATACCACCAAATGGTTGTGATTGGCCAGCATTAACACCAACACGTGGCAACTGGACAGAGGAAATTCCAGCAGGAATGTTCTGATTGCCTTGCAAAGGCAAGGCGCTCTTTTGTTGACACTGGGCTGGTGAAAGTCCAACTTGACTTCCATTTTTAAAATCTACGTCCTCTACCTTTGGGAATGCTGCTTTAAACTCCTGTTGATTTTCCAATGGCTGACCATGCATGTTATGCTGGATTGGCTGGGAATTTTGCTGCCCATTTGAGTGCATGCTTTGTGAATATGGCATGTAATGTAGGTTCTGGTGACAGAATTGATGAGCTTGTGGCTGTCCCATATATGAACCATGATCCTGGGTGGCTCCTTGCCCAAAAGGTTGTGACTGGATGGCTTGTTGTGGCATCTGATGATGCATTTGCTGTGGTGGAATTTGCTGACTCATAGGCTGCAACGTCTGCTGCTGCCTGACTTGTTGCAAACCTGGCTGTGGCATAGACTGAAGTGACTGTGAACTTTGTTGTTGTCCAGCTTGTGCTACTTGAGAAGGCTGCTGCTGAGAGACCTGTGCTACCTGGGGACTATGCTGTTGGGATAGGTGGCTCATTTGGTGTCCCTGTTGGGGAGAGGTTTGTAGTAACTGCTGCCCATGCTGTGCCACCACCCCACCAGGTTGCACTGAATGAGCCACTGGTATGGGAGCCAACTTGGGTGTAGAAACTGCAGGATGTGGCTCAGCAGGCATGGGTGATGGCGGAGCAGTAGGTTTTTCATACTGGGTGATGTTGGTTTCAGGGTTCCAATAGTATAATAGACCCGTACTTCCATCAATCAATCCTTTCCAAGGTTTTGGAAGAGTGGGGTCATCCGGTGCATATCGGGGAACAAGAGAAGCAGGAGGTGCTTCAGCTGTTGCCATGGATAATATGTATTTCTACAATCACAAACAAAAACAACTGTTCAAATAAAAAACACTGTAAAGACACTACAAACCAGAATTTCCGTCTATACCTGCCAGAACCCACTAAAAACAAAAGACAATATACGAGAACCGATCAAAATACAACAATAGAAACTTTGAGAAGAGTTACAGTAATCAACGAATGAACCTCAAATAATCCCATAAACAGAAGTAAATCCTCAGAAAGAGGAGCAATTCTTTTCATCCTCGTCTCTCTCCACAAAAATGAACCCAGGAAAACGTAAATCCCAGAATAAATACAGTCAATAGAAATATGAATCAATGTCGCGTGTTCAAGAAACACCCAGAGAGATGAAGCAACGATGAATACCACGCCGAACGACGAGAGGAGAGTGGAACCAGGACGGAGAGGTAGACTGTATAAAATGGCATATCAAAGAAGCAGAATCGGTGGCGAGACTGAGAGATGATGCCCGTCGATGATCAGGAGAACGAGGAATGGAAAACGCTGCAAGTGAGCCGGGGACTTGGGGATTTTGGGAATTAGGTTAGGGTTATGTGGGCAATTGGTCCTACATAGCCCTACTTTGCCAAATGCTGTCCAACGGCCGTAAAGATAGAAATCATGAACAAAATTAAATAAAAACTTTGCAAAGCAATTTTTCAATTGAGAAAATTATATCCAATTGTTTTTTCAGCTTAACATCTCCAAACAATAATTCAAATTTCAATGGTACGATCAGGCTCCAACATGGCATAAATAAATTAATCTATTTTAAATAATATATGTTTAGAATAATTATTATTCAAAATAATAACAATAAATATTTGCATTCAAAGAAAAACAATATATAATAAAAATAAAAATGACAATATCCATCAACAATGGTAGATATCACATTTGCTGTAATTTGTGGGCTATTATCTAATTCTTAATATAAAATTTAATTAAATTTTTTAAAAAAATTAAAGAAATTAATTTTAATTAATTATAATCAAATTTAATCTCTCAATACAAATTTATATAATATACTTCTTAATCTATTTAAATTAACCGACTAACTCTTATATTAATTATAATTTATTTTTTTATTTTTTTATTTTATATTAAAGATTATATAGGTACTTTTTTTTTATAAATGTTATATCCTCTAATTGGGGATAATTTCATTTGATGCATTTTCGGAACACTAAACATGCACCTCTTTTTATGAAGATTTAAACTTTTGTTTTTCACATTATCAAGCTCTCACTATTAACTTGTCTTTATCTAAATTTGTATATTAAACAAGAGTAACATATTTTATTAGATTTAACTTTTTTTTTTTATAAATTTTTTTGGAAAGAGGTTAAACTTACTCACAACGAACGAAGTCTCCATTATTCCTAAATAATACTAATATCGGTTAAGACAAGTGTCAATTATTCTCATGTATAAATATAGATATTTAAAAATTATGATATCTCTATATGTGCCGTTACTAGAATTATAATAAAATATTATTTTTTAAAAAATTAAATATATTTAAAATAATCTTATATTTTATCCTTTCATTAATTGAATTATATACTGTGTAATAGACTTAATTCTATTATTATTATCTTATCTTGATTCATGATTGGGATGAGAAAATTGAAAGCCCAACCTCAAAGTTCAACTTGGGTGTGTGCATGTATATCATACATAGATAAATTTTTTGAACAAGCAACTTGCCCCTTGCCATTGTCCAAGCCCATATGTCAAGTAAGACCAACATATTTCTAATGCCATTCCTTTTTTGGTACAAACAAAATGTCCATTATTTTTAGCAACATGTGTGATTAAATAATATTGGTAACCAATCAAATTTAGCATATCCAGTGTATCAATTAAATATGACATCCTAAATCTAAATTAGTTCGTACGTATAAAAAAATTATTATAAAAAATAAAAGCTAATTCGATAATCTGTTTTTCTGACATTAATCTCTACCACCTGATTTAAAAAAAAAAAAATACTTGTGAAGGATCTAACGCGTTGGCTCAGGAAAAAAAGAAGGATCTAAAATACAGCATAATGGACAGCTGCTCTTTTTTGAGGGGATCCGGTTCTAGAAAACCAATAAACATGCTGGAAAATTCGAAACTGCTCGCCCTATATAAAATCCAACGGTAATAAGTAGTCACCATCAAGCATTCTTCAACCGCCTTTCCTGAAGAAACGAGCAGCGCAGAGTGAAATAGTGGGAGCATTCTTTTTTGTTTCTTGTTTAGTAGAACGTAACGTTGAAGGCCATGGAAGCTCTGGCCGTTGCCACAACAGAGTTTGCGCTTCCTGATTCAGATATCAACTGGGACAGTTTTAATCACAAACATCCCTACCCATTTTTTCTTCCTTTGATTTTAGTGGTAACTTTTGCTGGGGGTATCGTAAATTTTTCTGGGTTTTGGCGATTCGGTTAGTTTAAACGACTCTGTTAATTTGGTGACTCTGGAGAATTTAGAAGCACTGTTTGATATTGGGGGGCTTCTATCTAACGATAGAAAAGAAGCAGAAACAGTGTTTTGCATGAGGAAAATCATTGGGCTGGTGTTAACGTCAGTATTTACTCACATATTAAGAAATTATGGTATTCCTGGTCTATATAGAGGTTTTGGCACTTCTGCTATTGGATCAATGCCTGGTAGGGTCTTAGCACCAACATCACTTGAGATGTCAAAAGACTTAATGTCAAAACACACCGAAGGCCTTGATATGCCCGAAGCATCACGTATTGACCTTGCAAATGGAGTGGCTGGCATGTTCTCAAACTTAGTATCTTGTGCGTAATACTCCACTATTTTGGTACTCCATCATACTTTTTTTGACATGCCTATCTAACTGGTTAGATTCGAGCATTTTGGGTTCAATTAGGTAACTCTCTCAAAGGCATTTTCTGCATTCACACGAACTTGAATAATCCATCGTACTTTATCTTTACTAGGATATGTTATTGTATGCATTAAAGCCAATTCAGACAACGTTGAAGTCCATGTAATCCGATACCAAAAAATCTATGACCTGTAAGAAACTTGCTAAATCCTGATATGTTGTTCCTCAACCTTACAGAGTTTGTTTATTATCTTCTCAGATATTTCCAAGGCTAATGGTACAAGGTCTTCCTGGGACTACATACTGCCGCGGGCCATTTGATGTTGTTCGTACGTTATGAAGGCTGAGGTTTTCGTGGCTTTTATAGAGGCTTTGGATTAACGGCCGTAACTCAGTCACCAGCATCTGCACTATGGTGGGGTTCTATGGTGCAGCACAACATATCATCTGGAAACAAATTCCTACTTAGACCAGTCTATTAAATAATCTTATATTGGCTTATTACTTCCTTTGTCATGTTATATTTATGTAATGCTTATTGTTCAGGAGTTTAGGCTATAGAGATGGCGTAGAGAAAAAATCTTAACATACAGAAATGGTGATTGTCCCGGCTACAGCAGGGATGGTGGCTGGTGCTTGTTCATCTGTTATAACCGCTCCCATAGATACTGTAAAAACACGGCTTCAGGTATGGAAAGATGGATAAGTCTTTGCCTGTATTAGTATGTAAACAAGTTGAATGTGTCATTTATAAAAAGTCACTTCTTTCACTTTCGTTGTTGATTTTAATTATCGTTAATTTGGGTTTGCTTCTTCTTTTGAGTTGCGCAAAGGTTATGGACAACTATGGTGGTGAAAGATCATCAGTGTTGAAGGCAACAAAGGCACTCCTGAAGGAAGATGATGGTGGGGGGTTTACAGGGGATTTGGACCTCGATTTTTGAATATGTCACTCTATGGAACTACCATGATTGTTACTTATTAACTGATAAGTATGTCACGTCTCTGTTTAATTGTTTCTCTAAGTTGAGTCTGTTTTTGAATGTTTCACACTTTCGATGTAAAAAAACTCAGCTCTAAGCTCAGAATGATGGCGCTAATACTTGATATATTATTGTGGTCCTGAATCTTATCATTCTGATTCAGCTAAGCTCTATGTTCTCATTCTGCTTTCTTCCTTTTAACAGAGATTATCCATACAACCCAGTCTGAGATCATTTGCTTGAAGAAGTTGGATGAACTGTAAGACACAAAACCCAGATTCCATTCCATTTCCCACTTGGCTTGAGAAGAACTTGATGCATCCTTTCAAGCACTGCAGAGTGCAGCATGGCAGTATCAGTATCTGATGAAGTAACCCATGTCTGAGATATCTTCGATGCTCTTGTTCTCGTTCTTACACGATTTTGGCACCTTTTGTTTCTTAAAAGGTGAATTCGCGGGAATTCTTGCTTCTTGCTTTAGAGGGTTAATAGCCATTCAGATTTCGTGAGGGTTAATTGTTGGTTAGAGGCTCATCGAACGTTATTCCAAGTTCCAGAATATATCTGGGAAATTTTGGACACATTGTCAGTTTGGTAATGAAGGGAATTATATATTATGGAGTTTGAGATTAATTATATATTTTTCGCCAAAAAATAACTTTATGACTTATAAATAATGTATTTTGTTGAAGATTTTATATTTTATATTTCCTTTTGATAATTATATTAACCTGGATAAGAAAATCATTTTCAATTTCTGTTGGCACTATCTTCCGTAAATTTTTATGTAAATAAATTATAAGTATTGATTTAATTTGTTCCTGTATTCAGCGGTGTATAATAATAAAAATCAAATTAATAAAAAAAATAGAATCAAATCAAATATAGAGAAAGTACATAGAATAATGATTTCCTGCATTGCTGGCAAGAGGCTTGAGTAACAATAATTCATCCTGAGCCGTTCAAGTTTGTAAGAAGGAGGGAGCTTTCAAATCATACGTACTCATGGTCACAATCTGACCTTGCAATTTGCGTTGCTTACTCCCCTGTTTTTGGCGTGGCCTATTTTAGATTCTGAAACAAAGCTTTCGTTGGCTCTTCTGAATCTGAATCTAGCTGAGCCTTCGTTCGGGTTAAACGACAGCTAATTTCGGTCTCTCTCTCCCTCTGCTCTCTCCTTTGCTACCGTTTTGTAAGTTGTTCTCTCTCAATTCTGGGTTCAATTCTTGTTAGATGATTGATTTGATCTCTTGATGTTTGGAATTGAGTTCGTTTTGGATTTATGTAGCGTGCAAAGTTTTTATTTTCATTTAGTTATTGGATTCGGTCGTTTTTTATCTAACCTCTATTTTTCTCCTGATCTTCTGGTTGATTGCCGAAGTATATAAACGGTGCCTTTGGGTTGATTTTTCTTGTTTGGATTGCATTACTTTGCTGACTTAGCTACCCTTTAAATGTTGATCTTACAATTTTGTTGAAGTTGTATGCATATCTCTCCATAGAATCCGAAATATGCACTGGGCTGTGTTAAGATTGCATTATTATGCGATCTGTACTTTTTCTTGTTCCTATGTTTGATTTGTTGTTCTGATTCAAGTTATTGAAGTTCTTCCCTCTGAAATGTTCCATGTATTGCAAATATTTTGGGCTTGTTTGTTCATGCCAAAGAAAAATTGTGGATTTTTCATCAGGTATCTATGTCGATAAGTCAGAAAGTCTCTCTCTTCTGGCTTTTTGTTCTGCTCTTCTTTATAACTTATACTTATTGCAACAAGACGATCCTTGTGGGGAGATTCTCGGCCACGGGGACGTTGGTTTGGCTTGAGAGTTGAGAACCTCACCTCTTTGAATCCGGTGCATCAAAAACTCATGCCATGTACACTTTTTTCACAATCAACAATAAAAGATGAGAGCTGTTTAAATTTCCGGTGGCTTCTTAGAAAGTTGAAACGTGAATAACAAGAGAAACTGTTTTATTGCAACTGTTTCTCTAAACTATACTGTCAGTGGCATTACCATTGCAGATTCTCTTTTGAAACGAGTGATTTTAAAGCATTTTATGTCTTTCATTTTATATCTTCTCAACTAGAAGTGGGAACTTTGCACTGCTCCAAGTTTATGACTATTCATGACTTATGAATAGTGCCATTCTTAGATTATTTATATATATAAATATATACAACAACAGAAATATATTGATTGAAAATTAGCCTCTGCACCTGAGAATTAGTGTATTGTTATCTAATACCTTACTCCAATTTGGATTATTGGAAATGCCAGGTAAACAATGGGGCTGTCTTTTACCAAGCTTTTCTCTCGTCTCTTTGCTAAGAAAGAGATGCGCATTCTAATGGTTGGTCTTGATGCTGCTGGTAAAACCACAATCCTGTATAAACTCAAGTTGGGAGAGATTGTCACTACAATCCCCACTATTGGTAAGTTTTCCGTTTAACCATTTCCAGAATGAATCAGGGGTATGATGTGATAGATCAAACTAAACTAAGAAATCTAGTAGTTTGATCTTCTCGGGGATTTTATAGGATCTTCCATTATAATCCTCAAAATTTATATAAACATGAACAATTAGAAATTACGTATTGTATCTTCCTTCTCTTCAAGATTACTGCCCTTTGAAACTGATTGTTTGCTAAATCATCTTTGCAGGATTTAATGTGGAGACTGTAGAGTATAAGAACATTAGTTTCACTGTGTGGGATGTCGGGGGTCAGGATAAGGCAAGTAGCATCTCTTGCAAAAAAATTTGTTCCCCATTTTTATGCGTGTTTTTCAGGATTAATATCGCCTTAAAGCCTTCTATTAATGAAGTATGTTGAGCGTTAAGGGGTTAGTGCCTCATTTTGGTTTCTTTCTTACTGGTTTGATACACCTGGTGGCTGATGTTCTCAGTTGTTGATCTTCTTAAATCAATATAGTTCATCTGCGTTCTAGAATTTAGTGGCATGACTTTTGGTTTTCATGTTCTTAAATCCTATTTGGATGCCTTCGGACCTCTCCCGTAGCCCATTATTCAAAATCAGCATTTTCATCTGAAAAAATAGCTTTGTCTTGAAGTTTAATTTACTCAAACATCAAACATGAGCAACATGCATAAATGATGGGTCTGGCAATCGCCCTTTCCTATATTTGTCTACCTGAAAATACTGGTGCGTTTGTAGCTTAAGATGCGATTCATGAGTCATCTCTAAACTGTGATTTTATTGCATGACTGATTTTAGATCCGACCTTTGTGGAGACACTACTTCCAAAACACACAAGGGCTTATCTTTGTTGTGGATAGCAATGATCGAGATCGTGTTGTTGAGGCTAGAGACGAGTTGCACAGGATGCTGAATGAGGTAAGAGGGCGTGATCTGGAATTCAGGCTTATCTCTTTTTGTGCAATATTTCTGTCACAAATATGCATCCAATTAGTAAAAGTAATTGGACTAAGAATTCCGTTCATGGACAGGATGAATTAAGGGATGCTGTATTGCTTGTTTTTGCAAACAAACAAGACCTTCCCAATGCAATGAATGCTGCTGAAATCACTGATAAACTGGGTCTCCATTCTCTCCGACAGCGCCACTGGTAAATCTGAAAACCCACTCTCGGTTCTGCTCCTCTTCATCTAATCCACCACTATCAATGGAAGCTTTGAATCATCACTTACATGTGCATAATTATTTTAATCAGGTATATCCAAAGTACATGTGCTACTTCTGGGGAAGGATTATACGAGGGACTGGACTGGCTTTCAAACAACATTGCCAGCAAGGTTCTCCCTTTTCCTTTTCATTTGGTTTATAGCCGCTGGCATGGCTGGCTTTCTTTGCTTTTTGTTTCTTTCCAAAGTACATTTGCTCCTTCTTAGTCTCAATATAATGTTTTTTTTTTCACCCATTCTCGTTCGTGTTTCAGGGTTAAACGACGCCGGGTGCTGGCTATATTTCTCAATTATGATAGCAAGCTGTGGCCTGTCAACACTATTACAATATTTGTGCCTTTTTTTCTTCCTATTATACAGCAAAATCTAGTTTTGTTTCAAATAAAGTTCATGCAGAATGTTTGGCTTTAAGTTTGCGTTTAGCTTTTTTTTGGCCATTAATCACTCATTCTTCAGGGATATTTAGCTGGCTGTACCTGCTTTATGAATATCGAGTATCGTTTTTATGTAGCGTCAGAAATGAGCTAGACTTTGAATTTCATTAGCAAGAAACTGTACTCCACCCTCTTGAAATTTTACAACGATATATTAATGGCATCGGTTAATGAGCAATTGAGCATGTTGAATTTTGTTTTACAGGATGGAGAAATATTTTTATATTTCTCTCTCGTGTTAACTTAGAAGACTTAAGTAGGAAGGATTCAATTCCTTTTAAGCAAAGTTAGCCTTTGTGGATAAAAGTTAAACGGTGGGAGAAGTGTGAAGGCTTCACAATAATCAAATGTAATTTAGTAGAATTTGGTGGCTTTTTTATTTTATTTAGTCTCGGTAAAAAAAAACGTTTGGTTAATAAATGTTAATACAAAATTAATTTATAATATATAAAATAGTTAGTTCAAATTACGATACTTATATAAGAATTTTGTAAGCGTCTATAAATACTATACTTTTATAAGTATTATGTGAGCTTTGAAGTACAAGTTTCTCTAATCTAATTCATCTAATTTTTGTTTTAATAAAATAAAATAGGGTTGAAACATATATTAAAACCCGAAAAAAGCGATTATATGAACAAATATTTTTCTTAAATGGTTAACATAATACCTATAAACAAGAAAAAATTGTGAAAGACTAAAATATTAAAATGAACGGTGTCAGAAGGACATGGGTACGTGGAGAATAAGCGTGAAAGACAAATGGGGAAGAGGCTACTGCTTACAACCACGAACACGACACGTTCTCTTCATGCAGAAAACTCTACCGTCTTTATAATCTCACTTCCTCCGCACTCCTTCTACATCGCAGATGCAGTAGAGTTGAACATCACAAGCCTCTTTATCCGTCGTCTTCTTCTTCTAAGCTTCGTTCAGGAAGAAATGCCAGGCCTCACCATCGGAGACACCGTCCCCAACCTTCAAGTCCAAACAACCCAGGGCAACTTCAAGCTCCACGATTACTTCTCTGGTTCCTGGACCATCCTCTTTTCTCACCCTGGTTCGTTCTAGATTATCGCACATCACAATTCCTGTTCTTTTCATTTTATTTATGTGTTGAAGTTTTTTTCCGATGATTCTATGCACTGACACAGGCGACTTCACGCCGGTGTGCACGACGGAGCTTGGGAAGATGGCTCAGTACTCTGAGGAATTCAAGAAGCGAGGAGTGAAGCTGCTGGGTCTGTCCTGTGATGACCTCAATTCCCACAAAGAGTGGATCAAAGACATTGAAGCCTATACTGTGAGTTTCCGCTCATCTTCATCTCACAAAATTCAGAACCCCTTAGAAATTAAGTGTATGTTTCTGTGTGTGTGTATATGTTGCATGCAGTCAGGTACGAAGGTGGAGTATCCCATCATCTCTGATCCAACAAGAGACATCATCAAGCAACTCAACATGATGGACCCTTCTGAGAAAGACCCCAAGGGCTGCCAGCTCGCCTCCAGGGCTCTTCATATTGTGGGCCCTGATAATACGGTGCCGTTTTTATTTCTTATATCCGCATCTCAAGCAACTTATAACACAACACACTCACATGCCTTTTTGGGCTAATGTGTGATGCAGATAAAGCTGAGTTTTTTGTACCCTGCGACTACTGGGAGGAACATGGACGAGGTGGTGAGGGCGTTGGATTCTCTGCAGAAGGCCGCGAAGTATAAGGTGGCGACCCCGGTCAACTGGAAACCCGGTGAACCGGTAGTGATTTCGCCAAATGTGAATAATGAGGAAGCCAAGGCCATGTTCCCTCAAGGTTTTCAGACGGCGGACCTTCCATCAAAGAAGGAGTATCTGCGTTTCACCCAAGTTGCTTGATCAGCCTTTCCTCTTCACCTACCTGTTTCAGGCTCAATCTCTCTCTCTATATATATATGCACACAAAGATATAAACAAGTCTAATCTAAGAAGAAATAGTAGTGTTTGCGTTATCTTCTCTTTTTTCCTTGTTGTATGTGTATATGTGTGGGTTTCCTTTTGATAAGTGTCGACTCAATGTCTTCAGTATGCTATCCTGTATCTATTAAGTAAAACTCGTTTCTTCCTTCTATCAAGTCTTGTATGATTCGAACCCCCAATCAGAATCTTCTTTATTCTCTCCGTTTCGTTGAACTATTTTCACGCAGTTGGCTTAAAAAAGTAAAACTTAATTTTGTCCAAGTACTTGAGAGAGAGGCATCTGGTCAGGGCAACGTGATGCTTCTTTTTCAGAGCTACTTGCTTTGTGTGTATAAACAAATCATGGTGAGACGATGCCAATAGTCGTGAAAACTCAATATTCAAATAAAGCTTTTCCTGTCATAAACCTGCTTTAATCTCGTTTGATGTCACCATTGGCAAATCTAACAAGGAAATTCGTGTCCAAACTTGAGAAGCTGAATCCTATGAGAAAATGCTTTATAAGCAATATGTAGAACTTCAAGGGCTATATCAATATGGCTTGCACTCTACGCAATAACATAACAAACAAATTGGGATGGGAATGCTTGAACTCGGCAAGATAACCTGACATCAACATGTTATCTCTTCTTCTTTCCTCCTTTGCCAGATTTGTTGGAGGGTCCGGCTGATGTTGATGCAGGTTCCTGCTTCTTTGTCCTCCCATGATGTCTGGGCACCATCTCCGCCACACGAAGCATCAGACTTTTTCCTGAAACAATCAAAACAAAAATAAGGCAGATTCAGATTTATCCAATTTCAAACTATACCAATACTGTCCAGGTCCAAGTTGCTTAAACCAGATTTGGCAATTAAGACTAATCCTCGTTAAACTTGTGTTGGCAACGTTGTGAATTTGTGATAGACCATTGCCAATAACTTTGGTCATCAGCCTCTGCCAGCAGTTGAAAATGTTCTCTTCTGCTTAGAACACTCATATACAACTACTTAAGACACATCATGCAGAAGGCAACAACCAAAGAGATATTTGACGAAAGTGATCAAATTACGGCAATGATTCAGATTCCCTCAAAGATCATATATATGCGCTATCTTACTGGATGTAATAGAAGGATTATATAGCGTCCCATCCTGCTTTGTCAGCAATACCCGCACTCTACCTCGTTGCATAAAATCTCGTGGGTATGCCTTGTCTATCTGCAGTTGTCAAGAAAGAATTAAGTAAAACCACTACTAATAGTCCATTACCCGTACAGCATTTGAAGGGAACATGCAGAGACACGAAACAATTGAGAAGAAAGGGCATAGAATTAAATGCACAATAATTGAGAGATATAAATCTTATGATACATATGTGAGAATATGGTGCACATATTGGAATATAAAATACATGCATTGCATCGAATGCAATCTAATACAGGTAATGTTTAATTTTTATAACTATTGATACAACATAGGAATTTATTCAGACTGAACAAGAACACCAAATCATAGAGCAACAAACCTCAATTGCAAAGGGAATTTTAAGATAGCTACAGCAATCACCATTTTCAGCGCAAGTAGGATTCTCACATGCCTTACTCAGGCCAATTCTCCTTCCTTCAGCCACTGTCTTTTTTGAATTTATGTAGACAGGGTATAAAACAATCCACTTCTTTATGTTGGGTAATTCTCCTTCCATTTTTCTTATTGCAAATTCTCCAAGACCATTAAGATAGACACGAGTATGCCTAAAGGGAGCAGAAAAATCTGTCAGGAACAACCATAAATTATAATAGCATTATTTTCTTCCCAATTGCTAAAAAGATTTTCTTCTAAAAAAGCGACTTGAAATGAACTCTGTACACAATGTTCAGATCATTCATATATGGAGAACAAGGAGAAGCAAACAATTTTAGTTATGAGCGATCTAGCGCCTTAATCAGGTAATGAAAGATGAGAAGAAGCAACAAAGACGGTGTTTCTTTCAAAGAAAATGCTATGCGCACTATATAATTTCAGTTGAAACAAGCATTGAATTCTAATAATGAGAAGAGGGAAATTGTGCACGAAGATCAATAACCAATAAAAGATAGTGCAGGCAGGCAATCTAGAGAGATATTAACCAACGATTTGGCGCAGCCGTCGAACGGATTTTACAATGTGGTAAAAGCAACATTGAACAAAGAAGAGCTTAGCAGCAGACCTCTATGTCGATGTCTGGTGATGAATAGCCGATGATACCTCCGGATTCTGGGTTACTCAGATGGTCGACGCCGGCGGCGATGCGTTTTATATCAATTTCTATTATAAAAAAATATAATGCAGGACAAATAAAAAAGGAAAATAAAAGATAATGACGTACGCAAACGCAACTATGAAAGAGGAGTTTATTTGTAGTTCGAGTGCGACTTGAAGTTTAACGTAGGCAACAAGAATGGATTCTAAGGAGTTGGAGGAAGAGATTAAAGAGTTTTTTTTTTTTTTTCACTCTCTCTAGAGTTTTGTCCGACTATATCCTGATTCAACCCATATTATACACTTAATTATAATAGATAAATCTTCTAACAAAAATTTATTATATATATTAAGACTCAAACTCAAAATTTTATTTAATAGATATTGAGCAGATTATTTCTCAGACTAACCTGTTGGTAAGAGATTAAAGAGCTGAGATTGAAGGAAAGCAATTTCTCATAGAGGATCATGGGCCGAGCATGATGCTGGGTTGCAGATCACATGATTTTCTGAAGTCCTCAACGATGTCACCTTCCATTTTCAGATCATTCGCTTCCCCAAACAGGTACCTAATCTTTCTATCTAAGAATAATGTTTATCTAATGTTAAAGATAGCTTTAAATATTCTTTTGATATTTGCCATTTTAGTGACGCGCGTTTAGATGAGTTTTGAGTGTGCAATTTTATAAATTTTTCCTCGCCTGCTTATGCTTATAGAGTTGTAGACTTTCTTCTCTGGAAGGGAAGAGTTTTGCTTGGGAGTATTTGCTTTTGATGTCCGGTTCTTGTGGTGATTTGCAATCCTGGGAAGTTTCTCTCTTAACTAGACTGTAGAGACTTTCTAGGCTCCTTTTGGAATCAATGCAAGGAAAACTAGGTGGGAGAAATCAAAATTGGCCACATATCTAACAAGATATACATGGTTATGGAGTGTTTTCATCCATTCTCCTGTTCCTATATTTAGCCTTAAAGCCCTTATTAACTTCTACTTTTTCGTTCTTCATTGCCATGTTCCCTGGGTATGGAAAATTTTGATTGAGTAATGAGTAATTTGGAGGTATTATAAAATCATATTTTAATTTCAGCTCCAGTTTTGGACAGGTTAATCTTATTGCATTTATAAACATCATTTTCTTCATGGTCAATCCCTTCACACGCCCATTAGTATTTTTAACCGGATTGCAGAATCTTTATTTCTAGTTTTTCTTCAAACTCTTCCAAACAAACTTCTTTTATTCGATGGCTTTTCATTTTCCTTTTTTATTTATCCTTGAGGTGAATTTTTTCTTTTCTAAACTTCATTTCCCTGTTGACTAGTAGTTCTTGCTGTTTTAGGTTGCAACTTTTCACTTTTCAAGTAGGAGGTTACTAGCTGCAGTTGCCAGATAAGTTCTCCCCTCACCCACTGTGACAACTAAGATTAATACTTCTGAGAAATTAGACTACATATCTTAACTTGTAGTAGAATTTTGCGTACCTTGTACTTTGCGTAGGGCCATTATTTTTCATTGCTTTGACTATTGTGTCATTCTCTTGATTTTAATGGTTGCTATAGATTTATGCGTGGATTGATCACAACTCTGCCAAATTTGGTCACATGCATGCAGCGGGACCAACTCGGCCTGTAAGAATTCTTCTTCTTTTAAGCTGGTATAATGTTTAATATTTTAATATTATAGATCTTGAAACGTTCTGGTAAATACAGAACAATATGGTATCTGCGACTTCCATACTTGGTAGAGCTTCTGATACTACAGGATCAGGCATTGCTCGGCGATTAGGTAACTAAGGTCACGTTTGATAGATCCAAGTTTCTTCTATTGATTTATGAGCTAACATTGTTTATTTTTGCAGTGTTAAAGGCTGGCCTCAATATAATTTTGGCTTGCGGCATTCCATAGAATAATTCCATGCTTGAGGTTTGAATGTTTGATAGCTCGCTCTTGCTCACATGTGCTCACACAATGTAAAGTGATCTATTTTATTTGCCAAATATTTTGGCCTCATTTCAACGTCAAAAACAGAAACTATCACCCTTGTAAAAACGATACAGTTCTATGCATATTGCTTACTGGGGTTATGAGACGGTTCAGAGCTCCATATTCATGCATATTTAGCATTTAAGTATCATGTTCCTATACCACTGATATTTGCTATTGCAATTTTTCAGGCAGATGCTGAGAAACTATTGATACAGAAGCTCATAAGCCTAGGTTACCCCAAGTCAAGAACGGAAGGGAAATCTTTGTAGTAGCTGCTGTGACTGAGTTGTTCTAACAAGCATTCATCCCAAAGAGTTTGGCAGCGTTTTCATGCTTACTTTAGTCCTGAAAATCATACTGAAGCGATGGATAGTGTTATGGTTCTTCCCTCTGATCTCAAATGCTTTCTTTTCTTCTTTTTCCTTCCCTCCTTAAAAATACTTTTGCATTTGTAACATTTGAAGCCACCAGCTGCAAGATGATATTCGGCACTCGGGGAAGATAAATTCTGAAATTGTTGAGAAGAAGTAACCATTTTATATGGGAATTCATATAGGAAAACACCAAAGTGAGCTTGTCACGTATCCTTTGGATTTGAATTTCTTTACTGCGACAAATTTCACTGGGTTGTTTTCTGGAAATAAAGGTATCTAGTCATTGTTTGAGATTTATAAACAAGATGCCTCATAGGACTATTAATCAATAACGTCCTTTTTAACGGGCTAAAGGCAGAAATCTGAAACAGTAAGTGGGAACACTCTTCTATGAAATTTAGGACTGCGTCCATAACATCTATTGTATGAATATATTAAATTTTGGGAAATCGTAAAACATTTTCACAAATCTTTCATAGCCTTTACTTCTTCAATATTATGAAAATTGGGAAACTATTTTAAAAACCTTTAAAATTTTGGGTAAATTGATATATTAAAATTTTTTAAGTTAAAAGTAAAATCTCTAAACTTTAAAATTCTTGTTGGCTGCCACAGTGCACGGAATCGTAATCGTCAGAAACAACTAAACAAGTCAATATATGTCATGAGAACAAGAAGATAGCTTTATTTACTTAACTGTTATTACAACAGCTGCACTCCATGCATTTTGGTGTGGCTGTGGACTCTAAACTTGTTTGAGATTACATTGAATAATGATTTACACGAGGGATTCTGGTATCCAGTCGGACAAGTTTCTCCGTACATGTTGTCGTAGATAATCGTCTACAAAACTCCTTCACCACTAGACAACCATGTAGCTTGTCCTTTATTTACATATCGAATTGAATTCAAATACTAACAAGTATGAACAATCCAGTAACTAAACTAGCCAAATGTTTTCTCACTGCTGTAACACATGTAGAGAAATCCATCATCCTCCTTGTAAGCTTTGTAGACGGCATCCATGAGATTTGCTGTATGAAGAGTCATGGAAATGACATATTAGCACTGTGAAATAAGATAAAAAAAGGACGGATGAATCTGGCAATATTTAATGAAAAGACGCATTTACCAGTCTGAGGTAATGTGTTATTAACAAATATAAACAAAGCCTTCCCGGGAGGCAAATGTAGCCTACTACTCAAAACGTGTATGAACTGCCCAATAGACATATCTCGAGGAACCAAATATCTACAAAAGGCAATGCATAAAGAGATCAGGCCATCCAACATAAAGTGACGCTTAAACATATCAATAATCCAGTATATAATTTGAAACAACTGAATGCATCATCACCAATTTCTAATACGCCAAAAAAAAAAAGTTTCAAGAGAATCAAGAGAAAATGTTCTGAAACAATGGAAGACCGGATATTGAAGGGGGGAGTGGAGAAGAAAGAAAGAAAACTCAGGTAAAAGAAAAATCTATTTCAGATTATCCTAGCAAATGTTAGCCTGTAGCTTTATACACGATTGATAAATGGACTTCATGGAAGCATATGCTTAAATAGTTATTTTATCTACTCGCAAGCATAATAAAGACAGATGCGAGCTTATCCCAAATGTACAGCATGAATTTTGGAACAAGATCTTAAAACACCAATGGGGTGATTGTTATGTTAATGCAAGTTGCTAATTTAGCAGAATAAATACTGTCCTCCAAAGATATAAAGTCAACCATACAGCTAGAACTTACTTCTTCTTGTCCAATTCAGGCAGGTCTGTTCTAGAATACTTCTCAATTACTACCTGCAATACACCCCATACAAAGAAAAATCAAAGACTGCTCAAGGGTTGCTTTCATTCATAACGAACGATAAAAGTCAGAATTATTTGTTGTATTCGTGCCCATTTTAGTAATCATGATGCATAATATACAACATTTCTTTTGGCTATATACAACACTTAGACCCATTATTGAATAATATTTTAATTTCCCTTTTTAATCTGTTTAAGGAAGTTCACTCGCACCAAACACAGCCAAAGACTGCCAGCTGTTAAGATGTATATAAAAATACAGAAACAGGCTAGAAAGTTGGACGGAAAACGTTGAAATCAATCATTTTGTACAGCCCTGCCGAGACAAATTAAAATTAAAAGTGGCCAATAACTCGCAAGATTCACTAGCACCAAACAAGAAAACCGCAGATGAAATACTGTCTGGACAAATATGAATTCAATTCCCTTAACATCAAACACGAAAGAGACGAAGGTATGAAAATTCTCACGGGTACTCGATCCGGATATTTTGCAGCGATACTCTCTGACTCCTTCAGACGTTCCTCTTCACCGAAAACAAGATAAATCAAATACGTAAATAATAATGCAAGATAATTGTACAGATTGCCAAAAAAAAAGAAGAAGAAATTGATATTGTAAAAGAAAACTCACCGAAAGTGAACTCATCCTTGAAGCACTTCACCTTCCCCATGTATACCTTCTGGAACTCAAAGAAAGATGGAGAGAGAGAGAGAGAGAGAGAGAGAATGCGAGAACGAAAGGAACTTTTTCCGGAGAAAAATGATCTAAGAAATTGGGAGAATTTTTGAGGGGGCCGACAGACTATTTAAACGGAATGGAAACACTTTTCGTTTACGAAAGCGATTTTCCGCTTGCGTCCTTCCTCAGTTGTCTGGTTGGATAAAATAAAACAAAAGTCTTTGAACAATAGAACACGTTAAGAACAGAACTACGGGCCCAATTAAGCCCATGTAACTATTATGGGCCTAATTTGACTCTACCCGATATTTATCCTTTGGGCCTTGGACTATTTGTTTAAATATATCAATGGGCCCTTTTTCTCTTTGTGTGGGGTTGGTGCTGGTGACTATTTTGTTGACACGTTGAGCAATAGTTTAGTTGCCGGGTTAGGTGATCTGTGACAGTATTTTGATGACGTCATAATAGGAGCCCACTTGATTGTATGTTTTGTACAAAGATCCAATAAAGGAGCCCCATCTTGTTTGTCGTTTTGTGTGCGTGGGTGAAACGTGGTAGCCTACAATTGACTACTCCGACATCAAAAATCTGCTCCATGGCCAACCGTATTTTGCCACTGAAAATATTTAGCCCCCAGTTTTTTTTTTTAATTTTTGAGAATTTTATAATTGGATGGATCATATATATCACACAATTCAAAAAATAAATGATTGTTATGGTTTTTCAAGAAATATGTGATGAGTCTTGTCAAAAAAAATAAATTAAAAATAAATATGTGATGCGTATATAATTTTGTGTAGACATGTCATCCTATTATCATCAAACTATATATTTGCGGGTTAAAAAATTTGTCGATAATATATATATAAAAAGATTTGTATGGGAGCTTAATTTTAATAATGATTTCAAGAGTTATTACAAATTTCAATTAACTAAATAATTATTGCGGGGGGGTTGGTGGTGTTTGGTTATGTGGTTGGCTTTATTAAGCACCTATCATGCTAATATTTAATTGTTTGGTCAATAGCTTTTTTTTTAAAAAAAAAAACAAAGGTATTGCTTTCTCGATTTAACGTATGACAGATCTGGCATGTTTTTCTTAAGGATTTAATTTTGATTAACATAAGCTATTTAAAAGAATAAATTAATTTTTTTAGCAATAATTAAAATTAAGAACAATAAGCTTCGTCTCACTCCATAGAATTATTTATTTAAATTTTATAATGTTATTGTATTTTATTAACAATTAATTTCTTAATAAATTATTAACAAAAAATACTATATATGTAATTTTATTAAATATTCTTTTTAATATTTTTGTAGATGATTATATATTATATTATATATAATACTCAAATAAGTTTTTTTTCACATGGTAAATTTGAGGTGATCATTGACATTTAAAACCCCATATTTACCACTGTCGAAATTGAGAAGCGGGAAACAGCTTCTCATTTCTAATAATCTTCTTAGGCTATAATTCATTTAGCTCACACTATCATTTGTAATGAGACAATTGTTTTTGTCATCTTAGGGATATTGAAAATGAAACGCAAGTTACTTGTGATCCATTAAACAAGACAATGTGAAGATTTGTGGTGAGAAGGACGAGAAAGGATAAGATCTGTATTTGGTTTGATTTTACGTTTCAATACGGACCAACAACCTCAAAGGCTCAATGACATACATGCTATGATGTTTCCTTAGAATGCTCTAAAGATGGATGTGCCGCTAATTAACAAACCAAACACTGACAAATTGGATGTGCATGACCAAGGACCCATAAAAAAGTTTCCTATTACGTGTCAAGAAAATAAATTCATTATTAAAATATTTTAAATAGTATAAATTTATTATTAATTCCTATAATTAAAATTATTATTAATTCATCAATTAATATTAAAAAATTTAAATAATTAAATCTTTTATTTATAAATTTAAACTTGTTGATTTGATTAAAATCTCTCGTGTTTGTTAAAAATTTAATCTTGTTGATTTGATTAAAATCAAGATGTTGGAAGTCAAGTTTGAGAGTGGAGCAAATGGACAGGGACCTTAATTTAATTGCAATTTTTTTGTCTGGGTCAAGAACTTTAATTTTTGTTAACCGTAAAATAACTATTTAAAATATATATTTTCAAACAGATTTATTTTAGTTTATTAACTAAACTTTATTTTGACCGGAATATTTGTTCAAGCATGAGAGATACTTTTTTAAATTTAATTATTGGATCGCAGGGCAATGCTCGTAACTCCATCTTTATCTTATGCATGATTTATGAATATTATGATTTCTTATTTTTTATTATTATTTTATACAATGTTATGTCCAAACTTTGCTTGAATTATTTATTATTATCAAAGTGCATTACGAGACATTGTACACTAATTGATTTTTAATCACTTTAATTCAATGGTCAATGAAACAAATTAAATACGTTTATGTTAGATAATAAGCGTTTTAGCACATGTCCTTTGCTTCTTATTTATTTATTTTTTTAAAAGAAAAAAGACCCCACCGTCTTAGAAAATTCTGACTCCATAAAACACTACTCAAGGATGAATTTGATTTTATTTACTAGTCGTGGACCTAAAAATTTTGCCAATGAAGAGGTGGGGTAAAAAGGTCATTTTAATGGGGTTTGGTTGGATGAGGACATTGTAACGCAGTTCACCAACCCCCATAGTGTATCCTAATGATTAACGTATCAGCGGTCAAGCTTGGTAGAATGGTAGGAATTTGCAATGAGATGCCTTGTCTTTTCTATATACGAATACAAAATATATTTATTTAATTTAATTTAATTAAATTGTCTTTTTAACTTATTTTTTTCTTTACTTGATTATAATTAAAAAATATTATATTAATAAAAATAATTTAAAAAATTAATAAATATAAAAAATAAATATTATAATTAAAATTAACTTTCTAATTATATTAAAAATGAGAGGATTATATATTTATATGATTTAAACTCTAAATAATTATTTACTTCCCACTCGTTTCTTATTGCCTGTGATATTTTTTTGTGTGTTTGAAAATATTTTATAAATTATTTAATTTATTATGATTTTTTTTTTGTTAATGGAAAGGATTTGTTTAAGATAGTTAAAAGAGTTTCTACACTTGTTTCTGGAATCAATGCATTCCTTCTAATCCTAGAATTGGATACTTTATAAAAAGAATAAATGGTCATTATTAAAAATTTATAATAAATTATTAAATGGGTATAAATTACATTTTTTTTCCCAGACAACTATTTAAAATATAAATATTACACGTTCTATAACTTTTTCAAGGTAATACATGCTATAATATGGATAACTTTTACCTATTTTTTTTTTATTGATTTTGATAAGGTAGTTAAAAGTACCTCATAATCAAAATTGAATGAAATGATTTTTTTTAAAACTTTTTACAATAGTTTTAAACCCATCATAAAAAAAATCATATATTTATTACATTTAATTAGTATAAGAAATATTAGAGAAAATATTATTCACTTTTTATACCGATTGTCAAATGGAATCAGGGTGTGTAAAATAAATATTAAAGTATATGTTTAGTTCTTTATATTTCTATCAAATTTTATTTTAGCCATTTTAGTTTTAGAAGTATATTTTTAATCTTTTAAATTTAATACTCTTAATTTTACTAACAAAAATGATGACTGAGTAATTAAATATTGATAAAATATATCCAAATTTTAATTTTTTAATATAAAATATAACATAATTTAAAAATATTAAAATGAAAACATACTTTATTCATATTTAATTATACAATCAACATTTAAATTTAACAAATCAGTTTATTTTCTATTAAAAAAGTCAACACTATTAAATCAAAATAATTAAAAATATTTTTTAAATTTAAGAGATTAAAATAAAATATAATAAAAATATAGAGAAACAAATCGTATACTTTATTAGCTAAAGAAAAAATTATTGTCATTTCAATTAATATTTGTAAAAAAACGAATTTATTATAATTTCCTTATTAGTGAGTAGGCGGTTGAGGATGGCTTGACTAGTTGGGGCTCTTTTCACATGGTGTTTGGGGGAATTAGTAACATAGCATGTTAACGTATTAAAGAAATAAAATGGGAAAAGAGGGGATTTCTTAAGAATTCATTCATGTCAAAGAGCTTTGAACCTATAACTAGTAGGCAACATTTTTATTTAAAAAAAAATAGCTTAATGAAATCACTTTTAAAAGCTCCATCAATTAATACTTCCTTTCTAAAAGAATTTTTTAATCCATAATATAAATCAGTTAGATGATAAATACTCATTTATTAGTTTGATCTTTATAAGTAATATTTAAATGTGGCTCCTTTATATTTTTCTCTAAAACCTCATTTAATATGGATAAAATTAAAAAAATAATTAAATATAGATTTAATTAGTTAACTAATATTTGTTAGTTCCAATAAATTACTCAGTGAGTTATATTCTTCAACAGAGCGAGTTGATGATCCATATATTCTATAACTTTTTCATGTCCCTGCATCTCCACGTTTATTTTTCTTCACCAACCAAAAAAAAAAGAATTTATATTTTTTATCCTTTTGCAGATAATTAAAAATTTAATGCTGGCAAAATAAAAAAGTTCAAAAGGGACCAGGAAAAATATACAAAAGTCTCCGAGTTTTGCTTAGTTCCCGTATATATATTTTTAATTTTTGGTGATTTATTTAATTAGCATGAATTAAATAATCAAATATTCAGAAATCTTAAGTCAACTTAATTCTCACAGCAGACAGTTGACTAGCCAATTTAATTATCATGAAAATATACCAAATCAAAATGGTTTTTTCATGATAGTAGCGTCATGGTTTTGTTCCATTAACACCATAATTTGACCGGCGCATGGCCCATTATTTATTTAGCTAGTAATTAATACTATATAAAATTTCGGCAAAAACCAAAGAAAAAGTATAATACGTATATAAATTATAAATAATAAGTCGAGATCTGCAACTCAATAATACCAAGCTCCTCTGCAAATCTTTCTTAAACGTAAGGACTTTATAAAAAAAAATTATTACAAGTGATTGCAATAAAATATCAATATCTCAATTTTTTATCGGTTTTTGCTTTGTCAAAGACTATTAATTGTATTTTTTATATTCCTAAGGCGAATAATATAATTATTTAAAAAAATATTTGATGTTACCCCCAGAAATTATGGGATGGATATTTTTAATTATGACGTGCTTACCAATTTGGATATTCGATGTAAATTTGACTTGTGCCTTTTTGGTCATTATCTTATAGGATCATGCGATTATTCCTGAATAATATTATTATTTAATTTAATAACACGTAAGTCAATAATTTTGACAAAAAAGGTCGAGCTGACAAGTGGCATAAGAAAAAAATTGACAAAATCAAAAGTAAAAAATATAAAATATAAGAACTTTCAACAAATACACAAAAATTTCAAAAAGCTGACATTCACATATTGTAACCCCATACATAAATGATAAGGCCGACCAATCACATCAAATTAGATTGATATGCTGAAAACAAGTAACCCAATATAATTTCTAATAACTGAATGTCTTATTTTAATATTAAATTAAATTTAAAACTCTTAAATATAATTAATTGATATAAGAGATTATATCATAAATTTGAAGATTCAATTAAAAAATATACATGCCATTTACCTCTTAACCCAGTAGAAAATAAAAAACTGTGGTTTTAATTCTGATTATAATCTCATGTTCTCAGTGTCAGTCTTTTAATTAAAAATATATATATGTATATAATAAATTGGATTTTATATTTAGTAAAAAAAATAAAAAATACAATAAGTCACAGAGAGGAAAGAGCCACATAATTTTTTTAAGTATCACATAACATAATTTTTGAAATTATATATAAATAAAGATTACTTCTTAAAATAACATATTTAGTGTTTAAAAATTATTTCGTTTCAGGAAAAATATTGAAATTGTCTTATTAAAAAAATTATGCAGGATGGGGGAGTCAGAGCCCGATCGGGAGCAAGCTGAGAAGAGCCTAACGACAAATGAAGGAGGAGATAGAGGCAGTGGTAGGTGGCGGGAGGCGCGTGGAAATAAAGGCGCGTGGGAAGTACAGTACTCACCAACTCCAACGGACAGCTGAGATTCACCTGTAAAGATAGATCTCAGCCGTTGGATTGAGATAGCACATGGCCGTAAATGAATCTGGCCCTCTTCCCGGATAAGGGGATGGGTTGGAGCCACCCCTCCTGCTTCTTCCCCTATAAATAACAACGCCATGGCTTCGTTGCAACTCGCACCGCTTGAGCAGTCTTAACTCCAAGAGGTTCCTTCTGTTCAAGCTTCACTCCTCGTCTATTACCTCTCGAGGTATTCTGCTGATATGCTATTCTAGATCTTGGGTTCTGCTTTAGTATTCTGCGTTATTGGGGTGGATTCCTTGGCATTCTGTCTCTTTGTGCTCTCCAAATCAGCCTGAGATTCTGTTTCTGTGTTCCTTCTCGGATTTGTCTGTAATTGATGTTTTAATCGCATTTCGTCCTCTAGTTTCTCTGGAATTGTGGTTACTCTCAGCCTTGTGCGGAAATACCCTTTTGAACTTTCAGATCTGGTGGAGTTTATCTGTCAATTCCGTGTTCTTCTTCTAGGAAATGAGATTTGTTGGGTGAAATATGGGTTTTGCTTGCTTGGGTGGTTCTGATTAGCTTCCAAGCGTTGCAGTCTGCATCTCATGGTTAACAAGCCCTGTGATTATTCCTCATATAGGATGGTTTTTCCTGCTAGATTTGGCGAATGAATGAGCTTTTGAACTTGCTAGAAAATGGGATTTGGGTTTTTAAGGTTTCCTAGCTGATTTTGGTGTCTTGCTTGGTAGATGGGAAATTTGTTTTGTGCTTGATTTTGAACTTCTTCTTCCGGGCACTCCTAACAGTTTTTCTTCTTTTGCATTGAATACAATTTTGCAGATATAAAGATGGCCACAGAAACATTCCTATTCACATCCGAATCAGTGAACGAGGGACACCCAGACAAGCTCTGTGACCAGATCTCCGACGCCGTCCTCGATGCCTGCCTCGAACAAGACCCAGACAGCAAAGTGGCATGCGAGACATGCACCAAGACTAACATGGTCATGGTCTTCGGAGAGATCACCACCAAGGCGAACGTAGACTACGAGAAAATCGTCCGTGACACTTGCCGGAACATCGGATTTGTCTCCGATGATGTTGGTCTCGATTCTGACAACTGCAAGGTCCTCGTCAACATTGAACAACAGAGCCCTGATATTGCTCAGGGTGTCCATGGCCATCTCACCAAGAGGCCAGAGGACATCGGAGCTGGTGACCAAGGTCACATGTTTGGCTATGCCACCGACGAGACCCCTGAGTTCATGCCCCTGAGCCACGTCCTCGCCACAAAGCTCGGTGCCCGGCTCACCGAGGTCCGCAAGAACGGCACCTGCCCATGGCTGAGGCCCGACGGGAAGACCCAAGTCACCGTGGAGTACTACGATGACAAGGGAGCCATGGTTCCTATTCGGGTCCACACCGTTCTCATCTCCACCCAGCATGACGAGACTGTGACTAATGACGAAATTGCAGCTGATCTCAAGGAGCATGTGATCAAGCCCGTGATCCCTGAGAAGTACCTTGATGAGAAGACCATCTTCCACCTCAACCCATCAGGCCGTTTTGTCATCGGAGGTCCTCACGGCGATGCTGGTCTCACCGGCAGGAAGATCATCATTGACACCTATGGTGGATGGGGTGCCCACGGTGGTGGTGCCTTCTCAGGGAAGGACCCAACCAAGGTGGACAGGAGTGGAGCCTACATTGTGAGGCAGGCTGCTAAGAGCATAGTTGCTAATGGACTTGCCAGAAGGTGCCTGGTGCAAGTGTCATACGCCATTGGAGTGCCAGAGCCATTATCTGTGTTCGTTAATTCTTATGGTACAGGGAAAATCCCAGACAAGGAGATTTTGAAAATTGTGAAGGAGAACTTTGATTTCAGGCCTGGTATGATATCGATCCACCTTGACCTCAAGAGGGGTGGAAATGGAAGGTTCTTGAAGACTGCTGCTTATGGGCACTTTGGTAGGGACGACGCTGACTTCACATGGGAGACAGTGAAGCCCCTCAAGTGGGAGAAAATTCCAGCTTAAGTGTGTGTGTCTGCGTGTGAGATCAAGTTTTGGCCCTCCCCAGGCTGTCACGCCATAGTTTTCTGTCTGCCTGTCTATCCCTTTACGAGATCTGTTTCTCTTGTTTTCCCTTTCTTTTTCTCCTTCTCTTTTCACGTGTTTTTTATTCTCTGTTTGCTTC
Source organism: Leucaena leucocephala (assembly GCA_037074615.1). NCBI lineage: Eukaryota > Viridiplantae > Streptophyta > Magnoliopsida > Fabales > Fabaceae > Leucaena > Leucaena leucocephala. Next base: position 3,785,821 of record CM073535.1, on the reverse strand, counting down.
GAGGATATACTTTTTTAGATTAGATTATGCACCAATGTGTACTCTCAGATTGTATGCTTGATGGTTGTAACAATATGAAAATCAAAGAGAGTTTACGATTTAGTATACATATAACCTGTATTTGTTGTCTGCCAATTTTAACCACTTGGAAGTTGGAATTCCAATCAAGATCCGGATCATCAATACAGCAACATTCCATTCCACCCTCAAAAATGCTACGTGCCACTTCCTTCTTACTTTACCATAACAAGTATTGCTGGTCTAAGGAGGAGGGCTGAATGCAATCATATAAATAAGCAAATATAATTGGCTTGTTGGCGAGTTTGAAGGCAGACTTTGAAAAAGGTTTGAACTTTAAACTCACTTTGTATGAAACCAGTTTTGACTTTTAAGTGGCTTACTCAAATGGGAACAAAAGTTACTTGTAAGAAAATTGGATTTTGAAAAATCAAGATATGAACACGAAACTTAGATGAAGAGAAACTCTAGCAGAGAATATGAAAAATAAAAAACACATGAAGGTGTTAGGAAATACACATAAATAGTACTTCCACTTCCCCATCTAATCACTAAACTTCCAAACCCTAAATTAACCGAAAAAAATATATTAAAATTCCTTTCATCTCCTTCCATGATCCCTTCAAACCAAACAGTGTGTTTGGATTATATTTAAATTAAGGTTTTAATTTTTTTTTAAAACAAACTGCTATATTTGTTCAAAAAGATTTATGGACTAAACTAAAATTTCAGATAAGTTTGTCAAAATAATTTATGAAATAGTAAAAGAATTTATAAACTGACCAATTACTAAATTATCCCTACTTTTTTTTATATTATCTCTCAGCTCTCTTCTACATTATATCTCCTTTCTCATCTCTTTTATATACTATTTCTCTTCTCTCTTATATTTAATAATCATACCCTTTTTTATCATTTACCAATAATAAAAATACTTCTAGAAATTATTATCCAAACACTCATTTATTTAAAACTATTTTTTTGCATAAACTCTTCTCTAGAAGTCATTTTCTAAAAACTACCCAAAAATCCTTTTTTTTCATAAATTCTTTTTCAAAATTTTATCAAAACGAGCCTAAGATAATTATTAATGTAATATTTATTTAATTAATTTGATTATATTAAAGAAATTAATTAAGTTAGTTAATATGATATATATTTTTTTAAAATATCCTAATAATTTTTTAACTCTCTCTTATTTAATTTTATTATTAAGGGGTATTAATAAGATTAATTTTAGAAAAATAATAAATATAAGAAATATATATTATATTTATAATTAATTTTAACTTTTAATTAAATATCATATTAACGACAGGAGGGAGGAGTATCACTAAAATTTCTTTCCTTTTTTCTTGTTTATTCAAAAGGCTTAACCAGAACAGATTGATAACTAGTTATAGAATAGTGAATTGAATTATAAATAAATAATGAGAGGTTTAAGTTTTGGGGCATTGCTGAACGTAAGCATGGCGAATCTTGAATTAGTATGATAAATGAAGTGTGAATGAGGAAGAGAAGTTGTCCTATGTGAAGGTTTGGAGGCAAAGCCAATTATTACCCCCAAAAACAAAAGCAAAGGCAATTAACTGATATGGGAGATAAGAGTGGGCAGTTATGGACGGTTAAAGTTGTGAGCTGAGGTGTGATTATTCGAGTCCTCCATCCACGTGGCAGTACTTCATTGGAACCCCAGAATCTGTGGGCAGATCCCCTCTGATTCTGGTCCCTAATAATCGATCGAATATGCACATGCCATTTATTTCCGTGTCTTCATTTACCCCAAAACTGAGCCCATCAAAAAATAATACGCCTTCTACAACACCTCAGTTGCTATAAATGGTAACATGCCTCTAGAAATAAAAATTCTCTCAATCCAACCTATTTAATATTGACGGTTTAAATTCTTCTTATAATTATATATCATTTGACTTAAATTTGAGTAAGGTTATAAAAAATATTTTATTTAAAGAGGCAAAAATTATCTTGCTGTGACTTTTCCTTTTAGTATATATATCTTATAAAAAAATTGAACTCGACACTAAATTTATTAAAAGAATTTTATATAGTTAGATTAACTCTATTAGTACTAGAATGACTATATCAACTATCACAATTTATAATTCATGAATTTTTAAATTATTAACTTGTTCACATATCACTACACATACAAGCACAATTTACAATTTCAAAATACCATTTCCAATTGTCTACAATATTTATTGTCATAATTTAATATATTCCAAAAAAAGGTCACCTTATGGGCCAGACAACACGAGCGAGTTAGTCCCGGATTAGACCATACACGAGCGAGTTAGTTTGCAACCTACATATTGCATGACGGATATACAGATTGCTCCTTCCAGGAGTATGGTGACCAAAATCTTCATGCAAGACCACCTCAATCAGCAGTGTGTTGTCACTTAATTATTTTAGCGAGCATGATTTCTATTTTTTTTTTTTTGGAAAAAAAATCGACTTTGAGATCTTTTTATCTCAAACAATTTCCTTGTATGCCATGAAATTTTTATGAATGAGGCACAAGACAAGGTCACACATTTCCCAGGCAGAGGCAGAATCAGTTGTACAATCTAGCATGAATACCATGAATCATCTTAAAACAAAAGTTAATAATATGTTTAGGAGAGAAACCTTCGCAAAAGAACAACCTAAATTCCATCACTTGTCAAGTAGAACAGATACCCAAGTAAAATTCTTTGAAACTTCACTTGAAAAGCAAAGTCAAGCAGGACTTCCTATCCAGAAAATGAAGCTTCATTACCCAACTAACAACTCATTCCACGTCAAAAGAAAAACAAAGACTACAGCTGCTCCAAAAACAAAAAATGAAAGACATATACACGTATGGATATAGTGCACTCTGAATACTAAGTGGGAACAAAATGAATTTCATTCATTAGCTTGTTCAGTTTTTATATCCTCAGTGATCATCTGCTTTTCCTGCTCCAGATAGTAAATTTTGTCACGCATACCTTCTTTTCCATACGCCTCGATCATGATAGAGTATGTAGTGTCATCTGGTTGACATAGGTTATCCTTCATACGGTTGAAAACTCTCTCCATTTCGATCAAATCCTCGGCCTTTGCACATGCGGAGATGATGGCATTGTAAAATGAGACAGTCTCGGGTATCTCAAACTTCTTAGCCAAGTTAACGCTGCTAATTACTTTATGGAAGAGACCTGCATTGGCATAACCATTGATAAGGCAGCAGAAAGTCTTGGTATCGGCTTTCATACCCTCGGCACGCATCTGATCAAATGTATATTCCATGTGTTTAGCCTCACCGACGGCTGCAAATGCCTCAATCACATTGTTGTAAGTTGAAGTTGTCCAAGGAAATTGAAGCTTGCGCATATACTCCATCACAGAGGACATTTTGTCGTACATTCTTTTCTTTCCATAAGCACCAATCAAAATATTAAAAGTGCGTGTTTCCGGTTCTATCCCAAAATTACGAAACTTTTCATACCATCTCTCCATCATATCAATCTGGCCCTTGTTACCAAAGACACTGATGATTGTGTTCATTGTCCACACATCAGGCTTGCATGTTGTGCTATCCAGCATATTTGACAGCACTTTCTCCATCTGATCATACTTCCCTGCCTTGCCATATCCACTTAAGACAATGTTTTGAGTGACAGTGTTCGGGGTGATGGACCTTTCCGCCATCTCTTCATACAGCGACCCAACCAAATCAAATTTCAAAGCATCCACACAAGCTTTAATTAAAGTACTGTAAGTGAAAACATCAGGCTGGCAGAGAGGGAGGTTCTTCATCTCATTAAGAGTTGAAAATGCTTCATCAATAAGGTTGTTGCGACAGTAAACTGAGAGCAAAGCCGTGTAAAGCTCGGAAGTAGGCTGACAACCTTCTTCAACCATAGTGTTGAAAAGCTGATGGGCACGTTGAGGTTGGCCACATCTTCCAAGCAATACAATGAGTTTCATGTAAGTCCCTTCTTTTGGTTGGTAAAAGGATTGCTCTCTAAGCATCTCGAATACCTGCACATGTAGATTATTTAACCACATATTGCCATATAGAAAACTATCATTTCAGTTATTAGTTACTAATTCACAATAGTTTCAATTGGAGAAACCAGCCACGAGATTAATATAACTGAATTAAGTCTAGAAACCTCGATTTGATGATACCAGCTCTAAAGCATTCGAGATTATTATCATTTCAGCCTTCACCTTTATCATTCGCAATGCAGCACTTTAAACTACACTTGAACCATGTATTTATTCTTAAGTTACAATAACTGGAGAGCGATTCACTATTGAGCATTGGCAGTTCTATATCCACAATATTAGGCATTTGAGTTCTAAACAAGATATATTAAAAGCAAAATGCTTAATTTGTGAAGCAAAATCAAATAAGAGACACTAAGTTACCTCAAGAGCTTGAAGCCACTGTTTTTTATCAATTCTATCAGCCAAGCATTCAGTGACAGTGTTGACCCAGGCCTTAGCCTTGACCTTTCGGTCCAACTTCTTCTTCAAATTCTTAATTGGAGGCCTCCTCTCACGGCCAGGTAAAGAAGTTTCAGAAACACCCGGAAATTCACCTACTTTCCAGTGCCTCTTTTTAGCGACCGAAGAGGACGAAGAAGAAGAAGTTTTCGACGATGGAGGCGCAGTTGCGCAGCGGATAATCCGAAGAGGCGGGTTGGGGGTTACGGGGTTAGGGATATGGCGGATCTTGCATTTGTCCTGAGAAATTGGACAGGGAAGGAGGGAAGAAGAGAAGGAGAGAGAAATTGAAGCCATGGGTAAAGCATGAAGCTCAGTGCTGCGTCCCAGAGCTTGCCTTACCCTTCTGCTCAAAATCTCACTCCTCAAATTACTCGTCTCACCTGCTCTTTCTCCATTATTATTATTATTATCATGTATTCATGTTTTACAATATATTGGATTTTTTTACTTATTAGTTTTCAGTGATTTATAAACAATACGACTTATTAAACATTGATGTAATGATTTTATTATATCTAATAAATGGTATGACTTATTTATTGTATTATGTGAAATTGATTATAAACAGACATAATTATCCACAACACGTGCAAAAATCCCATGCCTAGCGAGGGAGTATTTCGTATGCCCACTGCCTATTAGGGTTGTTCACAATGCCCATCGCCCGATTCGTCCGTCCGAACCCGTAAAAAAATTGCCCGACCTGACCCTAAAAAATTGTCCAAAATATATTTGGGCAGGGCCGAGCCGGGCCAAGTGCCAGGCCGGGCCGGGCACCCCTGCCCATTTGACCCGGCCCTATATATATATATTTATTATTTTTTTTAATTTTTTTCTTAACTTATTTTATTTGTAATTTAATACTTTTCACTTTACCTGACAACTCTCTTTGCTCATTTTTAAAATATTAAACATAACTTTTATATTTATGTAGATACCAAAGTTGTTCATCTGCTTTACTTGCTAAGTATTCGATTTTTTTAGTTGCAATAACACTACAAATATCCGACCTGTACATATTTCAATATTTCTTTTTTATATATGCAATAGACTTTGAGACTTCAATTACTATCTTTTTATTACCTTATTCTTAGTGAATTATATATATTATTTAACTTTTAAAAATATAAATATAATATCATTTTATAAGTTCATGATGGCAGATTTTTTTCTCACAATATGAGCAGAACATCACAGTTTGAGCATGTCCAGCCCGCTCATGCCCAGCCCGAAATAGTTAGGGCTTTTACCGGGCCGGGCCGGGCATCGGGCTGCAAAATGCAGCCCATACTTTTTTCAGGCATGGCACCGGGCAGGGGGCTGCCCTACCCAACCCTGCCCATGCACACCCCTAGTGCCTATTAGTCAGTAATATAAAACTCTTCACAAAGTTTAATAAAATATTTATAATAATTAATGCCCAAACGTGCCTTTGTCTTTTTATAATAGCTTTTCCATGAGCTATGTCAAAAGATAATTTTGAAAGTAAAAAAAAAATATTTAACTAACTTTAATAAATTTCTTTAATCTTAGAAAAAGAATTAACATGACATTACAAGAAAGAGATGAGCGAATAATATGCTAAAGTGATCATAATTTTACAACAAAGTTATAATACAATAAATTAGAAAACAAATGACCAAAAAAATAATAAATACTAAAATAGGATATTGTGTTAGTGATTCTTGATATATTCTAATTTAAAATTTATCATATTTTAGAATCTTTTTCATGATTTAAAATTTATCATTTTTCAGATTTTTTTATCATTTTTTATAAATTATATGGATTAAAAAATAAACATATAATTTAATTCTAAATCGAGATGCAAATAATATTCTAGACATCACATTCTAAAAATCTAAATTGAGATGCAAATAGTATTCTAGTTCATAGTTTTTCAACACCACGCCATTATATAACAACATTTAGAAGTATATTCAAAGTCAATAAAAATTTACTACAATGTCAAAAATAAAGGAATGGATGCCATTAATTAATAACTAATGTTACCAGCTCACATCAGAAAACCCGTTTTAATATATTATTCGACTAATACAAGATATTCTCCTCTATGTCTACAAGCTCAATTCTATCCCTACGTACATTTCCTAATACAATAGCATACGAGTAAAACTCCATTATAAACATAAATTGCTGAAGAAGTCATCGTTACCTAAATATATTTTCATGACAGCTACGACTGCCATTGATGTGTGTATATATATATATATATATATATATATATATATATATATATATTATATACCAGTAACTATGACTTCCACATTTCAAAAAGTTAGAAGATTAAGGGGGGAAAGAAACAAATTGCAGGCCTTACTGCAAAAGAACACTACATTGAGCCATAATCTAATGATTCCCATCTGAAGGGCTGGAAGACATAGGAGACTTGGGGTGAGCTTTTGAAGAGCAAAGCCACACAGACACATACAGCTGCAATGGCCACCATTGACAGCATTGCTGGTCTATAAACAAGTGCAGTCCTCGTGCTGTGACAAGCTAGCTTGTGCTGGCATAGCCCACATTGATGTGGAGTCGTCGCAGCTGCCACCCCCGTTTCAATCTTCTCGGTTTGCAAGCTTGAAACTTTCGATAATGACCGTTGCTTCTTCTGTGTGTTGCTATCTACAAGGGAAGATGGGATGTCGAGTACATGGTGGTGAGTTTCATCAATTTTTTTGCTTGTTTTTGTCTGGATGAGTTGAATGTATGAGCGGTAGCCCCTCATGGATGCATAGTCCTCCGGGGTCAAACCCGTGCTGTCCCGGGCACTTTTCCATGCCTTGATTCCCACCTGAACAATGCCACAACCACTGAGTCTTGCTACCAAAGGATAAAAAACAGGTACTGAAATCCTAAATTAAGGGATTGTAAGTCAGACGAAATTGAGATAGGATGCATCTTTTTGGGACCAGTAACATCCATAACTAATCCTAACAATTTGTTTTTTGAATAGGAAGTAATTTGTTCCATGTCATCCTCTCTATAATCAAAACTGAGAAAAACGTAAAGCATGCTGGGGAAAAAGAAAGAACATACCATTCCAGGGTCATCAGTCAATGCATCCAATACATTCTCCGAGCCATGCATGCTTGCCGCAACATGAAGGGGAGTCAAACCAGCAGGGCCAACATTATCGGGTTTAAATAAGAATCTGTCAGAGTGCTTGCCGACTTGTTTCTCCTTACCGTTGTCATCTGAAGATTGAACTGGTACGAACTTCAACAGTAGTTCAACCATAGGCCTGCAATTTCTCCTCACAGCTCTATGTAGAAGACCCAAGTTTAACAACGCAAGCTCGACAGAGGTATGCTCTCCTGCATCAATAGTACCCTCAAACATAATGTCCAGAAGCTTTTTCATCACAGCACACCAATGACGGTCCATGCAGAAGTCAACAAGCCACTTGAACCGATTGAAATGGAACAGATCCTGGACAGGTGCCATGGGACCCAACCTAGCTTTCGTGTGACTTCTATGAAGGAGCCAACCTATTTCGTGTATGAAATCCAAGGCTCGAGTCTTTTCTTCCATTTGTTTGCTTCTCATCTGTACATCTTTACAGATCTCATCTGCCTCAATCACACTCTCCAGATTACAGATCTCTGTACAAATTTCTGGCTCCGCAACAATAAAAGGAAAGGAACAGCTGCTAAGACCGTGATCTTCCACCTGAGATCAACATACCAATGAAAACATGGTTTTAGTAAAACAGGACTTTCACCGTAAAAGCAAACACATTAAAAGGTGCATGTCTCCCCCGCCCCAGGGGGGGTGTTGTGCGCCCGGAGAATTATGAGCAAGATGGTACCTCAATAAACCCCCTCCCAGTAACACTTGGTATAGTACAAGAGAAGCTAAGGCACTGATGCTCATCGTGTTCAGTAGCTGTATCAACATCATCAATCAAGTCACAACAACTATACTGTGCCAGATACTTCCCTTCAAGTGCACAGAGTAACCTGAAAACAAGAGGAGCTGATTAATTTTAGACCAATCTCAATTGTTTTGACACCTGAGAAAAAATCCAAAACTTTCCTACTTCCAGAATTATAGAGACAGAAATAAAGTACCTAGTCAACTTGCAAACCAATATTACACCCAAGAAATTCAGGAAATGTTTCATTTTCGTCACTTTTCTAACCTATTTAAGCATACAGATAAATATTTTATATGATATTATGTAAATTAATGTAGCTTATCTTTCAACCACCCATCTGGTCATGCTGATGGGTAGGAGCAAAAGAGATGACTCCGATAATGCAGAGGTGGAGGCAGAGAAATACCTTGTGCTAGAATGGAAAAGGTTGACACCTTTGACAACAAATTGAGTGCTTGCCATTGAAGAAACAGCAAGTGGTTTAATACATGAAATCCTACGGTGTTGTGCGCTTCTAAGGCTCAAGGGAACGTCTAATACAACCTGACCTGCAGGAGAGATAAAAGATATAATAATTCTAGTTACCAAGGAAAATGATAAAAGCTTTTGCTGATGCTAATATTAAGTTTTATAGTAAAATGACCAGAGAGAGAGAGAACAGACCATCGTACAGAAAGGCTACAGAATGCTGCACTCTTGCATATACCCACCCCGTCGTCCAGAAAGGGTCATTTGATGCAGCAAGAAGCTTTTTCAAGCTGAGTCCTAAATTACAGCAGAGCTGCATCGCCATATAGCATTGAGCAGATTTAAATAATATTCTAATGATGTCAGTAGAATTGGACATTCATGACATTATACAAAACCATACCTCCTCCCAAACAGATTTTTCTAGACAGATGTATACTGTTAATATAATACAGCCTGGCCTTATATAGCTCTCAATCTCTGTGGGACTGTGGGATAACCAGCCGAGAATCTGGTGCTCAAAACAAACCACAAATCAAATTTTGCAGAAACAAACAATGCACTAATAATTCAAAGCAATTTCACAGTACAGAAAGTACCTGTGATCGAAGAACAAGAGGAAAATCATTCGGATCCTTGCCAAAGAGTTTGAAAACAATTCGATCTGTGCGACTCTGAAAACAATAAACAAATTACTATTCAATATAAACAAAATATCTGCGTCGATAAACACAATGAAGTCTTTTAACAAGAACCAACTCATACCAAAATAATCAATTACTGATGGAAAAACTGAAATAATAAACCTAAAATTGGTGGGCTTTATGGTAAAAACGCCCCACAGCAGTACTCCAAAGGGACAAGAAAAGAGTAAGAAAAAAGGCACAGGAAAATATTTTAGCCAAACATCAATCAAGATAGGATATTTAAACAATGAGTCGAATAAACATTTGCAAAACCCTACTTCAATTCATGATAGGAGCAATTATCACACAATTTGCTGAGAAGAAAATAACTTAAAATACTTCAAAAATATACTTGAGCTTCTCCACTAGAACTAGAAGGTGACTGAGAAGAGGTTGAATCCGAGTTTCTGCTTGTCTGTGGTGGACTTGACTTTTGAGTGTCAAGTTGTAGCCATGAAGGATGATCAAGAGATCCAATAGCTGATGCCTCAGGTGGATGAGAATTCCTAAGGTTCTCAGCATCATCTTGTATGTCATCATATACGTTATTGAGGTCAATGTGATTTAAACCGTTCCTTCTAACTGTAGTCTCTGCTGCAACTGATTGGGGTACATTTGAAGACTGTGATCCTGAAGGAAATTTTAAACTCCCAACCCCAGCATCACCTGAAGGTAAACATTTTTGCGCCATATCATATGCGGGCACTGTCTCAGACTGTCCCATAGGCTTTGGAGGGTCCTGACTGCTGAGACCATTATCTGTCTTGATGGAAGAACCAGGACATTTGATGGGTTCGGGGCCATTTGAATTTAGATTAGGCACTTTTTGGGAAGTTCCAGATGTCCCAGAATTCACCAAACCTTGGGATCCCTCCAATAACGAGGCTATGTTCCTTCCATTGATTGTACCAGCCACACTTGCCAGATTCCTTAGCAGATGAGAGAGAATATCTTGGTCCCTAGTAGAATCTGAGCCATTTGCTGCAATTTATAGAAGACATGAACTTTGCAGTTAAATTAATATGCCAATGATGACACCCCAAATGAAGTGGAAAGACAGAAAAAGTCCAAACACTTCTCAGTAAGCAAGAGCCTTTAATCAAGTCACAGCTATAATTCCAAGATATCACTCAGTCCCCTCATGAGTATCTTTATCATATTTATGAGTACATTCACAAGGAAAAGCACATTCCTATACTTGTTAGTGTAAACCTAATAATGTGATTCAGTCCTAATAGCCTATAAGTGATGTAAATGCACATCAAACATCCAGAATAATTCAACATAGATTACGACCTTTAGTTCAGTTTTCAGGTGTTTCATACACATTTGTTGGTAATAACTTCCACCTACCTGAGGTTAAATAAACTTCAACAGGGTCAGCCAACCTAAGAAGTACCATTAATCAATAATATACTTTCAATATAGAATAACTGATACAACCAATAGGAGGGACTAATAAAAGCTAGCCGATGATTAGAATAGCAAAATCAATGTAAATTAATTCTACTAATAACTAGATTTCCTCAACTCTCACGGCCATTCACCATGATTAACAAACTTTCCTAGAATAGCACACTAGAAATAAGCATTATTTCAGTTTCTTAGTTGAGCAGCCAGTTAGACAAATATGAAGAATGCAAGTGCCAAGAAGATAAATTTCCAATTACACACACTCACAGTGCATATTAGACAGTATACGGAGAAGACTTGTTAACAGATAGCTGCTGCCCCTTTCATCATTCAGGGAGCCTCCATTAACGACAGCATCAGGATGTGTCTTCCTCCTCCTCCTATTGTGGCCTGCCAAACGCCTCCGACAACTTCTTTTCCCCTCATCAAACTCTTGAAGAACATGAAACCTGACACAATTTTTTATGGGGTTTTAAAGAAAACTGCATCTAATTGGAGTGCCAAAGCAAAAGCTCCTTAAACGGAGATCCATCTAATAACATTTGTAAGTTAGGAAAAACCCAGGTACTTAAACTTAGATACTTGATGTACTTTTTTCCAATCAAATTAAAACAAGTGGATTTTTATACTTGTTAGTTAACCAGTAGCTTACTCTTGGCATGGACATTTTTAACGTATTTTGGTTTGATTGGAAAAAATACATACGTATATAACCTTAAATACCTAGACTTTCTCCTTCTAAGTTATTTATACTTAAAACGAAAGAAGAAAAATAAAAGGGGGATGGGAGCGCTGGAAAAACCTTCATGGACAACAATGTGAAAATTTTCATCTTCCCTTATAAACTTTCTACATAAGTAATAGTTCGATGGCCATATGATAAATCTGAAACGAATTGTCCAAGAAACGATAACTTGGTAACCAAACTGACCTGCTACACTGTTGACAGAAACGCTGCATAACATTTCCTACCAGTGCTTTGCTGGCTTTGGAATGCATATCACAAACCTTATGCCGACGATGGTAATCTTTTGCATTACTGAGATCGGCCCTACAATCTTCCACCTGACAAACCGCTCGGTTTGAAGTAGTCCCACTGCCAACTATCTTTGTCTTCTTTCCACTTTTTTCATCCCCTTCCATGATAGGGTAAATTTGAGCCCCAAGGTTTAAATTAAGACAACCAGCTTCATCATTCAGCTCATCACCTTCAGATATAACAGCTCTCCTCCTTTTTTCCAATTCTCTCTTTCCTTTCTCTGGGTTGACATCATCCCAATTAGAAGATAAAATGTTAGAAGTATTAGCTTTCGCAGGAATTTCAGCATCAACTGGGAAAGACTGCTTGTTTCTACAATCAGATGGAACTGAATTTAGTGGACTAGCAGCGAAAAGATCTCCGTCCCATTTCCAGTCTTCCAAATTCCACTCCAAACTCTTCTTTCCAACCGCTTTCATTTCCGGCACCACAGGTCCATAGACATACTGATTCTTTCCCCGAAATTTAGCCTCCATGAATCAAACCCCTAAAAACCTATCAAAATTTCGGCACCCAGATTCCAAATCCGCCCGAAGGCAAAAGAAAACTGAAATAAGCAGGCAAGAACTTCAACACACCTGCTAAGATACAGACTTCAAATACCTACAAAGCATTATCCGGAAAAAAAGAAAGCTGCCACCGCTACTTCATCCGTCAATTCATCAGGTCAGATATACCCAGACAGCACAGGAGCAAGAGCTCAAATCCAAACAAGGCCTGCTTAACCAAAACCGGCAAATCTACCAAACGATTCTCACGATATCATGGACACCCAGCCCAGAATTGCAAACCCCCCAACTTGCACAATCATTTCACATGATTCCCAGCTCAATGCCACAAGTCTTAGTACAAAGGGCTGACAGAGAGTCCAAAGAAGAGATTTGACAATATTAGAGAGAGAATTAGCAAATTGCGGGAGAATAGTGAAAGCTGGTGGCAGAGGAAGGAGATGTGGTGAGATGAAATAAGGAGAGGGCCGGCCGGCCTCAAAAAGCATGCGTGAAACACAGAAGGAGGAGGAAAATTAGGAAAAGGTTAGGAAGGAGGGTGATACAAATGCGGTTTCTGTGCCAAGATCGTACACAAGTCTCTAATTTTCTTGTGACGCCATGGTACCAAGGAATCTATACCCCACAACCCACCACCCACGACTCTCGCCCTTTCTTCTCTCTCTCTCTCTGTAAAAGATAAATAAAACCAGAAAGTGATGAATTGTCAAATCCTGAGTGCGGGTGAAGATGAAAGAGAGTAGTAAAACACGAATGTAAACGTGAATGGCTCTGTCTTACACTCGCCCAAGACGTGTCAGATTTATTAAATACTCTTAATACATTTGATTGATTTTAAGTCCTTCGTTGACTATTCCCTGGGAAGTTCCAAGTCCTAGAGGGTGTTCCTGGCACGGTTAGATAGGATATACTCTTGCCCATTGCTCTATTCCAGACAAAAAAATATATATAGACTATATTTTATAATTTTATATTAAATTTTATTTTATAAAATTTTAATTATTTTAAACTGAGTATAAACAAATCTATCTTAATTATTAAAAAAAATTTACTATTATAAATTTTTAAAATAATATTATATTTATATTTAAAAAAATAATATCTATAATTTATTAATAATAAAATAACAATAAAATATTAATTTTAATCTTAAAATCTATTATATATAAATAAAATTTAAAATTTTTGCATCAATTTGAGAAGGATTAAATATCTAAAAAAATATAAAGATTAACAAAATTTAAAAAATAAACAAATCAATTTAATTATAAATTTTAAATGATATAATTATTTATTTAATTATTTATATTTATAAAATTATCCTTTAATCACCTATAATTACCATATTCGTTTTATATAAAATATTATAATTTATAAATTTTAATATATAAAAATAATAAACAACTGAACAATGTCAAATAAGTAAGACAGCAATCCTAACTCGACTTAAATATTAGTCTATCCAAAATTATCTATTTTTTATTGGGCTATCTTTTATCAGTCCCAAATAGAATATTTTTTAAGCAAGCTCAGATGAACTTATCAAGCTTTTGATTTCTTGTACACCTTTATTATTTACCCTGGAGGTCCCCATTACTAACAAATATAGGGTTGAATTAAAATTTATTATTATTTTTTTATATATTATTTTATTTTTAATTTTTAATATAAGAATTATTTAATTAATTTAAATATATTTATAAATATATATAATATAAATTTTTTAAAAAAATTAATTTAGTCATAATTAATTATTTTATTTAATTTATTTAAAGGAGATATATAAAGGAGAAATTATTTTATTACTCATTCGATTTTTAATAAATTATATATTTAATTAATTTAATTAAATTATTTAAATTAATTTATCTAATATTTTTTAAAAATACTATAATCATATTTTTTAATTTTTTTATCCTTCCCTTATTTAGATTATTATTAAATAAATATTAATAAAAATAATTTAAAAAATATATCTTATATTTATATTAATATCAAATCCAATCTTGAATTAATTATTATATTAAAAATTAGTAGAAATATTATATATAAATCTTTTGTAGTTAAAAAACATTTATATTTATTATTAAATCTCCCATCGTCGTTATATCGGTTCGACCACACTATTATGAGTCATGGTGCTATAAATTATGAACTAAATTATTGTCAATGTGACTAACTTTTATTAGCAATTTTATTATTATTCTTAACATTGACGCTTAATTTAATGAGTTTTAAGGAATGGAAGTGGTCATTCTTAGATTTTTAAAATATATAATATATATATATATATATAATTTTTTAATTTTACTTTTCACTAAAATTAGTTTTGACAATGAAATGCTCCAATAGAATTAAAAGCATGCCCTTGTACTTGTAAGAATAGTCACGAACTCTGAACTAATAAGATATAATATATATAATATAAAAAAGTTAAAAGTATAATAATTTTCATGAAAAGTAATAAAATTAACAATAAATGAAGGAGAGATGAGATTGAAAAAATAAATAAAACTCTGAATTTTTATCCTATATTTTAGCCCAAGCTACTTATACTTTGCCAAGTAACTAGGATTAAAGAGAATAAATTCCATATGACATAAATTTGAGTTTTATTATATACTTTCCTTGTGACAAATAAAAAATTCCAATTAATTCCATTTCAATTAATATATTTTCCTTTCTTTTAGGACAACCAAATCCCGTCCAAAACGATGGATGGACCCATGTGGCCACGCAGAATTCTACAAGGCCTCACGCCACGCATTATTATTCGTTCACGGACCCTAACAAAATGCCTATTACTGGAATTCGGCTTATTGAATAGTTCAGATTCTTAAAAAACATGCCTATAACTGGAATTTGGCCAAGGAAAATAGTAAATTATTTTCCTCAATATTTAAATCGTGAAAATTGTTAAAAGATTATTAAATGTTAAACCCCTCCCTTTTAATTAAATCATTATTAATATTTTAATAATACTTCTATGATTCTATCAATTGCGGTATTTTTATGTATAGGCATTAAATTTTAACGGCATTAATATTTTTAAAAAAAAATATTACAAATTCTCTTCATGTTAATTATAAATAATCCCCTTAACTAATTTTTTAATTTTACGAATTAAGTATATACATTAAATATATTGCATTAGATTTGATTTTCGTGATGTCACACATATTTTCAAATTTTGTTGGCCAATTCTCCCATCTACGCTGGAAGTGAACATTTGAATTAATACGTTATCTCTTGAGAGAAAAAAAAAGGGCATAGACAAAAACACATCAAATCAACATAGAATAAGAACAAGTTTGTTTTTCCATTTTGCCTTTAGCCCCATTTCGATCGCTTTGGGTATTTCTCAACCAAATGCCAGACACGCTTTTGTTTTGTTGTTTTGTTGTGACAAGACTCTGATTAGTACGAAGATGAGGGGGTGAAATTGGTCTTTGATTTTGACAAAAAAAAAAAAAGATAATTATTTTGTGATAACGATAATTATCATGTCGTTGGATTCGTGAAGGAAGGTATCCACTGTTAATTACTGTGTGCTTGAATTATCAGCTACATTATTTAAATCATCCCAATTATTAGCTTATTCGGCGTGTATGATTGTAACTCTACATTATAAAATTTATAACGCATTATATTATTTTCTTGTCGTTTGAGTAATAATTTTAAAAATTAAAAAATAGTGAATAGATCGACAGTGAATTATTTTTGAGTTGCATGTTTCAGCTTTTTTTCTTTTAAATATATTTATAGTAAGATTTAAAAAGTGGATTAGTTGAAATGTCACGAGTGAGTTGAAGAATTCCTCTTACATGCACGTACGTGGTTGAATTAAAAGCTTTACGAAAGCTTTAATTTAATTATTTCCACTATCGTCAATACTAATGAATAACAACAAGGCCATTAAAAATGGTTGATTTTATCACTTTTATAAAAAAATAATATACTTTTTTTATGAGAAATATCTATTATTTGATGCTGCTAATTAGTTTGCACTTAAACTGCCTCGTTTTAACATATTTTTTCTCACAATATTTAAACTCCAGACTTTATTTAAAAGTGTCAAATTCTTTATATTAAACCTAACTATTATAAATAAATGTATCCTTACCCATAATTAATTAAGAATAAAATATATTGATCACCATTGAATTATCTTTTCTATCTATTTTAAAAATATAACTTTCAATTCAATAGTTAAAATATTCTTAAAAATATTATAAAATATAGTTTTTAATTTAAATTGTCTATTATTTTATATCATCCTAATAAACTAAAAAATATATATTTTATTTCCTTTCATCTTTAATTTTATTTTATTATTTTTTTAAATAGTTATTTGCTTAATATTTTAATTTATAAATTTATAAATCAAACTTAAAAAACGTGGATAGAAATAAAATCTTCAATTTATAAAAGGAATTAGTGTAACATATATTTTAATTTTAAGAAATATTTATATAGATTTTCAAAATAAATATCAGATCCATATAATTAAGGTAAAATTGAGGGATAAGTAAAGTATTTTACTCTTAAATTTATAACATATTTGTGATAAAATTTAAGACAAAATTGTGATAGAATTTTAACAGATTTAAAATTCTGAAACAAACATAATACTATCTTATTTTTTAATACAAAACATAATTAATTAATTTAAAAAAATAAAAATTTATTTATATTTATTATTTGTAAATTAATTTAGGTAATTCATAAATTGATATATAATTTAATAATATTTATATAATTAAATCACTTATTAATCAATCCATCACAGATCTCTTCATCATAAATTTTTAATCTAAAAAAAATTAAAAATATCTCCGTCACAAAAAAGATTGTTTTGTGGCGGAGCTTTTACATCAACGAATTTCCTATTTGCTTGTAGCGTGTAGAGTAATTTTACTTGTCATGCACAGGGGTCATAGGATTTTTCTAGGCAGTCAAATGATGGATTAAAGTCAAAAGATGGGTTGAATCCGTAACAGGGAAAGAATGCTTTAGCAAATGTTGCCATGTTAATATATTTGTGTACGAGCAATCCAAAAGGTTTTTTATAAATATATTTAATTCGTAATATAAATTATATTATAAAATAAATTTTATATTAAAAATTAGGTGAGTATATTATTTTAATTCATGGCCTATCATCGGTTTTGATAAATACAATCAATATACTCGTAATTCTTTTAGAATCATGCTCGATTACTTATTAATACCAGTCAGTATAAAATATAAAATTTAAAACTAACTACGTTGTTTTCCAAATCCTATGTAATATGCTCCAGTTCACATTTTTT
Source organism: Leucaena leucocephala (assembly GCA_037074615.1). Taxonomy (NCBI): domain Eukaryota; kingdom Viridiplantae; phylum Streptophyta; class Magnoliopsida; order Fabales; family Fabaceae; genus Leucaena; species Leucaena leucocephala. Next base: position 3,767,972 of record CM073535.1, on the reverse strand, counting down.
TTTAAGAAAAAAAGACAGATATGTTTTCTCACGTATTACATAAAATATAAAAATTACAAAACATGCTGTTTATGATTTATAAACAGTGTGGCGTGTTGACACTGATAATGAGAAAATTGGCCCGATTAATATATTTTTGAAACCCGGGTCACATAATATTCTGTCTTAAAAATAATGCAAATGACCAATATAAAATTTACAATTAATCATGTTAATTCATAATTTTTCTATATTTAAAATCGATATTAACTTAAATTATATATTAAAAATTAAAAAAATATTATATTATTATCATTTGAGATGTGGTAATTACTAGGAGGGAAAGACGAGGAATATATTTTAATATAACTGATGCCTAATTAATGGCGCATTAGGAAATAAAGGCCAAGTAATATTCTGCATGAAATACAAAGAAAGTTGGATTATTAACAATACAATGAAATATAATTACTGCATGTTAATTAGTTGTTATTATCAATATGTCCGACCAGGATTAAGGTTGCGTTAAACATAATACGCCAAACGAGTCTAAACAAATAACCTATATATTTTTTTATAAAAAGATTAAATAAATTTAATATCGTATAAAATAGTTTAATAGTTTAAAGAATGCACATAAATAACTTCTAAAATTATTTATTATTTTTTTTTATGATGATAGCGATAATCAAACTTATATATTTATAAGATATGAGTATATTTTTTATTATTTTTATTATATATATTAGTTAAAACCTATATAACCCATATATGTTATTTTGGTCGTATAGGTTCACGTACAGTGCCAAAATCTTCGTGCTAATTTCAACAAAAATGTCAGACCCAGATTGTTCTGCTACTTAGAACTTACTCTCTAAAATTCTGATAGTTCGTAACTAAATGATAAGTATTAATTATATTTTATTATGATTCACTCTATTTAAACTTTGAAACCTGATATAGTTTTTATTTTTAATTTGTTAATATATAATTCGTGATTTTAAATATATATATAAAAAATTTATTTATTTTTTATTTTCAAACAAATATAATATTATGACGAGGTAACGGAAGGAGTCGTATAATAAAATATCGAGGAGTATATCCATTTTGTCACCTTCCAACCAGCTAATTGGTTTGTAAAAGGAGGAGTTGGTAGGGCTCAATTCATAAAAGAGAGCAATCAATTAGACAGTAACACTGTGTTTGTCACAGTCCAACCAGCTAATTTGAATCGATCACTTGAAAGCTACTTATCACCTTCCTTTTAATTAAATTTTAAATTTTAAAGTAGTACTATGTCTAATGAAGGCTGTGATTAAATTAACACTCACAAAAACATTTATAAATCATTTATCAATATTCCCCCCCTCCCCCTTTTTCATGCCTTTGGAACATTATTAGTTAAAAAAAACATAATATCCTATGCGATTATGTGAGTATTTAGATGACTCTAAAATTATAATTTTATAATTTTATTAATATAATTATTTTTTTGCTATACTTCTTTTTAATAAATAAAAAAATTATAAGATATCAATTACTATTCTATCTTTATTTTTTATATCGTACCCTCATATTTTCACTCTCAATTTACTATTCCACTACTTGTCTTTCTGTCCCTTGATGGTCTAGAGCTGGGTGTACTGTCGCTAGATCTTCTATCAAATGTCACTAATCTATCATGTTTAGATCTAGAGAAATAAGAGGGGACAAACAGAAAAGAAGAATGAGAAGAGGCAGATAAAGAAGAGGTTGTCTGGAAGTAAAAACGTAGTAGTTAGGAATGAACATAAAGTAGATAAAATAGTGATATAATATTATTTTTTTTATATTATATTATTTTTAATAATTTATCAATCATAAAAATTATTTTAATAATAACTATCAAAATACTCATTTATTTATACTCAATTTTTTATAAATTTTTATTTAAAAGAGTTTATTCAAAAAAAAAATTCATAATTTTTTTAAAAAAAGTAAATACAAACGCCCTACAATTAACAGTAAACTGTAAAAAAAAAAACAAATTATTCATGATGCACAATACATTTCTCAAATTTCGATTACGGCGGTATTTTTTTTTTGGATCAATGATTATGGTAGTATCACCATCTAATTAAAAAATAAATAAAAATCACCTAACTCCTTCTCCTCCTACAAACCATCTTTATTATTAGTCATTAACTCATTAAATGTGAATTAAAATATTAATTCCACTCACCAGAGACCTCACTGATCCAAAGTGGGAAATCCACCATATCTTCACCCAACTTCCCCTAATCACTACTTAGATTCATTTAGATACATAGAATCAAAGAGATAAAATGTTTTAGAGTTTAATTAAGGTTAACGGTTAATATTGCTACTCAAAAAATGGTCAAAAATCCGGGTTAATTAATTAAAATGGTCAAAAATATATTATTATTATTATTATTATATGTTCTGAAGGAATCTTATTATAAAATTTATAAGTCATTTATATTTGTTTTTCGTCCCAAGAGGAAAAGGTGCATTAATTAATTAACTAATAATCCGGGTTTTAGCTAGGCCAATAAAATACAAACATCATAGCCCCTTTTTAGGTACGTCTCAGGAAATGATCCATTATCCTTTTTTTTTGAGCCACTCAAATCATGACATTTCAATCCCAAGTAGTCCATAAATTTTACAATTTACTTTAACTTTTTCATAATTACATATCGAGGTGGGGGGAAATCTTCAACTTTCCATAATCACATCATTAAAATGCTACTGCCATACTAAACTATTTTGTCCTGTACGGTTTTACACTGCAGTTTTTTTTAAAAATATTAAACAAAAAGGAATCTTAATTATACGATGAAGATAACCAAAGATTCTAAAACGAAGGGTACTTACTGCTGTGAATAAGAGAGACGGGATCTGATTTAGAGATCACCCGTGAAAAAAAGAGAGGGAAATTAATTATACAGTGGTGGAGTGATGACGATGGAGTGAAATTAGTGACGAAAGAAGGGATAATTACACCGCGTTTGGCTCAAATAAATGGGAAGCAACTTGTTTTTTTTTTGCCAGAAAAATGGAAAGGAATTGAGATGGAATTAATATTTTCAACTTATTAGGGGAATTAATTAATATGACGTCTCAAAAAAATATATTTAATTAGTTGTTAGCAACATAAATTTATTTTCATTTTCTATACATTAAAACTTGTCATTTGATTATTAGATTTTTGAGTAATTAAGTATTTTTGTAAAGATTTTATAATAATTTTGTTTTTCAATTTTCTTGGTTCTTAGCTAAAGCAATGCATTTATCTCTATATTGGAAATATTTTGGGTTTCAATTAGTCCGCATGTGATTCAAAAAACTATAGATCGAGAATGTAATAATAGGAAATATGGTGTAATGAAATGATAATTACATAGATTTGTTTGTTATGATATTAAGGAATTATAGAATGATATATATATATATATGTGTGTGTGTGTATATCGAAATGCTGATTCATGAAGGATATATATAAATGTCTATATCTTGATTCATATAAAGTTATTCGGATTTATATGATTTAATTGTAATTTTTCATAGTCAAAATTAAATTGAATTACTTTGTTATACCAACTAAATATATGAATCGGTAGAATGCATTAAGATTTCAAATAATTACGATGCATTGAAATGAACCAAGCTTTCACCAAGAAGAAGGACGAATGTACTTGGAATTACGCGGGAAAAGACTAAAATATCCCCCGTAAAAGTGAAAACACAAGCCCAACGTACAAGGTGTTAAAATCAGGATAGGATGCTCTGTGGGAGTGAGTACAAATTGAACTTGTCCCCAAAGGCACTTCCACTACAATAATCAATCAATGTGGCCCCTGAATCCTTCTTTGGATTCATCAGATTCCATACACATCAATATCTAAATTGAAATTTCATGTCAAAAGGAAATCGTTGATTCATGTTGAAGCAAAGAGGTCAAGTGCTGAATAAATGGCATGCTGTGGCTGGTGCTACGTACTGGTCCCATGCAAGCACTACCTCCTCTCTGAAAATAACAGAAAAACACATAAAAGAATATCCATAAAATTATAAAATGAGAATTTTTAATTAATAATCTATCCAAAAAAAATTTCTAATAGATTACAGTAGTGTTATACGAAACATGTAACAAACCCCTTTTAATTTCAATTTCAAAGGACCTCATATATCATATACTCTCAATTACCTTGGCCTCCAATAAAGAGATCATAATAGTGGGAAAGAGAATCAGCAACATGAAGAATAAGGAAACAGTAGTAGATAGTGCTACTGCACATAATAATCTTTCTTTAGAGCACGTTTCAATAGGAATGGGCTAACCGTAGTATATGATTCTGTTCGCCATCGTGCTGCCAGCTCATCACCTTTTTCCCCTCTCCACCAAATATATTATAGTTATGGGTTAAAAGTATGGGCATACATACATACATACATACATACATACATACATACATACATACATACATACATACATACATACATACATACATACATACATACATACATACATACATACATACATACATACATACATACATACATATATGTGTGTATATTCCAACGGCATGGATGCAAAGTGGCCACTTCTGTTTGTGAAAAGGGCAGCTGTTTCATCACGAAGCTTCCGAATCTGAATATTTGTAAATAATCCCGCGTTAAGAAGTCGGTTCAGCATTGTATACTGGTCTGGTTCAATCAATTGGTATATGTGTTCAACAATGTCTATGATGATCTTTAGGATATATATAGCAGAACTCTTTTAAATTTATGAGATACTCACTTCACACACCCATAAATTATGTTTACAAATCCCTTCTTATAGGTCCTTGCAACCTTAAGAATCACAAACAAATCGTGGTCAAGTAGTTGACTAAGATTTTGATGGAAGCAAATACAAGTGCAAGGCTATTTTTAGCGTTGTGTGTGTGTAGAAAGCTGCTTCGTTTTTTGACCATGATATTTTAGAAATCTTCTGAGTTTCTCAGTCTAGAATTTTATCTTTTTTTCCTTCTCATATACGGTGACAACTGACAATAATAAAGAAAAATACCATTTTTATCGGTAAAACGCGCACTAATAGTATTGAATATTGACTTGGACATTGCAGGTAAACTGGTTCAATAAATCTACACTTTATTCCATTTTATTATTAGATTCCACGTCACTAGTTTAGGCAATTCAAACAATATGATGCAACCAATAAATTTTTTAATCTTTGGGGCAAAACGAATTTAAAAAGAAAAAAAAGAAGAAGAGACAGAGTCAATAGTGTCATAATAATGATTCAAACAAAAATATCATTACCGAATTCCTTTGTAATCAAACACCGACAAATCATTTGCACTACCCATTTTCCCCCTAACAACCATAAAGCCGTTCAATATATATATAATAAATTTTAGTGAATCTAATTTTATATTTTAATTATTGAAAAATTTGTCAATTCATTTATTCATGTCAAGTAGAAATTTTTTAAAAATTTAATTAAAATTTTATTTTATTTAAATTAAAATTGAAAATGAATTTTGAGAAACACATTCATAAAAATAGAATTTTTTTTTACTAATTTAAATATGATTAATCAAAATATATAATTAAATTTTGAACAATAAAATAAAAACTATGAAAAAATCGTGGAAATAAATTAAAGATAAAAATTAAACTAAGGAATCATGTGCAGGTCGTATCTTTTTTTTTGGTATAGTAATTTTTTAAAAAAAATTAGATTCACTCACAATTTAAGAATATGATGAAATTTTACTTTTTCTAGATCGTATCTAAACTTTCTAACTGTTTCAACATCCAACTACCCAAAACAATATCTATTCTTTTATAATGAGAATGAAAAGGGCCCAAATTGAATATAAGTGTCAAGAATTTAACAGGAAAATAAAATTGGGCCCAATCTTGTAGTGGTGGGCCTCATAGTGAAATGCTAGAGTGGTGACTCTACTTACACGAAACGAGTGAGATTCTAAAGTATTTATTAACACAATAATTAGTATAAAAACTTATTGATTGTACAGATTAAATAACTTATCATTAGGTTATAAGAGGTACAATTAATATATATTTTAAGAGGGAGAAATAATATGACATATATTTTGACGGAAAAAAAAAACTCTTCAGATATTCGATACATACCACTTACCTTTTTTATTTGAGGAATCAATTAGATTAGTAGACAATAGGAGATGCAATTAAACATATATCTCCATTTAGAATCAATAAACTTCCTCCTATGACCTACTAATAAGTTATTTGATATGTACAACCAATAAGCTTCTAAACTCATTATTGTGTTAATAAGTACTTTAAAATATAAAGAGAGAAAAATAAGATGGCAGATATTTTGGTAAAAAAATGATTCTCTAGATCTTTGATACATATCACTTGCCATTTTTATTTGAGGAATCAATTAGATTATGAAATATCGAGATTAAATTTTCCATAATTATTTTAGTTGGGCTATAGCCTCACTTTATTTATATATATATATATATATATATATATATATAAAAAAGAATCTGAGTAGAGTATTTTAACAAAAAAAAAAAAAAAGGAATTTGAGTATCTCGACAGTAAAAAAGTATTAGTTTGACTGATTTAGGTATGACCTCAGAGTTCAAATATCGAAATTTACTACTAAAATCATGATAGTTGAGAGAATCATCATTGTGGGATACAAGTTAGCGTATGTGTAAACTCTGATTCGCTAATACATCGACTTTACATTGCAGTTTATTGCACAAACCGAGGAAGCCTCCCGGGCCGGGGTTGAGTCCGAATGGGGCAGGAAGGATATATCTGAAAACCACAGGCTCGGAGAAGAAGAATGGGGGAAGGAAGGAAGGGATGGAGAAGTCGATTTACGTTCACGTTTTGATGTTTGGGGAACCTTTAAAACGAGGTGTGTTGGCAGCGTGCATGGATGCGACAAACGATTGGTATGTGATAAAACCAAGAATCGATGGTTGTGACGGTGGTGAAATGTCGCGAGTTTTTGAAGACGCAGGTCCATTGAATAACCGAAATCTCGCTCTTCAGGATACCGCCTGTCAAGTGATCGGTTCCTGCATTTATGTGATCGGTGGTGATCAGTGGGCTCTGCTTCTTGTGTGAGGAAGAGCGAGAGTATGGAAGCGGATGCGACTACAAGGGTTCCGCAGAGATCCGTTGTCTAGACACTAGCAATCCAAAAGATGGTTGGAGGACTTGCTTTACTCTTCCATTCAGAAGATACGTAGTTAATTCTGCTGTTGTCGACGATGGGTGATTGTATCTTTTTCCTCATAATGATCCTTGGTGTTATGGTTTTAATGTTGCTGATGGCAAATCAGTCAGAAAAATAACCAACGTGGTAGTCCAATTGATATATGCTAATTACAAAACAATCAAGACCATGACATACAGACAAATCTAAGGCCTTCTTCTGATAAGCATCACCTCAATTTCACTTTTCGACAAGTGAAAACTCAGATCATGAATTTCATACTATTTGCCAATTTTCCATCCCGCAGGTATAAACAAACATAACATTCAAGGAATGAGCTAAAAATGAGTAAGTTACACTTGTCTTAGCTTGCAAATAATAGGCTGAGGAATTATCTGGTGTATCCTTTGGCATGTTCCTTTTCTCCATTTTCCTCAATATAGCTAAACGATTTTTCTCCATGAAGTAAAGTTCCTGATACTATAAGAAAGAAACATAATTAATACCAAAGAAACAAAGAGGAGTTTATCAAAACAGTTATTAGCATTAGAATCCTTACTTTCAAAACATTCCTTAAAAATAAAGTTAATTCAACAATCATATCTAAACTAATTATATATACGCATACTTTCAAAGTCATTTAGAATTTAAGCCGTAAGGTTGATATTGTTGTTAGTGAGTTTTTTATTATCAAAATTTTCACAATTAATAAATACATTTTCCCCATCATCTAAAGCCTATGTACCCTGAAAAAAAAATACAATTAATATATCAGAAATAAAGAAATGTCTATCAAAATTATTGTTAGCATTTGAATTCTTACCTTTAGAACGTTTTTTATCCAGGAAATTAAGACCTTGTGAATATTTTATTATTTCGTTATGCTATATGATTTTAATTGCTAAATCAATCTCATTATATAAAAAAAGCTGAAGTATATAACCTTATATATACACTTCCAAGTAGATATTTTTTGTGTTCTTGTACTTGTAGCAGTTAGGAGGTCTAGAAACCACCTCTGCACATAATTTCTTAATTTTTTTTATATAAAATTATTTCTTAATTTAATTTATATCTTAATGGTGATTTGAAGAAGGGCCCGAATTGTATGTAAGTCTTAAGAACTTAATAGTCCAAATTATTTTTTGTACAAAAAAAAAAGTTGGGCTCGATCTAGTTGTAACGGTTGTCTTCGATTGCAAAATGTTTGACCGTTTGTAACAAACAAAAAATATGTTTGACTGTTGACTTTTCTTTGACTAAACAAATGGAATCTCAATGTCTTGACAATAAAAAATTATTAGTTTGACCCAGTCAAAAATGTACAAAAGAAACACTTAAATTTAGATAATTTTACACGACTCGAACAAGTGGTCCCAAAAATCAAGAAGACTAGTGCATGAGATCAAAAATAACTAGTACACGGGTGCGCTCAATTATTTTTTCCTGTAATATTTATTATATTTATTTCATTACAATCAAAAAATATTTTTTCCCTAAACGAAGTATTTCTTTTTATAAGGAGAGAAGCAGAGTCCTAGTGATACCATCCCCTTGTTCTTAGCCTCTCATACTAAAAGAAGAAATTCAGGCGAAAAAAAGAATTCAAATGAATAAACTGAAATTCTCTTCCCAAAAAACGGAGAGACTAAGCTGAAATTCCAATTCCAAACAGTACTAAACATGGCTTTAAAATTACTGACGTCAGCAGGTGGCCGGGGAAGAAAAATAGAGACTAATCGGAGTTTTCCGCCATTTTGGGCAAGTGGGAGCCAACGAACGAAAGACCATTGACTTTTGGTTTAAGTAACGAACGCCTTCTTCTTCATCCCCATGTAAACCATTTATTTTCTTGAGTTCCTTCTTCCTGTGAAAACCCCCCAATTTCCCCTTCATTTCGCCCACTTCTTTGTCAACAAGGGAAACAATTCAATTGCTGAGTCTCTGTACTAAAAGGTGCCATTTTTCTTCTTTAAACCCAGATTTTGCTTCTATCAATTTGACCCCTCGTTTTCATTTATCTATTTTCTGTGTTTGATGCGTCATCACTCACTTCTGGGTTCTAACTTTTCAGTAGCGCATAAGCATATTTTGAGCTTTCTGTGTGGGGAACTGTAATTTGAATTCCCCGATTAAATGTACTGTTTAGTATCTTAAAGGAAATTTATTCCTAAAGCATGACTATATGTGGTGTTCTGTTGGAGATCCTGATCTTCTTCTTCCTGTTTTCCCCTCAATTTTTTCTTGCCAGTAAGCTTTGAAGCAACTGTTCTTTGACTGGTAGGGATGGTACCAGTTTCTTACACAATTACATGCATATGTGAAGAAACAGAATCTTATAGCCGTAAACTCAAATAAGACACGTTTTCCTTTTATACGGTTGTGGTTTTAAAAATCCTGAAAAAAAAACAAGAAGACTTGTTTTGTTTTATTAAAAATCTGATCTTTTATGCATAGGCAGAGTTATCTGTTGGTGATTTACCCAAAAAAGAGTATATTTCTCTAATAAATTCTACTGAAGAGCATATCTTATCTTGGTTTTGGAATGTGTAAATGTTTGGCATACATAGTAACAGTTTTTGAACTCGAGTCTTCTTTTGTTTAACCGGTTAATGCATAGAATATCAGCGTCTGTATGAACAGAAAATTCCACCCCTTTAGCCATCATACTAGAAGTGTTTGCATTCACTTTATCTTTCTTCATTCGTGTTAGCATTAGATAACAATCAAAATAAGCAGAATTTCTCTCCCTCTTTTAAATCTGTGCTTCAATGAGATAAAGGGTTTTGAACTGAAAATATGTGACTGATTCTTATGATACTTGACATAATTCAAAAATTTGATACTGAGTCTCATTATCCCCTTCAATGAAGAGGATCATGGGTTGCTTTGGTTGTTGCGAAGACAGTGATGTTCATATACAAGCTGACAATAAAATCTTCATGCAAAACAATACCGCAGGTAATTCACCATCACTAATTTTTTCTTTCTTTTAAATTTAGTGATGCATTTGACCGCTCCTCAGCATCATGACATGAGAAGTTTCTTATATTTTTCTGTCCTGTGCTCAAACTCTGAATTCCAAGTTCTGTTTTTTTGTTTTCATTTCAATTCCCTTTTCTTCCCTGTTTCATGCGGTTTTAATTATACTAGTATGATGCAGGGAGAACTGGCTATTCTGGAAGAGACGCTGTTGCAAGAACCCCTCCCCCCACAGTGCATTTTCAACCTATTGCTGTCCCTTCCCTTTCAATTGATGAATTAAAGTCCGTGACAGATAATTTCGGCACGAAATCCTTCATCGGGGAGGGTGCTTATGGCAAAGTATATCATGCCATATTGAGAAACGGCCGTGCTGTGGCTATAAAAAAGTTGGATTCTAGTAAGCAACCAGAACAAAATTTTCTCGCGCAGGTTTGGTTCGAATGCATCATATTCTGCAGTGGCACAATTTTTATTCAGTTCTCTTGATTTGTCACTTCACTTGTTCAGGTCTCCATTGTGTCAAGGTTAAGGCATGAAAATGTTATCGAACTAGTTGGTTACTGCGTTGAGGGTCCTTTTCGCGCCCTAGCCTATGAGTATGCTCCTAAAGGATCACTTCATGACATCCTTCATGGTTAGTGTATGCCATATTGCTGTTCAATTTATGCTTGCATGCAAATGCATTTCATACTTTGTATTTCGAAGTTTATATTTGCAGATTCTATGCAGGGAAACTTATAACAAGCTTTGAAATTTGTGTATTGAGAACAATCTCGGCCATAAAAATGAAACTGGAAGGCCCTAAAACCATAATGTTTGCAAAATTTTACCCTGTTTATTCTAGTATAGTCTATTGCAACATATAATTTTCTTAAGAACTGTGGATGTAGGACGCAAAGGCGATAAGGATGCACATCCTGGTCCGGTTCTATCTTGGGAACGGAGAGTTAAAATTGCTTTTGGAGCAGCTAAAGGACTGGAATATCTACATGAAAAAGCAGAAACTCGTATCACCCATCGCTACATTAAGTCTAGCAATATACTGCTTTTTGATGATGATGTTTCAAAGATTGCTGATTTCGATTTGTCAAATCAAGCCCCCGATGAAGTGGCTCGTGTCCATTCTACTCGTGTTCTGGGAACCTTCGGTTATTATGCTCCAGAGTATGTTATCCTGGTCCTGGATGTAACAACAGTAGAAATGGAGAGATTTATTGTGAACAGTGAACTTGGAATTGTGGTTTGTGATCTCTTTCCATTTTCCAGCAATGCTTTTAACAGCTTACATGGTTATCGATTGCAGATTCGCAATGACGGGAGATCTCACTATAAAGAGCGACGTTTACAGTTTTGGAGTTATATTGTTGGAACTATTAACGGGGCGTAAGCCTGTTGATCATACACTGCCTCGAGGGCAACAAAGCCTAGTGACTTGGGTATTAATTTTTCCTCATTCATTTTGACACTGAACTTTTCCAGTTTGCAAACGCTGATTCTTGTTCATTGGATTTTATTAGGCAACACCAAAACTGAGTGAAGATAAGGTAAAACAGTGTGTAGATGCCAGATTACAGGACAAGTACCCTCCAAAAGCAGTTGGCAAGGTAATCGGAATTTGTTCGGAGCTTAATCTCTTGATTAAAACCTGTCAACTATATAATTTTTGTCTGTGTTTTGGGGGTATAGATGGCTGCTGTGGCTGCATTGTGTCTGCAATATGAAGCAGGGTTAAGGCCAAACATGATCATTGTAGTTAAAGCTTTACAACCTCTGTTAAATCCTCGTCCTGCTCAGCCAAAGGCAAAGTTTTGAATCTCTGCTACTTCCCAAATCTGTAACTTAAGCTGATAGTCCACATGAATCGTGTGTATTGTTTGTGTAATTTAATACTTTGTTCTGTGACAATACTTAGTTGCAACTTTTTGAGAATTTATTGTCATGTAAACCAACAGTAATAATTGTATGGTCGAACTTGGTAAGAGACAGTGAAAAACAATTGTATGTAAGTTCTGTGACATCTTTTTTACAGACTATGGTAATGTAATGTAAGTGGCGAGATCTTGTCATGGTTAAATTATTGCTTTTGTTGGTTTCATTCCTTTTCTTTTATGGGATTAATCTGGAATGAATATACATATCCTTTCACCATCAAAACTTTTTCTAACTTTCAGTTTCTAGAGAATAACATTACTGAAGAGACATGCTCTTTTTAATTTCCCCCCTTTGATTCTTCAAACTATTGTACTTTCTTCGCCAGAAAACCATGATAATGTACTATTTTCCGCACAAACAAACAAATAATCTGATTAATTTTCTCTAACTATATTGCTGGATTTCTTGTCTTCCTAGACTAGCCACCTTTACTTTGAAACTTTGAATCTATTCCCTATTATTATATATATAATATTAATGATAAAAATTACTACACCTAATATTATTTACAATTTATAAATAATGCTACTTATTTTTAAGACTATGAAATGTATCGAGAAACATGTTTAACTTAAGCGAAAATTTATATTTAAATTATAGTAATTTTTTTATAAATTTAAATTGATTTTTTCTACATTATATTTATATATATTCAACCCTTTAGAAAGTCTAATTGAGGGATATTAAGTAGAAAAAACTCCCATCTGATTCTGGAACTTAATCTAAATTTACAACATTAATTAGATATTATACAATGGATGTTATGAATAGTTATAACTCATTAATTAGCATCGAATCTTCATAAGAAACAAATTAATTATTGGAACTAACCAAACATGCAAGCGCACATAATATTATTATACTCATTACGTATGAGGATTAATATTAAAACATTATCCGGTTTCCTTAATAACTTTGTATCTGTATGACGCAGATGTACAGCCTTGTGGGTGGTGAATTGGTGAGAACTGAATCGTATATAATTAACCTTCGAGATTGGATAAAGATCAAATATTTAATTTATTCATTATATTCTTCTTACACCAGAACCAACTTGTCATTGGCAGTTGAAGAAGAGAGCAGCAACGGGAGATCCGAGGTTGGAGGGCTCAGCGAAGTCCCGATGTTGAAATTTTGACGGCGCCACTCAGCAGCACCAACCATTTGTCTTACCTTTGATTGACGAAATAACACAAACACGTAACGATACCGTTGGTCTTGGACTCTCACACCTCACTATATCTCTCCCTACATTCACATCCATAGTAACATATTTCATATATATATATATATATATATATATATATGGAGAGAGAGAGAGAGAGGAATGAGAAGGAGAGAATAAAGAAAAGTCATATATATACACACATAGTTACCAAAGCTTGGTCCTGTAGTTGCTGGAATATCAGTTACCATCCTGCACGAATATCAGCATATTGATGAAACAGATAAAAATTACAACTTACAGTAAAAACTTGAATCGAACACAGAAATAAGTGAGGTGAGGGAAAACTCACCACTGCAAGTACTCTCTCTTAATTGGATCGCTTGGGCCAGGTGCATCAGGGTCCACCATAACCTGCATGCACACACACACACACTTATATATTCTAGGTGACAAAATACAATTTTTGGACTACTCAGAGAGATGAGATACACACACACACCCCAGAGCGTAGAAGGTCCTGTTGTCATCACCACCAACATCAACTCTTGGACGGTTAGAAACATGGGAGTGTTTGAGTTCAAGGGTATTGATGCCTTCTCTGTGGTCACTGTATGTGACTTGCATTGCGATTGACCTGGCAAAGGGATCCAAAACATCTCGAACTACACCTCCAACTACAAGAGGATATGTTTCCTTAGACATAATTGATCTCATCATCACCACCCCCACCACTTTCAACACTTATGTATAGAGCTTCACCTCGTGTATGTCTATATATGGCCAAGCCTATGTATTTATATATAGGTCTATTAATTTCTTCCGCAATGTTGTCCTCCTAAGCATCGTTTGACTCTTTGACCATCTTTGAAGTTTCCGTTTTCAAACTTGAAAGGGAGAATTTTTCAAACTTCCGTGATCAACTTTGTTCGCAAGAGAATAAGGTGATGGGGATACATACAGCAGAGAGAAGGACCATGCTCCCCACCCCACCTTACCTTGATCGTTTTTGTTTTACCACATATTGGTACTCATTTTATATTGATACATACTTTTTTATAGGTCTGTCTTTAGGTTAGGCATGTTTCTGAGTTCTAATAAATTAAATTTGGCATATCCATCATCATGAAATATTACAGAAATCGTGGCATTTCTGTTTGTTTGTGGGGGCAGAATGAGATACGAAAAATGCATGTCTGGTAGTGAAAAGAGGGAGGCCCGAGAATACATATGAACAACTTGCCTCGTAAGAGGGTTTTGATAATTCAGCCATATGTTTCTTAATAGGCTTTTCTCTTTTGTTTTCTATACTAATTTTTAGATACCATTACTAGGTATTTAATTTTAGGATTCTTGATTTCCCTCTTAATACATAATATTTCTTTTAAGAATCGAACTCAAAATTTAAAGTGATTTTATGATAGTGTCACTTTACATACTAGTAGCCTAACTCTATGTTATTACTTCGCTATATTGTTTCTTTTCATTAAAAATAATAACTTAACTATGGAAGGTGAAGTATAAGAGACCTGATCATTTAAAGGTCGCATTCATTCATGAAAACAAATATGAATGGAAATCCTTTTAACTTTTTAGGCCACATGTATATGAAGATGTGATTGAACTCCACGACGCATTCATTCATGAAAACAAATATGAATGGGAATCCTTTTAACTTTTTAGGCAACATGTACATGAAGATGAGGTTGAACTCCAGGTGGCATTCATTCATGAAAACAAATATGAATGGGAATCCTTTTAACTTTTTAGGCAACATGTATATGAAGATGCGATTGAACTCCGGGTGGCATTCATTCATGAAAACAAATATGAATGGGAATCCTTTTAACTTTTTAGGCAACATGTATATGAAGATGTGATTGAACTCCCCTCCCCCTCCTAGAAACACATCTAAATGCATATAGAATATCTTTTTAGCTTTACTCTCTACCTGTAATGTAATTAGAAAGACCAATCAATATAATCTCTGTTTTATGTCCTATGATAGCTATACCTACTAGCTACTCGTACATTTGTTTTTGTTGGTGAAAGATACAAAGTGGTACTGCAATGAAATTCGCAAGCAAATTAAAAATAAGCAAGATCAGCAGCAAGTACAAGGACTTTATTTAATTATATATATATATATATATCTTGTCTAGATTCGTACATATTATTGGTCATGATCATCGTCACACACTACATTTTCGAGCTAGGTATAGCAGTCAGGTGCTCTGTAAAGTAGATAGCATCATTCGCCTCTAAGATCCGATAAAAAACTTAATGATCTTTGCTTTATTCGTATAGACTATCTATAAGTGAGTGTGTGTATATATATATATATTATATGTGTGTGTATCATCGTCTTCTTCCTCCAGTACCAGATTCACGTTGGCAGTTGAAGAAAAGAGCAGCAACAGGGGGTCCGAGGTTGTAGAGCTCAGCGAAGTCGCGAGTGTTGAAATTTGGACGCCAGCCAGGAGCATCTACGTTTTGTCGTCCCATTGATTGACGAAATAACACCAACACATAACAATGAATCCCCACCGTTGGTCTTGGACTTTCGTAGCTCACTACCTCATGCCCTACACACACATATATTTTGTACAACGTTAATTTAACTTCACGAAGAAATTAATTTGGATGAGCACAAGGAGAGTTTAACGGTGGTCGACAAGAAAAGAGTTTATAGTTACCATAGCTTGGTCCCAGGGAAGCTGGAATATCAGTTACTAACCTGTGGGCATCCATATTGAAAAAAAGATTGTTATTTATGCAAAGTCAACGACAAAATTTATATATCAAGATTAACAAATGGATAATGACCTCTCATGATTGAATTGTATCAACATTCTTTTTTTTTGGTTAAAATTTGCATATAAAAGTTTCATAGCATGCATGGTTAACTTATTATAATTGGGAGGGAACTACGTAGGGTTTATAGAACATCAAACACGTACGGCATATAAAACTGAGTAATTTAAATGAGTGCAAAATCACAAAAAACTCGAACTCAAACAACTGATATGTGTGTGTGTGTGTGTATTAAGGGGGAAAAGGTAAGATATTCGATAAGTATCAAGTTGACATAGAAGAAATTAAAAAGAAGGAAGGGCAGGATCACCAGTGCAAGTACTCTCTCAAACTTGGCTCACTTGGGCTAGGAGCATCACGGTCCACCATAATCTGCATACATACATATATATAGTTAAAAATGATTAAAAGTTGATGATTAAAGAGAGCTTAATTAGGTAGTGTGTAAATGAGAAATTGAAAAGCTTGTTGTAATAAGTAGGTACCAGAGTGTAAAAGGTCCTGAGGTCATCATCACCAATTTCAACCCTTGGTGGGTTAATGACATGGGAGGGTTTGAGTTCGCAGCCATTAATGACCTCTCTGTGATTACTGTAAGTGACTCTCATGGGCACTGACCTCGTAAAAGGGTCCAAAACATCTCCAATTACACGTCCAACTACAAGAGGGTCTGATCCCCTAGGCATGATGATGATGATGAGTTTGAGAAGAAGTTGCTGTGGGTATGAATGAATGAAGATGAAGTGCACAGGGCCTTGCCTATTTATACTTGTTTCACTCACTTCCACTTTTCCACATGTCTACTCTCTTAACCGTCCTAATAAGATTCTTTGGATGTTGACATCTGATCTTGTACGCAATAAGGGTATGGTACAATATTAGTTTTGATCTGTTATATATATTTTATTGTGTGGGCTATACATCACAACAGCTACAAAATGATTGGCACAGGGTTAGTGTACGTTCATATGCAATCGCATGTTGGTATGGGAATAATCAATTTAATGGAGAAGACTTTATTTTGAGATTAGAACATGCTCAAAAGATCAGATATATGAGTTCATCGTCGCCTCCACGCTGCTTGTTTAATTTGGGTGCATGTTTTGATTTTGGCAGTGTCCTTTTCTTTCTTCATCAATTTATTCGTCTGTGTCTTGCATTGGCTATGGGGGAAGTAACTTGAAAATGAATATATATATATATATAGTTCACCTTTCAGTATATTATTAGTCACTAAAAAAACACATGTTTTTATACTTAAATCACTTGAAAGATGGAACAGTGTAGGGGGGGACCCTTGAGTTTCTTTCAATTTAGGAATCAGAACGTGGCGATTTCTCTTACTGAGAGCCTCATCTTTATGAGTTGACATATTAAACAAAAGGGGAGAGAATCTCACAAAGACGTTTCCGAAACCACAGTCTGTGTTTCTTCATCAGTCATGCTCATTAATGCTATTGTTACGTTACGTTATTGGGTATCTTAGATTGTTCTCATCTGAATCATTTTGCCCAATTACGACTACTTGAGACTAATCATGCAAGTTTCAAAACTAAGAACCTTTCCTACGGAATGAGAAGTTCACGAGCAATAAAGAAGAAATAGCATGAAATATATTGGGTTTCTCTTGGACCTTTTATTGGTGATAAATTAAATGAAATGTTGAAGTTTTTAATCAAGGA
Organism: Leucaena leucocephala; assembly: GCA_037074615.1. Classification (NCBI taxonomy): domain Eukaryota; kingdom Viridiplantae; phylum Streptophyta; class Magnoliopsida; order Fabales; family Fabaceae; genus Leucaena; species Leucaena leucocephala. The sequence continues at coordinate 3,750,175 of CM073535.1, read as the reverse complement.
GTCTATTATATCAGGTTCCCCAATCTCATTTTACCATGTATCCTATTTTATTTAACTTAAACCCACATGAAAAAAATAGTTATAGTCTTTTAATTATTACATTGAGAAATGATAAAATTAAAAATTACTCGCGGCCCTTTTCATAAGAAACAAATGTGAAATATATGAAGATGATGCGGGGCCTTTAATTTCACTGCTTTCAATCCATGGATAACAGCAATCTCCTCATCTCATCTACCTTAAGGGCGGTGGCCCAAAAATTCTGCGTTGAGATATTTTAAGGGAAAAAACAGAGAGAGAGAGAGAGAGAGAGAGAGAGAGAGAGAGTCATCACATTCTAATTCTCTGGCCACAAATTTGCAACACATACACACAAGGATCAATCTAGATTCTCTAGTTTAGTTTTCTTACATAACAGCAGAATCATTTCGGCAATTAACAGAAGAGGATTACGTACAAATTAACAACATATATTAGGGTCGGTCTCTCCATTAGTGCACTTGTATGAGTTTAGATTGAGGTATATATTTTGTTTTGTTCACAATTAAGTAATTACCTTGTATTTTGGTCGTGAAATAATTTCGTGTGTGGTTGTACGTGTCTTACAAAAGAACTTGAAAATGTAGGATTAATTCAATCATACGTGAACACAAATATATATATGGGGGAACTTTGCTTTTGGCAACAATATGTTTGTGCGTGTGCGTATGAAGATGCTCTTCTCACTTTGTCTCTCGTGAATATCTATGTATCTATCGTGCAACTCACGAAGACATAAACTAGAGAATTTCCCTTTAAACCTTTATATCTCAATAGCTCTAGATTCCAGTTCTTTTAATTGGTTTTCTTTTTTATTTTCCCTATCAATATAGGAATCAAAAGTGATGGATATCCCATGGCTTTGAGACGGTGGCGCAACAGGTTACGTTGGTCTATTCATGATTGAGATATAAAGAAACAAACTAAAGAGAAAAAAGAATAGGATCTTCCATTGCTTACCACAATTTTTTTTATGCCTAATTACTTGCATCCAATCAAAAGGCCTCGCTACAGGGAGAGGTTGGCCACTTTTTAACTTGTTGTTTTAATACGAAGGCCTTTTGCATTATTCACTGAAAAAATAAAAATTAAGACACAATAACAATAAACTTACACGTGGAAAAATAAAAAATTAAACCAGTAATGTGCTTGGAACTAAACGGTGTCACAGCACTTACTGCATCGGACGCGGAAAACAAATGAATGTGTAGAGCAAGAATAATGTAATGATTAACGAATACAGTCTTAATCTGATGAGATAATGAATTTCAAGAGTTCAGATGACAAGAGAATGAAAACATAGATTAATTTACTTTCGGTATCTAGGATTTGTTTATCAGAATCATTTTGGCTATCAAAAGAATTCCAAGATGGTGACTCTTGCACATTCCATTCCCATCTTTTCCAATCCTCTCACCAGAATCTCCCTCCAAAACACGCTCATGTCCACATACACTAGTCTTTCATTTACCCACACGAAATCGAATCACAATTCCGACTTTTCTTATGTTACACAGTAAATAGCACCCATACAGGAAGAGGGTTATGGTGCAGATGAAAACTGTTCCTTTTAGGCTCTGTAACTCCTTTTTTTTTTTACAACATTTTTTAGAAAGGGTTGGGCCCACTCACTATCTAAGGAAAGGACAAAATCTCTCTTCCTCCTAGGTAATACTAATATCAGATAGGGCAAGCCATCTATTATCCTCAGGCATAAACATACATATCCAAGAGTTAAGATATCTCTCCAAGTGTTGCGACTGGAACCACAATAAAATAATACTCTCTAAAAATTGAGCACGTTTCAAATAGTCACATGCCGTACCCTTTTCACTAATTGAACGGACAATGGGTTATAGTACTAGTTCTTACTCGTACTTTCTTATTCTTATTTGTTACCCACTTGTAATGGGCTTGGGCTTATCTATAAACACAGTACCCCACAGAACTAATAGAAATATATTTTTTTACTTATTACCCATAGATTCAACTAATAAAAGGGTAAGACATATAATTATTTATAGCATGTTCGATCTTTAGGGAATACTACTTTGTTGTAGTTCTAGTCACAACACTTGTGGAGGTATTATAGCTCTTAAATGCCTAAATTTACACCTAAAACTAATAGACAGTTCATCTTACCCGATATTGATATCACCTAGGAGGAAGGAAGATATTTTTTCAAAAAAAATTGTACAAAAAAAACAAATAAATATCTTTTTTATATATATACAAACAAATTTAAATAAGTTTGGCACTAATCCTTTACCAAAGTCAAGGTATAATATTAGAGTTTAAAGAGTGTTTATAGAGAATTTATAAGATCATTTATCAAAAGAGCCCTCATAACAACAACAACAATTGAACTTGTGTCTTTGGGCTTATTTATCAGTAGAGGGTAAATCCCCCCTCCCCCCCCAACACACACACACACAACTAATAGAAATATCGACTTGATAAGAGGAAGGAAGATTTTAGAGGGGAAAAAATCGAGGGACAATGCTTCTTATTCTCTTTTATTTAAAATGTGTATTTGACCTTATAAAAAATGTGTATAAAACTTTGAGGTGGGGCTTTATATATATGTATGTAGACCTCCAATTATTAAATACTAAATATTATAAATTATTAGAGCTGGTAATCAGGGTTTGGTTTTGAGAGGGCCTTTTATTGAGTGAGTTATTTAAACTATGAATTTACGATTTTGATTATAAACTGTATAGGTTATATGCTTTTTTTATATAAAAAGTTCCAAAAAAAATAAGAATTAGTGTAAAGGTTTTGCTTTAAAAGGTTGTATGACTCATTTTTTTATTAAAAAAAAACAAGGGCATGAGGTTAGAGTAGAAGAGGCTAGATTCCATTTAGATACAGTGACTCAAGTTTGGGTTTATTTATATGCAAAATAATTCTCTAATTCTTATTATAAGATATATTTAATTAATTTAATTATATTAAAGTAATTATATTAGTTAACATAAAATATTTTTATTAAAATACAATAATTATTTTTCTTAACTCTCTCTCTTAGTTGTTATTGATAAAATATAAATAGAGATAATTTAAAAAAATAAATAAATATATAAAATATATTTAATATTTAATATTAAGATTAACTCCCCCATTAAATACTAAATAGGACCCGAGGAATATATTTTTAAAAAGAGTAACCTTCATTTAAGACCTGACATAAATCGATCTAGATTAATTAAATCCTGTTTGTTCTCGTTTTTGCTACACAAGCTCTCTTGTTAACTTGATGATCCTAATTATAAAGAAAGAAGAAAAGGAAAAGAAAAATATAGCAATGAACTGTAGACACCGCTAGTGCAGGGGAGCTTTTGAATGCCATATTCAAACACAAAACCCAGGCCAACATTCTAACATCTAAAAAAGCTACGCTCTACCAACAAACAAACGAACAGGTATCTATGTGTGTGTGTATAAACCATGCCACCATCCTTTGCTCCATCTCTTGGATTGGATGTCTCCAGGACTCACCACAACTTTAAAGAAAACTCAGAACAAAGCAAAAATTTTCCTGTCACTTTGTATCTTCTTCACTTCCCTGCTGCATCATCTATTTCCTCTGGTTCCTTCTCTCATTTGACCTCTTCTCCGGATTCTCACTCTTTTCTGTATCGGAAGTCTCCCCGTTTCCCGCCTGACTCTTCCGCCGCCTTCTATCCTGAAATACCACCGATATACATTCATCAGTTGGATGAGTTCTCAAGGTGGATGTTTCATTATAGCTTTTGGTTAGCATGCCTAGAATTCTCAAGGTGGGACTTGAAGCTTGTCTTTTTACACAAAATGAAAATAGATTGAAAAAAAAAGGCCATTTTGAGAACGTAACATTCACGTCCCTACTTTAAATAAGAAACAAAAAGATATGGAAATTGTTGAGTGATAATTACTAAAGCGTAATAGACATAGCAAAAGGGGAATGCAAAATCCTAACATGGATCCCTTCAGCCAAATGAGCTAACCAATATTTACTTCAATTACAGTTTTATGCCACAAGTAAATTTTTTCTGTTGTTGTTGGGATAAACCAGATATGGTAATCAAAAACACAAACTGCCACACAAAACTAGAGAATCAGAGGTTGAACCTCTCGAGGTATAGGGTATTCTTCTGATTCAAGCATGCGGACAACTTGACTCATCTTTGGCCTTTTTCCAGCATCTGGATCAACACACCTCAGTGAAGTCAACAGAACTCGTTTAAGGGCACTTGTGGATGGGCGAGTCTCGAGTTTTGGGTCCACCACCTCTTCCGAACGCCTATTCCCTACCATCATCTTGAGCCAGTCAACCAAATTTACCTGCAACAATCATTCAATAATGTTAAGAATAGTCTCATCATCAAAATAATATGACGCCATGTTCCTTGTGATTCATTCTATACTAAGAAATACCAATGACATACCTCATCAGCTGGTCGGCTGTAATCCACGGGGTCTCTTCCAGTAATGGCTTCAAGGAGCAACACGCCAAAGCTATAAACATCGCTCTTCTCATTTAGTAAGCCAGAATTGGCATATTCTGGAGCCACATATCTGAAAATGCAATGCAAACATAAAGACGAAGAGAACGCAGTTAGAAAACCAACGACTACCATAAAGAAATATGTAATTCTCAGTAGTTCCATCTGGCATGGACATATTTTAGATTTAGATTTGATCATAAGCATGAGATTGCCATAAAGTTGAAAGTTAAAAGTTTAGTTATACAAATTTTCAATTCGCACCTATCATAGGGGAAAGAAAATGAGTTCAATTCACTGCACCACCCTTAACAACAACAAGTATTATCTCACTAAGTACTCATTGCTTGACAACTAATATCAATAACTAAATCTTTAAATTGCATTAAATAGAGTACAGCTTACCCAAAAGTACCCATTACTCGAGTTGTGATATGACTTTTTCCAGAACCCAGCAACTTAGCTAGCCCAAAGTCAGATATTTTGGCATTGAATTCATCATCGATCAGAATATTGCTTGACTTAATATCACGATGTACAACCTTCGGTTCAATTGCCTCATGCAAGTAAGCCAGCCTGTAACATACATATAATTGCGTATCAGAGAAAGTTAATCAGGGAATGTAGTAAATCAGATATGGAACAAATGAGCAAACCCTTTAGCCGTCCCGAGGAGAACTTTCATCCGAGCATCCCAAGTAAGATACCCACGCTTCTGCATTGCTCCATGTAGCCATTGCTCCAAATTGCCATTGTTAACATACTCATAAACCAACAACCTGAAATTCATAGGGCATTCATCATGAATGGCATGAACTGAAATAATACAAACTGGTAATCAGAGATTAGAAAATACATGAAACTTTAACATAAACCCACCAAATCAAGTAACAAATGTTTCTTGTAACACAAATTGAGGTTAATAAATTGAGGAATTAACAGTATCGTAGGCCTACTGGATTGTGTTAATCAAATAGAATTCAATGAAGACGAAATCAGAGGCTAAACAGCCAAATACACTGAAATGCAATAATAGAGAATTGCAGTTATGATCTATCTGTCTTGGTTTCAAAATATACACACTTTACCTGTGAGTGCCTTCAATGCAGTATCCGAGAAGTCGAACCAAGTTCTTATGTCGTACATGACCAATAGCCTCAACTTCCACCCTGAATTCCTTTTCAGCCTGTCCTCTGCAAGATTCACATAACACTTATTAGTCAAAATTGTTGAATATGCAGACATCAAACTTGTAAAACTAAAAAACCTCCGGTCTACTTACACATTATTGAGGATCTTCTTAACAGCCACGGGATTCCCATTCATTAGTTCGCCACGATAAACAATTCCATAACCACCTTCCCCGATCACATTGTCCCTTGAAAATCTGTTTGTTGCAAGTTCTAGGTCCCTTAATGTGAACCAGTGACCCCAGCCTAGTTGAGAGAATTCAGGCAAACCAGACAAGGGGCTGTATGAAGAATTAGTCTTAGAGCCACTGTCGTCGCCTGATTGAGAGCCAATGCCATCTTTCTCTAAATGATTAAATGAGCCTGACTGACTACTATTGAGATTGTCCCCATTCTTCATTTGGATTAAAGCCTTTGCAGACTCCTTGTCACTAAATTTGTCATTCAAACTCACAAAAGAACCATTTTGCAGACGATTATTCGCAGAAACTTGATCGACTCTAATCTCTTTGATCTCCTCTGAAACCGATGATATATGGGTAAAGGGAAGCATGCTGCTGTTGATTTTTCTGGATTTCTTTCGCTTTGTAAGACATATTGATAGAACCACAAGAATGATTATAATGAACAACCCAACAGCCATTGCCATCAATTCCCACGCTTTTAAACCCAAAACAGAAGTTTTCTTGGATAACCCTGAATTCAGACCAGATGCCATTTTGCTGATGCCAGATATCTGCAGAAGTCAATGTCAAAATATGAGAAGGCACTTGAACGCATGAAGCAAATCAAGTAGCAAAATTTCGCATTTGTAAGAAGCTAAATGTCAGGCCCTCTAAAGCATGTTTTATGAACAAAAATTACCAAGTGATAAATCCAGAATTTCAGAAGGAAGCTAAATCGTCAAGTACTCTTCCCCAAACAAGAGTGAAAAAGAATAGATGCGTAACCCTGTTTTTCAAATCCCAGACCAATCATTAAACAATTTGATTTCAATTATTCCAAAAGACTGAAATCACAGATGCCCAACAGCGCACAATTTCAAGAAAACTAGCTCTCGACAACATTTGAAAACCAAAAATGCAAGCCTGGAAACTTCATTCACTTTGTAAATGAGACCAAAAAATAAACAGTGCAAGAAAATCCGTTTGCTCAATTGGACTTTGTTTCATCTCCCTGGGATTTCCCATCGAGTGTGAAGAGATGAATGAAACGATCATTACATATAGAACCTTTTACTGAAAATTTTCAAATCAATACCTGCAGCACACGACCCAATTCCTTCACAAACTTTCTGAAGCGTCGCAGCTACTAGATCTCTTAAGCCCCAAAAGCCCTCTACGAGGTGAAGCAATAAGCGCATACCCAGTTCAACCCCATTGTCATATTCTTCCTTCCAATGCAATAAACCTTTCTGGGTTTTCTCAAAAACCAACAAATGGCTCCTTGAATTGAATCAGAAATAGGGACACGGACCCTGTTGTGAAGTTTAAGGGAAGTGAAGAAAAGAAAACGAGGGGCACATGAAATTCTAGGAAGAAGAATAAGCAATGTTGAGACTTTTAAGAGGAAGAAGAGATGGAATTATCAGGAGTTGGTGATGAGAAGCGACATGGTTCTTCTTCACATTACATACAGTAAAAGAGACGCATACAAATGAAGGAAAGCTTCTTCTTTCTTTCTATTTTTTTTTTCTGCGCCGCTTCAACAATTTTGTTCTCCCTCATTTGGCCGAAAAAAATTTGTTCTGTTTCTCGCGCCTACTCACTCATTACCTGTATTTTATTGTTTTTTTATACGTGTTATTCATACTGAACCAGAAGGTGACAGATAATGAAGAAGCTTGAGTCACCATATACCATTGAAAAGGCCCATTTATCTGAATTTCACTCATTAAACAAGTTTAACCATCAACATTACTCATTAAGAAAAAGTAAATTTTGGTCATTAATCATTATTAACTGAGACAGGTGATGTGTGAGATCTGGAATTAATGCTAAAGTGAATGATAGTGAAGAGGGAAAAAATTGAGAGATTAACTGAACAAAACCACAAAGCCATCGCTTTATGAAGTATATTTTCATATATTTAAGTTGTGTTAATTAATTGATATAGTTTGCTAATGTAATCATTAATAATGACTTAGGTATAATATTGTCAACGGCAAGTTGGCAAGTCGTATTTTATTATTTGGGCTTTCGAGCTGAAGAGAAATGTTCAAAGCCTCCTAATTTCAAAATAGGACAATAATAATTTTAAGACTTTTTTTCCCCATGTTTCATTTACATCAAATCTTGTTCAAAATGGAACAGATCCTATGTATGCAGCTGCAGTAATAACAGAAGTAGGGTACATGATTTTATTTATTTCCCAACCTGAAATTAAAATTTAAAAACGAATAAAAGCTTTTTTTTAAATTAAAGAGTGAAAATCCTATAGGCAATATTGTAGTCAAGATAATTAATTGATTAATCTCTCACTAGATGAACATTCCATATGAATCACCCCTATTTGGTCAATGACGTGTGGAATAATAAAATATTCAGGCATTCCTTTCACAAACTCATTTTTTTTACTTGGATTATACATAACCTCTTGAATTTTCAATTTTGTATAAAAGAACCTCTCAAAAATTTGAAATTCTACAATGAACCCTCTTTTTTTATTTCTTACAAGGAACCCTCTAAACTCTTAATTTATGTATATAACTCTCCTAAGATTAATTTTATACCTCACTTATTTGTACACAACTTAAGGTTTAGCTGCCTCTTTAGTTTCTTTTCTCTCAAACTATAGTCTTGATCAAAAATTAAATAAATAGTCATTAAATATTTAAAAAAAATTGTAGTTAAATTGTGATTTAAGATAAATTTATGAGAATAATTTTTGGGTGACAAAAGTGCTTTTGGACTGTGTAATGATTATTTTACTCTTCTATTTTTTCTATCATTTTACTTTATGACATTTTTGTTAATTTACCTATAAAAAACTTATTATGATAATAGCTATTCATACATATATTTCTTCATAATCACTTTTATTCCAAAAGTTATTCTATAAAATTACTTTAAATCACTTTTTTCCCATAATTTTTTTCCAAAAACTACACCAAATGGGTCATAGATGGTTATAAACTCTGTTAACTCTTAGATATTGTTTGGTTGGATTTTTTTTGTGGAAAGGAAATGGAGATATAAGTATGTTTGGTTGAAAAAAATAGAGAAGATGGGAGGTAAAAAATTTTGTCTTTATGTGCCCACCTTCCCTCCCCCACTTCCCCTCCAAAAGGGGAGTTTTTAGATGGGAGAGAATTTTTTTTATTTAATTATGACCAAATTGCCCTTTATATATTTTTAATATTTTAATTTTACCCTCATCAGTTGAAACCTTTTTTTTATTCTTTTCATACATAATTTTTACTTTGATTGTTAAAACCTAATAAATAAGCATGGTAAATAATTTATATATTATATTAAGATATATAATAATTATAAAATGAATGAAAAATAATGTTAAAATTGTATCATATTTTTTATTGTATGTTTATTTTATTATATATATAAATTAGATAAAAAAATTAAGATTCATAAATTAATAAATAATAATTTTTATGTGAATATTGTAAATAAATTTAAATAAAGAGATAATAGTATATTTGTCAACTTTTAATTAACTCCCCCCTCTTTTTCTTCTGAATCAAACAAAAAAATTATCTCTCATTCCCTACCTTTACACACACAACCTCCCATACTATTCCCTACTATCCTTTAAATTAACTTAATATACCATCCCTAAGTTGAATCAAATAAAACCTTAATATATGATATAATTAACTAATTTGATTAGATTAAATAAGTTAGTTAATATGATATATTTTCTCTAAAATATCATAATTATCTTCATTAACTCTCTCATCCTCTCTCTTATTTAATTATTATTGAGGGAATATCAATAATACAATTTAAAATTATAAAAATATGAAATATGTCTTAGATTTAAGAATAAGATTAATTTTCTAATTAAATATTATGTTAAAGATAAAAGGAGTATATATCAATCAATTTTTGAAGGGGCTATATACATATAAAAATAAAATTTAAGAGAAATATACTTGATAGTTGGGGGTTATTGGTACAAAATAAAAGCTCAAACGATGTTTGTTGTTGAAATTTAAAGGTCGAGAGAATTATTTGTGTATGTCTAAAGTTTACAAAAATTTGGTGTAATTTAGCCGATTTCTTACCTATCTGGAAATATGATGTAAATTACCAGAGTTAACAACTTGAAATAAAGGGACATAATTTAATTGATTGCCTCTACACATAAAAATAAATTATGTGTAGAGAAATTACATAATTTATATTGATGTAATTCATAGTTGACAATTTGGAGCATTTTTTAAATAAAAATAAAATAAATTATATTGTTAAAAAAATTCCAATAATATGACTCATCTTGAGTTTAGAGAAAAATGCACATAACGTGAAATTTCATGTTGAGTTAATTAGAACTAATAGAGCATAAGATTTATTAACCTCATTGGAAACATTTGTATCAAACTACTTTAAAACTAAATTTTAATATGAATTTGTCGGCCAAAGTCACGTAACTTCTTTTCTTTATTATCAACAAAAAGAAAAGAAGAAATCAGATAAATATGAAATTAATTTAAATTTAAAAAAGGGGAAATAGGGGGAGAACTAGAAGCAAACAACTGCTAAATCGCCCCTCAAAAGCAAATCAAAAGGACGTTAAGAAATGACAAAAATTGTACCAAAAAAAGGAAATGACAAAAAGAACAATCAATATAATAATTAATCAATCAATTAATCATATATCATAGACATGGAACATGATCGTGCTTATATACACACACGCACGCATATTTAACATAGATATGCTTAGATCTCTGATAAAAAAATAAAATATATAACTATTTGAAACGTATTTAATATTTAGATAGTATCGTTTTATTATAATTATAGCCATAATATTTAGAAAGATATTATAACTCTTGAGTGTTTAAATTTATGTTTAAGGATAATAGACAGTTCACACCGTCCGATATTAGTATCACCTAAAAGGAAAAGATATTTTATTTTACTATTAGATAGTAAGTGATTCTAATTTTTTTTCAAAAAAAATTTGTAACAAAAAATAAATATAGATATGCTTGGAATTGTTAGACGCGTAACTCTGGAGGCTGAACATATTCTCTATTTTAATAAGAAGCTATATTGGCTGACATTTTGTATCAAACTACCAAGATAGATGGGTGATTAATATATATATATATGTGTGTGTGTGTGTTCCATATTTTATATTGATATCAGCTAATTAATATGGACTCATGATTAATTTATAACATAAAATAAAACAACATAAAATTTCAATAGGAGAAAATATAATTTTTAGCCATTACTTTCTTCAATTAACAGCTTTTTTTTAACTCAATATTTAAATTCCTCTAACTCATTGAGTTAGAGAATTATGGTGATTGAATTGTTTCTCTTATGCCAAAAAAAAATCATGTGGGCTAGGTTCTCATGACTCATCAGTATCAGAACATATTTATAGACTAAAAAATATTTATAGAAATATTTACATAACATTCTAATCAAATAATCACATTTGTTTTAAATCAAGGTTAAAAATTGTATCAATAGTTAATATAAAAATTTAAGCAGCGTGAGTTAATATTTTGTTTATAAAAATGCATATATAATTCTAAACATAAATTAATAATGAAGTATATAATAATAATAATAACAATAATAATAATGTATACATTGAGAAAGTAGCAGTGATTAGAGTAGGAAAGGGAAGGGGAAGACACATTTTGATTTGGTTGGGAGGAGCTGTTGCTTATGGATGTGGTGTTGGCAGTTGTTGAGACTGCTTTGTCTATTGAGGTTATGGGGTTCTTTTCATTTTCTCTTTCTCTCATTTTTTTTTCAAACCCCAACATGCGTTTCCATGTCCCCTTTCTTATTCCTCTACCCCCTCATTTTACATCCTCAATTAATTCTTCGTCATCCTTCTTTTATATATATATATGTATTACTTTCAATACTAAATATATAAGATAGTTATAGAATAAGTTTTGATCTGGTAAAATATCAATTCACTTAATCTCTCTTATTTATTTATTTTATTTAAACTATATCTATTAATTACGTACACTCTAATAGATATAATACAAGGGAATTTTTCATATAGAGATGTTTTGAAAAGACTATCATATATATTTTTATAAATAATTAATTTAATTAATTTTGTTATTTATATAAATTAATTATTTAATTTATACATATTGAATTGAAAGGTATATATCCGTTGCATTTGCAATTTAGTAATAAGTTATTAATTTATGACAACAATTTTTTTATATAATTATCTCTACTTTTAAATATATGACTTACACAAATAATTTATTTTAATTTTAAATATAAAATTTTGATCTATTTTATCTTTTAAATTTATAAATTTTCCATCTTTATATCCACTGAAATTCTTACAAAAAAAAATCTTTATATTACATTATCAACTTATTTCAATTGAATTGGGAGAAAAAATTTAGGGTTCTTGTTTTTTAAATTCAGGGGATGATTTGTGGGCAATATAATTTTTAATGCCCATTAAGGAAAGCGTGTGTTGGTTGATCAAGACGTTGACCACGTAATGGCCTACCTCAAACGCGGCCTTATTACCATTGCAAGCGTATAATAAATTAATTATTAAGAATTATAAATACAAATATTTCTGTTGTATTGTATTGTATGGTCGTGTTCTTTTTCTTTTTCTTTAGTTAATTCGTTCAATAGGTTTAGTTTTGAGGTCGCTGTAAATAATGGTTGCTAAGAACATCATGGTTCACATTGTTTTTCCTGTTGCTTATTTTCCTGCCAATCATAGAATACACACACACACACACACACACACATATTGTCCCATGAATATGTCGGTGGGTTCTATCTCCTTGTGTTGGAAACAAGATTGAGCATTTATGATATTCTAACTAAAAACTTATTTTTGCACGTGTGATTTAACACTTCTCCAAATGTATGTATGTGCCTTACATATCTCATCATACACATGTACTTTTATTTAGATTCATCCATTAGTATCCAGTACTATTAATAAGTGATTAATTTAATTTATAATTAAAAAATATTATTATTTTTAAATAATTATTATAACTATATACTTAATATTATAATGTAAAATTATTAGTGAAATTATAACAACTAACAAAATACTTAGTGGCGGATATATTCATATATATTCTTCAAAATCATACCATATATATTGGAAAGAATTTTAGTTAGGTGATAACAGTTAAATAGAAAAGTTATGGGATTAAATTTTTAATAAATTCATACAACATATAAAAATATATGTCTAATTTATATAATTTTTATAATTAAATTTAATAATTTAGGCAATATATTTGTGTGTGTATAACTTTGATGAAAGTATTCTTGTTAATTTTTGTTATAAAAACACTCTCATTCTAATTTATCGACATTTCATTTCAATAAATCCCGCAACGATAATTGAAATAAATATATTTAATCAGCATTTGGAATCTAGAAAGTTGCACCCCGAATATTCTTCAATGGTCAGAATATTCTGAAGATTAAGTCCGATTATAATCAAACTTCCTTTTTTTCTTCCTTCGTTCTTGTCATCACATGCTCGCATTAATTGAATATACAGGTGGGACATGATGACGCATTATTTTTCTGCTATTCTCAGTTTGACTTTTGTTTTATTTCAATAGCTTTGTTTTATTTCAATAGCAAATCCATTTGTTCTTGTTTCTTCTTCTTCTGTTTCTCCCTTTTCGCGTAATAAAATATGGTTTTCCAAGAAAAAGAAAAAGGAAAAGACTCCCCTGAGTATAAAATATTAACTCTAACAAAATAAAGTGGCTGGGTCTTCTAGACGGGCCTTTTCCGATGAGCCCGTCATATATAAAGGGCCGAAATCTTCCTAGTGTGAACTTGAATCCACGAGCCCATATTCGGTAAAGTTACAATTATTATTATTACTGCTACTATTACCTATTATTTTTAGATTTAAATGATAAAAATATGAGATATATAATTATTTAAAGTATATTATATTTTTATAGGGTATTATTTTATTGTATTTCTAGTATTTAGAGTGACAACCTAACTCTTAGTTACCTAGGTTTAATATTTCTACAATAATAATTAAACAAGAGAGTAAGATATAGAGTTATAGAAAATAATTATGATATTTTAAAAAAATATATTATGTTAAATAATTTTTTAATCTAATCAAATTAATTAAATATAAAATAATATTTTTATTAATAATACCATGCGTGTCACATGAACTGAGAAAGGATGTAACTGAGTAATACATGGGTACAACATCATGTATTTTCAATTTTCTATATAAAACAGAAGAAGACCAGATTTATTTTATTTATAGAAAAAGAAAATCATTGAACCGGTCATGTAATGTAACGTGTGTGAGCGGGAGAGAGAAGTAGTAGAAGGTAAAGGGTGCATAGACAAGATTAAGATTAGGTAGAGCAATTTTCTTACCCGATATCATACTATAAAAAATATAAATTATATTTTGTAGTTTAATATCTAATCTTATTCGATAAAAACTTTAATAATTGTGAATTGGGCATGAGTAAGTTAGAGATGTCCAAGTCATGATGTTATATTAATGTTGTGAAAAAAATTGTAATTATAAACTTATAAAATAATATTATATTTATATATCTTCAAAAGTTAAATAATATATATAATCCACTAAAAATAAAATAATAAAAAAATAATAATTAAAGTCTTAAAATCCATTACATATAAAAAAAGTTTTGAAATTTAAATAGTTTATAATTGTAACTTTATATCAGTCTCCTCAATATTGATATAAATAAAGAATTTAAAAAAATAAAATAAACAATTGTGATTTATAATGTAATCTTAATTAACAAAGTTAAAAAATAAAATATTAATATAATTATATATAGTAAAATATATAATTTACCTATTTAACTACTCATATTTTTAAAATAATCATCTAATTACTAGTAGCTATCATATTATCCTTTTAAAATGTATCATCTAGGAAAAAATATAAAAAATAAATAAAAAATAGATACTCATAAGTAAAGTAGGGTAACTTTCTACTCAGTGTTTAACTTAAAAAAATATAGGATATATTTTATAATATAATATTTAATTTAATTTTATATTTATTATACTATATAAAATTATTTTATTGAGAGTTAAAGTAAATATATCGAATCGTAGACTTTACCTATACCCCTAGGGGAAGAGATATTATATATTGGTAAGATCATCAAAGCTGCGTGATATAGCTAGGGACATGTGGGAAATTAATTATTTTGTAACTTTATTTGTAAAGAGGCAATCAAGAAAGGAATAATGCGGTAGTATAATATTAGCAAGTAGTATGGTTGATAGGGATTTAAAGATTTGCCCAATTATGTGACATTTATTAATTATAAATTGGGGTGACTCCTCACTACTCAAGTGCATGTTTGATTTCATTTAAAATTATAATGTAAAAAATATTTTTAAATTAAACTATAATTTAGATAAAAATTAAATAAATAACTATTAAATATTTATAATAACTTTTAGATTGGATCATGATTTTAGATAATTTTATAAGACTAGTTATTGGGTGGGAAAATATCTCTTAGAATGTATAATCAATATTTTCTTTATCTTTTCTAATCAAATCAAATTTAAAATTATATTTTATATAATTATCATTTAATTTTATATATTCTTTGATAATATATTAATAACAAAAGTTATTATAATAATAATAATTTAAATAATTATTTATTTATAATCACTTTTATTCTAAAAGTTTTTTTCTATAATCGCTTTTAATTTTTTTATAAATTTATTTATAGAAATTAAACTAAATTGACCTTAAGATTGTGGTTCCCTTCCTCAATTATTCTTCTGAGTTTATTTATCTCTCTCCCTTCCACACAAAACTCCAACACATGCCAGCTCAATGGCTATTTCAAGGTTATGCCATTTAAAAAAACATTAAATAAAAATAAGAAAACAACGTGGTACCTCTTTTGTTGAATCCTTTTTATGGACTCAAGTTTTAAAATTTAATTCTAATTTGATTTAGGATCTCTCCTCTAACGAGTAAGCTTTGAACGTGAGTGTCACAAATTTATATACTTCACACCTTTCTTTAGTTCCTTCTTTAATTATATGGCCCCTCATGCATATGCTTCTTCTTTTTTTATAGTATTAGTTTACAATTGAATTTGAGAGTATCCCTTCTCCAGACTATACAATTCTGCAGACAAATATGATAGGATTTTTTTATTATATTAAATATTTTTACAATTCTGCAGACAAATATGCAGACATTTTAAACAAAAGTTAAAAACTCATCTCCCAGAAAAAAAGAAAATAATATTTCAACAAACAAAAACAAACGAAAGGAGGAAGGAAGAGATTGAGATCTCTTTCATCTGCGTTACCCTCATCGTTACAGATGCACGTGTTCCGAAGAAGCTATCATTGATCGCTTCTTCCAAAACTTGTAACCTTCCGCTTCCTCCTGCAGAGTGTTCAGAACCACCCATTTATCAATTAATACGAACTCTGCTTCATTCCCACCCACTCTTACCTCCCTACTTTCTTGGGATCCCTTCGACGTTTTCTTGAATCCCTTAGATTTCTAGATTCCCACCTTTGTTTCTCCTGGATCTCTTCACTGTCGCTCTTTTTCCTAGATCCGATCACACTGCATTGCCCTGGGTATTGTCCCTTTTACTTTGACCACTCATCTCTGAATCTGGCTTTTTGGGTCCCCCCCCCCCCCTTTTCTTGATTTGTTGCGAAATCAATCTTATATCTTCTGATTCCGATTTTCGGTTGTAGCAGGTATTGCTGTTTCCGGAAATGTCTGAATCTTTGATGCAATTGTAAAGGTGTAGACTTTGCTGCTCCGGGAGGTGAATCTTTCTGGGTCTTAGGAAGATCCTCATCGAGCTTCTTTATCTTGGAGGGTAGCATATCAGATTTTGTATTGTATAGTGAAGTGCCAGATGTTGTAAACCCGCTGAAGTGTATGTTTTTCTGGGGGCATTTTGGGGGGCATTCTTTGAGACCCAAAGCAAGGCAAAATGATGAATAAAACGCTTTTCCTCACTTATCTCTACCTTCTCATCTACATATTGCTTTCCTCTGGAGTCATATTGTACAACAAGGTAGAATTCCCTGGAGTCTTTTGTCTCTTATTGGGGTTTCTTTTCCTACGTTTGTGTAGAAGCATGAAGGATTATGTTTTTCTTTTTGCAGTGGGTCCTTTCTCCAAAGTACTTCAATTTTCCGTTTCCCATAACGCTCACCATGATTCATATGGGGTTTTCTGGTCTCGTGGCA
This sequence comes from Leucaena leucocephala, assembly GCA_037074615.1. Classification (NCBI taxonomy): domain Eukaryota; kingdom Viridiplantae; phylum Streptophyta; class Magnoliopsida; order Fabales; family Fabaceae; genus Leucaena; species Leucaena leucocephala. The sequence continues at coordinate 3,733,024 of CM073535.1, read as the reverse complement.
TTTTTTCTTGTTCGGGTCTTCAAGGTATATCATCCATTTGGACTTTGGACTTGTTCACTCCAATGTTTGCTTTGTCATGTCCCTAATGCACTGGACTGAGGACATGCATATGCGTATCTATCTATCTTGCCAAGATGGCGCATAACTTTATTATTGATTAGGTCGAGCCCATTTCTGTTAAATGTATTGGTGTGTGATCGTTATCACTGATTGTGATCTGGCTTGATTTAAATATTGTAATCAATCAGTCACATCACTTTGTCCTGTCGTTTTCGTTGTCTCTTATCTTCAATGCTGGTACAGGTTAAGTACTCGAAATTACTGTAATCTTCACTAGAATTTAGGGTTTGGTCTGGATTGAGTCACCTTTACCAACCTGAAGGGAGTAATTTTAGGGAGTTTAAACCTTGCTAATGTCTACTTACAGCTGCTTTCTAAATCACTAATTGCATGCAAGAGTTACGGGAAATAAAAAATGCCGTCTCTACTTCATCCTGCTTTTCAGTAATAGATAACGGTAATAAGGTTAGTTTACCTAAAACAAGGGATCAGGGCGTGCTTTTGATTATTGTGCTTGTTCCTAGAGTGACATACATATGTTCATAAATGCAGGTTGTGTCCCCAGTGAAAATGACATTTGAAATGTGAGTTTGAAGTTTTCTTTTGCCATTGTTTTGAAGCCATCTTATGCTTTGCTTCTCTTGTTTAACTGCTTACTGCTTTCTAAAAAATATTTCTTTCTGTGGCAGATATGCAACAAGTGTGGTACCAATTAGTGCCTTCTTTGCATCAAGCCTTTGGTAAGCACTGCAACTTTAGCAGACCAAACTTTTTATACTTTCATGATAAGCATTATCCTCAGATTTGTTGATAGAACATGTCATTCATGTATGTGCGTCCTGGTGTTGATGTATCTCTTTGGTTGTGAGTGTTGAACTTGGTTAGAAATTTGTTCAAGTGAGATTTAGTTTAGTCTCAAAACTGTCACTAGTGAATTTATAATATATAAAGCAAAATGTTCTTCAGTATAGTATATAGATAATTTAATTTGTGTGTGCCTGGGAAAACTTTGCTAATTGATGAGTTGGCTTAAGCTTCATTGCCAGGAGTATGCCCAAGTAACCCTATCTCAGATGATTGTAGTATTAACTACTCAGTAGCCTGCGCCCTGCATTTTGAGGCTGTAGCTGTTATTGGCAAGGTTGGTATTATCAATATGACAGCAAATGCCCTAAAGTAGGCCATAATTCCTAAGCTGAAATGAATAGGGTGCCTTGAAATAGACTAGTGGCTTCTTTTGATGGCTATCTTTTGCCGAGTGTGTGGCAATCAACGCAATCTTATCATCAGGGACCTCAAAATAGGTTATTGGTTGGTTGTTTCAAATAATTTCCTTTAGCTTTCAGAATCTGATTGTGCATGATCTAGAGTTTACTTTACATCACTACCAATTGTAGGAAAATTTACATTTTTGTTTGTTTAGATATGCCCACAGTAAGATTGTTCCCAGGAACTTTGATGGTTCACGTATATTATTGAAAAATTATTTTGAATTGACCCCTAGTTTTTTTATTTGCACTTGGTTTTCATGTTCCGACATCTTATGATGTTAATTTTGAAGATATAATTACGGCAGCTATAATTTTTGGTTGCTGCAGGTTTGGTAACACTGCTTACTTGCACATTTCTGTGGCCTTCATCCAGATGCTCAAAGCTCTAAGTATGTTATAATGAGTTTCTCTTTCTGCCTCAGCTACGTTCACTAAATTCATAAGTTTTCTGTTTCAGTGCCTGTGGCGACCTTTGTTGTGGCTGTTTTGTGTGGCACTGACAAAGGAAGGTGTGATGTGTTCTTGAACATGGTTCTGGTCAGTGTTGGAGTTGTCATTTCCTCCTATGGGGAAATTCACTTCAATGTAGTTGGTACGCTTTACCAGGTCACAGGCATCTTTGCAGAAGCTTTTAGGCTGGTCTTAACACAAGTCCTTCTACAGAAGAAGGGCTTGACGTTAAATCCTATTACAAGCTTATATTACATAGCTCCATGCAGGTATAGCCCTTTATGATTTCAATTGGACTTATGTGAGATGTTCAAGTTTGAGACTGTACAGCATATTTGTTGAACATGAGCTGAAAATTGTCATTGATAATTATCCAATTGATTTATGAATCACGCTCGTCTTGATTTGGGGAATAACTCACAACTAGTCATTCACATACATATCACTCCATTTGTCTGTGCATACTTTATGTTTTAATCCTGATATGTGATTGAAGTAGATGCACTTGGAGATTCAAATGTGAGACTACTGTCTAGACGTGATTATACTAATGACTTCTTTTAGTTATGAGATTGTTATCCATTTAAAGACATTGGTCCCTTAATTTGTACATATATATGGCACTCACTAGATGAGATGCTAACTTAATAATTTAACATGTGCAGTTTTGTGTTTCTCTTTGTGCCTTGGTATTTACTGGAGAAGCCTGGAATGGAAGTTTCACAGATTCAGTTCAATTTTTGGATCTTCTTTTCCAATGCTTTATGCGCTCTGGCCTTGAATTTCTCCATTTTCTTAGTAATTGGTCGAACTGGAGCTGTTACCATTCGGGTTGCTGGTGTGCTGAAAGACTGGATACTAATAGCCCTTTCAACAGTTATATTTCCAGAATCTACAATAACTGGGCTGAATATAATTGGCTATGCAATTGGTAAGTTTTGTTTGAAACAATATCTTCTGAATTTTGATCATCCTCCCCCCTCATTTGTATATTTTTTACATGCAGCATTATGCGGTGTCGTCATGTACAATTACATCAAGGTTAAGGATGTCCGCGCCTCTCAATCATTGTCTGAAAGTCTTCCTGATCGAGTCTCAAAGGTCAGTGTCCTGTATCCACTTATGTAATGATTCGTCAGGGCTTTGATGGCCTAGTTAAACATGTTTTGCCAGGTCTATAGGCAGCATGTTCTTTTTCCCCGAACTTTAACTCCTAAAAATAGTACATTTTTTGACTATTTTTGGAAGTTTCCCTTCCTGGGATTCTCTTCCCCCCATTTTCTCCCCACCCATTTTTCTCCCCATTCAAACGTAGGCTAACAGATCGTGTTTCAAGGTAAGGAAATTATATCTGATCTAACATGTATCATTGAATTAATATGATGTTATGCATGATAGCGTAAGTTGGAAATCAAGTGTTGACAAATGCCATGCAGAATAATCTTAAATTCTTGAGCGAATTGGTGTTTTGGTCCTTGATAGATGCACCTTTTCTTGTTTTCACCCTTCCATATTTTGACCTTCTCGTGTCAGTCTTGTACATTGGGACTTGTCTTTAATAAAGTCATCATGTCAAGTTGGAGAACATGGTCCTTTTTTATTAAAAAGATGGACGGTAACATAAAATTGAATTATATGGTTATATGGCCTGACCAAGAGCTGACCTAGCCATTGAACACTCAAATGGATTGTTCCTAACAAAAGCAGTGTTTTGTTAGTTTTTTTTCCCCGCTTTTCAATGACAATGTCAGCTCTTGGTTAGGCTATGTAACCATTTCTCATAACTAGTTTATTGAAGACACAAAAGGAAATTCTTCATGGACCAAAATGTCAAAGTGTTAATGTTAAGCAAGTGTTAGTATTTGGACTCAGAATCAGAAAATGACTGGTGCAGGACTGGAAATTTGAGAAGAAATCATCTGACATATATGTGCCATATGACAATGGGGACAATCGAGGAAGCAGTGGGATTATTGGTTCTGCGTCAGACATGAATGTTGATGAAGAAGCACCCCTCATTCAATCATCTAGGTTATCTCATATTGGACGTTCGCTAGGATCTGGAAAATGAAAAAAGCCCTAATACGGATATTCATTTTGAGTTCACAAAAGAGTAAAAGAAAACGAGGAGTCTGGGTAAAAGAAAATGCCTATTTCCTCCCATTCTTTTTAAGAGAAAGTTAGGTTTTATAATGGGAAGCGGATGCTTGTTCATTGTAATTTCTAATTACTTTCCTGTGTTCTGCATTATTAATGCTTTGGTTCAAGTGTTTGAACCGTTCATGATTGATTATAACTGAATCTCTTGGACAACCAAGTTATTTATTTGTTCCTCATATTCTGGATGGCTGTGATTTACGTCAAGTTAGATGTGTTGGTTCCTGATTACACAAGCACTTACTGTTAATCCTTCAAATTAAGCAAACAAAAAATCTTCAATTTTCTATTATATAATGGCTTTAAACCCCCGCTTGTTTAAGCAAACCATAGGCATTAATATGCTAAGATCTGGTCCCCAATAGGAATGCTTTATGGCCAAAATTAACTACAGGTTTTTAATACATTTGATTTTGTTCTAGTTTCGCTAAAATTACAAAAACCTAGTTTTTTTTAAACCTGCATTTTAATTCAATTTTTAACACCATTAAAAGCATTCTCATAAAAATTCTGAACTACACCATAAAAACCAACTTCGTGAACCTGACGGCGTGCTGAAATCCACATTCAAGGAAAAGGCATGGAAACACACAAGAGGGAGCAGTGAGGAGATATTGAACACACGTGTAATTTATGTGCAAAACTGATCCAGTAAACATACACATTCGAGTATAGCCATAAATTACAGGTATCAACAAATGGGGAAAGAAAAGGAAGGGGGGAGGTGGCGCAAAACCATACATCTTCTGAAACGGACATGTACAACTAGGAACTTTCTGTTTAGCGCTGAAACATTTTGACGTGTCACGCGAAGAAGCATGAGCAATCAAAAGCAAAATGGGCTCTCGCGTGATTTACAAATAAATCACAAACAGGATAAGAACAACTCAGGCAAGGGAAAGAAAAAAAATCAAATGATACAACTATTCCCCCCAGACTTTCAATATAGGAGTCAGCATGGACATGGTAGGACAGAGAAAGCTCCTTCAAAGTAAAAATTAATCAAATATGTTGTCCAGTCCTTACGTACAAAAGCCTCCTAGTGGGAACTGGTGGCGCCAATCCAGGGATATCCCTGATGTTCTTGTTGTTGGGATTCACAATCTGAAACAGCAGTGCCAGCTTAAAACACAATCATAATTGAACATCCAGGGTAAGGCAACATGAACAAACATATCTCGAGTTTCAAATTGAACAAATCATTTATTGATGAAACTCATCGTGGACCCCGACAAAATAGGTAAATTTTCAATTTTAAGTCACAGATTAAAATGCCTACAAAGTTGCCCTTCTTTCCCATCTTCATACAGAATCCAATGCTGTTCTGTTTGGCGTGGAATATTGGGTGACAATGGGAAAGATCAATAACAATGCAAACATTTTGGGAGACTGCATTTGGACCAAAAAAAAAGTTCACATATGTATCAAGTATAAGTGAATTTTTATCTCTAAATTTTTTTTATTAATAATATACCTTTTTTCAAAAAGATTTTGAAAATATCTTACCCTAGTTTCACCTAATAATAAATTATTTGAGAGATATCTCCAGGTTAATGGTAGATTACTTGAGAATGCCAGAACTTTAGACTATGATTTCTTAAAATAAATTTAAGATACCTTCACGACAATAATGGCTATTACACCACAGACGATAAGGAACAAAAAAAGCATGATGCACTTATCTGTAGCCACCTGATAAATCGCATGAAAAACACGTAAGTATCATGAAACTAGTATAAAGGAATCTTTAATCATATAATGTATATAAGGCAATGGAATGGAGCAACCTGTCTACCAATTTCCTTCACAAGCTGGGAGGCCTTCTTAATAGAGAACTGAATTGAATCCAGATCATTGACAATGCGGCCCATTTGATCAGTCTGCAATAATTTTGGGAGGGGGGGATTGAGGTCAGACTTGTAATCAACACCAAAGTTAACTAACCCATCATATAGACTCTTCCTTTTCAAAGTACTCGGTGCAAATCACACTTACTTGGCCCTTCAAGGTAGTAGCAGTTTGGGTGCCCACCTCAATCGTTTGATGTACAACCTACAATTCAATAGAGTTCAGAACCAACGTATATACGGGCAACAGAGAATATCAATAAAACGTGACTCACCTGCTTGGATCGTTCAATGGCCTGGTCAGTCTCATCCATTCTCTTCATCCCAGCATCAATAAGTTCTTGATTTGACATTGCTACGTGACAAACCAAAAGATTGTAGCCATATATATATGTGCCATTTGCCACACAAGCATAAAACATGCAAAGAGGCCTCAATTAAGAACCACAAGTAGGACACCTACAAAAATTGATGCCTAAAGTATCCATGACAAACACTAGTCTACAGAGGCATAATTATGTCAACGCTTGAGGGGTACAGGTAGCAACACAAAACACAAAGATGTACAGTGAACTAAGTTCCTAGTTATATATCTCCATACTGCCATTATCTCTTCGGTATCTGCTGTAATTTTTGTCAAATCAAACGTATGACCTCTAAACTTGATTTCCCTCAAACAAGCCTTCATAAAATTACAGTTGCCAACCAAAATTACACTACCAAAAGACCGTCAGAATTAACAAGAACATATAGCATAACATACAGTTTGGGAACAAAGACACAATTGCATTAACAAAATCTACCATGACAACTCCTACTAAAACAAAAAATCTACCATGACAACTACAATGAGTTATAAGCTGTAACATGAAGTAGTGACATCTTACTTGATGCCAATTGAACATTTTCTTCAGCTGTAGGTTCACTAGATCCCGCTCCCATGTCAAAAAGTTCAAGTTTCTTATTACCAATGGTATTCATATACCTGTCAATTATCCAAATAGAGTATGAAAGACACCAAAATCTCACAAAACCATGTATACTAGTATAGAAATACTATGATTTTGACAGCTTAACATTCTAGCATGAAAGATTGATATTAAACATGAGAATTGTTCAAATACTTACGTTTTTCTCAAACCCACATAAGAGTTTAGCTCCTTGATCTGCAAGAAAAATGAAAGAAAACATGACCGGGCTGTTTGTTTGTGCAAGCATATGCATAAAAGCAAAAATAAATCAACAATCGCCAGACCTAATGCCAAATACATGAAAATTATTTCTATAAATTACAAGACAGAAATTGACATACTTTTTCAAATGACTGATAATGACTAAAAGCTCGAGTGGCACACTTTTCAGAAACCAAACAATTGATAAATAGAAATAGTATAAATATATGGGTAACCAAGAAATTCTGCAATAAATTTGATCTTCCCCCTGGAAAATAGTCCTCCCCCCCCCCCCCAAAAAAAAAAAATACAAAGCCCGAGACCCATTGAAGCACAACTTTTTAGAATGCTGTCAAAAGTTGAAAATAAAATGAACTTAATTGTCAATCCACAATTAATGGAAAATCTTGCGTCCTTTCCAAAGTTTGCAGGGGTAGATTCCTGGCATAAGCAAAACAGAGTGAAAATTAAAAAGGCCCAGTATTGACCAGTGATTGCTTTTCGTCATTTAGTTGCTTGTTCACTTCTGGAGGATTTCTTCCCTCTTCATCTTTAATTTCACGATCAAACTCTTTTATCAACCTGGACCAAATCACAACGTAATAAGGCTTCATGTTTACTGAATCAGAGTATGCATGCCACAGGAAATTGCAAAATATGTCTGAACCACAGAGAATTTTATTTGCTTCGCCACTGGCACGTGTAGAAACCACTTCTGCCTCACAGTCAGAAGTCTGGGAAGCATAAACCCCATGGCGTGTGATGTAAGGCATCACTGAATTAGATACAAGATTGCTACATGGAAGAAATTCAGGCATACTCCAAGTGTGTCATGTCATTTATACTATAACATACACCATATCACTCTACATGAGGCCCAATTACTGTCCTTTTTCCGGAAAAAAAATTGTAACATGTAAACTATGGGACCCCTTAGCAATTAGTGGAATACATTCATGGAAAGAAATATGGGGAATCAGTTGAAGGAAGAAATTATTAAAGTATGTAGAGAAATATAAGCTCCATTTGATGTGACTCGGTGTTTTTTATTAGAGTATAAATCACATGACACTCTAGGATATATAAGAATTTCTCTCAATAAAGAGCAAGTCTGCACACTGGCTGCATCATCATCAATCAAAACAACAGGAATTTTATCGCAAGATGTATGTTACTATCAAAACATTCTTACATTATTATAGTTTAACAAACAAATAATTTACACAATGCAAGCCAAGGAGGGATTCAAAAGATTACTGTTTCATGTCAAATCTGCACTTTCCTTCTTATTCATCTAGAGCTCAAGTTGCAAATAAGAGACATCAAAATTAGTAAATACATGGCTTACCTCTTGCATTCCCTCATTTTCCCTGTGAGTTCTTCCAGTTGTTTACTTTGTCTATTGGAATCTTTAATCTTATCAAGCTTCTGGAAGCCATTTCTGGTTGACAAGAGGTCAACGTGTTAGGCCTAATAGTAAATATATGATTAAAAAAAAATCGCCTACATTCAAGCAGTGTATCTACTAATTTTTAGACGATGGACATTTACTTAGAAAAATGTTAATCGTTAAAACAAAAACCGGTTAGAAAGAAAATATCACAATCAAAATGAAAGAGAAGTGTATTATTTTAACAACAGATCACACTGAAATGATAAAAGTGTAAGCAAATAACTCATAAAAAGCAAAGTTATGTTCAATCAAAACACATAAACCCCTTAGAATTTTGACCTTCGAACCCAAAAATATGACATCACAGAAATTATTTAGTATATAATTCCATCCATATTTACTCAAACAGTCAAACGTATTACAATAGGCTTTTCTTGCACAAAAAAACTGAATCTGAGAACCGGTCAAATCCTAAATGAATGCTAACATGAAAGTAAGATTATCCCTCAGATTTGAATTTTACTCAGTAAAAGTAGAGATCAAAAGTAAAGCTTTTACGTATAGCATGCTAACAAGTAACAAGCGACTAGTGTTCCAAGGTTATGTATTTTGGTCTCTTGCACTTGTGATATCCAAAATCCCAAAAAGTAGGCATAACAATTACTCCTATTATTCCATGTCATTACCACAATGAATAAGAATCAGGCACATCAAGATTGGTGAGCGTAATAAGGTACTTCCAGTACACTTGGTAGGAAACAAGATAATTTACTTGGCTTTAGAAATAAAAAGCACCGAAATTTTCAAACGACGACTATTGCCATGGCCAAAATACTGTTATACACTAAATCGAAAGATGCTTGAGAATTAAAAAGATGAACTTATCGAGAAGTTGGCGTAAGACTAGAACTGATAAAGGCGCAAGCAAAGTATTCATTGGGTATTTCCACGGCAAGTACCCTAATTTAAGCAATCATCACATCGAGGCCAATTGTAATTATGTGTGACAAACACGTTGATATCTAGGAGACATTCGCCACAAGGATCCCACCTTATATTACATAAAGTCCAGGAGAAAATCTCGAATTACAGTATATGATCGGGAGATCAAATAGGAGAAGAAAGACAGAATATATTGAAATACATACGCGAGGGCTCGGAAGTGGTCGCGAATTTCACCGTGGATCTGCTCTAACTGAGGGCTCATTTGCAAGTTGGTGGTCATGGCTGACGGAGATTAAGTGTCCCCCCAAAGTACCGGCAAAAACTGAACCCAGCAGAAAACCTAACTTGTCGATTTGGCGACAGCTTGCCCAGGAAATACCATTGATTTTCAAGAGGAAAAATGAAGGTAGAGTAGCGAATCGAAGTTGCACAGGAGATTTTGGATTGAGTAACGTGGAATCATGGGAAAGGGGGGAACAAGGAAGTAAGGAAGAGAGGGAGAGAGGAGGGAGAAAACCAGCTGTATCCTGTCCCAACTGGTAAATTAATTTGTTTTTTCTTTTCGCCAATAATTAGTTTGTGACTTTGTGTTACTGAAATTTGAAATACATATCTTCAGTGATGAAGCATCAATACATCAAATTTATCAATTATATCGATCAATATTCAATATTAACAGATATAAATATATTACAAGAAGTGTGTGTAAACTTATATTATTTATAAGTTATGATAATATAATTTATTTTTTATAAATATAGATATCTTTTTATTTATTGCAATATTGATGACACTAAATAAATATGGTCATACTTACAAATGATACCAGACATCTATTTTAATAAAAAATTTAATTTTAATTTAATATATTGTGCATTCAATATAATTATCTTACTTAGGAAAAATGTTAATATTAGTTTGTTGGGAGAAATTATTTCTTTTAACGAGGACGGTTGATGAATGTTTTGTAATTCCATTGCTTAGAGACCTCAAATATGACTGTGTTAGGCCATACAAGTGTAAACGAGAGACTAATCTACACATTGGTTTTACACATATTATGGGCCTTTATAGCATCATAGAAACTAAATAGTAGGTTATCTTTAAAAATCTTCTATTATTGGCGTGAGATTTAAGTCTAAAAAAATAATAATTTTAAAATTATATATAAAAAATATAGTTGATATCATTCTACTCATAAGAATAATTAAATATGCAACTTCTTGATAGTGCGTCTTTTTTAACATGTGAATGGGATATACAAATCACATATATTCTAACAAAATACAATCAGATAACAGATATATTAGCAAAGCAAATATTATCCATATCATTCGTTTTAAGAACTTGCCCCCAATAGTATCTAAAGAGTATTTAGGAATTATTTTCCCTTAATATTTTTGTAATTTGAATTTAACCTTTACTTATTTTTTTTATACAAAAATTTTTAAAAAAAGATTAGGCTCATCTACAATTTAAGGGTAGGACGAAGTCTCTTTTTTTCCTAGACGATACTAATATCAAGCATAATGAACAATCTATTATCCTCAAAAATAAATTTATACATTTAAAAACTAAAATGCCTTCTCAATTTATCTAAACCCTCTCTTGTAACACACACACAAAAAAAAACATCTACACATTGGTGTGGGCTTGAGAAGTTGGGCTCAACATAGATGAAGTATAACTCTACACCCTTTCTTTCTTATGTTCCTTTTTTTTACGTCACTAATCTATCTATATAAGTTACATTTAAGTATTATTAAACTCATTTAAAATATAACTCTTTTAAAAATATTTTTTACATTCACACAAATTACTAGTGACTGATGGTAGTCTTTCTATTTTATACAAGAAAATTTAAGTGAATTTAGCATCAGTTTCTCATCAAAGTAAAGACATAACCTAGGGTTTAAGGAGCATTTATAAGATATTTATAATACCATTTACTAAAAGAACTATTACAAAGTCAGGAGAAATTGAATGCGCATATTTTTATAAGATATAAATTTATTTCTTATTATATGTGTTAATTTTTATTAACTAATGATAGTCTTTTTAAGAATTTTTTTTTTGGTAAAAAAAATTTTAGAAAGGGGTTAGGCTCACCCATAATCTAAGGGTAGGGCGAAGTCTCCCTTCCTCTTAGGTGATACCAATGTTGGGCAGGGCAAACCGTCTATTACCCTCAGGCGTAAACCTAAGCACCTAAGAATTAGGATGCCTCCCCAAGTGTCATAATTGGAACCACAATAAAGTGGTACTCTTCAGAGTTTAAACACACTTTAAATAGTAATATATCTTATTTTTTCACTAGCTGAATTACGGACGATGGGTTCCTTTTAAGAATTGTGTGGCAGTGAGTTTGTGAGTTTGAGTGACGAAGAAAAAGAGGCCCATAGTCACCCAACGACTGTGGGTTCCTCTCTGAAATCTTCGAATAGGCTGTCTCCGATGCGTTTTTTTGTGATATACGTTCTATAATTTCTGGCGCAATAAATTAAAAAAAAAAAAATAATCAATAACTTGAGAGAATGCAAGCAACTGCTGGATCATCATTGTGGTGTGTGTGTTTGGGTAAGCGTATATTTCACAATTGCCATTAAAATATTTTTGGTTTTTATTAGCATTATTTTTCAATTATAGAAAATAATTATATTTATGTTAGTTAATAGGAGCTTAAGTATGCCAAAGATGTGATTTTTAAAATACATGCTAGCTTATTAACATTGAATGATTTTATAAAACTGTTTATTCTGTATTGCCGTGGTTATACTTTCTAACTTTGATGTTTTGATTTTATTATGTTAAATCTTTTCTTTTCGGCAAAAAATAATAAAAATAAAATTATCCCTCTAGATTGGACCGCTGCTATCCCGCACCCACCGAGGCAATCAAGGTGATGACTTTTCACCCCTTTTCAAACAAATTTTTATAAAAAAGACGGCAACCTAGCAATTTATTATAAATCTAATTCTATAATTATTACTAGTACGTGTCACCCACAACCACAAGCCCATAATCAAACGGCAAAATTTGTACTTAAAAAAATACTTTATCTATAGATAAATGAAGATAATTTACTTGATGTAAGAAAGGGGATTCAGCTCTATAGAATTTTATTTCTCAACAGAAATAGATAGTTGAATTAGGCATAATATGACATATCAGGAATAGGAAAATGTTGAATTTCTTTATTGACAAATAGTTGTTTCCTATATGAACTTAAAAGAAATGTGTCTTAGACTATTGACAACTGATGAAGAAGACACTAAAGTTGCAGATTAGACAGATTCAGGGAGTTGGGATTTCTAAAGACTTGTTGATATTATCCCTAGCAACGCTTTCAAAGTTAATTAGTAAACTCTCACCTAGATTAGATGCGGGTACTGATGTAATGGCTTAGAATGCGACTAATGAGGGAACTTTTTTTTTATTAAAAGTGCATATTTTTTTATTGAATCTCAGTCAGCCAATACTTATAGTTCTACGTATAAGTAAATTTAGAAATTGAAAGGTGCTGATCGTATTCGAGAATTCATGTGAATAGCATTCAATAATCATTTGTCAACTAATATTTAGAGAAGTAAGTGGTATTTAACTAGTACTTTATGTCAATATTGCAATAAGGATTCTGAGAATATTCTTCGAGATTACAAGTATGCTAAACAACTTTGGCTCCGTTTAGTGAATCACATGTATTATTTCTCATTTTTTAAAATTCCCTTACAAGATTGGTTTGCTCTAAATATTACGTGGGAGTTGGGATTTGTTGGTTGTAGTAATCAGATTATAAAAATGGATCTATTACAATTTAGAGTTTATGAAAGTGAAGGAATCATATTACTTTTGAAATGAATTTATTCAAACCCTTGAATCCATAATTGATAATTATGCAAATATGAAAGAATTTAGTGGAAGTTAAAGATGCACTGGAAGTCAATAAGTTTAATGTAATAATTTCATCTAATAGGCACCTTCCTCATGTGAGATAATTTAAATTAAATGTTGATAGTATTTTTATTGATGCACATAGTCAGGCGGGATGTGAGGATATTATTAAAAATTATTCAAGTAGTTAGATTACTAATTTTATAAGTAAATTATGATCTTATACTATAATCCAAATAGAGTAGTGAACTGTGTAAAGGGCTTAAACTGGTGTGTAATCTCTAATTGAAGAAGCTTCTTGTTGAATTCAATTATAAAAATGTTATTGATTTGCTTAATATTATGGATTTTAATATATATATAGTTTATTAGTAATATATATACAAAAAAATTTATAATTATTATGAGACATCAAATTCTAATTTATCTTTGAAGATCTAAACAAGTTTATCAATGCCTTGTGGGTTGATGACTATAAAAATATTATGTTCATGCTCTTTATATTTAAAGTCTATTGTTCTTTTTGAATATTTGAGATCTAATCTTTCACGAATTAGTTTTTTACTGTAGCCCATAGCCCTCATTGATACCAAGGAAAAAAAATTCTCCTATCCGACGCGGTAAAATCTGAATCGAAGTAACCATTGTAGGAGAGTGAAAGCCCCGAAATAGCCTCCTTATCTGACACGTTTACGATTCTTATTGGATCCAATGGTCAAACCATATCATCTTCAATAATTGTCACGTGATGAAGCTGGCCGCTGAGCTAATTTTTACAAATCCCTCTTGAAAACGGGGATTGGGAATTAGGCATTTCGAAATTAGAAGATTTAGAACATTTTTTCTAACAAAACTGAAAACCTTACAGTTTTTTGGCTTCCTCAACCATCGGCATCCATCTTCAATTATATTGATCTCCGGAAAAAGGAAGTTTCAATCTGTCCATGTATGGTTAAAATCTAACCATAGTTTCTTTTTGAGGACCCATCTTCCTCACCTGTCAATTCTCTCGCTACGGAAGGGGACTCCTCTCTCTCTCTCTCCCCTTTCCTCTCAATTGGGGACTCCTTCGTGTTTATCTATGTCATTTTTGCATTGTGCGGTGCTTGGCTTGCATGCTGATTGTTGCTACTCCGATTCTTTGCCCAAACTGGACCTTTCTGTTCTTGTTCTTGGCCACAGAACTGGGCGATGGCGGCTAAGAAGGCTTGCGAATCCTTTTCCAAGGGATTGATCGAGGACGTTCACAGATGGGGTTGTCTGAAGCAGACGGGGGTGAGCTTGAGGTACATGATGGAATTTGGGTCCAAACCCACTGATAGGAATTTGCTGATTTCCGCTCAGTTCCTTCACAAGGAGCTTCCCATTAGGATTGCTAGAAGAGCTATTGAACTCGAGAGGCTTCCGTATGGATTATCTGAAAAACCTGCTGTTTTGAAGGTACGGCTTGTTCTGTCCCTCTATTTCCTCTCTTCCTACATTGAATGTTCTGTTTTCGTGTGAATTTCATTAATCACAACATATCACCCTTCATACGAGGTTAATTCTGTTTGTATGGTTGATTTTACTAATTTGGTGGTCTTTCTGTTCTTTACTGACTGAGTTGTGAGGATTGAGAGATTAACTATCTGCGAATTTGCGGAAGTGATCATTTCAATAAAAAAATAATTGTGTTTTACTCAATAATATAATATAGTTTCCTGGTCTTTGCGATTGACATGTGAGTAATTATGTGAAGTTCTACGTTTTGTTTTTTTTTGGTATAAAAAAGTTTCAAGGAACTTGAGTAAGTAGGTGAAGTTCTACTTGGTTACAAGGAACTTGAGTGCCTTCAACATGGGCTCGAGGGGAAACTTTGCTGAATCTTTTTATTATTATTTTTCTAATTACGGTTTTCGACTTTGATGGAACTTTAGGAGCTGCAGATCTTAAATGTCAATTTAAAATTTCAAATCAAAACTTTTATATCCTCGAGATAAACTGGGCAAGCTGTATGATACTATGCTCATAACGGTAGTAATTATTATTCTATACGAGTACTTTCGTTTTTTTCTTCTACGACTGTTTATACTGACAAAAATGGAATTTTACTGCGCCTTCGATTAATAATTTTCACTGGTCTTCAACCATGTAGCTTTTTAAGGTCGTGATTTCTGGAAGTTTATCAACTTTCATCCAATAAAAATAGCACGTGGGTGCAAAACTTGTTTTACTTTTACGTGGACTTGTTTTATAAAAGCCAGTTGATCATTGGATTATGTGCTAAATTGTTTGTATTTTAGGTTCGAGATTGGTACTTAGATTCCTTCCGAGATCTTAGAACTTTTCCCGACATCAAGAATATGAATGATGAGAAAGAATTTAATGAAATGATTAAGGCCATCAAGGTGAGACACAACAATGTGGTACCCACAATGGCATTAGGTGTTCAACAGTTAAAGAAAGGTATGGATCCAAAGATAGTTTATGAAGATCTTGATGATATTCAGCAGTTCCTTGATCGCTTCTACATGTCAAGAATTGGAATCCGTATGCTTATTGGTGAGTTCACATGACATTTTACCTGCCTTCTTTGAGTCTAATGATTTAAGTTGTTGGTCTAACCACTAAACTCAATCCGTGAGTATGTTTGTTTTTTGGTGGGATATAGGGCAGCACGTTGAGTTGCACAATCCCAATCCTCCTCCTCATGTTGTAGGTTATATTCATACAAAAATGTCTCCTATGGAGGTGGCCAGGAATGCTAGTGAAGATGCTCGGGCTATATGTTATCGTGAATATGGCACTGCTCCAGATGTTCAGATTTATGGGGATCCCGATTTTACTTTTCCGTGAGTAACTTGATTCTTAGTTCTTACTTTCCTGAAGTCATTTATTTTCATTTTGCTGTTATTTTTTGTCCTTTTTTCCCAATCGTATGTCTCCCCCTTTTTGTTTGTTCTATTCTTACTTTAGAATGGATATATCATTTTGACTTATATTTTATAGCTAAGAAGTTGTTTCTGTTCCTTTTCTTTAAAGTTTGTTTATGTATTGGTAACAGTTATGTCCCTGCTCACTTGCATCTTATGGTATTCGAGTTGGTTAAGAACTCATTGCGTGCTGTTCAAGAGCGATTTATGGATTCTGACAAAGTTGCACCTCCCATCAGAATAATAGTTGCTGATGGGGAAGAGGATGTTACCATAAAGGTATTTTGTTTCCAGATCTTAATAAACACAATCATAAATTGTTGGGCTTTTGTATTTGATGTTTCATCATGCCAGCAAGAAATTACTTTGTTAAGGTAGTTGGTGTGATTGGCAATGTAGGTTTCAGATGAGGGAGGTGGAATTCCAAGAAGTGGCCTTCCAAAAATTTTTACATATCTCTACAGTACTGCCAGAAACCCATTGGATGAGCATTCACATCTTGGAACAGCTAATGCCGTGACAATGGCTGGATATGGATATGGACTTCCTATCAGCCGCTTGTATGCTCGGTACTTTGGGGGTGATCTTCAAATCATCTCTATGGAAGGATATGGTAAGTAAATCAGCAAAACTATCTCTAAGTCATGAGTTATAAAGTACAGACAATTGAAAAAAGTGGTCTTCATGTCTGGGCATTTTCAGTAATTACACATGAAGATTTTGAATCATGCCTAGGCATTTTAAATTTTGTCATGTTGCGATATTTTTATCCATGCATTGTCTTAGGACATACAAGTGTTGATTTGTGCTTCAACCATTGAGAGTTCTAATACAGTTCGTGTTTGTTTATTCTCAGGGACTGATGCATATCTGCATTTATCTCGTCTGGGAGACTCTCAAGAACCTTTGCCCTGAAAGTAACTATTCTGTTTGTCATTCAAGATATGTAACCCCATCCAGTCGGGCAAGTTGGAACCTATCAATTAGTCTGACACTGAATTTTAAAAGCATGGCCCACCACCCCGAAACACCGAAATTGTGATGATCTAGACGAGTTTGGTAGAAAGAACAATCTAATATGATTTAATTTAATGATATGATTGTTGCTTTATAGAACTATGTTTTGCTGGCACAAAAAAGGTGTGCCGCTATGTCTCTTTTCTTGTTAGGCGTGTTGGGGCACCTCGACTGGCTACTGCTAGTTTATTGTTGAAGTTCCCGTCAGTGACAAATAAGACTGTGCATAGAGCCTGCGATTCCATATATTTTACTCAGCTCACAATAAAAATATTCTACTCAACTTGATAAATATAGGGTAAAATTGGATATCAGATTGTAAAATACAGTCTATATATTTTTCGGGCTACGCACTGGACATAGGGACTACCATATCCTGTCCATGAGCACCCTTTTTTATTTTTATTTTTATTTTTTTTCTCTATCTTAGAAGAGATAATATAATAGCTACTAGTAACTATAAGATAATTTTAGAATTATAAATAGGTAAGTTGTATCTTTTAATATTTATAATTATACTAATTTTTTTCTTTTTTTAATTTTATTAATTATCTTATGATTATATTATAAATTATAATTATTTATTTTATTTTTTAGATATTTTATCTTTGTAAGATTGATGTAAAGTTATAATTATAAACTACTTAAATTTTAACGCTTATTTTTTATATGTAATGGATCTCAAAATTTTAATTATTATCTTTATTCTCTTATTCTTAGTAATTATAGATATTATTTAACTCTTGAAGATACTTAATATGATATTATTTTAGAAATTCATAATTATAGATTTTTTTTACAACATGAATATAACATTACGACTTAGGCATGCCTAACCCGTCTATACCTAGCCTAAAATTATTAGGGCTTTTATCGGATAAGGCCGGATATCAGGTTAAAAAATATAGCCCATACATTTTTTGGGCAAAACATCGGGTAGAGGGTTGTTCTGCCCAACCTTGTCCATACATATCCCTAGTCACAAATACAACAACGCAAGGGGATCCTGGGACGTGGGGGTCTTAGTACGGAACGAAACGATCATGAATTGATAATTATAGTTGAATTGAGATGTATTAAATCAGGGAAATGACAATTCAGTATTCAACAGACATCATTTTATTTTGAAAATTCTCGAAAGCGAGCAACCTTTGTTAATATAATGTAACCATAGGATAATCATAAACACTGTTGATGCCAGTGGGGGCAAAGAGCAACCACGGAACACCCTGCCCTTCTCCAAGTTCTAAAATAAACCAAAGAAACTGCAGGCATCATAGGCCTAGCTTAAATAAATTCGATATACCAGACAAATTATGACATTTTTCATAGCAATAACTATTGCTTCGACCTTAAGGGGACAAACATACTAATGCATCTACGTACAAGAAGGAATGTTGTTCATTTCCCTACCTTTGCGGGGGTCAAAATCTCAAATGAGAAGATCCTTTCGTGTTGCCATTGAAGCAACGTTTAGTGTTTAATTTCAACATGGTGGCAACTCATTAATCCCTTTTTATCTTGACCCTTCTTTCCTTGGCACGCATCCTTGTATTCCGACCTTTTATCTTCCACTTGTTATTTCCACCTGGTTGGTTTTTATCTTCAATCTCTCTAACCTTCCGCTTCCTAAAATAAATGATAAAAAGCAAAGAGTAAATAACCAAGAAAGCGAAAGAGAAAGTCTTCCCTTCGAATGCCAAAGTCCGACCTTAAACACTAGTCTTCAAATGTTTAACCTGCTAATTATCTAAACTTCATCTAAGAGAGGCCTCTTTCTTTTCCATTTGGGAAAAAAATACAATAGGTATACTAGTGCACCATGCAAACAAAGTAGAAACGTTATCCATGAGCTTAACCTTTCTCAATCATCAAGTGTGATGCAAGAGAACTTTTTTCAATGTGAAAGGTCATTCCACGATGCAGAGTCCGGTGCGTCGTGTCCACATTAAATGTTGCAGAGGAGCGTCTACAACAATATAACTATACATACCCTCTAAGGGTTTGTTTGGTTAGGAGGTTTTGGAAGGGAGGGGAGGTGAGGGGAGAGGAAAGTGTGTTTGGTTGGGAAAAATAGAGGGGAGGGGAGATTTTTTGTCCTTATGTGCTCCCCTCCCCTCCTTTAGCTCCCCTCTAAAAGTGGGGGTTTTTGGAGGGGAGAGAAATTTTTTCCCCTTTTTGGACCAAATTACCCTCAAGTATTTTTTAATATTCCAACTATACCCTTAAACCTTTTTTTTTTATTTTTCTCACGCCTAATTTTTTCTTTAATTGCATAATAATTATAATAAATTATAATAAAATTTAATAAGTATAATAAATTATTTATATATTATTTTAAAATATATAATAATTATAAAATTAATAAAAAATAATGTTAAAATTTTACCATTTTTTTTATTTTTTTATTTTTATTATATATAAAAATGAGATAAAAAAATTTGAGATTTATAAATTAAAAAATAATAATTTTGATATGAATATTATAAATAAAGAATAAATAAATTTAAATAAAGAAATAAGGGTATTTTTGTCAACTTTTAATTAACCCATCTTCCCTCCCCTCCCCTTCCCTTCTGAACCAAACAAAAAATATTATTCATTAACCTCCCCTACCTTTCTCTACCCTCCCTTAAATTAACCTAACCTAACCTCCCCTCCCCTCAACTGAACCAAACAAAGCCTAACAGACTTTTGATCACACTAGTGTCACTTGTTTTCTTCTCAAGGCATTCTGATATTTAGTTTATGGCTGTGATGTGAATGTATGATATATCCACGTGTAAACTCACCACAATATACATACCAAATGAAGACAATAAGTCTTGCAAGATCATTGCATGAAGGCAAAAATTGTGTAGCTCACCTGTAAGCTGAAAAGGTAGGATCAGAAAGCAGCTCATCAGCAAGTGTTGCTTTTCTCTCCTTCTTTGTCAATCTTCCTGAAAAGAAGTCCTCTGAAGACTCCACGACTGTTCCCACCTGATAATGTTCAAGTAATTTGAATGCACAAGTTATTAAGCAGCTTAAAATTTTGATGGCACAAGTTATATAAATTCTACATAGTTATCTATTTAGTGCAAACACTGACTTACCTGGAAATATTTGGGCAACGTTTTTGATTTTGAACCACCCTTCTTGTAGTGCCGTTTGGGATCAATGGCACCCCTCAACTGTAACCATCAACATACACCATACCTTTTAAAACGTATGAAGGTTATAATAATAAACAAGAAACAAAACAAGGAATCTAGATACAAATAGATAGAAACATTCAAATCTGGGTTTTTAGCAAATTCATGATAAGTCTAGATTACCAAATGCTCCAATCCTATTCCTGACATGAACTTGACCTCAACATCTCTACTGCATTAGTTTATACATACATGACCTCGTAAGGTGTCTCTTATGTTAATATTTCCAACTTAAAGAAAACTTCAGCTTTATATGTATCCATCAAATCTTATATACCAGGCATCCCACTAGCTTTCTATAATTAAACTTACCATTGTATAAAAAAAGAGACATAAAAGTGAAGCTTATTTAACCACATTAAGTGCAAAGATCAGATCAAACTCACTTAAAGAGGTCAGGTAGTACTAAACGTACAATATTATTTTTTCGATAAAAAAATAGAGGAACGAGTAGAAAGTGATTGCTGGATGACATTGCACATTCATCTAAAAAATTTATATAACACAGAATCGCCAACAACCATTGCAGGCCGCAGGAAATAGTTATTTTTCTTTTTCCTTTTGTCCTACGTGTTAAGCACCCATATGATTTTCTTTTGGGTATCAAACGGTGCAAAGAATCTAAAGGCGGAAACCGCATATCTATGTGTATTGGAACCAACATCGTAGCAGCTAAATGCCAATTTTATCTCCTATGTTCGAAGAATCATATCTTTTGAATAGAATTGCATACTTTGGCCTCTGGAGTAACCGAAAGTAGGTTATTTGAGAGAGAACATAACTTTTAACATACTTCAAATTGAACAGGAAAATAAGAATTTCAAAATTAAAAAAACAAAACACACACACACACACACACACAGAACCTTCAATAGCTTCAGATCTTTCTCCAACTCGGGGGTCATAGTTTGAGCAGGCATGTCGAACCTGACAACGATACGAAAGAAGAAAAGGAAAACACAGCCGAGGTAAGCCTAAGCAAAAGAGGAAATATGAACCACAATGGGAAAAAAAAGAAAGCAACACAGAAGGATTTAAAACATAATAAGTAGTAGGAAGGGAGGAATACCAATTTTTGCCGACTGTATCTTTAACTTGCTTTCTGAGTAACTTGTTCAATTTTTTGGGGTCGTTGGGCGGAACGAAGAGGCCGTCAACAAGCTCGGAGTTGGGTTTCCAGATAGCGCAACTAGTAGCGTCGGGTTGAGATTTGTTCTGGGAAACATTTGCCGCTTTCGAAGAAGAAGAAGATGCCGAAAGAATAGGCAACTTAGGTTGCCACGAGAGGCCAACCACTGGCTCGTTCTCCGGCATCCTGTCCGGCGGGCGATTTAGGTAAAGGAAACTATAGAACAAACAATTGTTCCAAATTCTATAAAATCCGAGCTGATAAAAATATATGGGCTTAGGTTTGGGCTGATATAAAAACTGAGGCTTAGATTTGGGCGGATATAAAGACTTGGGCTCATGTTTGGGCTGATATAAAGATTTGGGCTTAGGTTCGGGCCTATAAAATCCGAGCTGATAAAAAATATGGGCTTAGGTTTGGGCTGATATAAAAACTTGGGCTTAGATTTGGGCTGATATAAAGACTTGGGCTCAGGTTTGGGATGATATAAAGATTTGGGCTTAGGTTGGGGCTGATACAACGTATGGGCCTACGTTTAGGCTAATATAACGATATGGGCTTACTTTTGGGCTGATATATATTTGGGCTTAGGCCTGGGCTGATAGAATGGAGTGGGCTTATTATGTCTTGTCTGACAAAATGATATGGGCTTGAATTTTGGGCTGATACAAGTTATGGGCTTACACTTGGGCTGATAAAAAGATAGTGCCCCATTTTGGAAACACTGCCAGCGCGCTTCTGCTAATCATATAAGCATAAAGATGTCAGTATATAAAAAAAAAAGATTGTCATTCAGGGTCAATAGTCAATATAGATAGTAAAGTGTCTGAAATTTAAGACTATACCTTAATTTTAATAAAAAATTAGTGTCAAACTTATTTAAATTTTTTTTATAACAAAAAAAAAGGCAAATAAAGTTTACTTCCTCTCAATTTAATTTGATTGGACTCTATTCTTCTAAAATAAAATTTGTAACTTTTATATTATTAGGGAAAATAAACATATAGATCCTTCTAGTTTCATCCAATGTACCTAAATTTTTTTTTTTTATCAAATCCTTATAATTTTAGTAATTTTGTATTAGGTATTTAGGTCCTTTTTTTTTTCTTTTCATCAAATCCTCAGTTTCACCAGCTTTGAAAATTTAATCGTATATTTAAATTTAAAAGTTATTTTGAGTTTAAATTAGTTTTAATTAAAATTAAAATTGATTTTTTACTTAAAATTTTAAAAATAAAACTTCAAAATAATTAATTCAATTTAATTTCAAATAGAACTTAATTTTTTTAATTAATTTAAAAATAAAATAAAATAAAATTACTTTAGACATGGATTTAATATAGTCCATGATCTGGATAGCCTTCTTCAGACGTTTTTTCACTCGATCCAAGGGAGATGAAATACCATGACTTGGGCAGGAAGGTAGATTGGAGCTAGAAAGGGATAAAGCAAATAGGACATTCCATCTGAACTGATTTTGCTTTCAATAGATAAAAATAGATATTCAATACATGGCTTATGAAGAAAGGTGTTCATATTTTAATCCACAGAATATTTGTAGTTGCTAATAACCAATGATGCATGTAACCTGATTACTCACTCAGATCATCATCAAAATAATTCAGATCAGATTCATCATCGGAGGCAGCATCCACGTGAGCATGATCTACATCCAATGATTCTACATCACCTATAGCAACCAGCTCAAGGCATTCCTTCACAGGCCTTGAAGCTCCATCCACATAATCAATCGAATCGTTTTCGCATTCATCATCTTGTTCGCCTCCAAAACCGATGACCTACAACGAAGACACACAATTCAATACACTATCAGCACCAGAAGTTTCACTGCTGAGAAGAAATTGAACCTTGATGGAGAGCATGTTTCACTCATGACCAAGATGGTCAGGAATTTTGAACACAAACTTATTCTAAGTTGCATGAATGACAGCAACAATGCAAAATCAAAACATGTCTATAGCAGCAAATACATGCCATTTCATTCACATTGATTAACAACGATGTGGTAGAGGCAAATAAAACATTGGCAGCTGAAAATATAAGATATGCCACAAAGCATAGTATGACTTCACTTAGCCGACTCAACTATGATTTAGTAAGAATATCCAATGGACTTCCAATTAATGCTTTATATAAAACTGTAAAAACTGAGTACCTTGTCACCACTTGCACTTTGTAGGTTTGCATCAAATATCCAGTCCTCAAGCAAAGTCTCTTGCAGAACAGTATCAATAGAGACCGAGCTTGAGTCCTTGGACCTTTTTCTTAATTGGCATTCTCTAAGTCGCAGGTTGTAGTGAATATAGATGAGATCATTCAGTTTCTTCTGCGATAAACGATTATGCCTTTTACTATATATCTGATCATATATACTCCAATCATGCTCACACCCAAAGGATGAGCATGTCTGACTTAGTATGCGCACAGCTATTCTTTGCAGTTCTAAGCAACTTATTCCATGTTGTTGCCACCAAGCAGCTGGGGATGTAGAAAAGAAGAACAAATCAACTCAAAGTTAATCTAATGGAGATAATCATGCATATCAAGGAATCTGCACAAGAAGCTTTTAGAATGAAAAGTAGCAGTTTACCTGGCTCAAGCTCTGTTCTAGTGCTAATTGCCAATTCAGTTCCAAGATCAGCCTTCGCAGAATTATAATCAGAAATCTGGACAACATAAAAATGATAGTAAGGAAGATTCTAGTAATTTCGTCATCATGCAAAAATATCACCAAGGATATCTTACTTGCATCGATGCTGAAATCCGTCTTATGTTATCTGGCTCCAGCCGCACTATGCATTCATTAAGTCCACGCACTACCTCAGAATGCTAGTCATATAAAACAAATATTTACTTCAGGTGAAAAATTGAAGAAAAGATTTGCTGCCAATAGGAAATATTCAACATTCTCACATACCGCCACAAAATCTGGACGATACCGGTATGATGGATTTAAGAAGTATGCAGCCAAATAAAGAGGGTGATAGAAAAGAGAGTTCCAGTGATTGTCTATAACCTTCCAAAATGGTTCATATTTACGAGCATAATCACCATGAATGGCTTTGATTGCAAGTTTAGCCCTGTGCATGTCATTGTATATATATGGCATTGACAAGCTTTCGCCACTGTAAAGCTTGTGAAGTACTTGCATTATTGGGTCTACTGACTTCCTGACGTACTGCATTTTCTTCCAAAATGTAACATTCAAGATAATTTTTTCCACCTCTTTTCCTTCACTTGTGCTGGAGAACCTAGATGAAATCCATTTGTTTGATGTAAACATTCGTCTAAGACCAACTCGATGATCCAGCAAGCTTTGCAATGTAGCAAAGCTAGAGGCATATCGGGTGCCAGCTGGCTTTAGAAGCTCCTGCCCCTGAGTAAATTCATTCTTCATGAGACTTAACAACCATGTTTGATTGTATATGAGCTTCGTAATTTTTTGTCCCTTTTCCATGCACTCTCCAACACATTTTATCTTCATAAAATCTTCAAGCATCCTATCAATACAGTAGGTGGCACATGGGGTCCAGAATAAGTTCCTTCTCCTCTCTTCAAGCATTTTCCCAGCAGCTTTATAGCTGGGGGTATTTTCAGTAATTACCTATGAAAAGGGGGAAGAAAAACAAGGATAAATAACTGCTACTAGATGACATTGAGAATGAATGAGGAAGCCACAATATTAAAAAGGAGCAAAATACCTGCACTACATTTTCCTCGCCTATTTCTTCCACCACTTCATCTAGAAGCTTAAATAAATTTGATGCATCTTCTACAACATTAGTGGCATCAACAGAAGAAACAAAGTAAACACCATGAGGACAAGAAACCAGAAAGTTAACTAAACTCCTACCCTGGGTATCTCTCCAACTATCTGCCATTATAGAACAACCAGTAAATGCCCAAGAAGCCTTGTATTCAACTAGGTAATTCTTAATTGTATTTATTTCCTCCTGAAGAAAACGACCAGAAATAAGTGGGCTTGGAGGGCATACCAGTCCTTGCCCATATTGACCAACTACTTCCAGCATCTTGTGAAAGTATATGGAGTTTGCAGCCTGTAAAGGAACCCCTGCATGATAAAAGAACTTGCAAATTGTGGACATGACTTCCTTGGGTGATTTTTTAGTGGGGCCTGCCTTAACTTTTAGTGGTTTGTAAGTTTGAGGTGTCTGATTCTTAGGCATTCTCAGATAAACAGAATCCAATCTTGATCTTCTTAATACTGGTTCAGGACCACTAGTAGGTGGTAATCCCTTGAAGTTCTTTCTTAAATCTTTGGACAATCTCTTATCAACATCTACCAGAGTTTCCTTGGAAATATGATGCAGAGCATCATCAGCTTGATCATCTTCTTCCTCTTCATTATCTGACTTTGAATAGAAATCTGGAAAGTCCTTGGCCTCAGGCCGTCTATGTCTCCTTCCAGTGCGATGCCATTTCATATTATCTTTTATTTTAAGATAAACTTCCTCAGGAGCATGTTTACAAGGAGCTACCTCTCCAGGAATCCTTGCCAGATGTTGTTTAAACCGATTTATACCTCCGCTAACAACTTTTTCACAGTAATTGCACTTGACTTTCTTCTTTCTCTCATCCTGAGCAGTGCCATGCTCCCACCCTGGGTCAACATATCCTAATGATCTAAGAGGAGTCAAATTTACAGAAACATTTCTATCAACCACCAATTGCTTCCCTTTGTTTCTATACCCAACTAGCTCTTCCTCATCTTCCTCATCATTAGAATGGAACTTCAAATATGCTTGTGCCTCAACTTGCTTTTGTTTCTTATTGGAACGGCACCCTTCAAGGTTTTCCTTCATTTTTAGGTAGACTTCTTCTGGAGCCTTTTCACAGTAAGTTACTTCCCCAGAAACTCGTGCTAGATGCTGCTTTAATCTGTATATGCCACCACTAACTATTTTTCCACAGTAATTGCATCTAACCTTCTTCTTTCGCTCGTCTTGAGCAACACCATGATCCCAACCAGGATCGACAAATCCGGTGGAGCGAATTGGAGCCATTAGTTCAAA
This sequence comes from Leucaena leucocephala, assembly GCA_037074615.1. Taxonomy (NCBI): domain Eukaryota; kingdom Viridiplantae; phylum Streptophyta; class Magnoliopsida; order Fabales; family Fabaceae; genus Leucaena; species Leucaena leucocephala. Next base: position 3,706,532 of record CM073535.1, on the reverse strand, counting down.
TATTTACCCAAAACAGAAATCCTCTGCTCACATCTGAAAGAATGCTGAATCCAAGAAATATAAAAGTCCCACAATCATAACATATCCAGCAATCTAAGAGCCCTCCCTGTTCTAGTGATCATGCTGGCTACTTGTGCAGGAAAACTGCTGCCCAGATCTCGGAGCTGTAAATAGTATAGCCAGAAAATTAAAAATCCATAAACCATGCCAGAAAACATAAAGACAAGTAGGAAGACAGATTGAAAACGTTTAAAAAGGGAAAAAATAGCCTATATCATTGAGATGAACTAACAGGTCTATATAGAGGCAGTTTGAAACAATTCTTTTGTTGATGAGCAAGAGAGAAGTTTTGAAACATGCCAGCAAGAAGCAAAAAGATAGGTTTAAAAAATCATTACAACCGTGATGACTGAGCTGAAAAGTTGGCCAAATTCATGTATGTATGAGCACCCCTTCTTCCTGACGGCAATTTAAGTCTTATTCCGCAGTTGCTGAATAATTGCAACTTTTAAAGAGGATATTTCAAGCTACATGTCTCTTCAACGTTTATGAGTGTGTTGCCAAGGAAGAAGGTGCAGAGGGGGACTTTGTCCTGGAAACCTACGGAACACGTTCCAACAAGAACCAAGGATTAACCCATAAATTTTTAGTTATGAGGAGATATCAGGGGATGATCATTGTTAGATGGAATGGGAGAATGTAGTACACTGTTAAGGGAATAGTTAATTAAAAGTAGTTACCCAAGAGCTAAGAGTTCATATAAGTAAAGATATAAGAATTTTCCAAAAAATCTGAAGAAAGCCAACATTGATTACTAACTGTTCCAGAGAGGAACAAACAACATTTTTATTTTGTTTTATTCATTAACTGCTTTCCCGAAGCTGTATTAGCTTGGTGCTAGCAATTAATATCTGATTAACCCAAACCAAAAGCAACACAGTTCATAATTGTTTATTTTCCAAAGTGTGTGTTCTCCAGCTAACCAAGCTAATTCATAAATCCCACTAAACTCAGAAAATAAAAAATAGATGAATTTCAAGGTGAAATTGTCATCAGCTACTAATATTTCCAGCATAAGAAGAAATGAAAAATAAAAATTCAAACTTGGAGGAAAAAAGAGCAAAAAAAAAAAATACTGAATTTAATGATGATCTCGGTAGTGTGAGGAAACGCGTTCCAAGAAGAAGGAATAGAAAGTTATGATCTGGAAATTTACTCAGTAAAAGAGAAGAGCAAGAAATCATTGAATTTAATTAAATTTATCATCTGGGTCAACACCCAAAAAATGACGAGCAATAGATTTTCATCCCTACCGATCTGAGATAACATATTGGCAGTGACCTGAACAGGACAAGATGGAAGCAGAATCAGCAAAACGAGCAACTAATGGTGAAGGCTAATATTTCAAGGGCGTTTGTGCGATCGGAGTTTGATCGGAGAAGGAGGAGACGCCGAAATCGCCTGGGAATCGCGAGTCGCGAGTAGATGGCTGGGTGAGAGGCTCAAGAGTCAACTCGACCCGGGCGTGTTATCCCATTTTCTCATTTTAATTTTAATTTTTTACAAGATTGAGGACTTTCTTATCAGAATTAATTAATTAAGATCCTTATTCCGTATTAATATTTATCACTATTTAATTGTTTTAATATTTTTCTGAGTTAGTAATAATATAAATTTAATGCAAAATAAATGAAAATAGATTCCATAAACCATGGGTCTATTTTATGTTATTCCATATTTTTTTCAAAACACAAAAGACACCATTCAATATTTGATAGATTAAAAGCTTCGGAATGTTGATGAAACAAATTTTTGTGTAGAACCCACATTGATATGGGGTTGTTACCGATTAATCTTGGATTTACTTAAATGGGAAATTTGGTTGAGTTGACTCAGCGAGTCTAAAGGAAATTTAATTAACAAACTCAATGGGTCATTTAATTAATAAACAAAATGAGCAATTTACATAGAAAAAAAATTTAAGAGATTAGATTTCAAAACATCAAACGTCCGTCCTCCTAAGGATCAAAATATCAATTTAACCAAAAATTATGATCAAAGATTCAAAATATGCCTGTGGCACTTATTTGATAATATGAACATATTATATTATGCTTTATGCGTCATGCTGCTTTTAAGTTTTGAGGCAAGACATAAGACTATATATATAAAGAAATTCTAGCAACACATCCCTTCAAATAATTTACCAATAGTCTCTGCAAGAACACTCTCCATTGCTAAAATGGTGGAAACGGTTCCTGTCTCTTATTATTATATCACGATCAAAAACCTTGGAGATTAGCTTAATTGCTTGGTGACAATCTCTACAAATTCTCAAATTCTTGGTGATACGTAGAGTTTCACCTTGTTTAGTCCTTAACAAGCCATAAGCAACTGCAAGTTTCTCACTGTGATAAAACAAAGGTTGCTCTCTTTCCTCCTCAACAAGGTCATGCAATGCAGCATCAGTGCAAGGAACATAGCCTGCCAACCTGATCGATTCCAACAATTCTTCGACTTTGGCGTATATCGCTCGCACTTGAACATGATCCGGACAAGGATGAGCCATTCCACCTGCAATGAACTCATTCATAACTCCATTCATTTCAATAATGGAGAAACCTGGTTCCTTCTTCACTCCCCTTTCATTCATTAACTTTCTCACTTCAGCAACATCTTCCCATCTTCCAGCATTCGCGTATATGTTAGCTAACGTCACATATCGCCCACTATTTCCAGGTTCTAGATCAATAATCCTCTTGCCTATCTTTTCCCCTAACTCAACGTTATTATGGATTTTACAAGCTCCAAGAAGGGCACCTAATATGCTTGCATCAGGACTCATTGGCATATTGTCTATGATGTTTCTTGCTTCTTCTAGCATTCCAGCCCTGGCAAACAGATCAACCATGCAGCCATAATGCTCTTTCTTGGGTTCAATATTGTTGACATGAATCATGTAATGGAACAAGTATTGTCCCTCCTCAACCAGTCTTGAATGAGCACATGCACTGAGGAGATTCACAAAGGTTATGCAGTCAGGTGCAACATTTTCCCTCTCCATCTCCCTAAAAAGCTTGATTGCATCTTCACCTTTCCCATGCATTGCAAGCCCTCCAATCATGCAGTTCCATGAAGAAACTCCCTTCTCAGGTAATTTACTGAAAGCTTCAAATGCCTTCTCCAGACAACCACATTTACAGTACATGTCAATGATCGTTGTAGCAAGTTTTGTGTCCAATTCAATCCCGGTTTTCTCGATATGTTTATGTATCCACTTCCCTTGCTCTAAAGCTCCTAGTCCTGTACAAGCAGTTAATATACTAGCAGCGACGAACTTATTCAACTCCACTTTTTCCTCCTCCATCTTATTAAACAAAGCAAATGCTTCCTTGAAACGATTGCTTTGAACACAAGAGGCAATCATAGCATTCCAAGACACAGAGTTCTTTTCCGGCATAAGTTCAAACACTTTGAAGGCATCGTCAATGAATCCCCATTGAGAATACCCAGTGATCAAAGTAGTCCAAGACACGACATCTCGACCGGGCATTTTGTCAAACACCTTTCTAGCTTCATCCAAGGATTGAAAATTCACGTACATAAAAATTAGATTGTTCTGGGAGATAGTATCTGCTCCAAACCCGAATTTCAGAACATGGGCATGCATTTGTTTTCCTTCCTTAATAGCATTATCAACACAGCAAGCTCTTATAACAGATGGGAACGTAAAACCATTGGGTATCAGAGATTCTTCTAGCATCAATGAATACAAGAGAATGCAATTTCTGGGCAGATGGTTCTGCAAATAACCTTTCGTTACGGTATTATAGATAAACGCATCTGGGTTTGGAAGTGTGCAGAAAACTCGGAGAGCATAGGGGAAATGACCATTTGAGGACAAAGAGCAAAATTTGATTATGCGTCCCATAGCATCGTTGTTAGTTGAGAGGCCGAGTTTAACGAAGAGGGAATGATGTTGCTTTAGCTCAGCCATTGTTGAGCATGACTCAATTCCATAGTGGGTTGGCAAGTAACGGTTCACTGAGCAAGGCTGAAGGATCTGCACGTGAGGCGAAATCATTCTGAGTCTTGGATTTGCAACTAGGGGTCGGTCTGAGCTTCTGCACTTTGGTGTCTTCCACTGCGTCCAACCGACCGCTCATCACTAAAACGATGCCGTTAAGGTAAGTGAACAACATCGTGCGTCCTCCCACTCGTCACTTTCGACTCTGCATTTATTCATCTCCCTCAAAATTTTCCCGCCAACCGCAAACCAAAGACCGATGAAATGGATTGCGTCGAAATAGAGGAGGAAGAAGAAAGAGAAGGATTGTTGCAAGCTGGACAAGAGGAAGAAGGAAGAGATGGAATGCAGCAAGCGCGACAAGGAGAGGGAGAAGGAAGAGACGGAACAGAACACCGAGTGGAAAAAGAGGAGAGAGAAAATGGAAGAGATCGAGATAGGGAAGAGAGACGCTATTGGCTGGAAGAGATATTGGGTCCAGCTTCGAGTGGTCTATACTAAATGAGCACCACCGCTCTTTTCATTACTCGTTTTAGATTCAACCATCGCTTATATAATATATAAGGATGGGTACGCCGATTAATTGCCAAGTAGAATTAACCTGTGTGTTTTGCTTGCTGGTGTAAAATGTAAATGTTCTTATGTTGTGTGGCTAAATAAAACGATGATCTCTTGTTCTGGGTGTTTCTTACAAGTTTGCTTGAATTTTCTTCTCTTTTGGGCTGTATTGTCGTTTGTGGCAGCGAATATGTGATTTGGATTTCATTAGATCGTTTTAGAGTCTTCCTGCCATTTGAAGAAATAACTTATCTCTGCAATGTACTTTTCAAAACACTGCTCCATTTTCAGATATTTTAGGTGACTGTAGGCTGGAGACGTTTCAGGGCATTGTAAATTATCATAGCTGCAATTTTTGCAACAGCTTGGGGCTAAAAACAATAAAACTTGGAAGCCTCCCTTCAACGGAGGAAACTGATAAGGCAAGGTTAATATATCAAGTTTGAATCACCAGCTTAGATTTTACACAGAGCACTTGGTGAATCAGAAAGAACATGTTGTCTTTCCACCAAAAAACAAAAAAAGACATGATGTCCAAGAGGAAACGTTAAAGCAAAACTTGGATATTTATTACCAAAATTCTTAATATAACATCAAAAAATTTCTCCTATTCATTGCCAGATCGATGACCGCCCGATATATTCCTCTACATATCATAAATATACAGAAAACTTTGAGAGAAAAGGGAGTAATAAATGTTTTTCCTTGAATATAATGTTTGAAATTGAATTGCAACTCATTTTACATATAAATGCACATGGCTAACCACTAACAACTTGAATTCCGTACCACATAGATATGGACACTAATTCATCTACTTAGCTACGCGACCTCCCATGAGAAAAAACGAAAAAGGACATATACACGGGATAGCTTCTAATATTTGTGTTCTCAGAGGCCTATCCACTTACGAGTGCTCCGGTTCTTGGCGGAACCCCCAAATCATTTGACAACTTCTCGCACAACTGCATCATATCATACGAGACGTATATATATATAACATCAGTTTCTGATTTTATGAAGACGAGAGCTATGAGAGAGCTGGAGGAAGACAAAGGGTGAGAGGGTGAACCTTTCTATATACAGAAGGATCTCCATAGGATTTGCTTAACTCTACTACATACAAGGATGGGCTTATCTCAAAAACCTGTCACATTTGAACGGATGATCATTTCATATACCTAAAATAAAGCGTGTAGTAATTAGCAGAAATGAATTTAGATTGTCTTTTTATATTTAGACTGGTCTACTGAACTGCATATTTCAAATCATTCTGCTAAAGTTTGACAGAATATAAGAATAATCACACTACCTCTGCTGCAACTGTGAGGTTGCCTAAATTTTTACGTGCCTTGTTCTCTTGTATCACTTTCACCTGAAATATTTGATCATACACTGACGTTAATTATTGCAAACATAAAGGTTCATTTATTTATGATCGTAATGGAGAAATGTTTTCCAAATAGTATAAGCAACGATACAAACTTTTCCATTTTTCTTTTGGACTGTATATCCCATTTCTGTCACAATGTCCTCGAGCCTCTCGATCAAGTCCTTTTTAGAGAGGTTGGACGTAAATCTTATCTTCCTCTCTGAGGCATCCTAGAAATCAAAACCAGAAGTGTTCGAATTTGTGTTGGAATTTTCCTTTGGAAGCGAAGAATAGTTAAATACAGTCCAAATTATGCCAAATACTCACACTCACCTCTTTTTCGAAGAAGCCAGAGAGGTCAAGGCATGAAGACATCCCTATCAATTGAAATGCATTGATAAGGGTTGGTGATCCTGGACTCTTATCTTCTGTTTCGTGAGCCTATTGCCAAGAACATCTCTGGGTTACATCCAAAGAAAAATCAAAAGCCAAAAAAATAAAAAATAGTGTAGCAAGTATACATACCATATCGTGGATTTCGGAAAAGGCTTCATCGTCAATATATACGTCCTCTTCCTCATCCTCTGGCTTTGCTGGAATATAGTCCTGCTTGAACCATTCATCTTGTTTGATGCCAGCCATTGTTATCCGAGTCGCAGGGTTGGGATCAAGAATCCTCTTTATCATGTTTTTGGCACCGGGCGATAGCCATTTTGGTATCTGAACATCTCCCTTAAGAATCTGCAAACCATCATTTAAGGAAAAACAAATATAATCAAAATCTTCTAAATATTTAGTTTGCTGAAATTATAAAGTAAACATGGTAAAGGAGAGGAGACAGGCAGAATATTAATACCCTTTGGTAGAGAACTGCAAGATTCCTATCATCAAAAGGAAGATATCCTGTTAAGATAACATACAAGATGACCCCACAGGACCATGTATCTGATGTTGCGCCATCATATCCTTTATTAGAAAGAATCTCAGGGGCCACATAATTGGGACTTCCACAGGTGGTATGCAGCAAACCGTCACCCTGAAATTTTCATACAGTAATCACAAGTCAATGACCAAATAATGCAGTGTGAGAATACATATTTACTATGTTATACTTCGTCATCGAGGCATGCTTAAAATAACTTACTCTAAATTGCTGGGGTAAAGCACTTAGGCCAAAATCGGTTATCTTTATGTTCCCTTTGGCATCCACAAGTACATTCTCCAGCTGCAGCAACATAGCGTAATTTTTTCAGTATGAGGGCGAGCCCCGTATAACTCAAAAGGGCCAGCAATAAATTATCATAATTATTCTTAAGAAGTAAGGAGGGAAACCTTGAGGTCTCTATGGAAGACCCCTTTATCATGACAGTAGCTAACACCGTCAATCAACTGCTGGAAAAGCTTCCTTCCTTCAGCTTCTGGAAGTTTGCCCTTGGATGCCTGTGAAAACAAGTATATCTCATTAATTTTCATTGCCACGTGATTGACTGATATAATTTATTCCAGAAGATATATGGTAAAGATACTCACAATTCTGTCAAACAATTCTCCTCCAGTCACGTACTCTAGGACCATATAAATCTTGGTCTTGCTAGCCAAGACCTGTGGAAATTACGGTTATAAATCATGGTCAGGAGATTTGGCTTCAAGACTTAAATTCACGCTAATAAATATACCAAATGTAAAATAAAAATAGAACCTCGCTAAAATGAGTTTAAGAAATCAAAATTTCCAGTAATTATTACCGTAACAGATTTAGTTTTTATGGAGTATAACGTAAAAGTGGTCAAGCAACGAAGGAATCTAATTAATACCTTTCCATTTATGCGAGGGGTATGCTGATACACAATCGCTCCTTGAGGAAGTGACGGGTGTAATTCTCATGACATAAATGCTCACCAAATATTGATTAATTATCCATGGGGACCACGGAATATTTATCCATAAGAACCATGAAATATTACTTTTTTTAAAAATCGTCATATAAAATTATGGATAGATACTTTGAAAAGGAAAAACTATAGAATTTCTATTATGTAAAAATTATATTATCAAATTAATTTTTTTTTAATATTTCAAAGAAAAAAATTCCAAAACGGGTGACCCCACTCAGAGACCAGCGGGCACATGGAATCCACAAAATCACAGAGTGGAGGGGGAACAAGTAATAATGCAAGTTATATAAAATATTAATTACAAATCACCGCATTAGAATTAGAGTTTTTTTATCTGGCGCATTCTCATTAGTCACAGTGAAGGAAGGGTGGAAATTGGAATCCAAATAAGCATCTGCATAAGATGCCGACCGCCAAATCCTCATCGGATGAGATCAGGCGACCTCCCGGCCAGAACACGCAAAACTAATCAATTCGAACCATGCAAGGAAGAACCCAATAAAAAAATATACAGATAGATTCCAACTAAATACCGGATTCCTTACGTGTGGAAGAAAAAATTGATTTAGCCAACTTGCACCGGAATTTAGTATCAAATAATTATATATTCTTCTCATACGTGGCATATTATTGCTCACACATAAGTTAAACCTTTCAACCCCGCCATAATCAAACAGATAAGGAAAAGTCTTTGTGGTCCAAGTCAGTCATGAGATCTTGAATCATATATACGCGTGAATTCGGTTCGTTGCAAGTTCAGAAGTGCCCTTCAATACAACCCACATTGTCTTGCTCGGTTCAAGACATAGGCATAACGCAGCCATCTCCCAAAAAAAAAGGAGACATAACGCAGCCATCCAACAAATAGGAAGCCAAGACAGAGACACCATGTAGGGAAAACTTAAAGAGTACATTCAACGTATCAAAGATAAATAAATTAAATTAATGTTATTATCAAAAATAATAATAGTAATAGTTTTTAGCAAAACCACCTAATATCTGAAGTGATATTAGATCTCAACCAATCTAGATCATACCAAGTTGGGCATCAAATTGGAGTAGCTCTTCCATAATAATTTATTAATTATTACGGACTCAAATCCAAGTGAATTGTAGCTTAACAAAACCTAACATATTCGGCTAACACCAATTCTGACATAATATAATTAAAATATTTTGGTGAAATTTATATCTGGTCAAAAATATATGGGGGATCTTTTCTTGGCCTGAAATATTTGGGTGATGTTAACTCTTCATTCAGATAAAAGGGCATATGGAATGTGCAATCCCACAAAGTCTAGGATAGAATCCACACAAATAATACTGCCAAGTGTGGACCTCTCTGGGAGGGATGGGGAGGGAAAGGACGGGTGGGTGTAACTAGGGTAGGTGTTGTTCGTTGTTGTCGTTTTATGGAAGAATTTTCAGGGAAAATTCATTAATAATTTATTGATATTAACGAAAAATATAGATTTAGGATTTTTAAAAACCAGCCACGAAATTAAGAACAAACAAAATCATGGCTTCCATTATTGGTGCACGCTTTTTTACTGTACATCCTCGTGATCCACCGGTTATGCAGAAAAAGGTTTGGGCAAAAGACACGAACAAAAATAGCACTATAGATATAAACATTAGCTGCAGCTTCTTGTTTGAATCTTTTGGAAAACTGGTTTCTTATTCGATTAAACTTCGAAGCTGTTAATATTAATGCCGAGTAGAATTTTTCCATATATGAGATTTTACCTCGTGTAATCTGACCACGTTCGGATGCTTTAAGAGCTTCAAGGTGGCTATTTCCCTCTTAATCTGCAATTCCAGATTCATTTACATTAGACGGATTTTAGCTAAGAAATTCTGCTACTGGAAAATTGGAAATATAATGCCAATAGATATTAGCTTGAATCAAAACTAATAAGACGATGAATGACCAGAAATTGGTGAGTGAAATTCAAATCTGGATGTACCCCCAAGCTCATTAAATTCTATCAACAAATCCAGCCCGAAAGTTCTATATATGGATTGACGCGAGAGAATAGAAGAGAGATCGGTAAAATAGAAGTGAAACAGACCTGATTAGTTATATTGAGGTCAAGGATCTTTCTCTTCTCGAGGATCTTAACCGCGAAGGAATGGCCGGAATCGGTATTCCTAGCTAATTTGACTTTTCCGAAATTGCCTTCGCCTAGAGTCCTACCAAGCTCGTATTTGCCAAGTCGCATTCCCTGTCCTTGCTTCTCCTGGTTGTTCTTGTTCCCAAGTTTCAAGATCACCATTTACCTAACCCCTCCGGTGCAGATCCCACAGTCTCCGGCGAAAAAGATTCAATATCCTTTTGCCGAACAGATTGTGCGCTGCTGAACCGTCGCCGGCCACCAAATTTGAAGCGGAAACAACAAAATCAGGAACCCAAGAGAGCACGCAAGCCAAGAGTTCGGCCCTTCCCTTGCTCGATGATTTTGGTTTGTGCGTTCGGAAGCGTGTTGGTATTTAAGACTCGCGCTCAAGCTTAAACGTCTATATATATATATCAATTATAAATTTCATCATTCGTCAGAATTATCCATGGTTTGCTTTTCAAATCAAATCAAATTTTATGTAAAATGTGCAGTCAGTTTTACATAAAAATATATTAACGAATAGATATTAAAATCTTATTTTTCATTTCACCGATAAAAATTATTTTTAATTTGTTTTAGGGGAGTTATTTTTTTAAATATAATTTGTATAGGGCATTTCCCAATTTATTCCCTCAAATCTTGAGTTTCCTGCACTGACTGAGTTGGCCTTTTGTTGTACATAATTGACCTTTTCATGATGCAATAAGCATAAATAAATGGATCTTCATCTTTTGTGCTCTTCTTCCTATGACGTGGTCAGAGAATTTAAAATTGTCGCATTAATAAAAACAATATGTCTGATTTTAAAAATGTGCTAAAAGCCCTGCCTAATGATCGAGAGACACAATTCACAATGTATTATATTATGAACTAATATAATATTTAGCTCCTCAAAATTCTCATTATGAGTTTAATACCACGGTTTTTAAATCATAAATTTTTATCTTTGATTTTTTTATAATATATTAGTTATTATAATTTAATAAAATTCTAGTATATTATTTTGCCTCTACACTGAAATTTATAATTTTAAAATTGAAGAATTAAAATTATAATTTATACCAATTTAAAGCATACAAAATTTTATTAAACTAGGCATTATTTTAGAACTACAGTGACAATAACTTCCTTATCTCCCCCTTAGCTAATTAATATTTTATATATATTTTGAAAAAGTATGAACCTGAATCTTATGACCCCGTTACTTAATACTGGTAGTGGTGGAAACTTTTTTTATTCTAATAACATTATTCATGTTACTGGGTTCAATCTTCAAAGGAGTGCCCCGCACGAAACAGACACCACTCCACTAGTAGTATTTGGTAATGGTCATCCATAATCATCATGTTCAATAATTACCCATTCTCTTGGAATGTATCCCACGCCTCTCATCCACTATTCTATTACACTTCTCTTACTTAATTCAATAATTAATTTTAATAATATTATTTTTGTTATACGTAAGGTATTACAGGTTGAATTGAACTACTACAAATAGTGATTCAATAGTAAATGGTTAAGCTGAGATTAAATCTAGAGGAACCAACCATGATTAAAATAATATAATATAATTTAAAAAATACATAAAAATAATCCCAAGCGCTCACATAAAAATAATATATGATATAATAAAATAAAGCTGTCGAAACACAAGTTTAACGTACTGTTTTTTTTAAAAAAAAACTCAAAACAATATTATTAAAACTTAATGATAGTATTAAATTCAATTCAGTCGACTTATCCACACGGACTATAAAATTGGTTTTTTGATCTGTCAAATTGACCTCAGTTAGAGATTCATACCATATTGGTAAATAATATTTGAAAATCCGAAATTTCGTCTTCTTCATCTGCTCAATAACATGTTGCAGTATTAGTTGAAGAACTTGCTTAGCTTGAGATATTTATGTTGATTGGGACAAGCAATAATTTTTTAGTAACTGAGATACCTTAATAAACAAATTGATTCCTTGAATCATGGTTTCCAATTTCGTTATAACAGGTTGGCCAAGAGGGAAAAAAAGAAAGATTACTTCGTCACTATAAGATAAATTTGTGGTTTGTGTTATCGTCGGTTTCGTCATTGTTGTCAAGGTCCATACTTTTAATTATGTTCCTTCCTTTTTTTTCTATTTAATTATTTCTGCATTTTTATAAAGTTGACGTCAACTTTATAATTGGCTTAATTATCTTACTCTTTTGGGTCTAATCGAGCACATCAATTAACTGAGAACTGGATCCAGAACTCTCGCATGGGAAGTTTGTTCTTCCTCTGAATTCTCTCTCTCTTTTTATTGACATTGTTCACAAGCATTAATCAAGTTATTGTTATTAATAGGGATTAGTTCGAGTAGTAAGTAGTTTAATATCGATTAAACAGTGTCTCGAATTTAAGTCTTGACATATACAATAAAAATCATTAAAAGACTTGCCCACTATAGCTAGATACGCGATGCGAGTCAGGTTATCAATAGAAGTTGATTTGAGTGATAAGCAGCTCGATATCGTTTAAATGGGATCTCGAGTTCAAAATTTGACATATATAGAAAATCTATATTAGAAGACTCACCCATTATAACCAAATACGCAACGCGGGTCGGATTCTAATGTAATCAGAGTAAAGTTCGGGTAATCAAGTAGGCAACTAAAAAATATTTAATCAAGTTGCCTGCATTCGCGTGGATCTTGAACTTTTATCACTTTTTTTTTACTTATCTCTCCGAATTCTCTCTCATATAACACTTTACAAAAATGTAAAAACAAGGAAAAAGTTAGAAGAAGATTTCTTGATTTTAATGATGTTTGTGAGAAAATACAGAGAAGTAATAGGGAAAAAATGATAGTAGACAGAATAAAAAATCCGTTTTCATGCATGCATCTATACATAGATATGCTTCCCATTCCATGTAACGTGCAAGCAAATATTTTGATCCATTTTAAAGTTGGAAGTTATAATTATTTTTTGAATTCTTCTATTGCAAATGTAAATACATTAAACTGTATAGAAGCTGTACTTGGATAAACACACAAAATATTGCCACGTCTTAATCTTTCTTTTTAACCCATGAAGACGAGGACTGAATTAACCTTTTGTCTATATGAACTCGCACTAATAATAGTAAAATCCCATTAGTTAGCCTAGTAGTCATTCAATCCTTAACATAATATTTAATTATTTTTTATAATAAATAAAAAAATTAAATTAATTAATTATAATTAAATATAATTTTTAAAGATAAATTTATATTATATATTTATTAATCTATCCAAATTAATCAATTATATTTTATATTAAGGATATAAGAATATTAAAAAAATTATAAAATATAACAAGATTCAATTGAAATACATGGGTAAACATTTAAAACGTTCATAAAATAAAAGAAAATAATTAAAGTCCAATAAGTGGTTGGGAAAGTGGTCGTTTTGATGGGAAATTGATGGCAAAATCATGGCCACATGCAAAGCATGCCAGTATTAAAAAAATGGGCTACGTGTAAGATAAAGGTTAAATATTTTGGTGTGCTTTAATATTATATTATATAATTAACCTTGTGATTATGAAAAAGGGAAATAATGTTAATTTTCCCTCCTCTTTTTGTCAGCACTGGGATAACTCCAAGTATATACGATGATTATTATAATAAGGAAATTTAGTGTGGGCCCAGATATTAATCAATTATTGTATTAGTTGACTAATTAACCAGCCCGCCCACGATAATTAATTAATTAATTATGCCCTTGCTAGCTAATAATTTCTTACCTGCTCTCTAATTAACAACGTGTCACTTTATTTTTTTTTTTTAAACTTTCACATCTTTGTTGAAAAGGATTCTTTTGTTGCTCATTACGCTAAACCTACATTTTCCCCTAATTAAAAGGAGGTCCATTAGTTTAACAATACCTCAACTTACAAATAAATAGTAGGCCAAGATCTACTTCTTATTATTCATTATCAGTACTATTATAATTTATAAAAATAAATAGTAGGCATATTTAGATAAAAATTTAGAAAATAATTTATAAAAAAATTTAGACAATTTTTAGAAAATAATTTTTGGAGATAAGCTTATAGAAAAAAGTAGTTTAAAATAAATGAGTGTTTGGATAATTATTTATAGAAATAATTTTATTATTGATAAATTATGAAAAATTGTATAGGTATTAAATAAGGAGAAATAAGAGATGAAGGGAGTGAGGAGAGAGTAGATATGATATAAGAAAATAAATGAGAGAGTGTATAAGAAAAATGATGATAAAGAAAAGAAGATGTAAGAAAAAATATGAGAGAGGATATAAGAAAAAATATGAGAGATGAGAGAGTATAAAAAAAGTAGAGGTAATATAATAATTAATTAATTTATAAATTTTTTTACTATTATATAAATTACTCTGACTAACTTGTCTAAAACTATAATTTAATTTAAAAATTTATTTAAATAAATATAACTATTTATTTTAAATTTTTTTAAAATCTAAATTTTATCTAAATTTAAGTTTAAATTTAAATTTTTCACTCCTTCACAAATATACGAACAATATCACACCATTATAGGTGGGCCCGCACGGCTCTCATGCACATGAAGAACCACTCCATGATCATTCTCTGAATTTAATTTTATTTATAATTTCAAATTTGTCAGGGTATATTTTTTTTGTAAAAAAAAAATTATTACACTAGATGTTGACTTGGCATTTAATATATGGAAGACATTATATTTGCTTTTTTATTAGATTATACAATCGTTCAGACAAAATTTGAATGATTGCAAAGTAAGCGTATGGAACTCAATAAAACGGGCAAGAAATATTAAAAATTAGAAAAAAAATGTACAAAATTATAGAAAAGTCACAATGTTTTGTAAAAGGTGATAGCTTTATGAATCACGATTGGTGTAAACGAGATACAAACAGATATAATAAAATCCAGGCTAAGCATTTTTATCCACAAATTATGAACATCACTAATTTTCCAACAAACAAATATTTAATGCATAAAAATATATCTAATTCAATTATAAATTTGTAGATTTTACGCTGCCAATGCATTAGAAAATATTGAAAATTATCACATAATTAACCATGCTATAAGCATATGATTACAAATTATAAGTTGGCAATATTGGTGTTAATTTATTAATTATAAAAGAACCCTGTTCTAATTGTTTATACAGATTCTTGTAATTTTAAACTTTTAAAATTATTTTTATTTTTTCTGAAAATTTGTCAAAAACGGATATTTAACGTATTACATGGGAACGAAATTGTTGGTGGTCATTCTGGAGTTGGCTCCGAAGTCCGAACCCATCACGTGCTACCTACCTTTCCAAGCTCTCGCCAACAGACACACACATTACCACCATGTCACATGTCAGTTAGCTCTTAATTCAGCAGGGTGAGGGGCCTCCAATAAAAGAACAGAGAGACGTGTCTAGTCGAAAGTGACAGTCCTCGTAAATCAGTAAATCGAAATTTGAATCTCAGCCAGAAAAAGTTTCGACCCTATTTTCAATAAGATTGTTTCTATTGAAACAAATGCATCTTCCTATCAAAAATATGGTGGGTGAGTGTGTAATTACTATTTATTTATTTAGAATTAATAATGAAATTATGGCACAAATATATGTTGTACTACTTTAATTCTTTTATCTATATGATAGGGAGGAGGATTTTTTTTTATCAGATGATTTTTTTATATAAATATATAATTTTATTTTTTATTTATTATTCTGTAGATTTTATTTTTATGAAAGGCAGTGTGTGTTAAATAAAATTAAAAAATTATGAAATTTTAAAATAGAGTTAATTATATTTAATATTTATTTAGTTTCTGTAAAATATAATTAAAAAACATTTATAAATAAGTATAAAAAAATAAGCAAGAACGATTCACTGAGTTGTCCATAGTGATAAAGATTTTCAGAAATGGCTGTTCCACCATCAAGAAGTATGAACTTAGGACCACTCCCTTATAAGCCACATGACGAAATAGATAAATAAATATTAAATTTTTTATCTTGAATTTAATGTTTGAATATTGGAAGTCAGCTCGGTGGAGCCGAGTGGTATTCGTATGTGGATAACATTGATGTTAAAAGGCCATCAAGAAAATAAATGCTCTTTCAGTTTGTCCATACTCCATACCACATATTAATTGTCGATGATTTTTAGTTTTTTTTTTTCAATATTAATTTCATACAGCATCGACAGCTTTAACTTTTGAATGTAAAAGAATTGGTTATTTGAATCTATTTCTGATATTTTCATAAAAGATATTATTTCTAATATTATATTTAATTATTTTTTTTTGCCAGAATAAGTAATTGCTTTTATGAATAAAATTATTAATCAATAATAGACATAATACTTTAATTGATTAAGTATAAAGATATACTCCTCTATATATTATCCCCTTTATTACAAAATACTTATCATAACAAAATAAAATACGTACTATGAGTTATAAAGTTTGATGCAATTTTTTTTTATGATTATATAATTTAAAATTTTAAGTATGAGTATTTAATTTTTTTTAACTTCTCCTTTCCTTAATATATGGGGAATGGACCACATTAGGTAGGCATAATAGATTTTGCTTCGATAATACTTCATATACTAATTTTTTAGGAGATTTTTCTAACTTATTTCCTTAGGTTACTTTTTCCCGGCTACAAAGTTCTAACTATTCACAAACTTGTATTATATGTTTCATTTTTTTCAAATAAATCGAAATCAACCCAATTAAATAATTTTTTAACATATATATAACTTTAATGGTAAAAAGAAAAAAATATACCAATTAAATTTTAAAAATATAAATCAATTTATTTATTATATTTTATAAACTATTGATTATTATTATAAAATAAATGGTAACATATTTTTGTAATAATTTTTTATTCAAGATTTTAAATTTTAAATAATATTTTTAAAAAAATTCTTTATGATAAAATTATGTATTTTTGTCTCATGTGTTAGTTAGTACTACAAATTAAAGTGAGGTTTGCGTATCTTCGTTCCGTGTGTAATACTTCAAATAGATTCCAACCTTGATTTCCGAGGCTATCATTCACATGGAGTCACTATTTTAAATATAACGAGTAGATTTAAAAAATAATAATACGATACTTTACAATGTTATGGAGAAAGTGTTCTTGAACGGGGCCTCGTTGCTTAGAACGAATCATGTCTTGATTATACAACAAAATTAGGTGTGCAATTTTTTCCTACAAAATTCATAATTAATTACTAGCTTAGACGGGAGGGGCAAGTATAAACCTACGAGGCTACGATAGTACGAAGTTGACTGCAATAATAGAAATTTAATCTTGCTTATTAAGGAAAAATATGCGTAGAAGAGCGATCAACTAAATAAATGATCATTATTCTATTCCTAAATAAAAAAAAATATTCTTTCTATCTTTAATAGATGACTTAATTAAAAAGTTGATATTTATCCTAAATATAAGATATATTTTATTAAATTATTTTTATTAATATTTTTTTAATAATAATTAAGTAGAAAGAGGAGGAAGGAAATTAAAAAAGATAATTATGAATTTTAAAAAAATATAACATAATAACAAAAGTAATTATTTTATTTAATATAATTAAATTAAATTAATAAATTTTAGATAAGTATATAATATTTATGACATAAGGTCAGTCACAAATCGCAAACACATGCAAATATATTTGCATACGTGCTCTAATAATCATCAATTAAGTATTTTTACTAAATTATAATTATAACATGAGCATAGCAATAACCATGTAGAATACTGAAAAATATAATTGAAGGGAAAGCACCCAAGTAAAGCGACATCGTCTTAACTCTTAAGGCGGTCGCCATCTGACACGTGCACTCTGAACATGACAGTGTTATGGCATAAATGCCGAAGTGAGGTATCTTAATATAATGCACCAACTCCATTATGGCGAACCCTTCTATGCCAAATTTCTAATCAATATGTATGCTAATAAAACGCAACACTTCATCCTTGCTTGGTCTAGTATGTTATTTTTTTAGTCATTTGGGCTATGAATGAAACATAATTAATTAATTTATAAAAAATAAAAAATTTATTAAGTCAATTATTTGTTATTATTTTATAAAAAAAAATGTGTGTCACTTTAGTTCAAATGGCAGGGAGCATGTGGGAGAAAAAAGGGTGATAAAGACTATACCATTAATTAAAATAATTTGAGGAGAAAGTATAAAAATAAATTCTCTCATAATTATATGACATTTGATACTAGCCACTAATTCATGTCTAAATATTTATAACTCATTTAACTTTTTTATTACAAGACTCAGCTTCTTTTTATTTAAGAAATATTGAGTTGATTCTATATTGACCAATTAAAATATACTACTTATCAGTATAAATTAATATACTAAAAAAAAAACTCACATACCAATTAAAATATATTATTATTTTTTATTTATTATCAATAATTTATTTATATTCATTGTTATTATAATTGTCAGAATTTTTTTCCCTTCTCAAATAACATGAGTTATTATATTTTAATTAAACAAAAAATATATAGATATGATAGTAATATAGAAATATGTAAGTACTTTTTATAAAATATCTTATAAAAATATCATTGTACATAAAATCCAAATTATATTATCCTACTCATCAATTTCATTTATTTAAGATGTATTTTGTATTCTTACTATCTAATGATATTTTATTTAGTATTGTTTGGCTCTAATTTATTTAGAATCAAATCTCACTACCATGAGTCGCGTGACTTGAAAGATCTATTGTCCTTGTAATATATGAGAATTAAGATTTAGATAAATAAAACTTACAACCCGTCATCGTTGACTAAATTGATGTAACATGCAACAAATAGATCATAAAAAGAGATGGAGGAAAAAAATAATGGAAGGGAAAGCGTCAAAGTAAATACTAATTAAAGTGACGTCGTCTTAAGATACTGTTGGAACACGTGCACGCTTTCAAGTTGGGCCAGATTTGCCCATGTCAATTAATATAATACTCCCTTGCCAATGGTCTTCTAGTAATATACTCCCTCCTCTTTTTCTTTATTTAAATTATCTAAATTGTTGGATTAAAATTAATTAAAAATATGTAATTTATTTTTTGAATATGCACTTAATTATGAGGATAATAGGTGTATGAGAGAAATTTAGTAAAAAAATATATGAGAGAGAATGAATGAAAGAGAGATATGTAATTAATTTGAGGATAAAGATAAAAATATATATTATATATATAAATATAGATTATTTTTTATATATAGCATCACCCCTTTTAAAAAAATATTTCTTATAAAAAATGACTATAGAGAGTATTTAACAAGATAAGATTAATTTCATTTATAATTTTTTAGTATAAGTGCTCAACTCTCTAATTAAAAAAAAATAGAGAATATAATACTCCTTCTCTTCAATCATAAATATAGAATATAAGAATTAATTAAAAGATTAATTATATTTTAAATATTAAATATTAATTTATTTTATCTTTTAAAATTTATAATTTATCTAAATGATTTTTATTATTACATGTATTAAAAGAATTTTTTTATCGAAGTCAGACAAAAAAAAGAAATTTCAATAGGACATCAACCTAATTTTTTTTATAAATAATTAATTTTATTAATTTTATTATTTTGTATACATTTAAAACTAAGGAGAGGTAGTATCCAAATTACATGACAAACTCTAACATCAATTTTCTATTACGTTAACCAAACCCAACAATTCACCCTTCTTTAATTTGTGCACCGCCCACGCCAATCTTAAAATTTGTTTGTTTCTAAATGATAATATATTTAACTTCAAACGTGGAAGTTTGTTTATGTGTAATTAGATGGAAATCCCTGCTGCAAAAATCTAAAATGGAGGGCGCCATTCGTAACTAATTTATAAATAACGTGAACGCTTACAATTATGTTGATTAACTAATTGATGGTCCACTTTTTTGTTACATGTCACTTTGTGGTAAAAAGATAGTAAAAATAATTATTTTTTTGTATTGAAAATAATTCACGGCTCTCCTTTATTATTAGAAATTAACATTTGCATTAAAAATACCTAATCAATTTTTTTTTTCATAATCAATTTCTTTTTATTAAGAAATTTTTTTTTATATAAACTACTCAAGTATTTTCTCTTTTCTATAATTAATATTTGACAAGAAAACTATAATTTTGTATGATTTGGGATAAATAACTTCTAATAATAATTTTTTTCATAAAATTTGTCATACTCAAAAATTATTTTTTTCACAAATCTATTATTTTGAATCACTTTTTTTTAAATAAATCTATACTCAGTTTGAATTAAAATACAAGCCTACTTTATAATTCTATTAGCCTACAGAAAAAGTGTGATGTATATGTATATTATTAGTCTGGTTGTTCCAAAAATGAAGCAGAGGAGGAATGGATGAAGAAATGCGATGGTTGGGGAGGCCAATAATAGAAGAGGACACGCAACGCAAAGTAGCGTCTTCTTGTGTTTGCTGTCTTTTTCTGAAGCAACTTAATCATCAATAATCAGCCACCCATTCCCTCTAGTTTAGGGTATTGTTTTTCTCTTCCATTCCTTCATTTTCAAACAATAGACACCTCATTTATATCTGTCTCTTCAATAATCCTTCACTTTGTTATAATTATAAGAATTAAATAATTATATTATAAATATTAAAAAAATTAATTACTTAAAAATTCTGTACATACTCTTTTTAATAATTTATATTGAAAGCTACTTATACTAATTAAACCTCTTTTAAATGTACAGTTAATAAGGATAATTAAATTAAAAAATATAAATTTAAAAAATAAAATATATTATAATATTATATTTAAAATAAAAATAAAATAATATAGGCACATGTGATATCATATGTGTCATGCAAGTCTTATATGATAGTCAAAGTGCCATCAAACGTGGCAGCCACGTCATACGTGGTATCTCCAGGTATCATGGTGGCGTCAATATTATCCAAGAAAATTCCAATCAATTTTAAAATCTTCTACATAAAATTAAAAGCCCAACGACTAGAAACCTAATAAAGAATGGAAGAATCAAGACGCTATAAAGAACATTTGGGTTTTTATTTGTTACATTAACACTTGGTATGAATGAAAGAGAGAAGGGAAGGGATTTGACTTGTTTAGCTATATATATTTTTTAAGAGGAGAGGGAATTTTTTTTTAAAATTTCCCCCCTCTCATTTTCCTTTTTAAAATTAAAAAAATTAGAAGAAAGAAATAATATTTTTATTTTATACTATTAATATATTTATAATTTTTTTAATATTTTAATATTATCTATATATTATATTTTATTAAAATATTCTATAATATAATATAAATAATTTTATCTATATAAATATATTTTTTATATTAAATAAAATAATATAAAAATCTCTCTCCTCTCCTCTCCTTCTTTCATATTAATCTAAATTTATTTTCTTTATATTAAAATCATTATCTTTTCTTTTTTTTTTTGTTAGGCCAAACACCTTAGGGTCATAATGTTGGCGTACATGTAGAGAGTACAAGTGCAACCTTAACCATGTAGGATCATAGCCATATGCATGATTTTACAACTCATAGAAACTTGGACACGCGGCAAAGCATCAGAAGTCGTGAAATTAGTGTGACATAAGCATATAGACACTTGGACACGTGGCAAAGTATGAGAACTTATGAAATTAGTGTGACAAACATACGAGGAGGAGTGCCGACAGAAATGTACATTTAAAAGGGGGTGAACGGAAACCAAATAAATATGCCTAAATAATTGAAGATCATATAAGGCCTGAGTACAAAACGGATTTTTTTTTAATTGTAATTATATACATATGTATATTAAAAGAAGTTATTATTAGTTAGAGTTTGATGAGACTTAAATTTGAATTAATTAGTAGAACTTAAATACAAATAATTTTAAAGAAAGTAAAGATAAAATACTGTAGCTAATGATAGGGAATTATAGAGAGAAAATTATACTTTTTAAA
This sequence comes from Leucaena leucocephala, assembly GCA_037074615.1. Lineage (NCBI taxonomy): Eukaryota > Viridiplantae > Streptophyta > Magnoliopsida > Fabales > Fabaceae > Leucaena > Leucaena leucocephala. The sequence goes on along the minus strand of CM073535.1, from coordinate 3,684,552 downwards.
ATTAAATTAATCACATTGAATTTTTTTTATAATATTAACTAGATCATATTATTAAATATATTAGTTTTAGGATTTATAATTATATTTTTTAGTATAGGTATTTTCTTTAAAAATTAAACTTAAAATTTATAAAAAAAATAATGAATTCTTATTTTGTGAGATTAATTTTATATCTAATAAAAATTACAATTGAAGGAGAAAGGGGAAGGGGAAGGGGAAGGGGGGGGGGGGGCGAGACCAAACATTAAAAATGACATAATTAGGAAGACCCTCGGCCACTTTATGTTTGGTAGGATGAGAGCTCCAGTGTTTATATTTTTTAATAATAATAGTAAATTTGCAGAAAATGAGCCAAATTGTTATTAAGACAGTTAAAAGTACGAAGAAATAGAGCGTGGGACATGGATGGAAAGGAAAAGACCCATGGGGCAGTGGGTAGGTATATCAAGGAAAAAGTGTGTCAGCAGAAGATAGACACGTGAAAGCGAGAGGCTTCTGTAAAGTTGACCACATGTTTTTTTAATGACTACATTTTTTTAATATAAAAAAGTTGAAGTGTGTTCCGTATCAGTTTATACTAAAATCAGATCTCCACAATGATATGGGAATCAAACCAATGACTCCATTTGTGACTTCTTCTTTCTTGTTTTTTTTTTGGTTCTGCATGCTTGGACCATATACAGTAAAAGCAAGATTAAAAATAGCGACGAGGCTTGCCTTGCTCCCCATGTTTTTTTGTTGCTTATAATGTCATATGCCCCACCACCAGTCCACCACGTGCTCTCTTAAGCTTTCACACCTCTCAAAATTATCCCACATTATTACAAAGATAAAGGACAATCGAATAGAACAATCAAAAAGATTATTTAATAAAATTTTTGATAAATAATATATTCTTAAAAATTTAATTATTGATAAAATACAATAATATTATATAATCTATATATAACCGATTCATTCTCTTAATCAAATGAACAAATATCATTTTATGTTGTTAATTTATTTAATCCATGCTATTTTTTGTGGGATTAAAAGTAGCGTCTACTAACGATGGAAATTACTCTTATCTCGAGATAAGAAGGGATAAAGAGCAAATATTTTAAATAATTTCTGTAAAAACTCTCTAGCATTATCTCCTCATCTCAACACCATAAATCCTAAGCGCAGCAATCATTGAAAGTCGAGGTCAAATTTGTGCACTGCACATGAAAACTCAATTTGTTCAATGCTTGCCACTATGTTCACACCTTTCTAGAATCTCAATCCGAAAACCTGTGCGTAGCCAGCAGATGAATTTGAAGATTGTAATATAACCAAAACAGCAACTAAACTACGCCCTTTTCCTGTTCAATTCTTCCATTGTTGATTTCATCACCCATGGCGTGTGGTGCGTTACGCTTTGATAAATATTCCCTGTGCCAAACAAATATTTCCGTTTACATAGCATCTGAAATTCCCAGTTGAACCATTCAACTATACACATGCAGTGCAATGTCTATATCATACCTTTTTATGCACAATCTATCAGAGTAATGAATGTATTAACCTCTGTCTAATATAGAAGCATATGCCACATTTTGATGCAAAGGGTATGATTATCCTTCACTGGCAACTGGCATACACGCAAAAAAATCATAAATTATTTCAAAGACACACCTGCAAAGAAAGCATGTACACAGAGAGAGTGAACTACCACATATAATGCTATCATGCTTCTAACAATAATTTGCACGTTTTCTTATTGTGGCCAAGTCCCTTGCAATTACTGCATTGCAGCTGACCTTTAATTATGTCTACCGATTCTGTCTGCTTCATCTTTGGCCGACCTGGAGGTCGCTTAGTTGGTGGAGGGGTTACAGTTACTATTGCGTTTGAATCATAGACTGGTCTGTCTACACTTGGTACGGGATGAATAATAGATTCTGCAAATGTTAACCGGTAATTCTCAACAGAGAAGCATCTGGAACAATAATCATACGGGTTTCTGCCAATGCATTCAGTGACGGCGATGGCGTGACAGCAAGGCAACCCATAAATATGCCATTTCTTGCAGCTACAATCCCAATGGTCAACATCAACAATCTCTACAGATTTTCCGTTCTTTTTAACCCTTTCTCATAATCTGCAGCAAATGTTAATTGATCAGATGTTGATAGTGCTGATTTTAGCTCCTGCAGAAACCAATGCCAGTTATCCTTAGTCTCAGCATCTACAACAGCAAAGGCTACAGGAAAGATGCCATCATTCCCATCTGCAGCTGTTGCAGACAATAAATCCCCTTGGTACTTCGAGTTTAAAGGAGTATTATCAAGAAAAAGAGGGGACAACAACCTTGCTGGAAACCAGATATTGAGGCATGAAATGATATGAAGAGACCATGAAAGCTTGAGTCCTCTTTAGTTATAAATGTTGCAAAACTCCCAGGATTAGTCTCTTATATCTTCTCACAGAAAAATGGAAGCTGAGTATATGCCTCTTTATAGGAGCCTTGTAGCTGCTCTCTAGCAATCTCTTTTGCACGCCATGCTTGAGAAAATTTAACTGAATCCCATACTCATGCTTTATGCCATCAGCAATATCCTTTGGCTTATAATTAGGGGAGATTTTTAATTTCTCTTTTATGATACTTCCCACCCAACCCCTAGTTGCCCGATACCAAGCTTTTAGAGAAGCCCCCTCACAAGTATGTGTTGTGTTCATTTTCTTGATGCAAATCAAGTCAGTCGCGGTCAGCCTTGATGCATAGATCCTCCAAGGGCAACCTTGAGATTTACGTTTCACAGTGACACGATGACTGACATTTTTTTCATATCTGTAAACAAACCCATGGGCAATAGAGTATTGATGCAATGCTTCTCGGAATTCGCTAAAACTATTAAACCTTTCATCCACACCAGTGATGTTATTTTTCCACTGCTGAGCAGCTTTTCGATGCCTGTCATCCAAGGCACAGGCTGGTATACAAGATAAAGGACCTCGATCATCACATCCATCTCAATTTGTTCAATGTCATGGACAGTATCAACCGGAACATCAACAGGGATATCAACAGGAACAGTTTCGACACCGTAGTCCTGCTTGACCTGCACTAACAAGCATTCTATAAGTTTCTTTTTTAAAACATACAAGTGGAACAAATATGACTTCAGAATACCTATGGCCGTTCATCTAGTAAAAGCAAACAAATGTCTTCCAACAGATTACTAGCACGAATCTCTGACCTCATAAACCTAGATGTGATTTCTGCAACTATGGACTAAATAGATCTACAGAATTATTTATGACAAGTGGAAACAAAAGGAGAGATGAACAACCAAGAATTGTGAATAAATACCTACTACCAGGCATATTAGATGTATTCCGAGCTGCTGCTTCCTCTGATACGATGAACACATCAACTGAGGCAGAACCACCCAGGAAATTGATCATGCGTTGCAAATCCTTGTCTTTTGATACAGTAATTAGAGTTTTCTTGTTGCCCGGAAGGAAGTACTTGATGAGCATTGTATCTACATTAAAACTGAACGTTTCTGCTACTTCAGGCTTGAAATCACTCAATGTAGTCTGTGAATCGATGTCTGTTGCGTAGGTATCGCCCCCATTGTATGGCAATGATCCATCCTTATTCGTCACAAACTCATCTCCTGATTGACATATAGCTGTAACTTTTTTTTGTAGCCATGGCCTAGTTACAAAAAAAAAAAAAAAGAACTCCACTAGTAAGACAAACGTATTTCTTAATGCTTAATTTCATAGGCGACAAACCCTGATGAAGTCTACAATCAAACATTTCGAACTTCTAACGGCAAACGTCCGTAGGAAAACAAAAAGGAACTACATTCACTGCTCTGAATCCCCAATCCTTACACAGTATCACAGTATAGAAAAACAAATAAAAACTTAAGACGTAAAACTCACACAAACCATTTCATGATTTATGACCCAATTCCGAATTAAAAAGAATCAATTCCCTTCTACCAAAACAAAACAAGCACAAAACAAAAAGTCTATCCTAAACTTCCAGACGTAAGTATAATCATTACAAAATAGATAACTAACCCTAATCAACTGGAGAGCAAAGGAACAAAACGAGGATACTTACCGGAAAGCCAGACTGATGCAACCCCCTCAGGCGGCCTTCTTTCTTCTGCTTGGTCTCCCAAGATGCTAAAGTTGGAGCCTTTTCTGCTCAGCCTGGCCAAACCCATCGGAGAGAGCGTGAGGCGCTAGCTCATGACAATGTAGTCAAGAAGGGGCGGATTGAAACTGCACGTATGCCTTCTACGACGTCGTAGTATCCGTTTCCCGAGGCCGTGGTTGATATGAAACTCGGACCCGTTGACTTGTCATACTTATGTTTTATTCTTGACTTTAACGGTCTTAGATCCAATTTCAAGGCGACATAGGGGCCCCAAGGCCAGTGTATATATGTACACTCGTCGTCAGTCGAAGGCACGTTTTTCTCACTGCTCCACCCCATGGAGGCTCTAGTTTGTCTCATTTAGCAACAAATAATTACACCCATTTCATCATTTTTCCTTTTGATTTGCTGGATTATTGTTATTTTAATATACTCATTCTCATTCTAATATAAAATTTAGACAACCAATTTATTAATAATTAAAAAATGTAATATTAATTTTTTTAAAAATATTGTACTCAATCATTTACATTGAACTAATCTTGATATTTTTTTTAATATATGTAATTAATAAAATTAATTTATAAAAATAATTATAAAATTTAAGAGAAAAAATATATAAAATCAAAATATATCATCTAACTAAGGAACTAGGGAGGAAGTCTGTATGTATGGAAGTTTATATTAGATCAGGAGGATTGTTGGTGCTTTGCTTGGATGTTACGATATATTTCGTGTAATTTAAAATTTAATCAAACACGTTATATATAATAGTTATTGTGTAGAAACATTAATTAGGGCTGAGCTTTCTTAATCCCTAAAAAGTTTAAAAATGAGTTATAGATAAAAGTAGAAATTAACGAGAGTTATTATATATAATAAAAAATATATTTATATCTTATAAGAAAATAAGTTTAATTTTATCCGTCATTATAATAACTTATTTTGTAGAGAATTTTATAAATTTATTTTAAGTGACTTTTAAATTTTAAAATTATATCTTAACTTTAATAACCGACTAATGTTAAATCCACATAATTTTTTTTTGTATAAAAAAACAAGAAAGTAGAAGTTTCTATGAATTTCATGTTTTATATTGGCATGTTAAGTTAAAATATTCATGCTAAATAAATTGTGTGAAATTAGAATATAATGCGACTGGTACTGGGTTGTTTATTACTATATTAATAACCAACTTCATTTTTCATATATTTTTAATTTATAAGTATAAAAAATAAAAGTAACATTAATTAAAAACTTTGAAAAAATAATGGCATATAAACTATCAGTTCATTAGAATGCATTTGAGCACAAACGAAGGTACAGCTTTGATCAACAATACCTCAGATGTTGTGTCAACCTGATACACATTTTATGGCTGTCCCATTCTTTCCTTTTTCTTACAAAAGAAGTACACATTCGTTGTCGGTGTCCTTGATAAATATGATATCAGTTCTAAAAAAAATAAAAGTAAGATATCATCCATGACAGCATCTTCAAATGATTACAATAAACATCTGCGTCTTTTGTCAACATCAGAGTTTTATTTCTTCTATTTACCTACCTCTTAGCTAGCACTCTCTCTCTCTCTCATGAAGACGACTCATCAAAATGAGAGCAATAATTTGCGTAGGAATCATGAGCAAGGTTCTGCAGAAGAAAAACAAACATGAACAATAAAACCAGATCAAACCCCAGATAATAAATAACCTTGTGTTATTATAATTTTGGATGTGATGATCCAACATACCTGTTCTTGAGAGCGGAAATACATGAATGGAGTGTAATTTATAAAGTTTGACACCCTTGATGTGTATATATCAGCATACCTGGAATTACAATAAATAAAGCCAAACAGCTCTCAGTTCTCAAGAAAAGCAAAAAGTAATGGTGAGTTTTCTCAAAGCCATTTCCATAGTGATGGAAAGGATTAAGGGGCATCTTAGGAAAGCGCATACTTCTCAATTTGTCTCATCAAATGGCTTTTATCCCACAGACCGGCGCGCGATAGGAAACCCCACCTAATAATATACCCCGATACAGAAAGTTAACACCAGTATTTGTTTAAGGATATCCAGTTCAAATGTAATAACCAGAAGCAATATGAATTAAGATCCTTCATCTTTGCTTCAGAATGAAAGAGGCTATTCAAACACTGGATACATCGATTTAGCTCAGTAATAATTCAAATTGTAAACAAAATTTGGTTTACATAGTCAGCCACATGGCTGGAATAAGTAATTCACATACAAGTTGAAGGCAATATAGATTTCTATACCAATCACTAGGTATTCGGAGCTTACCTTTTATTGAAGAGCTCCCCATCAGCCTCCAGCATTGGAGCAATTTTATCATCCAGCCTTTGCATAACAATAAGTAACTTTTGCATGCTTTCAGTGAGGTCTTCATCATCCAAATTAGTTGCAGCAAGTGTCTTAAAGTACAGTAGCAAGAAAAAAAAAATCATATTTTGCATCATTTTCAAGATGAGAGATAATAAGAATTCCAAAGAACAAACAAGTTTATTTACTGATATATAGATATAAGACTAATGGCCGTTCAACTTCAGGCGTTAGATTTAGCTTCTGAGCGTTAAAGTAAACTGGATGAGGAAACAGAATAATTGCAGCATCACAGACTAACCACTACAACGCTAACATAAATTCAAGGAAAAATTATTGAAAGCCTTCTGCTTTAACTTTCTCAACAGCAGAAAATAAGAAAATATGAATTGGTAGTATGCATATAGGACCCAACTTACTTGAGCAGGACGTGAATGACTTCGCCTTTGCAGAGCTAGCCGAAGTTGGTTAAAGAGATCCCCTACAATCTCCTTCTGATTTACAAGCTCCACCAACCTTTTTCTATGACTCTGGCTTTGAATCAGTGCATTATACTGCAGTTTTAGAATTTTTGTAAAGCGCAAGCCAAGGGGTTATCTCATAGTTGGAAACCAGTAAAGGCGCAACAATAACATCTGACATATCAGGGACTCATTTTGTAAATATTTCCCATGTCAAGTATAGATCACACGACAAATGCATATGCATTCTGACATCAAATTCAAAGGGCAATCATATAATTTTTCCGAAGTCCTACACCGACCTGGACTCTAGAGGGCACAGTTTTGCTTACTTAAATAAAAAAGATTGTGTCAAATAAAGATTGGTTGCACTAACCTCTTCTTCCAATTCTCGACAAATCAATGCTGTTCTCCAACGTAAATGGACTTTGGATTGACTAACATCTGTATAAATATGGTCACCCACATACAATATCTCATCGCCGTGGATATTTAAAGAATTTTCAACCATCTGTGCACTTCCCCCTGAGTATAAACCCCCTGCAGAAGATGGTCATGGTAAAGAATAAAATGAAGTGTTTTTCTTCTTAAAATAGTCATTTTCAGAACAATCTATTATCCATCCCTCCCTCGCTCCCCTTTTTTCTGCATAGTAGGCTCTAGCAGTAGACCCAAATGTTTATGAGGAAGTGTATTATACAGCGTGTTAAACATAAATATATAGCTTTGACCTTTAAGATCAAGGAGCAGAATAATAATTACCAGTTTTTGACTTAAAGCATGGACGCATAAGACCCTCACCAGTCACCACTTCATACGTAGGGTGTGACATTTGAAAGAATTCTGGTTTCCTTGCCGAGACAATTACCTATTTATAAATAAAACCCCATTTATAATGCAAGATCAATGTCAAGATGCATGAGGTTGCTGGTTTCAGGCAACATAATATATAGGATGCTGGCTATTCTCATTCCTCCATTACAAAAGGGATTTTTTCTTTTTTCTTTTTTTAAATCTCATTTAAGTCTTTCAAAGCATAAACATAGAACTTACAATGTCAAATAGGTCTCGCCAACCCATATCATTGGGAAGGAATCTATTAAAGGAATGCCGCATCATTTTGTCTGAATAAAGATAATCTGAGTTGGTTATGAGCATAAGCTTTTTACCAGACTGTTCCATGAAGATACCTAAGTAAGAAGTCAAAGAATATCATGTGCTATTTCAGAAAGTAAATTACAGGCCTGACCTCCTTCTGATCCAAAAGTGCCAAAGGTAACTCAGGATCAGGCTCCACAAACTGTTCAGGCTTAGACATAATTTCACTCTACACAAAAAGCCATAATCAAGTCGTATCAATACACTGTAACATTTAAAGTTAAACTAGATTGAGACAACATGGGCTTCACCTTGAGACGACCTTCTACATGTGCCCTGAACAGAGCTTTTCCAACAGCCTGAAAGCCATGCCAATATTAAAGAAAAGAACATCTATAAGCAAATACACCGTTCGGAAAATATTAGTAACCTTTTGATTACCTTATAAAGACCTTTATAATCAAGTGGACCAAGATCTGGTGAAATAACCCCATCATCCAATCTGTCAACCATCTGAAAAGGAGCATATGTTATCAATAAAGAAGAATCCCAATCAGACACAGATCCACTTTATCACAAAGGAAACAACCTTACAAGTTGGGCGAAAAATAAAGATGCTAATGCTAAGAACAAGGAAGAATCAGAGAGAAGCAATACAGCTTAGGGGAGATTCATTTAAACTCCAATCTCTAACTTGATCGTTTTACCTCCTGCAAAAATAAAATTCTTGGAAAACTGTACGAAATGACACCTAGTAAATCAATTAGGAGACTTGCTGCTTTCATGACCTCCAATTTACCCCATTAGGGCTCATAAAACATGGCTAGCAATCCTCAAATGTAAAGATAGCAATACAATCCATTTCACATTGCTGTAATCAAAAGATGCTTTGAAAGCTAAGATCTAACCCCAAATGCAAAATAAACATTACACCAGAATATATCTTGTCACAAAGTTTAGTCTTTCTCAACAGTAGTTCCTTGATACCTGCATGTAGGCCACAGCTTCGGACACAGAGAAAAATGTATTGAGAAACTCCCATCGACTCTGCTTCAGGTCCACTAGTTCCCTCCCATACATCTCACTTTCATGCATATAAAATTAAGAAGCAATACAAAAACTATTACTCCAGTTTGAAATTAAGTGTATTCATTAAGTTATCAAAAACTCTATTGCAAAACAGTGTTGAGGCAACAACAGCAAATAATCCATGTTCAGGTATATAATGATTCACGAATCTAGGCTTATTTCAGAAGATAAAACACTGTACTCGGCAGGAATCCAAGGAATGATACCTTGGCACATTCTTGTGGCAGTTGAACATACCACTACGTTGTATTAACATTCATTATTCATGAATAGCTAATGCATAACAACATACATGAAAACCTAGTATGCACTCTAACAGATGTTGCCTAAATCAATGTATTGTATAAAATAAGCTTCAAAATGTGTTGATATAACAAGTTGGCAAGACGTACTCTATCGAGGTTTTGCAATATCAAAATCACAGAGCCCAATGCATACCTCAAGGCTCTATTAGATAACATTCTGGTCCCATGCATAGCTCTCTTAATGTAACCAAATCGATCAGCCTTAACCAGGTTACCTTTCTCCTTATCTATGACAAGACCTCTAATCACCTGAGCAATTCGTTATGCATGGCTCACTTAGAGAGACAAGCGGTAATACTAATTCAATCAATTTGCAAAATTTCTTAAATGCCATAAGCTTGCAGGGGATAACATGTTACCAGGTTTGGATCAAATGCAAGTCCCTCAACAGGGAAACCCATATTCTTAAGGTTTTCCAAACAGTAGTCATAAGCCCGTCCTTCCCAAGCCTGTAAGGCATATTCATATCAGAAAGTTCCACTGACCTGAATAGTGAGAAAAGCCTACAGTTCCCAGCAACGGAAAACAATAAAATATCCTCTTTAAAACTTATTCTACAATCTGAACTCCAATGCTGAAAATTTAAATATACAAGAATGAGGACTTTCAGCAGAGTAGGGGCTAAAGAACTACAAACCTTCGCGGATGCTTCATAACATAAAATCAAATGTAAAAGTCAAACATAACATATGTAAACATAAACAAAACTATTTTAATGGTTCATCAGCATCAGAATGCCACAATCTCAAAGATCTCATAGTTATTTGTTTATAAATATGTAGAATATACAAAGCAAACATATTTACAGGTTACAGCCTAGCAGTTAAGATTTAAATATTTTACAACAGCTATTTAATAATTCAAAACTGAGCTTTATATTTACCATGACATTATAGTGCATCAAGGTGTAGTCCATATCATATCCAATGGCACTAATTGATCGTAGATTCAACGTGCGGCTACAAAATATTCCACGAGGTGAATTTCTAGATGATGAAGGGCTCTGCAGGAGGAAATGAGACCTTGTTATTGATATTCACATAGCCAAGAGAAACATACCTACTTGGTGAAAAGCCAAAGCAAAAGAAAGAAAGAGTTCAAGAAAAGAAACGGAGGAAAGCAGTGTAGCAGTTTCAGAAAATGACCGGATGAAGGAAATGGCTAGTAGTGGAGAAAAGGTACAAATAACTAGAATAATGCATCAGTGCACATTAATCAATAAGAAAATCTGAAAAACTCACTCTTGAATGCAATTTCCCTAATCCAGATGTATAAAGAATAGTTCATATCTCATGTAATTATGTGTCTGCAAGGAAGGTTTATATTGATATGGTGTGCTCACAAACAAGACCAACATTGCCATGACAAAATATAATAGCATTCATCTACTATGAAATTTAATGAAGAACATGTAAACGTTCATAAACATGAATTTCACTTGAACATTCTCCACTCATTTTAACACACATTCAAGCGCATGTACATGTAATCTTCTACAGCTTTGTTGGGGGGTGGGAAGAAAGATGCTGATAACAATGCAAAGAAGCATATAGTGAGAAATTAACAAACATATTCATGACACATTCATCAATTAATGGCGTAGATAACAGAGAAGCAGACAACTGAATCAAGTCCAAATAAAATAAAAATAAAAGAAGCAAGCAAGCAAATAAAGCATGCATGTCACACCGGAATACCCAAGTTTCTCAGCAATCCTTCGGCCTCATTAGCCTCTGTTCTGGCGACTTCCTCAATTGGACCTTCCAATGTGGCATGGCCATCAATTCCTACGTGAGAAACTTAATAGTTTAGATCCCTGGGCTGGTACCTTTGGCATTGAGTATATAAAGGAGAAATAGCATGACCATTTTAAGAAGGTAAAATACGTGATTATGTATTTGTAGGAGACGAGATAAAATGTGTCCATCACATTGCAGCGGAATATGAACGTGTAGTTTTATTAGTGTTCGAAGGGTTATAAATAGAATCCAAGAGGACTGAGGGACAACGTAAGACGTGCTTCCTCTACACTACAGCATAATACAAGTGAAATCTAAAAAAGAAGCTACTTGCAACTGAATATGAAAGAAGATAGTGGCTTGAAGAACACCCTTCAATCAAACTTTTCAAAGAACAGCACGCCCAAAAGCTTAAAAAACGTGAAAGACAGATATAGCGAAAATGACAAATTACAATATTAAATTGAACGGCAAAAGGGCGGGAGAAAAGCGGGGAAGGTAAAGTTGGGGATCGTACCACAAGCCTCAAGATGCTCGAACTTGACGTTCAAATCCCCTTTGGTGCTCTCTCCAAGATAGTCCACGTCGTACTTGTGAGACTGTGTCACCGAGAAAACATCACCGCCGACTGCCTTGGAGTCCAAACTGCAACGACAAACGGCGAAAGTTCTGCCAGGTTTCATACTTGTACTGAAATTGAAGCTAGGTCCGACTAAAGCTGCCTTTGTGATACAGTTGGGAGTGGCCATTGCTGAAGAAGTCTCTCTGCTCACAAGGAAACAGCCTTAAACCTCCGCCGCGTACATAAACGCAGCCGGTTCCGGGTGATAGTGCCAGTGGGGGTTACAGTAGATTGAAAATAAATAGTTCAATAACGAATCTTTGTAGGGAAGACTTGCAAGTGAAGGAGACTTTTGATATGTGGATAGAAAATCTATACTATTGCGCTGCCATCGTCAGGTGCTGACGCTGCCACTCAATTAATATCTTCTAATCTGGGTTGATTTATCGTTTGGGGTCAAAAAGCTTGGATTACTCAAAAGCATTAAAGCCTAGTTTTTTCCCTTTTTAATCTTTGATTAAAGATCATTTATAGCGTGGTTAAACCCAGGGCTTCAATGTTCAGATACTTCGGTATAATACACGTATAGGGATTATCACTTCATGGATGCCTTCATCCTCCCAAACTAGAATTTTGTTTTCTGGTAGACTCCTCTGCGACTAGAATTGATTCTCCAATGTTGCTTAAAAAGTTTAAAAAGGAATCAATCCTCCATTCTTCGTGCGTTCTTTCTTAGATTTTTTTGAAGCGCATGTCCCAAAAAAAAAAAATCTCCAGGTATCTTTCCTCCTGGTTCTTGATCATCCATTCCCTTGCCATATTTGGCACTCCATATGTCTATCATTGTTTGGTTTTCTTTGAATTCGACATTAAAATTTCTCAGAGAGTGAATTCCGATAAAGTAGAGTAAACATTTGTATGATAAAAGAGAATCATCATTATGTGGTATCAATATTACAGGTTATGAATACTGTTCCTCTCTACAATTTATATATATTGAGGTCATTCCATGTACTCTTCCCAACTCCTGAGTTAAAGGACAAGTGAGCCGTGGGCCTGATATGAGAAAATCTTCTGAAAAGCCCGCCCACGCATCCAGCCCAATTATATAACAAGAATGGCCCATTGAATTTTAACAAAGGTTTCTGATGGCGGGTAATTTTTTCATTTATATATATATCTTAGTGATAATTAGTTCAATATCATTTAAATGAGGTTTTAAATTTGAACTTTGGCATATATAAAAAATTTCTGTTAGGAGATTCACCTACTATAGTCAAGTGCGCGATGCGAGTCAGATCCAAATATAGTCGGAGCAAAATTCAGGTAAATTGGGTGAATAAAAAAATATATATGTATAAATAAACAGAGCAAGGAGTATGCTATTCTAATATTTATTGATTATTGAAAAGGTTGTTTATTTATTTTTCAAATTTTCATGTATTTACGGAAATATTGTGATTAATTTTAAATCCCCCTAAAAAAAAGTTTCTAAAATTACATGTATTTGAGTAATTTTTTAAAATGATAAAAAGTTTTTTTTTATACAAATAAAAAGTTTTTTAACTTCGAAGCAAATCACTTAATATATAATAATGGATCATCATGGGCATGGTAATCCTCCTTCTAAAAAGATAATAGGGCCAAAGAAAACCAGTACAACGATGAAGAGATTATTTGCCTCCATGAGCAAGCAAGCACACAAACAAAGGAACAAGAGAATAGCACTTTTGATTTTAGTCATGTCAAGATTCCAATCGCATGCATAGAAACCTCCAGGCCAAAAAACAATCGGTTCCTGTGCCTCATATTATGGAATTTAGAGCTACCTTCCACCTGGACACCACCTTACATTTTTTGGCACTTGACTAGCCACACAAGCAATACATGGTCAACCCTCACTTAATGATGGTCAACATTTTATAATGTAAAACCAAACATGCATGCACTATATGTTAGAAGAAAGATAGTGGGATTTGTAATTTGTTTAGCCTCATATTTAGCGATATGGAATGGGGAAATTTTCATTTAAGATCACTGTAGCAATTTATTATTAGATTCCCTCAAAAGATTATGAAATTCCATTGCACTCATTGAATAAAAATGAAATGAAATTTTATAGGTGAAAAGACTTTAATAACCTTGTGTGAATTTACAACAGACATATAAACAAATTCACAAGACATAAAAGAGATAACTCTCGTTTTCCATATTCTCACCAACCTAATTTACAATTATAATTAGTAAATTTACGACAACATAAGGGAAATTTACAACTACAATAAACAAATTTATAACAATACACACCCTAGTTGGTAATATAGGAAATAGAAGTAGTTAATTCCCTATGAAATGAGTATTTGAATATGTCAATTCCCTCATCTTAATAGTTAAATTTTGAGGAAGAGTTCAAGGACCTCGAAAATAATTACAGGTGGAGGGCTCTGCTTGATGAGAAAGTTGAAGGGTATATAATGTAGTTGTCTATGTTTGACTCTTCAAAGGCAACAATTAATGGAGATCAAGAACAACAATGGCTAAAGAAAAGAATATTAAATAAAGTATCTATTAGGAATAATCGACTTCATATGAGAATATCCACAAGTTTGCTTTGATCATTGATTGCGGATAACTACTTCATGTACCAACTAACTAATAATAAAATGCTCTTTCGTCTGGTTGCATATGGTTCTTGTAGTTTACTTGGAGAATCTCCAGCGTGTTTCTTCTTTGAAGATGCTATCGGTACCCTTTGAAAAATATATCACATTGCTCCAAGAAAATATCATATTAGTTCAGAAAGATCAGAAGGATTTTAATTTAAAATCTAAATGTTTGATGAGGACGGGATAGGGAAGTTTTTGTCTTTACTCTTTATTAAATGGTTCTACTTGAAAAAAAACTATTACAGATTAACGATCAGAAAACGTTAAGCAGACCCAGATTCATTGAAAGGATTTCATGTAAAGAGAATAATATATCTCGTGACAGAGAGTATGAAAACATAGATTAAATTTATGAGTTGGTTTATCAATCAACTAACAGAGTTTCCACCAAAAAGTGGGTATCTAGAAGCCAATCACAGTAAGAAGCAATTATATATTGAGTTTTAGTTAGGGCATATAGGTAATGGAGTTTACTAACTCAGTTTTTTTGAGCATCCAAATAATGATGTAAGCATCACGTTATGTTCTTCACATAAAGTAACGAAAACCAAAGTGGGTTATTTATTTCTCTGTAGGGCTGCAAATTGCTTCATCTACTTCAAGTTTGCAAAAGGTTCATTTCAACCTTTGGTTTTGAACGTGTTTTGATAATTCAGTTGAATTTGAAAGTATGTCACTTTCATTCTAAAGGTTAAGATAGCTATATTTCTATCAACTAATTGCCGTCTTATGCGTTTTCTTGCTCGCTAAAGTTTGAGTTATTGGGCAATCTTCAGAATTTCAAACAAATCATGCAGGAGAGAGTGAGAGAAATTTTCAAATCCTTTTTTCTCTACACTGTTTTATAGAAAGACTGAACTTCTGAACCTTCATCATCTTCACAAACCTAATGTGAATCCCAAAATAAACTGAAAATTCCATGATCAAGTTTTTTCGACACTGTTTGTTGCTGACTATAACCAACGATTCTTTTTCCTGCAGCTGCTCTCAGTTTATTAGCATTAGTGGAAGCATTTGAAGCAACTGAGATCTTTCTGTGGGAAAATGACAAGAGAGACAAGAAGTTCAGCTAGTAATCCTGAAAAAGTTCAGGGAGAGTCAAACAAGAATCAGGGTTCAAAGAAGAAGATTAAGGAAAAGGATGAAACCGCCAACAACACTGTACCTTTTTACAAGCTTTTCTCATTTGCAGATTCTATGGATTATCTGTTGATGCTTGTGGGGACAGTTAGTGCGGCTGCAAATGGAATGGCTATGCCCTTAATGATTCTATTTCTTGGAGATGTAATTGATGCTTTTGGAAGATCCGCAGACACCGAACAAGTTGTCCATGAAGTTTCCAAGGTACAACTTCCTGAGTAACCCTTTTCATTCATTACTAATCCTTGTGAACTTAGAAACTTTAAATTCAACTACTTTCATCTCATAATGATGACTCTTGCGCTCAGGTGTCACTGAAGTTCATATACTTGGCAATTGGTTCCTTTCTTGTGTCATTTCTTCGTAAGTACATCAGATTCTGTTTATAATGCTTACTATATTAACTACCACTTGTCCTAAATATTAGAGTTAGACAAGGAGTTTAATTAGGTCCTATATATAGCATCTCAATCCATTTTGTCTCTCAAATTTATAATTTTTTCTTAAAATATCTCTATTGATTGTACAGATTAAGAGAATTTACATGAAATGATAGTTCCAATACATATGATTGAAGATGATATTTCAAAAAAATCAATATATATTTATTATAAATAACTAACTTAACTAATTTCTTTACTGGAGGTAATAACTCCTAACTGTTTTTTTTTTGACACCTACGGACACAATTGTTTGCTCTAGAGGTGACTTGCTGGATGGTCACTGGAGAAAGACAGGCTGCAAGAATAAGAGGTTTATACCTGAAGACAATTCTGAGGCAGGACATCAGTTTCTTTGATAAGGAGACTAACACTGGTGAGGTTGTTGGAAGGATGTCAGGTGATACTGTTCTTATTCAAGATGCCATGGGAGAGAAGGTAATTTATGAATTAACAGAAAAAGTATCAAATCATCTTCATTTTTCTTCTAAAAATTACAAAACAGTGTTAAAAGATAAATTCTTCACAGGTAGGACAGTTCATACAGTGTGTGGCAACTTTTTTTGGAGGTTTTATCATAGCATTCATTGAGGGATGGCTTCTAACTCTTGTAATGCTATCTTCTATTCCTCCTATTGTCTTTTCTGGTGCTATGATGAGCATTGTTCTCGCCAAAGCGACATCCCGTGGACAAAAAGCTTATTCTTCTGCTGCAAGTATAGTAGACCAGACAATTGGTTCTATCCGAACAGTATGCGAATTTGCAGAAAGAACCTCTTCTGATTTTCCTTTCTGTAAACTACATAACATAAAAAATAATGATATTATTTTCTTCAATGCAGGTTGCATCATTCACAGGGGAGAAGCAATCTATAGCTAAATATGATCATTTCTTGATTAAAGCCTACAGGACTAGTGTGCAAGAGGGACTTGCTTCTGGTTTGGGTTTTGGTTCAACTTTTCTTCTTTTTTTCTTCACTTATGGTTTGGCAGTATGGTATGGTGGGAAAATGGTACTGGAGAAAGGATATACAGGAGGGAAGGTTATGACTGTAATTTTCTCTGTTGTGACAGGCTCCATGTAAATTGCATTTCTCTTTAATACCTCCTCCAATTTCTGTCTGCTGCTTCACAAGATGAAATACACAATTGTTAAAAGATTAAGAATGAATCACTATGAGGCCCTAAGAAATGATTGAAATCACTAAAATATTGCAGAACAAGTGAGCAACTATATATTTGTTGTCATTTTCTATACCGAAACTTGTCATTATATACTACTAATTTGTTATGAGACTTTTTAGTAATTATAATCCTTTCTTGAGCCCTCATAGTGATTTTCCTAATGATTAAAATAAATGATTGAGGAACCTTCACTTAAAAGCTAAAATGGTTCTCAACAACAAATGAATAAGAAAATGTAGACAGTTTTGTTGTTCTTACCTGATGATATTGCCAGGTCTCTGGGTCAGGCATCTCCAAGCATGAGTGCTTTTGCTGCAGGACAAGCTGCAGCCTCTAAGATGTTTGAAACGATAAAAAGGAAGTCGGACATCGATGCTTACGACACTACTGGCAAGCGGCTGCATGATATACGTGGGGATATAGAAATGAGGGAAGTTTGCTTTAGTTATCCTGCGAGACCGGATGAACTCATATTCAATGGATTTTCTCTGTCATTACCAAGTGGCACTACAACAGCTTTGGTAGGACAAAGTGGGAGTGGAAAATCAACAGTTATTAGTCTGATAGAAAGATTTTATGATCCACAAGCTGGTGAGGTTCTCATTGATGGTATCAATATCAAAGAATTGCAGCTAAAATGGATCAGACAGAAAATAGGCCTTGTCAGCCAGGAACCAGTTTTGTTTACTTGTAGCATTAAAGAGAACATTGCCTATGGTAAGGATGGTGCAACAGATGAAGAAATCACAGAAGCAGCAGAGCTTGCTTATGCTGCAAAATTCATAGATAAACTTCCTCAGGTGAAATCAGAAACTTTCATTTATACTTTGAAACTGCATTTTCGTTGCTCAAAGGACATTCTTGGTTTCTGCAAATATTTTAAGACTAAGTACAATATTGCTTACAAATCTTTTTGGATTTAGGGGTTAGACACAATGGTTGGTGAACATGGAACTCAGCTGTCTGGGGGTCAAAAGCAGAGGGTAGCCATAGCAAGAGCAATATTGAAAGACCCAAGAATTCTTCTTCTTGATGAAGCTACAAGTGCCCTTGATGCTGAATCTGAGAGAATTGTACAGGAGGCACTGGACAGAATAATGATAAACAGAACCACTGTTATTGTAGCACATCGCTTGAGTACTGTAAGGAATGCTGATATTATTGCCGTTATTCAGCAAGGAAAAATAGTAGACAAAGGTACACAGTCTCTCTTACAACGGAAATAAAATTTTCAGCTAGCAATCTACTGTCATATTGTTCTACTTGTTTCACAGAAACGCCAGTGATTCTGATTTATTTCACATTTGCTGGAAGGTCCCTTAAATCCAAATGCAATATTGCTTCTTTTAACTGATCAGGTTCACATGCTGAGCTCACTAAGGTCCCCGATGGAGCCTATAGTCAACTCATTAGATTGCAGGAAACAAAGGAGTCCGAGAATATTAATGCCAATGACACAGATAAGCCAGAAAAAATAATGAATTCTGAAAGGCAATCCAGCCAACGACTTTCTTCCTTAAAATCTGTAAGTCGAGAGTCATCTGGACTTGGAAGAAGCAGTCGTCGTTCATTCTCAGTGTCTCCAACAAATGGACTCTTTGAAACAGAAGTTGCAGAACCTAAAGCTCCTAGTTCAAAAGATTCCCCAACACCTCCAGAAGTGCCACTCTACCGCCTGGCTTATCTGAACAAACCTGAGATTCCAGTTTTGTTTATAGGGACTCTGGTAGCTGTGGCAAATTCAGCAATATTCCCAGCTTTCGGGCTACTGATCTCCAAAATGATAAACACTTTCTATGAGCCTGCAGATAAACTCAGTAAAGATTCAAAGTTTTGGGCATTGATATTTGTTGCCCTTGGTGTGGTATCCTTCTTAGTAATTCCAGCAAAGTTCTACTTTTTTGCTGTTGCTGGTGGTAAGTTGATAAGAAGGGTCCGGCTAATGTGTTTTGAGAAAATAATCCATATGGAAGTAAGTTGGTTTGATGAAGCTGAGCATACAAGTGGTGTCCTTGGAGCCAGGCTCTTTACTGATGCAGCTTCCATCCGAGCTTTGGTCGGAGATGCACTTGTTTTGCTGGTTCAAAATATTGGTACTGCAATTATTGGTTTGGCCATTGCTTTGGAGGCATGCTGGCAGCTTGCTCTTATAATTCTTGTTATGGTACCCTTATTAGTACTCAATGGATACGCACAGTTCAAGTTCATAGAAGGATTCAGCACAGACGCTAAGGTTTGTTCCTTTAAATTTTCAACATGGTGTTGTGTATTTGATTTCTGGGACTGATATTTATGAAACTTTTAACAGAAATTGTATGAGGAAGCAAGTCAAGTGGCAAATGATGCAGTAGGGAGTATTAGAACAATTGCTTCTTTCTGTGCTGAAGAGAAGGTGATGGAATTATACCATAGAAGATGTGAAGGGCCAATTAAAACAGGCATAAGGAGAGGGATAATAAGTGGAACTGGATTTGGTTTATCATTCTTCTTGCTGTTTTCTGTCTATGCATGCAGTTTCTATGCTGGAGCTCGACTCGTTCAAGATGGCAAATCATCATTCTCAGATGTTTTTCGTGTGAGTTCTCTATCCTTCCAACCTTTTTAACATGGCATACACATTTTATGGCTTTTCATTTAATTATTGACATCTAAGTATATCATTTTTTTAGAGAGCAGAAAAACATCCTAAAAAGAGAAGAGTTTACAGCTAGCAGAAGGATGAGATATCCTCAAACTAGATACTGCAAAAAGGCTTAAAGCATAGTAACAGAAACCTGTAAAGCCTATTCATGCAAGATAAAGTGATTTCTTATGAGCTCTAAAGGGAAGCCATATACTCCCTCCAGTCCTTAATATAAAAGTTAGTTGACTTTTTTTATAGATTAAAGAAGCCATATAGATCAGTTAATTATGATCAAATCTAACCCCTCAAGGTAAATTCATATTATATACTCTTTAATCTATCCAAATTAGTCAACTAGCTCTTATATTAGTTATAATTAACTGATTTATTTGACCTCCTAAATCTATCCAAAAGTGTTAACTAGTTCTTATGTTAAAGGCCAAAGTAGTACATAATAGTATTTTACCAATCACTTTGATAAAAAAAAAATATACTGTAAGAGGAAGGTTCAAAATAGCAGTATTGCAGCACTTTCTGATGGTTCTGTTTCCTGTTTTGTAGGTCTTCTTTGCTCTCATTGTAACAGCATTAGGAATCTCCCAATTTAGCTCAATGGCTCCTGATTCAAGTAAAGCAAAGAGTTCTGTTGGTTCTATATTTGTTATTCTTGATGGGAAATCAAAAGTAGACCCAAGTGATGACTCTGGAATCACATTGGAACACTTAATGGGAGAAATCGAGTTTCGCCATGTCAGTTTCAAGTATCCAACCAGACCTGATTTTCAAGTATTCAGAGATCTTTCCTTGAGCATTCGTTCAGGAGAGGTAAATATTTTGCTGAACATACATAAACTAACATTTGCCGTTATACTGTTATTCCAGTTGGAAGAAAATAACACTTTGATTAAACTGTTGGTGAAACAACAGACAGTTGCTCTGGTTGGAGAAAGTGGAAGTGGGAAATCAACTGTCATCTCGTTGTTGCAGAGATTTTATGACCCTGATTCAGGTCAAATTACATTGGATGGGATAGAAATCCAAAAGCTACAAGTAAAATGGTTAAGACAGCAAATGGGTTTGGTGAGTCAAGAGCCTATGTTATTTAATGACACAATCAGAGACAATATTGCATATGGAAAGGGAGGGAATGCAACAGAGGCTGAAATTATTGCTGCAGCAGAACTGGCAAATGCCCACAAGTTCATTTCTAGTTTGCAGCAGGTAACTTACAATGTCCTATCAGCTCATTTTCCTTTTCATGACCACTACAGTTAATTTAGCTTCCAACACTTCGATATTAAATCTTAGTTTCACATCACACCTGAAAATATTTGATGTCGGAAGAACAACTAGGCGGGCTTCGTGCATTGCACAGAATCTGATAAACGAGTCAAGCTACTAATGACTTGTAAAGAGTACAACTTGTCATAGAGTTTATAGTTTACAGAGTTAAGTTACATCCATCGCCCTAAGATATTTTTCCAATGCTCACTATTCTAAATTAATTTGTGGTTAGTAGCACTTAGATCCTAAAATAATTTTCTAGTAACATTCAGCATCTTAAATTTAAGGTGCTCATTGCTGTTAAGAAAGATACTTTAAAGATAAAAATGTACCAAAAATACTTTAGAGTACTAAGTGCTATTGAAAAAATACTTTAAAGTGATGGATGAACAATAAATTAGTTTAGGATACTGAATGTGATTGAAAAAATAATTCGGAGTACTAGATACATCTTAACTCTTAGTTTATATTGATATTGATGATGTTGATATGTGCAGGGGTATGACACGATAGTAGGAGAGCGAGGAATTCAGTTATCCGGGGGACAGAAGCAGCGGGTGGCTATTGCACGAGCCATAGTGAAGAATCCGAAAATATTACTTCTAGATGAAGCTACCAGTGCCCTAGATGCAGAATCTGAGAAAGTGGTGCAGGATGCATTGGATCAAATTATGGTGGAAAGAACCACAGTAGTAGTGGCTCATAGGTTATCCACAGTTAAGAATGCAGATTTGATTGTAGCAATTAAGAATGGAGTCATAGAAGAGGAGGGAAAACATGAAACTTTGCTCAACAAAGGTGGTGCCTATGCTTCCTTAGTAGCATTGCACACGAGTTCTTCCATAAAACAACTCAATTGAGTTCCTAAATCAACAACCTTGTAAGATAAAAGATTTCTCAGTTGGAGTTAAAAATATCAGCAAAATTGTGTTAATACAAAGAATGAAATTAAGGTTGCTTGTCTTACCCAAAAAAAAAACACGAGTTTGTTTGTGGGTTTAGATTCTGACATGTCATCTCAACTACAGTATTTATGCCCTTCCTTAGAATTTAGTTAACAAAAAGAGAATTGCAAAATACTCCATACTCCAGAAAAAGTATAGACCAAGCCAACTGATATATGGAGAATCTGTTGAATATTTTCAGTAAATAATAATTAGTAGTAGTATTATTACTATGATTATTATTATCTCTTAATATACTCAATTGAAAAGGGTTTGATATGTGCTTGATGATATCACAATGTAATATGCAATTATTGTTGGCTTGCCTTGTGACGGAGACACGCACTGCCATCCCTTTTAAGAACAGGACCATCTCATTGTTAACACCAAACTGACTCCACTAACAATCACTAACTTTTCTATCAGATTTATATTAATTTTAAGGATCCAATCAATAAATAAAAAAAAATAATCTTGGACCAAAAAAATGGAAAAAGAAAGATTGAAATTATTGCCACGTCTTAAAAGAGTGGAGTTCAAAACGTGACAAAGTTTGTGATTCAGATTGGGGGCCCCACCAGCAGAGCACCAGAACCTAATACCTCAAAATTCACAACCACTATATTTGGATTTAGTTGTGTTTTAGGATCTTAACGTAAGATTTGTGTGTTGTTGTTATTAAGAAACTAATTATATTTTACTCTTTGTTTCGTCATATTCGTTAGTTTTACTTGATAATAATAACATCTCTTACCTTAAAGCTGCAGGCATGCAATTTCGTACTCAAACTACAAACATGTGAACTCAGATCTCATGAAATCAATCACACTCTGGCCGTAATCAGGAATTTAATCAAAGGTTTTAGGCCCTACTTCAATTCTCAAGGGACCATAGAACCATATAACACACTTAAAATTAACCAATGAATATGAGGGCCCACCTAATAACATCAATACATATTAAAGGTCTTTGATAAATAATTATAACTTAATAAATAATATCTTCTTACCTTAATATAATATTCAATTAACTAATTTATTAATACATTGCACGATACTATTATGTTATATCAACCATTTAGATAAATTATTAATTAAAATATGTTATTGAGTGTTTCTTTCAGTGTTCTTTTAACATTTTAATAAGATTTTATATTGTTTGCTTCTCCGGATGAATCATCATAGGATGAACTTCATAAAATATTGTATTGTTAATAAAATATGAACAGTGTGATTTATTTTTAGATTTCGTGTGAACATGCACAGAGAACATAACCTAGTTATGTTTTGCATATATAAAGTAAGATGAGTGTAGAATGTTAATACTTTGCATTCAACTTCACTGCATCCAAATCCATGCATATGTCTCCATTAAGCTAACCCATCAATTGTTTGGAAAAAGAGAAAAACATGGAACCAAAGGAGATAAGATAATACTGAACATGTTCGTTAAAACTTAAAAATTAAATGCTTATTTTGATGTCTCCCATTTTTGGACACATTTCATATACTGACGTACCAACCAAAAGGGGATAAAATTCGTTGGGCAATAAAAAAAAATAATTTTGGTAAAGTTTTAAGCTCTTGAATTGTCACTATGAAAATGACAAAAAGTAAATATTTCTTTACGGAAAAAATAATTGTTTATAACAACAATCTATTTCTTCTTTTACATTAATCTTTTATTTTTCTCATTATTTTCACAACTGCACAGTAAACAAGGATTTGAATTAAACAATGAGAGATATACTAACAAATAAAATGTTAGAGATATTGTTTTAAGGATTTGAAAACAAAACCTACCCATTGAAATAAGAGAAAAACAACACAAGCACGGGGTTGCAGTTTCAAAGACAAACGATTTCAAAAGGGTGAATCATTCATTCGTCTGTATTATATAACAACCGCTGTAAGAAATGGCACTTTCATGTGATTTGCAAGTCACACCCAACAAAGGAAGAACAGATTTGGACCCCGTTTCTATCTTCCTTCTTATTTATTTCTAAGCATTCCTTCAAAGGAAATCACCCGCTACACCATACCCTCCACTCACCTCTTGCCTTCATCACCCTACAGGTGTTTGATCAATTTCTCCAGAGAAACCCCATTATAAAATCAAGAACCCTCCTCAACAATTCTTCACGGTTGCTTTCTTCCTTGTGTTGAGATTTCTGTGTTTGGTCATTCATCATATATCTATAATCTCATTTTTCATATTCCAGGTTGATCACATGAAAGAGGAGCTATTAAGACTTGAAGACTGCAATATTTATATGAAAGATAAAGGAAGCTTTCTTGCAGGTATATCAATATATTATTCAGTCTCTGATTTCTGAACTGTAAGGGCATGTTATACTTGGGGTGGTTTCTTGGTTGATGTTTGATCAGATGAAACGTGAAAGCCGTTTTAATGATCTTTATAACCAAAGCTCAGATAGTTCTTATTTAATGAAGGAACTTTAGTGATGAGAAGCTGATGAACTAACAAACATTCTGTCATTAAATTTGTCTGTAGAGGAATCTTCACGTGCCTCTGAAATTTGCCATAAAACACACATTGAGCCCAGCTAGTTTTGCATGAAAACTAGAAAAATTCTTGCGTCGTCCTGGTCTACAAGATTAAAATAAATCAGAATAACCATGTATAGAAAAGTATGATTATTTAAGATAGATTTTCCCTTGAAAGTTGGCAGATATATCTCCATATTTATATATAGTTAACTGAATCTATCTATCCTTTATAAACATGAGTCGTTAATTTTTTTCTCTTTCTAATTTGGCGGAGAGACCTTACTGCCTATGAGGGAAGTCACATTAAGAAATGAGGTCAGAGTGATCCTGTGGTTGAGTGGGGCAAACATGTGATTCATGAAATGGTTTTGTTCGTATTAGGCCTTATGGAACACGTGGCTGGAAAATATTGCTTTGAACTGTGAATGGAGGGCGGTGGCTCTAAATTTGATCAGATTCTGCAGAACTAGTAGAAACTGGTTCTCCTTTTTCTCTCTCCCTTTCATGCGCACTCACATACTGTCACATGCGAATATGTTGCTAAAGTCTAGAGAATAAGTAGCTCGTTCAGGTCTCACGGGTTTCCCACTTTTCCCTTTTCACCAACTCTAAGAGTTTAATCGGCCCTTGGCTATTAGCATTCACATGAAGCTCTTGGCCAACAATATTTGCCGCAAAATTTACAAGGGGAAAAGCTCTTCTAGTCAGGTCATATACTTCTCTTCTCTTTGTTTAACCACCATATTAATTATTCTCGACATGCCTCTTCATATCATATGCATATGTTAGTCTTAAGATTCATATACAGACATTCTTGTCCTTTTTCCCTTGCATGCCCCACCTACTGGTTGCTTCCTTGGTTTTGGAGGGAAACATTTTCCTTTCACAATTCTAGACAAAATGGCATGATTGAACTGATATTTCATCTGCAGTAGTTAGAAGGATCAAACTCGTGATAATGACTCACCTGACACTGGTTTTACTTCTTTTGCTTTTTAAGATGTTCATAATTTTTTAATTTTATAGCTTTTAGTAATAATTTTATTAGATTGTAGTAATTTTATAGCTTTTCTTGATTTTAAGCCGTTTTGTAGAGACCAAGCAAGGAACTTGCAGCTTTGTAGCTTTTAAGAGCGTTAAGCAAGGAATTAGTGACTCACATCTTTTTGTGTCTTTTAATGAGGAATATTGCTATTAGGGTAATCTATAATTATCTTTTCAATATTTTAACTACAATTTCAACCAAAAGAATATATATAAAGAATACATTTCATTAGCGAGATAGGGAATCTGAGAGCTGAGACACATCATTTCGTGAATGTACTACCTAAAAAATGCTTGATCCTAGGTCTTAGATTTGCGTGGCCTATGCTCTGGATATTTGTTTGCATTACCAATCTTCACGGACCCATCAGAATATATTAAGGAACTTATATATAGATATAGATATATAAAATAATAGATTATATATATAAAGTCATATAATTTTATATAATTATGTTTCCATTACTGACTCATATTTAAGAGGAAACCTATTTTTTTTTCATTCACAACTTCGAAAATTTTGACATTGTTTAAAGGTAATCGAATCCTTTTTATTTGACCCAATTAACTGTTAATCTTAATCTATAAATATTGTGACTTATCATGTGAGAGTCTATGCGATGCAAGAGTAAGTTCTTCCTCTGATAGCAAGCGTCTAAATTCACCGTAGAAATCTGATAATATATTATCACTTGCTTTTGGTTGTATGTATTTCATTTGTTTGGTACGAAAAGAGTGACGTGGTTGAAAGTGTGGTCCATATTTCATAGAAGTTGTAGTTATTTTGGTTTTGGGAGATAAGGATATGGATGCCACCCTACCCAACTGCTATAAAGTCTGATTTTGACATTAAACCACATGACAAGCCCAACCAAAAGGACATGCATATATGATTTTGACATTAAACATTTTTGTTCCATCTGATCATAATTAAGCATTCTTTTTCCACATATTCATTTTAGAAAAGTTTGCAATTTTATGGAATGAGTTTTTATGTTTTATCATTAGTTAGCAAGTTCAACATCTATAAATCAATAATTAAAGTTGTGTTGCATTTAAGATTCCTCTTCCTGAAATAATTAAGAATGCTTTTTTATTGGTGATTGAGCCACTTGAGCAGCAAAAGGGGGAAGGGGTGTTATCAGAAATGAATAATGGATATGATTTATAAGACTTGAAGTTAAAGCTATAATTAAAGAAGCACTTGAATTCAAGTAAACTTGTTAGTTTTTGATGGAAACCCACTTCACAAAAACTCACCAACCGAATCTATCGTTGAAAACATGACCCTCAACTAACGCGTTCACCTTACAAGACACAGCTCTATAATTGAAAAACACCTTGGATTCATGAAATTATTCCTCGGATTCCTTCATACTTGTTTGTCGTTTTTTTTATTATTACTAGTTGATTTAAATATATTCTATTTATGTAGACTTTGTTATTTATAAAATTATACAATATAAGTTTTGTAAAAAATTATGTTGTTAATCATATACATAAGTATACCATGTTTTTTCTCTATTTGTGGAAGATTCTTTTCTCAAAATGATTTGGGCAATATCTAGGGAATTCCTTTTCTTTTCTTTTTTTGTTTTCAAATGTTTAGAATGCCTGGTAGTAAATAAGGTTTCGTAATTGGGACCCACGAGCACTTTATTCGGCCACGACAATCAGTATATTTTATATAGAGTCGTCAAAACTTTTAGCTGCAGGTCTCTTTAATTTGAAGTCATAATACTTTATTCTTAAGCCAACAAGGGCATTTTTTACCGAAATTTGAAGACATTCGTGCATACGTAATTTTTCTCAAGAAAAAAAAAAACTCAGCAAAATACTTCAAAGAACACAAGCACTGTGATCCAGAGATGGAATGTTTAGTGGCCACTGGCCACTTTGGATAGTAAGATGTACTAAAATGTACAGAAGCCAAATCAATTGTGGGTTTCTTCTGAAATTGTCAGTTTTTATTGACAAAAACTAATCCTAAACATAGAGAGGCATATGCTAATGCATTTTGTATTGTAAACGTACGGAGGACAGAGAGAAGGATCTGGGTTGGTAATTTTCACACCACTTTTTCGCTCTCTACTTTTATCTAGCATCTAATTCCCAGTCTGGACCTGGTTTCACTTGCTCGGCCGTGAGGTGGCCAAGATAAAGCAGAGCATGTGACCTTCTTAGGTTGTAGGGTTGATTTTCGAGAGTTGTAATTGAATTGGGAAAGAAGAAGAAGAAGAAGAATCAAAGCTAATAATTGTGTGAGCGCTTGTGGGTTATTAAGGTGTGCCTGTCCATGGCTACCCCATATAATTGATACTGTCTCATCCTCCAAGTCTCGCCCTTTTCTCACACACACACGGGCGTCAGCATATATACGCTGTCTTTTCCTGCAGAAAAGAACATACTTTTTCACAAAGGCGAAGTTTTCGGCTTTATAACTTCTGCTGCCAAATTGTGATCATTTTTGTCCTACTTGCAGACCCCATTTTGACAATAAGAGTTATGAAGCAAGTGACGCCGCCGCCAGCACCACCGCAGCCACTTCCGGCGACCACCGCAGCAGCAAGAAGTTTATGCAAGCTTAGTGACAAGTCCCAGCAGAGCCTAACGGCTTCTCGTTTGAGAGCCCCTTCTAAGATCAAAGATTCTCCAAAATCACCGGAGACTGTCAGTGGGTCATCATCATCACCTTCCTCAACATCACCATCTCCATCATCATCATCATCAAGAGCAAAGTCGGTACCTCCAGACATGAAGAACAATTCCAAGGGTAAAAGGGTTCTTTTGCTCAACAAGCCAAAATCTGGTGAGGTAGTTGTGGGATCTCAAAAGGCTAAGGAAACCGACGAGGCCAAATTCGTGATGGGTCGTTTTGTGAACCGTCTTGCAGTAGAGCAATTCGCTCGGCCACGACGACGGTTTGGGGATTTTGGTTTCAGAAAGAATGAAGATGAACCGAGTGGGAAGAAGGAATTACTGGAGAAACTTGATTTGAGCGAAAATTTGATCAAGAATTTGGAGTCTGAATTGGTGGCCTTGAAGGCTGAATTGGATAAAGTTAAGAGCTTGAACGTTGAATTGAAGTCTCAGAACAGGAAGCTAACCGAAAATCTCGGTGCCGCTGAGGCCAAGTTAGTTGAAGTTAGCACCCGTGAAAAGGTGATAATCAAATTTTTTGTGGTTCTGATATACCTGGCTTCAAACAGAGAATTTCCTTGAACCTCTGTTTCTCCTTTTTTTTTCCCCATAAAATTATTAATTGCAATTATGCTTTACATTTTCAAGGTTTAGCCCATTTTTCGTGATCATTTACATTTTCCACTGTTCGATTGGGACCTTCCATGTCATTAATTTAAGAGGAAAATGAGACTGATTATAAGATTTATACTTATATATAATACCTAATTAATTACCAGTTTACTGAGAGATTATTCTGATTTTTATCATGGATGAAGAAGGAGACAAGTGGAGAGCACCAGAGTAGCAAATTTAAAGACATACAAAGACTCATCGCTGACAAATTGGAGCGGTCGAAGATTAAAAAGGTTGAGACTATTGAAGCAGGTTTTGTTAAAGCACCGATTCCAACACCAGCTTCAGGACGTGTTATTCCTGAAGCCGCAAGTATTGGAAGAAAGCCTCCACCCGGCCCATGTCTTGCACCACCGCTGCCGCCACCACTACCACCTCCAATCCCATCTAGGCCTCCGACAAGAGCATCTATCACCCAAAAGGCCCCTGTAATTGTTGATTTGTATCATGCTTTAAAGAAGCAAGAAGTGAAGAAAAATCCAAGAGGATCAGGGAACTTCCATCAACCAGTGGCTTTAAGCGCACACAGTAGCATTGTTGGAGAAATTCAAAACCGTTCAGCCCATCTCTTAGCAGTAAGCATTTTTGTGTTGGCAAATGATCAATTTTTGGATATAATCCTGTTGTCTGTAATTAACTTCAGAGTATGTAGCATTAATGGCTGGCAATCTTATCTAGATAAGGACAGACATCGAAACTAAAGGAGAATTCATTAATGACCTTATAAAGAAGGTGGTAAATATAGCATACTCAGATATAGAAGATGTCCTGAAGTTTGTAGATTGGCTTGATGATCAACTCTCATCATTGGTAAGTTTTCGATGAAATCTATTGATTAGTTTGGTCAGTTTCTCAAATCTACTGGCTGCTTGTTCTATCTTCTACAGGCTGATGAGCAAGCGGTCTTGAAGCATTTTAACTGGCCTGAGAGGAAAGCCGATGCCTTGCGAGAAGCTGCAGTTGAATATCGCGATCTTAAGTTGTTAGAACAGGAGATTTCCTCATTTAAGGATGATCCTGACATTCCTTGTGGCGCTGCCTTGAAAAAGATGGCCAGCTTATTAGACAAGTAAAAAAATATATCAAGATATAACTTGTTTATCTATTAGTTCAAAACGTGCCAGACTTATGAATGATGATGCTATTTATGTCCTCTTTCGTGTCTCGTTTTGGTAGGTCTGAGCGAAGCATACAGAAGCTAATCAAGCTGCGAAATTCTGTCATGCGATCATATCAGGACTTGAAAATTCCAAC
The DNA here is from genome assembly GCA_037074615.1 of Leucaena leucocephala. NCBI lineage: Eukaryota > Viridiplantae > Streptophyta > Magnoliopsida > Fabales > Fabaceae > Leucaena > Leucaena leucocephala. The sequence continues at coordinate 3,654,410 of CM073535.1, read as the reverse complement.
AGCTTGGATGCTTGATTCAGGAATTATGTCCAAGGTATATAGTTTTATGTTTGTACTCTGCATATGAGAACCATAATGAAACTCTGCCTTTTGGCTCTGATCAATGCTTGAATAGAGATATGAATACTTAATGGCATTGCCCATCAATCATTTTTTGGCATTTACTTTATACCCATTTGCTTTTTGCAGATAAAGAAGCATTCCATGACTCTGGTAAAGATGTACATGAAAAGAGTGACAATGGAGCTTGAATCCATTCGGAACTCAGACAGAGAATCAAGTCAAGAATCTCTTCTGCTTCAGGGTGTGCATTTTGCATATAGGGCACATCAGGTAATTTTTTGGAGCAAAATCTCCAGACATGTCACTGCATCAATATTGGTTTTCCAACAATTCTAACTATGATTAATTTATCTGGAAATGTTCATCAGTGAGTGATCAGACAGCACATATTACCTTAGGCTACTATTTAATGCATTGAGCTGTTAAAATTATCATGTACTGTGATAAGTTAAAATGTTCACCGCTGGTTGAAGCTTGTGGACATCTTCTGTAAATCAATTCTTACCATCCAGTTATCCTGTATGTTTTCTGCAGTTTGCTGGAGGTTTGGACTCAGAAACGTTATGTGCCTTCGAAGAAATAAGGCAACGTGTCCCGGGAAACCTGGCAGGATCTCGAGAACTTTTAGCCGGCATACCATCATCCTGAGAAGCCACTGATTTTGGGTGCTAGAGACCTAATGGTTAGAAGAAATAGCAATTAAGCATTCGTTATTCTTTTCCTTATGATGTCCAGGGGTCAATGGTTGCAAGAACAGGATCAAGTATCAACCTTTCAGAAGAAAAACACAGGAATATCAAAAGAGGTTTTGAAGAGAGAACGTTCCATAATAGGGTAGTTGAGTAAGTGAAATGGCTAATCTGTCAAAAGTGTCAATGGCGTAGTCATATATATATATATATATATATATATATATGTATGTAGTTCATATCTATTTCTGTAAAGAAAAGCTTTGCCGTGTTTAGGTACATCACTTAATGTTTACTGAGCTCTACTATAATAATTGACATGCATGTTTAATGCATCCTTATATTTTGCGCTTACTTGATGTTATTAATATTTTTATTGAATATAGATCATGTTTATGAAAAGTAATTGTCAGATTTAAGTTCATCATATTTGGTTAATTCAACTGACAAGGCTAATTCTATCTATACTTTGGTGTTTAATCATACAAGAAAGCACCCTCCAAAACTAATATTAGTAATATTTAGTTAATATAAATATTATAATTGATACTTTTCTATCTTTAATTTAAAAATTATTTGATTAATTTAAATAAATTAATGAAGGTATATAAATTACTTAGTTCTAATAAAATTTGATATAATTTTTTTAAAATATTTTTATATAATACTAAATTATATATTATTTTATAAATTAGATAAATTAAATTAAAAAATAATAACTATTAAAGATAAAATATATTAAAATATTATATTTAGGATATGATATATTTAAAATTTGAGAAGAATTAATTTAATTGTATAAATTAATTTGTATCCATTAAAGACATTGGCCCTATTTCTTTTTCATGATGTTTGCTGGCTAAATACTTTTTTTTTATATAAAATTTTATTAAAAAAATGTTAAATTTATCTACAATATAAGTAAGGGATGAAGTATTTTTTTTTAAAAAATAATATTAATATTAAATAAGGTGAATTATCTATTATTTTTAAATATAAATTTAAATATATAAAAATTATAATATTATTTTAAATATTATAATTAAAATTACAGTGAAATAGTGATTTTTAAAAATCGTAAAACCGTTGAAAAACGATGAATAGTGATTGAGTTATGCGATAGTTGCGAGTTGAATTGTGATATGTAAGGTTTTAAAAAATTTGAGGTCTACTCCATTTATAGCCTTGTATTCTCACTGTCAATTCCAACTAATCCCTCAAATGTACGGCCATGAGCTGTAGGTTGACTTTCCATTCAAATTCTCACTGTCAATTCCAACTAATCCCTCAAATGTACGGCCATGAGCTGTAGGTTGGCTTTCCATTCAAGACTAACATGTCTCATGAAACCAAAAATATATTATACATATCTAATTCATATAACTTGAATAAATTAAATAATTTTTTAAGCTAAACAATTCATTTATTATTTTATATAAAATATTATTGAATTAAAATAAAATTTTCGTCACCCCACACATCATTGAAAGAAGACAAGAAATCATTAAAAAATAATAGAGTACCAGTGATAGTTTTATCCTAACAACTCATAAATAATATTGAAGCCATTGAAAATCCTATTCTTTTTTAAAGTTCTTCGTTATCAATCCAAAAAAATGTCATTATGATTATTAGTGTATTTAGGACCTTCAATGTAATTAATATAACAATATCAATATAAAATATCATTCAAATAAATATAAAGATTTTAACAAATCATATTATTTAAGATATAATATATATTTATTTATCACTAAAATAAGTAGAAAGTGATATTTAAAATAATATTATTTATAATAAATAATATTTTAATTTAAATGAAAGGAAAAATATAATGTTCGAATGACACGTCCAAGGTTTGGGAAAAAGAATGACACGTCCAAGAAGTACAGTAACGCAACGGCAGCCTAAGTGTTACCACGTGGTTAAATTATTTACCGTACGATATCTAAAACAACATTGAACGGGTTAGATTGATCTTGTTCGTGTGTTTGGAAGAAGAAAAAGCGTGGGAAACATATAGCGGTCAGGCGCCTCCAGGCGTGAAGCCAGAGAGAGTGACACGTCATTATTAAACAAATCCTAAACGTCCACGTGGTTTTCCAATGAATTCGGATATGAATTCCTCTCTTTAAACGGGAGAAACAGAAGTCCACTGAAGAAGAAAACTGGGAGGCAAATTCCTTCTCCGATTCTTAGGCTATGGAGGTGTCCGGCACTGTTCTTCAGCGGGTCTGCAACACCTACGGCGCTGGAACTGATAGCTTGTCTTTTCATCGGCGATTAACGTCCGGCGGGTCGGTGGATGTGGGTGGTGATGGGACTCGTTTTAATGGGCGCATTAGGGGTATTAGGGTTTTGGTGAGGGCTAGATCGGATTCTGGATTTTCTGACAATGGGCATCTCCAGTATTATCAGCCTTCAACGCCTAGGTGCGGTGGTAGGGACAAGCAAAAGGGTTCAGCAGTTCTGACAACCAAGAAGAAGATGAACCTGCTCAAGGGGTTGTACAACGGCTTGTCGATGGCCTCTGAATTGGGGTTCTCTTTGGACACGGAAAAGCTTAATTTCTTGGAGGAAGCTCAGTGGAAGCTAACCTCGGTGAGTCTCGTGTTTTTATTCTTGTGCTTCACATAATTCTGTCGATCTGCGGTGACGTTACTTCATTTTTGGGAAGCAATAAACTTTGTGTTTATCAATTATCTGTTTTTATGTTAGCTGGTAATACACGTGCATTTTAAGATTTGATAATTAGGTATGGAAGCGCGAAGATTTGTCCTTAGAAAAGAAATGTACCTTGTTAGTTCCTTTTTCTTGGAAAAATGAAAAAAAAAAATTAGGTTGTGTGAACTTCAAGACGTGGACGTTGAATGGATTGTGTAAATTCCTGGATTATATTTTGTTGTAAATTGTTGGTGGAGCTCATCTCCCCATGTGTGTCATTCTCTCATTTGTTCTTTCCTGTACACAGGATGCTGCTGAGGCTTTACTGAAACAACTCGAACAACTAAAAGCAGAGAATAAGGAAATGAAGAGACTAAAGAAACAAGAGAAAGCCAAGCTAAAAGCCGCTAGGATGAAAACTGCACCTGATTGTGAATCTTCATCTTCATCTGAATCAAGTGACAGCGACTGTGGGGAGGAGATGGTTGATATGCGCAGCCTTAGAGCAAGTACCGCCCTTGCCTCAGCAACCACAGATCAATTACAGTCACCTGTTCAGGAGGCTGCTTTGCTCTCCCCACCAAGCTCTTTGTCTCAAGGAAGGACTGCTCATGAGAACCTTTGTGAGCTTGGTGCACATCATGCAAAAGCAATCTCTAGTGATACTAATAGTAGCAGCATTTATGTTGGCTCTAAATTTGATAATATAGTTACTACCACCGCACCTCAAAAGAGGATTGAAGTCTGCATGGGTAACAAGTGCAAAAAGTCAGGAGCTCCTGCATTGCTTCAAGAATTTGAGAGGGTTGTGGGCGCTGAGGGCGCTGTTGTAGGTTGCAAGTGCATGGGGAAGTGCAAAAATGGTCCCAATGTGAGGGTTCAAAATTCTGTTGGAGGTCTTACTGAGGGATTAAATAATGATTCTGTCAAGATTCCTACTAACCCCCTCTACATTGGGGTTTCTTTGGGGGACGTGGATGCTATCGTGGCTAGTCTCTTTGGGGAGAATCAGAGTGATCCCAGTTCTGGCGCTGCTGCTGCTCCTTGACTATGGATTTGAGCGACATAAAAAAGTTCTAATTATGTCTCTAAGTTATGCGTTTGGATTAGTCAGGTGATCATGGGACGCCTTCTGTGGCTATAGATCCGATTTGTTCTGTTTGATGTCGATATTGTTTAGAAAGAAATGAGATTTTATTCTATTCTAAAATGATGGATAAATTCAATCATTTTTTTTTTAATTTTATACAAAAGGAAAATCTCTAACTAACTATAATTATTATTATTAATGTATGCACCTTTTCCGATCAACGTTTAAAGTTTTCAATTCTTGGAAGAGTTTTCAATGTTTTCAGTGGGAACGGTTGTTCAAGCTAGCGCGAGCAGAAAAACCACTAGCATACAAGTCTGAGTTCCTTGTGCTATTCATTTTTCTTTTGTTTCTTTCTTTTCTTACCTCTTCTTTTTCAATTTAAAAAAAAAATGTTTCTTGCAGTTATAGGGTAAGGATAGCCAAGCGCACTGAAAATAATTCACTATCTTCCATGTTCTAAATTTCTAACTAATGAAGTAACTTAAGAAGTGTCATGTATATGATAGAATACCCTGTACATTCCCCACAGCAGACAGCCTTGCGCCATAAAGTGGACGTCGACTCAAAAATGTGTGCTAGGATAGATCATACTCTTCCCATCCAACGTTTCTCAAAACTAATTCCCAACTTCAGCAACATGCTTTATGTGGTCATTCTAACAAACTACTTATCCAAGCCTCCTTGTATAGTTGAGAAGGCCCTCCCTTGACTCATAAAAAGCTTTTGGACAATTCTATTACTACAGCTTACATGAGCTTGAAGTGTGCCGGTATGGGTACAAGAATCCATGAACCCCATTTTGCAGAACTTGTGGGTCAGTTTCGGAGGCGTTTTGGGTCGGGCTGCTCTTCTGGCTCATCCATCTTATTACATCTTTTCACAAAGGGGTCAAGAGTTAGCTGCTTTGCAGGGCTATTCCCTGGCTGATTGGCTGCAACCTCCATGGTGTTCTCATGGCCATCTAACATCTGATAGTTCAATTACTGAAATTCAGAATACTTCCCAGAAATGTCAATCTAAACTATAAGATCCACTTTAGTCTTAACTTTTCCTTCAAGCTTAAAAAAAAGCATGAGATTTGGCTTAGTGGAGGATATACTTTCCTTTTCGGTAAAATAGTTAGGTAAGCTCTCAAAGTAAAGAGACGTACCTGTCCCAAATTTTCCAATTTGCTCTGCACTACATCCCTACAAAGTAAATTATAAGATTATCAAAATCTGTTTAACGGCATCAAATTAATACCAAACCTAGAGCACCAAAAAACTAGTGAACCTACCATATGATGTCATCAACTGTATCATTCGCTAGCAAGTAGTATATGTTTACTGAAGATACCTGAAAACAAAAACCACCAAAAGTTAGTACCGTACAGCATAAACTGTCCATTGGTGATAGGAGATCTTACAGCTACAGAGAATCTTATCACAGTTTCTTCAGATGTCCACACAAAAAACAAATAATAATAATAAACCAGCACTTCACACGATTGAATTAATCAAAGGCGTATAGTTCAACTAGTTCCGATTCTTTCAATTTCCCAACTATACCTGGCCAATTCTATGAGCGCGATCTTCTGCTTGAATTAGGTCACCTGGGGTCCAGGACAGTTCCGCAAAAATGACAGTGCTTGCCGCAGTTAAAGTTAACCCAACTCCTCCAGCTTTGATAGATAGCTGCAGGAGAACATAAAGAAATGTTGATTACAATATCGACGCCCACTATACCCCAAAACAAGATTCCAATCTTGCAAGCAATCTAACAGAAAAAAGAAGAATAATTACAAAGAACAATGTAAAGGAAACCATACCACAGCTGCCTTTATAGAATCCTTTCCCTGAAAATCCGTAACCAACGCTTGCCTAGATGCAGCAGCTGTGCAGCCATCAATGCGGATGCAACCCACCTTCTTTTTCTATATAGTTTGGAACAATTTGTAAAGTGTTGATTATTTCATGATAAGCCCAGTAAAGTTGAGTGGTCTTACAATTAGAAAATCATGTATTGAATCTACCATTGGCTGATGGTGGGCAAATATCAGAAACTTGCAACCTGCCTGCAACAATCATTAGATATTAACATAACAAAAGGTAGACCAGAAGAAATCACAAAAAGATGCATGTTTATCAATAATAAATAATTATTTAACATGCTAGTTAATGAGTCACGTACTCAAGTGTGCGAGTTTAGGAAACATATTTCCATATTGAGTCTTGCACTCTTGCCAGAATTATAGAGGTCGTGATATAGAACTAATAGCAAAAAATTACTTGAAGAGAGGGAAAGAGATGACTAACGAGAAGAGTAGATTTTATTAATAAATAAGAAAAATTACCCTAACCTAATTACTAAGAATAATTTGACAAACGCTAAAGATGCATATAAGCAAGCAAAAAGGCAAAATAGAGACAGATCTCTCATTTCTTTTTGTACATTTAGTAGAAAATATTGTTCTTAGACTTCTTTAAAAGACTTTAAGGAAGGAATACCTCAATCACAGTTCCAATATAATCAAGAACCGCTGGGATCTTGGCTTCAGCGGATTCAGTATATATCTGCAAATAAACAAATAAATATTCAGATTTTTGTTTTGACCAACAATGTTCAAAGTTCAATCACATTTAATGATCATAATGATTTGGACCGATCATACAAGGTAGTGCATGTGCTGTGTGCAGATGTTATACTGAACTATTAACCTATTTTAAACATACTGTGCATCCCAAACTCCACTGCAGAACTTCCAACCATACCTTGTTAATAAGATGTTTTTGAGTAAACTTAAGCGTTTCAGCCTCATCTTTTGATTTGGATGCCCTAATTTTGGCTTTAACAACCTCCAACTGCAAAAAAATGCTTATAAGTTGGCTTACTCTACCTCCACTGACATATGCAATACACGATTATCACAACTTCCATGTACATATTTAGCGAAACTTCAACGCCGTGGTTCAAGAGAAAAATTAACCAGAGTCGAAGTTGCCTACTGGAAATAGAGTCCTCAGTTCTCATCTAGGCAACATGTCCATGAAAGGTGAACGATAGACACCCAAAATTAATGAACTCACAAGAAATATAAAAATTTATGTGACATCAAGAACCACGAAGAGTCAAGAAAAAAGAAACCAGTTTACTGGTAGGGCATTGCACAAAACTATACAATGCTTCTCAGTATAATGATCAAGAATACAATGAACTGAGCAAAAAAAATTACCAAGACATAAAAGAATTGCATTCAATATCTAACTTAAATAGTATTCCCTCCTGCCCTAAATGTACAACTTCAATCTCCTTTGCCTCCACATTTATCATTTACCCCAAAACTACCCCTATTGCATGCAATCAATAGGGGCAGTTTAGGGTACTTCAGGGAAACCAACAAACTGTTTGCACAAATAACTAATTTCTTTAATATGTATGAATTAGTTATTTAGCTCTTATATTTAGGACTAGAGGGAGTACTTCACAATATTAAATGTTGCTAACCTTAACCTCTCAAGATGCACAATAAATAAAATCAGAGAATATTCAGTGTAAAAAAAATCCCAATATATTGAATTACCTCCCGAAATAAAGCATTGATTTGTTTCATGTCCTTGGCACCCAAATCTAGGAAGACCTGAGGATCAAGTTGACATTAAATAATTAACAACATTTAATTGAACACTTCCATCCAATCTGCATTATAAACATGCAAGCAAGAGCGGGCAAAAGCGTCCACAAAGAAGCACCCATGGTGCCAGACAATTTGTGTCAAGGAAATATTGTCTCTCTATAAAATCAAATGTAGGGAAATCACTGTTTTGCATATGAACTAGATCCACAACATTTTATTCAAACCAAACAAGAAATTTTCTTCAAGGAAAACAATGTTTCAAGAGTGCCCTCTAGTGACCTCACATATCAAAGGAATTTCTTTTCTTTAATCATGTTTTTAGGAAACATGATCGAATTGTATATTCAACATTGAATTGAATATTAGAAAACTTTTTAGGAAAAAATAGTAAAATACACTTTTATGCATACACAATAAAAATAAGCACCAAGCAGGAGGAAAATCAAGTTTAAAAATGGTTACAGTAATTATTTAAAAATATTGAAATGGAAAATAATTAATTCAACCTAATTCACTTAAGGAGGCCTCTCAAGGACGCTCTCAGACTTAAAAAGAAAAAAAAATCATATAAATTGTACAGGTATGAGACCATTACTAAGGTTCGCCACAACCAATCCAACTAAAAGAGGCACTGTCTTTCACCTTTCTCCCATCCCATCCCCCTCCTTGACACCCAAAGTCTCCTTGCTCAGACTTTTTCTTCTGCCACCCTACCCCCTCTCCCCACTACTGCAGTAAATGGGGCCAGTATTGTATTATTTACTAAAGCCAGTGCCAAGATGTTGCATGTCCCTCATCAAATATGACCATACCCATAGATAAAAGATTGAAAATAAAAGAATAAGATAATCAAATTCGGCACATTTTACACATGTCAAAGCCAAAGCAGATCCCTACACACCACACACACCCACAGAATTTGTGCTTCACGTGCATGCATTAAAGAACAATAATTCATGGTTTCAATTCTTATATCTGATCGCCAGCTGACCATATGGGGGGAATATGCTATTAACTTAGTGTACAGCAATAAAAAAGAAATAGCTGTTCACAGGCTTGCAAGTCTACAAGCAGCTTATATAGTGATGGTTATACTTACCTGTTGCCTGCGCTTTACAGGAAGTTGAGAAAGAACGTCCTTTTTAAGCCTGCGAATCATCATTGTTGCTTTCATCAAATTGTGCAATTCTTCATGGTTACTTGCACCTTGGTAGACTCCAAACATTCCCTGGAAGACCAATATAATAACAAAATGTGGACAACACCCAACATGAAATTAATAACGGAAAAAGAACTGGCTAGTTTAAAGAATCTTATCTGTATGTTAAAAGAAATGACTTACACCCCTGCAGTATCTGTTACCATATTCATGGACGTTTTTATAAACATCAGGATACAATGCTTCCAGCTGTTGAGCACAATTGCAAACAATATGATCAAAAGCGAAGATTCCAACAATGTCAATCATTAACAAGTTTTTTCCTGGCTGGAATCATTAACAAAGTATTACAACTGAGATAAATTGACAAAGAGAAAATACCTGCTTGAATAGTTCAATTGGTCGGGACAAAGCAGGAGTTCCACTAAGCAATATTGCATATTGAGCTTTCTGACAATGTTACACTTACACATTGAGTTTTGGCAGGAAAACAAAATGCATAAGGAAGATCAAGAGATTGATATTAAGCTGGTTGACTCTATTGTGACTCTAGAATTAAAAAACAGGTTAAAACAGAAAGTTCCAACAGAATGTTTCACTTTCACATATGAAACTAGGATTTCTTTCAAGGAGGATGGGAATAAAGGTTTTGAATAATTCCTTTTATTTACATTATCCTGAGAGTCAATATGCTACTTTAACGAAGGGGTAACAATTGCCAAAGTACATGTTATCATCTCTAAGCAATGCAATTCCATTCTGCAAGGTTAGTAAAAATTAATTGTAATGGATCAATTCCAATGACCATGATCTATTCTCTACCCTCAGTACAATTCAGTTCTATGAGCTAAGAAAAAAATTAGTTGCAATGGAATCAATCTACTAAGACCATTATTCTGCAAAAAAGAAAAATAGAATTCTAATGACTAATGATACTTATTATGGGGCTCATCTATAAAGAAAAAAGGATAAAGGACCTGTTTGTTTAAGCTTAAAAAGAAGTGATTTTCAAATTTTCAAATAAGGTGATTTATTCATTGACCATGAGCTTAATATAAAAGTAAAGAAATCAGAAGCAAGTATGTCAATGTAATTATGGTTTTCAAGATTAGAATACCTTTATAACTGGAAGAGAAGCAGTAGTTCTCTTCGCTTGAGCATTTTTCAGAAAGTGCGACTCATCTGCAATCACAACCTGAATGAAGTACTTCACTGATAAGAATATTTATGAACTTAATCAGTTAAAAACTTCAAAGACCAAATATGAACACACACGAGATAATATTTTCTATTGGCTCAATCCATTTACTTCAGGAAAAGCTCGGATATCACATCATACAGCCCAATAACAATTAGAAAATGTAAAAGAAAATATTATCTATTGGCTTAATCCATTTACTTCATAAAACACTACAAGAGGAAATAAAAATAAGGCTAAAATTCACTTTATTCCACTAAAGTTTCACTCGATTTATTTTAGTCCCAAAAATTTACCTTGGTTTAACATAGTCAAAGTTTCAAAAAGGGTATAATATTGTTCCTGTCCCCATCACCAACAGAATCTAATTGCATTAACTCATGGAATTGACGATGGAGATGAAAAATAATGTAGTCTAGGTCAGAGTTCCATTTGAGTGGCCATATTAGCATCGTCAACCAAACCATTATGTCACACACGATGCCATCTTTTAACAGGCTAGCATAATGCAATATTGATCATAATGAACCTTCCAAGTACAAACATGACAGCTTACTTCAAATTTAATGTTTCAGCAGTTATTTTACAAATCATGACACAGATATATATAGAAGAAATCTTCTATTTAGAAACCTTATTACTTTCTAAAAGGAAATTAGAAGCAGAACTAAAGTGAAAGTCAGAAAAATTAGATAACTGGATGGCTCTGACCTTAAAGTTGGATGCCATAAGCATATTCTGTAGCTTTGGAACCAAATCATATGAGATGATGTTGAACACTCCATCTAGATGGATGCTGCTTTTTGTATTAGAAGATACTATAGTGAAGCCTCCTTTATTTGATCCACCACTTTGAGATAGCACAACCTACTCAATCAAACAAATCAGTAGAAGAGGGTTTACAAAAAGGAAGATATTACATTTTATAGATTTAAAAAACTATGACCAAAAAAGAAGGTTCTCTGCAGTTTTTCAAACAAAACCAAAAGGCAGTAAAAGAGAAACTATACAAAGAGTATATAGATAACATACAAGTATATCTGATGAAGGAATATTCAGCCATTGTTGAATCATCTGAATGAAAGCAAAAATGTAAATGCATCTTTCACAAATGCACCCTCTTTTAAAAAATGAGAAATGGAGTTATACAACAATCCTTACAGAAGCCCATTGCAACCGTAATGAAGATGGTGAGAGTATGAGCACAGGCCATGACTCAGAAATGCATGAAGTTACAGCAATGGCCTGCAGAAGACATAATAAATTAGCCAGAAACACTAAATTATGGTTATAACAACCAAAAAATTGTGGATCACTCAAGTTGGCAGCACAGAAACAGAAGTTAAGTGATATATAGCCAATAAACTCATAAGCATCTCTCAGATGCCAATATTAGCTTAAGATTGTAACAATTTGACTATATCAACCAACAAATTGCATAAAAATCCATGTGAAAGGAGACAATGCTGGTGAAAATGCAAATTACAAGACAAAGGCCACAGCCGGGAAACAGAAAACAATTGCATTCACAGTACCAGATTGTAGTGAGCACAGAAGCATCTAGTATGACATCAACCTAGAGTCAATTAAAATTAAGGAATCATATCAAATTGCTAGTTTTGATAAGCAGTTAATTGCCTGCAAAGTTTTCCCTAGTCCCATTTCATCAGCTAAAAGAGCCCGGCCTCCATGCTGCAATATAAACCTGAGAGAACACAAATAAATAAAAACTAAACTTGAAGGCATATAAAAGCAAATTTGTTAAAAAAAAAAATTGCACAGAAACTATGTACCTAATCCCTTCTCGCTGAAATGGCAAAAGTTTCGATTCAATGTAGCTAGGAATTTTGTCATATCGACCTTTTTGAAAAGACAACCAAGGATAGCAGCATAAGAAACTTGAAGAAAAATAAATAAGGAAATACATATCTAAAGCTTGCGTAGATGCAAGAAATGGAGAATGAAATATATGGTAATTCAAACACTCAGCTTTTACCTCGAAGATCAGGAACAGCAGATGCAGCATGGATGGCCCGATGCACTAGGGGATCTAGGTTATCAACCTGTGAAGTAAATGAGAAGAACATTTAAAAAAATTCAAAGAAGCAAAATATCTCAGGACATATTTATTTAATAGCTGGAATTTAATTGATGCTCACACCACATTATTCATAAACAGGATTGTTACACACATTTCTTAGCTGTGTTATCTTTAGCATTCAACTTTTTCATTCCCCATAACCGAAATAACTACCCTTTATTAAATCAGGTCTTATATGCTAACATTTTCTTTAAATTGTAAACAAAATGATTATGAAATTGAATCTAAATTAGCAAGGGTTATTTATGCAATGTTGCTAAATACTGGATAATTACAACAGCTGCCCAATTATAAAGGTAATGAAATAGAAGAAGCTATTACCTGGACATTATTACGAGAAATTTCAGCAAGAACCTTCTCTGCTGCTGACAAGGAAGATAGTGGGAACGTCCATAACCTACAGGCTCAAACCATTTTGTAAGGCTGTAGCTTCACAATAACCAATATAGAGTATGCTAAGTGTTGCTTCCTGAGTTACCATAAACCTAATACAACATACACACTTCACATAAGAAGGAGGCAGCAAAAGAGTAACAAACCTTTCTTTTGCATTCCAAGTGGACTTGGGGACTCTCCTTATTGCAGTTATTACTGCCTAGTACAAGATGAAGATGAGAGCATAAGCCAAAAAAACCCCACATGGGCATGTCTGTATATGGTCAGAGATTAAGTGATATGCCAAATCACTACGGTATTGAAAATTGTATTAAATTTTACTATTCAACATTAGCTAATATACCTGGTTGTATTGAAACTTTGCTGCAATGTCACCGCTTGAATGAAGAAACAGTTTAACAGAAACCTTTGGCGTTTCTTTTGAATGATCATCTGATTGCAGGCAAAGTCAGATATTCAGATGAAACCAATGGATGAACAGTTAAAAAACACGAAAAATTAAATTACAACATTAACAAACAAAGGGAATAGCAATGTTATATACAATAAAGGACAAATCTAGAACAGTATTGCCACAAAATATTTCTCGTTTTACTATACAGAATAATTTGTCCATAAGAAGACCAATGGAAGAAGTGATCAACAGAAGAAGAAAATAATTAAGTATAAATTTGTAGAGAAATTTGAGCTAAAATCAGCAACGGAGAAAGAGAAGAGTACCGTTGTTTGTTCCTGATTTTAATGACGAGGGTAACGGTCTAGATTGTGGAGACAAAGCTTCAACCTGTCGTGATACAAAAACAAATGCATTAAGCAACTGAAAATACCCAACAATTGCTGCTGTTATAATACTTGCATAATAATACATTTGTTGGAAATATACATTAACGGAAGGTCATTCTTCACCGAATGGACAAACTCTATTTTTACCCAAAACAATTCCAATAAACCTCAAAAGACTTACAACCAAGGAAGACTAGAACGAACAATCAAAAGCATACATATAATCAGTTTGGACACTGAACAGACATAAAGAGACAATGCTACTGACCAGGAAAGCAACAAATTTCATGGGCCACAACGAAATAACAATCACTTGTAACAACAAAGTAAGCAATCATTCAAAAATAATACAGTTTTCGCATGACCCAGGAAAAATTGAACCACAAAAAGGGAAGAATACTACATAACAAATAGAAAGAGTGTAACTTTACTCTTTCAGGACGAGAATCAGAAATGGGTTTTGCAGGGGATCGTTCCAAGTCGTTGCCACGAGGTTTTGCAGAATGCTGTTGATGTACATTTAATCGTTGAGTGTTGGAAGAAGTGGCAGAAGAAACAGACACAGAGCAAGAGGAGTTGCGGAGTTGAGCAATCTTTTGGAAAGCGTCTTTTTCGAGAGAATCAAGATCCTCTGCGCTCAGGTCCCAGTCGTCCAGTTCCATAGTCGATCGTTCTACTTCTTGGTGAAGCTGTTACTTCCAAACCCACTCTTGTGAATTTTGATTACCCCTTCTTCCAATGGCGCTTTATTCGAGTTTTATAATTTTCCCTTCGAGGTTTGAAGTGAGGGCTTTGGCTCCCTGTCATGTGCCGGCCTTGCTGGCGACCGTTTTCTTGGATGACCACTTGTCTCATGTCACCTAATAAGCACAACCCGGACCGATTTGATCCAACGGTTATCCATGCACATATCATAGAAACGACACCGTTCATTTAGAAGCAATCTAAACCCTCAATTATTCATATGTTGAGATTCGGTTTTGGCCAAAAAAAAACAAATACTTTGATGGTCTTTTGTTTTCTTTGCCCACGAGAATCCATTGACTGTCGTGATCTAAGTGGGGGCAATTTTTCACTCCACTACTTATTCTTTTGTCATTCGACATTATTTTATGTGAAGTTAACACGATTTTTGGTGGCACAAGTTATCATTTTTAATTATATTTATACTGAATTCAACAACTTCAGAAATATAATAGTAATATATAAGAAATGTCAAAGAAGTCAATGTAAAATAAAAAAATTACGAAATTTATTTATAAAAAGCTTGCTGAAATATACCAAATGCATATGCACATTATATTCCAGTTAAAATTTAAAAATAACAGACATAATATTATTGTCAATCATACTTAAAATTTTAAATTAGATTATGATATGAAATAATTATTTTAAAACAAGAAAACTAAATAAAAATATCAGTGTTTGAATCTTTTTAAATTTGTTTAATTTAAAAATTATTTTCTATTGAAGTGAGTTTAAACTATATAACAAAAATATGGTGTAATTTTTCGACAACAAATTTAAAACCTTATTATCTAGTTCCCTTATCCATATGTATGTAGAATCGGAAAACCGTTGAACGAGAGAAGGTGACCATAGTGATAGTGGCATAGGTTAGGACTACCAACCCTTTCATAATTCACTTTCTTTTTCTCTTCAATTTCTTGAATCTTGCGTTTGTTTTCTAGGGTTACCGTTGGGACTTGCCACTTGCTCGGTAGGGCCCTTCCTCTTCCATGCTTCTCCGATGAAGCCTGATCAATCTTCCTCCGCGTCCTGCGAGGGTTGCGGCACCACCAGGGATCTTTCTCTGCTCCTTTACAACGTTCGCTATCGAGCCAGTCAACGTCGTTTTTGTACCAATTGTGTCCTCAAGAATCATCAGGGTCTCTTCTGCCCAATCTGCTTCGACGTTTACGACGACTCTCCACCGCCCCACCTCCGTCTTATGTGCCACAAATGCCCATCCTTCGCTCACCGTTCTTGCGTCCTCGCTTCCTCTGATTCCGATTCTACTCCTCCTTTTTACCTGTGCCCACCTTGCGCTGACCCCAGATTTTCATACTTTAAGTTGACCAGCGAAAACCCCACTGTCGACAAAGCTATCGAGGAGGGAGATTCAGTGGACCTAGTTGCTACTTCTGCCCAAAACGCTAAGAGTATCAGAGCTATCGATATGCAGTCGGCCAGAGTACTGGTTGCAGCAGCTCGGATTGCGGCGTCTTCAATGAGCAAGGCGGCGGCGGCTGCTCGGATTGACGCAGAACGGCGGTGCAAAGAAGCTGCCTTGGCTAGGAAGAAAGCCAGAGAGGCACTGGAACGGGTCGCCTATCTGGCAGCCAAGGAGAAAGATGCCAAAGGGTTTTCTACGTAGTGTGTCTCTGGCCAAAACGTTGGTCTCCATGTGACATAGTGTACATCCATGCCTTGGTGCATATTGCAACTAAGTTAGATTGTTGTTTGGGCTGGTATTGATTTGTGTTTGTTTTTTAAGAGAACCACATTGCAAGATCAGTTTATTCAAATATTAAAAATTTTAATGAGATCAATGCGTTCTTCCTTCCTTAATAACCATAATATATGTAACAATTTTGCTGTTATTTTTATGTTTCCTATTTTTTCCCCTTCATTTGTACATATTCATTCTTGGTGTGTCTCCTTGGATAACCCGATGTTCAGAACTGCTTGATCACCATCTCCTTAACCCATAATTATGTGACATTGAAGATGCTGGTTAACTACAAATTTTGAACAACTTCAGTTAATGTTCTAACATAACGATTCGTTTACATGGATAAACATGTCATTCTAAACTTTCACCATAAACTTGAAAGAGTTCTGCAGAATGAATGCAGCATGATAGCTTTGCACATTTCAGTTCATTTTCTTTACTTCCTTTTTGGTTCGTGGGATATTTTCTTCTGTTAACTAATATTATTACTATAATCTCTATTTCAATATTAGAACATAAAGTTTGACTGTTTTAATATTTGAAATTGGTGGCCTTTTTTCACATTACTTCTATAGATTATTGCAAACTCCAATTTTCTTAAGCGTTTAGTTTATGCTGATTGAACTTAAATATGCCCAAGACTCATGGGAATCAAGGCTTTTAAATAGTTAAATGTTGTCACAGGATTTGCATGCTATTTCTGTTATTTTACTGATTGAGTTTAAATATACCCAAGACTTCAAGCATGCTGCTTTGAGAATCAGGGCTTTTAAATAGTTTGATGTTGTCACAGAATTTGCATGCTATTTGTCTATTATTTTGCAGTTTATTGTCATTTTATTTATTGCAGTTTAATGGGATAAGGCTTGTTGTTATTGTTGTTGTGGTATGGCCAGGGCTTTTGTTAAAATTCTACCCATCTTCCTTTGCAAACACTTTCTGAATGCCAGTTATGACCATTTTCTTCAGACTTGATATCAAATATCCTGTTTATTCTTTTAAGAATTAGGAACAAAATCTCTTAGTGAGGTTCAAAATGCTTATTGTCTACTACTTCCTGTAGTCAGTAAAGACCTGTTCAGAAAATCTCTTATTGCTTTTTTACTATGGGGTTAAATATTCTTATTTTCTATAACTTCTTATAGCCTAGCAAGAGAAAGTTTGAATGTGTAATATTCACTAACTAAGTTGCTACGTAGGAAATATCCTCTTGATTTTTTCAAAAATGCTGAAGACTGATTCTCAAGATTATTTTAAGAACAAATTACTTCCTTGTTTGGGAACAAGATTCAATCTATTGTAGTGAAAATTTGAAACCCTTTCCTAATTCCCATGAAGAACTCTTGTCTATAGCATATCCACGAATTCTAGAATCTAAGGTTTGCTCTATAGTTTTTATTATAGATGGTACATTGCTTCTATGAATAAGAAAACTTAAAATCTCTCATGAAACTAAATTCCCACTATATATATCTTGCGGGTTCATCTCTCCTTCAAACATGTAAGCTACACATGCTTTTGAATTGATTGATTCTTTGTCTACAGGGGTCAGCTCTAAATCAATCCCTTATTACCCAATTCATTGTGGTTATTAAGTTTTTGAGTTGCTTCAGTGAATGGAGTTACTGCTGTAACAAATGCTCTTTTGAAAGAAGGATCTTCAGCCATAGCCGCACCTACTAAATTCTCCAAGCAAAGATTTTTCTTGAGCGTCACTGTGGTTAGAGACTTAGCAAACAAGTTCAGTCTCTCAGTTTGTTAAGCAGAGCCCTGCGATGAGAAAGGGAATGGTTGGCACTGGTTCAGTGGTGACGTAGGCCTTTGGAAATTCAAGTAGTTATTTTTAAACGGGGTGGTCAAGTCCAGTGTTATTGTGGGGCATGATAATGATGATGTAGAGAAAGAAGCCAAGCCACTAAAGGCAGAAGCGGATAATGAAGAGAAGAGGCCTGAATTTAGGAGTGTGCTGTTATTATGTGCAGGACTAATGGTTGGGCCTGAAAGTAACATGCTCAATGCTATTGATGTTATGCTTGCCATAGGTCTGGCGGCCGCCCGGAGGGCATGATTATGGCTCCCTTTATAAGTTGTAATTAATTCAGTATCATCCTTAGCACACCCTTGCACCTGTAACAATATAAACAGTGTGTCACAATCAATCCTTTTCATACATAATCAAAACTACTCATGATTTTTTTACTTAATAGCTTAAATTTTAAACTGAATTTATCATTGATATAATATCAATATCTTTATGATCCTAGAGTAGTTTGAATCTTGCAGGCAATGCAAAAACACTAAAGTATCACTGCTAACTTGATATCTTTACCACGAACAAATTGCATTCTTCTAGTTTTGAACTTAATTTTGACAAAAGAACACTGAAAGAATCAATAATATGGTTCTCATTCCACATGCTTGCAACAGTATCTGTTTATGTCATGTGGACATTTGACAGGAGTCAACATTGATTTTAAACACTCATAATACACCCCACTTTTCAATTACAAATATAATTCCTAGTCGGGTTAAAACAGATTAGTAGACAAGAGGCATAATTTCTTCAAAAACATGTCAATGAAGTTCATAAACAGCTCAAACCCATTTTCTATAGCCATAAGTGGATTTGAAAAAAGGAGCTTATAAAAATAAGCACCGGATTCCAGCTTGTTCTAACATCAAATGAATGCACAAACCTGTTCCCTAACTGGGCACGCATTTCCCATGCTGCAACGATAATAAGCTCAGGGACAAGGGTTACTCTTAGCTGTCTTTTGTTCATACTTTCTCCATTGACAACCATCACCCATCTGATCAAAAGAACCACAAGTTTCCTCATTAACTATATTTTCATCTTCTGAAAATCAGCAAACACATAACAAGATAAACTCCTTATTGCCCCTTGAATTAATTTGGGGCAGATTACATTCACACCTTCGTTGAAATTGGAACCCAAAAGGGTTGTGAATCTATTATTTATTCAATTAATAATAGAACATTAATCCGGTGGAAGAGAAATATGTCCCAAATAGCATAGAAATTTATACCAGAGAAAAATCTGAACGTGCCCTTATGGAAACTCTAGTCTTCCTGCAGGACGGCTTAAACTCTCGATCTATTATTCTTTTAGCTCCTTCCAATGTTCCTTGTCTACTCATATGATGATCACCCTCAAGTGACAAAGCTGGCCTCTGCTTCAATATATATCCCAAATCCATATTAAGAGACTGAGTTATACATCGTTATTAAATAAACAAGAAAGTTTTGAATCAAGCTAACCAGAAAATCTTGATAATTTGGAGATGGCGATGATTGCTGCTGCACAGACAAAAGAAATTCTGAGGAGAAGTGTAGTGTTCAGTAATCTGGTTTAGCATGGCTCTTAAATTCTGATTCTCTTTCTTTGCTTCCTCTAGCTTAATTCTCAGCAAACCTGCCTAATAGAATTATATATCATCCAGACAACGTATAAGTGACACCAATCAAAACTCATGGCATAAATTTCCTAATCAAAGATTATATACTTACCTGGGTAAATGGCTGCTCTTGATTTTGGTGGTTTTTTTCTTAGATGTTCAGGCTCAAACTGAGAAAATTGAACCCCACCTGCACATATTAGAAAATTGAAGACTGGGGTAAACTTCATAATGAAAGAGGAGAGACAGAAACCAAAAGTAGAAGGAAACTTACAGTGTTGTTAGCGGATGTTTCTTGGGTTCTATTATCACCCGTGTGTGATGGCGCTTCCTCATCTGCTTCCAGCAATTATTTTAATGAAACCTGTCCTTCCATTTTTATACTCTGTGTGATGATGATAGTTACTCCTCTTCCAACTTCCGAAGATCAATTATATAACGGATGCAGTGCAGAGCAACAGTATTCTAATCTTTCTTTCTCATCAGGTCTATTTTCTAACACTCTTCTTTCTCATTTTAACTAAAACTCGTGTTAATATTTACAATTTTTTTTCTGATGATGATATCATTTTAAGTTCAAGAAGTGGGATTTGCCTCAAAGGTATCAACTGTCGTGAAGAAATTAAAATATTAAAAATATCCAAGATGACTCACAGTCTAGGAAGCAAATTTAGACAGATATAAGTAATAGAAGATTGGTCAATTAAATTCATTATAAAATATAAATAGGCACATATATATATATATGTGTGTGTGTATATATCAAACGAATTAATTTTAAGTAGTTTTTTAAGGGGATCGAGCTTTCAGAGTTATGGGTTGTATCTAAATGTAGCTGCTAATGTCGTCGTCATCTTGCTGCCTCCATAGAAGATTTCTCTCCCTGTCCTTCTCTCTCTCTCTCTGTATTAATCAAGCAAAGTCATTGCACGCAACTGCTTTTGTTTAACAATAATGTCACCTTTCAACGTTTGATCCTTGATTAAGACTGCATTTTTATTTTTAATAATGTCCACAGCCAACGTACATGTATGTGACGGTGGATGCATTATACACGTATGTATGAATTCAGAGGCTTGCAAAATTACATATAGCATTATTCGGTTCAAGAAAAGAAGAGAAAGGAAAAGGATGCCAAAACATGACTATAATTTTTTCTTTAAACTATATATTCTCTTTAAATAATCATATTTAATATACTATTGAGTCTATATGTAAACCACATCTTTTAGCAAGAATATAAACTCCAATTTATTATATTATATGATATTAGTACACTTAATCTCGTTGTTGAAAGAGGACTAACATTTGTTTGAAGTCGGAAAACTGGAGTTGCTATCCATCTACAAGAAAAAATCTTTGCATCATTTTCTATTAAAATATTGCGGAATTCAATGACTATTTAATAGTTTTTTAAAATGCTTCTAAATATCAAATATCAAATTCTAAATAGGAGATCAGCGAGTTTTCTTCCTCCACATGCAATAGAGGGGTTTCCGCTTCATGCCCTCCTTCATGCCGTCAACTTCAGACCCAGCTATCTTCTCCAGGAAGGCTTCTATTAATTGTTCTGTGTGAAGTCTTATGAGTTCGTTATTTAGTAAACTGTTACAGTTTATTGTGACAGACCCTCTAGTCACCATCTTGTAGTCCCTGAGATCAATGCCAGTTCATATTCGCCTTCTCTCTACTTTATCACATTCTTAACGTTTTTTCTTTTAGTTTTCGAATATATTCCTAAAGAATAATCAGAAGAATCACGAGGAGCTTGAAAGAATGTTGGGCCTAATGGGATCGCAGTCTGTGCTTCCGTGGAACCGTTTGCCGATTCCCTTCAGGCCGCCGGCGACGATGGCCACTTCCTTTGCTCCAGCCGTGATTCCTCGAAGACGTTCAACGACTTCGGTATCAACCATCACATCGGAGTTTACTTCGAAACCAGAGACATCCAAGTCGATCCCACCTCCATCATCTACAGAGTCATTTGCCTCGGTTACTCCGCCCATTCATGGGGGGGGAAATCTAGGGTTTCGACCCACTGCTGAATTGTGCCTTCTGTCTATCTTGTTTCCCCTCTCCATGGTACTATTATTTTAACCCTCTCTGTTTATCTGTTATCGACTTTGTCATTCAAAATAGAGTTTGGAAGCATGTTCTGGATATGGAACTAGAATTAGTTTCTTATGATCATTTCTTCTCATTACCGCTGTCTTTTTGATGTTTTTGTTACAGGCTTTTGGTGCATTCTTTTCAGTGGCTTTGGTTTCTATTCCAACTATAATTGTAAGTTCCAAGGATTTCTATTCAGTGTTGTGAGCCAAGAATTCAGTATTCATATGTTTATGCAAATGTATGGCAAGTTTAGAATGGCTGTTCTTTATTGGTGAGTTTTCATGCCATGCACAGGCTTTTGGAAGATTAGGAGCTTCAGTGAAAAAATTGTCTAAAGTTGCCTCAGAAGAGGTACCGGGAACTTTATCTTGTCTCAAACTTTCTAGTATGGAGGTGAACGATTTAGCCCAAGAACTTAGAAATCTCAGGTGATACTTCCCAAGTTCCTTAGTTTGTTATAAGCTTTATAGATGTACAGTTTGAGCCTTTTCTGTCAGTCTATCTCTGACGGTGCAATGTCTTCCCTTATTTCGTTATAAGGCATAAAATCTCTGGAATTCGCACGGGGAAGGAGGGCAGAGATAATAAAGATGCTTGATCCTTCCGGAAAAAGGACCCAGTATCCTAATTCTTAATACCCCCAACATTACCTAAATAACCACTATGTTTCTTTGTCCCAAAAAAAAACAACTATATTTCTGAATTTAGCCGCATCTGGGAATTGCTGACTGGTTTTCAGGCCTGTTCGCTCATCCTGTTCCGTCGAAAGTGAAGCAACTAGTAAACTCACATCAAAGGCAACAGTTGGTGCTTTTGAGTTAGATGCTGCAATTGCAAAATGCTGAGAAAAGCTGATCGTGTAAAGTGTTACTTTACGTAGTTGGATTAGGTTCCATGCTTCTCCTGAACCTTTAGTTGCAAGATGTTTCATTATCCAAATATGTAATGATACACGAAACAAGATATGATCATGTTGTGCACCTCAGGAATTCTTTGGTTTTTTGACTCGATGCAATTCTGGTTACAGAAGAATTGTACTTATTCCTTAACAAGCCAAACTATATGAATATTCACAGTTTTGCATACTTCTTGAGAGCTTTGTCAGCATCTTTTGCATGATCTGGGACTGGCATGTTGCTTAGAAGGGTAACCCTGGACGATGATACCAAGGATCTATTTTGAGAGTTTGAAGGATCTATCTTCTCGATTCTCACCTCCCATACCTGCTTCAGAATAGAGTAAATTTGATGAGCAGGTCTGTTTATGACGTTTGAATAGAGTAACGTATGTAATTGCTCGTTATGGGGCAGGTAGTTCCTAATCCACTGAACATTTTCTCGTAAGAGTAAGTAGGTAAAGTGTGATGCCTAGTGCCCACGTCAAGGGAAAACGAAATGGATGGTATTTTCAATCCTTCTTAAGCTAATGAAACTAAGCTGCAAATAGCTGCAGATTAAAATTGAAACAGCCAATTAATTGATTGTTCACTTGAAACCAACCTCATTCTATAACATTGAGGTGACCTTGATTTCTGTCTTGGTTCAATTCTTCTATTTGCTACATTAATTTTCTGTCTTGGTTCAATTCTTCTATTTGCTACTTTAATAATGATTTGGTCAAGAAGCTGAGATGGGAACGAGTGCGTGGCTAACGTATGTAGATTGTTAGGATGATAACAGTTTAGGGATACAGGTTCTATATGAATAAAGAATGGAAACACTTGCCAAAGCCTACCCCTTGGAATGATTTTACTTTTTGTTGAAGTTGGTCGATGTGCATATAATTCTGCTTCCCTTTACCTTTTCTTCTCTTTTTTTTTTTTTCCTGTGGCTATATGTAATTCAAGGAGTGAAGATTTAATAAGGGAGAATGTTGGATGATAAATGGTGGACTGTTCTTAATGGCAAAGGAGGCAAAATAAAAACAGAAGTGTATGAGGTCATTATTGGTTTTAAGGTGATTTGATTTACAAAATGGGGATGAGAGGATATAAGATGGTAGGAGTCAACCGTGTTTAATTCTTGGCGGCTACCGGAGAAGCTTCAGACTTCATTCTCCGGCAGGTGCAGATTGTGGTTATGACGAAGGAGCACTATGCATTGTTAGTGTCCCATTGTGCAAACTTGAGGTAATAGGGAGAGAGGCATACATCATATGGCAAGCTTTGTTTGATTCAATCACACCTGTTTTAACATCCTGGCTTCACCAGCTCAGGATCAGCTTATGAGGTAGGCAATATATGAAGGAATTAAAATTGTATTCAGTTTATGCCCATAATGTTGTAGTTCAGTGATGTTTTATTGAATATCAGAGATAGAGATGCAATGGGAAAGAGGAATGAAGGAAGACCTGAATGCTTCTGCCAACATGAAGAGGGGTGGCTTCGGCACGGACTAAGTCGCCGAGCTCGGCGCGTCTGAGATGGTTGATGCTGAGCTGGACTCCGGCCACTCTCTTGAAACCAGAAGCCATGTGAGCTCCCATACTGGCCAGGCCCTCTGCGATCATGGCGGACACCCCTCCATGTAACACCTTGAAGGGCTAAAATCAATGAGAAATTCAGAAAATGCATGTTGAATTGTTAAGCAGAGGAGGAAGAAGGGGAAATCGGGGGTTGACCTGGCAGCACTTGTGGGTGACAGGGAGACGGCCGGCCACCCTGTGGGGGGAGACGTCTTCAATCTGGAAGCCAATTGCGTGAAGAGGAGCATCCAAATCTGCGGTCTTTGATGATGACGATGACGATGATGATGAGGCTTCGTCTTCCATTGTTAGTGATTGTGCTCTTGGCCTTGGAAGATGGGAAAATGGATGGATGAAGTAGAAGTGTTGAAGCGTTATAGGAAGTCGTCGATGGCGAGGGTATTTTGGACCATTCCCAAAAAAAAATTGAATGGTGGGTGGGTGGTTCTACTTCTGGTTGGGTAGGTGGCGAAGGGAGATGAGGCGATTTAATCAATCCAATTTCTCTCCCCATCAATTCCAAGCGAATTCCCATCCCACAGCGTCTGTTTTCCATTATACAGACGCGTGGCTCGCGTTTGTCATGTGATTATATATATGAGCTACGCCTCACCCCAAATAAAACATGAGGATTGTCTTAGGCCTTCATGGGTAACTTAAAATTATGTTATTGTTGTTGTTGTATATTAATGTTTATGGCAAATTTTACTTGTAATCTCTTAACTCATATTCTACTTCTAATGTGTTTAAGGTGGTTTGGAATATAATACTGTTAAAGTTTAATTCTTATGATTTTGTTCTTAATTCAAAATTAACTTAGCAAACATCTTGCAGCATAAAATTTTATATAATATTTATTTCTTACAATGAAATTTTAAAAGATATATATAATCATAAATATTGTTTCATTACCGAAATTTGAAAATATCAATTTTATCCTTGAAATTGGGAGGACATTAAACTGAGTTGGACTGGGTCGAATATCCACCTGAGCACCAGTCTAGTGTGGATGGGCCGGGTCAGGTGTTCTCTTCGGTTTTCTTCCCTTCTTCATTTCTTCACAGCATGGCTAATGGCCCATAACTAAACGTACTTATTTTTATTTTGTTTCATTTTCTGTCCCTAACAACATTAAAAGGTTTGTCAGACATCAAACTATAACTAATAAGGTCTGGGTCTAATAAAATATACTAATTATTCTTAATATAATAAATCAAAGTTTGAATATCTATTAGAAAGTATATTTATATTTAATATTTGATAGTATCTTAAATAGAATGTTTAGAAAAAAATATTACAAAATCTTAAGTAGCTTTAGATATATAGTTATATAAGGCCATGACTATCTTTTTTACCTTTATAATTATGATTAAAACCTACAAATACATGTATGTATGCATCTATGAACCTAACTTTTACAGATATATATATACACGCGCGCGCGCTTAACAGTGTCTTAACTTTCTTTTTGTTATACATTCATATCTTCTGCCCTAATTAAGGGCATAAAGAACAGTAACATGATTCGCCAATCTTACAAACGACAAAGGCACACATTTGTTTATAGAGCAAAATGCAGAGAAAAGCCGATCGTGTAAAGTGTTACTTTTTGTAGCCGGATTAGTTGCAAGATGTTTCATTATTGAAAATATACAATAATACAACAAACAAGATATGATCATGTTGTGTACCCGAATTCGTTTTTTGACTTGATGCAATTCTGGTTACAGAATAATTACTGTACCTATTACTTTTTATTCAGAGTTTTGCATACTTCTTGAGAGCTTTGTGAGCATCTTTTGCATGATCTGGGACTGGCATGTTGCTTAGAAGAGTAACCCTAGAGGATGATACCAAGGATCTATCTTGCAGATTTTCAACTCCCATACCTGCTTCAGAATAGAGTGAAATTTGATGAGCATATCATCAAGTCCTATGGAAAGATCAGAGGCCTACATCATATGTTTTAACATGCTGGCTTCACCAGCTCAGGAATTAAAATTTTAGTATTATCAGTTTATAGCCATATATAACAATGGTGCAATTTTGTGATGTTTTAATTTATTGACATGTATGAGATCTGAATGCTTCCGCCAACACGAAGAGGGGTGGCTTCGGCATGGGCCAAGTCACAGAGCTCGGCGCGTCTGAGATGGTTGATGCTGAGCTGAACTCCGCCCACTCGTTTGAAACCAGAAGCCATGTGAGCTCCCATGCTGACCAGGCCCTCTGAGATCAAGGCCGACACCCCCTCCATGTAACACCTTGAAGGGCTAAAATCAATGAGAAATTCAGAAAATGCATGTTGAATTGTGAAGCGGATCGAGAAGGAAGATGATGGGGTTGACCTGGCAGCACTTACTTGTGGGTGAGAGGGAGACGGCCGGCCACCCTGTGAGGGGAGACGTCGCCAATCTGGAAGCCAATTGCGTGAAGAGGAGCATCCAAATCGGCAGTCTTTGATGTTGATGACGATGACGACGAGGCTTCGTCTTCCATGGAATGAATCTGCTAGTTAGTGATTAAGATGGGACGAAGTTGAACTTTTGAAGCCTTATACAATCATCCACTCCACTCTCACTCTCAGATACTCCTGTGAAACAACTGAAATTTCCATGATTATATCAATTAAATATGTAAAGTACTCCTCATCATTTGATTCAATTCAATGTATCATAATTACCTGCAATCTCATATTGGGTGCCACAGTAAAATAATTAAAATGTAATCCTAAATACAATATATCACAATAGATAAGGTAATCCTTGTTACATAATTTTAACTGTGTAATCTGAATTCAAACTTACATGAATCAACGTATATTTGTACCCTTAATGAACCAACATTTAGACATTTATATATACCTTCCATTTTCAATATAGTTAAGAAGATCATTTTATATTTAATTTTTTTTGAAATAAAATATAAATTCCATATTATGATTCCTTGATGGCTTACTGAATTCCATAATTGACGTAATAGCTTGTTAAGTATTTTAAACTGGCTTTAAGTATGAGATAAACGCATAAGAGAGGAGGAAATTTGTCGAGAGACACACATGAAAATGAAAGGCGACGTACTTAATGTATGAATATTAAATGTTGTGTGATAAAAGTGAGTTCACAGTCATCGATCTGTGGAAGATTACGAAATCCCTTTAAATATATAGTTATATAAGATCATCACTACCTTTTTAATTATGATTAAAACCTACAAACACAAATGATACATGTATATGCCCGTCTCCTAACTCTTACAGATATATATACACCTAACAGTATCTTCACTTTCTTTTGTTTTCAATTCATATCTTCTGCCCTAATTAAGGGCATAAAGAACAGTAACACGATTCCCCAATCTTACAACCAGCAAAGGCACTCATTTGTTTATTAGGGCAAATTGATATATAAAAGAAAAAGAGAGGAAAAAGAATTGTCATATATATAATAAAATGTAATGAAATAATGAAATGTACTTGATGTACATAAAGGAAGACAGCTTGAAGGCACTGTGTTAGGAGAGAATAGGAATTTCTGGGAAGATCACAAGCCTTCACTTTCTGTCTTTCACCTTCACCACAAACTGACACTTCTCTCTATGTATATATCTAGAAAGCCCTAGCTCCCTTCTTCATAAAGAACACATTAAATTAATATACTAACAATGCAAAGCTGAAAAAAAGTGGCCAATTTCTATATATATAACAGGGAAAAAGCAAAACCACACAAAAGCTTTGCTTTACATTCTTCTTGTTATTTTTTCTGTTTGGAGATAAAGATGGTACAGGACATGGTATTATTATAAGCCATAATATATATATGTATATATATGTGTGTGTGTGTGTATATATATATATATATATATATATATAGTGTGTGTGTGTGTGGTTCTTAGGCATAGTTGTAGCATTCGTAGCTAAGTATATATAAAGACAGCTTAGAGATCTTTTTTTCTCTTTTTAAAGTACTTGTTCTTCTTGCTGCTTTCTGCTTCTTTTCTTAATACTTATATGCGATCATTGTTTGAAATGTGAACACGGCAATGGTATTTCCTTGGTGGCGCATGGAGGCTTACTTTTGATGTATGCTTACTTATTCAGTAATTAATTATTATACGATCTGTAATCAGAATTATATAGTAAGTTCTTGCTGAGAAGTTTCTGGGCATGTGCTAAATACTTAGTAGGTCAGTAACGTTGAATCCTATAATTTAATTTAGGGCATCTTTGAAAACTTTTGTAACTATAGTTTTAAAAAAGTTTTTGGTCCAAAATTTAGTTTAGAAAAAATTCAAAACAAATAATTATATTTATCCAAAAGTACTTTTGGACTAAAATATAGTTTAAAATCAAGTTTTTTGATAAGTTACTTAAAATAGCTTTTGGAACAGTAAAAGAGCTTATGAACTATCTAATTACTATTTTATCCTTATTTTCTCTCATCTCTCCTCCTCCGCTCGGTGAAACACGTTGCTCGCTGTCGTCCATGAGTCATCACCCTTTTCACCATCCACGAGTCATCGCCAAATATATAAATATTATGCATATGTATATCTAGTTTAACTCTAGAGATAAAAGGTTTTCATTATATCTTAAAAAATACTATTAACCCAAATTACATATTGGATTTAAAATAAATAGGCAGGAATTAAGCCTAAAAATACTAAAGCATTCTTTCATTCTAGCCTACTCTCTTTTTAATTTTTTATTTTAACCCTTTGATTCAAAAAGTGTGTTCCAGATGTGTAATTTATGAAACTTTATAGCAAAGACTGGAACTTTCCAGTCCAAGTAGGTGTTATTCCCGCCATCTGGAATCCAAGAAAGAATTTAAACAAAGAAAAAAACAGAGTGAAATCCAGGGAGGTACGTAGAGAGAGATGACATAGTTAAATACGCGTAGATTCACAAAAAGCATCAACCCCCAGCTAATTCTGTAAGCATTATCTTAAAAACAAAGCATCTCTCTTTTTTGACACTGACCCTACCTAACTATACCCTATTTTCAACCATTTATTTTCTATTCAAAACCATATGTTTGCTATATCTTCATCAGATATTTCAAAAAATTAACACTTTATATATGTTTCTTTATCGGATACAGATGAGTTTTTTCACTCTTAAAGTGGTTGTGTAATATTTTGTTAGAGCTTGGTGTGCTATTTGAACAAATCTGTATAACCTTCTTCAACATAAAATACGAGAAAAATTATTATGAAGTTTTAAGAAAAAAATATAATTATAAAAAAAATTCTACAATTAATAATAATCTATTATTTTTTTATCCTTGCTAATAGCTAGAGATTATCCTTAAGACTAGAGATCACTAAAATATATTTAATCCATCTTAATAAAATATTTTTTTTACACATAATCTAGTTTAAACTTAAAATATCATGTTTAAGAGATCTGTCATTTATTAACCGTGCTAGTTTTTATGGGTGATTAACAGTCATGCTTGTTCACTTGTTTTTGTGTTACTGTTAACGGGAGAAAACGAAGTTTGTTACTGTATGACCAAATCACCAGAGAAAGAAAGTAAGAATAGGGCACCGTTGGTTTAGGGGGGTCAATTCAAAAGCAGAGTACAGGAGTGGTTCTGCTTTCTTCGTCTGTCAAAGGAGGGATTTTTACATTACAGCCATGTTAACCCTATCTTATTAGTCATATCAGAGAATCCTCACCGTCCATTTCCTTCCTCATAGAAAAAACAATAGCCCCTTCATAAAGCTGGCTCTATAAATACCAGAGCCTCATTTCCACGCTCCTTCATACTTCAAGTTGCTTACTCCTCAAGAACCCCTTGAGTTTGTGACTTGTGAGTTATAATACAGTGAGCCTCACAGAATCATCATCATCATCATAACCCACCAAGAGAAGAAGGAGGAGGAGGAGGAGGAGGAGGAGATCAAGTATCAGAATCATCAGGAAGGCGAGAATGGGAGCGAAGAAGTCATCGTTTTCATCATTCTGTGGCATATTCAAGTCGTGCTTTTCAAGTGGAAGCAGTGATGATTACTACAGCTGGGAAGATGGTTCGAGTGGAGGAAGGATATTTGCTAGTGATGAAGATAGAGGCCGTTGGGTTGCAGAGCCTGGTATTGACAGGAAAGCTTCTGCTTTCATTGCTCGTTTCTATGCCTCTCGTGTCTCTGACTCCGAGCACCAGTTCGCTTCTTAAGCCCACAACGACAGCAAGAAACTTCCCTATTCTTCTTCTTCTTCTTCTCCTCTTTGGCTTTTTTCCATTATTCTTGCAAACTCGTTCTAGCTTTCTTAGAATTCTGACCAATCTTGTTAGCTGCAATAATGTGGTCCTCAATAATGTAAAAACTATTTATTCATTTATGTTATTACCAGTGTGATTCCATTTACATCTATTCTGCCTATTATTCTTCATATTCTTCCCCCTCTATTTTTCCTTTTACTTTACTTCTGCTTATAGTACATGGGAGTGTCAAGCATTTTGCTGATAACATAAAGCTTGAACATGGTTAATGTTCCAGAATTAAAAAAGAAAAGAAAAGAAATATTTAGATACTGAACAGTCAAGTTCATGATGTTTAAGTTTTCCAAGTTATGAAGTAATAACCCAAGTATTTATTCTAGTTTTTGGACGAGAACTTCCATAACAGTGTTTATTATTGCTTCTTAAAGTAATTAAATGACACATGACAGGAGGCCTTAATTTTGATTTGATTGTAATAATTCTGTGTTTTCTGCGAATCTTCATGTTGAAATGATGCATTTTGTTGTCAAGAAAAGAAATCATGGGACTACAAGATGTACGATATCAAGTGTTATCTTTCTTCTTCTTCTTTTTTTATTTGATAGCAGCTATTGGCTATATTTCTTTTCACCTATATATTTTATTCCGTTATATATTCCTTGGTTCTTTTCTTCAGGCCAACAAGAAGATATTGAATCTTTTTTTTTTTTCAAAAACAAGAAAGAAAATTCAAAAAGTTGTGACCAGGTGCAGATTTATCATGACACGGTGAAAGAATGATCACATGCACAGAGCACATTGGCTTGCCTATTTTGTCAGAAGATGTACTGCCATTGAAGAAAATAATTCAGCTATGTCTGCTGCATAATTATAGAAGCACAACATTTCACACCAAACTTCTCTTTCAACCAAGGAATTAGTGGCTTGCAGAACAAAATGTTGTCCAAACTATAATTTAAAAAGTGTTTTTAGGTCAAATCATAATTTAAGTTAAAATTTAAATAAATAGCTATTAAGTGTTTAGAACTACTTCTAAATTAAACTATAATTTAAATAAATAGTTTTAGATAAATTTATGGGACTAACTTCTAAGTAGAGAAAATGACTTTTGGGCTGTATAATAACCATTTTATCCCTATCTTTTTATAATTTATATAATTATCATTTGACATCATATTTTTTTTAGTAATTTACTAATCACAAAAGTCATTCTGATAATAACAGTTTAAACACTTATTTCTTTAAAATCATTTTTCTTCCAAAAACTCTTCTTTAAAAGCTATTCTCCATAATTACTTTTTCTCCAAAAGTTAAACCAAACAGGCATGAGTATTTATGTGAAATTTATGAAGATAAGTCTTGGTAAAACAGTATAATTGTTGTCATATGACCCAAATGTCACGATTCAAATTCTATAAATAACCTATCTTCTTATAGGAATAAGGCTACATATATTTTTCTTTAGATGCCACTTGGTATTTTTGTCTCAGTCTCTTGGAATAAACATAAGGTTGTTTGACCTACCTTATGTTCACCCTGAGAGGCCAAGACCTTGAGACTTGAAGATAATAACGTTGTTTCTTGTTTTTTTATTAGTGGCCATGTGTCTTTAATTCTTCTGGGCATTGGCTTTTCCATGATGTTGTAATGCAATGCATGCAGATAATCCAACATTTGCTGCAACTTTGAAGTATGGGGATTGTTTCTCATCAACTTAAAATCAAAAGGTATAGTAGTAGTCCAAAGCAGGAGCTTGTATATGGCCAATGTAGTAGAAAGGGAAAAATAAGGAAACTGTAGGACAGAATATAATTAAAGCTAGTATTGTACTACTTTCTTTCAGTTTTTTAGTTTTCATCGGATAAACTTGCATAGGTTCCATTTCGTTTTTTTAAGGATTATGTCAGAATTAAAAGACATGACATACCGCATCCAAAGATATACACAACAGTGACAGCATAGTGTTAGACATATTGATAATGGAAGAGCTAGAGAGGTGCAATAATGTCAGCGGCATAAGCTATAGCTAGAGAGAGAGAGAGATGAAGCTTGTGCTCTTATGCTTTTCTGGGGTTCACTTTAAAACCATTGGCAAAGGTTGATTGGAATCTTAAATAAATGTAGAATGACAAGATACCACATAGCAGTAGAGCACAGTGGAACAGTATTCCAGCATCTTGTTCACAAACCAATGTCTCTATCCATGGAATCTTTATTGTTCTCAGTTTTTATGGGTTTAAGTGAAAAAAAGCTCCTTTCACTGCACCAACTAGCGCTCAATTATCATCAGCCAAAAATATCAGAAGTCTTGAGGTGAACTCCATTATTAGATTACACGTTATACTATCTACTCCCATTCTGTTTGTATTCTCTGCTCAAGTTAAACGGTTCCAGTAGAATGTAATTCTATTTACTCTCACACCGTTCCTGATAATGGCGATGCTTCTCTGAAGAGCAGAAGGAGAGATGAAGAAACAAGTCGTGCATGATATCTTTAAGACGCGGGCAACACTTTCCTCGCATTCCAATCTTCACGTGCAAATTGTGTTGATGGAGAAATTTCTTTTAAGATACAAGGAAGACTCTCGAGTATAGTTTGTACTTTCAAAACTCAACTAAAAACAATAATAATTTTTACAAATTGATAATTTGACTTTATCTTTAGTACACTCAAAGATAAAAGTAACAAGTTTTGATCTTTTTTTTAACAGGGTGATAGTGAGAGGTATTTATAGATAGTAAAATAATGCCTTGAAATGATATTTTTTTTAAATACTATACATGATTTATTCAATTAAAAAGTCATGATTTATTCATGAACCAACGTGACTTCAATAACTAAAAGTTATTTAAAATAATTTTAATATGAAGAGTAACACCCTTCTAATATGTAGGCTTCCTTAAAATGACGTAACCTTTCACTGAGTGCCAGTTACCACGGCCTCTAATTATAACCTTACATAGATATTTCTAGAAATTAAAAATACATGACTTTTAGTAAATCTTAGTGTTGTAACTCCGTACACAACTTTCTATACAAATTTCTTAAGATTCTTAATTTATAAAGATATAACTTTTCAAAAAATACATCTCTTTTTCTAGAAAATATTACAACAATTACTATGACGAGATTACTCTATCATCTTAGCAGCTATAGATTCTACATGTAGGCACAGTAAACTCATGTATGATATTAGTTGACTGATTTATTTCAGGAATTGAGATACTTTCAACATGCTACTATACATACATAGCTTTATGAGTAACTTGATTTATATATATTAAACTATGGCAAATGGGATCTATCTGAAAATACATGTAAGGTATAGGGTACAGATAAGAGATATGTATGAGTGGCCAAAGTTTCAGCTTTTCCCTATAAGGCAAGCATTTTCTACAAACACTTGGTGGGCATACGTACGCTTTTGGGGGAGCCAGTGAGCTGGTGTGAAACCAGAAAAAGCCTTATCCTTCTGTCTACTCAGACGAATCTGATTTGGGGTTATCAGCTTCAGCCTTCAGCACACATTGACAAGTACTGATATATATATATATATATATATATATATATATATATGTTTGTGAAGTGATGATGCAAAGGCCTCTCTATCAATATGCTGTCTGAATTTTAAAATGCAGTATATTGAAGGCTAAGGGCATCTTCAGTCAACTAGGTAAGTGTGGCTTTTTCTACTTTTTTGAATTGTTGTAGCTAAGAGTTCAATCTCATGGGATATAATGGAACAAGTGAAGAAGAAGCTGAATTTTGGATGCTTGTAAAGAGCTTCTAAATTAGAACTGCAAGTAGCTAATAAGGTTTTAATGGCTTCAAGCTGTAAAATGTTTGCCAAATTTGGAAGAAGGAAAAAGAAGATATGTCATCAAGCGGTTAAAAGAAAGCAGAGATTTTTTATGGGATTCTTTGGTTTATCTCTTGTAATTCTGAAAGGCCTATGCAATATGATGAGCTCCTGCAATTTGAATGGCTGAGGAAGAAAATGCTTGCTGAGTCAAACTCATGCCTGTTCTAAATAATGCAAGCAGCCAAGAACCAGATATTAATTCTTTTTTAATACTTTCACCCAAAAAATAAAATTGTTATATTCTTTTAAATGAAAAATATGAACAATTAATTGGTGGGTTTGTGTGTGAAATGGATATTTGTTGTGAAGCAAAAGTGATGGTGTTAGGTATTCCTCTTCTTTGGACCTTTCATTTCTCTACTTTGAATTTGAAATTTTTCTTGCCAGTTTCGAAGGTTTCAATATAATGAATGAAACAAACTAGTTGGGTAGTGCGAATATTAGTCTTTTTCTTAATTATTATCATAAATAGACCTCTCTTAATTGTTTATTTATATTCGAAGGTCCTAATTCTAATTTATAAATATTCTGTGCGTTCCCTGGAAGACATGAACAACCATGTGATTTTACCCAACCAAAGGCATAGATCCATTAATGATAGAGCAAATCATATGAATTTTATTAAAATAACACATATTTTTTATTTCATTTCAATATATACATACATAGGTATTTTCAACTTCTAGTCAGTTCATAATTTATAGTTATGTCGATTTCAGCCATGCATATAAAATAACAATATTATTTTATAAAACTGTTACTGTTAGTGTTATATATATTATAATAAAGAAAGTTAATGGTGGATTTGACCAAGCCACCATGAATTAGAATAGAGAGGTGGCCATTAATTCGAACGTAAAAAGAAGATAAAGTTTGAATGGAATAATCAGTCAATGGGTTCTGTCTTTATGCACGTAATTTAATTCTAATTAACAATTAATATTTAATTAATAATCTGTGTAGCACTATCAGCTGTTGGGTTACTTCGAGCAGTCTTTTTCTGTCTCTTTGACTGTAACAATTCTGATCCTCCCAAAATTATCTTTTTTTAAGTTAATTTTTTATTCCATACCATTAAAAGGGAATTAAAAAAAGAATAAAAGATACGCCTACGTCATAGAGGGCAACGAGATTACGTTTAATAAAGTCATTGAGATGGTGCTCTTTGCGGGTTAAAGTAATACGGGGCAGGCCCAATACCTTGCTTATTCATACAAAAGAATTGGGCTTAGCCCATTACAATCTGAAGTTTAAAAATTAGGCTCAAACCCAAAACATCCTTTATTATGAATTAGGGAAAAATTTTTGTATATGCTTATACTTTCTCTCGATTTTTAATTTGACGTCTATGATCTTTTTTTTCTTATTAAATTATTTAATTTTTTCTGTTAGAACCATTAGTTCCTGTCGCTTTACTCCGTTCGCATTATTAGTCCTTGTATAGAAGATAATTGTACTAACAGAGCAAAATTAAAATATCTATTTAAGAGAGAAAAGGGTACGAGTACCAAATTAAAAATTGAAAGAAAATATAGCTACTAGAAAAACAGTTTTTCCTATAAATTATGCCATTTTTTTAAAAAACAATACCAAATGGTGCCATCCCCCCCATAAAAAAATATCCAAAATATTTGGTCATAAATAAAGTGTATTTTTATATGACCTGAAATTGGGTGTGTTTGGTGCTTGCCTTACACTCATGTTGCTACCAATTCAATTAAAGTTGGCATAGAAGCAAGTGCATTCTTAATAATCTTTCAATCTTTAATATATAATTTAATTAGAAAATTAAAATAGATCCTAATTAAAAGATATATTTTATATATTTATCAATTTTTTTAAATTACTCATTAATAATCTCTTGATATTAATCATTAAAGAAAGAGGGGGTTAAAGAAAATTATTGGGGTATTTTAGAAAAAATATCACATTAATAAATTTAACTAATTTTTTTAATATAATTAAATTAATTAAATAGATCATATATTAAGTACTAGAGTAGTACTAAGATGCCAAGTAGCCTAAGATTTCTTACAAGCTAAAAATAAACCCTAATTAAAGTTTGGGTTCTCAGAGGGAAGAATTAGAATTTTGGTATAAAATTAAATAATTTATTGATGTTGCTTTATTTGGTGAGGTCTGTATTTTTTTTACTCCACTACTCTCCAGAAATATACCGTCCAAAATATAATTATACTTTTCACTTTCTCCTAATTAATCCTGCCCTTAATTATGAGATTAATTAATATATGTACACGTGACATCAATTTTACACCTCCGGATTTGTTCTCCCATTTCATAAGCGAGCCACTAAAACATAACTACTCTAGTATGCCCTAATTTTAATTGAATGAAAACACTTTTGGAATATTCAGTGTTATTGAATATATTTTGATATTTTTACATTAAGTTCTCATATCATTGTTCAATTACCCAATTGTTTAACTAGGGATACCAATAATTAAAACAAACAAACAAACAAACTTGCATGTTAAGAAGATACCTTATGTCTTTAATTTCTGAAACGATTTAAATTTTTGGTAACAAAGCATTCAAATTTCAATATTATTGACTAATTTGCATGTGAGTTGGCTTTTTTCCATTCATGAGGCTAGAAGCCTAGAACTCATCATACCCAGATAAGAAATTAAAAATCTAATGATATATTTCTTTGATTGATTAGCTAAAACAACAAGTCACTTTCAATATTAAATATAAAAATTAGATAGTTAATTTGTAAAAATTAAAAAATTAGTTATATTAATTATTTATAAAAAATATATATTTTTAAAATATTTATTTTGATTATTTATATAAAAAAACACTGCTTAATATATGTAATTGAGACTGATAATTTAAATAACAAATAATAAATTTAAGACAAAGTAAGTTAGAGTTTTATATTTTAGATTAAAATAAATTTAACTATAAACTCTTGCATTTTATGATCAAATAGAGTATTTTTCTTTTAAAAAAAAGGCTGAGTTATGAATTTTGGTGATATTTCAATAAAATATTAACGTATGGTAGATAAGTGACAAGATAGAATAAGATACCTAAAGGAGAATGTGGGGACAAATCCATCTTCGTTAAGAGACAACATGAGACGATGTTCTTGTGATCCACAAGTCCCATGACACAAAACGTCATTCATCATTTGAGCACATTACATGTCTCTGTCCATGCTAATTTAATTATTTCCAATACTCGACAACAAATATTATTGCTACCCGCCACATTAGAGCTACACAACCATAAATCATACTCATTCATCCCACTTTTTATTATAACGACTTAAAAATTTTTAAAGAAAAAATAAAAGAAAAAAATCAGTGAAAAATCTTATTTGCAAATTTCATAGGTCAAAATGACATGTGTTCAAGTATTACTTGTCTGTGTGTCCTTTTAATTTTAACTGATCAACTTATTAAATGAGGACTTTTCAATGATTTTAACAGAATACTTAAGATTAGTTAATATTTTCAAAATTTTAAAATTAACTTCAATGAGAAGTTGTCTAATTTGTTAATATTTCCGTACAATTCTTTTTACTATACGTAAGTTAAAAATTAATTATTGAAGTGCGTTGGGTTTAGGTCCTAAATCATGGGATGGTCTGGGAAAAAGTTACCTAGATACTCTCTTTTTTCGTAATAAAATTTTTCATTAAAATTATAATTTTAGTATAAGCTATTCAAATAATTTTTTTAAAATATTTTTTTAGTTATGGTATAAGTTAGGGATACCAACTTTTTTAATAATCAATTCTCCAAAATCTATTATACTTAAAACATATTACTCAAAATATATTATACCTAAAATTTATTATCCACAAAATATAGTTAGGGGTTAAAAATTCCAAGGCTTAATTATTGGAGTGGGTCACCAATGAACATTATTTAGAATTATATGAATGAATAGACTCAAAAAAGTTAATAAAAATTAGCACAAATAATAAAGAATAGATTTTTATTCTATAAAAATGTAAGTTCAATTCTTGCTGTTGTTGTGAAGGCTCATTTGGTAGATAATCTTATAAATTTTCTGTAAATACTCTCTAAGTTTTAGGGTTATGTTCTGGCTTTAGTATGTGATTGATATTGAACTCACTTATTTAAAAAAATAAAGAAAAAAAAAAGAATCCCATGCCAAAGTACCTAGGAATATTCTTACACCTCAAACACCTCACAAGCAACGATTCATAAAACATTTAAAAATAAAGGGGAAATATAATTAACAAATAAGAATGTGGAAATAATGACGAGGGCGTACAGTACAGATATGTACAAATAATAGAAAAGTTCAAAGTAGCGAGGGATGAAATTCCCAAACATGCACTTGTGTTGTTGTGTACATGGGAAAGCAACCCTCCAATAATTCCATTTCATCGTTAAATAAATCAAATAATTTCATCCATGTAAGTGGAAACACTATTATTTTATCACCACCCTTGGGTTGTCACCCACAATATACAATGTTGCATGTGAAAGGGAATAAATAAATAACTTTAATTACTCCTCCAATAATACAATATTCTTATTCTATAAATAATAAAAGGTACGAAGAAAAGTTGAGTAAATGCATTTATAAAATAAGAAATATATATACTATTAGGGTTAAAGGTGTAAATTTATTTTATTTTTTTAAGTCTAATACCGTTCTAAAAATTAAAAAAAAATATAACAATGTTATTTCATTTTATTAAAAAAATTAATGTTAACTGTTATTTTTTATCAATTAAGGAGTAATATTGTTCAATTCTAATTTTTTAAGGTAATATTAAAATTAAAAAATTAAAAAAATTTGCAGCATAACCGTTGTATTTATGGGCGAGTGAAAAAAGGTGATAGTGTGTGTGAAGAGGTTTGAAATTTCCAAAAAGATAATGATAATATCGTAGGAAGTGTCGACTATTTTGGTTCCAAGTTCCAAGTGAGCATGTGGGATATTATTATAATGTGGCAAGTGAAGAGAATGGATTGATTAAATTTGTTGAAACCAATGATGGAACACTCATTTTCAAATGCAAGGAAAGCTGTATTGGGAAGCTAACGACACACACACACACACAAGGATTTGTAATCATATCACAATATGTACAATACAATCCAATGGTCCCTCTCTCTACTACGTACTATTCCATGTCATCGTCAACCCATCATTAGAATCCAAACTGCATTTCACCAACAACCTTGTAGTTGAAATAGTAAGTGATATTATTCCCTATAAAGATGATTATATACATTTAAATTCTAGAAGTAATATTTATTAAAAAATAAAAATTCATTATTTTAAAACTTAAAAGGATTAGTTTCAAATCTAAAATAATTAAAAAAATATTATAAATAAAAGTAAATTCACAACCTCCTATTTATAAAAGAAATTATTAAACTATAAAACTAGTAGATTAATTATTTTTTATTTATAGTAAAATTAATTTTAAATCTAAAATAATTAAAAAATATTATAAACAAAAGTAAACTCACGTCCTCCTATTTATAAAAAAAATTATTAAACTATAAACTAATAGTTCAGCCATATTTTATTTATAATAAAATTTATCTACCTCATGATGAATTGATATTTTGACTTTTTAATGTAAAGAGGGTTAGAGCAAGTTTTTAAGATTAAAAAAATACT
The DNA here is from genome assembly GCA_037074615.1 of Leucaena leucocephala. NCBI lineage: Eukaryota > Viridiplantae > Streptophyta > Magnoliopsida > Fabales > Fabaceae > Leucaena > Leucaena leucocephala. The sequence goes on along the minus strand of CM073535.1, from coordinate 3,614,475 downwards.
TATAAAAATAGTTATAGATTAGTCACTAATTATTTGTGTCAACCCTTTTGGTTTCAAGCCACAATTGGGAAAAGCACATGCATGGTGGTTCCAAGCACAGCCTAAATCATGGCTCAGGATCATGTAGGAATCATATGCATAAAGCGTATGACTTGTTTTACATTGCGAGCATTTGGAATGTAAAAGAGGTACCTGAGATTACAGTGATGATCACAGAAGGGGCCCAATGGAAATAAAGAGGGAGCAGGAGAGAAGATGGTGGGGGTTTCGGAACATGAGATCATTGAGAAGAGATAAGAGCATCACATGCCTCTGCTTTCAGTCTTAATGCCATGAGATTGGCCTTACCACCTAACAAGTTCTCTCAACTGTGTCTGGCTGACTCCATCTTCTTCGTATTTTTCTTCCTCTGCACACCACGTGTTTGCTTTATTTCCCCAAAGAAAACACCCTAATTTAAGCCCCCATGCCCCATCATCACGTGCAATTAGACCCTGTGGGGCTGTGGACCATGTGCTTCGGCGCAGGCCTCTTATATATCTTCCTTTCAACTTTCTTCTCTATGCCCCTCACCTCCCGGATCTTGCATTTCTCTCTTCTCCTTCGCCACCACCTTCCTCTGCATCATCATCGTATACATTAAGCCCTACTTCTCAATTGCACCTATTCACTGACCCACCACAATGGCCTCTTGGAAGAAGACCATCACAACCCCTTTCAAAAAAGCCCGCACTCTCTTCAATTACCAGCCTCCAAGGGATTCTCCCAAGAAGTCTCAATCTGGTGTGTGTGTGTTTTTGTAATAATCTCAATTTGAGCCTACTTCATGTATGAGTTTTATATCATCATGTGTGCTTGTTTGTTGTGTATTGAGTGATTTGGGGTTTGATTTTGCAGAGCAGGAGAACAGAGGAATGGATCTTCATGGTGAAGTCATGGCTTGTGGTTATGAAGATGTCCAAGTCATGTGGTCTATTCTGGACAAGTCCAAGTCAACTTCTTCCTGCAATATCAGCTCTTCCTGATCTATCTCTGATGATCCTGCCCAGAAGAACCGATTCCCACCCAGCAATTAGCAGATGTTTTAGTGTGCTGATGTTTAGGTCATAAATTGCAACATACCATATTTTCTAAGCTAGCTTTTGAATGTGGTATGAATGCACTTTTCTCTGTAAAAATAAAAAAGAGAAGGTTTATGTTTTGGTGTTCTTGGGTAGGTGACAGTTTCAGTCTGTAATTGTTTTCGTAAGATGTTTACAATAGGGAATCCCCATGATTGATAAGCCAAAAAATCATGGTGAGATTTTTTTTCTTTTATTATTAAAATGGAAGCTAGATTTTTGTTATGTTGTTTTTGTTCTTTCTCTAATCTGTTTCATGCTATCATCTTCTCGCCTCTGTATCTGCCTTATCACTTGTTTATGGTGTATGGGGAAGAAGGAAGATAGGATCCCATGGGATCCCACCTCGCATGAGTGAAATGAATATTGTACTGTTTAGCTGATGTTGACGTCATTCTTTAATTCTTTTTCTCGTTAAATGCCTTAAAAGCTCAATTTTTTTTTTCTTTCTTCCATGATCTCCTAAACCTAGTCTTCAGTAACGTTGAGTGTTACTTAATTTGAGCAAATACATGTGATATGGTTGAAGTAAACAAAAACAAGGAATAAAAAACAGAGAAATGAGTTTTATATATATTGTTTTCGGTGAGAATGTATATATATTATAATAAATGGTCAGTTTTAAAATATTAAAAAGTTTTTGTAGGCTGGATCCGAAGTCCAAGGGAGATATTAGTCACATAGCGAAAGATATTTTTTGGTCCCTGCCATGACAGGATGAAAAGGACGGGTCCGGTTCTAATTAAAATGACAAAAACATACGACAAGTTGCCAGGCTACTTGAGAACCACGCCATGCCCTATTCAAAGTTAAAACCTTATTCTTCAATAACTTGCTGACTCATTTACTGTGGGTGGAATTGATAAGCAGCTTAGCGGACTAAGTCTTAAATAAAAAATAAAAAAATACATCTTATCCTCTTAAAATTACTGCTCCCCCCCCCCCTAAAAAACACACCATTTCATTCTCAGGAAAAAAAATTATTTCACACACATTTATATGTCTTTATCAATTCCAAAACCACATTTAATATAATTTTTTCTATTTGACACCATTTTTTTATTTGATTAAGGGTATAATCTCCTTTAAGATTTAATATAAAAAGTTTTTAGCTCTCCTAATATAAATACATTTTTTAAAATTCAAATTTAAATTCCCCTGAACATATGAGATTGCTTAAAACTTTAACCAATATTTTATTAGAAATAAAATAATATTTTTAAAGGCATCAAAATCTTGTTAAGAATAAATAAGAAGTAAATTCAATAAAATGTATCATAGTATTTTATAATCTGTGTGCAATAATAAATACAATGAAATGCACCAGGTATTACCATTACTTGCTTTGACCGTCATTAAATAGGATGGGGTTGGTTAAATTTTTCTACTACGGCTTCGGAAGCATGAGGCCACGGGGTCGGTAAAAAGATTCCTTTTTTCCCTGTGATGAATATCATGATGATAGAGATGGGACCAATATTCATGTCGAAAAGTTGGACACTAGTGAAGGGGATTTTTTTTTTGGTACAACTAGTGAAGGGAATTGAAAACATGTGAATATATCTAAATTTCCCTGACCATACTGAAACCCATTTCAGGTGGACCCACCCTGGTATGAACGCATGAACGAATGCAATAACTTTTAGATTGCTTGAGTTGCGAGAGAAAAATACACGAGACCTAATGCCCACCTCAAACTTAGCGGTGAAAAACAATTACTTGGAAATAGTAAGTGAAACAGAAACTACTAGAACCTGAAGGAGAGACACAAAAGTTGATCATCGTGGACCAATCTAAACCAGAAGGCATCAACTACAGACATACCCATCATGAATTGTTGATCACGCCACAGTACCACCAACTACAATGAGTAAGAAGCATCACTACTAACATGAATATGCGAATCGACATGGGTACAAACTACAAACATCACAAGTATTTATATATGATTTGAAATATGCATGCTTCGTACTGAATTAACAGCTCAATGGGTTTATAGCATGCAAAAATACCTGTCATTCATCGTTCAATGATCACATAGGCATGTGAATACTATACAAGGGAGTAAACATGTGACACGAATGTGTGAAAAATACAAGAGGTCATAACAGAATGCACCATCAGATGATGTATGTGATGGTGAGCTGGCGACAATTGCACTATCAGCAATCAACTTGTAATAAGTCTAATTTAGAAAGGATTTCCATCAAATGCAGATGAAGATTTCTGAAAAACTTGACTGCTTACCAGACATGTTATTTTATGCCCCTAGTTCACAAACTCAGGTTACAAGTCACACCGAACCTCAAGTTACTTTCCAGCAGCTGCTTGAGTTGGCAAGAATTATATATATATATATATATATATATATATACACACACACAGAGAGAGAGAGAGAGGGGGGGGGGGAAGATGCCTATTAAAATTCTAGAAATCGCCTACTTTTAATATTTTGAACTATTACATGTGATAGGCAGAAAGGGACTTAAATAATTCTTTCCGCATGATAGGAGGATAAAGAAAACAATGGGGGACAAGGGTCTTGCCCTGCATGGGCCATACACATTGCTTTTAATGGTGCATCTTAATCTATTCCTTTGAGAATAAGAAATGAATAATCCTGCACCAAGTCACCTGAAATTTCTCTCTTTCTTTGCTTCCAGTGCATCTACTTCCTCGTTAGACAGAATGTCCACATTGGGTTCATATACATCCCACTCCTTTCTTTTCCTGATGCATTCAAGGAAACAGACAAAGTCTGTCAGATGTTTCATTTTAAATTAACTAAACAATCTTGTCATAAGTACCAAGGTTAAAAATAATATATACACACAACAACAAAAAGAAAGGCTATATGCATAAGCAATTCCACAAAGCCTGCCAAGAAAAAATGAAACCGATGAAACATTTGCCAGCCCAAAAACAAAACAAAACTGAGATAAAATCACCAAATTTGTCCAAGTGATATAAGAAACCTACCCTGAGCAAGTTCTGGGGCACAAACTGAGTAACTTCTAAAACCAAGCATATAAGTAAACTCATATTGCATCCTATAATTCACTTAACCACCTAAGAATCATGACTGTATGTGGAGTCCAACATGATAATGAACATGTCATGCAATACCAAATTTCATCAGAGAGCTTAAACTGACTTACCGAACAACACTAGATTTCTGACCAAATAACTTGACCAAGTCCACTGCTGTAGTACCTCCTTTACTGTTGATCAATTGATCAACAAAGAGACAAACGGAATAATGGATCAGAAACACACATGATGACATGAATATGTGGGATTTGTCACCACAAAATAAAATCTTTCACCAGATCAAATGAGGTATGAAACGAGTCTAATAGAAACCTGACTGGAGTATATTCAAAACCCCGACGACCCTTCTTGTTCATCCTGCTTTCTCTTGCTGAGGCTACACTTTGAATTGCAATCTAAAGATATACATAAATTAAGAGAATGTTAAACCAAATATAACTTTGGAACATGATATATCAATCAAGCAATGAAATAACTGACCTCATAAAGTTGCTCTCTGATGGCAAAGGCAATAGCAGGCTGTAAAACATGGATGAAAGCATGGATATCTTTTCATCAGATTATTTTAATCATACCACAAAAAAGTATTTCCAAAGAAAATTAATTTTGGCACAAACCTACATCCTGCTTAATGTAATAGGACAGGAAAAATTTTCACTTAAAACTGGGAGGCATGGAGTTCTAAATTCCCCTAATATGCCCACAACAGATACAATATCTATAACATAGAGGTATAACATCTTATTACTCATTCGATCCTAAATATAAGACCCAGTAAGAGTATGTTTTAATATTAGGAGATGATGAGATATACTTACTCCAACCTCAGGGTCTTCAATACCCAAATCTTTGCAAAAGGTTCTAGCAAACTCTTCAGGATCACTCTCAAAGTTGTTCAGGTCCTAAATAGACATATGCACGCAGAAACACGTAAAAGTGCTGCAAATAAAAGTTAAAAATTCAGTATTTGAAAGCAAAGCCCCAATCTTACCCATAGAAACTGGTCCTTTATGAGAGTATGATTTACACGAAGATCAAGCTGTCAAAAAATAACAAAAAAATTATATAACTGAGCAGACAATATAAAAGAAAACGAATATAAGAATTCTATTCATTTTATTTGGGCCGCAGAAGAATTCATTTATAAGATGAATGTAGGATCAAATGTTAGAATGTCGAGAAAGAGAGACCTTGATAGGAACAATTTTCTCTCCAGCATACATATCCTGTCCTTCATATGATCGGAATTCCGCCAGCTGTGACTGATAACAAAAGTGCAACTTATATTCAACGGAGGGTTTGGGAAGGGAATATGCATAGAAATGAACATCAGAAAACTTAGCAAGTTATCACATGGAATTGGAAAGTGCTAGTGATAAGGAAAGGTGGTATTGTAATATCTCGTAACTTGAATGGATTGAGCAATCTGTGTAACAAAAGCTGGAGGCAACTTCAAGTCTTTAACAGTCCTTTTTGCAAAGACCACCACCTCCGAATCGGGATCTATAACATGGAAATTTATGGCATGAATTCATAACAAGTAAAAACACAAGGTGAACATATTAATATACTACTAAATCACTATCATTTCAAAATACACGCACATGAAGAATTAGTTTTAAGACTTAAAATTAACAGGTGGCATGGGCCTAAACATGGAAAATTCATAGTACCCAAGACATGACCGTTACTTTCAGCATGAGTACTAAGCAAGTTTTCTTAACATTGCATACAATGAAGATCAGCAGCAGTAATAAGCCAATTTATCATACACTACCGTTTCTCGAAAAGTAAGATGACCAGCAGAAGTGATATGCCAAAATAAATTACAGTACCCACGTCTCTGTAGAAATATTAAGCCAGTAACTGATATAAAAGTTTAGAGTATATGTGCCAGAAGTAAAGATATCATGTAAAATTAGTCCAGAAAGCTACAGGGAAGCAATTCCCAGTTCCCATAGTTATTCTTATTGTTATTTTCGAATAATAAGAAGAAACTAAATTATAATTGAAAAAGAAAAAGAGGACAATAATTTATAAGGAAGCAACCAAAGGTAAAATAAAGGGGAAACTTACCAGAAGGGTTCCAAGTGAAAGCATCCTTGAATTTCTGGCCATCAATTTCAATATCCAGTCGAATGGGTACCAAATTATCAGCAGTTGGACTGCGAGTACATTCAACATTTAGCTGATATAATCCAGAACCGAAAAAGAAACTCTGTGTGTGTGCGTGTGTTTGTTTGAACTTACATTCTGAACTTGACGGGGGTTTTGTAGAAGGCAGAAGGAGGCGTCTTCATCAGGGGTTCCCCTTCGCTACTTCAGCCGATTGTTACTATTGCTTAGATCGAAATTTTGATTCCCTTTGGGCTGGGTCTAATCAATTGGAGATGCGCTCAAATTTGGGAAAAGAAAATCTTTCAACTTCATCCAGGAGGGAAGGGAATTAACGGAGAAATGAGAATCCCGCGCCGAGTTTCTGGCGAGGATGGTCAAATTTCAGGGAAACAAACGAGTAAACGCGGCCCCATTGTCTTTTGTTTTTTGCAATGGGCCTAATAGTTCTCTTCTGAAATAATTTATATGCCCACTTGAAGGTCCAATAATCTTTTTAGGTTTTGGGCCAACTACTGCACGTTTATACACTATTGAACAATTAAACAATTTCACACTTTAACTAGTGAAAGGATAAAATATATGACTATTTAAAGTGAGTTCAATTCTTAAGAAGTATCACTTTATTATAATTCTAGTCGCGATGCTTAGAGAGGTATCTTAGCTTCTGGGTGTATAATTTTACGCCTGAGGTAATAGATGGCTTGCTCTGCTCGACATTAATATTGTATAGGAGAAAATGAGACTTCGCTCTGCCTTTGAATCGTGGGTGAGCCCAACTCTTTTCTAAAAATTCTTGTACCAAAAGAAATTAAAGAATTTCACCTATATTCCGTAGGTTCAACTAAGGAAAGAATCATATATGGGATTATTTAAAGCGTGTTTAATCTAAAGAAAATACTATTTTATTGTGGTTTCAATCGTGATACTTGAGAAGGTATCATAATTTTTGGGTACTTAAATTTATACCTAAGGGTAATAGATAACTCGCTCTATCCGATATTAGTATCACTTTAAAGTAAATAAAACTTTATATTATCCTTATATTATAGATAAGTCTAACTTTTTTAAAAAAACTTTAGTATAAAAAAACAATTAAAGAATTTCAAAAACAAGTTGGGGTTACCGGCTATAGAGGGTTAGTGTCTCATAAATAAATTAATGTTTTAGGGGGATTGGTCTATAGTAACGAGTCAGCCTTTATAGTTCAATATTAGGATTACTGTGGGGATAAGATATTATTAAATTTTTTAAAAATATTAACAAAATTAAATAAATTATTTTATATTATTTATATTTATTATTTTGATCACACTCATTTATTTGACTTATAAATTACTCATTTTAAATAAATCATATAGTATATAATATAATTAAATAGTTTATTTAATTTATTTATTCTTTCTAAAAAAGGATCTTATATCATGTAGAGGAGGTACAAACTATTGCGCCAACTCATCATCTGCTTAATGTTGACTTTTACAAAATATACGGCATAATGCTATACAGTGCAGTTTCTCCTACCGTTACCCCTTTTTTCAAAAGGGAGAATTAGAAGTGAAAGGGAGAGGAGGGAGAAAAAATCTTGAAAAAAATTTACCCTCCTCCTCAAAATTTTATGGTGTCAAATAAAAAAATGGGTAAAATCCCCTCGTTCCCTCCTCCTTCCCAAATTCCTCAAACCAAACACATCCTAAAGCTCTTAGCCAATTCGTTACTTTTTTTCTGTTTTCTTAAATATCAAGTCCCATCCTCTGTTTGCTTTCATATTAGTGAATTTTTTCCTGTGATATTCTTATTTATTAGGATATTTTTATCTTTACACGTGAAATCTTAACATTAAATAGTATTTGGCCAAAAGTATCAGTCCATGATGTAAAATTACCAAGTAGAGACATTGAATTTTGTATGATGGTAACTTCCGTTGGCGGTACCCTAAGGTTACCCTTTACCTTCAGGAAGTTAACGGGTAAAAACTTGAAACAAATTCACCTTTTGATGATTTTGAGAGGACAACTTTAAAAAATATAAATAAATTGTTACTTTAAAAAAATTGCCCGCTTCTTACTTGACGATTTTCTTTTGAAAAAAAAAACAAAGAAAGTGCAATAATTTGCAGCTACGTGTTTTGTGAAAGTTAAAAATATTCAGTAGATCAGAGGGTGAGAGAATAATTATTAGACGTTGAAATTAATGAATTAGACAAAGGAAGAGGGAAAAAAATAGAGGGCATATGAAATTATGAAAGAGAAGAAGGAATAAAAATGATTATGCAGATAAGGCATCACGATCAGTTGGTGAAACATGGAAGTTAGAGATGCCGAATCAAAAACAGAGTTCACATCTCAGAAATACCAATGTTGAGTGAGGGGACGCCACACGTGTCTAGAGACAAGATTTGCTCCCATTTTGACATTCTTGAAGCAAAATCTCAGTTGCTGACACGAGCGTGGGAGACCACCACCACCATCATATTCTTCCCCCACAAAACCCTAACACACAAGCAAAACTCAAGCTCCAAGTTAGGTATATACATATTATATAAATATAACACATGTCGCCTTCTTTTTTCTTTCCCCCCACCCCCCCTCATTTTTATGAACCCTTCAAGCGCACACTTTTGAGTTTCGGTTTCTTCTTTTTTCCCTGTCGGATTACTTTTCAAGCTTGATTTGTCCTTAAACTGTTTTCCAAAGGATTAGATAAGTTATGTGAAACTCACGACACTTCTACCAAAGATATTTGATTCAATCAGGTCATGTGTGAGATAAATTTGACATTAATATCAATAGGGTTACTTTTTATGTATTTAAACTAATGTATTCGAGTTTCGAGGTATGGCTCATTAGAATTGTTATATTAGATCCTTCACTCACAGATAGATCAAGAATTCACTTGGACATTGTATCAGATTCCATCTTATTAAAATCATATTTTGTTAAGCAGGATTGTAATGAGTACTTGGTGAGCCTTGCATTTTGGAGACTCTGAATCATTAAATGGTACATATGAGAGAACATGCATGCGTAACGTACTTCTCTGGAAGTTATAGTTGTGCATTATGTGATTCAAAGAATTTTCTCTTCTGCTTCAAGATCATGATGAGATGATGAATTGGAATAGAATTTAATGAGTGATTACAGAATAAAATTGAACTAGATCACCAGAACTCAAAATCCCACAACATGAAACAGACTCTCATTAGTCAGAAGCACTGTAGTTATGCACTGAAGTGAGATACTATACATCTATAATCATCTTGGTTTATATAACTATTATATGCAATATAATTAATCATGGAGTAGACTGGTTTTTCTGGGCAAACTCCACTTTTTCCTTTTTTTTTAGCCCACCCATTAGCTAAGACAAAAATTTATGGACAGTAAAAATTTAGAAGAAACTTGTGGGAAGGAAGAAGAGTTTTATGCATTAGAGATTAGCTAGCATCTGTTTGCTCTGGTGATCTTCAGCCTTTTCACACTGGTCAAAAACATCCTGTGATAAAATGCATTAAGAAATAATTAATTACCATAAGTGAAAGGCTTAATTGACTTGAACAAGGAAATTATATTCCATTTCAAGAAAGAAAATCAAAGCCAGAGTTTGAGTTTGATTTTGAGATATATTAGTTACTTACTCCCATGGCACATCTCCAACCATCATCCAGTCCCCTTCTTGATCCTCATAAGTCAACACGTGAAAATGCCCAGAATGAAGCGGTTGGGAATTAGGGCCTGAAAGAAGGAGGGATATGAAAAACTTCCCTGATCTAAACATGGTGGCACAGATTACAAGAGAAAGAAGAATCCGCGGAGGAAGAAGATTGTAAATCAATGGTGGTTTTCATTAGTGCTTACAGAGAATGGTGGTCCTGAACATGTGGCCTAGGGCTCTGACAAGCCCATCATAGCTATGATGTGCCATAAGGTTCAGCTTTCTACCAATGGGTATGCCTTCCATGTACACTTTGACGAATAAGGAGGGCCTTTGGCTCCACTGGTTCTGTTTCTCCACATGAGTGCTTCTCAGTATGGACTTGATTGGAGGCCAATCTGAAGTTCGATTCCTGAAACATCAATCTTCAACAGTTCATTTCTGTATCATAATTTGACATAATACACTGAGACAATGAAAAAAGCCCATGAATTTCTCAAGCTTTCAGGTCAGGAAAAAGAAAACGCCGAAACAGGAGTTCATATCGGCAGAAACACAGGTTCATACATGAATCATGATTTTGCATACAGAGGCAACGACCTAACAAATAAAAAGGGAAACGAAACCCATGAACCTCTCAAGCTTTTAGCTCCAGAAGAGGCCAATTCTACAAAGATCATTCACTGATCATGGTTTTATATACAGAGTTACATAGCAACATAATAAGGCAGAAGAAACAAAACCCATGAAATCCTTAAGCTTTTGAGCGTCAAAAGAGTTAAATTCCTTGACATTACTAGAGAAAAAGGGGAATGAGCAAGGTACCTTGACCTGGGATTTGAATTGGAAAGGCCAGGTTGAGAAGGAGAAATGGTAAGACCAAGTCTGAGGTCAGTGATCAAATCAGTTCTGGAACTGTTAGCATTTCTACAAACACTTGAGAGACACGAAGAGGAAGAGTGGGAAGAAGAACAAGAAGAAGAAGCTGCAGGCTTCTCAGTCCCAGAAAGGTAATTACTGCTATCAATTGAAGGAGAAGAAGATGATGATGATGACTGGGTTTGGTGGCCATCAACCTGTTCTTCCGTTCTCATCTTCAAATAAACCAAAAACAGATCGACACCGAAAAATAAAAAGCCACCACAGAGTCCTATATATACTCATGATATACGCTGATACAGTAAAAGGAAATTTCGTTTATTAGCATTGTTTCGTATTATTGACACGATGGAATTTAAATTTTAATAACATTATTTAGAAAATAAATGTAGATTATGGAAAGAAGAAAGGTTATAAATTGATTAATACGTTTGGCTAGACAAGCTACTTTAAACATAGAGAGAGAGAGAGAGAGAGGAGAAAGCAAAGTCAGATTGAATGGGTTCTTTCTTTTGTTGGTTTTGATTTGCCCTGAGGGTGGGCGACATGTCCGCAAGGCCTAAGTTACATAGTCTTCAATTAATTAATTTTTTGGAAAGTTTGTGTTGGTTGGAACCCTAAAAATCCACTTTATTTTTTTAATAAATTTAAATAGTTTATGATTTATTTTTATTTTAATTTCCTTGCGTGACGCTTGCCTTCATTCCCATCATGTTTGTGATATCTAAAGATGAGAAAGGGCCAATGGTTTGTCTGAGGAACACCGTATACATGCACGCCAGTATGATAATTAATTAATTATAATAAAATAACGAAATCAAATAATTAACATAGAGAAAAGTAAAGACCCATTATATGTGGGTTCAGCTGAAGAAGGAGTGAGACATACGACTGTTTAGAGTATGTTTGATCTTTAGTGAGTACTATTTTATTATAATTCTAGTCACGACGCTTGGGAAAGTATCCTAACTCTTGGATATATAGGTTTACGCTTGAGAGTAATAGACGGTTCGCCATGCCTAATATTAGTATCACCTAAGAGAAAATAAAATTTCGCTATACTCTTGGATTGTGGGTGGGCCCAACTCCTTTTTTAAAATTCTTGTATAAAAAAAAATTAGAGAGAAAGAGAAGTAAGGTGTTGATAAAAGCACCCTTTCTTGTCTTACCAATTTAAACATGGTATGATTCTTAATTAGATATAATAATCCTATGTAAATTAATCAATATTAAACCTTCTTGCTTGTTTGAGAGGTTGGATGACAACATTATTTTTTGTTGGTATATATGTTAGCTCCTTCTCCTATGTATTTATATAATAATAATAATAATAATGAAATGGATTTTAAAATTCAATTTTGGTCTAGCAATATTAAATTCTTAGCTTCATATAATTATATTGGCATGAGATAAAAGCTCTCTCACTAGATGATTGTGTCACAAGGTATGGTGCCATTTCAGGCCACTTGTTGTTTGAAAAAACCAATGCAATATCAAACTCTATTTTTCCAACAGCTAAAAAAACACAGTGAGAGAAATACGTATTGTTTCTTGCGATTTAATTCTAAGCAAAAAATTATTTTTAATACTTAAACATAACACTATATATATTGTGATATCTTATTCTTAATTTTAACAGATAATACTTAAATACTGAATTAATACGTACTTTTATGATTGATTACAATGGCCCGCATTGGCATCGAGCTTTTTCCTTTTTCAGCAAAAAGCATCAAGCTAGCTTATTTAAAAACTAAAAACAAATATTCCCACCAACTACTATTAGTTCCAGTATTAAGCGGTCTGATATTATTTAAGTGAGATATCGAGTTCGAGTCTTGGCGTATGTAAAAAATTTCTGTTGAGAGACTCATTTATCATAGTTAAATATACGACGTGGATCGAATCTAAATATAATCAAAATAAAATTTTAATAAATTAAATTGACAACTTAAAAAAACAATTATTCCCACGAGTGGCAATGTTAATTGATTAGTGTAAGGCAGTGCAAATCCGTTATAAATTGCTGGTACCCAATGAGTAAGAGTGTGTATGCATCTTGGTTTCTCATTCTTAAAGAAAAACAGAAATTTGGATAACAATATCACAGGAAATAATTTATATAAAAAATATAAATCTAATTATAAATATAAGAGTTAATAAAGAAATTTATTTTAGATATTTTATAAAAACTAACAAATTTTTTTTATAAATAATTAATTTAACTAATTTTTTTAATTTTTATAAATTAATTATTAAACTCTTATATTTAAAATAAAAAAATGATATATATATATATATATAATAAAAGTTATAGAAAAGGGTAAAGGAAGGCGATAAGTGAAGAAGCAAAGGGAGAGAATTCTGAGAGGGATTAATGAGTAATAGACAGTTAACAGAAGAGATGAAAACAATGGAAAAAGGGATTGAGAGAGAGAATGAATAAAAAATAAGGAGGAGGAAGAGAGTGGAAAGGAAAGGGAGGGAAAATGGAGGGAAAACGGATTGCCTGGCGAGAAGTGGAGCGTGATCCAAAGGCGTTAAATGGAACACAAGTCTTGATTCAGCGGACGTTGGACTCTATTATGGCTAAACTTGCATATTTAACCCTTCCAAGGCCACCCTATGATGCTGACATTACTCCATTATTGATTTACCTACCACCCCTCAAATTATTCATCCAGTAATAAATATAAAAATAAATTAGAATGTTTATTTTAATTAATTATAAATACAAGATTCTAATCCTAAATTTATATTCTATTTTTTTAAATTATTTTTATTGACGATAATGAGTCATTGGTAAAGATTGAGTGATATTTTTTCTTTTAATTATAAACATGAGTTAAAAAAAATATGAAATAAATATCTAGATATATCATATCAATATAATTAATCAACTAATTGTTAACTATTTGAAGGGTTTTAAGGGGTTAAATTAAGGTGATAATACTACTAAAAAAAACTTTTTGAGATGACATTAACTCTCTAAACATTTCTATAGCAAAAATAGCTTTAGGCATAATATTTTATAGGGCAAAAATGGCATTTAACCCTCTAATAAATAAGGATATTATGAAAAAGAAAGAAAGAAAGTTAATACTACTCTAATAATTGATATCAGACCTAATTATTTTTTTTAAAAGATTAAAAAATCTAAATTGATCAATTAATTATAATTAAATTTTACTTTTTAATAATAATTAATATTATATACTCTTTATTCTACTCAAATTAATCAATTAACTTTTATATTAATTATAATTAATTATTAATTTAGTTAATTTTTTTTAATTTATAAAAAAATTAACTAACTCTTATATTAAAAATTGATAAAATATAATAAGATGGGATCAAAATTGTGAAATGGAATTTATGTTTAGGATTGGTGGGAGTATTAGTGAAATGGATTAGTGTTGAGCAGACGAAGGAATAGGAGAGCATTGGTTGGTAGGAGTGAGGAAGCCGAGTTTAGCATGAAGGGGTATCTATTATGTTTAGCCTCATAAGGCAAACTGGGATTTGCATTCAATCCCCTCTTTTTAATTTCTCTGCTTTCCTTTTCAAATATGGCCAAACCACCCCTTCACTCCTCTCTCTTTTCTTTTTCCTCTTTTTCGTTAGTACCTCATCGTCATAAACAACTCCTCTAACAACTTCGATACGTCCTCTCTTAATTATATTATTCCCCATTTCATTCAAATGCTCTCCCCTTCTGTCTCTCACTTATAGCAACATGCCCAAGAGTCTTCTATTTTAGTATTAGGGTTTTGCAATCAATATGCATAGCTTTAATTAATAAGAGTTGGCGTAGATAATAAATAATAAATTTATATCATATAATAATGTGAGTTTGATTCATGTTACTATCTCAATTACTCTTTTAATAAATGATATTATAAATTCTCTATAAATGATCTCTATAAATTCTCTATAAGCGATCTCTAAACTCTAAAGCTACACCCTTATCTTGATAAAAGACTAGTGAAAAATCTAAATTTTTTCTTATAAAATATATACCTGACTTTGCCTCCCGCTACTATAAATTGGATAATATGTGGGAAATAACTTTATCATAATCAATGCCCTAATTAATTAAGTGTGATTTAATCTATCCAGTTCAAAAAATATTTCATTTTAATTAATTTATAAGAATGAAAGATTGGTAATTAATTTATTTAATATATCATAAATTAAAATATTTTTTTTATTTTTACTCTTGTTGAAAAATATGAATTATGAAAGAGATAGAATATAAAGAATTAGTAAAATTAGAGATAAATATTAATTATAAAGATAAAATTATGAATAAATATTAATTATTATGTTAATGACATATATTTTAGACTAATTTATTCTTTTGGAAGGGACTTGTATTGTGGAAAGGAGGGAGTGGCATTTTAGTTTAATGATTAAATTATCATTGAACAAATGAAACCTATAAAAAAAATTCTAAAAACAAAAAATACAGATAGTAGTAGTGCATGACTGCAAGACATGAGAAGGGGGTGAAATGGAAAGTTATGAATCAACAAACGAATTAAATGAGAGGAGAAGACAAAGAAACATGATGTCACAGTTACAGTGAGGTCTTCGGAATTTGCACACCAGACAATCTTCTTTGTCTCTCTGCCTCCCATGTCTCTCTGCTCTCAACCTTTTTCCTCAAATTTGCTTCCCCATCTCCCTCTCATCGCTCCTACCCATTCTAGTTCTCACGCTCTTTCACATTAACAACAAATATTTAAATCACACAAAGGGAAGGAACTTTTGATTAAAATGAGTCCAAAAAATAAATAAATGCGTAAGAGATAGGTTTTTTTAAATATATATTTAATTACGAAGACTGAGAATATGAGATAGAATATATGAAATATATATAATTGATTAGAGATAAAAATAAAAAATATGTATTAAATTTTTTGACAAAACTAATTTATTGCTTATATATATTACCCACTTGATATAAGAGAACTATTAAAAAAATAGATGAGAAAAATATATAATTAATTAATAATAAAAATAAAAAATATGCATTAAATTCTTGACAAAGCTAAATTGTTAACTTTTATATATATAGGATAAACTTATGTGAAGGAATATTAGCAGGACGATAAGTAGTAAATAATATATATATATACACGTGTGTATGTGCGCGCACGTGCGCATACCACGTGGCACTCTTAGGTTGTGAGTCACCCACCAGTACATAGGGCTGTGTATAATGCCCATGGCCTACTATGCCCTGTTTAGCCCACAAGAAAAATGTCCTGCCCAACCCTATTTTTACTGGGTAGGGCCGGGCATCGAGTTGCAAAATACAGCTCATGCATTTTTTGGGCTGGGCACCGGGCATAGGGGTTACCCTGCCCTGCCCTGCCCTGCCCATGAGCACCCATTCTTTTATTTTTTTTTATTTTTTCTCTATCTTAAAAGGGAGAATATGATAACTACTGATGACTATAAGGTAATTTTAGAAATATAAGTAGGTAAGTTGTATCTTTTAATATTTATAACTATATTAATTTTTTCTTTTTTTTAACTTTGTTAATTATCATATGATTACATTACAAATTATAATTATTTATTTTATTTTTTAGATGCTTTATCTTTGTCAATATTATGGAGATTGATACAAAGTTATAATTACAAACTACTTATATTTTAACGCTTATTTTTTATATGCAATGGATCTCAAGATTTTAATTATTATCTTTGTTCTCTTATTCTTAGTAAATTATAGATATTATTTAACTCTAAAAGACACATGAATATGATATTATTTTAGAAATTCATAATTACAAATTTTTTTCACAACATGAGAATGACATCACGACTTGAGCATGCCCAGCCCGCTCATGCCCTATCCAAAATTGTTAGGGCTTTTACCGGGCAGGGCCGGGTATCGAGTTACAAAATACAACCCATGTATTTTTTGAGTAGGGTACTGCGCAGGAGCTGCCCTACTCAGCCCCCTGCCCAACCCTGCTCACCAGTACATGATCAGCATCTAGTGGCATTCACTCCATATTTACATAAAGCAAACATACGCACCAAAAGAATATCAATGAAATGGAAGGAATATAATATAATAATGTTCAAAATTTAATTAATGCAATTTAATCATCACAGTCTAAATTTAGAGGATGACGTTACATTGTTTATCCTATCGCACGTAAGTATAGTGTTGGCGTCCAATAATTATTATAAGGTTTTCATTTGTGTTCCATTTTGGAGATTTATAGGGACAGAAGCAAAAGATATTCAATTAAAAATAAATAAATATAATAATAAAATACACAATTGACATAATGGAATAAAGCTTTTTTTTATTATAAATTTTTTTAAAAAAAGATTATACTCATTTATAATTTATGGGTAGAGTAAAGTCTCTTTTTTTAAACAATACTATAATTGGGTAGAATAAATTATCTATTATATTCATATATAAATATAAATATTTAATAATTAATATATATTTTTAAATTTTACGTTTAGAATTATAATAAAATTAAATAAATAAATACGTGGGAATTATTAGTTATACCCAAATGCGTACCAACCAGGCCACCATCAAGAAGCTACACTGTCTTCCCCCAATTTGTAAGATTCTCACCTTCACCTTCACCTTCACTTTCACATTTACTTCTCTATTTGTTTCCTCCCTCTCCTTCAGCTAATTTTCTGACCCCAACTTCAACAGCCAAGCATGCCTTAAACTCCTCTGTATAATACTCTCCCACGTGCCTCCCATTTCCTCCACCAATCACTCCCCAGTTATCACACCCATTAATATTATATTTACATATTTGAGGCTAATTCCGATCAAATATTAATTTATTATAAAATGATACAAAATATCCAATATATGTTCAGAAAATTAGACACTGTCATTTTTTGACCTGTTATTTGTATGAAAAGTCAACAATTCACATATATATATAATAGTCTAATTAACATTTTGATTGCTTTTATGAAAATGTTATTATTATTCTGCCTAACTGCTTTTTGAACAAAGCCAACTAGTGGCTAGCTATTTCTCTATCTCAAGGCTTTGAGAATTATGAGATCTACGGCTGAAGCATACTGAAACCCTATCTCATTTTTCCTTATTTGCCTTCCAAAGTTATGGCGGCAGCTTGGCATGAGAATTCCAACCCTTTTTTTTTTCTGACACAACCTCATTCGAGAAAATTAATGTAACTAAGCTCCACATCTTAAACCTTAGATAAAATTCAATACATCAATTTTTTTTCTTCAAAAAATTGATAAAAACGACACTAAAAAAATAATAAACACTAAAGTAAAATATTGTATTGTATTACTCTACAAAATGATGAAATATATGATCAATTTATATAAAGTCACACACTGTTCATAAATAGTCAACAATATCAACAACGTGTCTGCTGATTATAGGGCGCCATATCTTAGTTTCAGACAGTCAATCCTTTTATAAACTACAATTATTATTTGCTTAAGTTGGTTTTAACATATACAGAGAGAATGCCATTGGAGGCACAATAACAAGGATAAATTAGTCAGTATATAGAGCCATATGAAAAGGGTTAAAAAAAGACACACCATGTTTAGATGAGAAAGAAAATAAAGAGAAAAAACTCTCAAAAATAATAAATATTTTTATTATTTTTTGAAGTTTTCTTTCTTAATATCTACTCTTTTTAGTTTTCTACTACTTTTTCCTTCACTTAAACTAGCTTAGAACTTATTTATAAAAACTCTAAATTACAATTTTAGAATCATTTTTATATTAAACTCTTCTCACATACTTATTAAAAATTATTTATAAAAAGCTAGTCTTAACTTTTCTTTTAGAAAACACTTAATAGAATTATTTGTATATGATATTTTGATTAATAATTTATTTAAAAATTTAATTATTAATAAAGTACAATCAAATTATATAATTTATATAACTACTTATAAGATTAAAATATATCCTCGGAGAGTGAGAAAGAAGTTTGGATTGCCACAGCTTAGAAGCAAGGGTAATAAAAGAAAAAGGGTCGGCAACGTTGCTTTACTTGAACGTGGATCTCATCTCATATCTGCTTTCTCTCTTTACTGCTTCGTCACAGCGTTATTTTCATTTATTTTATTTACTCTTATATTTCTTGTTGTCAGGTAGCACTTTGTGTGTAGCCTAAGCATGGGTTTCTGTATGTATGTGTGTCTCTGTAGAAGTAGATTTGACGAGTTCTCTTTTCTTTCAAAAGGTCAAGGAAGAAGAGAGATTGAGAGGGACATATGATGTGGCGATGTAGGGCCTCGTGGAGTGAGCTCCCAGTGGTCTCAGCCTTGTGTTACACCTCAAACCCAACCCTACTTTCCTACTTCTCGTAGCATCCATTACTGTTCCCCTGCCACCATTACCTGATCTCTTTCCTTCTTTCCATTCTCATGAAGTCCTCCCCTCACCCCCCCGGGGGTTTTGTTTCACAACCACAAGTAATGCTCCCTACATTTTCTCTATTATTTTTTTTCATAATTAATTCCTGTTTCCTGCGGCCAATAGTGTACGCACTTGGATTATTAATTAATTACACCCCCTGTGATTAATTAAGATCATTGTCTCTATGTTTCACTTTTCTGTCTCCACCACCAACAAGTGGTTCCCGCGAAATTTCTGCCATGTTCGTATAGTGACAAACATCTCTTGTAATACTGTAATTCTCTAACCCTAGTGCTATATATATATATACACACACACGGATTGGCTTTAATAATTACTCAAACACCTTATCCTTTTATCATCACTTGATTAATCTTAACTTTAATGTATAATAACTCAAGTGTCCACTGTATCTTTTTTTCCTCTCATGGAGAATCCATCTTAAAAAGATAGCATATTTAGTTGGAAAACCTCTTGCACTAATAAATTATATTTCTCTAATTCTTTATAAATTTAATTGGAGAATTAATATTAATTATAAATATAATATATATTTATTAAATTTTTTTAACTAATTTATATTAATATTATATTAATAATAATTAAGTAAAAAGAGAAGAATAAAGTTAAAAAAATAATTATAATATTTAAATAAATATATTATATTAATTAATTTTTAAATATATTTATATTAGTTAAATAAATTATACATTAAAGATTAAAAAAATATTTTATTTATAAAAGCTCAGCTCCAAACGTCAATGCATAAAGTGTTTTTTTACTACAAAAAAATTTAATTAAATTTAGTATCGGTCTTTCACTAAGATTAAGATACAATTTTAAGGTTTAGAGAACGCTTATTGAGAACTTATAAGATTATCTATTAAAGAAATCTTCATGATAAAAATAGAAATGAAACTTATATTTTTTTAAAATATGAGTATATTTCTTATTATTTGTGTCAATTTTAATACAAAAAGTTAATTATAAGCCACGATGGGGCATACGTGGATTGAGTCGGTTTCCGTGCCCGACCCAAAAGGCCTTTGGGCTTGCGTTCCCACACCCCCCCCCCGGGGGACCAATGGCCCGGCTCGATCGAATTGATGGAAGGACATCGTTTACAGAGCTAACTGGGTGTCCACTCCCAATTAGAGACAAGGCCACATGCATTGAACTTATTCTTAATTTATTGCCACGTGGCACAATTCAGGCATAGACCAAACGAAGTTCAAGTATATCAAGTAATATAAATACATGCTGATGAAACAAATATGCTTTCCTCTGTATAACCTGATTATCAAACATTCCATACATCAATATATATTTGTTACGTTTATTGCAGGCTCTGGCATTTCTCTCGTCTTCTCGAAAGATCAGTCTTTGATGTGACAACTGAATCAACTGATTAATTTTGACACAACGTAACATTAATAATTTAGGGATAATCATCAAGTGTCTTGTGTTTGTGCATGTTGAGGTGGTTGTTGGTTGATTCCAGACACGAAACTTGCAGAGATGTTACTGTCATCCACATTACGACTAATAGGATGGTTGGATCTGAGCAGCAATTCCTCGTCTCCAGGAACATCTTCCCTGTATTTATACCAGTTTGCCCAAAACAGATAGTTAGCGAAGTTGATCACACTCAGTATCGCCAAGAACCAATAGAATAGCTCCACGTGCATCTTGTTCAGATCCTTCCCTTCCAACCACCCCATCTTGTTGCTCGTATGCTTCTTCGTCACCGAGTTTATCATCTCCACGAAAGCTGAGTTCAAGTAGTATCCCATGGACAGCGAAATAAACGAGAATGAAGTCGACAGAGATCTCATGCCTACATATACATATATTTATATATATAAATGTCAGTTTCCATATACGATATAATACTGATTGATTCAATAATCCTTTAGTGTATGTGTATATATATTTATATATATATACCTGAGGGTGCTTCCTTGTAGAAGAACTCCATGAGGCCGACGAGGGTGAACATGTCGGCGATGCCGAAGATGGCGTAGTGAAAAGAAAGCCAGAACAAGCTGATCTGTTCCTGGTGTCGGTTGAACTGGTTCTTCCTCTTGACTTCCACGATGCCGGCGACGGTCATGGAGATGGCGGAGAGGACAAGACCCACGCCAACTCGCTGGAGGTGGGTGATACCGTTGGGGTGGCCGGTGATGCGGCGGAGGAGGGGGACGAAGGCGAACTCGTAGAACGGGATGAGAAGGGACATGAAGAGCAAGGGGATAACGGGGATGGAGGCCGCCGGGACGTTGAAGTTTCCAATGCGGGGGTTCATGGCGTAGCCTTGTTGAACCGACACGGTCTGAAGTTGCGCTAGGCACGTGTTCATGATTATGGTGCTCAGAAGAATCGGCATCATTCTGGTTAAGATCTTCACTTCTTCCACCTGTGTCACCGTGCACACTTTCCATTTCTTCGCTTCCGTGCTTCCTTCTGGAACAACCGCTGCCTTGTCCAGTAACCTGCATGTCCAATAATAATCACCAAAGTTTGATCCCAATATCATCAAAACAAAACTTTGTGATGATTCTCTCTCTCTCTCTCTACATATATATATTCACCTAAATTGTTTAGTGTGAAGGATGGGTTTTTCGTGATGATTTTTGACTTGGTATAACTCGTGGGCATTTTCGGGTACTTTTACGTTCCAATTCTTGACTGCCACCAGCAAAACCTGCCGATGAATTAATACGATTAATTTAGGTGTGTATATATATAGGAGACGTTGATGAGTGCGTGTGTGTATTAACCTCTAAGACTCTGAGCAAAGGGCTATTTCCTGGTTCACGGACACGATAGAAAGGCTTGCCCAAGGCAATGAAGATGAGGGCAGCAGCAGAACAGGACATGGAGATGATGAAGCTTTTGTCCCAAGCCATTTTGACAGTGCTGACATAGACGACGAAGGTGACTCCAATGGAGGCTCCGAGAGTGATACTGAGGAGCATCCAGTTGAAGAATGTGGCGATGAACTTGCGCTCCTTTGGGTTCTTGTAGTCAAACTGGTCCGCTCCGAGAGCCGGCACGCAGCCTCTGATTCCACCGCCGCCCAGAGCCAGCAAGTATATGGAGGAGTAGAACAGCGCAGCCTTTGAGCCATGCACGCACTTTTTCTCCCCACATGGTGCAGGTTGAAGCTCCTTGTTGTGTGATTGAATCACCAGCAACATGTATCCCTGCAGTGCTCAGAGGGAGTGAATATAATGAAGAAAGAAAGCGCAGAGTTTTGAATGTTACGTACAAGCAACTGGATGAAACCAAAGATGAGGCAAGTGTTGAGACGAGTGAGGTAGGTGTCGGAGATGAATCCGCCGACCACGGTGAGCAAAAAGGCCGTGCCGAGGAAGTTGGTGGTGGTGGTTGCTGCCCCAGCAACGTCAAAGAACATCACCATCATGAAATACAGTACCATGCTCGCCATGTTTGCCACGAATCCTATGTTGTCCAGGAACATCATTGCTGCATCCAACCACCAGTCATACGTTAATTAATTATGCTTTTTTTCTTAAAAATCAAACGCCTTATGATCTATTTTACTCACCGAACAAGAAGTACGTAGCTCTGAACCCTCCCTGCTTCGAATTCATACGCTTCATAGGTTGATACTCCACATCCTTCATCTTATCTCCAACCTCTTCTTCCACACCCTATAATTAACAAATGACGATCGATTTCAATGTGTGTGTGTAGGCACACACACATATATAAAGGAAAGTAGAATACGGTACATAGTTTGTCGCAGTGAAGATTTCACGTAAAAAGTGTTGAAATATATAAACACGAGTTCCGCCCATTTCAATAAATCACATCGATCCTCTGAGGAAAAAAATCTAAGTTTTGTATTCATGCATCAAGAGAACTTTTTGGAGGAGGGTCATAAACAAAAAGCACTCTTCTTTTACACCAGAAAATGGCCAAGCAGCCCATGCAATTACAATGAATCAGAAAAATATGCAGGAAATTAATCCTTTTGTGGCCAAAGATGTTAATACCAAACACTAGAATGACAATTACCATGGCAGATTTAAGCCCAGAAGAAGAAACTCTTGGAGAGAACTGATCGGACGATCGAAGAGACGAAGGAGAAACAGAGATTAATTATGCATAAGTTGTGTTACGTCTATATATATAGATACAAATATATATATATATAGAGAGAGAGAGAGATGGGGAGATAGAGAGAAAGACGAGAGCGTATCGTACGAGGAGCATAACGCCAGGCGCTCCCAAATAATTAATAACCGGCGTTCACTGACTTTCCAAGACACAGCTTGAATGAGAGTTACATTTTTTATGAAAACGATGTAACATGATACTATAATCTTAATCTCCTCAAATATTGTATTCTTATCCATTGCTTCTCGTATATTTTAATGGCCAGGTAAACTGCCGAACCAAGTATATACTTCATTTTTTTAGGGAATACAAAATTAATGTGTGTCATATATGTATATGTGTGTGTAAATGAATTACACTATGAACACACATCCCATAAAAACTTTATTGACAGATAAAAACAATGATAAGTATGGCTAAAAGTATATAATGTATATTTAAGAATTCTCGTGTGTATATACACACACATATACTCCTCTCATATTCAATATAAGATATATTTAATTTTTTTAAATAGATTAAAAAAATTAATTAAATTAAATATAATTGTAACTAAATTTTTTTATATAATATATTTCTTAATCTATCTAAATTAATAAATTAATTTTTATATTAATAATAATTTATTTATTTAATATATTTAAAAAAAATTAACTAATTCCTATAGAACAAGTATTTTACAAGTTGTGGTTTTCATATTGTAAATGACAATGTATAATTGTACTTGGTACGTGAGGACTGAGTAGGAATGGTAAAGTTAAAAAGAGACGATAATGCAATAAACAATTATGAACATATTATAAAAAAATATTTTGATACTAGATATAGAAATCATCGAACAATCCCGCAGATATATAGTGTGGCTATTTTGGCAGATCAAAATGGGGTCAATTTCAGTTCGTTAATTCCAGAGCTTCCAGTTTTGATCACTTGTAATTTTAGCGGATGTTCCAATCTTCCAGCCCACCACAGAGAGAAAAAAGCCGAAACCTGAGTATCCTTAAATAAGATTCATTTGATTCTTACGACGGAGGCAAGGAGTGAGTTAATTAATGAAATACAAGGGGCCAGTTGCTTGTACTGCAAAGTTATTTTTTTAACTTCAAGAGAAAAATGGCGTCTATATACACACACACACACATATATATATATATATAATAAGAAAAGTATATATACACAGAATTAGCAAGGGCTTTGCTTCTGCGTGATTTGATTAATTTGGCATGACCATTGAAAAGTAACATCGTTGATTAATTTCATTGTTTGTTTTGTCTTCTTCTGCTCTCTATTACAGAAGTCAGTAAAAAATGATGATGGAACAGCACTATATTGGAAAGAGAAGATACACTAGACCAGTGTTATGATATCATAGACTATTCACAGATCCTTCCTTAATTTCTAGCATGCAGAACCTCAACACTACATTCTTATACATTTCACCGAAAGATGAGAACACGGTAGCTTGCTGTGTTGGGTGCTATTGAGATGTTATTCAAGCTTTCCTTATAATTTGCAAACAACTTTATCTTCTTCAAATCCTAGCTAAACTTAGTGGAGACTTAGTTCTTCAATCTCAAGTCTTGAATACTTATAAATTTGAGTCATCTTAGGCTGAGTTGACTATGTACCCTAATTTCTTTATAGATTAACAGTAACACCACTATTTTTTCAATTAAAAGAATAAATATTAATAGTTTGAGATTATAAATAATATATAATCTACTACTTTATACTTACAAAAGAACTTATATGTTGCTCGACCACACAAAACTATTTGTATGGATTAACATATCTAAGTGTCATTTTCATTATGGATTAGTCTTGCACAAAATTGTTTGCTGTATGGTTGACATAGCCATTAATGCCCAGATCATTTGCCTGTTCAACTGGTGTTGTCCTAGTTTTGCCATTTAATTCCTCGTGCTTCATATCTGGGCAAACAATCCAAGTGCTCGAGAACGCTACGTTTGCTTTTCTGACAAGGTTTTGCCACATCTATTTTTTCTGAGCCTTCAGCGTGCTAGAGCATAATTAAGGTCCTAAATCGTCCAAGGGCATGTTTGTATTAATTTTTAAATAATAGATTTTAGAGAATATATTTTGGGAAGAATATATTTTAAAAATAGAGATGTTTGAATGATTAATAGTACAATTACTTTTCATATTAGTAAATTACTAAAAAAGATATGATTTGATTAAAAATAGGAGAGATGAGAGAAGGTAGAGAATAAATAAGATAGAGTAAAGAGTGTAGAGAGAAGAGAGGAGAGATGATATAGGGTGAAAAAGAGAGAGGATATAGAGTAGAGAAGAGAGATAAGACATGAGTAAGAAAAAATAGTGGTAATATAGTAATTGGATAATCTATAAACTCTTTTATTGTTTTAAAAATTAATTTCAATAACTTATTCAAAACTATAGTTTTAAATTATAGTTTTGACTAAAATCACTTCTAAAAAAATAAGATTATTTATTTAAAAATTTTTTAAAATAAAGTTTGATCAAAAAATTTTTTTAAACTGAGGTCCCAGATATGCACTGAACCTATTTTGCTCCAGGGTCTGTGTACGACATGCGTTTTGTCAGCATCAAAACGACGTCGTACCCCTCCCGGAGGTGCGATCGAAGTAGAGTCAATAGAGAAACGGAAGGGAAAAGTCTCGAATTTTCTGCGACATACATGTCCGTTTCTTCGAGGCAAAGGCAAACGAGTGTATGATATCAAATAGAGTTCTTCGTTTCTTTAGGGATTAAACCAATTTCTACTTTCTGCTAATACCGCGATTGTTTGATAGGAAGATAGAGAGACTAAATCGAAGGATGGATGTGAGAATTGGAAGAAGAGTCTCGAGGGGAATGCTGCCTCTAATGGCGCTTCACACATTTAGCGAGTATTATCGGTCTGATAGGAAACCTCCTGTTACTGCTGGTCTTATTGCTGCAAATACTCTCATTTATTTGAGACCTAGTTTCTTGGAATCAATCCTTCCTTCTATAGATGAAGTCTGGTTCAATCCCTACCTCATCCTCAAGGTGAGTCTTTAATTATGGTTCCTTATCTTTCTCAATTTCTTTCTTTATTTATTTACCTGCTGCGAACGAATAATTTCCCCCCATGTTGGATTGTTTGGACTAGATTTCAATTTTCTATGGCTATGCTTTATTTGTTTAATTTCAAGCCATCATTCCACGTATTGAATTATCTCATGTGCAATTGGGTACAAGGGAGCCATGTATTGAATTATCTTACGTGCTGTGCAATTTTTTGGCACTCGTGGGATGTTGAAACAATTGAAATCTGAATTGTATGCCCTTCATAGGTTAACATTGTAGTGGCTGAAATCTGAACTGGTTAACATTGTAGTGCTCATCTTTAAAGTGCATGAATGCTCATAGTTTCAATCAACCCAGGAATGAGAGCACCAATTACTTAAACATTTGAAGCAAATATTCCCATTTTGGGATATGAATGAATGATGATTTAGCGTATATTCTTCTTTTTCGAAGACCCTGATAGTACTAGGATCCGTTATTCCCTTTAATTTGAAGGAAGTAGATACTGTATACTGACAGTAATAGTAATTATCTGTTGATTCAGCTGATCAGATTTGGCTACTAAAGTTAATGCGTCTTGTTACTTTAGGACATGGGTAATTTAGTAGTTTAAGATGAGAAAAATGCAACTGGTCATCTCTCCTCTGCTTTGGCTCATTTTTTACCCACATTTTATAATAATTATTGAAATAGAGTGATTATATTACGAAATCATCTTTTAAACTCTATTGAGTCTATTCATTCATATATAACAGAAGTTTGGACTTGCATGTTGTGATGTGTTTAATGCTGAATATATAATCTTTTTTCAAATTGGTCAGATTCTCGGATGTTAATCCTATTCTCTGTTTTTGCAGCACAAGGACCTGAAACGGTTCTTCTTGTCAGCATTCTATCATATCAGTGAACCTCACCTGGTCTACAACATGCTGTCACTTTTATGGAAGGGAATGCAGTTAGAAACTGCAATGGGGAGTGCTGAATTTGCTTCTATGGTGGCTGCCTTGCTTGCTTTATCCCAGGGTATCACTCTAATGCTATCCAGATCACTCTTTCTATTGTTTGACTATGAGAGAGCTTATTACAACGAATATGCCGTTGGATTCTCTGGTGTCCTGTTTGCCATGAAAGTTGTGCTTAATTCTCAATCAGACGATTATACTTACGTACATGGAGTGTTAGTACCATCTCGTTATGCCGCTTGGGCAGAATTGATTCTTATTCAAATGTTTGTACCCGGTGTCTCATTTCTTGGTCACCTTGGTGGTATACTTGCTGGTTTGCTTTATCTGCGGATAAGGGGTGGCTATTCAGGCTCAGACCCCTTAACTTCGCTCATCAAAGGTCTTACTGGGGTATTGAACTGGCCTTTCAAGTTTTTAAAGAATTTATTTCGGTCTCGACGGGGAAGGATCTCCGGTAGGGGAACTGTTGGTAGGGATCAGACAAGAAGAACTGCTGAGTCTGGTGTATGGAGATGCCATGCATGCACATATGATAATTCTGGTTTGTTAAGTTTATGTGAGATGTGTGGTACCAGTAGAAGTGAGAATAGTTCTACTCCTCGTCGATGGCACCGTGAATCTGGTGGTCTTTCTTTGGAGGAATTGCGTCGTTTAAGGGTTGAAAGATTTGGCAGATGATAGTGAAATATAGTTCCAACCCTCCAGTAAATGATACAATGGGATAGAAATTGCTCGAATATTACGTGGACGATCAATGCAGTTGGAGAACGTGGATTTCAACTATTCTATATATAGTTTAGAGGTTGTACTATAAATTATGTTTAAGCTATGCCAGACATGCTTAAACATTAACAAACTTAATATAGCAATTTACAAATTCCTATTAGCCATTCACAACAATTTTTTTTGCAGTAAAAGTTACATTCTTCAGTAAATCTCTCTTGTTATTCCATCACAAGATATGATTAAAAATTAACAAGTTCAATATAGTAATTCATAAATTATTCACAATAAAATTCTTGCAACAAAGTTGAGGATCAATGTTGTAAAAACACAACATTTACGAATCTCAAATCAGTTCTCTTAGACTAATTATAAATTTGTTAAATTTGATAGACTCAATTTAAAACTTGAGCATTTTAGTTAGGATTTAAGTGTGATTTTTCCAAACAAAATTATGTTCTAAAAACCCCATAATCAAACGGGTCCTCAATTCATCTATAATAAAATGAATTAAAAATTCAATAAAATTACAAAGGCCCAACGTTCGACGGGGTTGAGAGGCAGCAGGATAAGGTGACGCCAGTGGTTCTATGTATCGTTGAATTCCAATTTTCAACACAGAAATTGGACAATGTCTACTTCTTCACTTTCCTTCCTTCATTACGCATTAGCTTCTTCCCACCAATCATGGATGGGTACCAAGTTAACGGTTTCTCCTGCTTCCATTTCGAGGCCATGCTCGAACCCCTCCTCTTCGTTATCTCTCGTGGTGGAAGCCAAGACCCGGACCAGAAGAGAAGATAGGACTGCCCGCCATATTCGAGTCAGAAAGAAGGTGATGTTCAAGCTTTCTTCCTTCTTTTAATTCGCATTTTCTGACCTTTACTTTTCTTCTTGAGCTACTGTCCTTTGCTACAGTGACTTGCCTAGTTTCAGTTGCTCAATTTCCTTTATACTCTACTGCACAATGAGTTAGAAGTTAGAACTAGCCACCGAGTTAGCTAGCAATCTTCATCACTATTTGAATTTGCAAATCCATATGTTACTGCTCTGACAAAGACTCATTATACCCCTCCTTCACTATGACTTGATCATATGTCTTGAATAACCCCTCGAGTTGCATAAGTTGTACAGTAAACGTATTGTAATTTGCCAAAACATAGAAGGCCTAGCATGTCTTACTGAGACCGAAATTAACCGAAGGGAAACTTCATCTTTAGTTGTTTTTTTACAGGTTATGTTTAAACGGTGTATGGTAGTTATTGATAGAACTGAGCAGCCGGTGATGATTTTACTTGTCATTCTAATTTAATTGTTCTCGAGGGGTCAAGCTTATGACTCTGTATATTTGACTTCGGATTTCTGAAAGAAGCTAATTAATTTCATTAACAGATTTGAAAATATGAGTATCTAGTTTATATCCAACTTCTCTCTCTCTCTCTCTCTCTCTATATATATATATTTCCTTGAGACAAAAAAGGAAGGAAGAATGAGGATGAGGAAAGAAAGGGTGTGAAGCAAGCAATCATGCAGGCTCCTTCAGATTCTAGTGTCACAAAAGGCTAAATTACAGAATTTGGTTTAATGGAATACTGATACTGTAGAGTCCAACAAAAATGCAATAAATATTATATGTATAAAAACTTCTCTAAGCCCTTGTGCAGGTTACTCTTATTTACTTTTAACCATTTTTGTTGTTTTAGTCATGGTCATTCTTATTGTATTTCTTATATTTTGGGGATATGGGACTTCCTTGGCAATTGGCATTTTCCCCGTGCTAGTAAATCAGTCTATATAGTAAATGACTTTTTCTGTCGTTAAGAATGCAATGCATATCTATTATGGAATTCATTTTCATGCTTCTCAGGTTGAAGGAACATCAGAAAGACCAAGATTGTCTGTCTTCCGGTCCAACAAGCATCTCTATGTCCAGGTGATTGATGACACTAAGATGCACACACTTGCATCAGCTTCAACAATGCAGAAGCCACTTTCTGAAGAGTTCAATTACTCAGCTGGTCCCACGATTGTAAGTTTTCAAAAGGCTTTTATATGCTACGATTACTTATTAATTGTTGGTCGAGTTTGTCCGTTGATTTGTATTGTGCTGATTCAAATTTGTGATGTCTTACCAACATAAAGTCAACACATATAGAGGGACAGAAGTTTAGGATTCTGTCACAGATTCTTGATATCAAGGTGGATACAATATCCGCTTTAGGTTAGTCACCGTCTTCAGCATGACCAGGAGAAAGCTTCTGTTTACAACAACAACAAAAATATTGATGTAGCAAATCTGCATTACTATTGCAAATTGTTGTTACACCCATTTATTTGCGTTCCCTCTCTCTCTCTAAGCTAAAAGCTTCTTCTTGGATATGATTTTTTGTACATTCTTGCACATTAACAATTAAATTGTGAAGAAGGAAAAACTTTTTGGGTTTCTAGAATCTGCAGATTCGTGTGTTCTCTCTGTAACTATTGTAAGTGTAGTTCTTTTGTACTTCAAGGCAAGATTTGACTGCAAGCCTCTCCACCATTACTTACTAACTTTTTGGGCAATCTAAACTTCGGGGATAGAAAGTCACTACACCTGAAGTTGATGCCCTTTCTTAATGTCATTACTTTAACAATTTTTGTATTTTCATTTGATACACAAACTTCAGTAGAACTATTCTAGTATAGAAGGAAGAAATTGTTAGTTCTTCAAGCTCATCTCTATTCTATATGATGATATATATGCATTATATTTGTAACTGATCCTCATGTTTCCATGACTTTCCATTTCCCTTCAATTCCGTGCAATGTTTCTGTAGCTATCATGAGAGAAGATAATTCACATAGAAGTGGAAGCAAACTCTTCAATTGGTATCTATATATTCCACAATGTACCTAAGAAATTAACAAATAAAATAAATAGTCAACTGATAATATCTATTATTAGCTGGCTTTTCTGATATTACTTCAGAATCTTCTCAATGAACAGCTTGCATATTTTTTATGTGTTACAACAAATATTTTTGTGATATTTTTTGGCTTGTGATGCCTCCACAATTCTTCCTTCAGAAAGAGCTTCTGCTTTGTTTTCTGTTTTTCTTTTCCTTATTATTTTTAATCAGTAAACGCTGGTCCTGAATCTTTTAAACTTGTGGTTTTAGGAAGTAGCCAAGAGGGTTGGTGAACTCATTGCAAAGTCCTGTCTGGAGAAAGGAATCACAAAGGTGGCTTTTGACCGAGGTGGTTACCCATACCATGGCCGTGTCCAGGCAATTGCTGATGCAGCTCGGGAACATGGCCTGGAGTTCTAAATTAGTAGCTCCCTGCCTTGTTTCATGTTTAAATTTGTAATGCAGAGTTAACCAATTTTTTAATAACTCATGCTCTCTTTTCTGGTACTAGTTTCAATGATTAAATTGCTTTTTTTTCATCTAGTCAATACCTTTATCAGTTGAACAACTTGCCTTTATTGCTAGCGTATCCTGAGAATGTGCACTATAGTTATATCAAACTCTTCAATTGAAGACAAATAAAGGAACTGTGTCCTTTATAAATACACCAAAAGGAAAATAAGGACAGGGGTGATATGCAGCATTTTTGTTCCTTTCTTTTTCCTCTTTCGTCTGCAGGGTTATTTCAGAGGAAGAAAACATCACAAATTACAAATTTATGAGAAGCATATGAAGCAATAGCAGGAAGAGACTTGTGAGCATCCTGCTATTAAATGATCTTAAAGTTTATGTAGGTAATCCTAAGGGTTGATACGAAACACTGAATCTACAAAATCTTGAGATCAACTTGTAGGCCAGTTGTATATGAATTCCCAGTACCCCGTTTGTCCATTTAAACCATAGATGCCTTCAGCTGATATGAGCCATGCACATCCGTTCCTGAAAAAGTCTTTGCCAAATTCATAAGCATCAAAATGGTACTGCTGAACACTTCCCCACTCCATATCACAGAAAAACAGTGTGGTACCAGTCACATTGCCATTGAAGTCCCAGCCAAATTCGTCTCCATCTGGTATGATATGTTCACCCAGATCATTATCTTTAGATTGGCAATGCAGGGTCATGTTCTTCCCAGATCCTAAGCTTAAGCTGTTCTTAATGCTTACATGCTTGCCATCTGCAACAATGGGTGTGTACAATCATCATCAGCAGTATTGTTAGATGACTAATCTTCTCTGAACCTTCCATCATATCTGCTTCTATCTAGATCACCATTTTTTGTTCTGTTAATTCACATGATGAGAGAGGCAGTTACTTGATCCCTAGTTGCTGCGGCATTCTATCATTATGTAGAGTTTTCTATTTGACTGTTTTACTAGGTTGTGGTATTGCTTGTCATGATAATATTGGGGCATTGATTTGGAGATTTCCATGACATGAAATTCTTGTGGTTTCCAAAGGATATGCTTCTCCGTATCCCTTTTTTTGGTTTGCACACTTGTTGTCAACGAAATATCTTGAAATTATCGGCATAGCAGAAACGGTCAAACAAAATGTAATAGGTTCACTTCTTTTTGTCTTCTATTGGTCTCTTTTTGTGTAGTAGAAACCCCATGTTCACTCTGGTTCCATTATAATTTATAGGGTCTAATAAATGTTTTCATTACCTAGCACAGGTCCAACATGTTGATAGTTTACCATAACTTGTATTGCATCAGAAGTAATAGTGAAGGATTAGGCTAATCAAGATAATTTAGAAGAATTACCTGAAATGACAACCAACAAAGATACTAATCGAAATGTCACAATCAGAGAAAACAGAAAACACATTAAAAAGGGGAGGGGGGGGGGTTGGATTTTTGAATTAAGCAACGTTTGATGGCAATTGAGGGACACAATCTGTGCGATGAGGTAAGATAATGTCAATGCCCAATAACCTCTGATTGCCTGATTATGACCTCAACAGAAACAACTTATATATGAAGGGGAAAAAAGCCGATCGTGATTCCGAAGTATATCCAATATTGATTTCCCGCAACCTTGTGAATAAATCTATTTTATTCCCTATTTAAATTACATTTTTTATTTTAGAATTTTCATTCATTTGTTTGTTTATATACAGAATTTTTTGACAGCTTGCCTGCAACTTATGACTCTAGTTTTTTTATACTATGCACTGATATCCACTGTTTTTTTCTCGATCCTAAAGTTTCGGGGTTTTATGGCTATTTTTCTTAATACAGGTGTCTCATTTAATATTTGAATTCGATGATCAGAGAAATCTAACAAGATTTTACACCCAAGCGGTGGCTCTTAATTTAGTTTACTAGTGAAGTTTTTTTTTACATTACTTGTGAAGGTTTTGTTGTCACCAACAGCTCACCATTACTTGTTTTTTTTTGGTACAAGTGAGGGTATGTGTGCCCTAATTACATAAAACTAATCTATAAGGGGTTTAAATCTCAAACTCTTATTGTATCAATCATGCCCTTCATATTTGAGGGATATGGATAGCTCACCATTACGAATGAGGCTATTTTATAAAGTCCCTCAAAAATTGGGTTATGCTTGGGCTTGCTTGGCCTTTGCTCTAGACAGACCTCTAAGTCCAAAATGGTACGAATGGGCCCAAATAAGGGCTAGGGTCG
This sequence comes from Leucaena leucocephala, assembly GCA_037074615.1. Taxonomy (NCBI): domain Eukaryota; kingdom Viridiplantae; phylum Streptophyta; class Magnoliopsida; order Fabales; family Fabaceae; genus Leucaena; species Leucaena leucocephala. The sequence goes on along the minus strand of CM073535.1, from coordinate 3,580,758 downwards.
GGTTGTTCTTCGGGTTGGGGATGGGGGCGGGTAATTCCGGAGTCGCGGAACCCACCAGAAGAATAAAGAACCAAGGCGGCTAAACGGGGACCCGTAATACAACTTCCAAAAGCTCTGATACGATGGTGCAGGGTGTGTGGGGTGTTTGTAGTAGCAGTACCATATGCTACGGCGGCGGCTGGGCCGGATCTCGGCGACTTCAGCTCCAAGTGCGACCTCTGAACTGCATTTCATTTCATGCTGGCAGCTATGCGGCTGCTGCTCCCTCTGATCGCTCCTCTCTACTATCTCTCTCTGCGGGTTTGGGTTACTTGGGGTACGGGTTGAATCACAGGCATTTGTGCTCTGCTGTTGCCTCTTCGGACTCTACGGCCTCGATTCTCTCTAATGTGGAAGCCAACCCACCGGATTTTGACTTAGATACCACTGGTGGTGCTGGAGACGGGTTTGGCGACAGGAATGAAGGTGGTGGAGGAGGAGGTGGCGGCGAAGGTAATGGAGGCAGCGGTGATGATAGCAAAGGCGAGGAGGGTTCAAGCGGAGACGAGAAGAAGGCGGGATTATCAATGTCTCAGAAACTTACTCTAGGATATGCTGCGCTAGTTGGAGGTAATCGCCTTGATTTCAACTGCGTCTTTTTTATTTGTTGTTTTTGATAATAAGAAGGCGTTGAACATTGAGATATTCCTCTATAAGGAAGGATGATGCATGATTTTTTTTTTCGTTTTTCCACCATTATTGTTTCTTAGCTAACATTCTAACAATGCTCGATGGCATCCGATTTAGCTTAAAATGGTTCTTATTGGCTCTGTGGATTCGGTCAAAGATGTTTAAATAATGCTTCATTTGGATCTTCTCCCTAGTCACTTATACGCTAGTATTTATACTTTCTGGGTTTAAGGATATACTTAAAAAACACGAAAAAATTCAATGAAAAGTTGTAGTTTGGTGTAGAGCCATATCGATTCTTTCATTGAATCTAGTTTGCTTTCCATCACGTTTTATTTGAGGAATCGCCATAACTCATTTAAAATATTTCTTGGTCATACTCATCATTTCAAGTAGGTGAGAGTATTTATTTTCCTGCATTTAGTTCCCAATCAATTTGATGCGTGATGATAGCCATACTTTCAAGTTCTGGCAGGATATTTAATCTATACGGATCGGTGAAACTTCATGTTTCCTCAGTCATCTCTTTCTTTAATATTTGTTTATTTTGGGATCTCCACAATATTTCTCTTTGATGCATAGCTTCATTTGCATTCCATATATTTACTTTTACAGCTTCATTTGCATTCCATATATTTACTTTTACCGTTCTATATGATTTCTTATACTGCTGATTCATTTTAATGAGGCTTAAGTGCTTATTTTTAACGTCAAACGTTCAAAGTATGATATTATATTTGTTGGAATCCTTACTGGCATTTTACTGTCTATGAAGCATGGACACCTCAAGGAAAAGTTCTATCCATGCATACATATACCAAATAATAGACATGATAGGACATAATACTATGTGACGTTTTAAGATACATGAGGACACTTTAAAGGTTGTTGTCTCCTTGTGCCTGTCTTGGTGTTCATGCTTCCTAGTTCTCTGCATTTAATTTAGTCGATTTTCTAAAATATTGATCTTGTACTTCTGTACCACTCTCCCAATACTACTTAAATTCTGAGAAAGCAATGTTTTCCCCATGACAAAAGTTTAGGTGAATTGCGTCTTGAAATTTATTTAGACCAGGTCAAGCTTCAGTAATCAAAAAGTGCTTATATGGGTATTGGAAACTTATTAGGGCCATGGCAAGCCTCACTATTCAAAGGGTGCTTATAGAGGCGCGTACAAACTATCTACCGATAAAGTCATCATATCGGCAATAGGATTTTAACCTATATTTTTATGGGGTATGGACAAAGTCCTTACACATTGGACCAACATTTGTTGGCTTAGACAATAATTTTGACAGTAGATACATATAAACTTTCATGTGATACCTTTGAATAATTGGAAGTGAATTGCATGTCAATTAGTTCATCAGATATCAGATCTTTGAATAATTTGCACAGTTTGTTGCATCCCGGACAATTATTTTATTTTGTCAAATTCTCAGTAATTCTTAACTCGTACATATTTTGGTAATCAGCAATGTACAGTCTGTTGAACTAGACCATGATTATGCATTCCCTTATTATTCTTTTCCCAGTTTTGTATCTAATTTAATCTTGTTTATGTTGGGTTTTTGGCAGCGGGTGGTTTAATTGGCTTCTTGAAGAGTGGCAGCCAGAAATCATTGTTGGCAGGCGGATTATCTGCTGCGCTGCTGTATTATGTTTTTACCCAGCTACCTGTGAGACCAGTTTTTGCATCATCTCTTGGTCTTGGTAAGGGATTAGTTTCTCAATACATATTCCACTGCACATTCAATTTTCTTAACCATGATCAAATGTGATTGGCTATACGGCACTTTGTTAAGTTAGTAATGTCCCCAGTTGGGTGGATACATTTGTGACATTGATAATTTTGAGTATTTTACCGCGAAACTATATCATGGATTTATTTTTTGCCAGGCATCTCAGCTGCGCTTCTTGTGGTGATGGGTTCTCGTTTCAAGAGATCAGGGAAGATATTTCCTGCAGGTGTTGTGTCACTTGTGTCTTTTGTAATGACCGGTGGCTACTTTCATGGAATTCTACGTAGTGTGCACTAGAATGTAAATAATGGAGATGGCGCTGTAGGTAAACTTTGCTGAAAACCCATCCCCTCTGGTTATAAAATGTGTGTTTTGAGATATGGTCTTTGTTGTGAAATAAAGATTTCAGTTTGAACTTATTTTGGATCTCTAGTTCCTACTTCTTACCCCCTCTGCCTGTGGAAGAAAATAACAAATGCTTAGTTGGGGTTGTATTTGAACGAGATATCCATATGTTCATATAAAAATTACAGTTTTTTGCGGGATATTTAGCATCTCAGTTAAATGCGTCTGCAGTATTACCAAGTTAGAAAATTAGGTTGTTTTTCAAGGAAGTGTCGACTTTGATAGCATGGCTGCAATTGAAAAGAATAAGAGGATCCGATTGTTGTGCCCTTAAAAACCAAGGGTAAAAATTTTAAGCACAAAACAAAAGTGCGTCGAACTAACATCTTTTAATTTATTTCCCTACAAAAGAATAACATCTTGCTTGTATTAACAAAGCGAGAATTCGGATTGATTAAAACATGTAGGAAGGGGCCTTTTGAAGGGATCCATTTATCTTGGGACAAGTTGAAAAAAATGTTTACAAGTCATTTTTCTAGATTATTTTAACAAGTACTTGTAATTGCACTTGTTTTTTTTTAGCATACTAATAATCGGTAGATTTTATATCAATGAGTTTCAGTTTCAGAAATACTTGTTCACTCTAAAGACTTTTTGGTGAATAAGGCTAGGTTTAAAAATTCAACAATTAAACGGGATTTGAGTTTATTACTGTTGACTGTCAGGCTAGATATGAAAAATATATAGGATTTAAAGATAAAGCATTTCGCTAAAAGGGATCGTGTGAGTGGTAAGTAGTTCATTATCGTTTAAGTAAGGTTTTAAGTTCGAGTTTTGATATATACAATAAATTTTTAGTAGGAGATTCATCTACTATAACTAAATGTGCGATACGAGTCGAATCTGGATATAGTTAAAATAAAGTTCCAATGAACTTGGCACTTAAAAAAAAGAGATAAAGTATTCCCTTAAGAGTCCAACATATGTCATATGAAAGGGTGAACGAGTTTTGCACACCATCTATTGAATCATTCTTATTCTTTATTACTTGATCTGACCAACATTAAATTAAAATGAAATAGTAATGGCAAAATTAAGAGTGAGGGAGAAGTATACGTCAATGTTGATTGTCTTCAAAGATTCTTGAACATGCTAGACTAACCACTTTTGAGAATAATATCACTTGTACCTAGTGAGTTGTTGAACATGCTAAACTAACCTTTCTAATCGCCATTGCCTCTAGAATAATGTTTTTAGTAATTGAAAACGTTGGCGCTATCATCTTTTGCAGATTACTTATGATTCCTCTGGAGTGGGTGGGGACAAGTGGTTATACAAAATACACCATAAAATTTTGCTCGTGAATTATGCTTTCATTGGTATGGAGGAAAATCCATTTATGATATGCCATGGATTTAATTCTTCGGTCACCTTACTTGGAGTCAGATTCTTGGAAATAAGATAAAGAAATTATTGGGTTTAAAATATAGCAATTAAGTGAGCTGTCCTCTAATTTCACAAGCAGAATCATAAAATATCAATTTAGACCATTCTTAACAAATACGATCATATTTAATTTCTTTACATCCAAAAATAGTCCCATTCTCGTTTAAAATTTTTATACGGCAATCCACTTTATTTGTCCCAAGAAACCAAGAAAGAGATAAAGAAATAATTGCAGAGGCATCATAAAAACAAACGCCACAATATAAACATGACATAATTAATTGTCCAGAAACAACATTGTCCAAGAATAACATAACTAAGATGGATTCTGGTCATTGACAACAGGCACATGCAGACTTTCAAGTCACATTCACTGACCCTTTACAGGTTCAGCAGTTAGGTTACATGTACACTAAGACTGAACATAAAACCATAACACAGATTCACAGTCATTAAACTTCTACATGCAAGCACATTGGGTTCTTCTACACACAACAATAATATAGCCATCAAGTAGAAACAACTCTTGACACTTAAGAGGCAGTGATACTAGGTTGAATCTCCTCCTCTGAGCGTTTGGAGGAAACCAGATCAGGTGCATTATCAGCACTGCAACTGTTCTCTGTATTTTCAGACACTTTAGTTCTTGCCGGAGAAGCATAAGGGGATCTGCTTCCCAGCCTGTAAGGAAAATAAGGAAAGCCAATTAGTAAACCAGTAAATGACCAATTAATTGGCCAAAAATGTACTTTTGGTTTTGTCCCTTAACTTCGAATGAAGTTTCTACTTTTTGTCTCTTAATTTTTCTTCATTCCAATTTTGTCTTTAACCTTTTCAAGTATCGTGAGTGTTTTCCTTAGACCTAACTCAGAGAATCATATGAAGGAACTATGTGATGCATCACTCTTGTGTCTGGGATATTCCTTACAGACTCTCAAAGAATCATATATAGGAAAACATTGAAATTGACAATTCTTTAAAAAAATGATGAAATTGGAATTGAACAAAAGTTAAGGGACAAAAGTATACAAAGTTAGAAATATATAAGCCACGCAATAATCAAATCAGAGAGACTTTTGTAACAAACACATGTCCCCACAGCACTATAAACACGCAACAATCATATGATTAATGAACTCACAAGAACAAATCAATTAAACAGGCAGATATAGTACCTATCTCGTCGCTTCTCAAGAAAGCGTTGCAGTGACTGTCTGCGTGCAATTGGAAATTCTGAACAGAGATATCATCCAAAAGCCACAAAAAGATTTGAATTATTAGTAAATTTGAATAACAGACAACAAATACAGGGATTAAGTTGGTAAGAACACATCACACAGAAATAGATGACAAGCTCATTCAAGAAGTTATCATCTAAGTGTAGTTCAGCAATGGGAAGAGTGCCACCTTGCAACCCACAAATGGAACTCTTCTGCCCAGGAAAACAGAGAGGTTTTGGTGAAGCCACATTATTAGGAGTTCCCTGTGGAGAAGATGGCCTTGTGGGAATGGGTGACGTAAAGGAGGATTGTATTCCACTCTTCATGTCAGCAGATTTAGCGGCAGAAGCAGCAATAGATATTATCTCATGCACCTGTTAATAAATAATGGGTATAAAAAATGTAAAATGAAGCGCGTGAATGAGGTACAACAGTAGCAATATGACATCTAAGTTTCAGAAAGGGGCTACCTTCTCTGCAGGAATTCCATCATAGACATAAACATTCCCATTAAAGAAGATGGTGAGCTGAGTTGGTCCAGATGCTGGCATTGACCTAAAATATCAATAGCTAAATTAGTAGAAATGAAAAAAGTGATGATACATGCATGCAAAAAAGTAAGCTTGACATTGTTGTAAACTGGAATTAGATTTTTTTTTTTAGAATCAGTGATGTACAAGACTTGCAGTTTTCCTAGATTTCAAGAATCATAAGCTCGATGTAGTATACAAGAGTCTCAAGATTTGGTTATGAAGTGAGACAAGAAGTCTCCACAAGTTCATACAAGTTCTGATAATACTGTTGTCAAAGGGTCCAAAAAATGGGTTGAGAATTGATATCACGGGATTACAAAATATTGATTCTTTAATGCGTTGTCCTTCAAAACAATGTCAAAGAGGTGGCATCCTTTTATATCACTCATCTCCTTCACTCTACCACCACAATCTCTTACATGTATATTGGCAAATGGTGGAAATCTCATAGTTTTCCATTAAGAAAGTCCATAAATTTAATCATTTTCAAAACTCACACCTGAAACAAATTGAACAATAATCAAGCTAAACTTAAAGGTGGTCCTAAACCCTAATTCACAAAAGAAGCTTCTCGCCCATACAAAATTAAGGGCATAGGCCAAACATTGCATTATGCGAGTTAACTTTGTTAAGTTCGTATTTGGTAAATTAAACGAGTTTTAAGTCACGGTTTCATGATTCAGGTACAATCTGTAAACTAATTCCCTATGAGGGAGAAAACCCTTTTCATGAATGGCTTTATTCTTGATCTAGGATTGGGAAGAAACGAAATGCATTTAAAACATTGATCTGAAGAAAACTTGAGGCACAGGCTACAAAAATGACCACTGTGTTTACCATAAGGTCCATAACCCCAAATTATCTCTTTCTTCGATTCTTATTACTTCTATTCTTGTATTTTTTCTTCTCTCAGCACACCTGATTCCATAAATCAAATTCTTTTTCAGACATAAATATTTGTCCTTAATTTCTGTGTCCTGAAAACAGTTAATGTACCAAAGCACACGGTTTTCCCTCAAACATCACTAGCATTAGGAAGCCCTTAAAGGTGCTAACTAAGAATCCATGGTTTATCTCGCATACGTGGCTTGACATGTAAAGAAACTGGAGAACTTTGCTCTCAATTATCGTGGACTAGTGGGTAACAGTTCACTGAGAAAACGGAGAAAGAGTCCAAGAAAAAGGGGTTCCGTGTAACTTTTAGAACGTAAGGGTATACATAAATAGCGAGACACAAAGCAGAACCAAGATAGAGAAAGACCTACCTGTTTGCAGAGAGATACTTCTTTCCCAATAAATCTCCAGCAGATTCTTCAACAGCCTCTCCATTGCAAGCATCACCATCAACATTTTTGTCAGAATTCGTAGTGAGAGGAGAAGATTCTGGAACCACCAAGTCTTGGTCGTTCTCTCCTACAACTCCTTGCTCTGTCAAGGGCCTCAAGCCATCATCAGAGTCAAGCTTTCCCTCCATCTGGAAGACAATCGAACAGATCGATCCGAATGCTCCCGCAGATTTCAACCCAACAACACCGGATTTGCAAATCTTTGGTATCTTGAAGAAGCTTTCAGGAAACCGCTATTCCCTTGTGGTGTTCAATTATCAAGCATTATAAATTCTCTGTGGGAACCATATTTCAATAAGCAACGTGTTTTTAGTGCTTCGATTTGTTATTTGTTTTCTTCTCCATTGTGTATCTCTTTACATTGCCAAATCTTTGACCTTTCCCTTCAGCCAACGGAAGCTCTCTCTTTGGTTGTGGAGCTGACACGTCAGCAAACTCTACGATATACAGTATACAGTATACAGTATACGGCATACTACATGTTGCATGTTTCACTTTAAAACTATACAAAAAATTTAACCTAAACTTTAATTTTAAAAATTTTAAAATAAATAATCATATTTATTTAAATAAATTTTTAAATTAAATTATAATTTAAAATTAAAATTTTACATAAAATATCGAAAATAATTTATAAAATAATAAAATAATTTATAGACTATCTAATTATTATTTTATCTCATTTTTTCTTATATCTTTTCTCCTCTCTCATATCTCTTCTTAACCCTCTCTGCTCTCTCTCATATCTCTTATTTAGTCTCTATTCTCTCTCATATTTTTAATAAAATTATATTATTTTTAATAATTTACCAATCATAAAAATTCTTCTGATAATAACTATCCAAACACTTATTTATTTATAACAATTTTTTTATAAACTCTTCTCCATAATTTTTTTTAAAGTTATTCAAAAATCTCTTTTTTTATAAATTATTTTTTAAACTCTTATCTCACAAGATAAAATAAAATAGATTAATATATTATATTTGTAACTAAAATAAATATTTATATTAATTGTCAAAAAAAAAAAACAAACATGTGCACTAGTTGTTACATATAATAATAGTTAAACTCTTTTATATTATTGTACAAGATAATCAAATTGTAAAAAGAATTAGTAGTATTTAGGTAGATATACTATCTTTTAAGTAGTTAGATTTATCTTTGAGGATAATTGAGAATTTATCTTGTCAGATATTAATATTGTTTAAGAAGAAGGGAGATTTTACCCTACTATTATAATGTAGATAGATCTATCTTCTTTCTAAAAAATTAAAAAAATAAATTGTAAAGGGACCTATCCTCATTATTAACGATATGACTTGGTTTTTACCTCAAGCCAAGCCACAAAGGTAAGCAAGCAAGATTATTTACCATCACATAACCAAATAAAACCCCATCGAAATTACAGAATGACCCTTCTTATCAATTCATATGATACAGTGCTAACTAAACTCAATTGGTATCGTGTTTAATAAACAATTTATCCCGAAATACTCATCTAGATTTCTGTTAATCTCTGGTTTTACTTTCTCCAGTTTTTTTTTTTTTTTTATGTCTGCGTCAACTTTAGCTTTAGGCCTATATGCATGCTTGTTTTCTCGTGGTTTATGTTTATGAGGAAGGAATCAAATCCCTGAGATCTTTTTGTTGACCAAATAAAATCCTCAGAAATTCATTCTTGGAAATGACATAGTATCTAAGGGGCAAGTTAGACAGTGACCAAACAATAAATACCAAAATGTCCTGACTGAAACTGAAGAAACCAAAGCTGGCTCTCGCTCACGTTCAAATCAAACTTGTGCCCCTGGGACTCATTCCCTTTCCCTTTACGGGAACGATCTTCTCCACCACATACATACAAACACACGTCATTAAGCTCAAATTTTGCTCTATAAATTTTATGTGTGAGCTATGAGTATTTGAATTTTTTTTAGATTAATGTTATTACAAAAGTATTAAAAAATAGCAATAATGCCTCTAATTATAAAAAAATATTTTTTAGTGATTATAGCGATTTTGCTTCATTTTTAATATTTTCAGAATGATATTAATTCAAAAAAAATTTAGTTACTTACAGCTCAGATGCAAAAAACTTTAACATAAAATTGTACTTTTATCCACAAACACAAACACACACACACACACATATATCATGAACTTACAATATATTTGATCCCCTGCACTATATTTCTTTTTTTATTATATTTTTTTATTGGAAGCAGTTATATTTAAAATACTATTAGATATTAAATATGAATATTTCTTTTAATAAAAAATTAAATATTAATTTACTATATTATGAAAAATTAGTTGAATTATTCTTCTACTAAATTCAACCTGCACCTGGTAGTCAGTGCACTGCATTTCTCATTAGATGAAGAACTCGGTAGAATAAGATTAAGTGGCCAGAGGGCCTAACAAATCCTGTAGGGGAAGTTCGGGCTGGGCCTCATGTCTGAGCACCGGGTTGAGGCCAAACTCTATCAGGCCCAAACATATATATATATATATATATATATATATATATTTTGTAAAATTAGCCGTTTGATATTATTTCTTGATACTTTTTAATATATTATGTTTTATAGTCATTATATGTACTTTTTATGATCTCAATTTTTCTATCCCCTTTCAAAGTTTCAATTTGATTTTTAACTTAATATTATGTAAAAATAAAGTATAAGTTTTAAATATATATAATTATAAAATAATTATTTTTATCCTAACATTAATTTTATAAGAAATACATTTTAAATTATGTTGATTATATTTTTTATTGATGAATTATTATTTTTCATATCTTTAGAAAATGTTTGAGCTGGGACAAAATCCGACCTCAACACTCGGTCTAAATTGTACATCCATGTATCATATGCTTTTATATATAAAGTTTTCTGCAATTCACGGCTCCAAATTCTAATTTCTTAATACAAATTAGACATATTCTAATTTTTTTTTCATATGTTAGTTGTATGAAAATGAAAAAATAGGGCGTGTTTTGACGATATTGATGAGAATAATATATTTATTGTATTTTTTTTTTAAAAAATATCTTTTGTCGTCAAAGTGACCCTAATCCAGCACAAGGTTCCGAATATCAGCACCTTCTGCTCCTCATTGATCGTCGAACTGATTAAGTGATCGATTTTCTGTTTCAAACATTAAAGTTGCATTATTTTTTCACCGACGAAAAAAAGTAAGGGAGAAACCCATCTGGCGAAGATAAGAAAATGTCAGTGGAACCTCCTCCTTTCCAAGAATCAGCGCGATGTGATGTCTGCAATTGCGGTTTCAACACCTTCAGGAGACGGGTACTTCTCTCCACCCTCCTAATCCATCCCTTAATAAAGAACTCCTGGTTACTGATCATTTTAGCTATGCATATAACTATTCACTGCTTGATTTTATTATTGTAAATTTGGAATTTAGGTAGAGAACGTGTTTTGTTCTATTTAGATAAACCAATATCCGTTGTGCTGATATGATCATGTAAAGAATACATGATCTAGCACATATAAATGGTCACGAGATTCAGTGTCTTGGGCAAAGTATTGAAATGAGTTGAATTAGTATGATCTTCCATTAGGATAGGAGGATTGGTGAAGCAGAAGTACAGTGGCTTTAGTTTATGGTTTTAATATACTTATAATTATAATTTAATGTAGAATAATAGCAAGATTGGAAGGAATTCAAAGACACTATAGAAAATCTTATGGATTGAATTGACATATGATTAGGGTCAGCCAGCTTCGACTGTTATGTCCTTTCCAGTGGCTATAAAAATGTGATTTTAGTAAATCCCAACCGTATTAACCAGTATCGGGAAACTATGAAGCTACTTTTACTTTAATGACAAATGTGTGATAACAATGGGAACTAAAAATTGAGAGTATGCTTGGGGATGGAAGTGAGGGCATGTAAGGGGGAAGTTGCAATGGAAACAATTACCCTTGTCTGGGAGTTTAAAAATTTGAGAAGGGGAAGGGAATGAAAGGGGATCGTTCCTCTTCATTCCCCTTCAAATTATCTTTTGGTTTTACTATTATGATTTAAAAATTTAAATCCGTGTGGGATCTGCATGCAGCACCACTGTCGATGCTGTGGGAGAACATTGTGCCATGAACATTCATCAAATCAAATGGTATGTTTTTCTTCCTTCAAATTTATTTCATTTTCCTCTTGTTTAATAGTTATGTAGATGTTTTATCAATGGTTGAACTTTATTCAAAGATATCTTTATTTGTAGGCTTTACCACAGTTTGGTATTTACTCAAATGTCAGAGTATGTGCTGATTGTTTCAACAATTCAGGGTAAATTACTTTCTGCTGAACATCATATCTTGTTACATTTGTTGAACTAGCATATGATTTCAAAGCTAGCTATCATGCTGTTTTTTTATAATACATTTTAACTATGCTAGGATGTTACAGAAAACAGCTTTAATCTTCTGTTATAATTTTTTTGTACTTTGCCATTCAATCTAATGCTACAAACCAATAAACCAAGGGCAACGTTAGATAGTCTTGCTTCTTCGAGGGCTCAATCGGTTTATAGTCTAAACAGTAAACAACAGGAGGAAGGCCTCTTGCTTGATGGTGTGAGGTGGAGCTATTGACAGATTTTTTTTATAGTTATTCTTGACTAGGCTATATTTCTTGTCTTCTGTGGCAAATTTTTCTTGACCGTACTTATCTCTATGATATTGCTATCTATTAAGATATCAACAATAATTCATGTCTTTGTTCGGGTAGATCTGGGAAGAATTCACCACAGGTTTCTTCAGATGGAACAAATAACATTACAAATGCAATTTCCAAACTAGACATTGATGCAGATGTAAATTCACAGACCGCACCAACAGCACAGAGTACGGTTGCAGTAGGCATTAAAGAGTGTAAGTGTGGAATGCCTCTTTGCATTTGTGAAGCTCCAACCCCTTCCTCTGATGCACCGCCCCAGCAGGTATTAGACTTCTATTATCAGAAGGTGCACACATCATTTGGTGCAGTCATGTACTCATCGGTTTCTTTTTTCTCCTTTGCACAAGAAGAAAATCACTCCAGTCATAAGACCTCCTTCAAACCCTAAACCAAAGAAGTCAGATGTTGTTCCTAAAAGTAGAAGCTCTACATCAAACAGCAAGTTTAGGTGCGTATTGATTGTTAGATCTCTTTTATGGCTATGTATACTTTTTAACCTGGTTTAGTATCTATTCAAAGACCAAGATGATTCTTTTGCATATGTTGATTATTTTCACTATGTCTTAGTTCATAAACTGGGCTTCACAAAATCTGTACCCAATTATGCTCTCTGGTATTTTGTGTTATAATTATTTGATTTTCGTTATGCAAACCACAGTTCTTTCAATCTTGGTCATGTATCCGGTGGTGCTTCTGACAGTTCCCGGATGGACTATGAAGCTACCGGAGAGGTATTATATCTTTACATGGATTTATGCAATGTTCAAGGCCCCATTGCCTGAAGATCGTGGTTGCTTCAAATTGCATACTCATTGCATTTTGTGTTCTCAGGGTTTGAGAGAAGCAATAAAAAATGGTGATGCTGCTTCTGTCAGGAAACTTCTAAATCAGGTCCCCCCCAACCATCTGGTGCAAAAAAAAAAAAAAAAAAACCAATGAATTCGCCTCTTTTTTGCATTATTTTAGAATCAGTATTTATGTATGAATTTTAATGTGTGCAGGGTGTGGATGCAAATTACAGGGACAAGCAAGGACTGTCTTTATTGCATTTGGTATTTCTCTCTTCATATGGGCACGCCCGCCCGCCGAAACCAGCATTTGAATCTGATTGCATAAACATAATTATATATTTTAATAATTCTTACTAATTTCAACATGTTCTGAAGGCTGCTGTCTTCAATCAGACCGATATAGTTTTCATTCTCATGGATGCTGGGGCAAGCCTAGAGCACAAGAATGCACAAGGTGGTTAAATCCTTTCTCTTCTCAAGGTTCAGCCATTTACAGCGTTGTTATTACAGTAAGCCTAATTGATTACTCGTTATTCAGGAGAAACACCCTTGGATTGTGCGCCGGTTACCTTGCAGTACAAGATGAGGAAGAAGATGGAAGAGGGCAAGGCAATGGATGTTCAAAACATTTGATTAACATGTCACTTCTCTACTTGACTTATTATGCATGGGCTTGTGGAGGCCGAACCAAAGCCTGACTCAGCCTCCAAGAGTCCTTCCTTTCGTTTGCCCCAACAATACATTTTGGCTTCTATATATTGCCAAAGAGTGTTTATTTCGTTTCTTTTGCAATGCCATGGCTTGGTATGAAACCAAGAACATGAAGGACATAAGAACACGTCTTTTCGCACCTCAATCTTCTGAACTGCTCCATATAGTTAAGTGTATGACCGTTGATGATGAGAGCATGTTGGCTTTCTCACGCGGAAACCATGATATTGATCTGTGGGCGCGGCTGGCCCAGATCTGAATTCGACATACGAATATATGTTTATTAATCCGTTTGTGCTGTTTTCAAGAAAGTCTCTTTTTTTTATTATTTGTTTATTTCAATCCCTTAAATTTAACATAGTAACGAATAGTAGTTGAAAAGAGCCGCAGATAATTCTTTTCAACCTGAGCCTAGTTATGAATATTTTTTTTAAATTTATAACTTTTTTGGGACAACGAACTTATATAGAAACTCAAGCTTGGCTTGGGTATTGTACTTCTTTTCCTCTCTGTTTTTCTTTTTAATGAAAAATTCCCCCTCTTCGCCATCAAAACATTTACTGATTTACTTCACATTATTACTGCCATTTTTGTATCACGTAAAATTATTATCATCAATAGTAATCTATAATATAAAATTGAGCTTAATTTAATCTTCAATAAAATTTGTGTATTAGTTGAAAAAGTTTTTTTCATGAATAGAAGAAGACTTATAGATGGTAGATATTTCATTTTTTTTTATTACACCAATATTGATAAGCCTCTTTTTTTTTTAATTTTAGACTTTAATTTACATCGAACTCTTTTCTTACAAACTAAGCTACTCTATTTTTTTTTTCTGGCAAAAAAAAAAAATAAAAGGCTATTCTATTTTTTTTTCTTTTAACTTATTTATCTAAATTCCTCGAAAACGGCTGGAAAAACAGCCCAGACACTTTCGCATCAAAAGAAAAATATTCGCCGGCAAAAAAACAAAAATCGTTGTCTTGGAACAAAATAATCTTCCCGGTGAAATCTCAGATGGAATTAGGACTAAGGCAGTATAGAATGGTTCATGGCATGGAGCTGGATACCAGAGCAGATCCGTGATGAAATTTTAGGATTTGTTTGATTGGGGGGTTTTAGAGGGAAGGGGAAGGGAAAGTGTACTTGATTGGGAAAAATGGAAGAGAGGAGATGGAAGATTTTTTATTCTTATGTATTCTCCTCCCCTCCAAAAATAGAGGTTTTTGGAGGGAAAAGAAACTTTTTATTCTTTTTGGACTAAATTACTCTCAATTTTTTTTAATATTCCAACTATATATATAAATTATTTATATATTATATTAAAATATATAATAATTATAAAATTAATAAAATTAATATTAAAATTTTATCATATTTTTTTAATTTTTTTAATTTTATTATATATATAAATGAAATAAAAAATTGTAAAATTTATAAATTAAAAAAATAATAATTTTAATATGAATATTATAAATAAAGAGTAAATAAATTTAAATAAAAAGATAAGGGTATATTTATTAATTTCTAATTAACTCTCTCTCCTTCTCTCCTCTCCCCTTCTAAATCAAATAAAAAATATTATTAATTAATTTTTCCTATTTTACCTTTTACTAAATTAATCTAATTTTTTCTCCCTGAGCTGAATCAAACAAAGCTTAGAGAAATATGTAACAGACAGATCCAAAGCCGTTACTTTATCTCAAATGCTCCTTCGTTCTCCCTTCTCTTATTACTATTTACTCTGATCTAAGCTCGTTCTCTCTCTTCTATTGTTTTCGAGGTATAATTCTCTCTTGCTTTTCTATCATTCTGTGACATCGAATTCATTCGTCGGAGGATGAGTTACCGATTGTGAAGATTTTCCCGCGAGTTCTTAGGATTAATGGATCTTGTTTTGGTTTCCTTTGATCTTTAATTTAGCTGCATTTTCTTTTCGAACTGAGTTATCTGGGTGGTGATCTGTGTGGCAGTTTGAATTTTACTGCCAGGAGTTTAGTAAAATAATGGCTGGAGGTGCTGCTGGAGCTTTTGTAACTCGAGCATTCGAGTCACTACTCAAAGAGTGTTCTTCTGCCAAGAAGTATCCCGAGCTAGAGAAGGCTCTTCAGGCGTACATAGGTTGCCAACCCTAGATCCTGTCTTACATTGCTTTTCTATGAGTGGGAATGCCCAGTGGTACTACTATGCTCATGGTTTCATTAATTACTTTGTGGATTCTGTTTTCCTTCCAGACGCTACGAAAGACCTCAATCAGATACAGCAGGCCGCTCCAGGTGAGGCCAATCAAGCAGCACCCTCTGCAGCCGATGAGAGGTAAATGCTTCAGATTAATCTTGTTAATCTTGCATTTTTCCTTTTCTAACTTTTAATATTAGCATTGCCACAATTTTTTTTTGTTTTTTGTTATTATTGTCAAAGCTATTATGAAGCTCTGAGAAAAACATTCTCTCTTTACTTTTCGGTTCTATCTGCAGTCTGTTAGAAAAATGAAGTTTTGAAGGTCACTATGCATAATTTTATCATGATTTAAAAAATTTTCTTTTCATTTTAAGTTTTCATGTCATTCATGGAGGAAGTGCATGATTCCTAAACTCCTATTAGTGTTTGACTGCGTGGTGGTTCCATTGGGGAGTCTTTCTGGATGTTTTATTAGCATCATAGACATGTTAAGTGCAACATTATTATCTTCCAAATCATTATTGTGACAAATTATAGTTCTTTGAACGCTGCCTTTTGATTTAGTCAATGCCACTCTCATCGAATTTTTCTACTGCAAGATAGTGAATAAATTAGTTTTAAGGAAAATGAATCATCTTTATATGGTGAGAGTGAGATCAATCCTTCCTTATTGAACCTGGTCTTTGGAGCTGATTACTTATGACATGAATAATTTGTTTGTAGTACACGTGACACTGAAGCTGGAGCTGTAACAGGATCAGAGTCAGATCAGTCACAGAAGGCCAAACATGTTATAGAGGAGTCAGAGCCTGGTAACAGGCCTAAGAGTGGAAATATTACTGCTATTTTAGCTCATGCTGGGCATACTCTTGAAGGAGTTGATGCAGAGCTTGCTTTGAAGCCACTTAGACTTTCCTTTGAGACAAAGAACTTGAAAATTCTAGAACCTGCCTTAGACTGTCTCCATGTATGTGCTCACTTTATTACTTCTATGTCCTTACCCATTAATGGAGGAAGGGAGAAATCCTTCTATTTCATCATTGACTATATGTTTTATATGTATATAAACGTATGTATGTTTGTATGGATATACACACCAGTAGTAAGTTGTAACATATTCTTCATAAATCTTACAAGTAACCATGAATATTGATGGTAAAATGGAGAGAGTTAACTTATTCTACTTGTTACAGAAACTTATTGCTTATGATCATTTGGAGGGAGATCCTGGGTTAGATGGTGGTAAAAATGTTCCACTATTTACCGACATTTTGAACATGGTTTGCAATTCTATAGACAATTCTTCACCTGACAGGTATGCATCAATGTATTTTTTTCAATGGCTTCTGAATTAAAGTTTCTTATTTCACCTATTTTATTGAATGAATCAAATGCAGTACTACACTCCAAGTGCTGAAGGTACTTCTTACCGCTGTGGCCTCCGCAAAGTTCAGAGGTACTGTTATTTTTATAAATCAAATCTATTTGTTTGTGATGTATGTCTGCTGATAATAATTTATTACCATGCACAAAACATTTTTTGGGATTTTGCATATAGGTTTTAGTTTAATGTATCTTGTTTTTACTTTAGTTGCAGTAAGTGACGTGATTGCATTTTGTGTACTGGTAAATGGTTAATATATTGCTCGTTAAAGACAAACTTTTTTCTCAAAAGGACCCTAAATTTCATGTTTAATTAGAATTCTAATATTATTTTTTAGTGTCTTGCGTTCATTTTGGTGACTATTTCATAATCAGAAGTAAAGATATCTGAAAGAGTAGATTTAACAGAATTTTATCCCCGTTTATCTTTCAATTAGCTGGGGTAAATAACGAAGTTTGTTTACAGCTTTATCTCTTGGGGTTGTTTGGTTTGAAGGTTTTTTGGTGTTGTGTGTGTGTGTGTGTGGGTGTTTTGGGGCGGGGGTGGGGGTGGGGGTGGGGGTGTTGAGAAATTGGGAGGGGAGGGGAGCCAAAACTTTTCCTGCCTCTCCCCTCCCCTCCAATTTGGGTTTTTTTTTTAGGGGAGCAAACAACAGTGAACTGAAAAAGAAAGAGAAATTCCCAGCTGATGCGTTTTTTTTTATAAAATTCCTTGGTGATAATGATAGGTAGTTAAATAGGGTATACAATTTAAGTCAACGGATCTATAAGATCTTGGATTGTAGATTAATTTTCTTTTTGCCTAATTTGTTGATTATTGATTTGAAATGTATCAAAATGGTACAATGTTTGAGATGGAAAAGGAGCTCTTGATTTAGGCATGACACAAGAATAACTTATTAGTGAGTTATGATGCTTCTAATTGTTGATAAATGCATTTTAAGTCTAGTAGTTTCTCAGTGAAGGTCTGCTGTTATCTATTATCAGACATGACCACTTTCAGGTTAATTGAGAAGAGGAGGGGGGAATACCATGTTTTAGACAGAAACCATGAGGGGCAGATTACTGCTTCCTTTCTTGTGCTATATCAATTTACTTTCAGTTATGGTATTGGTTTGTTAAATTAATCATACAGTACTCTGGGACTATAGATGCATGCATTCTTCCAGCTGTGCTTTGTGTTTGACTGATTTCCTCATGGTCCTTTGCTTAGGGAACTACTTTTGCTGCCATAACATGCGGTGGTTCTCTGCTCTGTTTTGTCCTTTTGTTTTAGAATTTGGATCTTCTTTCTATCTATGTTTCTTTGAGTGTGTTTTTTGAACTCATCTTCATGATATAATGCCTGTCCCTTGTTCAGTGCATGGGGAACCATTGCTGGGAGTTATTCGAGTATGCTACAATATTGCTCTTAACAGGTACTATTACTTCTTTTATATTCTCCAAGGCTTGTAATATTAGTATACAGTACTTACCAGTTACCTTAATTGCCTGGATATCTAGCAAGAGTCCTATAAATCAAGCAACAGCGAAGGCAATGTTGACACAGATGATTAGCATCATTTTTAGGAGAATGGAAACTGATCTGGTGTGGAATTCAAATCCCTTTCATTTAGTATCTTTGGGATAAAACTGTAATTGCATACCATTAGTGACATCTATCAGAATATCCAGGTTGAATCTTCATCTGGTTCTGGTGTACATTCAGAGGAAGCTTCAGCAGAGAATTTGAACACAAAAACTGAGGAAACTTCCACAGGGGATTTAAATGACAAAGAAATGACTCTAGGTGACGCACTCAGCCAAATCAAAGATGCATCTCCAACATTGCTTGAGGAACTTCAAAATCTTGCTGGTGGTGCTGATATCAAGGTGAAAGATGTGCATATGTATTTAGATAAACTTCATTAGGGGGAGGGTAAGATATAAATGAGGATGACAAGTATCATCTTAAGGAGACAATTGAGAATAAGATAGCCGTTAGAATCTTATTAAGTCCCCTATTGGGTAGTATTAGATGTCTAAATAGGCCTATAAATCGAGAGGTTTTGACGTCCTAATTGGCTAGTTTTTTGGGAGAGGATATCCTCTGGGCTTGTACCATGGCTAGTTGACCACCTTGGGAGGCTCTGACTGACAAGATGGTTGAGTGAGCTACCAAGAGTGGAGATGTTATGGATGTTGGCTATGAAGGGTGGATCTCTGTAAGGATCCCATTAAATCCTGCATTGGGTAGTATGGGATGTATATGTGTGGATTTATAAGTCTTGAAGCTCATCCTAATAGACTAGTGTCTTGGGAGAAATTCTCCTCTTGGCTTGTAACAGTAGTAAACAAAAATGTGCAAATTTATGTATCTAATATAGTATATATTGTACTTATATTCACATGTTGTACAGGGCTTAGAGGCTGTACTTGACAAGGCTGTGCATATTGAAGATGGTAAAAAGATACTCCGGTATGAATATGATATTGTACTTTTGGTTCTACATTGTATAGCTCTTACTCAGAGTAGATATGCTCAGACTTAGTTTTGTTTCTGTCAAGAGGAATTGATCTGGAGAGCATGGGTATTGCACAACGTGATGCTCTGCTGGTCTTCCGTACTCTTTGCAAGGTAGGTTGTCTGTTCATTATGATATTGGAATTGCAGCTAACTCCGTGTTAACCTCTCGAATGCTCTGTGCATTAATTTGGCAGATGGGTATGAAGGAAGATAGTGATGAAGTTACAACCAGAACACGAATATTGTCTCTTGAACTTCTGCAGGTGTAAAGTGACTTTGATATCTGCTTCTAGCCTTTAATTTGATTTGTTAGTCAAATGATGCTTCATAATGCATTGTATCCAACTATCCATAACATTATAGCATTGTATCCAACTATCCATAGCATTATCTGCTTAAGGGCAGAGATGATCATGGATGGGCTATTATATTACTCATCCCCAAGCATGTAGAAAGAAAGAATATGTTTCTTTCTCTATTGAATCGCGGAATCCCCTGTGGGAAAATTCACTAAATGAATTAGTCTTTCACAAGTTGAGACTTGTTTACTTCAAATCAATTCATATAAAATCACCACAAAAAAAAGTAATTGTCTGAAACAACAATAGAATGCATTTGGGGTTGTCTTCTTTCCTGCTGTTTTCTAATATATTAAACTAGTAGGGGGCGTGTGCACACGCTATGATTCTTCAGTGGGGTAGTTATCATATTATACTCAGACCCTTAAAAATTCCAGACCCAAGTAAGTTTTTTTTGGGTACCCATTGGGATATCTTGCCTATCCTTACTTATGGGCATGCATAAATCATTATGCACTACCCTGTTCATTTCAGGCTATCCTGTTGGTCATTTTGCTTTTCTTGACAGGAAAGAGGTTGATATATTGTTTGACAAACTTCATTCTTCTATATTTGATCTTCAGGATTGCCTGTTTTGAAAGTTACTTGTTTGTGTGTTACATGCCAAGTGTTTGCTTGTGTTCTCAAGGATCCTTCATTTTCCTTTTCAGGGTTTGTTGGAAGGAGTTAGCCATTCATTTACAAAGAACTTCCATTTTATAGATTCAGTGAAGGCTTATCTTTCATATGCATTATTGCGAGCTTCAGTTTCACAATCCCCTGTTATATTTCAGGTTCTTTTTTCTTTTTTCTTTTTATTGGAACCAGATTATCTTTCCTCACTTACTTCAAGGGGTTTGTGAAATTTATGGTGATCTTGTCCTTTTTTGACAGTATGCCACCGGAATATTCTATGTGCTGTTACTGCGATTCAGGGAGAGCCTCAAAGTATGCACATCATTTTGCAGACTTTACAGTAGCTTCTAATTAAAAATACTGTTAATTTTATGTGTAATTTTTGTTTTTGTTTTCAGGGTGAAATAGGAATATTCTTTCCCTTGATAGTTCTAAGACCACTTGATGGTTCAGAATTTCCACTCAATCTAAAACTAAGTGTTCTTCGGTATAATGCTCTTCTTTGCCAACTTGAAAAGTTCCTTACTGTATTATCCATATTATGTTCGCATGTAAATTTGTTTTAGTGGATACCCCGGCATGATGGGTTGTCAATATATTATTTACCATTCTTTTTCCAGTTATTGATCTAATCAAGTGTGGCTTTGCAGGAATTTAGAGAAAGTATGTAAGGATCCACAGATGCTTGTTGACATTTTTGTTAACTATGATTGTGATCTTGAGGCGCCAAACTTGTTTGAACGAATGGTATAGTCTTACGTTTATATTTTCTGTTATGTAATGAACAGAATTTAAGTTATATTTAATTCACTGATGAACAGTCTGTTTTAAAATTTTAATATGTAGGTGACATCTCTATCCAAAATAGCTCAAGGGATTCAAAATACTGATCCTAACTCGGTTGCTGTGTCTCAATCATCTTCAATTAAAGGCTCATCACTTCAAGTATGTGTAACAGCTGATTTCTTTTATTAAAGTCACTGTTTAATTGAGCTGCGTCCTATCTAAATTTCTGGGTCCCCCTTCACATTCTTTATCCTTTCAGGGTCTAGTAAATGTTCTTAAATCGCTGGTTGATTGGGAGAAATCACATAAAGAATCAGAGAAGTTAAGAAAGGGTAACCTGCATGAGGGGTTTTCAGCTGGTGATTCTGTGGAAATAAGATCCAGGGATGATGTGACCAGTGATTTTGAGAAGGCAAAGGCTCATAAAACCACATTGGAGGCTGCTGTCGCCGAGGTAACCATTTTTATGTGCTTGTCACTTCTTAAAACGAAGGAACAGTTTGCTGAACTTCCTTGTGTAATGCTTAGTATGCAGTTGGGGCCTAACTAATGGCTTTGATGATCTTTTTAGTTCAACAGGAAACCAGTGAAAGGGGTGGAGTATCTAATATCGAACAAGTTGGTAGAAAACACACCTGCTTCAGTTGCTCATTTTTTGAAAACCGCTCCAAATCTGGAAAAGGTTGTAACTCATTTATTATAGTATAGTTTATAATCTAACATTATATACAAGTTTGGTTGGGAATATATAATGTTCCTTTTGGCTTTCAGGCTACAATTGGTGAGTATTTAGGTCAGCATCAAGAGTTTCCCCTTGCTGTGATGAACGCTTATGTAGATTCCATGAACTTCTCTGAAATGAAGTTTGATTCTGCAATCCGTGAGTTCCTCAAAGGGTTCCGACTTCCAGGTGAAGCTCAAAAGATAGACCGGATCATGGAAAAGTTTGCAGAGAGGTAACGCCTGTTTTATTTTTTTTATTTTTCCAAGACATGAGTCACCAAATAGATGTAATAATAAAGGAGTTATTTCCTAAGAATGACTGTGGGCCTATCTATAGGTGACCTAAGTAAATCTAATTGAATTGAACCTCACATTGTTTAATTCAATTAAGACAAGACTATGAGATACTAATAAAACACTGCTAAGGGTTAGAATTTGAAAAGCAGCTGAAATTTGCTATTACAAACCTTAAATCCAAATTATAATTACATCATAAATTAATTTAAAATATATTTTCCTATTCTTGTCTGAATTACTAGTTTACTCCTGGATGTGGAGGGTAGTTAAACTTAAAATTTGTGGTGTGCATATGCTGTTTATATGTGTAAAATGCCTCCGAACAGTTGACAAGATCTTGTGTGATTTGAAAGAAATACAGATACTACAACTACAACTGCTATCCTCATCATCATCGTGTGTTTTTTTTTGTCATTCCAGAAAAAATCGATAAAATGTAGTTTTACTTTTTGGTTCATTGGGAAAACAAAAACACGTTACATTCATGTGTGATGGGCATTCTACATATGCTGGATAATTCATATCTTTTGTGCTGATTGAGGTGATCATTTCTTCACATCTCTTTTCTGTGGCAGATATTGTGCAGATAATCCTGGTCTTTTTAAAAATGCAGATACAGCATATGTTCTTGCATATGCTGTTATTATGTTGAATACTGATGCACATAACCCAATAGTGTGGCCTAAAATGTCCAAGTCAGATTTTATACGTATGAATGCCATGAATGATGCTGAAGAATCTGCTCCTACAGAAATGCTGGAAGACATCTATGATTCCATTGTCAAAGAAGAGATTAAAATGAAAGATGATGCATCTGTTATTGGAAAAAGCAGCAGGCAAAAGCCAGAAAGCGAAGAGGGACGTCTTGTCAGTATTCTTAATCTGGCTCTCCCCAAAAGGATGTCATCAGCAGATGCCAAAGCCGAGAGTGAAGAAATTGTTAAGAAAACACAGGCTATATTCAGAAATAAGGGTGTTAAAATGGGCGTATTTTACACTTCTCAGCAGATTGAACTTGTAAGGCCCATGGTAGAAGCTGTTGGTTGGCCATTGCTTGCTACGTTCTCTGTAACTATGGAAGAAGGTGACAATAAGCCTCGTGTTCTTCTATGCATGGAGGGTTTTAAAGCTGGCATTCATATTACCTATGTGCTTGGAATGGATACCATGCGCTATGCATTTTTAACTTCTCTTGTCAGGTAAATGATCCTTTCAACATGCTCTCCTGCCATTTTAAATAATTATGTATTTTTTATTTTGACTTATATCACGCTTAGGGCATGGCATGCAGGATGACTTCTCTGATGTTTATGAAAATAGAACATATTCATTCGTTCGTTGATACTCCAGGTTTACTTTCTTGCATGCCCCTAAGGATATGCGTAGTAAAAATGTGGAAGCCATGCGGACACTGTTGGTACTTTGTGACTCAGACACAGATGCCCTTCAAGACACATGGAATGCAGTTCTGGAATGTGTTTCTCGCCTTGAATTCATAGTATCAATTCCAGCAATATCTGCCACTGTGATGCTTGGATCAAATCAAATCTCCAGGGATGCTGTAGTTCAATCTCTAAAGGAGTTGGCTGGAAAACCTGCTGAAAAAGTATTTGTGAATAGTGTTAAGCTACCTGGTGATTCAGTTGTGGAATTCTTCACTGCTCTTTGTGGTGTATCAGCTGAAGAACTAAAACAAACACCAGCTCGTGTTTTCAGCCTTCAAAAACTTGTTGAGATTAGCTATTACAATATGGCTCGTATACGCATGGTATGTCTTTTATCAAATGGCCTAACATAAATTGGTTTTGGTAGGATCTTCTACTTAGTTTACCTTTCAATATGTTTACCACATTCTATTGTCTACATATTGACTCAAATCTTTTGGTCTAATAGCTCTTAAGCGAGAGGTGAGAAGGGTAGCTAACCACCATTAGATTACAAATTAATGGTATTAATGCAAATATCATGGTATGGAAATTTTGTATGATGCCTTTTTTTTTTTAATTTGGATCATCAATTTGTGGTGATGATTGATTACTCTTCTCCCTTGATACATTTTGAGGCCGTTTGTTTATTGGAATGGATAATAGCGGAATGTAAAAGAAGAAATAGAAACAAAAATATGACTAAAATGGGGAGGGGAGATAGGTCAACAGTGTTCAAAAGGTAGGAGGTGTAATTTAGTTCAAATGAAAATTCTTGGGGTTGGGAGTCACGATTTATGAGGTCTGCCATGGGCGTGTTGATTTCCACATTTGTGGTAATTCGGCTTTCCCATAGGAAGGATGATGCCAAGATAAATGTGCAACCAACACATCATGATAAAACGGAGACATCATTCTCATTCTTTAAGCCTTGATTCTAGCAACCAAACGTGCCTTTCCTGCTTATACAAGCGTACACATACTCATGCTCATCCAAAAGCCTCTCAATTACTGTGGAATGATATGAAATGTGATTTTGCTCAAACTTTTTATTACCTTTAAGATGAATAAGCCCTTATTCCTTCACATTAAATTGTGAGCCTATTGCATGCTTCTCTGTAACTGTAGAACCTTTTGATGTTTCTGTGAATGTGCTGAGGTATAACTTCTTAGAAAGCTGAAAATTCTTATTGATATGTCTTCCAGGTCTGGGCTAGAATATGGCATGTTCTGGCAAATCACTTCATATCAGCTGGGAGTCATCATGATGAGAAAATTGCCATGTATGCCGTGGATTCTCTGAGACAGCTTAGTATGAAGTATTTGGAGCGTGATGAGCTTGCCAATTTCACCTTCCAAAATGACATTCTCAAACCATTTGTTGTCCTCATGCGTAATAGTCAAAGTGAATCCTTAAGGAGTCTGATTGTTGACTGCATTGTTCAGGTCTCTAGAATGGTTTCCCCACATCTCATCATTTGTCTTCCTCCTTATTTGTGGCATATTTTCTGAACACAGTTAGTGCTGGTTTTTATTTCAGATGATCAAATCTAAAGTTGGGAGCATAAAGTCTGGATGGCGTAGCGTCTTTATGATTTTTACAGCTGCTGCAGTTGATGAATTGGAATCAATTGTTGAGAGTGCATTTGAGAATGTTGAGCAGGGTAGGAATGTCTTTCTTTGATCTCGCCATCATAGTTGTATGTTGCATTTTTGCGTATTTTGACTCTCTGTAATTGCAGTTATCTTGGAACACTTTGATCAAGTAGTCGGTGATTGTTTCATGGACTGCGTAAATTGTCTAATTAGGTTTGCCAACAACAAAGTTTCACATCGTATAAGTTTAAAGGCCATTGCCCTCCTGCGTATTTGTGAGGATCGCCTTGCAGAGGTTTGTTTGTTATATTGGGAATTTAAAGTTTTACATGATTGTCATATCTTGAAATTCTTTTAATTATCCAAATGAGGTTGAATGCTTGGATGCCGTTTTGTCATTGCAACCAATATGAAATCTTTGGATCCACAAGGGTGCATAGTCTTAGACTGCATCCTATGTTATAAGTGATCCATGCTAACATCTCTGCTTTTCTGAGTGTTTGAAATCTGAAGTTCAGAGAGAACACGATAAGACACCCTGGCTTTACACACTCTAACAGCACCAAGAATAAAAAAAATAAAAAGGTCTGTAATGGCAGTGGAAGTTCAGATACTTCATGGACTGGAGAGATTGCGTTCCACAACTCCAAAAATTCAGATCACAAACTTATACAAGCCAAAACACAACACTGTTACACAGCACAACAGCAAAGAGAGTTGAGGAAACAAAGATAAGCTAACTTTTTGAGAGGCCAGCAATGTCCCAAGTCTTCCTACCAAAAAAGTTCTTCACCTCTTGACCTGAGGCTGGTAATCTCTACTGAAATACTCTCCGGACCATTCCTTCAACAATGACCAATCAAAAGCAAGCTAGCTCAATTCTAATGTCTATGGTGTGTATATATATAACTCTTGGGATAGCTTTCAATAACTTACGAATGAAGGATAATGTTAAATCCTTGTAAGAGATCATTAAAGCTAATAACTAATGCTATTTAAAAGAAACCAAAGGTATTAGCTTTTAGTTCCTAATCTTAATCTTAACTAAAATATCATTTCCTATATTTGTCTTTAATCCCTAATTTACATTCACAAATAATTAATATCTTTTCTATTCTCCATCACTTCTCTAGCATACACCCTTGTTTCTACTTCTTGCTGTCTGCTCTCTGCTATATATATATATATATTTGTTGTGGTACGTTGATTAGACTGTATAGTTCCATCACGATACAATGGAAATAAGAAGTTTTAACTTGGATTGCTCTTTTGTGTTTATGGTAATTGGTAAGACAAAACAGCCTTTGACATTGTTGGCATTGGTATCATGTTGTGGTCTATCTGACTTGTAGAATGCACTAGATTCTTAGTTACGTTGCCAGAAGCCTAGGCATAGTGCTTCACAATGTGGAAAGTTTACGTACCTTTTACTAATTGGTTTCTTGTTAAGTCATCGCCCTTAGTGTTTGCTTGTCACAAAATCACACAGAGTGTTTTAAATTGCTTGATTGCTTTAGGGTCTTATTCCTGGAGGTGCTTTGAAGCCTATTAATGCAGAAGTAGATCCAACTTTTGATGTGACTGAGCATTATTGGTTTCCAATGCTGGCTGGTTTATCTGATCTAACATCAGATATGAGACCAGAGGTGAGAAACTGTGCGCTTGAAGTCCTGTTTGATTTACTGAATGAAAGAGGCAGCAAGTTCTCTTCATCATTTTGGGAGAATATATTCCATCGTGTTCTATTTCCCATTTTTGATCATGTGAGACAAGCTGGAAAGGAGGGCCTTGTTTCTTCCGATGATGAATGGCTCCGTGAAACAATCATACATTCACTTCAGCTGCTCTGCAACCTTTTCAACACTTTCTACAAGGTAAAGAACTAAGAAAATTATTTCCTTGTGACTTGACTGCTAATAAGCTGGGTAGTCTAGTTTTAGATATGTTAATTGGGGCTGTTTATCTTGATGCTAGTGTGGTCAACTCAGTATGACAGCTGGCAGGACCAATTTGATTCCTTTCATTATTCAAATCCCGATGTTAAAAACTTCTTGAGACCAATTTGTCCTTTTGCTAGTTGGTGCTTTCTTCAGATCAACGAGACTGGGGATTGCTTGGAAAGAGAAGAATAACACTACTAAAGTTCTTGAAATGAATTAAGATGTGCTACCAATCAGGAGATTTGTTCAGTTGAGAGGTCCAAAAAAGAAAACTAGATATATCATTTGCTATAGATGATGGATATGTATCATGAAAACTTTTGAACAATAAATTTATATATAAAAATAACATTTAATTACTTATCAAGGTTTCATTATTTGGGACCGTTGAAGGTGCTTCTCCGAAATGCTGTTTTTGTAGATGTACCTTTGCTGTTTGAACTTTGAAAAGACTTGATGGACTTGCATCATTGATACCTTCAAATCAAATGCAGAACGAGTTGAATTTTTAAATTTTCTTGTCAATTATTTAATTATGGCTGTGTTCAAAAAGATTACCCATGAGACAACTTTCTTCCAGGACGTTTGTTTTATGCTGCCACCTCTGCTGGCTTTGTTGTTAGATTGTGCCAAAAAGCCAGATCAAACTGTGGTCTCAATATCTCTTGGGGCGTTGGTTCATCTAATTGAAGTTGGGGGACATCAGTTCAGTGAAGCTGACTGGGAGACACTGCTGAAAAGCATAAGGTACATTTTGTGTTTTTTCCCTGAAGATCTTCTGTGATGAAGCCCTTATTAATTGGGTCTGTCTATTTAATTTGATCTCCAGTGATGCGGCATATACAACACAACCACTTGAGCTGCTCAATACCTTTAACATCGAAAATATGAGAAAGTATGGAGGGATAGATAGATCAGATGCCAATGCAGGTGATAGTCTTCCTGTAAAGCCTATTGACAATGAGGCAGTGGGTGTCCGTCAGGTTAACGTCAATGATAACGGGAAGCTATCCCCTCGAGTGTACTCAAGTACAAATGTTGATGGAGTTGAAGGTTCAATATCGCAAACAACTTCAGACCGATCTGAAGGTCAGGTTTTTCAAAATATTCAGTAAATTTCATATTTATGCATGCTTTGCTTTTAGGGGGCTTATAAAAATGACATTAAATGGACACTGTAATTTTTTGAAAATGGAAAGCCATTATGGATGTGAAATCGCTAATTTCAACTTTCTTTCCATTGAACTGACTTAAGAAAGAAAAGGAAAAGTGGGATACAGGGGGAAAATGAAAAATTCATAAATGTTTGATGATAGTTATGGAATTATTTATTACTGTAGGCCTTCCATCACCATCTGGAAGATCTCCCAGACCGGCAGATGCTGGAAGCTTCAAGCGGAGTCAAACATTAGGTCAACGTATTATGGGAAATATGATGGACAATCTCTTCCTCAGAAATCTTACTTCCAAATCTCAGAGCCAAACTCCAGATGCTTCTCAACCTCCTTCTCCAGCTATGGTATTATGCTGGATATGATAATCTTTTGCTGATCTTATGCCATCTGTTTTAGAATTATCATATAAAACAAGAAGCAGCCTTATCCCACTAGATGGGGTCGGTTATATGGATCACACAATCCCATTGTGCTCTATCAAAAACTAAATCCTTAGATAAGTTATTGACTAAAAGATCTATTGAGATGCACTAGTTTAGAATTAATTATTAATTAATATTATGTTTTGATAGTTATTTAATTAATTATCTAAAATTAAGTTCGGATATTATTTATGATCAGATTTGAATATTAAATTATCATATCTTAAAAGAATAAATCTAAGATATTAGGATTATAATAGATTCTAAGTTTAGTCTATTAGTTTATATTTTTACCTATATAAAAGCCTATTTGTATTCTTATTTATTCAAAAATTAATAATATTTTGAGACTTTATTTTCCCTCTACACTCAATCCTTCAAATTTTCATATAGTATTAGAGTAGGAATATTAAATCTTGATTAAGGTCTTGATGATGATAAAGAAAAAAGGCCAAATTTGAAGAGAAGGCACGCTTTCAGAAAGTCAATAATTTTTCCTTTAGAAGTTCCCTCTGCGAGACTTCACTCAACATCTAAAAGCACTTTCTATGTGGTGTGACCCGTCTCTATGCATGTGTTGTCCTTATTAACTATACTCCAAGTTTGTCTCTGTCTTTGTCTCTGCCCTTGATCATTCGTCTATTCTTTGACCTTTAGAGTTTCAGACTTAGTCTCCTCTAATGCCTTTTGTTTTATGAGTTAGAGTCACAATCTTCTCTATTAATTGTATATATGGGAAATTGTCCTTAAGCTGGCAAATATTGGGTCTGTTGCAACTTTAGATTCACAAATCTCTTTGGCCTTACAACTCTTCTTATTCACATTCACAGCCAAACAAAATATACTTTTATTAGATCTCCCAAAATCATAGGAAGCATAAAAATACTCAATGCACTGAAATAGCTCTCTTTGGACAATATTGTCTCTTC
Organism: Leucaena leucocephala; assembly: GCA_037074615.1. Taxonomy (NCBI): domain Eukaryota; kingdom Viridiplantae; phylum Streptophyta; class Magnoliopsida; order Fabales; family Fabaceae; genus Leucaena; species Leucaena leucocephala. Next base: position 3,550,912 of record CM073535.1, on the reverse strand, counting down.
ACTTCATAGAAGTAGAACTTTTTTACATGTGAGTGTGTGAATTCATAGTGTTTCTAATTCGCAAGTCTCACTCCATATCATAGAAAAAACTCCCTCTCCAGTCCGTGAGAATCATCGTCGTCATCTCCTTCATCAAGTTCTCTTGCAAATGTTCGTCAAGCCTCTAACATTGATATTCTTCATCCAGTTCGCAACTTTATGTTAAGATTTAAATTCAAGATCCAATCAATTTTAGTTCAGTAGTCACTACTAGTTTAAGGATTCAAAGTTCTGGTTCATCTATAATGATGCTGCTCACATCCAAGCCGCCTCCCAGCTTGAGGGGGAGTGTTGAGATGCGCTAGTTTAGAATTAATTATTAATTAATTAATATTATATTTTGTTAGTTATTTAATTAATTATCTAAAATTAAATTTGGATATTATTTAGGATCAGATTTGAATATTAAATTACCATATCTTAAAAGAATAAATCTGAGATATTAAGATTATGATAGATTCTAGGTTTAGTCTATCAGTTTATATTTTTGCCTATACAATAGCTTATTTATATTCTCATCTGTTCAAGAATTAATAATATTTTGAGGCTTCATTTTCCCTCTACTCTCAATCCTTCAAATTTTCACAAGATCCTGCTCAACAACCTTGTTGAGTGTCCTCTTTTGTCTTCCTGTATCCCTTTTTACCGGACTCCATATCGCTTGATCTACCCTCCTTACTAGTTCATCCAATGGCCTTCTTTGTATGTGCCCAAACCACCTCAGACGATTCTATATTATTTTCTTCTCAATAGGTGCCACTTCAACTCCTCCCCATATATGTTCATTACTAATCTTATATTTTTTAGTCTACCTACACATCCATCTCAATATCCTCATCTTAGCTACACTCATCTTATGCTCTTATTGTCATTTAAAGCCCAACATTCACTACTATAAAGCATTGCTGGTATTATAGTAATGCGATAGAATTTTCCTTTGACTTTATTATGTATTTTTCGATCGCAGATAACTCCAATCACCTTTCTCTATTTAAACCACCTAATTTGAATTCTATAATTAATATCTCTAGTAATTTTACCTTCTCTTTGTATAATTAATCCTAAATATCTATACCTTTCCACTTGTGGAATGATTTGGTCTCCTATTTTGACTTCCAAATTATTTTTAACTTGTCTCTTATCAAAATCACAATGCATATATTCAGTGTTACTTTTACTCAGACAAAAACCCTTCGACTCTAAGGCCCTTCTCCAAAACTCAAGTTTATAGTTAATTTCTTATCTCGATTCAGCCACAAGAATTATGTCGTTAGCAAAAAAATACACTTAGGAATTTCTTCATAAATAGGCTTAGTTAGAAAGTCTAAAACTAGATTAAATAAATAAGAGCTCAAGGCTGATCTTTGATGTAGGCCAATCCATATAGAAAATTCCTTTGTCTCACCTCCAGGCATTCTTACACTAGTAGTAACCCCTTCATACATATCTTGTATGCTTTTGATATGTGCAACACGCACACCTTTCTTTAGAATTATGATATAAAATGCTTTTATTATTTTGATTTGATTCAATGCCATTTTAGGTTACTGATGTTGTAGAACTTGATACCAAGGATGAAGAGAGCCCTTTGCTAGTTACTGTCAGGGGCAAATGCATAACTCAATTACTGCTTCTTGGTGCAATTGATGGTATCCAGGTTTGTCTACAATTGTCTTTCTAGGGGTAAATCTCATATTTTTGCGCTCCCTTTAATTGTTAGGACTCATTTATTTAATAAACAATGATGGGTAACATTCATTTTGAAGGTTTCAGTATTTTTGAAATTGGTGCTAATTTCTCTACTGGTCTTCCTATTAGTTGTTTACTTAGTGAACCTTTAGGGTGAACTTAAACTTCAAAGTACATATGTGTGGAAGGAGTGTGAATGTAATTCGAGACCCATCACAGATTTTGTAATTGGGAGGTTAGCGTGCGAAGCTTTATAATCATTTATGGGATGGAACAGAAGTTTTGGAATTTGGGTTGAGAGTTCTATGAAGTTCTTGTCATTAACCATGTTGCTAAGTTCAGTGTCAGTGAAGGGGTGAAGGCGGGTTTGGTACTTCCCTAGTGAACATTTCTATTTGTTTGCAGAAAAAATACTGGAGCAAGTTAAAAGCAGCGCAGAAAATTGCTGTAATGGACATTCTGGTGTCTCTGTTGGAGTTTGCTTCTTCATATAACTCATCCACCAACCTTAGAACCCGGATGCACCAGATTCCTGAGGACAGGTAGTCAATAAATCCACATCTGTTTTTCTTTGCTGATTGTGTCAAGTTCCTCTATCATATTGGAATATAGCTCTAAATCACCTCACAATGATTCTTGGGCAGGCCACCTGTCAATCTTCTTCGCCAGGAATTAGCTGGTACTAGCATATATTTGGAAATATTACAGAAATCAACTTATGGATTTGATACAAACAAAGAGAAAAATCTACAGTCTGACAGCATTCAAGATGCTGATATTAAAGTGGATGGTGGCTCCATCAGTGCTCAGATTTCTGAGGCTGAAGAGAAATTTGAAAGAATAGCTGAGGAGAAACTGGTTTCTTTCTGCGAACTGGTACTCAGGGAGGCATCTGATCTCCAATCTAGTGCTGGAGAAACCCCTAACATGGATATTCATCGTGTCTTGGTGCTGCGCGCTCCTATCATAGTTAACGTACAAAATTTACCCTCCGCAATTTTATATGAAAATTTCTTCATTTCTGTTGTTTGCGTGTGATGTTCTTGATAAAAGCATCTTGTATTACAGTCAGCATCTGTGTATATAATTAATACATTTTCACATCGTACCTTTGTAGAGCAATTTTGCCTTGGGTTGTCTCCTAACTAATTCTGCATCCTAGTTCCCTGGACCTGGAGGAAAAGCTCTATCTATCTTAAATTCTTAATCACTTACTATGTACTTGCATGCATTTCGTACTGGCTCGTATCAAGAGATATTGTTTAATTACGTCCTCATTACTGTTTTCTCTCTCAGGTGCTTAAAAACATGTGTTATATGAATAATAAGATTTTCAGAAGACACCTCAGAGATTTCTATCCCTTGCTAACAAAGCTTGTATGCTGCGACCAGGTAATTTCTTATTTTACAGTCATTGAAAGGCTCATTTACTTGGTAAACTATTGGGTGATTCAAACCTGGCATTTGATGAACTGTACATGTGGGAAAAAGGGAAATAAAAGGAAAAGCTATAAGGCCATTATGGAGCGGCTGCAGGACAACTAAATTTGGAATCTTAATAAATTTAAATATCAAGTTTCAACTTTCAACCAATTGCCTTTTTTTTTTTCCAATTCTCTTTCCCTGATTTTGATGCTAGCAAGTGTAGCAAGTTGAGCGAAATGCCCCCTTGATATGCTGACATTTATTTGATTCGATCAGATGGACATTCGGGGAGCCCTCGGTGATCTATTTCAAGCACAATTGAAAGCACTCTTACCATAGCTACTTCTAAATGTCGCTGATTCTCAGAAGATCCGTTTCAGCAATTTGGTCCCCAACTTTCTTCGACCTGGAACTGGAAATACTGTCCAATTTTCTTTGACCTGGAAACGAGACATATTGTATTCTTTTGCATTTAATCTTCTACATGTAATTTTGTGTTGGACTAGCCCTAGGAGTTCTATAGAAGACAGGCAATGCGAATGTAATAATCAGTTCCTTCATCTATCTCCCAATAGCAGTTCGCCCAAGTCCAGTTGTTTGGGCAGTGTTTGACCAATAGCATTAGTTCGGATCGACAACATGTGAAATCAGTTTTTGGTGGTTGTATTATAATAGTCGTGTGTACCCTGTTAAACCCTTGTATTCGTGAGATGCCAAATATTTAGTTTTCTTAAATCATTCAAGAAAACATGGGTAACACCTTCCTGGTGCCCCAATCATTGAAATTTGTAAGTTTCTCATTCTTGCCTTTTTTTTTTTTTAACCCACCCGATTTATCGGAGTTTTATCTTAATTATATCCGGATCTAACCCGTATCACGTACTTAGTTAGAGTGGGTGAGTTTCTCAACAGGAATTTTTTACATACGCCAATACTTGATTTTGAGACATTATTTAAGTAATATTGAACCACTTACCATTCAGATTAATTCTCATCTGTCATTCTTGCCTTCTCCTTTTTTTCCAACTGTTAAGTGTCCTTATGATTTAGTGTCACTGGGCCCATTGTCATGCGTGATTTGAATTATATATCGTTGATCCCAATTATTTTCCACGAAGTTCTTTTATTGATTTTACGTTATGCACAATTTTTTTTAGCCAGCATTATATATAGATGCTTTGGATCAAATCAACCCAAAAAAGAAAATAATTATAATGGAGCAGAGTTAAACAATATTTGGAGTAAGATTGTCTCCAATCCAATAGGAGAATGCGTTTAACAAAAAAAATATAAAAACGAATTAGATAATTTTTCTGATTTGAAAGGTAAAACCCCAATCTCCTTTACTTTCATATATATTGTTTTTTTTTTCAAATTACTCAGATTCTTGCATAATATATAAATTTTACTAATAATATTTCTATGTAACTAATTAAAAAAATATTTTAGAAAAATCAACTAATATTTTTTATAAATAACTAGCAAAAAAATTTATTTCTCTAAATGAGGATTCGAATTTATGTTATCCTTACCAGGTGGAGGTGTAGAACTGTTTATTAACTCAATTAATAAGTTATTGGTATCTTACATGTTTTTTTATTTTTATAAATTAATTAACTAATTCCTGCATAAATAAATATATGTACTACAAGGAGTTTATAGTTTTAAAAAATAAAAAATTTTAAGAATAAAAGATGAAGATACATGTTAATGATGATAAAAATACAATAAATATTATATTTGATTTTAAAAGAAATAGAAAAGGATTTAGAACTCATATCCCTTGCCTGCGAATAATCAAAAGTGGCTTTCATTGTGAGCAATACTTATGAAAGATTAAAAGGTGCATTGCTTCCATATGAGGTTTCGGGTCAAACACAAAGTTATCTTTTAGATTCGATTCTTCCTTTCTTTCCTAGACTGTTCTTCCTGTCTCACACGTACGCATATTTCCGACCAAAACCAGAAAGCCATCTGGGTTCTTGTCTTCAGACGGTATTCTCCTAGAATCCAGTTCTTTGTCAAACTTTTATGCAATGCTTTACGTAACTTTCTTCGGAATCAAAAGACACAACTCTTCCACACCACCCACCCCACCACCCCAACATTAAATAAGCCCTTATCAGCTTCACACCCATGCTTGTGTGTTGGCCACAGGCGAAACAGAGAGAAACATAGCAGGGAGAGACAACATGGGGTTGTACAACTATACTAAGTTCCTTGTGTTTTGGCTTTGCATTGTAAGCCAAGGACTTTTAGCGAAGGGCGTGTTTGGTCTTGCTTGCAATTGGGGGACTCGCTCTACGCATCCCCTTCCACCTAAAATAGTGGTGCAGCTCCTAAAGGACAATGGCTTCAACAAAGTGAAGCTATTCGAGGCAGATCCTACAGCACTCAGGGCTCTGGGTCGTTCAAGCATTGAGGTCATGGTTGGCATACCCAATGACCTCTTGGCTTCTCTTGCAAGTAATGTCAATAATGCTGTGGCTTGGGTCTCCCAAAATGTATCCACTTTCATCTCCAAAAATGGGGTCAATATAAGGTAATCTTTTTGTTACCTAATTCCCTTTCTTCCTCTGCTTGCTTTCTGTTTTCAAGGAGCCAACCAATCCCTTTTCTTGTTTTTCACTACCCTTTGTTTCAACATACAATTATATATATATATATATATATATATATAACGTGTGTTTGTAGATATATGTATAGTTTGGATGACTAAGTCAATAAGAGTTAAAGTTGGGTTGGGAAAAAAGGGGGGGAATGATTATGAGCTCCTAATTCTCAAGTAATGAAATGAATTATTTTAAAGTTTAATGACGGGAAAACATGTAATAATAAATTTTAGTGCAAATATGACAATAAATTTATACTCTTTAATTATTATTGAGAGTTTTTGGTAACTAAATCTATTTTTTGGAACCTCATAGGTCTTCCTAGAAACACAAAGTCGGGGTTGACTTGAATTGGACCGGCATAGCCCATGATGGGTTTGGACTTTGGAGATAATGGGCTTAAGATAAGAATATTCCTTAATGGGCCATGGGCCACGTAGGTTGGGCTAAATTAAAATGCCCACAAGTAAAAGGAGCATCTAATGACCTGGCCTAGCCAAATTTACATTTGGGTTGGAGTATCTTTGTTATGCCGTTAATTACATGTGATACATACTAAAGTATATGGTTTATCTCATTTGTATGTCCATAAAAAAAAAAGCGACTTTCCTCACTTTTTTACATAGTGTCTGGAGGCACAACATAGTTCATATGAGAAACCTTTTTTCTGGAAACAAGCTTATATGCTCTTTTTAATCTGTTACGTGTTTTAGCGAAGTTGCGAATGAATCCATTAACCCATATCCTCATTCTGCTCTTCTATATGTTTGATAAGAGTTCCAAATAACAAAATGTCTATGAATGAATATTCGCAGGTACGTTGCTGTGGGTAATGAACCTTTTCTGAAATCCTACAATGGTATGTTTGTGCAATCTACATTTCCAGCACTCCAGAACATCCAAGCAGCTCTCATAAAAGCTGGATTAGGCAGGCAAGTAAAGGCCACTGTCCCATTAAATGCTGATGTTTATCAGAGTGATAGTGGCCCTCCTTCAGGAGGAGACTTCAGACCTGATATCCATGACCAAATGATGGCCATTATCAAGTTCCTTAACCAAAATGCTGCCCCTCTTACCATCAACATCTACCCTTTCCTAAGCCTTGATGCTGATCCAAACTTCCCTAAAGAGTTTGCCTTTTTCAACGGATCTGCACAACCAGTTGTTGATGGTTCCAAAACCTACACTAATGTCCTAGACGCAAACTTTGATACCCTTGTTTCTGCTCTTGAAAAGAATGGTTTTGGCTCAATGCCCATCATAATTGGGGAGGTTGGTTGGCCTACAGATGGAAGCTCCAATGCAAATGTACAGAATGCTCAGAGATTCAATCAAGGGTTATTTGATCGTATCATTAAAAGGCAAGGTAGCCCAAAGAGATCAACCCCACCAGATACGTATGTGTTTGGACTTTTAGATGAAGATGCTAAGAGTATTGAACCTGGAAACTTTGAGAGGCATTGGGGGATTTTCAACTATGACGGATCTTTAAAATACCCATTGAACTTGGGTAACGGGAAATCACTAGTTGCTGCAAAAGGGGTCAAGTATTTGCCAAAACAATGGTGTGTAATGTCACCACAAGCAAGTACTTCAGACCCAAATTTTGCTCAGAGTATGAGCAAAGCCTGCACATATGCTGATTGCACTAGCATTTCTCCTGGTTCTTCTTGTGGGAATTTGGACCCTCAGGCGAATGCTTCTTATGCATTTAACATGTACTACCAAACCATGGATCAGCGCAAGGGTGCGTGCGATTTTAACAATCTTTCAATGGTCACTAAGATAGATCCTTCACCCTCTCAAAGTGGCTGCAAATTTGAGATCATGATTGATCTGGGTAAGCATGATACTAACTCCACCTCGCTGGCTGCCCCAATTATGAAGATGAACTCGATGGTCATGCTGGTATCAAGCTTCATGGTCATCATTCTACTATCTTTGTGGATTTAAATTTATTTATTCATACATTCTTGTTTTTCAGTGTTGTGCAGAGTTCGCTATCATCATCACCACGATTTTCTTTTGTATAGTTTCATTTTCATCAAGCTTTTCAATCTCTTTGTAATTGGTTGATTATTGAAATGATCTTATTCTTTCAATATTCTATTCCCATGAGAGATTTAATCAACCAGCCATAACCGTGTTGTAAAAAAAAGATCCGTATTTGGTCATTATTCAATGGAAGGTAAAATGTCACTGAGGTATCCCATTGACAACAAATGCAACTATGTACAATGAAATGAGACTTAATTAAGAATGTCCATGTCTCCATCCAATGATGTGGCCGATATAGCTGTTGGATTAGGAGATGGTTCCGTCTTGTGTGTTTCAACTCTGTTTTCTGATTAACCAAGGTAACAAAACACTATAGTTTTGTATTGGGTTTGATCTTTGACAAAGAAAGATAAGTGAATTTTGTGAGAGAGACATCAATGAAAACATTTTTAACCTTCTCCTAATTGAAACAAGAAAATCGACATCATCTACTAATTGAATAGGGATACATGTCTCTTACGGGGTGTAATGATTCCAGAGTAATTATCTGTTAATTTTCCTTTGGGATTATGGATAAAATTAAAAAGTTAAATAGCTTATCAAAGTTCTTTAACTTTTTTTACTTTCATACGCATCCGTATAAACCAGTGGCTGAAAAAGTTAACATCAAAAGCGAAGGTGAAGATTCTTTTTCTTTTTAATTGAAGTTTCTATATTTTTAATGGATGGATGTGGTATAAAGTTTAAAATTTTATTCTTTATTTTTCATTGGCATTTTTTGGTGAATATTTCCCTTGTTATTTCAATGATTGAGAGAAAAAATGATAAAGGGGATGTGTTTTAAAATTAAATTACATACAATTTAAATTAAGTTATACTATAAATAATTTAAAAATAGTATCATTTTTTATAAGTTTTATATGTTCAATGGTATTGGTTTTCTAAGTTTACATATTTTTGTATTTATAATGTAATTCATTAATCATTATATGTGAAATTTATATTTTATATTTATATTCATAATTTAAAGTTTTTATCACCTGTATTACTCTACTTCACTCATAATGCCAAAAGATGATAATAGTATTATATCTCATGAATACCGTGAGGCATCAATATTTTCAACGTAGATAAAAGCAAAATAGCTATGACTGGTATTTAACTAAATACATAGGATTTTGTGCTGTTTTTTTAATCTCCACCTCCTTTCCCACCTTAAAAAAAAAACGCGTGCGTTTGCAAAGAATTTATTCTGGTTAAGACAAATTACAATTTCCAAAACTATATAAATAATTCAGAAAAAGATAAGGATTGGAGAACAAGGAATCTTGTGCCCCACTTTTATTCATATTCTTTTAAGTGAGACTCTATATTTTTCCTGAGTACATTATGATTTACTATTATTTTTATTTATAAGCTTCTTTATAGTGGATTTTTCTCAATTAAAGTTCCTTTTCTATAAAAAAAATTAAAATTAAAATATTTAATTTAAGAATTTGGGATAAGTCCAACAATGGCCATGTCTTTTGGTGGGGTGGGGGGATTTTAAGGATAAATCTTAAGATGTATTTAACTCAATAGAGAGGAGGGATTTTAATAGGGGAAATAGAAGAGAGGGGAGGGAAGAAGAGGAATTTTATTATTATTTTATTTGAATTAATATTAAAGAATGGTAGACGATAGATTTTCATATTATCTTATTTAATTCAAGAAGAGAGGGGAGAAAAATATTTTTATATAGTTAAATTTACCTTATATTATTTTATAGAATATTTTAATAAAATATAATATATAGATAATATTATGATATTAAAAAAATTATAGACATATTAATATTATAAAATAATAATATCACACATCTCCTCTAAATTCTCCTAATTTTAAAAGGAAGGTAAAGTTGGGAAGAAAATTTCTCTCCCCTCCTAAATATTTTAATGAGCCAAATAAAGGGAGAGAGTGAAATCTCTCCCCTTCTTTTCCCTTTCTCCCAAAACCCCTACACCTTTCTAAATATTTTAATAAGCTAAATAAAGAGGGAGGAATAAAATCTCTCCCCTTCCTCTTAAACCTCACATGCTAAATGAATCTTAAGATATTTAAAATAAAATAAAAAGTAAAAAATACTTATATAATTATCTTAACAGTAATTAAAAATTAACGTTTTTTGCATGCCTATTTATATTTATTAAATTTAAAATATAACAACAAAATATGATTAAATACATATAATTTTTTAGAGAAGAAAACGACAATGTGGGAAAAAGAGAATCCGATACAGGATTCTCTTAATGTGTTCTTTTCCGGCTAGGTTCTTTATATGGATTGATGACAAAAGACGAGGAGAATCGAAATTCCGGCCCGAATTTCGATAAACCGATAATCATGTATTTGCTTATTTTCTTCAATATTATAAGAGAAATTCAACGGCATTAAAATTCATGTCTATCAGAAAAACAAAAAATTCACGTCCTCAGGGCTGGAATAGACACACACACACACACACACATATATTATACATCAGAAAGCGCGCACAAAGACACACACACACATATATATATCATATAAGCATAATAATCAAAACCGAAGCCTAGATTTTGAAGTTTTAACAGAGGGAAAGTGAGAGCCGCGAAGCGCGATTTCTGGTGGCTACTTCATTGGTTTGGATTTCTTGTTTTGATGCATATTCCATTCTGAAACTAGAAATTCTTCTCAAGCCGGACGATTTTTCTTAGCTTTTCCGTCATTTCCCTGAACCGATGCTCTTTTCCGAAGTTTTCTCTTCTGGATATCTTTTTGACGGGATCTGAGGTGTCGTACCTAGATTGATTTTTCCGAACTGGGACATGATCATATTATAAAGCGGAGGCTTCCATTTTTTTCCGTAGCGGGATTGGCTTCCTCCTCCTTGTTTATTCCTAGGGTTCCTTTGGGTTTTGTTTGTGTTTGAACGACCCTCTCTGCCTCCGAAACAATTGGCTGTGAAGTTGTTCTCTGTTTGATCAGCTTAATTAGTTTTCGGGGTTGAAAATTTTGCCATTGTTCTCGGGTATATTGCTTTTAATGCAAATTTATGATCTGGTTTTTTCTTTTTCTTGCTAATGCTGTCATGTGATTGTAAGATTCTACGGATATTATGTTGTTTAAATTGAAGAATAGCCAAGGCTCTGTGCGCTTCTTGTTTCAGCAAGCTCTGCACCACCGCCATTATCTTCCAATGACTTCTATGGTTGGCTACGACCCGTCGTCCAACTTTACCTTATCAAAGTATTCATCTCATTCTTCTGGCCGTGGTGGCAGCAGCGGCTGCAACCCATCTTTCCCATTTCTTCGGAAGCAACTCCACGTCAATGTCTTCCCGGTTAACGGATGCATTGGGTTCACTCTTCGAGGTTGCTTTGATACCAATAGCAATAGTAATAAGCTTTTTCTCAAGCCAAAGGCCCGTGGTTTTGCAGCTTTCCCTCGCCCTCCATTCTTAGCGGATATAGAGGATGTTATTGTCCGGGATAATAATCACAATGCTAAAATAACTACATCGTTAAATAGGAGTCCCACTAAACCTCTTAATTTTCAGGATCGTCATTTGTCCCAGAAACTTGTTGTTGCGGTTGACGTTGATGAAGGTATCAATGCATATGCCTCTCTTTACCTTACCTCATAAATAGCCTGTCCCGAATCGTGGGTGCCTCCCAATTTCAGTAGCTTCCACTCACGTGCGTTCTTTATTCTTTTTATATTTATTAGATTGATATGAATGCAGATAACGCTTTTACCCAGTAATTTATTTAAACCCATAACAGTATATTTGGAAATTTAGGAAGTAAATAACATTGATTAATATATGCAACCCAATGTTTTTGTCTTCCATTATTGAAACATAATATACCGCCAATTGCTATGCCGAATATAGTTATTATGAATGCCATGGTATATCATACCATCGTACACAAGATACCATATCAATTCTGATTTCAATTTGTCAAGCACTTTAATCTGAAATAACACTTCATGCTTGACATTTCAATTTACTGTTTGATGTCTTGTACAAATTTAGGATTGTCCTGCTCTTTTCTTCTAACCTTTAGTTTCCTATCTGCTTTTCTGATGAGCAGTATTAGGGAACTTTGTGTCAGCTCTAAACAGGTTCATTGCAGATCAATACTCATCAAATTATTCAGTTTCTGAGTATCAAGTGTATGAGTTCTTCAAGGTATTGCTTTGTTGCTGTTTGAGTATTCCAGACAATCATGATGAGTGACTGGGTCCTGCGGATGTTTTTTAATGTTCTTATTAACATAATGATTTTAACAATTGGCATGCTCCTTTAGAGACTCATTTCTGCCCCCTTTTTCACCATTCTTAATCATATAGTTTAAGCATTGGCTAAAGGGTTTGTAGGAACAATACGTTGTTGGAATTCTGGGCTGAGTTCTTTAGTATTATTCCATACGTGAACGATAAGTACTTAACCTACCATTGATAATGATCTGCACCCAGCTTTTAATTGAAAAAGTATGGGGTGCTTGAATATGTTGTGGGGTTCAGTGCCTTCCTTTCTTCTTTTTCTCCTTCCATTTTCCAAAATATCATGTGCAGAATAATCCACATTTGGAATGTGATGGATTATAATCGATAAGTTGTGCCCTTGGTTAAGTTTTCTTAATATATATTTTAGTGTTTTTTTTTTTTGTCAATGGTTTTTTGAATCTCCTGGATTTTATGATCCACTTTTCTACGACTACTTTTCTTCTTCTCTTGTTTACTGCAGCAAGCATGTTGCTCTATGCATAAAGGGATCTATGGTTCTATCTTACAAAATTTTCCTGTTAAAGGAAATTAGCACTTTTAACAGCCCACTCAGTCTGATATCATTCTGAATTTTTCCATCTTTCGATCTAGATTCTGATGCACCCTTCCTTTCTGTTACAGATATGGAATTGTTCTCGTGATGAAGGTAACTGCTAAGTGTCTCCATCGCACTCTCAGATTGCATTTTGTGAGCAGTTTTACTGCTCACCTTCTTTTGAAAACCTGTATGATGATTTCAATTATATCTTCCCTCATTTGATTCTTTCCATGCTCATTGAATCAAGTGTCATTTGTTATGGAATTTGAATGTTCTTGAAATTGGATACCCTGTAAATCTAATTCTCAAATTCTTGTAGTTTTATTTTTGTATGGTAGTTTTTGATAAGGAAAGCCTATCCTGATGTTGATTATCTCTTCTTCTTTTTTTTCATTCTTGAACTATTCAGCCTGACTGGGTTCTTTAATCTTTGCTGAGTAGTAATTTTCCCGGAAGACATGGTGCCTACAGGTAGCAACCCAAACATGGAAAATGAAAGAAAGCCTCCAGACACTATTAGATGGGATACCAAAAGATCAATGCATTATAGTTATAGACTCATGCTAGAAGATATATAATTATAAACTAGTTGTCAGTTGCATTTTATTTTTAACATAATATAACTGACTTTTTATTGGGCTGGTCAAAAGGGGTAAAAAGTCCCTTGAAGGCTGAATTTGTCTAAAAGCTTAATGTAACAAAAGGATTTTTATTTCTCTTGAAATTCTTCTTCTCTTCATAGAATTAATTGAAAACTGGCCTTATTGTTATGCAGCTGCTGCCCGAGTGCACAAGTTTTTCAAGACACCATATTTCAAGACAGGGATCCACCCTCTCCCAGGTGCTCTGACGGCCCTTCAGAAGTTATCAAGATTTTGTAACCTATCAGTTGTAACGTATGCTTACTGTGCTAAACCTTCTTCAACCTATAACAAAATCTAGTTAAGCTTAAACTAACTGGAGCTGCTTGTGTATGTTTATGATCAGATCACGGCAGAATGTAATCAAGGATCACACAATTGACTGGTTAGAGAAGAATTTTCCAGGACTTTTCAAGGAAATTCACTTTGGAAACCACTTTGCTCTTGATGGGGTGCCTAGACCCAAGTCAGAAATTTGTAGGTATGCCCCCTCGTCCTGTTGACTTGCATCCTGATGACTCTGAGGGATGATGCTTTTATATCAACCTTTTGAACTGTGGTGTGGATTACACTTGTTTTAATGATCAAGTGCCTCTTGATCTCATTTCCCAAAATTCCCTTTTCACATTAGAAGCTGCGATCTTTGTCAGTTTCAGTGATTTTTGCTGATAAAGATATTCCTTAATGGAACTGATAGGTCTTTAGATGCTCAAGTTCTAATTGATGATAACCCAAGATATGCTATAGAATGTGCTGAAGTCGGAATCAGGGTCCTGCTTTTTGATTATGAGAACTCATATCCTTGGTGCAAGATTGAATCTGTTGATCAGCATCCTCTGGTGACTAAAGTTAGGAACTGGGAAGAAGTGGAACAACAAATAATGTTATTGACAGCTCCATAGCCTCTCTAAATCCTGCCAGTAACCTTTTTGTGACACCGCTATTTTGGCTAGGAAGTACTGTTCAATTAGTAGACCTACAAGATGTATGGAGGAGGGGAGATCATTTGAAGCAGCTGGAGGGAAAGCACTTGCTGGTAGGCTGGGGTAGAAGTAGAAAATTGCTCACAATTGCATTCTTTTGTCCACTTTTGAGCAGAGCATCATGGAAGAGTGGAATGTTTAGTTCATTGAAGTGGAAATTCTCCTATGATTTTCCTATATGGCTATCTAGGCAAAGTATCCTTTTACAATTCCATTATGGATATAGAGATTGAACTTGAACTCATAGGGTTAGGCAGTACAATGGGTTGAACTTGAACTCATCGTCTCACATTGCTATCTTATCCATTTACTTGGGTCATTGTACAACAATAAGGAATCTTTTAAAAACACCTTTCTCCATGCATTGCACGAATTTAGAATGAGCTGCACTGTTTATACCTTTTAAATAGTGCAGTTGTTTTTATGGTATATATATAATATAGATGTTTTTTATATTTGATATGACAAATAAGATCAAAGCATGTTGTGTTATCCAGTAAGAAAATCATGTTGGATCAACGGAATTTTGTGGGTATTCTACTTCATCCAAGCCCAGAATATTTCATGATTTTAACTTTTTTCTTAAATATTGGACTCGTAAAATGAGAATGATTGGTGCTAACGTCAAGATTCTCGGGTTTTGTTCAACGGACTGAAAATCTAAGGTATATTGCTATGAAAACTGGAAGTTTTTGAACGAGTATGGCAGGTTAGGCCCAGAGAGTTTATGGCAAATTACAGTAATTAGTATTTCCAATTAATAGCTTCTTAGTGTTTAGATTTACGGATAATGATAATAGACAGTTTGCCTTGATATTGGTATTGCCTATAAGAAAAGGAGATTTTACCCTAATTTTGAATCGTGAGTGATTTTAACATTTTTCTAAAAAAAATTTTGCAAAAAAAAAGTATTTTCCAATCCAAAAAAAATAACAATAACTATGGCTTATGCCCTATAAACCTTGTGCGAATGCATTGATTTTTGCTTATAGTCCAAAAATATAAACGAAAACGAAAACCAGTGCAACATAAAACTAAAATTGAGAGTTGCTACAAACAGCTCTTTGGTCATGTAACCTTATTGAATTACAGTGAGTTGTTATCTTTATTTTATGGGTTTAGTTCTCTATTTTATACTTATCATCTCATAAATTATTCGCTCTTCTCATGGATAACTTAAATTTTTAATTTTTTTTTTATTGAAGAGTAGAGATACACGTGTGATATCAATCCCCGGCATTTCTCATCTACAACCCTAGTAGAGAGTTGTGAATTTATAATTTGCAGTAATTACTACAGTTGGTATTATTCAAAGTAATATGAAGCCGTTGAAACTTGAAAAGCGAGACATTCCTTTTTACATTGAATAGCATTGCACGCTTCTTTCAACCAAATAGGAATAGCGTAGCACCAATCAATCACTCTTCTCTGTCAACTTGATGCCACAGGCCTGTATGATATCTAGAACTGCAAAAACAAAATTTGCTTCTGTTAAAAACATTTCGCAAATGTACCAAGTAGCTTCACTTGTACACGCTATTAACAATTGCAAAGCAACTTTCTAGATTCATTTAGATTTGTGTGGGCCATATATGTGATATAATCATCTTTTTTCCAGCACAAGGACGATAAATCAAGACCAGATAAATATACATTGCATTCACCTGGATTGTATACTTCAGGTTCTAAGGGCCTCAAGACACCTCTTGTTTGAATCTTGTCCTTAAGCAAGAGCTGTGAAAATAGATATAGAAAGCTTTGTTACACCATTAGCTTGGATTACTACAGTGTAAAGGAACAGAAATTGCAGAAGAGGTACCAGAGCTCCGGCAGCCGCTGGAATTCCAACAGTGAGGGCCATAGCACTTGTGGTTTTTCCATCAAGAGTCCTTCCAAATTCAAGCAATGTTGCTCTATGGTTCTCTGTTTTCTGGCTTTCTGGGAATTCAATTTCCACTTCATGGTGCAAAAGCACCATATCCTGATTATTTGTCAGATAAAACTTGAGTACATATATAACTCTATTGTACTGCATATTACAATAACACTTCATTATATATTTTTGCATAAAAGCATACCTGTTCTGTGTTGGAGTAGGCTAACCTTTCCTTCATACGCAAACAGATGACATCAAAAGCACTTGGGCAGGAAACAGGAATTTCTGTTTCCTCATGAAGTCCCAAAAATCTGAAAGATAGGACCCGATTCACAATTAAAGAGATAATATGCCAAATGAAATAGATAACGAAGAGAGGGGAATGGTCTACGTACATGATAGTTTTGGCTGTCTTTGATGCAGTCTCTTGCTCTTTGCAATGTCCTAATGATAATATCCTATCCATTATGTTTTTCTCTCCAATTGGCTCTTCTTCACTTGAAATTGTTAGAAGTTCGAACAAAAATGCTCTGAAAGTGGTTCTCTTTCCATTCTTAAGGCATGGATGAGCTTCATGCTTAAAGAAGCCAATCCTAGAAAGTGTCCCCATGATCTTGCTAAACCCTGTACATTGCAAGAACAAATAATCATATTTTTCTTATTCATGCTAGAGAATGTGATCAACCCATCTCAAATGTGCCTAAATAATTTGTTTTATAAAAATTATATATATATGACATGCCTTCATAACGGAGGGTTCCACGGAAAATGGTTGAAGCTTCAGATCCGATTCCATACAAATCTCCATAAACTAAGGAGTTCCGATTGGGAAGACACTCTAAAGAAAAAGCTGGAAGATCAGGTATTTGTAATCTTGTGGCTGAATCATAAAGACTGTCCCCTGCCAAAAAAAAATGAAGTCAGATGTAATAGTGAGATTGAAAGGAAAGAGAAAATGAACTAGACAAATAATATGCCCGAGCACGCATTCAACTACTTTCTTGACATTATTATATTTGCGACTTATTAAAAGCTCACCATCTACATTTACAGTTTCACCACAAGATCTGTAGGTGGCAGGATTGCGCCCAGCTCTTATAGCCCCCGCTGGATTCCAACTGAAAAGTTAGCAAATTATTAGTTCTTACAACAACAATCATCACGGAATAAGCAGACTGCGTAGATGAAGTGTCCATTTTATACATGTAAAATACCCACATGTATGCTGTAATCGTGCTAAAATATGATAATTTTGGGCTTTAATTGCATGATTTTAGAAAGTTCCATGTTCTGCTGCGGCTTGACAGGGCCTTTTCAGAACATTTAAATAGATTTTGGGCCTAAAGAAAGTTTTTGACATTGCATAATTCACCGTGATAACAGTAATCTATCAAGTCATCGCACAGAATCAACAAATGATTGCTCACTTCTCCTTAAAGAAGTCAGCTTCATAATATCATAATATGCCAGTTTGACAGGTGATTTTTCAGCTCTTCACCAATAAGTTGCATAAAAACCCAATTTAGATGATAAAAGGTAATAGTCACTCTTAGGAACAATATAAAACTGTTTGTGCAGGTATAAGAAATTCTATGAATTACCTAAATTTATATGCCAATGGGTTGTTAGCAGCCGCTGGAGATGGGAGTCCACCACAGTAAGAAGTGAAAGATTTTATTTTCCCATTCCTCTCATGTGCTTGGTCAATCATCTTCATTGCCATCATATGATCTGAAACATAAAACCATTGTTAGTTTGTATTTTGGCTGAAATGAAACATAAGGTTACAGAAATTCCCCAGTAAACTAAGGTTCAAAAAAACCAATACCAGGTATAAGTGCACTACCAGAACCTATTTTAAGCTCATTAAGTCCTGGGAACTGATATCATCAAAATAAGCCTTACCTATGCCTGGGTCCAAGCCCATCTCCCCAAGGATTGTTATACCAGTTTCTTTTGCCTTGTCATCTAACATTGTCATGGAGCTATCAACATAGCTAGCAGTGACAAGATGTCTTTTAAGCTGCATGAAGTAAAAGTCATTAATGTAGTCAAATTCCTTTTTTTTTTTTTAACTTAAATACTCTTCATAAGAAAATATAGAGAAGATCCATGTAACTTCATTAATACTCGAGAGAGACTCCATAGTTCTCTCTTTAAAAATATCGTAGATACTGTAAATATCTTATTAGTTTAACAATGAATAATATTAGATACTGTAAAGTACCTCAATACAAGCATTTGCTACCAAAATGTGACAACTAGGGGGCAGAAGACTTATAACAACGTTAACCTGTCAAGAAATAGGAAAACAATATGTTGGTAAAACCGCCATCAAGACCCTAAGACCATGGACAGAGATCAGGATGCTGGAAGCTTGTACCAAAGTAGTACATTATAGTAGAAAACGGTGGTTGACCAAGTAACAGACCATAGTCAGCCTTAAAGCATGAAGAAAGTGTATTAGTTTATTATAGGATTATAGCATTAGATAGAGCAAGGTACTATCACATTCCAAATTCCATCTGCACGTCTTCGTAATAAACTGAAGATCTCAGCAACATGCTTCTGGAAGCATCAATTTATATGAGTATTGTAGAAAGTAGAAACTACTTTCCAAAAGGCTATAAAATTGTACCTGCGAAATATACTTACAAAGGCTGGAATGATCCATCACATCAAGTTGGATTCCAGTTGCACCTGGAATACCCTCGACAATCTGCATTGATCAGCAATATTATCATATCAAGCATCCCTACATCAAGCCCGGTTCTGCTTCCTTAACTGAACTGAATTTAAAAGCAAAATATTTTAGTCAAAGTACCTGTTCTGCATCCTGCAGATAAAGAGATCCCACGATGACTTCAATATCAGTATGTTCTTCGTAGTCATATTCAACCAATGGTTTACACCATTGACTGGATGAAAAACTTCCAATTGATGATAACATCTCTGCAGCTGGTTGACACACACGACCAGCACCAAGAATCAAAACTGCAGCCTTCTTTTTTGGCTCAGGTCCATTCTTTAAACTATCCTGTTTGACTTTTCCAAGTCTCAGTGAAATCTTAAGAGAAGTTAAATTATCAATGATTTGATCCAGAACTGTCCTATCGTTTGCACCAACCTGTTCATAAGCAGCAAACAATAAGATTATAATTGAACCAACATAAAAATCTACTCATGTGTAGTTTAAATGTATCATTTCTAAAATAAATGTCTAAATGAAGAGGAAACGTAGTGAGAGAGAGAGAGAGGGAAAATACTAAGATGATATAAACTGCTTTTAACAGGGCACAACCTTTTGACTATGACCAAAAACATATGCTTCAGTACAAATCAATACTTTCTTTCCATAGGGATTCACTCAAATATATTGTACATTTCTCCATCAAATTTACTACTTAATGGGAAATATTCATTACTCACTTCAATAACAATGAGCTTCTCATTTTAATTGCTTGAATTACTCACTTCTAAGGCGTCAAGATAAAAATCTTAGTTTAAATTAGATGGCTACTTACTTCAAGTTCTGAGTATGACGTAGCATCAGCACTCTGACCCACTTGACACTTGACTAAGTGGAAGGAGCCTCCCAAAGCCTCGATAATATCTAAAGCCTCATTTATCAGAAACTGATCAAATAAGTGGCCACTCACAGAAACCTGTCATTTATATCCAACCATCTTGATCAGAAAATTAAGTAGCAGCTATGTTGATTACCCTGACTGCATACAACTCAAGTCAAGCTCAGCTTGCAAGGCATAATTAGTGTCTAAAAACACTATACCAAATAACATACCGATATCTTGTATTTGGTATTATGAGATGAAGAATTTGCTAAACTTCCTGATAATTCCCTGCAAATCAAACGACAGATTGGGATTAGAATGATAGATTATGATGATTACCGTACTATTTGAAGCAGACTTTGTACACCAAAGATTAACAGTAAAAGACAAAGATGGTCTAGAATGATAGATTAGAAGTATACTCTCCACCAGAGTTCCGCATGCGCGGTATATATTCAAATAAAGAGGTTAGCACTCCTCTGTGGGATATGCAAGCTCTCCTCAAGTGTTTCGGCAACTCTGAAATGTCTGAAGTAGAAGCCAAATTTTTCACAAATTGGGACAGTATGTTTCCAAAATGTTGGGAAGCCTAGCCATAGACAAATTACATGTTCAATAATTTGCAAAATCACAGAATTCTCTAGTGTAAAACAGCAAAAGAAATTCCCAAATGAAAATACACGAACCTCTTTTGCAAATTCTGTTGGGAGGATGTCTACAGCTAAACACACGATGCCACTCCCATCCATGTGGTCATAGTAGGAATCAGTTAAGGGATCATATCTAAAAGCAATGTTTAATCGCATCATTAGAAAGGGTACAAAAGTTCTCAATAACAATAGATAAAATTTCATAATGTTGAAATTAATGCATGGTTATGTCATTCTACCAATGGTATACCTGAAAAAGGGTGAATCAATTGATGTAGTTTGGTTGACAAACTCTATTGATCCCCCTACATCACATGTTATGTCTGATATTCCAACAAGGGGACAATCTTTTCTCACCAAATCTTGAAGCTGCTTTGTACTTAACAACCGAGGAAATCTATTCTCCCAATACATGCAATTGACTAAGAGAGGTAAATGTAAGTAGCGCTTGTTGATCATTGAAATACGTACACAAACACATGCGTACAAGCTGTGTAAGGGAAAATGAAAGCAATTTTTCAATATTAAATGCGTAAAAACATAACTTTATATATTTGGTGGGTTGACTTGACAGTTCAAAATCATCTTAATCTGCAAATCATACCATTGAAAACAAAGCAGAACGAATGTATTTATCTTTTTGAAGAAATGACTGCAGAGCATTCGAATTGTAAGTATTAGAGTACTAATACATTTAAAGTCATTTTATCAGCTCATCACAAATGGAGGCCAAGCCAAATTGAAAAGATTATCTAATCATATAAAGCATGTAAGTTGACTCAACATTGTAAGCTAGGAGGAACCTACCAATCACAGATGCATATGGAGCAACTTTTTCGTGGAAAACAGAGTTGTAATGTTCTGGATGTGAATAATAGTCAGCCTGAAATTACCATATAAGGTTAATAATTGTTCCAAATCTCACCATCAGACTGATAGAAGATACCGATGTTCTTGAATCACTCGTAACCTTGAAGGAGGTAATATAACTAAAGAGTGACACACGTGAGATGCAGCTAAAAAGGTTGCCAACAGTCAATCATAATATTAGCCAACTCACTTTATCAAATGCTTTTGCGGGGTCTTTGGGTTCAACCATGTCTTGGGCAGTCACAACACATCCATAAACTTGGAAAACTCTTTTTGATGTATGCACTGCTTGATCATTGGCCTGAAAATATTATAATTTTAAGATAAAGAGGAGCATTTAACACACAAAAAATACATGCCATGAAATGGAAATCCAAGTCAAAATGCAATCAAAAGTCTGTTCTGAGATTGAGTGCAAGACATTAGGAACCTTTCAAGCAACATAGTTATATAACGTTTTCAACATACTATAATTTGATTAATGTAGAATTAATGTTTGAATTTTTTTTTTTTTATATTAAGTATCTTTTGTATAAAGGTTTTAAATATTGCTTCCATATGAATACTAAAGTGGTTAGCTTCTGAAAAAAGGTATTGCTTTCTTTCTCCACATAAACTAGAGAAAACAAAGAATTTACAGTTCTAAAATTAGTCTACTGCTGATAATTTACCATTTTATGAAGATCGCGAAGCCTACATGGATCCACAAAGGAGTGAGGAAGTAGCTTAAGAATCTCTTGTGCGCCATTAGAAACTACAAAAAACAGTTCAATATTAAATTAATATATATAATTTAATGACAAGAATAAGACTGAGTAGTCACTGCTGATAGATGAGTGATCAGAGAGATTGAATGTTATTCCAGCAGAAAGAAAAATTAACAAGTGAACAGAATGAGATATCAGAAATCATTGTTCAAGGACACGGTGACTTTTTTTAATTTCAGTTGGCATTATTTATCTTCAAGAAAGGAGAGGTAAGGTGCAAAGCTAAAGCACAATTCCTTAGGAAAGCTACAAAAGGTTATCACCACACCGTTTCCTGAACCAGTAAATACAAAGACCAATGGACAGATTCCCATTGGCAACCCATCAGCAGCAATCGCTTCCCCAACAGAAATCACAGCAGCCTTTGCAGCAGCCAATGAAGGGTACATGTAAGATGATCCCAGTGATAAGAAAGGTGTGGAGTATCCAAGACTTAAAAACCCTGGAATATTATGAACAGAGAAAAAGTCAAGTATCATACAATTAATTCAATTTTTTAAAAAAAAATAACTCATGAATATTTTCATTATAATATTTAGCAGACAAAAAGGGGGGAAATTAGACAAGGACAAACCAAAAAAATAGGCGGATTTGAACTTTGAAGATTCAAACACTCAAGTGAATTACAAACCAAAGATCAAGGAAGAACGTACGCTGTCCCAACGCACTTAGGAAGTCAATCATTCCAGCTCTACCAGCAAATTTACCAAAAGCAATCAGCCTTTTTTCTCCGTTTCCAACAATCAATTCATAGTCATATAACGATACCCTCTCAGCTAGGATCTACAGTTGAAAAATAAAAGATAATTATAATCTGTCACAAGGTTTCAAATAGAAATTTGAAGTCACAATCCGAAAATGAAGAACAAAAGATACCTTATCCAGCAGAGGCATGTTTTCTTTCTGAGCTTTATGTGTATGGGAGAAAAAGGCATAAGCTCTGTCGGGTAAAATAGACTCTAACTGAGTGCAAACCATATGATAGTATCAAAATTTCAGCGCATAGAATATCTGTTCCAAAATCGTGGGGAGGAACATAAGTCAAGTAAACTAGGAAATTCACCTTTGGTTGCTTTATACCCAAAATGAGACCACATTCCGACAAGTCTTCCGAAATTTCACAGCCAACATCCCCGTATGATGCATCATGATAAATTCGCTTCGTGGATGGCTGCACGATGATTCGAGACACCCCTGTAGAATCTCTTCCATCGTGAAGGAGACGAGCACAGTGTAATGGTGTTAAAGGCGCCCTTCTCTCCCATTTATTCACGGACTCCGCAAGTATGCCAACAACTCCATTCTCAAGCATCGTCCCTCTATCTGTTTTCTCCATACAACCACTCACTAGAAAGACACAAGACAAAATTTAAAGCGGAATTCACTTTAATGCTTGAACTCTAGTAATGCAGTAAACATTTAAACAGAAACCAAACCGCCGAAAACCCAGAAATGGAGGAATATAAATTTTATGACCCCGGGATCCTAGAAGAAGAAAGTTCACGTGAAAAGAGGTGGTTCTAATAGATTAATAAAGAGAGAGAGAAACTACCAACACCTCTCAATCGGGTCACCTCCTACAATCGCAGAGCAGAGAGTTCCGTATATTCCCGCTGCGCTCCAAGTAAAAATCAGTATAATAATAAGTCGATGGTGAAAATGAGGAGAATTTGAAAATGAAGATGGATGCTCTGAGTTCTGACAATGAAGGTGTTGCTTTTACAGAGACTGCAACGTCACATCACCTTAGGAGGGCCCAACTAAGCTTTTAAGTTTGCAAACTTTGTCGGAGCTTGGCGAGAATGATATGGTAAGCAGCGCATGGGCGTATCACTGATAAGAACGATGACGAAAACGCACACAAGAAGACAATCAGCTGAGTTTGGTAGGCCTGGAAGCCGGTTAAAAATACTGTGGGGTGGGCCACTGCTATGGCGCCACGTCTTTGTCCCCGAAACTATGAAAGAAAACTAAACACTCAACTTAATGGAGACGGTGAGGGAAATAAACGCCTCGTTCTCCTAATATTATTATTATTTAAAAAAAAAAAGACTTTATCTTTCTTTTAAATTATAGATGAACTTAATCTTTTTTTAAAAAATTTTATATAAAAAAAAAAATTTAATGGAGACGCGTATTTTGGCTCATCGGATTAACCAAACAAATCATGCACTAAGATAAGAGCCAATGCATGTTTGGTTTTATCATATTTTAATACTCAAGCGCGCGAACAATTTGCAATTTGTTAATTGATTGTATAAAATAAAGAGAAAATCCTTAAAAAATATTTTAAAAACTGATAAATCTAAATTAATACTCTAAATTTTATAAATGTTAAAAAAATATTAAGGCTTAAATTAAAATTTTAAAATTTAGAGTCAAATGATTAAAATACTTATTATTTTATTTAAATAAAATCAATCAACATTTATTAGAGATTTATCAAGGAACATTTTAATTATTTAATTATAAAATTTAAAATTTAAATTTAAATTTAAATTTAAATTTAAATTTTAATTTTAATATTTTATTGATATTTATAATATTTAGAGCCTAAACTTTTTTAGAATTTTTTTATTCATATCAGTATTATTGTGAGACCAATCATATAGTTGTTAGGCACTGAAGAAGTTGATGGAAATATAATATAGGGAGAGATGATACACAAATTGATAGGTATGAGAGAAAAAGTATGATCACGTGTTGATCACAAGAGGTGGCGTGCTGTGCTGTGCTGCGTCATCCTTTCTTTTATACAAAATTTAAAAAAAAAAAATTTGAGCTCAATTATTAATTATTTTTAAATATAAATTAATATATTTAAAAATTATAATATTTTTTTAAATAATGTAACTATAATCATAATATAATAATATTTTTAGAAAAAATAAATATATTTTTATTTTTATTAGCTACACCTATAATAAAAAGATGATAGATTACTTTTCTTGTCTAAATTTTTTTTTATTATATATAAGAGATATACTCATATTAAATATAACTAATAACTAAAAGAAAACAATTCATAAACTTTCTCTAATCACTAAATTCTCTAAATAAAGGGAATAAATTTCTAATAAAGATATCATGGATAGTCTTTATTTAGTCTAAATATTAGCAACCCGATTAATCTTTCTTAATATATATATAATATGAACACTCCATATATGTTTTAAAAAGGAGTGGATCTGCATCATTAAAAGATTGTAAACATGATTACTATCCATTTGTAAAATAGGATCAACAATATTTGTTTTGCATCTCACTCCATTTTTTTTAAGACCTATTTCTCGTTTTTAAAATTGCTTATTGGCCAGTTTCTATAATAATACAAGGCGTTTGCTTATAAAAAGGCTTATAATCTATTTGGATAAGATTTTAAAAATGAGTTTATAAAAAAAAATAATTTTAAATAAATGAGTATTTGGGTCATTATTTCTAAAAGTATTTTTATTATTAGTAAATTATGAAAAAAGATGAGTATTAAATGATGAGAGATAATATATGAGAAGAGAGGGGAGAGAGGGTGTAAGAAAAAATAAGAGAGATTGTGTAAAAAAATAGATGTAATATAGTAATTGGTTAGTTCATAAGCTATTTTACTGCTCTATAAGCTACTCTGACTAGTTTATTTTAAATTTGAGTTTTAAATCACAATTTAATCTAAAATCCTATTTGACTAAATATAACTATTTATTTTAAAAAAAATTAAAAAAATTTAAAATTTAAATTTTATCCAAACATAAATTTAAAATTTAAATTTAAGCTCTTCTCATACATTCACTTAATGCAAATATGGCAACACCTCCTTTTGGTCTTTACACCCACATAGCTTTCCAACACGTTCGATTCTTACGGAACAATATGCAAATATTTGGGTTTTCTAGACGACCCAATGTTATTGGATGAATGTGAAAATGGGCCTTTGATTTGACAACTGAGCCCGTACGAATTGCATCATTTTACCCGGGTTGATTCGGCCCTTGTTGGAGAAAACCCAGGACAACCCGGAAAGAGTAAAATCAAGGCAACCTCCACCCGGGGATGGATGAAAGTGAATATACATTGATATATTATGTCACACCATAATAACGTGTGGTGATATTATTAGAAACAATTTAAAAAAGTGGATTGTTGGGTTTACAAATAGACTATAAGCTTATACTATAATGGAAGCAGAGCAATGGGTAGTATACAAAAGTCTAAAGCTATATTGGAATCTAAGATTCAGAAAGATTATTCTTAAATTATATTCTAAAAATATGATTGATTTACTGTCCAGTAAAAATGGTCATAGATGCAGTTTATTACATTTATAAATAAAAAACTTTTTACAACTTTCCTGGGAGCTGAAATTGCATTATATTCCAAGGTGTCAGAGTAAAGTGGCTGATACTCTGGTTAGAAATGGGGTGGCTACTACAAAAACTCTATACTGTTGTTATCCATATTTAGAGCATATTGTACTACAAAATGATTTGGGATTTGATCCTCACGTGATTTAATTTTTTTTATGTTGGGCATTCAGTCCTCTCTTATAAACAAAAAAACTTGAGAACTATAATCGAATATAGTATAAAAAATTAAAGTAATAAATTAATATTTAATTTTTTATTAAAAAATATGTTCATATTTAATACTTAAATTTTTTTAAATAGAATTATCTTCAATATACAAATATTTATACTTAATAGCAAAAAAAAGTATAAGAGTTATATAGTTTCTTTAAGGAGAGGTTCTATTAACTAACAATATTAAGTTTAACATAAAAGATTAATTCATTATAATATAGCAAATCATAATTTAAATTAAATATTTAGAGAATTCCTTAAAATACATATATATATTTATTGATATTGGAAGCTAGTCGAGGATTATTATAAATAATTAAATTAATTAATTTTATTAAATAAAATTTTAAATCATCACAATGTTCGAATAATGTTTTAGTAAGAAGCTTGTCCACATGATTTTATTACTAGGGCTAGATCACGGGTTTGAAACCCTTACAAGCCACAATAAGAAAGGGTGGGCAGAGACAACTTTTTAAAGTGATTGAGGATTTAGTGAGAAGATTGTCCCTGATGGATAGCTTCTTTCTTTTTTTGGAGATTCACGAGTCACTTCAGGGTTGGTATCAGCAACGTCGGCTGCTGCTAAAATGGCAAGCCACGACAGGTGTTATTTGGTGTTATTTCTTTTTTTTTAATACAAAAATTTTAAAAAATAGATTAGGGTCATTTACGTTTTAAGATGAAGGTAAAATCTTTTTTCTTTTAAATAATATTAATATTAAATAGAGCGAGTCTTTTATTACCCTCATGTGTAAATTTAGACACATAAAAATTATAATACCTCCTCAAACACCATGACTAGAACCACAATAAAATAGTACTCCTTAAAAATTAAATAAGTTTTAAATAATCGTATGTCTCACATCTTTATCAATTAAACCCATAAACAATAGGTTATTTGGTGTTACTTCTATTTCCTCACAATTACACCACTTTGATTTTTTCGTATTGATTTTTAGACTCGAATATGTTGAATCAAAAATTAATTTTTTTTACTGTTTTTATATACTTAAATATTTAAATCCGAGCCATATTAAGACTCGTTAACAACATCTTAGATTCGAATTTTAATTTATTGAAAGGAAAATATTTTGAGAATATGTATTTACTGTTTGAATATAATATTCGACAATGTTGGGCATTATTGGATAGATTGTCACCAATACACACATATGTGCTAGAAAGAGTAATAATTGTATGATAATTCAAAACCTACGGGGCGGAAATGAATTTGACTTGTTCATATTGAATTTATTGACTGAGGATGAAATATGAGTGGCACCAAATAGAATTTGCCGCATCGGAGTCACCACCATCACCCACTGTTCATCATATTACTTATAAAATTCAATCCATACGCCTTATTCTACATTAAAAAAAACACACTGTATGCATTATTCTCCAGTATTAAAAAATTCAATCCTATGATTGTTCAGATGAGCTGCATGATTTACTGTATAGAAATTGAACATTTTACTCATGTAACTATTAAATCTGAATCGTCAAATCTAATCTAACGATTCACATTTGCAATGATCTCTACGTTATTGAGGAAAGACGAGTCGCTCTCCATTGGGGCATCATCCTTTGATTTTTGGCCCCTTTTCTTTTCGGTGCCGGTCTAAACTCTAAATTGCAAGGTCAAAAAAATAAAACTCTAAAGAGACAACTCTTATTAGGTGAACATTTAAAGGTATACTGTTGCACTTTATCACTTTGTGGGAAAGATACCGAGAGGAACCTTTTTTATATATATAATTATTTAATTATATCATATTCGAATATTAATAAGTTTAATTAAAATTTAAAATTAATTTTTTAAAAATTATTTTCTACATGAAATTTATACAAATTTAAATTTGAGACTGATGTATATTTATAGGACCTCATTTATTATTGACTGCTTCTTTTGTTCTTCCTTCCCCTTTTCTCACTTTGCTTCATTTTATTTTTAATAATACCTTTATTATATTATATAGTAATAATATATCATATGATATAAACCATTCTATCCTATTTGCCTTAAGGAAAAATTGCCTTCGAAAAATTAAATGGGATTTACTTAAATTCCTATGGAAGATATTTGCGCATCTAATGTTCTCTTATAAAATAAATAAATACAAGAGTTATTGGCCATGAATTACTTTCCTTGTATTTAACTTTTTTTTTTCTCCATACTACACTTTTTTAAATAGCTAACTGACAAAATAATTAAAAGAAATGCTCATTTTGGGCTATACCAACGTAATGGTTTGAAAAACCAACAACTAGACAAAATGTCAAAGATGAAAAAAGCTTCAAATGGATGTGAATAGTTGTTTGACATATATTTTCTTCATTTTTTTTCTTTTTTACTTTGGACGGCAATCCTGTTAATTTACTTACCTGTATAATTTATTTTAACAATGGTGGTTGAATAGGGTAAAGACTTAATTTCAGTCAAAATTTTTTGTTATGAGTGCAAATCTAAAGAAAGAAGCTTATTTTCTTATTAGACTCACTCTAATATTATAAGCAGAGCTTATCCCAACAAATTAATCCATTAAGTGAGAAATTTCTTTTAGACTTATTATAAGTCCTTATGCGAAATTTATCAATATGGAACTTATTATAATATATTTAAAAGTTTTGGATAGAAAAAACTATATCAGAAGAATTACTTCTAATTAGATCTGATATTAAAATATGGTTGTATAGTATAGAATATCATATAATATTTGTTTACAAAAATGATAAGATTCATTTTGAGTTCCATACAAATATGCATAAAAGCTAATCATTAAAAATAAATAAATTATATTAATGGGTTAGAAAAGAGGTCATACATTCAAAAGTTGGACTAATTTGCCGAATCTTTAGTGGTGGCAAATTTAGGGACAGATTCCTCAACAAAGTGAAAAGTAATGAGACTTGAAGAAATCAACTATGGCCAAACCAAGTCCTAGATGAGCATTGTTGTTTGCAGGCCAGTGTCAAAAATTAATTGTCTCTTTCCACTTCAAAATGAAAATTAAATTCATAGAAACATTTCACTATTTTAGGCTGGCTTGAGATTTAATTCGGCTTGGGATTATGTGAAGTTGGCATTAAGAAAGCTGTCTTTTTGGAATAATTGGAGGGCAACAAATTGGCTTATAAAGAGCATTAAATGGGATAAAATCGTATCATTGATCTCATTGTCTTTTCAATTATTTCAATTGTGCCTTTTCAGGTGTAACCACACAAAGAGGGTTTCACTCCTACAACTATTCATATTGTCCCTACTGATTAAGACACTTGACATAAACATAAACTAGTAGATTGGTTGAATTAATACAGTTCAAATTAGGGGGGGGGGAATTAAGAGAGCCCAGATTTTTTTTCCTTTTGCATGAAGTATATATTGGACCTACTTCACTTTTATTTGGAGAATTTATTGGGAGTCCAAATTAATCAGAATCGAGCCAGGCGGGATCACTAAAGACAACCAAGCTCTACCACTAAGTATCTAACAGTGTTACATTCCTAGAGCTATCAAACTCAAGATCATTAATTAAGCTCCCGTACTAGTTAAATAAAGTGTTTGGTAGTTAGGAAAGGATTTTATTGTAGGCATATATTTTAACTCAATTTTGTCTGCTTCATGTTTAATTACTGACTCCTTTTTCATAGGCCATAACTTGGGAGAATTATTGATTGAAACTTATATAAAAAAAACAAGAAAGAAAGAAAGAACTCTACACTTTACTTTCTTTATGTTTATAATAACTCCAAATCAAGTATAAATTTAAAAATCATGACTGCCATCATGAATGATCAAGCATTTTCATCATGAATATTTTTCAAATTAAATTCTGATTTTTTTTCATATTTTTAGTCTCTCCATCTATAGGGGCCTTTTGAATCTAAAAAATAACGTAAATATTATTAAACTTTTAATCATTTGATCGAAATTCAGGAATTAAATTTTAATTAAGTTAAAATAATATTTTGAACATGAGTCCCATGTTTTATCTATACAAGTGGCTTATTGGCTTCAGAAATTGAGGCGAAAGCAAGCCCTGAACACACAGCCATGAATGAATATTAAAGGACTAGAAACCTCAAGCTTAGCTCTTAATGCAAAAGCTAAAACCTTCTTGACTCCTGTGCTAAAATTTGTTAAACTGAAGAAATAAATCATGGCTCTTGGATGACACTAGGATTAAAACTTTAGGGGCCAATCTATCTATCTAACTAGCCAATCTAGTTAAAATAGAAACAAAAAAAAAAAGTTGCAAATTAGTTAAGAGTTACAATAGTTGACAGTTGAATGCAGACCAATGTCATGTAGCAAAGCCATAGCATTTACATCCTTCCTACAAATGCAAACATATAATGAATCCGATATAAAAGTATCAGTGAATTGGTATGGTTTTGGTTCTCTTCTCTTTAAAGAGTGAAATGCATATAGTCACCGCCGACACTCGCAAATCAGGCACAAACCTCAGACCTCAGTGTTCTGTAACTCCAACCTATTTTTAGACGATGACACTCCCATGAAACTTCACCTCCAACCTTCTTTAATTCCCTTACCTGCCATTCTAACCAACATATTTCTGTTTCTCTCCCCTTTGCTCCAATCTTAAATAGACCTCATCCCTGTGTTATTTATTCGCATTTTCACAGTCTCAAACACATATCACTGTAGCAGAGACACTTATGGCCATTTCTTCTTCAACCAAAATGGTGCCTGGATTCTGGGTGATGATGCTGATTCTGGGTGTGTTGACGACCACTGTTAGTGATGCTCGTGGTGGCGGTGATCTTAAGGGGTTAGGATGCTTGAAGGTTCCGTCTTCAGATTTCAGAAACTCTGTTCAAGGAGTCATGGGTGTTTTGCAGCATGTTATCTCTATCATGAATAGGTTTCCCAATGGACGAGATTTTCGTCTCTCCAATGCCATTTCCGACTGCATGGACTTGCTCGATTTGTCTTCTGATGCTCTCCAGTTGTCTGCCTCTGCTACTGAGACTCCAACGGGTACCATTCTCTCTCTCTCTCTCTCTCTCATCAACCAGAATATCATAGAAAGTAGACAGGCAACATTTTTTTCTATCTATAGAGAACAGTTATCTATCTGTGGATAACAGTATGGGGAGTTCGGTTAAATCTGGGTTTCTTCTTCTTCTTCTTCACTTTCTACTTAGGCTATTCTGAACCAGATTGTACATAATTCTTTCCACGTTCTGAGCTCGTATCTCTATGTCCTTAAATGCACATTATATCCAAGTTTTATCAATATCCCTGTTCTGTTTCCTGTGTTCTATGCTAGCTGAAAATAGGGATCTATACTCAATGAATTTTATTCTTTTAACCAAAAATTCACTTACATATATATATAATTGTTTCAGGCCATAGAAACGGAACGGGGAGCTTGGGCTCTGATCTGAGAACATGGCTGAGTGCTGCACTTGCAAATCCACAGACATGCATGGAAGGGTTCGAAGGCATCAATAGCTTTATAGATAATATGGTGTCATCTCTTCTGAGCCAAATGATCTCATCGATCCAACAACTCCTAACACAGGTTCACCATGTTCCGGATGAGTTCCCTACAACTACATCTACAAGCAAGGTACGGCTGCCTTCATGGATCAAACCAAGGGACCAGAAGCTTCTACAATCAAATAAGATTAATGCGGATGTTG
This sequence comes from Leucaena leucocephala, assembly GCA_037074615.1. Classification (NCBI taxonomy): domain Eukaryota; kingdom Viridiplantae; phylum Streptophyta; class Magnoliopsida; order Fabales; family Fabaceae; genus Leucaena; species Leucaena leucocephala. The sequence continues at coordinate 3,518,700 of CM073535.1, read as the reverse complement.
TAGTAGCAGCAGATGGAACTGGGACTTTCACTAAAGTATCAGATGCAATCGAAGCAGCTCCTGATTATAGCATCAAACGTTTTGTAATATACGTAAAGAGGGGTCTGTACAAAGAGAATGTGGATATCAAGAAGAAGAAATGGAACATCATGATGATTGGTGATGGCATGGATGCCACTGTTATCTCCGGTAATCGGAACTTCAACCAGGGTTGGACAACATTCAGAACGGCTACTTTCAGTAAGAACTTGCATATTTCCAGTCGTCATATTAGATTTGATACAGCAGAATCTTGTTCTATCCAAGGCCAAATTAATCTTGATTACTTTCACCTAGTATTATCAAAGATAATTAAAGGTTACTAGGAATAAGAAATGCGCACCTTATCAGTTTGATCCTTCATATGTAGGCGTTAGCGCAAGATCATTCATGGCACGAGACATTACCTTCCAGAACACGGCAGGTCCACAGAATCACCAAGCAGTGGCACTGAGATCAGACTCGGATCTATCAGTGTTCTACCGCTGTGGCATCTATGGCTACCAAGACAGCCTCTTCACACACACAATGCGACAATTCTACAGAGAATGTAGAATAAAAGGCACGGTGGATTTCATCTTCGGAGATGCCACCGCAGTGTTCCAAAAGTGCCAGATTATCGCCAAAAGAGGTCTTCCAGGTCAGAAAAACGTAATCACAGCTCAAGGAAGAAAAGACCCCCACGAACCAACTGGATTCTCCCTCCAATTCTGCAAAATCACTGCAGATTCCGACCTTCTTCCTTTCGTGGGAGCAACCGAAACATACCTGGGGAGGCCGTGGAGGGCATATTCTCGAACAGTTTATATGCAAACTTACATGAGCAACTTGGTGAATCGCCGAGGGTGGCTCGAGTGGAATGGCAATGATTCTTCGTTGGACACACTGTTCTATGCGGAGTACATGAACGGTGGCCCAGGGGCTGCTCTGGAGAACCGAGTGAAATGGCCAGGGTTTCATGTGTTGAAGGACGCGAAGGAAGCTTATCCCTTCACGGTGGCTGATTTTATTGATGGGAATTTATGGCTTCCTCACACGGGTGTCATGTACACAGCTGGTTTAAACGCTTGAAGAAAGAAAGAAAGAAAATTTCAGTTTCTGGGTTGTTCTTGTACGTGCCTATGTTTTATGAGTGGCTATACGTAGAAAGAAAACAGGAGGTTCAGAATTGCTAATGACGAAGGGTTTGGCTGGTGCTATTTTGAATGTTGAAGAAGTTTCTATTTATGGAGATAATCATGGCTGGTTAATCAATCTTACTATATTATGTTCCTTTTTGTTTGGATGAACTTAATAAGCTCTAGTTATTCAAGTACTAATTGAACAATTGATATACTATCAACTGAATTTTATTATTAAATATTTAATTTTAAGATTTGTGCCTCCTAACATATGGGATATTCCCTATAAAAATCAAATTTAAGGTTTAAAAAAATTTAACGGAATTTTATATTACTAAATAAATCATATGTTAAGTCAATTAACCTTTGTTTATAAATTTACATATAATTATTAAAATATACTGTCATATTGGGAATTTGAATCTATGGTAGTCATGGAAATCGTATCCCTTAATGAAAGTAGCTAGCATTAATGACTTTTGGCGTTGAATAATCAGACTTGGAGTGGAGAGTTGAATTTTGAAAAGTTTACCTCTCCAAATCTAAAACCCAAATTTAATAATTAGTGAATATAGTGAATATATAATTATATTATTATATATTAATCCAAATTTATCATAACTGGCCTTATAATATTTCTCACTCATGTCCAAATTTCGAAGCTATCATCCGGTTAAAAAAGGAAACTATGACACCTAAAGAAGGGTTTGGGCAGGCTTAATCTTGAAGCCCTATAGTTAAGATTTTTTTTATCCACTCGATTTACTAGAGTTTTACCCTAATTATATTTAAATCCAACCTACATCGTGCATCTAACTATGATAGATGAGTCTCCCAACGAAAATTTTCTACATACGCCAAGGCTCAAACTCGAGATATCACTTAAGCGATACTGAACTATTTACCACTCAGACTAACTCCTATTAGTCCTATGGTTGAGAATTTGATCCCTCAGTGCAATGAACTTTCTTTTCTTCTTTTTCTCCATAGAAATAATAATAATAATAATAGTAAACAATTATTTAAATAAGGGTATGGATTGTTCATAAATACTACCTCCATGACTAATTTAGGAGCTAATTAGAATATTAAATTTAATTATAAATATAATATAATATTATATATTAGTATTGAATCACATTATATTTGTAATAATTAAAATATTTATTTAATTTTATTATAACTATATATTATATTAAAGATTAGAGAGAGAGTATAAGAATATACATACCCATAAATTTTAGATAAGTTACTTTAGCTGAGGTGTCTTGTGAGGAGTACCTTTAAATTTAAGTATAATTGTAACTGATATAATCCAAAAGAATGAGGTGACTTAAAATTTAATAAAATATGTGTGATGGAACACAGAAAAATATTTGTAAATATTTAATTAAATTGTATATTAATTAAATTATGAATAAATCAACATTCTTTCGAAAGAATATTAACTTAATCGATCTTAGTTGAACCTGCCGTTTATCATTATTATTGCAAGAAAGGGGACAAAGAAATCAGGGCTATTTAGAGCAAGAATAGCATTATATATATTTGCTGTTTGATAATATATTTTAAACAGTTTGCTAAATTGATACAATTTCATCGATAATTAAACATATTTAAAGAAAAAGAAACAAATGACCATGTAACTGAAATACTATCACTTACCTGTTCAGACTCGTTTTTTTTCGTTCAGTTTCTTTCTTTTCATGTGAACGGATAAGAGAGCCTATTCAAGTACATGCATGCATGGGGATATAAAAATAAATAAATATTTTTGGTTATAAAATATAAATTATTTTTGGAAAAAGAATCTGAACATGTGAGATTTTGGTGGACTAGAGGACAAATAGGCATGCACATTCTGGCGACTTTGCCCCGTGATATCGTTTGTCAAAGAGTCAATTTGCACAAGTTCCATACAGATAAATCATGCTTTGGAGAGGAATATTACGCATTTAAATATACCATCTTATAAGGGTACTATAACCTTAATCATCAATTAATTAATACTGACTCCAGTTTTAAATATACAAATTAGATAAAATTTTTACTTTAATCTTAAATATATATGATTAAAGAAATATTTAAAAAAATTAATATATAATTATTATAAATAATTAATTTAATCATTTTGTTAATATAATTAAATTAATTAAATATATTTTATATTAAAAACCAGATTAGCAAATGAACTCACTTGAGTAGGCATCCATTTACGCGTGAGGGGTCACAGTCACCTATATATCCGGAAGCTTGCATATTCTATGTATCTATGATTCTATACCACTTCACGGGCTACACTTAGCTTTATTCAAATAGTAGTTCCATTTTAATAAACATACACCCATAGTTTATCGATTTAACTAATAAAAAAAATAAAAAATACAATTATTTAAAATATGTTTAATTTTTAAAGAATATTATTTTATTATAGTTTTAATCATAATATTTAAAAAAATATTTTAATTCTTAAATGTTTAAATTTATATTTGAAGGTAATAGATAGTTATATCGAATAAGAAGGAAGACTTTGACATACTTTTAGATCATAAGTGAATCTAATCTTTTTTTAAAAATTTTTATATAAAAAAACTTATACACATATATATGGGTGTAAATTTAATATATTATAAATTAAATTTTATATTAAAGACTAAAAATATATAAAATTTTTAGTCACTTTTTAATGTATAGATCTTTCAAAGTTTGTTATAGTTTAAGTTTTGTTGATTCAAAAGAGAGGGAATAATAAGGTAGAAGAAAATTCATATTTTTTTTACAATTAAAAATTATTTATATTAAATATAAAATATATTTTTTATATTTATAAATTTTTATATTAATTTTATTAATTTTTTAATATTAATCAAATAAAAAAAGAGAGAGAAAATTAGAAGAGATAATTTTGGTATTTTAAAAAAATATATTATATTAATTAATTTAATTAATCTTTTAATAAAATTAAATTAACTAAATATAGTATATATTGAAAATAGAAAGAGTATTATTTTCTGAATAAAAAATTATAATAACGTCATTATGTTTTTTTCCTATTTGATATAGAATGTAGATTCTGAAGCATTAATATTGCAAAATCATTTTCATGATCAAGTGCTTATTATCATCAAGTTCACGCCAAAAAAATCCCGATTTTTAATGCTCGATCTAAAAAAATTTGAGGCCGCACAGGTAGCACAGGGATCTGGACTTATTGGCATATTTAAGTAAGGCCAAGGAATAGTGCAGAGCTTGGCTTGTTATCCACTGGCACCAACAGAAACCTGTATTTTTGCGTTAGTTTAGCTACCAAACCAGGGAATGCTTCTGCAACTGAGAATTACGCAATGTGGTAATTGGATAATGCCCTTTAAACTAACACCCCCTACTTACTAGCCCAAGTCAGCCTACCCCATCATGGACAAACAACTCACGTCTTTAGGAGATTATAATAATAGCATTTGCACCCTCATGGTCTAAGGTTGTGAATTCCGTATTGCCTATAACGTTAAGTTATTAATATTTATTTCATTCAATAAAAAAAAATTATCACCAACAAAATTTTAACATTTTTTTATATAGATTAAATTATTTATTATCACAAACAATAGTAATTAATCCTTTTATTATGGACTTTTAATTAAAAATAAAATATTAGGTACAAAATATTTTTTATATTAATAGTGGGATTCAAATCCCACCACTTGATTAAAAAATAAAATGAGTTTGGTCACATCGACATTATTAAAACCTAACATATTTAATAGATAGTTATATTTTTTAAATATAATATTATATATTTAAATTAAATTATATGTATAAAAAATATTTTGTAGGGTGAAATAAAATCTAATTTAATAATTTTTATAGGATTAATTTTTAGTTAAAATTTATAGGAGCTGTAGGGCACCAAGCCTTCCTTATCATCTTTCACCGTTAGAAATAGGCGCCATCGTCCAAACAAAATACCCACAAATGACCCTCCTTTGCACTGCATTATTATTATCTTTCAAACAAACCTATTCATTAGTTTTATTTACAGCATCTTCTATATAGTACCTCCTCAAGATCCATTTATCAGAAACATCTTTTCTATATTTATCTCAAATAAAAAAATATTGTTATATATTTTAGCAGCACTTTACCAATGTTATTGCTTAATTTTCCTTCATAGCTATATATGTCAACAGATATTTAATAAAATACTCATAAAAATTAATGATAAAGCCTAAATTAAAAATGTAATAAGCAGAAAGAATCTAATTACAAGTTTTAAATAAAAAGTATAGGTGCCAAACATTCCTATAATCAAAGGTTCACATTAATGAGTTTATATTTATTCTAATAATTAATGCAATATTTAAAAGCTCTCTATCAATTCAACGAAATTAATTTTAGTGCCCTGCTATAGCCGAGACAATTTTGAAGGTTCCAAGGCTAATCAGAGAAGGCAACGTTTCAAGCTGCAATGTCTCGTCCTGGTCGGTCGGCCTTCAATTAAAAAGCTGCATTGCTATTGTCCTCTTCCTCCCCTTCTTTTATTCATTTTTCCTCTTATTATGTAATTAATTAACCTCCCCCTTCTCAAGTCACTCGTTTCAGGCCTTCAAATACAAAAAATTCTTCATTTTGCTCCCATGGCTTCCTCGTCCACTCTCAAACTCTTCCTCCTCCTTCTCTTCCCAATCTTCCTCTCTGCTGCAACAACACTGCACCCAAATCTCACTTCCATAAGATCTTTCTGCAGAACCACGCCATACCCAGAACCTTGCTTCGATTCTTTGAAGCTCGGCATTTCTATTAACATAAGCCCGAACATCCTCACCTACCTGCTTCAGTCTCTGCAAGTTGCCATCTCCGAAGCCACCCAACTCTCTGATCTATTCCACAATGCCGGAGGCGGCGGCGGTTCTGGTTCTACTAACCTCGTGGAGAAGCAGAGAGGCTCAATCCAAGACTGTAGAGAGCTTCATCTCTCAACCTTGACTTCCCTCAAAAGATCGCTCTCCAGGGTTCGTAATTCTCCCACTTCTTCCAGGAAGCTCGCCGATGCCAGAGCCTACCTCAGCGCCGCCGTCACCAACAAGAACACTTGCTTGGAAGGCCTCGACTCTGCTACAGGCTCCCTTAAGCCTCTTCTCGTGGACTCTACCATCAAAGCTTACAAACATGTCAGCAACTCTCTCTCCATGCTCCCTAAACCAGGTGATCCAATCGATCTCACACACAGAGAATATATATATAGTTTTCTAAGGTCAATTATTCTGTATCATTATCACTGTGCATCACCAGGATCCAGAGGCCATAAGAATAGGCGGCGTTTGCTGGGAGCTCCGGCGTGGCTGAAGAAGAGAGACCGTCGGATCTTGGATGGGGAAGAATACAGCCCAGATGAGATGATTGTGGTGGCGGTGGATGGAACTGGGAACTTCAGCACCATTAATGAAGCTTTGAACTTTGCTCCGAATAATAGCTTGTACAGGACAGTGATCTATGTGAAAGCTGGGGTTTACGACGAAAATGTGGAGATCCCAAGTTACAAGACTAACGTTGTTCTCCTCGGAGATGGAAGCGACGTCACTCTCATTACTGGTGACAGAAGTGTGGGCGGTGGGTGGACCACCTTCAGATCTGCAACTCTAGGTAAAACACTTCAAAGTTCAGAATTTTTGATCCCTTATTAATTTCTCCCACTCTCTTTTCAGTTTCTTAGCTGTCCCTTTTTCAGAAAAATCACGGGAGTCGTTATCTGATTATCCTTCAACTTTTATATTATTCGTCTCGATTTATTTGTTGGCCCTTGTACTGTAAGTTTTCAAAAACCAGGGAAAGAGAAAGAAAACGACATTTAGGGGTACTTTGCAATCCCCATTATTCTCATGAACAGTGACGACGCTATGAAACACAGACTTTTACATCGAACGTGCTTTTAGAATATTGATATTCGAGCTCAAATCCTAATCAAAGAAAGATACAGGGCGTTATTGAATAAGAGTTTTAAAAAAAAGTATTTATTAAAAAAATATTTTTAAATAATTTTTTGAAAATAATTTTTTTAAAAAAATATATTTAAAAAATAATAATTTTAAATAAATAAATATTTAGATAATTATTAATTTTATAATTAAAAATTATTAAAAAATTTATAATTTTAGTAGAGAGAAAGAGAGGGTGAAAGAAAAGAAGAAATAAGGTGAAGAGAAGGTGGATAGAAAAAAGAAAAGAGGAGAGAGATAAAAAAAAATAAAAAAAAATAAAATAATAATGATATAATTTATAATTTGTTATTATTTTAAAAATTAATTTTATTAATTTATTTAAAATTTTTATTTTAAACTATAATTTAATCAACATTTCGACTAAATTGTTTTTTAAAACTTTAGTTACTATTATTTTCCAAATGCGCGCGCGCGCACATATATATATATATATATATTAAACAAGTGAGAGTCAGTTCATCGGCGTTGCAGTTTTACACGTTTTTTGTTTGTTTGTTTTCAGCTGTGTCCGGTGATGGCTTTCTGGCACGAGACATAGCGATAGAGAACAGTGCAGGCCCGGAGAATCACCAAGCGGTGGCGTTGAGAGTAAACGCAGACTTAACGGCGCTATACAGATGCGCCGTTTATGGCTACCAAGACACTCTCTACGTCCATTCCTTCCGACAGTTCTACAGAGAATGCGACATATACGGCACAATAGACTTCATCTTCGGTAACGCCGCCGCCGTTGTCCAAGCATGCGACATCGTTTCGAGAAAGCCAATGCCTCACCAGTTCACCGTCATCACGGCTCAATCCCGAGACTCACCGGAAGAGGACACCGGAATCTCAATCCAGAATTGCTCCGTCATAGCCACCGAAGATCTCTATACTAACTCTAGCAGCTTCAAGAGCTACCTCGGACGCCCATGGAGGCCTTATTCTCGGACGGTGTTCCTTGAGTCTTACATTGATGACTTCGTGGACCCAGAGGGGTGGACGGAGTGGTCTAATTCCGATGGCGATGATTCGGAGAGTTTGTACTACGGAGAGTACCAGAATTATGGGCCGGGTTCGGGTACGGGTGGTAGGGTGAATTGGGTTGGGTATCATGTGATGGGGTATGAGGAAGCATATAATTTTACGGTTTCTCAGTTCATTATGGGTGATGCATGGCTTCAGTCCACTTCATTCCCTTATGATGCTGGGATTTGACCCCTTTATCCGCAGTTAGATTAGTTTCTTTTAATTTTCTGCTGGCTGGTAATGTTGTCATATATTAATGTTCTCATGGTGGCCTAGATCAGAGGCTGCTTTTGAGTGGCACTATTGTTGTAGAATAAAAGAGGGAAAAAATGTTAATTGATAGTAATTATATATATTAAATACGGTAATTCAAGAGTATTATAACTTATTCCTCAATTTTTGTGTAATATTACTCATTTTGCCTTTAATATAATATTTAATTTCTAGTATAAATTATACTACAGATTATAATAAAAGGGAGTAGTTAATTTAGTCTAAGCATGGCCACGTCCCACATTCACAATTAATGGAGGACTCGCATTGTGGATTGTACTTTATTTTTCACCTGGACAAGTTAAATTGACATAAATCCAAGAGACAACTCAAACACATTACGGACACAGAATTTAATTAGCACGATATTGATAGTATAATTTGAGCAATATAGTAAATACCACTTCTTGTCTTAAATATAAGAGATAAGAGATAGACAAATGTCTTATTTTTGTTATAAATATAGAATATTAATATACTATATCTCTTAAATTTATAATTTATTTCTTAAATTATCTTTATGATTTCATAATTTTCTATTAGATGGTAGTCACAATACACATAATTGTACAAGATATTATAGAAAAATTAATATATACTTATTATAAATAATAATTTAATTAATATAATTAATATTTATAAATTAATTATTTAATTTTTATATTAAAGACGTAATATTTTTTGTATGCAGTATGACTCTCAATTTGAAATGACTTAGCCATATATCTCTATATGTACACGTGTACATATATGTTATCACTGTCATGTGACGTTATATGGTTATACGGAGGGCAAATCGAGGGGCATTAAGTGTTCACAGTCTAACTCAATGAGAGTGGATTTTGGAATACTCCAGAGCGATAATTGGTTGATAGCCGAAATGCATTTGACCTAACGACTGGGCCATAGTAATGTAAAGGTCTTTACTACAGATCGTTTCAACGTTGGGGTTAATTTGCACGCTTTCTTTCTATTTCGTGGTGTTCCCAGTCCTAAGAAAAAGGACGAAAAGGGTTTGAATTGAATGGGAAGAGAAAAGAGGGAGAGAGAAGAACATAGCGAGAAACTCGAACATTGTTGGAAGACCTTAACTCACGTACCCCGCAAATAGAAATGCCTGAAATGTCTCTCATCCTGACCACCTTAATCCCCCACCAACAACAAACTACCAACGTCAAAATGCCAATGGATCAAACACCAACAACCTACAGGGAATGCAATTAACGTTACTAAAATTAAACTCCATCTCTCTCTTGCCTTTTCACCACCCCCTCTGCCTGGCTTCTTCCTAAGGCAGAGAGACTCTTCTCTGCCTTGGACTAATCCTCCTCCCTTTTCTTCCTCCTCCTCCTCCTCCTTTCTTCTTCTTCTTACATTATTCCAGTTCCCATACCATGGCGTTTCAAGACTTCGATCTCATCACTGAGAAAAGAAAAAATGATAGAAAACAGAAGCTCAAGCGCAGAATCGCCATCGGCGCAGTTTGCACCATCGTCATCATTGGTCTTATAGGAGCAGCCGCTTTCGTAATCGTCAGCAATAACAGCGAAGAAGAAAGCGAAGTCAATGATCATAGCAAGAAATCCCCATCGTCGTCGTCCTCCTCCTCTTCCTCAAAGAGTGAATCCAACCAAATTTCTATAGCAGCGAAACTCGTGAAGACCATTTGCAGTTCCACAGACTATCAGGAAAAATGCGAGACAAGTCTCACCAAGGAAGTGAAAAAGGAACCGAAACTAGCACAACCCAAAGACGTCCTTAAACTTGCTATCAGTGTCGCACAGGAGGAGGTTAATAAGGCCATCAATAAAACTAAAAGCCTAAACTTTCAATCCGATAAAGAGAAAGGGGCGTACGAGGATTGCACGAAGCTTCTGGATCGTGCGAAATACGATCTAGGGAATTCATCCTCACATGTTGGATCAATCGACATGACCAAGCTGACGTCCTCATCATCGGATTTGAACAGTTGGCTCAGTGCAGTTATCGCATTCCAGGGAGCTTGCCTTGATGGGTTTGAAGATGGGAAACTGAAGACGGATATGAAGAGTGCGTTTAATGATTCAACGGAGTATGTTAGCAATTCTCTTGCAATTCTATCGCAGTTAGGCTCCGTTGTTTCTTCGGCATTAAAGGAAGGTGCTAGTCGTCATTTGCTGTCGTCCAGTGATAAAGATCTTCCGGAGTGGATGAACGATGAAGAACGACGGATGCTGAAGGCGGCGGATGATAAACCTACTCCTAACGTCACCGTCGCCAGGGACGGCAGTGGAGACTTCAAAACCATCTCCGAAGCTTTAAAAGCCATACCACAAAAATACGATGGACGGTATACACACATAGCTTTATCATGATAAATGTATATATGGTCATTGGTTGCTCATATACGGCTTCTTATTTGCACCGCGAAAATGTAGGTATGTGGTTTATGTTAAAGCAGGAATATATGACGAGACTGTGTTAATAGAAGGGCGAATGGTAAACGTAACCCTTTATGGCGATGGATCACAAAAAAGCATCATCACCGGCAACAAGAACTACGTAGATGGAGTAAGGACTTTCCAAACTGCATCATTTGGTAAGATCTTCAAAAGCTTTGATTATCTCGAACCTCATGATTTTATGCTTTTTTCTAGTTTTAAGAGCTAAATTTTTCCTTTGGCGATAATATTGCAGCGGTAGAAGCAGATGGGTTCTTAGGGAAAGCAATGGGGTTCAGAAACACAGCCGGTCCAGAGAAGCACCAAGCGGTAGCAGCAAGAGTGCAAGGAGATCGTGCAGTGTTCGTGAACAGTCGTTTCGAAGGGTACCAAGACACTCTCTACGCACTAGCCCACCGGCAATTTTATCGGAGCTGCGTGATCTCCGGCACGGTGGATTTCATCTTTGGCGATGCAGCTGCCGTGTTCCAGAACTGCATAATGAACATAAGGAAACCCTTAGATAACCAGCAGAACATAGTAACAGCCCAAGGAAGAATGGACCCACAAGAAAAAACCGCCATCGTTATACAAAACTGTCAGATCAAGGCCGACGACTCACTCGCCGCTGTGAAAGGTAAGTTCAAGACCTACCTCGGGCGGCCATGGAAGGAGTACTCGAGAACCATCGTCATGGAATCCGAGATCGATGAAGTCATCGACCCCGAAGGGTGGATGGAATGGGAAGGCGACTTTGCACTCAAAACTTTGTTCTACGCTGAGTTTAACAATACAGGACCGGGTTCGAACACTGATAATAGAGTGAAGTGGGGTGGCTACAAAAAAATCACTAGGGACGAGGCTAGCAACTTCACCGTCGAATCTTTCTTGTCCGGTAATTGGCTCTCTGGGTTCAACATACCAGTTGAGCAAGGCTTGTATAATTGATGAGTTAGCTTAAAACGGTGGTGCAGAACACTGTACTGCGGTGGAGGGGTCTAGTCTGGTTTTTATGTACGTACGTGCTCAATCCATTGATCGGCACTACTAGCCATTATTTGTTGTTGTTGTTGTTGTTTCGCCATTTTGATGAATTATGTGCATATCGTTATGTTACACTTATGCATGGTTACTGTGATGGTTGAGCCGAAAAATTTTGCGTTATCTCCGAAATGAATGCAGGTAAAGTCTAATAATACAAACAATTCTTTTTAATTTGTGTTTCGTTGATTAATTTGTTCCAAGGAACTTTGGGCCACTTTGCATACAACTCTTGGGTTGCATAGTTAGTACTAAACGTGGGTTCCTTTCAATTCGAATTTTAGTTCTTCATATTATGAATGTCTATTGGTCCTAACATTTGTTGATAGTGATAAAATAATTTTAGTTAAAAATACCAAAGCTGAATAATGAAAAAACTAGCCCTCCATATATTTATACACATATTTAAGTCACTTGTAATTTATTCTTGGATACTAAAGACTACATTAAATTAATAAAATTTTTCATATATTGAGTATTGAAAAAAGATTGTTAATTATCTTACCAGGGATTTATATTATAAAATTATAAAAAAATTATTAGCTACACTGCAAGTGACTTGGGAACCAATTATCTTTTACAAGTAACTTACATATTAATATGGTATATATGAAAACAAAATGCACCAGCTTGGGCCTATTTAGTTGAGATTGTAGTGTGGGCTATCTTTGGGCTAAATTATGCGGGTATGAAACATACGCTTGCGGCCTTGCATGAAGTTCAATCTTCTTCAGTAATTTGTCAGGCCTTCCCTATTGCTAATGAGCTTGGACCCAACTGGCCGAAACACAATCGAAAAAACTTCTTCGGTAAGCTTTGTGGGAACTGAATGCCAAATATTTTGGCGCCGGTTGATCGCTTTTGAAAAGACTGCATTTCCCCCCTTCTTCCCTCCATAGATGTTCATTCATTCCTTCTTTGACTGTGCACAGTTCTTGAGCTTCGTCTTCCTCTCGATCGCAGTCTGACCTCTTTGCTTCTCTCTCTAAAGTGCTCAGGAAGAATTTGATTCTTGGCCAGAAATGGAGCAGCAAAGGCGCCAAAAGGAGGCCCAACGGGAGGAAGAAGCTGAAGAGCTACAACATGGCCCTTTATCCGTTGAAGAGCTTCAGGTGATCGACACATTCGAAATATAATGACCCTTGGCTCTTTTTTTAAAAAATAAACGTAAATTAGGAATCAAGAATACCTTTTGCCTGAATTGATACTTCAATTCCCAACTAATAATGATCCCCACATGGGAGTTTTCAGTGAATGGGGTGTTCTTGTTATCAAAATTAGGATTCTTGGTTATCTTTTCTGTTCGACTTGTCATCTCTTTGAGGGCTTTCGAAAAGTTATTCCTTTTTTGGTTTCTAATGTCCGATTTGTTCTATTACTGTCGTGGGCTTTCTTCTTTCATACCGTCTTTTTTATTGTGGAATAACCCTATTACCTTGATCAATGTTGAATAGCCATTCCCCTCTTCATCTAGCCATCAGCTAACAAAACAAATCCCTTGTTATGTAAATTTGTTCTACTCCGATTTGACCATTTTCCTTTTAATTTAGGCATCAGGCATATCTGCCACCGACGTTAAGAAACTTAAAGATGCCGGTCTTTGGACGGTTGAATCTGTGGCTTTCTCTCCTAGAAAGGATCTTCTGCAGATTAAAGGAATCAGTGACGCTAAAGTTGATAAGATCATTGAAGCAGGTATGCACCCCCCATTTGTTTCCTTCGACAACTCCTTCCAATACAAGCCCTTACATGTTTGTTCTCTCTTGTTTGCTGACAGCTTCTAAATTGGTGCCGTTGGGTTTCACTAGTGCTGCCCAACTTCATTCCCAGAGACTTGCAATTATTCAAATAACATCAGGATCAGAAGAGCTAGACAAGATATTGGAAGGTAGGAGCAAGACCTGTTGAGGCCTGGAAAATCGAATCTATTCATTATTAGCTTCACTTGTTTGTTGATAGATTCATGTTTTTCATTTTTAATGGATCATGACTTTATGTCGCTATTTCTTCCAGGAGGGATGGAGACAGGATCTATAACTGAGCTATATGGTGAATTTCGATCAGGGAAGACTCAGTTGTGTCATACTCTGTGTGTCACTTGCCAAGTAAGTGCTTTTGTCATTTTGGTATTACCTGTCATGCAAGTGCTTGGTGAATAGGTAGTCTTCACATAATTTGGGAGGACATATATAGACATTGCGTCATACTTTTGTTTTTGGACCTGATGATGAAAACTATTGCATTACCTAAAATATCATTTGTTTTCTCGACATTTTAGCTGTCACTTGATCAAGGAGGAGCTGAGGGCAAAGCTATGTACATTGATGCAGAGGGTACCTTTAGACCACAGCGACTCTTACAAATAGCAGAGAGGTATATCATATTTTTGACATGTAATGCCTACTCCATGAAGGGTGCATCCAATATTGATGTTGCATTGATGCTAAATGATGCAGGTTTGGACTAAATGGAGCTGATGTGTTGGAAAATGTTGCCTATGCTAGAGCATATAACACTGATCATCAATCACGGCTTCTGCTTGAAGCAGCTTCAATGATGGTAGAAACAAGGTGTGACCTGGAGTGTGTTTTTAATGTAACATGTTATTGCTTTTCTTCTTTGGAGAATCTGATTTGAACCCGTCTAACTAGTTAATTTTGCTGGGAAAACTAGCACACGTCAATCTTACTTCAACATATCTGCCTTCTGGCGAGTCAGAATCAGACTCTTGCTATTTCTTTTGGGGGCATTCTAAATTACTTCTAAGCTTTAATCTTATGCTTTATTGTATGAACAGGTTTGCTCTGGTAATAGTTGACAGTGCTACTGCGCTCTATAGGACAGATTTTAGCGGAAGGGGGGAACTTTCTGCCCGGCAAATGCATCTCGCGAAGTTCCTTCGGGGCCTTCAGAAATTAGCAGATGAGGTAGCAGTTAGTTTGGTTATTCCACATGGCATGGCAAACAATTTCTTGAGGCTGATAATTTGTTCTGCTGTCCTACGTGTAGTTTGGTGTGGCTGTTGTGATAACAAACCAAGTAGTTTCACAAGTAGATGGTTCTGCAGTCTTTGCCGGACCTCAAATCAAGCCTATTGGTGGCAACATTATGGCTCATGCAACAACTACAAGGTCCCCACTTCAAGATATCAAGTTCTCTTTTACTACGATTTCCTGATATCAAGTCTTGTTCTCACTTTTTGTCTGGAATCCGCATATTAATTACTTTGTCACAGGCTACATCTTCGAAAAGGTAGAGGGGAAGAACGCATATGTAAAGTGATAAGTTCTCCTTGTTTGGCTGAGGCTGATGCAAGGTTTCAGATATCTCCAGAAGGCGTTACTGATGTTAAAGACTGATCACCCATTTCATTAGCTTTGAGCCTTGAGGTTTTTTTTTTTTTGTTCATCATTTCATCTTGTAACTGCAAGTGGATTTTTAGAGCTATAATATGCAATTACGCCTCTCTTTTTGGTTCCGTATGGAGTCCTATTTCACGTCCATGTGTAGGTTTTGTAGCCATCAAGTTCTCTATTTTACAGTCTTTTATTCATTATACTGCTCTATCAATGAATGATGATAGATCATGTAAACTAAAGATCCTTTTATTGAAACTTTTGTGCAGATTATGAAAAGGCTAAATTATCTTCAAATGTGATTTTTTGAACTCTGCCAAAACCATGGAGAGTTCAGATCCTCTGCAGTGAAATCGCAAAATGTAGGGGATCATCAATTCGCAAAAAATGGTAACATGAGAAAAATTATCAGTAATCAATATCAAGATGAGCTGTAAAATATATAATAAAGAATACTACTTATTATTTATAAGCTATTAATGATGTGACTTATTTACAATTTTATGTAATGCAGGGAAAACGTTCAAGTTAAACTAACAGAATGGAAGGTGACAAGAAAACTAGAAAAGCAATTATAAACTATTCCTTTAAGCTAGTTCAATATGTTGTTTAAATATAATTTTCATTTTTCAATTAATGTTAATTAAATTAGAAGCTATTTTCCATCTTAACGATAAATATTGTTCAATAAAATGAATGAACTAATAAAGTTCATTCGATAATTTGAAATAACTTACGAAAGGAATCATTAATGAAAAAATGAGTTGTGCTAGCTACTGCTCTTTCGCAATTAATAATTAAGGTATTAGAACATTTTTCATTAATATTTCTGAAAGTTTTTTTGGTAAAATAATTTTTTTGAAAGTTTATGTGTTTTAAAGGAAAGACATATCAAAAGATACGAAAATTACAAAGAGTCTTTTCGAGAAGTGATTTTTCATAAAATTTTATTTATAAAAATGAGGCTATAAATCCCATGCTTGACGTCAGAAAGCACCTATAAATGGTGTAAAGTTTTATATATTTTGTTATATATTGATCAAATCAAATCACTAATTTTAATGTATAAGAAATACCTTTTAATTTTAATTGTGATTTTTTATAATGAAATATTAATATTAATGGTAAAATAATTGAAACAATTCGGAAAATACTTTCCTAAAAAATAGATATTCAGGTTCTTCCATGACCACCTGCCAATAATTTGACTAATGTTTTCGTAAAAAAAGTGTCTAATTTTTTTGGGGGATAAATTTTTGCATTATGAGTACATTTCATTCATGAACTATTAATATTGATTACTGATTACAACTTTTGTGTTTGCCAAAGAATATTAATTCGAATTTACAGGCCATGTTAAGGGCGGAAAAGCTTGTATCAGAAAGAAAAAGGGCGGATATGCAGAAAAATAAATGCCGCGAATAAGAGTCCGGTAAACCTGTTGAGAGGGAAACGCATCGTTTTATTGTAAAAAGCATGGCCCTTTCTTCAACTGTCCGTGGCATGTCATGTTAGAAGGTGGAGCGAGAAGGAGCAGGGGGCGTGACGTCCATAGGAGGAAGACGACGACCGCACTGAAAAATGGGAAGCCGGAATCCACCTCAAAGCCTTCCGAGAAACGCCGCCATTTCTAGAGGCTACAACTTCGCATCCACTTGGGAACAGGTTCTCTTCCTCCTCCGTTAACCTGCATCCTTTCTAACTTTTGGTTCACTCTCAGATCCCCCTATGCTGGCCAATCCTTGTTTATTTCAAGATTTGAATCGAATTAACTGATTTTGAGCTCATTTTTCTTCTGTTCTTCTGTCTACAATGGATGAATTTTGTAGATCTCAGTGCTTGCCAAGTTCAATTTCATTTAATTTTACTATAATACATTTGCTTTGCACTTTATTCGATCAGATCTAAGAAATCTTCTGTAATTCTTATACTGAATGTTATTTGTCGTTTGCTTGCAGAATGCTCCTTTGACAGAGCGGCAACAGACAGCAATTGTATCGCTTTCTCATGCGGTTGCTGAGCGATCAATGCCAGCCAAGCTAGTACGGCTTCGTGCAACTACCAGAATGCACCTGTAATTCTAATGGATATATCGCTAGAATTCATGTTAACGTAATCTGAGTTTTATTTGTAGGCTGTAGATAATGCATCAGGGCAAGAAATTGGCTTGACCGTTTCCACCAAGGATAAATCTTTGGATAACTCTGGAGCTGTTGAGGAGGTTATGGTCAATACGAATCAGGTACATTATCGATTGATTTGTTCTGTCTACCCATTTTGTTTTAAATGATGATTATTGAACTTTCGATAATATGACTCCTTACCACACTTATAATAACTAAACCTCCTGAAGCTACTTCATAAATACACGAGAGTTTACGTATGTGCCCTTCTCTTTCATGCAGTTTTACAAATGGTTTACAGACCTTGAATCAGCCATGAAGTCAGAGGTTAGTAATCGTAATTATTGACTCCTTATGCCTAAGATTCAGATTTTGTGAATTTTGCGTATTATACTCAATCCATTCTCCTAATGCAGGCAGAAGAGAAATATCAACGCTATGTGAACACTTTAACAGAGCGCATACAAACATGTGATGATATTCTCCGGCAGGTGAGTTATTCATTTATAGGTATCGTGCAGCAATCTCTTATGGTTATTATTATTCTTTTACTCATGTAATTTGTTGTTTGGACTTTCTGCTCTTGTGCAGGTTGATGACACCCTTGACCTGTTCAATGATCTCCATTTGCAGCATCAGGCAGTTGCTACAAGGACTAAAACTCTACATGATGCCTGTGACAGATTGGTGCAGTTTTATTGCTTCTCACCTTAATTTGTTTTTAGGATAGAGGGTTGGCTATAATGATTATAAAGGTCAAAGCACCCTAGATTTCCATTATAAGTTTGATATGACTGATTTTGTTGATGTTGCTCCTATTTTCCTGTTACAGCTTCAAGAGAAGCAAAGGTTGATTGATTTTGCGGAGGCACTTCGTAATAAACTTAACTACTTTGATGAACTGGAGAATGTAAGGTTTGACTGCTGGCTTGACTGGAGCTTTTGCTTTGTTTTACCTTCTGATCCTTCATTTTCTTCCAATCTAATAGATAGAATAAGCTATTGATTATCTAAAGAATGTGAAATGCTGGAAGGACAAACAGAAGCTATATTCTTAATAGTGAGGGCATCAAGACAGTGTCTGTGATGAGTGAGAACATCAGTCAATATGTAACTGATGTGACTCCCCCCCCCCCCCCCAAAAAAAAAAAAGAAAAAACTTGATGAGCCAATGTTTGCCTGGAATCTATTTGCTGGTGTAGCCGGTAGAATATTTGTTTATGTTATTATTTGAGATAATGGAGCACCCAAGGCCGAATTTTTTTTATCAAGAAGTTGAGGGTGAAGGGCAAATTAAAATTGTTGTAATAGTATATCTGTTGTTTATGTTTCATTATTTATCTTACAGGTTGCTACCAATTTTTATTCTCCAAATATGAATGTCGGAAATGAAAACTTTCTCCCGCTTCTTAAAAGGCTTGATGAATGCATAACGTGAGTAATATTTTCATTTCATTCTTGTACTTTGTGCCAATCATGCATCTATACCATGTCAGTTATCTGCAGTTATGAGCTTTTGTAGTCAACATTAGTATATGTGACATTAACAATTGTTATTTTTTTTCTTTGTATAGGTATGTTGAAAGCAATCCACAGTATGCAGAATCCAATGTCTACTTGCTTAAATTCCGGCAACTTCAGGTATAACAAGTGTTTGTAGTACTTTTTAGCCAATAGAAGCACTTTTATTGGTCCTCTATTGTTGGTTTGAAGTTACTTGTCATGTATGATATATATTTAACTTTGAATAGTTTGGCTTATGCCTTTATTTTGATTATACAGTCTCGAGCTTTAGGCTTGATGCGTTCTCATGTACTTGCTGTTCTTAAAGGCGCCTCTTCTCAGGTGAAGTTTATTTAACAAGCTAAGTGGATATATGCATACATGCATATTTGAAGCCTAAAAAAAATTGAGAACCTAATGATTAAGTAAATTGGTATGCGCCTCTACATCAGGTCCAAGGAGCAATTCGGGAAAGTGGGGGCAACAAAGCATCTGTCTCTGAGGGAGTAGAGGCATCCGTGATATATGTGCGTTTCAAGGCAGCAGCAAGTGAGGTAATCTTTCCTTTGTCAATTTCTAATAAATGTATTGGATTAGTGGGCGTGAAATTATTATAAGTAGAATATACATTGGACAAATTTAATGTGTGTATTCTGGAGCTCCCTTTTACAGCATATTTTTTCACCTCTGTGGTTGATGAAGAATGGTATATTTTGCAGCTGAAGCCAGTGCTAGAAGAAATTGAAAGCAGGTCATCAAGAAAAGAATATGGTCGAATCCTTGCTGAATGCCATAGATTATATTGTGAGCAACGTCTCTCTTTGGTGAGTTGAGACTTATTTACTTTTTTCTTTTGCCAGAATAAAAATACTCGTTGCTTGTTACATATTTTTGGCATTCTTTCCTTTATACTGAATCAGTGATAGCAAGCTCCTTTATCTTGTATCCTTTAGATAAGAGGTATAGTGCAGCGACGTATATCTGAATTTTCCAAGAAGGAGGCATTGACGTCGTTGTCTAGATCTGGATGTGCGTATCTCATACAGGTAATGTTTCTTTTTTACCTAGCAACTTGTTTTTGTTGTTTACAGTTTGCACTCACTTTGCATATCATTGGTCTCTTGTTTGATTGAAATCTTTTTGATGTTTAATAAGGGGATTTATGTGATGGTTTAAGATTGCTTGGTGACAAAGTTTGTGTTGTAATTTGAAATCAAAGTATCCATAAATTAGTGATTTCCCATGAATGCAAAATAGTTATTAAGATGATTTTCAAGGTTAATGGTGGTAGTTGCTGTATTCAAAGTTGAGAAGATTACTTACCAAAGTCCCAAAGTCAAGAGGATTTCGTTGATATGTTTCCACAATAAACCTATTGCATGTTTATACAAAGCTTATATACTGTAAGCGGAAGAATGGGAATATATGCTAAAGTTTATGTAATTATTTGGTCTTATTTATTTGTGATAAATGTGAACTTTTAAAGTTTATAGCTTGAATCAGGTCTAAGTGAACTTTTATTGACTATAATATTAACTGCAGGTCTGTCAGCTTGAACACCAACTGTTTGATCATTTTTTCCCATCTTCTTCCAAGGATATTTCAAGTTTGGCTCCACTAATGGATCCTCTGTAAGCTTATATTCCTATCATACAGGTTTAATTTAATTTCCTTTGTTTACTGCCTTCACAGAGTTTCGAGTACATGCATTTGGTGAATGCATTCCTTTATATGCACAAACTTTGAAATATCTATTGAATATTCGTACTGTTAAGGTACTACCATGTCCTATATATTTTGGCACTGGCGAATGCCCAAAATATTTAATTAGAAGCGCAATGGTTGTGCAAAGGATTGGAAACTCTTTTATATTGATGAATTAGATATGTTTCTGATGGGTCTTTTGCTACTTGTGCGTTTGTCATCTTTCTCTCCTTTTACAACATATATATACAGACATACCTACTAAAAAAATGAAATAGAAGGGTGTGAAATTGATGAATTAGGTTTTAATCGTATTGACAAATATTTTGGAATAAAAGGGTTATTCATGTATCATTTAAGTTATCTGGCATTATATATTGACAAATAATTGTTATTATGCATGTCTGAAGTGCTAAAAGTGACTGTGTCTAGCAAATGTTTAGCGATTTCCAAGATGAGTCTAATAGTATGCGACATGAAAAGCAATAGAACACCATGAATATGATGCTCAGGATTAGTCCAAATAGCAATGTGGCACCTTTCTTGGGTTGTTGATATTTGTCAGCTTCTAAGCCTTTCTTAATCTTTATCTGTTATAGTTCATTTTGAAATTTTGTCATCAAGAGTAAAATTTCTAAACTCTAAAACTTGTATATATAAATTTTGATTAGATCAAGTTTGCTTGCAGGTCGACCTACCTGTATGATACATTACGCCCCAAGCTTATTCATGAAACAAACATCGATTTTCTTTGTGAACTTGTTGATATACTTAAAGTAGAAGTCCTGGGAGAACAACTTAGTAGAAGGAGCGAATCTCTAGCTGGTCTCCATCCAACTTTCGAGAGAATTTTAGCAGATGTGCATGAGAGATTGACTTTTCGTGCTCGGACACATATCCATGATGAGGTATGCTTACGCTTGACACCACCTCCCCCTCACCCCCACCAACACAACTTGCGTATGCTTTCTTCTTTTTATGCTGACAAATAGACTTCTTTTTTGTTGGCTGGGATTCTATACTTCTGGTTGTTTTATCCATCGCAATGCTGAAAGGAATGAAAAAAATTAGCTTACTTTTAATCTTAAGGTTGTTAATATAATGAAAAAAGAATTTGAACCCGGTGTCCTTACTAATGATTGGGCTGCATTTTAGGATTATATTTTCCAATCTTGATTTGTAACTTTTAACTGAGAATATATTGCCCCTTGAAGTGGTTATCGTAACAGCTGAAATAGCTCTTCCTAGTATTTTGATTCCTTGGAAGTTGAAAACCGTTTTTCTGTTTTTTGGCTTTTTCTACAGATAGCAAATTTCATACCATCTGATGAAGACTTGGACTATCCTGAAAAGCTGAAGCTACCTTCTGAGAGTACATCAGAAACCAATTCTGTAAAGTGCCTTCCTGAGCAATTTCTTATTTTAGTTTGGATAACTAACTTGATCATACTCCCTATAGCTTATTGAAGCATTCAGACTGGTATAGCGCTCTGATTATTTGTTCATGTGAAGCTACGTGCAATACATATAGGAAGGGGAATACAGTCTGTTCCAGTGTTCTTAATCCTTTGCCACAACTAACAAATTTTGAAACAAATTTAATTTTATTTGGCTGAATACACGGCCTGCACAATAAAAAGTAGCAATCTGATAAACATGTAGAAACATGACATTCTATCTGTCTATCACTCTAACTTTTGATCTTCTGTCATGTGGTTTGAACTTGTAGGCTGATGACAACCCTGATGTATTTAAGACTTGGTATCCGCCCCTAGAGAAAACCATATCATGTCTTTCTAAGTTGTACCGTTGTTTGGAGTCTGCAGTTTTCACAGGTCTAGCACAGGTACTAGAGGCTATATTACCTCTTATTGCTTCTTTTCTTGTGTTTACTTCCTTCGAATATTATATTAACAATTTGCCTTACATTTTTTCTAATCAGGAAGCAGTAGAAGTTTGCTCAACATCTATTCAGGTAAGTTAAATGTCAGTTATCTAGACGATGGAATATTGTGATCATATTTAAATGTAATTAAGACACGCATGTTAAGGGGACAATATCGTATATTTTTAGAAGTGCACAACTTCTCTTAATCATGGAAACTTTGGATCTGATCATGGGGACTTTGGGTGTGATTAAGATATGTAGGCATGCTTGATGGTTTCAATTGTACTTTGTTTTATAATCGGTGATTCCTGTTGTCTCCTATAGAAAGCAAGCAAATTAGTTGCAAAGAGATCGTCACCAATGGATGGACAACTTTTTCTTATAAAGCATCTTTTAATTTTAAGGGAGCAGGTAATCCTATGTTATATACTCCTGTTATGAATTTTTTCATTCATATTGTATTGTAAACAATCATTTTCTGGCTTTTCAGATAGCACCTTTTGATATAGAATTTTCCATCACACACAAGGAACTTGATTTCTCTCATTTGCTGGTTTGTGTCTCTGAGCCTTATAATGTACTTTATCTGAGTGCAACATGTCTGCTTTCTTCTTAGTCTGATATGTCTACTGTGGCATTTGAAGTTTACTGATTTAGGGTTAGTATTTCTGAGAAAATCTGATTCTGACAAGGGCATTTCTATTAATCCCTCAGGAGCATCTAAGACGCATCCTCAGAGGTCAAGCCTCACTGTTCGACTGGTCAAGATCAACTTCATTGGCAAGGACTTTGTCTCCAAGAGTTTTGGAAAGTCAAATTGACACCAAGAAGGTCTGTTCCATGTCCTTGTTAATGTGGTTTCTTCAGATGACTTGTAAAGCAAACCCTTATCGCTATTCTGGTCACACTCTGCTACAGCCAGTGTTGTGCTAGTATGATGGACTTGTTGAATTGGATACTTGCTGCTAATGGCAATGGTCAACTTCTGTAATAATAAATTTTCGGCATTTCACTTTTTGTTTGACATCCATTTTGTTACAGGAGCTGGAAAAAACCCTTAAAGCCACTTGTGAGGAGTTCATTATGTCAATTACTAAGCAAGTCGTGGATCCTTTGCTCTCATTTGTTACAAAGGTTTGTATTGCAGTCACCAAATTATTTGTTGCTTTATGAATTAGTGAGATGAAACCAAAACAACGGCTTTAAGAGGCACTTGTAAAATTGAGTCAACTGATTCTGGGTGCTTGATTCTCGCAATTCTTAGGGGGCACATCTCATGTCTTTTAATTACGCATGTTATGTCCGTCAATTTTATTCATGTAGTATTCTGATATTCTCCTTTCATTACTTTTTTAGTCTTCTTTGCCATCAAAACTTTACTACAAGCTCTGTGATGTCTTTATTTATCATAGTTAAACTATGCCGATCATCACCAAATGGAAAACAATATGCTTAGCAGATTTTCCATTTTGTTTCTGTAGGTGACAGCAATCAAAGTTGCATTATCCTCAGGCAGTCAGAATCAAAAGCTAGAGTCAGTTATGTCCAAACCCTTGAAGGAGCAGGCTTTTGCTACTCCAGATAAGGTGGCTGAACTTATTCAGAAGGTACTTCATCTGAGTAATCTGAATGGTTTATTTATTGGACGGAAAATATTATTCTGAAAGATCCCTCGAATGGTCGTTTAGTATATGCTTTATGTTCTCAATAGGTACGGACTGCAATTCAGGAGCAGTTGCCAGGGGTTATAGCAAAGATGAAGCTTTATCTGCAGAATTCCTCAACAAGAACAATACTTTTCAAACCAATAAAGTAAGATAATAAGTAGATGTAGGATAGCTATCTAAATTATTCAGAATAATGTTACTAGCTTTCTAGTTATGGAAATTTAGGACTATACCAATCTGAAAAGGAGTCTTACCTGCAGGACAAATATTGCAGAAGCCCATGCCCAAATACGATCCTTACTACAATCAGAATACACCGATGAGGAGATCCAGAACATCAATATTATATCCATACAGGATCTGCAAACTCTGCTTGACAATCTCCTATGATCTATTTGTAGAGGCCGGTGAATAACTTACATGGGTTGGGATGATCTTGAACATAAAGAAGACTTATGTTGTGTTGTCTCTATACTAGTCAAAATCGTAGAATTATTTGCGAGTTATAGTAGGGTTTTAGTTTTGTTGCAGAGCATCTGTGCCATTTTTGACATTGGTGAGTATTTTTTATGTTGTACATTTTACATTATTTTCTCTCGTCGTCTCCTGGATCTTATATAATGTTGGAATGAAGCAACCAACATTATACTTGCCTTAAAGGGGTATTTACTGGTTTTTTGTTTCATTAGCCGTTAGAACTGGCAATCTGATTAGCGGTTACAAGGTGCGATAGATTATAATTTTGTCATTTCATTTTTTCTCAAGGTATTAAGGTGGCCTTGCGAAATCTGTATGGAATTGCCCATTGTTAGCGTAGGAAAACTATTTATGAAAGCTTTTTTATTACTTTTTGCAAAAGAATTGAATCGTACACGCTGATTTGAATTGGTTCATTTTTTTAAAACAATTGTTTTATAAATTTTATTAAAATGAATAAATAAGCAAGCTGATCATAGTAGCTTGACTTGAGCTTGAGTTTAAACTTTAAAGTTTGATTTAAAATTTTGTTGAATGATATAAAGATTCAACGTCTAATCTGACCGAATATTTATTAAATTTTAAGGATATGTCTGGTCTATTAGTGAAAAGACCCGAGGTTAGGGTAAGAAATAGAATTAGGGAAAAGCCATAGCTTTACTTAATCCTTTGGAAAATTACATTATTATTGAACAATACGACATTTTTCACAATGGCAAAGCTAGTCCGATGATAAAGCCGACTCCAATCGCTAATCATTAGCAAAATGGGACTAGGATATGTATTATGTAGAAAAAAGTGATCACAACTTTCAATTGTGGAGCCAGTGGTATGGTGCCACGATGGCACTGAACATTTTCCTTAAGAAAAGAACAATGTCGATAATGTGTGAGTTTCCTTTTTAATGGGAAAAGATTATGGATATGGACGTGTGATTGACTAGAAAGGTTAATCTCTATAATATAGTGAATTAAAATTTAAATTTTTACTAAAAAAATATATTAATATTTAATATTTGACAATATCTCAAAAAATATTATTTTTAATAAAAGAGTACATGTGTTTTTTTTTAAAAAAAAAGGCATTGAAAGTCACATAAATATTGGACCATCCTCTTGTGTTCTTAATCTTATTCTAGTTTCTAACGATATTAGTAGTTTTGCGGTCTTGTATTGATATGAATATCAAGAAAAAGAGGAGCTTATAGAAATGCCCATAAATTCGTTGCTAAGTTGAACTCTCTAGCTCTACCCAATAAAATTGATGATTGAATACAAATCTAATTATTTTTTTAATTCTCAATAAATAATAACTGACCTTTATATTTTCTTGGCACTAATCGATATGTTCATATCTATACGTCAATATATTTTATATATGATATCCATATCCATATCATTATCTAGTATAAAAAGGGTAAAAGGTAAATGTGCATATATAACACCCCCAAACTAATTTTAGAAGAATAATTAATACCCTAAAATATTTAAAACTATAATTAATACCTTAAATTAATTTTAAAATTACAATCAGTATCTCCAACTAATTTTAAAAATACAATTAATGCCATAAAGTATTTAAATTATTACAATTTTGCTTTTTTGCTAATAAAAACACAAACCTTTATTTTATACATATCATATAAAACTTTTTATTTTAATACATTATTGCTTAAAATGTCATATGTGTAATATTATTTTAATAAATTATACTAAATAAATCATAAGATTTTTTAATCTTCACATATGAATTCTGTACAATATCAATTTTAGAGTTTATTTAATATTATTTTTTAAACAATATGACATATGCGGCATTTTAAATACTAATATGTTGAATAAAAAATTTATTAGACATAAATTTATATTTTTATTAGTAAAAATATGAAATTGTACACATTTAAATATTTTAAGATGTTAGTAATATGTCTAAAATTAATTTAAAGTATTAATTATACCTTTAAATATTTTAAAATATTAATTATTTCTCTAAAATTATTTTAGGTGCATCTATCCAAATAAAAATCCTTAGAAACTGCACTTTATAAGCAACGGTCATTGCATCTCGCCTTATATGGTGTGAAACATGGGTTGATAATTTAAATTATTTTTGTGGTTTTATGACGTAAGATAAAAGAATTCATATTTTCTTCACTTTTTTTATAATTTTTCAAATTAATATCAATATATATATATGAGTAAAATTTGCAAAAATAACTAATTTTCGCTTTCTTTTGGTGAATAACCAATTTTTACTATAAAATCTATATATAACCAGAATATTCATAAGTCAAATAGTTCGGGACTTTACCCACAATATAGTTTATCTCTTTTAGTATTTTATATAAATTTTAAAAAAAATCATATTGAAAACAATTTTTTAATATTTTAAAATTAAATATAATATCGATATATAAATAAAATTTCGGAAAATAATATCAGTTATTATTATTTCGGGCCAAAAAAATCCCTGTCCGTTATTACAGTTACACCATCCCTAGAGAAAAGGCCCATGTTCCCTCCCAGGCTTAGGCTTAGCTGATTCACAAGATTCTGGTATTCTGCTACCTGGTCGGGTCCAAAAAGTACTATGAATGAACCGACCCCGGTTATTACAGTTAGCTTTCTTTGCTTTTCTATCCTAACCCAATGGCATTAATCATTAATCATTAATCATTAATCAATTGATTTCATTTCTTCTAGGTGACAGATCATAGGCAACGACACTACCAGGGTCCCACAAATTCAAGAGTAAAGCTAGTAGTATGATTCATCGGACGCCATTGCCCAATGGAGGATCCTTCAACGTTTCCCACTACCGTAGATGGGATAAACGCTGTTCATAACCTTTTTGAATTCTGTTTTCTGATAGTAGTGTTTTTGGTTTATGGTGTCGGAATCTAGGTGCTTAAAAGAAATAATAGAAAAAGCGAGATTAAACCAACAAATGCGCAGTCATAATCTATGAGGAACAGAGGAAGGGAGTGAGAGGATAAAGAACTAGAATTAGCGAAAAGCTATCTTGTTTAAGATTGCATAATCCTTTGAACAGAATAATATGTTGATTTTGTTGTCGATGTTGTTGAGTGCAAATAATTTTAATATCCGAATATCGTGGGCATCATCTTTTGTTTTCAAAAGAAGCCGAATCAAGTGTGAAAGAGATTTATTTCTTTTATTCTAGCATCATCAATATCTAAATTCTATATTTCTTTTTTGAGTTTCCTGATTTGTTTGGAGTTTAATGTTTAGCGAAAAGCTAATCATCCTCGTAGAGTCGTACATACGGTTTATGGTTTTAATGTATTCGTTGATTTATTGCTTTGACCGAATCAGTGTGTTGTAGAGTTGAAAAGCATTCGGGACTGTGGTAAAAACTGTCGGTTTTTTCTTTATCTTCTC
This sequence comes from Leucaena leucocephala, assembly GCA_037074615.1. Lineage (NCBI taxonomy): Eukaryota > Viridiplantae > Streptophyta > Magnoliopsida > Fabales > Fabaceae > Leucaena > Leucaena leucocephala. The sequence continues at coordinate 3,490,683 of CM073535.1, read as the reverse complement.
GGAACCAAACAAGGCCTCGATAATTTTTAATCAAAGCATTTTTTTAAAGATCTTATAAATTGGTTTTCGTTTTTGCGGATGATTTTCCTTAAAATTAAATAGGCCTTGGCCATGATTCATTATTTGTATATAAGAGCGAACGACGAGATCCTTTGATGTTGCAATCTCGTTTAGATTTCCCATCCTCATGTTAGTCATCCCGTGGGATTATTCACTCTTTCATCTTTGTGCATCGTTTCGATTAGGGTTGAGAGTGTTTCTTTTGGCCTTTCCGCTTAGTAATGGCAGGTTTTACCTCGTTTTGACTATTTAGGTCGCTGTTTTTGCCACACTAGTATCTTGGTCGCCGGATTATCTTCAATTTCAATGTGTGCGTTACGTTTGTTAACTCCAATTCGATGTTTCATGGAACAAAAGTGAAGTTTTTCATTCCCAAGTTTGTTTCTTTTGGTTTAGTGGTGATATTGACGAGAAGTTTTGGGGTGGGTTGGGGGGGGTGGAGGGGTGGGGGCGCTCTTTTGAATTTTGATTTAATTATTAATACGGTGCTTTTAAGGCTTTCGCTGAAATAAGCTAGTTGGTGGAGCAGGAGTAATTCTAGCACTCTCTTTGTTGTGAGAGTTGATTTTACTCTCAAATTCATAGTATTAGGAGAAATTTGCTATGCGTGCATGATGTTCAATGCTCTGGCTCCTCCAAAAAAATCTCGTCTCCTTGCCATTCTCAGTGGTGGAAATTCATGTGACAATAAACAAAAGCGGAAACAAGATGATTCTCAGGATCAATCTCCATACCCCATTCCGGAGCTTACTTCATCCGGGCGTCTTGAGGTGATCATTGAGTTTCTCTGTTTTTGCACTTTTTGTTGCTTGAATAAAAATTGCAGCTAATCAAACACTTGCATTTTATGTGAATGCAGGTTAATGTTTTGATCAAACCAACTGCTGATGAACTTCATCGAGTTTTTGAAGCATTGGAGCCAAATTTTGTTTACCTGCAAGGCGAGCAGCTAGAAGATAATGAACAAATTGGGTCCCTATTATGGGAAGATGTTGATCTGTCTAGCCCAGAAGCCTTATATGGATTATTTTCTTCCAAATTACCTAATACCGTGAGTGTTTTGTTTTGCTTTCAGCTATGATCACCTGAGAGTTGAGAAAAAACAGAATAGATTTATGTAAGATCAGTTTCTGATATGTGTTTGATTATGTTTAGGTAGAACATTTTAAACTTAGATCTGAGACAAGTTTGCTTTGTCACGAATTTATTCTTTCACCTAGTTAAAAGCGTAAGCAAATAGTTAATATTAGAGGGTGAGCTAGGTTTTCAAAGAGATCATATTGTTTTATGAATTATTCACTTCCACTTAGAAAGTTCACTTGTGAGTTGCGACTTCCATAATTGGCATATATGATGGAAAATTAATTGGAGGACATGATGCATACGTGTTGATATGAACAATACACAAATTTACATACCATAAATATTTATTCTGTATATAATATAAAATTTATAGGAAGTCATATTATTCATACGTAAGTTATGAATAGTGTGGCTCACTTCTCTCTTTGTGTAAAGCACTGACCCACAATCCAGTGATATATTATTTTACTTGTAGTTGTAGAAATTTAAAGAATTTATTTGAGACTGTAATAGTATCTGGGCAAGCTTACTGGATTAAATGCCCTTTTAGTCAATAATAAATTCTGGCATTGCACTTAAAATTTTGGCTTACTTTTTCCTATGGACCTATGTCCCCTTCTTTATTTGTAGTAGAATGGATTGATGGAATGTGGATTATATCATCTAGTAGGTCCTTGATTCAAATCATACAACCAAAAGAACCTAGGGCAGCCTAGGTAGTTTCTTCAAAAATATTTGTGGCACATATAACCCAATGTTTGCTGACCAAGCTACTGCTTGATGTTTTTGCAGGTTTATTTGGAAACTCCTAAAGGAGAAAATTTGGCAGAGGCTCTCCATTCTAAGGTTTCAATGACATGAAAAATGAGCATTTTCTCTGATTTTTTAATTTGATTTGAGAAAATAAAAGATTCAGGTTTAAAAATCTAATTAGATAGTCATTATGCTTGGATGCTTAATGAAGACTAAAAAGATGTGATGCTGTGTGATTATCCAGCATCCTTATAATTGAAAGTTATTAAATTCATAATATCTTGTTTTGGCAGGGAATTCCGTACACAATATATTGGAAAAGTGAATTTTCAAAGTATGCTGCATCACATTTTCGTCAAGCTTTTTTCTCAGTGGCACAAAGGTAATCATCTACCAATACTCTGTCATAATCTGTATTTCCTTTCCTTCTGGTGCCTCTGTTTATTTCTGCTTGGTGGTGGAATGAATGATTGGCTCCAAAGATGTTTTTTTTCCCCTTTAACTGATTGATTTTGGCCTCCAACCGTGAAACAATGGCATAAGAAATGCAAGGGTACAGAATTTTCTCTTAGTTGAGTATTTGCGACCATGGGCTGGAAGTGGAAACTTTCATCCATTGGGCACACATTGTTTTCTCTTCTCTTATATTACTTGAAGCTTGATAAAGATTACTTGATTAAACTGTATAATATGACTCTACTTAGGGTGTGTTTGGATTAGTTTTTGGAGAATAGATTTTGGAAAGAATAGATTTTAGGAAAAAATTGATTTTGAAAATTGGAGATATTTGGATGATTAATAGCAGAATCACTTTTTCATAGGTAATTTACTAAAAAGGACATAAACTAATATCATAATTATATAAAGAATAAAATTGATTTTAAATATTTTCATTTAAGTTATTAAAAAATAATACATATACATATGTATTTGATCAAGGTAAAAATTTACAATATTCACTTCAATTTCAATTTTAATAGATTTTGGGAAAAAATAATTTTAAAAATTGGAGATGTTTGGATGATTAGTAGCAGGATTACTTTTCTATAGACAATTTACTAAAAAGGACATATAAACTAATATCATAATTATAAAAAAAATAAATTTGATTTAAAATTTTTTCATTTAAAAATACATATACAATGGAAACAACGAGAAGCGCAGGAGAGAAAAGTGGATACAAGGAGAGAAGCAAAATGTGTGTTACTGTTGATGACAAAAAATAAAGATAGTAATAAATGCCTTACAGACAATGGAAAAATCTGTGCCACGCAGATTATACTCAAACCATGGTTTTATCCTCAAAACCATGGTTTGACATACAATAATCGATTTTCTACATTTGAGGATTGTTTGGGAAGAAAATAAGAAAACCATGGTTAGGCTCTAAAATCAATTTTTCAACCTACATGCCAAACACATACTTAATGTGTTTTCCTAAGAGTTGATATTATGCTTTGCAGTACCTCCAGCCACACATGGGATGCCTTCCAGCTTGCTCTCGCTTCTTTCAGATTATACTGTGTACAAAACAATGTCTCACCTTCAAATACCATGAAGAGCAGAAGCAGGCTTGAGCCACAAATGTTTGGTGACCCTCCTAACATTGATATTGCTCCATTTGAAGCGGACATGAATGGGGAAGAAAACTCAACTGAGACGATTTCCGCGCTGAAGATTTATGATGATGATGTGAACATGAGATTTCTTGTGTGTGGAGTTCCCTGCATGCTGGTAGGTCAAAATTAATTTTCTCCTTTTGATGAATTTTCTTGCAGTAAAACTTCTTCACAATCGTTTATTTCTTACCAACTGTTTTCCTTTTCTTCTCTTTCCACAATCAAAAAGAATACTTGCTTATTGGAATCGTTGGAGGAAGGACTCAATGCTCTCCTGTGTACAGAAGTAAGTTCTTTTGCATAGGTTGGTTAGCATTTTCTTCCCCTGGATTCTAGATCACTCCATTTTTCTGTTGGCAGTGCAATTTTTCATATCGTTTGTCGTATGAAAGAGATAGGATCTAATTTATTTAGGCTAATCCTGGCAAGGTTCTGCAGGCTTTCCCTTAACCAGAACTGTCATATCAAATTTCGCTTTGAAGATTAATATAAGCTAATCCTGTACCGTGATGTCATTATTTGAAGAACGTGGCAAAGTCCATGTTGCATCATCCATTCCACCGTTTTGACTCTATGTAATCAACATAAATCTAGCTTTTTATTTATTACTCTAGATATGCACGGACCAATTTAGAACCAGATTTACCTCCATTCTTGACCTTGAATGAGACCAAATTTCTCTTATGATTGAATTCAACATAACTATCAAGTAACATGTTGCAATATAATTGGCATATTACATAATGGATCTCTTACTTAAAAGTAAATAGCTCCAGCAATTTAAAGGTTTACTTTACCATCTGCTATTGTTGCCTATAAGTTAGTGTGTCTATTTCAGAGTATTGGAATTTTCTTCTAACTGGTTACTTAATTTTTATGTTTTCCGTTTATGGCTTTCCTGCAGATACGGGGATGTAAACTTCACAACCGGACAAGGTAGCTTCATGGTTTTCAGAGTTGATATATCACATGCATATGCCTCTTATATTGTAATGTTGAGTGGAAGATTGTTGGTTGACTGGTATATGATTGTAACTGTTAATTGTATGCACATGAACATTTACTCATTGGAGTTTTTAATATGTTGTTTGTATGTGTCATGAGTTGTTTATTTATGTTGTACTTTGTAATTTATTCTATTTGTTAATTTCTCTTTTTATCATATATTTTATAGTGCTCCACCACCTCCTCTTCAGGCAGGGACATTCTCACGTGGTGTGGTGACCATGCGTTGTGATATATCCACGTGTAGTTCTGCTCATATATCACTCTTGGTGTCTGGTAGTGCTGATACATGCTTTAATGATCAGGCAAGGGTGAACAATGTTGTCAGAATTTGATCTTCCATATATGGGTTCTTTTGATTTATAATACTTACCCACGTACATCTTTTCCCTCCTATCTACTCAGATTTTGGAGAATCATATAAAAAAGGAGCTGATTGAGAAGAGTCAGCTAGTTCAGGCATCAACTAATTGTGAACAAAGCAACTTACCTTCCTCTGAGCCTCGAAGGTCAACCTCAACAGCCTGTGGGGCTAGTGTATTTGAAGTTTGCATGCGGGTTCCTACATGGGCTTCACTGGTTAGTTTCTCAAGGCTTCTTCTGTTGCTTATAGTTTCACACATGCACTCATAATGGATATTTATGCATTATTTTGTTCAACTTAGGACTTATTTTCTAGAATCTGTGTGATGTACCTATCAGAAAATTAATGTCTAGTTTTACACTGTGTTCAGCTGGAATTTAGTTAATTGTTTGTGTTCAATAACTGATGCATAAGTAATGGAAGAACAGAATCCTGCAATTTGGTGATAGGATTTCTCTATTTTATTTTACTTAAGCATGTTGGTGCTTTGATACCTTATCCTTCTCTTTTGTGTCTTTCATTTCTCTTAATTTAATTCTCTTTTATATACATATATAGAAGATCATAATGTTACTTGTGAAAAAGAACCTGTACGTTAAATTGATTTGATCCTCTCAGCTAGCTTAATGATTTTAACATGATCTTGGATTTAGTTTGTTTGATATAGGATATTATCTTTTGACCTAGAGCTTCTTGAAATTTTTTCTCAGGTTCTGAGACAGCTTGCACCAGAAGTGTCGTTCCGCAGCCTAGTCATGCTAGGAGTTGCCAGTATTCAGGGATTGCCTGTGGCATCATTTAAGAAAGTTGATGCTGAACGTCTCCTTTACTTTTGTTCAAGGCAGTCAGAAAAAAATTGCTTTAATGACCCCATTTCTTTTGGGCATCCTAGTTGGCTGGTTCCTCCAGTGCCTACTCGAAAAAGATCAGAGCCTTTCTCTGGAATAAAGTCTGTCAATTCTAGTAGCCTTCAAGTCAGTGATAGTGGTAACAATAGACAGAAATTGAACATTGCAGCAATGAGGCCAATCCCTCGCTCACATTGTCAGAAGATTCGACCTTTTTCTGGATTGTCCGAGGGGGAAAGGCTTGATGGAGAACGTGGAAAATCAAATCTGTCAATGGTTCCAATAAAGCATAATGGTGTTGGCTCTAATCCAATCACAAATAGGAAATTTTCATCAACTTGCTGTCAGGCTCAGCAGATTGTTACATTAAATCCACTACCCATGAAGAAGCATGGTTGTGACAGAGCTCCAATACGGGCTTGTTCAGAGGTAAGTGGTTCAGTTTCCACTTCATCTTTTTAACCTTTGCTTAATTTGCTTTGCTATCCTTATTGTCATCCTAATACCCAATGCGAGATATTATCATGTGCTGGATGCAATTTATTTCCTAGTGAAGAATTCTATTTATTAGCCATTTTCTTCTTGCTATGATACACTTTCTGGCAGGAGGAATTCTTGAAGGATGTAATGCAGTTTCTTATCCTTCGTGGGCATTCTCGGCTAATTCCACAAGGTGGTCTTTCTGAATTCCCTGAAGCCATTCTGAATGCTAAACGCCTCGATCTTTTTAACTTGTACAGAGAGGTAAATCATTTGACTTGGTTTAAGCTAACTGCATGTAAGCCAAGAAACTTATTTTAACGAACTTACATATTGCAGGTGGTATCTAGAGGAGGGTTTCATGTTGGGAATGGCATCAATTGGAAAGGACAGGTTTTCTCAAAGATGCGGAATCACACTTTGACAAATAGAATGACAGTATGGAACCATATCTCTTTGGCTTTTTTTTTTTTTTTAAATCTCTGGTTCTTTGTGAGAAATTACATGCAAATGAATATGCTCTCGTATAGCAAAATCTTGGTGAAACTCATTACTTTCCTTTTGATTTCAGGGTGTTGGCAATACACTTAAAAGACATTATGAAACTTATCTTCTAGAATATGAACTGGCTCATGATGACGTAGATGGAGAGTGCTGCTTGTTGTGCCACAGGTCTTTCTTGCTCTTATTAATGATTAGATATTGAAAAAATAAATTAATGTTTAAATTTATTGAGCTCACTAAATTCGATCTGATTGACTATTGTTTACCTTTCATTTGGGCCAACAGTAGTGCAGCTGGTGATTGGGTGAATTGTGGGATATGCGGTGAGTGGGCTCACTTTGGCTGTGATAGGCGTCAAGGACTTGGTGCATTTAAGGTATCACTAGAATTTCATTTTTAAGTGGATGCTAAGTTTGTGAAATGAATTGCATGTTTAAGTCCCTTTCAAGAGCAAGATTTTTACGGCCTTATTTTCCATATCACTATTAATTTGACATGATTGTATTAAAGAAGAGCAGAGTTTTAGTCTCTCCCTACAACTCTTAGTAAATACTCCCTCTAGTACTTAATATAAGGGTTAGTTGATTTTTTTGAGTAGATTAAGAAAATAAATAAATCAATAAATTATGACTAAATTTAACCTATCAAAACGAATTTATATTATATACTCTTTTAATTTATCTAAATTAGTCAACTAACTCTTATATTAATTATAATTAATTTATTAATTATAATTAATTTATTTAATTTTCTTAACTTATCTAAATTAATTAATTTTTATATTAAGAACTGGTGTGTGTAATATTGTTTGGGTTGCTTTTAGCGTCTGTATGTTGAATGGCAGGACTACGCTAAAACTGATGGGCTAGAGTACGTTTGCCCACATTGCAGCATCTCAAATTTCAGGAAGAAATCTCAGAAAACTTCAAACGGATATTAACTGGCCAGGAGCGATTCTCTTTCTCTGAGAATCTTATCCCTCTCTCTCTCTCTCTCTCTCTCTCTCTCTCTCACACACACACACACACTCAATTGATGAGGTGGGTTTTGACGAATGTAATTAAATTTTTTATCATTAACCCATTTGCACATGTTATGGTCAGACAGGGCCACCAAAGGATTTCAGCATCACTAATATGTGGAGGAACAAATGCTTGAATAGGATTGTAGCGTGAGTATTTTTCCTCAACTGAATTGATTTTAGATGTAAAGAGTGTTGATATATTTCATTTAGCGAAGTAGTTTAGTTCGTGTTGACATCATCTTCGAAGGCTTTAAGCTTGGCTGGATCGCAAACGCTGCTGTGTAACGGCACTCATGATTGAACCTCGAGTTTATTTACTTTGGAAGTGTTTGATATAAGACATTTTAAAATCTTTTTCGAGTATTTGAAGATCTAACGCCATATATTTAAACGTAAGAAATCCAAAATATATCTGTTGTATATATATTATAAGTAGAAATATACTTTTTAAAATCTTTTTAACCAAATTCTACAACGTCTCACGTTTAAATTTTTTTTTAAAAAAAATAAAAACTCTAAACTCTCCGTCGTTAGCACGCCCTCCCGTCGGAGGTCACCATTCACTACACTCTTAAGGTCTGTTCCCACTTGCCCGGATTCAACTCTATCACCCTCACCTTCAACATAAGAAATAAAGAAAGTGCTATCTTAATTTATTTAAAAGAAATAAATTTTAGTTATAACTTATTTTTTAAAATAAACCCACAAATAGTATTATTTAGAGTATTTTTTTATTAATAGGGTCTAAACGATATTTTTCAGTTGATACGTAAAAATTAATCTCTAAAAATTAACGAATTAGTTTTACCTCTCGTCTTGGAGATGAGACGCGAGGGGCCTTTTTGGATCCATTCACCGTTTAATTTGCCCATGTGAGCCGATTCAAGGGATAGTAAAAAAAATAACTTGTCATATCCATGTACTATGTACAATCTAAATCCAACAACATTTTTACAGGGGTTAAAAAAAAGATGAAATACGATCTTGGTTTTTTGTGGGAAAGGGACATTTGCCCCACGTATGACTGAAGGACACATTAGATACGATTACGAAGGACAATAAATGGTAACTGTAACTACTCTTCAGGACTCAATGAATGTGACATCGTTATATACAGGAGCCAGAAATTTTGGATGCTTCTTCACATGCAACTGGAAGTAGACCTAATGTCTCAAACTGGAATAAAGTTCTTGAAGAGAAGCGTACAACGGTTCAGCTGCCTTTGGTCTGGCCACCAACCCAAGTAGAATATCAGACGTAGTGAGATAAGGATCCCCATAAAAGCGCAGGTTGGCTTCCATTCTGGTGGCAACAATATTGCCTTCCAAGGACACTCCCACAAATGCACCTACAGTTACAACAAACGTTGGTCATACTTTCAACCTTCAATCTACCTAGAGTAAAAAAGATAGAAAAGATACACAGAAAATAATATAATGATATCATCCAGGTATTATATTACAACCTTGACTGATGTTAATTTTGAAATCATTTAATGAAGTTGAAAACAACAATACAAACTGACATCATAAAGCAGCCCAAATATGACATGGATTCAAATGAAACGCAAACCATAAATGCCTTGGTTTTTCATGCAATATTAGATCCATGCAAGTACAACAAAATTTCATAATAAGCTACCTTTACTGCAACTGTAGGTGTAACACATTCCAGAACCTCTGTCACCAGCACGAATATCTGCTTCAAGCACTCTTCCAAGAGGCCCTGCAGCAGCACTGCAACCGGCACCAAAAGAAAAGTGCATGCGACTGCAGAATGTCTTCACAGCTTTCATATCATGAAGCACAACTATAAAATCCATGAGTTCACCGCCAATCTGGATATACAGGATAATCATAGTTTCATCAGTGAGGAATAAAATCATGACAGATCAAGACCCACTAGTACCTGAGAGAGTTATCACATTAATCTATTTATTTCCTAGTGAAAGGGTGATATTTCCCTATAATTTTATAAACAAATAACAAATTCAAACTACCAATGCAAGAGAGAGGTGCAAAAAAGAATTCCAAAATAAACATTAATGTCTAAGCATAATGGGAAACAAGTAACTCTTAAACATGCATATTTCATGGCTCCACCTCCATCTTTCTATATATATCCTGTGTAAAGACATAACTGTAATCCAGCAAATTATTAAACATGCAACATTTCATCACCTGAGCACCCCATCCTAAACCCAGGGAGAATATGGATGATGGTGCAGACCATGACCCATCGGATCTCCGAGCGACAACCAGACCTGTACCAAGTTTGTAAGATAACAGCGCACCAGCTTTGGCAACTGTTAAAATTGCTAGGCCCTTGGCCTCTCTAAGAATGGCTAAGGGAATAGACCTCTCAGGATTAGATCTCGCCACCTGTCCATTTCAATATTACAAAATGATTTACATAAAAAGGAAATACAATAAAAAAAAGTGAAAAAAAAAATAGAAAATGTCAGGTACATAAGAACAATTCGGAAAGATAAAGTCCAAAATAACAGTACTATTACCAAACAACATCAACTACAAAATTGTTCATAATTAATTGCTCAATACAAAATAAATTTATATAAAAAACAAACCTGACAGTAGCTTCTCACTGTATTTGATGCTTTATATATATCATGCTCCATAGACAAACCAATAGGGAGATTAAGCCACCCTCTAGAACAAGTCCAGTCCATCACATCATGCTTTGCTACCTGCACAGCATTGCTAATGGTGTTGACAAGAACACCCTGTAAAGGATCGAGCCTATCATAGCAGGCATCACACACCCTCTGTGGATTCCTTTCCCTAAACTTCACTGGTAACAAACACCGCCCCTTTGAACAAGCTCGACAGAAAATACCCCCACAAAACCGGCAATGATGTCTGCCACGAGTGAGTGCAGTAAATGGTGCAGTACATTGCATACAACCAATAGCAGAACTATCTGGAAGCCACTCAGGAGGTTCAGCTTCCAACACCTCTTTGTAGGCACTATAATTAATCCCATTTGGCTCAAAGAGAGGTGGTGCACTTGGCGTGTAGACTGAAGAGTGCAGCACAGTATCTCCATTCTTTCCAGAGCCAAGAAATGAGACATTTGAACTTGAGAATTGCTGATTTGAGGTAATACTTGGACCTCTAGTCCGTCCAGTCAAAATAGCAATGATCCCACCAAGCACATTCTTCAAGTTCACCTCTGGAGGCATGTTAGGGGGTACAATACTACAAGGATCGTCACTTGATTCATAACCTCCATCATATAAATCCCCACTTTCAGAGGGCAAATGGTACAGAAACTCTTGCTTGGAAGAGTTAGAGCTGCTCGTAACAGATTTTGGCGCATTCCAAGTATACTCAGCATAATGATTATTGCCATCATAGTAGAATTGAGAGTTCCCCTTTTCTACATTCGATAGTGAGGAGTACGTAACTTTACCGTCAGAGGCTGTCATCGACTAGACTGCAGATATAAGATAGCAATAAGCAAAAGATACAGAACTACAATTTGAAATAGCAAGCTACAATCTCCGTCGAAAATACAAGAAATAGAATCACAGAGCACAGCCAGAGAAAACAACTACCACATAAATTAAATTTAAATAAAGCTTTTACACATACATATATGAGGAAATAACATTCAAAGAAATAGACACTAGCAATTTTCAATAACAATCAAAACAGAAAATAATACTTCAAGCCCAACATGACCTTATTTTCATACAGAAAGCCATTCATCAGGATTAAATAACAGAGCATAAATATACAGAAAAAAAGAGAAGCACGCAAAGTCGATGAATTAGGGTTTTTAATGGATAATCAAGAAAGGAATTAAATCATGAACAAGGAAATCAAGCAACGAAAAATAACCTTGGAAGAAGAAAAGTTCAGGAGGATTATCCAATTAAAGCAATTCTGAATCGGGTTGCACCAAGCCAAGCAGTAGAAATTAGAATGGAGATGAAGGATGAAGAGAACCTAGGAGCCGAGATTACTTGGAAATCTGGGGAATATCTTGGAATAATGAGTAAGTTAACGCCAAGAACCGGGAGCCAACCAAATGGTTCTGAAATCGTCTTAGCATAAACGACACCGTTGGAACTTCGCACCTTGGTATTCCGTAACAAGAGTTTTTTTAAGAAAAAAGGTGGAGTATTTTTTTAAATCCCACAAAAATATCACTTAAATCTTAAAACTTTTAACCAGTGTTATTTTCTATACTTTTGTAGTTATTGATTAGATTTGATAAATAAATAATAATACATTTTTATAGGGATTCCTGATTTGAGATTTTCTCCTATTTTTCATCACAACTTGTATGCAGTGTTTAAATAAATAATACAATCCATAGATCATGCTTTCTTTTTTTAAAATTTTTTTATACAAAATTACAAAGTCAAACAAATTATATTGTTCATAATTCATAATCAACATTGCAACTTTTTAAATATTTAATATATGTGTATATATATATATAAATTAATAATAATATCGAGTTTGTTTAACTTGGCCATATATGTGATTAGCCGCTTGCAATAAATAAAATCCACCAAACCACTTTATGTGCCGTTAACCATTATGCAAATAATATTATTTACTTTGTTGTTGAAATAAAAATTGAATTGATTAGATTTTAAGTATTTTTTATGATGATAACAATGAAATAATAATAATAATGGTTCTTTATTATTAGTTAATAATTAACATATATGTGCATGCATTTTAATAGCTTCTCAGCTTCCATTTAACATTGTTAAACTCAAGCTTGATTGATTTAGTTACAGATGACATGAACTGGATACATAACCTAATCTTATCGAACATTGGACCCCTTCGTTATTATCCTTTCGTCTGACAATTTTTTAATTCCCCATACGTGTTCTATTTAGCTACGCCTGATGCCCTCATCCAATAAAGCGCATCAAGTCATTTAGCAATGCTATGTTCATAAAAATCGTAACTTGAGTGTAAAGTGAGAAGAAAACAATAGATAAAGACAACGAGAATAAGATTTCCAGATAAAACATTACAAATTCACCTTCTTCAGGCAGAAATGACCATTTCATTCTATGAATGTTACATTGCGTTTATATAACAAGGCTCATATTCGGAGCTTCTTTCCAGGTTGGGTCTCGTCCTCAAAATGGTGGCCAGCCTCACCATTCCCCTCCTTTTCCATCTTCTTCCTGGCAAGTATCTTGTTGATTTTATGCAGCTCGTTATTAAGCTTCTGGTCCTTGTTTTGCTTTCGTGTCTTCCGACCGTCTTGCATCTTCACCCCAAACTGGAATGCAGCCTTTGGCATTGCTTCCTTCTGCTCATTGTAAGTAGCCCATTCCTCTTCTGTTTCAAAGTCCCATCGATGAAGACGACCCTTGGCCTATTAAGTGGAAAATTCAGATTTGTGACTATCAGCATACACGCAGTTACAAAGCATATATTGACTATCGAGAATAAAAGAATATCCAATACACATTAACCATTTTTATTTCCTAGTTATACATTTTCAACTCGTAGTTTCAGCAAAGGTGTCATTGCATCATTTATTTTAAACAAACAATTTCAACCTCCTTGTTTCCGAAAACCACATAAAAGCAAATATGTCTCTGTCCTTGTAAACAAAAGAAATTATACTGTGAGATAATACTTACCCTTCCGCCCATATCCATTTTGGACAAGTCATCTTCGTCATCGCTGTCCACTATCTCACGGTTATACTCTTGATATCCTGGGTAACATTCCGAATAACTCTCAGAGATGAAGTTGGGATCTTTTTCACGAGCATCTTTCTCCCTCAACTGTTGAAGTCTCTGATCATCTCGCTTGAAAACTGATCCTAAACCTCGATCCTTCTCTTCTTGAGTCATCAAGCGTGGATCTTGGGGAATATTTAAACCTGCTTGCACATCATAAGCCTGCATATTTGGCTGAAGATATTGATCTGGGTAAGCCAGTTGTTCTGCATACTGGTACTCCTGCCACTCTCCTTCGTAGCCACTAGCCAAGGCTTGTGCTTGAATTACATCATACCCATTCTGTGACTGCATGATCAAATCAAAGAGGATAGAGAAACTCATAGATCAACAGATATATTACAATGAAGCAAAATATAAAAATGAAGATAAATAATTTTATACTTGTGAGTTCACCATAAAAATTTAAGAAGGGAATAACTATATAACAGGGATGGATTTGGTGCACATCTTTTTTATGCATTCCTTTGTACATATCTTTTTTAAGATATAATGAGGTGTAGAAAATGGGAGAAGATGTATATGGTATTTAATTATTAATAATAAAATAAGAGATGCACAAGGAAATGAAAAAATAAATGGTGCATCAGATCCATACCCAGATTATAACAAGGCAAAAAACATTCAAGTAACACTCCAATAGCAAATCCAACAATTAAAAATAAACCATCAGGAGGACCAACTTACTGCTTCTTGCCATCCTTGTGGCACAACAGAAGGCGGGACAGGACCATAACTAGGTTCAGTGAAATATGAAGGTTTTTCCTTGTTCCTGGGAGACTCTTCCATGTCCTCTGAAAGAGGGCTTTGGCTCAGATCTTTACCGGGAACATCATAGTCAACACCATCTCCAACAAAAATGTCATCCTCTTCTGCTCTTGCAACAGCCGGGGCTTGTTTCTCCCTTGAATTAAGAGAACTCTTTTTGAAAGGGGGAGGTGGTGGCGGGACAAATTCTCTTTCAGTTTGATTCTTAGCCACCCCAGCTTCAATCTTTGATGGCTTATCCTCTTCATCATATCCATTTCCAGCAGCCAAACTCTTTCCTGTGTTTAGGGGAAAAAACAAGATAGAGGCAAAAACCAATCATAATTTAAAAATTCCAGCAAGGTTATACAAAAAAAAAACGAAGATCATCGTTCTTTACAAAAGAAAGGTGTAATGTACTTTATAATTCATTTGACAACACTTGAAAATATAAATATTCAACATAATCAAGCATCTAGAATATAATATCCAAAACTCCCAGATGATCTGCTAAGCACATTAGTTACCTTTCACATCTTTTTCCTTCTTTTTCTTCTTTAGAACCTTCCCAGAAGAGCCAAGACGAAGATATGACATAATTTTAGCAATCCTATCTAGGACAGATCCGTCAACATTAACTGTAACCATTTCCTGTGCAAAATAAAAGCGAAGTATATAAAGTGACATGTATTAGAAAATCTAGCCAACTGGAAAGACAAATGTCATCAAGAACTCGGCAAGATCATAAACCTCTGGCACTGGACAGTCAGCTTTACTCCGGTGCAAGGTAGTCGGAATATCATGATAATATCCACCCTCCTAACAAACCAAAAGGGACATTTAAGTCAAGAAAGTGTCTCCTAGAAAACGGAAAATAAGGTCATAGAAGGATCATAACTATTTCGGCCAGACTGTACATAAGTTTTCTACATGAACTTTCTAAAATTACCACCCTATTCTTAGTACGCCAGTTCTACGGAGAACATAACAATGTTCCCTTAATTATTTTGAGCATTATCAAACCTCACATAATTTACAGAAGTCCAAAATCAAAGTGATACAGCATGCAACATGCAGGACTACCTATAGTCCTGACACATTGAATAACCAATGATCAAAATGATGATGCGCATTGGAACAATTACAATATTAGCAAAGCATGGGTACGAGAAAGACGGGACATCAGGAAAGGAGAGTGAGAGGCAGATGTTTGCACAAAGAGATTACCAGTAATCAACATACTCAAACAATAAACGAAGGCTACATGATACGTAGATATACTAGCTTCTAATGTACAAATTATAAGGTATTCCGTGGAAGGCAAGCAAGAAGTAAGCCTAAGTCACATACAAGGAGATCAGTGGACTGCCAAGTGCACGTTTTTCAAGGCAGGCATCCTGACGTGCATAAATGCAGCTAGACACAAGTTACACTAAAGTATAAGCAAATAACAGCATGTATAAGCAAGGCTTGAAAACAAATTAACCTAGAATCATTGAAGATGGGGTAACAGTTATAAAATTCCAATAAAACCAGAAACACATCAAGGAAATGGAAATTCTCACCATGTTAAAAATAAATGTCATCCGACCAGGGAGAAACATCTCATTTGTTTTCAAGATAGTCTGAGGTTTGACTATCCACCGATAAACAGACTGAAAGGAGGAAAGTATTCAACATCAGCTTGCTACGCTTAAATATAAAATCACCACACAACAATATTCTTGAGCCCTAATTTCATACAAAAAGGGGTAAACCTTTGCAGTTGATGTGCGAATTGACAGTTGCTGGTCTTCCTTTGATGCTCTGTCAGCAAATCAAAGTCATGTATCAAAACTTCATACATGGAGATTTTGAATCAACCAGATAAATATGCATTTAATTGATAGCATAGAAAGAAAATAACCATAAAAACTGACAATTCTGACCATACAAATTACCTAGGTTTCCCATCAACATCATCCCCTGTCTCTGGCTTCTTATCAATCTCACTTCTTACTTTATTCAGCAAAGCATAATCTAGACCTTTAACCAAATGAGTGTGCTCCACATCACCTGACAAACATCAATAAGGCAAAATCCAAATCCTACTTAGTTAATAGCATAAATAATGAAGGTTATCCATGGCCAGGCTAGCAAAATCATTATAACAATTCAAAAGACCTAACATGCAGGATTCCCAACATCTACTCAAAACTCTATTTTAGTAACTAACAAATCTTATTCAACTGTTATGGTGTCAAAAGCTTAGTAAAGCTAATTAGTAGAGGTTTTTTCTTTTTTTTTTGGGGTGGCTCTAAGACAATAGTAAAATACAAACCTCCAAGGTACTTGCTCTTCTCAATGGATAACTTGTGTGCATCAGCTGACCTACAAAAAGTAGTTAGATTGTCAGAGAATAACATGCAGGGGCAAAGTGTAAGCAAACACGATTTTTTTTTTTACTCATTTTGAGGGAAGGGAAGGGAAGGGAAGGGACCCATACTAGAAACACAATAATATGCATTACCACATAAACTATAGATAATGGTAGAACCTTACCGTATATCTACAGTACCAGGAGGAGCAACCGCATGAAGTCCCAAGTCAGTTGTTTCATAGTCAGGGTTTTGGTCTTCTCTTCGCTCTTTGGCTCGGTCTCTATATTTTGGTGTTTCTGGCTCTTCGAGTTTCTCTTCCCTATGATATTTCCAATATCAAATCATATAATGATCATTACCATTCAAATATCCCTGCACCCTTCCATCCAAAACAAATATATCCACGCCTTGTTTTACCCCCTTAATAAATAGACAGATATATAATTGTATAAATATGGGCTCATCTGTCTCTGCAATTTTTTCATGGTCACTTCCGCAACCAATTGCAGTAAAACAACCGCGTTGAAAGAAGTTCCTACACCAGCGCTACTCAAATGACATGGGGAATTATATCATGACCAGAGTAATCCTTAAGAAAACAAAATGAGCCTAGAATATACTCCCTTTCAATAAAAACCAAAAAAAAAAAAGTACAGAACTTGAGCTCCCTCGTGATAACTAACATTCTAACGCCTTAACATGAACCAACTAACAGGAAACATCCTTGTACTGGAAAGTGTCCCATGAAATCAAGCAGAGCCCAAGTGATTCATAGCCAAATTATGGTAAAAAATGTTAAAAGCAAATTGAATGTAACTTACTTGCGACGGAGAGCTTTCTCCTTGTAATTTCTCTTCGAAGTAGTCATTTGAAAAGCAATCTACACTCTTAGAGAAATTTTGAAGTGTGTTTTCCTTGAATCACGAAATCAAAGGTTAAATTTCCAATCCAAGGTGTAAATCAGCATATTATTCGAAGGTAGGAGGTTTGTGGGTTAGGGCTTTGTGCTAGAGAACGCGAAGCAGGGGAACCATAGGGAAACGAAGATTAGGAAAGAGCAAATCTCAAATTACGGTAATGACCTTGTCCTGATAAATTTTTTTTCAAAAAACATTACTTGAAATTTTTTGTATTGACTTGCTTTTTCAGATTTTTAATATATATAAAAAAAATTTAAAAATATTATTTTATATTTTAAAAAAATATTAAAATTATTTAATTTTAACTCAATTAAAATTTTACCTTTAAATTTTAATTTAATATATCACAATTCTTGTCACTTAAACATCATTAAAACTCAATCTTTAAAATTTATAATTGATACAATTTTTTATCTTTTAATTTTATATAAATTTTAATTTTAATTTTTTAAATTGTAAATATAAATTTTAGTCCTTATAATTTTATAAAAATTTAAATATTTAACTATTTTAATTAACACAACTACTTATAATTTTAATAAACTTTAAATTTTATTTTTATATTTAATATTTTAATTAATACCATTAAATAATTCCTTTAAAACTATAGAAACTAATTAAAATTCACAATTTAAAATTTGAGAGATGTATACCAATATATTTTCTGACAAATTTTTTATTTTATCATTATACTTAATGATATTAATTAATGTCATTAAATATTTAAATTTTTATACAATTATAAAGACTAAAATTCATAATTTAAAATTTAAGAAATTAAAATTTATGTAAACTTAAAGTTAATAATCATATTAATCCTAATCTGTATCTCATGTAGCTCATATTGTCTAGTTTTAGTTGTTCAAAATGTTAGTTGTCTTATTTTAAAAAATAAAAATATAAAGACAAGAGTTCTAAAAGCATTGATTATTGAGAGTAAACAAGTGGTTATGAAATAACGAAAGATAAAATACACATCTTATATTTAATATATAATTTAATTAGATTAAATTAATTAATTAATATAGTATTTTTTTAAAAAATTATAATTATATTTTTAACTTATTATCTCCCTCTCTTATTTAATTATTATTAATAAAATATCAATAAAGATTATTTAAAAATTTTATTTAAAAATTAGAATCAATATCAATTCAATAATTATATCATATATATATATATATATATATATAAAGATATATAATCGTATTTTTTTAAGTAAATCTTTTTTAAAATATATCCCCTGCATTTCTGTCTTGTATCTACGTAAAAGCTGTCGCAAAAACAGAAAGGTAAAAAAATATATATACTTAAAATAAAATTTAATTTAATTAGATAAAATAAAAAACTAAATAAATAAATTAATTATAATTAAATATCATATTTAAGATAAATTTATATTATATACTCTTTAATATATTTAAATTAATTAAATAACTATTATATTAGTTATAATTAATTAATTTATTTAATTTTATTATCCATCAAAAACACACAATTAAATCTTATATTAACCAATATAGTATAATTTTTTGAGATAATTACTATAAAGTCTAAATAAATTTAATTACACACAAATCTAATAACAACTGAAGTTGTCTCTTTTTTTTATTAAATTTTTTTATGATTAAATCTTTTTCATCCACTACGGAACAAGCAGAACATAATATTTCAATTTTTAAAAACACAAAATTTGAACGGAGGGATCGGTGTCTACCAAGCCAATAGTATAAACGTCGTCATTATTGTCGTTCACCAATAACAATTAATACAAAGCACACAACGACAAAAAATGGGTTAAAAACCAAGTTCTTGCAAAGTGGCGTTCTTTCCGATCCATTAATGAAAAAGAAAATGTATGGCGAATACTAGAATTGCCAGCTGCATGGACCCCCTCGCATTGGTGGCATAGCCAGAGAAACCATTACCATAAGAGAGATGATCAGTGACAAATAATGATACTACTAGATTGATCAGAGATCAATGGCAAATCTAAACTCTTATCTGAATCGCATTATTCTGTGCACGGCCTTGATCGCTTGTTTCAGTTTGAGGCCATCACAGGGTGAAGATGATGACTCATCAGTAGTCGCACACAAGAGTGCCTTCTTCATTTTTGGAGACTCCACTGTGGATTCCGGCAATAATAATTACATAGAAACAATCCCAGAGAACAGAGCAGATTACAAACCTTACGGCCAGAATGGATTCTTTGAAGGACCTACCGGAAGATTCTCCGATGGCCGCATTATTGTAGATTTCATAGGTACCTACCACATATCCTTCCTTCTTTTAATTAACTTGCTTCATTCATTGTTGCAATTCTGATCAATATGATCAAGTCAGGTCAAGTAAAGTATGAAGTTTGATCATGTGTGTTGCTGATATAAATATACAGCTGAGTATGCCAATCTTCCGTTGATTCCTCCGTTTTTACAACCATCTGCCGATCATACCAACGGTGTAAACTTTGCTTCTGGAGGGGCCGGTGTTCTTCCTGAAACCAATCAAGGACTGGTAATTAAAAACGTAATTAATCTTCAGTCATATATATAGATATATATTTAAGTTTCCTGTTCATAGGTTGTGACCTTATAATAATCAGGGGATTGATCTTGGAACACAAGTGAAAAACTTTGAAGAAGTAAGAAGGGGATTGGGAAAGAAGGTGGGAGAGGAGAGAGCGAAAGAGATAATAGAAGAAGCAGTATATTTCATAAGCATAGGAAGCAACGATTACATGAGCGGTTATCTGGGCAATCCAAGCATGCAGCAACGCTTCACTCCTGAGCAGTACGTTGTCATGGTCATTGGCAACTTGACTCAAACAATCCAAGTAAGCCCTTATTTGAGCTCCATATATACTGAAAACCGGACTGGTGATTAAATCGGTCGAGGTATCGGGTCAAGATTCAACCATATATTTAACAGAAGAAAACAGTATATATTTACAACACGTGAGATTTAATTAATTAATTAATGATTGTTGGGAATATTCAGGGAGTGTATGATAAAGGTGGGAGGAAGTTTGGGTTTTTAAGCTTGGGTCCTTTGGGGTGTTTG
Source organism: Leucaena leucocephala (assembly GCA_037074615.1). Lineage (NCBI taxonomy): Eukaryota > Viridiplantae > Streptophyta > Magnoliopsida > Fabales > Fabaceae > Leucaena > Leucaena leucocephala. The sequence continues at coordinate 3,470,107 of CM073535.1, read as the reverse complement.
CCTGCCCTGAGAGCACTGAACCCTGAAGGTGGGTGTTTGGAAGCAGCTTCTGCTCTTGCGCTTGCCCACAATAATGCTCTTTCCTCTGTTCTCTCCAGCCTTCAACTTTCCCTCCACGGCTTTGCTTACTCCAATTCCAATTTCTACGATTGGCTCAATGACCGAATTCACAACCCCACTACTTATGGTATGTACATTCTCTCGTACAATTCTCTTAATTTTACTCCTTACATATGCTAAAATGATATACTCCTCCTTTAACTAATTTTATTATATTAAAAAAATTAATTAAATTAATATATATTTTTTTAAATATCATAATAATTTTTTTAATTTTCTTCGTTTCTCCCTATGTGTGTGTTTGATATGAGAGATTTAAAAATAAAAGAAGAGGAAAAGAGATATTTTTATCTATTTTCTTTTTTTTTTGTATCACAAAATTTTTAGGAGGGGAAGAATTTTTTTTTAAAGGTTTTTCCTCTCCAATCCTCCAAAATTAAAAGATTGTAGGAAAAAAATAAATTTTTATCTTATTTTAATTATTATATCTATAATTTTTTTAATATTTTTAAAATAGTCACTGCATCTTATGATTGTCTGTATAAAAAAATTCTTTCCTCCACTCGTGAATTAAAATCTCTCCATTATCTTCCATTTTTATCATCCAAATGAGTTCACATTAAAATCATTTCCTTTTCTTTTTCTATTTGCTGTTAAACTCATTTTCCTCCCCTCTTTTTAATTAAACCAAACATATTCTTATTTAATATTTATTGATAGAGTATCAATAAAAATAATTTTAAAAAATAATAAATATAAAAATATATTTTATATTTAAGATTAAAATTAACTATTAAATTATATCATATATTAAGAATAAAATTATTATAATAATAACAATCACAGCGATTTTGACATTATCTTTAATTTAACTTTTCATAGAAGATTATATTTAAGAAGAAACTCTTCGTTGAATATATTGATTTGACATTTTTGGCATAATTAAAGACAAACCGATATCTCATATAATGAAGGGAAATTTTGGCATTGAAGATATCTGGAATTTACATTTATGCCAAAAATGGAAGTATATAATGTTTAAAATTTCAAGTGCATGATATGATTTTTGGTTCATGCTTCATATACTTCTGAGTATCTACTTGTTCTGTATCCTCCATCCGTCCTTTGCCATGACTAATGACATCATGTACAGTTGTACATTGAATTCCACTATGTTTTTTCATTGCAATAGAATTTTAGTATATTACTTAAACACACGTTTTGAAAGTAATACGTGTGAAGAAAATTAAAAATTTGATTACAGGATTCTAAAAATAGCGACATTTTTGTCTTCCACGTCATATTTCGTATATAAAAATAAATAATATTAAAAAACGATATCACTTTTTTTTAAAAAAAAATTGTATCTACTATTTTCTCAGTATATGGACGGCTAGAATTCATTTCTGAACCTATTTTCTTTTCGTATTGATCGAATCTGTATATCAACCACGTGGGCATGAATAATGTATTTAGTATATATTCCTATGACGAAGAGATCTAAATTATCACGGGGTTCCGTGGGAATGACACTTTTATCCTATTCTGTGAATGTTTCAATCTGAAGAAAAGAAGCATGTGTGTGTTTGAGTGAAGGGTTGAAGGAGGGAAAGAAGGCGTGCTGTGGAAGTGGACCTTACGGAAGTGGACCTTACGGGGGCATCTTCAGCTGCGGGGGGACAAAGAAAACGACAGAGTACAGCTTATGCGACAACGTCAACGACCATGTGTGGTGGGATTCATTCCACCCTACCCAAATGATTCACCACCAATTCGCCCTCGCTTTGTGGAACGGTCCTGCTTCCTCCGTCGCTCCCTTTAACTTACGCCACCTCTTCACCACCACCAACGTTAAAAGCACCATCGCTGATGTCATTGATCGCCCTCAAGAGCCTCCACTTGACCAGTTTAACTTCTGATGGCTCATCTTCGCACGCATTTGGCTTCTTCATCTCTACCCTGCACTCTCAAATAAAATCTTGGTCTGCGTCTCCTTCACTTTTCTCTTGATGACTCAATAAATAATCACGCGCTGTTCAGTCTTTGCAAGACACTTTTACGATCCAACAAGTTCAGTTTATTAACTCTATCTTCATTTTTCTTTTATATATTAACATCCGGTTATCTGTGAGATAATCAATACAAAAAATCAATCTTTTAGTTAATATAATTCTAATGTCATGACATTTTATTTAGTATACTTTAATATTTATAATTTTAAAGCAATTAAACTTTAACTTATTACAAAATAATTTTTTAACTATTTTTAATATTAGTCGCTAAACTTCATGCTATTTTTAAAAATACAAAGACTAATATTTTAAATAGTATATTAAGTTAAAATTTAAAGATTAAATTAAAATTAAAAAAATTAAAAAAATAATAATTTATTATAATTAATATTATATTTTGAGATGGAGAGTTTAAAAAATTATGTTATCATAAGTATTAGTAGTTTGAAAGATTGTATAGTACCATTTATCGAATTCAAATACTTATAACAGCAAATAAAATGTTTAAATAGACACTTTTATTATTTATTTTTTTTTAAAAGTTTATATGTATGAATGTGCAAGAGAATTTCAATGTTGTTTATACTAATCAATGAGAAACAAATATTATCTACCTAATTACTTTAATTAAATAATTAGTTTGTTAATATTGTTTTGATTATACTAATTGAATAGATGAAACTGAATACCACCATCTTACTGAGATTAATAAAGGGACAAAAGGTTTATATCCCTCCCCTAAAAGAATCAATGCTGTTTATACGACACTCATAATACATATAAATATAAAATATAAACGAAAATATTAAACATAACATGTCTGTGAGTATAGTTGTTACATCATAAATGCACCCTGCCTACTTAGTTTAAATTATTTAAAAGTTCTGCCTATATATATATATATATATATATATATATATATATATGATCATGGGAGAAATACTAACTTCACTAGACATTTAATGCATATCACACACTGCTCACTCCAACTAATTTTTCTATTGGCATTATGAACAAGTTCCAACATACAAACTACTTTAAACTATAATTAGTTGTATTATTTAATATTTATTATCAAATTACATACTTACAGCTTAGCAGAAAAACAACAAGGTTCGAAATATCAGTAACGATTGGCTGAGTTTGGCCTCCAGACAGATGGGGCTGAAATCTGACTGAGCCAAGCAAAATAAATATATCTTCTTGTGAGATATAGGAGGCAAGACATAATTACTCTCCGAAATGTCACTTTTTTAAATGCTAGAAGACAATACGGCCCAGCAAAAGAAAATGCTAGGAGAGATAATTGATAAGAACATCTTCATATTATTATTTATTGCCGTCCTAAGGTCAGGATAATTAAAGCACAGGGACTTTTCACGCGTATATTTATTTATTATATACTAAATATAAATAACTAGTTTTATAATTGAGGGGAGGCTGAGAGCTGGAAGATCTCACTTGTTCATTCTCGAGAAGCATTGGGTGGCAGATTATAGGTGACACCTTTCGTGTTTACGTCGGTCGTTGAATTATTGATATATTTAAATTAAAAAAGAATTTTAAAACAGAGAAAAAATCTAACCTAATTATTGCCACATATTTTTACTTGTTATGTTTGCAAAGCAAGCTAGGCAATAGATAATTTCACATGTTAGACTGTTAGAGCCATGTATCTGTAAATTTATTTTCGAGTTTTTTTTTTTTTTTGAAAATGTGTGGATGCGAAGTTGTGGTTTTGATTTGATTAATAATAAGGTCTTTGGATCTGAGCTTCTCCTTCGCTGGGAGAGATTTAGCAAAGTTCTATTGAAATAAATATAGAAATGAATCCGTTATTAGCTGCGCTTTTTCCTGTCTCCGTTGCTTCACCCATTGTTATTCCTCCTAAATCTCCTCTTTAGATTTCCCTTGGTTGATCTTCCCCTCGTACCTCTTTCAATCCCATATGTAAAGCTTCCCTTTTGAAGTTCTCCACCGGTTTTCGTCTTTGTGAGCATAACATCATACGTCCAAAATATTACCGGCAATTCGCAGTTTCTCTTGCTGAGCTGAAAATTGTTCGATCTGTTTGTTAGTATTCGCGCCGAGTTTGTGTGAGGATCAGCAGCTTGTAGGTTATAGCAAACAGCTGCCACAGCCACAGACCGCAGAGGGCGGTGGTAGTGATTGTGGTGATTCTGGTAGGACATGTTGAGAGGAGGAGAAGGAGCTGTATTGATGAAGGGAGCTCGATGATTTTAACTTTTTTTGGAAGATAATGCTGTATTTGAAGCAGCCTACAGTTAAGGATATGTGTTTATATTTGGGTTGTGGGCATTATGGCTCAAATTAGGTGACTCTAAATTTTGTAATTGCTCAGCTTTGCATGCCGTTTTGATTTTTTCCCTGAGCCAGAGGCTCGGGGATCTGAGTTTTGAAAGAAAAAAGAAGGGGGAAAAAAAAGCCATGGGGTCGTCAGAGAACGAGTCTTCTTACTCACCTTCTGCCTCAGCCGAACCCCATCCTCCAGCACATGCCTGTATGCAGAAATTTAGGCTCTATGAGACTCAATCGGTATGCCTTATCTTCTTTTCATTTTTTGATAACTAAAGTTATAGATTGTTCTACTGCAATTTTTAGGGAGATCTATTTGATTTTGTCATCATCGTTATGTCATCTGAAAACATTGTGATGTTTTATGTTTTTTCTGCAAAATAATTTTACAGCATTGTTCATTTTGTAATTTTCATAAATCATCACATTCCTTTTACAGTGATTTTAGGCATAAATTAGATCGTTCTGTACCGTGGAAAAATATATGTCATTGTTTTGTCTCTTGCATCTGACCAGATGTGGGACAATAGTAATCCTCTCTGCGGATCACATGATCAAGGCACCCTTCTCATGTTAGCCTATTCAATGATGAAATATGTTTTTGTGGGGTTTTGAAGATGCCAGCGCATTTAAATGGCTCTCTCAAATCCAAAAGCCGCACAACAGACCTTCTGTCTCTTTGCATGTGGAATACCGGTGGATGCTTCTTACCCAGTTGATTTGCACCTTCATTGAGTTTTGCCTTCCATGAATCTGGGTCTCCACCAGCTCAAGCTCATGCTTTAGACTGTTTACGTTATTAATCATAATGCCAGTATCTTTAGTGCATATTAAGTTGGGTGAACCTGTTTGTGCAAATATCATATTGCAAGATTGGACTGTCAACAATTGCAGTATTTATTTTGTGAAGTATTTTTTACCTTGTGCATTTGTTTATTTTCATGTCACAGAACTTTTACATGATAGGAAGGGACAAGAGCAGGACATATTGGAGAGTGCTGAAGATTGACCGTCTAGAGCCTTCTGAGCTAAACCTGTGTGAAGATTCTACAACATATACAGAACAGCAATGTTCTGACTTGTTGAGGAGAATACATGAAGGGAACAAGTCCACCGGTGGACTGAAATTTGTTACAACTTGTTATGGAATTGTTGGTAAGTTGATACATGATGTCTTGTTCGGTTGTTCCATGACAAACTATCACATCTTAACTTATTCAACTTCTCTGCTTCTAGGGTTCGTCAAGTTTTTAGGGCCGTACTACATGCTGCTTATCACAAAAAGAAGGCAAATTGGTGCAATCTGTGGTCACACAGTATATGCTATATCAAAGAGTAGGATGATACCACTCCCAAATTCTTCAGTTCAATCTAGCACTGCCGATTCTAAAATTGAAAACAGGTTGCCATAAACTCACATATGCTACGATTTCCTTTTTAATAGTGAAGGAACTTATGTAAGGGAAGATCAAAATTCTAAAACGTAGAAGGGAGATAAGAAATCCTCCCAAAAAACCACTAACACCAAAAAAAGGTACTAAAACCTAAAATTATGCATATGGAGCATAAATTAAATAAAAATGTTAGCCCAAGGGAAGCTCAACATCTCTTTGCGTTTATTTAGATTAATTCTGAATGCTGATTATCTCTATTCTTGTATTTGACAGTTTAAAAGAGGAAAATCACTTTGGTTGTGTTTATACATATATGCATTGCTAATGATCTTCACAATTTCTCAACTTTTGACTGATTTTAAATTAATTCCACTTACTGTTTCTTTTAATATACAAAGATAAGGCAAATATGAGTATTCTCATATTTACTATTGCTTATCTTCTGTTTGACTGGAACATAGAAATCTTATGTTAAAAGGTTCTTAGATTTGTTGATGAGTTACTGGTTTTTATTAGAATTTGACAATGATGAAACAAAGTAGAACTTAATGAGTAGGCGTTATTATTCTAAATGCTTGTTACTATGTTTTTAGCCTTATGTCGGTTTTATTGTTACATGCTTTGTTAGTTTTGTTTTAATTATATCCTTTTGTATTGGCGTTTTAGATACAAGAAGCTCCTATGCATGGTCGACCTTACGAAGGACTTCTTTTTCAGCTACTCATACCACATTATGCGTAGTCTTCAAAACAACTTATGTCATAATGAGACTGGTCATGTACTTTACGAGACCATGTTTGTTTGGAATGAGTTCTTGACTAGGGGAATCAGGAACCATCTCCAAAATACTCTTTGGACAGTTGCATTAGTGTATGGCTTTTTTAAACAGGTGAGAATGGATGGTTCTTGAGCCTAACGCTGAGTAATCTGATAATCAAAATCTTGCTGAAGTGGCAAAAGTGTAATAATTTCTACTTTTTTTGTTATCAATGCAACACATCAAGACGAACTTTCTTCTGAGATTATCACTTTGAATTGCATCCTGTATTTGTTCATTGACTAATTGGCTTATTTACTGCTCGATTGAAGTAGCTGTATTGTCATTCCAAGATTGAATATCTTATGTTTATTTGGTGGCTGCTTTAGGGCACGTTTACAGTAGCAGGACGAGAGTTCATACTCACCCTCATTTCAAGACGTTCACGCCATTATGCTGGCACTAGGTACAGGAATTCCATCATAATCTCTCCCTAAAACTTCAAGTTCATTTTTCTGTTATCCATTATGATTTGTGTTGTTTGCTAATATGATTTTGTGGTGCATATGCTTCATGTGATTAATGATTCTGCAGCTGTACAAAGTTGCCTAGTCTTTGAAGTAGCCCCACTGATGATTTATCTTTTTGTGTTGAGGATGCTCAGTCCTTGTGTTCCTATCATATTTCGAAATTGCAAGTTGTTGCGCTTGTTTAACTTTGTTTGAATATGGAACAAGCATGATATAAGATGACACTTGAAATCAATTTCTAATTTTGTTTAGATGGATTTTTCTATATGAAGAATAATTTTTCTTTCTAGATTTTGACTCTGCTAGTTAGTTTTGAGCGCTGACTAACTGACATCATCTAAAAGAATAGCAAAAATGGAGGTATGCCTCGGGTGAAAATAGGGCTCAGTTCTATAAGTATTTTCTTGAATCTCTTTCTTGGGTGAAAAGTCAGCTCAGTAAATAACAGAGTTTTCTTGAGAAAAAATTAAAAGAAAATCAAGTATTGTGTGCTGTCTTCATTATTCATGAAAACTCTGTTAGATACAATGCCTGTATTAACAAAGTATTCTTGACCACTACAAATATAACACCTCAAACTTTACAAAGATTATAATCCTTGTTTAAATATTTATTAATTAAGTTTCAATTTGACTAAATAAAAACGGCGCATACGTGTTTGCAGTATTATGTGTGCAATTGCCAGCTTCACTTGGTTATTTTATGCAGGTATTTGAGGCGAGGTGTTAATGAGAAGGGCAGAGTAGCTAATGATGTTGAGACAGAACAAATTGTGTTTGAGGATGTTCCTGAAAGTCTTCCCGTCCAAATAAGTTCTGTTGTTCAGAACCGTGGTTCAATCCCTCTATTCTGGTCGCAGGAAACTTCACGCTTAAATCTTAAACCTGATATTATAGGTATGTCTTCTGTAATTTTTGCGGAGTTATGTCTTATATTTTCTACTTTGTTGAGCATCAGTGCATGGATATCTATTTGTTTGCCCATTGAGTCACTTGTTCTTTTGCAGTGTCAAAGAAAGATCAGAATTTCCAAGCCACCAGATTGCACTTTGAAAATCTTGTCAAAAGATATGGGAATCCCATAATAATTTTGAATTTAATAAAGGTAATGTTCCTTTTTTAAAAGGAAATAGTTTTATTTTCCCTGATTTACTTGACATGTCATTGTGTTATTCCCTCAAGGTGAAATTTTCTTCTATGTTGGTTATCAACTCATCATCTTATGTACAGAAGTTGTTGACATATATTTTACTTGGACTGGTTTCCTCTCATTGACATTTACATGTTTCATTTTTATAAGAATCTTTGTTGGTTGATATTGCATATTTTATCCAACAGACTAATGAAAAGAAGCCTCGTGAGTCCATACTCCGTGCAGAGTTTGCTAATGCGATTGAGTTCATCAACAAAGATTTATCTGAAGAGGACCGGCTTAGATTCCTTCACTGGGATCTGCACAAACATTTTCAGAGGTAGATGTCTTTAATATATATATATATACATATACAGATATATATATATTGATTGTCCTCAGAAAAATCATATGCACTCTAAGGTAGTTGATTCAAAATTATTTTTCCCTTCTCCTCGCAGCAAATCTGCAAATGTCTTGCTACTCTTGGGCAAAGTGGCTGCATACGCATTGACATTAACGGGTTTTCTTTATTGCCAAGTGACACCAACCTTGAGTCCTGAGGAATCTTTAAGATGCCCATCTATAGAGTAAGTTCATCATGTGATTACAATGACTTTTTCTCACCATTTCTAAGATTTGCTTCATCTAGACTTGAACTTGTAAAATGACTTGAGAAAAAGAAAAAGAACAAACAATGATATGAATTTTTTCATGGAACTTGAGCAATGTTAATGACAACTTAACAAGTAATGTTTGGTGGAGGTGTAGTACCTCAAGTTTTTGTCATTGTTGTCTCTTGTTTACTGACTTTAAGGTTTGCATCCAGCAAAATTGATATGGGTAGCTCTTCTCCAAGACTTTTTGACCATTATAATGAGGATGCTGGTAATTTAGAGGGAAAACCTAGTGAAGGAAATAATGTTGCTAATGGAAATCATTCTGTCAAAGCCCCCATGTTTCAGAGGGGGGTGCTGAGGACCAATTGCATAGACTGTTTAGACCGCACAAATGTTGCACAATATGCATATGGGTTGGCTGCTCTTGGCTACCAGGTCCATGCTCTGGGAATTATTGATAACCCAAAAATTGACCTTAATGACCCAGTAGCTGATGATTTGATGGCATTTTATGAACGGATGGGTGACACACTTGCACATCAGTATGGCGGTTCTGCTGCGCACAACAAGGTGATCTTGCAATAGCTTCAGTTCTACATTATTTTATTTTCATAATTACCTTTGTGATATATGCGGTGATCTTTAACCATATTGGTTTGGGAAGGGAATTCTGTTCTTTCGGGATAAATGAAGGAAATTGTAGTAGTAGAAAGAAAGGGATACAAAAAGAAAGACGTTCTCTTTATTCATCTCCAATTGAGTTTATATAGGGATTAACCACATTTCTTAACTAATTATGTTGTATAAGATAGATGCTTTAGTTGTTTAGCTTTCTTCAAGGTACTTTGGTAGCAGATTTATGCAGGTTTGTTTCATTATCATTTCTAAGAATGTTAGCAGGGCAAGTTACTTCCACAGAAAACAAATAATAATACATTATATTTCACCTTATGCATCCTGCAGCATAATTTAGGATATTGGAGCTAACTTAGTTTTCGTGAGGACAAGGTGACCTCACTTGGACTGGCCAAACTTTTGGTTTTTCTTTGTTCCTTTTTTCTTATTCCTGATGCCACTTCACATTTTAATGGGCAGAGTGGCAGTAGTGAAAGAATTTTCATATTGAGAGTTGTGATCAAATTGATTTCCACATTCTTGTCTGTCATGACCATTTAGCGGGCCTAGGGTTGGTAATCGAGATTTTTTGTCGAGCATTTGTTTAGGATAGGTTTGCACATTCTTGTCTGTCATACCACTTTACTATTTAATAGGCTTAGAAGCTGTAGTCATGGGGTTTGTTGAGAATTGTGATTGAATTGGCTTGTGCATTCTTGCGAGCCTTTCCATTTTACCATTTAGTGGGAAGAGTAGAGTGGTCATGAGGTCCTATTGTTGCAATTTGACTTATGATAATATTCTCTCTCTCTCTTGCTTTCTAGATATTCTCTGAGAGGAGGGGCCAGTGGAGAGCTGCAACACAATCTCAAGAGTTTTTTAGGACTCTTCAACGCTATTACAGCAATGCATACATGGATGCTGAGAAACAAGATGCAATCAATGTGTATGTGTGAAGTCATTTTTTTCTTTGATTTCTATGGTGCTTCCTTGTTATATTATTTCCGGAGCAGCTAATAATTTTGTGATGTAATTTTTTCTTTTGGTGTGGGTTTAAAGTATGTACGCAAACCATAACAGTTTTTCCTTTTGTCTGTTTTGTTGGAACAGATTTCTGGGACACTTTCAGCCGCAACAGGGTAAGCCTGCTCTGTGGGAGTTAGATTCAGATCAGCACTATGATACAGGGAAACAGGGAGATGAAGATGGAAGGTATTTGAATCTAGTGTATATGGATTGATATCCCTAGCTGTATTTATACTTTTAAAACTGTCCCCTGCTTGAAAACCCCTTGTATTAGGGTTTCTCCACCAGGAACTCCTCCCATATTCAACCTTCACCAACAAATTGCTATATCATATTTTTCTTCTGAAAATAGATTGGCATTCTTAATTTCACTTAACTGGCACGTTTAGTTATTTGCTCCCGTTTGATATGGTTTGCCATCAGTGTGACTAGCATGATAATAGTTTGTCTAATTTCATTTATGGCAAAAACTTTTCTTTTGGGGGGACGGGATTTGGTTCTTTTGGGGGGGGAGGGGGGGGGTGTTGTGTGCAAGCAAGGAAATAACGAGTTGGTCAATCATCCAATAAGCTCAAGGCTTTTGCACAACACACTTTGACTTCTCCTCTGTCTCATTCGTGTACTCAAGTTATTCCTAATGTTTAAGTTTATCCCTTTATCGTGGTAATATCTAGGCTTTATCTGAAGTTTAGAGTCACAAATTTTGCTTGTTTTGGCAGCATAAGCCATGAACACTAGAAAGATAAGTATAGCATCCAAGAATGTAAAGGATCCTTCGTGTTTCTCATTGTCACTTGAAGTAGTTGTATCAAATATTTGTGATTCTTAAATGTTCAATATAGTAGTCCATGCCTCCCAATGCTAGTGAAGATGCCTTCCTATCTTGAGTTGCCCTGGACTTCTCTGCCATGGATATATATTTTTCTGCATCCAATGTTTTCTTAAAATTGGAAAATTGAAAAAACTCAGCTTTTGTGAACAGTACCCAAATTATGACTTCTAACACCATTACATCAACATTGGTAATTATTGTCCTGAATGAGGGAAATTTTGGATTTGTAATCTTGATTGCCCCTTTTTAAAATGATTGAAGAAATAGATATTATTAGTATTGTGCTTTTTATCTTTTTATCTTTAACTGGATTTTTTCTTGCACAATGCACAGGATAAACAATAAATTCATAGAAACTTTTTGACTGATAGATGTATTGATTTGAACAAAATTATAGGCGACAAATTAAAAATCAAACTCATACTAAAATGGTAGAGAGAATAGATAAAAATAAAAAGAACACTGATAAAGAGAGACATAGAGCCCAATGTAAGATGTGAAGCATTTCTTACAGCAATATCAAGCTGACTCCTCACTCTTATTCTCTAACAACTCAATCCACTAATCCCGTGTAACAGAATACATGTGAAAATTATTTCTTTTACTCCCTCCAGTCCTTTACATAGGTTGCTTTCTAGAGAAGTTTTGTGGCCCTAAATATAAGTCATTTTTCAACAGTTTTTGGAGTATTAATTGCTTTATTTAAAAGGCCCTTGTTAATTTCCAATGAGGGGATAGAAAGAGTGTATGTTTTTCAAATAAATGGTACTTGTTAGTGGCAAAGATGGAAACCAGAGCAATTTTATACAATTTTAGTTATGCAACCAACTTTGTTTGGTTGGTGGGAGGTAGTTAAAAGTGACTTGAGGAGTATTATAGCATAGGAGAGCAGCTAGAACTCATTATGCCAATTCCAAACTTACCCATGGTGATTTCAGAGATACTCCTCTAATTTCCTATTGCTGTCTAAGATGAAGGAGCGCTCAGAGTCTCCAAATCCTAGAGTTCAGGTGTGAAAACCTTACATAGGGTATGAGCTGAAGTTCGTGTGGCATGGTCTGTTACCTGCTGTTAAGAGGGAGAGCAGCTTAATGGCATCATTTGTGGAATTGCTGATTATTAACTTATATTATAGACTTGCTCAAGACATCATGATGACATGAAGCATAAAATTGCTTGTTGATGCAACTTGTACATTAACATCAAAATTTGGTATTTTAGGTCATTTATCAAGAGATCCTTGTCAGATGGGAGCATTCTTCGTGGCAGTTCTACATCTATGTCAACCCCAAGTTCCAAGCAGGAAAACTTCTCAAGACCAATGTTGCCTCACGGATCAGAAGGAAACCAGGCTCATTCTGAGTCCTCTCCTGAGATAACTTCTGAGAGTGACGTAGCCTTTTCAAGGTCTGCCTCTATTACTGTGTGCACAAATTTGTAATTCATGTCAAAGCATACTTGATGAGACAAAAATATCCATTTTATTTTCCGTCATTTTCACTCTAGTTATCATATTGTACATAATTTGATGTCTTCTTTTAGCAGACCTTTCTGGATGAGAACGCTGGGCAAGTAACTAAAGTAGTAATCGTTCTGAAAATTATTTTTAGGAGGGTGTGGAAGCCTAGTTTAAGATAAAAAGTCCTCGTTTTAGCATTCTCTGCTGTGATTATGTGTGCAATTTCCCTATGACAAAACATGTGATTGGTGGTCTAAATGGTTGATCACCTTGTATACCATGCTAATAAAAGTTAGAAACTTACAGTGCCCACTTGCATGATGACACATTCAGCTAGTTGCTGTTTCATTTTGTCTATCTAATCAGTTGTGGTTTGTTCTACTATTGTGGGCATTTGTGTAGGTATACTCCTCCAATGCCTCAGAGACAGTTTTTTGGAGGCATGCAAAAAGAGCGCTGCCTTGAAAGTGATCATATTTACTATTCTGAGCATGGGGATTCCTTGAGTTGCTCCAACTTTGTTGACCTGGATTGGCTATCTTCGTCAGGAAATTCATGCGAGGGGTGAGTAATATAATTGAAAATGATAATTATTTGAGGGTGTCTATTACATGTGCTTGTGCTTGAACCGTACCTCCTGTATTCCTTGCTTTATTTTCGAGCTATATGTATGGCTGCAGGTCATCAATTACCAACTCCCCAGTAGCTGGCCGTTCGTCAGAAAATGTCAATGGAATGATGGGAGAAACAACTCAATCCTCCAGCGAATATGGTTCCAACATGAAGGTATCACTCCTATATAGTACAATATTGTGCGGATAGCTCTTAAATTTTTCGAGATAGTTGTTGTGCCAGTGGTAGAGCAGATCTTCCTTATCTTCATGGATCTGCTTTCACTCTGCATTATTTAAATTTTTGTGGCTTGGGTTTTGGGGGAGAAACGTTCTTTGATCACTATATTTAAAATGTGCCTAAGGTTTATGTTTATCCCATGTACGAGGCACGAAGATGTTCCCCAATATTTGCAGTCTTTCTTAATGACTTAGTCTTTATTATGAAAAGCTAATTGCGCTTAATGTTCTCAGGGAAGGGAGAACACTCGATCAGAGTTATCCTATGGTAATTCACGGTCCAATGTTAAAGAGGAATTTCCAGATAGTTTTGTACAGTGGGTGACTTATGGACAGACCCTTTGCCATTGAGTTTTGGCACAATGATCATTTGCACTAATATATAATCTACCCCTAGTTGACTTGGGTTTGATCAGAAGAGGCTGCTGAGTAGAGAATAGAGACAGTTTATGGAGCGTTAGAGCCTTAAGGGAAAGAAAGAAACAGAGGCATTCAAGTGGACTTATCTGTGACTGTAAGATTCTGGTCCAAGAAGAAATCCTCCAGGCTTTTAGTCTATTGACTAGCAGGTTGCAGCGTTAACCCTATTGTGGAAGTCTCAATTTAAATATGAAAACATGGTAGAGCAGAGTAAATAGCAAAGGGTTGTAAGAATTCTCTTCTTTTTCTTTGCTGGAGATCATTGTTTCAGTTTTCATTCTTCTGTTTACTGGTTAACGATCTTCGTAGGTGCACTTCTGTAAATATAAAACCATGCCCGTTGGAGCTATACTATTTAGATTTGCAGATAATTGATTCTTTTAAATAATATTATTTTCTGTAACTGCTGTGTGGGTTTTACATATAGCAGTGATTTTTGAGCTATTTCTTTAGAGTGGGAGTGATTAATTCCTTAAAACTTGCTCTCCCGATCGAGCATGTTCTGTGTGGCTTTATAAAGTAATGACTAATGAAGGACAAAATTTAAATATTTTACTTATTTGCTGTTTTTTAAAAAAAACCTATGATGTTGCCAAGGTATGCTAGAATTTAACGACCAACATTCCAAGTATGTATCCATATTAATATCACGTGAAATATTTAATATATTAGTATTTAATACATTCCTTGGAAGTGTACTTTCCATATTAGCACCATAATCTATTTTAGAAGTGTACTTTCCGGAATATCACGTGGTGCTAATATGGAAATAATAGAGGTAAATATCATTTTTCTCTCGGTAGTATGTTCTGATTATTTTCAGAATTAAAAAATTATAAAAAACGGCATAAATGAAAAATTGTAATAAATATTTTTTATATTATTACCAGATTTTATTACTTAATATTAATTTTAAAATTCATAATTATCCTTTTACATATGGATATCATTTTTAAAAATCTATCTCAAGTTCTAAAAAAATCTAACAATTTTATACTACTAAATTAACTCTATTCTTTTTTTTTATACTGCCCAACTCAATGTTATTATAATAAATGTTTTAAACAAAAGCTAATCGTTTCTCATACATAAGATCAAAATTACACTACCAAATAAGAGATCCGTTGCATTAGTTGAATTTTTTTTTTTACCATAAGTAGTTGAATTATTTGATAAAAATAAAACTGCATATTTTTTTCTCGATCTCCTCATGGCAGTGCCATAACTGGGATTGAGTTCATCCACAGACGATTTATCACGAGGGAAACTATCAACTTAGACATGACCACCGTCCAATGAATCATTCTTCAAGTAAAATAATCCATTAGTATAGCAACTTAAAATAATTCTCGATCACTGACAAACAGCTGTCCACTATCAACAAAATGAAGCATCTAAAAGGAAAAGAGACAGCAAGATGTAATCTCAATAAAAAATCTCCCTCCAGAAGGAAAATCAGGAGGCATCCGGATAGAGTAGAAGTGACGAGAGGAAGACAAATGGAGAACTAAAACCCCTGAAAACTGCTCAATAGAGTATGATTTGTTTGTCAGCCCAGAATAGGGAAAATGCGTGTAATTTGATCCAATGGCATGCTGTCTGCAGTGTTTTTCTTTGATGCTGGGTCATTGAATTCATTTCTTGGTAGGACGATAAGTTGACCCTTGCCATGGCCTATCTCAATGACCCAACCACCGTTGGCTACTTGGTGTTCAAGGAATTTGTCCAAGGCCAAACCTTCTATGTTGATGGCCTGTGAGAGTTTGACAAGTAATTAATTATTACTAGAGACTAATGAGAAAAGCATACCCTCTTTCATGCTCAAAGAGTCCAAATCAGAAAAACAGACAATTTAGACAGAACCCTGCGGCCTCCCCCCACTATTGCAATCGGGTTTGGATCATATGATTTTGTTAACAAGGAGAAAAATGAGTTAATGATGCACCACATCAAATATGACTCAAAATGAGCAAAACTGAACTGAGCCATGTGGCAGCAACTACTAGCAGGGACAAAGCAAATTCCAACAATTAATAAATTAAAGGTTAAAATGGATAAATTACAACCCACCTCGGCCAGCACAGATCTAGGAACTTTTTGGTAAGTTAAGGAGAGGACATGAATTGCATAACCTTGAATTGCTTGCTCAAAACCTGCAGTTGATAGCTTTTCAGACTGAGGTATATAAGCATACGTATAAATGAAAAAGCAGAAGCTAGAAGGCTCTAGCAGTTTCAAGAGTCAACGACAAAAAGCAAAGTATCTTTTAACGCGTTAGGGTGTCTCATGACCTGGAACAGCTTCAACTATATGACGACTCTTTGCTGCTTCATCCCAAAACTGGCGAAATCTTCCTGTCTGATGAATAATGAAGAGATACATGAATACTTAATTTTTGGGTGAATGATTGTGTAATGAGACCCAATGCATACCTCCAAATAGTGTGATAAAACAATCAGTGTCTTGAATTGCTCCTCCATTTGCTAAGAATCGTAATAAAGAATTATTAGAACCAACTTTTTTGTGATCCTAACTAGAACAGAGAAAAGAATAAATTGATAGAAAAATACCACACGTTCTGGAATCAGAAAGAGACAAAGGCTGAAGTCTGGAGCTGGCATTGCCATGAGGGCCTGCTCAATAGAAGAAAGTAAAACGTCAACACTGTATTCGATCCACTGGTCATACATATTCCTTTTCATAAAAAGCAAAACACAGCCATAAATTGCCTAATCAGACCTTAACTAATATGCGGGCCACAATCTGAGAACTCATTCTCTCTGGTTCAAACTGTATAGATAGAAAAACTTATTAGTAACCTACTCAGCATTCTGTCAGTC
This sequence comes from Leucaena leucocephala, assembly GCA_037074615.1. NCBI lineage: Eukaryota > Viridiplantae > Streptophyta > Magnoliopsida > Fabales > Fabaceae > Leucaena > Leucaena leucocephala. The sequence continues at coordinate 3,453,244 of CM073535.1, read as the reverse complement.
TGAGCAAACAGTGGCCTTACAGCCAAAACTGAGAGAGAACAAAGAAAAGGAGCAAGTAAAATAGCTACAATGATTTATTAATTACAAAATAAAAGAACGTTTGATGATTGCAAAATACCTGATAGAGGCGAAGAAGGCATAGATTTGCATCCAAGCTGTATGTTTGTGATGAAACCTAATTAAGAAAAGAAGTAGAATAAGAGAAAATATGTTAAGTTCGCATACCGCTCAGAAGATACACGTTCAAAATACACCAACGAACTACCAATGGGGGTGTAAACTGGTAGAATGGGGGGAAATGGTGGTGAACTGTTTACATGTTTTACAATTTGTTCATCGTACAGATGAGGTGAGATTTATATTATAAACTGAAGGGAAAATGTCAAATAAACAGTCCAAAATAATATGTGATGTTCACATTTTTACCCTGATGGCTATTATAGAAATATATGAAATTGTAAACGTTTTCCTGCGCATTGCTTAGAGTTGCAGAGCTGTTATGGTATTTCTTATAAGACATATAGAGAGGGGGGATTAAAAGGCAAGAGAAGTAAAAACAATTTTCAACCCTAACAAAATTCCAACTGTAAACTATAGCACAAAATTTCATATTTCTCAATTTTGTACCTTCTCATTGTCATTCTCAAGTATTGGGGACTGAGAAGAACGACATCATCAAGGAATACTTGAAAATACATGCGTAGTTAAAAAAAAAAAATACAAAACCCAAACAAGGGAGTTTCTCCCCATTTGGATGATTCTACAGTTGTGCATGCCAAGACCATACTATTTTCTAAAGTAATTGACAAACTACTAAAACTTTTACATGCTTCCAAGTCGCTAGATTCATTTTGCTGCTATTGTTGGGTTGCTTGTTCAGTAAATACCCGGCATCTCCCCATTCTCCTATGATGATAGAAAGAATAGCATATAAAAACAGAGGGGATGACGCACAACATTTACGTACCTAATTAGGAGTGATGGATTTCAACGCATGAATTCAACAATCACACGAAAAAAAAAGGTTATGTAGATTCATAGGAAAACCCATGAACCTATAACGAAATTACAATCTCTATTGATCCAGACGAATAAAAAATGACAAACGTAAGAATAACAGAAATCAAAAACTAAAACTTTATCGAGTACCTGCTCGTTAACATGGTTTTCGAGATCGGGAAGGATGTCAGGATTGTAGCGATTAACGGCGACAAGCTGCTCCGCGTATCCCACCTGCTGCTTCGACGCCTCTCTTTCTCTCCCCATTTTTCTTCCCTTCTCTCGCTCTCTTTTACGAACTCTTTATTTTCGCTGCTGTCGGCACCACCATTGAACAAATGTGAGTGAAGCCCTAGCCGTATGGAGCTTCGAAGCTCGGTATTATTATTATTATTATTTAATTTAGGGAAAATATACTTTTAATTCTTTAATTTGACGCCAAATTTTAACTTTAATTTAAAATTAGTTTTTTTTAGTTTTTTTTAATTTCCAGAATATAAATATAAATAATTAAAAAGGGACATCGTAAGGTCGAGACCCCAGACAGAGGCACTTTATGTAGAATTAAATAAATAAACATGAACTAACAAGGTTAATTTGAGTAGTAATCGATTTAGTATCGCTTAAATTAGATTATAAGTTCGAGCTTTAACGTATATAAAAAATTTTTATTGGGAGACTCACCCACTATAACCAGATATGTGACACAGGTCGAATCCAAATGTTGTCGGGGCAAAGTTTCGGTAAACCAAGTAGATAACAAAAAAAAATAAAAAAAAATAAACATGAGGCCATTGAGCCCAATTACCATTAGGGTCTTTCTTTTGGGCCTGTCAATTCCCATTACGTATAGCTTCAAGTTCAAATGTTGGGCCGAAAACATTCAGGTTCAAAGGAAAACATGGTTTTATTATTATTATTATATTTAAAAATCATGTGGCAGAGACTAATTCTCTTATGACGTAGAGATCACTGAAATGAGTTTTATCTCTTTCAACAAAATGTCTTTTGATAGAAAATTCTTTTGATAAGTCTACCAATCCTTTCTAAGTATATTTGGAAGAAACACGAAGGAGAATTCGCATTATCAAACAAAAAGGAATAAGAAGAATTCAGAGTGGCTTGTGTTTGGTCATTTATGTAATATTTTATGCAATTAAGATTGAATAAAATAAGGCATTGCTTGAGTCGGCCTCATTTATCCATTGAATACAAGCTAGCCTAGTTTAACTTTTTTTTTATTCGTCTCATCTCTTCTGAATCACAAAAAAAAACAAATGATGTTTAGTTGTAGTTATAAGAGATATATAGGTGCATCGCATGATAGCTAAATTAAGTCACGCATGATTGCATTCATATAATATCCTATTCTTTTGTTATCCAGATGTGACAAAATCTAACCAAGTCAGATACTTTGCATTCTTAATTGGTCCACATGCCATTGGCCGCACCAATGCATATAGTTTTTTTTCATTTTATTTTCGTATTAATATTAATCTAGTATCAATAATTTGACCTATGTATTCTTTATGTTGTTTGGAAGTGATTTCAACGTACGATTCTTGTGATGCTTAGCCACCGTTGATCAACATCCAACATAAAAGCTCCAACAAATATAAAAATGACTTTTTTTTTTCTTAACTCTAGGTGATGAACGGAACACACGCTAATTAAGATATAATATAACATATTTTTGTATTAATTAGCCTCTATGTAACTTTGTTTTCAATTATTTAAATAACAAAGGAGTTTATATATAATTAGAATTATGAGCATAGTTTTTGAAAAAAACAAATGAAGTTCTTATTTATCCGTGTGTATTACTTGGAAATGAGCTAAGTATTTAGTTAATATATATGGATATAAAATATAAAAACTACTGATAAGGGTTCATATGAAACCCTACACACACACACACACCTGAATGTGATTCTCTAGTTTTTTGTCTTTTGGAGATTCAAGTCATATAGGAAATAAAATAGAGGTAGAGAAATAAAAGTTAAATAATGAGAAGTCAAAGGTTTGTGAGCAATGGCAAAGAGTCACATCATAGTGTTTGTTTACTTAGTTGTGAGCCAACCAATTAATTTGGTAACATTCCACTTTCTATGACGCTGTAACACACACGATCAACATATACCAAATTGGCCCCCCACCCCCACCCACCCGCTCTCTCCCTCTCTCTGAAAGTCGTCTCCTTTAATCTGTAGGCTCAAAATTAATTCGGCGTACCCATTACAAAGAATATATGTTATCCCCCTTCATATCAACTTGGTTTTCCCAAACAGAAACAAAGAGAAAAGGGACATCATCTTTGGGACATCTAAAAACAAACGAGAGCAGCCAAACATGATATGATCATCATATATATATATATATATATATATATATATATATGCATCACAGCATTGGTTTAGTTTCTTCAATTCTTGTGCTTGATTCCCTATGTGTGTTTGTGAATTGGTTAAGGAAGAGGAAGAAAAAAGGTTGACAGGAGGAACTTTGAAACTGACGAGAAATTAAGGCACGCAAGTATGAGCCCCCAGTCCTTAAGCCGTGTTAGCTAGATACAAGAAATCAACCAAGATGAGATCATGCATGATGTTGTGGATCAGATCATGCTCTTCTAACAACGTTGTCATCAAATTAATTGTGATTAGGAGAGATTGAACCATCCAACACCTAACACGAAGCTAACATATGAACACAGTACACGCGCGATTAATTATAAGTCTGAATCGATCTATCTATGTTTTTGTAGTTATGCTGCTACCTACGTGGCAAAAAGAGTAGAAAATAACATTTAAAAGAATATGTGTATTGTCGGAGCCAAGTGTATGATATGAACCTAAAAGGCGTGTTACAATAAGGATCATTAACTTCTCCTAAATTCTGTCATGCATATATATAAATCATCACGCTGATTTGATTTGACTTTAATACATGTGATTAACTGATGACAAATGGGCAGCATAGAGATTTGCACTCATAATAAGGAAGGGCAAGTGACTCTTTGAGTGCAAGATAAGTCACGAGGGCACATATATTAAATAAATCGGCTCCTTCAAAAGCCATTCTCTCTCTGAATCAATTCCCCCACCCAAACATCCTTCAAGTGACCCTCTCCCCACTCTTTATGTTCAATCTCCTTAATTAATTTAATTCACAACATTATTATTTGCTAATTAGGATAATTAATTTGCTGCTCAACCAGCCCATATGCCCTATATGCCATCGTTCTTATCATATACTCGCTATTACTATATGCTATAAATTAACAATGCTTATTAATTAAGTCTAACTAAAGAGACTATTCACTTACATTATAGTAAACTAATCTATATTTAAATTTCAATTAGAGAGATATCCGTATTTATTGTCCAAAAATACTTCCAATAATATTAACTCTAATAGAGGATATCTATGTTCAGAAAAAAAAAAGGATTAGTCTACACTGATGAATTACTAATTCATTGATGGTTTTTTAAGATTGTGCATTAGTGGTTCAAGATAATTTCCTCTGCCAAGTTTTATTGGTTCTAGAATAACATATATTATAATTTTGTGGTGCACATGAATCTGAATTTTAATTCAGATATTAGAGCCCACCTGACTTGCACTTTACATCAACGAAATATCTCGCATTTCATCTGCTTCAGGTGCACGCAGAGGCATGTGTGGGCTGAGTACTTATTGCCTCTTTATATATTTAATTCCCCAAGATATTTAATTGAAACAAATTCTTCTCCATTTATTTATTTATTTTATGGGGCCTCAGATAAGTGAGATTCAGGTTTAGCCGTGCGATTTGATGACGTAAGCAAGCCTAACAATAAAGACTCCCGAATCCGAATCAGCTGATTATTATTATTATTATTATTATTATTATTATTATTATTATGTGTTGCTTTCTCAAGTTTTGTCCATTAAACTAAATGTATGAGTAAAGACACGTCATAATACAGAAATTAAATAAGGGGATCACGTGACTACAAGTAATTAACCTAACATTCATAAGCGAAAATGACCGCCATAACTAGTATTTTAGAATTGCGTATATCTTACTTAATCATAATCCAAATTTTGGATTGATTTAATCTTTCAACACATCCAAATATATATTCTCAAGCAACGCACCAACATGTGCTTGTTGACTAATACACAAGACGGACTATTTTTTTTTTATTTTTCGTGAAGCTTGATGAATCATTACGAGGTTTTTTGTTTATCAATTCATACGTTTGACGTGGAGGTGCATCTATATATTACTCATGCCATAAAATATTCGGGAGAATTATTATGTAGTCTCATATTTAAATAATCCAATTATTTAATTGAGTAACATAACAATACTAAGATTTGATGTAAAAAATGACAAGATAATTATGCCATATTCACAATTCTTGAGATTTTTAAATAACTAAATCATTTATAGGGGATCACAGAAGCCTTTCAACTTAATCCTTAGTAACTGTTAACGCAACCTTCTTGGTCTTTTTCCCCTAAAAATTCAACCATTTACTTGAAGGCAAGTTTTTGTGTGTGTGTGTGTGAATACATTGATTTGAAGTTTTGAACTTCAGAGAATGAAATTAAATTACACAGAAGGATTCAACTATGGCACATAACCCAATTTAATTAGTTGAGGGGGTAGAGAAACAGAAGAAAGTGTTAGGCGAAAACCAAACAAGAAGATACGGAGTGCTTAATCAGAAATGGACAAGTTCGACCAACCTGTTTGGTACCCAATACAATAATGAGTGATGTCAATGAACCCTAGATCTTTGAGTCATCAACGGTATTAAAGACTGCGGACCAAATTTCCTCGGAAGGAAGAATAACGTAGCAGGATATAAATCAGGTAATGTAACAATGTGTTCCTAATTAAAGTGTACTTGTGAGGATGATTTTCTTTTAGGGGTAAAATTACACATGAATCAAACACCAAGTTGAATTATAGAATCATAGGTTAGTACGTTGGTTGCCAACCTTTTGGGCGAGCAAAGGATGAAGCACATGAGCAAGTAGGTTGACAGATAACAAGAACCAACTAACAACCAGCTGGATAAAATTATCAAAGAGAGAGTTATGTAGATCTAATGGGACCTCAATTACACTATGAGATCAACTCTCTGTTGGTTCAATAAAATTTCTTACAACACCTCATAAATTTTATAACATTACTAAATTAGAACCGTTTTCCTAAATTACCAGATGATGGATCGATGAGAGCGACGCTTACAGGAACAGGCTCAAACAGGAAACTAAACACAAGGTTCACATTTTGTCCCGACGTGATCTTCAGATGGCAGCCATATCCAAAAACAGAAGTTTCAAAAAAGTTAATGAATTTGTTCATTTAATCAGTGCTTAATCTCATCCCAATCTTTTCCCTCGTGCTTTTGTCTTTTTCCACAAGAGATGGTAGGTGTTGATACGAGTCTTCCCAGCACCACTAAAAGATTTTATATGTTTCTTTCGTAAGGCTTAATCTCTCCTCCATTATTTTTGTAGAATATAAATATATAAGATTTAGGGACTGAGATGAAAGATACCTCGTATTTTTTCACGAGACGATTTAACACTATATCTCATTGTTTTGTTCGTGTATGCACTTCGCAGTTGTCGCAATCTTTTGCACGTTTGCAAAAAATAATGCGAAGAAAATAAAAGGACCGGGAATGCGAAGAAAAGAGCATGCTTCACGTGCTCTGCGTACGGACTGGCTGCCCTTGGCAACTTTATAATCCTGAAATATATATACCCTTATCTTCACCCCCCGCATATAAAAAGTTATACCTTACAAAGAATATAATATAGCCCGTATTTGAAAAAAAAAATTTAAACGAGTTTATGAAAAAAAAAGTAAGTTTATAAACAGTTTATAAAAAAATGCTTTTTTAAAATAGCTAATAGAAAAAAATAATTTTAAATAAATGAGTATTTGGATAGTTATTTTTAGAAGGGGTTTTATGATTAGTAAATGACTAAAATGAGTATGAATATTAAATGGGGAGAGATAAAAGATGAGAGGAGAGAGGGTGTAAGAAAAAAAGTAGGAGAGAGGAGAAAGGGTGTAAGAAAAAGTAGGAGAGATAGTGTAAAAAAAATAGAGATAATATAGTAATTGGTTAGTTCATAAACTCTTTTACTGTTTCATAAGTTGCTCTGACCAACTTATCTAAAATATTGATTTTAAATTATGATTTAGTTCAAAAAACTTGTTTCAACAAATATGACTATTTGTTTTAAAATTTTACCTAACCGAAGTTTGGGCCCAAAAGCTCTTAGAAACCATGTTTGGAGTGATTTCCAAACAGACCCATAATATCATCTTCAGCTTAAAAATTTATTTTAATTTTAATTTTAAATATAAAATTTATTTTTTTATATTCATTTTTTAAGTTAATCTTATAGAATACTCTTAAATAATTATCAAATAAAAACGGGAGGAAATCAATGAGAAAAATTATAGTATTTTTTAAAAAATATTATGTTAACTCATTTTTTAATCTAATTAAATTATTTAAATAAATTTTATAATATAAGTGGGTTTTATAAAGGGTTATATAGAATATAATATTTTAATTTTATTTCTCATATGAGTTAAAGTATCATAATTTTATTTATGTTATAATTTTATTTATGATTTTTTTAATTTTATACAATAAATGATATAACTTTTTTATAAATCTATTGTTAAGAACGGGACTTGCGCTTTTTAAGTTAAAGTGGGAGGGAATGAATTCAAATCCCGCCGGCCATGGGATTCAAATCCAGGAACTGAAAACCAGCCGTTGGATTGTCACGTTGTGTGCAGGAGGGCATGGTTTTGGCAGGCACAACGTGGGGGTCAATTCCTGCGCCCCAGTTCTCATCATTGGATTTCAAAATCCCTCAGCTTCCTCCTTAATTTAATATATTTTACTAGCTGGCTGGCATCTATAAAGTTTCATCTTTGCTAACTTTAGCTTCCCACATTTTCCTGGAAGCCCTCCAATCCCACAAATCAAAGCCATTCTGCTATGTCCCTTTTTTCATAAATAAGATGCTAGCTAGAGTGGTTCCCTTTCTACACCAGATGTTAATAAGAGGAGTTGGCGTAAAAGTAGGTTATATGTCAGTTGAGACAACAACTTGTTAAAATTACAACCGACATAAAGAGTCAACTTTTTATGGGGTGTGATATTTATAAGTTGAACTCTTCAGTTAATGGAACTTAACTACATACACTCTTCTAATCAAATCTAAATAAGCTAAAGAATATCCCTTGCAAAAATATCTAGAATGTCCTCTCCCTGGTCATCCTCTTCAAGGTTACATTGGATGGAGTCCAAAATATGAATGGTTATCCAATACATTCATTCTAGAAACTCGTGGGAAGGTCAAAAATGGGTAACAAACATCTAATGACTTGATAAAATGGGAATGTTTGTGGTGATTTTTTTAAATAAAAAAAATTTGGCCAATAAGATGTGGTGATGATTAAAGTAAAGTCATTCCATAGAAAGTTTTCAATTGGCACCTTCGTCGATATGTTCAAAGTTCAAACCTGGCTACGTGCTTGCCTTTTTAACTGGACAACTTCTAAAACCATCGGTGGCAGCACTCAACAAAGTTATGGGTTAATCCATCCAAAATACACACACAAACGCACAAAGTTAGGGAAATAAAACGACTATAAAGTGGGCAGCGATCCCACGCATTGGCTCTGTATATAGTAATTCCCGCTGTCATTCTCATCGCCAATAAAACGACATAAATATATCGCGTTTGAAAGAGAAACATGACTGTCCTGCTGCGGGGGACGACAGAGTATCTCTTATCCGCTTGGCGCAGTGGGGAGTTATCAGATCATAAGTTTAACCGGATCCATTTCAAACTGGTGAAAGGAAGGGAAAAAAAGAAAAGGAACTGCGTGATATGTTGAATATAATGAATAAGTAAAAGTTGAATGTGATACAAGTGTGGAGAAGGACCCGTGTGGGACCCGTCCATCGTTCCTGGTCAATCCAACTCTTTCTCATCTTTATTTTTTTATTATTTTCATTTTCGTTACTAATTACTGCTACATGACGTCGGCTTGATTTCATACTTTACTTCTAAACTCGTTTAACAAGTTCCCATATTGGTTTCGTACGGGTAATTAACGAGGTCTCTAAAATGATATCTCTAATGAATATTCAATTTTAATTAAAAAAATTGAAACCGGTAGATAGGGAAGCGGGCGGGTGAGGTTTGAAAGTTGGGGGATGCACGTGAGTGAGCGGTTCAGAGTTAATAAAGGCGCGTACCGCCACGCATGTAGGGGCAATGCGCAATGCCACTTGGCGTGGTTTTATCGTCGTTTTCAGTTCTACCGTCCCCATTAATTAGTCCCCCACAACCTCTCCTCACCAAATCCCTCTCTATATGGATAAACATGGTTCTCTTCATCTGGTCCCAGTTCCTGTAAATATCTTCTCATGGCCCTCTCCGTACGTTGAATAAGATTAATACAATTGATCAGTTAGAAAAAAGTTTATAAAAACAAAGATTTTTAGAAAATTTTTAAAAAATTAAAAAAAAAAAACAAATAGAAAATATGATAGAGGATAGAAAATATATAAAATAGAGGAGAAAGTATGAGAGAAAAAATATAGATAAAATAGTAATTAAATAATATATAAATTTTTTTATTATTTTAAAAATTAGATTCAATAATTTATATAAAATTTTAATTTTAAATTATAGTTTAATTTAAAAATTTATCTAAATAAATATAATTATTTATTTTAAAAAATTTTAAATTAATATTTAAACTATAAATACTTTTAAAACTTTGCTTCCGTAAAACCAAACGCACACAACGAGACTTCTTCAATGTGCCACTGGAGAACTTCCACCCGACAGACCTAGGGTGTGTTTGGTAACACCCTATACCCTGATTTAAAAAGGATTTTTAGTTCCAAATTTTAATTTAAAAAAATTTTAACTAAACAGTAATTTTTATTCAAACAGACTTTTAGATTAAACTATGATTTAAAATTAAGGTTTCAGATAAACTGGTCAGAGCAACTTATGGAACAGTAAAAGAGTTTATAAATTAACTAATTACTATATTACCCCTATTTTTTCTTATATTCTCTCTCCTACTTTTTCTTACACCATCTCTCATATTTTTTCTCTATTTTCTTTCTTACACCCTCTCTCCTCTCATCTCTTATCTCTCCTCATTTAATATTTATACCCTTTTTCGTAATTTATTACTCATAAAATCCCTTCTACAAATAACTATCTAAACTAGAGGTGTCCAAACATATCCCGTCCCGGGTGTCCTGACTCGGTCCCGATGATTTTGGGACAGTCCGTCCCATCCCTAAAAGGACCGGGACGGGAAATTATTGGGACGGGACAGAGGGAAGGTCGAGACGGGACGGGTCTCGGCCTGACCCCCGGGATTCCCGTCCCGTCCTGACCCTATTTTTTTTATAAAAAAAATTATATTACATTATCTTATATTTCTCACTTTATACACTCTTTTTAGGCTCTCCGTCTCTCTTTTCTTACAATTTACTTGCTCCCAGTCACAGGTCTCGCATTCGCCACTCTCATATAAATATTTTTACTTACAAATATTCCTATACAGATATTTTTATTCTTCTTTACTGTTATTTTTTCCTCTTATCTGGGTAACTTATCATTTTATATTAGGGAAAAATGTTTGTATTTAGAGAAAATTGTCGTGGTATTTTATATGGAATGATTTATTGAGATAATTTTATTATTATATTTTTTTAAAAAAAGAATCAGGAATTCCCGTCCCGTCCCGGTCTCATCGGAACCGGGACAAATTCGGGACGGGACGGTACACGAGATGCATTTTGTGTCCCGTGCACTGTATCGGGACGGGACACGGGACGGGGTTGTCCCGGTCCCGACCCATCCTGTGAACACCCCTAATCTAAACACTCATTTATCCAAAATTATTTTTTTATATAAATTTTTTTAAAAAAATCCTTTTTTATAAGTTATCTATAAATCTATTTTTTTCATAAGTTAGTTTAAATTTTTTTTCCCAAATACACATCTAATTATTCAGGGTTTACTTGGGAAATCTCTAAATAACGAGTACTGCATGCTTATTTAAAATCATTTCTTAAAAGTTAACTCAAGCGCCCTCTCATTCTAATCTCAATGTACGAATTAAATATTTCAGATTTATATATACTAATCCTGAGTAAGGGAGGCAAGTGTTTCGGAAGCAAAGTTAGTACGGGGAAAATAAGAAAAGAAGTGATGTCGGTGATAATTGCCACGTCAGGCTTTGGGGAACTCAGCCCTTGTGTTCCTTAAAAAGGGGGAACACGTATTCCTGACTTGTTAGAAATTGAGCCTGGGGCCATGCAAAATTTGTTTCGGAAAAGTAAACACAGAAATTGTAATGGGATGAGCTCTCTCTGCTGTTACGTCAAAGGCTGGAGGAACGTCCAATGGGAAGGCGCCATGTCATTGTGATGAGAGGCAAGGGATGCTTACAGCATTCCCATTTTCCGACGTCAGAAATAAACAGAGACTACTAGATCATACCCACCAACCCCCCCAGGCCCCCACCACCGCATGCTGTACGTACGTTCGCTTCTGCCGCTCTCTCCTCTCCAACGGCTCCCTCAGATATTATTCCTAAAAAAAAAAATGGAAATCGGTCTGAAATTTGAAGGGTGAGGATCCAAACAAGAGAGGCACATAGGAACCAATGAAGGGGCAATTAAAGAAATGAATTATTGTATGCGGACACCAACCAACAACATTGATCCACTAGCCTCATCATGTCGCTGCCACGTCATAAAACTATTCCTGCACTGAACTTCACCCGAAGGACCCTGGATAAGAAATTATTATAATATTCCCATGCTGACTCAGACAGAGAAATTCGAATCCATTAGCAATTAATATTTTAGTTTTTATTTTAATCAGTCAATAATATTAAATACTACCGCCAACTCGCCAAGTGAATTTCTTTTTTTAAACTCCCATGCATCTCATTTGTCCAATATCCAGCACTTCACTTTTTTGATCCACCGCATTCGTCATTTCACTGTCCAATGTTTAATTTTTGTAAAATGCGTACACTTCTTTTTTTTTTTTTTTTTTTTAAATTTCTACTTTTTGACTTCAATTGCTTTGTATCTTCCTGCGGAGCTGGGTGGGCACTTCAAAGATCAAAATCAAGGTAACCAACTTGTGATTTATAAAATTATTTTTATAATTAACCCATAAACAAATAGAAAATGTCGTGTATATATATATTATAAGTTACAACGTCAATTTTTGGTATTTATTTAATTATTTCCGGCACATTCTTTCTAGATCTTCATCAACCTCACACACTATTTAATTATTCTTATATTTCTTATATAGTTTTTATTTCAATCCAATTATTTTCTTGTGAAATTTTTATTCCCCCCCATTGAAATAATGGCAAATTTTGTAGTAATTATTTATGAATTCCATTCTAGAGGTTTCTTATATGTGTGGGATTTATCTCATATTTGGCAGAATAATTCAAATCTGAGGCTTGAATATGCCTCGCAAAAAAAAAAAAAACCTTGAATATCACAGTGGAAGTTGCAATGCATTTTGGCTTCACAGAGAGAGGTTATAAAGTTTACTTACATATAGGGAATGAAGGTTATAAGGTTTACGGTGGTATCAACAGTCACACAATTAGATAAAAAAATATATATCCAACCACTAATGAATTGGAGTAATGATTAATTTTGTCTGGCAAGACAAGTTAGACAGAAATCTCAATCTAATCAAAATATTATTCATAATTCTTGAGGTATTCTGTTTACACCCCCACCCCCTAATTTGATGTTTTGATTTAATTAGGCTTCAATATATAAATCAGGTAATAAAAGGGTATTAGTCAAAACTACCAGTCCAAAATTCAAAATAAACACTTCTCCCTGCCATATGAGGGAATTTCTTACCCAAATCATGGAAATTTCCATAAATTCCGGGATCGCTTAAAAATATTAGGAAGCTTTATCATCTCAACGTCAAAATAAAAATGCATATGTTCCCGCTGGATCATATTATTAAAATTTATATAATATAATATATAATTACTACCATATAGGTTGGGGTTAATTCATTTACAAAAAATATGAAATAATCTTGTCCGCCAACCTCTCGGTGGGGTACGAAGACCAGTGGAGAGAGAAAAAGATTTTTGACCTTTTGTGAATCTACCGCTACTTTTTTAATTTAAGAAATTATTATAATTCAGAAATTTCTGTGGGCTTCTCTTATCTGCTTGGCGCTCCTCCGTCTATAAATTGCCCCTCCCCCTCCTCTTTTTCCATTCATTCATTCCTTCTTCTCCTACCCCGTATCATTTTTTGCGTTTACTCTGTTTCTGTACGTTCTCTTTCTCTTTAGCTCTTTTATTTTCTTTTTATTCCTTGTTTCTGTACTGTTATTCTGCCTCTCTATTTTTCCCTCTCTTGTTCTGCTCTTGCTCGAGCTAGCTTCCTCAATGGAAGATCTGCCTTCTCTGCATGTTCATTATACAATGTTCGCCACTGGATCAGAATCTCTGACTCTGATCCCAGGTTTAGCTCAGTTGATGAGAGAGATGTTGCTCTGCCTCATCAATCTGACTTAGTTTCTCTTGAATAACACCATGCTGGCAAAATTTTGAATGTAAGGAGGGAATGCTCGCTTAAATTCGATCCTGATTTCCTTGGGAAAATTTAAAAGAAAAAAAAAAATCTAACATGACCCCTGGCCCTGGGTCTCTGGAATTTTCGATGGGGTGGGCTGTTACTCTGCCTCTCTTCTGGCAGGCCGTGTATGTTGAAATTTTGTTCATTTCATATTGGATTTGATATTTTTTCTGAATCAATCCATGCCCTTCTGTCGGTTGATCAATTTCTTTTTGTCTCCAGTCTCTTAACCTTTTCCTCAGAAAGGAAAATAATCCCTGTTGTCATTTCTAACTCATTAACTCTAAACTTCATCTTCTTCGTCAACAGCCTGACCAGAACAAATAACTCATTAGTTGGTTTCTCAGATTATTAGATCAGAAGACGTTTGTTTCTGCGCAACTTGTTTTTTAACTAAAGTCCAGACAATTTACATCTGGCAGCCACTATGCTTGCTCTTGGAACTATAATCAATGAAGTTCAATTCATTTCTCTTTAAATAGAGCTGTTAATGCTTCACAAAGAAACTGCATCTAGCAATTATTCTCCTTCACAATCTAAGGCAGAAGTCTCGGGGCTCAGTTCATAAAAAAAATTATAAAGAAATCCGCAATTAATTTATAAATAGGTAGTTGGGTGAGTGCGGGGGCAGCCAGGCAGGGCTTGAAATCTGATCAAGTTAGATTTGTTTTTCTTCTGTTTTCTACACATTGTTTTTGTTTGACTTTCTGCTGTACTTCACTGTGCTTACTCTGGATCTGGCTATTTTTTTTATTTGCAGAAATGGCTTCTGATCGCTTGACTCGTGTTCACAGTCTCCGCGAGAGGCTTGATGAGACTCTCACAGCTCACAGGAACGAAATCTTGGCTCTCCTCTCAAGGTATTCATGAGCAAAATCTCGTATTTTCTCTTTGTGATTGTCTGTGATCAGATCGTAGTTTAACTCGAAAACACTAAAACTGTCGGGATACTGAAGGATTGAAGCCAAGGGCAAGGGGATTCTTCAACATCACCAGGTCATTGCTGAGTTCGAGGAGATCCCTGAAGGGAACAGACAGAAGCTAATTGACGGGGCTTTCGGAGAAGTCCTCAGATCCACCCAGGTAGTTTTCTAAAGGAGTTTCACAATTTTATTTTTCTCTCTGTTTTAGATAATTTGTCTCATTATTATTGTTACTTGTTTGATGTAGGAAGCCATAGTTCTGCCACCATGGGTTGCCCTGGCTGTTCGTCCCAGGCCTGGTGTTTGGGAGTATCTGCGCGTGAATGTGCACGCTCTTGTTGTCGAAGAGCTTCGTGTCGCCGAGTACCTGCGCTTCAAGGAGGAGCTTGTTGACGGAAGGTAAGGATCTAAATGATTGTTCGTCCTTACATAATAATAGTTCATACTAAACGCTGATATGTTTCTGTTTGTGTTTTCTCTGAATCCAGTGCTAATGGCAACTTCGTCCTTGAGTTGGACTTCGAACCATTCAGCGCATCATTCCCCCGACCAACTCTGAACAAATCGATAGGAAATGGTGTCGAGTTCCTCAACCGTCACCTTTCAGCGAAGCTGTTCCATGACAAGGAAAGCATGCACCCACTGCTTGAATTCCTCAGGCTTCACAGCTTCAAGGGAAAGGTACTTCATTTGATTTTCACTTCATTTCATTCATATACATGTTTAAATTTGTTGATCTCCGTGATCATTTCAATAATAAATCCTTGTTTTTTATTTTTGCAGACTATGATGTTGAACGACAGGATCCAGAACCTGAACTCGCTGCAACATGTTCTGAGGAAAGCCGAGGATTATCTCACCACAGTTGCTCCCGAGACACCCTACTCGGAGTTTGAACACAGATTCCAGGAGATCGGTTTGGAGAGAGGGTGGGGTGACAATGCCGAGCGTGTCCTTGAGATGATCCAGCTTCTGTTGGATCTTCTTGAGGCTCCGGATCCCTGCACCCTCGAGACATTCCTCGGAAGAATCCCCATGGTGTTCAACGTTGTCATCCTCTCTCCCCACGGTTACTTTGCCCAGGACAATGTCTTGGGATACCCCGACACCGGTGGTCAGGTTAGTTTCTCCATCATTGATCTGCCTGCTTGGGGTCATGTTTTGTTTTCCCAATCAGCTTTGACTGATGATTCCTGTTTTGATCTTGTGATCAGGTTGTTTACATCTTGGATCAAGTTCGTGCCTTGGAGAACGAGATGCTTCAACGCATTAAGAATCAAGGCTTGGATATCATCCCTCGTATTCTCATTGTATGTTGTTCTTGTCGAATTAAGTGAGATTATGATTGTTTGTTGATAGTGGATCCAACTATGATAGCTGATGATCTTGATGTTGTTGCCGTGTGCAGATCACCCGTCTTCTCCCAGATGCAGTAGGAACCACATGTGGGCAGCGTTTGGAGAAGGTGTTCGGAACAGAGCACTGCCATATTCTTCGTGTTCCGTTCAGGGACGAGAAGGGCATGGTTCGCAAGTGGATCTCCAGATTCGAAGTGTGGCCATACTTGGAAACCTACACCGAGGATGTTGCTCACGAGCTCACCCAAGAGTTGCAGGGCAAGCCTGATCTTATCATTGGAAACTACAGCGATGGAAACATTGTGGCTTCCTTGTTAGCACATAAATTGGGTGTTACTCAGTGTACAATTGCTCACGCACTTGAGAAGACCAAGTACCCAGATTCTGACATTTACTGGAAGAAATTTGAAGAGAAATACCACTTCTCTTGCCAATTCACTGCCGATCTTTTCGCTATGAACCACACCGATTTCATCATCACCAGTACCTTCCAGGAGATTGCTGGAAGGTGATCACCATCATCACTCGTCAATTGAATTCCACATTCCATATGTTCATATTTGTTAAATTTGGTTACTGAAATTCTCGTGATTTCATTCACAGCAAGGACAACGTTGGACAGTACGAGAGCCACACCGCTTTCACCCTTCCCGGACTCTACAGGGTGGTTCACGGTATCGACGTGTTCGACCCCAAGTTCAACATAGTCTCCCCCGGTGCCGACATGAGCATCTACTTCCCCTTCACTGAAACTAAGCGCCGCTTGACTTCCTTCCACCCCGAGATCGAAGAACTTCTCTACAGCTCCGTCGAGAATGAAGAGCACATCTGCGTGTTGAAGGACCGGAGCAAGCCAATTATCTTCACCATGGCTAGATTGGACCGTGTGAAGAACATCACCGGATTGGTTGAGTGGTACGGTAAGAACGCCCGCCTTAGGGAGCTGGTCAACCTCGTGGTGGTGGCCGGTGACAGGAGGAAGGAGTCCAAGGACTTGGAAGAGAAGGCTGAGATGAAGAAGATGTACGGTCTGATTGAGACCTACAAGTTGAATGGCCAATTCAGGTGGATCTCGTCTCAGATGAACAGAGTGAGGAACGGTGAGCTCTACCGTGTGATCTGTGACACCAAGGGAGCTTTCGTCCAGCCTGCTCTGTATGAAGCTTTTGGTTTAACCGTCGTTGAGGCCATGACCTGTGGTTTGCCAACTTTCGCCACCTGCAACGGTGGTCCGGCTGAGATCATCGTCAACGGCAAATCTGGATTCCACATTGATCCATACCACGGCGACCGTGCCGCCGAGATCCTCGTCGACTTCTTTGAGAAGTGCAAGGTTGATCCAACTCACTGGGACACCATCTCCCAGGGCGGTCTCAAGCGTATTCACGAGAAGTAAGAATTGAAGACGGCAAATTTGATTCTTCAATGCATATTGATTTTTGTTGGGACTCATTTCTTCAATTGGCTTCCTCAGGTACACATGGCAGATTTACTCTCAGAGGCTTCTCACCCTGACCGGCGTCTATGGCTTCTGGAAGCACGTCTCCAACCTTGACCGTCGTGAGAGCCGCCGCTACCTCGAGATGTTTTACGCCCTCAAGTACCGCAAATTGGTACGGGATTCTGTTCATTCTTTTAACCGTCAATGTCATCCTTTTGTTTGGAAAAATAATAAATTACTGCGTGGGAATATTTGCAGGCCGAGTCTGTGCCGCTTGCCATTGAGTAAAGGAGGAGGCTATAGGGTGAGTTTGAGGAAGAGGTTGAAGAATCGGCTTTCGCTAATTTGGAGTTTTCCCCCCCGAGTTCTTATAAATAATAATGTCGTTGTTTGATATTGTTCTTAGGATTTGAGTTTAAGTTAAAAAAAAAGTGTTTTTTTTCGGCCTCTTTTTTTTTACTGGTTCGGTTATTGTATGCGAGTGCTCATCAATTCAATTGAAAGCCGGCTTTCTTTCCTTGCGAGTCCCTTCATTTCCATCTTACCTCAGTTTAAATCAAATTGCAGTTCCCCTTCCCTAATATTTCAACAAATTAAAAACATTTGAAGAATCGTTATCCAAAGTCTAGAGGCTAAAGTATAATAACGTCATGTTCTGTTGGGGCCGAAGAAAAGAATGTCAAGAGTTGGAAAGCGGAGGCGTTGGGTGGTGTATCTTCCACGTCCATTCTAGTTCTTTCCAGATGAACTCCAATATTTATTCGTGAAGCATGTTGACTATATAATGATAAGAAGGAAATAATAAAATAAAATTTGAGAGCTTGGATTCGCGTCGTACAACGTGGAATGGATGGGAAGCGTATACGAGAAGTAAGCAAGCTTTTTGAAGGCATCAAGTGTATGGGGAGGCCAATCATAATGGAAATCCAGCTTTAATATTCTGGGCTAATTGAACAAGGACCGTCCATAAAGTATTAAAACGTTACTTTCGGCTTTTCATTAGGGAAAATAATATATAGGTGTCATAGAATTAATTGAATGATAAAAAAATTATACTAAATACTATAATTTATTTTAAATCTTATAGGACCTTATATAATTTTTTTTTTAATTGTAAAAAGATTTAAATAAATTTATAAAATAAAAAAATATTAAAAAAAATGAGAGTTGATGTGCTCTACTGTGAAATAAGAGAATAATATAGTGTGTTCGTAGGCGGGTTTACTCATCCTTATAGCTAGACTTGTTAGTACAGCTGATGAGGTTGTTAATTATAGCTGATGGGATTGTTAGTTGTAGGTGCTGAGGTTGTTATTGCATGTACTGCGGTTGTTAGTGTAGGGGCTGGGATTATTAGTACAGCTGATAGTGTTGTTAGTTACAGCTGATGGGATTCTTAGTGCAGGTGATAGGGCAACTAAGAACCCCATTAGCTGCACTAACAACCCCAGCACTTGTAATAATAACCCCAGCGTCTGCAATAATAACTCTAGTGCCTATAATAACAACCCTAGCCTACAATTAACAACACTAGCCCTTGTAACTAATAACTCCATCATTTGTAACTAACAACCCCAGCGCCTGTAATAACAACCACATCAGCTGCAACTAACAACCCTAACACCTGTAATAACAATTATAGCGCCTGCAATAATAACTCTAGTCTGCAACTAACAATCTCAATCTCTGTAACTAATAATCCCATTAGTTACAACTAATAACCATATCAGCTGCAATTAACAACTCCAGTACCTGCAATAACAACTCTAGCATGTAGAACATAGCTTCATGCAGCAAGGGCCAGGATTGAAGGAAATATGTTTATACCTACAAACAACTATAGCCATCCATGTGTACACTAGGTTTATTTGAACATTGATGGGTCAATAAACAATTTGGATGAGACGGCAATTTGTGACTATTTGATTCAAGACTTCCATAGTAATTGTACTAAGGGATTCGTGAGAAAATAAGATACGGAAAGCTACATTGAAGTAGAACTTCAGGAAATCTCTTGAGGGATGGAGATTTGTTAGAGAATTCTTGAAAACTAAGATGAAAAGTAGACAAATAGAAGATTTAATAAAAAATTACTGGTAATAAAAATTTTACCACAATGATACATCGAAACATAAGAAACTCAAAAACCCTCCAACATTTCTCTCTCTTCTTTCTCTCTGTATCAATCACTGTAGCTATAGGCTTCCTCATCACACTTTCTCTTATTCTTTTATACTAGAGCGCACAAAGTCTTACACTACTATTTACTATTTTTTATTTCATAATGATAGTGATATTTTTTTATAATTAGAAAAAAATTATTTGAGGTTCCATAAAACTTAAAATTAATTATATTATTTTTTAAATTTTTATTATTATTTAATTACTTGTATGGGATTATGTTATTTTCCCTTTTTATTATCCCTTCTTGTTTTCTTTTTCTCATCGGAGAATGATTAAAAGCAAGAAGATGGAGAAGAGAAGACGAATATGGGATTTGATGGTGCACAATTAGGAAGTGGGACCCCCCATATGTTGTGAGTTGTGAATATATTGATGGCTTTGTCGATTTCGCTCGGGTTCTGCCCCAAACTTCATTCCTGGCGACCAAAAACATTATCCTCTTAAAGGGATAAATAAGAATAGCTACCCTCATTGGTTATTCTGTGTGGATGGATTCATATATGTCCCTCCATAATAACCGTCAAACATTTTCGTCTAATTTTATTATTGATCCTTGAAAATTATTATGGTGATGTTACAGAATATTCTGTTCTTTGACAAAAATATCACTAGTATATTGTAAGATCGATATAATCTGTTTTTTTTGTGGGAACATCAAGAAATAATACGAGAAACTTCTTTAAACGGAAAAGTGGGCAGAAAATGATGATTAAATGGTGAAGAAATAAAAATAAACGTGCTTCGCGTTGCATGTAATGTGATCCTTTGCATGTTTGTTTTTGTTTTTAAAAAAAAAATACCAATTTTTTATTAAGATCATAGTACTACTTCAGAGTTTAAAAGTTATTTATAAAAAATTATAATATTATCCATTAAAATAACTCTTATAATGACAGAGAGAATCAAATTTAATTTCTTATATAATCCAAGTATGTTTCTTATCATATGTGATCATTTGTTTTTTTTTTTTGTTATAAAAATTTTTAGAAAGAAGTTTGGCTCATGCGCCATTTAAGAGTAGGGTAAAGTTTCATTTATTTCTAGGTGATACCAATATCGGGCATGACAAATCGTCAATTGTCCTCAGGCATAAATTTATATACCCAAGAGTTAAAATGCCTCCCCAAGTACCGCGATTAGAATTACAACAAAGTGACACTCCTTAAGAATCGAACATGTTCCAAATAGTCTTATATCATACCCATTCACTAGTTAAACTTATAGACGATGGGTGATCATTTAGATTTTTTTTTTGTTATAAAAATTTTTCAAAAGAAATTGGGCTCACCCAGTATCAAAGATAATGGTAAAATCTTCCTTCCTCTTAAATAATATTAATGTCGGGTAAGACAAGTCATCTATTATCTTCAAATATAAATCTAGGCACTCAATAATTAGAATATCTCCTTAAGTGTCATGATTAAAATCATAATAAAATAATATTTTTTAAGGATCAAATACGTTTTAAATAATCATATATCTTAATTATTATGGTGTTGATTTGTCAGGGAATGTAGACATGTAGTCCCTTCGGATGTTGGGCGAAATTCATGGGTTGAGATTTGGGCCTATAGGCATCGGAAGGCCCATTCTTATTGGGCCAGAAACCATAGCAATAAGTTACTTAAATGCCCAAGTAACCATTTTGTGATTAAAAATTAAAATTCAAGCTTTCTAAAAGATTTTGTATGGAAAAAAATAAAATTCAGGATATCCCAACCAAATTTGAAAAATCAACAGGTCTAATTCAATAATCAATTCCTTATTGGTCGTTATGAAAAACGAAAATCTTAAAGTGCGTCATGCTATGGTGATTAAACCGTTTCGAGGGTTGCCCTCATTGTCCAACACTGTTTAAG
Organism: Leucaena leucocephala; assembly: GCA_037074615.1. Taxonomy (NCBI): domain Eukaryota; kingdom Viridiplantae; phylum Streptophyta; class Magnoliopsida; order Fabales; family Fabaceae; genus Leucaena; species Leucaena leucocephala. The sequence continues at coordinate 3,431,767 of CM073535.1, read as the reverse complement.
TAAATAATAGGAATCTATGTGTTTGAGGACACAGTCACACGGGTCTAAGAGATGATCACATATAATATTAATTAGAAAATAATATTATTCACATTTAAATTTTAAATGTATACTGTGATCAAGTTATAAGTAGCATATCTCTTGCTTCTAACGTATTGTTTACGATTTTTTTGAAAAAGAAATGTTCTGGTGTGTTCAGTGTAGGGAAAGGCAGATTAAGTTGTGTTTCTATTTAAAAAAAAAACAAAATAAACAAAAAATGTAATATGTATAGATATTGTTTCTTTTACTCTTTGAAGATTTTTTTGTTTTGTTTTTTTATAACAATCTTGGTAGACTGCTAGAATAAGAATTCATTGTAGAGACAGCGAAGAGCATACATGAACGGCGTCCATATATACTTGTTCTTAATACAAAAATGCTTAATTATTTTTTTTTTTGTCTGACCTTTGCGATTTGAATCCACACACACACACACACACACATAGTCAAATATTATTATTTATGGGAAATGTGCTTAGAAAATAATGGCCGAAGGCAATGTTGTCTTATTCAGACAATCTAAGGTATGATGGGGTGATTAGTGTGGGCATTCGCACAATAAATAAATTAAGATATCATGTGCTCTCACCGGAATTATAAATCTTGTGTCGGCTGTTTGTCTTGCAACTCCAAAAATATTAGGCACGACCCTTTATTTAATCGTTTCAACCATAGGCTTTTCTTTTTTCCTTTTTAATAATAATTTTAAAAAAATAATTGAACTCATTAATTATCTTAAGATAAAGTTAAATCTCTCCTCTTTATAAACAATACAAATATTAAATATGACGAACTATAAATTATCTTTATATATAAATCTAAATACTAGAAAGTTAAAATATCTCTCAAACACCACAATTAGAACTAACATAAATTAGAATTATAAGCTTTTCTAAATACAAATAAGTGCTCTCACGTCGGTTTCTTCGCTATGTTTTATTATGAAACCAGATAATATTAATAGATAAATATAGTAAATAAATAGCTATCTGTCGAGTATATAAACTTGAAAAAATTAAAATAAATCTAAGAGGACTAAAATAAATTAAGCCAATTTAAAAAAATATATACGAATCTGGTGGAATTGGATAGGAATAGGATGGATGAGAGATGTGGGTGCATACAGGGAATAGAGCATATAATTCAATACAAGACATGAAATTTAAGAGAACCTTAAACTGAATATTGATTGTTGGATTAATGAGGCAGATGAATGAATGGATGAATAGGATCATTGTTGGATTATGATCCTTTCCTCTTCCCCATGCTATACATATAAGTATTCATGTAACCAATCAAATTATATATAGGACCTATTTGGTAACTTTGGTAACCATAATTTTAAAAGTATTTTTAGGCAAAATTTAAATTTAATTTTTTTTTTAAATAAATAGTCATATTTGTTTAAATGGATTTTTGGACTAAACTATTATTTAAAATTAAGATTTTAGATAAACTGGTTAGAGTAACTTATAGAATAGTAAAAGAGTTTATGAACCAACCAATTACTATATTACCCATATTTTTACTTATATCATCTCTCTTACATTTTCTTACACATTCTCTCATCTTATATCTTATCTCTCATCATTTAATACTCATATCCTTTTTTATAATTTATCAATAATAAAAATACTTTTAGAAATAATTATCCAAACACTCATTTATTCAAAATCTTTTTTTTTATAAACTCTTCTCTAAATTTTTTTTTTATAAACTGTCTAAATTTTTTTTTCATATATCTATTTATAAAATCTTATTCAAACACAATCATGAATCCATGAATCTGGCATCGTTTTATATATATGTAACATATCAGATTGTGATGATCGATCTCTTTGGATTCCCTGCATTTAAGAAAATAAGGCATCAGGTGATTTAAGTTTCGGATATAAAGATAGAAAATCGAGATATAGTATTAAAATATGGGATGAAGTTGATATTTTTGCCTTAATTTGGAGGGTATGAAATAAAATGATCTGTGGGAGGGATCTACTTCGGGGACGTGCTGAGGGAGCTGAGGGGGAGTGCACGTGCTGCTCGCATGGCTTTGCCCCCGTAACGACGCGCGTCTCTCTCACTTATCTGCTCATCAAATGATCAAAACACCTCCTCTCCAAACACAATAACAATATTTAATGTAATGCATCTGAATTTCGCCTAAGAAATTGGATTTTTATATTAGTTTTTTTTAAGGAAAGCCAAGCAGGAATGAGATAAAGGCAGGGGCTTCTGTTGTGTGTGTGTGTGGGGGGGGGGGGGGGGGGGTTTGTGAATTACTGCTGCACATGGACGCCGCTTTCAGTGACCTATCCCCATTCACAACCCTCCCAGCACTATTACTTGATAGCCCCTGTCGTTTCATCTATCTACTTTTACTAAACTTTGAATTATAAAATTATTTTTGAGTGAGTCAAATATTAAAATAAGAGCTGAGATTCTATAAAAACGACCGCACATTATATATATATTTACACAGAAGGATATAACAAAAAAACAGAGAGAGAGAGAGAGAGAGAGATTAATTTGCATACATAATTAAATGAATTTTAAATATATGAATGCATGATTAACAAAGGGGTTGAGGGCATAAGAAAGGAGAAGGACAGAGCCTAAATTAGCGGAAGATCACGTTGGAGACAAGGACGCGACTACTTTATAGTTGGGAGGTCAGGACTCAGCATGACCCATCCTCCCTCCCCTTCTTCACGCAAATCCCAGAGATCACTACTTCTCTTTTGCTTCTCTATTTGTCTCTATTTAACCATCCCATTTATTGCATCCTTTCTCAATTCCCACAACTTTTTTTTTTCTTCACACAAATTCGCACATTTAAATTGATTAAAATAGAGATAATGTGAGAGATTTTAATATTATATTATTTAATTTTAAATAAAAAAATATTTTTATATAGATAATGGTAAGATATGAAAGAATTATTTTAAAAATATTAAAAAATATGATGAATATAATAGTTAAAATAAAATAAAAATTTATTTTTATTTTAATTTTTTTTAATTTTAGAGAGGAGAGTTAAAAAGAGATAAGAGAGACCTCCCATCTTAAAAATATTATGATGCAAAACAAAAGGAAGAAGCAAAATCCTTCCTCTTTTCTTTCCTCTCATCAAAAACCCTCATATCAAAAACTTACTATCAACTCAAGAGGATTGCCCTTCCATGTAGGGTAAATGTCTAATTTATTCTAAAAAATTTTGCAATCTCCCTCCTTTACGTTCTTCTGAACTAATTAATTTATCTACTCTCAATAATTACAAATAAAGTAACATTCACCTTTTAATTATATCTAATACTATAATTTTATTTACAGTACATATAACGCTTTAATATTACTTTTATAGTATGCTATATATAAGTTAAAAATAATATTAAAGATTACTAAATATATTAAGTTGTTAGGTATTTATAAGTAAAATTAAGATATCTAATATTAGTCAAAAATATCATCATGGTATCAATTGGTACTTTACCCAATTGGCTTCTCCACCTACCTACCATGATTATAGTAGTTCCAAGAAATTCACCCTTGGAAAAACTAATTAATTTCTACCTCCACCTCCTTTGTAGGAAAGATTCTGATTTTTCTTTTTAACCATATATTATACAAAATTATGTCAACGCGGTCATCATTACTTTAGGCCCCCTTTGTAGTTGAGGGAGTCAAAGAAAGAATAACGGCTTCCATAATTTTAGTGTATATTGCATTATATAAAAACAAAATGCTGAAATTTAGAACAAGTGAATAACAATACTTATCATAATTGATCTCTTGCTCTCTCCGTACAACTTATTTTCTCTCCCTCTTGCTTCGGTATCAGCTTGACGAGGAATATCAAGCAGTACCCATTTGACAATACTGCTCGTAACTTATTTATCTTCCTAATTAATAATTTTTTCCCTTACTTTATTTATAGCTCGGGCTTTAATTTTTTCTGAGAACTAACTAAAAATTAACTCTATATCATATATTTTTAGGTAAAATATACAACATAATTAATAGGATTTAGTCTAATAAAATAGGCTATTTTTTTATAATATAACGAATAAAAATTTAAAATTTTATAAAAAAATATTATATTTAATATTTTATAATATCTTAAATAAAATTATCTACAATAAAAATATATTTATACTTAATAAAAATAAGCAAGGAGATGCAAGGTGATGAATAGTGTTTTTAAATTTATATTATATATTTCATTTGACTTCATATAATTTATATTTTTTATACATTTCATTATTTTAGAATAAAAAATACAAATGTAATATTTGAAAAAAATAGAATACAATCCTTCCTTGAGAATTTTCACGCTATTTATATCTTATACAGTAAAAATAGTGTCTAATAATTCACACAAATCGTTTGGCCCTCATCTGCAAATTCCATATTTCCATAATTGCATTTGAGCTTTCCTGTACTTGATCTGACCAATTTGCCCCTAACCTGACCTTTAAATTCGAACCGTCCTTCGCCTTTCTAACTCCCCCTAAACTCTCGCTACCCCCTTCTCTCTCTCGCATTCTGTTTTCTCTCTTTCCTTCATTCCTCTGCTTCTTCAAGCTCTTACCAGTACCCCTCTTTGACCTCAAATGGCAAAAGGCGGGAAGCTGACGAAGCTCAAGTCGGTGCTGAAGAAATGGAACTCATTCAGCAACAAACAGAGCCGCTCAGCGGCATGAACGCCGTTGCCGCCGACGACGACGAATCCTCCTCGGTCTGCAGGTCGGACCACCACCCCGTCTACGTCGGCAAGTCCCGAAGACGATACCTCGTCAGCTCAGACGTGGTCGACCACCCTCTCTTCCGAGAGCTGGTGGAGAGGTCACGCGACTCCGACGACGACACTATCAACATCTCATGCGAGGTCGTCCTGTTCGAACATTTGCTCTGGATGCTTGAGAACGCCGACCCAAAACCCGAATCTCTGGACGAGCTCGTCGATTTCTACGACTGCTAGCTCAGAAATGCTCATCCATTAGACAGAGAGAGATACACAGACACTCCCACAGTCGTTCTTGTAATTGACTAGTAGTAATCAAAGTCATGTTTGATCTGAATGCCGCACATTTCCTTCTGGTATTTCGAAGACTTTGTCAATATTTACATTACTTCTCTTAGAAATAACATTATTGATTTAGGACGTTGAGCATTTGAATGAATGAATGAATGGGAAGGAGGAGGAGGAGGAGCATGAGAAGAATGAAGAATCTGTACTGGATTGTTGAATTTGGAAATGGGTACAATTGTAAGTGATCGTTCTTGTTCATCCGTATTTCTTTCACAGGGGTAATAATACAACGAGTATGCCTTGCAGTTAAAGCTTCAATTTTTTGTGCTCATTACACATAGGGGACTGCAATAAGAATCACCCCAATGTTGTTCTGAACTGTGTCTCATAACAGTAGTTAACAGTATTAAATGAAAGGTGGCCCTTGAGGGGGCTGTGTTAAATGACACAACACATTGCCTCGGCTGATGGACTCTCGGTTACATCAGCTACAGTTATTGGCGATGAAACAATTAACATGGGCCAACTAGTTGTTGTAAATAATGGAGTTGCTACTGCTGCTAGTGATGTCATCTAGGCTTGTATTAGTATCAACTGTTTCATTAATGAGAAAGTCTATACCTAGGAGAAGAGAATGGAAAACAAAAGCAAATTCAACATCTCAAGCTCTTTTTTCACGTCGGTACAGACATTTACTACTAATAAACCAGAAACTTGAGAGGTTGGTGTAGTCAAGTAAGTAACTTAACTTTGGTTGTTGGCCCGCCTGAGTTTGCTATTGTTTTTCAGCCACATATGGTACTGAATACCTCAAACACACAATTAAACCATAGCATCATAGCTTATTTCAGTAGTGTCTGAGAAACCCCAACCATAATTTAAGGGCCCCCAAGAAAAACCAGAAAAGAGAAAAAGAGACACATACTCCTATAATCTTATTTATAAATTACTTATATTTTATTAGGGTTAATTTTTTTAATATTTTATAACTTTTTAAATTTACCTCTATTTAATATATAGCTTTTAAAATATAAAATCTATACAATAATAAATAAAAGTTAAATTTATACATTCATGTAAAAAATTATTTATAAATATGACAGAGAGAATCTTCTCCCTACCGTATGAATAGGGCCAGACTAATAGTAGGTTGATACAAGAAGTCCAGAATGGGAGACAGAAGTGGAGTCAACAGCTTTTAGGTATATATTACTGATGGAAACGCTCCTCTAAAGGCAAAATTAAAGAAATTTATAGTTTATGATACTAATGATGAGGTAGTTAAGAGATTCTCTGGGCAAAAACGTATCGATCCCACGCTCTCTGAGTGCGAAAAGAAAATAAAATAAATAAAGAGAGCTTATGGTTAAGCAGAATATATATTGAAGATAGCTTAAGGTTAAAGTGGATGACACGAAAGTTGTTGTTCAGTAAACGCATGGGTATCTCTCGTGGCTGTATTAAGGATTCTGCTACGCGTTGCCAAGCTAGCTTCCATTGGCAACCCTACGAAATGAAGGCGACTGCTTACTTCCACACCACGGCAATGGCGGCTTTCAGTTCTTTTCTTTTCTTTTTAGTTAGGTTTGGATCCGAGAATCTGGAAGAAGATGAATGCAGTGTATGCTGGAAATTTGACAAGGGGGTTTGCAAATGATTGAAGAAACCATGACATTCATGCTTATGTCTGACCTTCTGTCGTTTTCTTGGTTTCATAAGATGTCACTTTTTCTGATGATGATAAGGTTTGCATGTATATTAAAATGGAGCCTCTGTTTGTTGATTTTTCTACTCAAATGAATGGTTGGGTTTGAACATACAAAAGGATGGTACAGCCTTGCCAGCTATGGGTTTCTCGTTTGTATCTTGGAATTTTTAGGAGTAACTACCCCCACCAGACACACTCTTGGACGACTTGCAGAAAGGGAGAGAAAAAGGAATGGAGAATTTAAAAAGAAAAGAAAGAAGGAAAGAAAGAGAGGGAGAGCGAAGATTGTGTGAATTATTAAAGGAAATCCTGCATTAAGTCCAATCTAATTACAGAAAAATTATTATGTGAATTAGAGAAACCTTATGAGATCTATTATTAATTTTTTTTAACTGTAAAATGATAAAATAGCCTTAAAAAAATAACTCAAATAATAAAGAATGACAATTTTATTAAAAAAAAAATAATAACTTAAACTAATAAAAAAAATAACAATTTCAATAATAAAAATGATAACTTTTAAAAAAATAATTAAAATATTTTTTAATAATAATTTTATTATTTTATAATTTTAAAAAATTAATCTCAATTTTTATGAGATTTTATAGTTATTTAATAATTTTTTAATATTTTTTTATAATTAAATTTTTTATATAAAATTTAAATATAACTTTCTCGTTAAAAAGTAATGAGAAAGCATAGAGGTTGGGAAAGAAGTGCTTTTATATTCTTGAACTGGCGAAGGAAATTATTATTTAATCGAATGAAGACATGCTTCCTAGAGTGGGGTCAGGTTTTAAATGAATAATTTAGTATAAGGTTCACTTTTTTCTGCTCTTATTTTATCATGTCTGAGAAACAAACTTTTTATTTATGAGGATTTGGCTTTTCCCTGGCTAATAGTTTGAGTTTAAGTCGAAGAAGAAAAATAAATAGTAGAGTTTACCCGAAAAGTACATTTTTTTTTTGTTATAAAATTTTTAAAAATAAATTAAACTCATATATTATTTAAAAATAAAATATTTTTTTTATTTTTAAATAATATCAATATTAAATAAAGTGAATTGTCTGTTATTTTTAAATATAAATTTAAATAATTAAAAATTATTAAATTTTAAACTGAAAAAGTACATATAGTTATATATTGAATAAGGTGAGATTTCACGCATGGGCTCACCAGCTCAGCAGTAGCAAAATAAGGATATGAAGAGCGCCTGAGGATAACCCTGGCCCTTCAGGAGTAACGGGTCAAACATCGAGCGGGTTGTGGCATGGGTGTTTGAATCCACTCGAGGGGCCTGCCTGCCTGTCCCATGTTATGTCGGTGGGTTTATCTTTTTTATTTCACAAGTTTTTTAAAATTTATAAATACTTCTTTATCTGCTGTGATCTCAATTTTTTAACAAAATTGTTAGTCCTATTTTTTTTTGCATTGGTAAATTTTATATAAATTTTAAATTTATTCGTGTAGTTTAATAATTCTATTAATAGCAATTAAAGCATAAGTAGGATCTTTTTATTTGTTGGGCTGATGCTTTCCAACCTCAACTCTCTCTTTTAGGACAAAGAGAAAAGGAAAAGGGTGCACTTTATGGGCAATAGGTTTGACCATAAATATTCCTTTGACTCGGATTTTCAATTCGAATGTGTGGTGGAAGTTCGATGTACGTACGTGGGTTTTGGTTGGGGGAAGAAATGAATCGGTGTTTGAATTAGTATCAAAATCTATATGTCAGAGATTTTACTTTTTTTGTCAAAAGAAATGCCTAGCGGATTAAAAGATTTAGACATGAGGCTTGAAAACATTGAATGGGAATTGAAGTGGAAAGGCTATAAGGCCGATTGTCCTGTGGCTTAATAGTATGAACTATTACAAATTTCTCTATAACAGTTCGGGTGTTTAATTTGCCTGTAAGATTTTACCCTACTCAGAAAAAATAATCACGCCATGTCGACATCATCTCATTATCCTCCAAAGTTCATGCGTGCTTCCTCATGGGTTGGCCTAAAACAAAAATAAACTGGAGACCCACATGGGCCTAAGCCCAAAGGTAAATGTCCATACAACACTATTCCGAGGTTTCAATGTGGCCGCCCCAAACTCTTCCTCACCCTTCTCCACCAACCTTAATGACGAACTACTGCAATAATCCGGCCCTTAAACGACTAAAGTTGGCCTAAGAATTATGATTTTAAAAGATCATATTTAAATCGGATACTAAGAATATAATAAACATGTTAATAAATGTAACAATTTATACTTATAGCTTATTAATTTTATATATACAGAGAATGATGGATTTATCTTGAGAGTTAAAAATACAACATATATCTAGAAATTAAAATCAACCAGCGAATGCTCTGGTAAATAATCGATTAAAGACAACAAAACTATTATCTACATGCCCTCTTTATTTAAGAGCTATTGTGAATAATGAGTGTTTATAATTTGTTCTCCTTATAAATTAATTTCCTTTAATTTAAGGCACACTAGCCCTCTCTTAAAAAAAAACACTGCTGCAATAATCCCTCGTGACATTGCACTTGATATTTTTCATGAACAAGAAGTCACACTCTGTATAATTTATATAATAAGACTTACCAACTGAGTAAGTTAGGGTTTATTTAGATAAGAGTTTAGAAAAATAATTATAAAAAATTTTTAGACAACTTTTAAAAAAAGAGATTTTAGAGAAAAATTTATGAAAAAAATGATTATGAATAAATGAGTGTTTAGATAGTTATTAATAGAATAAATTTTTTAATTAAAAAATTACTAAAAAGGGTATTATTTTATTAAAAATATAAGAGATAGTGGAGAGGAAAAATGAGAGAATGTATAAGAAAAAGTAAGAAAAAAATAGTAATTTGGTAGCCATAAACTATTTTACTATTCTATAATCTAATATCAATAGTAAAACTTTAGTTTTGTCAAAAAGTCTTTTTAGACAAATATAATTTATTGTTTTATTTTTTTAAAATTAAAATTTGGGTCAAAAACCCTTTTAAAATATTAGTTTTGTAATTTTTCAAACACACACTAGGTCAAATAGAAAGTACTAGTTCTTTACAATATGATGACAAATTAATGTTTAAATTTCTATTAGAAGGAGTAACTATATGTAGTGTCTGACAGTGCTTCAAATATAAAAATTATAATGCCTAAGAAAAATTAGTTTGACTTATTAAAGATTTTATATGATACTTGTATAGTCTTAAATATAAGACTCATCTCATATATTTATCTATTTTTTTTAAAATTATTTCTATTGATATCATTCAATAAGAATCAAGTAAGAGAGCGAGAGATGGAAGTAAAAAATATCGTTAAGGTATTTTAAAAATAATATATTAATTAATATAATTTAATTAATTTTTTAATATAATTAAATAAAATAAATATATGTTATATTAAGAACGAATAAATACATAAATTTATATATGTTAGACGGTGTTTCTATCGATCGACCTTTGGCGTAAGAACAAAGAATGTAGTGAGAAAGCATCATCCTCGTCTATGTAGCCGTGCGCTGTTGTACTTTTGTTCTCAAATCGCCCAAATCATTAATAAGGTGAAGAAGCTAAAATGAGTTTTTTTTTTTCATTTATTATACTTTTATTTTTCTTTTCAAATAAATATTTCGTGCAATGGATTTTCACCCATGACATATACCTTGCATTTTCTTACTACAAAACAAACTCCAAGTGTTTTGTGACTCTCACGCAACATGAGCAGAAATTATACTTTGACAATACGCAAAAAATTCTTCTTAACATCACGAAGAGGTCTAAACTCTTACCTGTTATGAAGAAAATTAAGGAAAAAATATTATAAAAAAATTATATAAGTAATAATTTTTTATTTTATTTTATAGTATTCCCTCCCCTCGTTAAGAGATTAAGGTTTACTTATATTAATTCGTTAATGATTGATACTATAATTACTTGGGCAGTGGAGAACACAGACACTACAACTATAATATATATTATATATTAATGTTTCTTTCAACCCACTAATTTCCATTAACTCCTAGTTAACTAGTTAATTCCCTCTCATCTAATGCCCAATTAATTAGTCATCACAGCTATCTTTCACAAATAATCTCACAAGACACAATAAATGAGCACGCCGCCCATCGAAACTAACCGATTTCTTGCGCTTGGATAATTAATTCACCTTCTTGTAATTCTGATCTGAATTATTTTTTTCATTGCTAACTTAATTTGGCGTAAAATATAAAAGTCAGGTGTGCATGTATATACGTACGTGTAGAAAATTAACGTAGGATTGTGTCATTTTCTCAAAATTAACATAGTCAATGTCTACAAGAAATATGGAGAATCTAAATTTATTATATGCCTGTTGGCAATGACTAACCCACTTGTATATATACCTAATGGATTTAAGAAATTAACAACCCATCATTTATTTTGAATGAAATCAAACCCATAGATGCACGTAAACATATGGATAAGAAATTAATAGCCATGCTTGAAATAGACCCAAAGGCGTAGATCGATTTTCCTCGCTTAATTGTGCAATCGTGTTGATTAATAAAAGGAAATATTCATCAACAAAACACAATGCATGTAGTACATAATTGAATTATTTAAACATGATGTATTGGATTTCAATTAAATCTTATACATAAAAAACTTTGCTAAAAAAATAAAAAGAAGATTAATCTATATATAACTATTAACTAAGAAATATCTTCTGGATTTTTTTTTAAAAAAAAGGAAATATTCGAACTGCCATTAAAGACTGCAAGAGGGAGACACCAACAAAACTAATATGTTATTTAATTGAATTAGGTGTTTCTAATTTTTCTTTTGCATGCATGTTCTTTTTGCCCGTAAAATTATAAAAGCTAGCTAGGCCTAGGAACGTGCTCACGTGTACCATTCTTTTTCAGATCACTGCATGGTCTCATATTCTTGTTGAAAATGAAATATTTACTTGTTGGAAGCAACATGCATCCATGATTAAATATAAGTTCTTTATTGAAAAGGATAGTATAATACCCGTATAAATTGTTATTTCTTTCTCTTGTTGGCAAAAAAATATTACTCTTTTTATCCTTAATATATAACATAATTTAAGAATTTATTTTAGTAATAAATACAAGATATATTTTCTATTTTTTTTAAATTATCTCTCTTAATAATCCCTCAATATGAATTAAGTAAGAGAGGGACATGGAGTTAAAGATGATGATAATGATGTTTTAAAAAAATATATAATATTAACTAATTTATTTCTTTATCATAATCAAATTAGTTAAATAAATAATATACTTAAGACTAGAGGATTATTATTTTTCAAACAATATATATACTTTTTTTTTTGCCAAGTATATGTATAATTTTTTTGGAGGTATTTATTTGAGGCATTGTCAGATATTAAATATATATATCTTTTATAGTAAGAATTTAAATTTTAGTTTAATATATTATATGTGACTGGTAAAAAGAAAAAGCTTACAAAGACTATGATAATGAACATGTTCAGCATATATATAGGGATGAGGAGGCTATGGCTAATGACGATCCATTTGGCTAATTTATATTCAAACATCGACTTAATATTTGTTTCAGTATCATCTATGTATATATATGGATTGTTTCATTTTGTTGAACTTTCTTTCCTAACTTCACTAATCTGGGCTAGCTGCAGCTGCTAGCTATATCTCGTGTGTTTTAAAAGGTTTCGTGTCGATCGCATTCAATAAAATTTATCTTTCTCATAACGTCACTATAAACAGAGGAATACTCATACTACATCAACATTTACCACTCGGTTACTCAAGATTAAGAAGATAATGGCTGACTATGGAATATGGCCTTGAATGCTTGAGTTTCATATACGTTAATTATAAGATCATAACACTGCCAGAAATTGAAGGCCATGCGCATATATGAATGAGTCTAATAAACCTATATATATATATATATATATATATATATATATATATATATATGCTCGTACGTCTTTTAATTAAAATATTTGGGAACGAAAATTGTGGTGCAGCTAACTCCTCCTAATTTAGCATTCCCAGTCAATTTAATTAATTAGACGTGTATTATCCACCTAACCTTAGGCCTGGACCTCTTCTACGTTGATATAGTGCCTGTTTAGAAAAATCTAAACCTTGGTTTTAAACTAAGGTTTGGCTTAAAACCTAAGTTTGGAGAAATTTTAAAACAAACAGTCATATTTGTTCAAATGGGCTTTTGGACTAAACTCTGGTTTAAAACCAAGGTTTCAGAAAAGTTGGTCAGAGTAGCTTTTGAAACAGTAAACCACGTTTGAACTAACTAATTACTATATTACCCATACTTTTTCTTACACCCTCTCTCCTACTTTTTCTTACACCCTCTCTCCTCTCTCCTACTTTTTCTCTATTTTATTTCTTACACCCTCTCTCCTCTCTCCTCATTTAATACTCATACCCTTTTTCGTAATTTACCAATAATAAAATCCCTTCTATAAATAACTATCCAAACACTCATTTATTCAAAACCACTTTTTTTTTTTCATAATCTCTTCTCCAAAAGCCCTTTTCTATAATCTGTTCAAAAGCCCTTTTTTTTCATAAGCCCGTTTTTAAAATCCTATCCAAACGGGCCCATAGTGCCTGTTTGGTTTCTTTGAAACCAAGGTTTTAAAAGCCCTTTTGGGGCAAAACTTTGGTTTGGAGAAATTTCAAAACAAACAGCAATATTTGTTCAAACGGGCTTTTGAACTAAACTATGGTTTAAAACTAAGGTTTCAGATAAGCTGGTCAGAGCAGCTTTTTCTTACACCCTCTCTCCTACTTTTTCTTACACCCTCTCTCATCTCTCCTACTTTTTCTCTATTTTCTTTCTTACACCCTCTATCCTCTCTCCTCTTATCTCTTATCTCTCCTCATTTAATACTCATACCCTTTTTCGTAATTTATCAATAATAAAACCCCTTCTATAAATAACTATCCAAACACTCATTTATTCAAAACCACTTTTTTTTCATAATCTCTTCTTCAAAAATCCTTTTCTATAAGCTGTTCAAAAGCCCTTTTTTTCCATAAGCCCGTTTTTAAAATCCTATCCAAACGGGCCCATAGACAAAGATTCATTCTCCATTATAGAATTAAAAAAAATTGAACCACTCCCATGTTTTTTTTTTTTGCATTTTATAGCTTCTCTTTAAATTAATTCCTGTGCTTTTTTTTTGGTAACGATAATTAATTAGACGAACAATTAAAAGCCAGCTAAGATTGCATGAAATAAGCAATGAAAAAAAATGAAAGACAAAATCAAAGGGTTGGTTCGGGAACGAGAAAGGCGTGCTCGAGTGTTGGAATTTTAACCCTAGTAAGAGAGTATATTGTCAGTCTGGCAGAGATAAATACTGGGTTGAATGGCTCATATTTGAACTCAGCCTATCATGCAAGCACACTCGTGTCAGGGAAAGATTGCTCTTATTAATTGTTGGCAGTTTATTCTAATAAAGTAAATGGTAATTAAGTTTCCACACCTAGCTAGCTACTTCACTTGGACGCAGATACAAGCTAATTGAAGAAGGAATTTGTGAGCATTAGAGATTGGTTCCCTATTCCTACCTACTGAACCAGCCTTAGTATTCAAAGCCAAATTGGCGTGCCTGGCTCCCTCAATTGGTTGGGAGGCGTTTGTCTTGTTTTGCACTTTCTTCGATCTCTCTTTATATTTCACCCCCCCTTCCTCCCCCACTCAAAACATAGCCTCTCCCCACTCTCTCCTCTACCTCAAATCACAACGCGTCGCTTCAATTCCATGAGAACGTCGTCGTTTGGAAGTACCAGCTCCACCCAAGCTAATCCTACTCGCGATTTCGAATCGCCACCAGATCTCGTCTCACAAGCCCATGATCAAGAGCACCGTGATGAATTGGTGGAAGTCACGATTGAACTCCAAGATCACTCCCTTGTGCTCTGCAATGTCGTCAGTCCCCCTACATCCTCCGCTCGTGCCGCGGATGAACCTCCCTTGGCCGCTCCTGGCCGGATTCTCTCCGCGGCTTCCAGCTTCCGGAGGATGTTATCCTGGTCGAGATCGTCGTCTTCCGCTTCCCTCGTCGAAGATCCCGCCATAACCGCCAGAAATGCCCGAAGAATGAGGGCGAGACTTGAACGGACGAGATCGAGTGCGCGGACGGCCCTCGAGGGGCTCAGATTCATCAGTGAGACGGCCAGAGGAGCCACCGACGCCAATGAGCTATGGAGAAAAGTTGAGGGAAGGTTCGCGTTACTTGCTAAGAACGGCTTGCTTGCGAGGGAAGACTTTGGTGAATGCATCGGTATGTATATGTGTATCATTTGCTGCAACTTGCAACTTTGTTTGGACGCCGCGAAAGTTAATTTGGATGAAGAGGGAAATGATTCGCTTGGTTTTGCAATTTTGTAAAAGGGATGCAGGATTCCAAGGAATTTGCGGTGGGGATATTTGATGCATTGGCGAGAAGAAAGAAACAAAAAGTGACGAAAATAAGCAAAGAAGAGCTCTACGACTTTTGGTTGCAGATTACGGACCAGAGTTTTGACGCTCGTCTTCAGATTTTCTTCAACATGTAAGTTCGTTCTTTCATGAGAATTTCATGTTACTTGGACAACGACCCATGGTTTAAAATCTGCCGCTTTCATTTGCACCTGATCCCGCCATTTTTATTTTATTCTATTTAATTATTCACATATAATATGTATGGCTTTTTGTATCATTAAAATAATTAGCACACGCTTTAAGTTTAAGGATTTTTGTTATATACACATCTTTAAAGGATTTTTTTTTTTCAAGATCAGTTTCATATTTGTATATAGAACAAAATATTATTTTCCATGACATCACGTGAATATTTTTAAAGGTTATGTTATTTTTAAAATATTTAAGCCCTATTGAAATATGAGGGAAAATATGTGGATAAATATTAAATAAATAAAATATATTTGTATAAATATTTGTTGTAATCCGTTTAGTGTTTATGAATTGTGGGGTTCCTTGGATTTTATATCGATCGATATTAATTATATGAAAGAGTTTCTTTTACAAATTAAAAAAAAATCAACCATGGTTTGAGTTTTAAGAAATTCAGGCACCCAGTTCCATACGCAGTATGACCATATATATTTCTCTGCGTTGTACCTTCCCAAATAAGATTTCCAACCAATTGAAATTAATGTTAATTTTTTTTATTATTAGTTTATCTCAGAAAGAAAGAGGAGGACATTTTTTTATATTGATTTTTTAAGCAATTAGTACTTTATTGATTTATTTATTTCAGGGCGGACAGTAACGGAGATGGAAAGATTACTAGGGAGGAGGTGCAAGAGGTAAGATTTGAAATTGAAATTATGATAAGAAACTATATTTTTTTGGGAAGTTATTCTACTAAACTCAATTAAATAATCATGGACTAATGAACGGAACGTATAGTTAATATTTTATTGTATAGAAGAAATGTTATCGAGAAATATTTCAGATGTGACAAAAATAGCAGCTGTCTGACAGATCCAGATTCAAGATGAGAAATTTTTAAAAAAATATTATTATATAATATATTACTTAAATTACATGTTTAATTTAAAATGAAATTATTAAAAAATAAAAAAGAATTCACAGTCAACTTAGGGAACACGTGCAAAGATATAGTCCAATGCGCCTACATTTATGAATGAGGAGCGATGCAGAAATTATTGGACTCAATTTAGTGCTCATCATTTTAGGAAAATTAGATCTTGACAGTCTAAATCTAATGAGGGGTGTTAATCATTTTGATGATCACCTAAACACGTTTCTAAAGTTACATTAATTGAAAAGGAGATGGAAATTGAAGAGCAAAATGTCCATATGGGACGCTACTAGTATGGCCAAAATCATAGTGAAATACATATACTTTGTAAGCTTTGACTCAGACACTCCATTCTCAACTTGTATTTGGCAGCTCATAATGCTCAGTGCTTCGGCCAACAAACTATCGAAACTGAAAGAACAAGCCGAAGGATACGCGGCTTTAATAATGGAAGAGCTAGATCCAGAAAACCTGGGTTACATTGAGGTAATAAGACGGGGAAAATGAGAAAAACCAGATAGATGTTGGGGTTGGATTATGATTTTTTCTCTTTCTTGTTCAGCTGTGGCAGTTAGAAATGTCGCTCCTACAAAAAGATAACTACATGAAATGTAGCCGACAAGTGAGCAACCCAAGTACGAGGTGGAGTCAGAATCTGAGGGGTTTGAGGCACAAAAATGTGATCCAAAGGATAAGCAGGACAGTGTTGTGTCTAGTAACAGAGCATTGGCAGAGGAGTTGGATCTTGTTACTGTGGTTAGCTTTCATGGCTTGTCTTTTCACCTGGAAATTTTATCAGTATAGAAACAGAGCAGCTTTTCAGGTCACTGGCTACTGCTTACCCATTGCCAAAGGTGCTGCTGAAACCCTTAAGCTCAATATGGCTCTCATCCTCTTACCAGTTTGTCGTAACACTTTGACTTGGCTTCGTTCCACGAGAGCCAGATCATTTGTTCCATTCGATGACAACATTAACTTCCACAAGGTACGAGATATGACTACAGTTTGATAACAGAGCAGATTTTCTTCATTGTTCGGTCTTGACATGCTCTGTTATTTTACAGATGATTGCTTTTGCAATAGCTATTGGAGTCGCCGTTCATGCAGGAAATCATCTGGCCTGCGATTTCCCCTTCCTCATAAACTCATCTCCGGAGGAATTCGCTCTGATATCTTCAGATTTTCATAACAAAAAGCCCACTTATAAATCACTGTTGACCGGTGTCGAAGGCGTGACGGGAATTTCAATGACTGTTTTAATGATCATCTCTTTTACCCTAGCAACCCACTATTTCCGAAGAAATGTGGTTAGGCTATCCCCACCGTTCAACAAATTGACAGGCTTTAATGCATTCTGGTATTCACACCACCTTCTCTGTCTCGCCTATGTCCTGCTCTTCATCCATGGAAGTTGCTTGTACTTAACCCACAAGTGGCATCAGAAATCGGTAAGAACTACTAACTCGTGATCTTCATGAATCTGGCTAGTACATATATACATATATATTACCAGTAATAGTGGGTTAGACAGAACTGAGAGCACTTGAGATGCTTTCAGACTTGGATGTACATTGCTGTTCCCATGTTGCTGTACACCGCCGAGCGGACTCTACGAACTTGTAGATCAAACCATTATTCCGTTAAAATACTAAAGGTGATGCTCACATAATGTCAAGCTTATTCTCTACTTTAAGCAGCGGGCTAATCATTTGGCTAAAGTTACATAATGTCCCACCTAAACCTCTGCAGGTTTCGATGCTTCCAGGAAATGTCTTCAGCTTAATCATGTCTAAGCCAAATGGATTTACGTACAAAAGCGGGCAGTACCTGTTTTTAAAGTGCCCAAAAATCTCTCCGTTTGAGTGGTGAGTCTATTACTCAATTGTCTGGATACTCCCACCCGTCCTTCATGCATGAGCGTTGATTTGTTTTAGTTAATTAAAAAAATTAAATAAATAAATTTAATATACTCAAATTATACCTCTTTAAATAAATTCATATTATACACTCTATCAATATAAATTAATTAATTATTATCTTAATTATAATTAATTAATTTAATTTTTTAATATATTTAAATTAATTAACTATTTTTTATATTAATAATAGAATATAGTATTACTGTGCATCTAGACATCTCAATAACCATTAGTCTTGCTTTTTTAGGCACCCATTCTCGATCACTTCCGCACCAGGAGACGATTACCTGAGCGTTCACATTCGTACAGTAGGAGACTGGACGCAAGAATTGAAGCTATTACTCACTGACGGTGATGCATTACCATCATCTAATGGACAAACCAAAGTAGGTCAACTAACGCCGGCGGATCAGAGAGGGTAATTATCGACTAGATTATTTATTACTAGTGTATGCCGGAAAATTATGGATTTGTTGAAAAAATATTTTTGACACAGACGGCCGAGATTGCTTGTTGATGGTCCCTATGGAGCTCCTGCACAAGATTACCAGAGTTATGATGTACTGCTTCTCATAGGATTGGGAATCGGAGCAACCCCTTTCATTAGCATTCTCAAGGATCTTCTTAATGACACAAGAATAATTGAAGAACAAATGGTAAAATTACTGACCGAAATGCCTTCTTATAGAGTTGATATATTCTTTTGTTTTTCATCCTTCCAGCAGTTGATTTTAATAAGCTGAACGTAGGAGTCAAACACGTCAGATGAGAGCTACAATAGCTTTACATCTTCAAATTTCACGTCAGGTGGAAATAAGAGAACGCACAGGACTACAAATGCTTACTTCTACTGGGTTACCAGGGAAGCTGGATCTTTTGAATGGTTTAAAGGAGTGATGAATGAAGTTGCAGAATTGGATCTGAAAGTAATAAATGTTATTTCTTGATGTTTCTCCACCTTTGTAACTGTCACCATTACTGAAAAACTGGAAAAAAAAAATACAGAGTTTACTATCATAAAGCAGATTATTGACTATAATCCTCGTCTTCTCCAAAATGTACCATGAATCAGGACCAAATTGAGCTACACAACTATCTCACGAGTGTGTACGAAGAAGGGGATGCAAGGTCAACCTTAATCACAATGGTCCAAGCTCTCAACCATGCCAAACATGGTGTTGACATCCTATCAGGCACTCGAGTAAGATTCTCTCTAGTCAAAACTTGTGGTTTATGGCATGGAAAACTTGACTATCACAAGTAAACAATTTATTCTCCCTCTTTCAGGTAAGGACCCACTTTGCAAGGCCAAGTTGGAAAGATGTTTTTACCAGGATAGCATCTAGGCATCCATATTCAACAGTAGGTAAAATTTCTTGCCACAAGACGCAGATTCAATTTCTCATCTATTTCTCTCTTCTATCATATGGCTCAAGCTAAACACGATTACTATACTTACAATCCTAGAGATTAGTTAATTTATTCTAAAAGAAGAGAGTTGGTCTACCTAATAATGAAAGTTTGACAAGAAAATGGCGCAAAAAAATTTGCAGGGGTATTCTACTGCGGGATTCCATTGTTGGCAAAGGAACTAAAGAAGCTGTCACATGAGCTGAGCCACAAGACAACTACACGCTTCGATTTTCATAAGGAGTATTTCTGACACGACAAATTCATATTTAAATTCCACCCTCTACAATTGTTTATTCTTCTAGAGTCATCCATTTTATAGTTCAAAAGGAAAATTAATAAACATTTAGGTTTTTAGTAGGGCAAGAAGGTTTAATTATAGAATATTAGTATTTTCTATGCAAATTCTGCACAATACAAAATCTAATGAACACGAACATTTGTACATATTTCAATACAATGAAAAATACCATTTTTAACATGTTTTGCATAGCGCAAAATCTTATTTAATGAGTAGACATACATAGTGCATACACAATTCCGACTGAACAAAAAAAATCTGCTTCAAGAAAAAAGATACCATTCGGTATACTTTGTAAAGGCCTTTATGGGAATAAAAAGCAGTTTAAAGCTAATTACTAAGGCTAATGAACTGATTTTCTATGCTTCTTGGACAACCTGAGACTAAAAGCAAGATATCACGCCCCCGACGCAGTAACCATATCTTTTATCATGGGCAAGTCTGCATTGAATCTGGATATAAATAAAATGAGGTTAAGAAAAATTAAACATTGGAATAGTGTATGGAAAATAGTAGCGGAATCTGGAATCAAGATTCAATTTCTTTAGATAATGTTGCCTCCAAATATTCTGCTCGAATCGAACCTTTTAACAAATTAATATAATTGAAGGTTGAAGGTTCATTATAAAAGATCTTGGGCAGTGGTAGAAAAAGCACAATATTTAGATCATTGATCAGATGTTATGTCTCACATTCAATAGAAAAATGAAAATACAATGGCCCATTACAAGGAAAAACAATCGAACACTACAGCACGTGTAGTTGAGATATGATACTAAAAATATATCATAAAAGAATAAGCTGCACCAAAACATTCAAAATCCATAAAACGACATCAGGAAGCACAAGTAATGCCACCCAATAATGAGGTGAAACTGATGTTTCTTCAGCTAAAATTTAAATGAAATTGAAGCCTTACCAAATTAGTCCGGTAATGAAGCAAAACTATTCTTTCAGGTACTTAAGAAGTTTGGAAGCCCAACGCCTGACACGTCGCTTTAGCGTGTAACCAAAAACTACTCCAGCAACAAAGCAAATTGCGCAAAGTTTTGAGCATGTCAACCAAGACACACATTGTCTGTCAAATAATATAAAACAATCTCAAACTTAGAAGCCAAACACTGACCTAAAATCCATCAATGCACGTAGCACCTAAATTTAAGGTTTTTTCTTACATCTTTACCAACTTATAAGAAAATTGAAGCTAATCAACAACATATAACACGGAAGCTTCCAATATAACTGATAAAGCATCACTTCAAAATTCAAAGGAACATCTACAAGGTTATTATGCACAGCTAAAGAGCTCTTTTATGCCTTGAAAAAGAAACGAAATAGACAAGTGAGATCATCCACTATAGTTGCCACAGGATACTTCAGATTAATATGTATAATATATCATACAAGGATCAACACGGGCTATATCCTCACCATTTTTTCATCGATAGCCATCAGGGAACAAATCTAGATTCTTTACAATGAAAAACAAGTAAAAAACAATATATTTTTTAAGGTAATGTATTTCCTACACTTTTAAGTTTAATTGTCACTCTTCAGAGTATAAAATGTGAATAATTCATACTAAATGAGGAGAAAGGATTTCGTTCGAATCAATCAAATTTGTAAAATTTCAGTTATTTCTCAAAACCATCAGTCAATTCTCAGCTCTTCCTATGGCCAAAAAAACACTCAACTCTTCCGTGTGCTGGTTGAGTAATAGTATCATTTCACTCTCAATATCAGAATAAAAATGACAGATTTTCCCAATGTTCAGCTATAATCCATATCATCCTTAAACAACAGATGCTCATACTTGTTAGAAATCAGCAAAATCCAACTCTAAATTGCCATCATATAAGAGATCAAAAGGGTGAAATGCAAGACAAGGTAAGCTAAGAACAAGAAAGAAATGGTAGGGCAAACCTAGGAGGTCTAGAAGCCAGAGCAAGGGAAGAAGGCGATGAAGAAGAAACAGCAACACTCCCTCCTGCTCCTCCGCCATTCGCATTTAAGCTTTCCACATGGGAGACCACCGAAGAAGACCTCTCGCCCGAACTTCTACGGACAGCATTCCGTAAACCCTCCATGCGTTATTCGATTTTGGAGGTTTTGGTGAAGATCCTCACCAATTTGTCAATCTACCCAAGAAATAACGAACCCTCGTCATGCCCAAAAGACATACCCCGTCAGATATATTATATAAATAACTGAGCCAATTTTTTTTAAGTAAATATATTTTTTTTTTTAAAAAAAGTTAGACTGACAAAATGAGCTAAATTTTATGTCAACTATAAATTGATTTTATTCTGTTTTTTTCTTTTGGACTGAAAAATCGATTTTATTTAAACAATAGCCCAAATATTAAGAAAATTTATATTATAAAATGATTAGGCAATGTTATTAATGGTCAAATAATACATTTTAAATTATTCAAGTAACGGTTTTTTTTTAAACTGATTCTTATGGAAAATCAAAACAAATCAAACAGCTAATCTATTTCTCATTCAAATAGCACTCTTTTGTACAAAAGTGCCAAGGATGATAACGGTACTATATAATTCATTTCTCATTCACCCTTTCCTTTATTCAATAGAATTTTAAATATTATATACAATTTTTCTAATAATTAAAAATAAAAACTAATACTTTTTTAAATACAAGATCTCAATATTTTTTGTGTCTAAAATTATAATTTTTCTACAAAATATTGACTATATATATTATGAGTACTATATCAAAGATAATTTAGCTATACATATTTAAAGAATATTTTAAAAAAATTAATATATATTTATTATAAATAATTATTTTAATTATTTTTATTAATTTAATTTCTCAGACCAACTGCAAATCAAATCCTATATCTCGAATGTTTAAAGAATTACAAACCTTAGACTTTATTTGGTTCAGCTGAAGGGAGAGGAGGGGAGGTTAATTTAAAGAAGGATAAGAAAAGGTATAGGAAGTTAATGAATGGTGTTTTTTATTTGGTTCAGAAGGGGAGAGGAGGAGAGGGGAGATGGGTTAATTAAAAGTTGACAAAAATACCCTTATCTCTTTATTTAAATTTATTTATTCTTTATTTATAATATTCATATCAAAATTATTATTTTTTAATTTATAAATCTTAAATTTTTTTATCTCATATTTATATATAAAAAATAAAAAATATGTTAAAATTTTAATATTATTTTTTTATTAATTTTATAATTATTATATATTTTAAAATAATATATATAATTTATTATACTTATTAAGTTTTATTATAATTTATTATAATTATTATGTAATTAAAAAAAATTAGGTGTGAGAAAAATAAAAAAAAAGGTTTAAGGGTATAGATAGAATATTAAAAAATATTTGAGGGTAATTTGACTCAAAAGAAGTAAAAAATTTCTCTCCTTTTTAAAAATTTTTATTTTTTAAAAGGAACTAGGGGATGGGAGGGGAGGAGAGCCCACGAGGCCAAAAAATCTCCCCTCCACCCAACCAAACAAACCCTTATGTAATGTTGGGGGCTCTGGTAAATGCAGAATGAGAATGAGGTTGGGGCCAGCAATCGTCCACGCCATGAAGCCAATCTCATCTCATCACATCCTTCACCCTTCTCTCTCCCCTGTAAGCTGTGATCCCTTCTTATCCCTCCCTCCCTTCTCAACGCCAAATCATTTCACTATCTCTCTCACTGTCAATCTTCCCCATGGCTTCCCTCTCTGTTCCCAAGCACTCTCTTCCCGCCTTGCTCCACACTGAAATTCCCTCCCATTCTTCTTTTCAATGCCTCCCTTGTCTCCCCAGATCCTCCAATTCTCAGTTCTGTGGCCTCAAACTATCCCATTTCTCCTCTCTGCCAACCCCTCCTCCTGCTTCTTATTCATCGGTGAGAGGTTCCATTTTTGCCAAGGTACATTTTGTTCATAAACAACTCTGCCTGCCCCTTTTAATGGTGTTTCTTCTAATTGGTTAGAACCCACAAGTCCACTTGTTTTTGTTTGTGTTGTGTTTGAATTCGTTGACAGGTTAGTAAAGGTTCGAAGCCGCCCCAGTTTACTCTGAAGGATCAGGATGGGAAACCTGTAAGCCTCAACAAATTCAAAGGGAAGCCCGTGGTTGTCTATTTCTACCCAGCTGATGAGACCCCTGGCTGTACCAAGCAGGTATGTTCTTTGTTCCTTCATCCAATGTAGCTTGTCTTTGGTCTTGTCCGGCCGCTGCAGATGCCAATTTCAGTAGACAGGGCAGATGTACGCTTTTCGTTTTCTTCTTCTGAGCATTACAAGTGACTATCCTGCAATCATACTTATTCCAGGAAAACATATAATTCGTTTGAATTAGTAGTTTTACACATCCTATAAGCTTACGTTCAAGTTTAAACAGTGGTTGTCGTGATCATATTTAAACAGTAGCCTTGTGTGTCTCTGTATACTTGCGTACTTGGCAAATGAAAGTAAGTCATTCAAGACCAAAAGGATAAAATACCGAATTCCAAAAATTTCCTCCTCATAGAAGAATCCTCCTTTGGTATAATGCTGTCAACTTACACTATTTATTCATGTTGTATATAAAAAAAAAAAAAGCAATGAGAAATCACAAACTGTCCGCTAATAGGTCATATCAATTAACGCTGTTCCCAAAACACGGTTGTTGTTCATACTTGAATAGAAGAAAGGGGCAAGCTCCTTGTTGCTGGAAAATGAAGAACTATGACATGATTATCGACCACTCATAGTGAAATTTAGATTCATACATACACTTACAGTGCTTCACAGTGTTAAAAGTTCTGCTAATTCAGTTTAGCTGTTGGACTTCCTTTGATTGCAGGCTTGTGCTTTCAGGGATTCTTATGAGAAATTTAAAAAAGCAGGAGCAGAGGTTATCGGGATTAGTGGCGATGATTCTTCCTCTCACAAGGTTAAATTAAAAAATTCCATTACATTTAGTTCGCATGCAATCCAATTTATTTTTATGCTGAACATGTCTGCGTGGAATTTCCAGGCTTTCGCGAAGAAGTACAGACTTCCATTTACTCTACTGAGTGACGAGGGTAACAATGTGAGGAAAGAGTGGGGAGTGAAGGGTGATTTCTTTGGAGCATTGCCTGGGAGAGAAACCTACGTCCTTGACAAAAATGGAGTGGTTCAGCTCATCTACAACAATCAGTTCCAACCAGAAAAGCATATTGATGAGACTTTGAAACTACTTCAGAGCCTTTGAGACTTGCAGTTTTATTGTTCTTGTCTTGCACAGAGTTAGCCAAGTATGAAACTACAAACTATAATGTAATCTCCATGTAACTATGGTAGCTATAGCTGATGAATGACGATATGTTCTGGAATGTTTGTTCATAGGGAGATGAAAAGATACTTCTTGTACTATCATAGTTTATTTCTTGGTAGATTTTGATATTTGAAATCGTAAAGTTCATCGTACATTGATATAAGTTGAAGATTTTATAACTATATTAGATTCCTGAAACATGATCTAGAGTGCCTGAACCACAATTTTATTTGTCTTATCATCCTAGTACTGTTAACGCATACCCAAATATAATTTATTTATTTAATCCTCCTTCTTGTAGTCTGCACTGCCATAAGGGCTGAATACTTCTGAGATCCAGCTCTTCTTCCTCCAAGAACTCCAACCCATGTCTTGGCATATTTCATCGCTGTGCTTGATGCTGTAAGCTGAAATGCAGTGCTTTTTGTAGAATCTGGTATACCTCTTCATCACCTCCATCTCCTCAAGTGTTTGTGAAAGCATCTTCTCAATACTTGGGAGTTTGAACCTGTCGTCTATCAGATGAGAAAGCCACATGGAACACAGCTCAGATGAGTGAAGGTTTGAAACACTCTCAACGTAACCCACAAAAGCCATGTTTGGAATCAATGGATGAATGGTTCCCCTACCATGAAGACATTGATTCAAACGTTAGTTCTCAGTTCTTTTGAAGTGTTGGGATTAAGAGGGGTTATATAAACAATCCTACTTTAGTTACCTGTATAATGGCATAAGTCCAGAAGGGTATTCCAAGAGGCTTCGGAAAGGCTCTGGTAAAATGGTCTTAATCTTCTTCTTCCCGTCAAAGCCAGTAGCAAGAATCACCACGTCAGCCTCCACTTTAGTGTTGTCTTCAAATTCAATTCCTCCGTTCCAGAACCACCACTTGGCGGACGATTTCTTAAAGACAATCTTACCCTTATCAGCTTCAGGGAAGAATTTCTCTGGCATTACAGCCATCTGACATGATGCATAGTCCTCCTCAAATGGGTGTTCTGGTTTCAGTCCATACTTCTCTAGAGGAAGCTTCCATAGTAGGTAGGATTCAATGAATTTTGAAATCCCACGCCTCTGTTCAAGTTTCATTGAGTAACAACGAATCATTAGCGTCAACATTTATTTAGAGCTGTATCTGTTGTGATACTATGAAACTGGATAATGTTAAATTACCATGGGAGATAAGAGGAGCCAGAGAAGGGTTTTGAGGAGGCCTTGGTTAGGTCTTTCGTTGAGGAACTGAGAAGCTCTTGTAGAATAGAACAAGAAAAATGGCAACCCACAAATCCAGTAATGAGGAACCGTCCAATGCAGAGTCCTTACCACCATTGTGCAGGGTTTCCCTTCAGGTCCTAATTCAGAACAATTCAGCAGAAAACATTCGTTATGATGTTGAAATTTGATAAACAGAAAGAACATGATGAACAACAAAACAATGATGCCAGTTGTTCAGATGTAGTAACAATCTTTATATGCCTTCTATTAGTATATTTTAATCGCTGTTTAGGATTTTTCGAAAAAGAAAATCAGTTGGTTCTATAGTCACCTCAGAAATTGATATTCAGCTTAATTAATTAGTGAAGGCTGTAAAGTGATTAATTATGAAGCTAACCCATAGACAGATATAAAAACATAAGAAATTCAAATACGACCTTATGTCAACTCCTTTTGTTTTTTGGATTGAACCTTGTGTCAACCCTTAATAAAAGCCATATTAATTACGTGCTGACACGTGTTTGGCTGGGGTAACACAATATTAATAAGTTATATTTTGTCCTTGAAAAGACAAATTCCAACAATAATATGTGTAAATTAAATCTCTCACCATAGGTAATATTCAACATGAATGACTTATTGCGTTGACAATGTTAGCATTTTTGAAAGCATTAAGTCTGCCTGTATATTTTATAAGATACATGATTTCCTTTTATTAGAAGAAAAGAGATCGATGTAATATGTTAGCACATAAATTGAGCAAACTTAATTAGTCAAAGCCATATGGTTTTTGAAATTCCGGTGAAGCTTCTAGACAATAATTATAAATAAAAAATTAAATAAAATAGTATTGAGGTGAAAATTGGAATCTCCCATTCAAATCTTTTTTTCATAAATTAATTTATATATATATGAATTTTATAATTTCCAAAGTCAAATATTATTTTTGGAATTCTAAATCATGTGAAGGAGACGCGTCCAATATGATACCAATATATGCAAGAAATTTGGAGTCAACAAGCTAAGTCAATGCATCTTCCGGTATGGAATCAAGCCCTGCAAATTCTGACTTGGAAAAATAGAAAAAAATACCCGAAGCTAATAACAGCCAAAAGCCCATAAAGAAATTAATCATCATACATTATTTCATCGTTATCTGTTTAATTAAGTAGACTGCAGACACCATTTATCTAAAAGATCATTAAAAATCATATGTATACGCGGGAACTAAACCTTGTTAACCAATTTAATTTTTAAGAAACAAAAAAAGGAGAACGACGAGAACATTAATTGGGCAGTGTCCCATGCCATGCAACTTGAAACATGTTGGTTGGGATGTATATATGAAAGCAATTTTTGTCGCAAGCCGTACTAGGAAAAAGTTAGAGAAGAGGATGCTAAAAGGGGATAAAAATCAATCGTGCCACGAGCATAAAACACATACGCTTTGACATTCGTCAAACAAATCATGTTATGTGCTTTTGAACAGAGAAGAGGGGGAAGTAAAACTAAGACTAAAACCCACGAGTTTTCTATGGGAGGGAGCATCAATCAATATTCAAATGGAAAAAATTTTGTTAAGAAGAAGAAAGTAAAATTAAAAGTAAATAGAAATTTACCTTGGTTAGCCTCTGCACATTCGAGGGCTAAATCGATGGCGGACTTTCTGAAGCCGACGACTGCAACTTTCTTTCCCTTGAGAAGTTGAGTGGCAGCTTCGCCATCAAGTTTGCAGTAATCAAGTGTGTGAAGAAGCTTTCCTTCAAATACCTGTGGTCCCTTGTTTCTCGCAAAACTTGGAATCCTTGCGACGTCTCCATATTTTCCGTTGCACAACACTATAAACTCGAAACCGTACCACTGAAAAATCAAATTAAAGTACTTTAACCATCATTATTCTTATGGAATTCATAGGATATGAGGCATGATATATATCAATCACAGTAGCATATGCCATGCATCTCAGTCCTAGGACATATATTTATTTTATACCACGAAGAACACCTCAAATTAAAACCCTAGTTTCAAGCTCACAATAATATCTCATTGTTTGAGAGACATCCACTTGGTGATTATTATGATGCCAGAATGAAAAGAAGGAAAGAGGAAATGGCGAAGAGTGAAGAAGCTAATAAGCACCTGAATGGTGTCAGATTCATTAGTTTGAACAGCGACTTCCCACACTGGCCGACCAGGAAGAAGGCTTCCATAGTCCCCGCCATCGGTTAACCCTGCGATATCAGAGTTATCCCGCTCGCCGCCAACAAACCGGATTTCCACCACCCTAGAGTTGAATCTTATGTTCTTGAGCACATCAAAGTGCTCAGCATAAGACTTCAGATAGTTCAGTATCTCCATATGGGTGGGAAATTCTGAGTTGTCTCTATCGGGCCATGGGAAATCAGTGAACTCATAGGAACGTCGGTGTGACTGAAGCCTGGTGGAGTTATAGGAGCAGTGCTTCCAAACCCCTCCAATGGAGTGAGAGGCTTCAAACACAACAGGGTTATGGCGGGAAAGATGTTTTGCAGCAGCAATGCCGCTAACTCCGGCCCCTATGATGCCGATTTTCGAAACCAGAACGGGCAGGTTTTGATGGGAATCCATGGTTTGAAGAAATATAGAAGCTGATAATAAGGAAAGAAAAGTTTTGAAGGCTTAAGTGATGAGATTGATCGATGCTGTGTGCTGTAGAAGGTGAGGGTTTGAGGTTTATATAGACATTACATTGCATGAATTCGTCACGCAGAGGGCACGTGATTTGGACTTTTGATGCATGTGAAGGACAGATCATTTTTCCAAGGGTTTACATATAATGCAAGACCATTTCTCTATTAATTATTATAGCTTGCTTCCCCTGAAATTTTAGAGAACGAGATTCATTCTTCATTTTGAAGAACTAGATCGTCGTCGTGTCATGGCAGTAGTAGAAATCTCCTTTCCAGTTCGACCCAATAATAAATTTTCCTTCCTTTGCAGCATTAACCTACCTCTAAGACTAATATGTTCCTACATATTAGTTTGTTATTAATATAGTAATTTATTATTGGCTCTAGGCTGTTCAAGTGCCTCCCCCAATTT
Organism: Leucaena leucocephala; assembly: GCA_037074615.1. NCBI lineage: Eukaryota > Viridiplantae > Streptophyta > Magnoliopsida > Fabales > Fabaceae > Leucaena > Leucaena leucocephala. The sequence continues at coordinate 3,402,202 of CM073535.1, read as the reverse complement.
CTTGTAAACATAAACCAATTATAAGCCAGAGAATTTCTCGTCTGCCCCACTGAAATTGTTGGGACATTTTTTTAAGATTATAAAGTATTTTAATTAGTTAGAATATAAATTAAAGATGTTAATCGATGCCAAAGTACAGTAGGTTTAATATTATAAGATTGAATAGAGTCTGAACAACGAGACTAGACATTGCTATTTATGAAGTTCAGACCTTGCTTCTCTTCTCAAAAAATAATGTATATATACTTGTTTTTTTGCCCCAAACGTTTATATACGCTAAGCTATAAATCGGACTCGTCATCAAACTAGTTAGATTTAAAATACTAATTTAAAGGTTAATAGTCTAACTATAATTGAATTAATTGAAATCAATTTAATCATGACTAAGATAATATAATTTAATTTAAATATATAAAAATATTTATATATAACCCTTAAAAAATAATATTTAAATAAAACTGTATTAATTAACAAGTAAATAGAATATTTATGTTATAAAATAAATATAAATTAATAAAATAGAGTTATTAAATTATAAATATACTGCTATATTTTTTATAACTCAAAGACGATATCGTTTTAAATAAAGCATGAGGATAAAAAATAAAGTTTAATTTGGTTTACCCGTCCAAATTAAAATTGGATCTGAACTGACTTGAAAGAACTTCATCGTTCACTGATATAACCAACCTACCCAACAGTTGAATTTTAATAGCATGATCCAACGCTTCTCTTCTTATTTTCTTCGATTTCCTATGCATCTTTTTGTGACTATATTTTTATTCAAGGTGAAGCCTCTTAATAAGTTGCAAGGAACAATTTTAACGAATAGGTGGGTATCCTTCAAACAAGTAGTGCCTGGGAGTATTAAAACCATAGTTTTAAAATAACTTATAGCTCAAACTTTAGTTTAGAAAAATTTTAAAATAAACAGTTATATTTGTGCAAAAGAGTTTTTAGACTAAAATATGATTTAAAATTATAGTTTTAAATAAACTACTGAGAATAGTTTATAAAACAGTAAAAGAGTTTATAGACTACCTAATTACTATTTTATTCTTATTTTTTCTCTCTCCTCCCTACTCTCTTTTCTGCCGACAGTCTCACTCACTGGTGCCGGCATTGAGCTGAAGAGGAGAAAGATAATGATCGCGTGTTGTTGGTTGTTGGTTGTGTCGCGTATTGTCGTGGCTGTCCGTCGCTTTCATTCGTGGCCGCCATATTGTCATTGGACTGGACACCATCATTGGTTCGTATCTGTGGGTGTGTCGTCACCATGAGCTTACCATCGCTTCTCCAGAAGAACCAATTCTCTCTCATCTCGTTATCGCTGTTGATAGTTGAACAGTACGAGTCATAGTGGCAATGAATAGGGCGAGTTGATGGTGGTTTTTTTTTATCTTATACATTTTCTAGTAATTTGTCAATCACAAAAGTCATTTTGGGAATATCCATCTAAACACTCATTTATCTAGAACTACTTTTTTTCTATAAATTTTTCTCCAAAATCTTTTTCTAAAAGCTGTCAAAAATTTTTTTTTTTAAAAGCTATTTTTCAAAAGTCTATCCAAATAGATCCGTAATAGTTGTTCGTCAATAACATAGATTAAGAATTAAAAACAATGGGTTTGAAGAGAAGCTCTTTTCTTTTGTATTGACCCACGCAACACACTTTCATGAGTTTATGATCAGTTGTATCCTGTTTTTGAGAGACTCTTCTACCAAACAACTCAATTCAGTACGTGCACACTTTGATCAGCGTTTAACGACAAGGTTTTGAATAAATTAAACATGCAAAGTACCGGTCAATAAATTAACTATATAAAATTGAATGGCTAATTCTAATTTCATCTAAAAATTGCAGAAAATCAATATTAAACAGAAAGGGAATATGTAGTAGTTCAGTTCATATAATTGAGAAGCGGAAATTTTCAATTGACTAATTAATAAGATGTCTCATACTATGGTGGTATCGCTCTTCGATATTGCATAAAGCCATCATAAACTACATAATTGAAGGAAGATGTGATTAATTAGATTCGGGTCACATCTAGATTTTGTTTTAAGAGAGAGATCCGAGAAGAACATGCATGCATCTCTCATATTCAAGAATATGGCGAAGCTTGATTTGGCCTTATTACTATTGGAAAAGAAAACTTCGGACGGAAGCACGCACGAATTTAACAAGGAAGCTTGATGGAAGTGAGCCATCTGGAAAACTCAATCTTATTACATATCTTTCGCAACATGCATAGAAAAATTTTAACATAATAAAATAAAAATACTACACGGCGGCTCTGATGTCATATATTGATTCAATTTTGTACATTTCAATATTCATATATAAAATATATAATGGATTAAATTTTCCAGTTACTGAGATTATACCTTGTGTGATTTAATTTGTAGTAATAAGAACAGGTCTTTTGGGGAATCACCCTCTAAAAATTTGTTATTGGAGTAAGGAAGCTTAAGGCTTTATAAGGCCTTTATTTCAAAGTAACATTCTAACATTACATTTTCTTAATGAGATTTGTCATAAACTTCAAAAACTTTATACTGATAATGCTTACACTTTGGAACAAAAACATAAATGGATGACATTCATGAGCCAAATTAAAAGTGGAATTTAAACATAGTACATCTGATCCTAATTATAAAAATTACTTGATATTTTAGATAATTAAATAAACTAAATAAATCAGTTAATTATAATTAATATAAAAGTCAGTTGACTAATTTCGAGATATTAAAGAGCATATAAAATGAATTCATATTGAGATATTAGATTTAGTCGTAATTAAATAATTTCTTTAATTTCTTTAATTTATAAAAAAGATAATTAATTATTATATTAAATATTCGAGGAGGAGTATATTATTTGAAATTGACTGATACAGGCAACTAGCTAGCTATCTAGCTTGCTAGAAGATCAAGGTTCAAATGTATATTAAGTTGACAAGTTCATGATTCGAACTTGTGACCAGGAAACAGATACAATAGTAGTTTCAAAGCCACGGTGACTCATAACTAGGCAAACAAGGAGCTGCTTCAAACATCATAGTATAATTTAATTTCAAGACTAAGATAGATCATATGAAACATGGAGGCGAGTTCGCATATTTTATTGTCTGAACATAAGAAGCAAACAATTTATCAGTAAGTATACCCTCATCAATGCGTTAATGGTTTTGTAATTAGAATTATATGATGTCTTGTGTTGTCTTTTTCCAAGGTTTTAGTAATATTGCTTTGGAATTCCAATGCCATTTCAAGTGGCAGCTAAGTATTTGCTATTTTGTCATTTTCATTGTCTGCTCTGATTAATTTTCTGTTAATACTTTCTGATCAACCCAGTATTATTAAATAAAGGAAAACGAGATATGGGTTTTGAACAGGTCACAAATCGTCGCCCATGACTTTAACCTAATTAATTATGGGAAGTTTTGCTACTGAAATTTAATTTTAAGGGCTATGGCCTCGTAAGCTAACAATGAAACTTGATAAGGCAATACTTGTTCTAAATTTCCTATACATACTTTCACTCGATATTTAAGAGTTCGCGGGAAAAATAAATAAAACGATAATAAAAGTATATCATCATAAGTTTTATTTGAATATACAAATATATATAATCACCAAAAAGAAGTAATTAATTAAATGAACATATCCTCTTATGAGATAGTCTGGAATTATAATTCCAAGCTATATGTTTTAAACAAAGAGAGATAAGTTAAAGAAGGTAATTGAGAATAGAAAATAGATATAAATACATAGTCATTACATCACTTTCTGTCAATATAAATGCATGTTACCAAGTACCGTTTAGTTAGTTATATTTGAGATTAGAGAAAGTATAGTATAATAACGGATTATTCTATATAGAAAATCATAGCTAATGTGAGTGAGTGGGATTGATTGAAATGGAACTCATTATACCACTTTATCTCCGTGCATATCTTAAGAGATTAGGCTTTGCTATTCGCGAGGAAGCTAAGGGAGTTAAATAAAGAGTTGATTAAGAAACATGATAAAGATAAACTATATATTGTGAGCAAATTTAGTTAAAAAGGATCTGCATGCATATCTTAAGAGATCAGGCTTTGCTATTTGCTATAAAAATCAAAGTGCCACTTTTGAATACTTCAAAAAAAAATTGGAATTTTTTTTAAACATAAATAAAACTGATCACTTAAAATTATATGCAAAAGTGGTCACCCAAAAAAAGAAAGAATGGAAATTATAAAGAAAATGAAAGATTAGTAAAAAGCTTCAGTTTACAAATTTATTAGCTAGGAGGATTTGATATGTTTTCATATAAATAAAGGAGGTAAAAAAAAATTCAAAACACGAATTGTTTATGGATTTTTTCAGAAAAGAAAAGGACAAAGTTTGAATTGGCGGGGGCAAAGGGGTAGGAGAATATGTAATTAATAATATATATGAACGGATAGATGGCTTCCACACCTGACCGGGACACTTGAGGAGTTTGGAATAGTGAGAGAGGGACTTGCAGAGACGATGCGCTGTCCCTCTCAACATCTCTTCTCTTCACTTTAATTTCTCTTTCTTCTTACCCACTTTCCGTTCATTTCAACACCATATCCCTTTTCTTATTACTTCACACATCATTCAATCTTCGTGTTCGTGTACGTGTGAACCTTACGTATGGAATGCAAAAGGAACACAGACAGATTACACTTTTTTTTTCTATCAAGAAGATGAAATGATTCCACTTGCCATACGGGCCAATAGATGGGATGTGGTGGAAACATTTGGGAGACCAAAAAATGACAACCTTTCCTTATGTTGCTTTGACTTGTCTCCAACTAATTTTACTTTGCTCCTCTAATTTCCCGGAAGCTCATCATCCTGCAGCCAAACCTGACCAATGTACACTATAGGACATATGAATCAGCAACCTTTTACACAAAAGTTGTTATGCACCAATTTACTGAATTAATATAATACTCCTCCAGTGCTTACTACACACACATCATCGTCATCATCAAATCAATTCCGAAGGAGAGTTTCCGCCACTTAATTGGAGAAACAAGTGTCCTATGATCTTCAGGACGCAACTTATTTCTGACTTGTCTTTGTCTCGCCAATCAGTTAGTTCTCTTATGATTATGATTCTTACGCTGCCTCCATGTATGCATATATGCATTGTATCCGCACATTTCCTTCATCCACCTCACTACGCAAGGTTCAATTCTAATTAATATGGAAAAAATTATACATAATTATATGTACTTACGTTTGTTTATATATATAAATAAACGTTTGGTAGTGTCAACATTACCAAATCTTTCCTTGGAAATCAAGTGTGGATTGAAGAGGAGGTTAAAGTCTCGCATTATATTCTAGACCAGTAGGCAAGGGGTATAAAAGTCATTTTGCTGCTTTAATCTTTTGATCAAGATAGGATACTAAGGGGGTGTTTAATTTGATCGAGGAAAGGGAAGTGGAGGGAAAGAAAGAAGAGTGGAAAGAGAATATTTTAATACTATCTTATTTTGATTGATTAGAATAGAAGTATTTTAATATTATATTATTTAATTTAAAAGATGAAAAGAGAAAAAATATTTATATATAAATAAATGTAAGATGAGAGAATAGTATTTTAGAGATATTAAAAAATATTATAGATATAATAATTAAAATAAAGTAAAAATTTAATTTTTTTTCTAAATTCTCTAATTTTTTTACGGAATGGTTAAGGGAGGTGAGAAAATTTTAAAAAATGTCTCCCCTCTTAAAAATTTTATAATACAAAAAAAAAAGAACAAAATCCTTCCTTTTAAATCCATCTTGCAAAACAAAAACACCTCTTTCAACAATCCAATAAAAATATATTAGTCAATTTAACCCTAGCTACTGTCATGTTTGATATGATGGAGTAACTTTTACAAAAATGGGAAGGCCAGAAAAGAGAAGGTAAGAGAACTAATAAGATTAAATATAATGAGAATGGTTATTTCTCATAAAATTATGATTTAATTTTTTATTAGAAGATATATCCATATTTAATATATAATAGTATCTTGAATAAAATTATTTTTAATAATAAGATATTTATGTTTATAAAAACAATAAAAGAAAAAAATGCAAGGGAAAGGAAAAAAGGGATCCGAAAGCAACTTGCATGAAAAGGGTTATTTTAAAGCCAAATACTTGTTTGGCAGGTATATGATGAAATTATAATTTTCCTGTGTTGGAAATTTAGCGTATGACATGAATGGCCCATTATTTAAATATCCAAATTGAATATTCTAATATATACCACTAGCAAGTAATGTAGCATGTGCATCGGTGCTATTTTAGTATATAATCAAAGGCTAAGATTTTTTAGGAGAACTGATATTTAAATGTTTATATAAAATAATAATAATGAAATTTAAAAAAAATTAAAATACTTAAAATTGTTGTTTTTTACTTTATAAAATATTATTGGTATATTTTATGAGGATCAGTCATACTTTTAAAATTATAAAATAAAAAATCTAAGCTATTATTTAAAAAAAATGAGTGACTATACTGTCAATGGTTTTTTAGATCATGTAAAATAGTTAAAATATTGGCATACGGTTTTTTTATATAAAAAAAATTATATAAATTTAATATTAATTTTTAATTAAAATTAAAATATAATCTCTTAACTTAAAAAATATTTATACAAAATTGATGAGATTTCTTATTTAATAAGCCCTAACAACAATAACGGCAACTCGATTTTGATTCCATGGAAAAACAGCGCATTAACTTTTGTAGTCCAAGTGAAAAGGAAGCCTACTTCCCTTACATGAAGGAGTTGTCAAATTATTTATTATTTATATATATAAAAAAAAAGGAGTAGTCAAATTTTTTTGAGGAAAAAGATAAAAAAAACTTATTTAAATTTTAAAAAGATAAATTAAATTTCTTAATATTAAAAATAATAGATTTAATAGAAGGTTTAATCTGTCATTTATAAATTTATGTGTAAAAATTAAATTAGCCTTTATTTTGTCAATAGTATTTATAAATTTGACAATACGATTTATAACTTTGCCAATAATATTTATAACTCTGACAATGATATTTACAACTCCTATAATAATATTTATAATTTTAACAATAATATTTACAATTTTGACAATAGTATTTGTAACTTTGATAATAATAGTTATAATTTTGACAATAGTGTTTATAACTTTGTCAATAATATTTGTAACTCCTATAGTGATATTTATAATTTCAACAATAATATTTGCAACTCCCGCATTGGTATTTGCAATTCCCACAAAGGAGAATAAACAACTTTACCAATAGGATTAATAACTTTATCAATAATATTTATAACTCTTACAATAGAATTTGCAATTTTGTCAATAGTATTTACAACTCTCGCAATAGTATTTACAACTCCCACAATAGAGAAGAAACAACTTTACCAATATTATTTGCAAGTCTCACAATAGTATTTGCAGCTTTGCCAATTATATTTACAAAATTATCAATAGTATTTATAACTTCTACTAGTCTTTGTCACTCCCATAATGAGATTTTTAACTTTACCAATAGTATTTACAAATACTAGTAGGAGTTATAAATACCATTGATAAACTTACAAATACCATTGGTAAATCTACAAATACTAATGTGAGAGTTACAAATATCATTAGCAAAATTGTAAATACCATTGTGGGAGTTACAAATACTATTGGCAAAATTGTTAATCCATTTGGCAAATTTGTTTGTTCTCTGTGGTGGAAATTGTAAATACCATTTACGGGAGTTGCAAATACCATCGTATGAGTTGTAAATATTATTGACAAAGTTTCAAATCACATTGTAAAAGTGGCAAATATCGGTGGGAGTTACAAATACCATTTACATACAAATTTATAAATGATAGATTGAGCTTTCTACCTAATCTATTATTTTTAATATTGAGAAGCCTAATTTATCTTTTTAAAATTTAAATGGATATTTTTTTGTTTTTTTTCTTTTTTTTTTTTACAAAAAAAAAAGGCTCCTTTGTTGTGACAACGAGCTTGATAGCGACGGAGCCAGCAGGTGGTGTCAAGGATTTGCGGGTTTGGGGGGGGGCCAGCTAATCCTAAACATGTAACAAATATGTTGTGTTATTCTTTAAAAAAAAACTAAACATGTTCAGATAATATCACACTCTTCTTTCCCAAGAGGCAGATGATTGGTTCTAATGCAAGATATTTTGATAGTTTAAATACATATAAAATTTTCAGTTTGAATCTATATAATTATAAAACATATATTTAAAAAATTATCTTTAATTAAATTTAATAATATTTAAATTTACTCATATAGTCATATAAAAAATTACCCACTCCTTCATCTTCCTTTTAAGCTTTTTTATTTTCATGCATATTCATTTGAGAAGCCAAGTGCCCATGAGGCTAGCTCCTCTCCACAACAAACACTTCCCCTGATTTTGTGACAGCCATACCATTTTGTAAGAAGTCAAATCCCCGTCAACCTCTTAATGAGAAAACTGATGTGAAGGGTAAGAGACCTTCTTCTTCTTTTTTATAAATTTTGTTAAGAAGGAGTTAAAGTCATCTATAATCTAAAAGTAAAATAAAATTTTTCTTCTTCCTAAGCGATATCAATATCGAGTAGGGCGAGCTATATGTTATTTTCAAGCGTAAATTTAAATATTCAGGAGTTAAGATATCTTCATAAGTACTGAGATTATAACTACAACAAAATAATACTTTTTAAAAATTGAATAAATTCTAAATAGTTATATATCTCCCCTATTCACAATTTTTTTTGTTGCCCACCCAATTTATCAGAGTTTTGCTTCGACTATATCCGGATTCAACTCGCGTCGCGCACCTGACTATAGTTGATAAATCTCCTAATAAAGATTTTTTACATATGTCCTGGACGTGCCAGGCAGGTCCTGGCGTGAAAATTCGATCTCTAGGTCCCTGAAACCACCTCTGTCGTTTCGGAATAAAAGTATGCCCGTTGGAGGCAAACTGGAAAAGTCTTATTTTGCTATTATAGGGGGCACCCCTCCCCCCCCCCCCCAAGGACAAGATTCAAACTTAAAATTTTACTTAAATAATACTAAATCATTTACTATTCAGATTACTCCTGTTGGTCTCTTATTCACAAGTCGATTGGTTAGTAAGTGAGCTTCTTTAAACGTAGGAGACAACTCCACGGACATGTTTTCAGCCCAAACGGCCTAGAAAATATTTGAGCTGAGCCCAGAACCAGAAGATCTTGAAACCATGTTTCTTTCGGCCCAAACAAAAATATATTGATTTACAAAACCGGTCCGGCTTCTTCTGTTTCAAAACTCTAGTTTAGTATCAAACAATTTAACATCGCCCGTCCATAAATTCAATTAATAAAAAAATAAAATATATAATTATTTAAAAGGTTATGAGGAGTATTATTTTATTTTATTATAATTATAGTATTTAGGGAGACATTATAATTCATAGGTATTTTGAGTTTATATCTGAACGTAATTAACGATTTATTTTATTAGATATTAATATCATTTAAGAGAAAGAGAGATTTCATTTTACCTTTAAATTGTGGTTAAATATAATCTCTTTCTAAAAATTCTTATATAAAAAAAGAAATAACATTGAACAAACACGTATTTGAAAATAACAAATTAGAAATTTTGACCTTGTAATCCAATAAAAAAAAAAACATGTAAACTTCAAAAGAGTTAGTGCGTGGTGCTTCTTTTGGAAAGTTTGGGGGATGACCAGAAGCGGAAGGTCAACTGTAAATAATGTGAAAACGAGTATGGAATTAATAGCTTACATCAAAATATATGCTCCCTTTTATTAAGAAACCATGTGCTCAATGCAAATATTATGCCCTTAAAGACAGACGCATACTGCTCCACATGAATTGCATGATTTATATTGATAATATCAATTATAAAATAATATCTTTTTAATTTTTAATATAAAATATAATTGATTATTTTAAATAAATTAATTAATAATAATAAATAATATATGACCTTTTTAAAATATTTAAGTATAATATTAGATTATATATTAATTTATATTTATAAGTTAAATAAATTAGTTTAATAAAAATAATAAATATTATATATAAAATAGATTTATATCTTGTATTTTAAAAAATAATCTTGAAATTATCTTTTATATTAAAAAATTGTAATTTATTAATCTCTCCCTATGAATTCATTTATATTTATGTGCGTGTGTGTGAAAACACGAGTGTGAAAGTCAGTAGCTTGACCTTTGAAATGGGATGGGCTGTGAATCTCGTGGGAGGTTCTCTTCAACTCATATGCATCAGATGCCATTCATTTATGACTCTTTGACGCTTGACTTGCCCACTTCAATCCTTATTAATTATTTATTGGAAAATTGCAAAGAAGAATGGGAAAATCCCTAAAAAAATACTCTAAAAATTAGTAAATTTTAAATTAAGCCTCTAAATATTATAAATATCAGAGAAATTTTATGATTAAATTGATATTTTAAAATGTATAGTCAAATTACCAAAATAGCCTTTATTTTTTTATTCACATGTAATTCTTTTAATAAAACAATATTTGGACATGAACTTAAAATTTTCAATTTTAATCCTATACTTCTCTAGTATTTATACTATTTAGAGTCTCAATTTGAGATTTACCAATTTATGGAGTCCTTTTTAGAGATTTTTTTAAAGAAAATTTGGCATTCAATATTAATTATAATAAAATTACTCACCCCATAATAAAAACTATTTGTAAATAGCTACGAACTCAGCAGGAGACATCAAAAATACTAAACTACTCGTATAGTTTAGAATATAATAAATATATGATCTAAATGATAAATTATACAATCAATGATAAAAATCATTACTTAAAAAGTACACGTACGTACAGTGCTTATGTCTTAGGAAGTGATTTGGAAAACGGGAAATTAATTTTGCATGCTTATTAGAAATGGCCTTTTTAGCTAAAGAAGGGACAAAATATTATTTCACCCTTCATTATATATACATATCATATGCAAGAATGAAGTGGCATATCAATCAGTCGTATCCGATCCATGAAGTTGCACCAACCATTCCCCTCCACCTAACCCCTCTCACACTCACACAGTCATCTTCCCTTGGACATAAGCTCCACGGTATGCTTCCATACATCCCCCACTTCTCCCTCTTCTTACCTTGACAATGCATTCACTCAAACAAGTATCAAGTCATGGATATATATCATCAACCAGATTAATTAATATATAGTTTGAGTTAAAGCAAGCTAAACGTGATCACTTAACCAGCTTGGAACCTTGTAATCACCGTCTCCCCACAATCATGTCTTGATCTCAATTCTAATTTCTTTGAAAACTCACGAGCCCTGATTAATTAATTAATCAAAGGTTGACTGTGAACCTGACACGTGTAAAAATGAAGACCGCCGGGTATAAAATACGGATCTCATACCATTTGGGCAACTAGCATCTTAGCTCTCGATTCTCAGCATCTTCCTTCAGATACCTTCCCTTCGTTTGCTCCTTAAATCCTCACTCTCTCTCTCACTCTTCATCCTCGCATCACCAACACTCACCCACCATGAATGCCGTCGATTCCCCTCTCGAAGCTCTCGCTCTCAACTACGCCAGCTTCGGCTTCTTCACCCTCGTCAACAACCTCTGGACCTGGCTCGCCCTCCTCACCGCCGCCCTCAGCCTATGGAAGATCCGCGCTAAACCCCATTTGCCTCCTCCTCCTCCGCCGCCGCCTCCTTCAAATGATTGGAGCTTAAATGGGTCTCGGTCGACGGGAGACGAGCGAGCGGTGGAAAAAATTGTTCTGCATGAAGCTCCCGAGACGAGCGCACCGGCGGCGGCGGGTGTTTTCTCTGCGGACGACGGCGACTTCGACGGAGTGACCAGGGGGAAGTTTACCGTGTACTACGAGGATGACAGGGAATGCAAGCCGGATGAAGAGTTGACGGAGAGGGAGGTGAGCCGTAACGGCGGTAGCGGTTTCAAATCGGAGTGGTGGGAGAAATGGGAAAAAACGTTAAAGATGAGGATGGGAGTGAAGGGTTGGTACATGTATCAGGAATTAACGGATCTTAACGGCAACGTCGTGAGATTCTGGGATTCTGGGATTGATAACAGTAGATTTCCAAGAGAAGTGAGGTACAGCTCAAGCTGTATAGTGTGGTAGATTCAGACATATGAACAAGTGGGTGTTGATGATAAGAGATGTGAGTCAGATTTAGATGTATATATAATTTGGGTTAGTAGTAGTTTGGATGACGAAACAAAGCATGGATCATCAGTTTGGAACCTCATCACTTGTCATGCAAATGTATAACTCGTGCCTTGCGTGAGTTTTTTGATCTCTTCCTGTACCATATACTTAATCCAGTCTATTATATTTTCTGAATCATGTTTTACTTGCAATAGAATTCCACCTTCAAAAATATTTGCCAGAAACAACAAAGGAACTGAGTGATGATTCCTGAGACCCAAAAACATGAAAAGATATAAATACAAGATATTAATTTAGAGAGGAACCGTGTGAGTAGTGTTGTGGGAATAATCAATGAGGTGATGAGGTCGGGAGAATATATGGATTATATAATTGGGAGACGAAGAAAAACAAAGAAATGGAAGAGTGGGTGGATGAAGGCAGCAAAACGCGATTGGAGATGGGGAAGGCCATAGCCGGAAGTATGAGTCGCTGTTCTCATGTTCATGAATTTGTATTAAAGAGTGGATGCTACTTGCTAACGGGGTGGGTTAGATTTAGCGAGAGTTTTGGTAATGATGGCTTTACTGAGTCTAAATATTCTCGATATGAATAAGGAATATGCCAACAACCCAATAATTGCCCTGATCTTCACCTTTTTTGTTTTGTTTATCTTTATTTAATTGGAAGAGGGACATAGGAACATCATCGGAGCCTTGAAGTGAACGAAATTGTTGATTATGGGCTTGGCATATGTTGTTGTGTATATGGTGATATCATAATCATTTTCAGCTATCACGGGTTTGGTGATTGGTCAGCTTGAGCCTGTCCACTCATTTCATGTCCCCGCTCTCTGAAAACAACAAGTACGTTGAAGGGGTCAAAATTATTTAAATTTATCAAATATCACAGCAATTAATTTATGCAACGGCATTTGTGTTAGTCAATAATAATATCGATGCTAATATAATGTTTATATATATAATATTTCTACTCACGCATGCATATTCATTAACACATAGTACTGGCAGCGTTGAATAGATTAAATAGATCTAAGTGTGTGTTTGGGAGAGAGAGAAATGATTGCAAGTTGCAATTTGTACTTACATGTCTTACAGTTGTTTGTGTCCACGTCCAACTGGGTATGTTGGCAAGTGGAATCTCGAAGCATGATATCGTCTTTCGAGGCAGTGGTATCAAAATGAAGAACCCCGCGATGTAAATCAAGAAGAAATGGTGCTCAGAGTGGTCAGATATTTTCATATTATAAAATTATTAAAATATGGAAGAAGCGGCCAATGAGAAGCCATATTTATATTTTATGGGGTTAATAAAAAACTACACATGGTCCCAACACAATATTAATACACAGCCATGTATCTTGTTCTTGTTCATGGTAAAACCAGGGGTGGCTTTCTGAGCATGAACCAGTCCTTTTTATATAGCGATGGATAAGCCCATAAAGAAGATGGAGGTAGCTTAGCCAATCGCGTGCGTCCACCTGGATACATATCATATGTCTTTCTATATCCTTATGGGGGCGCCGTTCAATACAGACTATTATCAGATTAGGGAGTTGTTGGGGGCGCGGAGTGATGTGTGTAACAGCCACTTGTTTTATTTGTCACATAAATTCGACTTAATTAATCGGCTCGTACCTAGTATCATGGAATATTCTTGGTTTAATTCGTCAATCATTCATGTGGGCTGCTGTATTCCTCAAGATATATGTGTATATTGAACTCTGGCTACTTTTTTGGTATTGGAATGAAAGGCTCTCTATTTGAAATGGTTAAAATCGATCTATTGGAAATATTTTTTTTGGGGGGGGGGGGTGTTGTTTATATATATAGTTAGAGGGGCTTACGGGAGCAGGTTTTCTCATTTGCCAGAAAGATAGGCAATTTAGATTAGCACATTAATTGATGTTTGATGGGTGTCGTTCATAAATAATTATTGCCAACTAGACTTACATGTGCGTATTCATTGATTATTGATCCTAGCTAATTAAGAAACTTCTTTACAAAAGGGAATTTCAAAGCTTTGATAAATTCAATCGGTGTTTGCGATCCACTAAACTTCTAAGATAAATTGAAACTATCTAAACGGCTAATGAGAAGGTAAATAAAACTGCATGAGAGATCAATTAGATTATAAAATAGAATGATTAGAGTTCAATAAATCACAAAGTGAGAGAATTGAATTTTGATTCCCATTTCGTTAAAAAAAGCTTTTAGTAGAGGCATCCAAAACATTAAATTCTCAATTTAAATTAATCGATTATTTGAATACTTATTAATATAATATATAAAAAGACATATAATACTAGGGCCCTAAATCATTAAAAAAAAACTTGAAAATTAAAGTTATTTGTGTATCTATGAGTTAATGAAAACTCACAAAACCAAATTAAAACAGTTTTAAAGAGACACAATTATGTGTGTTAGACAATTACGTCGCTATCACTAAAACAGAGGAGCGTCATCGTCATCAAAAAGAAAACTAACTTCACATATGAGTGTCTCAATTATCATTGCATCTTTTTTTTTTTTGTGTGCATAAAAACGTTATTGTACAGGTTGATGTCAAGCTTTGATCCACTAGTCGTTGTGGGTCTATTGTGCTCATCGTCTGTGCTCATGGTCACTAGTAGAGGTTGAAAGGAATTGGAAGACACGCAGCGGAAATTAATTTAAAAAATTTTTCATTCCTTGTCAGGATCTACCGTATGTGTTTAAGTCAAGTGGGAAGAAGTATTACCCTTAGTGTGCCTCAGCGACTTCCACAGCTTTCGGTCACGACGTTCACAGCTTCTCTCTGCGGCTCGTGCTCCCTTTTGATCACAAGAAGTCGACGACTCAGGTCGGCTTCCTCTACTGGTATCCACACGAACAGCGTTCCAACCACGAACGACGTGCTAGCGTCTCTTGTCCCTCCAGGGCTTTCTCAAGAGTTCGTCCTCTCCGTCTCTATTTCGGCAGTTTCTTATCTGCAAACCTTTTGCAGAGTCCCCTTCGGCCTTTCTATGTTCTATATGTTTCTCTGTGCAAAACGCAGCTCCTAAAATCAGATATATAGGATGCTATGCGTTTTTTTCTGTCAACCGAATTAGATTTTGGAGTTAATGTTATATTAATTCCAAAATTAATACAATATCATATATTGTATAATTTTATAAGAAACTAATTAAATAAATAATATCAAATCCGCCCCACAGATTTAATTACCCATTTATTTAATTTTAAATAAAGATGAGACTGAACTATTTTTGATTTATTCTCATAAATCAAATTTGAGATATCCTATCAATTTGAATTTCGAATTTCAAATGTGATAGAGATTTAATTTATCCTTATAAATTAAATCTTATAAATATCTCTTATATGAGATATCCTATCAATTTGAATTTTGAATTTCAAACATGATAGAGATTTAATTTATACTTATAAATTAAATCTTATAAATATCTCTTATATGAGATATCCTATCAATTTGAATTTCGAATTTCAAACATGATAGAGATTTAATTTATCCTTATAAATTAAATCTTATAAATATCTCTTATATGAGATATCCTATCAATTTGAATTTCGAATTTCAAACGTGATAGAGATTTAATTTATCCTTATAAATTAAATCTCATATATACATATAATGTATATATACGAATTTATATATATATACGAATATAAATATAAATAAATATATATACATCTATCCTGGATCATTCATTGAATCTGGACATGTCTTAGATTCAATGAATCTGGACATCATAGCTCGTGTTGGGCTATTTTGTGTGCGACCCTGTAGGCCCATATGAAGTTGGCAGTGGGCCATTTGCTATACTAGCCCACAAGTCGCAAGCGGTCTCTAGCAAGACATAACGACTATCCAAATCATATGAGGATCGATAAACGATATAACCTTTTATACAACCATATCATGTCCCTTCTGTCACGCGATATTTTGGTCATGGATGAGGCATAGATAATGTCATCCTCCTATTCCTGACCGTTACTTTCTCGATCCCTGAGTAGTCTGACTATAGAAATGGAACTACATTTCCATTACAGTATGGCCATACATTTCTCAGACTCACTCATCGAGGGGCCCAGTAATATCTCTCTACGAATGTGAGGGACAAATTCCATCTTGACCATTCACATTCCTCCGCATGAAAAACCACTAAGGCCGAACATAGTCTTTATGATCACTCGGTCAAAAGTGACTTTTGACTAGGTCAAAGCTGAGCGTTTTGTCATGTAGGAATCCATGATGATCTCAGGTTAAAGGGCGTATTGACATGGTTTGTATATGAGAGAAGCTTATGATGTTACCCATGCAGTTCTCTCATAGCGGGTCGGTCCAGCACCTTGTACTCTTACATGTGCTTATGACTTTGATTTATATCTCTATACATCTTCAAAGTCATACTGGTCTTATTTCATCTGTGCTCCCGCATAGATGATCGACCAGGGACATTTAGGATAATATCATGAATTATTCAAGGATGATCATCATAGTAAATATGCAAATAATATGATAACTCAATTAATAAATTCATAAATCAATAATGTTCATAAAACAATGATTGGCCCCTAGGGCACGATTTCCAACAGAGGTCCAGGCTCTACCTATACCACTAGTCTTCCTCGATGGAGAGAGAGAGAAAAAATAGTTTTTTTTTAAATAATATATTTTCTAATAATTTACTAATTATTAAAGTCTTTATAATAATAATTATTTAAATATTTATTTATCCATAACTATTTTATTTTTTATAAGTTATTCTCTATAAATTTTTTTTAAAAATTATCTAAAAAAATTATTTTTTCTATAAAAACTTACCCAACCTCGTAACTTTATAGATGTGGTACAAATGCATTCTCTTCCACTCCCGCGTTCATAATGCCCTTACCTCCACTCCTTTTCTCCATTCCTTTCTTTGTTTGTCACTCTGCTCACCTTTTTACCTTCAACTTTTCATTACACAAATACTACTACCGTTTATTTTTTGACATGGCTGTTCAGTTAAATTCGATTATTATTAAGTATAATTGAGAGTAACATTTTTTAAAATATTTTTTACATTTATATATATAGCCTCAAACTTGAAACTCATGTTGATTTTGGGCCCGTTTGGATAGGATTTTAAAAACAGGCTTATGAAAAAAAGGGCTTTTGAACAGCTTATAGAAAAGGGCTTTTGGAGAAGAGATTATGAAAAAAAAATGGTTTTGAATAAATAAGTGTTTGGATAATTATTTCCAAAAGTATTTTTGTTATTGATAAATTACGAAAAAGGGTATGAGTATTAAATGAGGAGAGATAAGAGATGAAAGGAGAGAGAAGAGAGGGTGTAAGAAAGAAAAAGTATGAGAGAGGAGAGAGGGTGTAAGAAAAAGTAGGGGTAATATAGTAATTGGTTAGTTCATAAGTGGTTTACTTTCTATAAGTTACTCTGACCAGCTTATCTGAAACCTTGGTTTTAAACCATAGTTTAGTTCAAAAGCCCGTTTAAATAAATATAACTATTTGTTTTGAAATTTCCCCAAACCAAAATTTTATCTTAAATTTTTTTTTAAAATCTTGATTTCACATAAACCAAACAGGCTCTTTATCTATTCTCTTCGTAATTATCTCACTCCTCCATAGTTAAAGTTATCCATATTGAAAAGACACATCGTACTGAGTGTTTTTTTAAACAAGAATATTTTAAACTCGGAGTTAATAGATAAGAAAAAAGAGGGGGGGAAGGAGTACATTATCGTTGTGGTGGTGAATGATTGGCAACTGCATATTCCGGTGTCCAAGGCGATGAGTATGAGGCAGCCCCATAATCATGCTTTTACGTACCTTCGCCGGTTGAACTCTGATAATGACTAAGGCTTACCTCACATCATAATTCAATCCAAAACTTTAATTAAACTAACTCCTGAAACAATCCCCTCACTGAATCAGAGGATCACATGTATTACTCCTTAATTGAAATCCTCCACCTCCTCCTGCAGACTGTCCCCTTATACCTTCCAAATATTTGGATGCAGTGAAGAGGCATGGCAACATTATTGGATATTACTGTGATGAGCGCCGTAACCAAGGTTATTGGATATTAGGCATCTTCAACTCCCATTACCCTCACATCAATATTTCAAACGCTTTGATTTTCTCTTCATTTGTTCTCATATTTCATACTTTAATACTGTTTTATGTTTCTTTTTCAATGATGTATGTGACAATTAACAAAACAAGAATGGGGTCTAAAACAAAATTCAAATTAAAGCTCACAGTTATCACATTTTGTTTTCTTATAGTGCGTCTATACCCTGTATTAATAATTTAATGCCGGACATTACATATTTATTCTAGCACTAATTATACCCAACAGACAAAACATGGGAATTGCAGCACGATATCCTACAATTGGGAATGAAAGTAGAAATCATGGTGGATTGGGTAGGTAGGTTATTATGGTGGACAAAACCTATCCCAACACACATAATTATAACCTTACAAACTCAATCTCATTTTCAACTTTAAATTGTGAATCCAATTTCCAACTATCCGTTTTATTTCCAGATCCAAATTTAAATTCCCACCATAAATGTGCGTAATTTAATCATATCTATCTACGGTTTACTCTCTAGCAATTGGTTGTCGGTGTGACGTTGGCAAAATTGATGTGGATTTATACTTCCTGTTGATAAACCTGTAGGACGGGGACATGTTTCATAAAATGAAAAATACAAAATATCACTCAAAACAGCAATTAATACAATTTTTTCACTGTCGCCCCATTTGGCTTACCAAAGTCATCATCATCCCTAATCAGCTTTCAGCTTTAAAACATTCGTGAGTGTACAAAGAAAATTGAAATCTACAGCACCCACTATGAAAATACATGGGATTTTTCTTTTTCGCCTTTTCAGATTAGATTTGCTTCTTCTTTATGGCTAAAAAGTACAGCATAGACAATATCCTCACATGATTAAAGTCACCGTAGTGAAATGTGTAACCTAATTGAAGAGGCAGCTCAAAAATACTACAAATTGGCTGTGTTCATATCTAGTTGTATATGGTGAATAAAACAAAAGTTCATATCCCCATCAAAGGTGTTGTTTGAGGAGTTACACAAAATGGGTCATCTAAACTAGCCATTCATGGTGAATAAGGGTTCCAGTTGTGGATAGACTCACCCAACAAATCTTTGGACGTTCTGATTCTACTACCGCAGCACCGCCATCAAATCAATGCAATCCACACAAAAATATACATCCTCACCTGGGCAAGGAGCAGACTAGGAACCTCCGGCTACTCAACATCTGCAACTCAAAAGCATCTACAAAAATGAATGATAGTGATGAAACTTTAAGAGGACTTCTATATAAGCAATTTTTTTATATGTAGTTCTCAGTGAAAATTCTATGGCTAAGATACCCAGAATCCATGCCTTCATTTTGCCATAGTCCCCACTATTTAATTAGATGAAATTTCGATATGACAGACACTGCGTTATTGGTAGAGTTAATTAACTTTTTGATTCAAGTTAAGAAAAAAGCAAGAAGATCAAGAGGTTAATGATTCTTCCAACAATGCAAGATGTGGCATCGCTCGGGCCACTTAAGAGTTCACCTAACTATTCTATTAGCCCTCAGGGTGTATAAAATCTTTATTAATAAAAAGAGAATGAGATATTGTCATACCTTTTACCTAATTGCAGGAAGGTTGGCCATCAAAAGTGTTTTCACTTATACGGAGCAAATATGATTGAAGAGTTGTGGCCGCCAAAACCAAATGAATTGGACAAGGCTGCCTTGATATCCAATCTCTCTTTCTTTGAGCCCACAAGAACTCTCGGGTCCTGATTTGTTTCCAATTAATCAAATTAGATAATTTTGTCTCCCATAAGCGATAACTGAACATATAACCTCAGACAAAAGGTGAGAATGAAGCAACAAGAAGCATACCACTCCGTCGTCTGGGTTATCAAGGTTAATATTGGGATGAACCCACCCAGTTCGTATGGCCTACACAAGAAATTAAACCAAAGCTCTAAACTTTTCAGATGTGAAAATATATTTCCTACAAATTTAATTAAGATGTATTTCATTAGGAACCTGTACTGCGGCCACAGCTTCCACACCTCCAGCTGCCCCCAGTAGGTGACCAATCATAGATTTTGTAGAATTCACTTTGAGCTGTACAAAGGGATCTTGGTTAGCATGTATAAAATATGGTAAGTAGCAAAAATTAAAACAACCGAAAAGGAAAGAGGGATTAAAATTAACTTGAATTTAACAAGCAAGAGAACAAGAGTTATAGTAACATCTGGAACAAAACTTACCTCAGGATTTTGGCCGAAACAATGAAGAAGAGCCTGGTACTCCTTAAGATCTCCAGCTGGCGTGGATGTGGCATGTGCATTTATGTAGTTCACATCCTCCTTAGATACTCCAGACTTAGCTAATGCTTTTTCAATGCAGAGTATAACGCCAACTCCTGTTTGAGACAGAAAAATAGGACATGCAAGTTTAGGCCAGAATAATCAACAGGTATGGATGGTTACAGCACATTGTCATCACTCACGATTCACGTATCACCACTCACCATTCATTATTACTGCAATAAATAATCAAATGCTATTGCCACGTGATAATTTTTTTTTATTAATAGGAGAGGCGCCAGATTATAGAAGATTAATTATACTTTTCTGAAATTGTTACAGTGATATGTATTCATTGACTTTTTAAGCCATAAGATGATGAGATGACGTGGATTATGGAAGCTATTCATGCCCTTCTGTCTCAACATGTGTCAATTGAATTTTATGCATGATGTTCAATGTGCATCGTAAAAACAATATATGAAGAGACAAAGTAACAACAGAAAAAAAAACAAAAAAAAAAAATGGTGCAACGGTCAAAACTGTAATTTATGTAACTCTGAAACTTTAGTTTAGATCCTCTACAGTGGTGCTGTGATGCAGTATGAGAGGGAGTAATGCCAAGAAATAGGAATGTAAGAGACTCTTCATTTATTTACACACATTCCAAAATTTGTTCTTTCTATCCTTTTTTACAACACTATATTTATCATTTATTGCAGAGGATTCAAACTCTTGAAACTTACATTGTTAGCTCCAAAAATTTATGGGGAAAGAAGGCAATGGTGATGGTGTGAGTTTTCTTGCAATAAATCAAAGTCATCATGTCCTTTTGGCTAGAAGAATAGTATGTAATTCACGACAAAAAATATGCCAGAATCATCAATAATGAAAAGGTACCGGAGAATCATGAGCTTGTGTCTGACATTCAATCAACATAGATACGTCAACAATCCCGAATCTTTTGGCAAAACTTTAAGAAATTTAAAGACAGCAACTACTAAGGTTCTCTTCAGACTAGTGCTGGGGGAGAATGAATTCCCCCCCCCCCTTTTTACTAAGATTAAATCAGACCAGTTACTTCATTTTGAGTGTCTGTGGTTCGTGGACACTAAGCCGGGGACAACTTTCCATGTAACAAAACTCTCCAAGTGATCTATTGGCAGGTGCCATTTTCAATCAGCCATCTCATCAACTTCAATCACACACTCCAAAGACTAATTTACTAAGACATGTACAAAATAATAAGATGAATCAAAACCACAAGGGAAACCGCATTCATGTGGAGCCAATTATGAGATCATATGGTTGGAAAGTCTCATAACTTTGATAGGATTGGCCAAGAAAAACAGATAGGATCTCAGATAAAAAATGCCCAAAAATATGAGCTCATTAAAAAACCATAAAAGAAGGTCAAGCTCGGGCTTTTTTCAACCTAGTCTAAACAATTCTTTTTATTATTTCATTATAATATTTTAAAATTACATCTGGATTTTTATTGTACGTTTTAATAGAAAGGGTGCCCTGCAGGTCTAGAACTTTTGGCAATACCCTTTTGTCACGTCCCAACTAACGAGAGAACCTCTTAGACCCTGGCAATAGGAATAATGATAATCTCATAAGGCAGAAGTAGCAACAATTACCGTCAGGACGAGGCTCAGTCATATGATAAGCGTCACATGTGAAGCTTCCACCAAGAAACTCTGCATATATGTTTGCACCTCTTTTCTGCAATATCAAAAGTTCGATCACAACGTACAATTGCTTGATTCATTTGACCAAAAATTATCTCATTCTTTGGTATTGCAATGTTATGAATTTGAAAATAATATACTGATGGAATGAGAAACAACATAGGCAATGGCAATGAGAAGTAACACAAAAGAGAATGAAGGTTCTATAATCTGTTTTGGTACGCCTGTAACAGAATAATGAGAGAAAAGCAATATATTACAAAATACACACACATATTGCAGTGACATGCTACATTATGATGTGTTGCCCTTTAAGATGAGTTGAGTCCTCAATTGCAGTCAAATCAAAAGTACCTTAGCATGCTCAAGTTCTTCTAAAAGCAAAACACCAGCACCTTCCCCCATGACAAATCCATCACGATTCTGAAATGACAAAGCTATTCAGGTGGTTAGTAAGCAACACAAGTGCTGCTGGACAAGGTAAAGCCATCAAAGAAAGGAAGAGAATGCACAAGTCTATTAAAATGCCGGAAACACATGCATAAGTCTATTAAGTGCGTGTTTGTTTCCCAAGCAAACCATGGTTTGAAAAACCCTTTTGAGCTAAATCATGATTTGGGCCAAAAATAAAACAAACATTCAAATGTCCAAAAGAGCTTATAGACCAAACTATTATTTCGAATAAGCTTTTGGGAATAGCTTTTGTGTGGAGAAAATAGCTTGTGGGCTATCTAATGACTATTCTTCCCTACTTTTTCTGACACTTCTCTACTCTTTCCTCTTTCCACTCTCACACTCACTCTTCTGCCGACACTTTTTGCTTCACCATCTCAGCTCCTCTGTCGTACATCGCTAGTCCTTCCGTCGTCATCTGTCATTGCTACTCCATCATCCGTCATTGCTCCTCCGTCAAGCATCGCTACTCCGTCATTGTGTTCAGATCTACACGTCTAAAAATCTCGTCCCGGATTCAAATCTCAGTGGAGGACGAAGAGGAAGAAGGAGAGAGCAGGCGAACAAAAAGGAAGTCATTGGGAAGTGAAGAGGAAGATGAACAGTGATCTAATATTATTTATTTTATTTTTTCATCATACCCTTTCTAGTAATTTACCAATCACAACTCATTCTGATCATAACTATCCAAACACTCACTTTATTCAGAATCGTTTTTTCTATAAACTCTTCTCAAGAAGAGTTTTTAAATGACTTATTCTCCATAAGAGCTTCTCCAAAAACTAAACCAAACGAGCCCTAATATGTCTTGTTCTAACCTGAAGAGTATTGTCAATGATACTGTGAACTTAGCTCATTTTTTTACGATAGAGAAAAATTTCTCATCATTCTTGTTCTGTTAAATTCTTTCACAGTTTCATTTTAACACTTTCTCTTCACTCCTAATGGGTGGTTTTCTGAATTTGAGATGCCCAGCATTTCAGACTGAGTCAGAGTTTTCAGATCTTTGTGGTTTACTTTGTATCCTATTTGTATCTGAACGACAACTTTTGTTTTCTGATTGATTAAGATTTTGCGGGGGCGGGGGAAGTCAGGAAATTTCAAGCACTCGAAGTTGAGTGGTGAGCCTTCCTACCATTAGGAAGACTTGTGAAAGTAAGACCCATTAATTGTTAAAGAATATAAGATATATTCAACCGTCAATAGAAGTCTATATCTATAGTTCTCTGTAATTTAATGAAAACTCTGAAATGAAAATGGAGAAAATAAACAAGAAATCAATAGATCATGGATTTCTTTGTATTACAGTATCCCAAGGCCGTGAAGCTTTGGTAGGATCACCATTCCTCTGTGAAAGTGCTCTGCATGCCACAAAGCCTCCCAAACCTGAAACAACCAATTATTTTCGATAATTATCAGCTTTATGCCAATATAAGTTCCTACAAGCAAAAGGAATAAGCCACAAGAAAGAAACTTAAATACCAATAGGTATGATAGCGGCATCAGAACCACCACAAAGCATCACATCCTGCAGATAAATTACATTATTAAGCAAATTTTTTTAATGAAAATATAATCCCTTTCAATTAAATGACCGTATCATTAGAGTATCAAATACTCTTTATGTCAGAAAGAAACAGAGAAGTTGGAAAAACTAGAAATGGCACAATCCAATGAACAAGCAAAAGACTCACAGCTTCTCCTCGAATAATATGGTTTGCTGCATTCAATATGCAAAAGTTGCTTGTTGCACAAGCTGTAGAGATTGAATAATTGGGGCCCATCCATCCCTGGAATCATAAAATGAGTCAATTGACAAAAGCTTGATAAGAACCAAGACACCCATTTATGGTGTCCAGATAATGCGCACCAAATTTAATTTAACCAGACCAGATCCATTGCAAGCATCGCAGAACCCATATTTGTAGTAGCAAAAGGTACACAAAAAGGATTCATCTTCCTATATGAGATTCGTAAAGCTTCAATGGCATCATTAAAGACCTGTTCCAAAAAGAATAAATCAATTCCAAGAAATAACACAATACATATGGCTCCATCTTGGATTGCATTTAACAATAATATCAGCAGATATCACATATTCCTACAAACGATATGATATATCTAAGTAGAAAACCAAAAGCTCAATATGACAGCACTCTTCAAATCTTTTTCAAATGTATAATTTCAAATCGAATCACAGTTAAGATTACCTTCATGCCACCCATAGCTGAGCCAATCAAAACTCCACATTTTTCTTTATTTAGCTCATCCATTACATCATCAGTAATCCCACCATCAACCAGGGCCTTTTTTCCAGCCGTTAGTAAATAAAGCATAAATTTATCCATTCTCTTTGAAAGTTTAGGTGCTACCCAGCCATCGGTTGAGAAAGACTTTATCTCACCAGCAATTCTCTGGAGACAGTAAGCAATGAGAACAAAAGCAACAGAAGGCAACAACTGAAAATCCAATTAAAGGAACTATAACATACCGTTGGAAATTCAGCACAGTCAAAAGTCTCGATCTCACTTATGCCACTAACACCATCAAGTAAGTTATTATAGAAGGTTTCAGGATCGTGACCAAGTGGTGTGACCACACCCATTCCAGTCACGACTACTCGTCTTTGCTTTATAGAAGGTTTTTTCATTGTTGTAATACCTTGGGCAGGTTGCACAGCTACAGCCATTGCTTTCCCTACAAATTTAAATTGCAATACCTACGTTAGCAAATATAAGATGAAACATGAATCATTAGCTACTAGACCAAGTTAAAGGATCAACTTCCTTCTGCACCGCACAACTTTGCTTGTCAAAGTTGTGTTTGGATGGCTACCACTCAAGAAAGTCAAGTCCTATCACTAGCACATAGAAAAAGTAACTGACAAGTATTCTTATGTATGGATAGGAAATTCAAATTTTAAAGGTGTAAATAAATATTGAGACGAGTATTTAACCTCCCAAGTGAGATAAACTTAGTTTGAAGTAAAGAACTTCTACCCATTGATTTTGAATGACAAAAACAAGGTTACCAACCAAAGCCGAGCAAGACAATACAATAGAAATATCAACGCTCATGCAAGAGGTATAAACACAGATATGTAAGTAGAATTCAGAATATAGAAGAACTAAGAGTTAAAACCACTTTTCTGCCTTACAGGTTCGGGACTTCGGGGATAAATTTATATGTCATGCATCCTCAATGTGCAATAATTATCCTCCCTTCGCGAGTGTATTAACATACCGCCCAAATGGCAGACGCATACATTACTTCTAATAATATGATAAAAAAGAGATGGAAGGCTAAGTGGAGTTATGTTCAACTCTTGAACAATACATGTGGAAAAATTATTTCCAAGAAAACAGTACAAAAAACTCTCTTTCTTGTGCAACGTAACTCGCTCTAAAATCATGAACAACCTTGATGATATCGCAAGGCGGGTAAAAAATTGTATTTTTCCGTTGTACCATGGTTTTGATGTCTAACTGTAAAACTGAATGATAAACCGCGGTGAAGTCTAAATCATTTTAGTACGCTCAGTAAAGCTAACCTGTGGCCCCTATAAACAATAGGGATTCATCTAAAATGTAACAACAATAGATAAGAAGAAGATGCAAACTTAAAAAACAGTCAAGGGATGCATCACAGGGGTGATCCCATATTCCATAGTCAAAAGGGGAGAAAGAAAAGGAATCAATGAAGGTTACATAGTACAGTATGAATAATCACCAGCAGGAGCTTAGGATTTAATTTTTTTTTATTCTTGGCCTCAAGTTCAAATTAAATTATAAAATTATGAAATAAACCAATTACCGGATTGGACCGCTCGATTCACACGCCTCCGCCTACGATTGAAATAACGAGTATTCGATTCGAACAGTGAGGAGAACCCATTGTCACCAAAGAACCCCAAAGAAGAAAGAAGCCTGGAGCTGTTGTACTCATCGCAGGGCTCAAAGGCGAGACACGAGCTCATTAGACCTTGAATGCTGGATCCATTAAAAGACGAAATCCCACCCCTGTTGAATTCGGAACTTCTATTGACACATTTAGATACGAGCTTCCTCCGACGAGAGCACCTGCTCATTTTCCTCGAAGACTGGAGTGAGTAAGGGCTTCTGGAACGGTCAGACTCGCAGTCGACTGACATGCAAGCAGCCACCAGCCAAGTGCAAAGAGGAGAAGCCATAGAAGACGCAGCCATGGAAGAGCAAGAAGCTAAAATCAAAAACACCACGGGACGGAAGCAAGTAAGGGATGCTAATCTAAGAAGAGAAAGAGAAGAAGACGAGGCTGAGAGAGTAAGGCAAATGTGAAATGAACATAGGGGAAGGTAAAGGGGTCGTTAAGGAAGAAAGTGAGATGATGCAATGAAGGTGATGAGAATAAGGAAGGGTGTGAAATGAAATCAGATGCCGCATTCAATGTTCCTTTATATACTGAAGCGTCTCAGATGCAGGTTTTGTTCAAAGTCTGAGTTCTCCCCGAGAAGCAACGCTCTCTCTCCGTGGAGTACAGCGCTTATGGACGAGACGACGGCGGAATAAAATAAAAAAGGCGTCCATGAGAAAATCGAAAATTCATAACCAGAATAAACAAAAATATTCAATATATATATATAAGCGTATAAATAAATGCAAAATATAAAATAAAAGTATATTATTTAATGGCCCTTGTTTATTTAGGTGACCCGCGGAGGTGAAATGCGATGGAGTTCAGCTCTTGCTCTTCTATAGTATAAAAAAAATATTACTGATAAATCATAAAGAATTTATTTATTAAATTTTTAACATCTTAATTTATTTATTCCTAATCTTTTTTACATATTCGATGAAAAAATCTTTTCCGTATTTTTACTGGTTTTTTATATTTATATCTTAATTTTAATGTATTTTTTTGAAAATCTTGATTACTATTCATTTATTTATTTCGCTAACTATTATTGTTTTTTGGCCAAAACTATTATTTATTTCACATATCCCCATTAAAAAAATCATCGTAGCTGTAGTTGGTATAACGCCAAGGCATGGCCTTACTGGAATGTAGGCCGAGGCCTTATAATTGGTATAGTGCCTTATGTTTCATGGCTTTACATTTTTGCCCTTCTAGAATACCTGCTCAAATATAATAAAATACATGTGATTAACAGATATAAGTTGGGTATACTAGAATGATTTTTTTTTACAACAATTGAAATTAAAATTACTATTAAAAAATATATTTATATTTAGTATCTAATAATATTTAGAATAAAATTACCTCTTAAAAAAACATATAATTAATTTAAAATCAAGTAAATGCATAGGACAATAACATGTGAACTTTGCATATGCTTATCTTTGTCCGTTCAATATATAAAGTGATTTGATGCTCAATAATAAGTTAATATAATTTTATGTTTCGCTTTTATTTAATAAATAAAAGTTTTGCATTAACGTGGAAACAAATAAATCCTACGTATATCCTTCGTATTAAATATTTTAACTATCTACGTCAAGTAATGTCTCTTTTCTTGGTTCAATGACCTCATGATGCTGAACAATAAATAAATAAACTTAAATAATTTGTGCTTGTTCTTTTTTTGTCTCGAATGTCAACAACAATACTTTACACTATAAGCCTATTAATCAAATAAAAAAATAAAAAAGCATGCACCAGTAGTTTAAAAAAACTAATATATCAATATTTTTTTAAAGTGCACCCTTGCCCCATAATTAATATAATTAATTAATAAATTATAATTTATATAAAAATTATTTAATTAATTTTAGTAGATTTATGAATACATATATACTCCTATATATAAGTCACTTTCAGTATATTTCACACATATTAATAAAAATTTTAAATATTATTAATTATATTATAAAATTTAATAACCTTCTAACTTTACTTCTATTTATATATTATATCTCATAAAAATAAAATCAATATAATAATAAATTAAGAATAAGATAGTATATTTTATATGAAAATTTTCTTCCTATCCTCTATAAATAGGATAATAAGAGTATATAGTATGAATTAATTTTAAAATTTTAAATTTGATCATAATTAATTTATTTATTTTAAAAAAATAATTAATTCTTATATTAAAGAATATAAATAGTATTTATTAATTTTTATATGCATTTTAACTAACATTTGTATCTATTCAATACTTCTGTAAAAAAATCACTCTCTTAAAATTATATCTTAAATAGTCCTTGTTAAGAATAAATGAGGATAATATATAAAGCTGTTTTAAAAATGAAGCAATTAAAAAGTCAAATCATAAATTAAAATCTAGACAATATATAAGTAACCCTTCTCTCCTGTGTGCATTGTTGACTTTGTTATGTTGCTCTATGCGTCTCTTGTTTTATTTTAAATTAATTTTTTATATGAAATATAACTAGATTAATTAATAATTAATTACTTCGCAATAAGCAAGCGCGTG
Source organism: Leucaena leucocephala (assembly GCA_037074615.1). NCBI lineage: Eukaryota > Viridiplantae > Streptophyta > Magnoliopsida > Fabales > Fabaceae > Leucaena > Leucaena leucocephala. Next base: position 3,373,008 of record CM073535.1, on the reverse strand, counting down.
CGCATCTCTATCCGATCCCTCATGTGACAAGTTTCATTAAGCCCGTGTGTCTCATATCTGGGAAAATTACCATTAATATGAAATATAAAATTAATAACATGTTATACTATATACACGTACGGGTTGTTAATAATAATTACTTCAGATTTTATATAAACATATAAATAATTTGTATATAAATATAATAATTTTATAAAATATATAAGAGATGGCAAATATTTTTGCAACTTTCCCTGTAATCATTTCAATTTTTCTTCACGTCCACGGCACGATGTAAATCTAAAACTATCGGTTGTCTATTCAAACCCTAAACTCCGAGACGGCTGCAGGATGAATCCACAAGTGCCTATTTAGATAAATGGTACTCCCTCCTATTTTGACTAAATCCAATGCAAATAACTAGTTTAAAGAAATCAAATTCATCCTCTAAAACACCCATCTATTTATTTCTATTAGAAACTACTATTTCACTATATGTCTTGTAGAATTGGAAGAATATTTGATAAAAATCATCTTAATAAGTATAATTAATATGAATTAATTTAGATAAAATATCAGAAATTTAAAAAATAAAATAGAATAAAATTTTATATTTAATATAAAAATAAACTCCTTAATCAATTCACATACATATATATATATATATATATATGTTTGTATGAATTGAGGGAGGCACCATCTATGAGTAGCAATTCTTTTATATATATATATAACAAAAAATTAGATGAGTGTGGTATTGGTCATCTACTGATATTAGGGTATGACTTTATAATTTAAAAAATATTTATAAAGAATTTATGAAATCGTCTACCAAATTAACCTTTACAACGATAGAGAAAATTGAACTTATGTCATTGTAGTATATAAATATATTTTTTATTATATATGCTAACTTTTATTGATGTGAGGAGCAACTAATCCACTCCTATAAACATATGTTCCAAGGTTAAATAACTAGTTTAAAGAAATCATACTCATCCTCTAAAACACCTATATATTTATTTATATTGAAAACTACTATTTTACCTACTGTCTTGAATTAAGAATTGGAGGAATACTTGATAAAAAATATTTTAATAAATATAATTAATAAGGATAAATTTAGATAAAATATCATAAATTTTAAAAATAAAGTAGAATATGATTTTATATTTTTAACAAGAATAAATCCTCACTCAATTCATGTGTGTGTGTGTGTATATATGAATTGAGGGAGTACAATGGGAAGTTCAAAGGCACCATTCATGAGGAGCAATTCTTTATATATATATATATATATAAGTTTAGGTATATTCGGTATTGATTTTTTATTAAGATTATAGTACAACTCTATAGTTTAAAGAGTACCTATAAAGAATTTATGGGATTGTCTATTAAATAAATATTTATAATAATAAAAAAAATTGAACTTATGTTATTATAAAATATAAATATATTTTTAATTATATAGGTTAATTTTTATTGATACGAGGAGTAACAACTCTACTCCTATAAACATATGTTCTGAGGTTATATAGACTGAAATACAAATATATCCTGAGTTATAACATTACACATAATTGACAGTGCCTCATGAATGAATAGACGGAGAAGAGAATGGAAGGGGAAAAAATGTAATTGGAGTGAAATTGTGAGCCATCTCATGAAAGAAGAGCAAAATTCGACTGCAAAAAAGATAAAACGTCATAAGAAACAAAAACAAGAAAAGCAATTCATTGACCAACAGAAATATGACTAGATTATTAGAAAAGGGGAAAGCACGTTGTTTTTATGGGTTGGGGGTTCTCCACTAACTTGAATGAAAGAGGTTGGGCAGTAGTTTTGAGAAGTTGGAACGCTATATCCAATTGTAACTGTTGTTTATTGATAATACACAAAAGAAGGAAGATGAAAGATAGAGGGAATGAAGGAGGAGGGGTCAACAGAAAGGGAGGACTTGGATGAAGAGGGGCACCAACAACATGGCGTGAATCCAATAAAAGAGGAATAATAGTCTGCCACGAAAACAGCCCCCCAACTAACAACCACATGAATTTGCCTAATCTCTCCTTTTCTACACAAGTGCAACCATCCCTCCATATGACGCTATTTACCTTCAACTACTTGTTTTAAGGATATGTATCAAAAAATTAAAGAGGAAAAAATATTAAGAAAACAATTTTAAAACATAGTAACTTTTTTTACTATTTTAAGAAAATTTTCTCCCATATTTTTTCTTTATTTTTCTCTCAATCCAAACATACCCCAAATGAATATATCTAGTTGGATTGAGCGTGAGATATGTTGCTCGTGACTTGGTATACTAGACTAAACCTGTGAGACCCCATATGTTAAGTAAGATTACATGCAATTAAAAAAGTTACTCTTTCATTCTTTAATATAAGATTTAATTATTTTTTATAATATTAATAAAATTAAATAAATTAGTTATTTATAGCTAAGTTTAACTCTTTAAAACAAATTCATATAATATACTCTTTAATCTATTTAAATTAATCAACTAACTTTTATATTAGTCGTAACTATTTAATTTATTTAACTTATTTATTTTATTTAAAAAAGTTATCTAATTTCTATATTTATAATATGAAGAATAATTTTCTTTGGATAAAAGTTGGAAAAGATAATAACTAACTAATGTTATACTACAAATTCTAAATAAAAATTGGAAATATTTTTAAAAAATAAAATAAAAAGAAAGGGTAGGAGGGTTTTGACACTGAGGGGTGAACTGGTTAGACAAAAACAAAAAACTGTGGCCGCTCGTCAATTAAATCCTGGGACGACCGCATGAAGCCTTCCGTCGTTATACACGACGTCGACTTTATTTTAGTTTCTATTAGTACACATGAAACACAGGACATTATATATTGAATTGAATCCTGCAAGCTGCAACCATTTATAAATCTACGGGACCCATACTCAACTTTGCCAGACCCATCATGTCCAGATTCTCTTTGCCTTTTTTGGGTCACCCTTCTCCCAAACACAAAGTATTATACATAGCAAATGTCCTTATGGTAGTTACATTTATTGTCAAAACAATTCACTTCCTTACCTACTATAATTTATCACCGTATGATTCCACTCTTAATTCATTCATCCTCCATTCCTTGTTAGGTATACACTGTTACACGTGTATTCATAAATATTTTTTGTTAGAGATTCGTTCTATAATCATAATTAATTTTTATATTAATTATAATTTATTTATTTATTTTTTTAATTTATTCAAATAAATTAATCAACTCTTAGAATAAGTAACTCGTGGTGATTTTTTATTATTATAAAACAGAAAAGTATATGTTTTTTTTATGACTATAAAAAGAAAATTTTAATGGTAGCAGAACTATTTTTTCCGCCATAAAAAGAAAAGTAGCACTTTTCAAAACAAGAGGGACATAAGCAAAATGAAAATTCGTCAATTATTGTCGAGTGAAGATAGTATTCTAACCCCATTACTAATTATCATACGTACGACTGTTAAGTTGGTTTCGTCTAGTTGAAATCAACCATAAAACATTTAAAACCTCTGGCATATTCAAACAGTAACATGTACTACACAAATTATGTAGGAGTGTATGCAGAACATACATTTTGAAGAGATGGGATCTTTTTCAAGGCGGTCCCCAAATATTAAAATATAGTGATAACTAATTCTCCAGTTGAGCTTAACCAATTACCTAATTTTGAGTTTGGTCTATTGAAGTCCACCTACACTACCTAAGAACGGCTCACCCCGCCTGCCTAACGTTATTCATTTTATTAGAAGAAATTAAAAATCATTTAACAATTAACAAAATTGCTTCTATATATAATTCACCGACTTATGAGGAATTGCTATTTTTCTTGTGATTTTAATGTATCTTTACACTAAACCAGAGCCTAGGGAATTCCGAATGGAGTGAGACGCCGGGGCATACTTTCCTTGACAGAAAAAGGACTGAACCAGACAGTTAATGCGGGCAAGCTAGTGGTGTGGATTACTCTTGCAAAATCATATTATTTATCAATATTGAGTTGATACATTAAATAATATTAGAAAATTAAGAAAATTGTTTATTGAGTGACTTTTGAGATATGACTAATTTTTATTATATGATTTTAAATTGTCTTTAGATTAACAGTATATTTGGATAACTTTTAAATTTAGATTTTAAATTTAAATTTAAATAATATTTAAATTTAAAATAAAATAAAATAAATAATTATATTTATTCAAAAAAATTTTAGACTAAATTATAGTTTAAAATAAAAATTTTAAATAAATTGGTCAGAGTAGCTTATAGAATAATAAAAGAGTTTATGAACTAACCAATTACTATATTACCCATACTTTTTCTTATACCATCTATTTTCTCTCATACTTTTTCTTATATCATCTCTCCTCTTATATATTATCTCTCATAATTTAATACTTATACCATTTTTTGTAATTTACCAATAATAAAAGTATTTCTATAAATAACTATCCAAACACTTATTTATTTAAAACTACTTTTTTCATAAACTCTTCTCCAAAAATAATTTTCTATAAATTATTTAATTTTTTTCATAAATATATTTTTAAAATTCTATCTAAAATGCCCTGAGCCAAAATATCGGGAATTCCAAATGGAGTGACAATGTGGTAGCGCTAGTGGGGTAGACTACTCTTACAAAATAATAGTATTAATTAATCTTAAATAGATTGCCCATCCATTGTATAGTGGAAAAAATTACTCATGTCGCGATCTTGAGTAAGAAATTTAAATATTAAAAATTTTAATAAATTTAATATTTTGCAAGCCTGACTTTTAAATGGCATAATTCGACTTATAAAGTATGGAACTTTGATTTTGTTTATCTACTGACTTTATATTGTTTATGAAATTAGGATAAGATATTATATGCATTTTGAAAGTAGACGGAGATGTAAAGTTGTATATTGTGATTAAAAAACATATGAGTGAAATATATGTGGATGGAGCTGAGCAAAATGTTCGGTGACATATAACTTTCTTGAGCATTTATAAAAATGGCCAAACCTCGAGGAGAAGTGTTCAAAGATGATGATGATGGTCAATGCTCGTTCAAAAGTGTCTTAGCAGTAATAATGGCAAGATGGATCAGAGTTGTCACTACTCTGAATCTCTGATCTAGCCGACCATAGTTGACAAAAAATGTATCAAAATTTTAAAGAGCTGAATTTATAATTGTTATAATAAAAAAAAGAAAAATGAAAGGAAATAATTATAGAAAATAATAAATATCAAAATAGGATATTGTGTTGGCAATACTTAATTTTAATTAGTAACTGTCCTATTTTAATATTTAGTATTTTTTAGAGTATTTTCTGCTATCTTATCTAAAAACAATATAGAAGTCTTCGATTCATTAAAACAAAGTTGAAACTGCCAAATTTAAACGGGGTATATTTATGGCGGCAACAGATCCATTTCAACCCATAAAAACGATAATGTTCCGATTCTGAAAAACGTTGTTTTAGAGGAGATCTATCTTTTCTGGTATCATCTGATTCAAAGGATGCGGTCCTTAATTTAAGTGGGACACGCTTTAGAAAAATGAAAGATGCATAACATTGTCAAGTCATAACTAAACAGGAGAATGAAATACATGAACACCATTCTTTGAGCTTATATTTTTCAAAGTAAAAAAATAAAATAAAAAAATCAATCAAGTTGAGTAATTTTTAATCAGTTATGATTAAATTGGAGGCCAGCACTCTACTCTATATTTAGATAAATGATATTCATGTGCTTTCTCTAATATTAAATATAAAATAAATTGATATATTAAATTTATGCTCAAAACAAACATATCAATAATAATTTAGGCATAGATTAATAGGAGTATAATTTATATTATACAGAGAGAGAGAGAGAGGCGAAACACATTGTTCTCTATCAAAGAAACACACACACACACACACACAAAAGTCTATGCGAGGAAAACTAATATTTATTATTATAGGACTCCACGATCAATTATTGCCCAATGTCTAGTCGATGGAGAGTAATAAAACGTGAAGTTCGTGTGATTTAAAACTCGGTCATGCAGCAGAAAGAAGAACCATCCTCTATTTATCTTTTTTTTTTATTTGAGGAAAACCAAACTGGACGTGACAGTTTCCAACATATGTAGGGAGATATTTCGATATTAGATTGATCAGGACTTATCACCCCGTTTGGTACGCTGAAATTGGCCTCGTTGAAATACAAATGGAATTGAATTCCATGCTTTTGACATGTTTGGTACAACAAAGGAGACGTGGAAATGGCCCGCACATGGACGCCAATTCCATCAAACTTAATGGAAACGGCTCCCAACATGTAACCCATGGAACTGTAAACAATTTCATGGAATTCTAATTTTGCCCCTCCTATTTTCATCTCCGTCGGCCCCAACCTCACAAGATCACCGACTTGCGGCAACCTCCAAGCCGCCGGCACCTACAATCCGCCGCTGGCGAGCACAACGAACAACTTAGGCTTGTTCTCATAACTCACCTTTGATCTCCCCCATGGCTTACTGTCGGCAGATATGCATAGTCGGGAGCTTGGTTCGACGGAGATCTGCCTTCGAGAAGACGACCCACAGCCCATGACGGCAAGGACAACCCAAGACGACCCACTGCAACAGTGAAAGAAAATTAGAGGAGCACCAACGACGTCATATCCGCGACGGCAACGAAACGGTGTCAACGTCAGATCTGTTAGGCTGGGCGGCAGAGGAAAGGGATGCTGTCGTGACGACGGTGAACTCCAGATCTCCGACGACATTGTCTTCTTCCTTCTTCCGACGGTGAGCTTCTCATCCCAACTCCATCGCTGGCGATTTGAAGAACAACGATTTCGCCTTCTTCACTGCTTCGGCGGCATGGATCTGAAGGAGGAGGGAGGATTCGTGTGGATATGAAGCCGGATCTGATAAGCCAAGGGAAGGAGAGGGATGGTTATGGCTTTCCGGTGAGATCCTCACCAACGTTTCTTTATCCCTTCCTGCTTGTCTTGATGAGCATTTTTTTAAGTTGACGGTTGGTATGTTTAAGAGATTGAAGAAATTTTTATGGGGTTTGATGTTTAATCAAGTCTTATTCTCCAAACTAAAGTTGATATTTCCGGCGAAGATGGCCATAATTTGACGGCAAAAGTTTGTGCGGGGACTCCGGGAGGTTTTTGAGATGAGGGTATAATAGCAATTTTACATTTAAAACATAAATATTAAATAAACATAATATCTGAATTCCATTCAAATATCGAACACACTTTTAAACTCTATATCTATTTTTATATCCATATTCATGTCAAGATATTTTCCCTCAAATTATTTACTGTGCTATTTATTTGTATTTATAAATGGCGAGACATGCATGGATAAAGGAGCAAAGATGGGTGAAAATAGCTTAGAGACGTTATCCATACAATGTGGACCCATGACAAGTGCGGCTATGGGCGCGCATGTGTTGACGGTGGTAATGCGTGGTATGAGAATAGAGGGAGGCGAGGGGTACATATACATATTTTTGTTTTAAAAGCTTATACCCACTTAAAATTTAAAAATAGAATAATTTTTTCCTCTTAAATAATATTAATATTAGATATAATGAACATGCTATTAAAATAGAGTGAGCTCTCTATTATGTATGTATTTAAAAAATTTGTAAATCTAGATTTTAAATTTATGTTTGGACAAAAATTAAATTTTAAAAAATTTTAAAACAAATAGCTATATTTATTCAAAAGGGTTTTTAGATCAAACTATAATTTAAAACTGAGATTTTAGATAAACTGATCAGAGTAGTTTATAAAATAGTAAAAGAGTTTATGGACAAACAAATTATTATATTACCTCTATTTTTTCTTAGATCATCTCTCATCTCTCTTCTATACCCTCTTTCATCTCTTTTTTACACCCTATCTCCCCCTCCTATATTTAATAATAATATATTTTATCATAATTTATAAATAATAAAAATATTTTTAGAAATAACTATTCAAACACTCATTATTTAAAATATTTTTTTTATAAACTCTTCTCCATAAATTTTTTTTTAAAAAAATATTTAAATTTTTTTGTTTTTAAATTTAAATATTTAAAAATTAAAATATATTTCCAAATGGTATACAAATACATACTTCTTAATGTGGCAGCTCAAGTCGCTTACACTGGTCCCTCCGTGACATTTGTAATGGAATTCAATATATTGAGGGAAGAGATTGATTAATACATATTTAAATTTAAATATTGTTAAATTTAATTAGAATAATTTTTCTAAAAAGTTTTTTGCACTCACATTAATTTAAAATCGAGATCTTATATTTAAATAGTTAAAAACTTTTTTAATATGATTGACGTTTCTTAATGAAGAAAAAAGGAACTTTTATTTGCGGTAATATTATTTTCTTCCTCCGATTTGAAATGAATCTGTTTTACCGACCTAAGAAGGACCTGAACGGAAAATATATGGCTTCAGACAAAAACAGCAGTTCTTACCAAGAATTTTGTTTCGTCCCATGTGTTTTTTGGGTCATTGTACGTTAGTGAAGGATTTAACAGGCAAACAATGTTGCCCACCATGCCTCCTATCTGCTTATTGGGCTGATATGGGCCACGATCAGCCCATATAGTTCAGCGAGATTGATCTTCAGTCTTAATTGCTCCACCTACTCACTCCTCAAAATTCTCTATGCATTGTATCAACAAAAAAAATTCTCTATGCAAAAAAAGGCGCAGAGGAAGAAGACGAGAAGAATTCAGAGAGAAGATACTTGTGCTTTGTCATTCATGCCCATACTCGGGACTCAGTAGCCCCTCCTGATTTTACGAGCTATCCCTCTTTAGCTGAAGCTGCACAAGTGTTTCAGTGCTTCTGCTTCATATTCTTCTTCGGTATTTTCCCTTCTCCTGGTCGCTGACTACAAGTGCCCTGATCCCTCTCAAAATGCGACGGTTCTTTCTGTTAATCAGCATCTGAATTTTCCCATTTCGGGACTGTTTATATGAGTGGGATGAAGCTCAAGTTCATAGCTCTGCAAGTTTTTCTACTTTTGGCGGCTCTTCTTGGTTTCAATGCACGGGAATCCAATGTGGTAAGAAAATAAAATTCTGTTATTTTGACTTTCTGGGTTAAAGTTTAGAAATTTTGTTAGGCTACATTGTGAACGTGTATTGAGGCTTCTTTTTGTTTTTAGACAGTGAATGAGATGACTTGCAGTTCCTTAAACAGTCCTAAGAATAGAGAAAGTGGAGGTTTGCTTTCTACTTCCTTTAATTTTTTTCCCATGTTCATCTAATTTTCTGGTGTTCACATCTATTTTTCCCAGAGTGTCGTCGTCGTCGTCAATGGGATAGTCTCTCATAATTAAATTTGCTGTGCATGTACATGTAGTGCGGCAACGGGAAAAGTTAAGATGAAAACTGAACTGGCTTGGGAGATCAATTTACGATATTAACACGCTTTATTTTATTCACTGATCCTCCGTCAGGATGTAGTGAGTGGATTGATTTGGATAAACAGAGTTCTTATCTTTATCTGTAAGGGTGTCCATAGTCTTCTCATTCAGGGGGAAAATGCAAGAAGAGGGAAACGTTATCCTAATGAACCACCTCGTTCATACTCAAAATAGTTTCTATATGAGTTATATTGGAGCTTAATTGCAGGCATAACAGCTAAACTATCAAATATCAAATATTGGTTAAGAAATCTAGAGAATGGTGATTTGGATTATACTGTAGGGTACCTTTAATTTTATAACGGTCTATTTGTTAGATATCATGCAATCTTTAGTAAGCATTTCTTCTGAAGGTGAATGAATTCACATTTTGATTATTTTCTTTTCAATATGTTGAAACTGACTCTGTACACATCATGATGTCTTCGTGGTTTCTGATTACTCGTGCTTCAGTATTTAAGTGCCTTTTCTTTTTCCCATCCCTGGACAGATCCATGCCCAGATGGTTGGGTTGTTGACCCTAATAAAGCCAGGTGCTTTTACCACGTTGAAAAGCCTCAATCTTGGAATGACTCAGAGACCCATTGTAATAAATGTGGCGGACATTTAGCTTCTTTGATATCTCTTCCAGAACTACACTTTGCTAAGAGTCTCTGTGGTGACAGTTGCTGGGTTGGAGGAAGAAGAATTAACTCTACAGCTACTTATGAGTGGGTGTGGTCTGACAAATCTCAATGGAATAAGTCCATGTCTCCTTTGTTGCTTGATCCAACTAATTGTACTGGATTATCCTGCAACACAAAAGATGCAGTCGATACATGTACAATTATGACTAATCATTCGGATTCTCTTATGAGCAATAGATGCGACAAACTGAATGCGTCAGTGTGTGTACTTGATATAGGTATGCCCTGGCAGCGTATATAACTCCCAGTCCTTTTTTTTTTCAAAAATCCATTTAGAATTCTGTGTTATGATTCTCCGACCATTTCATTTACTCCCAAAAAGTTTGTTTTTTCCTCTTTATTGAGAAATATGTTGTTTGTACTATTATTATTATTCTATATTGCTTGAATTTGTTCTAATCTTGTTGACTGTTGATTATATTTGTACTCTTAATTGGTCTCAGATAAAAAATGTTACCACATGCGCTGCTACAGGGAATATCTTATCATCCTTGCAGGGGTGAGTGCATTGATCCTCTGTACAACGGCAGCTGTTGTGGTATGGCTTCTTGCACATAAACGGGGCAAGAAGAGAAGACGATCTAGAAAAGTATCTAATCCAGCTGCTTCTCAGTTAGTTCCTCCCTCATGGAAAGTTTTTACCAAAGAGGAATTAACGTCGATTACAAAGAACTTTAGTGAAGGTAACCGCCTTGTTGGGGATGCCAAGACTGGTGGTACATATAGTGCAGTCCTACCTGATGGCTCAAAGGTTGCAGTCAAAAGATTGAAGAAGTCAAGTTTTCAGAGGAAAAAGGAGTTCTATTCTGAAATTGGTAGAGTTGCAAGACTTCGGCATCCTAATTTGGTGGCTGTGAAGGGATGCGGCTATGATCATGGTGACCGCTACGTTGTTTATGAGTTTGTAGTGAATGGCCCCTTGGACAAATGGCTACATCATATACCAAGGGGAGGTCGCAGCTTAGATTGGACTATGAGAATGAAAATTGCCACAACACTTGCTCAAGGAATTGCGTATGTTCCCAAAACTCTTATTCTTGTCCTAATCTTATCATTCATCTTGTCAATTTAGAATATATTTTATCATTTCTACGACAGATTTCATTTTTGTGTTTTGCCAATGACACATTCTCAGAGGGAAAACCAAAATCTTACAGCAATACCAGTTGTGCTGATACTAACTCTTTGTTTGGAGGGGAAGAAAAGTTGGTATGAAAGAGAACTAGGGAAGAAAATAGGAGAGAAAATAATTTTCCCCTTGTATAGATAGGGAGAAAAAATAAGAGGTAAATAAAAATGGGGCGGGAAACATATGGGACTCAGAGTGGAGAGATTTTGGAGAGAAAATCTTTGTTCCAAAGTTGCCCGCCTAATCGCGTCCCACAAGCACCATAAGCCTTTCTGCTGAGTTCCCATTCTTATTTGTCAGTGTCGAGTTTGTCTTATTCCTCTTCTCTCCAGCACAGTTCTGCGTCTTCTCTTCGCTGTTGGGACCTCTTCTCTTCTTTAAATGTGGGCTATATATGGGATATGAAAAGGAGGAAAGATTTTTCAATGGTGGAAAACATATTGGACAAAGATTTTCTCTTCAATTCGGTTTGCTGCAAAATGAAGCCATAACATTTGTGTTTAGTAGTAATATGAAAGATATGGAGATTATTTATGCATCTAGCCTTATGAGATCATTTCATTAGCACCACCCCTTCAAGGAATTTCATAACTTGTTCCAGCTCAATTGTCCTGGGTAATGGATAGCATCTGGTTAATGATTGTGTATCAGAACTTGTAATTCTTTTAGTGTATGATGTTACCTTAATTATATAAAATCGAACATGGCCCGGTATGCTTGAATCTTGATTGAATAGCTATTCAGTATCGTTAATGGCGATTTTTGGTTTTCATTCTTTTTAATTGCAAAGGTCATTCTTCCTATGATACTTGTATTGCCCTTCGTGTCAACAGCTTTCTGCATGACAAGGTGAAGCCACAAGTTGTTCATCGTGATATACGGGCCAGTAACGTACTGCTGGATGAGGAGTTTGGAGCTCACCTTATGGGAGTTGGTCTATCCAAGTTCGTGCCATACGAAGCAATGTGTGAGAGGACAGTGATGGCAGGTGGCACTTATGGATATCTTGCTCCAGAGTTTGTGTATAGAAATGAGCTGACAACCAAGAGCGATGTTTATAGCTTTGGCGTACTGTTACTTGAGATAGTGAGCGGACGTAGACCTGCACAGGCAGTGGATTCAGTGGGTTGGCAGAGCATATTCGAATGGGCAACGCCGCTAGTGCAAGCACATCGTTATCCAGAACTGTTGGATCCTCATATTTCTTCCTCATCATCATCATCCACCATCCCTGAGGCTAGTACAATCCAGAAGGTGGTTGACCTTGTCTATTCATGCACACAGCATGTCCCATCTATGCGTCCTAGAATGTCTCATGTTGTCCATCAGCTCCAACAATTGGCTAACCCACCAACTAAGTGAACCCAAGATGGTAATACTAGAAATGCTCCTTAGATGCAGTTATAGCACCATTATTTTCATCCTTTAAAGATAGAAAACGCAGGCGACACTAACACGGAAGATTGCTTAGGAACATGTATCTCTCTGCCTGCCCTATTGTTTGGGTTTTAAGTTATTCTCTTGTTTTTGGCCGTAATGGTGTTTTAAGTTATATCAAGGGAAGGAGAAAGGAAATTGTTAATTCTTAGAGAATGCATTTCATGTCTTCCATTCTTTTTTCCCGGGAAGAGGAAAGAAACGGCGCTAAGGGGTGGGGGGGGGGGGGTTAAGGGATATAACATAAAATGAACAACTAACTGCAGGATACGTGCATTCAGTGAACACAAGCAGCTTTTCTTTTTTCTTTTTTGTTGTTTTTTGCCGGGGTGTTTTGTTTGGGAATCAAGATATACATATTTTTTTCCTGGGGATAAAAGACAGTTCAAAGCTTAAAAACTACCAAAGAATAGCTATCTTCGCACAGGGGGCCAACTCGTGTGCTTCAAGGGGGTGATGCTGTGAAAGAATCCCTGATATTGACGATTGTCCTGAACAGTTCTGGAAGAGGTCATGAAAGCGAAAAATCTCAACTCCTGCACCAAAAAAAAAAAAAACCCGTCTTATTCAAGACCGCCATGCATATGGACGCAAGTGAGGTTCATGAAAACACCAAATATTCAGGTGTGTTCATGATATAAACCTTAATCAAAGGATTCTGTTGTTTGAGATTGTTGCTCCTCGACCAATGTTTGTATTCTCTGTAGTAAACATCAAAGCCAGGTGCTTAGGCAAAGAAATAAGTTGACACTGGAATTATACAAGCAACTAAATCTTTTTGCTTTCCTCCACTAAAAATTATGATCTATCACAGGGCAGTTTAACCAGATTTTTTCATCCAAACGTTAGCACTCATTAATCTTCAGCAAATAAAACTACCTTGACAGAGCTTCCAACTTCCTCTAGTTTTTGCAGTAGTAGTAGATCCCCTGAAGGAGTGGAATCATGTCTAAGTGACTGTGACGGAGACATCTACAAGGACAAAGGAAACACTAAGTCTCCAACATGATCACTTGGAGTTTTAATCTATCATCATAATTAATACCCTCAGTTCCCCCACTATTATTGATCATTCAGAATACAGAAATACAAAAAATTAAGCATTTTCCCACCACATAGGCTTATAGTAATATCTAGTGCATGACCTACCATCAGATGTGGAATATCTTCTATTGTAGAAACCTGTCTCGATGCAATTTCATTTCTCATATTTGACACACGCATCATAACAGCCTGAAAAGTATCAAAGGGCGCAAAAAGAAATCCTATTCAGACAATCCATATCAGCATCTTAAAATGGCAGCAAAAAGAAGGAGTTTTACTGAGGTGAGTCACACATTACAGAATACCTTCCTGAAAGCATTTGGGTTTGCAATACCATGAATTTTAACATCATCACTGGGTGGTCTTCTTATACCAACGTTTTCAATTCTAAGAGAATAGACACCAAAAAGGGATTGCAAATATCCTAAAAGTAAATATAATCATATCTCAGAGTTTGGAACCGTGTGAATATATGGAAAAAAAATTAGGATTGAAAGCCTTAAAAAGAAGAAATCAATCCTGCCAAAAAGACAGTGGGAAACAGAAAGAAAATGGCCCAAATTTAGAAGAGTGTATAACAATACTGCACCTTGTTCAACCACAACATCTGACACAGAACGCAAGAGAACATGCTTCTCTTTCTTTAGTACCCCAAAACATGGAAATGGCACTGGCCTGGTGACCTGAAGTAAATAAAAATATAATAATTCATGGGGTCCATGCATGCATTCCTATGTAGTAACGTGCGATCAAAAGAACTTACACCCAAAATCAAATACGTAATCTTGCCGCTTATTTTATAGAGATAAGCATATCATATTACAATTGAAGAAAGATTGCTGTCTTACCTTGTACACGATAGCATTTGGAGTGAGAACGAGCTTTCTCGAGCGAATATCCTTCCTAAGTATATACCTCCGAACTGGTAGGTACAGCAGCATGAGCAGCCCAATGCCCCATGCTAAGATCAATAACAGTGAATAAAGAACCCATTGTGCTGTTTGATGCTTCACAAAGTTCTCTTCCATCTCTTCAAAAGATGCAGTATACAAAACTGTTTCATCATCTTTAGCCTCACTCTCTTCTTGGGCCACAGCCTCCAACAGACTTTTCTCCAGGTGACCTACATCCACGACCTCCTCTCTCGTCCTCATGTTGGGTGCCTCAGGTATCCAAGGATAGCTTCATCACAGAAAATTAACCCAACTTAGTCAAGAGTCAGAGGCTTTGCAAAACCCTAGGCCTCTCCTTAATTTTATCAATTTTAAGCACACATTACTTTATCGCAAAATCCTAAACCAGTAAAGGAATTTATTTCTAACGAGCTTACAGAGTTTGAAGCTTTCGCCTTCTTCCGGAACCAAGATTTCAAAGTTCCGTCTTCCAGAGCTCCGCAAACCGCAATGCAACTGGTTCTCGAAGCGACAAAGGAATTTTAATTTCCAACTAATGTATTATTATCATCAATAAAATAATACTAACTTGCGCTAATTAATACTAACGGCCCCAATGGAGCTCCTTTTCTGAAGACGAGCGGATAATTTCTGGGATATAAACCCAACAGAAATTAGTAGCTTACAGGCTGAGGATCCAATCACCCCACAAGCATTGACTGGGCGATGAGGAAACGTTCCCGTGTCTCGATAGCCCACCTAAACCTTTGAACGTCCCAAGCCACGCCATTTATTTTAGGCCACGTCAAGCTTCGGATTAATTGTTAGGTGATGGGATAATTTGGATCTAAATACAAGATATTTTGTCATTCATGTCTTTTTGTCATATTATTTTAATTAAATCTTATCTATTTGTTGGGGTTAGGGAAGTTTTTTTTTGTTAAAAACATTTTTTTAAAAAATAAGTTGGGCTCATGATCCAGAAAATTAACACAATTATTAGTACTACGGGTATGATGAATGGGTCCAGGGCGAAGTGGCCTAGAAGGGCTTTCATTGGGATTTCGGGAATATTGATCCGGCCCAATAAGAAGCTTTCTCACAATAATTAACCAGAAAGCGGGAGCCGCGCAGAACGAAGGACGAAGCCGAGTAGGAGGTATAGTTCTTTTGAATTGCTTGACCATAAAAAGTGAGAGAAGAGAGCAGGATGGGGTCCAAAAAAAGCGCGAATTCAAGTGAAGCAGTTATGGAGAAGACGATTAAGAAGAAGGAGGCCGTGAACAATGAAAGCAAAGGCGGCGCTATTTTTGCCTCTTGCTCTTTCTCAAGCCTGGGACTGCATCCTACCTTATGCGACGAGCTCCGTGGTATTCCTCTTCCTATCTCGTGCTTTCTGAATGTTACTACCACTGCCCTGGAGAATTCTGGATGAAAAAAGTTTAAACTTGTACATAAATGAACCAAAACTGTCATGCTTTTCATATTTGCCAGTTGTTTTAATTGCCTCTTAAGACTTGGATTAGTTTTAAGAGTGGAAAACTTGCTTGATTCTTTTTTTTATTTTTTTGCAGGAAGAATGGGTTTTGAAGTTCCAACCTCTGTACAAGCCAAAGCTATTCCTGTTGTTCTCTCAGGGCGTCATGTGTATCCTTCCCTTTACATTTTCTTTTCTTTCTCTTTTTTAATTGGTTATTAGCATGTTTTCTTCCCTTCGCACTTTATCAGTGTGAATTTGTTTTTTTGTTTTTTTGGTGACAAGTGTGAATTTGTTTTATTTAATAAGAAATCAGTCTTGTTAATGCTGCCACGGGCACCGGGAAGACTGTTGCATACTTGGCTCCAATTATTCATCATTTGCAGAATTTTGGTGATAGAATCCAACGGTCTAATGGGACATATGGTGTGTATTTTTTTTATAAGAAAATCAAAAGATATATTCATTTTGTAACTGCACATTTTCCTCCGCGTTCAAAGCTACTGTTCAGCATTGCACTCTTGACGCTTGGTATATTTAAAATCTGCGAGCTTTCTTCTCTTGAGTGGGCCAATTACTCTCGGTCATGTCATGTTACGTCAGATATAGGAATTATATTGAGACACTTATTCATAATTCATATAATGTCAACTTTCTCATTCAATCTTTAGTCCACTACTGATCTTGTTAAGTATATGTTATCAAGGCCATTTGTTGGGTTTTTTAGAGAAAAAAAGATGTTAGATTTTTCAGTAGTTTGTCATAAAAAAAAAATTTGAACATTGTTTTGTATCATACACGCTTTTGCCACTGAAATTAACTCTTTACTGGCCTGTTTTTTTTCCCCACTGTGAAAATGACTGCAAACTATCAACTTTACATTTTTGTGGTTCTAAGAAGCATGATTTGTCGTTCTAGTTATCAAAAGTTCAAATCACATGAACTACACTAAAGAATTAATTGATTTATTGGCAACAGGGTTGGTTCTTGTGCCAACGCGGGAGCTGTGTTTGCAGGTTTATGAAATTCTTCAAAAGTTATTGCATCGATTTCACTGGATTGTACCTGGATATGTAATGGGTGGTGAAAGTAGGTCAAAAGAAAAGGCCAGGTTGCGCAAAGGTAAAAATCAAGTGCATCGATCAAGCCCTAGTTGAACTTCATCTATAAATTCTCTTCTTTTAGCTTATCACATTTTCATGCGCAACATGTTCACGTGATGTTGCTTTATCAATGTATTCTGAGTAGGTAATAAAGTATGGAATCAATAATCAAATGCAAAAGAATATTATCTATTTACATACAGCTAGACATATTTTCATATGTGTTGCACAAAGCTTGACGTATGAGTCACATTTTTTTATGGCTGACGAATAGTGCAATTTGCTAATATATCCCCCTCCCCCAAAATGACACGCAGAAGGGGGGAGAGGGTTATATAAAAGCATGTGAATTGGCCAACTAAACCAAGAAAAAGGTTAAATCTCTTGATAAATTTGTGGGATGAAATTTTGAATTCATGTACATCATAACAACATATGAGGAGTCCTTTGTTTCTGACGAAGATCAAAGCTAGCCTATCCTAATTAAGTTTATTTATAACATCTGTTCCTATTTTAGGCATATCCATTCTTGTAGCAACTCCTGGGCGCCTTTTAGATCACTTGAAGAATACATTTTCATTCTTGTACACCAATTTGCGTTGGATAATCTTTGATGAAGCTGATAGGTATGGTTTTCAATCTATAACTTCAATCATAGATACCATATGTAGTCAGAAGAAATCTGGTACTGTTTATAGAATCTATTCTATGTTTGTCATACTTTAGCTAGCTTACTGTGTGCTTTTGGACAGGATTTTGGAATTAGGATTCGGTAAAGAAATAAAGGAAATACTAGATCATTTAGATACAAAAACAGGCGGTGCTAACCAAGAGAATGCAGTTTCAAGGCACTCTGGAGCTCTGAGACAGAATCTGCTCTTTTCAGCTACTTTAAATGAAAAAGTGAATCATCTTGCCAAAATTAGTCTAGAGAATCCTGTGATGATTGGTCTTGAGGGCAAAGGGATAGAACCAATTTCAATGAATGAGAGCCTTGGCTCTTCAGAATCTGATGAGGAGAGTGAGGACAATGAAGAGAAGTATCCCAGCAACATGCTGCATACACCTGCTGGAGATTATAAAGTTCCCACACAATTGATTCAGAGATATGTTAAAGGTATTTTCTAATTAGAGGTTTGTGACAATGACTTTCCTCAAGTTATTGTAGTCTGTTAAGGTCCTTATTGAATTATTTTACAGTACCTTGCGGTTCACGTCTTGCTGTTCTTCTCTCAATTTTGAAGTATCTTTCTGAAAGGGAAGCTTCACAAAAGGTTCGGCTTAATCTCCAGCCCTCTTTTTCTTCCACACTTCATTTGCTTTTGCTGCTCTGGCCACATCATTTAACTTGCTCATTTCACAGATTGTGGTATTCTTTTCCACATGTGATGGCGTAGACTTTCACTTTTCACTGTTAAGTGAATTCCAGTTTTCTTATCCACAATCAGAAGCAGATGCTAGACAGATGTTTCTGGGATGCAAAGTGTTTCGTTTGCATGGGAACATGGATCAGGAGGACAGGAGGAAAACATTTCAGATGTTCAAAACAGAGAAATCAGCTCTGCTGTTTTCTACTGATGTAGCAGCTAGAGGACTGGATTTTCCGAAAGTCAAATGCATTATACAATATGATTCCCCAGGGGAAGCCACTGAATATGTGCATAGGTATCTAGTTATCATTCCATTTCAGCTTCTTTTATGTTAGCCCCTCTCCTTAAGATTTTTTTTTTTTTTTTGGGGGGGGGGGGTGTTGGGGTTGCCAGTGTTCTTTTCAGTAGTTGTTGTGCAATCCTAGTTATGCATGCTTGCACCATGTCTATTTTATTATTTCCTTTCGTCAAAATTTTACATATGAAAGGAAATATCCAATATAGATTTGTCTGTTGTAAGCATGGGGTCTGAGTGCGACTAAAACTTCTTAACTGATTGATAAGGAATCTGCTTCTACTCAAATCTTCACGGTGGGTTAATTATACTGTTCCAAGAGAACTCAGACCTATAAAGCCAATAAAAAGTCAGAATGTACTTCAAGTGGCTTAACACCGTCTAATGCTTGATATTTCATGATGCAGAGTTGGTAGAACTGCTCGGCTGGGTGAAAGAGGAGAGTCATTGTTATTTCTGCAGCCAGTTGAAATAGATTATTTACAGGACTTGGAAAAACATGGTGCATCATTAACAGAGTATCCTCTCCTCAAAGTGTTGGATAGTTTCCCACTATATGGTCAAAAGAAGCACATCAAGAATTTTGTTGCCATAGAGTCACATCCCTGGGTCATTTGTCTCCAGAAGGCGCTTGAATCCTTCGTCATGTCTAAGGTGATCATTATCAGTTTTCTTATACTCCTCCAGTAGAAGGACCTATTTTATAGTGCAAATTGTACCATAAAATAAGTCTTATATTAAAGACTAGAGGATCTTATCTGATTTTTTCTTTTTCTTTTTTGTTTATTTTCAATAAGAGTGGCTGATAAACTTTTTTCACATTTTTATAGTAATATATTCCTGTGGTTTTGATTTGCTTTGTACCTTGAACTAATAACTACCTTGTCATTCTCAGCCCAAAATTGATAAACTTGCCAAGAGGGGATTTTGCTCTTGGGTCCGTGCCTACACAACCCATCGTGGTGAGTTGAAAAAGATATTTATGATCAAGAAACTCCACTTGGGGCATGTAACGAAAAGCTTTGCACTTAAACAACAACCTTCCTTAGTTGCAAAGTCATACCAGAAGCAAACCAAGAGGAAGAAGTTTCAGAAGCAAACCGGGCTGGCTAAGAAGAGAAAAATCACTAGTGTGACATAAGACAGACCTTGGAAGTGGTTAATTATATATAGAAGCTGAAGATAACAGTATCTGAATCTTTTTCATTCAACTTTCACGTGACTGATGAATGATGATGACAAAATGATGATTGCGGATGGATCTTGTGAGGCCAGAGTTTTAACCCGATTTGATTGGAGTTGGCCTTTTGAAGTTTTAGAGAAATTTACGCTTTCAAATTTGAAGATATTAATTTTAGGGTGCGTCATCGATGGATCTCACTCAGTTTCTGGAGGGTTCTGAATCGTCATCTATTGTCTCTAAATCATCCCAATCCCCCCACTTATCACGCATGCATAGAGATGAGGTCTTCATGATGTTTCATTAAAAATGCTGTGTGGGTGACGCCTGTATCCATTTACTCCAGTATTCACTATGCAGCATGATTGCTCTTAAGCTGATATGTTTGTTTTATGTTCAAATCCTACCTATCAATGTAAAAGTAAAATCCAGGTCATTGTATTGCGTACATTGGCTACTGTGCCTTCAATCTTTTCCTGTTTAATTTTTTTTTTGTTATTAAAAAAATTCCAACCGCCCTTGCTCTACGAGGGGGGTTATTCTAGTTTGTTGGAATTTCTGACGGTGACGCTATTCTTTTCTTTTCTTTCTTTGTTTTTTTTTATGGACAATGAGAGCCAAACTATGAATGGATTTTACTAAGTCATAATTTTAGTTGCTATGTATCCTTCGGCCTGAGGTTTTATTTTAGGCAATAAAAGTAAGCCCATATAGAAGCCGAACAAGGAGTCTTATAATGTGAACAAGGAGTCAATCCAAAAGGCAATGGCTCATAATGGGATTTAGTTTGAGTGGTAAGTAGTTTAGTATTACTTAAATGAGGTCTCGAGTTCGAGTATTAGCGTATGTAGAAAATTTCTGTTAGGAGATTCACCCACCATAGCCAGATGTACGACGCGGGTTGGATTCAAATATAGTTGAAGTAAAACTCTGGTAAATCGGATGGGTAACCAAAAAAATAGAGGCAATGGCTCTATGACCATATTTTAAAAAAAAATTAATCTCAATAATCTTAGTTTACCTCAATTTTTAATTGGATGCTTGTAGTTTGTTGAGTTCTTATAATATGATCCGTTATAAACATTTAGAGTATAAGAACTGTTAATTTTAATTTATAAAATTTCATAAACTTTATAGAAGTTTTCTTCCTTTCATCTTCACACCGTTTTAAAGTACTCGTGCATTTCTATAAATAAAATTATATAAAATCTATAAGTCAAAATTAATGAATCAAAATAATAAGGACTTAAACAATAGGGATCTGATTTAAAATCTTACACACGAAGTTTACATTTTGAAATCGTAAGCAAAAATCAGTTCCCTAGGGATGACAACAGCAACACTGATCTTTTTCCTGAAAGAAAAGGTAATAATTTCAGACAGGAACACCGAAAGCAGTTTATTGGGTGTGGCTGAGGCGTGCAAGGGAGATGGAGGCAGGTATGAGGATTTCTTGTATGCTACGAAAGAGTGGCAAAGAAGAATGAGGAACCTAAACCACCATATTATTGAAGCCATTCAATTTGAATCCCTTCACCTCTGAGTTGCAGACATTATAGTACTATCTTTTAGATCCGCCTAATTCATTGTCTCCCTCTCGCACATGGCTTCCCTCTCTGATTCTGTTGGCCATAATTGAACATGTTCCTTCACCTCCCTTTTTATTTATCATTATCTCCAGATTCCCTTTCTTTTCCTACACAATTTCTGGTTTTCATTCAATCTTCACCTCTATCTTCTATAATGCACTTGATCAAATTTGACCCCACGCATTATGCATTGCCTCAGACTTGCCCTTTGACGATCTATTGATGCTAATCCTTTTCTTCCCTTGTCTAAAGATTTAATGGCAGATTTGGCAAAAACTCCCACTCTGTTATATCCACCACATGTTCATTCTAACTCGTGAAAATGTTTCAAGAATATTGAGAGAATTAATCCTTTGATTTCTATAATTTTAAGTTTAATTATAACTTAATTTTTTAACTTTAATTTAATATAACTATCTTCAAATTTTCATTCATTTAAAATTTAGTCTCTAAACTTTATCTAACTCAATTAGATTAAGTTATATTGAGTTAGAGTTTAAAAATAAAGTTATGACAACAAGTATTATTACACTAAAGAATTAACTTATATGGATTGTATAAAATTATTGCATTCTAATAAAAAATAAATTCTTAGATAAATTATTGACAAAAAGATTCACTCAATAACCTCATTAAACATTTCAACTATAGCATCATAATTAAAAATATAAATATAAAAAATTAATTTATCCTTTTATTTTCTATAACAGTATTTTTAGGGGGGAAAATAAAATGATAAAAAAACTATAAAATAATAAATTTTAAATAATATCTGTTACTAGATTAAACATTACTAAATAGAGTTACTGATTGGGGCGAATTATCGTCTGACTCATCAAAATAAAATTAATTGCACTATATTTATGCAGTATAAGGTATAACTCTATCGTTCTTATCAATGAGCCATTTTTATTATAACCCTAGCAGATTGATGACAAAATTATTGAAAACCTGAGTGAAAGTAAAAATGTGTTTTAGGTTTGGTGCGTGTTTGGCATCACGTTTAGAAATGAATTTTGGGGCAAAACCTCGGTTTGAAAAAATTTCACACAAATATCAATTTTTGTCCAGAATTGATTTTGAAACAAAACCTCGGTTTGCAAAATTTTTTGCCAAACAGCCATTTTTGTCCAGAATTGATTTTGGGCAAAACCTCGGTTTGAAAGCATGGTTTTGAATAAGCTATTGAAAATAAATTTTGGAACTGTAAAAGAGCTTATAGATTATCTAATTACTATTTTACCCCTACTTTTTTCTTATACTCTCTCTCCTCTCCCTCTCCTCTCCTCTCTCTCTCCTCTCTTCTATTTATTCTCTACCCTCTCTCCTCTTTCATACTTTAATCAAATCATACCATTTTTAGTAATTTATTAATATAAAAAGTGATTCTACTATTAATCATCCAAACATCTCTATTTGCAAAATCTATTCTTCCCAGAATCTATTCTTCTCAAAATCTATTCTCCAAAATCTATTCTTCCCAAAATCTATTCTTTCCAGAATCTATTCTCTCCAGAATCTATTCTCCAGAATCTATTCTCTAAAAGCTAATCCAAACACACCCTTGGTTGATTTTTTTTATGAAATAAAATAAGAGTGCAGTAAAATAAATATTTTTATATTTTTTATTTAAAATGGAGAAAAAGTGAATTGATAAAGAAATATGTTGAGAAAAACTCTTAATGATGGAAATCTATTTATCTTTACTTTAAATATGATATGGAGATTTTAAAATCACTAAGTCTTGAATAAAATCTCAATCGATCGATTGAATCTAGAATATTAACAATTCTTAAACTCCTTTTATTAAAACTAGTTCAAAAACTATTAATGCGCTATTAAAGAAACCACTTAGCGTGTAATTAAATCAGATGATGAAGATGCCCTCGAATAATCATCGATCGATAACAATATATTTCAAGCAATCGAATCAGTAGCAACGATCGTTGATAAAAACCAAATTACCAATAAATCAAAACTGAAATATTCATATTAAATCAACATCCAAATTATCCAAATTTAATTATAAAATATAATTTCAGAATAATCAATTAATATTCAATCCTTACTTATAAAATCAAAACCCTAGATTTATGAATTCCAAAATATAAGAAATGTAAGATTAAAAACAAAAAAAATTCTCAATACAGTGCAGTCCATGAGCTCAAGATATGTGATTCATCACCAAGAGACTAACGATTTAACCTCAAATGACTCCTGTTATGCTGCAATTGTTGCTCAGATGTGATGCCATGATGAAAGCAGAAAAAAGGTGATGGAAAGATGAATGATAGAATATATGAGGTTAGGTTGTGGAGAGAATGTTTGAGTACTACTTATTTGCCATATCAAGTAAAAATCAGTCTCTCAGTCGCCTACTACTTCCCTCTCCTTTTAAAGCAAGGTTAACGTAATCAAAAAACGCGTAGCTTCACTGATTCACTTCTTTAATCACGACTAGATCCTATTTGTGGTCGTGACCTGTGAACGCAAAAAAAATTCCCAGAATAAGTGAGGTCGCGACCTGTAGATACTTTGATCGTAACTGAAGTACACATAGACTGTCATCCTTAATTTGATTCTCTTTATTTTCTGATCTCTTTTCTACTCATTAATTATCGGTTCTACTCCAGAATACTTGCAATTCAATATTAAAACTCACTATAAAAATTTAACCAGTTACTAAATAACAATATATATATATTGAAGGAGTTAATTTATCATTTTACCTTTAAATTAGCATATTGACAAGTACAATCATATATTACCATAAAAGTACAATTGTAGGTATAAAATGAATAGTAAAATTATTGCAAAACTCTCAAAATATTATAGAAATTATGCACAATTTATATCATATCGGTTACCAACACAATATTTATATCTTTGAGAGTCTTTTTTTATCATTAAGAAAAAGAAAGAAATTGAATAAAAGAAGAAAGAGGCAGGGATATGGAGGGTTAAATCAGGAGCAGGGTTGGGGTCCTAGTCATAACGCGGGGAGGAGGACAGATGCAGGGCTCCACGTCATCTGAAATTACCATCTCACGGGTGGGTTGTCAAATGGGCCATCCTATTGGATCAAATCTTAGGCCCATGAGGCCCACTCCACGTCCTTCTTGTCGGGCGTCCCTTCTTCTTTCATATTTCCATCGATGTCCCACTTCCCTCTAGATGCAATGCAGACTTTGCCCTCTCAATATCTCATTTCTCGCTTATTTTTCTTCCCAGTGGGGTCGCCCCCTAAAGTAGCAAAACCTATATTATTTTCTTGACTTTTAATTATATTCCGAAAATAAACAGAACTATATTTGAGTTTTTATGAACTTGACGATGCTATAAATGTGCTGTTCCCAAATGGAATCTGGAGAGTAAAAGAAAAAAGAGACACAGTTCTATGATGATGATGATGATTACTCCCTTGGCATGCTCCTGTAATCATTGATTATTCCCTATCGATTAAAATAAACGATCAATTAGAAATATAATATTACTGATTTATACATATATATATACATACTAACTAGTCTACTTTGTTATCATTTTTAATTTCAAACTGACCAACTTTACTTAATTTTTATTTTCGGTCCTTCGCGCGATATTTTCATAAAAAAAAAAATTATACATATGGAGTACCATTTTTCATGATTATTTTAGTTAGAACCGAAAGAAAGCAAACCGATTTATGATGATGTTCCTCATAATTAGTTATGATTTAGGGCTAATTAAGTCATTGGGAAATACAAGGTTTTGAGTAAACATCATTAACAAATCAGACATAAATGCTATTTAACTGTTACTTTTAACGAACATTATAATGACGGGAAATTATTGTTAATAGCAAGTCTCATAGACTCACAGCGCTAGATAAATATAAAAGAATATAATTACAAACGCAGAAAATCTGGTCTCTCGTAATTTACTTAAATGGTATTTTTTGTTTGAAATGAATGCCCACAAAAACAAAAATGGCAGTATTGTAATTAATTTAATTCGTCCAACTTATCAATAATATTTGACACAATTAGTAAATACTTAAATCTTTTAAACATAATATTATGAGTTCAAACTAGATATTATATATAAAAAAAATTATTGAGAGAAACAAAAATTATTTTAGTGATCTTTATATTTTATAAAGATTAAGTTATCAGTTATAATATATTACCTATTTTTTTAAAAAAAAAATTAGATCGCAATTGGTTGATTTCTAAACAGATTTTGGGGTATTAATTTAATAGAAATAGGCTATAAAAGGGGTAGTCAAGTTGTGAATGTGAAAGGCAATATATGAAGAAGGAGCTTTCATTATCTAAGGGGTTTGGCCTCTCCTTTTCTCATATAATATATATATATATATATATATATATATATATATATATGAACGTTGAAATAATGTGGCCAAGTACAATTGATAAAGGAATTATTAAATTACAGTTTGATGCCACATTCTACCTACCTATCCCCACATTTTCGTCTTTCATAGTCATAGACCCATAGACCCCACAAATATATTGTCACCCTCCTGATGTTTACTAAACAAGGATCTCAGAATCATCTGGTCGTAAACCAAAATTTATGTAATACCTTATTTAATTAATTTAAATATATTTAAAAAATTAATTAAATTATTTATTTATAATAAATATGTATTCATTTCTTTAAAATATCTTTTTTAACGTGTATTTGAACTATCTTTAAGAACAAAATCTTAATTATGCAATCATATAGGGATATTTTATGTAAAAAATTATAATTTTAGAGGATAAAATAGATTAAGGTCTTATTTTTAAAATTAAAATAGATTTTATATTAAGTTCTTATATATATATATTTAAGAGAAGAGGGAGTACTCTTTTTGCAAGGAGAAAAATGAAGTAAATAGCCCAGTCTTTATAACATCATTATATTTTCCAAAGATAATTTTTCCAGTATACTCACAAGCTTATCATTGCCCGTCAGGATTTCCAATCTAGCCCTATTAATTTTTAGCAATTGAGAGACATTAAAAACTTGTGAATCTAAATGCATATTTACATATAATTAGTCTGACTGCAGAAAAAAAAATCATTTGTGAGTAGTTATTTGTGGTGGTTGAGAGAATAGAAGGCAAACGAGAGATTTCTGAGGAACATGTAAGGATATTGGAAACTTGGATAACAGAAAACCAAATTGGAACTGCCCCATCTGTAGTATTTGTGCTCAAAGGAATTGAAAGGCCATCCACGCAGTAGTCCATTCATTTATAAGATATTTTAAATCGTTTGATACGTACCAGTAAAAATAATTATTCAATAAAAATTTATAAAGCCTTTAATCCATTAATAAAGACTTATTTTCCAAAACATAATTAATGATTTATACAACTTATTAAGGAGCTAGAAGCATAGGGTATGACTATAGGGAAAAAATGATAATGATATAACCCCCTTACATTTCGGACCAAAAAGAGGTTCTATAAAACCTCTTATAAAAGTATTTCCTTAACTAATTAAAATAAGTAATAAATTATGTGTGTGCGTGTGTAATGACGGATGACCAATTCAAATTAGTGCAAGTGGTGGGAGTTCTTGTCTTTTACTTTTATAAACCTAATTGGAAAGAGTTAACTCTTCATCCACACTAGTCAAGGAAGACTAATCTATGTTTCCTATTTTTTTTTCCCTCAAAAGGGAGGGTAAAGAAAGGGAACGGCAATCACTAGATGTCGGTTGTAGTGTAGGGTACTTTGACTATTTAAGCACTAAATTTTATACTTTTTAATGTGTGAATGTAAAAAATATATTTATAAGAATTACTCTTAATTAAATTTAATAATACTCAAACATGACCCACAGTAAGATAACTATATAAAACTAAAAGAAAAAAAAAAAGAGGAATGGTGGGGAGAAGGAGGTGTGCAATAATTGAAGACATTTAAAAACGGGTCAATTACGAAAAAGCATAATGAGGAGTGAATATCAATAATAGCAGGCCATCAATTAATTAGTTTATTGGCCAGTAGATGCTTAAGGGAATTGCTACTATGCTAGCTCCTTGTTTTAGCTTTACCACCCTACCCAGTCGTTGTCGGTGTTACAGTTCTCAATTATATGACATTTTTAAGCGACCCAAACGTGGTCCTGTGTCAGATTCCGCAGACACAACTCCAGGACGTGTTCCGTCCTTCCATGGCCACAATTTTTGTTTATTCACTTCTTAAACTATTACTTGTTCCATTATTTTCTTCTTCTGGTTTCTGAGCTTCTCTAACATGGAATCTGTTTTAGTGGTTTTTATTAATTATGGAGAGAAGACAGCGTAGGGAGATAGGGCGGAAACAGTTATATGTGCCGTGAATCTCGGTTTGTGCTTGCTTCTCAGGGTTCCATTGGTTCTTTTGTACTCCATCTTCTCTGTACACTCTTTGGAATTCCCCATCTCTGCACATTAATTAATTTCCCATTTAATTTAACTGTGGCAACGTTTTCTTAATCCCAATCTCTTGCCCTCTTACAGCAGTCAAAATATCGAATACGCATAATATATTTAAAGAGCCATGGACTCTTAGTCAGGCTTCTATTGATATTCAGTGACATTCAGCTGTATGACAAAACTGGAATTATATCTTCCACTCGTAGTTAAAAATTAGTCCTTCTAAGATATAAAGATTACTACATAACCTAATTCAAATCTAGAATATCATGTTTAAGAAACTCAATTGAGCTTTGTGAGTTTATCTTACATTTTCTATCACTATATTGGAAAGAAAAAAAAGACCCATAAAGAGTGAGAATCAATAAATAGAATATACATATAATCGTATTATTTTGTTCTATAATATTCTTAATTTTACAGATATTCTGCACGATTTAGAATACTATAAATGAATCTATAATTCCTCATAATGTGGCTCGGACAGAGAGGAAAAAGAAAGCGTTGTCGACAGGCTCCACTTGGTCATGTTCTGCTTGGTGAAGTGATATGTATTAAGGCAATTTCACTGATTGGTTCATGTCATATATAGAGGAATGTGTGTGTGACTGTAACTATTTTAATAAAGTTTGAACAGCTCATACATCAGAAAATAGTTACAACCATGGAATTGAAAAATAATGTTTTAAAAAGAAAAATCTCAGAAAGGAAGCTCCTTTAATTTCATTGTCACAGGGAGAAGGACTAGACGAGGAATAAATAAGATGTGTTACTTAAAATTAATACAAAAACAAAAAAGGTAATTCAGACGCTCATGCATGCATGTGGACGAAGGCCGATTCCACATACACTTCAAAGACCCTGCAGTTCGTATCACCCTCGTTGAAATAAAGTAAACCAAACACGTAGAAGAAGATTAAAATTCAATTTTTTTCTTTCTTTGTTTTTTTTTAAAAAAAAGAGGAATAAGACGGTGGTATATAATTAAAGGGGAACGGGTCATGAATTTGATGGTGAATAATGAGGGACAGGTAATGTGTCACATTGGAACAAAGAGAGAAATCAAAATCAAAAGAAATATACATGTGGATGGTAATAACGTCAAAATCGAAGAGTCTCTGTCCTCAAGTTGGATTGATGGATGGAACCCCACCTTATTAATGCTGCCAATGTGACATTAAAATGCCTCTACCGATTTATGACCCCACTTTTGTTTTCTGTGTTTGTGAGCGTGCGTGTTGTGCGTGTGTGTGTGTGCGAGGGGACTATTTCCTAAGTGGATAATACCAAAGCAACTTTATTAGAAGAAGATATGGCTGAATCACCTGGAATATGCCGACCTTTGTGGCTCTGTCTTCTTCATAGCCCTCCTCTCTATCATGTGTCTTGTTTTTATTGCCTAATCTCTATAATTCTATACGTATCAATATGTTTACAGACTCATTAATTCTTTCTTCAGCCTACATATATTAACTGTGAGTTTATCTCATCTAACAACGCCTCTTAATTCAAAAGTAGCCCCCGACATGGAGTTATATTCATTAAATCATGAGTTTTTTCTCGTTTAATAGGCTATAAGTATCACTTCTATATAGATAAACTATTGGAAATATTGTGAATTAATATAGTGTTTGAGTGTGTCAAATAAATGAGTCTTTTATGATATGCCTCTATAGTGTTGTGAAAGTAAAAAAGATACGTCTTATATATTTTTTACGGTATATAAAAAAGATTTATTGATAAAAAAGTATAGATACATCATTTTAATATCTTCATTTTTTATGATAAATTTTGTCTTTAAGGAGTTTAATTTTATCTTTCATAGTAGTTATATCGCTATTTATTTTTGTAGGAAGAATTCGTTTAATTATGAGATATATATATTCCTAATTTATTAAAGGGTGAGAGGAATTTAAAGTTTTTTCTTAAAACAGTGTTTTTCAACATGAGTTTAAGATATATTCTTGTTTTGCAAATTTTGTCAACGTGAACTTTCATCTTAAATCATGCATGTTACAAGATTGTTATAAACAAATACATGGTGTGTGTTTCAAAAGATTTTAAACTTAGGTTTAGGCAAAATTTAGATTTTAAAAAATTTTAAAATAAACAATTATATTTATTCAAACGGGATTTTGGACTAAATTATGATTTAAAATTAAAATTTCAGATAAGCTAGTCAAAATAGCTTATGAAACAGTAAAAAAACTTATGAACTAACCAATTACTATATTATCCCTATTTTTTTTACACTATCTCTCATCTCTTATAGTTTTTCTTATACTATATTTTCTCTCTTATACTTTTTTTACAGCATCTCCCATTTCTTTTTTTACACCCTCTCTCCTCTCATATATTATCTCTCATAATTTAATACTCATATAATTTTTCATAATTTAACAATAATAAGAGTACTTTTAAAAATAACTATCCAAATACTCATTTATTCAAAATTATTTTTTTTATAAACTCTTCTCCAAAACTCTTTTTCTAAAAACTACCCAAAAATGATTTTTTTCATAAGCATATTTTTAAAATTTTATCTAAATGGGCCCATATATAAAAATAAGCTTGAACACAAATGAATTTTGGCGTTCGTTTTCAGTATTCTCGTGGAGATCATAATGTTTGACATTATCATAGAAAGTTGTAGTGGCCTGAGATGTCACATAGGAAATAGTACGTAACTAATTATAACATCGAGGAATTTGAATATATTTTAGTCTATCTATTAAAGATAAACAGTTTGGATATTTGTTAGTATTTAGGATATATTAAGATGAAAATCATACTTGGCACGCGAACTTACCTGTATGTCAACCCATGGATTTACATATTATTAATTTATAGATTTGGAATTTATAATTTCATTTGACTCAAAGATGATGATCACCTCTAAATAATTGAATAATTTAGTACACCACAAGTCCACAATATATATAAATTAAATTAATATCATGTCTTCATTAGACTATTCTAAAAAATATTCGAAACTTTTCTTGTCATATCGATCAATTTTTTTGGTTGTTTGAAGCAAGCCATATATTATTCAGAGACTTGCATTACAGGCTGGTTTAGGACAACCACCAAGCATCGCTACATGTATTGTCACCCCCTAATCATCCATGAAACAATACAAAAACCATAAATACTCCAAACCCCACCACCAATATATATAATTCTATTAGACTATTCTCTCTCTCTCCCCCCTCTCCTGTTTGATGAATGCTAAATCCAGCAGCGTAGGGACAATAAAAGATTAAATCCATGCATCACACAGATATTCATGCATTGTCATTGTCTATAACAGTACTAATTAACATCATCGCAAGCATTAAAAAAAACAACTTCTTGATCGCGTTTGTGAAAAGTTTAATGATGATTAGACTCTGTTTAGTGGAGAATCGTCCCATGATTAGCTTAATCAAAGACATTCCCCCTTCTCAAATAACAAAAGTTATACAAAGAAAGACACGCCTAATGATTTTTAATCAGAAAATTAAAGCAATTAATTGAGTATCCAGCTTTAATTAATCATACTTTTATGTAATACAGTTCACTTTCTTGATATTTTTATGATCCCTCGTGGGCAATAAGCTAGGGCACACCCATTTTCGTTATGTGCCTAACATGCATCGATCATTATATATTCCCTCGCGTGCCCAGTGCCAGAGGCAACGGAATTTTTCAGAGATCCATTCTTAATTAATTAATTGCTTCTCAAAATCAAACTTCATTACACTAATTGATATAATAATAATCTTGTTATTCGAGCAGGTGCTATCAAAGATCTATCGATTTAGTTTACCTCAGATTCTATTAGGAGTTGAAAAGAAAGAGTCACTATGATTAACCTATTTTAAATAATGTTACACTATACGATATAGACGACATAAGTATATACTATCTAGTAAAATATAAAAGAGCTTTTTTCAAGTGATTATGGAGATTTGCCAAAAGCACTGAGAATCAATTGGCCAATTAACCACAGCAAATTTGAATTTGAGCCGCGTCATAAGACTTGAACTCATCAAAGCTTTAATTTCGTTAAAGAATATTAAGTTCCTTTCATTTATCTTTCATCCAGTAGCAAAAAAGAGTCTCTTTATATATATATATATATATATATATATATATATATATATATATATATCAGAAAGCTATATAGGTGATGAAGATTGAAAGAATGAAAGGTTTGTGACTTTGTTTGGGAAGAAGCATTATATATACACGTAATTAGTAGAGGGGTGAAATCGAATAATAAATAAGTGACCATGAGGAATTAAGTATCTTGCTCTTTGTCACGATGCAACAAAGGATGGTGGCATGTGGGGTTGATTTTAGTAATGGCGGACAAAATTGATTTCTGAATCGGATCAAAAATGTTTCAGTGTCTGTAGCTGTAACATAAAGTGGTTCATAAATCCCAAATGGTAAAGTTTATAGCCCCTAAAATATACCTAGCTACCTTGCCTGCCTCACTTGAGACGTAAGATCCATCGTATTCTTCTTCTGCCCACCCATCTTCATGTCTCGTTTTCCTTTGTTTTCTTTGACGTCATTTGATATTTATTCTTCCGCCTTTCATTATGATTCCACATATATGTGTGTGTATGCCGTTTGTGATTTACGTCATATCCCAAATTAGATGCCATATTACATGAAATTTCCTCATTAATTAACCTTTGTCTTTTATCAACATGCATGTTTCTATGAAAAAAGTCAAGGTAGTTACGTTGTATTATATGCAGATGTTATCATATGACGGGATTTTCAAGGAGATTACTAATTAATGTCCTTGTTATAGTATTATGTTATCACAAAAAATCTGAGGATGACATGCATAAATGGAATTAAAGATTTTGAATAAAGCGAAAGATAAGGTGCGAATTATGGGATATGATGGTGCATATACCTTAATTTAGTTTAATTAAATATGAAGGAACTTAAGTATATATGATGAATATGGAAAAGCGGTCGTTCAAGGATATAATTAAGATAACAATTATTAGTGTGGCATCACTCTTTTTCTTTTTGCTTTATCTCCCCCCCCCCCCCGGGGGGGGTTTCGCTTTAAATACTTTTTTGCCCTAATTTTTAGGATATTCTTTTGGATTGCGATGAAGTCTATATGTTTCTGCCAGTCATAACCAAGTTCAACAATATATATTGGGAATGTAATCTGATTCTTACCCGTCCAATATAACTTTATGGGAATTGCATTTGAATCTAACGAGTTGTTCTACAGCATGATATCTTGTCATATTCGTATTTAATTACACTCCGTAATATCTATGGGCGTGTTTGTAATTATATTATCGAACATTGAAGCAAATTAATTACTACTCGTATGAGATTAGTACCTAAAACACGAATAATTAAATCTGCGAGTATAGAATGGATTAATTAGGTAAACAAATAGATAGCCGATCCAAAGTTGTAAAGAAACTGGACATAAAATTACACACCAACACTGCGTAATTATGTAGTCAACAAAGTATCATGATACATCTCATGATTTCAGATTGATTTTAATTTAATACCTTTTTTCCGGCGAATATATTGATTTTTAATTTCAAAGCCGAAAGGAAATTAAAGGATGAAAGTGTGGACCCATAACAGGCGTCATGTTGCGAACTTGCATCCCCATGAGGCTCGAAATTTTCTATTTTGCTTCAAGAAAATTTACTCTTTTTTTCCTTTTTGCTGGTGGGAAAATTTGCTAACTTTAATCAGATTCATGAAAATGGAACGAGAGGTGTTAAGAAAGGAGCGTATGTAATTGCTAGTTTCAAAATCCCTCGTTCAATTCAAGACGTGCAAAACACAGATTAAGAGATGCATGTGATGGGTTAAATATTGTACACACACACATATAATTTATTAAAAAAATCACATCATTAACAAGTTATCAACAATATAATATTACTTTTATAGGGACAAAATAATTATTAAATAGCCCATAAATTATTATTTTTACCTGAAATATATTCTTTTAAATTTATCTATAAAACTATAGATTAAAATTATAGTTTGTTTTATAAGATCTTATAAAATTTTAAAATTTATATATTTATTTTTTGGTCAAATCAAGGTTTAAGACAAAAATTCTTGTCAAATTTTAATTTAAAATCTATTCTAACGGGCTGTATATATATTACATGATGCTCGTACTTGCAAATTTAAATCAGTAATCCGACATTCCTTTTACTATTTGTATAAAACTAAAGGCATTTTCATTTTGTAAACCGCGGGAGGATCCTAATTTTGACAGAAATAGAAATAGTGTCATCTGAGGAAGTTTAATTTATATCTCCAAATCATTAAATCAAGTCAACAAAACCATCAATTACTAATATGAACATAAATATATTTACAGTTTGTAATACACAGTTTTAAAATTTATAGATATTAAGAAAGCAAATAGTTGTATAATATCTACGATTAGTAATATTTAATCTATATTTGGCAACAGACCTAATATATAATTTATTATTTTTCAGAATTTTTTCTTATTATTTCTCCAATAAATTAACATTATGCATACTTGACATATTTATGTTAAATAAAACTGAAACACGGTAGCTCGAAAATTGTAGGGTATGATAAACCTACCTCGATAGTCCCATCCCATACGGCAAGTGGGAAAGACTCATCAGCATCAATACGATCAGTTCTGTGACACAATTATTTGTAAACATCATAAATTAAAACCCTAATTGACTTAAGGCCTCTGCCTATACGCCCCCTCACCGAGTTCCCACCGTCTATTTATTTTATAATTAACTTTTTTTAAGAATATTAATAAAAATTAGTTTAATTGGTAAGAAATTTAATATTATTTAAAAGAGGTATTGAGTCACTTACCGTCAATTGCACCATATGGATCAAATCTAAATGTAATTGAGATAAAATTTTAATAAATTAGATAAATAAAAAAAATATAAAAATAAAAACTAAAAAATATCGAGTTCTTTCCTCTATACGCTTTTATTAGTGGTTGAACCACACACAAAAATTCCAAGAAACACGTAATCCAAAGGATTTGATATCTTTAGACTTTGGGCTTGATTTGTTTTTATCTTGTTCTTTATTGGCTTCAAAATAATGCGTAATTTTGTGCTTATATGAACAAATATATAAGCTCCTATTGCCAAAAAAATACGTGTAAGCAAACCAAACCAACAAAGAATTATACTTTTCATGTGCGGATGCTTGAGTTCAGATTCTTTATAATTTTTTATTAATAAAATTTAGGAAACTGAACAAGAATTAAAATGTTTAATTACGCAAGCTTGATGCGATTACAAAGAATAAAATTAAATAAGGGTATTTAAATAAAAAAAATGACATATGGGAATAAGGTGAAAGCAAACCTGTGACATGTGAAGATTTCCTGCTTTTGCGGCTAGTGGCCGTCCTAGCGTGTATATAAAAATTCTCTCTTTTTATTTTATTTTTTTAGGACACTTTTTTACGGGTCAAGAATCAAATACTACTACTTTACATAATTCGACAGCAACCGAGTTTCAACTTTATTTGGAGGGGGTTGATCACACTATATTAATACATGATCTCTTCTTAATTCATGGAAGAAAATAAAATAAAATACATGAATTATCATCTAAATCTAAATTATTCCCTTAACCTAATCCACCTTTTCGAAATGTTTGGGCCTAGAGAATCATTAAAATCATGTTCACATCTGGCCTTTCCTTCATGTGGGTCCCAACATCCAAGAAGAATCCCCACAAAAGAAGGTTAATAAAATAAAATATTAAAATTAATAAATTTATCGCCCCGTCCAAGAACATCACAAAGGGTGATAAAAAAATAAAATAGTATTAAACTATACTTATCACAAGTTCATGTACCAGATCTCCAAAAACAAACGTTACCATAAAAGGTAAATCCCATCATCCAACGGCCTCTTGGCAATATGACCCCCAGCACCTAAATGGCCTACGCTACCCCTCCTCCGATTGACTCCAAGTCACGAACTTTTCTTTTCATTTCATGTCTCGCAAATCGCAATTTCACCCCACCGTTGAAAAGCAGCGTTAAATGCGAATTTCGGTGGGAATCTGATGTGAATTTGGGGGCCCAGGTTTTTAACCTCGGGGAATTTGATCTAATAAATGACCATGATGTCGTATAATTATTTAAAGAGGTTATTAATATGCTCCTGCTTGTTCTTTAGTTTTGCATATGATGAGTTCTTTTAACCATGCCTGTCTGATTGTTTGCTTCGGGTCTATATTTGATGTCGGCTTGTTCGCATAAAGGAAAAAGCTGTCTTGCTTTTGTTCAGCCTCTGGTTTCCCGGCGACAAGTCAGTTTCCTCACAACTTTGATCCCGGCGACAATATTCTGCTACCTTAGTCCTTGGCAACAGAACTGACTACCCATTTCCTGTTTCTTCCATTCCGGTTACTTCCGTTTCTTCCCCGTCGGTGACTGATATAGTGGCCGGAGGCTGATCCAATAAGCCATAGTTTCATCTGGGTGCTGAATATTGATGTGGGTTTCTTTCCCTTTGTATGGGTTCCTTTGTCGATTGGAATAGCTGTTACAGTGGTTCTGTGGGATTTTGGCTTTTTGGGCACCAACGGCAGTTTTTTACTTGCTTTTACATGCTTTGTTGATGCCGATGTTTTAGCTGCAAAGTTCTGGTTTGGGCGTTTTCATTCTAGCAGAAGAAGTCGATTCTCTTAAAATTTTCTCCTGATCAAGATTTCTCCAACTGAAAAAGTGGGGTTCGTGTTAAGTTTCTCATCCACTTCTTTAAACATTTCTGGGAAAAGGATCAGCTTTTTGTTGATTTTACCCGATGTTATTGGACAACTTTGTAGTAGAAAGTAAAGGAGATTCTTCATCTTGGTGGTCGTCTTTAGAGAATTGTCTATCTGTGAAGAGTTTGGTGAGCTAGGTTACATCTTGGTAAAGAACGCCAAGTTTTGAATTTGCTTGGGGTTATCTTATTTATAGGTCGTCATGAAGGCTTTACCGAATGGATACTTGCCTAATTCTGGCGAAGGTGTGTTTTCTGATGGCTCATTGTCTTAGGCTCTTAGTTCTCCTCTCTCTGATCATGTTGTTATATTTTTTGGTGCACAGACCCACCTCAGTGACTTAATGGATGATTGCTTTCAAGGAAAAAACTTTCTAATCTTTCTGGATTATTTTTATTTCATTTTAGATCCAGTAATTATAACAAGTTCGTGGTAGTTCATGTTCAAGAAGTAGGTAGCTGTTACGACATGCAATAATTGGGAAATTTATCTTCGGATATTATTTTGCTTTATTTAGAGGATGATTCATGTTTAGGAATGGGAGCGGGTGATTCATTTTTTTCCTTATTTAGCGGATATTATTTTTTCGTTGATATTTTCGCTTAACTAAATTAATATGTTACGGTGGCTTATTATCTTCTCTTTAATATGTAGGATGTGTCTCCTTTTTAATATTTTCTCCCCTTCTACTAAGTTTTAGACTTCCTTGAATCAGTCCTCAACTCTTAAGTCCGAATGCGTCTTTGACATATTTTGTTTGCGAATGACTTACAAGCTTCTGAAAATCTGCGTTTTTTTGTTGTTGCCACTTTTATCTTTGGAAGTTTGTTTTGATCTTAAGATTAGCGAAGCCAGTTTTAGTTGAGGTGGAAAAATTAGGGTGGTGAATCATCTTTTGTTTTTATCATTTTGGTAAAAAGGTGGTCTTCTAATCTTGTTCGTATCTCCTATATACTTGACGGCATTAGTAGTTCCATGGCTTCTGTTTTTCAACAAAACCAAATGCGATGATAGTATGACGTTTGTAGTTGAGGCTATAGTTGATGGTCGTATTATGATTTACTCCACTTTTCCATGTATAATCAGTTAGAAAGTAAATATATTTGTGGTAGTGAATCTAATCTACAGATAACATGATCGGGAGTTTTCGATTAACCTTTTGAAGCTCTGCACTCAGGGCATGTTTTAATAAACATTTTCTCATCTATAATTTGCTCTATCAATATGAATAAACATGTGGCTTAAACTTTGCCCTCCAAATATTTTTCAAGTACTTAATGCTTGTGTTATGCTGCGAAGAACAATATGAATCTGATTCTTGAGCATTATTTTGTAATACTGTAGAGAGAGCCTTTGAAGCAAGTCTTGACTCTTGATTAGTTTCACTCACAATAATGCTTCTGAACCAAAGCCTCAAATCAAGTCTTCTGTTTCATTGAACTCCAAAAGCATGTTGTATCTATTGTCTCTTATAATGTGATTGGAGTTTCTTCCTTATTTATTTCTACTGTTTTGATCATGATAAAGGACTCTGAGAAATGTTGAATATAAAGTTGACTTCTATCAATTTTTTAATTTCTTGTTTTCTATTGAATGGAGTAACAGCATGTCTGTTTTGGTAACAGGAGAAAGAAAAACAATCAACTCAGAGTTATGGCATGCATGTGCTGGACCTTTGGTTTCCTTACCTCCCGTTGGAAGTCTTGTCGTTTATTTCCCTCAAGGACATAGTGAGCAAGTATGGTGCTTATGTCTTTATTTTAGAGTATTAATATTCTTCATTTTGTGTCCAAGTCTGATGGGGTTTGTTTTGCCCAATATAACTTTCAGGTTGCGGCATCCATGCAAAAGGAGGCTGATTTCATACCCAGTTATCCTAACCTTCCATCCAAGTTAATTTGCATGCTTCATAATGTTGCACTACATGTATGTGTACCGGGCTTTCACTGTTATGCAATATGGAAACCT
Source organism: Leucaena leucocephala (assembly GCA_037074615.1). NCBI lineage: Eukaryota > Viridiplantae > Streptophyta > Magnoliopsida > Fabales > Fabaceae > Leucaena > Leucaena leucocephala. Next base: position 3,334,176 of record CM073535.1, on the reverse strand, counting down.
TGTGGAGAAAAAAATTATAATTTCATAGAAAGAGATTATATTTATATTTTTATCTATAATGAGATGTATTTTCCTCGAGTATAAAGCTAATTGGTAAAGTTCTCCCTGAAATTTTTGGATCCTTATAATTTTCCAGAATAGAATATATATTGATGTTCTTCTATATTTTGGATCAGGCTGATCCAGAAACTGATGAGGTCTATGCACAGATGACACTTCAACCTGTAAACAAAGTAGGTCAGCTGTTTAATCTGATTATCTGATAACTTGTTGATTTGTATCTGTATTCATTTCCCCATTTCCCCATCTTTTTTCACCCTAACATTAATGTGAAACTTCATCAAGAATTGTTTAATGTGCTTGTTCTTCAGTATGACAAGGAAGCAATACTGGCATCAGACATGGGTCTGAAGCAAAGCCGACAGCCTGCTGAATTCTTCTGCAAAACTCTTACAGCTAGTGACACAAGCACTCATGGTGGATTTTCTGTACCTCGTAGAGCAGCGGAGAAAATATTTCCACCTCTGGTGTGTACAACTTTCGGATTTATTGTGGCAAGATCTGAAAGAATTTATGAGTTGCCATTGGAGTATTCCCATTCTGTACTAATAAAAAATGTTTCTGATAGGATTTTTCAATGCAACCTCCTGCTCAGGAGATTGTTGCCAAGGATTTGCATGACAATACATGGACATTCAGACATATTTATCGTGGTACTGCAATTTCTCATTTTCTTGATGCCATCTTCCTTTAATGAATTGTTTTTGGGAATTATCTTGTTGATCTTTAATTTTATAGAAGACAAAGGTATAAGTTATGCTGTCAGTCAAGCAACTTTCTTCTGGTTATGATAAAACATGTCTAAAAATAAAACTCTGAAGACTAATACTCTTTATAATATTCCTTAACCTTGGAATCACACCAGGAGTGCTCCAACCAAATTAAGAATGCGGATGATTTGTTATTGAATTTTGAACACTTCAATGCTAAATTTGTTAACACGTGAATTGCAGGACAACCAAAGAGACATCTGCTGACTACTGGTTGGAGTGTCTTTGTCAGCACAAAGAGACTATTTGCTGGAGATTCTGTTCTTTTTATTAGGCAAGAATATACTTATTATGTGTCTGTCAAATACATATTTATTTTTGTCAAACTTTTAGAATTATGTTGCTGCTCTCTTGCTGATAATTTTTTGTTATAGAGATGGAAGACAGCAGCTTCTTGTGGGTACAAGGCACGCTAATAGACAGCAGCCTGCTCTCTCTTCATCTGTCATATCCAGTGACAGCATGCATATAGGCATTCTTGCTGCTGCAGCTCATGCTGCTGCAAATAACAGCCCATTTACCATATTTTACAATCCGAGGTAATTAACATCATTACATTAGATCATAATATGAGATGACATCTTTTGGAATATCTGTAACAGCCTCTTATGGTCTTGGTTAATTCAACAGAGCTAGCCCTGCTGAATTCGTAATTCCATTGGCCAAGTATAATAAAGCCATGTACACCCAAGTTTCCCTCGGAATGAGGTTTAGAATGATGTTTGAGACTGAGGAGTCAGGAGTTCGTAGATACATGGGTACAATCACAGGGATCAGTGACTTGGATCCTGTGCGGTGGAAAAATTCACAGTGGCGCAATCTTCAGGTTTTATTAAAATATCTATGTTCTGTGGAGAAATAATTTATGCATTACAATAATAAATAATGTGGACAATAGAAAAATTATAATTCTGATTGATTTCCTATATATTTTGCCTTGCTTAATAAAATATTGAACCGTTGTCTTGGCCATTTAGCTAATAGAAGCAGTCAAATTTACAACTTTTGGTAGGTTGGATGGGATGAATCAACAGCTGGCGATCGTCCAAGCAGAGTATCAATTTGGGACATTGAACCAGTAGTAACTCCTTTCTACATTTGCCCACCTCCTTTCTTCAGGCCCAGGTTCTCCAAGCAACCAGGAATGCCAGGTAGAAACCTCCTACAATCCATGTAAATGTGGAACAACTTCTAATATTTTTTTTGCACTACACTGTGCAGTAAATTTATGATTCAGTGTCTAGGTATACTAATGAACCGCATGAATTAGGTTCAAGTCCAAGAGGATATGTAATTAGCGTCAATAAACTGCATGCTATAGAAATTAAGTTGTGGATCAGATCATTCATTATCAGTATTAAAGCTGAGCCTTTTAGAAATCTGAAAATTGGTGCAGTCTAACTTCATGTGAACTTGCCCGCACATGTCCTTTTACTACCATTTTGCAAATAAAATAATACTTCTTATTTCTTGCTTCATAAGTAATTGCCTTATCAGGAAAATGATATAATAACCTCTATTATATACTTGAGTCTTGTTGCTCTTCCAGGGCCAAAAACTCACACTCAAAAAGCCTTTATGACATTGAGTTCATCGCTTTGGATGATGTGTAAAGCAATAGTGTGGATCATCCCTTGGATTTCTTTTGCAGATGATGAGTTTGACATGGAAAATGCATTCAAGAGGGCTATGCCCTGGATTGGAGATGAATTTGGCATGAAAGATGCCTCAAGTTCAATGTTTCCTGGTTTGAGTTTAGTTCAGTGGATGAGCATGCAGCAGAATAACCAGTTATCTGCTACACAATCAGGAATGTTCCCATCTATGCTTTCATCCAATTCCCTTCATAATAACCTCAGCACTGATGATCCATCCAAATTATTGAGTTTTCAAAACCCTGTCCTATCTGCATCAAATCTTCAATTTAACAGACCAAATTTACCAAACCAAGTCAACCAATTGCAACAGGCCCCAACATCATGGCCTCAGCAGCCGCAGCAACAGCAGCAGATGCAATCATTGATGCAAGCACCTGTAAACCAGCTCCAGCAGCAGAGGCAGCAGCCGCAGCAGCTTCCTGAGCCACAAAATCTGACACAGCAGCAACAGCAGCCCCAATTGCAGCAACAGCGAGTACAACCACCACAGCAGCAGCCATGCCAACAGGCTATTATAAACAATGGGGTGATCGGTTCTAGCAAGATTCCAAATCAGAGTGTGCAACAATCAATAGCTTACTCCCAACTTCAGCAGCAGCAGTTACTCTCAGCCAGCATGCCACTTCAGCAAAATATTCAATCGGCTAGCAAGAATGCATTCCCTCTCACAACCTTACCGCAAGATTCACAGTTTCAGCCACAGATAGACCAGCAAGCTACTCTCCTGCAGAGGCAGCAGCAGCAGCAGCAGCAATCCCAATTGCAGTTATTGCAACAAAGCTTGTCACAGAGGTCCCCGCAACAACCACCAGTGTCTCAACTGCCACAACAAAACCTGTCAGAACAACAGTTGCAGTTACAGATGCTACAAAAATTGCAGCAGCAGCAGCAGTTTCTTTCTCCAACTAGTTCAATTTTGCAGCCTCAGCTACTACAGCAACAGCAGGCACACCTACAAAACCAACAACTACCGCAACCGCCTCTATCTCAGCATCAGCCTCAGCCTCAGCAGCTCAGCAACAATGCGTTATCTGCAGAGAAGCTTCTGGTCAGCAACAGCTTTTCTTCTTCACCTCTGATGCAACCACAACAGCTTCCTTTGAACCAAGCCCAGAATACACGAAAACCACTTACAACTACCAGAGCTCCTTCTAGTCTTACAGATGGAGATGCCCCATCATGTTCAACCTCGCCATCAACTAATAACTGCCAGGTATCTCCACCAAACCTCCTGAAGAGAAATCAACAAGTGCCGGCAACATTAGGGGGGAGCTTGGCAGTTGAGCCCACTAATAATCTGGTACAGGAGCTGCAGGGCAAGTCTGACATCCAGATCAAACATGAGTTGCCAGGTGTAAAAGGGCCAGACCAGCTAAAGTATAAAGGGACAATAACTGATCAATTGGAAGCCTCTTCTTCTGGAACATCTTACTGTCTTGATCCTTGCAGTGTGCAGCCAAACTTCCCCCTTCCCAATTTCTGCATGGATGGGGATGTCCAATCACATCCTAGGAATAATCTTCCATTTGCCTCTAATCTTGATGGACTAACGCCTGATACTTTGCTCTTGAGAGGGTATGACTCACAAAAAGATCTTCAAAATTTGCTCTCTAACTATGGTGGTCCTCCAAGAGATATAGAAACTGAGCTGTCTACTGCTGCTATCAGCTCACAGTCATTTGGTGTGCCAAGCATACCCTTTAAGCCTGGCTGCTCCACTGATGTTGCCATCAATGATACTGGGGTTTTGAATAATGGCTTGTGGGCTAACCAGACTCAACGAATGCGAACATATACTAAGGTTTGTCAATCTTTACAAGTGCGTATAAGTTCTTGATTTGGCATATTTGCGGAATTCACACCTCAATTTCCATTGCAATTCATATTAGTAGGACTGTCATGCAATGCAAAGAAGGTGCAAATTGAGTTGGAGTAAAGATCTTTTTTGTTCTTTTGATTCTATTAAGTCATTTGCTTAAGGTACACCATCAAATATAATTCAAATATATATTCACTTACGGTTTGACGGCTAACTGATCTTGTTTCTCCTTTTCATTTTCGTTCTTTCTTTCTTGTATTTCTCACTCAATACTTAATGTTTATCATCCATGCGTGTCATGAATTTTTTCATTACTCAGTTCAAGTCTACGAGGATTAATTTTAACTTTAGTTGGCTTCTTTTCCTCTATGATTTAAATTATACAATAGTCAGCCTTGCCTTGAGCTTCATTATTCTTTTAATACCTAGATGTAGTGCCCCCTTGAAATCACCCTCTGCATTTTGCATTTTGTGATTGATAATACGTTCAAAAGTTTGATGATGCTTTAACGTGCAGGTTCAAAAACGTGGCTCTGTGGGAAGGTGCATTGATGTCACTCGTTACAAAGGATATGATGAACTCAGGCATGACCTGGCTCGTATGTTTGGGGTTGAGGGGCAACTGGAAGATCCTCAAAGGACTGACTGGAAACTAGTATATGTAGATAATGAAAATGACATTCTTCTTGTTGGGGATGACCCTTGGGAGTAAGTAGCTAATACCTCCCAGTTTTTTCTATCATACTTTTTCAGCCGTCCTAGTTTGTTTCCTCAACTGTTCAACTTATAATTCCTTGCAGAGAATTTGTAAGCTGTGTTCAGAGCATAAAGATACTGTCATCTGCTGAAGTACAGCAAATGAGCTTAGACGGAGATTTAGGTAATGTTCCAATGTCCAACCAAGCTTGTAGTGGGACAGATAGTGGTAATGCATGGAGGGGACAATACGACGATAACTCAGCTGCCTCATTTAATCGATAAGGATGTCAGAGCGGTCTATTTGTATATTTTAAAAGCCTGAGGACCAACTTTGTCCTTGACATAAGAAAGGAGCAATAATCATTTCAAGTGATGCAGCTGATTGGGTATGGCAGAAGATTTTGTCCAAATGGATTTTAATGGGGAGAAGTTTAGGATCTTAGATATAGAAGTAGCGGATTCGGTTATTGTTTTAATGTTATTACAGACCTTACCTTGAATCTGCTTTTCTCGTGGCTGCTGTTTTAGGAAATTTGTTTCCCTTTTTGGCTAAATGCAGCAGTATAGGCAAAGCAAGTAGTGTATAATAGATGGTTCTGATATAAAATTACTATTTTTTGGTTTTACACTTCACATCTCTGTAAATCATTTGGTAAAGGTTAAAAGTGCAAAAATGTAACCATAGTGATGACTCGGACAGTTGACAAGGGCTGAAAATTCTCACTTTTCCTTGGCGTCAGTATACTGGAGAAAGTGCGTTGAGAATGAGGAAGAGCTGGTCGCTTTAGGCCTTTCTTTGTCTTTTGGGTGTTGTGCGCGCTTCATTTTGCAGTTGACTTCATTTATGTAGAAGATATATACTATATCTAACAAACTGATTAGTAACTGTGCTTTAGTGAAAAAGTTAATTGATTTTTTATGTAGATTAAAAAATTAAATTAACTAGTTAATTATGATTTATATAAAAGTTTATAGATTAATTTGGGTAGATTAAATAATATATAATATAAATTTATTTTGAAGATTAGATTTTATTATAATTAATTGATTAATTTAATTTTTTAGATATATTAAAAAAAAATTGATTGGGTATTATAATTAAAACATTAGATAGTAGTAAAAATATTTACATTTTTTGTCACAACTGTTGTTTAAGAAGTGGCTTTTGAGTGCGGTAAACGAAGTGATTAGCTGGTAATGTTTCTCTAGTACCAGAATTTGTTTATTATCGAATCTGGGAATCATGCCAATGTCAATGACATCTGTTCTCCATGGATTTTAGAACATGATCAATAAGGTGATCATTGTGGTATAAATTACTGGTTCAGTTACTTATCTAGCGATGCTATTTTAGTCTCATTTTTTTAATACAGAAACCTCCTTTAATCTCCCTTTTAATTGAGTTTAAATGAAAAACGAATAATTCTCTTTAAGGGAAAATTAATTCACAAGATTTTATACTTTACCTCAATTTTAAGTTCTTGTAGTTTACTTTTCTCTTATAATTTAATCTGTTAATTGTAAAAATCGTTTTAATAATGTCAATTTAAATTTATGGGAATTGCATCCCCTTAATGAAATTTTATTCGTTTCATTTAACTATATTTTAGCACGTGCTTCTACGAATGAAATTCCATACAATCTATAAATTAAAATTAATAGATAAAACAATAAAGAAAATCGATTTAAAATTGACCTAAACTATAATGATTAGCATATTAGTATTTTTTTAATAAAAAAAACTTTTACCATTGATCCATTACCCCAACCCTTGAGCCTCCAAATACCTGAAGAGGTTCAGGTCATACATTGGATTGATAGTTTTAAACACTTGGGGCATGTTTGATATAATGGAATAGAAATAGAAATAGGAAAATTTCTCTTATTTATTACAATAAAAATCACTTCCACTTTTAATATTTTAAATTATTTTAATTATTTTACCCTAAACTATAAAATTCATAAATAACTTTAATTTTTCTCAAATTATAAAAAAATATTTTAAAAACACAATGTTAAAAGAACAACCTCCAACAAAATGAATTCATAACAAGAAATCAAGAAAAGTTTTCCAAAAACAAGCTACCCAATTGCAATCGACTATATTCCAAAGTCATTACAAACAAAATTCCATCTCCCTCAAGACATAGAAAACGTGAAAAGGATCAAGTTATCAGCACGAAAAGAAAACACTAGGTAAGGACTGCCATGACATCTGAGGCCCTCAAGGTAATGTAGTCACCATCCTTGCCCTTGAAGTCATTCCCCGCGTATCTGGAGTACAAAACAGAGTTTCCAGGACTCACAGACAACGGTTTTCTGTTGCCTTCCTCATCTAGAGGCCCTGGTCCAACTGCTATCACCTGTAACATCCAACGCATAACAGATTATGACCCCACCACTAGAAACTGATGCAGCAAGATTACATTGGAACTATTACATTGTTCTCGCTCAAAGAAATTCGTGTCTACATTTTACCAAAACACTTGTCTGCCCAACTAATTTTCTTGTGACAACTTATTAGGTGAGGAAGCATACCGTTCCAGTAGATGGTTTCTCTTTCGTTGCCTCTGTCAGTAACAAACCCCCAGCAGTTTTTTCCTCGGCCTCTGAAATCTGTGCCAATAATTAGTTAGTTGATACGTCCCATTGTCATTGTCTCAGAATTCCTAAATGTGGCAGAAAGGTAATTTTAAAAGGTTCGACAGAAACTTCAGGTTAACAAAAGCTATGGAGAAGTTCACAATCTACATATGATGATCCAATTGATGATAGGATAATTGATGATCCAATGTAATGCTTCAATTTTCATCCCATGACAATATACACAATACTCTAAACAGGGCATACCTTGATCAACACTCTATCATTCAAAGGTTTAAGATCCTTGATATCATCTGTTTCAAGGATACCAACAATGTCATCGTCCTTTAGTATTAGATGCTTTGAACCATTAAACTCCACCTCAGTCCCAGCATACTTTGAATACACAACTTGTGCGCCAGTCTATCGAACATATGCATAGCATCAATTAGAATTATAGTAAACGCCTTCAACAACACTCAGAAGGAAAACTTGACGTGAACAGATAGACCACAAAAGGGTTTAAGAACCTTTTTAAAGGGACAATACCTTCACAGCAATGTCAACTTTGCTCTTCCCAACTGTCTTTCCCTCTCCAATGGCAACCACTTCACCGCCTTGAGGTTTTGTTTGAGCAGTTGTGGGAAGTAAAATACCGCCATCAGTCTTCTCTTCAGAATCCTTAATTTTTACCAGCACTCTGTCACCCAAGGGCTTAATTGAGGTATACTGCATAAGATAATTACCAATCAGCCAAGTATAGCATAGATTAGGGAGAAAAAACTATGCAACATAACATCATGTATTCCTAAATAGTTAGGTTCAATTATAAAATAAAGGCAAACTGATTTGCTACAGCATTGTTTTATTGAACATATACTCAGCAGAGATTCATTCAAATAATATTTTCTACTGGGCTCACTATTCACCCACAATTGGGTGCGGACAAAATAAGACAAAAAGCTTATAGTGATATAGTAGAAACGGAAGGTGTTTAAGTAGCAAGAAACGTGTGTTTATCTACAAATTGTATCAAACAAGCAGCTCCATGTCTCCATCATGAGTGGGTAATTAATAAGCTGAATCCCGACAAAATATTTCAACAGATGTTAACAAGGACAGAGACTCATAACTAATGTTTAACCATCGCAGAGCACAAGTGTAACATACAAATATGATAGTTCGAGAATTATGCTGGGCGTTAACATTAGAGTAGCTGGTGTTTATAGATACCAAGTCGCCAACTATAGAAAATATATATATGAAGTACAAAATTGAACCACGGAAAATATACAATGTCGTAACTACGAAGAACTACAAATGACTACAGAGGGCCAACGCATCACTCAAGAAAGAATATTACCAATTACAAAAAGAAAATTAATATTAGCCTTTTTTTAAGTAAAGCTCTTGGAGCTGAGTTTCAGGACAACAACGAGATACCTTGGGGGCAACAACAGTTGCGGCTTTAACAATCAAACCCCGGAACGACCTTTGAGTAAGGCCACCTATTCTTACGTGTCTGACAGCAGAACACCGAACCATTGAAGGTCGAAGATGTTCGAACGTGGGTAAATTCATGGTAGACAATGATGATGCTGAGAGCTGAGCGGTCGCCATTGGAAGATCTACGGCCTAACTTCACACAAAACCAGTAGAAAAATATAGGTTATCTAACATAACCGGCTTAATGGCAGGAAGCAAGACAGAAAAGAGCTAGGAAAAAGAAAACTCGCAGTAGAATTAATCAGATTTAATGTCAAAGAAAGTACAAGAGCTAATTTTCCACATTTTACAGGAAACGAGCCCATGAACCAAACAAAACTAGGCATGACTACATAGGAGAATCGAATAAGAGGATACCTTAATCGGGAGGGAACTAACGTAGTATAGATTCTAATTTGCGACCGAGCTTTGGGAGGAGAGGATGGATGAATGCGTTGAAGAAATGAAGATGAAAACCCTACCCAAAAGGATGGGTTTTATCTGATAGACCCTTCTAGAATTGAACTGAGTAGTTCTCGTCACTTGGGCAGGCGGGTCGCCCCGTTCGTTTAGGTTAATAATTTTCTTACATTTTCATTTTATTTTTATAAAATAAGTAAATAACAATAAATATACTAGAGATTTTATAATTTTAAGTAATGTTATTCATTACTATTTTTTTAATATACTAAAGATTTTTTTCAATGAGTTGCATAAAATAAATTACTATAAATTATTAATTATTTTTATTATTATAAATTACTATTATAACTAAAAATTTAAAATATTATATAATTAGTTAATAAAATTATTAATTAATTATATCATAAAAAATTCTTGTGTGCACCCTCCTAAATGTGCCCTGGCCCAAAAAAAAACCACCAACTCAATAAGAATAAGTTTTGCTGTCAGCTTACGTGGCTTTTCTTAAATTTAAAATATTTTATGAAAATAATTCTGCCACAATCACATTTTCTCTCTCATCTTTACATAAATCGCTCCTAAATTTTCTCTCTCCTCGAAAGCCTCTTCTTCATCTTCTTTCTTATTCTCCTTCCTCCTTCCTCCCTCCTCTTTATTCTCTCTTTCCAGATTTACTTTCTGTCTCCTCATTCTTCCTTCCCTCGTTAGTATTTTCTACTTGGACAATGGAGATTGTGAGAGCTCAAACCACCTTCATGTTCATGGCATTGTTGATCTTTGCATCTGGTCTTTGCCTACAACACACTGTGCTCTGATTTCCATTATCGTGTGAAAATGGCACTTTCTTTTTTCTTTTGCCCAGAGACTAAACCGCAATCAAAACACATCAGTTGGTGCCAAAGAAACTATACTAACGCAATGTCAACCGAGAACCTTAAAGCTTATATGTCTGCAAAAAATGAAAAAGAAAAAATACTGGTGGATGGAAGAATAAGGGGAGAGAGTAAATCTTAAAAAAAGATAATGAGAGAGAAGGAAGTGAAAGGGAGGAAGGAGAGTATGAAGAAAAATGAAGAGACGGATGATAATAAAGTGAAAAGAGAAGATTTAAAAGAGATTTATGGAAAAATGGGAGAGATAATGTGACTGTAGCAGAATTATTTTTATAAAATATTTTAAATTTAAAAGAGTCCCATAAGCTGACAGCAACGACTTATTTTCAATGAGTTGGTGTATTTTTATTGGCTAGTGCACAAATTGGTTGGTGCACGAGAATTTTATAGGGGAAAATGACACTTGGCTCTTAGGCAAGCAGTTAAATGATAAAAAAAATTTAAAAAATGGCATAATTAATTTTAAATTTTATAGGGTTTTATATAAATTTTTTTTAATTGTAAAAAAATATAATTATCCTTATAAAATAAAAAATAGTAAAGAAGAAATTAGACTTGGTGAACTCTGATATAGAGAGAAGAAGGGAAAGAATGACGAGGAAAATAGCGCATGATAGCTCATATAGTGTGTTTGTAGTTGGATTTTCTGGTTATCGTGCGTGGCTAAAAGGGCTTCATACCCTTCTATTTTGGCTTTATAGGTTTAAAAGTTTGATAGGTACAGTGATTGATTAAGAGAGAAGGGGCTAAAGAGAGAGATGTTGGAGGATGGAAAGTTTATAGTGTTATTCATCAATATATGTGTTATGGGTTTAATTTTCATTGCCATCAATAGCGACACAAATATAAATGAAGGTTAATATCTTCATTTGCTTTACTTTCCAGTTCAATAAGTTTATGAGTTTATGAGTTCTTTGTGTTTTAATGTATCATTGTAATAAAATTTTTGTCAGTAGTGACTTTTCATTAACTCTTCCATTTACTTAATTTTCTTCTTAGTTTTCATAAGTCACTGTTTTTTAATTAGTGAAGACTTATGTTTCTTTGGATTATACTCTAACATCCCTTTCATTGGAAAAACTTATCTCTTTAAAAAGTATGTTCAGTTTGTAGGAATTTGTAGTGTATTTACTTCAGTGTAGTAAAAAAATATGAACATTATAAATGTTCCTTCAAAATGTAAATGACAGATTATGATATGATATACGAGATAATGTGAGTTGTTATTATAGTACGCGGTTGTTGTTAATATAAGTATTAGAGTTATTAATATTCTATGTCTGGTACAGGTTACCATTATTGATAGTAAGTTTGTTTGAAAATCATTTATTCTATTATGTTCATATGAGGAAACAGTTTAAAAATGATGGAAAAGATCATAAGTGTTGGTGGTCAAGTAACAACAATATCCATAAAGGAAGGCATAACAACATATAATGAATTCAAAATATTAGTAGCATCACTTGTTGGGAAAGAAAGTGATAAAATTATAAAGAAATTCAATGGTAGATTTGATCGACATATATTTGTTAATATGTTTAATAATAAATGAGTTGAGCATTTTATAATGTTCAATAGAGAAAGTAACCATGTGTAAATATGTAGTATACTGATTTCAATTTTATAAATATCTGTACACAGTAATAAAAGTATTTTTTTTAACCTTGATCAATATCCATAGGTGTAGAAGGTAGGGTGAACTTGATGAAGGTGACTATGTTTGATGTACTCCTTTTTCATTTCCTGTCATGAATTGATGTAATTGTAAAGTGCATATATATGAAGTTATATTCTCACTATAATGATTGTAGGAAGAAATATGTTGAAGTTGTCACATTTATTATTGGTAATGTTGTTATGTTCAATCCCATAGTTAGTTTTTTCTACTTCAAATAAGGTGTTATGCTGGTAAGATCACTGCACTTTCTATCTGCAGAATTTATGGGAAGAATTATTAAGTAGTTATTATTCCTTTACTACAGGATTGTTATTTTGTTAACACCTCACTATTTGGGAAAATTTTAAAATAGTCATATTTGTCCATAAGGGTTTTTTGACCAAACTATAGTTTAAAATTAAGGTTTTAGATAAGCTACTAGACTAATTTTTAGAACAGTAAAAGAGTTTATGAACTACTCAATTACTATTTTACTCTTACTTTTTTTACACATTATCTCCTCTATCATCTTTTCTCTCTCTTTTCCACCATCTCTCATCTCTCATATTTTTAATAAAATTATACATTTTTTGTTAATTTTCTAATTATAAAACTCCTTATGTTAATAACTATTCAAATACTAATTTATTAAGAACTATTTTTTTATAGACTCTTCTCCAAAAATATTTTTCTAAAAGTTATCTAAAAATATTTTTTTTTATAAGTCATTTTATAAACTCTTATCTAAAGAGGCATATAATCACTTTATTCACCACGTCAGACTCCTAGGAAACAAGATATTAACATAACTAATTTGATTAAATTAAAAAAATTAATTAATATATTATGCTTTATCTAATATACTCTAAAAAAAATTTTGTATTCATTCTCTTACTTAAATATTATTAAAAGAGTATTAATAAAAATAATTTAAAAAAAATATATTATATTTAAAAAAAAAAGATAACTACAATAATTCTTATTTTTATACCTTTGTTACCTTTGATATTTCTAAAACACGTATTCTGACAGGGAAGGTCAGTATAGCATCATCAGAAAACTTTGAGATATTCAGCGTTACATACCTGAGAAAAAGATGGATAGCCGCCAGGTTTTCCCCTGAAGCTGAGAAGAGCAGAAGACAATGGAAGCAGAAAATATATCACAATAACAAAAAAAAAATCACTGAATCAGTAAACAAACCTCTAGTGAGGTATGTCCGCGTTGAATATGAGAGTCACTCATCTCTAATTAAAGGTTGAGACTTCAAGGAATGCCATGGTATGAAGAGTAGGAATCTGACAGCAAAAAAGAACACAGCCGAATAAAAAATGGCCCAACCTCTTCCTATTTCTTCTTGTTTAAAAACTGGCCACGGTAAAACATTAGCCAACTAGATATTGGGTCTATTTAAAAAAGAGTTTTAAAAGAATTTATAAATTTTTTTTTGGATAATTTTTAAAAAATAACTTTTAGAAAAAAATTTATAAAAAAAATTTATTCTGAATAAATTAATATTCAAATAGTTATTACCAGAAGAACTTTTGTAATTAAAAAATTTATAGAAAAAATATGATCTTATTAAAAATAAGAAAGAGAAGAGAGGAGTGATAAGAGAAAATATAAGAAAAAATAATTATAAAATAATAATTGATTAATCTATACATTTTTTTATGATTCTATAAGTTAGTGTCAGTAACTTATTTAAATCCTTAGTTTTAAATTATAGTTTGATATAAAATTTTTTTAGGATAAATATGATTGTTCGGTTTGAAATTTTCTCAAATTAAAATTTAAATCAAAAACTATTTTAAAATTATAGTTTTATTTGTTTCTAAATACTTGAGTTTCCATAGGGTATTACATAACTTTCTTCATCTTTGCTTGCAGACTTGTTAATGCCATATATACGTCAGCCAATACCGAATGTCCATCTTGTTATTTAGTTTGGGATGGACATCAATATAGAGAGGGAGAGAGAAAACATACCGTACTATTGTGAAGACTTGAACAGTATGGGATAAAGGAGAGTGAAGGGGTGTGAGATTTGGATGTATTGGTGTTGACCAAATTCTCAGGGTTGGGAATACTAATAGTCTAATGTGCAGTTAGGGAAGGAGAAGATGCCAGGAAATCGGGCTGAGTAGGATGGTCTGCTTTCGCCACGTAACGTTGAGACGTCAAACCGTCCAAGTGTCAACGTTAGCTCTTTTCGTTGATGACTCAGCCGATCAAAGTTCCTACTTTGAGTTTGACCCTTCCAGACCCCCGCCTACGTCATCCATGAGCTCTCACTCCCCCCATCACACTTACGTCCCAATTATTATAAGCTTCCAAACAAACGTAACATTCCCAAATCGTGTTCGATTTGTTGTTATTTCCTTGCCATTCTTCATTTGTCATGGGAATTTTACCTCATAGTAATATCTCCATAATAGTTTACACCTCAACTCCTCAAAATATTGCTATTCCCCATTTTGATAAACCGTAATTAGCATTTATTTTTCATTGTAAATCCATATAATTTTAGTATAACTCATGATATTACCATGTGGAATTCACATATAGTTCCATATATGATAGACCTCTTTCCAACAATGATTTTATATTACCTAACGGCACTTCATTTCCATCAACTCGTAAGATGATTCAACTTCTATTTTTTTTAAATAGAATTAATATTCATCTAGTAACTTAAAATATGTTTTTAAGTGAGTTTAATTTCTTAAAATATTTTATTATTCATATGCCTAACACTCTAAAATATTAGACGCATCTTAAAAAATATTTGAAGATATTAGATGAATATTAACTCAAAAAAATAAAACATACAAATATCGCTAAATAATGAGATAATATTAAATTATTACTCGTGATATTTCTCTATCTCATTCTTGTGCTATCTATTAATTTGATTTTTTCCGTCAATCAAATAGTAGGTAAAGGGAAACTAATAATAGGAAAATAAGGTGAATATGATTTGATAGTGAATCATGGCCTTTAATATCAGTTGATGGACTGGATATTAAAATCTTTGTGCAAATATGCATTATATATGTGTGTGTGTGTGTGTTGTGGAAACAAGACGCATATTGTTTTGGTGTATCACAGAGGTTGGAAAATGAATTGTATTGTACAATGAACAGTGTATTTTAAATTACTCTAATATCATAGATGGATTTGTTCATGAAGGAGAGAGGTTACGACTTGCCAAGATGGCCAATATTAATCATAACAGTTATAGTAATATAAGTATATAATAATAAGCTAATTAAGTGAATGAGCAATTAAGCACACGTGCATTCAAAGGCAATCGTGGTCCACTATTGTCGTCTACGCGGAACTAGACATCATTGCTATCATCATCTGCCTTGTGCCACCTGGACCTTCAACGCGCCTCACTGACTGGTCTCAGTCAGTCAAAGCCTTTCACTCGCTTGCGCTCAGACACGCTCAATTCCTTCCTCCCACACACACACGTATATATAGCAGCCGCAAACTCGCCCTCTCCACCAAAAAAAAAACGCTCTCAATCTCATCCAATATCCGCCACAAAGATACCTCAGTTCCATTACAAGCTCTCCATTCTGACCAATTCGTACCTTTCAAAAAGGACAATTACAATTTTTCTGCAAAAAAAACAAAATGGTGAAGCAGATCGCCGATAAGCCCTCTGAACGAAGCGATTCTAAGTTCAGAGGAGTTCGAAAGAGGAAGTGGGGCAAGTGGGTTTCCGAAATTAGACTACCTAACAGCAGGGAGAGGATCTGGTTGGGATCTTATGACTCCGCCGTGAAGGCGGCTCGTGCTTTTGACGCCGCCATGTTTTGCTTACGCGGTCGCTCCGGTAACTTTAATTTCCCCGATAACCCCCCCGACATCTCCTTCGGAAGGTCCATGACCCCGGCTCAGATTCAAGCCGCCGCGGCCCGTTTTGCCAATTCGGAGCATGGGACGGGTCGATCAGACAAGCCCATGACTCTAGAATTGGCGGAGGAATCTCCGTCTCATTCGCTTTTGGAAGCGACGGTTGTGCCGGTGGAATCTTCATCACCCTCGCTCTCTGAGGCGACGGTGCAAACGGACAGTGAAATGACAGTAAACGAATCGGTGTCGGATCTTTTTAAGACGGTCGGATCGGGTAATTACGCGAATGAATACGGGATATTCGCGGGGTTTGATGATCTAACGAGTGGATTCTACATACCAGAAATGCCGAGTGTGAATTACGATGAAGAAAACATGGACGGGTTGATAATAGACGGCTCATTCCTGTGGAATTTTTAAGCAGTAAATGAGTATACAGTATCCTGACAGCGACGAATTTCGGATGGTTTTATGATTTCCGGAACATTCACAAGAGCCTCCCCCCCTGGATTAACTGGAGCTAGGATAGGGCTGGTCAATTTTTGGAGGACCAACCCCTGCGAATGTTTTGAGATGTTATATTATTTTTTTTTCTTCTTGGTTATTTATGAATTGGAGTTAACAATTTGTGGTGAGGAGTTGATGAGCTCAGCCGTCTAATGAGGTTGTAAAGTTGTTTAGAGGAATATATTGTGATTTTTTCTGTAGCCATGAATTCAATCAATGGAACACGGTTTTATGTATACATACATAATTGAATGTGTGTGGTAATTAATTAGGTGGTGGGTTATCCGCTTTGGATGATTCTTGAGAGTGAAAACGTGGGGGAAGTAAATGGGTTGGGTTGCGGAAGAGACGATAGAACAAGGGGCGAAAAATTTGATAAGATGGGAGATATATAATACGAAGGGAGGAAAAGATTTACTGGATCAGGTGGCGTCTAAAGTTGATAAAAAGTAAATGTCAAATTATAAACAAGGGGTGAGAGGGTGAGTCGTCGTGGTGCCTCAGGCAGGGGGCGAAGAAAACGTGGGCGTGATCGCACCGGAAAAGGCAGCCACCCAGCAATTGGAGGGTCCCGCGTGTAGGAAGGAAGGGATTATTCTTTCACGTGTCAATTGTCAACCCTTATTTGTAATTGCAGCCCATACTCGACTTTATATGTTTGCCATACATCCCCACTATTTCTTTTCAACACACTCATCATTTGTTAAACGCCCTCTATGTTTTATAGTCAATCTCGAATCTATATAAAAGAAGAGGATTGTGTTAGGCCTTCCTAAAACTATGTAAACTTTTTCTGAGCATGGACTGCTGATTTGCAAAGTTGAAACATAATATATGCTTGTATAATAGAGGCCGGAAGAGCTGCGTTTATGAGATGTAAAAATGGGAACAACCCACGAGGCCATGTTCTCAAAGCATTGGCTTGCAATCTTGGGTCCACCACTCAGCAATCTTGTTTCAGAAAAGATGGCGAAAGGGAAAAGCTTCACTCGCCCCTCCTATCCCAACCTTCTACCATCCTCCTTCAGGTGGTACAATGTTCCCAAGTTTAAATTCTTGTTATCTTATAATTTTTTTAAGAAAAAAAAATGAGAAGAAAAACTACCTGTCATCCGCTCTAAATTATAGTCCCTTACAGGGGCTATCATTGTCTGCAACAACGTACCGGACACGATGGGTTTGCCTTCCAGCTGAACTGATGTGTTGTTTCTTCCTTGATGGAGTTTCATTAACATTTTCAATACCTATCCACGTTGTTCACAGCTTCATCAATGAACGGAAGCTCGAGTCTTATCTACTGCAGACAACGCTTACTCAGCTTGTTCACCATGCCTCTCCCATACTCCGTTTTTCCTCCTATCATTTCATATTATGTCCATTTTTAAAACCCCATTAATTGAACGTGACATCAACTGTTTGATCACTCAAACAAATTATTCCTTGAATCCTTAATGTTAATGTAAGAGATAGTAGGATTTTTAAAATAGATTAAATAAATTAATTAATTATAATTAATATATGAGTTATTTGACTAATTTAAACATATTAAAAAGTCTTTATTCTTACTTTATTTGAAAGGGTTAAATTTGATAATATTTAATTTATTCATTTATTTTTTTAATCTATATAAAATAATTAATTATGCTTTATATTTAAAAAAAAAGGCTAATGTGGAACACTTTATTTCTCCTTTTTTTTTCCTGTTGGCACGCATAGATAGTCAGTACCCTTTTCAAACGGAGCAGTCAACGAACAAGTGTTAGATTTCTCATAATGTTTTACGGAAGCTGTGGGATGATCAGCAAATCTGGGCCCAATGCCCATAGATTTGTTAATTATTGGGCCTCCTAATCCAACATTACGAAACTGGTCCCTGCCTCTCCCGAATTTACATCATGGTATTATTAACAACGAAATTAATTTAAGTGATAAACAATAAGGGACAATATACACAGAATTAAAGTTAATTTTAGATCTAAGATTTAAAAAGATTATTCTTGAATCTGATACTAAGAATATAGTGGATATGTTACTGAATTTCACAGGTGACAGGTGCAGCTTATTGATGTCACATATACATAACCTTGTTAAGCTATCTTGTGAGCTGAAGATATATCATATATCTAGAGAACAAAATAAACTTGCAGATGCATTAGTAAAAGAAGGGTTGATTAATATGACAGTGTTATATGATTGTCCTCAACATTTAAGGAATATTGTGGTCAAAGAGTGTTTGGGATATGATCCCCTTATAGTCTAATAGTTTACTTTAGGTGGTCAACTTCTCTTGTACCAAAAAAAAAAAATAAGTGATAAGCAGTTTAATATAATATAAATGAGATTTTAAATTTAAATTTTAGTGTATGTAAAAAATTCTCGTTAGAAAACTCATCCACTATAGTTAGATACGCGACGCGAATCGAATCTAAATATAGTCAGGGCAAAACTCCAGTAAATTAGATAGACAACAACAAAAAATGCATCATCTGATTATTTTACCTGATATTAGGATCATCTACGAGAAAATAATATTTCACCCTACTCTTAGATTTGGGGTGAATCTAACTTTTTTTTTCTAAAATTTTTATACTAAAAAAAAAGAAGAAAAAGATCATCGACCAAAGGAAAACAAAGCCGTTGATAGATAGTAGAAAACAACGTTTGGATGGTCCCTTAAATAATGTTGATACCATCCATTTTAGGTCAGAATAAACTTTGAAATTTTGTCGGTAGGCTTCATCAGGGGGCCCATCAATCATATCATAATTAGTTTCTCTGCCTCCCAGATTTATTCCCTCTTTTTCTTCATACTCAACTTCTTGTGGGCAAAATCGGCTCAAAAATACCTGTTAGCCAAAATTACAACACGTGACCGTTCTTTTTTTAATAAATTATTATAATTATGTTATATTTTTTTCCCGAAATCAATACATTTATTTTAAACTTCCTGTAAATGCGGAGTGTTTTTTAATGCACGACAAATTTCCCGAAAACGAGAAAAAATTGTATGAACTTCTCTAAGTTCTTTTTGAAGTTGAGCAGACTTTATTTTTATGTTTGAAATTTAGACACGTTTTCCATTAGCAATATAATAGAGATTCATGTAATTTTGATAACATTTAGCGAGCCAAAATCCATCTGATTGCTTTTTAAAAATATTGTGTAAATTTTGAAAATAGAAGAAAGCCAGTATAATTTTAAAATAAAGGCATGATTTGTATAATTTAGCAAAATTCAAGAGAAAAATTATTAATATCTTTTCAATAGAGTTATATATGTTCTAAGAGTAATACAGTGTTTAAAGTAAACTACATTAGTCATGATTTTTTTTTTCAATCCTTCACCAAATAAAAAGAACTTCATATATGCTATATATATATATATATATATATATATATATATTTACAGCAGATCGAAGCCACGGCCTCATATAACTAGTAAATATATAGTACGTACACCTTGATAAGAATGTTTTATAATGTACGAATATCTCTGTTTACTCAGCTATTGAGTTAAGTTGACTTCGACTTGGTTAATTCAATGTTGATATCTTGATGATATTAATAGCTGTTATTTTGAAGAAAAAAAATATGAAATTACCCTGGACGCGTATATAATGTCATTTAATTTCCAAGGCGAATTAGTCAAAGAAGCCATGAAAATTATATTGATAAGAAGATTGTCAATCTATTCATGACTTGTTCTCAAGTATAAGAGTTTAATTCAGATACAAAAAAATTTGTTTTTTTTAGTAAAAATAGAATTCCAGTTTTTTATTCACGTAAAGCTTGAAATGGATCAATAATGCTTATATGTTTAGTCAGAATATATATATATATATATATATATACACACACACGCGCGCGCGCGTAGGTTCTAACACTCCCCTCCATGCCTTATCGAAGTTGAAAAGTCAGAATAAGTCTTAAAGTCAACAACAAACATTAAAAAAAGAGCAAAAAATAGATCGTGACTCGTGAGATTGCAAGATGGAAGGAAAATATGGGACAGAGTAATTCATACATAGTTACTATTTATAAAAGTGTAGGTTGATTTTGTTAAAATCTCTCTCCTTATGATAGAAATTATCCTATTGATTACGTTTATCAGGGTTTGTTTAAAAAAAGAATCAATATAGAAAATAAAGAAAATCGATATCTTATGTCTAAGATTGTATTAAATTTATTAACAAACCGTTACATTTAGATGAAGAAGTATATATATTTTCCAAAATAAATAACCAAGCCCTAAAAAGAAAGTGCGATACAAAGTCGGTGTCGTTTAATGGGTGTTTTTGTTTGTTTTGGTTGGCAAAGCTCATAGAAAATGCAAGCGCAAGGAATAAAAAAAAGGTTTTAAAGAAAAATGATTCCCTGAATAAGTAGCCAATGGGGCATCGTTAAAGGTGAATAATAATATGAACAATGAAATGAGGACAAAACTCAAAACGACAACGCTTTTGTGAGGAACCTATAATAATTTGTCACTCTATTATATATTGGCAAGAACAATAAGAAAGATAATCCCAAAGAAAGAAAAACAAATGATGTCGCTATGGCTTTGGATCTCAAGAGATTTAGTCTGCTTTATATAATGATATATCCCCCACTTTTGTGTTTTTGTATATTTAATTTAATCCTTAAAAAAACAAACAATTGGAGTGGGAGATGTCAATGCGGTCAGTGAAAGCAACACTTGGCATCAACAAATCAGTTGAACTGAGCGAGATTGTATCTAACCCACAAAACAGCCTTCCCATTCGAAATATAAATACTAATTATATATATATATATATACACACACACGCGCGCGCGCGATTGGTTGGCAAATAAAATTCACACACTCGCTGGGCTTTCTTATTTATTTATTTATTTATTTATTTATTTGTGGATATTATTATTAGATTCATCAAGCAGCTCGAACACATTAGGTGCAAAAAAATTTGGTTAGTGAAGATTTCAAATATTTTATTCAGCATGGCACAGGTGATATCCAGCCGACCTTAGTGAACTTTAGCTTCAATTATTTTTTTTTTAATATTTATGAAAATTATTAATTTTTACCCAATTAAATATTAGTTTCATTTTAAGATTGTTATCTTTTTTTAAATATAGTTAGCTAATCCTATTATAGATACTAGATATGTATCTCTTTTAATAAAAATTTAAATATTAATTTATTAATTAATCTCTTATACTATATTTAGGGCTTATTTAGTTTAACTTATAAATAATAGCTTATATAGAAAAAATAATTATGGAAAATGTCTCATAGAGAAGAGTTTTTAAAATAAATAGTTATTTAAATAATTATTATTATAATAATTTTTTTATAAATAAATTATTATAAAGAGAATATAATAAAATGATAGAGAAAAAATACAGAGTACAACCTAAAAATATTTTTGTCATCCAAATACTATTATCATAAATTTATTTAAAATTATGATTTACTACATATGCTCTTTTAAATATTTGATGACTATGTTTTGAGTTTTTGATAGTTTGTGCCAAAAGTACTCTTGATAAGATTGTTATTCGTGGGCAATTGGTTTTTAGTTTTTTTAATATTTATGAAAATTATTAATTTTTTACCCAATTATATATTAGTTTCATTTTAAGATTGTTATTTTTTAAGTATAATTATCTTACTAAAATCAATCGTATTTTATATACAATCAAGTTTTAAATATATGCATATTTTCTAATAAAATTCAAACATTAATTTATCATATTGTGAATAATTAAACTTTTTTATTAAATTTAATTTTATTAATAATATTGTTATTTGTTAGCATGCTTTGAATTTATTTCCAATTTAAATTCAGACTCGGGTGAAACTTGACAATATATTGTTTGATAAAAATGTCATTTCCTTGAACAAATTTATCTAATATGGGTGGGTGGATCACTCCAAAACAATTTTATAAATTCAAGAAAGTTTGTGATGAGGTCGATCTTTTTTTTTTTAATTTTTTATAAAATATATATATAAGGAGCTAGTGCAATGTCGGCTCTAGTTTAATATTTTAAAAAAACACGTTAAATGAAAACTATAAACATATGGAAATCAGCGGATCTCAAAATGCCACGGTAGATGTAACATGGTTTTTTTTACTTAAACTTATGTATTTGATATATTCAAAATATCATTGAACAAATATTAAGAATATGTTTAGATAGAGAGAGAAAAATATGAAAAAAATATAAAGAAGAAATGCTAAATTTTTTAATGGTAAAAAAATTATTATTTTTAGGAGTATTTCCTCATAATATGTGTTTTTCTATAATCTTTTTCTCTCTAAATATAAGGCAAATATGATACATTTTCAATGGAGATTAGTTTGTATTGTTCAAAGTTCCTGAATGTTTTTTTTTTTTTTTTGAGTTTAACCAACAAAAAGTCGGCAACACAGCCTGATGCGGTTCTAGATTTTAATATAAGCACTTGATTCCACTCATGCTTGTAAGAATTCACAATGTCATCTTTTGGAGATTCTAGCATTCTTTTTTGCTTTATAGCATTTTGCATAAAATGTTAAACCACATACACTTTTTTTTTTTTTTTGAAAAAATATACATTAAAATCAGATAAAGTTACCTTCAGTTCTCGTTCCAAAAAATATCCTTAAATTTGTCCAGCACCCTTTATGTTCCCTTTTCGGCTGTTGCCTGTGAAAAGGGGAAAAATTAGTAATTTTGTACTAAATATTAAACAAACTTATAAATAACTCTGCTCATGATAAATTTTATATATTTTATATATATATATATGGAATATAAACGTATAGATTCATTATTTTAGTTATATGATCAGGATTTTCAACAAGAATGTGTTAAAATATACGAATTATTAAAATAATTAAATGGTTTGAAATTTAATTATACACATAACCTAAGCATGTTATATTAATAAATCATACAACCGTTACATTTCAATTGATATTTTTACGCATATAAACGACTAAATGTGACTTTAATTCTTGTAAAGGGAGTTGCTTCACCTATTAAGCCAAGATAATACATGAAAAATAATTGAAGCTCTCTTCATATCTGTATTATTAAAAATATTGATAAGCTGGTCATATAATATTGCCAAAGATGCTAGTGTTACCGTGCAAACAATATCAATGATATAACTCATAATAATTGATATATATATAATAGTGAGATAATATATGAATAAACAGTTTATAGAAAATGACATGAATGAATTATTAAAGTAGGATGAGGGTAGGTTTACTATTAAATTGTCTAATTTATTGACAATAAAATAATAATAATAATAATAATGAAGAAGAAGAAGAACTATTGTATTCAGTCACCATAGGACCAGCTTCGGAAGAAAGACAAGGGCCACATCGCTTTCGTGCCACCTCAATTTTGGCATACTAATTAAAAAAAAATAGCCATAATAATAATAATAGCCATAATAATAATAATAATAATAATAATAATAATAATTGAATTCAGCGTCTAATACTGAGGAGTCGCATCAGGGCCATTACTTGTCGATGATGTCCACTGGGATGTGGACACCTGTACGAACCCACGTGGGCCCGGGTCCCTCTCCCTCGTGCCCGGTTTTCAAGCCATCTTTTCTTGGAAGGGGACCACCGTGTGGGCGTTGCTCTTGTGCATCAGCCTCATAATTCATATTCCCTCATCTCCTAGATGTCATATTCATCCTTGCCAGTTGCCACTTTCTCTCTTTTTCTTTTTTTTTTAAAAGGAAAAAGAAACCAGCCAAATCATTTATAGTATGCCACTTCATTTTCTTTATCCGCCCATCTCTCATGTTTTGAGGAAATTGGATATAATGATGCATTGTTACATGGGCCCAAAAGGATATCGTCTTATTTGATGAATTCTTTTGAAACCATCTAAAGTTTTGCTTGATAAGCATTTTTATAGGAACATGAGTAGTTATCATTTGAGATTAGAGATGTGTAATTTCTTCTAGCTTTGTCATCTCTGTTTGACTTGTAAAAACGTCCTTATGCATTAGTGCATGTTTAGAATTGTGTGAATTCTTTAAGTTTTCAAAATTAGTTATTGGAGTTAAAAAATTTAAAGCATTATAAAGCTTCTCATTCAGGGTAACCCTCCTAACATGAGAATCATAACAAAGAGCTAAATTAATGTTGATGATATTGCATGCACATTCAGTTAGAAGAAAAAGGTATTTTGATCCCCCCATGTCTCGAGTTCTGAAGATACCTAATAAGTTAGTTGATTGGGTGATATTGAATTATCAAGTTACAATCACAACAATGTGTATGTTATGTGAGAACACGATGAATAGTTTGTAACCATGATTGCCTAACTACAATGGTTGCAAACCACTGCACTCTATTATTTTTAATAATTGTTGAATATGTTTTGTGGTTAAATTCTCATCTACAAACTCTGAGTCTATTATAGCTCAACTAAAGATTATTAATTTGATCATTTAGGAATGTAGTATCTTAGGGGCTAAAAAGCCTAACTTTAGGAGTTCTTATTATATCTTGGTATAGATTAGTCTAATTTATAATTTTTTTTGAGGGATTTACTAGAATATTGAGTGCTTATGAAAACACTAAAGAGACTTGGGTAACTCAACTACAATACTTGGTCCAAGTTGATGTTGACCATTTCCAAAATTCATTCCCAAGAATTCTATATTGGTTAAAATTTAAGCTATTTTGCTGGGTGTTACAAAGAGGTACGTAAGGAGTAACCATTAATTTATGTATATATGAAAAAGGTTGGAATTATGAAGAGAAATACTAGTAATATCTTTAAAGAAGGGAATACCACCTGTGCAATCAGAAAAGGCGACTGCCGATTCCCAGAAAGAAAGAAAGAAAAGCAGAGAAATGTACGTCGTGAGTAATAATGAATGCGAATGGTAGAATAATAATGGATGGAGGGAACAAAAGAGAGGGGTAAAGAGGTAATTTGGGAAGGGGGAGTGTGGGGCCAAGCAAGAGGTCGAACAAGTCGCATTCGATGCCAAAACCTTGCCCTTCTCTCTCCATTTCAGTGGGCTCTCTGCTTTCCTAATGGTATTCATAATACCCATAGCTCAGTCCATCCATATGAATTCATAAAAAAAAATTTGTCTGACCTAATTTTAAAAAAATTATTCAAAATATATTTAAGTAGGATCAGATAGGGTCAATTGTCAAGCCAGGCTAGACATTGGGCAGAGTATGCTATCCTGCCTATTTGGCCCAGCTCTATATATATATTTATTATTTTTTTAAATTTTTTTCTTAACTTATTTTATTTATAATTTTACACTTTTTACTTTAACTGATAACTCTTTTTGCTCATTTTTAAAATATTAAACATAAATTTTATATTTATGTAGATACCAAAGTTGCTTTACTTGTTAAATATTCGATTTTTTGTATTATAATAACATTATAAATATCTGACCTCTACATATTTTAATATTTTTTTATATATGTAATAGACTTTAAGACTTTAATTACTATTTTTTTATTACCTTATTCTTAGTGAATTATATATATTATTTAACTCTTAAAAATACAAATATGATATTATTTTATAAGTTTATGATGGTAGGTTTTTTTTTCACAATATGAGCAGAATATTACTATTTGGGCATGCCCAACCTACCTATGCCCAGCCTGCATATGCTTAGCCTAAATTAGTTATAGCTTTTATCAGGCAGGACCAGATATCAGGTTATAAAATACAATCCATAATTTTTTCAAGCAGAGCATCGGATAGGGGTTGCCCTGCCCATGCACACTGCTACTGTTTCCCCTTATCATTGTCTCTCTTCCTCTCCTCTCTACACGTGTTCCTCCATCCAACGGCCCTCTTTTCTCGGAATCTTTCTCCAACAGCTCTGATCCCCACCCTCCGTCTCAATCATTGTTTAACCTGTGGGCCCCACACTGACCCTCCCCCTCCCTCCCCCACATAAATTAATCATCCCCACTGCTTTCACTTCGAGTTAATCACACCCTCATTTTATATTAATCTCATTTAATCGCCCTCTAAACTATGATTAAAAAATTAATCGTTGGCTGTTTCACCAGCAATCCTTACTTTATTCCCACCGCATAATTCCAAACAAAAACCAGGGGCTTACTCCACCCACTCCTCCATCAATCCCACCTCTTATAAAGACGCCCCACAATCCCACCTTTCTTCATAATCTTAACGCTCTCACTAACACCGGCCTCTTCCAAATTCCCAGTATGTTGGGCAACAGGCCTCGTCCCATGATCGGCAAGTTGTCTGAGCTGCTCATCTCCGGCGCCCGTGCCGCAACCCTCATGGACACCGCCGGCAGCCCCAGAGGTCCGTTGGACATGAGCTTCAAGATGCAGTCGCCCAGGGGGTTGAAAAGTTACGATCTTGGCGGTGTTGGTCTTGGGATTGTGGTGGCTCTCAATAAGTCCGGCGAAGCCGGGAGGGAAGTTTTGCCCAAATCCGCCGTCTGCAGTCCGGGTTTAACCCGATCGGAGCCGATCCCGGTTCGGTCCATCAAGAACACGGATGGGTTTGACAGGGGCGTGAATGAAAAAATGGAGTTGGGAAGCTTGGAGGATTATACCTACGTGACTTGTCATCTACCTAACAAGACATTCACTAAGGTTTACTACGATGGCGGAGAGGGAGAGAATCTGAGAAATGGATATAATGAAATTATCAAACCCAACGTGTGTAATCCCAAAAGAAATAACCCAGAAAGCGTATGTGAAACAGGACCATCTTATCCAACCTCCGATTTCCTCAGTTCATGTCACTTGTGCAGAAAGAAACTCCACGGCAAAGACATCTACATGTACAGGTACTTATCCTGCAAAAAAATCCTTCGAAAAAGCAACCTTAAAAAAAATCATGTTTCATATCTTTCAATTCAGATTTCTAGTTATGGTGCTAACGTTGTGGTTATGTTTGTTTACAGAGGAGAGAAAGCGTTTTGTAGCCCAGAGTGCCGTTCAAGACAGATTATGATGGACGAGAGGAAAGAGCAGTGTAGGTCAGAAGCATCAAGGTCCGTGGAAGTTTCAAGCTCACCATATAAAAGAGACCAAATATTTTCAACTGGGATTCTCGCTCTTTGACGTTTAAGATATATATACGTCTGCCTCTGGTATTGGGAAACCATGGAAGATAAACCAGAGACTGATGTTACGATGACCATCTAAGTACATAAAATACGAATATACTAGTAAATTATCATCATCCTTATGAGAATTGAGACCGATTGATGGTAACCCAGACGAATTTTTGATCGGAGGAAATAATATAGATTGTGATGTATTGAGGATTATAAAGAGAATTTTTTTCCTTTTCCGTTTTGAGTTATCCAACTGCAGAAACTTGTGAAACAGAGTTCTGAGTTTCACGGATCTTTGTTATGTTCCTGTGTTTTCTTCCACTCCGTCTTTTCCATCAAAGTTTAATAATCAACTGTGGAATCTAAAGATAACACAGTGAAAAAACTTTAGGAAGTGGAGGTTGAAGGAGCCTGTGTCTGTGATCGTTAACATGTTTCTGAAGAGCATTAAAAAGATGGTTAGACTAATTCAGCTATAAAAACATAGATATTTATTCATGATCAGTTATCTAGATTTTGGAGGGACGCTTTTAAAATGGATTACAGAGGTCATGCAAATAAGTGAATAATTCGCCTTTGTTCATGGTACAGATAGAAATATCCTGTCTGAGTTCAAAACCCCTACACTAAAATCAATGAAAACTTGAATTCTGTGAAATTAAGATAGTTTTAATAAACAGGAGAAATAGAAGCTATATATGAGAACATAATAAATGAGAACATGTAAAATGGAGGACAGGAAGTTGGATGGAAAGAGGTTGAAGAAAGGCTGAAGTGTGAGTGATAAGTTGTGGGGCCTGATGGATGAAAGCAAGAAAGTGGAGTGAGATGGGGAATCCACTAACAAGCGATGAATTCTAATTTGGATGTTAAAAGAAGAGAGAGAATTAAATTGGAATGTGAGGCCTCCCATATATACATATACTTTTTTTCATTCACAACGTTCTTTTTTTCTTTGGTTTTTGGCTCTATATAATAATTTTCATGGGGCATCTACCCCATCCCCACTTGCTCACATTTATTTCTACTTCCATCACTTTCATAGCTCCCTCTTCCCTCACTAATGGGCAATTTCAATTGACTCATTTGATATAGATGATGTTCTGATTTTCAGCATACCCATTATCGACAATGAATTGAATATCACAACTTCCTATATGTTTGCTTATTTATTGCTATATATATATCATAAATGTTTTTAAATTTTATTTTTTATATATATAAAAAATTTAAATAAGTTTGATCATGGGCCAACCAAAGTTAGGATATACTTCCATGCTTAAAAAATAATTATAGAGAAATTTACTGATTGTCTAATAATAAAACTCTCATAATGTTAATGGGATTTGAATTCATAATTTTATAGATTATGATAAAATTGTAGCAACAAGAGACACACAAGATACATCCTTTTTCTTTCTAATCAATATCTTTTTTTTTTAGTTTAAGTTTGTAGGATATTGGAATGACCAGCTCTATATTTTCCAATATTTTTTAACTTTGTGTTTGTTTGTGTGCACCCACACTCACACACAATGAATCAAAGCTATTTATTTTATAGAGCGAATTTCCCTCTCATGTTGATATAGTGATCTGAGTGCACTAGCTTGACAAAGTGATGCAGTAGTTTTGCAATTATAATATTTGTGAAATTTGGTGCTATTCAGAAACATTAGGCTGTTCAAATAACTAAATGGCACTTTCTGCCTCACGAGATCAAGTTTTATTCCCTTAAATAATAGACACAATCTTTTGTGATTAAAGGAAAGGAATAAAGTAGTTCAAGTTGAATACTTAAGTTCAATTATAGTTCATCATGTTTCATGAGTTTTGATTTTTATTCGCTGCACGATTTCATTACAAATTTTAGATCGGCTCAAGAAATCAAGAGGCAGCTTAGTGCCTATTCAATTCATGAATAAAGTTACTCCTAATTTACTTTTCTGCTTTATTGTTACACATCAAAATTTGAGCTCTCGCACATAAAATGAGTTTTCAAGTAACAATATGAGCTAACTTTAACGATAATTTTAATAGGATGGATGGTTTTTTTTATAGAAATGAAAATGAAAATAGAATTAGGTTAAAAATAGATTTTAAAAGTTTATTTGATAGGTTATAAATGAGTATAGAATTGATGTATATTTTTTATAACTTAGAGTAAAATAATCTAAAATATTTTTTTATAAATTAGAAAGAGTTAAAGTTGTCTAATAATTTTATAACTTGGTATAAAATTGTCTAAAATATTTCATTCACACTTTTCCCATCTCATTTCCCTCATTTCTTAATTTTTTTATAGAACTTAAATGACTTAAAATATTATAAGTAGAAATAGATTTCATTATACCAAATAAGAAAAATACTTTGATTTTACTTTCATTTTCACACTACCAAACATGCCCTAATTTATTACAGATGAATTCTATTATACCAATGAATGAGAATTTCATCTTTTCAATAATTTTAACCTAGTTTCATCGGCTAATCGGGGTGTATGAGAAATAAATATATGAATCTATATATTTCTCATAAAAAAAAAGTCCTTTTTACCTCTTGTCAAAATTCAAGGCTTTTTTGTTTTTGTTTTGGGATAAGAAAACCTGCTCTGAAACTCCTAAAATATGGAAGTATTCTATTTTCTTCTCCACGGATCTGTCTACTATTTTTTTATTTTTTTTATTTTGGAAATGAAGAACTTAGATTGCAAACTCGAAAAATCAACTTTAGATCAGCTGAGGGGCTCGTTCAAGATTTTTAAAGGGATTCTTTTTTTTTTAAAAAAAAATAGTGAGTTATATTTTACATGGTATTGTTTGAATAACAATTAAAAACCTTAAGAAGGTGTTGTAATTCCCAGCAAAAAATGCTACTGGCTCAAAATTAAGAGGGTGATAAAGTCTCCTTTTTGTGGTCCTCCATGGTGGTTTCTACCGTGTCTTCTTGTGAGAAAGCATACTTCATGATGAAGGAGCAGGAAAAAGGCACATCTCACTCAATTAAATAAGAAAAACCCACTCAATTAAAAAAATCAGTATAATTTCTTTTTCCAAATCTACATCATTTCTCAGTGAAGTACAATATGGATCACAAGAAAATACAGGCATGTTGTTAAAAAGACATCCGAAACATCCATTCGTCTTTGTAAATCATGAGGCCATATTTTGGCATTAGCTAGAATCTATACAAAGAAACAGAAGATATGAATATAACTAATAATAATTAATATAGATAATAAAAAATTAATTTATATCTTATAAAGATACGAATTTAATTTTTATTACCGTGGAGAGTATTATTTAGATAAATAATCTCGTAAATCTCTGAGAGTTTTATGACTATGCACTAGTTTTAGTAGAAGACCGATGCTGAATCTATCTAAATTTTTATATATAAAAAAAAAAGATATGGATATAAAAGGAGCACGAGCGATTAAATATGGCGCAACATTGTTACTGTTGTAGAAGACTTGAATCCTTCCCTCTTTAACAAATGGAAGATCCATCACATAGTGATATAGTAAATAAGGTGCTGGGTGCTAGCGATTTTTAATTTATTATGAATGAGAATTGGCATATAGTTTGAGGTAATTCGTACAATAAATGTCATTGGATGTAGCAAAACGAAGAGAATAAATCAAGTATTATGAGACCTTATGAAAAAGGTAGATACAATTTAAAGAGAACATGCACTCAACAAAATTATTCAGGAAAATATTTTAGTTCACAATCTATTAAAATATTTAGTTGTTAAAATATCACAATAACACTATATAGTCTATATAGTCAATTTTATCTAATAAGATAAAGTTTATTGTGATTGAGAATTGTACGTGGATATTAATTTTTAACTCTTGCTAACTAAGAAGAGAATCAGGATAAGCAAACTTCAACGTACAATTAACTATATGCATCGGTACGCTTACAATTCTTGCATACAGCAATTGAAACAAATCAGGGAATACATGTTGCACCATATCAGAGGAGAGAGTATAAGGATGGGAAATACGCAACCCAATATGCGCAGTTAACTTTGATAGCCTGCCCAAAACTGCAAAAATGTTTCAAAATCTAAAACTAGGAGAAGTTATAAAAGCAAGTAATCTACAAATCCATATATAGGATGCCTTCAGAAAACGTTGCAAAGCTGAACATCATGAGATTGCAAGAAGCAAATATAAGGCAATGTACTCAAGTTTTGGTCTGAAAACATGCCCCTTTCTCAATACGTCTAAAAAAAATGACCGTTTATCTTTCTTTTTCTTGCCCGATTGAACAGATAACCGATAGGTTGTAAGCGAGGCTATCTAGATGCCCTTCTCTTTCCTAATGAGCTTGCATGCATAACTACTAGGACCCTAAGTACCCCCTTCTCCTTCCCAATCAAACCTTAAACGAAGAACATCAAACCCCTCGACATTCCATAAGCTCCCAGGCCACTAAGCTATGTGATTAGAGTAACTATTCTGATGAACGAAATTATCGAATAACCGTTAAATCATAATCTGACAGAGGAATTAAGTCCAAATCGAAGAGTTACTCTAAGGTCCACGGGTTGAATATGTTTTCCTCGTAATTCTCTGGTCGTTTGCTATATTAACATTCCTCATATTTTTTGCCAAAAAACACCATGGTCATCTAATTCTTCGTTCTCAAATCGAATGAGCTAGCCCCGCCCGATCAGCTCGTCACTATTCAAACAAATTAAAATGAGTTAGAGGTAAGCAACAAGGTTGGGTCTAGGCGAACTGACTCACCTGTCACCACCTGACAACCCAGTTTCAAATGCGTCGGAAGATGTACTCCCATTTAACGCTATAAATAAGTTTATTTAATTTTGATTGACGTAACTATTAATTCAGTTTTCAAAACGTCTAAAATTCCTATACAATACATAAGATTAGTTGTTGCTGCTGTTGTTCTAATAAAAATGCTAAAATTATGAATAAATTGTAATTTTTTAAATTTTGAGAAAGTTAATAAATTGTATTTAAAAAAAATCAATTAGCCAGTAAATTTTTTAAATAATTTTATTTTGACAAATTGTAAAATATAGTTTAGTTTTTTTTAAAAAAAGACAAAACTTCAAATTTGTGAACGGAAGGGAAGAGCTAACCTGCGAATTGATCTCCAGAAATATTTTGTATCATTAATCTCGCTCCTTAAAGGGTTGGTTAGGACCACCATATATACTTTGAAAGCTTCTGAGTTTGGAGAAACCAAGCTGTTTGCAAATTACTTTGGAAACGGAGAATCCAATCACCATTCCTGATTCCTTCCCATCTCTGATTCTGGTTTTTTTCACCAATTATTTTATCTCTGTGGGTATCAGTGTCTTTCGGATGTTTTAAA
The DNA here is from genome assembly GCA_037074615.1 of Leucaena leucocephala. Lineage (NCBI taxonomy): Eukaryota > Viridiplantae > Streptophyta > Magnoliopsida > Fabales > Fabaceae > Leucaena > Leucaena leucocephala. Next base: position 3,301,316 of record CM073535.1, on the reverse strand, counting down.
TTTTGATTATAAGATTTAGAATGCTATATTCGATTATCTGGACGTTAATTAATGTCGGAATGCTCATAATTTTAAGTTTGGAAGTGTTCATAAAAGGAAAAGCCGCATTATAAATTTAAAACTTGTTTGAGCAATTAAAACAGTTTACTCCTCATTATCAAAAAAAGAAAAAAACTCCTCATAGCTATAGACGATCGAAATGTTTTAATCAAACCATGTATTGGTTTAAACACTTTTTTTTTAGTAAGAAGAGGTTTAAAATTCAAATTAAAACAAGAGAAAAGTTGGGGAATGAGATAAGATGATTAAAAAATTAGACTGCCCAATATAAATAACATATTTTGATACTTTATATACTTAAACTAATTTTATGTTGATATCATTTATTCTATTTTTAACAAAGCATATTAATACAAACTTTTGTCTTTTGATTTTTAACAATACGTAGTAATACAAAATCTTATGTTTGTGGAGATGATGAAGAAAAACATGAAATGAGAACAATAAAAAGTAACTTTAAAACCCCCAAGTATTTCAGTACAAGTTACAAGGAAATCTCTAGCAAAAATAAGTGCTATGAAACAACTAATTAATACAATCCAATAGTTAGATCTATAAAAAGGCCCAGCTGAGCCCAAGTCAGTAGTATATAGCAAACAGTGGGCTCAAACAAAAGCCCGTCAAAGATATTCTAAAGTTCACAACCAAAATAGTTAAAATTATGAAGTCGAGATGCTCAGTTTTGTGGTGATTTAGCAGCTATGCCCAGCCACGGCATTGACTCTACTGGCTTGCTAGGACCCACCGTGGCTTTGCTTGTTTGATATGGTGCTTTGGCAGCAATTCTGTAAAACACGGGATAAAAAAACCATCATCAAACATTTGACCCAGAACAACGTCATCAATCCACAACAAATGACTCTATTAACGATTAGCTTGGATCTACTAAGAATTTTCTGACTTGGGAAAGTTGCTTTGTCTTAGATTGCTTACCTATCCTTTCTCTTCTCCAAGAACCGGTGAAGTGATGCGTTACGCATAATAGGTAGATCTGCAAAGAGAGGATGGTGATGATCAGAAACGCATCATCCATGAAACATAGATCTTTTTTAAGATATTAACAAGATATGGATCAAAAGATTATACCGCAAGTAATAGGTCTGGATGGTGCTTGAGGACGAGGAGTGATTGAAGCGCTTGGATCAGCAGAGGCTCTGACCAAATTAGCAGGAAACGAAGGTGAGCTCTGAGCAAAAGTGTAAACAGAGGGGTTCTGGCTTTGGGAGTTTCCTTTGCTGGCAAAACTCATGATCTCCTTGGCTTTCTCGGCCGGAAAATCATCGAAAACAAGGACTTGTCCGCCGTAAAAGATTGTCAATTGTGGAGTCTTAGGATCCTTAGTCACAGTGTTTTCCTTGGTTGGAAACAAGTCCATGGTTGTCGCAGTTTGACAAGATGCTTCAGTTGACCCTGTGAAATTTTTAGATAAGAAAACATTTAAGAAACCAACCATTTATGATGTATCCAGCATCTTTTTGACCAATATGCAGAAAGCTTCTTAAACCTCAGAATAAAAATCCGAAACATTTGGGCAAACAATATATCTCAAAAATTGAAGGGCAATTTGTTCACGAGTTCGACATGTGATTTATATTCATGAGTATGTAAAACGCAATGATCAGCGCGTTTACCTCCGAATAGGAAGCGAAAAGCTAGATATACGAAGATTGCAGAGTTAAACTAGAAATAGAGGTTCGTGTCTGGGAACGGGGGAGCAATAAAACCGGTAAAATTGACGCATGCAGGAAGAGGCAAGAGACACAAACTGCTTGCTTTGACTATAATTTTTCCGCATCGTTTTAGACGAACCAAGGGGCAAAGAATAAGTAAACGTGAAGATTCGAAATCCAAACTTTTCCTATAACTTCATTTTCGGAGGAACCAAACAGAAGAGTGGGGAAAAGAATTACTAGTGACAGAAAATGGGGAAATAGAGAGAAGGAGTCATACCAATTGCTTCGGCGCCGCGCGTCATCCCGAGGGTAAGATCTCCAAAGCTTCCCTTCTCCTTCAGGTACTGACTCAGCATACTACAAGTCTGGGAGAAAGAGGGCTTCTCCGGCAACTTGGCCGGCTTCAGGCCGGAAAAATCCGAGGAGCTCGACATTTTGAGCCAAATTCTCCGAGAAAAAAGGCGATTAGTGCTAAGAAAGAGAGCACGGGAGGGTCGTTGCTGAGAGAATTGAAGAAATCCAAGGTCGATGTCGTAGAAGAGCGTTTGAATTTGGAAGTTGACAAGGACGACGGAGAGAGAGAGAGAGCGGGGTGAGAGAGGAGGTTGAAGTGTTTGTGTTTCCAATGAAGGAATCTGCTAATATAATAGGGCAGCGTGAGGGGGAAAATATATTAAATATAAAAAATTAGGAAGGGTTTTTGAAATGAGTGGGTTTTTTTTTTTTTTTTTATAATTGTTTTGGCGGGGGAATTAAAGCACGAGGAATACGTGGGGGTTGTTTCGGTGCTCCTTTTCTGGCCTCCCAAATTGCAGTTGTCCAAGTCCACCCCGTAACTTTCCTTTATTTCTTTTTTTAGTTATTATTTATTTATTTTTAAATCTTTGGCCAACAAGTCCACTGTACCCCGATGATATTACGAAATTAATCGATTCACGCCTCTCTCGTTTTGTATTCACTATTCCACCACGTGTTCTTTGCTTCCTTCAAACGGAAACCGCTCAACAAGTTCTTCCTCGCTCTACCCCCGCCACCTCTGCATCGCGTATCTTTTAAGGACTTCTTTATTTAATTATCATCTTTTTATTAATACTTTTGAAAAATAATTCTCCATGGCTACGGTTCAATACTTGCTCTAAATATTTTTAACCATCTGATCATAACAAGAAACAATTACGTATATCATTTAAATTATTATAATTTAACTAATATTAAGTTATTCTAGCAATATAAAATTTTACTAAATTTTTTTATATTTTAAATTTAATCCTTAAAAATATATTTATATTAAGGATGACAAATATAAACTCTAAAATTATGATATATAGTAATAAGATTCAATTAATACAATAATAACAGTAAGCCTTATCCCATTAAATGAGGTCAGTTATATGGATCATACGACATCATTGTGCTCTATCAAAAACTAAAATTTTAAGTAGGTTATTGATTAGGAGATCCCATTCAATAACCTTTTTGAGTTTTCTCTTTAACCTTCATCTACTCCTTTTAACCAGTATCCATACTATTTGATCCACCCTTTTCACCGGTGCATCCCTTGGCCTTATTTGTACGTGTCCAAACCACCTAAAACGGTTCTCTACCATTTTCTCTTCAATAGGTGCCACTCTAACTCTTCCCCGTATATGTTCATTACGAATCTTATATTTTCTTGTATGTCCACACATCAATCTCAGTATTCTCATCTCAGCTACCCCAACTTTATACTCTTACTGTCCTTTTAAAGCTAATCATTCACTTCGATAAAATATTAATAGTCTTATAGCAGTGCGATAGAACTTTCCTTTTACTTTATCTGGTACTTTTCGATCACATATAACCCCAGTAGACTTTCTCCATTTAAACCGTCTGGCCTGAATTCTATGATTAACATCATCTAAAATTTCACCGTCCTCCTGTATCATTGATCCCAAATATTTAAACTTATCTATTTGTGGAATAATTTGATTTCACAATCTGAGCTCTAAGTTACTTCTATTTTACCTCTTATCAAAATTACAATGCATATATTAAATCTTATTTTTACTCAGACGAAAATCCTTCGACTCTAAAGTACTTCTCCATATTAAAATAAGATTCAATTAATATTATAAAAAATTATTTTAATTTTTATCTTGATTATAATAAATGTTATAAATTCAATAAGCATGTAACATTATTTTTTATCTTGTAGAATCATATAACATATTCGGTGATAATATTATTCTAAACGCGATTTATTAGAGGATTAAAGCCTTAGAGGGATTAAATCAGAGTTTTCCCATTTATTTTAAATTTGTATGATGTAAGAAGGTTAAAAAATAGTTTATTTTTTGAGTTAAATTAAATATGGGCGACCTTGTAGACTGAGTGATGTGTTAATCGTCTAGAATGCTTCATTGTCTAAATGTTGAAAAATAAGGTTATTATTAATTGATGTGGAATGGGTGAGATGAGGAGTGTAACCAAGAAGTAAACGGTGCCAGTGTTTGAGGAAGACACGAGGCAACTTCGTGGCAACAATAAACAACACAAAAATTCAACAGAGTTTGATTAAAGGTCGGGTATGAATTAAATGGTGGGTTATAGGAATTAGTATAAATAAATTATACTACATGGCGTCCAATCAATATCTTTTTTTTAAAAAAATAATAATAAGCATCCAGATGTTTGAGTCGTTCGATTATTAGAATTTCAGGTTGAAACGAGGAGTCTGGTGATAAAGCTGTCGCATTTGATGGCGGAAAAGCCACTGCTCGGAAACATGTTACAAGAAAATGGTATTATTGTTATATCCCAGTGGCATCCAAAATTGAATTTGACTATGGGGATGGAAATGCCATAACCATGTTTTTAAAATAGCAATTAAAAAAAAATGTTATCGGGGGTAGATTAATAAGTTGTAGGCCACATGCATGCCAGTTAAATATTATTTCTGAATAATTATAAATATGTGGTATACTAGAGAAGGATGCCCTGTTTTAATCCAATTTTTGTACTGTTTTATTCTCAACCCAACCGTTTCGTTTTTTTTTTACTTCCATTAGCATATTTTGTGATGTCTCCTTTTTAAAACCCAAGCATGACGACGCTGATTCAATCATTTTGTATCTGTACAACGTATAAATCTCCTCGACGCTCAATTAGAGTGTAACAGAGAAAGGCACGTGGTGGGAAACAGAACCGTGACGGTTAAGCTGGGATCGAGCATGAGTGTGGAGCAAGTGGATCCAAATGCTCTGGGTCGGGTGGGTAAGCTTGGCGTACGTGTTGGAGGCGGCACCAAATCCTACACACGGATTCATCGTGATTCCTTTCTTATCAGGATTTAGCTGTAATTTCGGAGATTTGTCCTCATCATATCCAGCTGCTGTTTCACGCGGCTTCACGTAACGGCGCTTCTTCTACCGTTTCCCCCCTACACCTGGGTACTCTACGGTCTACATGGATGCCCCCAAGATAATTTTATTCATTTATAATTTATTATTTGTGATTTTAAAGTCCTTTGTACAAATATAACAATGACTTTTATATATATATATATATAAAATATAAATAAATTAAAAGATTTAACAATAGCAAAAATTTCCGAGTTATAGTTTCAAACAGGAATAACGATGCCAAAAGACTAGTAGCTTAATTGGCATCCCATGCCTTTTATAAAGACGATGTGTTTTATTATTCATGTTAATAAATAAGGATGGATAGGTATGTATTTGTGACGGGAGTGTGGATCCCTTCCTTCCAGGGAGTGTTAAATTGTTTAAATAAAAAAACATAAATAATGATTAGTTAAAAATGTAAAATATATTTTATATTTAAAATAAATAAAGTTCTAAATTATTAATTTTATTCTCATTTTACGGAAAGTTATTGAATATTTAAACGTGATTGTTTTACATGCTCATAACCAAAGTAAGGTTTTGGGTTGGGGTGTGGGGGCCCGAAAAAAGAGAGACATGTGATGGGGGTGAAAAAAGTAGGGAAGAATTGCGCGTTGGTCGGGCCAGTAATAACGCGACACATGGCAGAAGCCAGTGGATCGCGTCTCCGCGTGGTGCACAGTAAAAGTCCTGTTATTTATTATTTGTCGGCCAATGCCGATAGGGCGCTTTAATTATTTTATTTATAAAAAAAGAGGTGCGCATGTTTATAAATAAATGGATGTTTTAGTTCATACGATACGAGTAAACTTTTAATTTTATTTCAATTTCAGGCTAATTAAATTAAAGGTTATATAATGTAAAATATATTTATTTTATTTTTTATATATATTTAATATTTTAATTTTATTTATAATATAATTTTACCTATAATTATTTTAATTTAGTATAATTTTTAATATTTAAGAAATAAAATTATATCAAATTAAAAATATCATGTGTAAAAATATTTTTAATTAAAAATATTATGGATAAAATTATACTATAAATAAGATTAATATGTATTATATAATTTTTAAATTAATGACTTGAACACTTATTGTTTTTTAATTTTGATGATGAGGATGAGGATGAGGATGAGGATGAGGATGATACGAGGTAGTATGAGTTAATGGGGAGTGAAGGAAGGGATGATAAGAAAATAGAGGAGGGGAAAAGCGGTGATTAATGAAAATGATGGGCGAAGACGTTATATGAAGAGAGGCGTGTGGAAAACGCGGGGACCTATCGGGGGGAGGCGGTTGGGATGATCGTGAGGGAGGCTTACGATTTGCGAGCACCTAGTTCTATTTTATTTAAAAAAGAAGAAGAAAATAATAAGAAAGGGGGGAGTAAAAAGGAATGGTGACAATAACGTGGGAGGTGGATATAATTTTATTTTTTGTTTAAAAAAAAGAGGTTAGGTGGGGCATGTGAGGTGTAGATGAATGGAGGTCACGGGACAGGAGCCAGTCGTAGGTTTGGATTTGGTTCTTTTATATTTCATCCCAATTACAACCAAACCCCCACCACCTCCCTTTCGTTCCTTGTTTTTATTGTTGTTTGGGCTGCCTTCGCCCTCAACGACGGCGGCTCAGTTCTCCCTTGCTCTTTTCTCTCTTTCCCCTCTCACGCCTTCCCTCTCTTTTATATAATTCTGTTAACAGTTATTACATTGGTTTTTAATATTTATTTGTGAAACCTTTCTTTGGAAAAAAAATGGACACACATATGGAGATATTGTGTTTAGTGTTGGATGGGGTCTTAAATGTATTTGCATTCAATAAATAAAAGGATATATGATTCTACAGTGCCTAAAAATATATTGCATTTAATAGCCAACATTGTTTGTTTTGTTTGATTTGATCTCCGTAAATTAAACTTGATTATGGATAAAAAAGTATCTGCATGTATTCAAAAATTGACTCATACCATTTGAGATAACCTTACTAATATATAGTTATTTTTTTGATATAAAAATATTTAGGTGAGTTTAGTATCAGTCCCTCATTAAAGTTAGAATATAGCCTAAAAACTCAGAGAATACTTATAGAAAACTTACGAGATTGTCTATTAAAAAAGCCTTCATGACAATAACAGAAATCAAACTCGTTTCTTTATAAGATACGAGTATATTATTTACTATCTATATCAACTCTTATTGATTGTATAAAAAAAAATCTCATTGACAACATTACTATTTTTTTTTTGTCTACCTGATTCACTAAAATTTTATCCTGACTACATCCGGATTTGACCCTGTGTCACGCATCTGGCTATGGTAAGTGAGTCTCATAACAGAAATTTTTTATATATGTTAAAACTCAAACTCAAGACCTCACTTAAATAATATTGAGTTGTTTACCACTTGAATTAATCTTATTGGTAATATTACTAATATTGATTCATGGCATTTTGCATTGACTTTTTCTTGGGCCACATGTCATTGTGGCTTTTTCCCTCTTTCATGCACAAGATCTTCTAGGGCTGAAGAATTTCAAAATGTTCATTATTAAATATTTTATGGTGTTACATTTTCAACCATCGGGCAAATTACCATATAGTTTCCCCGGAAGACTCTCGTATCTCTTCACTAGTCAGCCCTGTTTACTGCTTTCGTCGGCAGGATTAATTTTCTTACCTGTAGGATTAACATTTTGACTAAGTCCCGTCGCCTACATTATTTGCATGCACATATCTTATTTTACTATGAATAGTGTTTTTGTGCTTTAATTTTTTTCATTATATGCGTCTTTGTGCTTCATCTAAACTGTGTCTATATATATATATATATATAAATATATAAATTAACCAATTAACTTGAGTGATTTTACATTTGAAATACACTCCAAAACTTAAATTAATATAAAATAATATCCTTTTAAGTGGTCATGAACTATAAGCTTGTTTAAACATACTTTTAAAAAATAACTTATAAAAAAAAATTTTAGACAGTTTTTAAAAAATAATTTTTAAAGAAGAGTTTATAAAAAAAATTGTTATAAATGAATGAATGTTTGGATAGTTATAACTATAAGGGATTCTGTGATTAGTAAATTATTATAATAGTATAAGATAAAAAATATTAATTATCTATTAGATATTGTTCACCTGTCACTGTACATCTTCTATTTTCTCTATTGGCGATGAACAACGAGTATAGGGCGAGACAAAGACATTCTATAGTGACATCTTCTTCCACGTTGAGATAGCAAAGAGACATGACTACATTCTTTCTCCTTTCTTTCTTCCAACAATAGACATACAGTAAATTTCTCTATTCCAGTGAGCATATGACACAGAGAGAAAAGATAAAGAAGAGAGAGTGAAAATATAGGATAAAATAATAATTAGTTAATTTATAAATTTTTTTACTGTTATAAAAGATAATCTAAAAAATGTATCTAAAAATTTAGTTTTAAACTATAATTTAATTTATTTTTTTTAAAATAAATATAATTATTTATTTTAAAATTTTCTCATATTGAAATTTAGTCATAAACTATTTTAAAACTAAAATTTTGTTCCATTCCAAACACGCACTACAGCTACCATCAACAGCAATTTATGTGACGTCTTGGAAGAAGTGAGTGTGATCAACGATCAAGTCTGTTTAACTTTGAGCGTATTATCATAAATGTTTAAAGTATACTTATATCCTTAGTTTCATTTAACGAAAAATTCTGACTAGACAAAATTAAGTGATGACTATAAAATTAAATGTTTTAATTAAATTTATTTTTAATATAATATTTCTATATCTTTAATAAAAATTAAAAATATATTAGGTGAAAAGAAAAAAAAAACCGTCGTCTTCTTCGAAAAAGCATTTGCCTCATTTAAAATATAAAAATATTAAAATGTAATTCAGGTATTTAATTTTACAGTCATCATTTAAATTTGTTGAGTGATCATTTTTTGTTAAGTAAAATTAAATGTGTTAACTTTTTATGACTAAAAATACACTTAAATACTTAAGGGATTAAAGTAAAATTTGATACAAAATTAAAGGATTAACCGTATACTTTAATCTATCGTAAATTTTGGGATTTGAACAATGACAAATAATGAGATATGGAGACAAATTCAGTTATACTAAAAATTATAATAAAGTTGTCTCATATATATATATATATATATGTAATTCTCTAGTATTTAATATATGACATAATTAGAGAGTTGATCTTAGTCTTAAATATAATAATTATTTTATATATTTATATTTTTTTAAATTATCTTTATTTATATTCTCTTAACAATAATTAAATAAAGAATATATAAAATAAATTAAAAAAATGATTAAGGTGTTTAAAAAAATATAAATTATTAATTATTAATTTAATATAATTAAATTAATTAAATATATTTTATATTAAGAATGAGGGAAAGATTTTACAAGGAAATCAAGGGTTGTTGCTTTTACAATTGACACGAGTCAGGTGTGAAGTAACAGGATAACAGTGGTGTGAGATTTATCATCTAGCTAATACTGTGTAGGGATATGAAAACGTGCCCAGTCGCACTTGTTGACTGTGGATGACCATGGAAACAAACCACGTCTCTAGCTTGAATAGGCAACTCAATTACTTAATTAGGTGGGTTTTTGTTGGAAGACTTTGCACCTCTTAGTTATGATTTGGTTGACTAGAGAATTTAGATGAAGGAGCCAAGCTCAAGATAATTTTACCATTTTTTTTTTAATCACGAGAGCCACTTACTTAATTATGCTCAGCCGTTTTTGCCAAGAACTGGTAGTTGAAGTCCACTCTTCTTGCATTCATTTTTGAAGCAACGAGAAAATGCAAACACTGTACTTAGATTGAGGTTTTGAAGTTTCCATATGACTTCTCAATCGTAAATGTGTTTTTAATCACAAATTCCAACAAACACGCGGGCATCTTCTTTTGTCTTTGGATGATGAGATGCTGAGGAATGAGGATCCTAGGAAATATCAGTGCCAACCCAGAGATAATGCAGTGATGACAGAGGCGGGTCGAGTGAAAGCCGAATAGCCAATTAATAGCACATGCAAATATATTAGTTAGAGTTAGGTTTGGTCTTCTGTCGACTATTCAAACAACTATACACGCGGAGAAAGAGACCATGTCCAACAGTCTCAGTATGTACATCTCCAAGTTTCACTGTTTGCTGGAATTGTTTTGTCACGCGTATATCCTCTCAAACTAAATATAAGAACTACATAATTAACTCATAAATTTAAAAAGAGAGTCAAATTATAGTTTTTTGTAAAAAAAAAAACATGATATGCTCCTAAAAATATATACATCCTTCCAATGATTTACATTAGAAATTATCATTTAACATGTATAATGGATAACTATATAATTTAAAAATAATAATAAATATAAAAAATAAAACAAATTAAATTATTTCATTTATAGTCAAAATATTTTTTTAACTACACTATTGGATCCAAAATATAAAGTCTATTTACGGATTTTAATTTAATCTTAAATATAATATTTAATTCTCACATCTTCTATATTAAATGTTTCCATAAATTCTTATGTACATTAATTGTAGGTGATTAATTTGTATTATGAATTTGTCAAGAGAATCTTATCTTCAATTAGTTAAGAGAATCTTATCTTTAAGACTGTATGGAGTAATCCAGGCATTCGTTCAGAATGGGGGAGGGAGTAAATGCTTTAACTAAACATAAAACCATGTTGACGCTAATTTTATTCTATATATTAATACATTAATTATAGGTGATTAAATATTTCTATAAATTCTTACATACATTAATTGTAGGTGATTAATTTGCATTATGAATTTGTTAAGAGAATCTTATCTTCAAGACTGTATGGAGTAATCCATGCATTCGTTCAGAATAGGGGAGAGAGTAAATGCTTTAACTAAATATAAAACCACCTTGACACTACTTTTATTCTATATATTAATATATTAATTAAATTAGTTAATATGAATTCTTTTATCTAAAATATTATAATTATGTTCTTTAACTTCTTCCTTACTCTATTATTTGATTATTGTAGAAAGAATATCAATAAAGATAATCTTAAAAAAATTAATAAATATAAAAAGTGTGCCTTATAATTAAGATTAATATTAATTATATAATTAAATTATATATTAAATATTAGAAGAGTATATTATATATTTAAGAGTGCAGAAGAATAAAAATGCGAAAATATGAAACTCTGGTACTGATACGATGGGAATGATCAGCTCATGGCCTGAAACTTATTTCTTGAGCATAAAGAACAACGTCAGGAAACGTAAAAAACTCTCAGGGAATGTTATCTCGTGAATATTCATATAAGCAGAAGAAAAATTTCCTTATATACAACTCCATCCCATTAGAAAGCATCTATAAAATGCAGCAAGAAAGTGAAATTGCAGAGAGCGGAAGAGACGACTTAAACTGCTCCAATTCCCAGAAAAAAAGGACATACATTGAAGCCCCATTGATGGAAATAAAATCCGAACGTTACCTCAGATATCGTAGTCTATATCTGTTACATTATGGGAGACAGAACGCTTTACCAACTCTCCTTGCTCATTGTAACGGTCAAGATTCTCACAGGGAGTAGGAAATATGGTACCTATTACACGACCTTGAACGAAAGCGCACTGGAATATGCGCTTCTTCTTGTAGGTTGTCCCGACCGAAAAATCCTGGAATGTTACATTCCTTACCGGTATTTCTTCGCTGCCATGAATCCGAACTGGCACACGAACCCCCTGGCCATGGACAGTGGTGAAGCTTATGTCTTTTAGCACTGGAAGTGCCTGAGGGTCATATCCTGCATCTGGGTGTTCATTGTAGTCTGTCTTGATAACAATGCCCACACGGACATTGTCGAATGTTAGATTCCGATAGGTTATTTCGCGAACATAACCACCTCTTCCTGGGGCTGTCTTAATCCTCACGGCACGTCTGGATTGCCACACAAGAACGTTCTCCACCGTTACATTGGATACACCCCCAGACATCTCACTGCCTATTGAGATTCCAGCACTGTTGCATTTCATTCAAGGTAAATCTCAATTAATCTATCATTTCATTCATCGCATTGATTAAGATATGGAATCATCACTGCACGCCGGTGGATTCATTTAGCAGGGCACATAACCCTCCTTACTACAGTATCCTATAGTCACATCTCAAACAGGTACAAGTTATGCCCATGTACATGATGAGATCAGAAACCTAATTTTCTAAGATTTCTAACAGTGTTTATAATCCAATTCTCATTTTCCAAACAAAAATAGAGAAACTGCAGGACACACCTGGGAGCAGGCACGATGAGAGGCACTTGTGAATATTAATTTATCTTTATTTGAAGAGGAAGCTTGATTTATTTACACTCAGGTTTATAGATGTGAGTCTTACCTAACCATAGATTACAAGATAACAAAAAGCAAGCATAGATTACAATTGAGTAAATGGTTTACCTGACCATAGAGCGAACAACGAGGTTACGGATGATTATATTGGTGGAAGGTCTTCCATAGGCAATTCCATACTGATCCCAGCCACTTTTTATAGCTATCGCATCATCACCGACGCTAATGTAACAGTCCTCTATCAGCATATCCTCACAAGAATCTGTTTGTACCATAGAAAGTGGGGCTTGTTAAATCCTTAATGTGAAAATCTAACACCAACGAACATTTCAGTAAAAAGCAAACTAAGACCATTTCTCAGATTGTATCCTGATAGCTCGATTGAAAACCAAACTATCTAAGCATTAACAGATAACTAGTCAACGTGGTCACAAAATTAGATTGTGCATAAGATGGAGTTCCCAAACATATAATCTACCAAATCCCACGGTTTTCAGGCTTCCTTTTCATGAAACATTTTTAAGTTTGTTTCTTAGGCAACCGTTAAGATGAAGCTACCCTCCCTGACCATTTAAACTAATAGTTGAAGTCAGGGATACACTAGTCAACAAATCATGCATGAAAAAAGAAAGAAATTAAGTTTGGGCCGAGTAAAAGATACTTACCGGGATCTATTCCATCAGTATTTGGAGCTTCAAATACAGGAGCCAAAATTGTAACATCTTTTATTGTCACATTCTTGCAGTCATATGGATGAAGAGTCCAAAAAGGAGAGTCACGCAAAGTTATATTAGTTATTACTATGTCACTTGACCACATGATCTGAACAAGAGGCCCTCTTGTGTGGTTGAGAAGCTTCTGGCGATATTTTTTCCACCATGTTTGGCCTTGTCCATTTATTGTGCCATTATGCCCTGTCCATCAATCATAAGCCATAGTATAGAATTAGAGAAACTTAGAAGCTAAATATTAGCAGAAATAAATGATAAAAAGGGATAAATTTTACTCAGCCTGCTTGCCTACCTATTATTAGTGCACTGTACAATCACATATAGTTGTATACTGAACAATAAGTTAATAATATCCAGAGCAAAACAAAAAAAAAAAACTTCATAGATAGACACATCTGAGGCCACTGAAAAATAGCGCCATGTTCAGGGTGATATTATTTAATCAACTAATCTGAGAAGCATGGTTGATGCGAATGTACAGTCTTACGTTATCATAGGCCTTCCTTACTTTTTTGAATTGTCAAGACTGGCTTGTGAGGCAAGGTGACGGAATTAAAGAAAGCTTTGAAGTGATAAAGTAAATACTGGAGCAACTGAATTCTCAATTAATGTTGAAGAACACTTGGTTCGGAAAAAACAAAAGTGCCAACTACAATCGCTCAATGATTTACCGCAAAGAAATAATAGAGATGGTGGACCCCTCATCTTTTGAGATCCATAAAATTAAATATCATTGGTCTCCTTTAACTTAAAGCCTTCAGAACCAATGGTGTCACCAAATATGACCATTAAGATTCAGTCACTACCAGTAGATACAGACTTTAACGTGCATATAGTGATAATAGATACCAAGTAAATAACTTTGCCATGAAGAGAATGCAATGATTTTGTCAATGGAAGAAAAAAATAGCCTCACCTGTTATTACGACATCTTTAAGATTTTGGCCATGAATCAAACTGCCATATCGAGGTCCAGGATGCTCCCTTCCATACCCATATGAAGGCAGTGGAGGCATCAGCGGCCATTGCTTTTCATCCTATCAGTCATCACATAAGAAAATAATTCTAATTTAAGCGATAGCTTCAATTATTAGGGAACAAAGACAGATTGGTGATAAGGATTATAAGAGGTAGCTTTATCTAAGAGAAGATTGAATCAGAAACATTAGCCCTAGATTAAAAGAGATAGATGGTAAAATTTAATAAGAAATACGATATAACTCAATTGAGTCATAGAAGAGACTTTAAGCCAATTTCTCAGTAATTTCTAGCATCTTGTTTGATATGGTATTCATGTTGCCGTATTGGTGATTGCATAGTTGTGTTGCTTTTAAATGAAATTTTTATTTTTTCTTAATGTCACAAAATTGATCATCCCTATGTCAGTTGGTTAAAATTTACTCCAAACAGAAATTTTTCGAACCAAATCTATCAATATTGAGGTCATGCCAAAGGATTGTGCCAAACGACTACAGTCAAGATGGCCAGATTGATTCCAGCAGTCTACACTAGAAGTGAGTCAAAAGCTTTGATCATGATACTTGCATTTCTAATTTCTTATTTGTTTTTCCCCATATTTTCCCTTTTACTACTAAAAACGATGTAGTGCATTGGATCTAAAACTCTGACCATGATATATTTAACTAAGTAAGATTTACATGGTCAATATGAAACAATTTATATCTAAATATACCCCAAAACAATTATGTGGCACCATGCTCAAACAAATTCTAACAGCATCAATTGCATTGTCTAAAGGCATGCCATTAGTTTTCACTGTAGGGAAGCCTGTCTCCATCTCATACATTAGCCAAAGCGAGTTGTTGAGCATGGTAATGTTTTGATTTGCAATCAAGATCAACAACCCACAAAGACAATCAAACACAGATTTTACTGTGAATTTGTTCCACAAACAAGCAAATACGAGAAAGTTATGACATTCACAGAATTTGAATGGAACACTTCATCAATGTATATATATCAGGCAGGACAATGTATTATTTCAGAATTGTTCTATTTTACCATGAATCAAATATCAAAACAATTTCAAGCTTATTACACACGTAATCAATAATCACCATGAGTGTTAAATCTTGTATCACTTTCTATGAAGAAGTTTCGCCTCACTTTGATAGTTATGTATAAGGAGGAATTTGAACTTGTATTTAAAGAAGAAAATGATCTAATTTCGTAGTAACAGATATAAAAAACACAGGTATAATATGAATATGTGAAAAATGAGGATCTCAATTTCCAATTACAGAAGATCATAGCAAACAAAACGAATAAAAATATTATCTAATTTTGAAAATTTGTAGTTTCTACCGCAACTAGTTCTTGAATTATGAAGTTCAGAAAGGGAAACAGGAAGACTTGGTATTTCTTTTACTTTTTCTCCTTAGTTATAAACGTACCCTTGATCGTTAACTTACTAGAAAAGAATTGTTATAGTGGTGTGATTACTAAATTTAAAACTTCACGATTCAGAAGAAATGCAGAACATTAACGAGCAGATTAACCCACCTGAATACCAAGTATGACAGCATCTTCAGCCAGGAATAGAGTCATATGACTGGTAAGATTGAACGGTGCCGTTAGCCAACGACCTGGTGGCACATTTAGCTGGCCGCCCCCTCTCTTCCCGAACTTAGAGATAGCAGAAACAGCTCTCTCGAATGCCTCAGTGTTTACAGTAACCCCATCCCCCACCGCTCCAAAATCTGTCAAATTGAAGGCTATGGGGCGGAGCTTCGGCATTAGCCTAACCGGGACCTGACCGAATACAGAGAAGCCATCGACTATGTTCCTCTGCCACAGAAAAACAGATGCAAATGCACCGATCCAAAGAAAAGTGAAAAGGGTCTTGTGCGAGGTCAAGAATGCCGGGATCCAACGCTTAAAATCGAGCGTCTGGTGCTGGAACCGCCCAAGTGAAAAGGTCTCCACCATCATTCAAGTACGAAAACGGGTCGGAATCAACTCGGGTTTAACAGCTAACGATGTATGTATGCGGAAAAAGCCTTTGTCTGCTGCAAGTGAGCATCGATTCCTTTCTTGGGTCCTGCGTTTTCAAAGAGGAACGAGCATCCCAGGGGAGATTTCGACCGAGAATGGTGTGAAATAGTGATAAAGGTGGATAATTTCGTGAGTGATGCAAACGCTCTTGTTAGTACTGAGCAGTCCCAACGGTGCAGGAGATCCGTTTTGAAAAAATGCGGTGGAGTGAATTGAAAGGTAAGCTGTGTGTTACGATATGAGGTTGCTGAAGATGGAGACTTTGTTTAAGAAACTGGAACTGAATTTGGTTCTGGGGACAACGTCGGAGCAACAGGGGATCCAATAGCAAAACCAAGGATCTCGAACTCGAAAGAGGCCTGAGAATTTATAATCTGCCGAACTCACACGCCCAACCCGGTAAAACCATGGTCCCCACCTTCCCTTATTCTCTTGACCTCGAAGATGTTCTCACTTTTCAGATCAAGATTAGAAGAAATAAATGGTTAAGCGTATCAATGAATGGCATATAAAAAAATGGTATACTAGGATATAATATCAAATCTATCTCCCTTACCCGATGGAGGGTTTAGCAAGGGATTAGATGGTTATATCTTATCTTATCTTAAGATAAGATATAAATATAAATAAATGTCACCGTATAAATATATGGTATACTAAGATATAATTGTGCTTAGATGGTTTTCCCACTTATCATTGGTTTAAAAAATATAAATTTTATCTAAAACAACATCATTTATATGCTCAAGACCAAAAAAAAAAACACTATCTGTAAGTCATACATAATGCTAGCCATTTTTTATATTCTATTCAATATAAGAGTCCTATGTTCACTCAATATCATTATAAAATGTAAGATTTATAGATGTTTATAAGTTAGGAATTGTGTCAAAAAAATCTATTTTTGAATAGTATTCTCAGTAATTGTTTTTAAAGTGGATCTTTATGAGGATAACTGACTTGCCACTTATAGCTCCCTTTATGTGCCACCTTAATTAAAGGCAAAAAAAGAAGTATCAAATTTATGATTCATCTACATCAGTATTAAAAATTTCACCTGCTTCACATAGCCATTTTATTTGTTGAGGGTAGGATGCTAAAAATAACCCCTTCTATCAAGTTGTCATTTTGATCAAGTAGGCATACAAATAAAAGCATGCATGCATACATACATGGAATGTACAAGCAGCCTTTTTTTTAAAAAAAAAAATCCCGAGCAGTCTTTTGTTATTTATTAACTAAAGTCAATTTATTTGATAAAATCCAAAAAAAAAGGGTAAAAGTTAATTTTATATAGTTGTTGATAACACATTCTTTAACTTTGATTAAACGGTCGATGGTCACAGATATCAGATATTTTGGGTATAGAAGCCATAAGTTATTTCCATGAAAGATGAATGGGGATATTAATAGTTTATATATATATATATATATATTAAAAGAAATTAAAGTCTTCGGTGAATCACTTTTAGTTGCAATTATTACGATTTGATCCTTATTTGCAAACATTATGTTTATCAGTGAAACAAAAATCTCTTATTGGGAAATGTCTATGACTAAGTTTTTAGTATTTTCTTAATTGTATTCTTCCTAGTATTCTTATTTCCTAAATCCTCGAGGTTCAAGTTGTCCTCTGCTTTTAAATTTCCAACTACTATTATTAATATTGTTAACACATATCCATTGTCTCTTTCTCTTTCTTCACCAAAATCTACTGAACCATAATGGATGAACTAATGAAGCTTCCCCTCAATGATTTGTTTGCCAACTCCTTCTGTGTCTTCCCTGGGAATTCAATACCCACTATTTTATCGTGCAGGTCGAAACAAGGTCAAAGTTAAGCAACCCTTGTCACTTTAATTTTCTATTAGTTCCTAACACGTTGATGCCGATAGGATTAACGCCGGGTCAACATCTAGAGCAGTATAATATTACAAACCAAGTGGAATATATTGCCCGTCTGGGGTACTATATATCTATATATATTTAGGTAAATTAAAAAAAAATAATTATTTATGATAATTATATATTTATTTTTTTAAAATATCATTTTAATTATGTGTATTTAAATTATTTTTAATAAAAACTCTTTTAATATATATAATTATATAAAGATACTTTAGAGCAAAAATTATAATTTTAAAAAATAAAATGAATTAAAATTTTATATTTAAGATTAAAATAGATTTATAATCTAACTCTTATATTTATAATTGAAAGAAGTATGTTATAAACCTTTTATGTAATATAAAATATATTATTTTATTATATTTATTTATAAGGATAAAATATAATTTTATTTTAAAAGTTACCACGTGGGAGTAACATAGCCCCGTAAATTTTTATGGCTCCAATATTAATATTAATAGGAAGTGTTAAAAACGTAACAATATCACCTGTTGTTATTGAAAATATTAATAATTACTATTAATTTTTAACAATCAATATTTATTTTTTAACGATTGAAATGAATTTGATCTAAATATTAAATCTAAAAAATATAAAGACAAAATTGCTATAATGTGATAAATTATGGAGCAAAATTAAACTTTAACCCTTATTTATATTTATGAAGCTGAAACAAAATCAATATGATATATGTACAAAATACAGTCAATAAAAAATTACGTAATCATAGGCCACGAATATTATAATTGTCACAAAAAGAATGCATATCAGCTTCGAATTCGCATGCAACATATTCAGAGGATCTATTAAAGTATGGCTGAACTGCTAATGAAGGAGACCTGTGTATGGCGGCAACATGAAGCAATATATAATGGAGTTGGTGAGCTGGTGGCCAGTTATTGTCACAACAATTACAGACTTAAACTCAATCCCTCTCAAAACTCAAACGTTAACATACTCACCTAACGTCTTAATAATCATTTTATTCTCCAAATCCCTTCCTTAAAAATTATATATATGTCCACTATCAACCTACAAAACATACAATTAAAATATTATCATCATATTTTTTTTAGTTGCATACTCAATTTACTAGAGTTTTATCTTGACTATATGTAGATCTGACCCATATCGTATACCTGGCTATAATGTGTAAATCTTCCAACGAAGATTTTTTGCATAATCCAAAACTCAAATTTGAGACATCGTTTAAACGATACCGAATCGCTTATCACTCAAACTAACCTCCATTAGTAATATCATCACCATATTGATTATTCATCTTCTTACTCAAAAAAGTCTAAAGAACTCCTCAATTCGACCTTAAAATTATTCATTATTTACCGATTCAATTTCTCTAAAATATATTTATCTATTTAATAATACTAAATTACTAATCCTTATCATATATTTATAATTTTTAATATAAAATATATTTTATAGTATTAAGGATACTAGAGGAAAGAGGAGTACTATGGCATCAACCATACCATTTTTTAATAACTACATTTAGGTTTACAGTATAAGATCAAGGAAAGCAAAACTGATTTTCTTTTGGGCTTCATCCGGCCCATACATTCTCTCACATATCCTAAGCACGTGCCAACTTCTCATTCCATTGGCCGATGCTAGCTCCCTTTTGTTACAAAAAATATCCATCCTCCAGTCAGCAGATAAACTGTCGCCCACTGATGGTAGAGCCTTGTTCTTACTAATCTCAGCAGATTTCAGCTTGATGATCCATGGCTATAGCCATATCCACCACCGCACTCTTAACTTTTCCTCACAGGTCTCTGTTCAATCCCTTAAATTTTGATGGGCCCACCATTTAAACTCTTCCGCGTTCTCATTGTATCTTGTTTGTACAGGGAAATACCCCAGAAGATTGTCTTGGGAAGAAAATCAAAAAACTTTCACAGAAAATTTCTCACTAAGGCCAAGAAAGGAGTATCAAGCGTTTGTGAGCCACTTCCTTCGGATAGGCCATTGTGGTTCCCCGGTAGTTCACCTCCCGAGTGTCTCGATGGCAGGTAGTGATCAACTTGTTCATCACGAGATATCACGTTTAGTTTCAGAGTTTTCATAAAGTTGATTGATTAATTTCATGTCGACCACAATCTTCCTGGGGATTTTGGCTTCGACCCTCTTGGATTAGATATGTGTTTGTTGATGTTAAATTGGTTGAGAGATTTATGGGGATTAATATAGTTTACGCCATTAACTCTCTCAGGTTTGGATCCGGAGTTGCTAAAATGGTTCGCCCAAGCAGAGCTCATGCATGCGAGATGGGCAATGCTGGGTGTATCAGGAATTCTGATCCCAGAAGTACTGGAAAAGATGGGATACATTCAGAACTCCTCTGTTTTTTTTTTTGTATAAAAAAAATTTAGGTGGTGTCTTTGTCTTTGTTATTGTGGGATACGAACATTCCTTACCAGTGCCAACTCTCATTGGCATTCAGAACTCCTCCTGGTACGATGCTGGCTCTCGAGAATACTTTGCTGATCCGACCACGCTGCTCGTCGTGCCAACTCTCATTGGCATTCACCACTCCTTTCATTCTAATTCACTATTATTTGAGTTTTTTTTTATAAATTAAATTATTAAAGCTTGGATGATGCCGGTGAATGGACGTAAAAAATTTTCCGCATGCAGGCTTTCACTTCAAATTAGTGTTGAGGATTGAAGAGGCGTTCTGTTTTGTTGGTGACAGTGCATAATGCTGCTCCATGAAGACTCCTCATTTCCTCAACACTGTACTCTATCTTGTGATCAGAGCTTCGTATTTGCACCGCAAAGGTTTCGAACATTTGAAAGGGGAATCTAATTGTTATATATTCTTTTCATTTACACTGTAATAAACAGAGTTTCGTGTTCCATTCATAGTTGTTTTATGAGAAAAAGAATTAGATGGATACAAGACTTTAGAAATTTGAAGATATGCATGGGTGCTGCTTGAGATCCCAACTTGAGGTTGACATGCTATTGGCGGCCACGTTAGAATATAGTCCCACGTCCACTAATTAGAATTAGAAATAGAAAATAATGCACAAATACACAGATTCATCTATCGTTTGATGTATGTATGATGATGATTTAAGTTTCTTTGGTAAATTAAAGGGAGAATTAGACCAGAAGACCTTGCAAAAATAATATTTATTGGATAGTATCTTAAAAATTGTAATTATTTAGGATGATAAAATATTTAAAACACTAAATTATCTCTGATCAAACTCCCTACATTCTCTCCTACCATATCCTCTAGTTTGCTCATTATTTAACAAAATAATCAAAATTAGTCGAATTAATTCAAACCTGGTGAAATTTGGAGACACGGCCAAGCTGAAAAGAAGCAGAATAGGTGAAGGACAACAGCACAAAATGTCTGCAGGTGCGGAAATGTCGGAAGCCGGGGAAGGGATGGGCTTAGAGAGGAATAAGCTATTGTTAGGGGGCCATGCAAATTTTGGGAGCTTCAGGATCAATGTGGTGTCCATGGCCAAACACTGCGCACCAAAATGACGCAACTTTCTCTGGCTGCCCCCTCCACTCCAACAAAACAACAAAACCCTCCCACGGTTGGAATCTATCCGAGCAGCGGTACATTTCTATGCCCACAACCTACCTCTATACCTGCGAAATGGCCGCTGTTCGACCCCCCATTTTCTTCTCCTTCTTCTTCCTCCTCCTCACTCTTCCTTCCTCCTCTTCTTCTTCCGACGCCGATGCCCTCCTTAAGCTCAAGCAGTCACTCACCAATTCTGCTTCTCTTTCTTCCTGGGTCCCCAATTCTCTGCCCTGCCGATGGCCCGGAATCATGTGCGACAACAACACCGTCATGGGTCTTCACCTTGCCGACATGGGTCTTTCCGGCAAGGTCGACATTGACGCAATGTTGGAGATTAAAGGCCTTCGAACCGTCAGCTTGGTGAACAATTCCTTCTCGGGTCCTATCCCAGAGTTCAACAGAATCGGCGCTCTCAAGGCTTTATACCTCTCCTCCAACCAATTTTCCGGGGAGATTTCCTCGGATTTCTTCTCCTCTTTGAACTCGTTGAAGAAAATCTGGTTTGATGAGAACAAATTCTCCGGAACCATCCCCGATTCCATATCCCAGCTGGACAATCTCATAGAGATTCACGTAGAGAACAATGAATTCTCCGGACCCATCCCGCATCTAAAGCAGAAGATCAGATCGCTGAACATGTCCAACAACAAACTTGAAGGTCCAATCCCAGAGAGCTTGACAAAATTCGGGGCTAATTCCTTCCAGGGAAACGAGGGGCTATGCGGGAAACCTCTAGACAAGGCGTGCGACCAGAAGGGTACTGAAAGTAAGAATTCTTCCGGCAACGTCATGCTGATCATTCTCTCCATCGTCTGCTTGATCATCGCAATCGCGCTGTTCATAGCGGTTAGGTCAAGGCGCCATCTAGACGGCGACTTCAGCGTGCTGAACAGAGACAGCATAGACGAGGTGCAAGTGCACGTGCCGAGCTCATCCGAAAGCAGAGACTCGGAATCGAGCCGGAGAGGGACAGGTTCGAAGAGGGGTGGGGCGAAGAGCGGGAGTGCGGATCTGGTGGTGGTGAATGAGGAGAAGGGCGTGTTTGGGTTGCCGGATTTGATGAAGGCGGCCGCGGAGGTTCTCGGAAACGGAGGTATGGGATCGGCATATAAGGCGGGCATTGCGAGTGGATTGAGCGTGGTAGTGAAGAGGGTGAGAGCGATCAATCAGATAGGTAGAGATTATTTCGACGCCGAGATGAGAGGCTTTGGGAGAATCAAACATGCCAACATCTTGACGATTCTGGCTTACCATTTTCGCAAAGAGGAGAAGCTCATCATCTCAGAATACATGCCCAAAGGCAGCTTGTTATATGTTTTGCATGGTACCAACTCATTTTATTTCTTATGTAATCACGTTCGTTGAGAATCTGCAAGTAACCTTGAGAATACTGTTTGATTAATGTGTCTCAGGTGATCGAGGTTCATCTCATGCGGATCTGAACTGGCCCGTTCGTTTCAAGATAATCAAGGGAATTGCACAGGGGCTTCGATTCCTTCATTCTCATTTCTCTTCCTACGATCTTCCCCACGGCAACTTGAAATCCAGCAATGTCCTCCTAACAAAGGATTACCAGCCACTCCTCTCTGATTACGCCTTACATCCGCTTCTCAACCCCAATTCTTTCAACGCTTTGTGCGCATTCAAATCCCCAGATTACGTGCAGTACCAGGTAGTTTCCCAGAAAACCGACGTCTACTGCCTCGGAATCATCATCCTCGAGATCATCACCGGCAAATTCCCTTCTCAGTATCATAGCAACGGCAAGGGCGGCACCGATGTCGTGCAATGGGTGCTCGCTGCAATTTCTGAGAGAAGAGAAGCCGAAGTGATTGATCCCGAAATCGCAAACACCCCCGGCTCCTTAGATCAAATGCTGCAAATTCTCCAAGTCGGAGCCGCTTGCACCGAAAGTAACCCCGAACAACGAATTAACTTGAGTGAAGCCATTAGGAGGATAGAGGAGGTACGAGCCTAAAAGCTCCATATGTCCATAGCTTAGTTCTTCCCAGTTGGGTTTGCTTGCAGCACAAGCAAGCTTGTATATATGATCAAAGGTTCAGCCATTCATTCATGATTGATTTTTTGAGGGCATAAGCATCAATTTCAAATATACACAACAAAAAAAGACACAGAGCAACGGAGAAAGAGAAAGAGGTAGAGAGGTAGAGAGGGAGAGAGAAGGAATAGGTTTCACAGGACTGCATTGAAATACATCAGAACTCATGTAAAAGAGATGGATGCAACAGAGGATTGAAGCACTTGTCATGCTGTCGTTTTGGAGAGGCGAAATTTGGTAGCTATCGGGGGCTTGTGATGAAAGAAAGATCTATGTTTCGACACCACTCTCTCGAATCAAATTTGTAAGAGACAAGTGGGCAAAACATTTTCCAGTCTTGGGAAATTGTTTGTTCAGAACTACCATCTTTAATCCCTGGATTGCATTTGTTCGCCACACTTTTTGTAAAATTTATTTTCTTATGTTAGGTGATTCAATTTGTTCTTATTAAATATATTCAACTTCCAAAAGTTCCTGAATAAAAACAGGAATACTGAATCAAAACTAAATATATTCTTATATTTAATAATTATTAAGAAATATTTCAAGTGAATTCGCAAGTTAACTTCTGATAAAAGATTATTCCTTTTTCCTTTTTGAATAATGGAAGATGTGGAAGAACTTAATGGTAAAAAGAACAAAAAGAAAGTAAAAAATAATTAATTCAACACTATGAGCAATTGACTTTTTTCCTTATTTCTGGAGTAAGGAGTCCATTGATTGATAGTGGGTATGGATTCTATGTCAATTCTTTTTTGAGCAGAACTATATTGCTGTAAAATAAAAAAACTATACAACACAAAGCTCACAAAAGGGAGCGTTTACAGAAGAGATCCATAAGTGGTGTAACTGTTCATAGTAAGGTAAACTGTAGCTCTAATTTGTATGAAAATTTTATCTATAATGTCTCTTAAGAGATATAAAAAAATTAACAAAATCGTATACTGTTAAACAATCTTTATGTTAACGTGTGTTTTTTGTTTTGTTTTCACCTTATTCGTGTTCAGACTCTAATCTCTATGGGACAGGCTTATGTGTGATCGTTTTATATTTTGCTGAGGTTTCATCATTTTATAAAAAAAAAAAATAGCGTCAAAGACAAATTTTAGTTTATCTATCAAGACTAGGTCATAATTGAATAACATGGAATACATTTATCTCTTAAGATATAGACATCTTTTTAAGATTTTTTTCCCCTAAAAAAACAATTGCAGAATGCAGGTTTCAAAGAATGAGCTAAGCCAAGTACTCTATTATTTATCTCCATATTTGAAAATCGCATTAGCTTACAAAAAGTCAAACTTGAATTCTCTCCCCTTTTCTTTCTCCCTAAGTTTTAAATTCCAAATCTTCGTTATTAGATTGAAATTTAAGCGGTAGAGATAGAGGCTGGGGAATGGGGAGAATACAGCTACCAAGAAGCCACGGCACCCACCACCAACCCCCAATTAGCGGAGGGCTAATCAATAAAAGAAATATAAACAAGTTTGAAACATAAATCTGAAATCTCCTTTTGACCATCATCGTCACTGACGAGCACGATCCTGGACTCTTCGGCGAGAGAAGAATGGCGTCTGGAGCTGTATCGGCATCAGAGATCGCGGCCAAGTTGAATCTGCAGCCTCACCCCGAAGGTGGATTTTTCGCGGAGACTTTCCGTGACGGTTCCGTTCAACTTGTCAAGTCTCAGCTCCCACCCGAATGTAGGTTCTTCCACCTATCTCATTCTTTATAATTTCTGTATAATTATACCAATATTTCCGTTTCCTCTTCCTTTAGATAAAGTTGACCGCCCGGTGTCTACTTGCATATACTTTCTGCTTCCGTCGGGGAGTGTTTCTCGCCTGCATCGTATACCCTGTGCTGAAACCTGGCATCATTACATAGGAGAACCTCTTACGGTACACTACCTATTCCCCTTTTAGGTTCTTTTTACTGTATATTGTTATCCACAAATATTTGGTGGCAAAAGTTCTTCCTTAATTTTCCTTCACTTGTTCTGTCCCACTCAAAACATATAACCGACAAATTCAACTAGCGGCAGTGGCATTTTTCTTTGAAATGATCTTTGTGCCCTTTTGTCTTTTTCTCGTTAATTAAACATGACAAATTACTTCTCAAGTTCGATTCGTCTGATCAAAGAACTTAGGAATTTAAACTTTGTTCTTGTATTTTTCAAGATGGGTTTGATGCTAACGGTGTCTTTAAAATAAGCTAACTCAGTGTTAAATGTGTACCTGGTTTCTGTTTCATGAACTTCTCTGTGCCTTGAGTTGGAGTGTTCACAGTCATATCTTTCTCTGTTTTCTCAAGCGTTCCTCTACTCCATCCCTTAGCTTTGTTGGAGTACTTATTCGCTTACAAAGTGGGGAGTTAATTCATATCGTTTTGCATAGAAATTGAATGCATCACTTCTACTTCAAAACCCACTCACACTTGATTACCACTTGAGCTATCATCAAGTTGATGAATTTGGATTTGGTTGGAATTAATAGAACTCAACATAAAAGTACTTCGTAGCTTTGTAATTATCTAGTCTCTTTCTTATGAAAATATAGCTTTCTATTTAAAGGCACCCTGATTAGCTCCGAGTAATTGAGAACTTGTTACATTCCAAATTTCAATTTGATTCTTCCAGTTCCTTTTCTCTTGATAAATTTTGCACTTTTTCACAGGTAGTGGAAATAAATGATAAAGATGGAAGTGTCAAGTTCACCTGCCTTGGATCTAATCTGTCCGATAATCAGAAACCACAGTACACAGTGCCTCCCAATGTGTGGTTTGGTTCATTCCCCACAAAAGATTTTGATATATCGCCAGATGGGTCTGTGCAAAGAACTCCAACTAGAGATCGTGAGAGCCATTACTCCCTAGTAGGTTGCACTTGTGCCCCCGCCTTTCAGTTCCAAGATTTTGAGCTGGGAAAACGTTCTGACCTCATTTCTCAATTTCCCCACTTGGAGTCTCTCCTCAGCGCTCTCACCTATCCTGATGATTCCTCAGCGAGTCACTGAGTTTGAGAAAGTATTGTCATTTGGGAAACTCTTAAGCTTGTCATATTATTTGCCAGATATCAAACCTTAATTTTCTGTTCAGGTGTGGATTGCTTCTGTATTTGGTAAAATATGAATATTTAGACCTTCACGAGAATCAAATAATGGTTTTTCATGCGCTTCTTTCAACACCAATTAGTGTGATAAAAAGTCTGGGAGACTCTAAAATAAATCATATTTTCACGTTCCGTGGAAGATTTCGTCGCTTATTTCGTTGCTTTCTTGGTCTCCGTAGCAACATTTCGTGGATCTTCCAGTTAATTTTTAGACAGTCTTGTTTACGTAGGTAATGCACAATTTTTTTCCCGTAAATATATAATCATTTTTAGTTTTTTATTCTCAGTGTCTAACTGTATGCGTACGTAAATGATACAATTAATATAATAGCTAGTTTATAGTACAAATTTAACTGCAAACTAGATTTTATAATTTCAATTAAATGCATTATGGATAGCACACAGCTCAAGTGAACCTAATCCGGCAACAATCAATTCTACATTTATTTCCAACGACAGGTATTCTCGTTGAAGCCGATTTGCTAAACCAACATTCAGAGGTAAACGAGGATTATTCAGTTGTTCAATTGAAGTCCAAATTGCTCGATTGAACAATTAAAAGATCCGCTCAGTGTTATAGAGTAAAAGTCTGTTATTGACTTGTTATTAAGAAAACAACTATGGCTCTTGATTTTTCCATGTTCATCCTCCAATTTGTAACATTTCCTTGGCGTCAAATTGCATTCTGCTTCAGCTATCTCTTCAATAAACAGAGCTGTGCAGAATCAGAATACGAGAAGAGGCCATTTATATCTCAAGAACAATATCTGCAATCAGAAAAATATACACACATTCAGGACAGCATAAATACTTTGTCTCTTGCCTTCTTTTTCTTCCCTCCCCCAAAAATAAGGATACTCTGCGGGGAGAAAAGTGGTATAATTGCAAATAATTTAAAGGATGAACACTCAGTTACTGTAAAAAAAAAAAATACAGGTACATAGATGTTTGTCTTCAAACATTTTAAATACAGAAATCTGCATGAACAAATCAAAAAATTAATTATGTTTATACGTGAGCATAAAATTTTTTTGGTTGGTTTTTTCTTTGGGATAATCAATAAATAACTTACATTCAGAATCTGTCTTGACCCATTTATTTCCATCATCTGGAGCAGTATTGAATTCGTCTTCATCATTATCAGATTTGGCCATTTGTTTGTCCTTCAGGTACTTCTTCGTAACCGTTGTCGAACTTGAACCTTGGGTATATATCTTCTTATTGAGTATTGCCCTCAAAATCTGAAGTCAAAACCAGCAAAGTAAAAGTAAGATAATCAATCATAAATGAAGTATCATATATATTTTTGCAAATCTAAGTTAAGGGCTAAGAAGAGAAGAACACTGGCTTCACCTTCTCCATTCTGCTCTCTGGAGACAATGGATCTTTGAAACTGGGAGTAGGTTGAAACCCACTTCTGCAAACAAACAACTTCTTCAGAAGAAAAGTAAGTGATTTGTTACCAATTGCACTCTTATTATTATCCGAACAAAGATCTTTTCCCCTGCAGGGAATCAAACTGCCGTTTGGGAATAATGTCTCTTTCTTTTCACAGTTGGAACAATTATTCGCGTGATTAGTGGAGGATTCTTCCCGTAAACACATCTTCAATGTAATTTGGAAATCGCCTTCTTGTTCGTCAGGTGTAAACTCTCGTGCACAATCTTGAGAGCAGGATGAATCCTCTGCAATAATTCTTTCAGAATCGCTCTTCAAATTGTTGTTTCCGAAGGTCCCAATCGCAAGGAGTGCATGTGGCCAGTCACTGAACTCGTCTCTGCAAGGTTCATCCGCTACAAAACCTAGTGCGAAAATTAATCAACAAAACCTTAAATCTATATGCACTTTACTGTGCACACACACACACACACACACACATATATCCTCGTCTATAAATCTGAAAATAGGATTAATCCAATTGAGAAAGATACAAATACGATAGAAAATAGTGGAGATCAATGCTTACGGCGGGTAGATGAACTTGAGTTTGGTTTGTTCTTCGCCTTACTGCCATTTAGCTTGTTGTGCATCCAATTAAATAGCTGCAAGTAAAAGAGGGAACGACAAATTTGATCAAGAATTAAGAAGCACTACTAACTGTAACATAATTAAGTAATAGGAATGGGGGAGGAAGAGAAATAAAAAATAATCGGTTACCTTCATTTTGAATTGATGAAGCTAAGAAAGGGAAAGATGATGGAGGATGGGCGTCTCCAAGAGATGAAGAGCGCGCAGATCCCATGAGACGGTTAAAGAGGTGAAGCCGTGGAAGAGTATAAATAGAAAGGCAAGTGTGGCGTGGTGTGGCATGTGCTGAATTTACAGCCAAGTCGATGCCTCTGGTCCAAGTTCCAAAATCCAGCCTTTTGCCGCCACTTTTCTCTTCCCCCTCTCTCGTCTTTTTCTTCGTTTTATGATCACGAATTATACATGGCCATTGGAAAAAAATGCCAGGTAGACGATATAGTCTCGAATCATTTGTCCTGATTTTTTGATTCAGATGACAAACGTTACGGGCTTCTTTAACAGTTTGAACACGGTCGACTTACGAAGGAAATAAGAATATGGAAATGAAAAGGGTACACGCTGGTAAGCTGAAGAGCAGCTGGGAAACATAAACGGAGGTGACAGGTAATAAGTACTGTTGATGAAAAAAATCTGATTATGTACTCAATTTTATGTTAATTATGGTCAAAATCATGTTTTACCTAAACCTGTAAGAATAGTTTTACCAGGTGTATTTGGATTAGTTTTAAAAAAATAAATTTTAAAAAAAATAGATTTTAAAAAAAATAATTTTAAAAATTAGAGATATTTAGATGATTAATAGCAGAATCACTTTTGTATAGATAATTATTAAAAAAAGATATAAACTAATATAATAATTACATAAAAAATAAATTTAAATTTAATTTTTTTATTTAAATGATTACAAAATAATATATATACATATGTATTTGAGTAAGGTAAAAATTTATAATATTTATCTAAATTTTAATTTTTTTTCTACTGAAAACTTTATTAGAGAACCAATCTAGATGACTATCGAAAAATATGGAAGATTATAACTTTCATTGGCAAATTTATCTTTTTCCCAACATTTTCAAATAAGAAATTAAATTAGATTTTATTTTTTTTATTTTTTTAATTAATAAAATTTAAATTATTAATCAATAAACTCACCAATAATGTACTGTTGTGGCAAGGGGGCACCGAAAAGCTATAAAGAGACCAATTATTCTCAAACTATGGTTTTAGACTCAAACCATGGTTTGAGTTCTAAAATTGATTTTTTTAAAAAAAATCTTGCTTAACTCATATCTTATAAAATCATGGTTTAAATCTATAATCTATTCTTAAAAGTGAATCTCAAACACACACTAAAAAGCTACAAAATCACGTTTACAACTGACAAACAAACATGGCAGGATCCATATATATATGGGATTTACATTTAAGTTTATGAAAGAGTATAAACTAGTTATATTCACCAATGTGTTGGTATTAATTAGTATAAATATTTTTCACCGCTTAAATATACGATCTGGAGTTTAAGTAGTAATAAATACAAAAAACATCATTAAAATAAATATCTTCAATTAAACAAAATATTTTTAATTCGATCTCGAATTTGACACAGTAAATAATATTATAAAAAAAGTTAGTTACATTCCAAATACTGAGTATAGCATAATATTATAACATTGTAGAAGTTATAAGATGGCCTAATTTGTGTGTGTGTGTATATATTCAGCAACTTACTCATACTTCAAAGTGAGAATGTAGAGTAGAAAATGACCCCCCTTTTTTTTTTGTTTTTTTTTGGTTACAAAATTTTTGGAAAGGGGTTAGGCTCACCCACGATCTAAAGGCAGAGCGAAGTCTTCCTTCCTCTTAGGCGATACCAATGTCAGGCAGGGCGAGCCGTCTATTACTCTCAGGCGTAAACCTAAACACCCAAGAGTTAGGATGTCTCCCCAAGCGCCGCGACTGGAACCACAACAAAGTGATACTCCCAAGGGTTCGAACACACTCCAAATGGTAGTACGTCTCACCCTTTTACCAGTTAAACCCACGGACGATGGGTCCCTTTTTTTTTTTTTTGTTGAATTAATGGTCTTGTGAGAGATTGAGCCCACCACCTCCCCTGTGTAAGCACCTCCCCTAGGTAAGGATATCACTGCCACTAACGCAATGCAGTCATGTGCAAAATAAGGAACCATGAGAGACTTTGCCGAGTTCTGGAACATTTCCTTTCCCCTCAGTATGGACTATGTAGGGTGAGAAGTTAGGGTCACTTCTCTGTATTTCTCGCCCATAACAAAGTTTTTACTCCAGCAAAAAAAAAAGAAAAAGAAAAATACAACCTGATCCATGCATTCTCATGCCATGCTTATATACTCTTCTTTCTTTCTGTGTTTTTTTTTTGCTATATTGTTAATTTAGGTTTGATTGGAGCTAAATATGCTTTGCATTAATTAACAATGTTACGCATAAATTCGACGTAAATCTTACTAAATTAAATTATCAGACCAATTTTTATTAACAAAGAATTATTGTATATGTAGAGAAGAAAATTTCAGAAATTACTGGTTGATAATTTGTGAGCAGAGTTGGCGGGGGCTGTCCCCACTAACCGAACCCCTTGTGCTGGGTCGCATCACGCGACCACCATTCCTTTTAAACATCCAATCCGAAAAATCCCCTTACCTCTATTACAGTCACACACACATTAGCGGTACATTAGTTATGGTATTTAATATATTGTATTCAGTGCCCTCTGCATAAATATTAGAACGCATTTTAAATTAAAAATTTCAAACAAACATGCAGGGGATGCCCGTGCGCATGGATTCATGCATGCAATTCTAGATATAGATATTACTCGATGCAATTCAGAGGCTAAATTGCAGAAGATATTACATATAGTTAATGGAATAGAATATTATTGGGGCCCGTCCCATGAGGTAAAGAAAGAATATAATGGACTTATAAAGAAGTGAAGTCAAAGTAAAAGAAGAGTCTCGTAGTTTGACGATATGAGCCAAATCGAGAAACCAAAACCAGATTTAAGCGTGTTGGCTGATGAGTGAATCTTTGATTCTTATTCTTGGATGTCATTCGATGATTAGTCTCAGAAATTCGAGAATCTAAGATCTTCAGAAATCAATGCAAGCATGAAATACAAAATGGTGGGGTATTAAGTGGAGGTGTTGTGGGGGTTGTGTGGATCACGTGAAGATGTTGGTGAAGGGAGTAACTGAAAACGAAGGCATGTGGGAGGTGGGAGGTGGAAGGAGGGCCACGTGTCAAAGAAGAGGCGGGGAGATAAAAACACGGGGACCGTACCAGACCAACACGTGGCTCGAAGATGAAGCTGGGGTGAGATGCTTGTCGTGGAGAGAAGAGAACATGAGCAATGTAAACTTGAGGAGAGCGCAGGGGAGATTGGACCCCCACACTGTTGGGGACTTTGATTGCCTCTCAAGATAAGCGCATGGGGTGCTGTCTTCTCTAACACTAACTTTTCACTCCCTATCAACTTGCTATCACGCATTTATTTTCTGCCCTTCATTTTCTTGTCGGTTTATCATGTAACATTAGTGTAAAATAATATACTCCTTCTCTTAATATATAATATAACACTTATTTAATTATATTTAAAAATTTAATTAATTAATTAATATTATAATTTTTTAGTCAAATTAGTGAATATTATATTTTTAAAAAATATCTTAATAATTTTTTTAATTTTTCTATTTAATTATTATTGAGAGAATATTAAGTAATTTAAAAAAATTAATAAATAAAACATTAAAATTAATTGTTAATTAAAATTTATATTAAAAATTATGAGTATTTAACACTGGTTAAAAATGAGGATATTAGCTACTACGAGAGTAATAGGAACAGCAATAGCTTATTTGTTATAAAGCGAGAGACACCGTAAGTCAAGAATGACAATGTCTACTGCACAAATGTCACGAGTTATTTATGGCGTTCGTTAGAAATAAAAGAAAAGCTAAAAAAAAGAAGGACAAATTTACTAAAACTTAGATTCCTCAGATAAAACACGTAAAATTGAGGGAGTTAAATTAATGTTATGCACTAGTGCGAATCCGTCTCTGTGGCTAATTAGTTGAGCAATTTATGATTTCATTAAGCATTTAGTTTCGTATATACGTAGCAAGGCTCAACCATTAGATGAAATACTGGAATAAACTTTAGTCTAGTTTTGGATAATGGGATGAATTACGGAAGGGGCTCATTTAATTCGGCTGTATCTCTCTACCACCGGCACCCAGCATATCGCTGTATATGACATTGATCAATGATCATGACACTTAGCCTCCTTCATCTGCGTCGGTGATTTCGATTTCAGTTTCCAGAATGAACGACCTTCGTTTTGGATTGAACCCCATATCATGTTCCCATCTCTTTCATTGATTTGCTTTCTTGATGATCCTAGATTGGGAGCATTTTCGATCGGCTTGTTAAAAGCCACAAGTTTGCAAATATTTTTCTTTTAAAGATTCGGATTCCAAGATAGCCTCAATTTTCTATCTTTTTATTTTTGTCATTTCCTGTTTTTTTTTTTTATAAATAACGAAGGTATAGTCCAATTAAAAAGAGATTATACTGATGGTGAATTTAATCCTAAATGCTCAAAAGTCAATAAGTTTCTCAAATGAAACGGATAAATAGTATATACTAAAGATTTGGATAATCCCTCTTCTGCTAAAATATGTGCCATCTTATTTCTCCTTCTCCAAATATGTATGAATTGTACTTCCTATAATTTACTTACCATATGTTTGATCTCTAATACAAGTAAGTTGCATATCTTATTATTGTTCTCATTTTTTAACATGTCAATGAGTATCTGGGAGTCTAATTTAAGAAAGAGTTTCTTATAACCATGATATTATACGATTGTAAACCCTTGGAAAATAACCTACTATTTTGACTCTAACGCACTACAAGATTTAATAAAGTATGTAAATTTTATTACCCAATTTTTAGCTTAGTCCACCACAATAAGCCTCAATATAATGGAAAGCTGACATAACACAATCAACATTAGTCTTAAACCATCTTTCTAGTGCAAGAATCCATTCTGGCAATCCGTGAGGGGATGTTGAAAGGTCCGCATAGTTTCTAGTAAAGTGAGCATAGTGTGTCTACACTTGCATTATAACATATTCTGCATTCGTAAGTTCCCTTTTATCAAAGTTAAAGACTATAGAATTTTTTCAAAGTCAAAACTTTTGAATTTTAACTTCCCAAACAATATTCTATGTACCATCTATACTGCCTGAATTTCTCTTAAAATTTAAAACAAACTAATCTTTAAGAAAAAAAGAATTATAATACCTTGGCAGCAATAATTTCTTGCACACCCTGTTAACATAGTCACAATCTATCAAAATATACATATTATCCTCATCACTATCATTATAAATTGGACAAGAAGCAGAAGTTAAGAACCATTTACTCCGTCAATCATTAGTGGAAGCTCAGTATTAAATGTCATTAGTAACTCTAATCGTTCTATTCCTACTATTTCTAAATAACTTTAGATAATCAATTATAATGATAGTCTATATTTTCCTCCAGTAAATAATATGCGCTGTTGATGTAAAACAATCTATTCAGAGTAACATTATAAGACACAATGTCAATACCAACATCTATCTTAAAAAGGCAAAATTGAGATTAAACTTTGGAGAGAAAAAAAAAGCTTGTAACTATGTTTGTCAACTTATAAAAATCTCAAGTTTCGAATATCAACCAATCAGCGACATAGCTTTCTTCTTTGTCAGTTTTCTAATACACAAGTCTTTTATTTTATAGTCTGACCAGCAATAAGTAAAGAATTTCATCATAAGTCCATATCTAATGGTCCACTTCATTCTTTTTACAATTATATATTTTTATTATGATACAAATTTCTATAAATTAGAATCACCCTTAGTAGCATCAAGTAAATTGTCTTTACTTTTCTATATATACTTATGTGATAAAATCTCAACCCACAACTTTTTGAAACCCGACAATAAATTTTATGCAATTTTTGCACTACACACACGATTTCCTTGTATTTTTTTAGTTTAGGACTTGGGCTTATATTTGCCTTACGCTCTATGTTCTCCACCGGTAACTTAGTGAGAAGCCCTTAGTGTACACTTTCCATGTTCGGCCCAATAGACAATGGTGTTGTGTAGATTGTAGATATTTAATTCATCAGTCTATAAGTTTAACTAATAAAATGATGAGATATATAACTATTTAAAGTATATTCAATATTTAGAGAGTACTATTTTATTGTAATTTAAGTCGCAATACTTAGGAAGATATCATAGCTTTTAGGTGTATAAGTTTAAGTCTAAGGGCAATAGACGGCTTACCCTACCTGACATTAGTATCGCTTAGGAGAAATATAAATTTTACCCTACTCTTAAATCATAAGTACTTAACCCATTTTTAAAAATTTTTATACAAAACAAAAAGATTATAGATATTCAACTAGTTACGTAGTCATTTTATCTTTATGAAAATACCTCTTATAATATATAAAATCAAGATTAATAGAATTAGATATAGTAGAAAAGAGTAGTCTTTTATAATATAATATAATATAATATGATAAATTAAAATTTAAAATTTTACTAAAAAATATCCATATTTAGTGTTATTGAGAACTCTTATTAATGCTTGAGACCCTAAATTATTTTCAAAGCTCAGCGCTAATTATTTTAAGCCTAAACAGGCCGGCCTTAGACCCAACCATTTTTCTTATCTCCACTGATAACTAATCTATTGGGTTCTCAGCGTCAACTAATACGTTCATTTAACTTCTTTCTACCCATCGTCCGTGGGTTCAGCTAGCAAAGGAATGAGACATACTACCATTTAGAGTGTGTTCGAATACCATTTTATTGTGGTTACAGTCGCAGCGCTTGGGGAGGCATCCTAACTCTTGGGTGTTTAGGTTTACGTCTGAGGGTAATAGACGGCTCGCTCTACCCGACATTGGTATCGCCTAAGAGGAAGGGAGACTTCGCCATGCCCTTGGATTGTGGGTGAGTCCAACCTCTTTCTAAAAATTTTTGTACACAAAAAAAAAACCCTTCTTCCTAACATTTATTATTCGTCATATTCAAAGAAAAAACCTCCTCACAAAATAGATTTGGACCCTCGGTTATGTATGTGGGGTTTGAAGCGGAATACATTATTCATGACTAATTATAATTAGGACATGATTATATAAATTTTATATGATGTATAAATATATACATAATTTCTATATGATAGCAACAATTGTCTTGCTTATATTAGGAAAAGAAGATGATGTGATCAATCAAATACAGCTGCGGAGGGAGGAAATGATGTCCCAGCATGATCTTCGAAAAGGTTCTGGTTTAAAGCAGATCTCAACCCTAAGAAGAAAATTCTGCTTCAATATATTGTCCCACCATAAACGACAAATTAAGCCCGAAAAAAGAAAAAGAGGACAAACGAAGTCAAATCTGACCGCAATATGTGGCGTTTTCGGGATTGAAAAGCAGAGCTTCTGCAAACGTGTCAACCCATCACGCCAAGTCTCAAGGATCCCTTTCTTTTTCCATTTTCTGAGTCAACATTCTTATGGATAACTTGGTAAACAGTTTGAGTTTTTAAGGGCAAAGAACCTGGCCCCACGGGTTTTCAGCAACGTTTTCATCACAGATCAGTAATATCTGCTCGTTCTTTCTTGCCCCGCGGGTTTCCTTTTCTGTGTATCAATTTGTTCATGAGGGTGCACTACGCAAATCGGATTGGGATAGAATTGCGCTTGTTGATAAATATCTGCTTGTTTTACTGGTTGTTTGATATTAATTCTGTAATGGTTCCTACTCGATTCATTTTCCTTTTTATATTAAGCACTTACGGTAGTGGAGCAAGGTGATGGTGATCAATTACGATTGAATAGTGCAAGGGTCGACCATAGGTGTGAGACTAAAGGCTTAGAACACCGAATTCAGTAGCAATAACATGTTGGAACCAGGAAGAGGCAAATGTCAATTGAAGTACAATGAATGAGTTTGGAACACTAATAAATTGGGGATTCACTTGATGTGAATTGTAATTTTTCAATTTCACTTGATTGTTCGGAATGTTATTGATTGTGAAGTTCAATTCGTTTTTTTTTCTTTTTAACGTCAATCTCACTGTGATTTTCAAACCCCACGAAAACTGATAGGAATTGGATTTGACGTCAAGAATTCATTTGATGACAAAATAATTTGTCATCCTATTATTGATGTTTGTTGCATCATTGGAAGGAGATGCTTTTTCATAATTGATAATCTTGATAGAATTCTAATCGTTTTAAACATGTATTCCAAATACAAAAGTTAATTAAGTAAAAGAATTCAATGCAACTGATCAGTAACCTTTTCAATCGAATTCTTGATGCATTTGTTTCCAAACGCATCCTATGACTACGTGAATCAAGAAAGCAAGGTTCCAATTTCATTTAATTGTTATTTTGTTTTTGGCCAACAGTTGCATTGTTCGAGTATGACTCTTCCCGCCGTGAAGAGAGCAGTGGGCAGAGAATTACTTCCAGTTACATTTTCTAGCTTTGCTTTCTGCTTAATATTTCTCTTTCCTTTTTCTCTTTTGAATATATTTTTTATACTATTCCCTTTTAAAAGATTTGTCTTCTTGGAAAGAGATTGCTTGAGTCTGTAAAAAGGTATGTGAGCTGTTGTAGTTTGTAATATGTTGTTGTTAGTCGAGTTGTTGCATGCATTAAGTAAGATGAGTAAGATAGGTATAAGTTAGAACTTTCTAACTAAATCAATGTTATAAGAGTTCCCACAAAATAACAAGCACAAGAAACTTCTCAAACCCTTTTTTAAGGTAATGAAAAGCTGTATCGATGAGTCTTGATCACTTTTAGCTACACCAGGCAAGCCAGTTAGGCTTGAGTTGAAGACAACAAATATTGTTATTGAAGATGC
This sequence comes from Leucaena leucocephala, assembly GCA_037074615.1. Classification (NCBI taxonomy): domain Eukaryota; kingdom Viridiplantae; phylum Streptophyta; class Magnoliopsida; order Fabales; family Fabaceae; genus Leucaena; species Leucaena leucocephala. The sequence goes on along the minus strand of CM073535.1, from coordinate 3,263,427 downwards.
TGCTGCATGAGCCACTGATTCTGATGTAGCTTCCAGCATTGTAAATCCTTGTAGTTTCCATTGAAGAAAAGCTTCCAAGTCAACAGGAAAGAAACTTATTCTCTGGCCTGCCTAGTTCTATTTTTTAAAGTAAAAAAAAAGAGCAAGAAGAGAATGTATGAAGAATCTGCTTAATTTGTGTTACTGTAGGATTTCCCTTCGGGCAGTTTATTTTGGTTTCTTCATATATATGCTAACCAAGACTGAATATGACAGAATGGGGGAGACACATTACTACTCTAGGTACATAAGTTCTTACAGATTATGAATTATTGCTACAAATGATCTACATAACCTGCACGAAAGTATTGAAAAGATGAGACTCAAAAGGTGTTTTCTGTTCCAGAAGGAGATTATGAAGCTGTTTCAAAAGGTGTTTTCCGGAATTATTTCTAGTAAACATGAATGATAGAGCTGTTGGTATATGAATACGGAGTCCAAACAAGTAGTATTTCAATGGCTGATAATAAGTTGCCCACCTATATCTATTTTACACCCAACACACATAAGATAAAGAAAAAGAAAAATGAAGAATGTGACCCTGTTTTTTTTCCTTTAAATTTAGGTGGACATGTCTACTGCCAGATGGGCTTCCAAATTCCTGCAGATCTGTATAATGGTGCTTCACAACTGGCTAAACTGTCATAAATGTGAAAATTTGCCAAATCTTCTTGAGTTCTGAAGTTCTAGGAGTCCAGCATGCTTGAGGAATGGAACTAATTATTTATCAAGCTTAGGAGGAATCTATAAAAATTTTCACCAGCCAGCAGTGATCATTGCGGGATGCTTTGTGGTTATAGCTTTAACACTCTCCCTTTTTCTCATCCTGCAACATCTCAAATCATATACCACCTGCGGTGAGTTATTTTCCTCATGTAATCTAAAAAGTCAAGTATATTTTTTAAAGTTCTTATTTTTCAATTTGTTCACCTCTGACATGCCATGAGCCATGCGTAAGTTTTATGATTCTTGGTCCTTGAGGTTGTCTTCAATAATGTTCGTGTTTGGAAACAGTATGTACATACAGTTAAGACTTTTCCAAGATCATAATATGCAGTCTTTTGATTGTCACAGCTCTTAAGCCCCCAGAAAGGAAAATTGATACTAGGTGTTGTCACATATTTCTCGCTACATGGCATCTTGAGAAGGGTCTTTAGGAGTTGTGGAGAAACTCTTGCAAATATAGCACCACTGCTGATTTAGTTCATTGGATATTTAATTGTCAAAAGTCTGAACCGGAGGTCCCATAAATAATTGAATGACTGAATTAAGCATATTATGCTTTAATTTTGGGAAGTTTTAATGTTTTTTTACATATGCTAGAGTTTCCATGTACTCGAAGATTACCACTCATAATTGGCAAGGCATTTACAAGTAACTTGTTATCATGTGAATGAAGTTTTAAATGAAGTCCGAGTTGAGACATTTTATCCGCTATGCATGATCACAAAATCCAAAAATAAAACTCTTCATAGTATATATTATCTGCTTATCCATAGTTAACTGTATTCAGGAACAGAAGTGGCTTGTTGCTGTCATTTTTATGGTTCCAGTCTATGCTACAGAGTCCGTAAGTTTCTGACTCTAAAAATTTTATTCTTGATTTCCCGTCTATGCATTTGTTGATTGGTTTATATTTGAGCTGTTCCCAATCTTTTGTTAGAGGAAACATGAACATCATAGATTGGCAGATATCTCTAATAAAATATGTACATCCAAGTGACTTCAATAATAATATAAAGCTTCACTTCTGTCATTTGTCCTTCCAGATCATATCTCTTTGGAATCCAAGATTATCACTTGCATGTGCCATTCTGAGAAACTGCTATGAAGCATTTGCCCTGTACTCTTTTTGGCAGATATCTTATTGCTTCCCTCGGTAAGTTACTGCTCAAGGCTTGAGAACATTGCTATGTATTCTGATGCCTTACAAATCTTGGTCTCTTTCTCATTTTGAATTAGCATGGCATGTTTCTGAAAAGTTTAAGCGGATTCGAGAAATTTAGAATGCTTTGACAGGCTCAGAAATCCATGAAATGGAAATGAATAATGTTTATGTTTCCCCCTTGTGTGGGACATTATTAAAATATTTGTAATTCTAAAAGGACACTGATATTGACTGGTAATAGTGCAGATGATCCTGAAGGCTGTTTGTGCATTCTTAGCCTTTTTGTTGGAGCTCTTTGGAGTTTACGGTGATGGAGAGTTCAAGTGGCACTATGGGTATGTTTCTCGTACAAAATGAGAATTCAGGAACTGTCTTGCTTCAGTACTGTATCACACAATTATTTGTTATATCTTTCATATATTTCAAATATATACTTTTCATGCACGTTATTTATGCATAGTGATTAATTTTAAGCCAATACGTCTGCCTTTTCATGTAATATTAGTAATGTAATGCATCTTTTACAGGTACCCATAATGGCAGTTGTATTGAACTTAAGCCAGATGTGGCCATTATATTGCCTTGTGCAGTTCTATAATATTAGCCATGAACAACTTGAACCAATAAAGCCACTTTCAAAATTCATTAGCTTTAAGGCTATTGTGTTTGCTACTTTGTGGCAAGGTGTAGGCATTGCGCTATTGTGTGAATTTGGAGTACTCCCGAAGCAGGGGAAAGGACAAAATGGAATGCAGGATTTCTTAATTTGTATAGAGGGTGGTTCCCTCGTCATGCTATGGTCTAGACTTCTAGCTATTCTTTTGTTATCTACTGTGATTCTCTAAAATAAATATAAAAAATTTAACGTGTAGGCTTCTGTAGGCATCCGAGTAAAATGCCCAAGTGAGAAAAGGTAGTTTAAATGCTTCTAGGAGAGATTAAAAAAGACTAATAAAGGCTTCAGGCTGTAGCTTACTAGTTTAAGCTCACTCATGATGAATTTCCCATGAAAAGTATTGATAGGGGATAACTGAATTCCGTGACAGACAAGCTACCAGCTGATGGAAAATAGAGAAAAGAATCAGGAAAGATAATATTAATTATTAATAAATTATGGATTGTGAATTGGGAGTTTAAGATAAATATTTATCTTTGCATCTCTGTACGGCACGACCAGCAGCCTTATTACGGTCCTTCTAGTTTTTATAATAAATATTGTGGCTTCTACATCTGAAATAAGTCTCACATATGACTAGATTTAGATTGTTTTATCTATGTTCCATGTTGATGCAGATGGCCATTGCAGCTGTTGCCCATATGTGTGTATTTTCCGCAAAACCATATAATTTTCTCCCTGCTTCTGCTTATGGGAAAGTCACACAAGAAACAATAGAAGGTTTCTTGAAGTTAAATGAAGACAATGAAAAACCAGCTGTGCTGGAAGAGACAGAAACTCAAGTTGAGGCTCCAGGAACAACCATCAGAGAGAGTGTCCAGGATATTGTTGTTGAAGGTGGTCAACGGGTAAGTTCTTTGCATAATAGGGAGCGCCGAAATAAGTTTGACTAATCACTATTTGCCATTTATTTTCCTACGGGAGAGATATTATTTTTTTTTTTAAATAAAAAGGTTGTCAAGGATGTGGTGTTGACAATTAGTCAGGCGATGGGACCCATGGAACAAGGGGTTATGAGAATTCAGCCAACCTTCCACCGCAAATCAGAGGCTTCAGAGGAAGAAGAATCGGTTGTAGAAGTTGGGAACGAGGTCACAGGAAATCTTACGGGCGATGAGAATAAAATTGATGTTTGACCTATAAGATATGAGGACGAAATTTAGCCTTATAGATGTTCCAAGGTCTGATTGTCACGTGAGGAATTTGAGTATGATGGAGTTTTCTTTTAGACTCCCAAGTCTAGTAAATTACTCCCTTTTTTTAAGTTTTAATTAATTATTTTTGTATAAGTTAAGATAATTAGTTTTTTTTTGTGAAATCTCAAAATTATCATAAATAAAAGTTATTAGTTAGAGGAGTTTGACTAATTAGTTAAGAAATCTTATAGTTATTAGTTAAGGCTATTAGGTGAAAATATACAAGAGTTTGAGTTTGTTATGGCCACCGTTAATTGAAGTTCCAACGTTTGATTTTCCAAAATGCTTTCCTCCAACCATACGCATGAATGAGATGTTCTAAATCACAAGGCTCAGTTAGGATTTGTCTACTTCCTCTATTTTTAAATATAAGTTTTAATGTGGTTTGTGTGTTTTTTAATATTAAGACTTATATTTAAAAGCGAAGGAAGTACTTTGTAGATATATATATTTATTTAAAGTTTAATTAGTTTAAAATTTATCATATTTTTCTTATTGATATGATATTAGAAGTGACAATGCTAAGTATTAATGATAGAGTAAATTTTCATCTAGGTTTGCAACATATCCAAGAGTTAGGAATTGAATTTTAAATTAGTTTTTTTTTATAAAATTAAGTTTAAGTGGGTTCATGCACCAAGGTCAGGGCATAACCCTATAACTTAGAAAGTACTTACAGAGTATTTATGATATCGCTTATCAAAGGAGCATTCATGACGATAGTAAAAATTGAACTCACATCATTATAAAATATAAATATATTCTTTACCATATATATCAACTTTTATTAATAAATTTTAAATTAATTGTTTAAACGACAAGAGTTCCTGTTTTGACAAAAAAAAAGGTCAACATGAATTAGTTCAATTCAAAACTAATTCATTCTTTGAGCCTAGTAAACTATTTTTGAGCTTTAGAGTTGTGTCTTTATTTTAATAAAGAATTGATATCGACCTCAAATTTTTTTTTTTACAAAACAAAAAAGAATTCATTCTTAAACTAAAAATTCATGCATACAAATGAATTTCATCACAATAATATTTGAGTTTAGAAAAGGAAAAACTTCGTTCAAAAAAAAAGAAAAAGAAAATATCATCTTAATTTTAAAATGTTAAAAAGAGTATTTAAATATATAAAATGATAGATTGGGTATGAATCTCAAGCCCTTTTAAAATTTGGGAAGAAAAGATAAAATTGTCCTAGAAGTACAAGTAATTTCTTTAGTCATTTAATATTCTTGCAATGATATTTAGCCAGTTGAACAATAATTTTGACAACTTTCACTAAGATATTTACTATTCTATATAACAATTTAATTATAAGTGTTTTGGTCATTTACTACTCTTAAAATAGAATTTTTTACTTGAACAATAATTTTAACTATTTTTATTAAGGTATTTACTATTATCTGTAATAACTTAGTTATAATTATTTATTTTAGTCATTTATTACTTATCCAATGAGATTTACCACTTGAACAATAATTTTGATCACTTCGCTAAGATATTTACTACTCTATGTAATAACTTAATTGTATTTGGTCATTTATTACTTCTGTAATGAAATTTACCACTTGAACAATTATTTTGATTACTTTTGCTAAAACATTTACTACTCTATGTAACAACTTGTTACAAATAATTGATTTGATCATTTATTACTCCTATAATAAAATTTATCAATTGAATAATGATTTTGATAGCTTTCGTTAAGATATTTATTAATATCTATAACAATTTAGTTACAAGTGATTACTTTATTCATTTATTACTCCTACAATAAAATTTATAACTAGATCAATTATGTGATCACTTTTACTAAAAAATTTACTACTCTATTTAATAACTAAATTGCAAATAATAACTTAGATGATTGATAATTTTTTTAATAATTTTTATCACTACATTATTACAGCCTAAAACCCCCTTATCACTATTTATCTTTTTCTTCTTCGTCAAGTGACTTCACCCGTACACTCTTGATACTAACTCCTCACCACCCTCCCTCCTCTAACAACACAGGCACAAACTCTAGGATGCACTTGATAGTGAATGGAGGAAAACACGAGGAAAGTAGAAGGTGAATGGAGAAAAAGAGGGGAAAAAAGAAGAAGAAATACAATTTTTTTTCTTTTCCCCCTAAATTTCTAAATTTTAAAAAGACAAAACACTTATACCCAATCTATTCTTTTACATTGGCATTTTAAAATTCAGATAGTCTAGTCTTCTTCCCAACTTTGTTTATGTCCTAAAGTTGCAATCAGTTTGAGTCAACTCTCGAAATTATGGTCCACTTTAGTCTGTCTCTGAAAGTGAAGTTAGTTTGCCAACATTAAGCACTTTGATCAAAATTGATAGGGGCTAAAAACTACACATATTTTCCTTTACAAATGTATAATTTAACATAATAAAAAATATAAATGACCCCTACACAAAAAATAACTATTTTGATCTTAAAAAGAGTCGAGAACTATATGGCTGTGGCTTGTGATGTATATTTGAACCCATCTCCACCTCCCCCCCCCCCCCCCCCGCCCCCTTTTTTTTTTTAAAAAAAAAAAACGATTTCTCTCTGTCCAAACAAATTATTCAAAGCCAGACAGAAACCCTTTTTCGCCCATCCAAAAAGATAACCCCTTTAACAAGCATATGACCTGCAAATATGACATATACATTGATATTCCTTTTTTCTCCTTTTCGGTATTAAAGGTGTAGAGATTGCAACATACAACATTCATATACAAATTAATTACCCGAAATTTCAGCCTTCATTCGTTGCCATTACAGCATAATTCTGAACAACAGCTGAGGCAGCCCAAGCATCCCAAGGCAATGCAAAGCTGAGTCAATGCAGTTATACAGTGGTTGTTCAGCCGAGTACAGACGGTGATACAGCACGCACAACAGCATGGATCGCACAAGCTGCTACAACAATATTGGGCAGCCTTCACCAATTGTTCAGCCGCTTCCGGCAACTTTGGCTGTTCAGCTCCTGGACAAATATTTTCAACTGTTGCACTCACGTTGCCGAAGCCGATGGTTATCTTTGGGAGTTTGATCGTTCTCTGCCCTCGGGTGTCAGTCACTTTCGGAGGGTGGCCTTTTTTCGAACCCTATTTTGCACAAAGACAATCAACCAATGTATCTTTGAATCCACGTCTTTTTATATTACATCCGCGGAAATATGAATGCAGAAATAGTTATATATTTAAACTATATCGGAAGTGTTAAAAAGACAGGGAAAAACCACACGTAATTCAAAAATGAATTTCAATTAGACATGAAAGATAAATATAACTGTTTTTGCATAGCCGAATGTCGAGTTTACTTTGAAAAAGAGCTCATAAACTTTTGATAAATACCTCTTTGGCTCCATCTGATTGATTCACTTTCTTAAGCAACTCATCATTCTCAAGTAGTACCATACGAGTATACTCGGACATAAAGCCAGTCTCCAGGCTTAGTTTTGCAACCTGCCAATTAAATTGATGGACAAAAGAAAATTGTTTTTTAAGGATCACAGTTGACTGATGGGTGGGTTTCTCTAGGCGTCTGCACTGAAGTATGTAGAAAGTAACAAACCTTATCTTCTATCTGTTTATTTTGTGAAACCCAGGCTTGAGCAGTAAGATGCTCAATTTGTTGCTTAGCAAAAACCTAGTAAAATAAAATTAGATTAGGGGGTTATAGAATGCGAAAATAAAGAATGGCAAGTAACTAATGCAGAATCTTACCCTTTGTAGAGGAATATCCTTTGCATTTTGTATCTCCAAGTTCATTGTAAAATTACTGAAATCGGCCACGAAACCTTTAACTGTTAATTTTTCAGGAAAAGTCCCCTTATATCTTCCAGAAAACATCAATGGACCCTCTGATGAAAGATCTGGAATTTGGAATGGGTACACCTATCATATAGTGTCATTAGATAGAATCACAACATCAAGTCAAAGTTGAATAAAGAAGTCTTGTATCACAGCAACTAGCCAACAAAAAACAGATTATCAGTCATAATTAACAGGACATGCCATCATCGCATTCGCAACATAAAAGAGTCTTCAATTTCTATTAATGCTTAAAACAAGACACCAATAGAAAACAGCATGAAACGAAAATTGGGGACACAACGATAAATTACCATAAATCATATTAGGAGTCATAGCAGCATATTTTACATTGTCAGAATCACAAAATCTGGGTCTTTAAGGGAAATACCTCAACTTCATCAAGATCATTAAGTACGTCAATGGTGATATTTGCCAGAATGAGGGATGAAGCTCTATCAAATAATTTAAGCATTCGAGGTATGACCAGATCTGTCCATTTCAAAAAGGAATATTTTTCAGTCGGTTTGATGTACTAAAAACAAACATTAGCATAAGTAATCCGCATAGGGTGCCATTGAAGAAAACTTCTTGTGTTGAACACCCGAAATAAGTTCTATACGGTGGCTGGCCAGCAATTTACAGTACTTATATTGCAAATATTTTTGCATCGAACAGTATCGTGAATTGGCTAATAAAAAATAATGGAGTGAGCACCAACAAGGTGCCTTTATTTGTCAGGCTAACCGAATACATGATTTCTTTTTTAACATTACTGGACTTGGCCATGACTGTTCTGTGAACAATCTGATAAATCATAAATGTGCAGATATACTTGGAACTGAATATCTTCTCTCTGTCGTTTAAAAGAAGGATTTAATTGTGGGAAAACTATGAATAGGTCTCAAATAAAAAACTTAATTATCAGTTCCATGAATTTGCTAAAATGCTGTGAAGTCCTAAGGGATCAGTGTAATTTTAGACACGAGAAAAAACCAAAATGTCCTTTGACCAAAATTTAACCAACCCCTTTGAATGGTCAGCACCAGCCATAATTGCCGATGACCACTCGGCTGCAGGACCAACATCAGACAGTAGGCCAAACCACCACTGCCAGTGGTGACTCTGCAAGCCATTAAAATAATATTTTTATTTTAATATTATTTTTATTAAAATATTTAATAATCTGAAAACCATTAGTATTTTACAAGTGAATTTGTATAATTTTTGCATTGGTTATTCAAATTCTACATAAACATCAGACAGTAGCCAAACCACCACTGCCAGTGGTGACTCTGACAAGCCATTAAAATAATATTTTTATTTTAATATTATTTTATTAAAATATTTAATAATCTGAAAACCATTAGTATTTTACAAGTGAATTTGTATAACTTTTGCATTGGTTATTTAAATTCTACATATTGATTTACAAATCAACCTTTTGAATTTAGAAGTTCTCCCTTAAAATTTAGGAGACAAACTTCAAAATTTACAACTCAACAAGGGTAAAGAAAATTCTAGTATGTTGACTTGTAAATATTAAAATATTAATATTTTAATAAAAACTACCAAAACAAAGAAAAAAGATTCTTTGATCGGTGTCAGTCAACAACAAACCAGTTAAAGGTTGATGCCTGCCGGTCAACAGCCAGTCAAAGAGGTGGGTGAAAGGTTAGCATTTTTTAAAATCCGCGGAACTTACTTGTAAATAAGGTGCTTATCTTGGACGCAAGCACCTCCAACTTAAATGGTCTACTTGTTTACTAGACATAAGGTGTTTATCCTATGAAGTTAAGATGAACCGATCACTTACCCACATCCAATGCAACATCATATTGGCCCCTACCAATTGTAGCAAGCATGCTCAAGAAGTAATGATTGCAGAACGGACCTGGGATATTCAGATGTAAGAATGGTAAACTCTTAACATCAAACACAACTAGACAAAAAGTTTTAAGAGAAAGATATTGGAACAAAATTCTATAGTGTAAAAATTTATTGAAGGCTTCTCAAGTCTCATGCATAATATACAGAGCTAATAGTCTGAGGAGCAACGAACATTGGAAATCATACCTATACCAAAAGTGTAAATCCGGGGGCATATTGACTCTTTATTGATCATATGCTCCTTCATAATATCACAAATACGTCTCTCATCCTCAACAGATCCATCTGTAACCAGGAAAATCATTGGAATTGAACTTTGAACTCCTGATAGCATCTCCATTGCCTGAAGAGAAAAAGGAAACATGTCACCTAAAAAAGACGAAACAAAATATAATACTCCAGCCAAAGATCATGAGCATCAAGTTGAATGTGGCCATTATAACGTGAAAGCCAGCCCAGGAATAAATAAAGAGGCAATGGGATTTGCGGAATTTGTTCTTGCATCAAGTTGAGCATATATTGATATTTTATTTTTCAGAGCAATGCCCTGGGAGTCATTAACTTCTGCTCAATGAACTTTGTAGTCATTTTCATAGATCTATCATGAGCACCAAAAATTAGATTAACTGATAATAAATTCATTCAAAGATGGTATAAAATGCAAACTTCAGTAATTCTAGGACATTAAAACAACATAGCTTTAGATGAGGATTTCAAAGAAATTGTAAAATTATTAAAATTTACCTTGTTTAAGGGATGCAAAATATTTGTGGCACCTTCTGCAACAAAGTTCATTTTAATCCATTCAATGGCCCTTTCAACCGTTTCTTTTGAAGCCAATTCCATTGATGTTGAAAATAGATAACTCTCTCCATTAAAAGCTATAATGCTAAATGAATCATCAGGATCAAGCTTCGACAGAGCAGCAGATAGTGCAGTCTTTATGTCATCCATTAGCTTTCCTTGCATACTTCCACTAATATCAACCACAAATACTATATCTTTTTTGAAAACCTGGAGATTTAGTAGGACCATCAATGAGAACATCAGGGGGAAATAAGAACTGTACAACATGTAACCTACGAAGTAAAGATGTTCTACCAACCTTGCTGCTCTGAAGATTTCCAGGATAAAGGTACAAGTAGAACATGTCACTTTGATTAAAATCAAGCAGAGGTGATTCCAAAAGAACACCACCATTTATATGACTTGAATAAACCTAACAACATGTAACATGCTGAGTATAGCACCTTTTAAAAGCTAAATCATAGAACAGGCATGGAGATAAACAGGAACATGAGACTTACAGCATAAGAAAAATGAAAATCAATGCTTGACCAATCAATAACTTCAGAATCATAGAGGAGACTGGCACTTCCAGCATAGCGCATTACTTCCTGGACATTCAGAGAAAAGAATAATTTATAATGGCCACATGTAAAACAATAAAGGAGGGTCAGCAAAACTCAAACAAAAAGGAACCTTCGAGGGATGACTTATTCTCTTGTATAACAGCACACTTCCAACACCAGCATTCACGTTTATTTGTATCTTTTCTCTTTTATGAATTCTCTTCCCAGCAGGTTTCACAAAAGCAGGAAAGGTAAATGGCACATTCAAGGAGAACTGATCATTGCCATATAAAAGTTTCTGGGACCAACTAATTTTAATTGATAAATTGGAACCTCCGTCAATCTGTTACAAGCACATTCTAAGACGACATTGTTAGAATGAATAGACATGGACATAGAAATTAATAACGACCTATAATGTTTAAACCCAATTAGGTACCTACCTCTGGTATATTTAAGGTAAGTATATTGGGTTTGATGAAGCCCGCTTGTTTAACTCCAATGACATTTTCCTTTTCCTTGTTCTCTGACATAAGCAGTTGAGTATGATATGATTTCCTGGGAACACTGACCTCGACACCTAGAATTGAACCCTGTTAGCCAAATTATATCAGAACACAAAGTCTGCAACATATTTGTTATTTGGAGTTTGAGATAGTAAGCTTCATGTCAAACAGAGCAGAAAGTGTAGGTGACTTTTTTGACACAGAGGAAAGCAGAAATAGTTGGAAAATATTGATCCTCCTGTACTCTGTTGCTTTAATGAAATGATATCCAGGGTATTATTCAAAAAATAAATATTGATCCTCCTGGAAGAAGAGCTTTTCAAGGAGAAAAGAAACAATAAACTGAGAAATAATGGAAGGATTAAGAAAAATTGTGTTCATTTTCCACACTTCCAATTTGTCCAAAGCAGTTGAACTTTAATCCCTTGATGAACAAAAACACAAAAGAGAAAATAAATGCATTTACTGTCGTATAGAGAAAGGGGAGTGTAGATCAGAGTATTATCAAAGGAAACAAAGTTAACTAACCAAGACTCAATCACCGCCAAGAAAACCATTTCAGATAACATTTTCAACCCTCAATTAACCTGAGTCCCCAAAAAATTTAATTCCAACTTCATTTAATCTATTCATCAAAGTCATATTCAGAAAGCAGGAACGAGTTTCCAATTGTGATTACAGTAGGGAAAATTATACGACGCACAACAAAAGCAAGAGGTGGACTTTACAACAACCAAATATAATGCATGTACAGTAAAAACCACCTGCTCGCCCATAGGAATTGCGACGCGGCAATCACATCTCCGGCTACCCTTAACACAGTGTACCCTCCAAACGCCAATAATCGTGATAAACGCCGTATCCAAATAACAATCCGCCTGGAGCTCAACTGCATTCATCTGAAGCGGAATCAGCGCCGGCGGGTCGCACCTTCCGTGCACGTGTGGCTGGTAGCTGGGCATATCAGGGTTATCCACGATTCCCGGATCATAGATGACAGCATAAACCATCGGCGCGGAGGGAAGAAGAGCTTGAAACGACTTGTCCATGGAGGTAGGGGGCTTGGGCGGCGCCACCGCCCTGTCCTTGCCGAAATATACACGCCTGGCAAGCTTGAGGCCATCTTCAACGGCGGTACCGAAATCCTCCGCCATCAGAGAAAGGAAAAAGGAGAAGTGTATAGGGACAGCGGAGAAGATGAGATGGATATGAACCGTTAGAAATCAATGGAGACCAATATTAGTGCTTTCCTTTAGAGGTTGATGAAAGAGGAGAGATTACTCGAATATGGGAATTCTATTTCTCGTTAAGATCTTGACAAACGAGGAGGCTATCCTCCCCTGAGAGTGGGTGGGGCCTCCTGTGATTGGATCTTCCCGGAATTGACCGTTGGATACTCAGGGGCTTCCCTTAATAAAATATTATTTATTGCACATTCAGCTTTTAAAGCCGCGTGACACCTCCTGATATTCCCGAGGGGAACCCGCGTAGTGTGACGCGTGGCATGCCTTGTCGGCAATAGGAGTGGACCCCACAGATTTGATCAAAGCTGATTCTGCTTTTATTAAGATAAAATCATTTACGGATGATTTGACCACTATTTTATATGCGTCGTTTAGAAAGCAACCGGCGAAATGAACTTGTCAAGTTGTAAAGGGACCCCGTGTTGATCTGAATCGTTGTAGTTTCTACTTCTCTTTGTTTGTTTGAAGTTCACAAGAAAGGAATTGGCTAAATCATTCTTAATCATTATTAAGCCATATGTTTTTTATTCACCATCTGCATTTAAGAACGTCTAATGTTGTCTCTTAAGAAGGTTATTCTTTTATTAAATATACTAAACATGGGCAACGGAGTGTATCTTTAGGATTGTCTCGAAAAGGCTAGCATCAAAATCAGATGAAATGAAGATATCCTTATTATCATAGATTAGAAGAAGAAGCTAAGTCACTATTCGTGATATACAGGAGTATAAAACAACAATGGGAATGTCCTTTCTCTCGGTTTTTTTTCCCCTCTGATGCTTGAACAACAAAGAGAATATCATAAATACATAAAATCTGAATAAGTCATCATCATCACCGTGTAGATACATTTTAATTTTGTGCATTTGAATGAAATTTGAGAATCAAATGCGATACATGATTTTGCGAATATGCGATATGAACTAAGGAAGGACAGATTTCAAGAGTTGACCAAGACACTCCAATATAACCTTGTTGCATTAACTTCCTTACTAAAACTTAAATTGCAAATAGAAATCAAATAAATCAATAAGAAAAGAACTTACTTAAGCTTCAATTTTGCTATCCATCCCAATATCTTAATGATAGACTAACTTATCTGTCTCTGTCTTAAGAAAAAAAAAAACTTGATAACGATGTTGAGCATTAAAAAATGTGTGAAGCAATCTGGAGGACACGCTTCTTTGACTTTTTTTCTTAATAATTATAGGGCACTAAATCAGGAAATAATAAATCAAATGAATAACCGCCAGCTTCGCCCAACATCATTACTGGTTTATAGTTTTTTTTTTTTTTTTTATGCAATATAGTATATTTTTATACACTGGAAATAACCGTTGCGTGACATTTACGTAGTGAGACCATTTGACAATGCCGAATGCTTTAATCCAAACGATCCCTTGGCCCAGGTTCATCACTTTTGGAGGAGGTCGCACTTCCATGAGCTGAACCAACCCAAGATCGCGCAACAAAACGTGAACGGTTGAGTGCAAGCTAACACTCAGTTTGGTCTGCCAAGTAGTAATTTATAGAAACTATAATGTTTAATCTCTTAAATTTATTTTTAATATAATTTTTAATATTTTAAATTTATCTTTATTTTAATTTGAATCTCTTTAATTTATTTCAGTCTAAAATATTGATTCCTATATTTAGTTCATATAATGCACCTAAAATAAGTTATATATTTAAGATTAAATAAGTAATAAAAATAAACAAATATTTATATTTTGTTCCATAATAATGCACCTAATATAAGTTTTACTATGACTAATTGAGTCCTTCATCTACCTCGAGTTTTGATCTTAGCAAATATTTTTATTTGTATACTTGATTCGATAACAGCACTCCTAAAATTCAGACTTCCTTTTAATTTTAAGATAAAACAACTTATATAATTTGTTTTTGCCATCACAATTTTCCTCTTACTAAAATTAGTTGATTTCTTTTATAAAGAAAAAGCCGTGCTTTTCAATTTTCATGGCGGGCCAAGAGTAGATAGTACCTAAACCAAATAAAAAAAAACAAGTTAAGAAAATATCTATCGAATTGAAGATCTCAGGAGATTTCCCTAATTAGAGGTGCTTATAAGACAGATTAGGATCAGGATAACCCTATCTTATATCCTGTCCCAGTGCACAGGACGCAAAATACGTCCCATGTTCCATCCCGAATTTGTTCTAATCCCGATAAGACCGGGACAAAAATTCCCAATTCTATTTTTTAAAAAATATTATAATAAAATTATCTCAATAAATCATTCTATATAAAACATCATGGTAACTTCCTCTAAATATCAACATTCTTCCCTAATATAAAATGATAACTTATCCAAATAAAAAGAAAAAAATAATAGTAAGAAATAATAAAAATATCTATATAAGAATATTTGTAAATAAAAATATTTGTATGAGAATGGCGACTGACGATACCTATGACTGTGAGCAAGCAAAGCGTAAGAGAAGATAGACGAAAAGCTTGAGACGAATGGACAGAGTGAGAAAGATAAGAGAATGTAATATATTTTTTTTATAAAAAAAATTGGGGTCGAGACGAAACTAGAATCCCAAGAATTAGGCTGAGACCCGTCCCATCCCGACTTTCCCTCTGTCCTGTCCTGATGATTTCCCATCTCGGTCCTTCTTGGGATAAGATAAATCTATCCCAAAATCATCAGGACCGAGTCAAGACACCTAGAATGAGACATATTTGAACACCCTTATCCTGATGAGCTGTACTGAATTCAAGTAACGACATAAGTTTAAAACTTCGGTCATATCGTACACCCAAAAAAAAAAACTGAAAACAAAAAATTTCGGTTAGCCCAAAATTCCGGATCTCACCTCTAACAAAGAAAGGGGTGGAGGTTTATCTTGAGGTCCCACCTTACAAGGACTTAGCAAGAAACAAATTCAGTGAAAAGCAGTAAAAGTCCATGCTAACCCCCTAATTGTAGCTATTTTAAATCTGTAATATTATGTGATCAAGAAGTTTTGATTAAATAATCGGAACATGTAATTAAAACTTACAATACATAGACTTTTACTCCCTTTTGCTAAATCCAAACCCAGGAGCTTCTTTTCCTGCTTAGCGTGCAAAGGGGCAATATAAATGTGTTGTATTATCAAAACTAAGACTAATATCACAAGAGAGCACTCTTGTGATCAGTGCGCCGGAGCCACCAAACAACTTCGACTCTCTCATCAGATTAGCTCAAAAGTTCATCTTTCATCCCATGGCCTCCTGAAAGCCAAGGAATGCCTATAACTGGCCCTTTCAAGACCAACGAGATACACTTCATTTGGCATCATCCACACTACTATATTTGTGCAAAGAGTATTTCGTTCCATGTATCAGGAACACCAGGCAAACACCAATGTAGGCAATCCTGAACGCCAGGCTTGGCAGTGATGCTGAATCGTGAAATATGACCCTCATCCCTAAGCTGAGAGATTGCCGTTATGTCCAAGAGTTTGACCCCGGTTCCCTTCACGGCATGCGCTGCATTTTGATCTGTAGATTCCTCGTCTAATATTTCCTTTCCAACCGACATCGGGGTGGTGTTGTTGCAACTGCCTCCTGTGTTCCATTCTCCGCCAAAAAAATGCCTAGGGGAGATGGTCCGGAAGAATACCTTCAAACCAGGATACTTTGGAAGCTGTGAATTCACCCAACTAACAACGCTGTGAATTGTTAGATTCTTGGCACCCCAAATCACCGCTATTTTCTTATCTGTATTAGGCACACCACCAACATGCATTACCCATCTATTACCCTTGAGCTTTCCTCGATTCCAGTGGTGACCTGTGTTGAGAACCAGGACATCAAACTTGTGAATAAACTGGCGTAAGAATGCTGGTGGCCGATCAAGGTGCATTGCATGTTCAGTATTAGTGTTGTTTACTTCAATAGGTTCAATGTCACAGAGAGTTGCCGACCAGTAGTACAGGATGGTAGTATTGGTGCTTGTGAAACGGTAAGCCCATCCATTAGGACGAGCAGCACCCTCAGTTATAACCAATCCATACTCATTCCCCACATCTTCTACATCTGCTGTCTCATTGCCACCTGTGATCATGCACATTAAAGACTGGAACTGCTGCCGGCCCAATGAATCTCCAACAAAAGCTAAAGTTTTGTTTTGCAACCTAAATACACCAAGAATATCATTAATTGACCGCGTGTGTGTGTGTAGGTTACGTTTTCAAAAGAATCCAAAAACTTTAGCCAATTTAAAAAACATGAGTTAAGATCAAATATGTTGTGAAAAAATTCAGCACAACTTCTAATCAGAATCATAGGTCCCTCAACTATCATTGGAAAGAATGGAATACCTTCTCAAGAACTTAGATCCTTCAAATTCCTCCATTTGACAATCTTTTGGCTGCCATCGAAGGTTCTCATATGAAAAATCTGTACGTTGTGTCAAACGGCAAGCCCACATTGATGACAACCACTGCTTGCATTCCAACCCAGAATACAAAGGCCGGTTGTTGTCTGGAACCCATTTTCCTTTTGCATAGTTACAGGCTGGAGAAAGTGCCAACAGGAGAACATTAATTACTTTAGCAGTACTTACTAACAGAAAGTTCATGAGTCCAGCAATTATGCACAAAATCACCGCCACTGTGGCCTGTTCACTGGTGGGTGGCACCACTGAGCAGAATTTACACATGCAGTATCATTTTATAATCCCAATAAAAGACCATGGAGATATATAAAGTTTCCCATATACTAAACCCACTCAGAATAATGATTGAGTGCTACCTAGAATGCCACACCTAACAAATGGAAAGAACAAACAAAATGGTAGCTTTTGTCAATCTAGGATAATGACATCAGAAAGTTTTGAACCTGGTCTATAAATAACAAAAAATTAGTTTCTCAAAAATGATTAGATACTCTCCAAAGTGAAACTCATTGTTTGAGAGGCCATTGCAAGAACGTGTATAAATTTTAGTTCGACGAACAATACATATACATATACATATATATGAAATAGGTCTAAACATGTTAGGAACTTGATAGGTAATACAATAGTTTAATATGTTAAGTAAAAATCCTTTACCTTTATGTTCTGTAACATTATTCCCATTGTCGTTGTCTTTTCTATCAACTGAATAGCTTCTTTGTGGAGACTGATTCGAAGCTACAAGATCTGTTCTAGCGTTTTCTTCTTTTGATGCTTCCTTCCCCTCTTCTACATTATCATAATGAAAGAGAAGGTTCAAGATTTAGCATAGCATCAAGTTATTATACCCTCAAAGGAATAGGTGAGGGAACTGGAGGATTATATGCTAACTGCTAAAATGATGTTGAAGGCTGAACCTCATTTTACATTGATAATAGCATGTAAGGGATTTTGGAAGAACATATCTGGGTCACATCGTTACATTTAACAAACCAGTTGGATTACAACAAAAATAGGCATTACAACTTGACTACAATAGCAAAGACCATATAAAGGTAAACAAATAGTCCTTGATACAGAAGATGCCACCCAAAAGGGGTATAGTAGTATGATCATTAACCCTTTATTGCCATTGAGGATAACAGAAAGCAGTATCTTACCTTCTGTATGTGTGTTAGTTATTGTATGGCTTTCATCAATGCTCCTTCCAGAAGAGCTTTCTGCAGAAACTGTTTGAGTCACTCCATTCAATTGCGGTTCTTCTTGCTTATTGGTGTACTCCGTTTTTGGCAATGTAGAGCCATCTCCACCTAAATCTACATCTGCAGCAAATGATGCAGAAACAGCAATAAATAAAAAGCACTGGGAAAAATATGAGCTTGCTACATAGCAGGAACTTTCCAAGCTTGGAGTACAGAGTACAATAAAGATTTTATGTCTGCTTTAACCACCCCACAGAACTATATGAGAATTTCTTATTTTAAGACAAACAGAATATTTGTACAGTCCGAACTTAGACAGAAGGGTAACTCTATAGCACTGCCAGAAAAATTTTCTGGAAGAGTAAAAATATACATGCTTCTACTCCATTTTAATTAAAAAAAAAAACTAATATTGCCATGTTGACAGAATAAGAAAAACAAAAAGAATTATCTAATGAAAACCTGAAGATAGCTGCAGTTGTGTTTGTGGAGGAAGAAAGGCTGTTAGACCTGGGGTTTTCTCCCAGGACCATATAAGAATAGTCGTGGACATGAGAACAATGGAAATAAGTGAAATTTCTTTTCCCTTCAACCCATTTAAGCCTCCCTTCATCCTGCATAAAGGCAAACTTTCCCGAACCTTAGGTCCAATAAACCAAAAATCTACGAAACTAATAATAAAAAGGTGTTGTTACTAGTGATCAGGACAGATGCATTATCTTTGAGCTTCACTTACAACCGACATGTCCACATAGAGGCGAAATAATAAGAGCATTTTCACATCACAAATCACAAACTCCTTAAAAAATATCAAAACACTAAAGCATAAACACAAACATAAATTAATTTGACAATCTATCCTTTTTTATACCAGTTTCAGCTCAAGTGAAAGAAAGATATAACAGAAAGAACAAGAGATGACAACCCTAATCAACTTGATGTCAATCTAAAGAAGATAAAAACATGTCGTGCATCTTAGTACATTGGCTAACTATATATTAGAAACAGACAATTCAACCACTACGCTTCCCTTTTGAAAATAAAAAATGGATCTGACCCTTTTGGGAGAAGCACCTCACCTTAATTAGCAGCCATCATATCAGAAACAAAAAGTTATTTTACCTGATTAAGAAACAAAATCAGCAAATTGCTGAATCCGCGAGAAACTAGCCACCCCAGATGAGAAAGTATATGTTCCCAAACGAAGAGTTGGTGAATCAAGAAAAATAACGGTACGAGTGGCGAGTTAACCCGCGGAGAATTATTCCCTGAAATGAAGATTATAAGGAAGAGAGGCAAAAATATAGAAAAATAATAAATATGAATAAATTAAGGGCCAGTTTGGAAGGATTTCAGAAAACCGAAATCTTAGAGAGAGACCTTATCAGGTGGGGGGGATGGCGGAGATCGCGGCGGACCGGCAATAAACAATGGACTAATGGAGGATCGACCGATGCCGGAGGCTCAGTTGAAAAAATGCCTTCGCTTGTTCAAACAGAAAATAATAGTTCTCTTTGAAGGAGGAGGTAGAGGAGGTGGGGCTCCATTGTAGTATAACAATTAATAATTACTGTGCCTGGAAGAAGGGAGTTCGTAAATACCGTTTATTATAGCTTTTATATATTATATAAATATATTATTAATGAAATATTAAATCTTTGAAAATTAATGAAATATGAAATCTAGACAGGATTTTTTTTGTCTAAATATATCACAATAATGATTAAACGATGATGAGGATCGATCCTTTCCTTGTAACCATTGTTTTCCCTTTCCATTTTAATTTGTAAGTTTGTTTCTCGTCTCTGTCAATCCCTGACGAGGAACTACATAAGCAAATTCCCCAATCTTATTATACAATTTAGGCACTATGTTAGTTATCTCTTCCTATAAAAAGTCTCGCGTGTGTGTATAATATATTTTCCCGTGAGACCTACAAATTATTAGTTCTATTTGAAATTCGGTTGAAGATAATATCTTATCTGAGAAGAAAGATGATACCTTTTTCAGGAACTGACGACAAAATTATAATTTATACCTTTCTTGATTCTTGAAGATGATTATGTCACGGTTTACATAAAAGATATAGTCTTTGTTAAAATAATAACATGACATAATATAAATGGAATTTATAATAATAATAATAATATATAGGCCATTTCATAACAGCTAAATTAATTAAATTGACGATTTATCCAAGGCCATTTGACCTTTAGATATTAAATATTCTCAGTGAATAATTATTTTATCCAGGACTATTTGAAACTGCATTGAAAATTTATAAGGTAATTTTGAAATTTGAAATAATAAATAGACATCAAGAAACGTAATGAAATATTGAAAGTGTCGACGTATTTGTCACGTTCGGCCCCGAAGTCACGATGTCCAGCGACGCCCCTCACGAGATACATGATCCCATGATCAATCTCTCTGTAGCTTTCTTCTACGTTCATTTGATAGATATATAATTCTTCCTCCATATCAATTAATTTATCATCATCTAACTTATATATTTATGACCATTAATTTATTTAATATATTTTAAAAACATCAATTAACTCTAATATTAAAAATTAAAATAATATTTAATATATAGCCTTTCAAGCACCCAATATCTAATATTTTTTTCATCCTATTAAATATTTAAATAATTGATTAATTCATATCAATGTCTCTCCCCAACCATTCTTTTTTTAATAAGGTAGAACAGAATACACTCGAATTAAGGGGTGAATATAAAGTATGAATTGATATGAAACTTGTATTGATAAGCTAGAAATGGTTTTAGGAGGTAATGGAAATTTAGAGATGAAGTTACAAATGAGATCTGCCAAATAAACTCATTAGCTTCCCTTCATCATCTTCCAATCTTCGAATGATCTTTACCGTCGCTTCCCACATTTGCCACACGCTCGCCTTCTTTCCACCACTCACCACACTAAGTAGCTTTGGAAATGAAGCCATCGAGTGTTTTAACCTTTCTTTTCGCCTTTGAGCCAATGCCTTGGACAACTACGTCTGATTATTTATAGGAAAGGAAGAATCAGGGGGTTAAGATCACTGGGAAGAGAAAGAGAGTGTGGTGGTGAAAATTAATAGACTTACTTCCAAGTTTGACGAGCGACGAGATAGCGTTCGTCCCTGGAGAGAGCAACGCCATTGGCAAAATTAAGATTGGATTGCACTTGAGGACTTGGCCGTGTGATCTTCACTCCAGCAAATCTAGGTATACCAATTGTGCACTTCATATTTGATGCTAGCAACGCTGAAATACAAGCTTCCATCTGAAGCTGCTACCACTTCGTCTACTGACCTATATACTTCATCCATTATTTAAAATCTTCACTATTTTAGGTGACAAGTCAGTGATCACTATTTACTTATTATCTACTAATTATTATGACATTCACTATAAAATCAGACCCCCCTCTCTCTCACTATTAATATCCATATCGATGTAAATTATAAGAGTCATAGAGAGTTAACACTCTTCACATTTGTTACCTCTCCAATATTTATGTGATTGGATGTATTTTTTTCCAAAAAGTTTTACTAGTAGATTTTGTCATATACTCTTCTTACCCTAAATATAAGATCTAATTTATAGTATAAATAAAGTTAAATTTTATATTTAAAATCACAGGGGTATTAAATTTAGAAATATATGGAACATATGTGTATGTGTTAATTAATCAGGATATAATGTGCAAGCTTCTTCTTCTTCTTTTTTTCTTCTTTTTTCTAGGAACATGTATTCTACAATTAGAAGCAATTTTTTAAAGTATTGTTAGATACTAAATATAAGTACATCTATATATAGAAATTTAAATATTAATTCATCACATTATGAGGGATTAACCTTTCTACTAGCTGGTTGGTGTTTTCTTAGGCTTTAATTCTAATGGACATCTGCAATTCTAGCCCAAAGTGCAGGCCCATTAGTGTCCTCTTCATAGTCCAAGCCCACATTAATATCAAAACAAAGTATTGTTAAGTTTTATTTATGATTATCAATATAGAGTTACTCTAACAGTATAAAGTATTGTTATATCCCTCTAAATTTTGAGTTTAATTCGTGGTTTCTATAAGAGATACTTATTCTTAGAGGGGAATCACAAATCCTAAAACTAAAATGCCTAGTAATAGGATCCGATTAATATTATCTAAAAGTTTTCTTTACGATTAATTTAAATAAAATTATTGATTGATAATTGTGATTTCTTCTCTCTAATTGTTATTTAATATATTTGTGTATTGTTAGTTGTGTTAATGTTGCATCTCGTATAACTAACCAAGTATTCATCGATGCCTTTGATGTCTAAGTTAGACTCTTCAACTAAGGTGTCTCTTTAAGAATTTAAATTTATTTTTTGATAAAACCAATTTACACAAAAGCCTAACTAATTGGGAATGTGGACCTCCCTAATTCATATGGATCCCATACGAGAAATTAATTAAGGCCTAGCTTCTCATCACTATTTTTGACTCAAGTGATTCATACTATACCAGATTTGGGGACAAACCAATTTTCGCAAATAATAATTCCTAATCAGCTGCCCCTGGAAGAAGAAAAACAAGTACATATAAAAGCAACTTTGCAACACCAAGGCACCGATTGATAATTATACGACACGGTTGTTACCTTAATTTAGAACCGTTCACTTGAGAAACAAGAACCGTGACGCCATCATCTGTGACTTTGAGCAACCCCTGCGCACCAAAATCTCAGTAATAAGCATTGAGAATGTCATAAAATTATGTCTGTAAATGGGTATTGTTAAAGCAAGTTTGAAAGTTACGTGAAAGAGGCGGTATGTTGATGACCTTGTCGGAATCACAAACAATGGCATCACCCTGTGCTGTGACAGTAAGACCGAGCATCGTATGACTGCGAATGTTGTTCCAGTGCTCCCAGGAACCATTTCGGTGAAATCACAGGATCCAACCATCTCTGGTTGCCGTCTAAAGAGTGCCATGTTTGTCCACACAGACATCTTCCGCATGTTTCACGATTCCTTCTCGGAAAATGGTTGTTGACTGGGAAAGGCGAAGCTGATAAGGAGGTCTTTCAAGTATGATTGGGTCAATGGGAGAAAAGTACAGAACTTGAAGTGCGAGAGCAAGCAAAGCGACCACCTGAACCAGGAGGCTTGTGGAAGCTGCCAACCACGCCATTGTTACTCTTTGGAGTTTGTGATGAGGCTATGATCATAATGATACGCGTTGGAATACATAAGCCCTATAACTGCTCATTAAAGATATTTCAATGTTGCCAATCACGTTGTAGCTAGTGCAATATAAGTTTATTATATATATATAAGCAGGTTTAAATTTATTTATAACTTCAAGGCATTAATGCATGCCTCTTTAAATAGGAAAAAAACAGATCTTTCAATGTTACTCCTTTTTTGAGTAGTTTAGCCGTGAAGCGTAAAAGTGATTTCTGCCGGGTTGGCAGACACCACGTCGCGTGTGTTTGGCCAGGGCACGTACATAAATGTAGAGCTATGACTTAATAGTTAGAGGTGGATGATTAAAATTTTAATTAGAGACGTGAGGATGAGGGGTTCAATATTCAAACTTTTTACCCTTGAAATATTTATTTTTACCTTCTGCCCCCTCGTCAATTTTTGGTTTATAGCTCCGTCCCTGTGGCTGATTTTCCTTTCCGATATGAGAGTGAGGTACCTTACAGGCCACACATTTTTCCGATATGATCCGTTGGAAGAGTAGACGTGGCCGTTTTGTTCCCGCGTGTCTGATTATGAACACGTGTGAGTCTTGCATGCACGGAAAACATGTGCGCATCAGGGCATGGTTGTGCGCTTGTGTGGGCATGAACACGTGTGCATGGACAGGTGTCTGTGTGGGAGTTAAACAATACATCTGAATGTCATATATATATATATAACCTTTATTTTACAACCCCACAAGAAATACCCTACATCCGTATTCTTAGTTCCCTTAAGAATGTTATTGAGTTCTTTTTATCCCCATTGGTCACTGATTTGGTGCTTAACTAACGCTAAAATGAACTAGATGGTTGTGAAAGGGATGCCGCAAAAGATCTGCTAAAACAAAGAGAAATTCTTCCCCGCTCTTGGAGCACCACTGCACTATCCAGTTAAAACGCACCAACTCACATAATTTTAATCCTAGCTAGCACCCATCTAATTTACATTATTAAGTAGGAGTATTACTTTAATAAATTTACATTACAAATTACAGTCTGTTTTCTCCCCTCTTTTGGCGCCCTCCTGTGAATTAACGCGTTTCCTTTGATTGAGCATTGACCATCATTGTTGGGTCAAAAACGTGTACGACGGCCGGAGAGAAGAATGTGAAAGCTCATTATTCTTTGGTAAATTTACCAGCCTATGTCATCAATTTTCCACTTTGTCTTTTTCAGGGTTTTTCCCCATGTGCCATGTGTGAACTCTGACGCAAGCCCACGATGCTTTTGCTCCCATTTAATAATCCCTTCATTAAAATAAAAAATTCAAATTCTGAAGCCTTCGTTTATTATTATTACGTATTCACCCATGACAACCTGCGGCCCAACAAGGACAACCTCAGTACTCTCCATGCTCATTTATATAGAGAGAGATGACAATTTCTGGGTCAGAGAGAGAGAGAGTGACAACGAAACAAGCTGGAATGGAGGTGGAGAGCGTCAAATGCGATTCTTGTGGATTCCCAGAGGATTGCACTCCTGCTTACATCTCTCGTGTTCGTCAGAGGTTTCAAGGTCGCTGGCTATGCGGCTTATGCGTGGAGGCCGTGAAGGACGAGGTTTTAAGATCAGACCGCCTTATCACTCTCGAAGAAGCTCTCAACCGCCACTTCGGTTTCTGCTCGCAGTTCCGATCTTCCTCCCGTGGTCATCTAGGTGAAACCGAGCACCCAATATTCGCCATGGGTCGGGTTCTTCGCCGGAACTTGGACTCCCCGATACATATCCGATCAAACTCATCGCCCTTCTCTTTGCCGGAGGCTCATCAAGCTCGAACCTCACCTCCGGATCGGTCAGAAAGTTGCTTCTCCCCCATCTCAGGTTGACACAGAGGAACCCTCCATCTACGTTTCGAGCGAGACATATTCAAAGAAAAAGGAAATTGGCCTTTCTCTTATATGTGCCTATATTGAAGACGATTATAATTCATAGCCTCGTAGGTAAGTAGAAATCAATATGTTAATGACTTGACTTTAGGACTATTTCTTTGATTTCCCTTCCTTCTCCATCTCCTTTGTAAATAGCATATTCTGAACAAACTTTACTTTCGTCGCTATATAAGTTTTCTGTTTTCTAATCTCCAAGCTTACAAGAATTGCATCATATTCACAAAGTTTATGAGCATTAATCCTGAATAATAATATCAAGCACATTATGCTCTGTCTTGTGATGGTCATAGCCATATTCACTGTAATGGCCATGGAATAATGATTTGTGTTTACTTATTTGTCTGTAGCAAGTGACGAGTAGACATGAACATGTGAGCCAATCAAACTGAGAACTAAAGAAAAAACAGAGGAAGGGTTATGCCTGAAACTTCTGGAATGGTTGTAGCGACATCAGGAAATTTCCGACTAAAAAAAAAGTGGAGGCATATCATCATTGCGTGAATTGAGATTTTCTTCTCCTTATTTTTGTTTCCTATCTAAACGTTGTTGTTAGAGTCCATGGCCTCTACGGCTCATTAAACCATAAGCAAGGACGTGTCCCAAAACAAAACAAAATACTGGAAATTAGATGCATGGCAAAAATTACAATATATATAGGGTATATTTAGTTTATTTTCTGAAAAATAGATTTTTGAAAACATAAACTATAAAGTAATTTTGAAAAAATTATTTTATAAAATATATTTTATATGAAAAATAATTTTAAAAAAATAAATATTTAAATAATTATTATAGTAATAACTTTTTAATAGATAAATTATTAAAAAATATATGAGATAAAATGATATTACTAGAAAAGGTATAAAGTAAAAAGATAAAAAGGACAAGAATTTAGATGGGCAAAATCATCATTTTACATTGGGAATTTGAAGAAAAAAATTGGTAGGATTAACTTTTAGAAAACCATAGTTTGAACGAAAAAAATTATAATTTTATCCCATAATTAATTCAGGTATTTCCTTGATTGTTTTAGTGTTTTTAGACCCCAAAACAATTTTTCCCCCCTACAAACTAAACGCACACATTTCATCAGTTGAGTTTTTAATCAGATTCCCCGAGTTAAATTCGTTGACAGTTGTAAGATATGGATGAGCTCAGAGAAGGGTTGATACTTGACCAGCAAAGATGGTATGTTTCTTAAGACAAAGAAGCTATGATAATGAGATAACTCCATTTTCAAGAACAAGATTGAGAGAATAGATGTTTTCACAAGAAACGATGATTTTTCTGTGCTTCACAATCAAAGTTAGTAATCAATTAAAAATTAATTCGAGCAGTTATAATTGACTCCATAACCGAAATACAAGCAATCAATTGAGGTTGGTCAACATGAGAGTGAGTATCTCGATAATATGAATAATTAAATGGTCAAACCCAGCCATTTGGGGCCAGATTAAAAACTGAAAATAAGTTAGCACTCCAGATTTTACTTCCAGTTAATACTCAATTGTTTCTCACAATCTCACTCACGAAACCTTATGATGAAGAAGAAAGATTCTGGGTTTCCTTATGACAAAAAATACAGTTAATCCCACAGTAGCAATATTATCGAGGCTCAAATTCGAAAAAGACAAAAATAGACCATGTGGACTGGGGAGCCATTTGTTTGTTACATTTCTCTGCTTTTGATTTATTTTCCGCTTATATGGTTTTAGATCATCTACCATTCAAGAAACAAATTAAAGAGAATTTTTTCTAGAAGCTACAGGATTTATACAGTAAATAATTTAATTAGCTTAGCTGATGGGGGAGCATAGAATACTGTATTAAAAATATTTAGAGGTTTTCAATTCTCAATGAACTATTTTATTATAATTTTAATTATAGTATTTGAGAAAATATTTTAATTTTTTAATATTTAAATTTATAATTAAAAATAATTGACAGTTTATTATACCTATTTAGTATCATTTAAAAAAAGAGAGAGATTTTGTCTTCTGTTTTAGGTTATAAATAAGTTTAATGTTTTTTAAAGTTTTTTATACTAAACAAAAAATCATTGAAGATGTCTTCCAAAAGGACAGTAAAACAAGATTAATCAATTTGGGCACGGAAGTATGTTATGGTGTTACGGGGACATACAGGAGGAGCCCACAATGACAAGGACGAAGTTCAAAAAAGACTATACTCATGTCTTGTGGCTTTTTTTTTTTTTGTAATTTTATTATGATTATAAGCCTATTTAAATAATTTTTTTAAAAAAATGTATATAAAAAGTTTAGATAATTTTTAAAAAAAGACTTTTAAAAAATTATTAAAAAATAATTTTAAATAAATAATTATTTAGATAATTATTATTAAAAAATATTGTGATTAATAAATTATTATAAAAATATGAGAAAAAAATAATAAAAAATAAAAGAGAGAGGAGTTTCTCCTCCACGCTCTGCTTCAGAACGACTTCTCTGCCGCTCTACTCCTCCATCATTCATCCCTCCTCTGTTATATTCTACTCTGAATGACAGCGAAACTTTCATCTTCACAGAAAAGAAGAGAGAGAACACACAATGACAACTTCTAGATCTAAAAAAATGAGCACAACCCACAACAATACGATAGAGGATGACAAGGGAGGAAGTGTATAACGGCAAAGAGGGAGGAGGAGAAGACATCAAAGTAGAAAAGACAAGAGGAGAAAGAATATGAAAAAAATAAAAATTAAATAATCAATAATTTTTTTTATTATTTTATAAATTATTTTTAAAATTTTATTTAAAATTATAATTTAATATATAATTTTTTTAAATAAATCAAACTGCTTTAAAATTTCTCTTTTAAAATTTTGATTGTGAAGGAATCCAAAGAGGCCACCAGTCACTTCATATCATAATTTTGGGTACACGTTTCATTTGTTACTTCTCTACAAAATAGGTCCACGTCCTGGCAAAATTAAAAATTGGTAAAAATTGTCCGAATTCTTCTCATTATTTACATTTGTTTAAATACCCACGCGTAACAGGAATTAGCAGGGCCGCAGTAACCCGTGACAGTGCCGTGGCATGCCTTTATAAGTCATTTGATCCATTCATGGATAGGAGTTAGTCTTGCAAAAGAATACGTAAAGCTTCCGACGGTTTGGCTAAAACTTTGAAAGCAACGCGATCCTAATAACTATGAACCACATCACATAACATAGATTTGGCATCTGTTAGGAAAATAAGGATCACATCTCACTGACTTATTGATATCTGCTTAATGTCTTCTTAACATCATCAAAGCTGCCAGATTAATACTACATACTTAGCAAACGCGACGGGCGGGCTCATCGTCCTACGGATCATCTACTCTCCTGGCCGGAGATTGCATTTCAGCCAAAGTTGATCCCCTGAGCCAATGGCAGTTCACTCCCATAGTTGATGGTACTGTTAACCGCAGAAATTACCAATGTCATTACAGGACATGGAGAAAGATGTATAACAGAGCTTATAATTTGAGGGCTAAAATTTACCAGGTTGAACGACGCATGTATTGCTTCCAAGAGTCACTTCCAGCTTCACGACCACCACCAGTTGCCTTTTCTCCGCCAAAAGCGCCGCCAATTTCAGCTCCATTTGTTGGAATGTTTACATTCACTATACCACAATCGCTGCCCAGTGGCCTGCATGGTATTCATGAGCAGGAAAAATATTATTTACACAATTATCCATCACACAAACACCAGCCACACCTGGGGATTTCAGTTAATATTTAGGTGCCTGATCCAGATTATTCTACTGTAGTATGTAATCACAAGATGAACATACAAAAGAATTTATTAGCACTCACCCGATCCATCTGAATATAGCTTCAGGTCTTTTAGTAAAGATTGAACTACTTAGTCCTTGAGGTACAGAATTGTTCAAGGCAAATGCTTCCTCTAGAGTCTTAAATTTGATGACGTATAGAACTGGACCAAACAACTCTTCCTTAACTACAGGAGCATCTGGAGATATCTCAACAATTGTTGGTTCTACAAAATTTCCTTCAGACTCTAAAACAGATCCCCCTATCAGGATCTTTCCTCCCTGATAATCAAAATATCAAGTAAACATCTCCACAAAGACTAGAATCCATCTTAAACAGAAGTTCGGAAATTGAAAAAAAAAAGGGTTCCCTAACCATGATATTGTAAGATTATGCTCAAAAAATACTTAACCAAAAGTGTGACAATACAACATCATACATACCTGTGATTTTATGGTTGACATGCCCTTCTTAAAGTTGTCCACTGAAGCACGGGTATGTACTGGCCCAACAAGTGTCCCTTTCTCCAGGGGATCCCCAATTTTGACTTGTTTATACAGTCCAACTAGTTGATCTAGCACATTTTGATAAATACTCTCATGAAGAAACTGCAGTGCAAGAAAGGAAACAAAGAAATTAAAAAACCTTCATTAGATTCAGCATTTTTTCACCTACAATTGCATCAAAATATGAAATTTAAGTTTAATGGTTTTATTACCAGTCTACGGCAGGTTGTGCACCGCTGACCAGCTGTACCTACAGCTGCAAACAAAATAGAGCGCACAGCTAGTTTAATGTCTGCATCATCCATGACTATAATCGCGTTGTTACCACTTAACTCCAGCAAGCATTTGCCAGATCTTGCATTAACTGTTTGCTGGACCATCAAGCCCACCTGTAAAATGGAATTCATCAGTCAGCTCAACGGCATACTGAACTAATATTTTATACAATGTCTCCAAATAGTCTTGGTCTTGTATTCTGTTCCTCATATTTTCTTAGTGGAGGTGGAATGTGAAACCAGCCTATACAACCTTAGAATTCACATTACACAAGCATACTCTCACTGGAATTGTACGAAGTTTAAATGATCTCAGGTCATAACATGATTGATTAGTTTGACTATATAAACTGAACAAAAAAATTCTGTCCTAGGACCACGGAATAGAAATACCTTTGTACTTCCAGTAAATGAAACTAGGGGAATGCGTGTGTCTTTTGCTATTGCTTGACCAATTTCAGCACCTCCACAGAAAGAAGTGAATATAGCACCGGGTAATTTGTTCCTCTCAAGAACATCAGCTATCAGCTTTGTCACCGCAATAGTTATTAATTGAGTTGTTGGGGCACCCTTCCTTCAATGAATTGAAAATTCAAGAGACATTATACGTTAAAGGTGAAAAGTTGAAAATATGGACAAAATGCTAAGCCAAAAACTAGAGACACATAGCATGATCAGAGGATAATTCTCGTAGAATCTTCCTAGTTAGATTAGTAGACTTACCATACAACACAGTTTCCACAAACTAATGCAATGCAGGCATTCCACCCTAAAGCACAATAAGATGAAAAAACTTTATTAGTTACAACAAAAGCATCTGAAAATTTCCAGAATAGAGTTCACTATATGATGTGTTAAACTACCCGCAATAGATGAAAAACTTCCATGAATATTATGTGCACAATATGCCAGATTGCATACATTTTATACAAATTCACATTAAAATAGCAGCAGTAATGTATTTTCAATCAAATATCCAGCATAATTTTCAAAACCATTGAAGAGGACATAATGTATTTTCAATCAAATATTCAGGCATATTTACTTCTTTATCAGAAACAGAATTTGGAGTCAATTTCCATACAGTCCCTTAACATTCCTAAACCAGTGATGTTAGTATCATAACATACGTATATTTAAAGCTCATTAGTAGGCTCAAAGATAGCATACCTAAAACAGCACATGGAAAGTTGAAAGCAGTGATAACACCGACAATTCCAAGAGGGTTCCACACCTGTAGTGTTAAATTTCATGCCCAGTAATGAGTAACTACATCTCCTATAATATAATGGAACAGACATGAGTAACTAATAATAATGTCAATACTGCACCTCAAACATCATATGATCAGGCCCTGTAAGAAACATGGAGGAAACTTTAGAGTTAATACTCAAATAAGAACATATTGAAAAGAACTGCCTTCAAAACAAGAGTTTAACTCTAACTACAGACTATTTGAAGGAAAAAATCAAACCAAGCAGTTATAATATATTAATCTTACGTTCTGATGGTATAATTGATCCACTCAATTGCCGACTTAGCCCAACAGCAAAATCACACATATCAATAATTTCCTGAAATTAATGGAGTAAAAAGTTTAAAATCTATACTTTCTCAAAAAAAGACCAGAGTTAAAAATGTATACTATATATGCAAATAACATCTCTCTCACTAAGAGGTCTTTTTTTGTATAGACTCAGTACATGATTGCTTTCAGAGTTCACTTAGTCTATGTATGAGCCAAGCATTGTTTGAACGACCCCAAAAAGGAGCATAAAGCAACTTCAAAACTGTGACCATCCCCCGAGAAACATATACAGGGCATAGGCCTTTGTTTTTTTTTTGTTTTTTGATATATTGAACAATTTTGAATATTAAATAACATGAACAGAAACTGAATAGAAGCATCATATTTTGGATATAGAACTCTTTAAATCCAGGCCATAGAATACAAACAAAAGTTTGGGTTCTTTTTACCCCAAAAGCTGAAACTCACAAATCGCAGGATAAAGAAATTTTACACGTCAAATTTAATTAATTAATTCTCATACCTGAACCTCCCCTATTCCTTCTGCAAGTATTTTTCCCATCTCAAGCGACACCAGCCTACCCAGAGGATCCAACTTGGCCCTTAAGGCTTCCCCAATCTGTCTTACAATCTCACCTCTCTTTGGCGCAGGTATCTGAAGGACAATTTTTGGTTTCAAGAGCAGATAAATGAAGAACTTCAACTGTATTGAGTTGCCAGAACAAATTATGAAAGTAAGGCTACTTGCAAACTTACAGTCATCCATAGCTTAGCTGCTTCACTACAAGCACGCAATCCCTCTTCATAATCTTGCACAGTTGCTTCCGTTACTTTCGCGATGGCCTAATTTCAATTGAAAATAAATGGTTACACTAAAGTAAAAGGCATGAGAAAAATCGTACAAGGATTATGCTGTGATTTATGGAATAAAGCTCATATTCGTTTAACTTTTGTGTCTTAGCTCGAGTAAAAACCAGAATCTCCTGTACGACCCCACATACGAACAAAATTTTATGCTGAAAATATTTGCCTTGTTCGCCAACATTATATTAGACAGAAGAGCAGGTTTTTAAGCAGTTACAAGAATTCCGGAACTCGACTCATCAAGACCCAATTCTACATCCAAAAAATTAAAGAAAGTCTTGCCAGAATAAAAACGAGCATATTCATCTAAATGACTGAGAAAACTGTTACTCCGAGAATAATTAAGAAAAACACTGCATGGAACAGTAAAAGGACCAAATTTCATCCAAAGATCTTTGACTACAATTAAAAAAAAAAAAAAAAAAAGTCACAGTCGCGATCGGTGTCGTCAAGAGGTGCACCTTATTGTTCGAAGGATTCACAGAAGTGGCAGATGAACCACTGGCCTTCCATTTGCCGTCAACAAAACCGCCAATATTGGTGGAATCCAGACCGATCTCCTTCAAAAAGCCGTAATCATTCTTATCGGAACCCATTTTCCTGCGAATATCCACCCGGTCCAAGGAACGAAAATCGATTAAGAAATCATATGAAGGCGAAAAGCTAAGCATCATAAAACGAAAACATGAGCAAAGTATTAGCATTTACTGGTACTAGATGAGCAGAGTCGGAAGTTGGGGAAACGTGAAGATCAGAGATTATTGTCAAATGGTTACTCGAGGGAGTGATATAGGTGCATAGATAAAGACGACAATGTATGGGGATACTATCAACCCGTAATTGCCAGACAAACGTATCTCACCACGTGGTAGTGACGCAGATTGTCGTGGCTCTATCATTGTTATGATTATTATTGTTAATCCTCCGTACTTTCCCATTTCCTATTATAATTTCGGGTTAAATTGCGCTCCAAAAAAATTTTTATTTGTACCTATTCCACTAAAATAATTTATATTTAAATTTTATTTATAAAATATCTAAAATAATATAATCTCATTTAAACTAATAAAAATATTAATAGAGAATGCCGAGAAAGGGCTTCGGTTCAGAAATTGGGGGTGGGGGGAATAGAGAATGCTCCGTTTCAGTTCGGACTTCGGATGCCGAGAAAGGGCTTTGGTTTAGAAAGATCAAAATTTTCAAGATGCTCAGAAACTGACGAAGAATATGATTTTTTTTTTTCTTCAATTTTACAGAATTCTCTTGCTCAAGAAACTCTTTTCTCCACTTACCAGGAACAGGACGGCATAAATGTTAAAAAAATTTCTCGATTTTCAAGAAATTATTTTCCCCTGATCTTTTTTTATCATCTTCAAAACCCCTTCAAATATTCGGAGATAAAATTGCTATTGTTTAACAAAATTGGAAAAAAAAAATATCCCCATCTTGCCCTGTCTTCTGCCTTGTGCCAGATAAGATTGTTTTGGTCAAACTGTAGCTCACTCATTAACAGTAAAAATTGATAGTTTTATTAGTTTAAAGGAGATTGTGTTATTTTAAATATTTTAGAAGGATTATAAATTATTATAGAATATTAAACATATTTTAAAAAATATTCTAAAATACTATATTAATTTTAACCCTATAATTTATAAACCATTTTTTCTTTTTAATTTGATGAAAGATATATTTTTTTAAAATTTAAAATATATTTTTTAATATTTAAATTTGTGCTACCTTTTATTATGATGATGTCATTTACCAATCCCACCAGCCAATAATAACTTGTGGGTAAAATCACCACTTACCTCCCTATCGGTATACGAATTAAAAATAAATGATTAAATATTTATCTTACTTTTTCTTTTTCTTTTTCTTTTCTTTTCTTTTTTACATGAGAGGCGCAGGAGGCTAGAGTAAAAAAAATAGACTATTTTACATACTTTCTTATAGATGGGTAGTGATGATAGAGGGAACGTTCAAAACCTCCCCCGTGGGGTGGGGGGGGGGGGTTGATCGTCTTGGGTATTTTGCCTGCTGGAGTTTGATTCTTTCCTTGTCCTTTTTGGGCTTTGGAGGCCCACATTTGTACCAAAACTAAAAAAAGTTGAAAAGATCAATGGTTGTGATTTTGTGGTCATGTATTTTGATGTGAAATATCCAGACATGCATGCATATAAAAGGAAGGCAAATGTAATTCTCATATAGGAACCCTAATGGTGAATGCACTTACATGGTTTGTCATCTAGTTTTAGGAGCTGTGTAGCTATGGTCCTGCAAAAACTAAAAACAAATATAATTCCCCGCCCCAAAAAAAAAAATCCTAACCACAGAGAGCACAGGCTGCCGAGTTACGTGCCATTCAATTTCGGTCTTGAAATATATTGATTCCAAATATCAATTAGAGTTCATTCTCAAGTTATAAATTTGTTAGTTTTCCAATACTATGTACACTTCTTAAAGTAAATTACTAGCTCCAATCTTTATTATAACAGCATTTGTATATTTCAAGATATAACATGTTTTATCTATTCTACTTAGTATTCTTAATTAATTTTAAAACTTCTTAACTAAATAATTAATCAAATCCGCTTAACAAATTACTTATATTGACGACAACTTTGATATTTTACGAGAAATAGCTAATAATTATTCTTAACTAATTTCATTGACTTATGTAAAATTGTTTTTAGGTACTTATAATAAAAGATTAAATGGAATATTTAACATCGGAAGCCACATAGACTTTAACGCGGATTTAGCAATAATATTATTCACTTCAGTTGTAATATCAATCTCATTTTTGAGTTGGAGTGTCTATTCCTTTTCAGTTTTCCCATGCAAGTCTTTCCCTCTGGCTCCATGGGCCAAATCATTGCTTGCTGCAAAACAGGAGTTTCTCATACTGCTCCGATAGAAGCCTAAACCACTGAATGCGGTTTACGATAGAGAAGAGCAATTAACCCGGAACTCGTGAATCCGCTTACAACCCATTACTATTTAAGCCTGTTTAAACCCACTCAAAATAGGCCCGTAACGGGCGAGCTTAAACGGGCTCAAACAGTAAATTATATGGGCGGGCTGCGGGCTGACCATTGGGCAGCCCGCAGCCCGCCCATATATTTTTTTATTAATTATTATATTATATTTATTTAAATTTATTTTTATTATATACTAATATACTTTTTTAAATTTATTTTGTAAAGGTATGGATAATTATATCTACAACAATCACAAGTAAATATAATATAGATTATGTATAATCATAATTCAATTGAATAATTAAGATTATAAATGATTATATTATATAATCATTGTAGACTGTGTGGTTATAAATTTGTAGCTATTATTATGATATTTTAATTTTTAATTTTAGGATGAACAATCATATCATGTGTGTAATATTGTTATTTTATTTTTATTATTATTAAAACTTTAAATGGGTTTAAATAAAAAAAATATTTTTATTTTTTATAAATGGGTTGCCCATACCCATTAGAACCCAAACGGGTTCAGCCCAGCCCGTTTAATACGGGCTTAAACGGGCTGAGGCACGGGCATGGGCTAGCCCGTGCCCATAAAAAAATAAATGGACGGGGCACGGGCTAACCATTAGGCCAGCTTAACCCGCCCATTACTCACTCCTAATTCATGAATAGCCCCTAAGCGTATATTGGAGAAGTAAATGATCCCAATCTTCACCAATGTGCCCATTCTGTGGCTACCATGTGGAAGATGTGTTGCGTATACTCCGAGATTACAATTTTTTTTTTTTTAGAACAGACAAAACGAATAGTCAATTAATCCTCTCCTGCTGTTATTCAAAAGAAATGGAGGACTTTTGTTCAATTTGATGAATTATCTATATCTCATCTAGTAGAACTTCCATACAAGACTGGATTAAATTAAATTAATGTTGATGGTGCTATTTCTTATTCTAGAAAAAAAAAAAGCAGGATGTGTGGGGGGGGGGGGTTTAGAGATCACAAAGGGTGTAGCTTCACAGATCTGGTTTTGGGAAATATAGGAGTCCTAGATAGATTCTGAAGAGTTGGCGCCGATGAAAGGTCTTCAATTGGCACGGGATTTTGGTTTCAGAAAATTGATGATTGAGTCTGATTCAAAGACGACCAACACTAACAGCCTTGCATTCTTTATGATACAATGCATGAAGTATAACTGGGAAGTGGAAGTGACCCACGTTGCTACGTCGCTAGAGAACCGCATTTGTTTTGGCAGATTCACTTGTTAAGGAAGGATTATCTAAATCCTCACTTCTTGATGGATATCCAACTCACCTACGGACTCTGTTTCACAAAGATTATAGGATTTAATTTCCCTTTAGACTAATCCTTTAATTATCCGGGCCTTAGACCTCATTTATATATATAAAAAAAAGTAAGCGTATTCATTGTGATTTTTTTAAAACATAATAGGAAGTAATTGAATTTTGAAACTGAGAGTGTTAATTACGTAAACGATTTACATTAATTATGTTAGAAAGTAAGTATGAGTCGACATAGAAAATGAAAAGGAAAAGTTTTATATCAAATAGAGTTGGATTAAAAAGTATATGCACTTATTATCCTGGACTTTACAGTCCAAATGACACAGAGTAATTTTCTTAACATTTTTTTTAACATGAAATTCTAAGTTTAAACTCTCTGTTGAGGATAAGATAGATATGGGAATTATGATGACAAAGAAAAAAGTAAATGCACTTATAAATCCAATATTTAAAAATTTTGGATTAAAATGTGATATTGAGTAAAAGCAGTAAACCTTTTACTAATTCTATATATTTATTACGAATAGAAGTAAAACAATATCTTATAACCAAGTTTTATAGTCGAGAAGCTCCTCCCTTTTACACACGTTATCTTAAGATACAAGGGTAATAATTAGTCAGAATTGTATGTGTAAGAATGATCCGGGTAATAAGCATTTCAATTAGAGCCCTTATTTGGTGTTTTTCCCCTTTCTTGACCAAGGACGCTAGATTGACTAGCTTTGTATGAAAGACAGGTTATTCCAAGTCGTCTTCTTCTTCTTCTTTTTTCAAATTTTGGTCTTTTTCTTATTTTTGTATTTATTTAAAGAGGTCAGGACTTTAGGGTTTGGAAATAATTAAGCTACACCCGTGAATAATGAAAACATAATTTTTTTAAGATAAAGAAGCTTAAATACAGGAGAACTGATGAAGTCTGAAGGGAATATAATATTTTTATTTATATTTGAATTAAAAATAAAGCAAATGCGGGAAGAGATACGAAATCTGAAATGATTAGTCATCACAAATTAGGGATTAAACAGAATATAATAAAACCAAACTTACACATGAAAATTACATACATGGATTAGGATAAGCATAAGGTAGGTGATCAATTAAATTGAGGCCACCACATAATTAGTCGTCGTTATGTACAAGGCAATTACCTATATATCTAGCTAGATTCTAAGACCAGTACTGGGATCGTCTCGTCTTCCTTTGAAACTCTTAATCATATTTAGCAAAGCTTGCCAAATTAAGGTAAATCCTCTTTCCTATTGGAAGAAAACACTTAAACCACTTTCTGGGATACTTCCAAGCC
The DNA here is from genome assembly GCA_037074615.1 of Leucaena leucocephala. Classification (NCBI taxonomy): domain Eukaryota; kingdom Viridiplantae; phylum Streptophyta; class Magnoliopsida; order Fabales; family Fabaceae; genus Leucaena; species Leucaena leucocephala. Next base: position 3,225,534 of record CM073535.1, on the reverse strand, counting down.
AATCCTTTTTAATTAAACACATGATCATCGATGATGATGATGATGATTCAACAGTAGGTGGATTCGCCATGAATGTAATCCAGAACTCCGATGACTCCGAAAACAAAAGCTTGATCAATCCCAGGTTTCACCATCACATTGTAAAGATCCTTGCTGCTTCCCATCAACTCTTCGACTTCCTTCTTCAGCCCTACCTGGGCAACAACGTTGCCTTTGGAATCAACGATGCTACACACCTTGTCGGGGAAATAGCCTCTGATCTCGAAGTCCCAGGATTTGTTTGTGTTCTTGTTTGTCTCCGTGGAGATTCTAATCAGATTATTCCTCACCAAAAACGAATTGGGTTCTTTTAAACTGAAAACCAGATTCTTCGATCCTTCGTAGTCTAAACTGTACCCTCTCCACTTCCTGTAGATGCTCAGAGCCTCCACCATCCCTCCCTGCACTTTCCCACACAAAAAGGGTACAACTTTTATACACCCACCAATTATTAACTTCCCATAAAGAATATTATAAGATTATAATAAATAGAACACACACAAATACCTTTCGACGCATGAGAAGCAAAGCGTCGCCATCTCCATCTCTGAGAATCAACTCGTCCTTAGCGCCGAGGATCCCACAGCCATCAACTCTGAACACAACATTCTGGGACGGACAATCTGTGACCACAAAACCTCCTCCATTCACAACATGTGGCCTTCTTCTCACAACAAACACCTTCTGAGAACTCGAACAATACAGCTTACTTATTATTGGCATCATCATGCTAGATTTCCCAGCCATTTACTAAAAAACCTTTCTTGGCTGATATATCTCCTTCAAACCCAACAATCATGTGCTTTATATACACCCTCAAAGAGAGAGAGAGAGAGAGAGAATAATCGATTATCGTAAAAGAGATCCTTGTTAACTGCTCTAGGTTGAAGGGTTTGGCGAGGTTTGACGTAGGTGAAGGGAGAATATTTATATATAGTAAGTTAGTAACATGATGAGGCATGCATGAATATTATTTTGAGGTTGCTTGTAAGAGACAAGCAAGTATCGGTGGATTAATGCTTTTATGAACATATAGCTTCACGCGCTTGAAAGTGGCCAAGAATTCTAAGTTTATGCGTGTGGGAGAGGATATAATTGGTTGTTTAGTTTGGCGAGTGAGATATTAGTGTCTATGATTGAAAGGAGGGAGAGCGAAGCCAAGATATAATAAAGAGGCTTTTTTGTTGAGTCAGCAAAATGAAACCTAAAATAATAGAAAGCTGGCAAGTTAGCTAATGGTTTTCAATAAAGAGATTCGGGTGCTTTTGAATTTCGGTAGGCTTCATCGAAAGTTGTCCTTTGGAGAATCTTTGAATTAGTCTTCTGCTTTTTGACACATGACTGTTGAACCACTCCTATATATATTTCTTATTGTTTTCTTAGTTTTCTTCTTCTTTCTCGAAGACGCTGAGATTACACTCCACAACTTTTGCTTTTAATTATGAGGTAATATGTACCCAATATGTATATAGTTGCATCTCGACAACTACAAAGTCATTTTTTTCTGATGAAAAGCCCTCGTATATTTTGTTTTTACGAGGTAATATAATATATTTCATCCGAATTAAACTTTCTTTAATTTCTATTTTGTTATATATCTACTCCCCACCACAAGTCACAGCAGTCAGCAGTAACAAATATTGTTCGTACTTATAATATCTCCTTAACTATATTTGATAGTATAATAAAATTAGATAAATTAATTATAATACTTGTATATTATTTTTTCTAAAATATCATATTTAATCATATCTATTTTAACTATTGATGATACTCTATTAATATGTATTTTTTTTATATTGAGAAGAAAATTATAATTTTAAAAAAATAAAATAAATTAAGATTTTATATTTAAAAATAAATATAATGTCCTATCTAATTTTTATAATTGAAATTAAAATTATAATTAAGAATCAGCGTGCACAATAGAAGTTGTTCATATTTAATTTATGTATACATGTATGTATGAAACTTTTAAATTAGACAGGGTGGGCCAATTCTTAAAAATAACGTCATAAGCTGGGAGTTTTTGTTTTTTAAAACTCGTGTTTATGATTATCTTTAAGTTTGTCTCACATCCACGACACGTGGCGGCCATATGACAGATGGAATAACGTGGGCGAGGGTAACTTGATTTTTCGGTCTGTGCAATATTATCCAAAACATTTGGTCAACTTAATATTAACGCAAATTTTTATTAACTATGTTTTAAAATTTCAGTTTTTAAGCTCTTAACACATTTATTATTAAATGATAATCTTTTTATATCAATCATTGTTGTTTTTAAAAAAATAAACTTAATATATCAATATTTGAGAATATTTATTTAACCACATTTGAAATCTTAATGTCAGTATTTTATAATATCTGAGTCCACATAATTAGACAAGATGATTCCATAAATGGAAAAAACTGGTTTGATGGGGATACTAATAGTAACTTCTTTTGGCTTAGTTTTTATAAGATAGGGTCGGGAGATGCTGAATTATGTCTGCCTCCATGATCGCTATAGAACTTCCCAACTTAATTCAAACACGTTATAACTAGTTAGCATGCCAAACTATTCATAATTTGCGTCATCAAGTCAACATAATTTCTCTTTAAACTATTAGTTTTATTTTATGTTAGTTAATCACTTAAGATGTTTTTGGTGACTCGTGTTAATTAGTTAAGATATACTATTAGATAACTTAATATGGTAAATAACCTTTCTCTTGGAGAAATTACTCTCTAAAAGACTTCTATTATGGATAGATAAACAATATTTGATAGATAAACATTAATTATCCTCTAAAAGATTTTTATTATGGATATTTTTAAAAAATGACTTATACTATACTCTTTCAATCTTTAATTTATGAGTTAATTTTAGAGTTTATATGAGTCATAAATATAATATATATTTTTTATATTTATCAAATTTTTTTAGTAAGACTTATTCACAATAATCAAATAAGAGAAGGAGATATAGAGCTAAAAAAATATGGTTAGAGCATTTTAGGTAAAATATATTTTATTAAATAATTTAACTATTATAATTTAATTAAATAAATTATATATTAAATATTAGACAGGTAAGAGGGAGTACGTCGACACCCTATCTAAAAACGAGTCACCATGAAGGGCCCGATAAATGAAAACACGAATAATGCGTTGGCAGAAGCTCAGTATCGAATAGAGACCATGCATGCACACAGGGATAAGAGCGACATAATGCACATAATATAATTTAGCACCTCGAGTTACCGCCTACTGTAAATACAGTCACCGGAGCACCGAAAACCACAACACTTTCACACATGTCCACAGGTGCTACAAAGTCAAATTGTAGGTCAGTTTGCCCATAAATCAGTGTTGGAAAAGACAAAACGACAAGTCAAATCTTCTGAGACAAGAAACTTGGGCTTGGAGTTTGCATGGGAACAAGTAGTGTATATCGTTATTCACTCTTTTGAAAGTGAAGAGGGGCAAGAAAGTTGATGAACATTGTGTAACAGATCCATTCCTCATGTTCTAGATTGTGGGTGGGCTAGTTGAATTCTCACATGAACCCTGGAAATTATATTCGACATGATGAGACAGGGGCCCTTGTGGAACTTGATTATCTAGGGACTTTAATTTTCAGTATATATACACTTGTTTAGGAGCCTTGCCCTCTATTTCTTCTGTCCATTTTCTGGCGTGTATGTCGTGATTGCTAGAGGCCACTATATACACATTAATATTAAATCATCGGAAGGTCCCAGGATCATTTACCACAATTATCTTAGATAACTGGGAGTTACAAGTGCAACAAAATAAAACATAAAGGGGAATGCGAGAGGACACAGATGAACATGGGTTTGACTCCATTGATTACGATCTCAAGTCACAATGATGCATTCGGTAGTTTACAAAACAAGGGAAATACGTTGGCTTAAGCACAATTACAAGATTCTTGTCATTCGAGGATCTCCCGGACGACTCCTCTTAATGCCCTAGATCTTTAGGGCAATAGGCAACAACTATTCATAAATGTCGGGGTTCATTATAGGCCATTGTGAAGATTTCAACCTAAGCATTAGGCTGTCTATTTTCAAATCTTAGCTTTATCTCGTACCCAATTACGTTGGAGCATTTTAGGCCAGACATTTTTTCTTAAAGTATGCTCCATCAAATCTAATCAAACTGTTTGTTGCATTTGACACTCCATGTCATGCCATACCTCACAATATGGCCGAATGCATTCTTCAACAGTGCAATTTTGCTTTGCCATGTTTTCAACTTGGCCTTGTGAACGGTTAAATCACGTAAAGTATAAACAGTTCTAATTCATTTTCAAGAAAAACTCAACTAATTAAAACATCCCAAAGATATCATTTCAATTTTTTTATATTTTTCCCCACAACCATCTCATTTACAAGTACATGTGGGCTCTCTTCCTCATACAACTCTGAAAAAAGTCCTACTCAGTCACCCAAAAAAAAAAAACGGACTGCGTGGTACAATCCGATCGTTGAATGGAAGAAACGGCAGAGGTTTTTTGCGAATTATTATGGCCATAAACTTTTAAAAAAGAACTTATAAAAAAAAATTTATACAGCAAAAGAAATTTTTAAAAAATTATAAAAAAATAATTTTAAATAAATAAAAATTTAGATAATTATTTTTAAAAATATTTTAATTATTAATAAATTATTAAAAATAATATAATTTAATTAAAAATAAGAGAAAGAAAATAGGAGAAAAGAGATAAGGTAAAAAAGAAATAGAAAAAATAATAGAAAATATGTAAGATAAAAGCGAGAGGAGAGGAGAGGGGTAAAAAAAGAGATAGGAGAGTGTGTTTGAAAAAGTAAGAGTAAAATAGTAATTAGATAATCTATAAATTATTTTACTGTTCTAAAAACTATTTGAATAACTTATATAAAACCTTAATTTTAAACTATAGTTTGGTCTAAAAAATCGTTTGAATAAATATGACTGTTTATTTAAAAAAAATTAAACTAAAATTGATGTCAGAAACCCTTTTAAAATATTAGTTTTGATTAAAACCAAATATGTACTATGATTTTTAAAAATTAGATTTAATTACTAAAAAATTATATATAACATAAATTTATTATTAATTTTTATATTATAATTTATTAGTAATAATTTTTTGATTGTTATTAGATTTGTAATTAACTCTCGTCTGATATCTCATTGTAATTCCTCTCTCCTTTTCTTTTGAAAGTTTTGAAGCAAAGAAAGGACAGAGTTAAAACAGGGAAACGATGTATATATAAATTAATGATGGGGAAAGCATCGTGAAGCAAAAATGTAATGCAGAACATGTGGACGCAGTTGGCGCTTTACATAATGTTTCCTCAAAATCAGGGCTCAACAGAAATATAGTGATATGGCGCCCAAGAAGACACAATGATTTCTCTTTCCTCAGAAGCCGTCACGTGCGGTCTGAGTCCTCTCCATCGTGCTTTTCACTCTCTGCTGCCTTCCCTTTTCTCTTGCTCCCTCCTCAGTGTCACTACTAATCAAACATTCATTCATTTCAATAATGTCTCCACTTTGCTCAGTAGGTTTTGGTATGCAAGCTTGCAGCCCCAGGCTTTTCCTCAGCCGTCTTTATCATTTCTAATTTAATGCCCTTCACCATTATTGTCATGCACGAACTCCATTCTCACTCACTCACTCAGGTTTCAGATTCTCTGTTCCCCCTTTTCACCCTCCCTTCGCCCCTTTACTTGTTTTTTCTGCTTCTGCCTCTCCATTATTGTCTCTGCCCTGGTCTTTTCATTTGGGTATATCTCACCTAACTTGATTTTACCGCTTCTTCTCTTTCGCTCTCACCATTACTGTTACTTGTACTCCATTCTCTCTCGCTTCTGCATCATCTCGGACTCTTCCCATTGCTACTTTCTTTCCCCTCTCGTCTGCTCACGGGGGTGAGTAATAATGGCTACTCTACTCGGCCGGTCGTCTTTGGGCCCGTCGCTGCCGCCGCCGTCCCCCAAGTCGCCGCCCAAGTACCCAGATTTACACGGGAGGCGCCGTGAAATAGCTAGGATTCACATGCTTGAGAAGGAGATAAGTGTTCTCCAGGTGAGTCTGTACTTCCACGCTTGTATATCTCTTGTGACACAAGCTTTCACGACTTCAAAAATAGTTTCAAATGGCAATACCTAGTGTCAATTAAATAATGTTTAGGATACTTGACAAAATGGGAAGCTCGAGGCTCGTGATATAACCTTCTGTGAATACCAAAATTGAGCGTACGACAAATTATACATGAGCAAATGATACCCTCTTACAGGGATCTTCTAGCTGCAGAGGCTTGCTCTAGTTGATAGCCAACACCAACCATCTAGTAAGATTAGAAAACATTGTTTTCACTTGCATGAGTTTTGAACCACCCATTAAGAATATCCCTGTCCTGTCTGTAGGATAGGGGTGGCTTTAAGCTTCTAATTGCCAAGTTTGTTGGATATTTTACCATCTAAGAGGTTTGAGCGAGCAGTCTGTTAGACTGCCATGCTTAATAGTGATGGATGGACCATAAACAAGCTTTGATGATGATTAAAGAGCTTAAAATATTATGTGGATGCACAATTTCAGTATCAAACTTTCCAGGATGCCTTTTATGAACTGATAGGAGTCAATTTAGTAAGAACTCTATTTCCTGTTTTCCTTTTAGCTCAAATTAAATTCATTTCAATTTTGCTTTTTGCAGGACGAATTAAAATTTACTGAAGGCCTTCAACCTGCTTCAACGTGCTGCAAAGAGTATGTTTTCTTTTGGAGTTACTTGGGTGCATGCATTTTAGAGGATGAAACTTTGAAGCAAGAAAGATTGCTCAAATGTTTCTGCTGACAAATTTTACACGTTTTAAGTAGCTTGAGCTAGACATAATGAACTGATACAATTATGGCTAACATATTATCCCTTAACGAATGAATGTGACAAAATTACAGGCTAATTGACTTTGTGGTAGCCAATGCGGATCCTCTGTTACCTACGTAAGAATTGTTTGTGTTATTTCTCTCTTGCAGTTCAAAACAGATCACGATTCTCACCCACCACGATTTTCACCCCCTTTTCTTGTTAACGCAGAAACAAGAAGAAACGCCGGTTATATCGCCGCTTCTGGAAGTGGCTCTGGTACTCTTTCCTTGCCCTGTTACTTGATATCTTAACACATAATGGTTTTGTGTGTGTGTTCTGGATTGTGACCCCAAGGCTTAGGCATTGTCTTGTTTCAACAAAACGAGTTTTGATCAATGTGAAGGAAGTAGCAACAAAACCTTACTTGAAGTTGTTCTTTGAGAGGATGTAGAACATGTCATTAGATATTCAGAATGTTTTTCATACTTCTATGCTCATTGAGCCTTCCTTAGAACAGGGTGATTCAGTTTTGAATGACAATCTTTTAAATGAAGATTTGTAAATGACCCAGTAATTTCTAACATAACTTTTCTTGCAGCCGGATGCCCAGTCTGAACCTGTATTATTGGATCTGCTGTTACTGCTGTGATGGGTGCAATCTTTATCTAAAGTCACCACAAAGATGCTGTAAATGCTGCAAATTATGCGACTGCCATTGTCTTCCATCATGTAACATTTGCTGCGTCTTACCAAAGTGGCGATGCTTGTCTTGTCCCAAATCAAATTGCTGCAAAACCAGCTGTCGCTGCCAAAATTCTTGTGTCCTCCCACGTTGTTGCAAATTTGACTTTCCTTCAAGTCCCTCCTGCTGCACTTGCAAATGTTCTTGCTCATGTTCTTGTCCAAGATGTGTCTGTCCTATGGTAAGTCCATGTTGTTGCTTAGGTCCTGCTGGAAGAACTGTTACTGTACATGCACATGCCCGAGAATGACAGGGTTGAGCAGGGACTCGTCAAACCCAGAAAACAAAAATAAAGAAATCAATATGTTGGAGCTTGTTTTGAAAATAATAATAATAGTAATAGTAAATAATTTTACAGCGTTTAATATTATATGATGTGAGTCTGTTCTGTGCGTAGAAATGATATGCTAGGCATGTTTATGTATAAAAATATATCATCTTGTACATTTTGAAGTCCTCGTTGTACATTTTTCTGAACCTTAGAAATATTAGAAAAGGTAAATGCTTCTGTATTAAAAAAATTGCATTTATAAATGTGGGAAATATGGAGATTTATTTAATGTTTCCCTCATTCCGAGTTAGATATGCGACAAAATTCATACCAAAAAAAAAAAAGATATGCGACAAAATTAAATTACTTGGGCAAATTTAATTGCTCAATTTAGACCATTTGTTCTTCATCATCTCGACTATTTCAATGTACAAGTCAAACAAGAGATTACAACGGTTAAAAAAAAGACTATTTTTTATAATACAAATCCATCCATGCTAATTCTGCCGGCTCACTAAGGACAGAGAGAAAGTTAGTGTTTTTCTTTTTCTTTTGAAAGTTGTGAGCAATGTGGGCCTACAGAAAATTCAGAGATTTGAAATGATCAAATGGCAACAAAATGAGTGACCACCAGTTCATCATCACCAACGACTACTTTTTTCTGCAAGAACAGAGCACGACACGCTGCTGTAGGACTAGTCTTTTCAATTGTTGCCTGGAGTACAAGCATCAATAATGATCATCATCTATATAATTTGTAACCTTTCGTGTCTGTTAAATTGAAAGCAAGTACTTACAGTAATTACAATAGGCATGTAAATATCTAACTTTGACAAGTTTAACAGAATTGAAATATGAGACCACCACCTTTCTAATAGTGAATATGTTTATCTGTTAAGTCCCATGTTAATTAAGCATTCAAGACTTGGAGGAATGCTTAAATCATAAGATTTTTATTCCCACTTCAACTAAATTTTGGACTAGAACTTTCTTTTGACTCAGTAACCACGACCTAACAAAAGGAGCAAAAGGGACTTTGGCCCCTTCACAGGGAATAAGAAACAGAACTTCGATGGAATCTTAAACAGGGAGAGATTTAATTAAATCCTTGAGGAGGATATTTGCTACATGACATATCAAGCTGTATTATATATTGTAAGAGTCACCTCTATTTGTTACATTCGTTTAACTGAGACACCACACAGAAAAGCAGCCTCCCTTTCTGTTTCATCCTTTTCCAAATCAACCTCTTTCTTCATAATCTCAAATCCAACCACCCCCCCCCCACCACACACACACTTGTCCTACTTATATATTCTGGAAGCTCTGTTTTTTTTTCTCGATTTTTTCCCTGGTGAGGGCAACCTCTGTTAGGCTCGAAATAGTGGTAATCTAAGACCCACGAACACAACCTCACGAATCTAACTCTGTCCAAGCAAAAGCAACAGGGCTCGCAACTCGGTGCTCCTCGTTGTTCCACACAATGCTTCCAAACTCAGACCTAATCGAACTATCGGAACCCTTCTTTGATACAAAAGTCACCGTGTACCTCTGCTTTTCTCCTACATTCTTAAACACCAGCTTCGTGGGTTTCACCGTTATTCCAACCAAGGATGACGGTCCCGTCGCGGCCACGTCATAGACGGATCCTGCTTCCCCAACATTGGTCAAAGTGCGGGTGTACCGAACCACCCTCGTGCTCCCAAACACGACTGAGAAAGATGGGTAATTGAGCTGACCCGGGTCGTGAAATTTCCTGGAGCAGTTGACGTTGGGGCGCTTTGCGATGAGTTGGATTTGTGCGGGGTTGTAGCTTAGGGAACACAGGAATGCAATGTAGTCGGAGGCGGAAGCGTCATAGACCAGACCGGGAGAGAGGGCTTTCTGAGGGTCGACATGGCCGGCGCCGTGAGCCATTGGGGTGGAGAAGGCTCCGGAGGCGGCGTCTCGGAGGGGGGAATTGGTGTTGTCATGCGTGTAAGCGGTGGTCATGAGCGCCGATTTGATTGCGCTGGGGCTCCAGTCTGGATGAGCGGCTTTCAGCAATCCAGCCAACCCACTTATGTGTGGGCAAGACATCGACGTTCCTGTACGAGAATTACAACTATTTAATATAAAAAAGGGATCTAAGAGTTTTTTGTGAGTCCATTGTACAATTGAGTCGTTGACAATGAGAATTGCAAAATTGAAACTTTTTTCTTATGTGGCAAAAACAAAAATGATTTGCTTAGGGAAAAAAAAATCAATCTCTAGAAAGGTACGATAAGTTTGATCAGAAACGAGACGACGTTCCATTTCTCTGCACGTACCGAGTAACAAAAACCTCAATGTTTATAAAACCCATTAATTATAAGACTAACTATTATTTCTCTTGCTAAGTGTGTTCCGCTTTCCGAATGTACATTATCCTGAAAGTAAATTTAGGCATAAAAAAAAAAAAAAAAAAGCGCAAGAATAAGGAGTATAAAGTGAGAGTAAGAAATAAACCTGACATGATGTTGAACTTGGTCTTACGATTGTCCTGAGTCAATCCAGAGGGCCCAATAGCCTCGGACCAACCCGCTAAGATGTTAACACCCGGCCCAATCACATCGGGCTTCAATATCTGGTGAGACACTTGATTGGGCCCTCGAGAACTGAACGCTGCCACCACAGGCGACGGCGTCACGTTTAATACCGTCCCACCGAAGCTCAATATAGCCGTTGGGTTTGGATCCAACCGTACATACTCCCTGATCTCATCACCCACCCGTCTCCCTACCGCCAAAGCCGTTAGCAGGTGACTGTCCGCCACCAGTTCCTCACCGCTCGCCGCCGTGTTCGCCAGGATCATACCAACTCCTCCGGCGTCACGAACCACCGCTCCCTTCTCCACGCGCGCATTGATCCCCCTGTCACAAATCACCACTTTCCCCCGAACCACGGATGGATCGAGTGAACCGGGCATGCACATGCTGGTCGAACTATTCGACCCTTTGTCGTAAACCAAGCTCACGGGTCGGTCACCCATTCCTTTTCCACTGTAGAGTGAAACACCACTGAAGCGCTTTTTGTTCCCCAGAGAAACGTAAGCCGGGAAATCCCGGTCCAGAGTTCCGGCACCGACGGTCATGATCCATGGAGCCACATTGGCCACTGACGCCTTGCCGGGGCCGCTATTCCCTGCCGAGCACGAAACGAAGATGCCTCTCTCCATCGCCGCGAAGGCTCCGATTGCGATGGTATCGTGGAAATAAGGAGCAGAACCACCGCCGAGAGAGAGTGAGAGAACATCCACTCCATCCTGGATGGCCCGATCCATGCCCGCGAGTATGTCGGACGCAAAGCACCCTGTACTCCAGCAAACCTTGTACGCAGCGACACGCGCTTGTGGGGCCATCCCACGGGCGGTTCCACTTGCATAACCGAGTAGGCTGGCATTAGTGACGGGGCCCCCCGCGGCTGTACTTGCGGTGTGAGTGCCATGTCCGTCTCGGTCACGGGGCGACACGGCTTCTTTTTCTTTCCTCATGTAACTGCCACCAGAAGCCATGTGGAAGCCTCTGGAGAAGCTACGAGCCCCAATGAGCTTCTTGTTGCATAGCGATTTGTTGAAATCAGGACCCGATTCACACTCGCCGCGCCACCGGGTGGGGATCTCCGGCATTCCGGTATCGTCGAAGCTCTTGGATTCGGGCCATACACCGGTGTCGAGAATGCCAATGATAACATCGTGAGAAGCCTGATCAAGTGCGAGAGTGTTATGGCCTTGCCAGGAGCCAGATTGGGTCTCGAGACCCAGGAACTCCGGGGATCGAGTGGTGTGAAGTGTGTAGACGGTGTCTTCGTAAACACCAAGAACAGAGTCGGATCCACGGAGAGCCTCGACTTCAGAAGGGTCGAGGGAAGCAGCGAAGCCATTGTAAGCAGAAGTATAAGCATAAAGCAGAGAATCGGAATCGGAAGAAGAAGAAGAGGGAAGATTGGCAGAGTACCAATCATGGGCAGTAGGGTAGACAGAAGGCCTGTCATGGTGTTTCATGTGAACAATGTAAGTCTTCTTGGCCATAATTGAGGAGAGACCAAGGAAGAGAAGGAGGAGAAGGAAGGAGGAGGGTGCCATGGAAGCCATGGCTGGGGCTAGAGGAACTGAGGGGATATTTGATGGGGAGTGGGGCAGATAGTGTGGGTAAACTAATGACTTAAATAAAAGAGGATGGGATCTCGAAAGAAAATATTGTACCGTTTAGAAAAGATTTTAGGGACGACTTATAAAAAAAAATGTTTTTAGAAAGTTTTTAAAAAATAATTTTTAAATAAAAAATTATAAAAAATAATTTTAAATAAATAAATATTTGAATAAAATATTTTTAAAAATATTTTTATTATTAATAAATTTTAAAAAAAATATGAATATTAAATGATGAGAGATAAAATATAATAGGAGAGAGGAGATGGATGTAAGAAAATAAATGAGAGATAGTATAAAAAAAAAGTAGGAAAAATAGTATAAAAAAAATATAAAAAATAATATAAAAAAAAGTAAAGATAATATAATTAGTTAGTTCATGAATTTTTTTATTATTATATAAATTATTTTTATCAAATTATATAATATTTTAATTTTAAATTATAATTTAATTTAAAAGTTAATTTAATAAATATATTTATTTTAATATTTAGATTTTATGAAAATTTAAGTTTAAAATTTAGACTGTGGGCACATTGTCATCTCGTATAGAAGCAACCATAAATTATTGAATGGGGCCTTATCTCTCTTCGATTACATAAATACCGCCAGCCCACATTCCTCTTCGCAGTCGGTGCCGTTAGTCGTGCTTCTAATCTCTCCACTCACCACGCCAATCTAATCATGTAATCAATTTGCAAATCCCGAGCTTTATTGGGCCCTCCTACGCTTTGCTTTCTGGCTTTTAAGTTGGACTTGGGTCCAATTCACCTTTTTAAGTATTGCATCTTTGTTTTCTTAAATATTAAACACGCACTTCAAAATGAACACATCCTTGTATCAAAAAAAAAAAAAATGAACACATCAAACCGCCAGACCATCATTTTTAATTTTTTATGGTATGAATATAAATCAAAAAATTTAGAAGAAATAATTGATTGCCTGAGAGATTAATTTATTTAATAAAAAATTAGGTTTTACTTCTGTATATTTATTGTATAAAAGTCACTTTCATTATATTTCACAAAGATCATGAAAAATATGGAATGTTATTTATTATATTATAAGATTCAATAATATTTTAATTTTATCTTTATTTAACATAAACTAGATCAAATGAAAAAAGTCAACATAAATAAATGATAAAATATTATATTTATGTAGATATTTTTTTTCTCTATCCTATAAATAATATTGAAATAAATGTTTAATAAGACAAGAATAATATAGTAGTGTGAAGTTTTTGGGGGGACTCATGATACGGCGAATTATGATTACCCATTTTATGGTAGACAGGGATGTATGTAATTTATGGAATTAATTGGTAAATTTGGAGATTATTATTTTGTCCATATTCACAAGTTTAACGACGATTTGAGATATTTTTATGAAGAGTGAGGATCAGATGCATCCAGAAGTAAAGCGTCAAAACGTATGTATAAATACATAAAAGTTCAAACTCACGACACCAATACTTAAAATGCTTGAATCTCATATTCTATATTTGATGATTCCATTTCCATATGCATTAGTCCTATGTTTTAGGGAAAATGATTTCCTGAATTACAAAAAAAATAAATAATTATATTTATTATTATAATTAGCGACAACAAATGGTGTTATGAGTCATGCATGGTAAGGGGGTGGATAAATGCATGACAGAAGGAATACGGTCGCGCAAATTAAGGGGCAAAGTGACGGCAATATATGGAAAGCGGGAGAGCAGCCGATGATTGTGCATGCCACGTGGTCGTTTGGAGTGGGCTCCACCGGTCCTCCCTGTCCACATCACCATTGCATCCTTCAAAGTTGGTCAACAACTGTCTTTGAATTTTAAGCCCCCAACCAATTATATCTACACATATTTTTTCTTCTTCTTCTTTTTCCTTTTAACTAAACGAACAAATATGAACGATAAGGATATTTTTGCTTAGCTTGGGCGCAAATCGGTAAAGGGAATATATTTAATTGAATTTCACGTTTAAAAAGAAAGTGTTGGCCAAGAAGAGAGATTTGAAATTAAAAGGAGTTCATAATTTACGCCTTTAATTAAAGCTTGTCTAATTTAATGATAAATGATAAAAATAATAAAAGGAAGAAAATAAAAGGATATGTTTTGTGGGGGGCAATCAGGGGCGTAAAAAGTGAAAAGCGAAAGTGAACAAAATGATAACCACCAACAGCGTAACACGATTAAAGAACTAGTTACAGCTCAACACGGTGAAAAGATTGTTGCCGGGGCCTCAGATACAACAAATGAACAAAGTCCTTCAGGTCAACAAAGCAAACGAAAGTTCTTCAATCCGTGGCTCTTTCTTTTTTGGGGGATCAAATGTTAAGGATCATTACCCATGAGACTCTATCATTCTCCTTGTCCAAGAATTACTCAATTGGAAATGTACTCATATATATATATATATATATATATATATCTCCAACATAATTATCAATAATAAAAAGATATTTATAATTTTAAAACAATTAATATAAAATTACCACTATTTCTATATTTGGAATGGAATAAAAAGTAAGAGCTTAAAAATAATAATTTTTTTGTTATTCTAGGAAATTTTATTTTCTAATTTTATTTTTTTTGCTTTTCTTTCCATTCAAACATAGCCTGCAGGCATGGGCGTATTCTCCAATTGCACAAGACTTTATCCCATTATTCCTTCTTGTTCCGTTTCATCCTCTCGTCACTTTCATAATGACATGTATGTTGGTACATGTACGCAGTCACCTCGTTCCCCACTAAATCAAAGCACATATTCCGAGCGGTGAAAATACATATCCTACTTAGTAGACGATAAAGATTTGAAGATAGCAGTATATAATATTATGGCAGAGTAGTGGCCACATTGATTATAATAATCATAATGAGCTGTGCAATGGAGAAACCAGAAAAAGTCCGTTGCTTAGGGATAAAGGATCGAAAGTGGAGGGGGAACTAGATGCGCTTCAAATAATTCGAGTAGTCCACCATAATTTTGAGTGTCCCGACAAACTAGATATATACTCAATTAAAAAATATTATTATGTATTTAATATAAAATTTAATTAATTAATTTAAATATATAAATAAACATATAATATGAATTTATTTTAAAATTTTAGATTTAATTTTAATTAATTAATTATTTGATTGAATTAATCTGTTTTAAGAATAAATAAGATTTGAGATGGTATATACGCCCTGATTAAAGAGAGAGATGATGACCACGATGAAGGGGTGGGAAAAGAATGAAAGGATATGTGTGCGCGAGAGAGCGTAAGTGTGAATAATTAAAAATGAGAGTGACTTAATAACTAATGGGGGTTAATATGAGTGATAAATGGTTTGGTATCGTTTAAGCGAGGTCTCGAGTTTGAGCTTTGGCGTATGCAGAAAATCTTTATTGGAAGACTCACCTACTATAGTCAGGTGTGCGATGCGGGTCGGATCCAGATGTAGTCGAGATAAAATTTTGATAAATCGGATGGGAAAAAAAAAAAAAGAGAATGACTTTAATGTATAACGAGATAAGAGTTAAAAGAACGCGGGGTGGCAGGTCAGAAAGTTCCGTGCCTGAAGCTTAGAGGGGAGGGCACATGTGGAGATGCTGTGCCTTGTACCGGCAGAGGCGTTGGCAATTGCAGATAATGGCAGAGACAAATTATTGTTTATTGTGATCTTTGCTTAAGCGTGCAATCTCTTGCACAGTCACAGCCCAATAGCCGCTGCTACTCCTACCATGTACGTCCACCGCATCCTCATCCAACGAATGAGAGTTGTGATATCCACGATAAAAAAATAAATTTTTATTCTATACAAATATGGATTTAATTTTTATTATTATAATAAATATTTTTTTGATAATAAATTTTATAAATTTTACATAAATATTCTATAAGCCTAATACTATATCATAACTTTAATGATAGATTGATATTAAATATATTTAAAAAAATTATATCTGTAAAAAAAATAATTCTCATTTAAACTCTTGCTTTCAACTTTCATGCACTCATCTCCTCCCAATGTAGTAGCTACGACGTGGATGGATTCAAGTATATAAAAGAAATTAAATTAATTAATTAATTTTAATTAATATTAAAATTAATGTATTAGTTTAAATAGATTAAAGAATATATAGATAAATTTATATTTTAAATTTTAAATTTAATTATAATTAATTAATTAATTTTATTTATTTAACTTATTTTAAAAAGTCAAAGGAGTAGCATAGAAAACTAACACTATATCAGTGACTATCTGATCCATATGATTCCTTTGGGGAAAAGAATCTGGTGTTATGGATACGGATATGAACGTTGATAGATCCAAAGCTTATTCATATGACAAAAAGGAAAAAGCTTGCTTCCTTGACGAGTAAAGATTAACGATAGGTGTTCGACTCAACTCGGGGGGAGTTCAATCATCTAAAATTCGTCCGTTCAATTTAGGATCGACTGCTGTACTTGAAAATGTAGCTTATTGTTCGCGTCCAACTTGTTACATTTCCAGAAAAATAAATAATTTTACCACATATTTAAATTATAGATTACTCTAATTTTTTTTTTAAAATTCTGTAACAAAAAAAAACTCAACATACTCGAAGAAATATCATATGCATACACACACATATATAACGACGCCAGTGGAGGCTGAACGTGTGTGTTTAAAATGAGGAGAAGTTTAGAAGTTAGGCAGAATTGAGGATGGGGCATATAAAAATGTGCTTCATTCTCCTCTAGTCTAAGCTTTAACAATCATCTCAACATCAGCCCTTTTGCCTTATGAAATAATAAAATTATAATGATAAACTTGTCTCTTTTTTTTTTTATTTTTTGTTTTTTTTTGTTACAAAACCTGTCTTTTTGTCAAACAGAACAGTTTTTGGAGTATTTTAGGATTTTATAGCATAATGAGGCCCAATCTATCTATCTATCTATCTATCTATCTATCTATCTATCTATCTTCCTTTGAGCCCATTGACAATTCCTATTCGGCCCACTCGTAGAGCATATTGTTATTAAAATTTTAGTTCCTATTTAGAAAGCAGTAAATTTTTAATTTTTAAAAAGTTTATAGATTAGATATTAGTTTCTAATAATTTTAAAATAAATAATTATATTTATTTAAAATATTTTTTAAATTAAACTATAATTTAAAATCATTTTTAGATAAGCTAATAAAAATAATTTTTAAAATAATAAAAAAATTATAAATTATTTATTTATTATCTTAATCCTATTTTCCCCAAAACTCCTTATCTCTTATCCCTCTTCTCGTGGCAGGTCACAGGTGGTCATTGCCTCCACGGTGAGAGGAGAGCGTCATTGGTCTTCTTCATCTTCAGTTGTCCTCGTCATCTCTCTCCTCTGCAAATCCTCCTCGTCATGCCCGATAAGCTCGTGAAGATGTGAGAAGACAGTCAGGGATGAAGAAGACCTATAGTTCAAAAGGAAGATGAGTGAGCAACTGCATACCTGAAGAAAAAGGAAGATGAGACGCTTTAAATCAGAAGAAAAGAGGACCTATAGTACTAACGAGTGAACAACTTCTTTTCGTGTATATTTTTTTAGTCATATAGTAACTACAAGAGTTCTTTTTAAAATAATAATCTAAATATTTATTTATTTATTTTTATAAACTCTTACCTATAAATATTTTTTTAAAAACTATTTAAAAGTATTTTATCAAATTTTTTTCCCTAAAATCTCATCTAATCAAATACATAACTTTACCTACCTAGCAGCAATACAACTATCAATGTTTCTCTTTCTATAATATTTTGTGGTTTCTATTTTTAAATTTTAAATAACTATTTTATGTTGATTAAAAATTTATTTATAAATAATAAATATAAAAAAATAAAATTTTAAAGTACACCTTTATTCGTAGAAAGAATAGGTAGGAAAAAACGGAAGAGACCTAATTAATTAGAGGTAAAATTTAAAGAAATACAATAAATGTTTATAAAAAAAAAGATTAGGCTCATCACAAATATAATGTACGAATAGGAGCTGTAACCCTAGTCTAACCATCTCATGTTAACAGGAAAAAACAAATTGGTTAAGATATATGTGAAGAAGATTTAAAGTTCTTCACACTGCATGCTATTGACAAATTAAAAGGTATAAAGTAGAATTGTATAGTAAATATGATCCACGTGTCTGTACTCCGTACCCTCTCCTATTCATCTTCCTTTCTCCACCGTTCACCATCATACCTTCTCCTAATTCCGTACTCATCTTTTGTTTCGTGCCCATTTTCTTCTGTCTTCACTTACTAGCTCCTCTCTCTCTCTCTCTCTCTCTCTCATTCACATCTCACTACAACGTACGGTACCACCCACCCACCTGCACTGCCCAAATTATTGTTATTACTATTCTTCCCTTTAGTGTTTAATCCGTCTTTACAGATCCCCCCGTCAATTCTTTTTTCTTTCTTTTAATTTCTTAAACCATGTACATCAATCAAACACGTCTTTTAAAGGCATAAAATTAACAAGGGGCAATAACATTATCTTACCATAACTCTAGTCCCTAGCAAGTGAATAATAGAAAGACTACTACTTGTTCAATATTTTTTTATATTATTCCTTCTCAATAATGTTATCATTTTTTTAATAAAATATAACAATTTTCCCCTTATTTGCATCTTCAATTCCTCATCCGTTCGTATTTTCATTTTACGTTACTTTTAAATTTTTGAGTCTTCCGTTTAAAAATTTATTTATAGACCATATAAAATATAAAAAAATTAATAAAATTTAATATAATTGATAAATTATTAAATATCTTAAATATGATATTCTAAATCTCTTAAAAATATTAATCTCTAAACTATCAATCAGACAATATATAAAAAGTATTGACACTCTAACTTAATTATTTTTAACTGATAAAAAAAATTAAATAATAACTTGTTACTAATTTTTTAAGAAAATTATATAATTTTTTTTTCACTTGATCCGTTATTCATGCGGGCTTAGTGGGAATATGAATCATTAGGTATGTAGGAAGTATAATTAAATAGCAATTTAGTCACATGACCCCAAACACTTAAATAATTGCTTAGTTCATTGTCGTTTAGCAAGGGACCGTTCTGTAAACCGGGAAGGGGAGCCGCTTTTTCAAAAAACTGAAACAAAAGACAAATATTATAATCGTTTGTTGGCCTGAAAAAAATAAAGTTTTATTAACGTGTCTTCTATAAAACAGTCCAGATATTTTTTTTCCTTAAACAAAATCTACTTCAAGTGTGTGTTTTCTAGGATTCATTTCATGCATAGAAATTAATCCAACATAAGAAAATAATAGAATGAAAAAAAGAAACGAGTTTGCGAGGAATGTTTTTCTAGAACCCCTAACCCTAAAATAATAATAATAATGTTTTTCTCTATACTTGGTTAATATAATTTTTAAGAAACGTATATCCACACATATTCACTTGTCTTGCATTTAATTATAAATATTCTCCATAAACTCTATTCTCCCATTTTAAGTATCCATGTTGTTTTTTATCCTTTTGATGGACATAAAAAGTTGCAGCCAAGTCATGTGAAAATCTGAAACCCCAACCATTATGCTTAAATTAATTAGATGTGGTTGTTTTAGTTTAATTAGTAATTTCATATTGTAGCAATGATAATTATTAAAAATTATTATTATTATTATTATTATTAATTTACATTCTTATAAACTGAATTAGTAAATAAAAAATTGATTTACTAGTAACACCTCAAAGTTCCTGTTTAAAGCATCACGTGAGGAAAATAAGTGGACCCCACAACGATGTTTCAATCCACATGTCATGCTGTGCCAAAGCTGAGATATATGATTACACCTCATATATCTCCTCATTTTCCCGCTAATCTCACTCCGCGGACTTATCCCCACGAGCCCAATTTTTCACCATTCAATAAAATAATCTCGGGCTGTATTGGAATTTAGCATCACTTGAAGCAAAAATCTCTCGTTTCGTTGTGTTATAAATTGGGTCACAGGTCTAGCTTAAGGCACTCGGCACTAGAGACTCTCCTCAACCTACTGAATCATCATCACTCACCCTTTGGCCCTTCTTTTCTTCTGTGATCATGGCGGCACTTTCTTCTAAGTTCTCCCTGAAATCTATAATTCCCGGCGGTGGGGAGGGTGAGCACAACCCTCTCACCATGTCCGACGATCAGATCCTCGAACAAATCATCTCAACCCATGTCCACAGTGACACTAAGTTCGATGTTGGCCCTCTCTTCTCCCTCGTCGACAACACCCTCACACGTTCCACCCACATCGTTGACAGTGTCGTCCAGGTTCTTTCTCTTTCTCTTTCTGGCCGTTAGCTTCTCCTCCATCTACGTTTACTTTACTGTTGCTCATGTATCTTTTTACAGGGTTCCAAAGTAAACTTGGAACACATTGACGACAAGAACACTCAAGCCAACTTCGCCTCACCCCTTTGCACTCTCAGGAGCATTTCTTCCGAGGTGAGATTATTAATATTTTAGAAATAAACCAACAGAATCCAAAGACTCCCTGACCTTATTACCAAACTATATCGTTGTCCTGTATTTAGATGCAATGCAAGCCTCCAGGCGAGCAAGTGGCTCACAAGACCACCATGGCGATTCTGGGGAAGCTATCTCACTACGAGTGGGACGCGAAAGCCGTGCTTACTCTTGCGGCTTTTGCTATGGAGTATGGTGAGTTCTGGCTTCTTGCTCAGCTGCAGCCCAACGATTTACTGGCGAAATCTGTGGCGATGCTGAAGCGAGTTCCGGTGCTCACCAAACCCGCCTCCCTTCAGAAGCACCGTCAGTCCATCGTGGAGCTCAACACACTCACAAAGTCCACCTTGCAAGTGATCGAGCTTATCTTCGAGCTGGAGCAACTATCCTCGTACGACATCAAGGATGTCCCAGCTTTGGCCTCCGCCACCGAACAGATCCCACTTGATGTCTACTGGGCAATCATCACCATTGTCGCCATCGTCGCTCAGATAGACTGCCTCATCACTGAATCGTAAGTTTCTCCTAATTACCTTGTTACCTTCTAGGCTCGCATAATATCTTTTGTTTGACGTGGTCTTAATTGTTTGTTTCGAATAAAGGGAGCAAAGGCAAGAACTGTCCCACTATGGTCAGAAGATTAACATAATCCTCAGCAAGCTCAGGAAGCAGATCGCAGAGTGCAGGCAACAGATAGGTCAGTAATTAATACTTTAGTTGGGATTCTTTTATATATAGAGTATGTTGCTGCTATATAACTGTCAGTAAACTGAATTTGAAGAAGAGAGATCGATGGTGGTAATTATGAATGATTTATACATCTTGTGCTACAGAGGTGACGAGACTGTACTTCAAGATCAGGAAGACTATGCAAACCCCAACGGAGACCATGGAGGTGCTCAAGCTCCTCATTTTCTGGTCCGATGTTCCAAAGCCACTCTACGATGGTGCCTCCAAAACCACGGTCAGTGATCTCTCTCTTTCTATCTGTTCGAATAAATTCGTGTGGACAAAAAAAAAACGTTCACTTTAATTTCTACTGTGTTTGAATAAAGGTGTGTTGTTATTAATTGTTCAATTAAGTCTTGAATCTCCTAAATTATTCGGGAATTCGACAGTGTCAAGGAGGGCCGGACTCATAATAACTTTCACCGTGGTGGGTTTAAATAAAAGTTTATAAAATGAATTATAAAAAAAAATTAACAGTTTTTAAAAAAAATTATGAAAAAAAGATTTTAAAAAAAGCATAAGGATTTTTTTAATTAAAAAATTATTAAAAATAATATAATTTTATTAAAAATAAGATAGAGGAGATAGGAGAAATAACAAAAAAGATACGAGAGATAGGAAAAAGGAAATAGGGTAAGATATAGAGTGGAAGAGAGAAAAAGAATAATATAATAAAATATCAATTAGATAAGTTATAAGTTTTTTTAATATTCTAAAATTTAATTTTAGTATTATTTAAAATTATAATTTAGTTTAATTTTTTTAAATAAATATATTTAGATAAATATAATTATTTATTTTAAAAAAATTTGAAATTTAAATTTAAATCATTTTTTTTAAATCTTGAGTATATTAAAACAGGTAATATAATAAAGTAACTGCGTGAAGGTGCAATGATTGAAGCAAAACAAAGATAGTAATTTTTTTGGGTAGAATCCGAGACACCTTATCTGCCTATACGTGCCATCTAGATAGTAGAAGGGAAGAAAACAAGAAAAGAACCTCCAAATTAATGAAGTAGATACCGAGATACCTTTTCTGCCTATACGTGTCATCTAAGAAAGTAGAAGGGAAGATAGAAAGAAAAGAACCTCCAAATTAATGAATTAGTACGTCAAGCTTTTGGGTAGATACCGAGATACCTTATCGGCCTATACGTGTCGTCTAGAGAGTAGAGGGAAGAAAACAAGAAAATAACCTCCAAATCAATGAATTAGTACGTCGAGCTTTTGTCAATGTCTATCATTTGGAGTTAAATTAATCAATTAAATGGTTGGAACAGGTGAGCATCGATGTGCTGAGAAAGAAGAATGTGTACTTGTTCGTATCCACCCTGGACATAACCGAGGAAGAATTATCTGTTGTGTTTAAAATCCACGAGGCCATCAAGGCGAAGAATAAGACGGACGATTACAAGATCGTGTGGGTTCCGATCGTGGAGGAATGGACGGACCAGCTTCGCAAGAAGTTCGAGCTTCTGAAAGCCAAGATGCCATTCTTCGTGGTGGAGCACTTCGGAAGCATCGCCGGGTTTAAGTACATTAAAGAGGAGTGGCAATTCAAGAGGAAGCCCATGATTGTGACCATGAACCACCAAGGCAAGATTCTGCACCAAAACGCTTTCCACTTGGTCCACTCTTGGGGAATCAAGGCCTTCCCCTTCACCAAGAAGGAGGAAGAAGAAATTCACACTAGTCGCCAGTGGGTCGCACCCATTGTCTCCCACATTGACCCTGTCATTGAACCATGGGTACGTACATATATATATATACCATTCATTCAACATTTGTGCGTACACACGTGTATATAACAAAGATGATGAATTTGTGTGAAACAGGTCAAGGAGGGGAAATACATCTTTTTCTATGGTGGTCACGACAAAGAATGGATCCAACAGTTCACTAAGTATGCCACAGCTATGGTTAGCGACCTGAAGGAGAAGAAGATCTTCATTGAGCTGTTCCACGTGGAGAAGGAAAAGAAGAACTTGTTTAGCAGCTTCTGGAGCGGGATTGAGAGCCTGTTTGTGACAAAGCTGCACAAGATGGATGATGTTGACGACGACGTGACCAAGGAAGTGCAGAAGATGCTGTCGTACAAGAACGAGTCTGGGTGGGCCCTCCTGAGCAAAGGGTCTGAGGTGATTCTGACCGGACATGGAACCACGATCTTGAAGACGGTGGCCGAGTTCGAGAAGTGGAAGGAGTTTGTGGTCAGCAAGGGATTCGAGTGGTCGTTTAAGGAGTACCATGACAAGGCAGCCAAACTCCTTCACCGTTGCTCCCACCTCGAGATTCCCAGCGTTGCGGGGAAGCTGCCGGAGAGAATCAGGTGCCCAGAATGTCCCAAAACTATGGAGATTTTCATCTCCTACAAGTGCTGCCACGAGGAGGCCATTCCCAGTGGAGCCCGCCGTTGAAATTGAAGCTCTGTGAGGCGAGGAGGTGAAGACTGAAGAGTGGGTTGTGTTTAGGGTGGTGGAGAGCTTGACCTAGCATGTGCCTTAGTGTGGGGCCATGCTTTTTCGCGTAAATTGTCAGTCAATAATAACGTAATCAAGATGAACGGGTCTCTCTAGTTTTCTGTCTAAGGGGTGTCACTGGGTTTTCTGGCATCGGCAAGCATGGGCTTCTACCCTGCTCGTCCTTTGAACTATAAGCTATGTATCCTTATTTTCATGTGCTAATTAATAATAACATATAGCTCATTGTGTAGGCATTACATTTTCGTTCCTGACTTTATATCCTTATTTTTGGGGATACACTGATGATTATACTCTTTATTATTAGCTAAAGAGACAAATAGAATTAAATGGAAAAATTGAGAGAGCTGGTTTGGAAGGATATAGAAGAGCAATATGGTCAATTAATTAATTATATATTCTATCTGAGGATATGTTTATATACTTAAAAATATAGTTTTGAAGATGAGCAATAATTGATCAATTAAGCAAATTTGGCACTTTATTTATCATTGCTAGAGATATTTTTCATAAAAAAATTAGTAAAAAATTCCCAGCTAAAAAAAATCATTAGTTAGAAAGCAAGGCGGATATGTCTTCTCACACATAAAGTGTTGATAGTTTGAAAGATATTTTATCAATAAAGTTTTTAAATTTCATTTTAGTCTTATTTTCACGACAGCAATATTTCAAAAGAAAAGAAGAAAAAGACCTAACTTAGTTTGGAAATAAAAGCTTGGCCATTGGGGGGGGGGGGGTTTAGGACGCATGAAGGGGTAAGTCATTTTCGAATATTGAAGCTTTGTAGGGCTCCAAGTTTTTTGTAAGCCTACTACTGGGGGCGGGGGGACCGCATGCATTTAATCAACAATCGATCCGTGCGATGTGACTGTTTGTTGGGCGGATCTTTTAAATTCATTCACAAGTCAAGAGAGAACCATATATATTAAGCTATAAAGTTGATTGATATTCGTGCTTTTTAACTGTTCTTTTAAATACAACTTTATAATCACGACAACAAAACGTGGCACTAGGTTGTTGATTTTTCTAACAATAGCCTTTGGGATTTTCTCCCCTGCTATGCGAGGATAAAGGGGTAAGGTAAACTTTTGTGGGTACTCGGTCGGTAGAGCTATTTGGTTGAAAAAAATAATATGCTTTGAAGGAGTTGTTGGATGATTAAAAATTTAGGTAAATTCCATGTTCATAGTATTTTTTTGGGAAAAATATTTTCATGTGAAAAATTAAATATTTTAAAAAATCTAACTTTTTACAAGTAGGGTTTGTAAATGACGCAATTCAACATGCATGTAGATATAAAAGTTTGATTTATAAAAATAAATTATTAAATTTTATTTGCAAATATGTAACTTTAACCTATAAATATGAATGTTTTAAGATCATTTTGTATTTGATATTTTTTATGTCGGACTTATGAATAGTTTTCTCTCAGCATCCAATAACTCTGGAAAATAATCAAGCAAGCGGGGCGTAAATTACTATAATATCCCAGGAAATATGATTAACTGTACCGCTATTGAACCCCCACACGTCGTTTAGTTTTCTGTTTTTCCCCACTCCAAAACCCGAAGGACATATGGAGTATTATAGTCCGAGTCAATTAAAAATTAAAAATAACAAGGTGCTAATAATAATAATAATAATAATAATAATTGCCGTAGAAACATGCTGTTATTATGAGTGGCATGGCCTTGAAAAGGGGAAGGTGTGAATAGAGTTAAATAGAAAAGTAGCACGTGAAGTAGGTGGTTCGGGCTACCACGTGTCTCCTCGTCTGAGGACCACATATGTCACTCACTCGTCCTCTGTGCTCTCTAGAGATTTTAATTATCTCATCCCCAGATTATTTCTATGACACGACACTTTTCGTTTGCTTTAAATTATATATCATTAGTCAATAAACACTGTGGGCCCACTTCACTCGACAAGAAAGGGAGCATGTTCAGATTGAATACGGTAGGGGCCTAAATGGGCCCCTTCATCCTACTAGCTTTGTGTTTGCGGTGAATATTGGCAACTGTAACGACATACCTCTCATAGCGATATATTTAAATTGTAATTAAGGAAGAGTGGAGGAACAGTAATTGATTTTGCAGATCTTTGGATTAGACATGAGGGGATGATAAATAGAAGAGAGTTTGGGAGCAAAAGACAGAAACCAGAGTGGACAAAGAAGAAGACGACGACGACGACGAAGACGAAGCGTTAATTATGGATAAAGAGATTTGAAACACGAATCTGGTATCCAGTTAGAAACAGGAGAGCATTCCAATAAAAGGGAAAAAAAACAGAGAGGTTGCATTCATCAAACATTATCTCTCCAGCGTCGCCTTTCGTCCCCACAATTCTTTTTATTATTTTCAACATAAGATTATAAATGGAGTCTAAGTCTAAATCTCTTAAAATTATATTTTATATTTAGTAGTGAAGGAATATAGTTCAAGAATAATATAGTAAATATCATATTATCTTAGATTTTCCGTATGAGAATGTATGGCTATCATTCTCCCCTCCAAAACGTGTGGTTTAAGTTGCGGGTCGTTTTCGTTCCTCAAGAAGTGGGACGATGGATTCGTCGTATGAAGCAGAGCATGCTTGAGAGCGGGACCAAAAGCACCTTATCACATACTCCTTTCTTTTCTTTCTTTTTTTTTCCTTTTAAAAAAAGAAGAATTAAAATATACATTTATGTGGGTAGGAGTAAATAATAAAAGTAAAAGCTGGGACAGAAAGAGAAGTGAGGAGTGGTGGAATAAGATCTGAGGGGAAGTGATTTTCAGGTGTTGCACTTCAAAAAGCCGCGTTCCCTTAGATAAAGTCGAGACTTGTCGGGGCAGGCACGAGGATCATGTTGATGCCCTTTAGGACTAGGCCAGATAATATCAACAGGCCTAGTAATAATAATCGGCCCAATTCATGGTGTATTCCCCCAATATTATATTAAATGTTATATTTCCCATATACTGTCGGACATAATTTGAATTCTTGTTCCATTTCTATTTTAAAATTAATTCCTTCCATCCTACCAGATTTTAATTTCTATTCTAAAATATTCCTTCATCCTCTAGAAATTTATACCTGCAACATATTCTATTGACAAAGCACAGGTGTTGAAGGATAACTCGACCTAAAATATTTCAATAGAAATCTTATATTCTATTGAAAAAGATACCGGCTTAATCTTCGTCTCCACTCTACATCTCATTCGAGCGTATCTGATCAAATGAATAGAGTCTTATCGTCCAGTTTGATTTACTAAAGGCATGGCCCCGTGAATGGTCACGGTAGGAGTTCGCGGAGTCGTACTTAAGGGTGAATTCATAATTTTAATTATTTAAATGTTATTTTAGCATTCCTTAATATAACCCTTAATCACACGCACCCTTTGTCCTGGCTTGGAGACCATTTCAATTTTTTTTTGTTCAGTAAAGGAGAGGATTAAATACTCAAATAATCTAATAACTAAGTTATAAAGGGATCAATACTTAAACATATTGTATCAAATATTAGTCTCAACAAACATATTGTATCAAATATTAGTCTCAACTATAAAGGATAAAAATGTAAAATTACTGTTTTAGTCAACCTTTTATTTGTGAGTTAGTTGTAATCTTTAAATATATATTAATTTTTATTTTAATACGAGAACAATCCCTCGGGCAGGAGAACTCTTTCCGGGTCTAAAAGCACGTGAAGAATTGGAGTGGAAGAAATATCTTGTGAATTGCAATAATTAATAATAACAGTAACACCAAAAAGCAAAATATTGGTAGCAATCCGCTTCACAGTTCGCCTTCACCCCCGACGAGCACCAGGACGAGTTTTGATCGGCTGAGCTTCATCACGCGATCGGAAATCCACCTCATGGCTCCTTTAAGGCATTCGCTGGGATATCTTCTCCAACACCAGGATGAAGAAGTTCAAAACCCTTTGACTAGGTCCGATCGAGAGATCTTGGAGAAGGTTCACACTACTCATCTCTCCAGCGACGCCGAGCTCGATGCCGACTCTCTTTTCACCATCGTCAACGTCATCCTTAGGGGTTCCACCCATATCGTGGACAATGCCTTGGAGGGAAACCCTGAAACCCTCGAGTGTGTCGATGAAAAGCTTCCCCGAGCCACCTTCACTTCTCCATTGTGCACATTGAAGGAAATTTCTTCCGAGGTCGGTACTCCTTTAATCTCTCTATTCTTTCTTAATTCGTGCGAATTTTTGCTTCAGGTATTATGCCTTGTAATTTAAGGGGATTTCATTACAAGTTAGACGCTTCTTGATAGCTTAGTTTCTTCCCATACACGGATCAGGAGTTCAGTTGAGAGAAATTTGAATGAAAGGTTAGTGACGGTTTGATGGTGGCAGATGTGCTGCAAGACTCCCGGTGATGAAATTGCTCACAAGACTACCATGAAGATCCTGAATTTGCTCTCCGACTATTCCTGGGAAGCAAAGGCTATTCTGACTCTTGCTGCTTTTGCTCTGGAATATGGCGAGTTTTGGTGGCTTTCTCAGCTTCAACCAAACAATGAATTGGCCAAATCAGTGGCCATGCTGAAGCGAGTTTCTGAGCTGACAAAGCCTGCAGCTCTGCGAGAACATTTCCTGGACATTTATGAGATAAATAATCTGATCAAAGCCGTTATGCAAGTGATTGAGGCCGTCTTTGAGATTCAGAAGCTCACCTCTTATGATACAGTGGATGTGCCTGCTTTGTCACGTGCAGTGGACCTTATCCCTGTGGGTGTCTATTGGGCTATGATCACTATTGCAGCATGTGTCACTCGGATTGATTGCCTCACTACTGATTCGTAAGTCTTACTTAATCATAATTCTTCACCATGTAGCAAATATGTAAAATGGCCATAATTGCTATGGTTTCAGGGAGCAAAGGCAGGAATTGTCCTATTTTGGGCAGAAAACTAGAATAGTGCTTGCCAAGTTGAGGAAGCTGATCTTGATCTGCAAGCAACAGATAGGTTGAGCATAAAGAGCTGTCCGATCTTCTAATATACAAGTCTCTTAAAAAACTTTTAAAGTGCTTTTACTTTCCCTCCTTTAAAATGGAGCCGTGCAGGATGCTGATTAGATTATTTCTCTATAATTACAGAGGAGTTAGAGTCCTATGGCAGGCTAATGGAACTCTTGCGAACCCGGTCTGACATAGTTGAGCTGTTTAAGGTCCTGATTTTCTCCAAGGATGGACCTCAGGAAGTGTTTGAAGGTGCTACCAAACAGATGGTTTGTAACTCCTATTATGCTATCGCTATTTGCTCGCTCTCTCTATACAATGAGGGCATGTGAAGCCCTTTTCTTTTCCAGAATAAGTGTTGTTACTGATAAGCCTGGATTCTTCTAAGTAATTCGATTCGAATATAAATACTCTGGCATAATTTCACTGGTTTTACATAAAGGAAAAACTTATTGAGGTCTGGCAGTTACATTATGTTTGTTAAATTAATCGCCTAATTTGAGTATTCTTCTATTAAACTTGTTTTGTAAGTTGGTCATGATAATGTGCAAACAATGTAGCCCTGTTTATCCTGTCTTCAATTGGTAGTCTGCATGTTTGTGATTTTATTCAATTTGTTGCCTAAACAGGTTGACATTGATGTGCTGAGAATGAAGCATCTGTTCTTGTTCATTTCTACTCTAGACATCACGGAGCAAGAAATATCAATTCTCTTTCCACTTTATGAATTTATCAAGGCAAATAACCAATATAAGATTGTGTGGATTCCAATCGTAGAGGACTGGAATGACCAGTTGCGTGAGAAATTTGAGATTCTGAAAACTAAGATGCCATGTTACGTGGTGGAGCACTTTGGAAGTGTAGCAGGGTACAAGTACATTAGGGAGGAGTGGCATTTCAGGAAGAAGCCGATGGTTGTGGTGCTGAACCCTCAAGCGAAGGTTCTTAACACTGATGCATTCCACTTGATTCAGGTTCAAGGGATGAAGGCCTTCCCTTTTACCGTCTCCAGTGGATCCAGAATTGAAACCAAGGTTGAAAGTAGCACCAAGTGGGTCGAAACAGATGTTTGCAATATTCACCCCTCCATTGACCTTTGGGTAAGCACTTTGGACCACAAAATACTCACCAAAGAAAAATTAAAATCTCTATAGAACCTTTGCTTCCAGCTTGCATTGACTTCCTCAATTTGTAATATCTCATTGAAACAGATCAAGGAGCGGAAATACATATTTTTGTTTGGGGGCAATGACTCAGTGTGGACTCGAAGGTTCACCAAGTACGCCACTAATCTTAAACACGAACCCATCTTGAAGAAGGCCAAGATTTCAATAGAGTTGTTCTATGTGGACGAGGACAGGAGCCTCTTAGGCAGATTCTGGAGTGGCATAGAGAGCTTGTTTGTGCCACAGTCTTATAAGACCGTTGAAGCCGTGCCTGATGAAATTCAGAAGATGATTTCATACAAGAACGAAGGTGGATGGGTTCTGTTCATCAAAGGAGCATCTCTGGTGCTGAGTGGTCACGGCCCCACAATCTTGAAGGCGGTGGCAGAGTTTGAGAGATGGAATGAGAGCATGTTGAAGAATGGGTTTGAGTTTGCTGTCAAAGAATATCACGAGAAGGTTAAAACATATCATGAAATGGCAATGCGCAGCAGCTGTGGTTGAGGGAACTTAAAGAGCCTAAGCCTGGCTGGTTTAAGTCTAATGAGAGAACTCGTAAAGCTAAAATGAGGAAGAGTTTCGGACTATACTTTATCTAGTCTAATAAAGATGCCTATGTTATTATCTTTTTTTTTTTTGTTGCCCACTCGGTTCACTAGAGCTTTGCCCCGACTATATTCGGATTCAACCCGCGTCGCGTACCTGACTATGGTGGGTGAGTCTACCAACGGAGATTTTTTGCATACGCCAATGCTCGAACTCGAGACCTCGCTTAAGCGATACCGAATCGCTTACCACTCGGACCAACCCCCGTTGGTGCCTATGTTATTATCTATATGGCGCGCTTATGTCCTATTAGCTTGGTATGTATAAGTTCTATATCAGGCTGTGTTTCTTGCTGGGCTAGTTCCCTCTTTGTAATGTTATATATATTTTATGGCTCTTAATGTGTTAAGTTTAAATACTTGCCTATTGACTTCATAGTTATGCGCTTAACTCTAAACAGGAATGGAAAGAACTTATTACAGGACTGATAAGAAAGGTGAGGAAGAATTTTAGGATTTGATGTTATCTGGTATTCAAGGAACATGAACCGCTCATAATTCGTTCAAGTATATTTTTATTTGGAGAATCCTGTGACCGCTTGATACACCTTATCTGTACTCCGTAGTTCTAATACCCGGGTTTTCTCCACTTTTTTTGAAACGTGAGGAAGGAACATTGCTTTCTTTTGATCTCCTGATGTCGAATTATGATCATTATGAAGTCAGTGCATCGATTGTATTTTGGGAAGGTAAAAACGGAAGAGAATACTTCGGAGTGTGATTTTTTGAATTTTTTTCTCAAGTATAAATTAAGAAAAGAAATAGTATCAAATTAATCTATATGTTTTTTTTTGGTAAGAATTAAATAAGAAACCGTCATGAAAATATTCCCAATATATGCGCTCTACCATACTTTCCTTGATTTTTTGCAAGACACGTGTATTATTATTTAAAATAATTATATTCAAAATATTATAGAATATTAAATACAGATAACTCTTAAAAAATATTTAAATTTTAGCTTGTTATATTATAAAGGATTGGTCTTTTCAGTTGAACTCAATCTCCCTTGGTCCATACTTTTCTATATTTTAGGATGAAAAATGTGATCTTGTTTTCGGCCCATAGAATAAATAAATCGTTAAAAATGGGATTAGATGGGGCTGAATCCGTATGTGGAAGATAGCGTGTGTTTGGATATATTTTTTAGAGAAAAATTTATAGAAAATAAATAGATTTTTAAATAGTTTTTAGAAAATAATTTTTAAATAAGAGTTTATAAAAAAAAATAGTACTGAATAAATGAGTGTTTAGATTTATTAAAATAATTTTTATAATTAAAAAATTATCAAAAAAAATATATGTCAAAGAGTAAAAATAAAATTACATGCAACTGGTAATTTTTTTTTTCTTTTTTTCCTTTTTGAACTAGAGCCAATTTTCTTACCACCGTATTACTTTTAGAGAAGCCTGCACTTGTGCTAATTGATTAATGTTTAAAATGTGTTTAATCCTTTAAATTTATATCAAATTTTAGTTTAATTGTTCAAATTTAAAAAATATATTTTTTTATAATTTTTTTTAAATAAATTATTTTTAATCATTTAATTTTAACACAGTTAGTTTTCTTAGCAGAAAACACGTTCATACGATAAGTTTACACTTTGATGGTATGTTTGGTAGGATATTAGAGATTTTTATAGAAATAAAACTGAAATTAGGTTAAAAATAAATTTTAAAAATTTATTTAGTAAGATAGAAATGATTATAGAATTGATATATATATATTTATAATTTAAGGTAAAATGATCTAAAATATTTTTTTATAACTTGAGAATGATTAAAATTATTTAAAAATTTTATAATTCTCACTCCTTACCCACCAAACATATGCCTAGAGTGTTTGGCAATGATTTTGGGTCTTGTATGTCACTCTTTCAAATAAAAAGAACATAAAACATTTTCATAATCTTTATATTCTAAAGTGCCGTGGACGAAAATGTTATTACTCTCTCACTTGCTCATCATTTTTGTCTTGTAACGAACTGGGCCTTAATCCAAAAACGTCTCTTCCGCGATTTGTTACCCAACTCTTTTCTAATTTTTTTTATTAAAAAAATTATTACTTTAATTTAACACTTGCATGTTACTAATCGATCTGTCAAATAAGAATAATAATTTTTTTATATAAAAAAATTTAGATAAATTCTATAACGATCCCCTATTAAAATTAATATATAATCTTAAAATTTAGAGAGTACTTATAGAATACTTACGAGATTACCTATCAAACAAACTCTCATAACGACAGTGAAAATTGAACTAGTGTTCTTATAGAATATAAGCCTATTCCTATATATATGTTTTAATTCAAATAAGAAGAATCATTGTGGTTGGGGGAGCCAACTTTGATTGTTCATTGTGATTGTTTATTACAATTACAAAACATGGCCCACAACCAACTTTGGCAGCGCAATAAGTAATAGAAAATAGACGAACTTCTCAAGGAAGGATCCATTTCATCTATTCGCATTTGGGGGGAAGCGTGTAAATGTTTATTTTAATTTAAACTCCTTCTCGTATATATGTATAGACTTTTGACCAACGAGGTCAAACGAGAAATGTTGACCACGTTTTTAATGTGATGCAGCCCACCATTTTGGTCTCCTATATAAACCCAACGTTTAGAATCCTCGTATCTTGCATTCTCAACTGTATCGACAACTGAAATTTTGAAATTTCCACTAAATGCGCACGTGCAGAGCAACAGAGAACTGAGTAAGAGCATGGAAGGTTTCTTTCCCGACAAATTTCTGGACGATACTTTCTGGGATGAATCTTTGGAAAGTCAGAATGATTTTCTTCGGTTTACAGAGATTGAGACTCGCCAAGAACTCTTTCATGTCGGATCGAGTTCCCAGAACTCCATTGTTGAAGTCAAGCCTCCTCCTCCATCTGCTAATCAGAGTGATTTTCTTCAGTATAGTGACTGTCCCATAGCTGGATTCGGACAAGAAAGTTCTCAGAATGTGATGAATTCAGACGAAGGTTCTTTTGTTCCATACAGTGACGTACCGGGAATTAACGAGAAAGATCATGGCCATGGAGCTTCTCCTGCTGGAAATCGAAGTGCTTTTGTTCAATACAGAGAGCTACCCCGAACAGGACATGGTGAAGGAAGTTCAAATGATATGAACATGAGAAGGAGGATGATCGATTACATGAGAAGAAGTTGTCCTACAGAGAGAAGCAACATGCCAGAGTATGAAAGAGAACGAGGTTTCAGGCATATGATCAACGAGAGAATGAGAAGGCAGAGACAGAGGCAGTGTTGCTTGGCCCTGCATTCTATATTACCATTTGGAACCAAGGTAGACTCACACTTCTCATCAATCCCTTTTCTGACCAATACAAAATTTCTGACTTGCTGTTTCTTTGGGCAGAACGAAGTTAATTCGGTGGTTCAAATGGCGGCGGCGGAGATTCAAAAGCTAGAAGCTTGCAGGGATGAACTGAATAGGCAAAATGCAGGGCTTGAAGAAAAACTCAAAGGTGTAAAAGGAAACAGAGTTGAGTTGAGGGTGGCTCATCCTACTTCTCCAATAGATTCGATGCTTGAGACTCTTCAATTGTTGACGGAGCTTGGGATGAATACTAGATGCATCACATCAAATTTCTCTCATCAAGAGTTGTTTGCTTTGTTAGAGATTCATGCTAAGGTACCTATCCCCAAATCCACGAATAAATGCGTTGGATATGAAATTTGATCACCTGTTGCGTAATCCTAATTATAAGGTCTAAATATATTTTATTTCTCAAAATTATAATTTTCTCTCAAAATATTTTTATATAGTTATACATAGTAAAAATATTTTTATTAAGGGCATTTCAAATACACATGCTAAACTAAAGTATTTTAAGAAAACTAGTACACGCTTCTTATAAATAATTAATTTTTTTAATCTATTTAAATTAGTTAAATAGATCTCATATTAATGATCGAGTAAGGAAGGGGTAGTAATTCACCATATGGAAATTATATTCAAAAGTATGTGGATCTGTGGAGGAGTTGGTGTTAAATTTTGCCATGAATCTTATAGTTCAACAAATTATACTAATTTTTTACTGAATTTTCTATCATAATTACATAATGGTATTGGTTGGACTTTTTATGTAATTGACAAAAATAATTTTAACAATAAACTTAGTCAGGTATTGTGAAGTTCTATGCCATTCTTATACAGTAAGCAACATTTTATTTATATACAAATATTATAATAAATATTAGACTATGAGTCTCATTCTTATACCTTTCTTCATTTATATGATTGTCACATAGCAGGTAATAATCTTATTAAAAAAAAAGTAGTAGTTAATTAATGAGATATGAAAAAGAGCACGATCTTCTTTGTTTAATTAGGATGGATGCCTTGTATTTGTATAAAGTTTGAGATAAGTTACCAAATCCTTATACTTTCTATATTTTAGATTGGGTAATTTTTTAAAAAATAATTATCAATATTGTGACATCTTAATATTGTCTGATATTGTATTCCAAGGGACTTTAATTGATCTATTATTTTCATCAATCTTAGAGTACTTTCTGTTTTACATGCGTTTTCCTTAATTGAAATAATGCTAATGAAGTCATTTTCATTGCGGAAGGATGGAAGAAGCTGAGGTAGAAAGGGGAAATGAGGGTGCGGTGAATGAAAATGAATGGAAGCTTCCTTCTCATGACCAAGAAATTTGCAAAAGGCAGCGACTGTCAATGAAATCACAACAGAAACTTGATACAAAATTTTGTTCATTACACGTATGGTAAATTAGTCATTGAAAGACATCAAAGTGTCATTTCCCTTCAACGCTTGTGACCTTATGTGTACAGTAATTTAATTTTAACGTGTTAACTGAAGTTTCACTTATGATGATCAAACATCTTATTTTTTAACCATAGAATGTAATTAAACCTAAAAAAACGGAGAAAAAAATAACATAGTATTAACTCAAAACCTTAAGACTCAAATTTATTATTCATTTTATCTGTCCAATTTTATCCGATGTGGAATAATTTACAAGTCAAAACATAAAGCAACTTGGAAGAGGAACATCATTCATGAAAATGATTGAACAATTCTTTTTTCATCTTTCAATTTCATATGAAGAAAATATTGGCAAAACAAAGTCAATTTTTAATCTGCACAAACCTATATTTATAAGCCTCAACTTAAATAAAAATATAAATAAACAAACATATAACTAAACCTTATCCTATTAAATAAAATTAATTATTAAAAGTTTTGATAAAATTTTACGTTAGTTATTGAGGGCTTAGGCTGATTTAAGCCCCAACTTAAAACAAATGCCTATAAACCTAACATTCTTTTCTTTTTAATCTTTTCTATCATAGCTTCTTCAGATGGAATGCCGTCCCCAGATTTTGAGCTCGTGCTCCACCAAGCTATGATTTCTTCCTGTACATGGGGATATAAAAGCACTGGGTTAAGATGAAGCATGAATCCAAATCAATTATTAGAAAACCATTACTTCAACAACTATATTTACTATCTGCTTACAAAAGAAGTACTAATAGAAGAAGAATAAACACACAATATGGTCCTTAAAAGATTTACTTCCTAAAGGCCTCTGTCTAGACTTATTCCTCCTCTAAACTACTTAGTCTTTCAATTTTTGTAACTTGCTTTCCGTGACATGAGTCAATCAAATCGATAAGTAAATCAAGAGTTAGAAATTATTACATGGTGAACTAGAAGAACATGGGGCATTACCTCGAGGAAATCCTGATTTGAAATATACCGACTTTCAACCATGCAGTGGATGGCCCCTACACTCACATAGAAAGATGTTCTGGTATCCTGCTGTGAATTCTGTTTATGTGCCTCTGTAAAATGCAACAAAACAG
This sequence comes from Leucaena leucocephala, assembly GCA_037074615.1. NCBI lineage: Eukaryota > Viridiplantae > Streptophyta > Magnoliopsida > Fabales > Fabaceae > Leucaena > Leucaena leucocephala. The sequence goes on along the minus strand of CM073535.1, from coordinate 3,189,146 downwards.
ATAAAGGGAATGAAAACGAGGAAGCATTTCAAGGATTTCCATAATTTAGTCCAAACGTGTTCCAGTAATAAAAAAGTACATCAAGTTATACCATTTATAGAGGCCACATAGTATCCAGTTCCCCCTAGACCTTTTTCCCACTTCCCTAGCCGCAACCTCAAGTAAAAGCCATTAAGGTGTGATAGTGACATATGAGAGCTAGTCCATCTGGAAGTAAAGGGCATCATGTTAAATAATATTTGAAGTTGAAAAGAATCAAGTTTAAGTAAAGTAAACATGGCATATGTGCTCTGATTATATGAACTCTTCAAAAAATTTATAGTGAGAGTTTGGTAGGAGGAAAACATTGTTATCCTCTTCAAATTATATCGTGTATTTGGTGTCATTAAGAATTCCATGTCTGAAAAGAATTCTCAGTGAAGAACTTAACCCTATATTTGGATGAGAAGAAAATTAAGGAGAAAAGGATACTAGGAGAGAACTTTCTAAAATAGTAAAATTTTTCTTACCATTTTAAGAAATTTTCTTTACTAGTATTCCCTACCCCTATTTTCTACTCACTTTTATCTCCATCCAAACATTGCGTAACCCTATGTTAGGATGGAAAAAAATTAGGGAGGAAAGAATACTAGGACGGAAAACTTTAAAAAATAGTAAATTTTTTTACCATTTTAAGAAATTTTCCTTCCAGCATTCTCTCCTCCCTAATTTTCCCTCACTTTTCTTCTCTATTTAAACATAGCCTAAGAGTTTGCTCGGTAAAGAAACTAATATCAGTATAGATAATCTTTCAATCAATAGCAAGAGGCATAATCGGTACAATGATAAGATGATGAGATCAATCCAAACCATGGTGCTGTAGAATAATATAAGGCTATCATATTTCCCTCTGAAACAGGTTTTCTAATGTCTGAAGACGAACGTTTTGGCTTCTTAATCTACATTTAAAAACTGTTACAAGTTATTTATCCTTTACACAATAAACAAGAACCATAGCATCATATACAAGAACTAATCTAAAACATGAAATGGCTTAACATAAGCTACTTGGCATGCATTACTTACTTCAGTATATCATCGCGAGATAAACGAAGCTTTTTCACTGCATCAAAGATTTTTTCTGGTACATCTGAGATTTTTCTTTCTACAAAGCAAGATGGAGGTCCCATAGAACCAGAGTATTTCTTCATTGATACATTAGACCACATCTTATCAGAGGTCATAACTTCATTTAACTTCCGCTTCAGGTCAAGAGTTTTCGTTGGTGGGGAATCGGTTTTATCATTCTTAGGAAAACCAGATATAATTTGGTCACCCTCAACAAACTGAATTCTACTGGGGCTGCGATCATTCACCAAAGCATTAACTTCCAATTTGTGTTTCCCTCTTGAGATGGAGGAGGGACATGAAAGAGCCTCATGATTGGGCCGAAAGCATTTAATGCAGGAACAGGGTAGTCCCTCCAACCCCACATGTGCATTCACTTTCTTTAGGATATCTGGCAGTTCAGTTCCAGAGATCTCTGAGCAATCGCAAAGTTCATGACCTTTGGTCCCACAAAAAAAACAAGTCATCTTTCCCTTGCTGGCTTTATCTGTTCCATTTGATGATATGATATATTTGATGGCATTCAATCTCCTTGCAAACACAGAAACCATTGGCTCTGAATCTCTGAATCTTTGAAAAGGCCAAAATGGACTGAATTTATGCGTTGAACCATCATTAACCTTATCATCCATAGTACCATTGGCGGAAGCCTCTTTATTGATGGAATGATTCTGTAATTCTTTAGCCTCATCAGTAGATTGCTCTCGATGATTCTCTTCAATCTTGCACTTGTTTGAATGAGTAATGTGCTTCTGGGAATGGGGAAGCCTTGAACAAGCACTGGAGTCTTCCTGAGTCCCACCACCCTGTATGAGGTGATCAGAGATTTTTAGAGGGGCAACTGGTCTTGGGAAAAATCTACTTATCCACTGACTTCCCAGAGTATCACTTCTGTAACAGCTATTGTCTACTTCCTTCCTCTCGGACAGTTCAGAGGAATCGACATATTCGGTATTATTTTTCTGTCCACCTAAGGATGAACTTGATGTTTTTCCTTCCCTCTCCTTACTAAGGACAAAGTTTGAACAATCTTTATTTTCCATCGAATAGTTTTTGCTGCTTTCATGTGAGTCAGCAAAATTTACAGGCTCATTCTTAGGATGGGATGGGCCAGCTTCAGATCTCCAGCTAGATCTTTCAACTTCACTTAAATTCAAATATTGCCTGCAAGTGGTATCATTCCCCGGATAACAGGTTATTGGAGTAGCGTCTATTCCATGTACCTTGTTTTCTTGGTCGAAATTTTTAGAATCCTCTTCTGAACGCTTCAAGCTTGGAGAATACATGGACCCAAAAATGAATTGAAAGCCTGTATTTTTTGGTTCTGGATTTTGATTTCCATTGAATGTGATAAGTTTCTGATCAGGCCATTGATGAGCGTGAACTGGACTTGCAAGAGTATAAGCCAAGCAGTTCCTTGCTTCTTGAATTGATAGTGAGAATCCTTTCATCATGTTGGATATCCAGTTCATGAAGGAGCATTCCTGTTTAACAAGGGAATTGGATGCAACTTCTTGTGTTTGCTTTTTGATTCTTTTACTCTCAACCATCAACTGCTGTTGGAAGTTCAATCTCTTCCCCGTGGAAAACTGCCCACTACTGTTACAGCTTTCAACACTCTCATGTCTTTCTTCCTCCTCCTTTGATGAAAACTTCACATTAATGTCCCCATTAGATAATGCCTTCTCCTTGTGTTTCCTCTTAAACAGACGAATTTTTCTATTACTTGGTGAATGCAAAACTGGAAGATTCTTATCATCCTGAGATTTGTCTACAATCTCATTAGATTTTGAAACCAGAGCTCTGCTTGTTGCACCACGGATAGCTTCACAGTTGAAAGCTTGTAAATCATTCTCAGCACTTGATTCCAGTTTTTCAAAAGGACTTCTGGTGTGAGAAGTTAACTTAGTTCCAGAAGCACCAAAACTTTTATATTCAATTATTCGACAAGCCTTGGCAGATGAAGCGTTGTCTGTTTCAAAGTCCTGATTTTTAACACCTATATCTCCACCTCCACCAGTCTGATATCTTGATAGTGGATTTTGCTCCATGCTAGGTTCATGTTCACCTGCTTGTGGCAATAAATGGTTAAGCTGCCTTTTCTCACTGTGACCTGCAAGAAAATCATGACACAGAATAATTTAACGACTAGTACTGGGAACTTTGTTCCTATTCTTGACACGTATAAATTTGCTACAAGTACCTAACTATTGTCAAAATGTTCCAAGCAAGATAATGAAAAGTTCCTCAAACCAGAGAAATGATGAGGTCAACATTTACCTGAAATAGTAGAAACTTTCTCTTTGTTTGTTTCAGATATTTGAGTAAATCCAGTTTTTACATGATCACAAGAATTCCTTTCCGCAGAGCTCATTCCTTCCATATTACCTTTAGATCCTGCCACCCCAGATTTTTGTGGAATTGAGAAAATAGTAACTAGCAGAGAAGTAAAGAAACTTGTAGGAGCTATTTTATTTATTTACTAATCATGATAACTGGCATGTTTCATTTTCCATCTGGATCGTCTATTTGAACCTAAGATCTACTGCTAATCTGTCTATCATACACACATTGGAGCCAGGGAATTTGAAAATTTAACTCTTACCTGTGTGTTGTTCTTCATATTCTTTACTCTCAGGCTTGACACCTGAATCACTTGTGAGATCCTTAGGAGGAATGTCATCACCAGAAATATCGCTTTTTATGCAAACAGAAGCTATAGGTCTTGCGAAAACATCATCCATTGGTCTATCGGTGGTAGATGTCACACCAACAAAGCTGTCTGGCATGCCGAGGAAAAAATTGCTTGGTCCAATATCCCAGAATAGGGATGTCTTCTTATCAGAAAAGCTTGAATCAGCACATTTAAGACTCAAACCTTTGTCTGGGGACCATACTAGTTCAGATAAGGGGCTGTTGGCAACGAATCTCATGCCTAATCTGGAAACTGCATTTGCACCTGCACCTGAGTCAGTTTTCAGGATGCACCGGTTCGAATAATTCATACCAAGTTGCAAATCTAACTCTGGTCCCACTTTCTCATTTCCACCATTCATCTTTAGAACGATAAGATCTCCAGTAGCTCCTGACATATGATTGCAGTTCAAATTAGCCTTCTTATTGCTCAATATGCAATACTGCAAATGAGCATAACTCTTTATGAAAATTTCATCTCCTGGTAAAAAGACGCTACATGTAGATATATTAGTCCTAGTAACCCTATTATTAATTTTCTCATTACAATATGTAATATAATTTATCTCATTGGGCTCCTCTCTTGATAGCCTCATGGCGTTAATTCTATAATCCAAACTTCACCATTGTATCATGTTTCTCTCCCTGAGAAAACTGTTTACCATCTAAGTAACACATATGAGTTTTACAAGATGGAAGACACATGTACAAGTAGGTGTTGGATATTTGTATATATGAATGGGTACTTCAAAATGAATGTTATAGGTTTGATTAGATTTTAATATAGTTAATTATTTTAGCCAACAAATCATTGTGTTTAAATTGGACTTTGTTTAAGTAACCCCCCAATCCATTCCTATTCATTATCCCATGGTTAACATCAACAATAAGGCTACTACATATATAATAGTCATCTTTTCCCTCCTTGCGACACTAACACCAAACTCATTCTCTTTAGGTTACTCTATTTTTATTTAGGAAGGGTCTATTTGATCTTAGGGGATTAATGCGATACGATATTTATAAAAACATGACAGCACAGTTACAGAAGTGTACATCTAAGATCTACTGTAGTAGACAACAAATTGAGACGATAATTTTGGAGGTGAATTCTCACAAAGTTGTGCTGGTAGAATTACTTATCTTTAGTACTTTCTCTTCCTTATACTTGGCTACAAAGAAGTATACCAGGGATCAAAGTAAACCGAATTACTTATTTGTCTTAAAAGCTGGTCTTGAATATATGAAGTATGGAGATTCACAACGTCAATTATAAAGCTTCTCCAATTCAGGAAGACATCATCATATGAAGCAATTTCACTAATGATAAAAGAAAATTCCAAAAAGATGAACGGTATAGGTCAATTCAGTATAATCATATACATTAAGCCAGCTATTTAAAAGTGTTTTCCCATTGGGTATGAAAAAAGGTTAATCAATCTACGTTATTCCTGACTGAGTCAAACAAAGCAAGTCGCAAACAGCACCGGATTAGCAATTGTTGATAAGATAAAGCAACAAGCAGCAAAAAATTACCATAGTTTTTTAGCGAGACAAAATCACACTGAATAAGAAATCAGGGAAAATCCCAAAAGATTTCACCAATTTTACATGCAAGGAAATGCAGGTGAGACTGATTCAGGGTTTTGAAAGACATATCAGATTCTAGCAGAGGAGAAGAGAATGTGCAGAATGAGTGAAACACACCTTTTATAGTTAAACAGAGAGAGAGAGAGAAGCCCAACGGGAATGATGATATGCTATTTCTGAGTTAGCTAAAGAAGAAAGAGAGAGATTTTGCCATATGTACCTTCCTTCCAGATACTACGTCAGTGCCATGAAGGTATCCAAACTGTGGAGGAATGTGAGGTGAAGGATTTGCCACGTGAACGAATTTGATGCCAGCAGGCCCCAGGGCCAAGTTGGAGTTATGTTTTGACAATGGGATGAAAATTTTCCACTTGCATGGTTAGGGTCATTTCAATCATTTCCAAGATCAGCCGTAAAGGTCCATGAGAAATTGGATCCATTTCTTCGGCTTTCAGTTTGAAGGACAAAATAAAGAATCATCCCGCCTGTCATCCATTTGTTTGCTCCTTTTTTATCTTATCCCTGTTTCTCTCTTTTGCTGCCTCAAACATTCCACATGTAAATGTGGATTCATTTACTCGCTACTTTAAATTTTAGAAGGACGGTGTTGTATTCAAATTGAAAATTTCATGTTATTGTATTTTCTATTGTAAATAAGCTAGAATGATATCTTTAAAAATTTTATTAATCATGATGATATGAGTTGAGTACTATAATAAAATTTTTAGATAAATATTAATTTTAGTATAATTTTTTTTGACTATTTAAGTATAAGGTTTTAAGTTCAAGTCTACTTGAATACAAAAAATGTCTTCATAAGAATAACTCTTAATTGGGTCTAACCATGTTTAAATATAAATTTATCAAATAGTTATATAAAAAGTCTTATAATCCTGGTATTTTTTTATGTAAGAAAACATATAAAGTAATTTTTATTAATAAAAATTTTAAATATAAAATTTTTACCAATTTTGTTAAGAGAAATGGGGGAGAGAGAAATATTTAAATACAGTAAAAATATAAAATAATTATTTATTAAGTACATTTTTGGGGTGTATTCATCCGATAAGATATGAATTTCTTAAAGGAATATATATAAATTAAAATACCAAACAAACAGTGATAGCAGAAAGAGAAAAGGATGTCCCCCGTGATGGTTTAGATTTAATAAGGGAGTGTAAAGTCAGAAAATGAACACCGACATATAAATAGAGTCAATTATTTGATTTGGATGAGAGGGTTTTGAACGTGAACCACAAGCATTGTTGCCTAATGTTTTGGACCATTCTGCATTATCATCTTCAATGCCTTCGATTTCTTGCAACCAACGTCTTTGTCCCTTCATTTATTTCACTCAATTCACAGCAGACCAATTCCTAATTTTCCTAATATAATTTTCCTTTGTGTTAATCACGTTACATCAAAATGCTATCCTATCAACATTCTTGTCTTTTTGCCCTTTGGTTTGGTTCTGCACCATCCATTCGCTGCCCAAAACTAATGGATTAGTTGCGATATTTTTTCCTAATAAATTTGATTGATTTATTAATTTTTGGCAAATCATGTGAATGACCCATGATCCCACAGTTCAGTGTAAATCAGTACAATTTTACACAAGTGATAACTAAGCAACTTTCTCATATATGACATGAACTTTCTGGTGAGAAAAATAAATTGTATTATCTATTATTTATAAATAAATATAATTTATTTAAAATTTTATATTAATATTGAAATAGATTATATTGATATTAAATATTCTGTATGGCCCTTAATTTAAAAGCTATTAATCTAATTTAGATAGATTAATAAAATTAAATAGATAATTTAATCATAACATATGTGTCACGAGTCTTGATTTTTTTTATGATGAGAAGATCTAAATTTGTGTGCGCACGTACTTCTTAATTTGTAATATTTTTTTTTTAATCTTAGATATAAGATTTTGTTGGAGGTGCGTATGGAGTAATAAGCAACATTATTGAGCTTCAGTGCAGGGGTCTCTTGAGTCTTTTGCGGAATGGGCTATCGTGAAACTTCCCTGAGTTCTCACAATTTTCATCGGCCGAGGGTCCTCGTGCTCAAAACATCCATCTATCGCAAATAGGAGTTTAAACACAGCCCTATATTTAATTTGTGAGTGACCTAACCTTTTTACATAAATTTTTATAAAAAAAAGAATTCAAATAGAGCCAATAAAAATTGACATAAATAATAAAGAATAAACTCATATTTTATAAATATATGAGTTCAATTCCAACTATCGTTATAAAGATTTATTTAATAGGTAATTTTATAAATTTTCTATAAATATTCTTTAAACCTTAAGATTGTATCCTGACCTCGATGGGAGACTAATGAAGAACCTATATAAATTTTCTTTTTGTACGACCTCGATGGGAGACTAATGAAGAACCTATATAATTTTTTTTGTATAAAAAAGAGTTAACATGTATAATAAAAAATGTGCTTATATTCCATAAAGATTTAAGTTCGATTCTTATTATCTTTATGATAATTTATTTGATAGATAATCTGATAAATTTTCTATAAACGTTTTCAAAGTTTTAGAGCTATACCTTAACTTTGATCGGAGATCAATACTAAATTTATCTAAATTTTTATGTATAAAAAAATCCTTCTATCATACATGAATTAATAATAAACAAATTAAAATTGTTAGTGGGTTCACTGTATATGATCAATTTTAATTTAAAGAAAATGAAAACAAATCTAAAAGCAATTAAACGTACCCACCCATGTAATTTTAAAATACGGATAAAATAAAAAATAAGTAAAAGAGAAAATTTAAAAAAAAATACTATTTAAATTTTCAAATTTTAAATCAGTGTTCATTATAATTTATAATATATTAACTATTTTTATAAAGAAAATAATAATATATTTTTATAGTAATTCTTGATTTAAAATTTTGAGATTTAAGTAGTGTTTTTGAGATTTTTCTAACTAAAAACAATAAAAATGAAAAAACTATTCTGTACGAGCGTTGGAAATCAATACACTAAGAGAAAGAAGAGGAGTCTGGGTGATGTATCCACCCCAGGACTGCGCCCCTTCTTGGCTCTTCCAAATCTCATGAGGAATGGGCCTTGTTACACGTTTGTGGTTACATCAAACAATGGGTGGATGATACACGTTAGTGGTTACACATGCTCGAAAGCTCTGGAATAAGCTAGAGCAATTGTATGGGGGAAATAATAAATTCTTCCTAATCAAGAAGATGATTTCATTGAGATATAAGGATGAGGATTCAATGATAGAACACTTAAAACAACCTTTCAGGTGATTCTCAACCAGCTTTTTTTTTTTTTTATGGGAATTAAGTTTAATGAAGAAGTTCAAAGTTTATGTTTTCTTGGCACCTTACGGGATTCTTGGGAGACTTTCATAATGTCATTAACTAATGCTGCACCTGATGGAACTATGACTATGGATATTATTAAGCGTGGCGTTCCAAACGAGGAAATGAGAAGAAAATCACATGGCTCTTCTTCACAAACAGAGGCTCTAATTACTGAACACAAGGGGAAAAGTAAAAGTCGAGATCCTAAGAGATCAAGGAAAAATTATAAGAATTTTGAGTGTTATTACTGTGGAAAGGAAGGACACAAAAAAAAAATTTGTGATAAATGGAAGGAAGAGGACAAAGAGGACAAGGGAAAGGAGAAGAAAAAGGTTTTGGTCTACTTGGCCACCCGCGAGGTGGTTTCTTCTTACAGCTTTCTAGAGCAGATTCTCACTGGTTTAGGGTGGGAGAGGTACTATGGTGAGTATAGTAGAGATGCAGATATGTACCAGTTCCACAAACAATCCTCCATTGCCATTATTTCTGTGCCCAGACTCCTCCAAGTTCAACTCCATCTACATGGACCATATCGTCCACAAGAATCCCAGTGACTTCCAAGTCCCCGAAATCTTATCAGTTTTTTCTCGTCAGTTTCTGGGGTGTTTAATTTTCTGAATGTGTGCTTTTAGTTGAGTTTGATTACTATGGAAGCTTTAGTAGCAAAGGTTTGTTTGCTTGGCCATTGTTTTAACTTTGAAACTATAATTTTTAGGATAGATAATTAATTATTAGATTTTTGTGATGTTTAAATAGTTTTTTTTATAAAATATATTTTTTCCTCTAAAATCATCCGTTCACTCGACTAAACGAAATGATGGATGGATTAGTTGTAAGATTTTTTTATTTTTCTAATAAACTTGATTTATTAATTTTTAGCGAATCACGTGAATGACAAATGATCCCAGGACAGTGCAGATCAATAAAGTTAACAATTGATAACTAAGCAAATTTCTCATATACGGCATGAAGCGGGAAAAATCTTATAAATGAATATTCATTAAATTTCTCCAGTATGATTCATAACTTGTAAATAAATATAATTTATTTAAAATTTTATATTTTTATATTATTATTGAAATGGATAATATTGATTATATTGATATTAAATATTGATAATGGATTCGTGAATTTTGAATTGATATTTGACTATCAGTTCAAACGTGCGAAAACTTAAGTTTTAAATATAAGTTTGAACAAAATTTAAATTTTAAATTTTTTAAAAATAAATAGTTATATTTATTCAAAAAAAATTTTAGACTAAATTATAGTTTAAAATTAAAATTTCAGATAAATTGATCATAATAATTTATAGAACAATAAAAGAATTTATAAACTAATTAATTACTATATTAACCTTATTTTTTCTTACACTCTTTCTCTTTTATCTTTTTTATACTTTCTCTCCTCTATCATTTCTTTTCTATAAACTCTCTCCTCTCATTTTTTTCTATACACTCTCATCTCTTTTTTACATCCTCTCTCCTCTCTCCTATATTTAATAATCATATTTTTTAATAATTTATCAATAATAAAAATACTTCTTATAATAACTATCCAAATACTCATTTATTTAAAATCACTTTATTTTATAAACTCTTCTCTAAAATTTTTTTTTAAAAACTATTTAAAAAATCTTTTTTTTTATACACTCTTTTAAAATCTTATTTAAACGAGAAGATGATCGTTGCCCGAGGAGGGAGATTTCAGTAGTAGCACTAGTCTTATATTTGTTCAACAAAACTTTCATATATGGGTTCTTATTGGAGCACTTGGAATTAAAGCTTCGTCTGCCATAAAATACACGCTCGATTCAATCTACGAGACCCAACGCAATCGAGAAAATCAATGGCACAAGTACATTATCAAATACAATTGAATATACCGATATAGATTACAATTAAAATGAACCTGGAAAACAAAAAACATATAAAAACTCTACTACATTCTAGAGCACTCAGCCCCGTGCAATTCTGCGCCCTGCACCTATTACCAACGCTTTCCCTACTGCACCACCGTGAATACCCAAAACCAGAGCAACAGTCCCACCAACAGCCAACCACTTCCAGTCCAAGCCGGGACCATCTTGTTTTCTCCTACTTGTAAGGGTTTGATCTCTCTCCTCCTGCCCTAAAGAAGGCTCTGAAGACTCCATATTGCCTATAGAAATCTTGGTTGTGATTCTTGCATTCAGTGCGCATCTTGACAAGGATGCCTCTGTTTTCCTAGCATTCTGATAGGCTCTCATTCCAGAGTGAAGTTTCTTAACAGCTCCCCACATTCCATGGCGGACGCCCAGCTTTGCGACGTCTTTGGGAATTCCCATGTCTTCATAATGTAAAAGGGTAACCTCACAGGCAGACATCTGTCCATCTCCTTTGCGAGATTCCACTGCATCAATTTTTATTTTTTTTACAATTAACCAGTAAGTTACCATCAAAAAGCAAATAACAATAAAGAGAAATTGTCAACGATTCCTACCAGGCTTGATGACCCAACAGGAAAAATAGAGATCTACTCGTCTGGGCCTGTCTCGCTTGGGTAAACTTGGATAAGGCACTCCCTACAATAATGAAGCTGAAACAGTGAGAAGCCTAGTGCTTATGTGTTTTATGAGCTCCTTTCTAATCTGTTATTAGCACCAAATAGGTTTACCGTAATATAAAAGAACAGCAAATCAAAGGAAAACACACACAAGTTTACTATCAAGTTTTCTTACTAGGAATATACACTGGCATTATCTTAACAACACAACTTTTCACTCTTAACACTAAGAGAATGCGAGTTGCATTTCAATTCCAGGTTTTAATTTATCTGTTGAGAGCAAATGGCATCCCAACGCTCTTCTTCAGGACTATGATAGTCCACACAGCCTATTTAGTTGAGTAACCACGAACTTAGAACCCACATCCCCAACAGTAACGATTAAGGAGATTTCAATTCCAGTTACTATCCAATGTTCTTCTTCCCACTCAGATTCTCATTCAGGCCTCTCAAGGCTCTTCCTAGATCGGAGCAACAATGTTATGATCGCACTGTCAGAACCCCAATAAGACATCACAACAAATCCCCTGATGTCGCGAATCAGAAAGTGTGAGATTGGCACAATCTAGATAGGAAGAAAGGAAAGAATTCTTGGAGGTCGAGCTGGGGGGGAGAGAGAGAGAGAGAGATTGCCGGGATGGGAAAAGATAGAAGGCTCCCTGACACAGATAGGGGGTGCGCTTCTTTCTCTCTCTCTCTTTTCCTTTTGTTTTTTTGGAAAGAAGAAAATGTTAGTTAATAGAGTTGCTGGTAGAACAGAGATGTTAAAGAAAATAACCCAAGTGTCTATTTTTAACAGAAGAACCTAATAACAAATATAAATGTGATTTTATATAAGTTTTGCCTAAAATAATCACATATTATGAGTCAGTTACTAAAAGAAATGAGAAATTGATCATATAAGAGATTTTGTCTTGTAATTCATGATGCACTTCTGGCTCCCATTTGAATTAAAGTAAAAAATTGAACCTCCCACTGAAATATTCTTAGATGAATAAGGCTTTTTTCCATAGTGATAGAAATAGAAGTGCAGAGGGGAGCCACTGTGAGATGAAAAGAAACAAAGTCAAGAGAAAAGGTTAAAAAACTGGGTAAATGGTGTTCTAACCCGTACCTTTGTCACACAATAGTATGAATTTCCATCTTCCCATATTCTTCGAGCAATAACATATTCTCGATCACTACAGAAAAAGGGGAACTGCAGATTGGTTGAACAAGTGAGGCATGAGTAAACAATATGGCCACAAACAATTAACATAAACAAGTACCTTCGATCTCTGGCCCAGGTACCTTTTTTATCCAGTGAACAATCATTGTCCCTGTACGATGGCATTCTTCCAAAACATTGCAGTATGCCAACATAGGATCCCATTTAGGACGGAAGTCATCATCCCAGAAGAAATCCCTGACCAACTCTGGCATCGCATCTTCAAAGACAGTTCTACTGCGGTAAATTGTAGGACCAGTCTGATAACAAATTCAACATCAGCAGCTAATATCATTTTAGCTTAAAACTGCACAAAAGTAAATTAAGAAAAGCTAACAGGCTTGAAACGCAAACACATATGAATGCTAATCAATCCCTTTTCAACAAGGAGGAAAAGGTGTCTCATAAAAAGCGCACAAATTTTCCATCCATTAATACAGGTGATGTATGTTCACATCCGATGATATGAAGGAAATAAAGGAAACAAATATTAAAACTCATAACCAACCTCAGGCTCATGACGCCAAGCTTGGTAAGCCATGTTCGGAGTTGACCTCTCCATCAAGCTTTGCCAGTCCATCACTCCATCCTTCCCTTCAAGAAGATGAAGCAGATGTTCCAAATCAACCTCAGTAACAACCTGCTCTTTCTCACCAGCTTTAACATTGGACCTAATGCACGTGTCCCAAACCAACTTTAACATGAATAAATCACTCCATTCATCCTCAACTGATTAATCAAAATATATAAGCATGCTAATTATAAGCAAATATAGCCAACAGCAAAGCTACAAGAATTAAACACTCTCTTCTTCCACAAGTAATACAATTACGATACAAGAATTAATAATATTCCATTAGCTTTTGGGCAATTAACTTCTAAAGCTAATTTTAAAAAATAAACAATCTAAAAGTGAATCGTGAACAGACTGACTGGAACACAACAAGAGATATACAGTGCAGCGTGAGGTAGTTTCCAATATTTGCCAAGCTTTACTACTCTACTCGAGTTTAAAGGTAGGACTTGTCAAAGTTATTAATCCAGTTCTCGACTTTATTCATTGTCAACATGGCATCAGGCATGAATAAAATACGGGAATCTGATCTGGTAGAAGTAAAGAATAAGGACTGTCGTTGGTTTGGAGAGATAACCATGGAGGAGAACAAGGAAATGATTTAATACTCATGTTTATATGTTCAATCAACTTAAACATCCAGTCAAAATTTTAGCCATCAGATTAATTCAACTATGCATCGAAATCATTCTTCACCCACTAAGTGAAAAGGGCATTCACAATTCAAAAACGTAGGGGGATTCATCGAGCAAAATACGAGCTTGACCACAATGGCTAGCTCATCAACGAGGGTAATTCATTCAACCTCACAAAACCATTTATCAGCCACCCACACTCAGATTATGGAAGATGCCAATTTTATTAATGATAGCTGCGCTGTTGTTGCCATATTGATCGACAGGTTGAATCATACATACGAATGGATTTTTACTTAAAATTCAGTCCTCGCGGCTCAAACCAGAAATACAATTCAGCGAAATTAATGTGCACAATATAATATATTTGAAGTAAAATCAATCTAACAAAAAGCAAAGGGGGAAAAAAAGAAGAAGCACCTACCCTGTAACCTCAATGCTTCCCTCTCCAAACTTGGGAAATGCCACCGCAACATTCTCCTGTTGCGGGGGCCATAATGTTTGTCCTTTGCCCTTCCGCTTGAAATTGGACCAAATTGTGCGGCAAATGGAGAACGCAGACAGCGCTGTAAATGCCAACCACAACCGCCGAGCGCCAAAGCCCGGTGGAGCCGTCCAGATGAACCGAAACTTACCACGGAGGCCGAGGAACACGATTCCTGTCCACCGGGGCCTCCAGGACCAGCCGATAAGCATGCCGATCATGACGGCGAGCCAAATCGGGACTGCACATAGCAGAATGTCGACTAATGTCTCGGTTATCGAAGGTCTCTTCAAGAACTCCATAAGATCAAAAAAAGGCTCTCCCATTTTTCCGGGCAGAAAATTTTCCCAAAAAATTGAAAGATCGCTTTCCTTCCTCCCTATCTGATCCTAAACAAACAAATTCGAACTACATGGATCATCTCAATGCTGGAACGAAAGCCTGATCATGTTTCGCAATTAATGAACAGAACCGAAAAGCATTCTAATAAAAGACGAAACATTTTGAGAGAGAGAGAGAGTAACATTTTCAGAGAGAGAGAAAGTAGAAATTAAGGTTAATAGGATGGCGTGGAAGATTCCCCTCCGTCGATGCGCGGAGAGCTATAGATACGTTAGGTTGGTTGTACGGCCATGAGTTGGACCTCGTGTTCCCCGTCTGGCAAGTACCATCCGGTGGCGGTTAGGGCTGTGCACAATGCCCATGGCCCGCTATACCCTGTCCAGCCCGCAAGAAAAATGCCCTGCCCAACCCGATTTTTACCGGACAGGGCCGGGCATCGGGCTGCAAAATACAGCCCATGCATTTTTCGGGCTGGGCACCGGGCATAGGGGCTGCCCTGCCCTGCCCTGCCCATGAACATCCCTTCTTTTATTTTTTTTCTCTATCTTAAAAGGGAGAATATGATAGCTACTGATGACTATAAGGTAATTTTAGAAATATAAGTAGGTAAGTTGTATCTTTTAATATTTATAACTATACTAATTTTTTTTTAACTTTGTTAATTATCATACGATTACATTACAAATTATAATTATTTATTTTATTTTTTTAGATGTTTTATCTTTGTCAATATTAGGAAGATTGATATAAAGTTATAATTACAAACTATTTAGATTTCAACGCTTATTTTTTATATGCAATGGATCTCAAGATTTTAATTATTATCTTTATTCTTTTATTCTTAGTGAATTATAGATATTATTTAACTCTTAAAGACACATGAATATAGTATTATTTTAGAAATTTATAATTACAGATTTTTTTCACAACATGAGCATGACATCACGACTTGGGCATGCCCAGCCCACCCATGTCCAGCCCGCTCATGCCCTGCCCAAAATTGTTCGGGCTTTTACCGGGTAAGGCCGGGCATCGGGCTGCAAAATGCAGCCCATGTATTTTTTGGGCAGGGCATCGGGCAGGGGGGTTGCCCTGCCCAACCCTGCCCATGCACACCCCTAGTGGCGGTAATTGAAAAACAGCGAAGTGATTGTACGCTCCATATGGCGCGTGATATGTGCAGGGAGGGGAGAGACTGTATGTTGTTTATTTTTTTTATTATAAATTTTTTTAAAAGAAATTAGATTTATTTATAATCTAAAAATAAGATAAAATTTTATTTTTTTAAAATAATATTAATATTGAATAGAATTTTTATTATTTTTAAATATAAATTTAAATATTTAAAAATTAATATATATTTTTAAATATTATAATTAAAATTATAATAAAATTGTACAACTTATACATTTACCCTCGACGATATGGGTGACTGTTTGTGGATTAGATTTTCGACTTCGGTTCCGACAAACTTGAAGGGCTTCGTAGAGAAACAAAAGTAGTACGTACTTTTTTTTAAAAAAAAAAAACAAAATGGGCCATCCAGGCTTCACAGGTCCAAAATCAAACAGTTTACAAATACATTAGTCCAACCAACCATCAAGGATTAGTATAATTGTAAGCAATTCGATATCACTTAAATAAAATTTTGAATTTAAATCTTTATATATATAGAAAATCTCTATTGAAAAATTCACCTATCATAGCTAAATGCGCGATACATATTAGATTCAGATATAGCAAGGTAAAATTCTAGTAAATCGGGTGGACAACTAAAAAAAAATAAATATATTAGTCCAGGAAGAGAGAAAAGTTCTGACAAAATAAAATAAGATTAGATAGTAGACTTAGTTAATAAAAAAAAATATATAATACTATTTAAAATGTGTTTAATTTTTAAAAAAATATTATTTTATTATAATTCTAGTTAAAGTGTTTGGAGAGACATCATAACTCTTGAATATTTGAATTTATACCTAGGGTAATTGATAGCTCATCTTTCTTAATATTGGTATCGCCTATAAAAAAAAGAGACTTCACATTATCTTTGAATCTTAGTAAGTTCAACTCCTTCTAAAAATTATTCTACCAAAACAAAAATAAAATAAAATAAAAGAGCAGACGAAAATTTGACCCAGGATATTAGTTTGCTATTTTTTAAAAAAACAAAGTCACCACTTTTTTGATATCTCAGTGCCTGTTTGAGCAACTTTAAAATTAAAGTTTTAAAAAGATTTTTGGCCTAAATATTTATTTAAAAAAAATTAAAATAAAAATCATATTTATCCAAAAAGGCTTTTGGACCAAACTATGATTTAAAACTAAAGTTTAGATAAGTTACTGAGACTAGCTTTTATAATAGTAAAAGAGCATATAAACTATCCAATTCTATAAGTCATTGAATCATATTACCCTTACTTTTTTATACCATCTCTCCTCTCTCCTCTCTCATATTTTTAATAAAATCATACTATTTCTAGTAATTTTTTAATTTAAAAAATCCTTTGGTAATCACTATTATTTTTTCATAAGTTATTCTCTAAAAATTCTTTTCTAAAAGCTGTTCAAATTTTTTTTATAAACAATTTTCTAAACTTTTATCCAAATAGGTACTTCAACTTCAAGTAGCTATACTATAAGCATGCCATTTCAAATAATATAATTTTTTATAATTGGACACCATTCGATTTATTTTTTTAAAAAAATTATACTTCATAATTTAATTGAAGAATTAATATAAAAATATATAATTTAATTGAATATAATTTAAAAATAGAATAAAAATTAAATTTAGAAAATTAATTTGAAACCAGTGTTTAAAAGAGAAATAAATAAGATTCAAATTTTATGTAAAACAAGATACTGGTTATATAAAGAGGACGTGCTTGTGGGTGGGAGAGGGAAAAGAAGATGTGGACAGTGATTGGGAAGAAAATCAATCTTTCAGTCAATTACAAGAGTGACTTTTGAAAGGTCTTTGTGAGATTTTTGTTTTTGGAAAAAATCGTCAAGTCACACACAAAAAACTAAAAAAGCAAGATTGAAAGTGTTGTGGGATTGCATGAAATTATGTTGTAGTAGGTAATTCCAAAGGGCTTTATCGAGCATAGGAATCAACTTTATCTTTGTGTTTGTGATAACACACTCGATGTGTCTCTCTTCTCTTTTGACTCCTCCCTACCCCCATACACACACATACACACAACATTTATTCGCTCACGCCTCAAATACTTCAATCTGATGTCATTTCTCATCATTTCACCAACAAACATCCATGAAAACGAAGACCTAATTAACTTGTAATACTCAGTTTCAGTGACTAATCCTTATACATGACTTCTTTCTATAACATGTTCAATTAATGGTCAACAAATTCCTTTAAATTTATTAGGATAAGACTCGTGTTGTTGTGCTCATGAATGAATGAAAGAAATGTGCTATCCTTGACCCCAAGTCATGTGCTATTATTTAATTTGCATTACTAAGGATCCGTATGGTGGGTCATAATAAAGGCTGAGAATGAGATCCAACTGCAACAGTCCCACATGGTTCAAAAGTGAAGAATGCATGAACTAGGAGTCTTGAGGTTGGAAATAAAGATTTAAAAAAATTTCACCTGTTTTTATTAAAAAAAGAAGAAACTTTGATGATGGATTTGGTGCCGAGAATTTCTTCCTCCCTTCTGTGATGCATAAAATAAAGTGAAAGTTGCAAAACTAATATTCTTTGCAACTCTCCACAAGCAAAGCCAATTTCACAACAATTCAACAGCCAAAAAGATACAGATGTAGCTTTATCTCTAATGTTTGGTTTCTCTTTCTAGATCATAATCTCCCACCTGTCTGTTTTTGGACTGTTAATTTCTTGGTGATAATCAAAACAGAAACATCAACAAGCAAAACCTTCAAACACAAACGATAAGTATTATGATCAGATTGTTTGAAAGGGGGTGTGTAGAATGTCTGAAACTTGTTCATCAGAAGAAGGACTTTCCAGAGATGCTAAACACAAATTCAGAGTCAAAACGCAATTAATCATCCTTGAATATGCATATAGCCATTGGCATTTAATTCCCTCATTCAGAGCTGGGGTTTCACGGTTGTTTTTGCTACTAAACAATTAAGAACACAGAGAAATTCTGCAGAAAACGTAACTATAATGAAGTGGTGCAAACTTACATGCCAAACAGCCATCAAACTTGAAAGCATGCTGCATCAGAGGAACGAACTTGAGCTGGGGGGAATGAAGCCTGGTCCGAGATCATTCGATGGCTGGTAATTCTTTGATTCAGTGCAGAAGAATGGTCTCGAACCAGACAGCATTCCCCTCAACTTCATGTGTGTGTGTGTGTGGTGAGAGAGAGAGAGAGCTTTTGATATATTGATTTGGCCATGCATCGTTTTTCATGGGCCCTTATATATATATATGTATGTATGTATACGTGAAGAAGGGAATGTGTGTGGGTCAGAAAGACAGACATATAGTGTCCCACGTTCTATGTCTCTTCCCGTTCTACACATGAAGCTTTCCACACACGGATTTTAAAGTATTGTTGACTAACCTTGTTTTTAGTTCACAAGAAAACCAAAACCCTCGTTCACTCTTTTTTACTTTGATGTTTTCTTTTGGGCGAGGGAGGTTGAAAGCAAATTTAAAAAAAAACTAAAAATAAAACATCGGTATGACCCTCATTATCATTAGTCATAGACCACATGATTATTTATAAAGCTGTGTGTGGGATGATTAATATTATTGTCGAAGATGAATAGGAATAATTAAGATAAGGTTGTTGATGGTAAAACAAAAAATAAAGAGAAGATGGAAATTAAATGGTTTCAAATCACGAGAGGATTGGTGGATTAGTGATGCAAAAGGGAAGCGCTTCTTTGAGCATCTGTTAAAGGACTTGCAAAGCTCCCTTTTGTGTCCTACCTGCCTGCCTTCCCTTTCTCTTACCAAACAAACAGTGCCTTCCAATTCCTAATTTCATCAATTTCTGTAATTTGTTGTGCCCAGTTGTAAGTACTGTGTCGGTATTATCGTTCTTGTGACAACCCAATTAGTAATTACTACAACCCTTTTCTTCCTGCTCTATCAATGCGGAATTGGTCAAAGCTTGTGAGTATTTCCGTTGATATGCATTAATAGTTACATTACTTTTCTTTATTTCTTGTTTGCAGAGCTTTTCTTTCTTTCTTTCTGCGAAAAAAAATGAGACATTTACCTCCTAAAGTCAAAATATATCAAAATAGAGTCAAGATTTTACCAAAAACAAAATTAATTCCAAATATACCAACAAGGTAAAAATAATATTTTTCCTATTTTTAATATAAGACATATATAACTAATTTAATTATATTAAAAAAATTAATTAAATTATTTATAACATATTTTTTTTAAATATTCTAACAATTTCTCTTAATTTTCTTATTATATCTTTTATTTAATTATTGTTGATGAATTATATATATAGGGGTATTTATTTTAGTGGAGAATTGTGAACAATTTATTTTAGAAGTTTTGTTAAATAACAATAGTTATATTTGTTAATATATTTAATATAAATAACATCTTAATCAAGTTTGAACTATTATAAAAAATGCATTCATTTGTAAATTGTACTATTCATAATTTTTAAGTTGTGCTATTTGCATATAGATTATAAATATTATTAGTTAAATTATAGCATATTCTCCTTCAATCATTTCCTTATTAGATTGATATATATTTCTTCAAGTCTTTAATACAAGATATAAATTATATATTATATTAAGTATTGAAAGTATCATTATTTTCATGTTTGATATATGATTATACATACATATATACGAATTGGCCATTGTGAAGCAAGTCGTGGTTTGAAGATAGGCAACATATTATTATCTGTAGCGCTACATATTACATTGATATACATGATTATATACAGATTAAAATCATGTCATGCTTTAAAATTGCGAATATTACATGAATAAAGGGTGAAAGTAATAGGGGAATGATGATATATAAGGGTGTTTAATTAAAGGAGCTGTCTTCTGTTTCCCACTCGAGAAAAGGGGGGAGAGAGAGGTGGGGGAACCTTCATATATTCACGAAATTGCCCCCAAGACTTGCAAAGTTCTTTTATTTAAAGGGAAAACAAAAGTGGAATATAATTAAAGGTAGTCATGGACATGGCATCACAAGGATTCTATACTATGCGTTTAAGTGACACATTGCTTTGTT
The DNA here is from genome assembly GCA_037074615.1 of Leucaena leucocephala. Taxonomy (NCBI): domain Eukaryota; kingdom Viridiplantae; phylum Streptophyta; class Magnoliopsida; order Fabales; family Fabaceae; genus Leucaena; species Leucaena leucocephala. The sequence goes on along the minus strand of CM073535.1, from coordinate 3,168,383 downwards.
ACACGGGCAAATATTAAATTGCTTTGCTCCCTTCACTATATCTATTTGCTGCTGTTTTTGTAAGTTTTAATAATGTCACTGCTTGGTGGTTGATTGTCTGTTGTTTTAATAAAGTAAAAAAAAAGAAAGGGATAACATTGACTTTTATTATTTCCATGACAACATGATCAAACACTAATTTTAGAGTAGGATGGAAGCAGTTTATTACTACATTAATTTTGAACTCATGCATTCTGATATAAAAGCAGTAAATGACGTAAAATGGATTGTGAATTTGAAAACCAACAATGTATATTTCCCATACAAGACTTCTTCAAATTTTAAATTATCACACAAATTAATAAACTAATATATAACGTTAGAATGTAGGATTTAATCCCCACCAGCAACGTACGCATGTGACTATTTTGGTTTTCTAAATTGTTTTCTTCTAGCTTCTATTAACAACAACAACAACAATAATAATAAATCTTAGCACATTAAATATATAGGATCGGCTATATAGATTGTACGACTCTATTATACTCTATTAAAAACTAAATCTTTAAATATATTATTGACCATGAGATCCCGCTCAATGATCTCGTTGAGTATTCTCTTTAACATTCCTTTACTCCTTTTAACTGGGGTCTGCTTGATCCACCCTCTTCATCGATGTATCCCTTAGCCTTCTTTACATATGTCCAAATCACCTAAAACAATTCTTTATCATTTTCTCTTCAATAAGTGCTACTCCAACTCTTTTCTGTATTTGTTCATTATGAATCTTATCTTTTCTTGTATGCCCACACATCCATCTCAACATTCTCATCTCAGTTATGTAAATTTTATACTATTGCTATCCTTTTAAAACCCAACATTCATTTCTATAAAGTATTATTTGTCTTATAGCAGTGCGATAAAATTTTCCTTTTATTTTATCTGGTATTTTCTGATCACATATAATCCTAGTAGTCTTTCTACATTTAAACTAGTTAGCCTGAATTCTTTGATTAATATCTTCTTATATTTGTGGAATAGTTTGATCTTCCAATCTGACCTCTAAATTACTTTTAACTTACCTCTTATCAAAATTATAATATATATATTTAGTTTTACTTTTATTCAGTAAAAAATCTCCCCTATATAGTCAGTCTTATTTTTAACTTCTATCAATAGACATTAAATCGCCTTCATATATAATTTCTAAATATATATATATATAATTCATCTCTAATTTTGTTGTGGTTTTATATCTGCTAGGGTGTCCTACCTCAATTAAATCGACAGTTTTCTCGTTTCTCTTAATCAGTCTCATTAGACCTCACGCTTCACGAATCATGTTTAACTTGTATATATATTGAATCTCATCGATGTACAATTAGAATAGGGTAACCTAATAATGACCAATGCAGTTTCCTAATGCTGTACTACTAAATATTGTCATTAGGGGGAGGGAATTTGTTATCCCAACAAATTAAACTATATATATGTTCAATATATATAGTTGAAACCATACATGCATGACGGAAAATTTTGATACTTTTAAGGAAAAAGGCGAAACCAATATAAATCGTACGTGACTAATGAAATTAAACCAAATTTGTTCAAGCAACTTTTAAGCATGATTAACATTTGGTACATTTGGCCTGTGTTCACAGAAGAAATATTAGGGAACAAGAAGGAATAGGGTATTATTGTCTTTTCAATTTTAAAAAACAGAAAATATTGTTTCAAAAGTGTCCTAATTCCTTTTCCCTTTTCTTTTAATAAAAAAGTCTACTAGAAGTGTTCCGTTCAATAAATCTTCTAAAAATGATTTTCCCCAAACTTTTATGACCTTAAAACAATTTTGTCAACAAAATGAAAATAGAACATATATTTAGAATTTATTTATTGTTTTAATTCTTAAAAACAGAATTAATTGTTGAAAATTGCAATAAAGACAAATAGGCCATAAAACACGACTTTTATTTTAAAAAAAGAAATAAACTCCGACAGATACCGGTTTCCATTGAAACTTGAATATTTAATCCCGTAAACAAAACTGCACATCTCCTTCCTTCTGTCTCTTTGATGTTTTAAAAGGCCAGGTTAATAATTTTTAATATATAGTTTAATTAAAAATTAATTTTAATCTTAAATATAAGATATTTTTATTATATTTATTAATTTTTTTAAAATTATTATTAATATACTTTAACAATAATAAAATAAAAGATAGAAGGAGTTAATTAAAGATGATGATTAAAATATTTTTAAAAAATATATATTATATTAATTAATTTAATAAAAATTCTTAATCTAATTAAATTAATTAAATATAAGATTTAGAACAGTATTGTTTTGGATATAAGGATAAACAAAATATCTTATTAAAAAAATTGTCCTTCCCTATCCGCCGAACCAAGCCATACTTACATTTGTCTGAATATCGCAATTATAAGAACTAAATCATTGTGATCTCCGCATTTCTAAGCTTTAATTAGCTCATCTTTACGTCAAATTAAGTCCTAATTATTTTAATTTTATCATAAATAAAAGACCTCCCTCTAAATTGTCGATTAGACTTATCAGCCAACAGGGACAAAGAATCATCGATTAGGCCCATCGGCAAAAAAAGAAAAAGAAAAAGGTTATTATTTCACCAAAAAGAAGAACAAGAAAGAAAATAGTTATTTAGGTCAGACCCACATTTTAAGTTTTAAACTCTTCTTGCTTGCTTTTGGAGCATTCGAATTTAATGCTCATATATAGTAATGTTCAGCATTGTTTGTTCACTGTGCCTCCCTAATTTTTCACTTTTTTTTTTATAAGAAATACCATATCTCCCACTAATTTTTCTCCCCATATTATGCTTCGTGACGAAATTGTAATTCTTCGCTAATTTAATTTTTTAGAGACGAACTTAAGATCCTTCATTAAATCACATTATTCTAATAAATTTTTTATTACATAAGAAGTTTAAAATATAAAGTATATAATTTTTACAATTTATTTATTTGATATACATGTAAAATAAATTTATTTATTATTTATTATTCACTAAAGCATTATTTTTTAAATCGATCAATATTATATCTATACACAAGTTATTAACTATATTTATAAATCTTTGTCCAAAAAAATAACTATTTATAAATCATGAATTGTTAAGCAGTCATGCAAAGTGGAGCAATAGTCCTTTTTTAATAAATAAATAATTATGTGCGTGCAATGTATTAAAGACAGTGTGTTGTTTCACATAGATTCAGTTCTGTTGCGCTGGTAGGCGTCAACCGCCAAGATTATGATCTGGCGGGAGGGAACCGGTCTGTTTTTAAGTGGTTATTGGCGTCGTTAGCAAGCCGTAATCCCCTATAAATAGCCCCCTCCTTCCTTCTTCACGGAGCTTCTGAGAAAGAAAGTGGAAGAACGAAGTGTTATTCAATGGACGCGATCATAGTTGTTTCTGAGAGCAATAACGCTTCTGGTGAACAATTGAGCAATGGCGTGCACCAGAAGCACGACAACTCTGTTAATGGAGGCAGTGAGACTGATACTGCCGTCTTTTCTTCTGAGCCCCATTCTTATCTCAGGGAGGATCACCAAATTCATGTTTCCAGTAACAAGAAACCTATCCTCTTTTACATCAATCTTGCTAAGGTATTTTCAATTTTTCGCTTCTTTTTATGCATCTTTTACCGGCGCTATGAACCAAAGAAAGATGTAAGGCCATCTAATTTCTTATTCAGTTTTCCTTTTCGTATAGCAGTTCCTGTTTATCTCTGTTTCTTGGAGTTTAACAATGTATTCGAAGGCCTTCTCTGTTTTCTCCTGATTGGATTAATGGAGTGATGATTTTAGAATGTGTTACTTCAGGAGTCGCATATTTACCATTTTTCCTTTAATCTCCGGTGATTTCCATTTCTTTTACTTCCTTTTTTCTTTCTAATTAAAGGAAATTGAGTGATCTTCAGGATAGCATATTTTTCCTCTTGAGAATAATTGGTTTTAGTCTTTTAGATGTTCTGTTAAGAGCATAAAGAATTGGACTAATATTCATTGTTTGATAAGGTTTTGATGTTGCATTTCTTTTGAATGCAGAAATTTCTAAACCAGTATAATGTCGTTGAGCTCTCTGCACTGGGCACAGGTATAATGTCTGGAAGCATTTTGCCCTCTGATCAATATTTTCCTTTTCAACCTGCATCTATTTTTGTCTTGATAGTCGCATAAGATTATTCAACTTCTAAATCGATTTTGGGAAATAGGTGTCAACGAAATTAGCATCACAACTACAGAATGACGTCTAAACTTCCCCTGCGATGCATATATAGGAACGTGTATCCATTATCTCTGATTTACTTACTTCATTCTCTTAACTACTGAATTCAGCCATTACAGCTCTCATAATCATCTCTGAGAATTTGAAACGCAATCGCTTGGCTACTGAGAAAAGTAAGATCTTTATTCCTTCCCCACCCTAAACTTGTCCACAACAAATTCTTTATGATTTAACGGGGATTGCTTTTCACATGTTGAATGATCCAGGTGTCACAATATCTACTGTTCCCTCTAAGAGAGACACAATAGGCCGACAGTTTCACAAGGCTAAGGTGCTTATCTGCTCCACTGATGTATAAATTCTCCTCAAACATAAAATGCTGCTAACTCAATTACTTCTTTCCACAGATTGAGATTCTACTGGTAAAAGCTGGGCAAGTGGACCAAACTACTGGTGCTACAACATCGAAAAAAGATGCTGAAAACAAGGCCATAACAGAGTAGTGTCACGAAGCTTCAGTTTCTTGTCTGTCACCATTTACATCGTTGGATGGATATACAACTAAAGTAGCTGATATGGAAATCACAATTAGTGATTCAGCCATCCTAGTCACGAAGAGATACGGTAGCCTTCTGCTTGGAGCATATACATTTTCCTTTTGTTGATTGTTTGGTTTTTGTGTATTGGTGAGGGGCAATTCGTTTCTGCTACTCATTGTAAATGTACTTCCATTTTATCCATGTAAGAAGTATTCCTTGTTTTTTATAGATACAGTTTTCGGATTGCTGCCATATGATGGAATATATTTTAGAAGGATCGGACCCTTCTCTTTTCTCTGCATCACTCATACGCACATTCAAGTTAAAAATTCTTTAAACACGAGGTTGTATCCGCAAAAGATCACATCCCAAATCCTATGATAGGAGACAATACATAAGTACATAACCATTGCAGAAGATCCTACTCAAGGGACAATTTGGCCAGGGTGAGAGCCAAAACCTTAACCCCATTTGACATGTCTTGAATGCTGGCAAATTCTTCAGGTTTATGGCTGTATCCTGCATAAATAAACAAGATATTTGAGAATGATGATAAGTCTTTTTCCCTGATTCAAAACTTAGAAGATAATTTGCATATAAGCTCTCCATTCTGTAAGTTCGGAAAGGAAAATCTGCGTCCAGGCGAATGTACAAAATTAACAGTGTGCTTCCGCGTTCTAAGTTCCAGGCACATGGATTGCATCCTTATGCATACAACTACAAGACTAGTGCCGCATAGATAGAAGAAACTAGGGTTCATGGCAATCCATTCTTCAACATGTACTTTTCGAATGTTGTTTATATTTAAATCAATTATTATATTAGAAAAGCACAAACTATTTATTCATCGTCTTCCGTTACCAAAAGAATTTAAGAGTGCTTACCTTTGTAACATGGGATGAAGATCATGCCCATTGAAGATACCCTGCAGTAGCATGAAGCTAATCAGAACCAGATATTTATCTAACATAACATGAGCATTGGTTTGTATAGTTAGTAATGCTATAATTACATAAAACTATGGATAAGTTCAGTTAGCTCCTGCCAACAAGACTTGCGTCAATATTGTGAACAAGCCAGATGGAGTAGGATCAAAACAACTCTACAGATTAGTGCTCCTAAAAAAGAACTCTCTTCTCTTACTCTCGCCCAACCAAATTCAATTTCTTTTCATTTTTTAAGGTCCTTGGGGGAAGATAAAGTGGCCAAAATGTAATTTAAGATTTGGCTACCACATAACAAAACTTAGTTTCTTTAAAACCATGCCTATCTACTCAATAATTACCTGGCCATGAACAGGGCATCATGGTAGGCTCTACTAATCATCAGCTTGCTGGTCAGGTTGAGCTCTCTTGTTGCAGTTTCCATTGCCTTTATGACTTCTTCAGCAGAAGTTGCCGGTGGATCCTGATTGATGATATGAAACTCTGATAGCTTTACACCTCTAGTTTTTCCAATTCTAATTGCTGATTGGTGAATTTTCTCAATAACTTGGTTCCTTCGTTCTTCACTGATGTCTCTTGTGTCTGCCACAACAAAAATTCAAAATTGTGAAAAAAAAGTATATTGTATCAGTAGCTTGGATTATCCATTGGAAGATTAAGCAAAACCACAACATATTGAGATATCCCAATAAAACTCCAAGTAATTAAACATATTACAGTGCCATTATTATGGAAAAAATCCTAGTAATTAAACATATTGTAATTAAGCCAAGTATGCCGAAGTTGTCCTTTAGATACATACCAATTTCCAAGTGGGATTTGCTAGGGATGCTGTTGATTGCTCCAGGATGCAGTTCCAGGATACCTTTAGACAATGGAGGAGTTAATTATCAGAGATAAATTGTTCGGGGAGCGGGGGGTATTCAGAACACGTCATGGCATGGAAGCAGTTTCAAAGTATGTAAGAATATGCTTACATGTGAAGCAAATATTACTTACCAACTGTACCAACAGTATCAATAGAACCAGATTCCAATACATGTTTCTCAACAGCAAGGGCTAACTCAGAAGCCGCCAGTCCAGCATCATTTCTGCTCCATACGATGTTTAGAGAAATTATAAATAAATCATTTGAGTTCATAATGGTACTTTAATTTCACGAGGGATCAGAATACTGGAGCACAATGCTCAAAGGGGTCAAAGTTTAGTTTCAGTATTTGCCATGCAATGGTAAGTTGGGGATGAAAAGACCATTGCATTTAAACACAGTAACTACCTATTAGGCATTAGGACAGCGCCTGCATGGCCGCCATTGCCTTCAAATTCGACTTTCAGACTTGCTGGGGCAGCAATTGCTGTAACTATGCCAATAGATATACCTGGGCCAAGAGAAAAAAAATGTGGAAGGCCACTGAAGCTATAGCTGAGGCAAGGACTGTGCCAATAAAAGTTAATTGTACCTTCTTCTTCCAGAATAGGACCTTGTTCTATGTGCAGTTCTATAAAAGCAGAATAAGTTCCTTTGCTTAAGAATACACTAGACAGGTGGTCTTCATATTTTGCATATCCAGCAGATCTTGCAGCATCAAAAAAGGATATGTTTTGACTATCAGTTGTTGTCTTAAGAGCTTTTGCAAGATTCTCGCTCCCAGCCAGCAAACGGCTGTACATAAAAGACACAATTCAGATCAAACCAGAGTACAAGTCAATAAATGATATGTTGATACATGCTGTAGTCAATCTGAAAATGTGGAAATATTATAAGTTGTAATACAAGTGAATTAGGGATTTATAAATTTATAAATTATATAAAACGACTTCCCCAAAGTATGGGTCCTATTATGGGACAGAAATTATGGGTGCTACTAGTACCAACCTTCCCAAGCAGCTGATACCAAAGCGTGTGGGCTCTTCCGAAGTAAATAATATGACTTCCAACGACCTTTTAGGTTTGAACCCATACCTGTGACAGTTCAGTCAACATCAAACATTATTACTACTTGACCAAAGTGGACAGCGAATGGACATAGAAAATTAATATATCCAGAATTCAGATCTTCCTAAAAAAGATAAATCCAAAAACAAATATTTATTAGTTAATCCGTTTTTTTTAATATACAAACAATCAGGTATCTAATACAATCGACTAATTTAAATCCAAGCTAAATCAAATCATAGCAGAAAAGTAAAACTACCTTTTCAGGACATTGATGGCTTCTATGGCACCTAAAACCCCCACAACTCCATCATACTTCCCAGAATAAGGTATAGCATCAATGTGAGAACCTGTTGCAACAGCAGCAAGCTCAGGTTCTTGGCCAACCCTGCATAAAGTAATAGAAGACAGGGCCCTTAATATAGCTAGTTAATTACAGGTACTCCGTAACTAAGGTTACTAAAGACTCTGAAGTTAATATAAGCTTGGGGATTAGGGATAACGAATAAGAATATAAAGATCAGAGATATCCATAGCTTCATATATTGGGCGAGAGGCTTGTTTAGCTAGTCCACTGTAAATGTAATGAACCATAAGTGAAGAACAAGTAGAGACTCACCAACGACCGAATATGTTACCCACAGCATCCTCTCTAACTGAAAGACCAGCAAGTCCCATCAAGTTTTTAACATACCTACAGATGGAAGACAAGAACAAGGTCTAACAAAGATAGGAACATCTACATTTAAAGAAGATACATATTATACAGAAATTAACCAATTTTTTTCCACAGGTAGGAGGCAAAAACAACCCCAAATGCCACTCATGTTTCCATTTATTTTGTTTTGAATGGTATATTAGTTTCTCCCAATTTATTAATACTTGACTAAGCTAAATAAGTTTACATACGTCATCTTGTATACAAGTTATATATCGAGATATATTTATTTGGGGATTTCTGCACGAATAAGCAACTACACCGATTTCTTGCTCATCGTAATCATCGCACACAACAGCATATATGAAACTCATTTTACATACCTGCGAGCTAAAACATCATTTTCAGTATACAAGACCCTGGTTACTGACGGAGCAGGCGTGTCGGAGAAGCTCGAGAGCTCATCAATCTATGAACAAGTACAGTTCTAAATATTAGAGGACAACCGACCATTGTAGTCAGCTCATCAAATACTAGTTCACTACCTGCTTCTGCAGAATCTGGGCATCAACGGATAGTGAAGAAAACGAACTTGGAATTGAAGAATGAGTTTCGTGGATTGCGTAACCGGAGAATTTCTCCATTGTTCTGATTGATGGGTCTTCATCTCCATGAGTTGAAATTGCAGAGAAAGAACATACCAAGAGAAGACGTAAGAGGCCTGGAGTTCTCATCATTTTTCCGGATTTTTGATGATAATTGAGCTGATAAATGATAATCAATGATTCAGGGCCTATCAATGCCTTTGCACGTGTGCCCCGGGAATATGCCGTCGGGAGAAGAGAAGACCAAAAAAGTGATAATATATATATATATATATATATATATATATATATAAAAAGTAAATATACCTAAATAGCGCCCTCACAGTATCCTACCCGACGCTCCGCGCAAAAGTAAGGAACGGTGAACGTAGTTATTGCACGGTTTTGAACCGGAGAGGAATAGAAGGCGGGAAAAGCCACAAATTTTTCCCCTTCCAGATTCTTACCGAGGAAGACGACGACTCAGAAATGGAGACAAAGAGACACACATGCCTAAAGCTACAGATTCCTAATACAGGCGACCCCACCGATGCTGAACCCATATTTGTGAAGGGTACTTGGTATGATACCCACTTTGACCTTTCCATAACAGATGGCCACAATGCTTGGGTTTGTCATGGTAGTGATTTCTTTTCTCGATTAGAGTCTTTAATAGCTTAAGAAAATATAAAATGAAGCTCTTATTCTTCCCATTCTCTTTCTGTTTTTGGTAGCATCGCAGGAGGAGGTGAAGGAGCGGGCTACTCTGTGGGATCAGCCGGTATCGGAGTATGTGCGATTGGCTGAGCGATACTTAGGGTTCCAGCAACCTGACTCTATATACGGATTCGCTGATGCTGGTGATGGGCATAAAAGAGTAAGAGCTAAAAAATTTTGGCCATCTGTATCGGCTAATGTTGATCGTCTTCGAAGGTTGAAAATTCTATGATATCCAATTTGACCAAAAGAACTAGTTTTTTCCCCATGCTTGTATTCTCTGAATGTTAATCAGTTGTCTTGGACATTCGAGAAGGAAGGAACTAAGCTGCAATGGAGATGGAAATGCCATCAGTCTCCGAATAGTAAGAAAACCACAGCGGAAATACTGGACTTTCTCATGGATGCAAACATAACGCTAAGTGTAAGACTCTGCATTATTCTCATTCATGGATGCATATGTTAAACAAATGTTATCAGAGTCACCCTATGGTATCCACTTGTCTGTACATATTCAATAGTTCGCTTGTGGGGAGCGTTATGTTGGAGATGTCATAGTCGAACATATTTGGTTAGCTCTGCTTACATGGAGATTCAAACTGTCCTATTTGGTATCAGTCTTATTTCAAAAATGTTGATCATCATATTGATTATTATTGTCTATGGAAGAGATTGACTTATCCAATCACTTCTTAAAGTTAAAAGAGCATGAGTTTATGCCAATAAGTGAATAGCTCTCGTGGTACTAGCATCATCCTCTAAGAACGTGATTAGGGAAAGTGATCACTTGTTCAATGTCTTCTTGGATGTTTCTATGATTCACCATTTTATAAAATAAGTAGCATTGGCTCAGACAAGGACTCTCCTTTTCCTTAGTTCTAAACATCATAATTATGCATGGCTACATTAACCACAGGAAGAAGTTGTCAGAAAAACTGAATCATTTGAGAGGATGAAAGTGGAGGCTCAGAAGTGTTTATCCCAGAGCGAAAGATTCGCCAATGAAAAAGTGGAATTTGAATCTGAAATCTATGCTAAGGTCACTTCTGAACTCTCACTTCAATTTAGACCTGTTTTATTTACGTTTCTGCTGGTTGATTTGAGGTAGGAAAAACTGAAATGTAGCTGATTGTATCTTTGTTACTAGGTTTTTAGAGTAAAATAAGACGAGTTTTTTCTCCAATATATGACAAATGTTTTATTTTTTTGTACGTTATCTCAATTAAACTATACATTTGTTTTGGTATTATAAAAAAAGGTTAGACTTGTCATGTTTCAATTAGAGATCCTGATAATAAAGATAAAAGAAAATGCACTCAAGTCTAACCCTTTGAAGTATTGCTCTGCTTGGTCTGCATTCCTAATGAAGGCAGTACTGGTTCTTGCTTTCTGTTTTCCTTCCATACATTATTGGGACTGAGTCGACTGACCGGGTCATTGTCTGCTCCAGTTTCTAGAAGTCTTGAATTCTAAGAAAGCAAAAATGAGAGAGCTTCGAGATCAGATCTCTAAAGGAGAAGCTGCTGAAAAATCTCCTCAAGAGCAAGACACAGACAAAACTGAAAGTTTTGATGACGAAAGCGATGATGAGGATGCCACTTTCAGTTCAAAGGATGTTTCAGCAACCAAGCCTTCTCAATCAAACCGAAAGAGAACTACACGCAAATAGTCCCCTCCACCAGTTAAGAGTAAATTTCCACCTAAACTGACCATTTTTCTCGTTATTAGTTCCATATGGCAATGGATCCGTGTGTATATTGTCAGTCTGCTTTACCATATATGGTTTTATTTATGTTTTCTATATGAAGAAACTTACTAATACCATATTGGACTAGAATGGTTAAATATCCATGATCTGCCTTATGAAATTGTGATCTCAAGTTGATATTATCATCTCACATATCATCATATCTTTATAAATGATGCGGCATGTACACAAGTGAAGTTCAAGTCACTCAGCACTGCTTTTACATAATGGTAATGACAGTAACAACAACAACAAAAGGCTCGCACAAAGCATAGCATAATTTGGACAAAAACTAAAATCCAGCAACTGCAGTAAGTTTCAAGGCTTAAGAACTGTTTCAGAAAATAATACGCATTTTTTAGGCTGCATGCAAGTACCCGTCCTAAATTAAAATCTGAACAAGACCATGTAGGAGCCGTAAATCATCTTGTTTTAAAAATCTAGCACGGTGGAAAGCACTTTAGCAGTTAATGGTATGAGCTTAAGTTTAAAGAAAATTAAGTTTGTAAACTTAACCTGTCATGATTTTTACGTTGACAAGGAATCTGATTAAAACTTTTGTGTGTAAATGAAATCACAAACTATGATCATTAACCAGGAAAGCGTCATTGAATGAACTGAAACTATTCATTTGAAAACTTTGGTGGTGGTTGGGGGGGGGGGGGAGAGTCAAAGTTTTCGCGCTTCCCAATCCTATTAAGTATTTGCAGCTATAAAGATATCTGACTTTTATAAGTTTCTGGATAATCAAATAAATTTAGTCGGCTTTCGTTACTTGGAATATAATAAGCACAAAATAAAGCAATCGTGTGAAGCAAAGAGCATATCTGAAAGTTTCATTAATTTGAAGGTATGGCTGTTCTGTTTACTGATATTTAACACGTTTTGGAAGATGATGTTACTTTAATTAAACTTTGTTCTTAAAGCAACCGATGAATTTCGCGGTAAGATATATGTAAGGAGTTCAAATCACTGGCTCATCTCTATTATTTGTTCCACACGAATACTTTCCCTTTATTTAGTTTATAGATTGATTGAGGACTTCTAATTTATTATACATGGCTTTTTGGCATATATAATTAATTCATAGTTTGCTGTTTTTCAAAGCCTATCCAATAGAAAACAAGTTGAATTGTAATTCTATAATTGGCATGTTGGAATATTCTTTTCTCCTTTTCTTCAAAAAGAATAAATAAATAAAATGAGGATAGGTGTAGAGGATAAGCTTTATAATATGTTTATATACACAATCATGAACGAGAAACAAAATCGAGAAAGTTGAAAACAAGAGGATTGGAGAATAGTGTGTCAAAAAAGAACATTGACTATTCTAATTGAATGAACGTACGCATACAAGTACATCAAATGCTTGAAATATGGCGAGAGAGAAGCCAGAAATTCCCATTACTTCACCAACACGCAACCTAAACCATACTATAAATAGCCCCCCAACGTACAACCCAAAACATATCCTCACAATTATCCAAAACAAAAGACAAACTTGAGACAGATCGATAGTGCAGGAAAATCCCCAAGTGGAAGACATGTCTAGCGAATGCCAAGGTAAGAAAGAATTAATGTACTTGTAATTCCATAATAATGTGATATTGTTGTCAAGTACTATGAAGTGATTGGTTTTTGTGTGTTGATGATGTGAGTGAAGGTAAGAGTTCATGGCCAGAGCTGGTAGGGACGAAAGGAAAGACAGCAGAAGCAACAATAGAGAAAGAGAATCCGTTGGTGAATGCAGAAATTGTGGAAGAAGGAAGCAGTGTCATCCTTGACTTCCGATGCGATAGGGTTTGGGTTTGGGTGAATGGTAATGGCATTGTTACTAAGACTCCCATTATCGGATAGAACAATCTTATCTATTCAACACTGCTCCATGTCGTAGCAACCATGCAATAAGGAGTTTATTATTCAGTTTTCATTTTATATATCCAAATTCATTTCATGTCATTCTTGTAATTGTGGTGTATGTAATATGTTCTTTGTCGTCAATAATTACGAGTGGCTTATGTAGACTGTTAAACTATATGTAAACTTTACAGTTTGGTTGCATGTTTGTTTACTCTTCTCGGTTCTAAACGTTTGAAGGTTTATTTTGGTTTTAAGGATCACACCTAAATTTATAATTTTTCTTCAAATTAAATAAGCTTCCATTCACGGTGTAGTTCTAGAAAAATACATATATACTCTCAAACTGTAACCTCATCTGTACTCTCACAAATTAAATTACAACAGCTCATCTTATTTAAATTTTAATTAGCATCTTCTATTTTTTTGGAAAAGTAGAAAAAATCCCTAAGAATTAGAATAAGAATAAAAGTAGATAAATTGTTGACAATAAATAATAATAAATAGTTTATTTTGATTGGTCAGAGTATATATGAGGTGGAATTCTCTTAGTTCCAATGATATTTAAAAAAAACAACTCATATTTTTTACAAACAATTAATTTAACTAATTTATTTAATTTTTATAAATTAATTATTTAGCTTCTATGCACACAAAATTAATTTTTATAAATTAATTATTTATGACAGATGAAAAATGTAAAGGACAAACAAAGGATTGAGATGCAACACATGATCATATTGGGTTTTATTCGTGTTTTCTATATGAAGAAACGTACCGATAACCTATTGGACTATGAATGGTTAAACATCCATGATCTGCCTTACTTTTGAAATTGTGATCTCAAGTTGATTTTTAAACAGCAAAATACTTACATATCATCATATGTTGGATGCAGGATCGATGACTGCGTTTGATATGTTGTTATTTATATGATACCAAGATATTTTAGTATCTGGGATAACACATCTGGTATCATATCCTAAGGAAAAGGAAATTAAGTTTACGAACTTAGGAGCTTAAGTTTAAAGAAAATTAAGTTTGTAAACTTAACTATAGCTGTCGTGACTTTTACATTGACAAGGAATCTGATTTAAACTTCTGTGTGTAAATGAAATCACGAACTATGATCATTAATCATTAAAGCGTGATTGAATGAACCGAAACCATTCATTTAAAAATTTGGCGGGGGAGGGAATGGAAAGCCAAAGTTTTCGCCCTTCCGTCCCAATCCTCTTAAGTATATTTGCAGCTAGAGATATTTGACTTTTACAAGTTTCTGGATAATCTAATAAATTCAGTTAGCTTTCGTGACTTGGAATATAATAAGTTCAAAATTAAAGCAATCGTGTGAAACAAAGACATATTTTAGAGTTTCGTTAATTTGTGACGATGTTAATTTAATTAAACTTTGTTCTGAAAGCAACCGATCAAATCACTGGTTCATCTATTATTTGTTTCAAGGGAATACTTTCCCTTTATTATAATTTATAGATTGATTAAGGACTTGTAATTTCTTATTCACAGGGCTTTTTGGCATATAGAATTGATATATATTTTGACTGAGTTAGTAGCGATCGAATGCCCTTATAGGACTCATGTTAGAAGCTAACCCAGTAGAAGGATGGTGACACAATGAAAGGAACAAAGAAGAATTTCTATTAGAAAATCTGAAGACAAGTATCTTGTTTCAGACTTTCCAATAGCCGTGGAGTATCTCCAGTAAATGATTTTACTCTGTAAAGATTTTTCTCCCTTCATTAAAGCCCAAATGGCCAATATATAGTCAGTACAGAGTTCTTTTTTTGGAATAAAATTAATTAACAGCAAAAATAAAAACTGACATAAAATAGGAAAATAACTACCCAGTACCGCTATGTGACTACTACCCATTATCCCATGTACTACCCACTAACCCCTGTAACAGCACACGACTGGAATTGATTGAAGCTAACTGGAGTTAACAAAATGAATTAAATGTTGCTGAATCAGCTCTTGGACGTTTCTGTCTCCTGGTGTAAACCCTTAGTGGCTTGGTTGGGCCTTCTGTTCCTGCTGTTGGGCCTCTATCAATGCTGCCCTCCTGGAAAAAAGACTTGTCCTCAAGTCGAAAAGATGGAAATTGAGCAGCTAGTAGATCATAGTCTTCCCAAGTTGAGTCTTCTATCGAACGGGACGCCCAATGAATTAATAGTTCTAAGTGTCCCTCTTTTGTCCAGCTGTGTTGTAGCACACTGAGGGGGTGAAGCAGCAGTTCCATATCTGAAGAAAGAGGCAGCGGGGGAGGGTTGGGCCCTTGTACTAGTCCTAATGCTGGTTGTAAGAGGGAGATGTGAAAGATGGGATGTATCTTCACCTCTGGGGGTAGTTCCAATTCATAAGAGACCTGGCCAAATTTTCGAAGTACCTTATAGGGGCCAAAGAACCTGGGAGAGAGTTTTTCGAATTTTCTTCTAGCCAGCGACTGTTGGTGATACGGTTGCAACCTTAGCCAAACCAAATCCCCAGGAGATAATTGCAAATCTCTTCTCTTCTGGTTTGCCTGAAGTTTCATTCTGTGTTGAGCTTTGGTCAAGTTCTGATGCAGCAATTTGAGCATGTCATCGCGTAACTCCAGTTGCTCTTCCAATTCAGCCACTAAGGTTTCGCCCTTAACATAAGGAACTAGAGGTGGAGGTTCTCTGCCATATACTAGCTTGAAGGGAGTAGTATTGACAGAAATATGAAAGCTGGTATTAAAAGAGTATTCTGCCCAGCAAAGGAACTTACTCCATCGTTTGGGTTGTTCATGAGTAAAACAGCGGAGGTAAGTCTCTAAACAGCGATTTACAACCTCAGTTTGCCCATCGGTTTTGGGGTGATATGCCGTGCTCATTCGTAGGCGTGTCTGGCTTAATCTGAAAAGTTCCTGCCAAAACTCACTTAGGAAAAGAGGATCTCTGTCTGAAATTATCGACCTAGGAATGCCGTGTAATCGAACCACTTCTCTGCAGAAGAATTCAGCCACTATCTTCGCAGAATAGGGGTGAGTTAAGGACATCAAATGGCAATATTTACTGAGGCGATCCACTACTACAAGGATGACATCAAAACCGCCTGATCTAGGCAACCCAGTAATGAAATCAAGTGAAATGTCTTCCCATATTCTTGAAGGAATGGGTAGTGGTTGTAAGAGCCTCGCCGGGGCCAGAGTTTGATATTTATTTTGTTGGCATGTGTAACACTGTTGTATGTAGCGTTTGACATCATTTTTCATACCACGCCAATATAATTGCTCACTCAACCGCTTCAATGTTTTGAGGAAACCACCATGACCCCTTGTGGGTGTGGCATGAGCTTCTTCTATTAATGTGGCTCTGAGAGCTGTGTGGTTGGGGATGACAAGCCGCGACCTGTAGTATAACCGATCTTGCACCAAGGAAAAACCAGGAAATGAATCAGAATTTTGTTGGATCCCCTCTATTATTTTCCTAGTTTCTGCATCCTCCACTAACGCTTGGGGCAATAGTAATAATTCATCAGCCATGGGGAAAGCAATGTGGTAGAAATCTGCATATTGGGGCCTTCTTGACAAAGAGTCAGCTGCTGTGTTGTTTTTCCCCGACTTGTAAGAGATTGTAAAGTCAAAAGGAAGAAGTTTAACCATGAGGCGTTGCTGTGAGGGCGTGGTAGCATGTTGATCCAACAAGAATTGTAGGCTGTAATGGTCTGTTTGCACAAAGAAATGGTGGCCTAACAAGTAATGGCGCCACTTTTGCAAAGAGAGTACCAAAGCAAGTAGTTCCCGATCATATACTGACTTATACCAATTAGAAAAGGAGAACTCTTTACTAAAATAAGCGATTGGGTTGCCATTTTGCATGAGGACAGCACCTATACCTTCCATAGAAGCATCACATTCCACAGTAAAAGGGATCTGGAAATTTGGCAACTGTATGTGGTGGTTAAAGCAATCTTCAGGTTTTCAAAAGCCTCTTGGGCTGTTTTAGTCCACTTGAATGCATCCTTTTTTGTCAAGTTGGTCAGTGGGCGAGCAATGATCCCATAGTTCTTCACAAATCTCCGGTAATACCCTGTAAGCCCCAAGAATCCCCTTAATTCCTTGACTGAAGTTGGGGTAGGCCAGTGAGCAACATCATGAATTTTTTCATGCATGACTTCCACCCCTTGAGCAGATACAATATGCCCCAAGTAATTTATGCGTGTCTGGCCAAAAGAACACTTCTTTGCATTGACAAAGAAAGAATGTTGTTGCAGAATTTGGAAAACAATTTGGAGATGTTCTATATGTTGCTGAGTATTTGCACTGTATATTAGAATATCGTCAAAGAATACCAACACAAATTTTCGGAGGAGTAGACGAAACAATTCATTCATGGCAGATTGGAAAGTAGTAGGAGTATTTGTGAGGCCAAAAGGCATAACTACGAATTCATAGTGCCCTGAATGAGTGCGAAAGGCAGTTTTGTGCACGTCTGAAGGTAGCACACGGATTTGGTGGTACCCAGAACATAAGTCTAATTTAGAGAAATATACAGCCCCATGAAGTTCATCTAATAACTCATTAATGTTAGGAATAGGGAACTTATCTGGAATAGTGATTTTGTTGAGGCGACGGTAATCAATACACATCCTCCAAGATCCATCTTTCTTGCTGACTAATAACACTGGACTTGCAAAAGGACTAGAGCTAGGCCAGATGAAGCCACGCTCAAGGAGTTCTGCAATTTGGGATTCAATTTCATCCTTTTGATAGTGAGGGTACCTGTATGGGCGTAAATTAGGTGGGACCGATTCTGGTAGCAGTGGTATAGAGTGGTAGTGCTCTCGGGTAGGAGGTAGCGAATGCGGTTCTGTAAAGACCTCCTGAAACTGTTGACAGAGAGTCTCTACAGCTGCTGCCATGATACTTCCTTGTGAATTCTCAGGTTCATATTGCATATTCTGGAGCTGAATAGGTGCGCCTGGAGTTGAGTTAATCCCCTGTAATTTGTACTTCTTCCCATTCACCCAGAAAATCATAAACATTTCATTTCAGTTTGCTTGTACCGTATTCAAGGAAGCCAACCACTTGATTCCCAGGACAAGATCAGTGTTCCTTAATGGAAAAGGGAAAAATTGTTGCTTAATCTTTAAATCAGAAATCTGTACCTCAACCTCATCACATACTCGATTACACCTCACCATTCGTCCGTCGCCTATCTGAACCCCGAAGAACTGAGTAGCTTGCGACGGCAGCTGGAGTTTGGCAACAACATTCTCTGAAATGAAATTGTGAGTTGACCCACTGTCGACTAGGATAAGCACCCGCGAATCACGGACCTTTCCTTCTAACCTCATTGTTGAAGCTGACGACTTCCCTAAAATAGCGTTGAATGATATTTCTGCTGCTACTTCTCCTTCATCTCCGTCAGCTACCTCTGTTATTGGTGGCAAGATTTCTTCCCCTTGGTCAGTGATCTCCATTAGTGACAGAGAATTGGTACACCGGTGGCCTGGATGAAAAGTGTCCCCACACCTAAAACACAAGCCTTTGTCTCGCCGATGCTGAATCTCGGATGATGGTGGCTGCAAGGACTTGTTTTCTGAGGGGGCAGTGATGAAGTTTCGGTGAGAGGCGGGAGGCGCGCTGTTGTTCCCCCGTTCAGATTGACTAAACAGATTGGTTCGCTGGCTTATGTGTGCAGGATTGGGCTTGGGCCCTTTTGATGATTTCAGCTTAGTTTCATATTCCAAGGCTAGGCTAGTAGCCCGGTACACTGTTCTGGGCTTGTGAATTCGTACATCAGATTTAAGCTCTTCCTTAAGGCCATTGATGAAAACCCCTAGCAAACAGTGGTCAGGCCAATTTCTTACATGCGCCTGTCTTCGGGCAAACTCAGAGCGATACTCCTGTACTGAACCAATCTGTCTAATACTGCACAAATACTCATCTGGATTCTGGTATTCAGGAGGGCCATATTGTTCTTGAAGTGCTGTTATGAGTGCCTCCCAGAAAACCACTGTTCTTTGCCCCATGATCCATGATAATAAATCAAGAGCATCTCCCTCTAAATACATCGATGCAATGTCCACTTTGTCATCTTCCGGCGTCTCATAATACCTGAAATATTTTTCTGCTTTCAGAATCCAACCTCGTGGGTCTCCTCTACTAAACTTGGGAAAATCGATCTTTGTGTATGGTAACCTGGGATTTTTTGGATGAATTTCAGATTCATCGTCATTTCCTCCTAATCTGAAACGGTGACTCCCTGGTGTGTGTTCTTTGTGCTGAGAACGCGCCTCCAATGCAGCTACTTTTTCATTTAATATATCTAGTGCCTCAAGTCGTGAAGCAATAAGGGCCAAAGGATCATCACCCAAAGGATTTCCTTCAGGATCTCGGGTAGCGTGCGATGATCGTGTAACAACCATAGCTCTGATACCAAATTTGTTAGAAGCTAACCCAGTAGAAGGATGGTGACAGAATGAAAGGAACAAAGAAGAATTCCTATTAGAAAATCTGAAGACAAGTATCTTGTTTCAGACTTCCCAATAGCCGTGGAGTATCTCCAGTAAATGATTTTACTCTGTAAAGATTTTTCTCCCTTCATTAAAGCCCAAATGGCCAATATATAGTCAGTACAGAGTTCTTTTTCTGGAATAAAATTAATTAACAGCAAAAATAAAAACTGACATAAAATAGGAAAATAACTACCCAGTACCGCTATGTGACTACTACCCATTATCCCATGTACTACCCACTAACCCCTGTAACAGCACACGACTGGAATTGATTGAAGCTAACTGAGTTAACAAAATGAATTAAATGTTGCTGAATCAGCTCTTGGACGTTTCTGTCTCCTGGTGTAAACCCTTAGTGGCTTGGTTGGGCCTTCTGTTCCTGCTGTTGGGCCTCTATCAACTCATCATGTTAATTGATATATAGTTTGGCATACATAATTTTGTCAACGTGAATCCAAACAAAAGCTATATCAATCTAGTGCATCATGAAGTAATTGGTTTTTGTGTATTGGAAGAAGGAAGCAGCGTCATCAATGACTTCCGATGCGATAGGATTTGGGTGTGGGTCAATGCTGATGGCATTGTTACTCGGGTTCCCAGGATCGGATAGATCACAATCTTATCTGTTTTTCACTCTTCATCAACACTCCATTTCATTTATAGCCATGCAATAAGGAGTTCCTTATTAACTTTTTATTTTATATATCCAAATTCATTTCATGTCATTCTTGTAATTCTTGTGTATGTTGTCTGTCGTCAATAATTACGAGTGCCTCATGTAAACTATTCAACTCTCTGTAAAGTTTACACTTTAATTGCATGTTCGTTTATGTATATTTTTTCAAATTCACCTTATCTTTTAAATGTATATTTTTTTCAAATTGAAGAAGTTTCCTTTCAAGTATATTTCCAATACAAATTATGTAAACAAGAAACAAGTAAAGATCATCGATTGGAATCTTAAAACCTGGAACAACAGCAGCAAATAACTGGCACAAAGCATATATAAGCATAACTTGGACAAGAACTAAAATCTAGAAACTGCAGTCAGTCTCAGGGCTTAAGAACCGTTTCAGAAAATAATATGCATCTGTTGAACTGCATGCAAGTACCCATCATCCTCGATTAAAATCTGAACAAGACCGAGTAGGAGCCATAAATCGTCTTGTTTTAAAATCTAGCAGTTAATGGTTTGTCTGGTTAAAGTTTACAAACTTGCGAGCTTAAGTTCAAAGAAAATTAAGTTGGCAAACTTAACTACAGCTGTCATGATTTATACGACATTGACAAGGAATCCGATTTAAACTTTTTGGCATGTGTGAATGCAAAATCACACACTATGATGTCATTGAATGAACTGAGAAACTGTTCATATTATAAATTTGGAGGGGGAGGGGAGAGAAAGTCAAAGTTTTCGCCCTTCCCAATCGGCCAATCCTATTAATTCAGTACTTACAGCTACAGATATTTGACTTTTATAAATTTCTGTATAATCTAATAAACTTAGTCGGCTCTAGTAACTTGGAATAATTAATATGATGTTAATTTAATTAAACATTGCTCTTAAAGCAACCGATCAACTACAGTTTGTGGTAAGATATATAATGTGCAAAGAGTTCAAATTATTGGTTCATCTCTATTATCTGTTCCACACGTATACTTTCTCCCTTTATTATAATTTATATATTGATTACTTAAGGACTTGTAATTTCTTAAACGTGGCTTTTTGGCATATATAATTAATTGATAGTTTGACTGAGTTATTCTACAATTAGCAAGTTGGAATATTATTTTTGTCTATCCTTCTCGAATATAACAACAACAATAACAATAAGCCTTATCCTATTAAATGGGGTCGGCTATATGGATCATATGACGCCATTGTGTTCTATCGAAAACTAAATCCTTAGATAGGTTATTGATCAGGAGATCCCGTTCAATGACCTCTTTGAACTTTCTCTTTGGCCTTCCTCTACCCCTTTTAAGCGGTGTCCATACTATTTGATCCACCCTCTTCACCAGCGCATCCCTTGGCCTTCTTTGTACATGTCCAAATCACCTAAGACGATTCTCTACCATTTTCTCTTCAATAGGTGCCACTCCAACTCTTCCCCGTATATGTTCATTACGAATCTTATCTTTTCTTGTATGCCCACACATCCATCTCAGCATCCTCATCTCAGCTACCCCAACTTTATGCTCTTACTGTCCTTTTAAAGCCCAGCATTCACTTCCATAAAGTATTGCTGGTCTTATAGCAGTGCGATAAAACTTTCCTTTTACTTTATCTGGTATGTTCCGATCACATATAACCCCAGTAGCCTTTCTCCATTTAAACCATCCGACCTGAATTCTATGATTAACATCCTCCAAAATTTCACCGTCCTTCTGTATTATTGATCCCAAATATTTGAACTTATCTATTTGTGAAATAACTTGATTTCCCAATCTGACATCCAAGTTACTTCTAACTTGTCTCTTATCAAAATTACAATGCATATATTCAGTCTTACTTCTACTCAGACGAAAACCCTTCGACTCTAAAGTACTTCTCCATAACTCAAATTTAAAATTAATCTCTTCTCTTGATTCCGCCACAAGAACTATATCGTCCGCAAAAAGCATGCACTTAGGGATTTCTTCTTGAATATGCTTAGTTAGAACATCCACTACTAGATTAAATAAATAAGGACTCAAGGCTGATCCCTGAGGTAGACCAATCCTTATGGGAAAATCCTTTATTTCGCCCCCAGATGTTCTTACAGTAGTTGTTACCCCTTATACATATCTTTTATTGCCTTGATATATGCCATACGTACACCTTTCTTTTCCAAAGCTTTCCAAAGCACCTCCCTTGACACTCGATCATATGCTTTTTCTAAGTCAATAAAGACCGTATACAAGTCTCTTCTTTTAATCCAGTACTTTTCCATTAACCTCCTTAATAAATAAATCGCCTCTATTGTAGACCTACTTGGTATGAAACCATACTGATTCTCAGTAATATCAGTCTCTAATCTCAACCTGTGTTCAATTACCTTTTCCCACAACTTCATAGTGTGACTCATAAGTTTTATCCCCCTATAGTTTGCACAATTTTGAATATCCCCTTTATTTTTGTAAATAGGAACTAAAGTACTTTTCCTCCATTTATCCGGTATTTTCTTAGAACTTAATATCACATTAAAAAGTTTAGCAAGCCACACCACCCCCATTTCACCTAAATACTTCCAAACTTCAATAGGAATACCATCAGGTCCAACAGCTTTACTATTTTCCATTTTCTTAAGCGCCTCTTTAACCTCGCCAACACGGATCCTACGGTAAAATGCCAAATTTAGTTCAACTTCTCCTGTTAAATCCTCTAGCTCATAACTCGACCCTCCTCCCTCTTCATTAAACAATTTATAAAAATAAGTCTCCCACCGTTCTTTAATATCACTATCTGCAATCAAAATATTGTCTTTTTCATCTTTAATATATCGTACTTGATCCAAATCCCTCGATTTCCTTTCCCTGTCTCTTGCAATCTTATAAATCTTTCGTTCTCCCGACTTTGTCCCTAATTCTTTATAAAATTCCTCAAACGCCTTAAAACGAGCTGCACTCACCGCCTTCTTAGCTAAATAATACTTTTCTCAATTTTCAGTATTATTACATAAGTGTATAGCTTTGAAACAGTTTCTCTTAGACTTAACTTTCGCTTGTACGTCCTCATTCCACCACCAAGTCTCTTTATCTTGTTGACCAAAACCTTTAGATTTTTCCAAAATTACTTTAGCAATCGCTCGAACTTTCTCTTCAAAAGAATAAATAAATAAAATGAGGCTAGGTGTAAAGGATAAGCTTTATATATAATATGTTCATATACATGAGCATGAATGAGAAACAATATCCAGAAAGTTGAAAACAAGGGGATTTGGAGAATATAATACCGTGTCAAACATGAACATTGACAATTTCAATTGAATGAACGTACACATAAAAGTACAGCAAATGCTTGCGATATGGCGAGAGAGAAGAAGTCAGAAATCCCCATTACTAGTTTAATACTTGATCAACACGCAACCTTAAACCTTACTATAAATAGCCCAACCAAATCACAATTATATCAAACAGAAGACGTAAACTTTAGACAGATCGATAGTGCAGGAAAATCCCCAAGTGGAAGACATGTCTAGCGAATGCCGTGGTAAGAGAGAATGTTGTAATTCGATACATTCATGTTATATTGTTGTCAAGTAATATGAAGTGATTGGTTTTTGTTTGTGTGTTAATATGTGAGTGAAGGTAAGAGTTCATGGCCAGAACTGGTAGGAATGAAAGGGAAGAAAGCAGAAGCAAGAATAGAGAAAGAGAATCCACTTGTGAATGCCATAATTGTGGAAGTAGGTTCCTTTGTCACCGCTGACTTCCTATGCGATAGGGTTTGGGTTTGGGTCAACCGTCATGGCATTGTTGCTAAGACTCCCAAGATTGGATAGGATAATATTACTCTAATAATTAATATAAGATATAATTTATAGTATAATTTATATTATAAATTAAATTTTATATTAAGGATTGAAAATAATAATCTTTTCTATTATTCACTCTTAATCAATAGTACTCCATGTCATAGCCATCATGCAATAAGGAGTTCATCATTCAGTTTTTATTTTCTATCCTATTTAATTCCATGTCATTGTTCTATATGCTGTGTATGTTGTCTGTCGTCAATATATAATTACGAGTGCCTTATGTAAACTACTATTCAACTCTCTGTCAAGTTTCCAGTTTTATTGCATGTTTGTTTATAATTTATATATACGTTCGCAATATAATTATTTTTTTATTTGATTGAGGGTATAATTCATTTAGAAATATAAAATATTAGATTTTTACCTTTTCTAATAAGTATACTTTTTATCATATTAACTAACAGCTTGTTAGTCGTTTCATAATATAATCATAATCACAATATTACACAAAGTTGGTTATTTTTTGGAAAAATGAAACATGTAATAAAGATTGGATGGAGTCATCGTTGGCTCTTTCATAAAGAGGCTGTTTCACTTTCTTCAATGCTAATTTTTAGAATTTATTTAATTAATATTTTAATAATATTTTTATAAGATGTTAACTTTAAATCATCCGATTTAACCAGACAATCAATAATACATGTAAAGGAGCAGTGAGAATTTGGATAAATGGAGAGGAAACAGATTCCTTAAAATGATAAGAATGGGATGGAATATGTGGTGTTGAGGATTCAAATATCTAATTGAATTTGATTTGTTAATACTTGATATCAAATACTTGAATAAAAATATTTATACATCCATGCATTTTAAAATAGCATATAAAATAAACATAATATACTACATAACTATACAATTAAATAATTTGATGGTAATTTACTGAATAAAATGGATCAATTTTTTTGTTGGTATACAAAAATTTAGGAAGGGTTTAGTACGAATTTCCTACTAATATTAGAGAACAGTCTAAAGATTTAGAGAGTAGTTATAAGGGACTTACGAGATCGCCTATTAAAAGAATATTCATAATAGTAGTGAGAATCAAACTAATATACTTATAGAATATGAGTCTATTCTTTATTATTTGTGTGAACTCTAATTGATGGGTTAAAACTTTTTATTGAAATATAAATACTTCAACATTCTGGAACATGGGCCTCTTTGTTTCAAGCCCCAGGAAGCCTAATCAGTCTTATGGACCCGAATAAAATAAAGGTCGTCTGTGCTTTTGTGGTTAATTGCTTGGCAGTGACCTGCTTTAACACAGGTTCAAATGCTTAAGCGAGGTAAGCGGCACTAGGGGTGGCCATGGGTCGGGACGGGACCAGGACATTCCTGTCCCGTGTCCCGTCCCAAAACAGGACACGGGACGCATTTTTTGTCCCGTGTCCCGTCCCGTCTTGACCTATCCCGGTCTCTTTTAGGACCGGGACGGGTCAGGATGGGTCCGGGACGTCTCGATCCCTTTTAAAAAAAATAAAACTATTATTTCTTAAATCATTCTATATGAAAAATTACAACAACTTCCTCCAAATATTACTACTACTTGCTGATTAAAATAGGTACAGTTCTCATCAGTATGAAGCACCAGTGATTACTAATAGCATTAGTTATTGAAATAAGGAAGGGAAATATATATGCACACACAGAATACTCACAGGATCCACAAATATATATATATATACATGGATATATAGCACTAGATACATAATAAGCTAGTATGGGAGTCCAGTTTCATGCTGATGCTATTAGTATTACATGTTCATAGCTCTGTGAATCAAGCAATGATTAAAATAGGTACAGTTGGTGATAGTGCTAAGATTGGTGCTGGTTCTGTTATGTCTTAAGGATGTTCCTCCCAGAGTCTAATTCTCAATATTAAGCACCAGTGATTACTAGGAAGTTACAAGTAAGGGATAATCGCCAAAAACCATTATAGCAGACAGAGAACAATGAAGCACAATAGGGAGAATCAGAGACACCTCAGTAATACAAAACTGACATTTATCACCAAGGAATGAAACAAGATCACAGAGAATCAGAGATAACGGTTCAAGGAATAATCACAGAGACAATCATCTTCAAAGCACAATTACACTCTAAACCCGCTTTTAATCATCGAGAAGGAGTGTCACAGAGATAATCATCGAAAAGGAGTATCACAGAGACAATCATTGAGAAGGAGTGCCACTTACCTTGAACAAAATTGATAGTCTGAAGGGAACAAAATGATGTACTTAGCTCAACGATGGCAAGGACACTAACCCACCGACAATGACTGAGGAGGAGCGATGGACGACGATGGGCGACTTGGCAACAGACCTACTGGCAAGAGAAAGGAAGAGTGCTAAGGCTGAAGGCTGAAGCAAACTGAGGGAGAAAAGCCAAGGGTCATCGACTGGTCCTACAGGGGCCTGAAGCTGAAAATTTGAAATGAAAGATGAAAGCTGAAGGAAGGCCAGAAGCCCCGCCCCTAAAAACTGTAAACCCTAAATCATCATTCATCTCCATAGGCCATAGCAACTCAATTAATTCAAATCAAGAAGGAAGGTCACTTACCTTGAACGAAATCGATGGTCTGAGGCGAACAAAATGATGTACTTAGCCCAACGACGGTGAGGACACCAACCCACCGGCAGTGACTTAGGAGGAGCGATGGATGACGACGGGCGACTTGGCGACATACCTACTAGCAAGAGAAATGAAGAGTGCTCGGGTTGAAGGTTGAAGCGAGGGAAAAATGCCAACGGTCGACTCGTCCTGCAGTGCAGGGGCCTGAAGCTGAATGAAAGATGAAAGATGAAGCCTGAACCTTGAAGGAAGGCCAGAACTCAGAAGCAAACAATATGACTGGATTCGAGGCCGAGGGTTTGCGCTGGGGGGTTAAAAATTCATGTCGGGATGGGACAGGATGTACTGAAGGTCGTGCTAAGACCCGTCCCATCCTGACACACCTACTGTCCTGTCCCATTTTTTTCCCGTCCTGATGATTATCGGTACGGTACAGTTCTGTCCCGCTGTCACCAGATTCGGGACGAGAATCCCGATACGGGCCTCTGATGGACAGCCCTAAGCGGCACGGTATTATTAACGGGAGTTAGTTTAAATAATAAATAGTTTGGTATAATTTAAATAAGGTCTTGAGTTTGAGTTTTAGTATGTGCAAAAAATCTTTGTTGAGAGACTCACTCATTATAGTCAAGTGTGCGACGCGGGTCAGATCCAAATGTAGTCGGGACAAAGTTCCGGTGAACCGGATGGACAAAAAAAATGCTGGTACCCATTGTATAAAAAAAAATAAATAAATATTGCTACCTAAGTTCAACTAATGAAAGGGTAAAACATGTGACTATTTAAAGTGTGTTCAATCTTTAGAAAGTACCATTTTATTGTGATTCAAGTCACAACGCTTTAAGAGGCATCGTAACTTCTAGAGGAAAGGAGACTTCGTCTAGATGAGTCCAACTATTTTCTAAAATTTTTTATATAAAATAAGTTTCAATGCTGGTGACCCCAAAAAGAAGAAAAAACAAAAAAGAAAGGCTGTCAAAATAAGCATGCAAGCTAAATAATATTAATTATTATTTGAGGAGATATCTTAACTCTTGAGTGTTTATGTTTATGCTTAAAAGTAATTGACGATTCATTCTGCCCAATATTAGTATTGATTAGGAAAAATGGAAACTTTACCATACTTTTATACTATAGATGAATCCTATCTTTTTTTTTAAAAAATTATAGTAAGAAAAAATATTAACGATCACATACCCTGAAGTAAAAAAAAATGGAGGTCGTAAGATATGAGATTGGAATACTGCCGCTTCTGTATATTTTGTAACCAATATATTATAGCTAATTTTACGTGCACGAGTGAGGATGAACTTTCGAATATTACATATTTGCCCATTCATGAACTCGGTAGATTATTTTCATAATAAAGACATTTTTCTCAGTAGAAGAAAATTAAATAAAGACATTATTAAAACTCAGTCTTTCTGAGGGGAAATTAAAGAATTAATTATATTTTTTAAAAATTGAGTAACAACAAATCAAATTCAAAATATCCGAAGCCCCTAGAATAAACTCAGTCCAGGGTGACAGAAAGGAAAACAAAAATCGTCGTAGAAAGAACCAAAGTATGTTGAATTACGTTGACATTATCGAATGTTGCAAACGTTGGAATCTATGTGGGCGGACGGCGAGGGCGAGATCCACGCCGGCAAATATGATATCATTTAATATGTGTGTGTGTGAGTGTAATTTTTTGTTTGTTTTGCCAACTAAAAATATTAACAAATTGTTGAATGAAGTGTTAAATGACTTTACCTTATAAGGAATAGAAAACAAATTCAAATTATAAAAAATATACTTGTTTAAAGAGATGAAAATATTTAAACTTTTAAGTAATGAGAATTGATGTAAAACTGGGTGTGTATTATTTGTTTTATTTACAATATCACCATTAGTTTTATTACTACTTGAATCGAATAGCATTGTGCAGCAGTGATTACAAATTGAAACGAGAACAAGCACAGACAAATGGAAGCAAACCAAGCATCCATATATCAATTTCATTATTAGTTTCAAAAGGGGAAATTATATATTATCAAATAAAAAAGGACAAAATAACCGGCCAATATGTGCACATAAGCATTCATTATTCATTCTAAGAAGAAAACAAATCACGACTTGAATATATATATATACACACACAAAGCATATTAAGTAGCAAAACACTTGAGCATCATCGTCAGAAGATCAGAGGCAAAAGGTACAGCAAGATGTCAAGCTGCCCAGGTTATTTCTTTTCCTAAAGCGCTCTCTTAATTATTAGCTCTCTCTCTATATATATATGTGTGTGTGTGTGTGTGTGTGTATGGGAATGAATTAAAAGGGTGTATATATATATATATATGATGTTTAATTTACAGGGAAGAGTTCATGGCCAGAATTAGTGGGGACAAACGGAGAAGCGGCGAAGGTGATAATAGAGAGGGAAAATGGAAGAGTGAGAGCCACCACCGTGAAAGAAGGTTCTGTTGTCACTGCTGATTTCCGATGCGACCGAGTGCGCGTCTTTGTGAACAACCAGCAAATTATCACCCAAGTCCCCCAGATTGGTTAATTTATCCCTCATACCCCTCTCATTTCACATTAAGCTTTCCCTTATGCCTCCTTAATTTGCTTCTCTTTATTATTATTATTATTATTACCACCTGTGCTTTTTATTCACATGTTTTGCTGCTTACCATTGAATCCTTTCTTTCTTTGTTTCTTTCCATTCCAATCATAATTAGTTACTCTTAATTATCCCATTAGTCCATTACATTAATATTCTTCTTCTTCCAACATTCAAGATGGATGATTCTATCATTATTCATTATCGACTGCTTAAATTTAATTTTCTCTCATATTTTTCTCTGGATTGTGGGGGGCAAAAATGAGAAAAGAAAGCTATATATATAATCTGCAGGCTAATAATAACAACACATTTGAATAGACCATACCACTGAAAAACATTAATCTCACTGTTCTCTTTTCTTTGTGCATAATTCACTTGGATTTTTATGTTACAGAAAATCTGTGTGAAAAGTCACATTACTCCATATTTATAAATAGCTTGATTATTTATTCAACATTTATCATGATATTGATGATTTCTTTTAAAAATCGGAAACAAAAAATCATCACAATGATCGTACCAATAAGCACCGGATAATTAATTAAGATCAGCTGGGATAATATATGTCAGCTCTTTTGTTTATTAATGAATTTAAGAAACCTAAGCAATAATTAAGAAAATAACGTTCTTACTTCTGATTTGTGCATTATACCTGCTCTTCCCTTTTTTAATCCAAAAATTAAAATAGTATTAAAAAGAATCTACCCATCTCAAATTAAAATTAAGATTATATACATTATGAAACCTGCCATGCATAAAATACATTTTTATTATTTATCCATTATTACACATATAACAAAAATCTAGTTGGTAAACTGAGACACTTGGATATTTTAAAAAAATTATTCAAACTTTATTTTGTTTACCCTCAACGCCTACGAATTGATTTCCCAGATATCAATCAAATACGAGGACTTTGATAATGCGAAGACAATAAGATAACCACAGATTAGTTTTTGAGGCTAAAATATGAACGTGGGCTATCAGTGGGCACACTTGACTTTGGATCTTCCAATGAATTCCTTTTCCATATCCGTAAGCGATAACTACAAAGTCAATCTGAATAATATGGCTGCAAACTCGTTTAATTTGACTTTTTGAATTTCATGCTTACAAATTTATTTATTTTTTCAATTCAAAAGACAAGACGAGAATGCTCTAATGTACGTATCAAACCTTCATAAATTCAATATCCCCGATAAACAAGTCATTTTTGAATATCTTTTATTCTGGAAAATCGTCTGTCTTTAATTATCAAGATTGATTAACAACAACTTAGGAATGTATACTATTTTGAAAATTGATTCTTTGTAGTTGGAGAAAATATGACAAAGAATGGTGTAACTGAAATATGAAATTCGCACCTTTTACTTTTAATCTGTTTAATTTCCGGTTGGCATTAGTGATCGATGAATAAATAACTAGGTATTCTTATTTTTAGACTTACTTGGTCTTTGATTTTGTTTAAGGTTGGAATTAGTTTAGTACATTCATTTAGGTTAGGCTGCGGTCAAACTGTCGTGCTAACATCATGTTTATTAGTTGTCAATATTATTCCAAATCTAAGTTGGATTAACACGCAATTCCATAAGATAAGTACACAATTATCTGAGTATATACGTATCCACCTAACTTAATTAAAGAATTAGGCACAATTAACTAACTAACTTTGTATTCAAAAATCAAAGTACACAAAAATATTTTATTTCGACGAACAAGAGATGGCCAATGATTTAGTCATTTAGTAAATGGAATCACTGTACATAAATTGTAGTGTATACAATCTCCATGCTGTGCAAAAATTTGCTAATAAGAGGGGGAAAAACTAATTTACGTGATACAAATTATAACAGCAAAGCTTATGTGTGTGTATGGAGACTGGAGAGGCTCAACTTCTTAAGAGGATGAGCTTTCTATTATATTTTTCTCACTTAAAATGAAAAATATACAATTAATAAAAAAATAAGGAAACAATTAATAAATCAATAGACTGTGTGCCTTGTGTGTGGATGAACAAGCTAAGCTAGCTATAGTTGGTTCCCCTGTAGCTTCAACGGTTCGCTGCCATGCCAGATGGGACTGTATGATGGGGATAGGCAGCACCACCACCATGGAGGCGGAAAGCTTTGCCGGCAACGTTCATTTCATTTACCGGAGGGCAACGGTTCCCGCCGGTTCCGGGGATGAATGTGCAACCAGAGGGCCCAGATGAGGGAACAGGACCTTTCTCAAGGGACTGCAACCAAAGTTGTTTCTCCTCATCCAAAATCCTACCAGCTTGGTTCTGCTGGACATGCATGAGCGTAAGAAGTAGCACAAGAAGCTTGACGAAATCCTTCATTGTGTGTTCAAGAATAGGAACATACACCAATAGATGAAGCGTAATAATCACAATATGGTAAGTATTTATAGTGATGGATAGACTTCAGGTTTGGTGACTTTTCTCGGGATTTTGTTTGGTTCAATGATTTTGACTTTTGAAAACTAGTAAAGACTACATTTCTTTGTTTTTATTTTTAAATTTCTACAAAATTGATGTGGTTATAACCTGGAACCTGCATAGAAGAGTTTCTGTTTTACTTGCCATTGAGATCCATTTGCCTTCCCTTCCACGTTATAATTAAAAGATGTTTATTCCTTTATCCATTAATTTCTGTTGAAAGTTAGTTAAATTAGTTAATATATTATTTTTTAAAAAATATTATAATCATCTTCTTTAACTCTTTTATTTGATTATTGTTGAGAAAGTATTAATAGAGATAATATGGTAAAAATTGATAAATATAGGAAATATGTTTTATATTTATAATCAAAATCAATTATCTAATTAAATCTTATATTAATGACAGAATAAGTATTTACTATTATGGAGTCACTAGGGACAATATTCCTCCCAACATAGGCTAATCAAACACGTTTTTTAAATTATACTAAAGAAATTAAATGGTCAACTATTCAATGGTTGCATTTGCTGGATTTGTACCCAACTCTGGTGTAACATGGCCATTGGCCACGTAGGTTTGCATGAAGTATGTCTTGGTTTATGAATCAATGGTAAAATATGTGGGAGCGAAGACCACATTGCCTAAAGTGTCAATAACATGACGCCATGCATATGAAGGCGAGTTTTTGTAATTTATGTACACAAGGCCACTAGACTTAAAATGACCTACCCAGCAATCCCCTTTGGAGGCACTAAGTAGACATAATGGATCTAAAACTCAACCTCTCCACGTAGTGAACTTCTAAAGTAGAAGTATAAAAGCATTTGCGAGAGAGAATTCTTCCATAATTTGCTTTTTTTTTTGTCACGATAAGATATTCTCATGTGTGCTTGAATGTCAAGTTTGAAAGTTGAGAGAAAAACGGAACGAAAACTACTCCTCAAAAATCGAGAGGAAATATCGACGACCCTTCGTTCTCAACTCCTGAAACAAAATATTGAATGGAACGTTTCCTTCTCTCTCGAATTCTACTGTAGTCTCAAAGCAAGGAATAGGGCATGTGGATAAAGTAAAACTTCAGAAAAACACTAGAACCAAATAAACTCGGAACAATCTTTACAAAATGTTTGCTCAACAAAGGGGATTTCAACCTCACTCCAATCTAAAAGACCCAACGATTTCCTTGAATACATTATTACACTTTAGTGCCCACTACTTTATGGACAACCTTCATCTTTTGCCTCTCTAAGGACCATTTGAGGGCCGGAACACAGTATAACCATTGACACCACATGCCATATTTGAATAATCTGGGTAGTATGGGTACCCATCACTCTCTGTGTTTCTCATGCCAAGAAATGGCAGATCAGAACCAGCCACCTGCCACTGGTTTTGAATCAACCCGTCCACTTGCCCATTTAAATAGGGCACTGTGCTTCCCTCCAGAACATAATCCGTGACTGTGTCAAAATGTGTGCTGGATGGGCTGTACCCTCTCTGAAACCTGTGCTCATGATAACTCCGTGACCGCTCAAACCTGCAAGAACTGGTTGAGGATCCTAAATCATCACGTGTACCCAAGTCTGAGGGATAAGTGAATTGCCGATTTAGTAACTGTGGTCCATTACTGTGAGACTGGAAAACTGAGCCTTCCTGGGCTACACTCCCAATACCATGTTCATCATCGAGCAAGTCATTGATGATATCCAGGTGTGGAAACTCATCTGCAAACAAACCTTGGCCATGACGGCATGATGTGCCAGCTGGAAACTCAGTGGCGATATTGCCTAGAGATCTACTGTTCATCAGCTTGTACATGTCAAGGTTTTGAACATCATCAAGAGGGGAAGGCGGATCATAGTGCATGCTCCTGGTGCCTTCTATTTGAGAACTCTCAATCCACGGAGGACCATTCTGTAAAACATCTCTAGGGTCCATGCCAAAAGAAACACCCTGCTGGCCAGCATTAGAATCGATTCTGTCAGAGCCCTGGGGCAAAAATATTGATGATGAGGATGCCAAAGGTGATTGCGAAAAGCCAGGTGAAGAGTTAACTCCCGAAGTTGAAGAATTGGAATAAGGGAGACTGGCTGCAGTTGAGGCCACAGAATTGCCCATTATGGCATTTCGGTAGGACTGGGGAACATAGCTATGGGTAGCCGGTGATGGGTCAGGACCCAACCTGCCAACTGCACTCACTGAGCGCACAATTGGAGGAGCTGTTTGAACCATAGAAACAACAGGAGCAGTTGGCCGGGGACCAGGAACTAAAGGAGCACTGGAAGGCCTTGACAATATAGGGACTTGTGATCTTTCACTACCTTTAACAGTTGCAGTCCTCAGTATCTCAGTTTTGGGCACAATAATTGTCGGTGATGCAGATGTGAAGGTTGGAGATGCATCTTTATCAGACTGTTGGGAGCCACCTGAAGATGGTTTTCTGACATGGGCATTATCCATGGTAGCACTAGTCTGATGTTCTGATTTTACTGGAACATATGGTGGCAGACTTCTTGGGGGACTATTAGGTGAGGATGGCACTGCCGATGTCTTCTCTTTATCAATGTCAACTTGTTCTTTGATGCTATGTTTCTTCTGCAGTGAAAAATCTTCTCCCTATCATTGGAAAAGCAAATGCCACTGACATCAGGTTCAAAACGTAATCACGAGAAACACAGCATATTTAATATAAAATGAAGTCAACATCCAACACCCCCATCCCCCCCGCGGGGAGCAAAAAAAAAACAAAACAAAAACTGAATGAACTTTCAATGTAACTGCCATAACCAATTTAACCCATTTCCAGATTAGTCTAGGGTGCCATTTCTTCATGAACAGAATTTTACAGCAAATATCTACTTCGGCAATGCTAATGAAAGAAATGAAAAGTTTGAGCAGGATCCCTGTCAATTTTTATCTGTGTACCTGATCTGATGGGAATGACAGAAGAATTGGAAAAGTACATCTCTCAATTACAATCAAGAAATAGATATAATATACACCTCTTGCTATGATTACCAGAGCCAACAAATCATTGTTCAAGATGGAGAACGAAAATATCACCAATTTGTCTGAGCTTATTCCTTGAGAATAAAATTATTTTCATCAGAGAGGAAGAAACTAATCGGATCTCTCCCTACTCCAAATTTTAGTCAAATATATAAGACCCTTAATTAGATCTTTTGAAGTTGATCTGCATAAGCAGACTACTGATTGGAACAAAGATTAAACAAATTTTCAAAATATCTCATGATAGAGTAATGCTTAATATTGAAGAGCCAAAAAAAATCTGTGAACATCATAATATTTGTACTAGATATATGTGTCTAAACAAAGGCAGGGATAAACCCACCTTTTTCACAACATGGTGCTCAAGCGACTTCATCCTATCCTGTGAGGAAATTTCAGCACCCTCACACTCAGATTCACCAACCTTGCCACTTCCCAACCCTACATTAGTATCTCCAGCATCTGGAGCAGAACCAGATGGCTGAATATCAATCTCACTTGACCAACTTCCACCATCACTTGTAGCTTTACCCCGTTGATTTTTACCTCTAAATGTAAAAAGTGGAAATCAATATTATTGCATATCCTTGATATTCATCCACCCCGGAGAAAATTAGGTTATATACTTACCTGATAGGTGACTTTTGGACTTTGTGGTTTGAGAAAGTGTTTTGCTTATAGGAAGCATTCATGAGCACTGATGGCATTGAATCAGTAGAACATGTTGAAGAACTATCATCCATCACCGAACTGCCCCTTTTCTCAGCCACACCATTTTGTCCTGATGAAAGACTAGTGATACCATTGCCACTAGCCTCAGTTGGAGGATGAACTTCTGATGCATCAGTATCCCAATTAACAAGACTAGCATCTCTGTCTTCTGAATCAGGTTGAAGCACTTCAGTTACTCTATCCACCGAATCAGAGACATCAGAAACATCTTCCAGGATATCAGGTTTTTCAGCCATAATCTGCACATCTTCAATGCTAGAATCTTTTTTCTCATCAAGAGGGCTGTCTTCTAGGTGTTTCTCATTTACAAAAACAATAGGTCTCTCCTCCCTCCCTTTGTCCTTCCCTTTCCGATTGTTCCGTTTTTGTTTGGTCTGTAACAAGAAGAAAGGACTGTCTGTCAGAAATTAAAAGGCATACGCACAGACAACTCTTACAAACACCTTGAAAACTGCAATTTAGATATAAGACCTGTTTCTTCTTTGACTTCTTTTCCTTCTCGTTTACTCCCCGCCTTGCTTTCTGTTCACTTTCAGCCTGCCATGCCGCCTCTTCTTCACGGATGAGCTCTTCCTGTCTTTTCAAAGCAACAGCTTCCTGGTAAGCAACCTCAATTTTGTTGCTGCATTGATGGAGAAAACTATTAGCATATCGTAACCTGAGAAGCATATCCTACAATGAATGAATCAAACAATATAAACATGTACACTATACATAAAAAGAATGGCCACTGGACAGCAATAATTATACCACTCTTTTCCCCTTAATATGGTATATATTTGACAAAACCAACTGTTAGCTTTTCTCAATAAACATGTACACTACACATAAAATACATGATATGGGATAGCATCATAATCAGGCTGATGGGACTTGGGGGATTCTATTTCCTAAGTATTCACGAACATTTAGAGAGGTACACAAAATATTCAGGAGGGTATACAACTTAATAGTCAAAGAGGACATGCAACAGGTAGTTAAGCCGAATTATGTGAAGATTCCCAGAACTAATTGCACATGCTACCTGAATATATGGGCAAGGACAAATATTTCAACAGTTCTACGACCTAATTCTGTAAGACGTCTTTCATCACGCTCAATAGAATCTTTATTGAAGTCCTCCCCAGAGTTTCCATCCTGAAAAAAGGCAGAAATTGCTCCAGTCATCAAGATAAATCAACAGGTGCCACACTCATAACCTTCAAGGAAAAAAAATTTACCAGATGCAATCAATCACAAATTGAGGAATAGATGCTACCCCCGAAAACATTTAAAAGAGAGAAGCCAACATGCAATCTATTCCAAACATGTAAAATAAA
This sequence comes from Leucaena leucocephala, assembly GCA_037074615.1. Classification (NCBI taxonomy): domain Eukaryota; kingdom Viridiplantae; phylum Streptophyta; class Magnoliopsida; order Fabales; family Fabaceae; genus Leucaena; species Leucaena leucocephala. The sequence continues at coordinate 3,131,445 of CM073535.1, read as the reverse complement.
TAAGGACCATGTTTATTCATCAGGATGAACTACTGTTGTTCATACGCCCGGGGGTTTGGCCGCAGCGCATGAGTTTCTTTGTTAAATTTGGGATCCTTAAATTAAAGGATTTTTATGGCTGTAGCTGATAAAGTCAGATTATATGAACTAAAAAATAACTCTTTACCCAGGTTTAGACCAGAAGAAACATCTTTTCAGATATCTTCCGTACATTTATTTACTCTATAACCATCTCTTAAATTACCATCAGATTTCTAAAGCGCTTGCCTCACATAACCATTCAACCGCATGATTCCTCAGTTATTTTAACACAAATTCAGTATCTCACCTTTGTCCGATTTTGAGGACCCTTCTCATCTTTTGGAGGCAATGGCTCTACAGCAGCCCTCTCAAGTAACAGTAAAACATCATCCACCAGTACAAACATATCTTTCTCAACACAAACAATTGGTGCCGGCATTTCTTCAGCATCCAAGAACTTTATCCTACCTTTCTTGCTCTTAGTCTGGCCTTCAAGAGCCTTCAACCCACTATACAAAGAATCCATCACCAAGGTTGAAGTCACCTCTTTTTCTATAAAGAAATGTTTTACAACTACTTTCAAAATTACATCTGTCTTCTCCCGAGACATGCGGTGCCTGGAGTTTTGCTCAATTCCAAGCCAGAAACCACAGAAGCTGCGATCATTGCAAATTATACTTTGATCAGAAAATAAAATCAGACACCAGAAAGTAAATATCGAGCATAAGTACAACCAACACCACTCCCTGAAAAAAGAAGAGACAACATACAATCTGCAGATTGAATTTTGACATTCAAAATTCAATCTATAATATACGCATAGCGTACACATACACAAAATCATAGATTACATGGCAAAATGAAATTGGCAACATGACAAAATACGGTCTAAACCTGATATAACAACAGCCATCAACTTCCTATCATCTGTTATTTTCTTATATGATCACCATTAGTCACTTTCCAGGATTATAGGGGTATTCAACTACTCCAAACATTAATTTGTCATTTCATGAGTGATAGTAACCAAATGTATCACGTTTGACAAATTAACAATTTTTTCTTCTCATACACAATTGCATATGGACAATCCTACTTAGTAGAATAAGGCTCGTTATTATCGTTGTACACACAATTACATGTTCCATACCCTCATGCTTCAGAATTTCAAAAGTAAGCATAAAGTACCTTGACCACCTAGCTTTATCCTCTAACAACTTCCCAAGTTTGCTTCTTCTCTCTTCAACAAAACGACGACAAATTTGTTCTACATTTGTCAAATATACCCTAACAAGTTCTCTCCTATACTGACAATCAAGACAACGAAAAGGCCTGTCCGCTTTCTCCCTGTGAATCAGAAACAAACAAAAAAAGATTATGCATTTGAACCAAAAGTTTGAAGCAGCAAAGAAAGCTTAGTCTGTTAAGAGAAGCAAGAGATCAACATTAAAAAAAACTGATATTTTATATAATTGTTATAGGCATTCCTAAATTTCTATAAATCTTGATTTTCCCCCACAGAATGAAAGCTTTCCCTTTAATCTCATCTTTCCACCATAATTCTACAAATTTAATGTTTTCCTATCGAACATTTGATTTACTTTATTCTCTTAGCTTTATTTCCTATCACTTTCCTAACTACTACCACAACAATTAATATGCAGACGTGCAACTCATGAATCTAAGCTTAAGCCCACCATGATGTAATTGCTCCAAAACAGGTCACCTCAAACATTAGGCAAGAAGCAAAAGGCCACAAGTAACTTTACACTTATAACTAATAATCCAAGTATTCCAAGATGACGAAGACGACAAGTATTCCAAGACAAGCAATAAAAATCATAATTGATTTAAATCTGAAATGAACTGTTCAAATATTTGAGTCATTAACTCATACAAGTTCCCTTGGTAACAATATGTCAATTTCAATGGATCGTCCTATCAGTCTGCCATAAGCATCAAGTAGGGAAGCTGGAAAAGGGAATGTTCCAAGGATTCAAATCTTCAGTACCATGTAAAGGATAACAGTGGAGAGAACCTAAAAGTTTAAAGAACATAGACATCAAGTGTGTGAATAATTACATGGAGTCATGATGCTAGTCCCACAAATTTTACATGAAAAAATACTTTGAAAGAAAAAAACACTGCAGACATCAACAAAGTAAGCCGCTCCTCTTCACTGCAGTGGCACAGATCCATATTTATGGTCCATACAGTTACACGACAATATGCATTAAACAATTCAAAAAAAGTAGATTATACATAAATAAACTATAGAACACCTGATGACTTGAACTTGAGCTTTAATTATCAGATTGTCAGAAGTGTCCACAAATCCATCATACACTTTTGAAAGCTCCATGAACTTTTTCCAACCCCAGTCATGCTCCTTCTTCCAGAATCGATGCAGTGTATCTGGAAAACTCAAGTTCAAGTTACCAAAAAGGGTCAATACAAAAATTGAACATTACAAAAATTGTTAAATAACAGACCAGAATATTTTGATTTTTTTGGATCTTTATTCACCACAGCTATTGTAAATTGTGCAAAATGGCTCCATCCTATACCAAGCCATGCAGGTAGAAAAGAAAAGGTCAGGCTTTATCTGATCAAGTATAACTAATGATCATCAATGCAGTTGTAGAAGATTCAATAATCAAACCTGGAAGAAGTTTGTCATGATTAGCTACGCATAAAAACAAAGACAGATGATTGCAGACATCACAACCTTGTGGATAAATTAAAATATACCTGCCACATGCCATATCATAGTTAGGTCCATCAAAAAGTGAAAACTAACAAGGGCATGAATTTCAAGTCATAAATACCGTTACAGAAAATCATGAAGATATATGTTAGCTGAAAACTAGGGTGCCCATGAATGCCGATTATTGTCTGATATTTATGATATATGACAAAACCTTCACAAGTGGGACAAAAGAAAAGTTATCACTAGGATGACAAATTGGTGCATGACACAGTCATTGGCTCCTCCACCATTCAATGATTTATGAACTCTGGAAATTGCAGTGTTGATATTACCTATAATTCTCTAGCCCCATATTTGGGAATGTTCAAGATCACATAGCCATTATTGATCGAAGGCCAAAGCCACAATGAAAAAAGGCTAACATAGAGAAATGGAACATGAATTGGGGTGGGGGATTGAAAGGTTAACCTCTTCATGATCCAAACACAAAAAGAAAGCCACCACCTTTTAAACTAACCTAAGTATTTTTATCAACCAGTAAAAGGGGAAAACGAGTGTTATACCTTCACAGTAAAATTTCACCTAAGTGTACACATCTCGAAATTTACCATAAAACCATAATCACACTGCATCTAACGGAAGGGGGGACTAATACTGTAAGAGATTACACATTCAATAAAAGAAGCTGAAGCATACACATATAGAAAAAAGTTTAAACGGAACTCACACAAACAACAGAGAAAAATAAGCACGGAAGCATGCATACATGTCAAGCCAATAATTTTTTATCTTAAAACTTCATACCATTTGTAGCCGCCAACCTCGAATGCGCTACTGCGAAGCTCCCGTTTGGTAATCTGAGAAAATTTTTCAATCTTCCATGTGTATTTTCCATATAATTCAGAAGGTTTTGGCCCTAGTAAAGAAAAATTAGATATTTGAACAACTACAATTTTTATGTAAAATATAAGATGTGGAACAATTAACCAAGGATCCATGCTGGTACACTGAGTCAAACTGGTTTAAAAGTTCTATCATTCACAATAGGTACTCAAATGGCTGGACAAGACTAAAATATCTTATCCATAAGAGGTGGCTTGCCAATGTCATGGATTGTAATTGTTTCCAAAATCTGTCTACAGATTTTATATGAAACAAAATTTTTAACCATGGCTCTCAATATGAACAGAAATAAATAATAAAATAGTAGAATTAATTGATGATAGCATACTTTGTCCAAGCTACAAATCATGATATATTTACTTCTTACGCCTGCTACTCAAATAATTAAAAAACAGTAAAATACCAATAATAAATCATCACAATGAAAATACAATTTCAGAAAAAACCCGCATTTAATACAACATTACGATACACTGATTACCATCTCTCCAGCTCACTCCATGGTATGGGAATCAAAATAACGCATTTTTCTGCCATGTAACAATTCAAATTACACAACTAGTTAAAGGATAAACAGAAAAGAAATATACCACCATCTTCATTGTCATCACTATCCCAGTATGGGGGTGAAGTAGATGGAGTTCCATTTTCAACCTGCTCAGAAGACCTCCATTCCACCAATGCTTCGCCAGATTGACAGCCCTGCCCACTTGAAATTCCATCAACAGACTTTCCAAATCCAGAGTCCTCAATCACAACCCCAGCCATTCCCTGCTCAGAAACTATTCCACTAAAACTTCTCTGATAACACCTGCTAGATAATGAGCACAGAGACAAATCGCCAAAATAAGTTCTTAATTCTTAAACCCCACTTTGCTTTATAAGATAGTGAATCATTCCAACAGTTACAGTATCATTTCCTAGTTACATCAAAATATCTTATAATAAATATAAAAAGTCAACTTATATGCCTTAACACTTAGTTCTTGTCAGTTTTACATAACAGGCTCATAAGCCAGCGGCATATATCGTTCCAAATGATAGAAAACACAACAGATTTAAAACCCATATTGATATTGTAACAATCAGGACCAGAGAAACCCCGGCACCCTCCACCAAACCAATGTGTCCTAGTAGGAGGCTAGCTTTCTCATTTATCAAAACTCAAAACATTTACAGGTGAAGAGGAAAAGTGAAAAACTTCAGTTCTGATACCCCTCCTGATTATTACTGACCACCAAATACCCGCTACATTTTCACCAACCAAAACCAAAAACCCACATCGAGAAGAAAAAAAAAGTATCAATAAAACCCTAAAATGAATATGTAAAATAATGAGAAATTAAGTTCATAATCAATCAAATGGATTAAAGCAGCCCCCAATTAAACCCATAAAATAACGAGATTACGTTCCCAGTCCAACGAGCTCAATTAAAGAAAAACAAGAACACGATAAACCCCGAAACAATCCATGCCAAAACCGAACAAGATCTTGGGCAATAATCCCCGGAAAAACCATTGATCAAAATCCGCCGAATGACGCAAAGGATGAGACCAAGGAATAACAAGTAAACAATTACGACGGAGTATGGAATTATAGACGGCATCGCTCGGATCCACTAGGCATACAAACCTGAAATCGAAAACCAGAGCTTTTGTCAAAGGGCCAACCCGACGTCTGAGATTTTAGAGAGAGAAAAACGATGAGGTAGGAAGAGAGAGGTCGAGGTGAGCAGTAACACAGAGCAAAGGCGGAACCAAAAAAGAAAACAACATTTATTTTTATTTTAAAGAGCTCCTTTTATTTTTATTTTTCTTCCAGCTCCCACAGATTCTTGCAAGGAAATCCTGGAGGATGACGAAGCTAAGGGATGGGGTTGGAGGCGATGGTCGAAACAAATCTATTTTCCCTTCTCCAATGAATATATATGATACGGATGCGTCTGGGTTATTTATTTCTCATGAATATTATGAATACAGTTAATTTTAATTAAGATTCATATTATATTGATAAAAATTTGAGATTAATAGTAATTATTGTACACCGTGTTTTTCTGGCAAAATAAACGACTTTTAACGAATACGGACGGAGAAAAAAATGCCAAACAGACGAAGCCGAAGCGAGTAGTTTTCACATGGTTGGATTGTTTTTATAAGCGTCCTGTTGCTTTTTTGCCCAAGTATATCATGTGGGTCTATAATTTATATATTTATTTATTTAATATTTTTGTTCTTCTATTTATAAATCGTAATTAATAACTTCAAATAAAATTTTACTTTAATATTTAAAAAATTCAGCTTCATAATACTAATTAATTAATAATTTTAAGATATTTTAAATTTTTAATCATAATAATCATAAATTTTTATTTTTTAAAAAATTTTAAGCTAATAATAATTAATTAATAATCTTATTAACTAATTATATGATATTTATAATTATAATAATGATTAATAATAATTATAAATATATTAAAAAACATTTTTTATGATTTTTTAATCTCATGTGGTTCTAGACAATTCTATGTATATAATTATAAGTTAATATTTTTTAAAGAAACTAATTTCATGATTTATATATATATTTTTAATTAATTGTTATTAAATAGATTTCTCATAGGTACGCAATACATGTAATGCAATGTTTAATAGTATTGATATGTTGTTAGAAAAATTGAGTAAAATATTTTTTATTTAATCAAACAAAAATAAAAAGTAAAATTCTATAATGCCCTTCAATCAAAAAAAAGAATAAAAGCTTTCCTTCCTAGATTTATAGGGAGGTGGCAGCAGGGATAGCGGTGGGGGGTGATGATAGTCGTGACCATGTGTAAGGAGACTATCAAAACAAAAATAATTAATTGTGAATAGAGAATTTAATTATCCTATTCATAGGTTGCTCTTGTAACTTGCAACTGAAATTCTCGTTTTTTTTCCAGTTATCTACAAAATTATTTATAACTCATGATTACAAATTTTAGAAACTAATTATTATAAATTAATATATTGAGATTTAATTGACACAAAAACCTTTAGAGACTTAAAAGTTTCATTTCTTTTTTTTAGGTAGAATTTAAGTAATATCCTTTAACTAATAATTTATTTTAGAACTTATAGATTATTTATCCCTTCTAATAAAATATTTTTATATACATATTATTTAATTTAAATATAAAATATTATTTTTAAAAATCTCACTTATCTAATAATTATGCCACATTTTATTGATATTTAGAGCTTGCAAGTGACTTAAATGTTAATACTGTAGAAGACTAAATAGCTTTATTTTCTTGATCAACATAGATAGTTTTATTCAAAACTCATGAATGAAAATAATTATATTGATAAATATATTTATAATGATCTATAACACTATTTGAATATAATATAATAGTACAAAATATCAATTAAATAATTGCTTTAAATTAACAATATTTAGATTTATTTTTCTCATAATTCAAACAAATCTCATATCTGTTGAACTCTTGAACTTGGGAGTTCAGAGTTGTTTTTGTTCCAATCAATAAAATATTATAATAAAGTTTTTTAATAATATTAAACAGAATTAATATTGAAAATAGGGGAGTAAAGCGATCAGAATTTAAAATGCCTAAAATACCCCCAACTCTTATTGTCATTGCCACTTGCGACACCAGGCTTTGCCCTTAAAGCTTCTTATACCGTTTTTCCCTCTTCACTCTCCCCTATGTTGAATAAATTTGGCACCTCCGACGTATCTTTGCCCGCGAGATTCAAATGGCAAACCCTAAAATTTTTACCATCTTCGTCGTGTCATCCCTGACAGTTTTTCTGATTCAGCGGTGCATCGTCGAGCTAGGGCAAATAATATTGAAGGCTATGGGGTGGAACAAAGCTGAAATAACTTATGTGCTTTGCTTTAGATTTCAGATTCACTACACACTTTCGTGTTTTTGGCATCATGGTTTGTTGCTCATATTTTAGATTGTTTGTCCCCAGGTTTTGGTAAAAATCAATGCCCTCACCAACCAGATTCAGATGCCAAAATATAAAATCTTGTGAAAATTTTTAATTTTTTCGATCCGTTCTAGTTCTATTTTGCTAAAATCAGGCCGCAAATTCTCAATTCATAGCCCTAGCATTTTCCTTTTTTCTTCAATTTCCTCCTTATACTTGAACTTCAACTGCTAAGTGATAACATGGTTAAAACTCGAATAAATAAGAATTTAATAATCATTCATGTAGACTAAGCTACAATTTAAACTACAACTAAAGCAACTTATCAGGATAAGCCATCATCAGAAATTTTCTATCTCAACGGTAGGATAAAGTTTCATCTTTGCAATTGCTCCCAAATCCTCGTCAATTTTCGCAACATAGTAGCAGTGAAAACGAGAAAGTTAGAGAAGTTGCAAAGATGAAACATTAGCTGACTACTATGAAATATGAACGGGATGTTGTTAGATGCTGAGAAACAATAGTAGCTTTCTTCGTATGCTCATTCATGTGTGAAGAGGGAATGCATCTCTACACTAAACCCCCGCCCCCAATGCAGGGCTATTTGTTTTCATATGAAATTATAGTTTTAAAAATTTTTTAGACAAAATTTTAATTTTAAAAATTTTTAAAATAAATAGTTATATTTATTTAAAAGAAATTATATATTAAATTATAGTTTAAAATTATATTTTTAGATAGGTTGATTAGAGTAGTTTTTAAAATAGTAAAAGAGCCTATAGACTACTTAATTACTATTTTACCTTTATTTTTTCTTATATTATCTTTCCTCTCTCCTTTATCTTTTTTACTCTCTTATCTCTCTTCTATCTTTTTCATTATCTCTCATCTATTTTTTACACATTCTCTCCTCTCTCCTATCTCTTTTTCACCCTATCTCATCTCTCATACTTTTAATAAATTTTATTCTTTTTGATAATTTTATAAAAATTCTTTTAGTAATAACTATCCAAACACTCATTTATCCATAGTTACTTTTTTTTTCATAAGTTCTTTTTTAAAAGTTACCTAAATTCTTTTTATAAGTTATTTTCTAAAAATCTATCCAAATTCAAAGGGCAAAAATCTAGCTTCAAGTCAAAGAGATAAGAATAAGATCACATATATTATCTTCACAAAGTTTATATTAAATGTATTTTAAATTTTAAATTATTTTAAAAAACTAAAAAATTGCAGCTTTATTTTTAGTGAACCAAAATATTTTTGTAATAAGATACTTAAAATTTAAAGAAGTCATAAAAATTTCTTCGTAAGTTTTAAAAAATCAATCAATAAAATAATTAGCTTATATTTTTCATGAACTTGTACTTACAATATAGAAAGATTGAATAATTTTATTATTTATAATTATCTACTTGCACATTTGTTTTAAGTAAAGATGGAATTTTAAGAGTAAAATAGGAAAAATAGACTAAATAGGTTAGCCCAACCTGTCTAGTCAGCAAATAAAAAAAAGGTGAGTTAGACAAAGCTGAAAAGAAATAATTTTTTTTATAAATACATATATATTTTTTATTAAAGATAATTATATTTGAGGCATTGAGAAAAATTAAATATGGACATCTCTACTAATAAAGTTTGGCACTAGTAGAAGGTTAAGTCCTTTAAATATGATATTTTGGGTTCAAATGAAACTGTGTGTATAGAAAACACTGTTAAAAATAGGTAAAATTTATTTTGATAATCTCTATACCTCAAGATGATTAGTCTCTAAACTATTGATTAGGGGATATCGTCTAATTTCTATTAAAAAAATATAGATACCTCTTATAACTAAAATTCAAATTTTGATTTGCTATATTACAAGAAATGAACTATTTTCATTAGATTTAACCTTTATTTGTAAAAAAATAGAACATGGTAGTGGATGCATTGGCCAAATCATACGTTTTTGGAATTGGAGTTTTTTTTTATAATATTAACAAGATCCTATTATCAATTATCTTAATTTATATATACATAACTACTCTTTTCAATGTAAATATCTCTTTTAAAAATTGAATTTGACAGCAAGAGGAATCTAATATATTTTATAAGACTAGGACTACTGAAAGTCTGTTAGTTTTTGGAATTGGAAATTGGAAGCATCTATATTCATCCAATTCATCTATGGACCACTCAATAGTTACTAAATGTAATGTTGTTTGAAAAACCATACAAGAATTGAGATAAGACTTTGAGGGGTGATAAAGAGTTGGTCTGTATAAGATAACTCTTCCAAATACAACAAAACCTAACGCTCTTAATTTTCAACAATTGTAGAAAAAAATGGAATAAGTAGTATAACGTTAACAATTAAAACAAGCAACAGAACAGGGGAGGATACGATATCCCCGATGTAGACGGGTCAATAATGAAAAGCCATATTTCATCATCTTATCTCTCCGTTTCAAAATGAAAAGGCAAGAAACGAAGTCTAATATCTCAAGTATTTAGACACGTATACCAATAAAGCCAAGAATGGTTGGCTGAAGGACCTATACAAAGCAAGAACGTACATAAACGCAAAATGGAAACGTGGGAGGGACTCTTTGCTTTAACTAGTTTTAAGGCAATCTCAATACTGACTTAAATACCAAGTTACCAACTTACAAAGTTCAACGGCTTTTCTTTTTTCTTGATCCCATACAAAGTTCAACAATTCATTTAATTATGATACACCAACTTTTTCTAATTGCATTGCAGAACTCAAATCCTGAAATGAGTCAGAGCAGAAGTCCCATCCAAGCCTTTTGCATTGAAGTAAGCTACATACCCTGAAACAGTGGTTTCTCTATATTTTGGAGGGTTATCTTCAGATAATAGCTCCTCTATGGGCCCAAATAGCTTTGGTGACGACTTCAAACCCTCGCTAAAAAAGCTAGCTACAGATATTCTTGGAACTTCAAGATTAGCCAATACTCTGTGTTCTACACTCTTGAACTTGTCATTTGTTATAAGCTGCACTTGAAGAAAACTACCCATTACCCACATATGTCATGTGTGATTTCAAATATCATTGTGTTCCTTCTACGCTAACAAATAATAGCTGCAAGAAAAGCAAAGAAACACATGGGAAAGAAGAGAAAGCTTGCCTGCAAAAGGTCACCGATGTTAACAACTAAAGCTCCTGGAACTGGTGGAACATCAATCCATGTTTTGTCGTAGAGAACCTGAAGGCCCCCAATTTGGTCTTGGAGAAGTACTGTGAGAAAGTCATTATCGGAGTGCTTAGTGGTTCCCAAAGTGAGGTCTGGTTCAGGACAAGCAGGGCAGTAATGGCCAAGAGCTATAAGCCCCTCAGCACAACCCATGTCTTTCAAATGATTTGGGTTTAGACCAAGAGCTTCCGATAATAACTCCACCAACAATGTTCCCAATTTCATTATGTGTTTTCCGTATTCTAGTAATATATCTCTGCAAGTAGATGCAAGAAATAAACCCGAAAGAGAAGTCTTAAAATTTCATATTTTGACGTCAAACTATATATCTTGCAAACCAGAATTCTTGAATTACATATGATCTAATTTGCCTAAAAGCAATGAGAATACCTGCATATTTCGGGCAACTCTTCTGGTTTTGGAGGATTGGGAGCAATGTAATACAGAAAAGTATCCCTCCAGTTCAAAGCTGGTGAACTGTAAATATCAAAGTTGCTATTATACACAAAAGTTTTCATTGGATCACGTGCGTACAGTTCCCTTTTGACCTCCAAATCTTGCTCATGAAACCTTCGCACACCTTCCATAATCTCATCAAGAACTTGTAGAGGAATACTATGATTGACCACCTGAAAGAAACCCCATGTCTCAGACGCTTCCCTAACTCTTTCAACTATTTCTTGGCGCTTTCTGGGCCCTTTATCAACATCGGAGAGGTCTATAACTGGAATAACATGCTCTGTGTCTCCCAAATTCGAAGCTTGTTCAGATGGATCAAGAGGATGATGGAACATAGGGGGAATCTTGGCGACTCCTGCATCAACTAGCCCCTTGACCCCAGCTTTTGTGTCATCAAATGCTTTGCGCTCACTTTGTTTCTCAGGTTCTAGCTTCCATGTCATTCCCATTTTGCTTCTCTTTTTACAGTACAAATGAATCAAGCAACTTGTTCAGAGTGAATGAATACTAGAAAGACTCACACCAGGTGAACCAAAGTTGCAGACAATAACCAGGACCATAAAAAAATCACCCTAGTTTGGAAAACTTATAATCGAAGAAGTTAAAGCAGAAGGAAAAGTTGGGGATGGTAGAAAGAGAGGACCTTGTTTCTTTTGAGCTCAGAAACTTGAAATCACAGGTGCGGTCAAACAGCAAAACCCCTTCTGAAGAGAAACCAAAACCAGTAAAGTATAGGAGAAAAACAAAAAGATGAGAGACGCACCCGAAATTGCAGCCGTGTAGTCAGCACAGTCCACTTACCATGTTTGGCCACAATAGATAATGAATAAAAGAAGGAAGGAAGGAAGAAATAAAATTTGTGAAAGAGAAGGTAGCGGCTACTTTGAGGCTGAATGTGGCCGAGCATTACCTATGCGTTTCTCCCTTGGCTCCGCCAGACTTGAAATATTGAACAAGACATTTGGAAATAATAATATTGTGGCACTCAAAACAAATATTTTTTCGATACAATAAAACTTAAATATTTTATCAGTAATTGGGATTCATTAAATGGTAGTCAACAATCTGGAATCTCTTATAGCAGTTAATTTTTGTTGGATCCACGTAAAATTATTTTCTAATATTACTAAATATTCTAAACTAATTTTTAATATAATTTTACTGTTAAAATATTTTTTCATTAGTAATAAATACCTCTAATTTGAGATATTATGCCATTGAAAACATATTTGAATGTCGAATGCATAAAAAAAATATTTGAGTAATCATTCACCAACAAATTCTCATATCGACAATAAAATTTATACTAAAATTTTTATAAATTATAAGATAACTTCTTATTAGTTGAATTAATTTTTGTTAGCATAATAGTATGAATTATACTGTAAACTATATATCATATTAAAATTTTAGGAAGGAATATATATAAAAATCAATTTTCAGAAAATTTGTCGGAACTAACTGTCATTGAAGTAATTGTTTGATATCATTTTGTCATCCATACAAAAAGAGTTTTTGTTTGAGAATGTTATTCTCCCAAAAATCTTTAAAAACATGAGGAACAAACAAATATAATGTAGAAAAGACTTCGAGGGGTGAACTATCACTCTCTTCAAAGGTTTGGTCTATACTCTGTAGAATAAAACTCTTCCAAATACAACAAAACCTCTGAAAACGCTCTTAATTTTCAACACTTATTCACTTACAATATATCTAGTATAAGTAGTAATCTCACTAGGTAGACAATTAATTTATAAATATTAAAAAAATTAATTAAATTAATTATTTATAATAAATGTATATTGATTTTTTTAAAATACTATTTTTAATAATGCACATCATAAGCATCTTTTTATAGAAAATCCCTTACTACTAACAATTAATAGCAATGTTTTGGAAAAAATTATAAATTTAAATATAAAGTTGATCAATTTCTTATATTTAAAAAGAAGAAGAAGCAACGTTAACAATTAAAATAAGCAACAGAACACAAGGTAAGCCGCAAGAGCATATATAAACACAAAATGGAAACAGGGGAGGGACTCGGGGCTTTAACTAGCTTTAAGGCAGTCTAAATATTGACTTTTACCAAATCCACCAACTTAGCAAGCTCAACGGTTTTTCCCTTTTTTCTTGACCCAATACCAAGTTCGACAGTTTATTTATTTATGATTTATGATACCCCAGTTTTATCTATTTTCATTTAGGAACTACATCCTGAAATGAGTAAGACCAGAAGTCCCATCCAGCCCTTTTGCGATGAAGTAAGTAGTGTACTCTGCAACAGTTGTTTCTCTGTATTTTGGAGGGTTATCTTCAGATAACAGTTCCTTTATGGGACCAAATAACTTTGGTGATGCCCTCACACCCCCGCTTAAAAAGCTAGCTACCGATATTCTTGGACCGTTGAGATTAGCCAATACTCTGTGTTCTACACTCTTGAATCTGTCATTTGTTATCAGCTGCACTTGCACAAAAATATTCATTACCAACACGTCATGTGTGATGTGTGATTTCAAATATCATTGTGTTCCTTCTACCCTGACAAATATTAGTTGCAAGAAAAACAAAGAAATACGAGAAAGAAGAGAAAGCTTGCCTGCAAAAGGTCACCGATGTTAACAACTAAAGCTCCAGGAACCGGTGGAATATCAATCCATGTGTTCTCGTAGAGAACCTGAAGGCCACCAATTTGGTCTTGGAGAAGTACTGTGAGAAAGTCATTGTCAGAGTGCTTAGTCGTTCCCAAAGTGAGGTCCGGTTCAGGACAAGCAGGGTAGTAATGGCCAAGAGCTAAAAGCCCCTCCGCACAACCCATGTCTTTCAGATGATTAGGGTAGAGACCAAGAGCTTCCGATAATAACTCCAACAACAATATTCCCAATTTAATTGTGTGTGTTTCGTATTCTATTAATATATCTCTGCAAGTAGATGCGACCAGGAAAACAAATAAAGAAACGAAAGAAAGACTTAAAATCTCATTTTTAAACCTTCAATTGTATATGATCTAGTTTGCCTAAAAGCAATGAAATACCTGCATGTTTCCGGCAACTCTTCTGGTTTTGGAGGATTAGGAGCAATGTAATACATAAAAGTATCCCTCCAATTCAAAGCTGGTGAACTGTACAGATCAAAGTTTCCATTATACACAAAAGGTTTCGATGGATCAAGTGTGTATAGTTCCTTTTTGACATCCAAATCTTGCTCATGAAACCTTCGCACTCCATCTATAATCTCATCAAGAACATGTGAAGGAATACCATGATTGACCACCTGAAAGAAACCCCATCTCTCAGAGGCTTCCCTAACTATTTCAACTATTTCTTGGCGCTTGCTGGGTGCTTTATCAACATCGGAGAGGTCTATAACAGGAATAACATGCTTTGTGTCTCCCAAATTCGAAGGTTGTTCAGATTTCTCAAAAGGATGATGGAACATAGGAGGAATCTTGGTGATTCCTGCATCAACCAGCCCCTTGACACCAGCCTTTGTGTCATCAAAGGCTTTGCGCTGCCTTTGCTCCTCAGGTTCTAACTTCCGCATTCCCATTTTGCCTCTCTTTATACAGGTGCCTTAGATATAAGATACAGTACCAAAGAATCAAGTAACTTGTTCAAATATACATTGCAATTTACTCATGTTGATTTCAACCAAACCAATTTTGCTCAGTGATTATTCTAAACTCTTTTTTGTCCTTGATACAATTTTTTATTTCATCAGTACTAGAAAGACTCTCAAACTTGTTAAACAAACAAATGAAAATAGAAAGCTCTCCAATCTTTTTATGTTTGTTGTGTAAGGAAGGGATAGAAAGACTACACCGGGTGAATCAAATTTGCAGGCAATAACCAGGACCAAAAAAACGAAACATTTCGTCTTGTTGTTTGGAAAACTCAGAATCGAAGAAGTTAGAGCAGAAGGAAAGGTCGGGCATGGTATAAACAGAGGACATTATTGTTTTTGGGCTCAGAAACTTGAAAGTATAGGTGAGGTCAAACAGCAAAACCCCTTCTGAAGAGAAATCAAAACCAGTAAAGTATCCGAGAAAAACAAAAAGATGAGAGACGCACCTGAAATTGCAGCGCTATAGTCAGCACACTTCACTTCAGTTATCTTGCTTGGCCACAACAGATCTGAAGAAAAGAAGGAAGGAACTTTCGTGAGAGAAAGAGAGGGCTGCTGCGACTTTGATCTGAACATGCCAGAGCATTAATATTATGTTTTTCCCTTGGCCTCCGCGCTTAAAAATAAAATAATATACATGACTTTGTCACACTTATAAATCCAGGATGGTGGAGAGTTGTGGAGAGCTCGTTGAAAACTTGAGTCAAGCTTAAAAAACTGGTAAATACGGAATAAACAAAATGTTCTTGCTGTAAATGCTGTATTGTCGTAGAATTTTGTCAATTTACAAGGCTAAGGATAACTAGTGCGTTTTCTTTATAACAGAAACTACCCATTGAGGCAGCGTTGGTCAATTTGTGAGCTGCCAATTCAATTCAGACTTTTTTGACAAATCACGGGTGGAAGTTTTTATTCAAAAATTGTTCTTGGATCAATATAGTCCAAAAAGTATCACATCCAATTAAGTGTCAACGTTAATTTTTTAACAAAACCTCTTAGAACGGTCTTACTTTTCAACACTTGTAGATAAATGTGGCATAAATAGTATAACGTTAACAATTAAAAGATGCAACAGAGCACAAGGTAAGCTGCAGCCTGCAGGAGATATTATAGACATGGACGTGCCAATAATGAAAAAACATCTATCATCATCTTACTTCAAAATTAAAAGCCATCGGCTTGAAAGATGTAAATGCCCCTTTTAATTTCAAAATGCAAAAGGAAGAAAGAAAGTCTAAAAACTCCATTATGAACACATGCATATAAATAAATAAAGTCAAGGATGTTTGACTGAAGGACCTATGCAAAGCAAGAACATAAGTAAACACAATGAAAACAGGGGAGGGACTCTAGGCTTTAATTAGTTTTAAGGCAATCTCAATATCGACTTACCAAGCTCAAGGGTTTTTCTTTCTTTTTCTTGATCTAATACTAAGTTCAACAATTAACTTATTTATGATTTGTGATACACCAATTTTATCTAATGGCATTGCAGAACTCAAATCCTGAAATGAGTAAGAGCAGAAGTCCCATCCAGCCCTTTTGCAATGAAGTAAGCTGCGTACTCCGCAACAGTGGTTTCCCTATATTTTGGAGGGTTATCTTCAGATAGCAGTTCCTTTATGGGACCAAATAACTTCGATGATGCCTTCACACCCCCGCTAAAAAAGCTAGCTACAGATATTCTTGGACCCTCAAGATTAGCCAATACTCTGTGTTCTGCACTCTTGAATTTGTCATTTGTTATAAGCTGCACTTGAAGAAAACTACCCATTACCCACATATGTCATGTGTGATTTCAAATATCATTGTGTTCCTTCTACGCTAACAAATAATAGCTGCATGAAAAACAAAGAAACACATGGGAAAGAAGAGAAAGCTTGCCTGCAAAAGGTCACCGATGTTAACAACTAAAGCTCCTGGAACTGGTGGAACATCAATCCATGTTTTGTCGTAGAGAACCTGAAGGCCACCAATTTGGTCTTGGAGAAGTACTGTGAGAAAGTCATTATCGGAGTGCTGAGTGGTTCCCAAAGTGAGGTCTGGTTCAGGACAAGCAGGGTAGTAATGGCCAAGAGCTAAAAGCCCCTCGGCACAACCCATGTCTTCCAAATGATTTGGGTTTAGACCAAGAGCTTCTGATACTAACTCCAACAACGATATTCCCAATTTCATTATGTGTTTTCCGTATTCTAGTAATATATCTCTGCAGGTAGATACAAGAAACAAAAAAAGAAGAAGAAGAAGAAAAGAAAGATTTCAAATCTCATATTTTAAACGTCAACTATATATGTTGCAAACCAGAATTATATATGATCTAATTGGCCTTAAAGTAATGAAATACCTGCATATTTCCGGCAACTCTTCTGGTTTTGCAGGATTAGGGGCAATGTCATACATAAAAGAATCCCTCCAATTCAAAGCTGGAGAACTGAACACATCAAAGTTGCTATTATACACAAAAGTTTTCATTGCATCAAGCGTGTAGAGTTCCCTTTTGAACTCCAAAGCTTGCTCATGAAACCTTCGCACTCCATCTATAATCTCATCAAGAACATGCACAGGAATACCGTGATTGACCACCTGAAAGAAACCCCCTGTCTCAGAAGCTTCCCTAACTATTTCAACTACTTCTTGGCGCTTGCCGGGCCCTTTATCAACATCGGAAAGGTCTATAACAGGAATAACATGCTTTGTGTCTCCCAAATTCGAAGCTTGTTCCGATTGATGAAGAGGATGATGGAACATAGGAGGAATCTTGGTGACTCCTGCATCAACTAGCCCCTTGACCCCAGCTTTTGTGTCATGAAAGGCTTTGCGCTCCCTTTGTTCCTCAGATTCTAACTTCCGCGTGATTCCCATTTTGCTTTTCTTTACACAAGTGCCTTAGGATAAGGCACAGTACAAATGAATCGAGCAACTTGTTCAAATATACATTACATTTTACTCATGTGCAGTAAAGGGATAACAACTAACAATAGCATATGAAGTTGGGGTAATTGTGAGAAGAGGATGTTGAAATGCAAGTAGGGGCATAAAATAATAAAAGATAAGATTTTTAATAAACATATATGGAGAAGAGTTAGAATGACATTTACTAAGGAGAAAATGGGAGAAGATCATTTAAAGTGGTTTGGGCATGTACAAAGAAGGCTATAAAATGCACCAGTGAGAAAGGTGGATCAAGTCCTATAAAAAAAGATAGATGAATACCAAAAAGAACACTTAATGAGATTATTGAACGGGATCTTTTAGTCAATAACTCATCTAGGGAATAGAGCATAATGGCATTGTACAATTCATATAGCTAACCCCACCTAGTGAAATAAGACATATTAGTATCCTTGATTTCAACCAAACCAATATTGTTAAGTGATCATTCTAAACTAATTATTTTTTGTTTGATAAAACAAATTTATATGATAAGTGCTAGAAAGACTCAAACTTGTTTTTGTTTTCATCTATGAAAAAAGAGTCATTTCTATTATTCAACAACAACAAATTTTATCCTACTAGATAAAGTTGGATACATACATCATACAATATTATTGTATTCTATCAAAAGCCAAATCTTTAAATAAATTATTGACCAAATGATCATGCTCAATAACCTTATTGAGTGTTCTCTTTAGTCTTCACCAGGCTTCAAAGTATTTGATCTACCCTCCTCATCGACACACTCAACAGCCTTCTTTATACTTGCCCAAATTACCTCAAACGATTCTCTACCATTTTTCTTCAATAGATGTCAATCCAGCTCTCCCTCGTATATATTCATTATAGATTCTATCTTTTCTTATATGCTCACATATCTATCTTAATATTTTTATCTCAATTATTTTAATTTTATGCTCTTATTGTCCTTTTAGAGCCTAACATTCACTATTATATGATATTGCTAGTCTCATAATAATACACTAAAATTTTCTTTTTACCTTATTAGGTACCTTCTGATGACAGATACCTCCAATAACTTCTTTCCATTCAAACAGCAGAACCCCTTTCGAAGAGAAACGAAAACCAGTAAAGTATAGGAGAAAGACAAAAAGATGAGAGAAGCACCTGAAATTGCCGCGGTGTAGTCAGTACACTTCACTTATCTTGCTTGGCCACAACAGATCATGAAGAAAGAAGGAAGGAACTTTCGCGAGAGAGAGAGAGGGCCGCCACGACTTTGATCTAACTCCAGAATGGTGGAAGAGTTGTGCTGAGCTCGTTGAAAACTTGAATCAAGCATAATAAAAAAAACTGGGAAATACGGAATAAACAAAAAGTTTTTGTTGTAAATGTGGTCCTGTGCTTAATACATTAATAGGAAGTTGATTCTAAATATTATTTTTTAATATTTATTTAATTTTTTAAATTATTTTTATTGATAATTTTTAATAATTAAATTAGAGGAAAAATTAAGAAAAATAGTTAAAATGTTTTTAAAAATTATTATATTAATTATTTTTTAATTTAATTAAATAGATATACCTAGGAGTACGTTACAAGTCCAAGGATAACTCGTGCGTTTTGTTTATACCAGAAACTACCCATTGAGGTAGCGTTGGTCAAACTTTGAGCTGCCAATTCTGACTTTGTTGACGAATCACGGGTGGAAGTTTTCACTGGGAGTGAGTCGTCTGTATTCAAAAATGTTCCTTGAAGGGAGTAATATCGCCATTGATCATTAAAAATATAAACTGTTAGGCTAATTTTTTAACATTTTCAGAGCCAGATGACAGGGCAGACGAATTTGGAAGTTTCAGTAGTCATTTCATCAGAATCATGCGCAATTATTATAGTTATCTAAACCCGAGTCATTTATTTACTAATACTATTGCTATTGCTAGAGTAATAAATTTTTCATTTCTGAAAGCGACTCATGACAACATTCTTTCATGATAAAACCTTTCTTACAAAATATACTTAATTCTCTTGACATTCTTAATACAAGAGAAGATATTTATATACTCGGTTCTTGAGAGTATATATACATATCAATTATCGTTTCGCATTTCTCAGAGACATAACTCTTTGACCCACCTATTTACTACTGGAGCTGAATATCCAAGTTCAGCAATTTATTTATTCGTCTATGATACGCCAATTTTATCTATTTGCATTGAGGAACTCAAATCCTGAAATGAGAGAGAGCAGGAGTCCCATCAGCCCTTTTGCCCTGAAGCAAGCAGAGTACTCTGCAACAGTAGTTTCCCTATATTTGGAAGGTTCTCTTCGTATAACAGCTCCTTTATGGGTCCAAATAACTTAGGTGATGCCTTCAAACCACCGCTAAAAATGCTGGCTACATATATTCTTGGACCCTCAAGACTGGCCAATACTCTGGGTTCTACACTCTTGACTTCGTCATTTGTTATCAGCTGCAGTTGCACAAAACTATCCATTACCAACACATGTCAGGCTCGATTTCAAGTACCATTGAGTTCCTTCTACCCTAACAAATCATAGCTGCAAGAAAAACAATGAACCAAATGAAAAAGAATAGAGAGCTTGCCTGAAAAAGGTCGCCAATGTTAACAACTAAAGCTCCGGGAACTGGTGTAACATCAATCCATATGTTGTCGTAAAAAAACTGAAGGCCACCTATGTTGTCTTGGAGAAGTACTGTGAGAACGTCGTTATCAGAGTGCTTAGTGGTTCCCAAGTCTGGTTTGGGACAAGCAGGGTAGTAATGGCCAAGAGCTAATAGCCCCTCAGCAAAACCCATGTCTTTCAAATGATTTGGGTTCAGTATTATTTGATTGAAAGTTTTTAAAAAGGAGAGTAGGGGAGGGGAGAAAAAATTATATTTAGTTCAAAAAATGAAAAGGAAGGGAGGGAAAATATTTTGTCCTCTTGTGCTCTCTTCTTATACTCTTTTATATTTCTAAGGCTTTGTTTAATTCACTATAAGGGAGAGGAGATTAGGTTAATTTAAAGGAGGGTAGGAAAAGGTAGGGGAGGTTAATGAATAATGTTTTTTGTTTAGTTCAGAAGGGGAGAGGAGGGGGGTTAATTAAAAGTTGATAAAAATACTCTTATCTCTTTATTTAAATTTATTTATTCTTTATTTAAAATATTCATATTAAAATTATTATTTTTTAATTTATAAATCTTAAATTTTTTTTATCTCATTTATATATATAATAAAATTAAAAAAATAAAAAATATGTTAAAATTTTAACATTATTTTTTATTAATTTTATAATTATTATATATTTTAATATAATATATAAATAATTTATTATACTTATTAAATTTTATTATAATTTATTATAATTATTATGCAATTAAAAAAATTAGATGTAAAAAAAATAAAAAAAAATTTAAGGGTATAATTGGAATATTAAAAAAAATTTAGGGGTATTTTAGTCAAAAGGGGGCAAAAGTTTCTCTCCCCTCCAAAATCCCCACTTTTAGAGGGGAGGGGAGAGAGGGGAGGGGACCATAAAAAGACAAAAAATTTCCGCTCTTCCCTCTATTTTTTTCAACTAAATACACTTTTTTTTTCTCTCTCCTTTAAAACCCTTCAACCAAACAAACTCTAAAATTGAGCGTTTTTGGAAGTGTGACGAAATTTTGACAAAATTATCCATGATAACTTTTAAATATTCCTATGCTACCCGTGTTCATTTTTTGTTCAGACGACGCATGGCGGCTACGCACGCCACGAGCCTCAGCCTGAACTCCAGCGACGCTCTCCACTCTTACTTCTACTCTCGCGAAGTTCTCTCTCTCCCCCTCACTCAGAAAAGCTTAGTCATTATTTTCTTTTTTCAGAAAAGCTTCCACACACTTCAACTCTCTCATATTCATAGCCTCGATTGCTCTGGAATGAAAATACAAGAACAATACAACAAAATAAAGAAATCAAACAAAAAATGAAGATGGGAGTACCTAGTTTCTGTGGAGACAACAAAAATGGCTCTATAGAAAGGTTTTTTTAGGATGTGGAAGTGAATAAAAATGGGGTTCCAGAAAAAGAAGAATAAGGAAGTATTGGGGAGTGGAGTTTTATGACAATGATGAAGGAATCGGAATGGTTTCTAGGAAGGGTGGTTATGGGGAGAAGAAAAGCAGAAGAAAGCAAGGAGAGAATCCATGAATGTTCAAAGAGAGAAGTAATAGTCGAGTCTCCGAGTGTGTAATAATGAAGCCTTGGAGAACAGATGGTGGGGGTTTTTTTCCTATTCTCTTCCTCTCAAAGTCTGTACAAAGCTGATGTGTGTAATATTTTTTTGGGATGAAATTTCAAGAATTAGAAAACCATTCATGCCTACGGCATCAAAAATGGAATTGGGTCAAAATAATAAAAAAATAAAATAATCAAAATATATTTATCAATTTTTTATTAATTACCCTCCTCTCCTCTTCTAAACTAAATAAAAAATATCATCTCTCCTTTCTTACATTCACACTTATAATTTCTCTAATTTTTTCCTATCCTCCTTTAAATTAATCTACCATCCCTTCTTTTTTATTAAATCAAACATAGCCTTAAAAGCTTCCGATAATAACTCCAACAACAATACTCCCAATTTCATTATGTGTCCTCCGTATTCTAGCAATATATCGCTGCAAGTAGATGCAACCAAAAAGAAACAAGAAGAAAGACCTAAAATCTCCCTCTTTTTAACCCTCAACTATATATGATCTAATTTGCCTAAAAGCAATGAAAATACCTGCATATTTCGGGCAACTCTTCTGGTCTTGGAGGATTGGGAGCCATGTAATACATAAAAGTATCCCTCCAGTTCAAAGCTGGTGAACTGTACATATCAAAGTTGCTATTACACAAAAGTTTTCATTGGATCACGTGAGTAGAGTTCCCTTTTGACCTTCAAATCTTTGCTCATGAAACCTTCGCACTCCATCTATAATCTCATCAAGAACATGCAGAGGAATACCGTGATTGACCACCTGAAAGAAACCCCGTCTCTCAGAAGCTTCCCTAACTCTTTCAACTATTTCTTGGCGCTTTTGGCGCCCTTTATCAACAACGGTGAGGTCTATAACTGGAATAACGTGCTTTGTATCTCCCAAATTCGAAGCTTGTTCAGATGGATCAAGAGGATAATGGAACATAGGAGTAATCTTGGTGACTCCTGCATCAACTAGCCCCTTGACACCTGCTTTTGTGCCATCAAATACTTTGCGCTCCCTTTGTTCCCCAGGTTTTGACTTCCTTGTGATTCCCATTTTGCCCTAGATATAAGATACAGCATAAATGTATCAAGTTAGTTTTAGTTTATATCTGTAGCCACTTTTAGTTGTTCAAATATACATTGCAATTTAGTCATGTTGATTTCAACCAAACCAACGTTGCTCACTGTTCATTATAAACTCGTCTTTTTTTGCAGTATTAATTTTGTTATTTGACCAGTACTAGAACGACTGACAAAATTGTTGTTTGGAAAACTCATAATCGAAGTTAAAGCAGAAGCTAAGGTTGGGCATGGTATAAACAGAGGACCTTATTGCTTTTGCGCCCAGAAACTTGGAAGTATAGGTGAGGTTAAACAGCAAAACCGGTTTTGAAGAGAAACAAAAACCAGTAAAGTATAGGAGAAAAACAAAAGGGGGCAGATTAGAGACGCATAATCAGTACACTTCACTTCACTTATCTTGCTTGGCCACAACGGATGATGAAGAAAAGAAGGAAGATTGTGAGAGAAAGAGAGGGCCGCTGCGCCTCTGAGGCTGAAGGTGCCAGAGCATTAATATCGTGTTATTTCCTTGGCCGCCACCCTTAAAAATAAAATAATATACAATGTCTTCCTCACCCTCGTCGGATCCCCGTATGGTGGATAGTTGTGAAGAGCTCGATGAAAACTTGAATTAAGATTAAAACTGGGAAATAAGGTTGTTGGCGTAAAATTTACAACTAACAGAAGCTACGAACATTATAGGCAGACGAATTTGGAAGTTTCCTTATTCATTTCATCATGAAATCTCTAACAATCTCCTGTTAATTTGTACTATTACGCATAACATAAGGCATCCTTTAATGATTTTAACTCTTCAAATTAGTATATACTTTAAAAGTTTGAAGAAGTAATTCGTATCATGAGACTCCAGCCAGAGCTCCTTATGCCAAAAACAAAAGCATATCACATCATTCCCATGATCGAGTATTTGAGACATCTTGGCATTTTGCTATAGCACTTTCATGCCCACACATTTTTTTATGTGTGGGCCTAAATTTTGATCAACTCCTAAATTTTGTTTGAAGGCCACATCAATATTCATATAGGAGGGGTTTGTTATTATTTCCTTTGCTACTTCAGATATTTATTTAATAAATAACAAAGCCACAAACTCACCGAGTTTAATAGTTTTTTTGTCGTTGGCTAAATAGCAAGTTCAACAGTTTATTTTATTGAAGATACACAATTTTTATCCGTTACATTGCTTAACTCAAATCTTGAAATGTGAAAGAGCAGAAGTCCCATCCAGCCCTTTCGCATAGTAATAGGCTACATACTCTGCAACAGTGATTTCTCTATATTTTGGAGGGTTATCTTCAGATAATAGCTCCTTTAAGGGGCCATATGGTCTTGGTGCTGACTTCAAAGCCTCCCTAAAGAACCCAGCAACAGATATTCTCGGACCCTCAAGATTAGCCAATACTCTGTGTTCTGCACTCTTGAATCTATCATTTGTTATCAGCTGCAATACAAGGAACCAACATTAATGCATTGCCACTTGAGCAAAGAAAAACAAGTAAACAATGGCGCCATGGTTTCCTTCTAATATGAAAGTTGCAAGAAAAAACAGAGAGAGAGAGAGATTGCCTGCAAAAGATCACCGAGGTTAATAACTAGAGCTCCAGGAACAGGTGGAACATCAATCCATGTGTCCTGATAAAGAACCTGAAGGCCACCCACATGGTCCTGGAGAAGCACTGTGAGAAAATCACTATCACAGTGCTTGGAGGTTCCCATAGTTAAGTTTGGTTCAGGACAAGCAGGATAGTAATGCCCAAAAGTGGCAAGTCCTTCAGCACAACCAATGTCATTCAAATGGTTGGGGTTCAGACCAAGAGCTTCAGATAATAACTCAAATACCAATATCCCCAATTTCTTTACATATTTTCCATATTCTAGTAGTATGTCTCTGCAGGTAGGTGCAAGAAACAAACGAAAAAAGTTTAATAAATCTTACATTCTTCAACTGTATATATGTTATTATCTAGAATGCGTCAGAACTAGTTAAGAGGCTCATATACCTGCATACTTCTGGCAGCTCTTCTGGTTTTGGGGTATTAGGAGCAATGTAACATCGAAGAGTATCCCTCCAATTCAGAGCCGGTGAACTATACAGATCAAAGTTGCTATTATACAAAAAAGGTTTCGTTAGATCACGCGTGTATAGTTTCTTTTTGACCTCCAAATCTTGCTCATTGAACCTTCGTACTCCATCCATAATCTCATCAAGAACATGCAGAGGAATACCATGATTGAGCACTTGAAAGAAACCCCATGTCTCAGAAGCTTCCCTAACTCTTTCAACTATTTCTTGGCGTTTGTTGGGGCATTTATCAACATCGGTGAGGTCTATCACCGGAATAACATGTTTTGTGTCTCCCAAATTTGAAGGCTTTTCTAATTTATCTACAGGATGATGGAATAAAAGAGGAATCTTGGTGACTCCTGCATCAACTAACCCCTTTACCCCAGCTTTTGTGTCATCAAATGCTTTGAGCTGGCTCAATCTATCAGATTCCGGCTTCTTATAAGAACCCATCACCTACTGCCGTCCAAACTCACAGAAGAAGACATAAAATAAAAGAGTGGTAAAAGGGGCAGAAAAGATGGAACTACTGGTCTAGAACAAAATAAAATGGTTAAGAACCAAAGGACACAGAAAAGATGAGAGGGCAGATCAGAGGCGCACCCGAAATTCCAGCAGTATAGTTGAAGAAAGGAAGGAAGAAAGAGTGGTGGAAAAAGGGTAGCTGCGACCGACGACTTTGAGGCTGAAGCCTGAAGATGCCAGAGCATTAGGCCGCCACGCTTTAAAAAATAAGAAGGAATGAGATAATTTTGATAAAATACTTTTTTTAAAGAAATACTATTTATCACACTCGTTTAATTCCAGTATTTATTTTTACCCATAAAAAAAAAGTAATTCCTCTTTCAATATAATATTACATATGAATGCAAGGACAAAATTTACCCACATTAATTTATATATTTAATATGTGAACTGTCGTAAAAATAATATAGACGTATGTTGCATATGCAAATTTTAAACGACAAAGCCCCTTTTGAAGATCATATGTTAGAGAATGAGGTTAAGATGCTAATCATGTAATTAGTCGTAGTAGGTACGTACTCTGTACAGCTGTAATTTATTCTTTATTTTGTTGTAACTATATTGAAAAGCCAAGTTTATCGTGAAGGCTTGGATTATTCACACACATTTTTCTCTGCCCTCGTTCTAAATAAACAGACTGAAAGTGCTAGAACATTAGGGGGCCACGTGTCGTATGTCAAACTCAGGCATTGCTATAATTATCGGGCATAGTGAAGTGCAAGATTTGAACACGTGGAACTCTAAAGATAATTTATTCGGATATTTTTATCCATCATAAAACCAATTTCCTTTTAAAATTAATTTGTTATTTATGACTAACAAAAATTAAGGTAGTTAAATTGATTTAAAAAGAAAAGAAATATAAAAATTCCGAATGAGGAAGTAACGAAACATTCGGATTGGTTGGAAAAACATAAAACATTTGTGTGATGTTCGGATTATTCGACATTTTCTAACATCTTCCCATGCATACTGTTGAAGTTTGTTTCTGGGCGTGATGAGCCCGTGGCAGGATATGAAATGGAATTGCGGAATTTGAATTTTCTCTTTTTTTTATATTATTTTCTAAATTTAATTATTAGTTTAATTTTAAGGTTTATAATTATTACTCTCAACATAACATCAAGTTTAATTTAAAAATTTAAAAATATATAATGCAATAACGAGTTCATCTCCGCTTCAGTGAAATTGAACTTTTTCATCCATCATTGATGACTGCATCTTGAAATTCCTGATGTGTCTTTGGTATAACGGTAAAAGAGACACATGTAGGAACGTTTCGTAACCTTGAACTCTAAAACTAGTAATATGATTCACATATTAAGTATTGATGGGCAGGCAATAAGCCACAGGATCTATAAAACTGGAGATACATAGTGGACCTGAAAGTTAAGTCTGGTCAGAAAACGTGCACAACCATCAATAAAAGGAAGGAACATTATACACGGACGAACACAGGCGTGGTGAAATTGTTTTTCAGTTCAGTAATTCCCTAATTTGTTCCTTTTGGGTACTACAACGTGAATCTTGGTATACAAGGCAACTATTCAGGCATTAACTAATTCAAACAGTCTTATCTTTAGGAGTCTTCTTCCTCAGCTGTCGCCTAGGCATTGAATTGTTCATCCCTATATAGAAGAGCAATGCCCCAAACAATGCCAAACTCTGCAAATGCAACAACGCTATTAATTCAACCAAGTCCATCCGCAAATATTCCAATGCATTTTATAAATATCATAAGAAAACATAGAAGCAAAACAGTTATTATCATTGCTCAGAATTGCAAATTATAAACTGTGATGCCAACCTGGGTAAACTTGAGAAAATGCTCAGTAAATTCTTTTGTCTCAATGTCGTAGTTGTAGAAGTCACATAACAAGGGAGTAAAAATTGCTTGATGCAAAAGCTGCCCAAAATAGAAAACAAATTACAGCACAGTTTTGGCATCCGACTGATTAGATAAACTTGTATGAGCAGTATTATAGTGACAAGTAAAACAAGCAACAGACCAGAAGATAAGCTCCAAGGGAATTGCCAAACAAAAACAAAGGACTCCCAACTCCTTTCAGGAAAATCGAAACAGAGACTAAATCTTTAACCTGGTGAGAACAATAGCAAAGATAAGGATGTGTCTATAATGAAAAACCACCATCATCTTAACTTCAGCTTGATGAATGTAAATGCATTTCTTACTTCAACTTTAGGCAATTCAATCCCAGTGTGAGTTGAGATATGATTTGAAAAGGTATGAAATTTTGGCCCCAAGGCTTGTGCGGCTGGTCCACCATCCTTACCATAGTCATTTAACCTATCAAAATCAAAATGGAAGAAGAAAACAAAAAAACTCAAGTATTAGCAGAAGAAATTTTTCAAGAAAGCCAAGGATGATGTGACACAAAACAAGATAATGATTCATAAACACAACCATGGCTATGCCTTAACTTGATGAAACAAACAAATGATGTTTTTAAAGTACGGATGTCATCTGTTGCTGGTAGATTTTAGATATATAAAACATAAATAAATAATTTAAATAGTTTTATTATTTT
Source organism: Leucaena leucocephala (assembly GCA_037074615.1). Lineage (NCBI taxonomy): Eukaryota > Viridiplantae > Streptophyta > Magnoliopsida > Fabales > Fabaceae > Leucaena > Leucaena leucocephala. The sequence continues at coordinate 3,103,237 of CM073535.1, read as the reverse complement.
ATTAGAATTAATATTAGATATTTTGCTATATTAGGATTAGATATCATAATATATATTTTGATATATTAAGATTATATATTATAATATATATCATGATTAGATATTATGATCTATTAGTATTAAATATTTAATTAAAATTATGATTATCTATTACTTATAAATAAAGGTGATCATCAATTTTATTGGGCTATATTTTGATTATATTTTAAACTTGAGTAATCAAGTATAATTTTAATTTATTTTCTATTCTCTTTTTATTATTCTCTATTTTATTTTTTATCAATTATAGAATATTTAATCGATCGGAGATCTTTATATGATAAAGGGAAATTATGAAATGAAAACAGTTGATGAAAAGAAACTTCAACGTTTCAAACACAATTGAAAATATACACTGGACAACTCAATTACGCATCAGTAACAATAGAAAAACAACACATCCTGCTTTAGCAAGATAGTAAGAAAACGGCAAGAAAAATGGCACATAGTATACAAAAATTTGGGTTTTAATTTAAAAGTTAGGCATATTGGCTAGAGAGGCATATAACTTTCACTGAGGAATGTATCCTAAACGAGCTAAAAGCCTAAAAGAAGGTTCAAAACTTATGTTGCCCAAACACTTCGCTCAAAATTGTCATCTCGCATTCATAGTATAAGATATTTAAAATGCTTATCTCCAATTTTTTTTAACATAGTTGTTATTATAAATTTTCCATAGCAGATATTAAATTGAGTAATATGTTATATTATTTAATACTTTTTATCAAAGAATCTCCACTTATCAACAGCATCCACCACCACCAAGCATAACCCAGAGTACAAGATTTGAAACAACGAGAACGAAACACTACGCCTATTGGCAAATAAAGCTACAGAGCTTTAAATATATAGTCATGACATGGTAGAAAAAATACCATTTCCACGACACCCCTCCAATCCCAAACATCAACAGATACCTAAAAGCAGTGTTGATTCCTCTGCTTCTAATGAACCAGTGTTGATGCTACCCTAGACCTTAGGCACAATTCTGACACAATGAACCCCAAAAGTTGAATTCGATTTACTTGGTATGCAAGACATTAGGTCTTTTTTTTTAATAATAAGATAAAACCTTCCTTTCCCAACAGTTTTCCTAGGAATCAAGCAAAATAGCTAACACGGGAAACAGGGAGAAGGAAGGAAAAAGGAGATCCTCGAAGAAGGCTTACTCTTGCCAAGCAGATAGTATGAAGAGAGAAGCGAAGAGGACTCTGCCGACAAAGGAAGTGAAGGCCATAGATGTTTAGAGCGAGACCACGGGAATGAGCCAAAGAAAATTCGAAGTGAAGAGCGTGACCCTTTTGAAAAGAAAGAGGGGGAAACTGTTAAAAAGCCTGAGACCGAGGTGAGGGGGATGAGGGTGTGACAGGCTACGGTGTCGTTTAGCGAACCGTAAAACCTGGTGACAGGTGCGAGTGTGGAATAGGTAAACTACTCGCTCGACATAGCTGACAACTATGGCCCTAGAGCCAATTGTTGGTACGTGGCTTTCGACGACGGCGAGTGTTTGGTCGGGAATCGTTATCTAGAACTTGCCGGTCTGAAAAATTCGAGAATAAGTGAATAACAATACAATATTTCCAGTATTTTGGATTTTAATAAATATGAGTTATTTGTGTTTTTTTTTTGTTCAAGTTACATACTAAATAAACCGAATTATTTAGGAATGAGGAACGGAGTAATTCATATCAAACTCCATATCCATTATAATTAATCTATAATCATAAACATCAGTATCAAACAAAATAATATATGACATATAGTGACACTCATGTAGTCATGTTCAGCCCCCTGTAAATGTACCGTGCAATCCAATTTTTCGAAGAAATTTACATTTTAACTCTTTAGCTAGATCCGTTGGAATCATCTCAATTATCTTCAGGGGTTAAGAAAATAAAGTGCTTTTAATAAGGGGGGGTAAGGGGATTCTTAGCTTCAAAGCTTGGACTAATAATTCAAGACATAGAGAGGAAGAGATCAAAAGAAGCACATGAACCGCACTCTTGATGACGTCAAAGGTAATTGCAGCAATAATTAATTTTATCGGTGGCGAGGCGATGAATGACAATTCTTCGAGTCTATGACATGAAGGGAATGAATCATAGATTCAAAGTTCTGACCAAGCACAAATGAAAAAAGGAATTAAAAAGAGAAACTAATGAAGCGGCGGTGGATTGGAGCTAAGTTCTTCTTGGTTACAGCGAATAAAGACGGTGAACAATCTTCCTTAAGATGGATGTAAAGCAGTGGTTAGCAGACTAAAACTGGATTGTCAGATGGGCCAGGGTGGAGATCCCCACTTCCACGTGCAACTTCAAGAACAGCACACAAGTCGCCAATTTTATTACAAAATAAAACCTCAAGCATGTGTTATTGAAGATATATATCATACGCATATGTGTGTGTGTGTGTGTGTGTGTGTGTGTGTGTATAGAGAAAAAGAGATCTGAGTGGGAATAGAATATATGGTGCTCAAGTGTGAATAATTTAGTAAGAATTATTGAGAGTGATGGATGCGATATGTTGAGGGTGTTTGTGACAGACATGGCCGGTCATGATTAATTAGGATTATGGTAAATAATGAAGCTTAGAAGATCGGCTAATTAATATAACAGACACCATATCAGAGTGGCTGCTGATCACTAGCAACCAATGATAAAGTCAGTTATGGCAGACTAATTAAATAAATTATAGGAATAGATATGATGCTTGTTTGTTGTCGCCCACCTTGCTCATCCATTAATTCTTATGCATTATTTTCGGCCCAGGTTTGTTTCAATCGTCACGGGAAGATCACAGGAAATCCCCTTCATGTGCCTTCAATACCAGTATATGTAAACTATGTATAAAGCAAAAAAAAAAAAACAGATTAAAAACATATAGAAATAATTGAGTTATTTAAATATAATGTTCTAAATCTTTTAAATATTATATTTTAAATTCGAATAAATTACATGTCCATAGTATATATTTTATTAGAAAATTAAAATTTATTTTAATAATCTTTACCTAATTAATTTCCACATATTGACTGGATATCATATGTACTTTATCAAAAGAAAAAGAAAAAAGAGAATGATATTATAGACCAAGTTATATTATATGGTATTAATTTGTTATAGGATTTTTTTTAATTTCTAGTGATTAATTCTTCAAAAAAAATTGATGAAATAAAATATCCTTGGATATCGATAACAAAAAAGAAATATTAATTAAAATTATAAGGACTTTCAATCAGAAAAATTAGTTATAAAAAAAGGGAAAATATAGAAACAAAAATTATACTCTCACCTAATAAAAAATTATATTTAAGAATTTAAATTTTAAAAATTTTACTTCAGCCCTTATATATATTGATACTTTCTTGCCTCGCACTCTCTCTCTCTCTCTTTCTCTCGGTCTCTCCCTTTGCTTTACTTACCTCTCGCGAGCTCCTCGTCGTGGAAGCTCAGATTCTCTCTCGTCCACTCTGCTCACACAAAGGGAGAGAAAATGGGGTTCTTCTCCTTTCTGGGCCGAGTTCTCTTTGCTTCCGTCTTCATCCTTTCAGCATGGCAGATGTGAGTCGATTTTCTTCATTTCTCTCCTTTTTCCTTTACACTAAACCCCTCCACCACCATCACCATCATGCTTCTGTTTTGCTAACTTAAGTAATCCGCTTCTTTTTATTTTTCTATATTATACTGTCGACGAGATTAAATGAACTTTCAAGATAACTTTGTATCATGCGATTTGAATTTGCATACAGACACGCGCTCATGCGTTGTCTGGGGTTTGTTGAAATCGGCCATGCTACTTGATCTCTTAATATTACTTGTTTGTTGGTCGTGTTAACTTAAATTTTTACTCTTTTCGATTTTCACCCTTGTGAAATCTAAATTTGACGATAAAATCTGGATTTAATGTTGTTGTTCTTATACTTTTTTCCCTTTCACTCCTCTCTTGCATTATTGAAGCAGAAATTACAGAAACTTCTCAATTTTGCTCAAGTATTAAGACTTTGATTCTAAGTATGCAACTGGCCAGAAACTGATATAGATTAAATTCCTAAGTCATGTGTCCTCTATCAACTACCTTTCAGGGCCCGTTTGGTTCAATTACAGACTTTTCCCGAATGCAATGCAGTCTTAATTTTGTGTTCGGTACATTTTTAAGAGAATGTGAATAAAATTATTTTTTGAATACACAAAAAGTGAAAAAGACAAAAATATCCCTGACAATTACAAAAATTCTTCCTCCCTCCGTCATCCATAGCCCAATGCTCATCGCATCAACACAAATCAGATGTGGAGTTTTGGAATCTGGAAATCAAACTTCAGAAGATGAGGGTCTTTGTGTAATTTTATTGTATTACCATCCGTTCATAGGGGGAGACCTGGGAAAGCTGATTACCATAGAAGCTACAATCCACATCATCATGGTAATGGGGATTACCATTAAAACATTCAACCAAACACACACAGCTAAATGGGCCTCTGATTACCATTACCACCGATTCCTGCATCCAACCAGGCGGGCCCTCAGTTCATTCCACTTCATGGCCTTCTCTGTGTATTGGCAATTTATCTTAAATACGGATTCATGATAAGTTGATAACACATGTTGTCTTATTTTCATAGAGATCTGACTAAATGCATTTATCTATGCAAGTATCCATCTAGTTATTTATGTTCTCAACCTGTTAATTTGGCGGGCAAGTCAAACAAGTAACTTGCGGGGTCCCTTGAAGTGATAGCAGGTTAAAATTTGAATATAATTCATTTAAAGTTGGCTGCATGAGATTTTCTACCTAACATAATAATATATGATGTAACTTTGTCATAAATTAATTCCGGGTTTGAGATTGCAGTCTGCAAGAATGAATTGGCTGGTTTTCCCGTAGCTGTTGTTACATAAAAATGCAAGGATCTAAGTACTAATGATCTTGCAATTTTTGCAGACATTGATATTCTGCTAAATTTTAGATATGATGTATTCACTGTCTTGAGAACTTATTACTGTAGAAGTTTAGGGCTAAATACTGCCATGATTTTATTCATAGGAGCTACTGAATTTATAGAGTACAATTAGATATAAAATAACAATAATATCCCATCCCAATCTTATCTGAATAATATCCTAATATCTCATCTATAATCTCCCCATATCTCTCATAATATCTTAACTGCTTACAATAATTAATTATTTCCATAATTACCACACTCCCCCTCAAGTTGGATCATAGATATCGATCATATCCAACTTGCCTACAAAGCGTTCGAACCCATCTTCTGGTAGTCCTTTAGTAAGGATGTCAGCTACTTGTAACTTGGTAGGAACATATGACAGACTGATGATCCCATCTTCAACTTTTTCTCTAATAAAATGTCTGTCCACATCCACATGCTTGGTTCTGCTATGTTGAACAGAATTCAGTGCCATACTTAAGGCTGCTTTGTTATCACAGTAGAATTTAAGTGGAGAATCAAACTGAAAATGGGCTTCTTCTGCCACTCTTTTCAACCATAGCCCTTCCATAATGCCTTGGGATAGGGCTCTTAACTCGGACTCTGCACTACTCTTGGCAACAACTCTCTGCTTCTGGCTTTGCCAAGTCACTAGATTACCCCACACAAAGGTGCAGTATCCAGACGTAGACCTGCTGTTATCCTGATCTCCTGCATAATCTGCATCTGTAAAGATTTCAACATCTCTGGCATTATTCTTTTTAAAGAACAATCCCTTGCCAGGTGTACCTTTAAGATATCTTAGGATTTGATACGCTGCATCTAGATGCTTCTTCTTGGGATCATGCATGTGTTGACTGGCTACACTTACTGCAAAGGCAATATCTGGCCGAGTATGTGAGAGATATATGAGCTTACCAACTAGTCGTTGATATTGACCTTTATCTGTTGCTTTCTCATTTGCCTCCTGTTTTTGTTTTTTGATTGCTTCCTTTTTCTTAACTGGTTTCTTTTTAGGATAAACAGGTACTTTGCTTGGCCGACACCCAAGCATTCCTGTTTCTTTGAGAAGATCCAGTATATACTTCCTTTGAGAAACATAGATCCCTTTTTGAGACCTCGCTACTTCCATTCCTAGGAAATACTTCAGTTTCCCAAGGTCTTTTACTTCAAACTGTTTATTGAGGGCAATTTTAACTCTCTCCATCTCCTTGATGTTGTTCCCTGTGAGAATAATGTCATCCACATATACAATGAGGATAGTTATTGAAACACCATCTTTTAGTACAAACATTGTGTGATCTGACAAGCTTTGTTTGTAACCTTCCCCCTTGAGTACAGTAGAGAATCTGTCAAACCAAGCACGTGGTGATTGCTTTAAGCCATAAATCGACTTTTTTAGTCTACATACCTGACCAATTTTCCCTTTATCAAATCCGGGTGGGATACTCATGTAGACCTCTTCCCGTAATTCACCATTAAGGAACGCATTTTTGATGTCAAGTTGTTGGAGTGGCCAATCGAGATTTGCAGCAATGGAGAGCAGAACCCGAATGGTATTTAACTTGGCTACAGGGGCAAATGTTTCATTGTAGTCAATTCCATAAGTCTGGGTGAATCCCTTGGCAACTAGCCTTGCCTTGTACTTATTTAACGAACCATCAGCATTAAATTTTGGTGTGAACACCCATTTACATCCCACGGGTTTGGTTCCTTCTGGTAGTGCAGTGAACTCCCATGTTTCATTCTTTTCTAATGCTCGAATTTCTTCCATTACTGCATTTTTCCATTCTGGACTTTCAAGAGCTTCATATACGGTTCTTGGGATTTGAATCTGATCAAGATTAGTAATAAAGCTGTAATGCTTCTTAGAGAGAGCAGAGTAAGAAACATACTTCTGAATAGGATGTTTAGTACATGCTCGAGTTTTCTTTCTTAATGCAATAGGAAGTTCTTCCTCTCTTGTCTCTGTTGCTCGAGTAACCTCATCAGCGCTCACAAGACCTTCCACCGGTGATGAGATTGGGACTTCTCCGGGTATGCTGGACTCAACTACTTGTTTATTTCTACGTGAGTAAATATTATCAAACTTTTGAGCTTGGACCTCTAGTCGTGGCATAACATTGGATGGGTTCATAGTGAGCGGAATGGTGATAGATGGAGGTATGGGTTCTGGAATACACTCAAGCTGAAACTCACTCCAATGCTCCCCCTGAGTTGAAGAAGCAGTGAAGTAGGGTTCATTTTCTACAAAGGTAACATCTCGGCTGGTGAAGAGGCGTTTAGTGAGAGGGTCATAGCATCGGTATCCCTTTTGAGAATTGGAATAGCCTAAGAAGACACATTTGATAGATCTGGGATCAATCTTGGATGGTGGGTGATGCTGATGGACAAAGACAGAGCAACCAAAAATGCGAAGTGGTAATGAGGATTCAAGGTGAGTGATAGTGTGGGTCTCACGAAGCTTATTTAGCGGTGTAATGTAAGACAGAATACGGCTAGGAAGACGGTTAATTAGATAAGTGGCCGTGAGAATGGCATCCCCCCAAAAGAAACTTGGAGTATGACAGGTATACAAGAGTGCACGGGCAACTTCAAGAAGGTGTTTATTTTTCCGTTCGGCAATACCATTTTGTTGGGGACTGTAAGGACAACTACTCTTGTGCACAATACCATTGGTTTTAAGAAAGCTCTCAAGGGTTTGGTTAAAGTATTCTGTCCCATTATCCGTGTACAAGACGTGTAATGTGGTGTTGAACTGATTTTTGACATAGTGATAAAACTCGATAAAAGTGGAGGCAACAGCCGACTTGTCTTTTAACAAGTAAACCCAACACATGCGTGTATGGTCATCAATAAACGTAACAAAATATCTAGATTGGGTACGATTTGGGATACGACAGGGTCCCCAGACATCGCTGTGAATAATAGAAAAAGGGCGAGTAGACTTATAGATGGACGGTGTGAAAGTGGGACGATGGTGTTTGGCTAACTCACAGATGTCACAATGGGAAATAGTGCTTTTATTCAAAGATAAATGGGGAAACATGTGCTTTAAATAAGAAAAATTAGGATGACCCATCCTTTTATGCCATAATACAATATCATTGTCAGTTGATGCGGAACTACTTATGCTGCAGCTTAAAGCACTCACGGTAGAAACATCAAGATAGTAAAGCCCTTCATATGCCTTAGCCGTGCCAATCGTCATCCCCGATGAGAGATCCTGAAAAACACAATAAGATGGAAAGAAATGAGCCGAGCAATGGATTTGTTTAGTCAGTTTACTCATAGATAATAAATTACAAGCCAAGTGTGGGACATGTAAAACAGAGTCAAGATGCAATGTTGCTGACAGATGAACCGTCCCAGTGCCTGCTATAGGAGAGGAAGAACCTGTGGCTGTCTTAATTGATTGACGACCGGTTGTAGGAAGATAGGAATCAAACATTTTGATGTCTGAAGTCATATGGTCGGAAGCCCCTGTATCAACAATCCATCTGGTAGGGACAAAGGTATTTAAGGCAGCAGCATGATTACCTTGGTGAGCAATAGTAGCGGTAGATGCAGACCGTTGTTCAGTATGAAGAGTTTTAAAATACTCGAACAATTGACCCATTTGCTCTTTGCTGATAGTCGGGACTGGTGGTGGAGCACTCTCTTGAGATTGAGAGACTTGGTTAGCACGAGGCTTACCTCTTTTCGGTTTCCAGTCAGCAGGTTTACCATGGATATCCTAACACTTATCTTTAGTATGGCCCACCTTTTTGCAGTGGTCACAGGTTACTTTTCCACGAGTCGAGCTATAGTTAGCACCCTGACTTATAAAAGCAGCGGAATCAGCAGAAGCGGGTGTTTTAGAAACATGCAACATTACCTCACGTCGAGATTCTTCACGCAAGATCTCAGCATATACTGCCCTAGGAGATGGAAGAACCTGCGTACTCAATATCCGACCTCGAACATCATCAAATTCTGGGTTAAGGCCAGCTAAAAAAAGTAATACTCGTTCATTTTCGGTGTTTTGTTTGTTACGGGCAGCATCATGTGGAGAGTTCCATGTCTCCTCTATCATAAGATCGAGTTCTTGCCATAGAGCCACAAGTTCAAGCCAGAATTCTGTAACACTTCGTGTACCTTGTGTGGACTTCCAAATTCGACGCCTCACACCATATTCTCGAGAATGGTCCTTCCCATAAGAATAGGAGTCACGAACAGCCTCCCAAATTGCTCTAGCAGTAGGAAGGTACATGAAACTTCGCTTAAGTTGAGGAGAGATAGAATTTACCAACCAAGAGCAGACCAGTAAATCATTTGTTTTCCACTGGTTCATAGCTGCAGGTTCAGATGGTGGTGGTGTATCGCCGGTTAAGTGACCCAACTTGCCACGACCACCCACAGCGAATTGAACTGCCTGTGCCCAATCCCTATAGTTGGTAAGGGTGAGCTTATCTGAAACAATTGAAGTTGGTGACGTATCAAAGGGGGTATAGGTGGACCCAAGGGGGCCCATTTTTGAGGACCCATCAAATGAATTGTCCATCTAAAAAAAAACGCTCAACCCTGAAGATAGAAGAAAACAAACAAGGCCCACAATAGGAGAAGCCCACGTCAGTTTCTGAAAAAAAAAAAAAGAAGAAGACCCAGGCCCACAACACGAGCCCACTTCAGTAGAAGCCTAAAAGAATCCACGCAACACCAGCCCACTTCAGCGTTGAACTGAAGAACCAAACGCGACTCGCTTGGGCGCTCTTCAGGCAGAGGTCACGCGTAGACGTAGGCACAGCAACTTCCCACCGCCTGCTTGCTGTCGGGCTCCAGAACAGCGATGGTGACCTTTGAGATCAAAGGCGCCGGGACAGGGACGGTGGTCGTCGGTGATGAGAGAACCAGTGAGCTATGGGTCGCACGTCGCAGAGACTGAGGACGACTTTGACGCCGGCTTCTCTCCGTCGCTCGCTAGCTGGTTGTCGACTTTCTGGAAGCAGCTCCGTCGCTCGCTCGCTGGTTGTCGACTTGCTGGAAGCAGCTCCGTCGCTCGCTCGCTGGCTGGACTTACGGTGGCGGTACGCTTCCACTGGCTTTGATACCATGTAGAAGTTTAGGGCTGAATACTGCCATGATTTTATTCATAGGAGCTACTGAATTTATAGAGTACAATTAGATATAAAATAACAATAATATCCCATCATAATCCCATCCCAATCTTATCTGAATAATATCCTAATATCTCATCTATAATCTCCCCATATCTCTCATAATATCTTAACTGCTTACAATAATTAATTATTTCCATAATTACCACAATTACTCTATTGACATTTCAGCAGGCTATAATGCAATTTTAGCTATAATGTATAATATATGATACTTGTCTTTGTCATATTGCCTATTGGTGGAACATCAGGTCATGATTCATACAAGTGCTCAGCTGATGCGTTAATGCATTAACAAAATTATACCCTATGAAAAGTTATGTTATCTACATTTGCCAATGAACTGATTTATGAAGCAGCCGAATATCTGTTTAGTTGACTGCCTATGTATCAAGCTAATATAGCTGGATTGTGAGTTAGTGACAATACTAATGAAGCAATATTATAATTATTTAGTACCTTTGCTTTAACAGAGCTTGTATAAATTGCTAGGTATAATGAATTTGATGTCAATGGCGGACCTACTGCGACAGAATTGATTCCCAAGCTCACAGTTGTAAAGAAAAACTTGTCCTCCAAGTTGGGGGTCGTGATAAGAGATATTGATGTAAGACTATTTCTTCTTCCATTGTCCTTGTGGTGGAAATGGGTTTCGATTTTCACTTCCTTTGTAGTTGCCTTTCTGATTAAGACATTAAATACAGGTTCGGCAGTTTGTTGCCACCATCATATTTCTTAAGGGGGTTGGAGGTGTTCTCTTTGTATTTGGAAGTTCATTTGGGTCTTTCCTTCTGGTAAGGGTCTGGTCTTATAGCTTAGGAGTGCTATGAAACTCACTTTTTCAAGCATCTGTGAATCCAGATTGAAAATTTGCACCTTTTGTTTGTAGTTATCGCAGCTGGCTCTCACCACTCCCCTTCAGTATGATTTTTACAACTACAGACCAAACACTCCTGAATACAGTCTGCTGCTGAATGATTTCATGCAGGTTCGTGCTGGCTGTTAATGTATGTATTTCTGGGTGATGGTTCCATCCTGCATGATAGCTTAATAAGTTTTCTTTTTGTGACAGAGCACAGCACTTTTTGGTGCACTGCTGTTCTTTCTGGGGATTAAGAACTCTATTCCCAGGAGACAACTCAAGAAGAAGGCCCTGAAAACGAAGGAAGTTTAGCCATTTGAGGGAAACATATATTTATGTCTTTCCAAAGAAAAACTTGTCAAACAAACGGCTGAGTTGCAGCTTTAGATCTTTCACCGGCTTTAGTTTTTTTAGGCCTTTTCTTCTTTCCTCTTCTTTTATCTTTCCTCCTTCCTGTTTTTTCCACTTCTTCATTTTGGACTCTTTGGAACAGTTGTTAATTTAATATAAATATTTCTGGAGAACATATTAACATTGACAGTTGAATAAAATTTAATGGACGTGCTTTCAATTTTTCTTGCTTTTTCATTCAAAATATGTGTTTGTTTCATGGGCAACGTTGCCACTTCATCACCGATATAGTGGTTTTTTCTTTTTTATTTTGGGTGGATGGGGTCGGGAGCTAATACTGAATTAACACCCAAATTGAGTTTCTCTCAGTGCTCTCTCCTTTCCTGCGATCTTTCTGTGATCAGTACTATTTTTCTTCAATTGATTAGAGTGGTTTACGCTCATCCTTTGAATTTGTTTCAATGGTAGAATGAATTGGTGATCGATTGATTTATTTTTGTTTTGATAATTTTTGTAAAGAAGAGTTAATGACTTGTATTCATAATAAAAATGTTAATATGTTGTCATAATCTATCTAACATGTTCTTATATGGGTATTTTCTTTATACGTTCCAATAATGATTTCAATTTTTATTCTTTGAATTACCTTTAAATCATAATTCATACGAATCTCATAATACAAAATTCAGAGGCGAAAAATCCCGATTTCATTTATGATTTCACTTAAGTCATCATCTTTTCCCTTGCTTCCGCCTTCAAGGCTACTTGTGAATTATACGAAACGGTGAGATTTATCGTAACTAATATTAATATTTACCATAAATTTATAAAAAGAATCATATTTATTTATAAATTATGAATAATATGATTTATTAGGTTTGTGTCATGAAAAAACAAAATACGTGTTCAAATGACCCTTGGTTCAAGATGCAAGATGAGTCCATGTGTGATTGGGCTTTTTTTTTCTTTTTCTTTGTTTTTTTAAAGTAAGGCTTCAACTTGTATACAAGAGTCTAACTTGTATACAAGGCTTCAACTTGGGGGGCTTCAATTTGGAGCTTATAGAAGTGGAGGAATTGTGCTATATTTGATAATGACTTTTTGAGACCGGTGGACCCATATTCAGTTATTATGCAGACATGGGAAAGTTATGTGCAGGTTCAGGAGGACTATATGGCTAATACCTCAAGCTTACCAAATTCATCCATATGGAAACCTCCCCCATAGGCATGGAAACAGGCCAGGCCAAGCCAGGCTTTGGTCTTAACAGGCCAGGCCTGTTAAGTGACAATTCGGCCTGAGCCTGGCCCGTGGCCTGTTAAAGGCTATTTTTTTTGCTTAAGCCTGGCCTGTACAAAAGCCTGGCCTGGCCTGAAGCCTGTTTAGAAAGCCTGATTTTTTTAATTATACTGATAGACCACCTAACAGGCCCCCTAACAGGCCTGTTAAAATAAAATGTAATAATAAAATGTATAATAATACATATTAATTTAATAGTTTGACTCTTATATTGTGTTCAATATGTGGTAGGTTCAACACCTATTTATTACACTTTAATATTAATTATATTTTCAATAACAGGCCCAGGCCACCTGACAGGCCTAACAGGCTTCGTAAGAAGCCTGAGCCTGGCCTCTTAAGAAGAACATGCTTTTAAACAGGCCTGAGCCTGTGCATTTTCTTAAACAGGCCAGAGGCCCCTGACAGGCCGCCTGGCCTGTTTCCATCCCTACTCCCCCATTAGAATGGGTGAAACTAAATGTAGATGGAGCTCTAACGAAAGTCCACAATGCAGCAGGTTGTGGTGGCGTTATAAGAAATCATTTGGGCAGTTGGGTGGCAGGATTTACAAGTGTTCTGGGTTCATGTAGTGTGGTTGAAGCTGAGCAGTGGGCCATTTTCAAAGGTCTAAAACTAGCTTGGGAGTTAGGCTACAAGAAGATCATACTTGAATCGGATGCTAAAAATGTAGTGGACATGCTAATGAACGTGACAGAAGGTAGAAGCAGCTTATTAGTTACTCAGATACAGAAGTTTATGAATCTATCTTGGGAGCTAAAATTACAGCATGTATCTAGAGATCAAAACTATCTGGCTGATGCCCTCACAAAAGAGGGTTTAAGGACTACACAAGTATTATATTCTTGCCCTACTCATTTAAGGAATGTGCTTGTTAAGGAGTGTTTGGGATTTAATCCCCTCATGATGTAATTTTTTGTATTTAGGGCAGATTAGCCCTCTCTTATACCAAAAAAAACAAAAGAGTCTAACAGAGCTGACCTAAATAATAAGGAACGAACTCGTATTTTATAATGATGTGAATTCGATTCTCATTATTGTCATGAGATCTTCTTTAGTAGGCAATCTCACAAGTCTTCTGTAAGCGCTCTCTAAACTCTGGGGTTATATCCTGACCTTAGTGATGATAGGTGCCAAATTTACCTAATTTTTTTTTAAAAAAAAAAACTTGTGTACAAGAACGTCCATGAAGCAAAACCCCATGCGCCTTATTGTCTCTTAATTGCTATATTCCAGCTAACACCGAACTATCGGATTCTAGCATAAACCTCGTACGGTCAATCACTTTCAGCTGAGTAATTTTGCACTTCTGTTGCTACTTAGGCTCTGAAAATATCAGATTTGGCCTGGCTTCACAGGATGCTCCTTTTAGATTCCTCATTGCATTACTCGCCATACTAAGCAAGTTCCTGAGAGGAATGTTATGGATCAGTTTTTGTGATCATTTGAAAATGTTGTGGTTAACGATTACTTTGCCTCCAATTTATTTTTTTTAATAAAATTCTTCACTTTAACAATTCTCTCTCTCTTTCTGTGCCTTTAGATGCTTAATAATCAAATTACCACTGCACAGCACATGGAACGGGAGAAGGCTTATGATGTTGTAAATGATAACCCATTTGAAGTGGTAATTTTCATATTATTTCTGTTTACCAATATTGATCTTTTGTTTTTCTCGTGGCTATTATTTTCACTTTGAAAAAAAAAAAGAAAGATTGCTTCACTGTTGAAGATACCGTTTCTGGATGAAGAAGAGGCGCCTAGAAACACTTATTCTCGCATGGTAAATGAAATGTCTTTTTCAGTGATATTTCAAATGAAGACAGGTCTAATCTTTCATTTGATATGCGTTTTTTTATTCTTTTGTTTCTGTATTATTCACAAGGTCAAACCGTTTTTAAGTTTTGTACTTGATTATTTAATTCCTTCAAGACATTGAATGCCAGGTAGTGCTGTAAACTGTGGCAAACTTTTGTGCGTTGCTGGATTGAACAATTTGGACAGATGACGAGTGATAGACTGCAGAAAGTAGACATGTAAACTATCAACATATTAGTCATTAGAGCCATTATATATTCCTATTTCTACATAAAATAAGCAATGAGCATGCTTTGATGCACTCTTGTTATTCAAAAATTATCATGTTTTACTTCTAATTATACAAGTGTGAGTCTTCAGATGGGTTCAAAGCATGTTGTTTGGATGTCATGCCTGAAGGTCAATAGGCAGTCCAGCACAAATGCCATTTAAGGGGTTCATTCTGACTTGGCCGTAATGAATGAGCATCACCTAGCTGTTAAAATTGGGAAATTGAAGATGAAGAGGCAAAAGAACAGTGATACGCATTGAGAGAGAATTTGGGGCTAGATCAGTTTTAGGGATCAAATTGCTGTAGCAGATAAATAAGTAAATTTAACTACTAAGGAATTTTATAAAATTCATGATAGAATTGGAGATCTGTGATATAAGATGTTTAGTTATTTTTACCTTTAGCAGCCGTGACAAATGCTCGAGTTCTGATGTGGCTTCAGACAAAATCACACATTCACCTGGAGGCATGCAGATTTGCTTGTGTTGTATCGGCTAACATATGAATTGTATTTAAGTTTCTTTTTTTTTTCTTTCTAGTTTTCTTTGTAGATATTTTCTATTTAGAATCCATGTCTAGAAGGGAGCTAAAACTTTTGTACTTTTGTTTTTTAACAGTTAAGTTAGAATTAATATTTTGAATCTCATTGTACTTAATGTCCAGATGGGACGAGGTGATGGACATAATTCACAAATTAGAGGGAAGGATTTAGCCTTAAGTTGGACTAACGTCTATGAAGAGGCCTCTAGTTCCGTGTCAGAATTAGGTAAAAGGAAATGATTTTTTTTTTGCATTTTGTTAAGTTCATCTGTTTGGTATTCATTTTTACATTTTTTTTTCTCATACATATTTTATGTTAACTGGCATTTGATTCATGTGATGGCCATCATACGAGTACCTACGTTGAGCTGGCAGCAATGTTTGGAAATATCATTCGTGCTAGAGCAGATGCATTGCATGTCTTATTAAGTATTGTAATTGCTTCTTTCATTTATTTTCCCCTCTTTGTTTGGCTTCATTGCTTTTCCAGTTAGAACTGAATTTTTCAACTGGGTTTCCTTCAAGCAAAATTGAGAAATTAAGAATCATCATTTAAACGTCAGTTCCTTTTAAATTGCTATTCCTAGATGACTATTATTTACGTGATCATATATTTAACATAAATCTTTTAACATTAAATTCTTTGGGAAAAAAAAATATATATATATATATATATATATATATATATATATATGTTCGTTAAATCCTCAGCTGGCGTTTTAGTTGGAAAGTATGTTGATTTTGAACCCCTTATATGTAATAATTAAGAAGTGCGTTAATCAAATGCCTTAAGGCTGTATAATTTGATAGACCTGTGACCACATTGATTTGAAAGTAGTTGTTTTTTTTTTGTGATGCTATATTTTTATTTCTCGTCATTAGTAATTTAGTAATTGTGGTTGGCAATAAGATTTCATCTGACAATCTGTATGAGAGCATCTTGAAGTCCCACATTTTATTTTTTTCAGTGGTATCAATTAGCATATGTAATGCATACGAACTTACAATTGCAGAGACTTCAATAAAGAAAGATGATACTAGTGAACCCCTTGGACATTAAAGAGAGTATAAATTCAATGGAACCTGATGCAAACAAACCGAAATACAGAGATTTCATTTGTGTTGAGTAAGCATTGAGGATATCTCCTGCTGCGCCATATTGTTTATGTCGTCCGATCCGCAGAGGACACTTGAATATCTCACAATATTATACGATGCAGCAGGTATTTCTCACTAATGAATGAAATGATAATCAATGGAGGTCACTTATATCATGTACAGACCTAGCGGTTAACAGATGAGGAGAAAGAAATATGTATAAGTTTCATGAAATCGTAATTGTTAAGTGGACCATCATATCATAACGTAATGTTTAACACGTAGTTAATGTTTTACATGATAGTAATAGTGCTTTGGGATGCAACATAGCATTAATTTTCTTAACTTCATATTCCTCGCAGTGAGAGAAACGCGTATGCTGCTGTTCTTGTGGTGCCAGAAACATTTGATAATCCTGGTATTTAGAACTTGTAGTCAGTTTTTTTAACTGCAGAATGTTTCATCTTTTCTTATCAGACATGTATGTTACATTTTATTTAGATTTTTATGGGAACTAAAGTAGACTGGAATAACTAGTCCTCCATTTAATAATATGGGCCATTGTATGTGGTAATTAAATGGATTGGTTTTTCTACCTTAATGGCTAACTTTTGGGCGGAGAATTTTCGTTTCACTTGAGTGCCCATCAAATGATGTCAAAGTTGGTGGTTGGCAGCTCAACTTGATTTTGACCAATAAGCAAGACAGACAAGTGAAGTGCTTCCAATGTCACCTTTCCAAAGTTGGTGGCATCATAATCTTGCATTTTACATTTACCACACTACATTATTTATATCATTCAAGTAATGCTCCCCTGCTTAAGTGATGAGAAAATTCTACATTGCATCAATAAGATAATTGTTCAGTAAATTTAGATGCTTTTGGATCCCGTCTGAGTCGAATAAAAGGAACAGGATTAGAATGTTTGAGGGACAATGCCATCTCTTTCCCCCTTAAATTTTGAATCATGCAGTTCTCTGAAAAGTAATATCTTCATGCTTCTACTATATTTATTCTGTATGTTGGTTGTTGCTACAAGCAGAAATAAAGGAAATGTTATCTATAGTGCTGAAAAACCTCGGGTTTGGCTTAGAGGTAGTACACCAGGTATGGCTTTTTATTGTAATGTTATAATTCACATGGCGAATGCGGGACCGAATTACTATTAATTTGGTCATGATCATGCAAGGGGATAGCTTTGCCACTGGGCAATGCACTCATGTGTGAAGTCACATGATATTATTTTTAAATTATGACCCTTCATACAGATCTAATGATTATTAGGCTTCATTCCCATCACTTTCACAGCAAAATGTGTTTCAGTAGATTTGTCCCGTATGAATTTAGGGCTTTCTGGCTTTATGATACATATTCTGGTATCTATTTTCCATATGAATTTGTATATTGAATATCCTCATGCATTTAAGTACGTGGATGAGAATTGTTATTGGTATCATTGTTGCCTTCTTGAATTGTCTTTGAGTACATAATTTGCCATTAGTTTCTGACCATGACATGAAATTGGTTGACCAGGAAGGTCTTGCTGCAGTTTTTGGAAATGGATTATCAACCGCATGTGTTGTGAATATTGGTGCTCAGGTGACATCAATAATATGCATAGAGGTAAGTGTAATGTATTTGTCTTTTTTATCTTTTACTTTTCACAGCACAACTTGTTTGTTATTGAGTTTAGTATGATATAATCTATAATAGCAAAATCCATTTTGTTATCTTTAAAGAACTATAAAAAGATAAGGGGAAGCTATAGTAACTCTATGGATATAGAACTAGATGGTGACTGATTTTGTGGAATTAATTTTTCTTCTCAACTCACCCTCCCCCTTTATTTTTGGTTCAGGATGGAGGTGCTCTACCTTTAACTGGGAGGACTTTACCTTTTGGAGGCGAGGTATGAAGCCTGGTTTAATACTTCTTCTCATTTCTATCTTTCAAGTATGAACGTTTGACATAATGACCCAGCTTTATTGCCCTGTCCAAGAACCACTTGATCTATAAAATACCTTAGATTACTCCATACGCTAGAATTTTTTAGGTTAGCAATGTGAGTTCTAGAATCTTTGGTTTTAATTTGTTTTTAAGAAGTCCTAATCATCATTTTTTCTGGTCTGTTTCCTTTTTGTGTAATCATCATTTTTTGGTGGTTTAATAATCCTCTTGTAGTTTTTGGCAATTGCATATTGTACCTTACGGTCTGTTGCCCAAGTTTTGTTTTCGTTGCTACTATTTCAATATATTATTGTTTTGGCTCAAATACTAGCTTCATATTTCCAGGATATATCAAGGTGCTTTCTATGGACCCACAGACATCCCCAGAATTGGCCACAAATTCGCACAGATATTTTGACAAAACCTATAGATATGTTAATGTTAAACCGACTGAAAGAGACATATTGTGAAATCAAAGTGAGTTTAATCTCATATAGCTGATATACTATATGCTTATGATGACAAAATTAGGATTTGTTTTGCGTGTAACCACTTAATTTTAAGACAGAGTTATGTTATTTTTGTTTTTAATAAAAAGGATGTAGTTTTTAATCTTCCATCTTGTCCCAGAATCAAGAAATAGCCTTTATCTATTTTACATATTAGTTGAATAAACTAATGGAAATTATACGTTTATAAACTAAATATAAATCTTAAATTGGGATTTCTATTACCAAACTTTTTTTATTATTTATGTATCCTTTGTTCTTTCCATTTTTATTACCACCACTTTTTCTGTTGTGATCTAGATGGGATGAGATATTTTAAAACCTTTTCAGTGTTAGCACTCTACCTTTTCTGTTGGCATTGGATAACAACAAAAACAAAACAATTTTGTCTTTGATCCATGTCATAAGGGATTTGACAGAGTTATACGTTAGCTTCCGAGAGCTTAATAAAACCTTCCCCCTTTATCTAGGTTTAGGACCCGCTAGTTAACGCATCTGGCTTAGGAAGAATAGGGCATGTGATGGACAATTAGTGATTTATTTATAGAAACTTAACGTGTCCACTACTGTTTTAATATCGTGTAGCCAATTTACCCTGTCGTCAATAATGCTTTTAAAGATTGACTGTGGCGTATTGAATGTGTCTGATGGCATTAAAAATGTCACATGAGATAATGTTGCTTCTCTCTGCTTGGACTTGCTTCCAAACCGGGATTTTTCTTCTTTTCTACAGGAGGGGGAACTTGATGCTGTTGCAGTGGTTCATTCATATGAGGATGGAATGCCACCTGGATCTCAATAGACAAGGCTTACTGCTCTTAATGTATGTCTCTTTTATTGACTTCTCTTTTTGCGTTTGGCCAATGCTGTGCTGAGACTGTGCTGGTTGTTATTGCGAGGTTCCTCCTATGGGGCTGTTCTATCCAATGCTTTTGGTTCCTGGTGTGTATCCTCCTCCACCCCGTTCTTGGTTAGTACATTCCTGAAGTACTTTTTTCTTTGTGATTTGAGCAAACCTGTGAACAATTATGTGCTTAAGCAACAATAGTGGTTTTCTCTGTTAGGTTTCATGACTGAGGATATGTTAGAAGATCCATGGCACATTGATTTTCCACGAAGACCTGATATGTCTGATAGTTTCTATCCCAATGTTAATGTTGGACTACCCATGTGGGATAGCTATCCAGTCCTTTCAGCTAAGCCAAAGAAAGAAGAAAATTTTGGTCTGGCAGAGGCTATCACAAACAGTATTCTTTTAGCTGGTAATTGTTTTTCATTTTCTTTTGTGGTATATGCTGAGGTTTAAAGTCTCATTATACTGTTTGGTGTTGTATTCATACCTCCAAAGAAAATTATTTTGTAGCATTCAATTGGTAAGTTTCAGACATGGAGCTTGGTGTGTTAATGTGAGCATACATTTTGATCCGAAAGAATTGACTCTTTTATCTGGTATAGGCGGGTGGAGTTGCTTTGACAAGTGATCTGATTCCTGCAGTGGAGGAAAGGTTTGTTTTTATTTTGTTTTCTGCAAAATCAATTGGGTAACAATTAGTCGGGTGGCTGCGAATTATTTCCATTTGCGGTTCATTTTAATCTTATAAGTTAAACAATGAAGCATACTTGTTCATGAACTGAGGCGGAAAGTATCATGTAAACGGGAAAATATCATGGGATAAGTAGTCACCTGATGTGAACCCAAACTAAAATATATGGGTAATTATGTGATCGTATTGTTAGTATAAATGGAAATAAATGGCAATCAAAGCAACTAATATTCGAAATCCCGTGATATCAATGAATAAAATCAGAGAAAAGCAAGTTAGTTCTGCTGTTAATAACAGGGCTAAGCGGGCCAAGGATCACATTCACCAACAGAACTTCTGTAAAAGCATCATCTTTGAAGTGCATGTATCTCTTCTTTATTGAATGTTCTTTGGAACGTATGAATGTAGTGACTTGTCTGATCTATGGTGGAATCGGGCAGTTGAACAGAGGAACCGATGGGACTAAAGTGGACTGTTGTTTTTTTTCAATAAGCAAAACAGAGGAACTGATTTGTGGAGGGTAACAAATGTTTAAATTAGGGTTTAAGCGTGGGTTCATTTGTTTGACCAGAAAGTTGTCACCTTGCCGGTTTATAAACCTTTTTCCAACTTCGCCTGCAAGGATTTCGGTTACCTGCCTCCGTCAAAATCAAATGTTAATAATGCCTTTCTCACGTTATTTCGTTTCGTGCACTTGTCTCAAAACGAACGGGACGAAGCCTATTTTTTTCCTTCGGTTGTTTCACGTGTTTAATTTTGATCGAATAAACAAGACCCCTTTTTGTTTAATTTTTGTTTCCTGGGTGGGGGTGGACCTTTGAAGAAGACGTGCTGGACTAGAAAATGGGGAAAGTTGATGCAGGCATGCAATCATACATTTTAAAGAAAGAAAATGTGTGATGTGCAAATATTTAGATTTTCCCCACTCTTTTAAAGAAAGAAAGCTGATAGTTTGGGCTCATCCCACTTTTTAATTGGAGAGGACTTAGTGGGATTATAAAGTGGGGTAGGATTAGAAATAGTGACAAAACTGTCATACTGAGTATTTAACATGGCTGCATTTAAACACCTGTTGTGGTTACTGGTTAGCTAGGTTTGGGGGTGAAGGAAAGATAGATGACTTCGAATACTAGAATCCAAGTGAAGGCTCATTCATTCGAGGTGTTGGAACAGGTGGGGGACTGGGGGGCCCTTTTTGTGATTTTAATTTTATATGCGGGGCGCATTTTGAGATTTCCATAATAATAGGAATAAAAAACGTCCACCAGGAATCAAAAGACCAAGCCGCACGCATCCCTTTGCACAAATGCTAGTATCATTTTTGTGCCTATCTTTGACTGCTCCCCTCCTTTCTGTTACCCCTACCCTTGCCTTTTGTTTATTCTCTCTCAGCTCAAGCCTCCAGCCACCCCCCACAAAACCAATTTAATTCCTTCTTCTTTTAAACAAAACCAAATACATATCCTTCTATCAACGTGTTTTTATTTTTAAAATAATAACGCACAAATTTTATAAATAGGATTGTTTACATTTAACCAATGATAGTTGGCAATTGGGATAAGGTCTGATAACGATAGAATTTGCTATTTATGAAATGTGTTAGTCAAAGACGATCAAGTAAAAGGGGAAACGAATATGACTCAGCAACACCTCCCGGGGGCTGCCGAGCCGAGCTGGTGGCGAGCCCAGCCCAGCCATGTTTGATCCTTTGGCTTCCCAACGTGTGCCACCCCCGTCACCCTGTCCCTTTATATTCACTCTAACCACCTTGTCCCCTCGCACCTTCCCTCACTCCCCATCATCTCTTTGTACCATCTCTGACTCTCTCTCTCTCTCTCTCTATTTCCACCGTCACCGGGGGGCGCTTCGGATTTTCTCCATTTCCTCCTGTTCATCTCTATCTCCGCCGTCGATGGCTGATTCGCAGAGGCACAAGCACGGTGGCGTCGGGAGCCGGAAGCAGCAGCAGCAGCAGCCGAGCCGCTTGCAAATGCGAGCGCCGTCTTCGTTACAGGTAAATCGGTCCTGCGATTGGAACGTGGCGATCCCCCTATTGTCACCACTCGCTTCGTCGCCACCTCCGGTGAAACTCGCCGCTCCGGCGACGGAGAGGGATAGGGAGGAGGCTCGGCAGATGCAGCAACGCCAACAGGGGGGGGAGCCGGAGAATTTGGTGTTCAAAAAGTGGCAGCATCCGGCTGCTCCGTTCTGTTACGAGGCGTCCTCGGTGGCGCCTCCTTTCTTCCGCAGTGTGTAAATATATCAGGGATAACGGTCGTAGGATGATCGGACGGTTGAGAAGATCCGAGGGCGGATGTTATTGGGAGAAGGATCCTGATGTTGCGTTCAGTGGGTTAGGTTATTATGATGATCTCGATATATTGCTAATTGTACGCAGTGGGATCTAACGATTCCACCATTTCTCTAACACTTTAGAAATTTCCCTGCTTCAATTGATTAGAGGCGGATTCAGTTTTAAATTGCACAAAGCATAATTCTTTGATTAAATTCCCAAGTCCGCATACAGGAGCACTGATGAACAAGTCTTGTTGCTTAAAATTAACAAGGAATTTAAGATTTGTGTTAGTGAATCCCGTGGGTCTCATAATTAGTTGCGTGATCAATCTTTTTGGGGCCGCAATCATTTGCTAATGATTGAAGCCTTGTTTATCATATGTACCATAAAACTAGGCAAAGGGAAGTGGGAGATGAGTGTGATATTTCCTTTTTACCCCTCATGAGTCAAAGGCGTCAAAGGGAAGCCGCACAATATCTGAGTTTTTGAACCTCGTCTGGTTGGATCAAGTAGATCCAATCCGATTGAGGTGCTGTGTTGCAATTTGCAGAGCAGGCAGATGGAGAATGGGAAAGAGGACCCCGTATATGTTTTTATGGGAAACATAAAAACAGCTCAGCGTTAGTGAGTGATGAAAGAAATTACAAAGAGAATGTGAAATAATGTTAGTAACATGACCTGGTGACAGCCCATGTGGAGACGTAATAAATTCCCTTGTCCCACCATCCATCCACTTTGATTCCTGTGACCACTTTTGCTTCAATTTTCAAAAACGATCAGGATTCCATATTTCCAGATATTTTTTCTTCAAGTCTCAATTTATTGATGGGAGTATTTGACATTTGATAGTCTAATGCATTAGAGTTTGAATATGGATAAGAGGCTAGACTCTCACCACTTTTAAAGTTTGTTTATGTGGAAAATAAAACGCTCATTCAATTAATTAGTCTTTACTTGGAGACGCTTCATGCCACCGTCCTACGCAATAATTTGTACGTTGGTTGACAACTTGATTAGTTTAATTACCTGGTTTAGTTTTAGTGTGTGTTTGGATGGATGTTAAAATATTATAAATACCTTGTATTTTTTATGATCAATTTTTTATAAAAGTTACTAAAATATCTAAACATTAATTTTTTTACACGGTCAATTTTTTTTGTATGAAAATTAATAAACTGTCTAAATATTAATTTTTTTATAATTATTTTTTATAAAAATTAATAAATTATCTAAATATTATTTTTTTCTCAATCAATTTTTTACTAAAATTAATAAACTATCCAATCACTAATTTTTATTCACAATCTATTTTTAACTAAAATTATAGTAAGAGACAACTTTTAATAAGTATATTTAGATTAACTTTTAAAAAATATATTTTTGAGGGGAGAATAGATTTTATCAAAAATTTATTTTTTATTAGTGTGTTTATAATAACTTTTGAAAAATATATTTGATTAAAAAATGATTATTAGAAGTTGTCTCCCTAACTTTCCTAAAACTATAATTTTAGTAAGAAAAATATATATTATGAAAAAAAATTAGTGTTTATATAGTTTATTATTTTTTTTGTGTGCAGAATTGATTGTGGAAAATGTGGGGGATTTAGATTATTTGATCTAAAATTATGGTTTAGATTAAAAATTAATTTTTTTCAACAAAAATTTATTCTACCCAAAAATCTGTTATACCCAAAATCTATGCTCTCAAATAAATTATATCTAGAATATAATCCAAGCACACCCTTATTAATTTAATAGCAGTCGGCGTTTTAATTGTTTAATAAGTGGATTTTGTGACTCAATATTTGATAGATAACTCTCCCGAATCTTGAGGGTTTTTTTTTTCTTAAATGGATGTTGGAAGTTGACTGGAAATTTCCAGTTTCGTACAATGCCACACGCCTGCCTCATCCATTATCTAATTCTAAGTGCGCTTCTTGGAATCTTTGTGCCATTGAACACGCGCCTCTCTTAAATAAGAATTGTCAAGAACTAGACATATTTTCTCCATTATGAGTGGACTATGAATTCTTATTATGTGAAGGGCATCGATCCCATTTGGGTGGACGTAATATAAGATGCAGAAAGAGAGAGAGAGAGAGCAAAGAAAGTTGGGCAATTAATGAAGAGAAAAATAATGTAAACATCGAAACGTAATAATATATATGCATCCTGCAGGGTCATTTTCTCTCTTGCGTTTTCCTTCCCAACACACACCCTCCTCAGAGTGTTCCTCCATTTTCACTTTCTCTTGCTTGGTAATATGTATATTTCATAATTCCCCTTTTTAAGGATGATCGAATATCAGTGGAGAGAACTAGTGAGTGATATATATTGGGAGGATATTCGATTTTGTGTTGATTTCAAAGATTCACAATTGATTGATGACGAAGAAAATGTTGGACCCCATATTCAACGGCCAGTCTTCAATGGATGTTTATGTGTGTGTGTGTGTGTGTATATATATAGCAATTATTCCAAAGCACGGTTCAATTATTCCTTCTCAGTCTTATATCTAATAGCAGCCCGTCTTATTAATTAGGGAAGTAGGATTAATGGTCAGTTTGGTTCAAATGTATGAGATGGGATTACATGCATGTATCCTGATGCAAATAGTTGATTCAGATGTTCATCAGTTAGTTAGGCTTTTGTAATGGAAAGGGAATCATATCTTGTAATACTAATTTCTTTAAATAGATGCGTTAGGATTTCACTGATAGGTCCTATAAATGAAGTTTACATATAGAAATCTGGAAGGAAAAACACAAGATGATATTATTTGCCTTTACTTTCTCCATACTCCTTCTCTATTTGGCTACCCCCATTCGTTAGTGTCGTCCATAAAAATGAATCCTTATTTTTATGTTAATTTAATAAAATACAAATGAAATGGCTTAAGAAAGGCGTTAATGCGACTAAATATAAGTATAATGCATTAGCGAATGGGAATTGGGTACAGTAAAAAGGGTTAATATCTTACAACGTAGTAAATTTAAATTTAAATTTTTATTAGAAAAAATATTTATATTTAATATGTAATAATATCTTAAATATAATTATTTTTAATGGGAGGATAAGAAAAACATAAACATGAGGCATTATTATTCTATTATTTTTATCTGATATATATTTCATGGTAGTACTATTGAAGCCCAGTACTATTGAAGGCTTTAATTTTCCCCTGATTCATCTGAGATTCTTCTTTTGCTTGAATGGATGAGTAGTTTGCCCATCCACGTAACCAGGATCGTTATGGACCTTGTACCAAAAAAAAAAGGGACAGCTATGGGCCTATTCCGGATGTTTGCGTAACCCGTGACTTTTTATAACCATAATTGGCCCTGGCAGCCTGAGGACAGAGATTGTATCATATTCCCTAAATCTGTAACGATAAAACCTACGGGGATTACAAATACTAGGCCTAAAACAGTAGATTGATGATTGAGTTCATTAAATACGATCTTTTGTGTTTAGATGTAGCTGTGTGCATTGAAAATATTTAGCAGAGTATTACGTTGTTATGTTAACTCTATGATGTTATTACTAAATCTCTTTGTAAGACTCTTTACAGAGCTATTTGTGGAGAAGGAAATATATATTTTTAAAGAACGAGTAACAAATAACAATACAGATGAGAGAATGGAGAATAAGGAAGGGCCAATTAGAGAGGTGTTAAAGAGATTAACGACAAAGTCGAGCGATGGATTGAAATGGAAGGGTGGTATGTGTGGTGGGTAGCAACATGGTCAAAAAGGTATGAGATGGAAGAAGACGACCAACTCCGCGACAAGGGTGTTGGGAATGAACCTAAGAAAATCTACAAAGGGGTGCAGTGACAGTAATATGGGAATTTGCAGGCTCACATGGGACATCATTAGGGTCGCTCTCAATCACTAGCAATTGGGTTAGAGAGTCGCAGTAGGGAAAAGGAAGAATACTAATAATGAGACACAAAAGAAATGTGAATCAAATACGTAACGCCTCCATATTGGTCTATAAAAAATATTATTTTATTATAACTTTAGTTACGGTATTTAGAGATATATTATAATTTCTAAGTACTTAAACTTATGTCTGAGGGTAATTGACCGCTCGCTCTGTCAAATATTAGTATCGTCTAGGAAGAAAAGAGACTTAGCCTTACTTTTATATCATGGTGAGTCAAACTCTTTTTAAAAAATTTTATACAAAAAAAACAAGAATAAAGAAATGAGGAGTGCCATTCGAACGAGTAGAGCATCCAGTAACGTTAAAAATTAGAAAATAATGCATATAAGTAGACTCTGACATTAGATTCTAAGATGAACTTGTACAACTCCTATATGTGACTTGCCAATTGCAATACCTTCTTTTTGTCCATATTTGGTTGCTCTTTTGCTGCTTGTTTTGTTTTTTATTTTATTCTCTCCCCGCATTATGCTGCTTTTGGCTCTCTCGCCTTTTAGGTATTCTCTTTGGCTTTTTCATGCATTCATTTATATGTCCATGTCTATTAGTAGTCCCATTAATTAATTTGGGTCTTGTACGTTTAGTTATGGTCTAAAGTGGAAGTGAAAACGAAACCACCAAATCCCACTATGCCTAACTTTTGACGAATCTCTCTCCTAATAATAATCCACTCTGCTTGCGTTTGTTTATTGAGTTTCCGTGGGAAAACCCCTATTCTTCACGAATCAAACCCCGCTCCAACAAAAGTCTCATGCTGCATGCCCTCTTCCATTTTCTATACGCGTAACTGAAAATGACATTCCATTTCAGCACTTTGCTCTTTTCATCCCTCCACCGTGCTCTAGCGCTCATATACTGTAAATTACTATAATTATAAAGAAGGAAAATTTGGTTAAAAGCAACTGGAAATTTTATTGATGAATGACCAGAATCTAAGCGCTTTACATGAAATTTGGTTAATTATACTCGTTAAAGATCAGTTGTGCCAACTCTCTTTTGCCAATAATTTAAGAATATGAAATTATACCAAGTTAACCTTGATTTTTTTCCCTGAATATTCAAGAATTATATACTAATACGCTTGTGGGGGGGGGGGGAAGCAGGGAATTTTCTTGGAGATATAAAAGCACAGAGAGGGAAAGGAAGAAAGCAACAGAAAGGTGGGAATTAGGTAAAACAAAGGAGGGTTCCTTTAATTTAGTGGATTGGATAACAGGCTGATGGAGAAGTTAAGTATAACTTGAACTATTTAAGCTTGTTTGGCAGATATAAGTAATTTGAGGGAATGAGGAGCAGGTAATATTAACCACTTAGGCAATAATTCAAATATATCTCTCGTGCGAGTATCAGCTGCCACTTTTTATTACACTATTATTTATTAATTTTTTATTTTCCAATCTATCTAACCCACTGGTAAATGGAATCATCGTCCCTGGTTTTCTGTATTTTTTTTTTTAAGAAAAAGATACGTTTGAAGAAAGAATTATTGACACCCAGAGATCTTAAACATCAGAGTTTACATAGAGATAATTATATACTCTACTAATTAAGTCTCGCACTTAATTAGTATAATACGAAAATTGGATCCGTAGTTTTCATCTCTCTATCTCTAACAGCGAAACATGCAATTCCGTTGAAGAATCGAAACATGTGACGTGATACCTATGAACGAAATTTCGTTAAGGTGTGGGAGTCTCAAACTACATTACGCGTAATCTCAAGATGCCCACATTTTACACTTTTTTATTTATTCTTTTGGGAAAAAATGACTTCGTAAGCTCTCTCTTCGTACTGTGATATTTTACTTTTCAATTCCATTGGGTCTACGGCTATTTTTTGTTCAAGTAAAATAAATAAATAAATTACTTAAAAATATGTACATTTATTATATCTATTTGTTGGTAGACCTGGAACATCAGTTTTGAAATAAGCGTACGTTCTGTTTTACCAACTTTGTTTTTTGAAAGTGTTTTTTTTTTTAAGGTGGAAATGAAAGACATAGGATTTAGACCAAAGTCACATCCAACACAAACGGTGTTGGAATGTTGTCTGTTTGGTTGGATTGGAAGGACCAATTAAGCAGAAGAGCACTAAATAAAAATGTTGAATTTTGATTTTTGCATTTTTTTTTCTGGCTTGCGCGTAGGTGTGCAGACATCTTCCCTTTCTTTGACTTAGCTGATATCATTAGTCAACCCACGTTTTCCCAAGCCTTTGGTTATTACTTCCCACTTCCTTGGGGTTTGGGGTAGTGGGACTTGTACTGCATCCATTATATTTCTCAACTCTTGCAAATTATTATGTCAAGTCATTATTTAAAGTTAAAGTCTCCTATGCTCTTATCTTCTGTAAATTAAAATAATCAATTCGAGATGAAGTTTATACTCACATAATCCGCCCCAATGAATAAAAAAGGAAAAAGGGAAAAAGGGGGCAGAGATGGTTCTTCATGCTTGAAATCATTGTCACCTTTAGACCAAAAATTCTCTGATGATAAATGATGATCCTACGAGCAACTTTATATGGAAAAATGAGGAAGGACGTACACCAAGGTCCATGCAACATTAAAGTTTGTTTGATTTTCTAGAAGCAATCGAATGGGAAGCCTGAATCCACAGAGCCGAACTTGCCTTCCATTTGGCCAATTATGTGAATTTTCTATGGAACGAAACCCAAATATTAAAAGAAAAATTACTATAAAATCTTGAGAAATGATTGTTATTATCAAAATATCCTTAAAAGGTTTCAGAACAAATAAGCAAATGCTAGCAATCCTCAACCCCCTATTTTTGAGATGGTTAGGGGATGGATTCCCTATATGATTAAGGGGAGTGAGCTTGTGCATGTTTGTGTGTGAGTGGGTCCCTCCGTGTGGGAGGGTTAGGATAAATGAATAATAAAAAAAGTACACTTACTGTAATTTTGTAGACTAAAATTTGTGATTGTATAATGCTGGATGATAATTTTTTAGTAATTATATTTTTTAATTGAATCTTATAATGTTCTTTTCAATATTATATGAGTAGATTCTTTGTTTAAATAATACTCATATTGAATATAAAAGTTATTTAATTAAATTAATAAATTAGATAAATTAATTAATTAGAATAATATAATTTTATTTTCTCAAAATATTTATATATAATATTAGATTGGACATCAATTTATAAATTAACTAAATTAGTTTAAAAATAATAATAGATAAAAAAGATAAAATAAATAAAAATTTTATATTTAAAATTAAAATTAATTCTCTAAAATCACACACATATATATATAAAAGAGGGAGGGATATTTTTATTTATTTATTTTTAAATTAGGCGATTAGCTTACCCGCTTCATAAGTTTCTAACTGCTCCCTCATTATTTCTTCATTTCATACAAGTCTTACTATTTAAAGTTGTGCCCAGCAACAAAATACCACGGTTTCTCCCGTTGTTGACTTCAAAACAGTTTACCCATTAGGCAAAACATCTGTCTCATTTTTTACACTTGAATGCTTTCTGGGTAGAATTGTAGTTTAGGTCAGCTTCCCAAAAAGAGAAGGCCACTGCCATTCAAATAAACAGTTAGCTGATAGGAAAGAGAGAAGAAGGGTTAAAAGACAATTATAATAATTAATTTAGAGGTTCTGCCTCTTCTTAATTTTTCAGACTTCTTTTGTTTTTTACCCAGTCTTGTGGTTTCTTACTTTCTTTCAATGGCAGCTACTTTTTGCAAAAAATTACGAATTGAAATTGAATATCGAGGTCGTCCAAATTTAATTTAAAAACCCCCGTCAGTCCTCAGATCACTTTTCAAAATTCTGATTCTCCCTTTGGGAAAAACCAGAGAGCGCTCACACCAAATCTGCAAAAACTAGAGCGTCTCTCCCAAACGCTGCAACACCAACGCTAGCCTTGGCCTTTGCCTTTTGATTCTTTCCCTTCCTCTCCCAAATTCAAAGTACTTTGTGTTTTCCCTCCTCCTTCTTTCTCTCTCTGCTTTTCTCTGCTATCATTTGCCGCTTAAACTTAATTGATTACCCCCATTCTCGTTCGACCCACGCCTGCTCAATTTGCGCCGCATGCGAGGCTTCCCTTAGCTTCCCATCATGCCACCTTAGCTTTCTCTGTGACCCATGTTCGAGCTTTCTTCGGCACTCTCTCTGACTCCCCCACTATCGCTTCCTTCCAATCGCTGCACGCCAAGGAAGTCGCATGCCCACCAGAATTCAAGTGCAGTTTGATTGCTAAAAGGAGGGGGCAAAGATGAAAGTTCTCAGCTTTCATAAGTTTATGGCTTCTTCTTCTTCTTCTCCATCTTAACTGGTCTCACGCAATTTCTCTCACAATAACCTCTATTGGTGTTTGAGCTGAGGTTGGGCAGCTTTAACTTCGGGTTTTCCCAGAACGAACACAGTTTGGGTTTTTCAATTGACAGGAGATTTGAAGCAAATTGGTGGTATTGGCAGCTATGGTTGCAGAAACTTGGATTGTAAAGATGGGTAACCAGGTGAGTACCAATCTCAAGCAAGCGCTTCTTCTCGAGACTTCAACGAAGAGAAAACAGAACCGCCCCAAAAGGTCAGATGACAAACATATAATAGGCATTCTTTCTTTTGAAGTAGCTAATGTAATGTCGAAAACCGTTCACCTCCACAAATCCCTCACAGAGTCCGAGATCTCAAAGCTCAGGAACGAGATCTTGACCTCGGAGGGTGTTAACAACCTCGTTTCCTCCGACGAGGCTTATCTTCTCGAGCTGGCTCTCGCTGAGAAGCTCGAGGAGCTAAACCGCGTGGCAAACGTTGTTTCAAGATTGGGGAAAAAGTGCTCTGAACCAGCCTTGCAAGGGTTTGAGCATGTCTACGGGGATATTGTTAGTGGGGTTATTGATGTGAAGGAATTGGGGTTTCTGGTTAAGCATATGGAAGGTATGGTGAGGAAGATGGACAGGTATGTGACCGCTACCAGAAATTTGTACAGTGAAATGGAGGTGTTGAATGAGTTGGAGCAAGCAGTGAAGAAGTTTCAGCATAATCAGCATGAGGAGAGTAAGCGGGCGTTTGAACAAAAACTTATGTGGCAGAAGCAGGATTTGCGTCATCTCAAGGATATTTCACTTTGGAATCAGACTTATGATAAGGTTGTGGAATTGTTGGCCAGAACTGTGTGTACAATTTATGGTAGGATCTCTGTGATCTTTGGTGAATCAGCTTTAAGGAAGAACAATCTTAGGCTTGGTGGAGGTTCACATCCAATGGACAATGAGAATGGATCTGTGTCTGGCCAGATTAAACGCAACCAAAGCAGAAAAAATGGGTGTCACTCGGGGCCAATTGGAAGACCATCTTCGGATCGAAAGGGGGCTAATCGCAAGCATCAGCTAGATGTAAGGAGAGGTGAATTAGCATCTTTAAGGCCCGAAGATTTTGGCTTTCCTTGTGGGACAAGCCCAGGGAGACTTTTCATGGAATGCTTGAGTTTGAGCAGCTCAGTTTCTAAATTTGATGACGATGACGATGATGTTGTTTATCGAGAGGACCAATACAGTCATGGTTCAAGTTGTCGCGGTGTTTCAAGTAATGGAATGAAAAAGGAGAGCTCTTTCCGTTCTGGTGTTCTAAATCATGCCCATAGTGGTGTTGTTCCATTCACTGGAGAACTACGGCAAATCAAATCCGGCGTTTCAAGTAACTCAATATTTGGTCCCAAGAGTAGGTTAGCAGCCTATGC
Organism: Leucaena leucocephala; assembly: GCA_037074615.1. Classification (NCBI taxonomy): domain Eukaryota; kingdom Viridiplantae; phylum Streptophyta; class Magnoliopsida; order Fabales; family Fabaceae; genus Leucaena; species Leucaena leucocephala. The sequence goes on along the minus strand of CM073535.1, from coordinate 3,070,894 downwards.
TCCTCCTACCACTCTTGGAGGTTCTGCTCTGGCATTGCACTATGCTAATGTCATAATTGTTATTGAGAAGCTGCTTCGTTATCCACATTTAGTTGGTGAGGAAGCTAGGGATGATTTATACCAGATGCTTCCAACAAGCTTAAGATTATCTCTGCGGGCCAAATTGAAGTCCTACGTGAAGAATTTGGCGATTTATGATGCTCCTCTTGCTCACGACTGGAAGGAGACTCTCGATGGGATACTCGGGTGGCTTGCCCCGCTCGCGCATAATATGATCAGATGGCAAAGCGAGCGTAATTTTGAGCAACACCAAATTGTTAGCAGGTCAAATATTCTGTTACTTCAGACTTTATACTTTGGTGATAGGGTAAAGGCAGAGGATGCTATGTGTGACCTTCTGGTCGGGTTGAATTACATTTGTCGGTATGAGCATCAACAGAACGCGTTACTTGATTGCGCTAGCAGCTTCGATTTCGAAGATTGCATGGAATGGCAAATGCAATGTAGTGCATCTTCCCCCAATTGAGTACATTCTAAAACTTTTGAAATCCTCCTGTATAAGGTGGCCATTTTCTTGCTTCAGAATACCTTAATGGAAGTCATTATTTCTATAGGATGTGGGATCCCAAACTATGCAAGTTGAGGGATAACCTTTGTTGATCTAAGTATAGCTGAATTTAATTGCAATGTGACTGCTGAAGTGTATAAGCAATTATATTCATTGAGGGGGTGTTGTAAATATGTTTATGTACAGCTTGCTTCCTGCTTCTTCTTCTTCTTATAGTATCTGGCTATCTGCAACTTCTTGCAGCATCACAATGCCTTTGTTAGAATTGTTGTCATGGATAGCTGACACTATAATTGATATCTATTTCCGCATTCAACATTTCATTTCTATCCAATAGTTCTGTGCTCTGGTTAAAGTGCCTATTTTTTTTTTTTTTTTTGCCTGTTCTTTTCAAAGGGTTCATTTTGTTAATTCAGAAAATGAGGGGAAGCGACATGCATGCTTTCTATGTATCAATTGATTCAAATGCTTGTTATTGGTAGGAACTTATTGGGAGAAACCCTTTCAGGGGAAGAATAAAAAAACAAATACCTTAAGCAGTGTGATAAAAGTCTCGAAAACTTTGAGAATGTTAGCGAATCAGCCGCACCTAAAAGTTATCCCCTCAGCCCAATTTTTGAAATGCGTTTCCATTATAATGGCAGACAGGGATGGAATAGGTCAGAGTGAGATTACCTAACCGATGAAAGTCGTGTGAAAAGTATCGTTCAAATTTATCAAGTGCTCAAATACAATTTTTCGGGTTGGGGAAAAAAACAGTAGTAAATAAGAGTAAGTAATGTAGTAGTGAATGTGTTGACTTTGTAATTGTATTCCAACACAGATTTAGTCACTGTAGGTAATTTAAATTCCAAACTGAAGTACTGATAGCAAAATTTACAGACGAGTTTGACTTGAAGACGTTCAGAAACAGCCAATCTACCACCGGCAGCCTCGCTGTCATCATCTGTGGGAATCAATTATTACCGGGATGGATCTTCATTAACCTCTTCCTCTCCATCACTTCACGAGCACAGACACACACGTGCCTGCGTGTGAAGAATAGAGATAGATAGCAGTAAATTGGTGTAGATTTTATTGGGTAATGAAATGACCGAAAGAGGAAAGTTAAAAAGCTTCATGTGAAGGAAGCAGGGTTTGAAATGGGGAAGTAATGGATGAGTGAGTGGGTGTGGGTAGAAAAGGGCATTCACTACAACAATAAAAGAGATTTCAAGAACTTGTTTGTGAAGTAGTTGGGTGCCATTATCTCTTAGGGAGGCTTCGTCGTTGGCCTTTCATTCACTATTGTGTGGCTCACACACACAATGAATCAACCTCCTTCTTCCCCTGGAGATTCTTTGTGTTCCTCACTCTTCATAGCCACACATGAACAGTGGACCCAAAATTGAACATACAAAATCGATTCATCTTTCGTTGTTGATACCTGTGCTTTTCCACCGACTCGTAGGTTTTTTTTTCTGGAATGAAATAGATAGACGATGGAGGTCGAAAGTTTAAATGCAGAGAATAGTTAGGGGTTGGTTGGCCGCTATTACCTAAGGGTTGTTTGGTTGGAGGGGAGTAGAGGGGAGGAAAAAGTGTGTTTGGTTGAAAAAAATAAAAGGGAGGGGAGGGGAGGGGAGGGGAGGGGAGGGGAGAGGAGGGGAGATTTTTTGCCTTTTTGTGGTCTCCTCCCCTCCCTCACCTCCCTTCCAAAAGTGAGGTTTTTTTGAGGGGAGAGAAAATTTTACCCCCTTTTAACTAAAAGAGCTTTTTTTAATATCCCAAATATACCCTTAAACTATTTTTTTTTATTTTTTCACATCTAATTTTTTTAATTGTATAATAATTATAATAAAACTTAACAAGTATAATAAATTATTTATATATTATATTAAAATATATAATAATTATAAAATTAATAAAAAATAATGTTAAAATTTTAACATTTTTTTTATTTTTATTATATATATAAATGAGATAAAAAATTTTAAGATTTATAAATTAAAAAATAATAATTTTGATATGAATATTATAAATAAAGAATAAATAAATTTAAATAAAGAGATAAGGGTATTTTTGTCAATTTTTAATTAACCCCTCTCCCCTTTCCTCCCCTCCCCTTCTGAACCAAACAAAAAACATCATTCATTAACTTCTCCTACCTTTCCCTACCCTCCCTTAAATTAATCCCCTCTCCCCTCCTCTATGGTGAACCAAATAAAATCTAAACTTCTGCCATGAAATAAAAGGCTTAACTCGTTCGTCACCAAGTTGGTTTTGGGGCAATTTTTGTGTTGATACTGACTTTCTTTATAATAGTTAGTCTTCTTGATGCGTTGAGATGACAATAAATTTCATCTCAACCTTAATTAATATCGATGTACTCATATAGTATAAAATTTATATAAAAAAACTGCTGCACATATAGATTCGTTAATACTTGGTATGTGTGTGTGTGTGTGATTTCAAAATCATTCTGGAGCAACACATTGAGCGTGCCTTGAGCAGATGGGGAATTAACTTGTTGCTATTGAGTATTTGAACTCTGAGTACTAATTCGTTATCCACCAAATAGGAATACATTTACGACACGTTTTTTGTAGTTAATTTTCATGTATGTATAAGCATATACTTCAATTTATACAAGTACAGAATTTGATATTAAAAAAATGTGAACTTTAAGGGGATTTTTTTTTTAAAGTTAAATTTAAAAGAATAAGAGAAATGGGGTTATAAAATTTTAATAAAGAGATTAAACACTTTTAACTCTACTTCTGTGATTTTTTTAAATCTAAATTAGAAAATTGTTCCCTCCCTTCATATCCTCTCCAAATCCACCATACCAAACATCCCCTCAAAAGAATCTTACTATATTGAATGGATATTTTTAAATCAAAGTCTACGTTATACATGCACCCCTAGATATCAGCAGTAAAATTCCTGAAGAACTCAATTTTGATTCAATATCAAGGTAACGAGTTTTTTTCTTTTTTTTGGTTTACTAATCCAACCATCATCTACAACATATATAAAAGTTAGTGGATAATTTTATTGATTCTAAATTGTGGCATATTTTGTTCAAAGGATTTTTTGTTTTTTGGTTACAATTCAAAGGATAATTTAGATTGTGTGAAAATATTTTTTCTTGTTTTTTTTATAAGAAAATTTTTAGAAAGGGGTTGGATTTATCTATAATATAAGAATAGAGTGAAATCTCTCTTCCTTCTAGGTGATAATATTTTTTTTTGTTATATAGGAGATACCATTTTTCTTGTTCTTGTTTGAGATTCAAAATCAATATTTGGATGGTAGATTACGGGCCTCACAAAGGCCCAGTTGAGACCAACAAATAGTCGAGGAAACTCGTGTTTTGTTTTGGATCATAAGATCATCGTATCTTTCTTCTCGGCCATGATCATCTTTGTTCCCAAAAAAAACGGAGACAGAAGTTGAAGTTGCCTCCTCCTGCCGTTCGGTTTCTGTCCACAACGTGATGAGAATGGATCCTCTGAATTATTAGAGGGTTGTGAACTGTGTTAATGAAGTGAAGTGCTGTTTTCATTTCTTCTTTTGAAGATTCGATCTGTGATCCGTCAAAGAAGGTCATCGATCATTTTCTCCAGCAGCCAAACAAGATCCTCATCCTTTCTATACTTTCTTCTCACCAATTTCCGATTTCTTCTCCTTCTGATTTTCTTCAAGTCTTTGGCTCTCCGAAACACCTGCAGCTTTAAAGTAAGCTGCACGATCTGCAGTTCTTTCCAGGAATGAATTACAGAAGGTTCCTTTCCAGACCACTTCTTGCTCGATTTGCTTTTCGTTTTTTTTTTTGCGAAAATTTGCTTGTCGATTGCGTGTTGTTCATTTTTAATGCATGGCCTAATCAATCTTGCTCCTGCTTCAAACTTTCGTCTTTTTTTATTTTTTTCCCTAGTATTCTTTCGGATTGTCTTGGTTTGACAATGTCATGTATTCTGATTTGATCAATTTGCGGGGTTTGTATTGAATTAGGAGGATGATTTGGGTATTGGGGTGTAGAAGGATATGCTTGAATCATGTTGGCATAACTGTTGCTGTGCATGCATATGCGTTATTCATGGGAAGGCCGATACCGCTGAGGGTGGACTGATTTCTATATGCATGCATTATAGTGTGTATATTGGCCTTACACCGTTGGAGGATGGTGTATCTAGGGCCTTTGAGGGTTAAGTTTTTGCCCCATTCTTAATTTTGTTTTCATTTTTCTTCTTGCAGCATTAATGATATGAAAATATTTTTATTAACTGGTTCGTGATTATTATTATTTTTTATTTCCATATGTTCATTTTGTCCTTTTTAGTTTCTTAAAACATTCTTTTACAATGCCTGTGCTTTTAAACTTATGCAATTGATACATTTTCAACCCTCCGTCCTCAATCAATTTTCTTGCAGTGATAACATTCAAGCCACCAGCTTCGTTATTTGTTCTTGTCATCATTTTTTTTCTAATGCTTGTTGCTGAAATCATTGAGAACTTCAGTTGAAGGATGCTCATGTCAGGGTATTGTTGAGTTTTTATATTACCATTTGGCTTTTCAATCACTTTTAACAATATCGTTTTCCTCTGGTATAACAATTCTACTAATTATTATTTTAAAAACAGAGATAGTCGAGTTTCCAGATCATCCCTTTTTGATGGATATGATGGTCTTGAGGAAGGTGGTATAAGGGCTTCTTCATCATACTCACATAATATAAATGAGCAAGATAATGACAAAGCCATAGAGAGTTTGCAGGACAGGGTTGGTTTTCTTAAGAAAGTAAGTCCTTTTTGACTTTCTAATTATCGACTTTTTCCAATATATAGCTTCACCAATGCGTTGTTCTGATAGATGCTCTGATGCTTTGAAATGTTTTATCAAGTTTTTCTTACATTGCATTTTGAAGGCTAAGTTTAAAAACAATGGTGGTGCTTTGCATATATGTTACATGGAGGTCTGAGACTTGGAGAATTCTCAAAACCGGCTTGTAATATAAGTTGTTGTGTTTGTCAGATTTTTGTCTCTTTGGTTCCCTTGCTAAAGTATTTTCTGGAAAATCAGTGACTAAAAATTATTAGGTAGTTAATTGCATCGCCCCTAGTGACTGTATTACTAAGATGTTATTTATTTTGAATTTTGCAACAGAGTTCTTTTCAATATGGAATTTTCCACAGTCATCTGGGATTCAGAACATCTCCAACCACCCAAAACGAGATTTGTTCGTTAAGATTATTTGTGGCCTTGGTTGCTTATTTTTGCTGTCTATATTTTACCCTTGGGCACACTTTTATTCAACTACTTCAATGTGCTTTCTTGTTATTATGGGACCACATTGTCACTGCTATTGTGTGCTATTTAATGTCCCTTCCCTGTACAAGGGAAATGTTGCCTCTGCTATGATGTGCCAACTTCATATATTCTACTTTCTCGAAGGGAGTGGAAAACAAATTAAACGAACTGGTTTATAAATTTATATTATCAGTAAAATAACATTTTTTTTACCACTGATTAACAGTTAACCGGGGATATACATGAGGAGGTGGAGAGTCATAACCGTTTACTTGATCGGATGGTAAGAAACAACATCCTGCCTCTGTGTAGCATTCCCCTCCCCCACCCTCTTTTTAATTATAATTGTCTTCTGTTGTAAATAAGGGTAACAGCATGGATGGATCAAGGGGTATGATGTTTGGAACCATGGATCGGTTCAAAAAGGTAGGTATTTGGGATTATGTTTCTCTTTCCTATGTTATTGTTACTTGATGTTTTGTTTTATTTTCATTTTCTACATTTATTTGGTAAATGACTTTTGGTGTTATGAAACTGGATGTTCTAGGTTTTTGAGAAGAAATCAACAAGGAAAACTTGCTCCCTTGTGGCATATTTCACAGTTGCCTTCGTATTTATATACTACCTCATTAGGTAAAATGATTTTATAATCTTATTATGTTCGTTTTGAATGACTTAAACGATGTCAATGACAAGAAATTTATGCGTTAGCCTTTCTGTACCTTATTCAGTTATTGATACTAAAAAATGTTTTGGTTTGTTGAGTTTAATTCAGAAGGGAAACTTTTAGATAAAATCAAGGAGTTTGGTTTGTGATTGAGCTGAAGAATTCTTGAAATTTAATCATTTCATACACAAACTTTGAACGGCACACACGAAATACAGCTATTGTCCGGTTATATGTTCTTAGCAGCATGGTAGTCTTTGATCTATGGAATTCTGGTTGAATTCGGGATATATGCGTGTAGTCGTTAGTGAATAATAACTTGGGTTAAAACGTTTATAATAATATGCTGATGGAGATTAGGTACTTGTTTGCAGGCTTTTGGGGTATTTTACTCTGGGCTGAATCATAATCTGGGAGCTGTGGCATATTAGTTAATGAGTAAAATCATGCGGTAAGATTGTCCTAACTCTCAACTGGCAGTGAACTTCTGTGGAACCAATTGGTGATCGCGGAGCTCTAGTCAAGGTCCACAAACTCTTTAGTCACCCCACTTGTCTCTCTCTTAAATTCATTACATGGTCTGGAAAGTGGGAAATGTCAAGTATATCATATGGCCATTATTTTTTTTTATTGAATTGACAAGTGCAAGAGCAACTCGTGGCTGAAGGACTGGCTGGGAGTACGGTTGATGATGAGATAGATGGCTTATTGTGAATCCGACTTTTGACTAAAAACTGTACCCATACCTAGGGGTGTTCACGGGACGGGTCGGGACCGGGACAACCCCGTCCCGTGTCCCGTCCCGATACAGTACACGGGACGCAAAATGCGTCCCGTGTCCCGTCCCGTCCCGAATTTGTCCCGGTCCCGACGGGACCGGGACGGGTTCGGGACGGGACGGGACGGACCCGAAATTATTTTTTTTTAAAAATATATTATAATAAAATTATCTCAATAAATTATTTCATATAAAATACCCCAACAACTTACTCGAAATACCAACATTTCTCCTTGATATAATATAATAACTTACCCATATAAGGGAAAAAAAAGTAATAGTAAAAAAGAATAGAAATATCAATATAAAAATATCTGTATAAGAATAAAAATATCTATATAAGAGTGGGAAAGATAGGATAATGTAAATTGTTTAAAAAAAAAAAAATCGGGACGGGACGGGATTCCCGAGGGACGGGCCGAAACCCGTCCCGTCCCGAATACCAATCTTGTCCCGTCCCGGGACGGACCCGTCCCGGTCCATTTCGGGACGGGACGGACCCGTCCCGAAATCCCCGGGACCGGGTCGGGACACCCGGGACGGGACAAGGTTGGACACCCCTACCCATACCCAAGTTTGTAGGATGAGATGGGTTTCACTGCAAATCAAATTTAGCAGTTGCTCCAGGTTGGGTTGTAAATTGAATGTTTTGATCCCCTCGTGAATTTCAGTAGTTTTTTTTGGGGTCTTGTAAAGTAAACTAATCGGCTTAATATTTATATTTTGTACAAAAGAAATGACTCGGGGGTTAAATTTATATTGTATCCTACTATCCAAAAACTTAAATTGTATTAGGGCTGCGGATAATCAAATTAGACGACACTCACGATCATACATATACGTATTATATAATGTAGTTGGCTTCATACTATACTTAGATTTATAATACTAGTATTACCGAACGATTCTTGCCTGAAGCTAAAGGTTAAAAAACGATTCTTTCCTATTTTCGTCTCTGACTTTATTATGTTAAATAATCAAATTTATTTTGTCCTCTTTAATTCCCGCCACCTAACACCGTTATCATATGTAATTTGGATCTATATCCACCTAATTATCAATATGAATTAATTAATAAATTCAAAAATATAGGACTTGGTAAATAATTTTTCTTAAATTGTATTATTTATAATTCATAAACAATACTTCCTCTAATTCTTTTTATAAGCAACAATTACTCAAATCATAGGATCAAAATATTAGTTAAAAATAGTAAATATATTAAAAATGTAATTTTTTTTAAATACTTTTATTCATAAGGATGATGAGTATGAGAGAGGATGAGTGAGAAAATATGAGAGAGGATGAGTGAAAAAGATAGACAAGTCAGACATATAACTAATTAGAGATAAATATAAAAAAGTATATTAAATTTTAAAAAGGGCAAGAGGGAGGGAGTACAATTTATTCCAAGTTTTATATCCTATGTTGAACGAATTCATATATTGTGATTCATTATCTTTTCCCTTCGACCCTTGTCCATATATACACACAACCTCCGAAATATAAAATTAAAAATCTCCCAAGTCTGCCAGCATTATTTGAAATGTTGTATGCGATTTAATTTTTTTTAAAAAAATGCAATATAATATTATACCCATGTATTGCATGAATCTATATTGTATCTCACTGATATAATTAGGCATTTTTCCTTATATTTTTCCAATATATACTTTTCCTTATATTTTTCCAATATATACCATCTTGTTTCGCGTTCATAATTTCCACAGAAATATTTCTTGAAAAAGTTTCACGGTATGTGCACTGAATATGGTTTAGAAAATGGGATTAGCGTACTTTGATCCGTTTAAGTTTATGTATTAATTAACAATTCAAAGTCAAAGTGATTATATTTATTAATATGCAGGTTGTTGGATCCGCAGGGTTTCCTTGAAATTAACGTGAGACTTTCACGGTTATCAACTAGACCATGGTTTTATTTTGAACAATCCAAGGACAATTTTTAGTGATATGTAGTTAGGGTACACTCGGACAATTCAAATTCCATTCATATTGTATAATCAATTTCTTTATTGTTTTTATAATTCACAATTAAAAATGACTAAATTAAAAATATATTTTTACATTACACAAATTTCTATTCACATTTAAACGATCAAAATCATTTTCACTTATACCAATATCTATGATACCTTATTCATGTCTAGTATTTTTAAATCACCTCTTATCTCAAATCTCAATTATCTACGTTATAGTATTATGAACATAAATTTTATACAACATATATGATAATTTTTAATTGAGTTTTTAAAATTTTTACTGTTATTTTTCCTTTTTTGTATGAAATTTTTGGAATGAGTTTTAGATTCCCCTATGATTTAAAAGTAGGGTGAAATCTTATTTCTTTATAAGCGATACCAATATTAGATAAGGTGAGCTATCAATTACCCTCAAGCGTAAATCTATATATCTATAAGTTAAGATATCTCTTCAAGTATCGCTATTAGAATTACAATAAATTAAAGTAGTACTCCCTAAGGATTGGACGCACTCTAAATAATTACATGTCTCACCCTTTTACCAGTTCAACTCATGGGTGATTGACATTTTTTCCCTTTTTATATAAATTTTTTTTTAAAAAATTAAATTCATTCACAATTTTAAGAATATGATAAAGTTTTTATTTCTGAGGTATTTTCCCTTGTTATAAACGAGTCATTTTCGACTTTACCGTGTTGGGCTCTCTGAAGCCCACCATGAACAAAATACTTTGGACTTATATGCTTATGAATTTGAATGTCATTTTCAATTGTCGATGTGGAAAATCAAGATGCTCATCATGCTCCCATGTTCACCGCAACACGACAATCATAAATGACGCTCTTTCATTTATATTCCAAATTAATGACAAACAAACTGTATTACTCTGCAACTTCCTAATGCCCCAAACATATACTCCATCCGATCACTCCCAACTATTTCATATACAAAGACATTACCTATGAAAATTCAATTCAAATGTTATTATAATTTGTGTTCCCATGAAGGGCTTTTTAGGTCTTTTCGCAGTATCATATAACTATGATTGTCAATTATTTATGCGGTAGCAATATGTACCATTCGCTCTATTAATTAAATTGGATAATTTGTCTCTCCTGATTAATGTCTTAATCAATTAGTTACTTTATTATGTATGAAATTATTATATAATCAAATTATTCAAACAGTATATTTGACTATTTGCAAATAGCATTCTGGTTGAAAAATGGGTGAAATGACCAATATTTTAAAAAAATTATATACAAAAAAGCTACCGATATTTAAACTGTAAGTTCTTTTGATAAATAAAATTTTTAAACAGAAACTTGTTCTAAATTCCATATTAGGTAGATTTCTTTGAAAGAGTTGAATTATAAAGTTTTATGTTTCCCAACTCTAATATATAACTAGTTTTTTAGAGTATAGTTCTTTTAAGAATTTGTGCTTGTTATAGGATTTTTTACTAATTGTCCCACTCCTATTTACATAAATAAATAAATAAATAGAAAAAATGGTCACATGTGTGTGTGTGTGTGTGTGTGTATCGGACTCAAATTGATAACAGCATGCCGGGCACCATACAGCATGTAAAATTTCAAGGGAGGTTCTATCTAATATGGTATTATACTATAAATTATTGAGTAAAAAAAGGAATCACTAGTGGTTGTGTGTGTGTTATGTATATAATTAAATATAGCAAAGATGAAGAACAAGTTACTTAGAGGCCTCTTATATATTGATTTGTGTGATTGCTAAATGTTGTGTTAGGGGCAGTAGTTTGTCGCGACAAGTATGGGATTCTTGTCCAGTCAAAAGAAACCATTAACATAAGCTGTTGCATGCTTCCATTCATCGTTTCTCAAACAATAAATTTTGAAAACAATAATAATCCCCTCTATAATGATGATCTCTCTCTCTCTCTATTGATATTTTCTTTCCTTTTACTTTTTCTTTGGGACAACGAAAAATACCAGAACTCTATATGATCAGCAAAATTATTGGCTTTTAGATGTATAGGTGGGCATAAATACAATTTCCTCATTTTGATCTGTATATGTAGCAGATTTAACGTTTATAATTCATGAGCACCTGGAAAATATGAAACAAACATATCTTAGTGTGCTTCATATATACTATCATTATTGGGGTTCGTGCTTTGAGATATCTATATTATTTTAAATGCATTAGATTAACGTGAGGGATTTGTACCCAGAATATTTTAAAGAGAAAGTTAGTCACTATTAACGCACGCATAACTTAATTGATCTAAAAGCTATTTTTATAATGAAAAACAGTACAAAAATATTAAATAAATCCTCAAGCCTGTCACAAATTTCAAAATGGTAAATTCAACTTTAATTCCTGAACATTTCTACATATATGACACTCGTGTATACTCTCCGATGTGTATTTCATACTATAGCATATTTTTTTGTTACATGACTCGTAGGTTTGAACCCAGTCACTCGCCTCACTAGATAAAGGACTACATACTCACCCGCTATATACTTTGAGGTTTGATCCCACAACCCCTTCTATTTAAGGAGGTGTGTAGATTGCCACTCGAGCCAAAGACTCAAGATATTAGAGGATTCATCACTACTATATATATATATAATTAAATGTCTGATAAGCCATTTCAAAATAGCCTAAGCTATTTTGGTATAAATAAAAGCCTTCAAGCATGATTTATAGGTAGGAAAAATATCACTGTCTTGAAATTTTTAGTTAATATGGTGTAAACAAAACACTTATATGTGTGTGTATAAGTGTATTGTCTCAAAATCTACCATCAAAGAAATAAAGAATTGTAGCCAGCATTAGTTCAAATAGAAGAGGTTAAAGCTTTTTATGCATGAACTCTCAAATTTGTGTATGTGTGAATGTAGAAAATATTTTTTAGAGAAATACTCATAATTAGATCTAATAATACTTGAATTTTGCCTAATTAGATAGTAATATAAAAAAAAGAAAGAAATAGAGAAATTCTCTAATAACTTGGGCTTTTTCTAGTCCAAACATAAAGGAGTGCAAATGTTGCAAGTAATTTTATTTTGTTGGTTAAAAGACATGATGATTCGTAGAAGATTATAAACCCTTTTGAAAAATAGTTTATAAAAAAATAGTTTTTAGAGAAGAATTTATAAAAAAAATTATTTTGAATAAATAAGTATTTAGATGATTATTATCAGAAAGGATTTTATTATTGATAAATTAGGGGTGTGTATGGGCAGGGCAGCCCCCTGCCTGGTGCCCTGCTCAAAAAAAGCATGGACTACATTTTGCAGCCCGATACCCGGCTCTACTCGGTAAAAATCCTAATAATTTTAGGCTGGGCATGCCCAAGACGTGATGCCATGCTCATATTGTGAAAAAAAATATGTAATCATAAACTTCTAAAATAATATCATATTCATATGTCTTCCAGAGTTAAATAATATATATAATTCATTAAGAATAAGGTAACAAATATAATAATTAAAATTTTAAGATCCATTGCATATAAAAAATAAGTGTTGAAGTCTAAGTAATTTATAATTATAAATTTGCATCAATTTTCCCAATATTAACAAAGATAAAGCATCTAAAAAAATAAAATAATTAATTATAATTTATAATATAATCATATGATAATTAACAAAGTTAAAAAAAAATTAGTATAGTTATAAATATTAAAAGATATAACTTACCTATTTAACTACTCATATTTCTAAAATTACCTTCTAGTCACCAGTAGCTATCATATTCTCCCTTCTAGAATAGAGAAAAAATAAAAAAATAAAATAAAAGAAGGGGTGCTCATGGGCAAGGCAGCCCCTATGCTCTGTGCCCAGCCCAAAAAATGCATGGGCTGTATTTTTTAGCCTAATGCTCAGCCCTGCCCTATATTTATTAGGCTGGACAGGGCATTTTTATTGTGGGCTCAAGTGGGCATACTGATCTGCGGACTTTGTGCACAGCCTTATGATAAATCATCAAAAAATATATAAGATAAAAAAAGAAAATCATCACTGCCAGTCCTGCTTTTCCTGTTCATCTTCTTCTTTATTCTTCCTCTCTTCTTTCGACCAGCCATGATGGGAAGCACAAAAGATGACTAGACATGACGAATCACCATACACGATGAACCTCTTCTTCCTCTTCATTTTTGATAACGGACCAGTTATATATGTTTCCTCCTTCGATGACGATAACCAGATGACAAAGACCCTCCTCCCTCCCAATAATGGCTACGACAAAAATGACAGTTGAGAGAAGACAACAATGGCCCAGAGAGAGAAGAGACAGAAAAGATGAGAGAGTAAAATAGTAATTTGTATTTTATAAATTCTTTTATTATTTTAAAAACTAATCATAAGAATTTATTTAAAATTATAGTTTATTTTATAAGTCTTTTTGAATAAATAATATTATTTATTTTTAAATTTTTTAAATTAAAATTTGAGTAAAAAACTATTCTAAGATCTAGAGGAGAGTGAATACGGTGATTGGCAGTGTAGTAATTGTCCAATAAGGACGCAGGTGCTTGAAGTTGTGTCTCACTAATGGTATGCGTACGTTGATAAATGGGCCCCACTACGAAAAACGACGTGCACTCCACCTGGCCACGCGCACGCGACCCCACATAAAAAAAACCCTAATTTCGAAGGCCCCTCTCTAAAAGCAGCGACCAAACATTAAAATCTTCAAAAACAAAAAAAAAAGTAAAACATAAAATTATGTTTATGTTAGCTTCCCAAATCACAACAGAGGTTCCCCCAGATAGCTTTTCTTTTCCTTCCATTTCTCTATTCTACTTGCTAATTGCTACCAACTTTGATCCATTATCATATGCTTTAACCTCTCTCTCTCTCTCTACCTCTTCCTCTTCCTCTTTCTGCTTTCTTATTTCTCTTTGTGCTTAATTCTTTGAAGGGTTTCGCATCTGTTCTATGTTCCTAAGATCACTCGTTGCTTCTGAGCAGCCCAAAAGAAAGAGAATTCATAATTAAAAAAGGACGAGAGATCACTGGCTGATCGTCCGATGATCTTTAATCCTTCTCTTTCTCTGTGCGTTTGATGAAACAGCTAGCTCTTTGGTCATACCCTTGATTCCCTAGCTTGGAGAAGCTTATCGGTGGATGAATCTAATTCTCTCCTTCCTATAATTCCGTATCTCCATCTCTTCTCATCTTCCCTAAGAGGGACCGAGAGAACTTTAGAATTAGGTTAGGAAGTCACAGAAGAGCAAGAACTAGCCCTATTGATCCATATATCAACTCTGGTGTTTCACAATCTCTTTCCTTTACCTAAATTCTTAAACAAGTGAGACACAAAACCACCCAGCTACAAAGCTCAAGCACCAATTTTGCTTTCTTCTCTTCTCTTGCGTGAGGCGTATCTTCTTTTCTGAACCTGTGTGTCTTTAGAGAAGCAAGTCTGGCTAATCCTTGGTGGAACGTTCAGGTGGGGTTGCCGGGAGTAGAGCCGGCAGCCAACTCCCCCACCCTCAACAAGCGCCACACCGATCTTTCCATTAACGATAGCAGCGGTGGAAGCGGCAATCGAGAAGACGATGAAGAAAGAGAAAACGGAGACGAGCCCAAGGAGGGTGCAGTCGATGTCGGAACCCGCCGGCCCAGGGGCCGACCTCCTGGCTCCAAAAACAAACCCAAGCCGCCCATCTTCGTCACCCGAGATAGTCCCAACGCCCTAAGAAGCCACGTGATGGAAGTTGCCGGTGGAGCCGACGTTGCAGAGAGTGTGGCTCAATTCGCAAGGAGGCGTCAGCGTGGCGTTTGTGTTCTCAGTGGGAGCGGCTCCGTCGCCAACGTCACTCTCCGTCAACCCGCTGCCCCTGGAGCTGTTGTGGCCCTCCATGGTAGGTTTGAAATTCTATCCCTAACAGGTGCGTTCTTGCCGGGACCCGCTCCTCCCGGCGCGACGGGGCTCACGGTGTATCTCGCAGGAGGACAAGGGCAGGTCGTCGGAGGAAGTGTGGTCGGGTCTCTAGTAGCGGCCGGACCAGTGATGGTCATTGCTGCGACTTTTGCTAATGCGACTTACGAAAGACTACCACTTGATGATGATGATGAGGGAGCCAGCGCCGCGGCTCAAGGAGGAGGAGGAGGAGGATCACCGCGGGGAATCGGTAGCAGCGGTGGCCAGTCTCTGCCGGCTGGACTTCCTGATCCGTCGTCCCTGCCTTTGTACAATCTGCCGCCGAATCTGATGCCCAACGGTGGTGGAGGGCAGGTGGGTCATGAAGCTTTTGCTTGGGCTCAGGGAAGACCACCTTACTGATAGAAAAGGGCTTGGCGTTTCAGCAGATAAATGAATTTGATGATGGTGCTTTGGAAGATAGAGAAGTGGGAAAGAAATTTACAGTGTTTAGAGCGTACTAAAATAGGTGTGAACTGTGGAGATGGATGAGGTAGAATGCTTGCTTATCAATGTATATGATATAATGGCTACTACTATGAACTTTGTTTCTTCTTTTCTCTCTCTTTTGCTACTCTGCGTTTGGATCGGAATAAAAAAGATGATCATCGGCATCTTTTGATAGGTTTCTGAATTATTTAATACCTAATCAATTATAATGCTCTCTCTTCATTATCTGGCATTTATCTGCATGCATCTTTATTTTTTCCTTCTAATTATTTTAATTTTATTACTATTATTTTACTTTAGATGCACTTGACGGTGGCTTTAGTTTATTTCTTGAAATGATCGATGGGATCATTGACTAGACTTTGAATATATGATGAAGTTGAAGCTGATGAATATGGCATCTTGTGGCACAGAAATTCTGGGTTTCTTGCAACTAATCATAAACTCTCAGAATCCAGGGTTATTTTGCCTACACATCATAGTGCTTCAACTTCAATGACCTTCTGCTTCCAGAAACACAAGCCAGTATTGGCGAGTTGCTAGGGTTATTAAGAGATTAGGGCTTAAATTTTCCAGTATTATGGATGACCGTACCTACTTCTAGAAATGGGAAATTTATTATATACTCAATAAAGAAACATCTTTTATCCATTCCAGGCAACTTCCTTAAATGTGTATCCGGATAGGATTCATGTATCTGCATTTATATCACATCATGCTATTCAAAATTCATGGCTAACTTATATCTGTTTAAAATAAACAAGAATATATGGTTATCGATATTAATTAATGCTTTTCTCTTAGCTTATATATGTCTTGGTTGATCAATTGATGAACTTGAGCAAACGACACTTACACCACATGGAAACAGGAAATGAGAAAATGGAGTGGTTCATGAATGTTCATGCATCTGTAAGATGAAATCGATCAGGAAAAAAAAAAAAAAGCAAGTGACTACTTTTCTCTTTTGAATTTCTGAGACATTCGCTTTGTCGCATAGATGCTCATCGCATGAGCAAAACACAAATTGAAGTAATATTACTAATATATATATATATATATATATATAATATGACTGTTGAGGCATGTTACATACTTTCTTGCTTGTTCTAGTCGAAACTTCTCTCTCTCTCTCTCTCTCTCTCTCTGGTTTTTGGATGAGATCAAATTGCAGACACTTTTGACATCCCCCGCCCACGTGTTGTAGGGCTCAAAACGAGAGACGCACGAAGACAGAATCAAAAAACATACTTTGACAGAATGGGGGATTTGTGTGTCCATGCCTATTTGTGTGTACCAAGGTTTCTGCAAAATCACTACAGCTACACTGGCTCTTCTCTTCTTCCTAAGAATTATTTTTAGTTTTCTATGTTTGATTGAAAGCATTGAGTGCTTCCAAAGACACACTGTGATAACCCCTTGCTGGCTGCATCTCCCTCGTGCAATCTCCTGAATTTCCCATTAAAATATGCTTCCAACTATTTTCCTAGCCCCTATTTCAATATTATTATTCATATCTCTTATCTCTCTGAGTTCATTAAGGGTCATCACTACTTTATTAGAAAATCAATTAGAAAGTATATATATTGACCCTTGATTTTGTAACCCATGTTGGCTCCTGTGATCTATGCGACAGATGTTTATTTTTTTTATATTTAAAAGTTTCATATGGGTGGTTTGATTAGTATTTTTTTAATCGAATTAATCTATTATATTTACTTAAAGTTAAACCAATTATGATATGAAGAGCAGTAGGCTATTATATTAACTATAACTGTCTTTTTTATTCCTATGAAAGGCACATTTATTTTATGAATTTTCCGCAACTTAAAAGGAATTAATGTTATGTATCACTTGGTCACTATTTATATATTTTTATCCTCAAAGTTTTGGAGAATTGAACTTGAAAAGCTCATTAGAGTTAAAGTAAGTTTCATTGGCGAAGTCTTCACATCAAAAATAAATCGAATCTACACTCTTGTAATTTCTTATGTATAGGATCAACCTTCATTATTAATTAGATTATTTATGCATACTCTCTTTTGTATAGTTTTAAATTTTTTCTTTTAACTCCAATTGCAATTTAAAATAAAGACTTTCAGTTTTGAAAATTCTTGATTAGTATTAATATTAATTAAGCTGAAGCTCATTGGTAATAATTAATTATCCATAACTCAGGAGGGTCAAAATACTATAGCTTTGATCAATTAAGTCCATTTTCCACGAGTAGTTCAAATTGCAATGTTCCTTCCCATCTTACATTGAATTCTACGTCTCGACTTTTGCCAATGTCATCGCAATATTATATCAATGACATGATCAAATGAAAAAGGTTTTTCTACAAATTCTTAAGAAAAAGAGAGCCTCGTTGTTTTCCGGCGGGACGAAGCCAATGCATCTTCAACTAATCTCTGTTAAATTAATTCGGAACTAAAGGATAGGCAGAAGTAATCATATTGCAATTGGGTTATCTCATGGCTACGATTTAAAGAATTTAATAACCTGCAAACTAGCTGCAAGTTAATTTTATTTCTTAATTAGCTATAACCATACTTCACCTCCGTTTTAAATCATAAGACACTTTCCTACTCTTTCTAAGTTTACAAACATAAGAAATTTTAGTATTTTTTTTTATGATTTAAAAAAAGTGTTAGATACTAGGTAGTTCAAAGGTTATAATAAAAAAAAAACCACCATCAAATATTGGCAATTTGTTATCCGTCCTATGACGCTGCAGATTGATATGTATATTCTACAATGAGATTATTTAATAACTAAAAAAATACATTTTTACTCTGCTCAAAAAGCAGTTGAACAATAAATGTTTTATTAAATTCATCTTATCCTATCACGATTTAAGTATAATATTGTAATATATAGTAAATGGTACATCAGGGGAACATCACCAAGTATGCATGGAACCGTTTTAAATACATATCTCCTTCCATATGTAATGGAATTGAGTCAATTGTAGTTGCATTGCAGAAAGGTATTGGGATCATTTAAATTAAGAAAAGGAACAAAAGAATGATATTCGAGCATATATGGTATATTTAATAGCTGGGACAAAATGAATGGGTAATTAGTTAAACAAATAGCAAACAAAAAACGAGGTGACATGTGTGATTTTAATTAATTAAATTCAATTGAATTATTCAATTCACCCTGTCCACTACTTTCACCTCCTAATCTTTCGAGACAAGAAAACTTAGATAGAGGATTTTGTCTTTCCTCCTTTTAGCTACTAATATAATTGTCCAAGAAGAAAACCGTAAAGGAAGAGCTCGTCACTCTGACCTTTATAATTAGAGAATCTTTTTATCCGACTCAGACGTGTTTTGTCACTGCCCTGATGTAGAGTTTCGCAACTTTTACATCACTTTCATAATTTAAATGTGTGGATAAATAAAGATGGATATATATATATATATATGATAGCTACTTACGCAATAATAGCCACACAGTAAAACGCATAATTCCATTCATCGTACTTCCCCGCATAATTGTCTTTTTAAATTCAAAACGCCATGTCGTTAAGAGTGTTTCAAGTGCAAAGGATTAGAATATAACAAAAAGTCCCATATCTGGAACAAAAATGAAAAAATCTTAACCAGGTAGCTTTAGCTACGTTGGTTTCATAGCTTAACGACAGATCCATGGGATGGAATGTGAGTAATTACAAGTTGGATACAGTTAGTGTAAGTAAGAACTGTGAAGTTCCTTGTTCACTAGAAAGCAAGACTCGTGTCAGTCAAAATTTCTTTGGGAGAGCAAGGATGTCTAAAGTTGATATTAAAGTTATAACCAGTGCTTTAATTTATTAATATAATTAATTAATTGGTGAACTCGCATAGTTAGATCAACCCGTAGTTAAAGGGATGTTCTATAATCTATATTAACCTTGAAGGGATCCTAGAGAGGCGTATCGCAGCCAGTAGGGCCCATCTTCACATGGATTCACGTGTCATGGTTCCTAATCCTTGATTATTTAATTTCAATACTGTTTGCAACTTGTACACAGCATTCCAAAGCTAAAGTCAGACAATGGACCCCTTTTAATCTAATAATTGCATTCTATCTCAATAATAATAAAATGCCCCGCATCATTCATTTCATAAATTACTATCAAATTGGCGAGTAATAATAGTTTTTTCTTAACTCATCAACAACAAAATACTAATTATTTCGAGAAAAGGTATTCTTTGGGCTCTATATGTCATAATTTGATAAAGAAATTTTATAGAAAAAACATATGAATATATTTGTCATAATATATATAGTGGCTTAATATGCAAGACCATTAAAAACAAAAATATAAATAATGTATACTTTTGTTCTATTTGCCTTTCCAAGTGTAAGCGTGCCGCAACTTGCAACTACTTTCAATCTTTTTCTGTGAGACTACTGTGAGAAGGCAAAATCAACTCCAATTATAATGAAAGGAATCCACGAAGCTTGCATTAATGAAATTTCCACCACCAATTAAATCCCTTTTGTATCAAAAGTAAGAGTGCGATTAATTAATTAATTGGAATTCATTGTTAATGGTGGGTTGCTTCATACATCACCCAAGAGAAATCCCGGAGAATGTTGGCTTTACTTTCTAATCCCTATCGTTGATTATTGTCATGGAGTACACGTCATCTTCTTCTACCTTAATAAATGCAGTTTAACCTAATTCTCAAAGAATTTATGCAAAAAAATTGGCATACCTAGCTATATATATAGATTAATAGGGGCACTACACTTCTTTATCATATGCTGATAATGAGGTACAATCTCTTAGGATCTAATATAGCTATATATATTGTACCAAGTTAGAGTGGGAACTCATTCCATGCTTGCTAGCTAGCTCTCTCAGAATCAAGATTAATTAAAAAATGCTTAAGATTTATTTTCAAGTGTCATTCAACAATGGTATACTTTTATTATGACTGCAGCTTAATATATAAATTTATTCCATATTTTTACTTTATTCTCGAGCATCATCATCATGTCTTGATACGAGTTTCTAATTGATGAGATTATATATATATATATATATATATATATCGACATAGATGGATGGTGTCAAATTAAAAATATAAATAATAGTTTTTTAGATTAAATTATGTCCTATATTTAGGATGGATGAGTAGTACTTAATATTTGATAACGATAATGAGTTCAAAAGCATACTGAGGAAAAAGATGAGAATTAGATGAGATGGATCAGTTGCGGGGCAACGTAATAAAACTAATACATAATTTCACACTGAAGAAATAAAAAAAAATGAGGATCATGCTGTTGATGAAATACTAAACCTCTCCTGAGTCATGAGGAGAGAAAGATGAGCATATATTAACTTGATCAAACGAGGCCATAAAGAGACCTAGAGGGAATTACAATAATTGTTTTTACATTCATTCTCACATAGTGAACACTTTAATAGAAGAAAAAGTATAAGCATTTGCGCTTATATATAAAAATAAAAGTAATTTTGAGTTTTGACTCAAATTAATTGACTTGTTAATTCCTCAACATTTGTGCTTGAACAGCTACATTTCTCAATATGAAATTTAACCAACAAACTTTATTTAATGTTTGTGCCAAAATTCAAAAATATAATGAGTTGTCAGAAATTTGAAAAAGAAATTGTGATGACGTCTTCTCCAGGACTTCTGCAAAGAGTCAAATTACAAAAATGTCAACTTGTGATTTGTGAAAAATGAAAAAGGAGAAATGCACAGGCCGGGGAGTCGAAGTGTCGAACTACTTTACTATTCCACCACGACTAGACCACTAGTGCTTGTTGCTTGATGTCACACTGCATAATTCCATATTAACTAATTTCAGGAAAACGTATTTTATGATATAGAATTACTACTGCATATGTATGAAGATAGAGTAATGTTTTAAAAACAAAAGTCAATTTCTTAATTATTTTAAGAGACAAAGTCAGCTTTTTTAAAAATATATATATAGATATATTTCAGCGTAGTTAAGCAAAAGTGTGGCTAATGTTTTTCTATAAATTTAATTTAATATGTAAAGCGCCTTTTCTGCCTGCTTAAATAATTTCAATCGCTATAAATCAATGCTGGACTTTATTCATCTTTCAATGTGCTCTTCATGTGAGTAACATGTAGGTCAGTAGATGTAAGATAGATCCATTACGAGATTAAAAAAAATTATGTTTCTATTCCAATCTCTAATTTATTCGCGCAGCTTTTCAGTACTGTAGGGTAAAAAAGTTTATCTTTTCCTAGAAAGGATAAAAATGAATAATTAAATAGATAATGCTAGTTGACAATGCACTTAATTCTATTAATTACCACATGTAGGCAATAATTGATAGACTAATTATTTATCTTAATTGCTTTGATCCGCATGATATGCCCCCATACTTAATCACATCAATATGGATAACGTTTCACTAATTAAATCGATTTCATGTATAACGAAATTCAAAGGTGTGGCAAGAAACTTCGTTGAAGTGATTCCGATTAGTTTTATTTATTAATATTATCATGCAATAGACTCAGACTTAACCAAAACTTCACGATTTTAGTTTACGCAATGCTTGTGTGGAAAGCAAGATCTTTATAATACAGACAGAAGAGATAAACATAAACATCATATATATTGATACAAATTATGACTAATTAATTAAAAAACAGATAGGAGAAGATTAAGTGATGTTTGAATTCCACTTGGGTGCAAAAAGGACATGAGCTAGCTCCAAAATTTGCCAGCTTAACGTTGTTAAATAGGTCAAGATCTTTGAACGTGCGATGTGTGTTGGGTTTTTCAAACTTCAAAATCGTAACCATATATCATGACCATCCCAATTGGTTTCCCCAATATCATTTCTTAATTTCCTTTTTGTTTTGCCGTAATGTACTTAATGTTCTTATAGTATAGACACATAACACCGCCTTTGTCCATTGAGGGGGGGGGTCACGATCACGGTCAATTAATTTATTGAGAAATGATTATTTGTATTGCAAATTGTGGTGGCTCTTTGACAACTGCCTTGGCTCTTACCAGCCCTTGTACGTAATCGAATTGCTAAGACCAAGAACAAGTCTTGTGCGCCTGAAGGTTTTATATTAATTGTATGGCTCAATCATTGTTCAGATTCCACGATTCTACGATCACGTAATTATAATATAATTACTTGATTTATACTAAGAAACTACCTAGCGTATGCTATCTGCCTAAGAAAACAATGTAGTATCCAGTCTATCTGTGTTTTCTGTTTGATATATGATTAAAAAAAACAGGGAAAAGTTTCAACGTTGAGAATGTCCATTTGTCTATTCGCAGAGGTTAGGGTTGCATCCATCAATGACATTTGGATGAATTAATGTTTCACCAAACTTTAAAATTTAGTAGAAAGAAGCCCCTCACCTACCTAGTTGTTGATTCTCCCATGTCAAAATCAAAAGTTTACCGTTCATTTTTCATGAGTGAGTATGCAGCGGTTCAATTCTTTTTTTTTTTTCTTCTTGTATTTGGTCTAACAATATTATAATTCATGCATGTTCTACAACTATTTTTCTTTTTTTAAAAAAATGGAAGTAATTATATGTTGAGTTTTTTATAACTACAGGTATCTCCTATTAAGGAAATAATATTTAAAGTATTGTTGATCACAAAATGTAGACACCTCACTTAACAAGAATTTTAATCTTAATTCACAATGTGTTAGAAACTAATAATTTTCACTAGATCGCTACGTGATAATTATATGTTGAGTTGTTTCTGTCTTGTGAATGTAATTGGGGGTGAAATGAGAAGACCGATGTGTGAGACAATTTATACAAGGGCTTATGATTCTTGGGTTCGGAAAGGGCCAGTGTAGCCACTTTAAGCCCAACTCTTCGATTGGGCTGTACGAACAATTTAGCTAAAAAATATTGTTTTTGGTACAAAATATTTTAGAAATAAATTGAATTCACTCACGATTTAATGATAATATTATGTAGGACGAATTATCAATTACTTTTAGGTATAAATTTAGACACCTAAGAGTTAGGATGTCTTCCCAAATATTATGACTGGAACCACAACAAAATAGTACTATCTAAATATCGAATACGCTCCAAATGGTCATAAGCCTCACCTTTTTGCTTGAATCTATGGACTATAAACAATGGGTTTTAGCAAATTGATCTTCAAGCAAGGGATTCTTCCCCTGATTTCCAGGTGGAACAAGGCCAGCAATCTTTTTTTTTTGTCACAATGGCCAGCAAACATTAATTATGGTAAAAGAACAACAGGATCTTTTTTTTTTATTGCCTGCTCGATTTATCGGAGATTTGTCCCGACTACATCCAGATTCGACCTGTGTCACGCACCTAGTTATAGTAGTGAGTCTTCCAACGAAAATTTTCTACATACACTAAAGCTTAAACTCGAAACCTCATTTAAGCGATATCAAATTATTTATCACTCGCACTAATCCAGTTGGTAGAACAACATGATCATAATTGAAGATTATAAAACTTTATGGGTTTGGACTCTTTGATGCACAAGACAGCCCAACATGAACATCAAAGCCTGGGCCCCCAATACTCTATAAGTTTTCGTTTTCGGCTGGCAATATTTAAATGCAATATTGTCAAAAAAATTTAACTATTTTATGAGCATTTTATTTATTTATAATTTGTTCTCCAAACATTTGTTTATCATGTTATTATCCCAGATAAT
Source organism: Leucaena leucocephala (assembly GCA_037074615.1). Classification (NCBI taxonomy): domain Eukaryota; kingdom Viridiplantae; phylum Streptophyta; class Magnoliopsida; order Fabales; family Fabaceae; genus Leucaena; species Leucaena leucocephala. Next base: position 3,046,523 of record CM073535.1, on the reverse strand, counting down.
TTAAAGAAACACGCAATCATTAATTTACTCTTAAGAATGCACGAGAACATGGAGGAAAATGACATGGTAAACTAGAGATTAAGGGTTACGTGGCAAGTGGACCTACCTGCTTAATATTGCATTATTTATTTGGCATTTGTAAGCCGATGCATTGCATCAAGCCATCCCTCTTCCGTGGGATACGTAAAATACTTCCCCCTTCAGAACTACTTGTTCGTTGGTCATTGGTCCCCATATGAAGGATGGCCTAAGCAATGCTGCATCATGCTTACACAAAATATTGTCTATTAATCTAAGCCACTCAATATGCTTGGTGACGGTGTTGAAGTGATTACTGATAGACCTAATCGTTTATCAGACCCAAGCCTTAGAAAATTTTATAAGAATTAGGTGATCCCACGTTGCAAATAGTACTATAGTGGTGTGTTGATAGAAAATGGAAATCGTTCATTTACATGGAATCAATCTAAATCATGGGAGAAAATGGATGAAGATATGTGGTTGAAGGGGCAAAAGAAACGCTACAATAAGAAAGTTCTTTCAAGAGGGGGCATGCAGATCTTGAAGTAAATATTATATTGGGTCCATGAGAAACAATTTCCAGAAAAATCAACGCATCGTTAGTGTTCCCTTTATTTTTTCCATATATTATTAACCATATGATTTATTATATTAATTAGATTGTAGGTCATCTGCTTTATAGAGATTATTCTAAAATAAGTTGTAATATTGTTCATGACTTACAAACAACAACACAACTTACTTCTTAATTAAATCTATGTTATATATTGATATTACTAATATATTAATGTCCGTAGTGATCCTTTGTGATTCTTTATAGCATCTCTGGGAAGAAGAAAGCAATAGGGGAGGGGAAGGGAGGATAAAGGGGCAGGGAGCAAGAGAGGAACAGAATGAATGAGACATGGTATGGCTTTCATTTTCAAAGAAAGGAACGGAAAACAGAACAGGTATCATGGTCTACATACATGGCTCCAAAGTTGACCAGCCCCACCACTTTGCAATCTCACCCTCCTCATTTCATTTTATCATATATCCCCACCACACCATGCTATTCATTCCTTCTTTATGTGTGTGTGTGTGTGTGTAGCTTGCTCCACTAGCCTCTAACAATTTCAATCACCTCAACTTAATCTCATGTCAAGACCAAATTCCTGTTTCGATATCCTTCAAAGTTAATTTTGAAGGACAAAACCGTAGTTTCTTAAAAATTTATCCAAATGGCTATATTTTGATTAAATTAATCATGATACATTAGCCATGTTTCTCATCAGCAACTCCCACATACTTTGGGTGCGTTTGGATTAGCATTGGTAAAATATAGTTTATAAAATTGATTGATAACCATGATTTTGTAAGTAGAATTAATTTAATCGGAATAAGGCACTTGGATAAATTTTTAGAAAAATATAATTGAAAAGCAGGTAACAGTAGTTTATGAGATAATTGTGATTTTAAGTTCGTAATTCATTTTGACATATATATTGACTATTTGGACCTTTTTTTTAATTTTTTTTAAATGTTAGTGAAAATCAATTATAACTAAACTCAAATGCAAACACACACACCGAAATAATAATGTATTTCGTAGAATAATGATTTATTCTGTTTTATTTGAGGAGTGAGAAGAGACATTTAAAAGTAAAGGGGTGGAGAAGCAAACAAAACCTACTCCATACGCTGTAGGGTAGGGCAAATAATAATAGGGAGAATGACATCTGAGTCCCATGGAAGGCATAAAATGTCAAAAAAGTCCCAGGAAATAGTATAATTCATGTGAAGTCCCATGGGACCTCATATGAATTTTTTCCAATTATGAAAAGACAAAATTATCCTCAAGACTGAAATTTTTCCTTTCCTTTCTCTTTTTCGTAATTCCATTTCATTAGCATCAGGAGTCTCTCTCTCTCTTCCTGTCTCTTGCTGCCCTTTCTCTCAGCGTTTCTTGCGTTTGCGCTCGCCCAATTTCTGAAGATTTTCACCACTTGGTCCGTGCTTATGCCTCTTTTGAAGGATCATCATAGAATATGACAGTTTTAAGTCTATAGGTCTGTATTCGAATAATAATGCTGCTGTGGTTTTGCTTTTCCCGCAATGGTAGAGAGAAATATGATTTTGCCAGCTCCTGAGGGGCCCATGACAGTTGAAACTCATCCGGGACTGATTTTTCCTGACATGCATCTCAGCACATGTTTGTTTTTCCCTTTCAGAGTGAGAGTTAGATCTTTGAAAGCTACCTCAATAGGAGGTCTTTTCCTGATGTCATCTCCAGAAGCCATTGAAATCACGCTTGAGAAAATCAAGTTCTTGTTTGCATCTTGCATTGCTTTCTCCTTCTCAATCTGACCATAAGCATACTTGAAAATTTGGCTCTTAGTAGCTGCCTGCTTTTTATTATGTTTATTTCCAATATTCAAATGAAACCCTTGATGGCTATTTGGATCATCCTCAATGGAATTCATCATTTGTGTGAGTTTGCCAGGTTCCTTCTTTGCTTTTGAATCTTCATTTACAGAATCCAGAGGAAATGATGGCACTGTAGCGTCACTTGTATTAGTTTTGGTGCCAAAGTTCTTGAGCCCAATTGGTTGTGTAGACTTTCTGCGACAAAAGGTGCGCGAGAATGACTGTTGCAATCCCGCTGCACCCTTAGCCACATCTTTTGCTGATTTCCACCGTTCACAAGCTTGTGCAATTTCTCTCACATGCTTGGCTGCATCTTCCCTTTTTTTAGCTTGCCTTCTTTCTCGGGTAGAGAGAACTTGATCAGAATAGTTATAAATGATGAGCAGTGCAGCAGTCAATACAGCCTACAAGAAAGATCAATAAGTACTCACAAGAAATCGATGCTTAGCCACTATGAAAAAGTATTGATATGCAAAAGAAAAGAAGATGAATTTTGGGGTATTTTTGTGCTGAATTCATGCTGTCTTTCTTTATTTCAATTGCAGTATAGAATACTATAGTTGGCCAGAAAATTGAATAAGAAGGTATTATATTTCATGTCAGGTTTAACAAATGCATCAAACTCAATAATATATTGGGGAATATTAACAACTGAACCAACAATAAATGATAACCACGTGGTGAAAGAATAACAACTACACCACTTATAATAACAACCCCAGTACCTGCAACTAACAATCCTATCACCTGCACTAAGAACCCCATCAGCTACAACTAACAACTCCATCAGTTGTACTTACAACCCCAGCACCTGCAATAACAACCTCAGCACCTAAAATAACAACCACAGCACCTGCAACTAATAACCCCATCACCTGCACTAAGAACCCCATCAGGTACAACTAACAACTCCATCAGCTGCACTTACAACCCCAGCACCTGCAATAACAACCCCAGCACCTAAAATAACTCTGAACCTTTTGAACCTTTTCATTAAAAAAAACTACTTAGTATGAGCCAATAGAAGCAATAGCTCTGATTGAGTTTTGTTTTTACAGGTGAGTCTATACCAATATGACTGTTCCTCAGTCCCTATGAGCTGACATCAACTCATCGCAACATTAATAACAAATTTAGTGTGAAGTACTTCTTAAATCTGGTGTTGGTTGATGAAGAGGGCAGGAGATACTTTAAGCAGCAGGAAATTGCTGATTTTTTGCAGGCAAATTCATATGAGAAGTTATTATGAGTGGTTGAGTTGTCATTATGTTACGCGATAGTTGTTAATATGAGTGGGTGGGTTGTTAATAATTTGTATCTGGTGTAGATTGTCATCACTGAAAAATAACTTACCAATGACATTAAAAATAACAACTCTAGCACTTAAAAATAACAACTCTATATTGAAGAAATAACAACTCCACCAGTAGAAAATAATAACCCTATAGTGAAGGCATAACAACCACCTGTTAGCTGCAGGTGCTGGGGTTGTTATTTCAGGCGTTGGAGTTGTTATTTCAGGTGCTGGGGTTGTTAGTACAACTGATAGGGTTGTTAATGTAGGGGCTGGGGTTGTTAGTAAAGTTGATGGTGTTGTTAGTTGAGTTGATGGGCTTCTTAGTGTAGGTGATGGGGTTATTAGTTGCAGGTGATTGGGTTGTTATTTTATGTGCTGGGGTTGTTATTGCAGGTGCTGGGGTTATAAGTGCAGCTGATGGAGTTGCTAGTTGTACCTGATGGGGTTCTTAGTGCAGGTGATGGGGTTATTAGTTGCAGGTGCTGTGGTTGTTATTTTAGGTGCTGAGGTTGTTATTGCAGGTGCTGGGGTTGTAAGTACAACTGATGGAGTTGTTAGTTGTACCTGATGGGGTTCTTAGTGCAGGTGATGGGATTGTTAGTTGCAGGTACTGGGGTTGTTATTATAAGTGGTGTAGTTGTTATTCTTTCACCACGTGGTTATCATTTCTTGTTGGTTCAGTTGTTAATATTCCCCAATATATTATTGAGTTTGATGCATTTGTTAAACCTGACATGAAATATAATACCTTCTTATTCAACATGACATCATTCTTTCCGCAACAACTTAAAAACTTGACATTTCTTCAAAAGTGTTCAATTACATATATTATTTGTAAATTTCACAGTTCAAAATGCTTGAGCCATCATCTTTGAATAACAATTCAATAATTAAGATTCTTTATCATTATAAAATGATTAGATCCTTTCCACATAATCACATATTCAAATTATACATCACGAATCTAGAAATATACTTCCATAAGCAAGCCCAAAAAATAATTGATTTTTCATCATCAGGAATCAACTGCTTTACATTCACAGCTTGTATATCTTGCCCACATTCTGAGGCATGGTCTACCAATGAATTTTGAGCCACCAATTCCATAATTTTTGGGATGAGCTTCTTCATATTCACCATATCAACCTCATAAGGGTTACAACCATCAACACGTGCAATCAAGAAAGGTTGAACCATTAAGAAAACAACTTCTAAGTTATTTTGAAGCCAAGCTAATGAAAACAGTAAATAATACTCATACAAATAAAGAATATCAACAGTTTTCTCCAGAAGAATATAAGCGTCAACTTTATCACTATTCTTATGAGATTGATCTCCTGGAACACAACCACATGCTATATCATATCCTATATTCATTAATCCTTGATGGCAAAGTGAGAGTAAAATCTGCAGGAAAAGAGGAAAAGTAAGATTTTTCTCCAGAAGAATATAGTTTATAGTGACCAAAGGGTTTAGTCCAGATTATGGCGAATTACATACCATTCTTAGTAAATAGAATGGAGCCAATGAAAACCTCTATTCAAACAGAGCAGGCCCAACAGAATTTTTGCCTCAGATTTTCAAGAGATTAATCATATTGCGCGATGTTTTTGTCAGAATTTGCAGACTTATTCTCCAGGGAGGGACCTCATATTGCATTTTTTACCAAAGTGAGACCGTAGATATGGAAGAAGCTGCTTCCATTCTCTACCCGTCTGACTATTAGCACCTGCACCGAAGTCCCAGTATCAAAAAATTCAAATCTAACAGCCGTCATCAAGTTCATATATCATTATGGTGTATGTGTACTCCTTTGAACTCACAAAAACAACTGCTGGATCAGCTAAAAGCTTTGGATTTACTAATTCATTCTGATGCCAGCTATTCCCTTCCTTTTCTTCTTTGTTCCAATATCCAACAATTGCTCTAGTGAAAAGAGGTTCAGAATAAAATGCTATAAGTAAGCCACAAATGCCACAATACTCACTAGACCAAAAGAAGATAAAAACTAATCAGTAATCCATCTCCAAGTACATTAAGATAAAGAAAATGATGAAGACGCTACTTTTAGTCATTGTTCCATGCCCATCTTTTCTTGATAAAATAAGACTACAATAAATGACAGAGTATACAGAAATTAAGGATAAGGCATGCCCTTATAACAAGACAAAGAACCTAATGTATAATTGACGAATAAAAAGCATAAAACACCAACTCACAAAATGTCCGTAAACCTTTGCATATATGATAAAGACAACTATCTAAAAATATCTATATCATGTCGTGCGGACCCATGATGGAATTCTAGTGCCCATTGATTAGATGAATCATGTGAGAATAGAACCAAGCACAAAATATATAGGCAGCATAAATGCATAAGTGTAAACAAGTCAGCTTGTTAAGATTGATTCTTTGAGCAGTTTCATATTAAAAAGTGTGGATATTTAATTGAAGAAAAAATTGTAAGTTCTAATGTGATGATCCTAACTAGAGTAAGTTTGATTCAAACCCAACAAAATGGTAATCTACATAATTTCAGCTTGGGCTCGTGGGAAGGTGGGAAAACTATTGATAAACAAAAATTCCACAAACAAGCACACAAATAACAGGCTTGATTCGGTTAACAGCGAGATGGGGGGAATCAAAATTACCAGAATATTCGGCACCAGAGCCACCAACTGAAGGAGCTGAAGAAGCGGAAGCAACAAAGGTAGACATACGAGTAGGATACTCTGCATCGTCCAAACCAACTTTGAGAGGAGAATGAACCAGACACGAGGGAAACTTGCACAAATATTTACAGCAGAAACATGATCACCTCCGAGCAAAAAGAAAGCAATAGCCAGTTGCAGCTGATGCTTCCCCAATAAGACCTAAGCATTTTTTAAAGCAGCTGAGAGGGGATTACGAAACAGAGAAAGGAAAGGAAAAATTTCAGTCTTGAGGATAATTTTGTCTTTTCATAATTGGAAAAAATTCATATGAGGTCCCATGGGACTTCACATGAATTATACCATTTCCTGGGACTTTTTTGACATTTTATGCCTTCCATGGGACTCAGATGTCATTCTCCCATAATAATATACTCAGAGAAGTTGGGTCCACGCAGGTGATGGCTACTGCCGCACACGTTCCTCTTTCTAAAAGAAACATACCATATACAGAAGTTGGGACTACGGAGAAAGTATGACGTGAAAATGACAGAGTTCTGTTTACGTGTGTGCGTGCGTGCGTGTGTCAGGTTCATGCATGCTTGCTGCTTTCAGGTTTCCAACTCACCCACGAGACCCTGCTCCTCCACAACCATAAATTTTACTCCATTTTTATTAATTAATAATGCTCATCATGCTCAATTTTCTACTCTCCTTAACACACTTGCACTTTATTATTTCATTAGCCTCATTATTATTAGTTATCATAATATAAAAATCCATAAGAACAATTCTATCCAATAGCTGTCCCCTAAAACAAAATCTCTCGTTAGTGATTAATAAAAATCTGAATTAATTTCAAAGCCCTTCCAATGACAAAAACAACAGATAAAACTCTCCGACAACTTGTCAAATGATTAATAATACCAGCGATATTAGTCTGGTGATCTGGTCAGTGGTCATGAATATTCTTCATTGATAATCATGTGTTTGAGAATCTAGCAGAGCCTGCATCTACAGGTCAGCAAAAATAGATTCTGTTGTCCAGAGAAATGCTTTTTAGATGCATAAATAAACAATATACTTGGAAGCTTCCTCATCAAAGTAGAATTATGATGTTAGCCATTCGATTCCTGAACTGTGTTCCCCATTTCCAATTTTCTGATCATATGGATCGAGCCTGAACAAGCATGCGTGTTTCAGGTTTAAGAACATGACAATAGCAAGAAAGGAACTAATCTGTATACCATTTTCCTTATGGGGAGTTGTGTGTATAACATTCTCTACGCTGAAATATGCCGTCGGGTGAGTTGGGAGCCAAAGAGTGATATGTGTGCTAATTCTAACAAGAATGAGAATGAACATATAACAACTTAATTTGCCTCCGGTTTTTAACTTACAGCCTATATATGTTTGTCCTCACGGGACCTAGCTTCTCGGCACCAGGATTCTCCTAAGCTCGCTGGCAATTCCTTGCAACAAAACTGGCTTCCGGATGACTCCGTTAATGCCGGTTTGAACACATCTTTCCCACAGGTCATCATCTCCACTCGCAGTCAAAGCGACGATCACGGGCCAGTTTTGGCTTCTATACTTCCGAATCCTGGTGGCAACTTCAAACCCATCTAACTCAGGCATATGAAGATCCAAAAGAATAACTTGTATAGAGGACCCAGCCGGTCCAATGACAGTGAGGCATTCGAAGCCTGAAGAAACAGAAGTTACCATGCAACCAAGCTTCTGGAGCAATTTTTGGGTCACCGCTCTATTTACATCATCACTGTCCGCCAACAAGACATGCATGCCCCTGAACAAAGAATTAGAATTTGTACGCTCCGAAGATTCTCCCGGTTCAGAGATGGATATAGCTATAGAAGATCGCAATTGAAACCGAAGAACAAGGGCCATGCTTTGAGAAAAACCTTGAGTATTTGATCGTAAGCATATGTTCCCTTGCATCATCTGCCAATTAATAACAGAAAAAAAAATTACAAAACCAAGAGGAAAAAAATATTCTAACACAGTAACTGCTAGCTAACAATTCCAAGAGGTATACCCATAAACAAATTTAAAAGTCTTCCAACAAATCCCTACCAAAACTGTCAAAAACATACCACAATAAGGATAATCTTTACACCAACTGCTCATGAAGTTGAAGAACATAAGACATGGTCACTCAAAAAGAGAACATAAGACACTGTGATCTAAAGTACGACTCTCATAGAAAGGAAGAACCAGGCCCGAAATTCTACCTTGAGTGGAGGAACTAATCAGAGACATTAACAAGAAAAATAAAGCTACTGAATATGCAATCTAAAGTACTAAATTTGACCTTACCCATCTAATACCAGGTGCTGGGTCCAAAACATCTCAAATATGTTCTAAAGTATTGCAACATTGATTCAAAAATATGAGCAAATCGATGTATCTACTATCTGCACTTGTACACACATATAAGACTTTACTTATATTTATAAGAAACACCAGTTTATGAACCTCACCTGAACTACCCTCTTGCAAACGCTGAAGCTCAATCTGCCCTCACCTCTATCACTGCTGCTGGCATACTTCCTACCACCAAGCTGTCCTAAAGAAAATGAGTTCTCCAATTCAGAATTACTGATTTTGATCCCTACCTCAAATCTAATATATACATCCCCGCTAGACGAACTTGGTCTCCAGGGTGTCCACCCTTGTTCATTCCTTCCCAGACTTCCACTTTCTGCAATAACCCAAAGTACAAGAACCCCTCCCTCATGGTTACCATCCAGTAGGTTCCCAACCATATGCAAAATCACCTGAAAGACCCTCCTCTCATCACCCATGACATTGTCAGGCAGAGACCTGTCGACCTCCACCATAAAACCAAAACCCTTATAGACACACATGCACTTGGCAAGGCAAGCTGCCTCTTTTATCAGGGCATGTAAGCCAAAAGATCTCATCTCCACCGGAAACCTTCCATCATCCTTCACTGAAATATCCATGGCATCATTAATGAGGTTCGAAAGAACATTACTGGTCCTAAACATGGCATCCACAATGAGTTTTTGTTCACTTTTCAAATTCTCATCTCCCATCATTGACAGCAAGCCCAAAATTGAGTGCATTGGCCTTCTCATTCCATCCCCCATGACCTTCTGAAATGAGTTTCTTGCCTGACTCGCCATCATTGCATTCCTTTTTGCTTGTTGCAAAGCTCGGTTTTGCTCCTCCAACTTCTCTCTCATAAGTTGGGACTCTTCAAGAATTGCAGCATGAGATAGAGCTACAGCTACCTGATCAGCTACCACCTTAATAATCTCTAGCTCATAATCACTCCAAGATCTAGGTTCTCCACCAGGAAGAATTAAAACCAGTATTGCATAGCAAGCCTCAGTTAGTTCAGGTGTCCCCCTTTTAAAATTGCAAACCCGAAGCATTGGCATTCGAATCGCAGCTAGGGGTCCTACCTCATCTGAAATTCCACTGCTGGCGGCAGCAAGAGCTGAGTCAGGGCTAATTATATTAATGCCATCACTTCCCTTGATTTTTACAACATCTGGATCAGTAATAGGTACAGAGAAATTTAAATTCCTCCCATTTAATTCATGAGTAAGGTTCATTTCTGATTTATCAACATTAGGCATCCAAACTGCACAATTCTGTAAACCCAGCGTTTTAGACAGCTCAACCAGGGTGGTATACAGAATTGTATGCCTATCAAGTGACTTACGAATCTCCTGGGTAAGCATTCTTACATGCATTGCAGCCTCCTTTTGTTTCATTATAAGACCAACCTCTCGCCCAAGATCCCAAGTCTTTTTCTTCAGCATGAATTCTCTGACCTTCACTTTGAGAAGCAAGGGAATCAGAGTAATGAGGGTGATGGCAGTGGCACATGATACCAAGGCAGTGAGAATTTTGAAGACAGTAAGTGCCACCATGAGTTGGAATGAGTGGGGACCATAAGTCCAGCCATTTAGCATGTGTGTCATTCCACATAGTACAATGAAGGCAATGAATTCAAAAAGCACCCATTTGAATGGGACGTTGGAGCAACTGATGAAGTAAAGCAGTTCTATTGGGATGGAAAAATAGGCCACAGCAATCAGGAAATCACTGACTCTCTGGCATTCTAGAATGCTCTCAATAGTCCACAGGCTGGCCTCATCATCACAGTTACATCTGGGGAATTCATTATCCGATGCAGACACACACATAAGGAGCGAGTAAATCAAAAGTCCTGATACTACCCTTCTTAACATTGATCCAGAACGTTACTTATTCAACCCATCTAAAGATATAGATAAAACCAGTCCCTCGCCCCAGCTGATAACCAAGTTAGACAACACGAATAGGCCTTCAGCAATTTTTTCTTCTAACTCCCAGCCGTCAATTTTTATGTCCTGTGAGAAAAGTTCAACAAAATTTAGAACTAGGATAGATATTAGATCCGAGCAAATATGAACAGAAACAATATGAGAGACCAAGCAATACAAGCATCTAAAAAACCAAAAATTATTTCCCCAAATTTTGTGATCCGAGCTATTTCCATTATGTGATTTCAGCTCCAACCTTCATCCAATCTTACATAAAGTTTAGGTGGAGGGGGAAGAAATGGCGCATCAACAGTGCGACTGAAGAGGACATTTTTCTCAACCAAAATAACATTTTAAGAACAAATATAAAAGAAATACAACAATTAAATAATCTTAGCTATGCTGCCCCTATCGACTGTCACAAGGGAGGCGAAGCCAAGAAAATCATTAAAAAGAAAAACAAAACAAAAAGGGAACCCACCAACGTTCACCGTCCAAAAAAAAACCCAGTAATGCAACCTAAAATGGAAATTTTACCTGCTAAAAAACACCACTGTAGTAAAGAAACCCCAATTGCAGTTCAATATTCAACTCTCATATCAGATCTTAACCTCGCCCTCGAGACAGTTTAGGCTGCTCAAGATACGTTACAAACAAACACAAATCCATCTCCAACTCCTTCAGCATCAAACACTCCGCCACTGCTCAATACTACATAACAAACAGTAATTGCTACAGGTGCAACCCTCTGACCACCTCCATTGGGAAGAATAGAAACGAACCCCACTTGATCAAGCAACAAATTAAAGTATGAATTAGAAAGAACCCAGCTAATGGGAACAAATCCACCAAACTGTCGCCCTGTAAATCGATGCGAAAGACGCAGGAAGAGAAACTGGGCACGTCCCCTTCGATTAGAAGTCCTGCGCAGGAAGAAGGCACGGAGTAATTTGCAGGAAACAATGGATTCCTAACTGTATCTTATAAATTTCTCCGCTTCGGTGTATGTATGAATTTTCCAATGCCAAGCAAAAACCAGAAATGGAAAGGAGAAAACGAGGGGAAAAGAGAGAGAACGCCGTTGTTTCGTGGGAGGGAGGGAGTTGGAGTTGGAGAATAAAGAAGGACGGAAGAGAGGGAGGGAGAGAGGGAGACAGAGGCAGAGGAAGGAGGGAGGGGGCCCACATGGTTACATGAAGGGAACTTAGACGCTCTTTTGAACCAAAACGTCCTCGTCACGCCCAAAAAGATTTGTTTTATTTTCTCTCAGACGTTTCTTTCTGTATTTATTTTCCATTAATTTTTTCTTTATAAGCAAGTATTAAATTCCTTCAATTCCATGTTCAATGTTCCATCTTCTCGTCAGATATCAGAACTCCAGGCCTCCCTCACTAAATTATATTTTCAAATTTAAGAATTAGCTGCCACGTGTGGCATGTAGCGACTACAAGTGAAATTTTTTTATCAATTAATACAGTGATGAAATTATAATTTGTCTTTCATATATTAAAAATCGATCAAATTTAATTATAATAATTATCTGAATGATCGTAATTTTAGTATCATTTTTAATGATATTTGTTAAGAAATTACTCAGCGTGTTCATATGATCAATTTTAATTTGTCTGATTTATAAGTTTTATATGCCATTCTTGAATATTACTAAAAAATTTGTTGATCTAAATTTAGAAGACATGTATGTGAAGTCCTTTCTTATCAGGAAAAAAAAAACACTAAGAAATAATTTGTTTGGAAAACCACCACAGAAGAGCTCAATACTTCAATTCCGAGGCCCCAATTTTAGCAGCCTTTGCCTAAATGGTCTAAGTGGTCCAATAACCACCACATACATAATCATCAAAAAATATATATATCGCAATAAAATTAACAAAAATATGAATCATGATTGAGAGTGAAAGTAAAATAAAATAATATTCTTATCAAGTCTCAACTCATTATTTTTACATGAAAATTCAATTTTTTATCCAGACCCAACACAAAATTTAAAAGAACATTGGTCTGTTAACTAGTTGAAAAATGATAAAACAACAATTACATTAACAATTTATAATCAGTGAAATAATAATGTCTAACTATTATACTTATACAACTTTATATTTACATTTAATTAGAAGAAAATAGTCTAATAATAAAAAATGAATAAATAGTTATGATAGCTTTTTCATGATTGGGATAAAAAGTACTCACCGTTTCTAAATATAGGAGTTGAATAAAAAATAATTAGTTTAAAATTGAATATTTCAATTAACTTTATTCATCAAATTTAAAATTGATTATGCAAGGAGGTTTATATTAAAACATAGATCCATAGCACATGCATGATTAAATATAGTATTTTTATAAAAACAAATATATATTTATTATAAATAATCAATTTTTAACTAATTTTTTAACGTATACAAATTAATTATACGGTACTTGTACTGAGGATAGAAAGGAGTATATATAACAAAGCTAAATTAGTGTGAGGGTGAAGAAGAGCGAAAAAGGGTTTGAATATTTGAGGAGATGTGAAGAGGGAGCATGCATGCATGTATGCGTAGGACGTCCCACCTAGTGTTTAGGCAACACTCTGTCTTCAAGACATGATTATAGCGACGTTCTCTGTTTTTTTTTTTTTTTTTTTGTGAACTCGTGCCTTGTTTCCTTGCCGGATTCGATTTAATATAATATATTTACTTCAAAGAAAATAAGAAATTGACCGTGGAGAGGGTACCAAAACAATATTTATAAAAAAAAGCCTCATTTTTAAATTAAATATGTGTTTTTGTGGGTGTTTAGTAGTTTAGTTTAGTATGACATAAGAGTGAACTATTTTTAGGTACTGATAGATACATCATTTTTTTATAATTAAAATAATCCGATTGTTTATAAAGCTATGTATGAAATTATTAATTTGATATTATCCATTTTTATAATGATAATAATTTTACAATGACGCCAAAGGCCATTGAAGGGGTCAATACTCAATATGCGTGATAGCTAAACCAAAATTGCCGTAATTATGACAATTAGAAGTTTGGCTGATATTTTTGCAAATGGGTCAAAATTCAATGTATAGTTTCTGATCATTTTCTTTGGGGCAACGCAAATAAGTAAATAAAATAAAAAGAATTTGTTCCCCAAAGTCGTTGCCATATTCACATATTTTTAAAACATACACGTAATATGAGATTAAAAACTATGGTCAATTAATAAATAATAGAAATACCCACGTACCAGAAAATTAAAATAATGGTAAATTATTCTGATTAATTATATTAATGAAATTTATATTTCTCGGAGTTATTACACGTAATCCATTGACGGGGATGATCTAATTTCGTGGTTATCAATAAAATGTGGAACCCATCAACTTGACATTTGCGGTATTTGGAGTACGATATTCATATGGTTGTCAATTCAAATATTATCTAACTAAATCATTAACCATGCGGAAAGAAGAGAAAATCCAATTCAGTCGTATTATATATATATATATATATGTGTGTGTGTGTGTGTGTAAGTTTCCAAAAACTTTATTAGATAGGTCTATTTGGATAAGATTTTAAAAAAGATATTATAAAAAAATTAAAAAAAATTATAGATAATAATTTATGAAAAAAATAATTTTAATAGTTATTTTCAAAAGTACTTTCATTATTGGTAAATTATGAAAAAGTGTATAATTATAAATATATGAGAGATAAGAAAAGGTGTAAATGAGAGAGGGTAGAAAATAAAGGAGAGAGGGTGTAGAAGATAAATAAAATATAAAAAAAGTATAGAAAATAAATGAGAGATGAGAAAAAGTGTAGAAAAAATATGAGAGATAGTGTAAGAAAAAGTAGAGTTCATATAGTAATTGGTTAGTCCATAAGTTATTTTACTGTTCTATAAATTATTCTAATTAATTTATATGAAACATTGGTTTTAGTCAAAAAAATCTTTTTAACAAATATAATTATTTATTTAAAAATTTATCAAAACTTAAATTTTGATAAAACTTAAGTTTAAAATCTAAATTTACACTATATACACTATTATGTGGAAATTTAAACCCCACTTCATGAACAAGGACATAAAATGAACAATATCTTTTAGGTCTGGCAATAATTTGTTAATGTATAAAATATAAAAATTCAATATATTAATAAATTATTTAAAACCTATATATATTTGCTGATAAATATTTACATGAATTGTTAACTATTTTTAAAATTTATTAGAAACATATTACTTTTTAGGGTTACATAAGGATTTAAATTTGTCATAATAGAAAATTTTAATCTATTTTATTTATTATTTTTTTAAATATCCCTATCGTAGTTACATTGAATATAATTATAAATAATTAAACTAATGTTTTAATATATAATACTGTTAATTATTTAATATACCACTTATTATCCAACGCTATATTTGTTTATATTTTAGGGTCTGTTTAGTTGAACTAGGCAAGAGAATATTGTTATGTTGTTATCTATGGATCACTCGTACTATTTAAGCTCCCTCCAAATGGCTTAAATAATTACGCTGGCTCACTTATGTGTTATCTAATCATCACATATAAATTAAGCAAAATTCTCGATAAATCGAGATTAAATATAGAACGAGACCGGCCTGTATGTAATCCATAATAAATAAACATTAATATTAGGATTCTTAATTAAATATCTAAAGATTTGCTTATTTTATTTCTTGGTTATGCGTCAAAACATAGTTACGTAATGGAATACGCCATCCTCATAAGCCTGTTGAAATTGACCAGATATTTGTAGAATATTTGGCACAAAACTATCAAAGTTCAATGGAACATATCATATGCTTTTGAGAATGTATGTTCATCAGCTAGAAAAAAAGAAAAGAAAAGAAGGGAGAATAACTGTTTGTGATGATGAGCATCCAAATTGTAAAGATTCATCCAAAGTAATTAGCCAACAGTATCGAGCGTTGAATGGTATGGATGAAGTGACGACTTTATATTTATTAATAAAAAGCTGGCTTTTGAAAATGCTTTTGAAGAAATCTTGCTCTTGAGGCCAAAAATAAAAAGCGAGCTTTACCCGAAGAGGACACATAAAAGGGAAGGGAGTGACTAAACAAAAACAAAAGAAAAGAAGAAAAGGTAGAGAGGGATGATAATTAGGGAAGGGATTAGTCAAAGTAAATAAAAGGATGCAATGGATCTGTCTCTAAATGCAAATTCCATGTATTGGGAATATATGGTCAATACCCTCTATTCCTCTAAAGCTCCCCCTAGCCCAGCCTATACGTTGAGAATTTAGATACCTTTGATATCCAACTAATTTTAGCCTCACATTCCATTAACTCCCTCTTTATTTTTTCATTATTATATAATTTTTTGGGTTTAACATGGCCTCACCTAGCTTTCATTTTGTTAAAAAGAAATCTTTTAAACAGTCTAAAAAGGATTTATATATATGTTGATCATGACGAAAACTATTCTTGCTATTTAAATATAATATTTTAAATTTAAATTGATATAAATATATTTTTTTTAAAATACTATAAATTAGATTTAACAGTATTTAAATATTATGCTGGCATATAGACATATAAAAAAGATTTATATTATTTAAAAATTATTGTAAATGTCTTTTAAATTTGAAAAAAGAAAGAAAGAAAGATAGACAAACTCGATCCGCTTGAACATACCGATCCTATGCAACCTGGATTTAGTTCCAAGCTACTTGTGTTTTTACAAGCCCAATTAATTAAATCAAATAAAACTAAGGAACAGCTCACATCCTCGATATTAAAGTTAAAAATAAGACAAATAAAAATGCAAAATAATATAATTTTGAGTTATAGATTTTTAAAGCAAAATCTGTCCTGACCCATTTTTGACTGGTTCTTTATTTAGTGTGTGTTTAGAAAAAAAATTTTAAATTAGCTTATAAAAAAAATGGGATTATAGATGGTTTATGAAAAAGGATTTTTCTAGAAGAACTTATAGAAAAAAAGTGATTTTAGATAAATGAGTGTTTGGATAGTTATTTGTAGAAGGGGTTTTATAAGTGGTAAATTACGAAAAATAGTATGAGTATTAAATGAGGAGAGATAAGAGATGAGATGAGATGAGAGAGGAGAGAGGGTATAAGAAAGAAAAGAGAGAAAAAATAAGAGAGAGGGTAGAGGGTGTAAGAAAAAGTAGGAGAGAATGTGTAAGAAAAAGTAGGAGTAATATAGTAATTGGTTAGTTCATAAGCTCTTTTACTGTTCTATAAGCTGCTCTGACCAGCTTATCTGAAACCTTGATTTTAAACTATGGTTTAGTCTAAAAGTCTGTTTGATAAAAAATTTTCCTAAATTCAGATTTGGGGCCAACAACCCTTTTCAAACTATAATTTAGGGTGTTTCCAAACACACTCTTAGTTCACTTTGTAGCCAGTTTTTTTGGGTTTTTCGGACCAGACTTACGATTGGTTTCCAATATGATCTGGTTTTGATAACACCGCTTTATACCTTTACTTATAGAAAATTATATGTATATTTATTTGTTCTCAATTAATTTAGTAAAACACAAAAATAAAATATTTTTTCAATAAACACACATATAAGGATATAATTAAAAAATTATTAATAATAAATAATAAATTAAATTATTTTTAAATTATACTTATCAGTAATTAATATATGACATAATTAATTAATTTAATTATATTAAAAAATAGTTAATAAGATATATTTTTTTAAAATAACTTAATATTTTTCTTTAATTTTTTTATTTAATTATTATTAAAATAATATAGATAAAGATAATTTATGAGAAAATTAATAAATATATAAAATACATATTTTTTATATTTAAAATTAAAATTAATTATATCTTATATTAAACACTTATTATAATTATAATTATAGCGTGAGTTTGTGATCTGTACGAGGTACTATATATAATAATAACCTGTGCTGTTAATAATTTGCAAATAGTAAATGTTTTTATAATATTTATAAAATATACATTACCATGAGTGTCTGATGTTTGTGCGGGACATGACTGCCAAGGGTGGAACATGCTCTTAAATAATTTTATTCCTACTCCGGGAAATCACAATTCCTATAATAAGTAATCTTGTTTAATTAATTTGACTCAGAAGTAAAATAGCCCCTTCATGCTTTTCAAAATACCTTCGGCTTAAGGTTATACATAAGGCTTAAAATTTTAAAAAGTTGATAAAAAATCTATATTGCACGTAATTTAATTTAATGGTATCTGACTATGATATTCTTGTTAATAAAGAGTGAATTAATGTAAAAATAATAATTAATATAAAATGAAAACATTTTAAAATAAAATCAAAATTTTATAATTTTGATTAATTAAGCAACGCTTTAGCTTGCAGAAGTTTTTTTTTTCAAAAAGAAAAAAACTTTACTGCTGGTTGTCGCATTCATCAGACCGATAATTACCTCCCATAAAAGAGCGTGTTTTACGAGGAACATTGCTTTTCTATATTATTCCACACGCTTTTCAAAACCTCTCGCTTTCTTGTTCCTTCCTCCGTTTCAAAACAGCGGATGGAATTTCCACCCCCACACTATTTTTGACCTTTTTGCTCCTTCCTCCTTCCTCCATTTTCCAAGCCATCATGGATCGCTTTCCCACCACCAAAAACAGTCATTAAAATACAAAAAAAAAACATATCATATAATTTAGGAGTATACATAGATAAAGTTATGCAGAACAGCTCTCCTATCTGATACTATATCTGATACCTGGCCCTATTCGATAAAAGCTCTAATAATTTTAGGCTGGGCATGAACGGGTTGGATATATCTAAATCGTGATGTCATACTCATATTGTGAAAAAAATATGTAATTATGAACTTATAAAATAATACCATATTCATGTGTCTTCAAGAGTTAAGTAATATTTATAATCTATTAAGAATAAGAGAAATATTTATAATCTATTAAGAATAAGAGAATAAATATAATAATTAAAATCTTGAGATCCATTGCATATAAAAAATAAGTGTTGAAATTTAAATAGTTTGTAATTATAACTTTGTATCAATCTCCCAAATATTGACAAAGATAAAGTATTTTAAAAAATAAAATAAATAATTATACTTTATAATACAATTATATGATAATTAATAAAGTTAAAAAAGAAGAAAAAATTAGTATAGTTATAAATATTAAAAGATACAACTTACCTACTTAACTCCTTATATTTCTAAAATTACTTTATAGTCACCCGTAGCTATCATATTCTCCATTTTAAGATAGAGAAAAAATAAAAAAAATAAAAGAATAGGTGCTCATGGGCAGCGCAACCCCTATGCCCGGTACCCAGCCCAAAAAATATATTGGCTGTATTTTATAACCCGATGGCTAACACTGCCCTATATTTATCGGATTGGGCAGGGTATTTTTATTGCGGCTTGGGCAGGGCATAGTGGGTCACGGGTTTTATACACAGCCCTAATATAAATGGCCTATTTATTAACCTTTTAAACTATAATTTTAAAAATCTTTTTAAATAAAATTTAAATTTTTTTAAAAAATAAAATAAATAACCATATTTATTCAAACAAGCTTTTAGATTAAATCATGATCTAAAACTAAAGTTTTAGATAAACTGGTCAGAGTAGCTTATGAATTAACCAATTACTATATTACTCATACTTTTTCTTACACATTCTCTCATATTTTTTCTTATACCCTCTCTCCTCTCTCATACTTTTTCTTACACACCCTCTCTTTTCTTTTCTTACACTATCTCTCCTCTCTTCCCTTATATCTTATCTCTCCTCATTCAATATTCGTATATTTTTTCATAATTTATCAATAATAAAAATATTTTTGAAAATAATTATCTAAATACTCATTTATTTAAAATTATTTTTTTTATAAACTCTTCTCTAAAAACCCTTTTCTATAAATTGTCTAAAATTTATTTTTTTTATAAGATTAATTTTAAAATCCAAAAATTCTAACAAATTATATTAGTTATAAATAGCATATGTTATCTTTCAAATATGACGGAAGTGTTTCTTTTCATTGCTTGTGCGGCTGCTAACTGTCATCTCTCCTAGTTCAAACACGGAAATCTCAAAAGCCAGGTAGAAATAATTAAATTTTACACCTTCCTATTATTTTTGCATCACACGCAACCCATCACATAAAATAAATTATTTTTTCTTACAACAAAATTTATGAGAAAATCCTTGAAAATTTGGGAGAAATATCCTGAGCACAGAAAAAGCCAAAAGAGGATCCTTAGAATTTTGTTCTCTCCTATTTTTCTTGCCTAGCAGGCAAACAAAAGGATGTTTAATTAGTTATGTGTTAAGAGTGCATTATGAAATAACCACTTGGATTATTTTCTTAAAAAATATATCACAGTGATATGACATAAATTATTTAGTTATACACATTTGTCCTAATTAATTTTTTATATATTTAAAAAATTAAATAAATCTACTTATTATAATTAATATAAGAGTTAATAGATTAATTTGTGTATATTAAATAATATATAATATAAATTTATCTTAAAAAATTATATTTTACTATAATTAATTAGTGTGTGTTTAACACCATGGTTTGAAAAGCATTTTTAGGCAAAACTTTAGTTTAAAATTTTTTTTAACTGTCATATTTATCTAAAAGTGATTTTGGCTAAAACTATAGTTTTGAATAAGCTACTGAGTGCCTGTTTGGCACCTAAGTTTAAAAAACTCTTTTGGGCAAAACCTTGATTTGAGAAAATTTTAAACAAACAGTTATATTTGTCTAAAAGTGATTTTGGCTAAAACAATGGTTTTGAATAAGCTACTGAAATTAGCTTTTAGAACAGTAAAAGAGCTTATGAACTATCTAATTACTATATTACCTTTACTTTTTCTTATACCTTCTCTCCTCTTTTTTTCTTTACTCTCTTACATCTCTCATATTTTAATTAAATCATACAATTTTTAGTAATTTACTAATATAAAAATTATTTCTACTACTAATCTTTATTTTAAAAATATATTCTTCCCAAAATATATTTTTCTCAAAATTTATTATTTTCAAAATATATTCTCCAAAAGTTAATCCAAATAGGCCCTTAAATTAGCTTTTAAAATAGTAAAAGAACTTATAGACTATCCGATTACTATATTACTCTTATTTTTTCTTATACCATATTTCTTATCTCATTTCTCTTTTCCACCTTATCTCCTCTCACATCTCTCTTCTCTACCATATCTCTTCTCTACTCTATCTCCTCTCTATTCTTTACACTCTATCATCTCTACTCTTTTTTCTCTACTATCCCTCCTCTCCACTCTATCGCCTGTCTATTCTTTACATTTTATCATATCTCCTCTTTCTCCTCTACCATATCTCCTCTCTCATATTTTTAATTAAATCATATATTTTTTAGTAATTTACTAATATAAAAAATAATTTTATTATTAATCATCTAAATATCTTTATTTTTAAAATATATTATTTTTAGAATCTATTATCTAAAATCTATTATTTAAAAATTAATTCAAATATGCCCTTAGTTCCGTTGATATGCTCGGTGGGGATATGCTCGGAAATAGGACGATTATTCATTAGGGAGGTGGGGAATCTCTAGGAGGAGTGTGGTGCGAGGAACAATTTAGGGAAATAGAACAAAGTATATGGATATGAGGATGATGGCTGGGTTGCCAAGAGCAGTATTCTATGAATATCAAGGGATGTTTCTCTTGAATCTAGTGGGTGCCCATCCGTATTTGGATATTATTATTTAATTAAAAATTGAAAATCACTCAGTGGCACCTTCCAGCTTATGGGTCTCAAGTAGTCACCCCTCTCTAACGTGCAATCCATTGTACTTTGCTCTGTCTCTTGGATTTCAATTTGTTCTTTCTTCTTAGGAATTTTGCAATATTCCATTTTTTTCCCTAAGATGAGTAGTAATGAATTGTTCGGAGCGTGGTGGGGGGACGAAGTGGTCATTATTCTGTTCCCCTCTTGATCAAGTAATCATAATGAGAAGAGCCTGTTGAGTTTAAATTCTTGACATTGGGATATGGCTGAACTCAACCCCAATTTCAACATTACTCCCTCTTGTTCACATAACTTTATGACAGACCAATAGCTTGAGGAAGTCGCTCTGACTTTGATCCATCTCTCATGGACTTTATAATATGTTAAATTTTTAAACTCTAATAACTAATTTTTAGAGTGTAATTTCTCTAAAAGTTACATACCATTTATATTCTTTGTACTTATACTTGTATTTGTGATATTGAGGATGAGGAGAGGTGGATGTGTGTTGAGATATGGGTTGGGGGGACACAAAGATGTGATGTATATAGGATTGATGCTGTGAAATTGATTAATGTATGCCCTAAACCCTACTCTCTATATATCAATTAGTATGAGAGAGAAGGTTTTAGGGCATGGCGGTGTGGATGCACATGAAGGCCATCCATATTCACGTGCGCATACAGCAACACCCCCATGTGTCTCCCTTCTTCCTATATCTACGTCCTATCTTACTTCCTCTACTCCTATATAAATATATATACAAGTCATTTCTTACAATAAATAAAATTTCTTATTTATTTATTATTTTTAAAAATTATCTCTATTAACATTTTATTAATAAGAATTAAATATGAGAAATTAAAAAAATAATTACAGTATTTAAAAAATTTATATTAACTAATTTTTTAATCTATTTAAATTAATTAAATATATTATATATTAATTATTAGATGTGTATTTTTTTTAATTTTAAATATAAAATATGGTTAATTAAATTAATTATCTGTCATGATTATACGAAAATTGTGTCCCTTTCTTTAAAATACTCATCTTTCAATCGAGGGTAGTACGTGTATGACAGAATGACGCAGAGAACAAAAAATTTACAAATTTAATTAATGAGGATAATATAACAAAATATTAAAATAAATTAAAATTTTATATTTAAAATTAAATTATATCTTATATTCAGACAATAAAAATAGCGTAGAAGGGATTGATGGTCACCTTTATAAATTACCTTGCATCAAATAAAGAGATGAATTATTAATTGATCTCTTCCAATTCTACCCATTTGCATTTTTATGAGTAGGGTAAAAGGTTGCGTACGGGCGAGTGCGATGCACTTGATAGGGATAAATTGAGAAATTTCCCCCTATTTTTACAGACGATAGCAACGATTTTAACTGCATTTTGTTGGCACGTTTTATATTGGTAAGTGGAGAAGAAGGAATAATAATATTATATATATATATATATATTTCTACAATTTAATTTATTTAATAATTAATAATTTTTTACATTCATCTGCAAACCTTTAAAATAATGACTATTTTAATTAAACGAGAGAGATCTTAGTACCATCAAGATCGAATCTCTTTTATGCCCTTTCGTTTTTCTGGACCGGTCAATTTTAAAGGAGTTATATTGTGTGTTTGAAAAATTTTTAAATCATAATTTTTAAAAAATAATAATTTAAACTTTAGTTTAATTTTTTTTAAAATAAATAATTATATTTGTTTAAAATAATTTTTAGATAAAACTATAATTTAAAATTAAGATTTTGGATAAATTATTGAGACTATTTTATAAAACAATAAAAGAATTTATAGATTAACTAATTACTATTTTACCCCTATTTTTTTATATTATATCTCATTTCTTCTCTCTCTTCTATATCCTCTCTCATATCTCTTCTATATTTTCTTTTATTTTTCATCTTTCATCTTTTTTTTACACCTTCTTTCTCTTCCCATCTCTCCTATATTTATAATAATTTTTTAATTATAAAAGTTATTATAATAATAACTAGAATATTTATTTATTTAAAATTATTTTTTATAAATTTTTTTATAAAAATTATTTTTTAAAGACTACTAAAAATCTATTACATTGCCACACGATATTTTTATTTTCAGATACCCAACGTCGGATGCGTATTTGAATCTCATACCGTCCAATTAATTAAATTTAATGAAACCATTTTTTAAAATTACACAGCTTACATAAATCAATAAACTTCCCCAGACTCAGCCAAAATCATATATTTATTTTTTAAAAAAAGTTATATAAAATTGTTTATATATATTTCGTCAAATTTTTTAATCTCATTTTATTATATATGCTATTTTTTTAAAATATTTTTATTGAACTTAAATCGGCAAAAAAAATAGGCAAACATAATAAAATATGATTGAAGAATATGGAAAAATAAATATAAAAAAATTAATATAAGTATAATCTTTTATTTTATTATCAATTTGATCGAGCGGAAATTAAATGAGGAACCACGCACGCACATCCCGGCACTGGTGGCGACAAAGTTGTATGCCGCTAAGAATGCCGATCAAACAGACATTTTAACGTAATCATTTAAGTAATCTTGTCTTAGTATTAATAATTTGTATTTATTGGGGCCCTATATATTTCAGCAAGTAGGCTCCTAAATTTAGGATGTAGTGGGGGGGAGTAGCAGGGATGAAGCGCTGGAAATGATTCTGTCCACTAAATGATAGATTTTTCTGTATTAGGAAATTTGGTTACATCATCTTACCAGAGCATAAATATGACTTAGTGGGAATAAGAATCATCATTCAATTTCAGAATATACCATCTCTTGTGCCCAAACCCCCTCCTCTATGTACATCCCACGTTCTTTCCTAGGTGCATCTACGTCTTTTTCTCCAATCAAAACATAAATATCTCCAATATCCCTTCATTTGATCAAAATAGTATACAGCTAATAATACCTCTGTTTAATTACATTAGGAGAGTTCAAATCTTAATCACTATTTACATCTCGACTCATCCTTCTCACTTGAGAATTACTCCTTAATCCGATTCTTTTCATAAGCTTATACTAACTAAATTATGTGGTTCAAGAAACCGGTTAAAATTATAGGACGGCCTTGTTAATCTTATGTTCTACAGATAAAATTGGATGAAATAGCACCATTAAGTTAGTAATATCATTGATGTTGACGAAATTGAATTTCGGCCGGATACTCTATTAATCGCTAACTTGGGCCATTTTTGAAGTTGATAGGGGTTTGAAACAATATGGGCCTTTTTAACTGGAGAACATTCGATATGGGTATAACCACAAAATTAACTACAGCTATGTAAGTATCATTTACCTACCATCTACCCATCGTCCATAAGTTCAGCTGGCAAAGGGGTAAGACATACTATTATTTGGAGTATGTTCGAATCCTGGGGAGTAACACTTTATTGTGGTTCCAGTCGCGGCGCTTGGGGGTTTACGCCTGAGGGTAATAGACGGCTCGCCTTACCCGATATTGATATCGCCTAAGAGGAAGGGAGACTTCGCCTTGCCCTTGGATCGTGAGTGAGCCCAACCCCTTTCCAAAAATTCCTTGTACCAAAAAAAAAAAATCATTTACCTACCATCTATAACTTCAACTATTAAAAGGATAAAGCATACAATCATTTAAAGTGTATTAAATTATTGGGACGTATTATTTTATTGTGGTTATAGTCGCGACGCTTGGGAAGGTATAATAGCTCTTGGATGCCTAAGTTTATGCCTGAGGGTAATAAACTGTTCGCCTTACCTTGATATTGATATTGCATAAGAGGAAGGGAGACTTCTTCCTGCCATTAGATTGTAAGTAAGCTCAACCCCTTTTTAAAACTTTTTTATACAAAAAAAAACTACAGTTATGTAAGTGTCTTGAGCTTTTGGACTATACTTTAACTTTAATAAGATAGGTGTCGAATTTATCTAAATTTTTTTTATGAAAAAGAAAATTACAGCTTAACCATATTCTTGTGGCGTGTTTACTGCTTTTAATTCTATCACTCAAATCTATTTTGAAATATTTGTCTAACAATTTTTTTATGCACCTAACAAACCATACTTTTATGGTCTGTTAGGAACAAAAAGAGACAGAGGAACCCAAAATGCATATGGAAGAAAGTGAAGAGAATTTAAATTCTTCGAGAGGAGGAATACATATTTCCACGGGCTCATCGACACGATCAAGAAGGGCGACCAATGTAATTTTCTGTCTTGTAGATTCATAATTTGAACATTTTAAATCTTAATTTGAAATTCCGTGGATCAGTTAAGAAATGCAACTTTCAAAACCAGAAATTAAAAATGAAATTTAGAAATTGACTGCCCACTTATAATTGAAAGTATATAAATCCTGGAACTTCTTTATTCATTCATGAGGAATTTAAGAATGAAGTGTATAAACATGCTTGTTCAGTGCAATGAACACGTTTTCTTATTTCCTATATATAGCTGATAATTTGGCCTTTGAAACTGGAAGTTTGTCTGGGACGACTTTGGGTAAATTTAGAATATTATTATTTTTTTTCAAAAAAAAAAAACTGTCATAGGTTCCTTTTCATTTCTTCTAAAATAAAGTTCCAGCCAGCAATTTGATTGAATTAATTAATACTATGATTGTTTTCAGTTGTTAACTTTGAATGGTACTTCCTCCTATCATTTTTATAAGCAATATGCTCTCCCATAGAAATGATCTTATATATAAAAAATAATTTATGTTTATTTAAAAATTTAATACACATTTTTTATCTTTACCTTTAAATTAATTACTTGTTTCACCCCCGTTTATTCTCTCTCACCCATCATGTTATATTATTTTTAACTAAATTTAGTTAACATTTTAATCTGTATAATTTAAATAGTTATTACTTATAAAAGATAGAGGGAGTATAGAACTTGTCCAACGTCACTACCACCTCCTGTTGGCTCCATTTGTTGTGTTCTAAAATAGTTAGTGCGATATTAGCTGTTTACTGTACATTTTCTTCGAATTAATTTAAATACACTTGTATATACTGAAATTAGTTAAAATATTGTTTGGTAATAAAACTCACTCAAACATTAGTCGCCGAATGCATTTAACAGTGTTATTTATCTCTAGATTAATAAATGGCAGCGATTTCCTTTTAGGCAATATATTTATTTATTCTCAATTGTTATATCACTATAGGTATCGTATTCGTATCACTAATGGCATCCAAATCTATTTCCTTTTTAGTTTTTAACACTAAATACAAATTTACGTAATTATCATAGTTTTAACTATTTTGGTTGAATTATTTTCCTAAGCTTGACCTCATCGAGAACATAATAGGCCCTATTTATAGCTCTATAAATAACTGGTACGAATATAATTGCAGTTTTTTCCCATCACGTTACTCAAAGCAAGTTAATTAATTACTACCAAATGAAGGCATTAATTATGTATTAAGGAGCTATATATATATAAAGCAAGGGGTCATTCCAAGTAAACCTAATGGCATGGTACCAGTAGTTCTTATTACCGTCCAATTCTTTTCTTTGTTTTTCTTCGAAGTCTTTGTTTGTTCACATACAAATAAAAATATAAAACACAAGTTGAAAGAATATGATAAGTTATTATTATTTAGAAGGGTGAATATAGCATACACAAGATCGTCTTTCACATGGTGTACATGCATATATAGGCTATGATTTTCTCTACTTGCCATTGCTTGTCATTATCATGGAATTTTCATAAATGGCAAAACTTGTAAGGAGAGACACTTAGCAACATTAAAAAAGAAAAAACAAAAGAGAATTTTATAGCTTTGCTGGTCTAGTCAATGACAGCCGTAGCATGTGCAACACGATTCATATACTCAATTACGAAATTTGACAAAGCAAACATATATGGGACGTTATACACCTCATCATTACTGCCGCAGATCGATGAAGGAAAATTTGGATCGAAAACATATTCTAGCAAGAAAAAATAAGTATGAACATGATTTTAATTGGATGCAGTCACATGACTTATAATTATATAAACTCAAGAAAAGGATCATAATATAAATTTGCATAGTAGTTAAAGAATCTCATTAAAGAGAAAGAAGGAAATCTGGGTTTCTTAATTACTGTTCCAGGCCGAAGTCTTGTACAAACGCGAAAACTAAGCGGCTGGCTACACTAACGTACACTACTACCACCACTAGATTATTACATCGTGGTAACCAGTACAATGGTACCTTCCTAATAATATTAATCAGTTATAATTAAATCTTAATTATTCACCATCCTGGGTCTTCCCTCCTGTTATGAAGAAACAAACTAATGTTTCTGCTTCTTTACACGTCTTCAGTTCATCAGATCATAGACAAAGGGAATAACCCTCTTGGCTTGTATTATATATATACGCATGAATTCCAAGGGTTCCTCCGATGATAACAATTTATACCCCAATTTCCATGGAATCTGAACTTGTTATAATTATCTTCTGCACAATACATCATAAAAGATAATCTATATGTAATAATATATACCTTAAAATAATTTCAATGTGGATGATGCCCAAGTCTGAGCTCTAAATCCACTTCGCCATCTTTCTGAGTAGATTCCACATGATGACTAGGACCAATCTGGAGACTCAAATTGGCCCCTAGAAGCTCTTGCTTCATATCCACAGACTGACGATGAGTCATTGGATTAAGATACTCAAAGGGAAAGGCATATGATGCAGGAGAAGGGTTTGTTGCAGTCGAAGATGACTGGAAATACATGTTGTAGTTTCCCTGAACCTCGAAAATGGAGTAAAACCTTGAGGATTGTTGGCCTGAAGATATTTCTGAAAGAAAAGGGGAGGCTGATGCAAAGGACTCCTCATTGGACAATTTGTTTGAAAGCAAAGAAGAAGAATTATGCGTGCTTTGTTTGGCCTTGGCTCTGTCTTTTCTATGAATATTCATGTGACCCCCTAACGCCTGAGCGTTGGTGAAGCCCCTTCTGCAAAATGTGCACTCGTAAGAGCGTCTGGTTCCTCCTGAATCTGCATCTTCTAGCTGGTCAGTCTCTTCGCTCGAGTAATTCTCTGAACTAGTCATGGCAACAATAAATCAGAAGCCTTTGTTTTTCTTTTCTGAGGGGAATTATATCGAACAGTTTTTGGGATCTGAGAGATCTCCGGATGATTACGAAGGATATAATAATATAAGTCTGGGGGAAGGAGAGATGTAGAAGGGTAATAGGGTTTTATAGCCAGAGAGAACAACGTTAAGAGAGAAAAGTGAGAGATGGAGACAAGTAGAAAACATCGACTTTGTCATTGCCGCATATATTAGTGTATTTCTACATTTTTGTCTTTTTCCTCTTAGGTTTTTTCATTTAGCCGGCTCTATAATTGGTCCCACCCTTGGTAATTTTAATTACTCTCTCTCTCTTCCATTTAATTTGGTGGCAATTTCTGCTTATGTTACTATCACCAAGGCTTTCACGACGACGTGGTCTTTTTGTTTATTTTTTAGATTAATTCCTGGCATTTCTTGTCCATTAATCCCAACTCCAATCTGACTACTTCTTTTCACTTTTAGTTATTGCTATTAACCATATATATATAATTGGAAGACATGGTGCATTCAGGAGCGCTTTCACACTTGAATCTTGTGTGTATGTGCTTGGGGTATTATAACTTACTCTCTGTCACTATGCTATTATTATTAGTAGAAAATAGATTGTACATATACTATTAATTCTCTGTCACTGTGATCCTCTTTTCCTGAGTTTATCCCTAGTAATAAAGAAAATGAAAGGCAGTGAGGCTTTATATGCACATATCTCTATGGCTATAATAATGATCTCATACACGTTCTCGTGGTTATAATTCTACTTGGCAAAAATAAACTTGTTCAGCTTTTACACGAGAGTGAAACAAAGTTGGTTTCACATATATAGTAAAAACCGAAGTGGAAATCATCAACTGGGCCAAGAAGAGAGAAGGCAGCAGTGTGAACACAATCAACACACATGAACAACTACGTCTATTTCGGGCTACATGCATCAAAACGCGTTGATCTTTTGAACTATTTCTATAACCCTAAGAAAATCCCTCTTCGTTTGCTGAAATCAATCAAGTTTTCCTTCAACTGGTTTTACATACGCCATCAACTGGCTTTCTAGCCCTACTTGGAAAGGAAGAGACATGTGGACTATTAGGGTCTGTTTGGTGTGTGAGGGGAGAAGGAGAGTTCAATTTGGAAAATAATTGGAGAGGTGGGACTTAAAAGTTTTTAATTAATTTTTCTTATTATTGTATCTTATATCTTCTCTTTATTAAAATTTAACATCACTTATCCATTTTTTTCAAATTGAACTCATTAGAGTTTCCCCTCCCCTCTATCATATATACCAAATAGATCCTTACCCTCAAATAATCAAGTGGTGTAATAGACAGGGAACTAGGGTTTACTGTAAATAAAATGATGCTAATTAAAGCAGAGATATACAAATTATCACTCACACACACGCGCACACACAAGTGCCACAATCTCATTCATTTCAAGGGACTAGCTCCAACTAAATACATAGCTGACTGTGCTGAGCAATGATAATAATGATATGAATAGAGGCAGAGGAAAGGGAGCAGTTCAAAAGGAATAAAATTGATGGCAACCCTTTAGTTATTTTAAAGAGAAATCTCCACCACACCAAATGTCTCTTTGTGTAGTAGTTAATTACTAATTAGCTGGTTCCTCTTGGATTTGCAGGCGGCCAGAATGAAGCATTTTTTTCTTTCGTCCTTCTGGCAATTTTTTTTCCCTTTTATTTCCTGACTGCTTCTCTCAAATGATATCAGTGCTTACTCAAAACCACAAACCTATCTAGATTGATCTGTAATTAAAAGATAAGGTTACGGAAATATCTTGTTTTTTTATTTCAAAATCGTGCAAAATATCTTCTTGTTTTTTTTTTTTTGCCATCCATGCAAGTCTTTAGATAGTCGAGCAGGATTTCTCTTTTATTTCTCTGATAAGTTATTATTAATACATAGATCATGAACAAAGTTGTCTGCCTCAAAATTCATGCAAATATTTTCGCAGAACAGTACTATATATTAATATAAGCTATATTGTTTTTTATTCCTTTAATTTACTTTTTCTTCATGTATTCTATTGAGCTCCTTACTCTAACATTTTTTTTATTCTTTCAATATTTTTGTCCACATACATCAACATGATTAAAATGTTTGAAAATATGTATTTATCTTATGCACTTTAGGGAAAAAGAAAGATATACGCTGGTTGTTTGATACTGGTATCTATTGAGAAATATTTGAAAATGAATTTAATATTTTAATTTCGTTGGAGAACTGGAGAAAAAAAGGCTGTCACTGACAATAACATGAGTGGTATGCTAATGCCCATTGCATCTTTTTAATTCACTTAATCCGCCATTACAAAATATAATTGAGGGTTTATTTTTCTATTATGTTTTTTCACCTAACCCCAAAACATGCCATGCTCCTATTTCCCAACAACGTCACAACTTATAATTTAATTAAGTGGTTACGAACTTATCATTGGCGAATCATTTTACTTGGGGCGCGCCCACACTATTTTATTTAAGATTAAAAAAATATAAGTATTTTGCGATAAAAATATTTTTTCTCATCTCATGTCTTAAATTAAATAAAATAATATTAAAATCCCTTATCTTCTCTCTAATCAATCAAAACAAAATAATAGTAAAATTTTTCTTTTCTTATTCCTTTCCCTCCCGTCCATTGAAATCTTGTTTTTCCTTTTTCTTCATTGAGTCAAATACACTCTAAACGAAACCGAAAGAGGAATATGTGTATTGCTTAACAAGGCTCTTTTTGTCATTTACGTGGCTCTAATGAGTGAACAATTTATACGAATTTATAAAAATATTTTTGATTCAGTTAGGGTATAATATCTTTTGAAATTTAAGCTTACAACGAAAATGATTTTCACATCTCTCAATGAGAATAAATATATTTTTTAAAATTTAAACTTATATTTTTTTTATTAGAGTGAGACCGCTTTTTTTTTCTGTATAAATGGATACTGAAATCAAATTGCAGAAGCCTATAGAAATATTGTAGTCAGAGTGTTTGTGATATAATTTCTTTATAGTCTAGAAGATTATTTTGGCTTTTTAGCATATCTTGTACAAAAGAAACTTGAATTTTTCTACTCAGGCCCGTTGTATAAAATTCAGCTTATAATGGGCCCAAAAGGGTTTAGTCTTGGACTGTTTTTAGTGGTCTCGCAAATGAGAAGTTATATCAAGTAATCGAAAATGTACCCAAAAAAAAAAAAGTAATCGAAAATTATTTGGTTTTTTAGGCGTTTTAACTCTCTCCTTTATTAAAAAAATAATAATCGAAAATTCATGACAGATAATAACGAATATGTGACTTAGCTGTTATCTCACTTGATTCTTTAACCAAGTGGTGGAAATTTGAATTTTATCTTTGGGCATGAAAAATATCTCATTGTCAACTGTTTACCATTAAGTAGATGCTTCATGTAGAGGAGATTAATTACTATTATTAGCGGTGGACACTGTGATTTATATGAAAAAAAATTATTACCTATGTACACATATTCAATATTGCTCATTCCCTTTGTACAAAGAAAAAAGTTTCCTTATCGTCATTTTGTATAAACTATAAAGTGATCCGGATTCTCTACATTGGCGGAGTCAATATAAAATATTAAAAGGTGGATTCTAGAGGGAGGGATAAGATAAAATTGTGAATTAATTTAAATAATAAGATATGAACTTTATATATTTTGATAACATGTAATTGAGGAGAAAAATGTTAGAGGAGCTGAAAAATTGCAAGCTAGTGTATATAAATTGAAAGAGAAGCAATTATGCATTAATTAAGAATTTATCAAAGCTATTTTTTTTAGGGGTGCTATACATTCAATATTTGTAAAAACTTTGAAATAGATAATTATCAAGTTATCATTATAAATGTGGGAAAGTAATTAGCTAGATAGTTCAGGTAAAGTGGTTTTAATGGGAATTAATTAAGTAGATGGGATGGAGAAGTAAATGATAGACCGATAGTTCTAAAATGTGTGAGGAATAAACGAGGGGAAGGAAAGTGACGTTGAGAGGGAGGAAGTAGGTGGCTTTATGCCATGCCCCTATACGCTATATTCCATATCTATGAAATTAAAAACAAAAGTTGAGTTGTGTGGACTTATGAGGAATATAACTTGATTAAAATTATCAATAAATATAAAAACCTAACTAATTGCGGGAACCCACCAAGTGATATCTGAGACTCATCGTCTCGATTTGACATTTTATAGCTTTCAGATCAAGTTACAGGATGCTATATGCACTGCGTCATTTTAGATTCGACAAACTGTCCAGTAATATTTAAACTAAGACAGTTTTTAGATATTTAGTTATATATAGATAAATATAATGAATTTAACATGTGGTCATAACTATATATCAATAAATAAAATATTATTGCCACGCGTGTAGATTAGCTAGTTAAGAGATTGATTTAATTTAATCAAGGATCTTAAGTTTAAAACTTATGTACGTAGTAGGGTAGCCACTCGAAAGAGTCATTCAATTCCTAATCTAGATTAATCTAAAGTATTTGTTGTGCCTAAAAAATAGTTTACTATGAGATATTAGAGGAAAAAACTAAAAAAAAATATTATGGGTTTATTCCGTATCTAGTTTTAAGTCATTAACGCCTGCGTATCAAAATATTAAGAAACATTTATTTATGATTGTAACTGACTTGTTCGGTGTACAAGGGGCATTTTATATTGGCTACGGCTAGTTTCCTATATATTTTCAAGTAATTATCGTTATTGTGCCCAACTAGTTAAAAGTCACTAGATGTATTCAGGTCGCCGTGACAATATTCTAGGCTATGTAAACTTTAGAATGTGATGTAAGATGCACAATTTTGAAATTAGTCAAAGGATAAAAGGGTAAACGACATAAATATACAATCCAATATTTTGCATATTTTCCCCTCCATTTTATATATATTGATAGATAATAACTCACGTAGAATTATCTGTAAAAACTAATTGCAAAACCTATTATATCGATATGATTAATTAGTTGAGTTGAGTGAACTTATATAGTGTGCTGAGACCGTAGAAGAGAACAACTTAAACAGTGTGGAGCATGAAAGAGGTATCCAAATCCAATTGATGGCCTAGATTGATCATTATCATCAGCTCGCCCAGCTTCGTAGGCTGCATCCCTACCCAGGGAATTGATTCTCTGAGCATATCATCAGCACCTTGCATTGATATGGTCAATACTTTGCTTATATTACGAAGGACTTATTGTTTTTAGTATTATTTTCTGGTTTGTTTGCTCATATTTTGTCCTAAAGAAAAAGGGATATAGCAGAAAGATCAGCTCATCAGAAAGAAGGAAAGACAAAGGTGCGGTCTTGTGTCTTCCCATTAAGTCACCTTTCTCTGTGTAACCAATTGGGTTGCTCTCTCTTCTCCTGCATTGAATATTCTCTCAAATCTCAATTGATAAGGGCACTTCGTTCTCTTGCTATGCATATTCATTATAGCATTCCCGTTCACCAAAACCAAGTTACTTGGAACGCCCCTCAAAGATTTGACAAAACGACAGGCCTGCAATTGAATATGGCAGCATTTCATTTTTTATATCTTCAAATATATGGAGGGTGAGTTTGTAAGGATGTAGTGTCCTACCTATAGCTAAAGTCGTGATTGAGTGCCAAAGAGGGAAAATAATTTGGGGTGTCTCAGTTCTGTGTAATGCTTTTTGAACTGACCAATACGTATCATTCCGTTTAAGGAAAGGCCATCATACCCATTTGACACCCAGACATTGTCGGGAACATGCAACCCATCAGATTTTGGGCAAAAGCTCCTCCCTAAGACCCCACTTCCCAAATCATTTTTTATAGAAATTGATATGCCAAACCATGTTAACTCACACATAAATGATAGAGATTGCTTACGTTCTATCACCTCCCTCCCATGACACTTTTTTTTTTTCTTAAAGCATATTTCGTCTTCTTCCTTTCAGTAACCATCAAAACTGGGGGAGATATATATTATCTTACTGCCTTTTGTTTCTTCCTGTCTTTTCTTTTCTTTTTTCTTTAGAAAAGTATGATTCTTTTGAATATACACGCTTGTTTCTTTTTCTTCTTTCTGAGACGAAGTTTGTTTTCTGTGGTGGGTTCTCAGCAGGACAGCAATATGCAGCTTAAGATGGTATGTAAGCCCAATAAATTAAAAGGCCACATATGAAGCAGTTATTATGCGTATCTGCCTGTGTGCAAAGTGTCAGGATCTTGAATCAGCAAAAGCAAATGGATGGTATCATTGGTAAGTTTCTTGATTGTTCTAAATTACCCACATCGTTTTCCAAGTGCCCAATATGGTGAACAAGGGTAGTCAAACAAATGGAAAACTGGGTTAACTTTGAAATGAAGTAGATATTCGTGTTAGGCCATATGCTTGTACAGTGATCATAATGAGGTTTGTGTTGGAACTTGGATCAATAATATTATGCACTCACGTCAGAGTAACTGAAACAATGAATTGCATAAATTCACCGTCAAGTGGGTCACATCTGTAAATTGCACGGCTGAATTTTCAATATCTGATTAATGTCAGTTATATATCCACGAAAAAAGGTACTTAAAACTTCTATTAGTGATTAGTGACTTGGAGCAATTTCTCTGAGATGCAGCAGCTGATTTCATTCAAATGTTGATCAAAGAGAAAATTTGAGACAGTACAGGAACCTATGAGAACTAGCGCTACAAACAGAAGATTGAAAACCTTCAAGATTTTGAAAGGATAACGCGCCTTAACTCAACATATGAATAATGTTCAAAACTGAAATTTATTATATTTGCTGATGTTATTAGCATATAATTAAGGGCAGATCCCTTGTCAAATAATATATGATAGGTCCCTTCAGCTTAATATTTATATCCAACAAACAACTATATATATGTCAAGCATACATATATTGCCAGAAACCTAGAATTATATCAAACCTGATGCTTATGAAGCAAAATTAGAAATAACCTAACTAGAGATAGATATGAACAATCACAACTAGCGAAGTGCAGGTACAATCCATACACAACAGGCACAAAACAAACTGGGGGAGGAGGGATAAGGGTAGTCTACTTTACAGTAAAATGAAAATATTTCTCTCTATATATAGGAAGAAATTGAGTACAAGCAGTCAAGTACAACATATTGAACTTGATAAGATGGTAGCTCTTTATCTTTAACTAAGTGATGGAACCGAAAGACTTCATATCTGTATATATGGTCTCACGCTAAACGATAAAGATGGTAAAGATAAAATAGATTTCATTATACACAACACTACGACATAGGTATCTTAAAGCTTCTATCTAACTCTTCGAATCTTTAGTTAACATAACGAGATCTATATAAATATATGCTAGTTCTTCACGTATGTGGGATTGGAATCTAAGAGTAAGTACCCAATCGAAGCTCCAGATCTAAATCATCCTTGGAATCGCTAAGTAAACCTATATGCAAGTCCAACCTAATGATCTCAGCCTTCTTTACCACTTTGCAACCAACTTCTTGCACAAAAGAAGGGTCATTACAGTCTCCAAACCCCGATAAAGAATTTGCAATATTCTTCATTTTTGTAGATTCCGAGGCCTTGGTGCTTGAAGGGTTCAACATGATACCGTCCACAGCCCATTTTTTCAGATCATAAGAAGGAGATGTAGATGCAGGGGGAGGAGAAGATGAAGAAGAAAGTATAGGAGAAACGAAGGAGGGTACAGTAGTGCTAGCAGGGAATGGTTTTCTGAGCATTGTAGAAGAGGATGATGGTAATAAGGACATAGTTGAGGTTGAAAACCCTGGACCAGAGGTAGGGTTAAGATTTAGGTTGAGCATGGGGGAGTGACTGTCATGAGTTGTAGTGGTGGGAGGTGACTGCTGCCTGAGCCTGGCTCTGTCCCTCCTATGAACATTCATATGGCCACCAAGGGCTTGAGCAGATCTGAATTCCCTCTTGCAGAAGCTACAAGTGTAAGATCTTGGAGGCCACGAGAATCCATTTATATAATCATCTCCTCCATAGCTGATCTGAGATTTGCAGTCCCAGTATTCTTTCATTACCTGGTTCTTGTTGCTGTTCAAACTGTTTCTCTCCATCTTCGATATCTCCTTTTGATTACTCAGTTAGATCACATATATATAGCAGTAGTTTGAACAAAAAACTAGAAATTGTCAAACTCAAATCATATATATATATATATATACTGAAAAAACTAGTTCAAACTGAGATAAAGACATATCATATATTACATCTCTCAAAAGTTGTGAACACGAAGCTAGAGGGGGAGAGGTTAATATAAGGGTTAGTAGTTACCTGAGGAAGAAGAGTGATGGCAATGAATGAGAAGCCTGAGGGCAATAGTAACTGGTAAGTAGAGTTTTCCAAAGAGAGAGCATCAACTATACAAGCCAAAGGCTGGGAATCCCATTGGAAGATTAACCCTGAACTGTCCTTTGTATCTGGTCATTATTGGTTACTAAATTTGGAAACTCTCGTCCTGCCAGGGTTACACTTTTATGCCATATATTTTGTCACTGGTCTAGTAACTCTCTCTCTCTCTCAGTAAAGATCCAACAATTAACTCCTCATTGGGGGTTGGGATTTGAATTGGGAAAAGGGTTTCTTCGCGAACTTGCTTGTTTATCAACAATACTGTAATAATTGAGGTTAATTACTCAATGAGCTAGTTTTGACCATCTCAGTTAAATATTACAATTATAAAACACTAAATATATGGCCTTCTCACTTTCCGTGCTTATGACTAATGAGGAGGTCTACTACGCTTTAATTTACCGCTAACAAAAAAAATTAAGAAAGCTCACTCTAGATACATATTATGTCATCAATTCCCTTATTTTTAACATCTAATTTAAACAAATTAAATGCAGAGAAGCGATGTTGTCTAATCAGGTACAGGTATTAATAAGGTCCCCACCTGGTAAGGTTATATGTATTAAGCTCTTTTTAAGCTTTAGGATGACTGCGACGTGAGTCTTTTCGCCAGCGGGCAATTTTAATAGTTAAGGTATTGTTGACTCTTCCCTTTAGGTCATTGACATATTACCCATCAGTTGGATGAAAATACCAGTAGATAATGGTATGTTTATCTTTCACATAACTATTTAAAATGAATTTACTAGTCAAAAGATGCAATTGAACGTCTCTATAATAAGAAAAACGTCTATTATTTTTATATATTATAATAAAGAAACATATATTTGGTCGATAAAAAAATATAATCATGTTTTCAACTCAGAAAATATTGGATTGATGATGACAGTCTACAAAAACATATTGTCATTCAAAATATCTTGACCATATTTTAACTTTGTTTATGTTTTTGTAATTGAAAGAAAAATTGAGTAATCTAGGCGTCAAAACAGTAACCTCCCCTTGATTTATATAGAAGCATTTAGCTATAGAGAGGGAAGTGGACAAAGAGGATATATATGAATTATGGGATCAAAATTTTGTTTGTTGCTACCTCGTATAGCTAGGAGTATAATGTGACATAAGAGGCCTGGAGATCGATCTCACACAATATATGAATTAAGATTGATCCTGACAGAGAAGAAGAACTGATAAAATAATATTATATCATAACAAAGATGGACTCTGACAGGGATGGAAGAAGTGATGATAAAAGCATTTGCCTGATAATATATAGGAGGGTCATTTGTATATAAAAGGTTGTAGTTAGTGGAGTGTGTTAGGGCATATATTTCCATGAGAGGTCTGGTGTCAGTGGTGGCAATCTCTGTAACATGAAAAATCTTAAATCTTGAACTTAAGTTGGTTCCTAGA
The DNA here is from genome assembly GCA_037074615.1 of Leucaena leucocephala. Taxonomy (NCBI): domain Eukaryota; kingdom Viridiplantae; phylum Streptophyta; class Magnoliopsida; order Fabales; family Fabaceae; genus Leucaena; species Leucaena leucocephala. The sequence continues at coordinate 3,008,143 of CM073535.1, read as the reverse complement.
TTGATGAAGACTCCAAAGCAACATAAGATGAAAACTTCAAGCATATCGTAGGCAAGCACGAAGATTTCCTTATTTCCATTTTGTGATGAAGAAAGAAAGGAGAGTGATCAGAGAAGGCGAGAAAGACAAAAGATATCGTGCTATGTATTGAACCCAGATTCATCGAAAGAGATGAAGCAACATGAGGCTAAATATGGGTTTGATTTGAAGAGGTTGAAGAGCCGAAATGGCAGGTAATACCCAAAGTGTAAGAAGGTGCGTCTCTTTCATGTTTTACCTGCTGGATCTGGCTCTTACGTATAATCAATAATGAACGCTTACCATGTTTATGCATAACAAAAAACACAGAGACGAAAGACTCCAGCTTCAGTATGCTTATATGTGTTTGTGTGTATCGCAGTCTCTTCCATCATCAACCTTGAGGAATGGCACTCTCTTATCAGAAACTGTGGCCTAGGCGGGAAAAGAACAAGGAAATTAGATCGATGTGTGTTCTTTTATGACTAGTTGGATCATACATGTGAGCCATGCACGGTATAAAGCGACAACTGTAATGACTAGTTGGCCTACAAGTCATGCATAGTATAAAAGTGGATTTTATTCAAGTTTTTAAGGAATATGTTACAAATATTAGACATATTTTCTCATAAATTAAATACATACAGTTTTAGCCATGCGTGAAATTATATTTTAAAACCAACATTCACACTACTGGTTCATTTTTTGCATACACAATTTTCTGAAATCTCATAAATTTAATCACTTATTGTGTTTATGTAATTTATATTCAATACTTTTAAAATTTGTATTATTTTTTTAAAAAGAAGATACACAATTATATGAATTCTTAGATACATTTTTAGTGTTCTCCTTTTATGTGTAACTAGATCTTGGGCTTCACTTTATATATTCCATAGAGCCTGGATTTTAAAATTGCATTCTTCTATCTCTATGAATAATGGCGTCCCTTTCTTGTAAATGACAGAGAGAGAGAGAGAGGGGGGGGTTAGAGCTAACCACCCACTGTGATTTTTTTTGTTCTTCCACTGTGATTCGGCCATAAGCATAACCGCCGGCCCTATAAGCCCATTTCCAAAAGACTGTTTAGAGCCCAGTTCTAAACTCAAAGGATGATTCCACCATTATTGCTTGAAGAAAAATATAAAGCTAAATCTAAAGCAAAATATAAAATACCAAACCCACAAGAGTGGCTAGGACGGCAAATATTATAGCTACTGAAAATGACATACGCCCCTTATCTCTCCTAATGACCAGCCCTTCAAGAACAGGATAATTTAGAACAATAATGTAAGCTGAAAGGATCATCTGAATGAAGATACCGTCCCAATCACCCACAGAAACAACCCTATAAGCAGCCACTGTGAAGCATGATATGTTTAGGGTAAGGAGGACAATCAATGGTACGAGGAATATGTTTGATGCCCTGAAATCAAACTTGTCCATTTGATATAGCGTAGTTTTCTCATCGTCCTCCACTTTATCGGTGGGCAAGAAACTAGCTTCTCTTATGCCAAATTTCTTCATCACAGCATCCAAACATCCATATGCATGACATGTCACTGATTTTATCATCCATACCCTCTCTTCATTAATCCATTGATATACTGTTCCTCCACTTATAATGACTTCCACTAAATGCTTAGAAAGTGCTGACACAAAGATGAACAAGAACACCAGGAAATATGGCTCTGACACCTATTAGACACTCAAAACAACCAAAGAAAGAAAAAGAAAATGAGTTCAAACATTTGAAGCAGTTATAGGGAAAATGGGATAAAGGATCTTCATTCCTGGTTTACTTTACAGAAAGAGAAATGGACTTGACAATTCGGTGTTACCTTAGGGTAAAGGGAAGTTGCATGTATTAAAGCGAGTTGAGGGATGGTAGCGAAGCACCAAAGAGGCAAGCAATATAAAGGGTAATATGTGAGTTCTGCGAAGCACATGCACTGAAGAAGAGACATCCTGAGAGGCCCAAATATAAGGGGACAGTACTTGCTTATACCATTTTCAAACAGTCCTGAACTCCACCTGGATCCTTGAATCAGCACATCATTCAAATTCGTGCTGGCTGATCCAAGGAACTGTGGCCTTGATGGTTCACAGAATACTGAAGTCCAGCCATTGCAATGCAAGATGAACCCAGTGAGATAATCTTCAACGACAGAATCATACAAGAAACCAACCTGCAGAAATATGAGTCTTTGTTTGTAGGCATTCATTCAATGCAATATGCTCTGCCTTAGAATTATGATTCTTTGTTTATGCACAAACTGATATATAGTGGAACATGAAATCTATAATCTACTTACCTCTTGACCCCATTTAGTTCCGATTTCATAGTTACAGGAAGCCAGTAGCCGAGGCTCTTCGAGCAATGCATGCCCACCGGCCTCCATAATAGAAGAAATGTAGTTCTGGTTCAGGGATTTGATGAACTCATTGGATGAGCCGAAACATTGTCGAAGTTCCATAAGGTCAGTGCCTAACATATTTGAATATTCACCATAAAGGCATAAACTTTCTGTTTTTGAAGCAATAAATGGCATAACATCATGCTCAAATACCTTTGTCGGTGATTTTTCCACATAAAGAGGCCCTTTTAATATAGAAGCCTGTACCAGACATCACAGGTCCATTAAGCCCGTCCATACCTTGCCATTGGACCTAATTAAAGTTGCCCATGAAAACTCAAGTAAGTTTTATGAAGCCTGAGGATATATATGTGAGGTACATGAAAAGTCTGTTTTTTTTTATGCGCCTTAACTGTGAATAAGGATCTCGTAGAGGTCATTCTTGCTGGCATTATGAAATTTCTGAGGAAACTGAACAAAAGCCAGGGAGGATGATATCTTAGGATCAAGGTGGAAACACATCGCTTGTCGAGCTGAAGTAGGATCATTGGAAAACATGTCGCAATCTAGTACGAGGATGTATGGAGAATTGCTCATTACACCAGACACACGATGCTGCAACGATATCCATTTGTCTCAAGAGCTATGTATATACATTATAACTGAAAGCGTATGAACAAAAGTTAGAGGTAGAGATAGGCATGCATACAAGGACATTAAGTGCTCCAGCCTTAAAATGGTGGGTCCGAGAAGGCCTTTTCTCCCGGGAAACGTAGACAAGAAGAGGTAATTCCACTTGTTCCACTTCACTTGTATTGTCTTGTATCACCTGCCACTCATCCGTTTTTTGAGTACCATTATACATGAAATAGCAAACTAATGTACGACCATTATTTTTGAATGTATGAATTAATTCTCGAAAATATATAACCCCTTGCTAATTAATTCAGTTGAAACTTGAGGTTTGTGGCCTTTTTAAGGCTTCAGTGAGAAATAGAGAACCAAGATTTGGATAGAATGAGCTTACACCTCAATGAGAGATGGGTGATCTCGCTCATCATTGCTTGGGGCCCTGCCTTCTCTGGCTCTCTTTATCTCCTCCTCAAAAGCTTCATATTTTTCCTGCAAAAAAGTTCGACTCTTGTAACCAAGAAGCAATCCTTTATAGCCCATAATTCAATTAAACATGGCTTCATGAGGAACCTTGATCTTTTGCTTCTCTGCCATAAACAAACTACTCCCAGCAAAATCATTATCCTCCGTCTCCAAGGCAGAGAAGAAAGCCTTGGGACATCTACACTTGACTCTGTACTTTCTGCAAAAGGGAAGCCACCACCATGCAAACTTCCAAGCCTCCTTGATACCAAACAAAGTCAAATTGGAACCCCCGTCATCCGAGAGATACACGTTAAGCTTGTGTGGTGGGTAATCCAAAGCCATGGCTGACAGCACAGTGTTCATCACACCCACAGTGGGCTCCTTCACTGGGTCTGCAGTACATATGAAGACATCAATGGCGGGAAGCTTGCCATCTTCTGGCAATCTTTCTGGAAACACGGTTCTTGAAACGGGACGCCATCGATAAACTTGACCAAGAATCCAAATGAAGGATAGAAGGATCTCTGATGCGAAAACAAGAATCCAGGACAACAAGGGGCTTCTCTTGGTTTCTTGGAAGAAGAAGCATACTCTGTAGTAGAACAAGAGAAGTAAAGCGGTGGAATGGAGGAGTGTGTGTAGACGATTGATGATGAGTCGAAGCTTTCGGACATGGCAGATATTGAGAGCAAGTGTTCCCTGAATCTCCTCCATTTTTTAACTTAATCCACTAACTGTACTCTATTTATTCAAGCTTAGTCTTTTCTCCGCACGATTAGTTTGTTGTTGGGTTTGAAACGTCTCCTCAACGTTCTAACCTAAATGATTCAACATTGGATTCATGGCTCCGTGAGAACTGAGACGAAGACTCCGTTTGAGTTGCAATTTACAAATAGACAAGTCACCCTCGCAGTACTGGTGCTAGCCATCTATTCTGATCACTCTATAAAATATAATAGACTAATTTGCAGGAAGGCATTTTGTATTGTTATGTTAGAGTCAAAATTTCACCATATCCAATGTTTGACCAATCAACATGAAGATTACGTAGTAAAGTTTAGTTTGGGATCGAAGCTCCTTTCACAGCCAAATGTTTGCAGGGAGATTGTTCTTGACACCTCACAATTTGACTTCAGCTGATTTTACGGGCTTTGCGTTTTTGGTCTCACCCTCACGTTTAGACCATAAAATTTATGATTTTCAACCATAGTTGTTGTGATTTTTAATTTAAAAGAAAACATATGGATCCTCTTTTCCCTTTAAGGCCTTATCAGGGCTTCAAGCCATAATTTTTCCCCAGGAAAAAAATAAAAATTTAATAATTATAATCATCTCTAATTATATAAATCATTTTTAATTATTCACCAAGATCAATACTAGATGCCAGATCAGCTTGCAGCTCATATAGGAAAGTTTAGGATAGATTAAAAAAAAATCAATAACAGATACTTAAATTATTGATGTTATTTGAAGAGAGAGAGAAATCTTAATTTACTATTATTAAATGCATTATGATGTAGGAGTATTTTCTTTTCACATATCCTACATCACAGCCTATTAAAATAGTGAGGAGATAAAATAAACAAAAATAATAATGAACAGTGGCCTCCTGCGTCATCATTAAAGGCGAATTTATGACTTACAAAGAAGAAGCGCGAATTATCCGGAGGAATGACTTGTTAAAAATGATAGATATGCGCCGTATATACGCAGAATCTGCAGGCATAAGGATTAAATTTTATTGTTCCCGCATTGACCTTCCGCCGTTGATCCACCACGTGGCATTTAGGCGAAGTAGCTTCCCCGAATTTCTGAGTCAGAGGCCAGGGATTTCATCTCCACGCTCATCCTGGACGCGTGTGGTGCCCCTTCGCTTTCATCGTCTTAGAAGAAAACGATGCCCCAAATGCAAGCAACGCGGCTGTTTGGTCTCCCTGTCATTCTTGCTAGTTACTTCTCCTCTTCCTATTCTGCACGCCGATTCCTCTTATTGACTTTTTTTTAATCGCCACCCCCATTTTGTTTATCTCATCGTCTTACTTGATCTTCTTCATTTTTGATTTGGGCTTGTCCCGGATTTGAATTTCAATTTGATAGGTTAAAATAGAAAGATGACTGTGTATTTACCGGTAAGAATCTGAAGATTCATATATTTGGAGAAAAAAAATGAAGGATTTTCCTGGGACACCTGGTACGCTCACTGCGCTGGCCCTGAGGTTGTCACAGTGCATTTTCGCTGTTGGATCAATTGCTGCTATGGGCACCACATCTAGTTTCTACAATTTCACGGCTTTTTGGTAATACAACTCATCCTCTTCTAAAGAAGAATTTATTTTTCTGCACTTCTTTTTTTCCACTGCGTTTAATTTGGAGTCTTTGCTGGGGGATTCTTGCGCTTGCAGAAAACTTCTGACAAATTTTATCCCTGTGTTAGGAATTGATTCGGTTCATTTGGTTTGAAGTTAAAACGCCGTTTTGTGATTTATGAATATCAGTCAAATTCCCTTCCTTAAACAAGTTCAGCACCTTGCCTCCAACTGTCATAAATAGAATATATGCTGGGCATTTTTACTGTTATCTAAGACTACCACATTAATGACTCTGTTAAATAGTAGAATGAGCCTGAATTTTGTTTGCAATTGAAGTGCACCATAATTTTGACTTGACTAGATCAAATGTACCTTGCTTGTATAAGATTTGCTAATGGCTTACCTTATTGACTGCTGTCACTATAAGAAAAATTAAACGGACAGACATCTGTCTCTTACGTTGAGTTGCAAAATTAAAATCTCGTTACATTGTCCACGTCCAGTTGGGAACTTGAGATCGAGGGAAGGATATGCATCGTCTTATGGGCATGTATTCTGTAGGGATTCTAATAAGTTGGAGATTTTTAGCTTCTCTTGCTTGTTTAAGAATCTTTGAAGCAAAATCTAATACTAATCCATTGTATACTGGGGACTAGGGAGCATATTTCATTCCCAAAGCAAGAGAAGTTTGTCCGTGTGTTGGAATATATATTTACCAGTGTATATATGTTCATAAAATACAGCAATCTCTAACTCTTCACTATTGCCTTAAAAGTTACTTTTACTCAGTCACACTGGGAAAATTTTAACGTCCAACAGAGTGGTGCCTGGACTGCATTAGTCAATTCAGTATGATAACTTAATGCAACCGACCCTGCCACACGGGCAAAATATGGTTTTCATTAATTGGCTTTTCACATTTTTCAACAAAAACCTAAATGATTCCACTTCAGCTTCATATTTCTAATTGATTTTGAAGCAAAATCTGTACATGGATATTTTGATTTCCCTTAAAGGTAAATGTACGTGTTACTCATAATTAGAAGAATGCCCTGAAAATTTAGGTCTGATGGACATGTCTCCCATGATGTTTCATTTTCTATTCTCTCTGTTTCTCTCTCTATTGCTGACATGCATAAACATTTTAATATTACATACACGGACCATAATTGTATTTTAGTATGCATAATATATACATATTGAATGAATCAAATAGCCATCATATGCTAAGCTTCCATAAATTATGCATGTTTAGTTGGTATGGGAAGTGGAACTGAAACTGGAATGGTTGAATGAGCTTTGACTTTTCAATAGGTTAGACTGAAGGTGAAATTCTGGATAGAATGAACTTTGTGAAGTGTGAAAGTGGCCCTGTAGTGGAAATGGAAAAGCGAGTTGGCTATAGATGGAGGTCTTTGGTAAAACTCAATTGTAGTGTGATAAACTCCACTACTCCAGTACCTTCAGTGATCTTTGGCTTTTCCTGGACCGGAGTAATATTCACACCTCAGAACTTGTTCACTCATAAGGATTAAAAACATTTCTTGTGTCTTGATAGCAATGCTTAGATGTTTGATGTATGGGAACTTGATGCTGAGAATTATGTTGGAATTGCAGTTACTTGATAGCTTCGATGGGTTTGCAAGCCATTTGGAGTTTTGTACTTGCCTTGCTGGATGCATACGCTTTAGTGAGAAAGAAGGTCCTTCACAATTCCGTCTTGGTTAGTCTCTTCGTCGTTGGAGATTGGGTTAGCCTCTGCCAATCCTTCAGTCTTATTTGCTTAGATGCTATAAGAATCTCAAAATTTATGCAAGGTCAAGAATCAGGGCAATTATAAGTATAACATCATGTCAGATGTATTCGTTAATGATACTTACATCTGATATGTGAACATTTTGTAGACCAAGGTGTACAGTCTCTAGTAAAGAGTTTTTCATTAAGGTTATTGTTTGACATATCTAATCTACCATTTCCGCAGGTAACAGCAACATTATCTCTAGCAGCAGCTTCGGCCTCAGCCGGCATAGCGGTCCTATACTTCAATGATGTGGGAAGCTGCAAGTTCGGACAAGAATGTCAGAAGTATCAGATTTCAATTGCTTTGGCTTTCTTGAGCTGGATTACTATTTTAATCTCATCTCTAATTATGCTCTGGCTATTGGCCGCAAGGTAGCAAGTTCTATAAACAACTGGAATTCGCTCATCTAACAGAATTCCATCTTATTGGGATCCTTTCTTTTCAAAATGTTAATAGGAGAAGAGATAGGATATAGCACTTTACACTAAAATTTCGATTTTTTTTCTTTTATTCATTTCAGCACGGGATTGGGTTTCCTGCAGATTGTAAAGGAAAAAAAAAAAAAAAACTATAGATGTCTTTTTTTTGGGGGGGGTTGCAAGAAAGTTTATCTGTGGATAGTGTCACATAAATCTGTAAATCTTATTGTGGGAAGGTCAAACTTAAATGACTGAAAATCGGGTCTTTATAGATATTTGTATTGGATTCTTTTTCGTTTCGTGCTGCTCTCCAGAATCAGTTTTACATAATGGAAAGGTATGAGTTGTTTGCACCCTTTTCCCATTCTGGCTCAGCCCATGGACGGATATAGCTTTGTGGGTGAGCCTCGATTTAAGTCTATTGGCGGAAGGCAAAACTATGGGTAAGAATTTTTGGATTTTGCACCCTCTCTTATTAGTATCTGGAAAATGCTTGTAGGTGTTCTTAGTTTTTACCACCTACAATGTTGTTCTGTTAGTTTACAAGAAAGAAAAGAGAGAGAGATCCTTATTATAGGCCCAATTGTGAGATTATGTAAAAGAGATTGAGAAATAACAAAGAAGTTGAACCCATTTGTTAAGACTGTTTCATTGAAATCATAGTTAAAATCCCCATTAAGAAATATGTCTATATTTAATGTTTAAAATAATAGGATTTCTTTCAATAGGAATATCTCACAGGGTTTTCCTCAATAACTTAAGATAGATTGAGAAAAGTCAGAAAACATCACTTTCACCCTCTTTTTGCTCCTCATCTCCAAACTTGAGGCCACTCAAAGACCTTAGATATTATTTCTTTCCATTACTATAGGCTCATTTAGTTTGCGAGATATTATTATAAAAATAAGAATGATATAATAAATAAAGGTTGATATTTGATAAGATAAGATATTAATGTTGGATATTCCATAGACAGTAATAGATATTTTATGTTTGGTACATTGGTTGGACAATAATACCCCTAATATACAACTATATTAAAATATTTTTAATCATTAAAAAACAATTTTTACATTCATATAGCTAAATAGTGTGTGTGTGTGTGTGTGTGTGTGTGTTTGTAGACACAAAATTTTAACTTATATTTTACTTAAAATTATATATGGGTGGCATTTTAAGAAATTTCTGTTTGATACAACGTTGCTAGAATATGGTCCCATTGCATCAAAATGTGAATGGAATAATATATAGCCGTGGGAATGGAATGATTTTTTCGTGGGAGCCACCTAAACGTATTTACGCTTCAAATGTCATTCTCATTGTAAAGATCACCTCGTCCTAACCATAACATCATAAAACGCCATGATCTTGTCTAATATCGACAGTGTCTGTTCGTTTGTGTGGGTGTATTGACATCTAAATATTTATTGAACAGTTATTACATGAATTAATGATCTCAGCCACAGCACACAAGTCATCAGCACAAATGATAATGCAAATAAGCTATGGATGGATGGATGGTGCTTAATTCCCAGAGCACTAACATGGGGGACATCCATGATTTTCAAATCTCACATAAAGAATTAAATATTCTTGGTCCGCCAATTATTTTGTTTATGATTATGTGCAAGCCTGAAAGTTGGCTCTCATAGTCTCACATACATTCTGTAACTAAAGGTTCCCAATAAACATAAATTCTTCAAGGAATTCTATAAAATCTCTTAGGAAAAAATGTTTATATTTATTGCTGTTATAGTAACCTAGTACCAACGTAATCATTCGACCACCATTAATAATTCTTGAAAATAAAACGTACCCTATATTTTAAGTGCATCTAGTAGGAATTTTTGCAGCACAACGTGTGTGTGTGTGAAATACTATATATACGCATTTTATGCTTATTGAGAGCTTGTGATAAGGTGATAGCTAGAGGTGCGTGGTGCAAGTTCAAGGCACACTTGTTGATGATGTTAATTCAGTTGGGCTATTCGATTTTGTATTTCTTCGCAGAGGCTTCCTTCATTCATGGCTTCGATCCTTACGTCTGTGTCACCTATCGGAGTATTGTAGCTGTCCTTGCCATGTTGCCTTTTGCTTACTTTCTCGAGAGGTACGTACATTCATATGGGATTTCAACTCATAATCTTATAAATTATGTGTTAACTCTTCATTAACTAGAACAACTTCTATTGGCTATAAAAAAAATTTTATATTCCAAATCCCTTTGCTTTCTTCTAGCTAGTTACCGATACAATACTGTAGGCATATAGCTTGGAAAGATACCCAGCACCAGTATCATTGACTACGTTGATGGCACTTGTAGGAGTATCACAATCCACAAACTAGAAGATATGCGGTTTAATGGCTTGGGACACAGATATTATCCAAAACTCCCCACTAGCATTAACCTAATAAAGTTGGACCGAAAAGACATTATGTTCACTTTTTCTTTTTCTTTTTTGCACATTTCCTGATCACTTGAAGCCACTCAATCCCTCAAAGAACCAACATATTTCTTTTCATTGCCCTAAATAAAGATAATGGCGAATAATGACAAAGTGTGTAGTGGTCACCTTTCAGCGTCATTCATATCAACTACAGTCTATATATTTTTAACCCATCAATTAAAATATTTAAACTTGGATACTACATATATATATATATATATATATATATTATAATGGATATATGTGTGTGTGTGTGTGGAAGCTCTGTATGGGTAAGAGCAAGAACTTGATGGGAACAAATTCTTCTAAAGCAATTGCCACGAACATAGAAGCTATATTATATTGTTTTACGAATTTTCTCGGCACTCATTTAGTTTCTTCATTAATTCTTTTATTTTTCAAGCTTTGTCTTCACTCACGCACACTTCTGGGACTTTTTTTAATATCCCAAAAGACTAATTTAACGACAATTATATCCTTACAAAATTTGCTGAAAGATAAATTGCAAATATTAATTTAAACATTTATAAATATGGAAGTCTCAATTACAAATTATTAGGTGTCCTATAAACTATAAATGTCTAATATGTAATTGAAACTCTTATATTTATTTATACATTAAATCAATATTTTAAGAGTTAAGACATAAGTGTCATCTCCCCTTTAATTTTAAGCACGTCTCATAAGAAATTTCCAGTTAGGCCGGCCCCAGAAGATTGGCTTAATAACAGTCAAATTTCTAACATATTTTTCTAAAAAATGAATTGCAAATATCGATTCAGGCAATTGCAAACACCATATTATAGACTACGAGCCACATTTGAAACTTAAATATCTTGTTGCAACTTCAAGGCACACCTGTTGATGATCTTAGTTCAGTTGGTGTATTCCATCACGGAGGCTTTCATGATGTTTATGTAACCTATCGGAATATTTTGGCTGATCCTGTGCTGTTACCTTTTGCATACCTTCTCGAAATTAAAGGGGCTCTTCATAACTAATAAAAGTTAGTTCTGTTAATAAAGAGTTGGCTTATAATCTACTATTGATATGAAAATTTTGTTGATAGATAATCTGTAAATATCTCTAAGTGCTCTTTGAATTTAGAGATTAGGATCATAAATGCTAATGCGCAGTGACTGATCTTCAATTTTGATTCGTTCTGTTTCTTTATTCTCCTCTCATATGCTTTTGATGATCTCCATATATATATATATATATATATATATATATATATGCATATAGTGACACTCTACAGAGGGCCTATAATAAGAAATGTATGGCCTCCTCTGATTCATATTCATAATTAAAAATGTATGGTCTATTTGGAGGAGCGCGCGCGCGCACATATATATTAATTTATCATTAGATCACTTTCCTATTTTGTTGAAGTTTAATGAGTGCGATATACGGTTGATTCAGCATCGTAGGGGCAATGGTAGTGGTGATGGGTCTGTACTTAGGTGATTTGGGGTAAAGAGGAAGAACAGGAGGGTGAAATCAACGGTAAAAAAGAGCGATTTAAGTGCAATTCTGATGATCCCCAAAAGCAGGACAACAGGATCCCTTTAGATCTTCAAGAGTCAGAAAAAGACCAGAAAGCTAAGCACTCTAATGAAAGTTTGATGTTTAGATATATTGATCATCTTGATCTTATCTGAAATGCATGCATTGCACGTTGGTCAGATTACACTAAGAATGGTTGGAAATGAAAGGGTTGCGAATAAAGCATGTAATTAAGACTATTTATGGATGAACTAAGCCTGTACCTATATATGTTTGTTTGGATTACAGAAATTAAAGGGGCTTTGCCAAAAAAAACAAACAAACATGAGGCCCCAGAAAAAGAAAATCAAACAATTAATTAATTAAATTCTTATTTTTCTTTATTAAAAAAAGCTCAATATACTAGCTAATAATGACAGAAGAAGTTTCTGTTCAGAAAACATCACTTTTACATATTTTGCTCACTATCACAACCACCAAGACTTGCGATCGTTACTGTTACTGTTACTGGCGATAAGGGAAGTGAAGATCTTTCATCCTTTCCGCATATATCGTCTTCTACTATATATACTATTTTAAATCAATCCCTGTTATCAACTTAGATCCCATTATATATATATATATATATATATATATATCTGAAAATTCATTCTTTCACTGCCCTATAGTTTTCATCTCTCATGAAAAGATTTCAGGATTGGTTTGACTCTTCAACAACCTTGTGGCTTCAATAGCCAACACCATATCAGCATGTACGGTTGTATCTACATATCCACATGACCTAAAGGCAGGCTTGAGCTTATTGATCTACGATTTTATCCTAAGGAGTGAGTTCCTAAACTTGTTAAAGGACAAAACGTCTCGCTGTAATATACAAAAAGTGAGGGAATGAAATCAAATATAAAAGACGTAAATTCACTGATGGAAATTGTCTTATGCCCGTTTTCTCAATCCTCTACTTAATCAGGTTTTTGCAGACCAAAATTGCATCAACCAACATTGATTTTAAATTTCTATCAACACTACCAGGAAAAGAAAATTAAGAGGAAAATTAACTGCAAGAATAAACTCTAGCAGGAAAAGAAAAGATCGGATGTTATAATGCCTAACATTTACTCTCGCTTTCTCAACAAAATTTTTTCATCAAAAAACTAACTTTAACGGTTAGAACCCTGGATTATTCAAAGTTTCCATTTGTAACTCAAACAAAATTATCAGAAACAAAAATTACTAGGAACCATGAAGAATATGTAATCAATATATTGTACTTTGGAATGCATATCTGTAGCAATTCATGCTACTTCCTTCAAACAATATTTTAGCCTGCTTCAGCGCAACATTTAGCTGAAGTGAATGGACCAGAAACTAGTCAAATATTTACATGTAAATACCCCCTCCCTCTTCATAACATTGTTGAAGGGGCACTATAAGAGTCGCCGGACGCTAAGCAGCTGGAGGCCTGAGTTCATGATCCTGTGATGTATCTCGAGCAGACGTTGGCATATATTGCCACATGGGGTAATAACCATAGCTTGGGTAAACAGCCATTTTGTTGACCCCAGCTTGATAAGCAGCTGCATGGGGAGGCATAAATCCAGCAGGTGAAACAGGCGCTGCTTTTAACTGCATCTCAATCCTTTCTTTATCCGCTTTCAGAATAAGTTTCTCTTCACGAAGTTCATGTTTCTCTGCCTGTCAGGGAAGACAAGAGTTATCGATCTGGAGTCTGAACTTTGAAAGCTACAAAATATGGAGCCATACAGCACCATACACAAATGAATGGACCAGTTTTTTAAGAACTGCTCAGATATCTCTTAGTCTTACTCAACAGAAATAATTACTAAACATTATTTAAAAGATGAAGCTTCAGGGGTCACAATAAAGGAAAAAAACAATTCCTCTCGAAGTCCATTATATAGTTGAGCAAAATGTAAATTCAACGAGAATTAATACACAAAGATAAGATTCTTTTTGAGTAAAAAAGGAACTTTAGGCTCAATAAAAATTACTATTAATGTTTCAAACACCGCTAACCTTCAATGATTTTATTTCCTCTAACAACTTCTCATTTGTTTCTTTAAGCTCCTGAGTTTCATCTTTAAGTTGACTCAAGATTCTGATGGCATCATCAAGTATAGCTGATTTATCAGCCTTCACAGGTCTCCCAGGCTCCAGAACAGAGGTCAAGTCACAAAATCTGAAAAGCAAAGCAAAAGGGATTAACATGGAACCAAAGATGCCTCATCTAATTCTTGAGCTATGTATAGGTTATGAAAAAGTTGCAAAGCAACGTATATCACAATAAAAGCTAAAAAGGTAGCTCATGAGAGATCTTTAATTCAACATTTGAAAGTTTCACGAATGCATGCCTGTCATTCAGTTTCTCCCTCCGCATTTTCTCACGACAAGCTTTTGTTCCTGGATTGCTAGATAAATTGGGGCGTCCCCTACAAGCCATCGTCCAGAAAACAATAAAAAAAACAAATACGAGAAATTTCAAAAAATAGCATCGACACCTCTAAATTTAAACAAAATAAAAGGGTGATAAACCATCTATTAGACGAAAACTGCAATCCAATAAGGTCAGAAATTGCAAAATCGAGGGTCACAATCATTTATGATTCAAATATTATAATTTTATCCTTGACAAAATAAATTAGAGACACTAGAAGACAGATGATACCGAACCAAAATAATATTTTTAAATTTGAACCCCTTTTCTAGAACAATAGTTCTACCTTGCATTCAAGAAAGTATCGTCACAATTCCAATTACATCTTACCAGCATACTCAGCAATACATATCCTTCACTCAACTACGCACTTAATATAACAGTTGTGCTCAGAAATCACCATTCAGTATTCTCAGAATGTAAAACACCCATAGAAATGCTTACTACCTTCCATTAACTATAACCAGAAACCAAACTCCAAAGTTTACAAGAAAGGTTTGCAATGAAAGAAATAAATTGATTACTTAAACTAAAACTAGGCTTTCCTCTTCCTCCAAAATTAATTTAATCTTCTTTACAAAAAATGAAATTTTAACGAAATCCAAATAACAACTAAGTCAAAAGAGTAAAAGTTTGCCACTAAAGTTGTAACAGGCTACATACCTCTTCCGGGCGTTCTCTTGAGGAATAATAGCACCACCTGAAAAGTTAATTCCCGAGCTCTCGCTGACAAATGGAAATATAGAGAGTAGTGTCAGACATTCAAGCCATCCTCTAACTAAAGCAAGAAGGACATTAAAAATAACACAGAATCAACTTGGCCTTCCACAAACAATCATAGCGAATTAGTGATTAATTAATAAAATAAAAAGGAGAATTTTTTTGGGGGGGGGGGGGGGGGAGATCCCGCCGGATCTATCAACGAGTACGAAGAGAGCCTGGTAAATTCAGGCCTTTTATTATTGAATTCTCATCACGCACAACTTGCGAGAGATTTAGATGGAATAGAATTTCAGGTATAGGGCCGTATGAATCTAAAGAGAATAAAATGGAAGAAATTTCAAAGCTAAGAGAAGAAACTAAGATTAAATCAGAAAATAAAATTGAAGAACCTCTGATTGGACCACAGAAAATCGGTGGGCGCCGGCGGTGTATCGTCGATAAAGCCGTAATCGAGTAAATCCCAGCAGCTACCACCTTCTAGCAAATCCATTGAAGATTCGTTCGAGTTCTCAGAATCGCGCCGTTGTTTGGAGAATCACTTCCCTGCAATGATAGACAAATGCAAAAAGCAAATTCCTTTTATATAAAACACTGAGTCATTGGTAATTAGTTAATTATTACCTTCCTCATGCTTGTTGTTTTTCCTTTCCCTTCTAAAAAAAAAAAAAGGAAGGCACCAATAGATTAATTTGCATAATTAAACTTTAATCAAAATAATTTACAATTAGAAAGCGTAGTCAAGAAAGACTAAACTTCAGTACGTTCTTAATTAATTTGTTGAATGATTCATATTTAATAAGCGAATGAATCTTACATGAAAGGACAGAAAATAAAGAGAGGATGCGTTGAAGAGTATAAATATAATGATGACATACAAATACTTTTTTTCAATGTAATATTGCAACAAATCATTAATAATTATAACTATCTATAAAAGATGTTATTTGGTTAATTTGTTGATGTCAATTTAGGAGTTTGCTGGCAAATATCAATCGAGAGTCATATGAGTATATTGTATTGTGGGTAAACAACAAATTAGATTCCAACTTACACCAACTTATCTTATGTTGTTGACCAAAACATAAAAGGGAAAAAAAACGTGTTTAGAATTTAGAAACGACGAGATCTACAGTGGCTTCACAGATCGAGGTGAGAAGCATCAACCAATCATATGAAGGGGTACCTCTTAATCTCCAAATATACAACTGGACAAGTCATGCATTATAAAATTATTCATTTTTTATTCAAACCATAAAAATATTAAAAACGTACTACATCTTCGACTACGTCTAACATGACGACCATAGGATTCCTTGGATAAAACATTACAAATTTATCCCCTTGTGCAAGCTGCTAAAACTTCTTGTTTGATTTGAATTTCCTTTTTTTTTTTTCTTAGTGTCCGAAAATAATCCTATTTAAAATATTCATTAATGCTAAAAATTTGCCCAACTTCACCAATACCGAACAGTTTGCGAGAGAAAATAGGTAATATATCATTAATGCTAAATTACCAATTTCTAACTCCAATCTTAAATACATGATAATAAAAATTAAATAAAAGATTTATTTTAATTTTAAATATAAAATTTCTATCTATTTTATCTCCTAAATTTATAATTTTTTTAAATATTCATATTAATTTCTTCATAAAATAGCTACAATGCATGATTAGAACATGTATTCTACAAAAACAACCCACATTTGATACAAATAATTAAATCAAGTTTTTTAATATCACAACTCTTACATTAATGTAAGAGAGTTCAAAATTTCGTTTCTTTTAAAACCTCAAGTTAAAAAATGCGGCTCTATTTGAATTACTGCGGCCCCATCGAAAGAGATTTACTAGTCAGCTAGATAATACAACAAACTACCTGTAATAATTATTACTTTTCAGTAGTACAAGTAGAATATTTCCAACAATAAATGCCATGATGCTACGAGGTATATGTTACACGCATTATTACAAAATTTATAGCACTATCTTTTCCAAAAAAGAAAGAACAAAAATGAATTCAGATTGAAGAAGCGCCAACAATGGGTATGGTAAACCTTAAAACAAATGTATGACCAGAAGAGCAAATGAAGAGCTTATTTGTAATGCTGAGAAACCTCCCAAACAAGCTTATCCATGAACTGGCATTTCTTGTCAAATCCCCAGCCTGGGTTGCTCTGTAATGCTCCAAATCAAACAAACATGAGTATACAGTTTAATATTCCAAATTTGAATTTTTCATGCTTAAATTGAGGAAAGAAACTTCGGAGGCAAAATAATTCAGATTTGAACGACTACTGTTAAGGGGGCCTGTCGGATTTCCCATGAATAACGCGGTAAACCATTACGTTATCCTATCCGGAGAAAAATAAATAGATCAAACTCAAGGGTTAATTTCTTATAATTATCATTACCAGTGCCCACTATTTAATTCGGAATCAACATCTACCTACATCAATTTCAACTTTCAAGAATATGAAATGTACTGTGAATATATATTATGTTAACCTGCCACTCTAATATTCTTGTATTTATAACCTATCATTCACTGGCTATCATCGCAGAGATAATTCTCAGTGATTCATATAATGTTTCTCTACTAGATTTACATTTCTAGCCCATCTAAATTAAAAAATGTACAGTACCCATTGAGATGGTCAGCATATTCTCAAATTCATGCTATCCCCCAACCTCAACAGAAGAATAAGAATGAAAGAAAGAAAGGGGGCAGGCCTATTTCCCTACATTACTCAACCATGAACTGGCAAATATTGGCAGCGACATATGGAAAGGCCAACTTAGAAGAGAAGTTTCATGGCTAAGAAATTAGTAACATGTCATTTTAGCATTTAAAAATCCAAACCTGAAGAGAGAGAACAGCACGATCAGTAAATCGCTTCACAGAAGATGGTGCATTTTGAGGAAGCGTTTTAGCTACTCTTTCTAATTCTTCTTGTTGCGTCTTTGCAGTTACCCTATCTGGTCCACTGTAGTGATCAACAATCTTCTTCAATAATGGAACCCTCGCCATTGTCTCTTCCATTATTTCCTAGAAAATTATATATGTCAGAAAAAGTTGCGGGGGGGGGGGGGGTGAGAAATATCTTCAACAAACACTCCTCCAACCACACGTATGTCTCACCAAAGCATATGACTACCTCTAAGCGTTGCATAAGTGCAACATTTATTTGAATGTGCTTGTAATATAGATTGAATAAAGAGATGCCATTGACAAAAGGTGTAAGATGACCAGTAACCATAATTTCAGATGATACAGACTAACAAGGTACACAATAACATCTGTATTCATTAAAAGAGACAGCTAGACCATTAATATAGAAACAAAAGCAGCAGAATATTGATATCCATCCTTCAGTTAAAGATCTTCTATAAAACATATGAAGCAAGAAGAAGCTATCAAAAGAGAACAAGTACAGGCTATCAAAACTGACAAGGAAGCTATGTTTCATATAAGTTGTAAGAAACCCATGCCTTTACATAAGTTGACTAGTACAAAATTTGAGAATCAAGCACATTTTGATTGACATAGAAGCAATCGGCCAGTTTGTAGAGAACAGCAACATAACATAATTTATGGTAAACAAACACGTCTTGCTAGATATTATCTGCAGCAAGAAAGATGGCAAGTTCAAATGTTTTAAAAGAAATTTGATGGCAAATCATCCACCATGAATAAGATCAGCAATTAAATGTATCTCCCTCTGTTGGTCCAAAAAAGAGAAATACCTCCCACTCTTCTTGGCTCTGAATTCCTTCATACGCCATCAAGAATGGTTTCACCTTCTCAAGTGCATCCCTTAGTGGAATTGGTGGTTTCTCATCAATATCTGGATTCCTATCAAACTCACCCATCAAATATTCTGGTTCAAATTCTATCTGCGGTCAGCAAACAACAAACAGAAAGGTACGAATTATTAACATTGTAATTCACTTAATAAAGGAAAAATATAAGTAACAAAATAAGTTCAATTATAAATCTGTTGTCAAGACGTCTTTGGAGCTGCTTCAACTAATCCTGATGACCATAGCATGCAATAGAGGCAACCTTTTTTTCTTTTGGGTACATTCTTCCACCAGAAAGGGAATAATGCACCTTTATTCAGCTAATTACAAAACACAAATCATGCTCACCAAATAACAAAGATCAAAATTACTATTCCCTTCCCAGGATTTTCTCAACAAAAATGCATGGTTATATACAATCACCACTTACCGCACAATTTATGTCCAATGCATCCAAATATTCATCATACAATGGTGAAGGTAAAACTTCATCAGCTAACTCCTCAAATCCTTCGACCAATTGATTCATCACCTCGGGCCCAACCTTCTCGGCTAACTTCTCACCACTATCATCAGGATCTTCAAAATAAATTCCCTTTGCAGAGGTATCATCAACATGCTGATCCCGACGATCCCTTTCTCCACTGTCCCTCCGTGTGAACCTTTCCCTTCCATCTCGTCCTCGGCCCTGGCCTCTGCCTTGACCAGGCCCACCTGCAAATTCTCCTCTTCCTCCACCAGCGGCACCTCCTTTATCCCCTACATGTGATAAAATTTTACGGGCATTCCTTACAGCATCTTCCTGACTTGGTAATGGCTGACTCTTAGGCACAGTATTAGATGAAGTGGTGTCCAAAGCTTGCCGGGCACGTAGATGCCGATTCTCTTCCTTGACTTGGTTCTCTGGATCAGGTTGCTTCATTGGCTTTCCCCTCCCAAGTCCAGATAACACCCCCGCCATATTCCCCAGAAGTTTCTTATTAACCTCACGGTCGCCACTGCTAGAAATATTGTGCCTAGTTTCAACTGTTGGACTGCTGCTATCATCTCTTTTAAAGAACATAGGTTTTTTGGGTCCTGAATCATTAGTAGGTTGAGATACCGGTGGACTAGTAACTTGGCCACGGCCTGTGGATTGTGGTTTTAAAGAAGATAAAAAGGATGAGAATGAAGGGCGGCCTGAGGAAGGAGGAGGAAGGGGCTTGCCTCGGCCATGACCAAGACCAGAAGGTCCAGAACCAGGAGGAACAGGTGACTCAGATTTTGACTCATCAGGGTCAGGCTTACCTGGGGCACGTCTACTTAAGTCAATAGACCCTGTGCTGGTGAGAGGGCTGCCACGACCACGGCCACGGCCACCACCTGCACCAGAATCGGAGAAAGTTGAATATGGAACCAATGCTTGTCTGGCATGGGAGATATTGGTGTTTGGAAGCCTTGTTCCAAATCCAATGTTTCCTCTCATTGAGGTGGCACAAATGCTTTAGAAATGGAAGTTTTGTGTTTGGTAAAGAAGGCTGAATTGCAAGGGTCAAAGAGGTTTCTGCCACATCTACCTGAATAAAAGAAATACACATGCATTATCAATCCATTCAATTTGTTGGAAAGGAAAATAAACATGGGACAATTATTTCAAAACCACTATAGTGCTTCACAGAAACATCAAACACCAAAGTTATACAGAACATCGGACAAGGAACTATTCAGTCAGACGAAAGCAGCAATATTTATGAACACGAGTTCATACATTGGTTATCAAGACTTTTAATTATCCAAAATACAGGAGACACGCAACACCTTAATCACTCTGCCTCTCACACAATCATCTTACTTTTACAAACATATATTGAACAACTTAGAGTTAAAGGAAAGCATCTTGAAGATTTCTCATCCTTGCTCTGTTCTTCTTTGCCTTTTCCATTTCTCCGTTTAGCTTTTAGTACATTATTGCTGCCGTAATACTCTAGTATAAGTTCAGACTTTAAGCCTTTGGATGCATTTTATCCACTGATCTCACTATGAAACGACCCTGAAGTAAGAGTTTCAAATAACCGAATTTGTTAAACCCGCTTCTAGACCAACATAAAATCAACCATGAGCGTGGATTCTCCTCCCAACCAAACACTGAATTGGTACGGTCACTGAAGTATTAAATTAAAATAATTCGTTCAAAGGTTATTTTTAAAAGCGCGGCACTGAAGCTGCAACCGGAAGTGAAAGATGGGGATATGAAATACACTAAGAGGCGTACAGATTAACATAAGAGAATGCGAGCAGAATAGGAGATGGAAGGAGGACTTACCGAGGACGAAGACCCGAGGAGAAACGACGAAGAAGAGGATGACTGTGATGGAGGATGATGAGAGCGGTGGAGGAACGCCGACGAAGATCACGGCGGCGATGAAGCCGACAGTGAGGTCCGGAGAAATAAACGTCGAGACAGGCAACGAGGGATTGAGGGGCCTAGGGTATTCGATTTCCATTTTTTTAGCATGGGTTTTTTTTTCGAATAAACAAAAACGACGTAGTTTCTTGCTTATTTAAAAAAAAAAAAAGGTCGCCAAACCCAGTGACCCAGAAGCCTGCTTCTTCATTTCCATGGTTAGCACATTTGCAACAGAGAAGGGCCCAATTGATAATTGTTTCCTGTGGTTGAATAGTTTTTTTTTTTTTTTTACGTTTTCATCTTTGTTGATTTCCTTGTATTGCTAGACTTGTTTATGTGGGCAGTGAAGTTTTCAGTTTCTATTTTAAAAAAAAAAACAGTATAAAGAGGTAGAAATAGGGGTAACCGAACACAATTTCGGTTATTTCAGTTTTTATTTTTTTCGGTTATTTCAATCTTTTGTTTTCGGTTCATTGTGTGGAAAATATTTCAGTTGTACCAGATTATATCTAAAACAACGTCGTATTGTGGTGTATAATTAATTAACTATTTTTTTATTTTTCTATAAACCAATAACCAAATTAAGTTATCTTGTTTTTTTCAATTGAGCAATGATGCAAAGGTAAAAGCCCAAAAATAAGCCTAATTACCGAATTAACTGCAATGACCAAAGTAAAATATTTCTGTTTCAGTTAGTAAATATATTTCAATTCAATTGCCAAATAAACGTGTCATTCAATTATTCAGTTATTTCAATTTTAACCAAAAACCGTACCAAATAAAATCCATCGCATGCCTTTAGCTAGAAAAGAACAACCAAAAGAAGGAAAATTGTAGTCTTGTACGATGAAATGCTGATCAAATAGTAAGTCGAGCAAAACGTAGCATGGAGTCAACGCAGTTGGCTAATTTTTAAGAAAATAACATAACTCAACCCAAATAACAAAATAATTTCGACATCTATTAGGATTGCCGGATTAAGAGATCTCTATGGCAGTGCAAAATATGAAGTGTTATGAAATTAACCAGCTCTATTGGGAAGAGGGAGAGCAAACAAAGATCCCAATATTGGAAAATTTATCTTAAGGTTGACGATCTGCGTAGCCAATAGCATTAAATTATTGAAATACACAACATCAACAACAAAAAAGTCCCATCCATGTCTTTTGATATTTTTTTCTATTCATTCCCTCAAATCCAAAATATTCTAAATAAGATTTCGTTTTAAAATTTTCATTAGAAAATAAGGTTTTTCTTCCACCTTATTTTCATCCATCATAGCCAAGTCAAACGTGTTCTTACCAAGAATTATTCACTAAATAAAAATACCACCCCCTACTTAATTCAATTGATAAAAGAGTTGTACTAGATTAATCAGATATCTCGAATTTAAATCTCATGATACAGGGATTTATCAGGTAAAATTTGCCGTCCCAAATAGTCACCACCCGACTTGAGTTATTAAATCTGGCCTCAATGAAATCCCCGGCCACTAAATAGTCTCCAAATATTTTGGGTAGTTCCATAAAAAATAATTATGCCCAAAATCCCATGCCCCAACTGTAATTATAATTCACGGCGGTTCATCCCTCTCGTATTGCATTATTTTGTGTTCGTAAAAAATAAAAATTTAGATAAATTTTATATCAATCTTTTATTAAGATTAAAATATAACTTTATAATTTAGAAAAAATTTATAGAAGATTTATAATATCACATATCAAATAAAATTTTATAATAATAAAAATTAAACTCACATTACTATAGAATATAAATCAATTTTTTACTATAGGCCTAATTAGAAACAGACAAAATTGAAGTTTTAAAATAGCATTTTACTCAAATCATGGTTTAAATTTTTTTTAAAATAAATAGTCATATTTATCTATAAGTATTTTTGGGCTAAACTATAGTTTTGAATAAACCACTTAGGCTAACTTTTAAAATAGTAAAAGAACTTATAGAATAGTCAATTAATATTGTATCCTTATTTTTCTTACACCTTCTCTCATCTATTATCTTTCTTCTTTACTATTTCTCCTCTCTCTGCCCTACCATATCTCTTATCTCCTATTTATTCTCTACCCTATATCCTCTTTCTAATAAAATCATATTATTTTTATTAATTTACTAGTACAAAAAGTCATTTTAAAAATAAATATTCGAATATTTGTTTATTTATAATTATTTTTTTATATAATTTTTTTTATATAAAAATTATTTTTTTATAAGCTATCTAAGAATTATTATTTTTTATAAAAATTTGTTTAAGTACGCAATATATATACAACTCTCAGTTTGTATAATTGAAAGGGAGGCAGTTTGCTGTTATAAAGATATTTTCTGGACTTCTTGTGGATCAGCTGCTCTCAACTGTTTGCACCACATTTGGACAAAGAAGAAGCCCACATCTCTTGCCCCATAACGCTTCTGATCCCCTCGCCTTGCCCACTCCTAACCGCACATGCTCAAGGGTGTGCATAGATAAGATTAAATAGGACAATTCCCCTACCTAGTATTCTACTTAAAAAAATATAAACTATATTTTATAACCCGATACTCAGTCATATCCGGTAAAAGCTCTAACAATTTTAGGTTGGGTATACCCAAATTATGATGACATGCTCATGTTATGAAAAAAATCTACAATTATGAACTTCTAAAATAATACTATATTCATGTATCTTCAAGAGTTAAATAATATCAATAATTCACTAAGAATAAGATAACAAATATAATAATTAAAATATTGAGATCCATTATATATAAAAAATAAATGTTGAAATATAAATAGTTTGTAATTATAACTTTGTATAAATCTCCCAAATATTAATAAAGATAGAGCATCTAAAAAAATAAAATAAATAATTATAATTTATAATGTAATCATATGATAATCAACAAAGTTAAAAAAAAGAAAAAAATAGTATAATTATAAATATTAAAAGATACAACTTACCTACTTAATTATTCATATTTTTAAAATGACATTTTAATTACCAGTAGTTATCATATTCTCCATTCTAAAATATAGAAAAAATAAAAAAATAAAAGAAGGGGTGCTCATGGTTAGGGCAAGGCAGGATAGCCACCATGCCCGGTGCCCAACCCAAAAAATATATGAGCTATATTTTGTAGCCTGATGTCTAACCATGCCCTATATTTATCGGATTAGGCAAGGCATTTTTATTGCGGGTTTGAGTGGGCATACCAGGTCGCGGGTTTTGTGCACATCCTTGTACTCAACCAACCAAAAACAGAACAACCCAACCTGCTCATAAACAAAATATATTATCCCAAATATAAAAATTATTTGTTCATATTTTTATTATATTTTCAGGGCTAAAATAGGTCGAAAACGATATGCAAACTATGGGTTCAACAAAGAGATGGTGCATGAGAAGATTGGGAACTGAGGCCTAATCTCCAGGGCCTCATCACATGCAATCAAAATTAGTCAAGTTTATCGAATATAATTAATAAAAATAATAAAAAATATAATTATATTTTATAAGAACGTGAGTTAAATGTTAAATTTGCTTAAATTCCTTTTGTATATATAAAACAATAGTCAGAAGGGATTTCGGAATTAAGAACTGTGAAGACAAATTTTGGGTTGGGAAATACAACTAGACGCGGTATCCTTGGAGATATAAAATTATCCCGACCTCTGATTATTTATTTTTTTGTTATAAAATATTTTAAAAAAAAGTTACTCTCATGTACTATTTAAATATAAGATAAAGTTTATTTTTCTTCTAAATAATATTAATATTTAATAAAATGAGTATTCTATTATTTTTAAATATAAATTTAAATATTTAAAAATTATAATATCTTTTTAAAATATTACGATTAAAATTATAATAAAATAATATTAATATTTTTTAAAGATAAAATATATTCTCAACAATCATATATTTTACTATTTTTTTCAATTTAAACCGTAGACTATGGGTTCGCACCTCTAGTTATATCTATATGATTGGCTCTTGCAAGCTGTGGCCCTTTAATGCCCCACCAAAACCAAAACCACCCACCAACCAAACCAACCACAAAAATAAAACTTATACGTCGACCAAAGTTTTCCCTCCATCTACCAGCTCCAGCATGACAACACAAAACTTAATTTCGTTGTTAGCTGAAAATTAAACTAACGCTATACGCTCCACTTCACTTGTATGGCATCTAACTTTTAACTGCTCAGTGTTACAGCGTTCGTACAATATAGGAGAGAAGAACCAATTTGCTTGGCTTTGTTTCTTTATTAATAAACATTGGATTCTCTTTCTTGGTAAGTGGTCAGATACTCAGATTCTCCATTTCTTTCATCTTCGCTGTTAACCGGTTTTAAAGCTAAGATTCTGCTCTCTCCCGATTTAATTGATATTAATATCAGACACTGCCATATTGGAATATAGCTCAATTGACCCATGCCCAGTAGAAAAAGTTTCCTTAAAGAGAGAAAAAAGTAGCGGCTTTAATTCTCGCAATGATGCTCGTAATCATACCTCCGAGCCCTCTTTCCAGTTTGCTTTTATAGAGAAAAGTAAGAGAGCTCAGCCATGAAAGGAGCCTACCTGATATGATAGTACTATAATCCAATCCAATTTTAGATTTTTTTCACGCTGAACTTCAATGCCATAGGATTGGTGTTATAGAAATAAATGCAATTGAATGTTCCTATCTTACAACCCTATGCTCTTCTTCTTCTTTCTATTGATTACTTTACATTCTAATGGTAATCTCTATCTCACAAAAGTTCTAAGAATAAGAAATGGGATGTGCTGGCTCGCACACACGAACTAGAAAATATTTTAGTGGTCCACATGAACAGGTTGGACTGAACTTCTGGATCTACTGCTACCATGTCCGAAGGAAAAGAATGACCTCTTCACTCTACCACCACCGCTACTACTACACCCTTCATTAATGGAGGACGATGATACCTCACTCGCTTGTTCCCTGTTCTGTTTCTTCAGAGCTTCTTGAACTGCCATGTACAACTGCCTATCCCCTGAAGAATCCATGGAGAATGACCTCCTCATGGGCTGTACGGAGAATTGCTCATCTTTACTACCTCTTGTGTCGATGCACTCATCTCCCATGCTCGTCACTTTCTGAAACTTCCATGCTTTTTTCTTCGGCTCCATTATTTTCCTGGGAGAAGGAGTCACCTCTCGTGCTGGGTTTTCTCCTTCCTGTGTTCCGTTCGAGTTCTGGTCTCTATCGTGACCGATAGTGCTAAGTTCGATCACAACAAAATCTTCATCCCCCCCGTTGAGATTTTCGCCATACGGGCGTCTATCTTGGCAGGAGGGTCTGGGATTTAGAATCTGATCGACTTGGAATCTGGTCGATAGGGAAATGCTTGTTCTGCAGAGTGGGCAATTGGCGTTGTTCTGAAGCCAAACGTCGATGCAATCTATGTGGAACACGTGGCTGCAATTCGGTATAATCCTCAGCTTCTCCTTCTCGCGGAACTCGTTCAAGCAAACAGAGCATTCCGAGAAGCTTCGCTCTCCGGATTCTCTGTTTTCCTCCGCTTTGTAATGGATGACAGGGATTAATCGGATCACGGCCTCGTCGAGTCCTCGAGGCTCCGTGCCCGCCGGCGAATATGTCATCGGTGGCTCGTCTCGACGCCGGGATGGAGAGAACCGTCTTAGGAGATCTATGCGATGCCAATTGAGGCAGCACTTGATGACGAAGATATAGTAGCTAACGAGCAAGAAAGCAGTGGCGAGTATCCCTATTATAGCGATAGCTATAATGGGAAAACTGGTACTCGCAGAATGCGAATGTGGGCGAAGGAATGAACTCACTGGGCTGGACAATGGCGAAAGGGGTTGTGGACCAGAACCAGAGATCAAGAATCTCCTACCTGCAAGATCCATATCAGATGTGAAAGGAAACGCAGAGAAATGAGTTCTCCAGTCCTCGTCAGATCTCTGTCATAGGCACAAGACATTAAGAGAAAGAATGTGGAAGAAAACAGAGAGGGAGAGAGAAGACTCAGGAGGGGACCTTAAATGAGGGAGGTGGTGAAGGGAGGGGACATGATAGGGATTTGATTATTAATATTGAATGAAAATGTTGTCAAATCCTATTTCTTTATGGAGGTCGGAGGGTGAGGTCAGTGTACGTAGTTGGTGATTTTCTCTCTCGGTTTCCCAGAAGGTTTGGCTACAGAATTGGTGAACCGTCTTCATCACTGTTCATTACTTTATGTAACAGAAGCGTATGGTCCATTTTTTAAGGAAAAACAAAAAACGGAGGAGGCTTCCATACAATAGCGATGGGGAACGATGATGAACCATGGTTTCTTTGAATTTGACGGATACTAATAAATAAGTGTTGAAAATGTCAAAGTTTGAAACCTTGTGGTCTAATGCGCACACACACATACAGAGAATCATTTCTTTAGTCCATCATTATTTTTCTCACAAGGTACAAAAGTAATTCCGTTATGTCCCTTAAACAAGCCTACCTTTTGATACCCCGCCCTGTGTGGGCATTAAGATGAGTGAGTGGTACATCTTCAGATGATCACTGCTTCATGCTTTTATTCATGATCATAATAAAAAAATTTGGCAAGACTTGAATTTGAAGATATCACGTGTTTGTCTGCTAGTTCGTTACAATAGCAGAGGAGTCCATTAATAGCCTTGTATGATTCTTAACCGTGCGTTAACGAAAGTTAGGTGAATGGTATCATTGTCATCAGCTACATTAAACGGAATCTCTCCGGTGATTATGACATATATATTAAAAAGAACAAATGGTGAAGATAGATGACAAAATAAGTGTTCAAATGATGGCGGATTCATACATTCAATCATTTACACCTTCTCAGACCAAAAAGTTGGGGAGAGTTATAAAGTAACGTTTAATATGATATGGAAGATTGGGTGAATAATTTAAAGGCCGACGAGCAAACTAAAGAAAGAACCCTCCATTTCCATCATTAAATAGAACCAATTACACTCTCAATCATGCATAATCATCAACCATATTTATTAAAGAGGAGAAGAAAGAAGGGGCAAACAAAAAAGTCACAGAGACGCACATGCAGCCCATGATAACAGAGTTGAATCCTTAATCAGAGGATTGGGCAGTGATGGAAAATGTTGACTTGTTGTGGGAAGATAGTGTTCAGAGGGCACTTCTTGGGCACTGCCCCGCCTCTGTTATTTGAAAAAGCTCCACCCAAAACCAGCAAAGTTTCCTCTACGTCAGGGCATAGAATACGATTGGGTGGGTCCTAAAATAGTGAGACCTTTTGTCAATTGAAGGGTTCAGATTTCCCATGGAGACGTCGCATCAGTGTACAGGAATTCCGTAGAATCTTACATATTAATATGAATACGACTTTAGAGAATAGTGAATTGATCAGATTAATAATCCTGTGTATGAAAAAAGAACTTTGAGAGAGCCGACACAGTCCGCGCTTGCGTGTTGACTAGTTTGTAGAAAGTACTGTATTTCTTGCTGGTTTTTCAAAAGGTGTTTCGTGCTTAGTCAAAAGTTGAACCTACTTATTAGAAAGTTACCCGTTTTCTTCTCTTACACAAGTTTTCCTCAATTTTCAATTCCATCAACCTAGGCAGATCACACAAGATCTACAGGTGTTTGCCTCTATTTCATATTTTAACGAGTGTCTAGAGATTAATTCTTCTAAAACATAAAAACCACTTAAGTGTAATTTTACTTTTCTAACAAAACATCTTCACATATAGGGTTTAGTTTGAATACAGTATGTTATGTTTAAAGAATTCGAAATATCTATCAATTATATTAGGCTTTATTAGTAGCGTGTGTGTCTGCTTTTGCCAGAGGATATAATCTTTGTTGGTAGTTTAGGTTTGAAACTCGTTCATTTAGCTTCTCTGTTCGTGCAAGTTAAATTTGATGGAAGAATTAAGTTTCCTGCACTTTGATTATTGCACAATGACATGAGTTTGCCCTAAAATGAAGAGAATGCAGAGTCAATAAATGTCAGTGGATATTGTAAAATATGAAGAAGAATATAAATCAAGGTATTATTCATGAAGGGTCAGCCTAAAAGAATGCGTTCTTGCTTATTTTAATCGCAAGTTGATGTTTTTAAGTTTGGAGTTGGGGGAGTGATCCCATCTAGAAGGGGACCTGAATGAGCTGAGTCGAGTCGCAGCCAATAGCCTGTGGCCACTGTGACGGTGAATTTCTAGGTTGGATATGGGAAGTACAGGGGCCATTAATTTTGCTTCATATTCTCTGTTATGAATTATGGGTTTAAAACTCCGATTCAAAGTCTTGGTCTCCGAGTATTGACTTGCCACATTTTATTAATTATGTGCTCCGCGTTTCGTCTTTCGATCGTCATTTAAAAAACTCCAGTGGCAGGCACATGTGTCACGGTTTTGAGAATTGAAAAGATTGATTTGTGAAGAGATTCAAATATTGACATTAAATTAATTAATTCATGTATACTTTTATGCATATGTAATCAGGTACGACGCTTAAAGTTTTATACGATTAGAATGGGTGGAATATAATTGATAGGGATTCAACCGAAGCTGGGAAGATAACAGCTGTTTGGTAGACAGTTTACTGGGGAGATGAGCAGAGGACGTCAGAGGTTGATCTGATCAACTCAGTTGTTCACTTCTGTTCCTATGAGCTACTCATTGTTGTTTAGTATCAGTTTTGTAAGAAATATCAGTATATAAAGAGTTAAACTACTCAAATAATAAAAATTGTTTGATAATACTAAAAATGGAATGATTTGCTGAAAAAGTATGGGAGTCATATTTCAGCATGTATTTTTGGACAAGGGAATTGTGTTGGTATCTGTGGAGTAAAAGGAAGTCGTGAATATTGAATACTGTCACGTGATTGCACGGGGGCTGAACCTGGGATAGCAAATAGGAGCTTGGCAGGCATATTAGGCAGGAGGTTGCGTGGGGGTTGACCGTTGACCAACCAAATGAGCTTATTAAACTACGTCAGTTTCACATCTTTGAAGCATATAGAGTCAGGGATTGTGCACGTGCCGTCATGTGCTTTGCCAGCAGGGCGCCCTTTGATCCATTCATTTTAACCGCAATAGTTAACAATAACTTCATTTCTTAGTTTGACTGCCCATTTTGAGCTGTGCATATGCACATATATATATTATTTATCCATATTTGTGCAACACTTGTACCCTTTGAATCTATCCTTAGATTTGAGTATTTAACGGTAACTGTGTACATCAAGTTAAGGCCAACGCCCCTACCAATTACAAATATCTGAAATTCTTGAAAGCTGGTTGGTGCCATTTATATTATAGTTCACTTAAAACTCATAAAGTGATAAATATATAATACTCTTATATTCTTTTAATATAAAATATAATTTAAAAATTAATTTTAATATTAAATATAAAATATATTTTATATATTTATTATTTTTTAAAATTGTCTCTCAATAATAATTAAATAAAAAAAAGAGATAGAGTTAAAGAAGATAATTAATATATTTTTAAAAAATATCATATTAATTAATTTAATTAATCTTTTAATATAATTAATTAATTATATAAATTTTATATTAAAAATAAAAAAAAATAAATATATGGAGGGCAAGTTGTTGGTGAGGGCAGAACGGAAAACTTATTCTCACCATAGAGGGTAGGTCGACAGGCACAGGAACTTGCTTCCCACCCGCTGCAACACGAAGCTGTCACATGGAAGGACCATCTTCGCCTTTATTGTCATTTTAAATTGCACTCTCTCACCCATCGTCTCTGGGTTGTCCAAGTAAAAAGACGAGACATATAAAATCGTGTTTAAATTTTAAAAAATATTATTTTATTATAATTTTAATTATTATATTTAAATAAATATTTTAATTCTTAAATACCTAAATTTATATTTAAAGATAGTAGACAATTCAACTTACTCGATATTAATATCATTTAAAAGGAAGAGAAATTTTACCTTATCCTTATATCATAAATAAATCAAATCCCTTTCTAAAAATTTTTATACAAACAAAAAAAATAAAAAATAAAAATTGCACTTTTGCCTTCATTCAATATTTCCCCACTCAATGCCTTCACACATAACATACAAACATTGTATACAACAAAAAAAAGGCGGTTGAACCTAAAACATGCTGGGAGGAATATATCCCTTCAATTTTTCTCCTCTGTTTGGGGGAGGGGAATCATATTAATTATAATGCCCCATATTATATTGTCTCTAGAGATATGATAATTATATTTAGAATATTGTTATATATTGGATATAAGTATATTTCTCAACAGAAATTCAAATATCAATTTATCATATTATAAAAAAAGAGTATATTCTATTACACTCAACTTGTCCATGAGAACATTGTTTCAGTAATATATGCATTTGTTACCAGTCTTACAAAGTCATAAACAATTAAACATGCCTCACGGGTGGCCTCTCTCTATTTTTTTTTTTTTTGTTATAAAAAAATGTAGATAGATTCAATATTAGTCACCTATTAAAGTTATGGTATAATTTTAAAACTCAAAGAATATTTATAGAAAACTTACAAGATCATCTATCAAGTGAGTTATCTAATAGTAATAAGAATAAAACTCACATATTTATAAAATATAAATATGTTTTTACTATATATACGCCTCTCTTTTGTTTTGGGTCATGGATACGACAGTTCATAGACCTCTCAATATTGCATAAAGACATGTCCCTCTGCTTCATAACGTTGAAGAAGAAGATGGCTCCGACCAGCCCTGGGTTCTCGATCCGTGTTGTATAATGGGCAGTTTTTAATTATAGGCCCGGTATCTTTCTGGACTAGGATGAGCCCAACCAATTATAATCCTCTTCTTATCTGCCAGTGGTCGAACCCGAAACCTCCATGTCGGCGCCTAGGATTAAGGCTACATGGGATTTAAATACTAGGAGAGTTTGATTTAACAAACTGTTTAAACCACAATAACCAGAACCCAGTCTTCTCATGAACTTTCACAGTTTTTTTTTCTAAAATAAAATAGATACGTTTTATTCATGTATCACAGGATATTTGAACTAGATTGCACTACTTATTAATATTTTTTTAAAAAAAATATAGATTATTAACCAAATTTAATGGCTTTTCTTTAAATTGTATGGTTCGAAAAAGAGCATGCCTTATATTATAGATTAAAGTACTACTTATTCTGAATACCATACAAATACATAAGTCACCAAATATAAGCTTACGTTTGATTTGCTGTACCCAAACTCACATAAGAAGCAAACTAATGAGCGATGACTTTACCCCGTGTACGTAGTTTTTCTATATTTATAGTTAAGGCAAAAAGAAATTCGCCCCTAAATCCACACACACAAGTCATAATAAACAAAACCATAATATTTTTTTTTTCTCAGTTCGATCTGCATTTGAGTGGAACTCAATATCCCCGTTTACATATTGGTATTCGCACGCAGACGAACTCAGATTCATCGAACACATCTTCCAACATTAGGAAATTTCGCTAGGCCCATGTTGTTATCAATAATTGTACCTATAAAGTTGGTCGGATACACTGTAATACCTATGGTTGTACCATCTTCTAGAGGAGAAGATCGTACTGTTTTCTCTCTGCTTTAATCCCTTCTTCAAGGACCCTAATTTCGTCCTCTTCATTTCTCCTTCTAGGGTTAGTAAGCTTCCTTTTTCTAGAATGCATGTCGCTTTGATGGAATCAGGTTCAGATCTCTAGAAGCAGCACTGATCCTCTGTAGATTCCCGAGCCCCTTACAAGAGTAAAAATTTGCGAAATCACCGTCGCAGTCATGGTTGAAGATACAAGAAATCATATCAGACAAGGAAAATAATCGACATATTCGATTAAGACCCCAGGCCACTTTCCCGTTGGAAACAAATTAAAATCAGAATTCTTCACGTGTGCCACATTTTCAACCTTTAAAAAAGAACCATGATTAGAATTCGTTAGTTGATCGATTATATGTCTTGTGATTAATTACATGCTCCACTGCCGCTGGGCCCTGGACTGGATTATATTGAAATCCATTTGT
This sequence comes from Leucaena leucocephala, assembly GCA_037074615.1. Lineage (NCBI taxonomy): Eukaryota > Viridiplantae > Streptophyta > Magnoliopsida > Fabales > Fabaceae > Leucaena > Leucaena leucocephala. Next base: position 2,974,781 of record CM073535.1, on the reverse strand, counting down.
CTCCAAGTGAGTGAAAAATCTTTCAACATCAGAAAATGAAAGAGGTTCTCCAATTAAACCCTCCAGAGTCCAGAACCATCATTCCTTGACCATCCAGATACAATGTATCGGACACGCAACTTTTCAAGGTGCCGGAGAAGCTTCTCTCCAACACTTGCCACACGTCATCGATCCCTATCCTAGTCAGGTTCCTGATTATCTTTCTTCTTCACACTCCCACTTTTTCAAACCACATATATATATAATCTTAATAACCGCAAACCATGCATGCAATAGACAGAGATAGCTAGCTGAATAACAAGGCCGGACATGGAGGCGGATGGGTCGGGATCTAGAAGGGCCACGGATGCACAGGGTGGCGGAGATGTCCGGTACCGGGGAGTGAGGAGGCGGCCTTGGGGGAAGTTCGCGGCGGAGATCCGGGACTCCGCGAGGCAGGGCCAGAGGGTGTGGCTAGGGACTTTCAACACGGCGGAGGATGCCGCCAGGGCCTACGACCAAGCCGCTTATGCCATGAGAGGCCCATTTGCTATCCTCAACTTCCCCGATGAATACCCACTTTCCGCCGGTGGTGCTGACACCATGGCCGACTATCCTCCCTCTGCTTCTTCCCCGCGGAGTAGTAATGCGCCTGTAAAACAAGTGTTCGAGTTCGAGTACTTGGATGATAAATTGCTGGAGGAGCTTCTTGATTTTGAAGTCAACAGGATGACGGGAAATTGATATATTTGATTTTGTTGAATTGTAACTATTGTTCCAATTCTGGCATCTCTCTTTCAAATGTTTGGTTTAGATGTTTTTCAGTTTCCCCGAGATTCAACTTCCGTTTGGCAGTATCGGAAGAAGATTCTTGCATATATTAAACAATATATATAATTAATATCTAGGTGTGCATGTTCATTAATATTAATGAAATAAGTTCTATCTTTTTCACCAACAATGGTTTATTAGTTTCTTTTGTTCTCTTTTCTCTATGGGGCCGTCAACACTGAGTAATGGTTTAAGGTTTAAATCCACATAATAATAATGGAGATGGTGAAGTAGGTAGTTAAGTGCTGGTAAAACTGTCCTGCCTTCCTAAACAAGTTTGTGTTCATGGGGAAGGGTGGTGAACATTGTTTTGGCCTAACTATATATTATGCATGCTTTTACCGCAGTCTGAATAATTGCATAAAATTAAACAGAATTGCTTATATTTTTTTTATTAAGTTTTTGGATCAAAACATAAAAAATGTACTATGAGTATTTAATAATATATTAAATATATCATTTTCATACATAATCATATAATTTCAAATTTATATTCTTGTAATTTGATTAAGGTATTGTTTTTACCATATAACTCATCATGCGGCCATTATATTTTTTTACAAAGATCGAGATCGAGTTCGGACTCACAATCTTACTCGCAATTTAAAGGAAGTGTCTGGTGTTATTTATATTATAAAGCCTCAAAAATTCAATTAACCTATTTTATGGAAGTGACTACCATATAGTACATTCATTTATACAATGTAATATACACATATAGTACTATATACTCCCTCTATTCAAAATATAAAGTGAAAAAGTTGAAAAAGTTTATTTTTTTATAAAATGTAGTTTATGTTTATCTTATTATTTAATATTTTTTTGTAATTTTCCTAATTATCTTTTTCCATATTTTATTTATTGCCTCTCTCACAATAAGGACACATTTAAAGAAAAAATATTATATATCTTACATGTTTGTTATTTTTAATTGATTTTAAATAATTTTTTGACATATGCATAAATATGGATTATTTTTGCCTTATAGTTTTTAGCCGTACTATACAACTACTTTTTACCAAAAATCAGTGCACAATTAACGACTCGAGAGAGGAATTCGAGGTCATCAGACTTTGGGTTCCAGTGATGTCAATTATAAGAAACTGGAAAAGTAGCAGTCCAATTTTGAAATGGGAGGTAGCGTCTGCGCTCAAATCAAGTATTAATCACAGATCCACGATTCCATTTTTGTATTGTCCGGTTATTTAAGGAAGTGGCTACTATTTTGATTTAACACACAACTCACGTTTTAAAAAAAATTTGATGCTGCGTGCTCAAATTGGCGTTATGATGGCTTTTCAATTATAATTTTACAATTTATATATAAAGTAAATATATATTACACATAACTAAATAAGCGTTATACTCACTTATAGTTATACCTTTTAAATCCTTATAAAAGTATTTTTAGATACTAAATTTTATAATGAAAGATTTAATTTTTAAATTAATTATTTCGAACAAAATATCAACATAATTAGTTAATTTTTTTTAGGCCACAATCAACTTAATTACGTTTTGGGTGCAATCGAACTTATTAGGCCATCGGATTACTTGCACCACCCTACTTAATAAAAAGGAGATGCACCTATAGTAATTAAACTGAAAAATTTATAATGATATTACACAGGTTAAGTCTAAGGAGGTGAATTAAAGTTTTAGCTTCCTATAACCTATTTTTGTCCTATTTTCTTATACGCTGCCTTGCATGTATCGGAAATTCTAGACAAATTAATTAGAGGGTATAATATGGATGTTGACTAGCTTCAATTTGATTGTTTTGTTTTCCTGTCTCTCTCGATCAATCACTCATTTACTTTGCGTCTTTCTCTTGCAAAGGTGGCTGCATCCCCCCTCACCCACTTTATCCCAATTCTAAACCAAATCAAACGCAATCCTTTAATCACTTCTTCTTTGGAAGAGTAGCAGTACTCAAATAATACTACTTCTAGTTTTGAACATAAGAGATAGTTAATTTTTTTAAATAGATTAAGAAAATTAAATAATCAATTAATTATAATAAAATATAATTTTTTAAAATAAGTTCATATTATATACTTCTTAATTTACTTAAATTAGTCAACTAATTATTATCCTAAAAAAAGTAAACTATCTTTGTTATTAAGGACATGATAGAATATTAAAGATCATATTTTGTTGTATAAATTCAACACACGCACATCATCCATTAATAAATTCCAGGACTAACTTGGTAGTGGAGTCAAAAGCTTCATACTGAGGCTTGTCAATGATCTGTTCTTAACTTTCATTCTAAAAGAAGATCTTATCTTCAATAGTTCAAAGCGTGTCTTCTTTAGGAAAAAAAAAAAGTAACTAGCTAGAACAAAATATCTGTCGAAAGCCGAATTGAGTGTTTAATAACAAAAATACCAGCTCATCAGCCTCATGCATGTTTCAACTTTCACGACCAAATTTGTCTTTACATAATAATTATCGTTTTTACGGTACCTCTCATTCGCCATAATTGGACCCAAGAGTTGTTATATTAGGTACTAAGTTTTGCCTTGTTTAATTTGGTTAAGTCCTGGTCAGAAATGATCATTAGATCGTACAGGGAAAGGTAGAATTTTCCCAGATGATCGATGATCTTTTTCCAACACTTATAATAATTAAGCACGACAATTTATTATTGTAAAATCAACACTTCTTGAAAAATTTAGACAACTATGAAATGATTCCGTAGTGGTAAGAAATCAAATGACCGGTGAACTAATTAATAATATATCGAGCAAAAAAAACAAAAAAAAAAAAAAGCTCCAATAGCATAAGAGGCTGATTAAGACCAACAATGCGATGTAAGTAAGATCATCATGATGTGCAAACGAGAGTTTATTGAGGAAGAAAAAGTCAAGGCTTAACAACTAAAAGTTGAAATTAATATGTTTAATTAATACAAGTTTCTCCAAATTCAATGGGTTATATTAACACTTCGGGAACTTAATCGCGGCTATAAAGTGTAATTACAAAAGGGGATGGTTTTACTAAAGCGACTTTGTCGTGGGTGGTGCGTAAAGTTTCATCCAACAATGGATAAGTTCGACGTAATTTATATGATATAACGATAAATTTCTCAGGAAAAAGATTTCTGAGTTTAATTTTTTTTTTGTTATCTATCATAATAAATTAATGTTGGATTCCTTAGCTGGTCGTGTGGACCATGAAGAATGTATAGAGGATTGTTGAAAATATACCAATAAACAAGGGAAAAGCTTTATGGGGTAAGGTGTTAGGTATCGAATCTGAAACATGTGAAAACAGTTTCGTTACTACTAGAAAGAATATTTTTCACTGTATTAATTCATGGCAATTATATAAAAAATACGTAAAAAAAAGATAATAGTATTTTTATAAATAAATTTTATTTTAAATCACTTTTTACAATGATTTTTTTTATAAAATTGCTGTAAAAGAGACTTTTAACAGTAGTTTCTATAAAAATTGCTATTAAAAATATCCCAACCAAGTTTAAAAAAACTCAGTTTAAGTAAAAGTTATTACATAATTTTAAAAAATATCTTATTAACCACTTAATACTTGTCACAGTAGTTTTTTTATAAAACTATCATTAAATTTTTTTTGAAAATTTAAAAACCCTGAACCGATTATAATTTTATTTTCACATTTTCATAACCATTTGTGATTTTGATCTCTACCCCAACACAATAATTTACACGAAAGTCATTTTTTAATGTTTTCTTTCTATTTTTAGTGCCTATCTCTATTGTTAACGTCGTTTTTCATCTTGAAAGTTATAAATTACCGTTTAATTTCATTATTTACTCTTTTTGTTTTTACTTTTTTTATTGTTTATTGTTTAGAACCTACAATACATTATATGGGCTATCATCTTTATATTAAAAACTTACAAATTTTCTTTCTATTCACTATATTTCTCTTCACCCCTTCAATCTTACATTCGTTTGAATCTCTTCATCATTTTGTCAAAATGAGCTTAAAGAGCTTCAATAGAAAATATGGGCTATCATCTTTATATTAAAAGCTTTTTAGATTTTCAATTTTTTAGAAGCTTATAGATTTTTAGTTTCTTCACCAAATATTTAACTTTTTCCCTCTAGATCTAGTATAATACTTTTGATAAGTATAGCTGAGGTGTCTGATAGTGAGTGTAAGTCAAAAAAAGCTAACTATTAATAACAGTTTATTTTGTAACTGCCATCAAATGTATCACATTTCACAGCAGTTTATTTTGTAACAATCGTGAAAGGTTTGACCTTTAACGGTAGTTACAAAATACTATTAAAAGATTGAGTTATAATAGAGATATAATTCACGTCGCTCATAAAATCGCTATAAAATATAATTTTAATTGTTGTTAAAAATATTTTTTTCAGTAGTGATATTATTTCTTAAATTAGTAATAATATTATACTTTCTTCCCTTTAAAATTAAAAATTACTCAAGTGGATCGATGCTAGCTAATTGTTTTGACCCATTTAGGGTAATGGGGTCCCGATGTCTATGGCTTACCTTTTTGTAAGTTGACGTCCTTGCAAATTGCAATGCAATCCTAAAAAGGGAAATTACATTTGGAAAACTCCAATATCGGCACAATTCTATATACGAGATGAGACCATCCGAATTTGATCTTCGACAAGCCTTTTAATTTGTTCATTTGAACCGATAATTGAGAATCATATCTAAAAATGCAAAATAGAAACTCAGATATATATTCCCCATTTACGGTTTAAGTAGTTTATTATAGTTTATTGAATTCTCAAACTGACTTTGTAACCCCTCGGATCATTTTGACGTAATCAGTTCCTGTGTTTCATAGAACTCTTAATTTTTAAATAATTAATTAGGTGGATCCCATATAATTTAATTTAATAATTATATGAATTTCAGAAGCGAGTTTATTATCTAGTCACAGTTGGAAGATTTCTTATAAATTTAATGATTTATATTTTAATGTGTTTCTTTGTAAAAATGACTATAAAAAATGGTAAATAATATGTATATGTTGAAAAGAAATATGAAGAAACACTATATATGAAGAACGGCTCTAAAGCTCTCTTTAAAATATTAATTAATTATAAAGCTAATATAATGGGAAGCTGTAGAAACCCTTCATCATAATCTTTTATGACGAAAAAAGAGGAAAGATCCTCAGGTTAAGAATATTAATCATGCAAGCTTTTGAAAATTTGTCTTCGGAATCAATGGATTGAATATATGGTTCTGAGCCCACTAGTTAAAAACAAAAGGAGAGAAATACTTTTCTTAAAAATATCGTATATATCTCAAACATATCATGTATATATAAGGGGCAATTTTCTTCAATATGACCGTGCTAGAAATCTAGAATATTAATTGATAATATCCAGAATATTTGAACAATATTAATGGAAAAGAATTTTTATCTTCTGACCCCTTTCACTTTATCAACGCATGTTATTCGAAATTTTTAAATGAATATTAAGTGAATAAATAAGAAGTCATTTGTAAATTCGGTAAATGTTATCAAAATCTTTCTATGTATACACACGAGCGCACATATACAAATAGTCATACACACACAAACACACGTTACGTACATACGTGTTCATAATTACAAGCTCAACCTATCAAATTCATTGGTTTCTGTTGACCTTCCTATGGGAAAGCATAATTATATTCCACATGATATATAATTAGTATAATATATAGAAACACTTTGACGTACATCATATTTTATTTCCTTGTCAATCAATCTTCAAATTTGTTCATTCACTTAAAGGAGATCAGATCCAGTCAAAAGAAGAAAAGATACCTAAATAGGAAGCAGTCCGACGAAAATTCTCTTAAGTAAAATATTTTTGAAAAATCCAAGTTGATGATGTTGGGCTTAGAATTACTTAAATTCATCTATAATTAATTCGCTTGAAGTTATTGCTGTGACGCATGACCTATATTAAACAACACTTTCCATTGACTTCGTTAATCACATATAGATTGTACTTGTCTGGCTAATAACGAGTCACGGGTTTAATTTATGCTTTACAAGTTAACGTGAATATCTTAATTAGAACGATTAGTTTCAAGACAAACATTTGATTAATTTTTTCACTATCCATGGACTTCGTTAATCGCATGTGTGTGTTTTCTACGAGTGCCTTTTTCCTTTCTTACTATTCTACATACGAACACAGGAGCAAGTGTAATAATTCATTTTTACAGTATTTACATATGCTTTTAATTGGCTTGTTCATAAGCATCATAAATTCATATATTGAATTGTGTTATTTTAAAGCCTTAAAATTTTCATATTCAATCAGATCAATGGGCCGTGAATTCCTTTAATTAAGTTCTTAATTAGGAAAATATAATCCATGTGCTAGAAGATCACAACAATAACATTAATCCAGAAGCAAACTCAAGATATGGTGATTAAAGGAGAGTAATATACTAATCAATAGTGAATCTTAAAAAGAAATTAACAATGTAAACAGTCATATTAAAATTTAGGCTAGGCACATTTTACCCCACTAACCATGCCAACAATTAAGGTAATCCATCAGATTATGCTTATTTACTGATCGGCCCCAGTTCTTGTAGTAATTAATGCCGTTGGCTCCTTAATTACTCCTTGCCCATTTAATTTAATATAATTAAAAGTATTAGATATCATCTTTCTATAAATAAGATTTGCTCTCCAGCTGTTCAAGATTTAATGAGGAGGAAAATCCATATCTTAATGGTATTCTAGAATCTATGATATGGAAAGATTAATTTGAAGATAAGACAAATATCGTTATTTGTTTTCTCTAAGATTGTCGTCCAATATGCTATGCACTATAGTTAGATTTAGTATAGTTGAAATAATAATATATATGTTAGAATATAGTATAATATTAAATAATTGAGAAAAATATTAAAAGTATATAATATTAATAGGAATTCTATTAAATTGACTCAAGTCATTTTGATAAAAATTAAAGCCAACTCTAATATGTACTTGTAATTTTAAATTTTAACATGGTATTAGATTTTTTTTCAATCTAGAACATCCAAAAACAAAAAATAAAATAAAAAAGTTGAAGATTATGGACCTTGATACCTATAAAACTGAAAAATAGTATAAGTCTAAGCAAAGAGAAAAAAGAAATTAAAATTGTAGACTTGAGACATTTGAGACTAAAAAAAAGAAATACAAGTCTAAGAGTAGTAAAAATGTTAGAATATAATTCCAAATTAAATGATTAAATAAGGGGTCAAGAGTATATAATATCAAAAAAAATCTATTAAATTGATTTAAGTCATTTTAATAGAAAAATAATTATAATATATACTTGTAATATAAAAAATTTAAATTTAACAGTATAATCAGCAAAATGTATTAAAATATCTATATATATATATATAGAAGTTGTTGGAAAATTAGTAAAAAGCAAGACTCGTCCTAATCTCCATTGGAAATAAATAGGTCCACTTTGGTTATCAATATTATATAATAAAATTCACCGTAACTTATCCTTGGCCCCGTCCTTATTTATTTGTTCTACTTTAAATTCTTATCTTGTTTCTAAATATACGTTATGTTCTAAGTTTTAAAGTATAATTTAAAAATGGGGAAGTATGTTTGTGTAGAAAGATAAAAAAAAATTACATTTTAAATTTTAAAAGGAATTATTTTCAAACTTAATATAGCTTGGAGATACTATTGATTAAAAAAAGATTACTTTTGACAGCTAGAGGGTGGCGTTAATAATGGAAGTAGTTTACATTTGATAATGAAAAAGATATATGATTGTAATTGGTTGAGATAGTTCTAAAATAATTATATGAATAATTATTAGATGAGGGTATAGTTAGAAAAGTCATGACAGATCAACATATACGGTTCAATATTCTTTTATGGGTCATCACAGAGAACGCACACAATGACAATATAATACTGTCACTAGCTACTTTTTAATTTCAGCTATTATCAATAATTCAATATAATCAACTGCAACAAGTTGTACTACCAAGTAAATAGTTGGTTCTTTTAAACGTTATGTCATGTATTTAAATCAGGCAATAACTTATACGTATAGAAAATATTTTATTAAAAGAAACAAAATTTATTTCAATAATCTTTTTATTTCATAATAATTAATATTTAGCCATCGGTTGAGGTATTACTTTGGACTCAACCCAAAAAAACGATAGCAAGTTGCACCATAATGAACCATAAGCAATGCATATGGTGTCGTGGCTAGCGAAACATAACATCGCAGACCATGTTGTGATGACGATAAGTAAATTGGAAAAGGGAAAGAGTTCGAATGAGGCATTCTTATCCCATTGTTGAGTGTTTCATTCCTTAATTAGAACTGTACATGTACTGACGGTATTTCATTTATCCCATTAATCACTCTTTTCACACTAACTTAAATTAGGTAGGAAATTAAGCAAGCAACAACCCGATCTCAATAATTGAAATTCAAGTTTCCGACTCCACTCGCAGTATTACATGCATAAGAAATGCTTATAATGCAATCGGTCCTATATATACAGATATAAGAAAACAGTTATTAGCGGTTAATATATTGCAGGGCCCAGTAGGGCTAGGAGATCAACTGAACAAACATACTATGAAGCTGTAGATTACGATACTGAATTCTGATGGTTCACAGAGAACTTAATCAGTAGAAACTTACTGATACTAAATACCATTACAAGACCCTTTTCCCCTTATGAGTACTAATCATATTGCCAGAAAAAAGGAGAGGGAGAGAGAATGAAAAAGGGAAAGGTAAATAAGAGTAGTTGAATAGAATAATCAATCTCTCATCCTTTTCTTTCTCTCCTCTTCTGACTCAAGCAGGTCTTCCAGCACCTGATTATCCAGATACTCAAACTCAAAAACTGGCTTCCTCAGCGAACCGGACGATGAGCTTGCAGTTCCATGAGAAGGAGGAGGAGGAGGCACAAAGAAGGGAGCATATGATGGGGGCCTCAGTTGAGAGTAATACTCATTAGGGAAATTAAGGATTGCTAGATGACCCCTCATGTTGAAGGCAGCCCTATCGTAGGCTCTGGCTGCATCCTCCGCCGTATCAAACGTCCCCAGCCACAGCCTCGCCCCTTGCTTCGACGGGTCCCTAATCTCAGCCGCGTACTTCCCCCACGGCCGCCTCCGGACGCCCCGGTACCGCACATCCTCCTTTGCCTTCTCCTGCTTTCCCTTGTGCCCATCCATATTCTGATCTTCACCTCTTAATTTCTTTGCTACCTTTTAAGTATTTGGTGTTTAATTGATCTTACAAATTTGTAACGCTTATATAGATACATAACCTATATGTGATACATGTGGGAGATATTTTGAATGAGGGGGAAACAGTAATATCACTAGTCACCATCGATGTTCATATTATAGATTTGATTCTTCGATTGTGTCTATGATTTTTGCATAAATTATACGACCAGAAGACAACAATATGAACCGGGGGGTAAATCTTTTTATCGATCTAGCAACTTGGCAAAATCTCTTGCTTTGTTTCCTTTTTTGACATGAATTATTCCATGGAGTGCAAGAATCGTTCGTATGTTTTTCTGATCTACATATATGTATATATAGTTTGTGCCACTAGTAACATTGAAATTCTGTTCATTTTCTGAGCTCTTTTTCGTTTAATTTGTATTTGGGATTCGATGCCTAGATATATATATATATATATATATCCTTGTATATGCGAGTTGAACTGAACACACAAACTAATTTGGTGTTTGAAAAAATTGTAAAAATTTATACCTCGAACTTTGGCAACTTATAAATAATACTATTGAACTTGTTTTTCTCTTATGAAGTTAAGATCATTTGTTACTTCTAAGATATCCTATAATTGGCATGTTAATAAAGAGAAACAATGAGTTCTACCCCACAGAGAGAAGGGAGGATGGAGGGAGAGAGGGGGTTGGGAGGTGGGAGAGCAAATGAGTCACTTCAATTATATCCAGATATTTTAAATGTGCCAAGAAGAAAATATGAGAAAGACCTATTGGTTGGGACGCACCCTAAGAGCTAAGACATCAATCAATTGTCAATTTGAAAGTTCAGAGTGATATATAGTTATGATTAAAATTAAAGTATTTTTTGCTTTTTTCCCCAAGAAAATGCATACTTCTAGTTAGGCACTGTCGTTTCAAATAGAGATTTGAAAATGGGTTTAATGTTACCAATGAATCAATTTTTCTCCTCTCTCTCCCTATTCTAAAATGATTCGCACAATTCAGGAACAGATCATATAAACTTGAATTATTTTTATATGATATACCATTCAATTGAGAATGATCATGATCACTTTTTAGAGTTTTCATTTTATTTCAATTAAGATTACCTTGCCTTAGAATGTAAATAAAATAATGCTTTTTACAATTTTACCCATGTCGATGAGGCTATTTTAGTCAAGTAAAAAAAATTCTTAATACTTGTGTCTTCTTCCTCCGTTTTAGAATATCTATCAATTATGCACGCAAAGTAAGAAAACTATTAAATAACTTAAATTGTTGCAAGAATTAGTGGTATCTGACTAAAATTTTAAGAGAATGATAGTTTGAGGCTAAAACAAAGATGAAATTAATTTATTTTAGGATTGAAAAAAAATCTAAAATTTCAATAAGGGACCAAATTTGGTTCGTGTAGTAATTTGGGATCCATATTCCAAAATTTATTAATTTAACATTGAGGTTCCAAAATTTGACAATGGTATTTTGAAGTTGTGTTATTATAAAATTTACCTAATTTTAATCTCAAACTGCCATTCCTCCTAAAATATTCTTATTTATTTTGTTTTATATTATAGGCAAATACTTGCTCCACCTACTATATTATACTTTTTTTGTGTACATTACATCTATAAATAATTTCTGGTATTAAATGCATACTCTGCACGAGTTTTTGAGGTATTTAATTAATATTCTTTCTTAAAAATACCCTTATTGTAAATTTTTAAGGAATCTATATTGATAGTATTGATTAACGGTAAAGGTGAAAACTTATTTAATTTGATGTAATCTTATTTAATTTTAAGACTATTTTAATGAAATAAATACTTTTATTGACTTTGGTGAAATAGATTAAAGTCACTTGAACAATATTAGGAGTGTGCCATAATTTGCAACGAGTATAAATTATTGAAAAAATTATATCTCAAAAGTTTATGATAATATACTTTTTTTAAAGTTGATATCATAACCGTTCTACCTTATAATATTTCACTTAACACTTTAATTAGTCTTCTATCAATTTAGTTAGAACTTTCTATATATAATACTTTTTATTTGATTGATCTTTAATAAAAATATCATTATAATAAATACGAGTACTTGAAAGAAATATATTTTAAAAGATAATTGTTGAAGTTAAAAAACCATGAGACTTTTTAAAACCCTCCTTCAAGACCATCCTCTTAATATAGGACTCGTCACATAATTAATACCTCTTGCAAATTATTTGAAGCGTTAATTAAATTAAAGTATGCTGTAAAACTCTTATTTGACATTGATTTGCATAATATTTACATTATCAAAGTATGATGAACCTAACATACCTACAAAAGCATCCAACGCTTTTGCTAGCGTTGATGGAGGGTCTTTTAAGTTGAGGTTAAATACAAAGTTACAAACCCACATGAAAAGTGCTGTTCATTAATTTTGTCGACACACAAAAGGAAAGAGACAATTGAAGGAAGAAAATGAAGAAGATAGAGAATAATCATTTGACGCGAAATCCCGGCAAAGGAGGGTCAGGAATTGAATTTGGGTCGGTCCAACTCAATGGGCCATGTGATTTCACGCGTGTATCATTTTCATTAAAATTCCATTCCCCTTATTAACAAAGCCTTATATAACTATATGAAATTAATCAGAATGATAAATAATTTAATATTATTTAAATGAAATATTAAATTTGAGTTTTAACATATATAAAAAAAATTATTAGAAGACTCATCTATTATAATTAGGTACGTGACGTGAGTTAGATCTGGATATAGTGGAGGTAAAACTCTGATGAATTGGGTGGGTAATAAAAAAAAATAAAGCCATATACAACACATGGTGTCTAAAAGTTTAATTGATGAAAAGATGAGACATAATTATTTAGAATATATTTTATTATTAAAAAATATTATTTTATTATAGTTTTAGTCATAGTACTTAAGAAGTCATTTTAACTATTAAGTGTATAAGTTTATATTTTAGGGTAATGACTGCTCACCGTGTTTGACATTAGTATCGCTTAAAAGGAATGGAGACTTCACTCTACTTTTAAATCGTGAGTGAACCTAAATTTTTTTAAAAAAATATCTTGTAAAAAAAAACAAAGACATATACAATCTATTATCTGTAAGTTCAACTGGTAAAAGGTGAAATATATAACAATTTATATTGTGTTTGATTCCTTGAGAATACCGCTTTGTTATAGTTCCAATCGTAGTATTTTAGGGCATCATAACTTCTTAGTATTTAGATTTATGTCTAAGTGTAATATACAGCTCACCCTGCTCAACATTATTATTGTCTAAAAGGAAAAGAAATTTTGCCCAACTTTAAATAGTGGGTGATCCTAACCATTTTCTAAAAAGTTTTATAAGATAAAAAAAAACAACATATACAATGGTGTTGATGTTTTTTTTATACAAAATTTTTAGAAAGGAGTTGAGTTCATCTACGATCTAAGAGTAAGATGAAGTCTTCCTTCCTCTTAAGTGATACAAATATCGGGCAGAATAAGCTGTCTATTACCCTCAGATATAAATATAGGCACCCAAGAGTTATAATGTTTCCTAAACGCTATAACTATAACTACAATAAAATAATACTCTTTAAATATTAAATATATTTTAAATAATCATATATTCCACTTCTATATTAATTAAACCCACATGCAATAAGTATAATGGTGTTAATGTTAATAATTCTAATAATTGTAATGTCAAGGTGGACGATGGACTTATCGTTGATGGGCCCATTGCCTTTCTCATCGGTAGTCTCTGGAACGTGATATACTCCCTCTTTTTTATAATTATATAGTATTTTTTTATCTTTATTATAAAGCATCAACAATCTTATTAATTATTATTTTTTATTTTATCTTTAGACATCCAATGATGCTTCTCGAACTCCCTATTTAAAATAAAAATAAAATAAAAAAATTATTGATTTAAAATAAATATAATGACCTAATCTCTATTTTTTTTGTACAAAAATTTTTAAAAAGGGGTTGGGCTCACCCATGATCTAAGGGCAGGGTGAAGTCTCCCTTCCTCCTAGGCGATATCAATATTGGGCAGGGCGAGCTGTCTATTACCCTCAGGCGTAAATTTAGGCACCCAAAAGTTAGGATGCTTCCCTAAGTGTCGCGACTGGAACCACAATAAAATGATATTTTTTAGAGTTCAAACACGTTTTAAATAATCGTATGTCTTACCCTTTCATCAACTGAACCTATAGAAGATGGGTTCTATTTCTTAATATGTGAGTAATAGTTTGAAATAAGTACATTGTGAGGCCCGTTCCCGTTGACATGAGATATTGATTGGTGGTGGCCATATTAATTGGACTTGTGTGTCTAATATTTTCAGGGTTTGCGTCTGGCGTATGGCCCTTTATTTGAATTTTCTGAACAAATATTAGATAACTCCATCTGATGAGTTTTAAGATCAAAGGGGTTCCCTCAATTTTAGATCTTGCATAGTTGAGAAATTAAAGAATCAAATCATTCAGACTTGTCGGTTCTTTGTGTGACGTGAGGTGAATATATTAATGCACTCACTAGCTAGCCTGCTGACTAATCATAAAGCTTGGATTAGGCTTTTGATATTTGAGATTTTGTCGCACACCTTTTTTATTAATTTGATTATTTTCACAACATATGGCACGAATCTCTCTCTGTCTCTCCCGGAATGAGATGTAACGTACCCTTTTTTTATTTATCAAAAGTAAAAGGACTTGTTTTCAGCCTCGTGTCCCTTCTCCCTTGGAAAAAAAAGACACGTACCATAAGTTCTAAAGTTCTGGAGAATCAATAATTATTGAAAATAATCAAAGAATAAAAAGAATGGACACTGGTTTAATTAATCAGTTTTAATTTAGAAAATTAGTTTTTGGATTGACTGTGTGATGGATAAATTCTTGGGAGAAATTCTCCGAATATACGAATTACAGTTTTTTTCCTGAAACAATCACAAGTTATTTCCACGTTTCAGACATTATACAATATACAGAGGAAAGAGCAGGCTTCACTCAAATTAAAGACGTTCAATGCTGGCACTGGATAACGACTGGTGTTATATATAAGTCTATTTTAACTAAAATTTTTAGTCTTTAATATAAATATACTTAAAGTGATATTGATTAGTATCTTCTGACTTTACCTATATTACAAATGCGGAGAAAGAAAATGTAGAGAATACTTATTTTTAAATAGGATAAATTTTAAAAAAATAAATATAAAACATATTAAATAATTTAATTAATTTTTATTAATATATAAGGATTAGTTAGGAAAAACTTAAATATAGGACAACGATATTAATGAGGACGTACGCATTGTCCTTCTTTTGAAGAATGACCCGTCACTAAACGTTGATGGATCGAGACCAAGGGAAGGGAATTTTGGAGGCAAATAATTTGTGTCTGTTTCTGGTAGGGCAAAAAAAACAAAGAAAGAATCTGTGGATACTGAGAGGCGGCGGCACATAAATAGGGCACATTTAGAATATGTATGTAGCTAGCTCTCAGGAATAGGGTGGAGATGGTGTTGAAGTTCCCATTACGAGTTCGGCCATTGTTAGGTTGTGCGTGGAATCCATGAGGGTTAAGGTCAAAAGTTATAATCGGAATGTCATTTCCGTGTTAATATATCTTTCATTTCGTCCGTGTGCTGTTAACTCGTTGAGCTCCCTCCATATCACGCCTTGGAATAATTGAACAGCGGAGGCAGAAAGTCAAGCGTTCAAATTTTGTCCGGACTCGTGCATGCCCCCACGAGGAGATACCCCAAATGAATCATACTTTTCTCATCCGTTTCCCCTTTTCGAATTTAGTTGTTAACATAACTTCATACCAAAAAAAAAAAAGTTGTTAACATAACTATACATAATAAATCCTTCTCCACATGTTATTAGCATTGACTATTCTCTCTACTCTTTTATATAATAATTATTTAATTAATTTATATAAATTAAATAAAATTATAACAAATATAATCTAATGATTTCCCTAAAATATCTTTATATATATAATATTAAATTATATATCAATCTATAATTAGGTAAACTAATATGATAAATTAATAAATATGTAATATATATTTATATATAATACTTCTTTGCCTTTATTTATAGGGAGAGAGAGAAAATTTTACTATTTATTTATTATATAGATTTATACATAATGTATATTAAATAAAGATGAAATTTAAAAGTTATTAAATTTTAAAATAAAGTTAACAAAAATTGTTAAAAGTAGAGAAAAACCAAGTACCCCCTCGTATAGTCACCTGAGTTTTGTTTATTCTATGATATTTTGTTAGGCTTTGTTTGATGTTATTTTTATTTTTGTCATAGAGAATTATGTTTTTTTATATAATATTAATTAGACCCTATTATCATATATCTTAATTTTGAGATTTATGACTATTCCTCTCAATATAAGTGTCTTATCTATGATTAAATTCGAGATTTTAAAAGATTTAGGGGGCATTTACGTTGCTAAACCAATTATTTTTTTTATAAAATTTTTTGAAAGAGGGTTAATCTTACAATTCAATAGTAAGATGAAATCACATTGCCTCATGAGTTATACTATTATTAGGCAGAGTGACTCATCAATTGTTCTTAATTGTAAATTTAGATACTTATGAGTTAGAATGTCATTAGACTAATTTTATATTAATAGTAACATCTTTTTTTGTATAAATTTTTTTTGAAAGAAGTTGAGCTCTCCTACGATCTAATGATAGAGCGAAGTCTCTATTTTTTCTAAACGACACTAATGTCGGATAGAGTAAGCTGTCTATTATACTCAAGCGTAAATCTAGGCATCTAAGAGCTATGATGTCTCCCTAAATATCGTGCCTGTAACTATAATAAAATAATATTTTTTAATAATCAAATGCACTATAAATAATTAAATATTTTACTCACTTACCAATTGAATTCACCCATGATGATGGGTGATAGTAAAATGTTATTGTTGAGTAACTGGGCGAGTATGAGGGTCCAAATACACAAATGGAGGAGGTTTAATTTGCTGGCCCTCCTCTCCGGGCATCCCCCACATTCATGAGTAGGGAAATATTATAAATTTTTAATAAAGTATATTTATATTTACTATGTTATATTTTGAAAATAAATATTGGAGGCATTTTAATAGTATCTTGTTAATAATAAAATTTTAATTCATTTATAAATTTAAAAAATGTACAACTAAACGTGATTAAAAAAAATGAGTTTTTTTCAATGTTCGGGCGGAAAGCATGAATGAGGACGGTGGGTGGAGATTCTCTTATGGGCTTTAACAGTGGGCCAATATATGCTATGGCGTCCGATCACATTATGGCCCACCCAATCCCTGTGACCCCTCTTGTCGCCGTTTTTTTTTATTTTATTTTAGGAAAATTGCATTGAAGTTCCTTATGAAACAATTAATTGTAAAAAAAATCTACTCGGGTTTAGCTAATTAAAATGTAAAACATAATATTATTTAAAATATGTTTGATTGTTTAGGAATATGATTTTATTGTAATTCCAGTCATGATATTTAGGAGGTACCCTAATTCTTAGGTGTTTAAATATATACTTGAGGGTAATTGACGACTCGTCATACCTAATATTAATATCTCATAGGAAGAAATGAAACTTCACCCTACCCTTAGATTATAGGTGAGTTTAACCCTTTTATAAAAAATTTTTATACAAAATAATTGTAAAAAAATTCTTATAAAATTAACAGAATAGTCTCAAAATATTTGATGGGTAATATTTTGAACCGTGAAATGACATATAAGCCCTAAATCCTATCACCTAGGAACCTGTTTCATTGCAGAAAGAATAGTTGTATCATTTTAAATTTTAAAAAATATCTTTAAATTCCTTAAGACTATTAAGTTATTTAATAATTTTATATGATTCTTTTATAATTAACTGTCTTCCATGTGACTCATTGCAACTCTCCTGCCTATTTTTAACATGATTCCATTGAATTGAACTCAAGCGGTGTAATTCGCAAGGTCATTCCCATTGGTTTTTCTTGCTGTTATTATTAATTTCTCACCAATCACATAAAAGTTGTCTATATTTAAGAACCATTACTGTTAAACATGTTATCTGAGAATTTGTTTGATAAAATGTTTTTTATATACTTAATAATCCATATCATCTCCATCAGTCATATCGAAAATAGGCTAGCCCACTAAGGGAGCGGGTTATGTGACCCGTCTTTTTTTTAATATTTTTAAAAAATTATTTTTAAAATTTTAAAATACTAATAAAAAATTTATAATGTTATATTAGTATAATTAAAAAATTATTAATATTATACTCTTAAAAATTTTTATTTTTTATAAAAAATCTCAAATTGTATACCTATAAATCTAAATAAATACTAACATAATATTAATCAATTATAATATGTTAACATATATTAATAAATAAGTAATTATCTTTATTAATATTTAATAATAAAAATATTTAAAATAGTATTTAGGTAAAATAAATAATAATATTATTAATTTATTTAAAAAAAAGATTGGTAGAGGCTCCAGAATAGGTTGATAAAATACTAACTTTAACCCACTTCATTTCTTGTAAGTTAAACCTATTTTATCAACTCTACTAGTAAGGTAATAGAGTTCACAAAATTAATTGTGGCTTAATATTTGAAGAGTGATAAAAAGTGTGACTTGTTTTATTGGCCACCCGTAGAGTTTGAATTGGCTTCCCTTGCCACGCTTCAATAAATAATTCATCCAGCAGCCACAAGGCACAAAATGCTAATAATGGGTACATATTATATATTTTATCCTTTATTGATGAAAATAATGATGGCTAGGCATAAACCAGTAAAAGTGAAGAAATTGCCTTCAAAATAACTTATTTACTTATATCAAAATAAAAAAAATCCTTAATATTGATGGTTATATTTTAATATAAATATAATATATTAATCTATTTTATATATAATATTTATTATTTTGTTAAAATTATAGGAAATTAATGAATTTATTTAATTTTTTAATAAATTTAATTTAATTAATGGAGGTTTATATTAAGTATAAGAGGGAGTATAGAGTCAAAGATATTTCAGTCAAGTAGTATATTAGATTAAGTTTAGATTGTTGAACAACTTAGCGAATATTATATTCTTAAGATAGGAAGCAGGGAGTGTTTTGTAATTTAGAGCTATCGTAGTGTGTGTCGTGTGTCTGGGAAGGAAGACGGATTGGAATAAGAGGCAAGGGGCCTTTCGTCCTTAGCCATTATAAAGACAGAGAGTACTGTTTTGGATAAATAGCTCAAGTGACTGCCTAATTAATGTCAGGTTCATTGAGCCTAGCCTTGAAGGGGCAGTTGATTTAAGTATCATCCTGCATGAAGATCGTGTTCTTGTTCACATTAATAACGTGAATTCAGAAGAGGTGGCATGGAAAATACTACTCTCTTGGCCCCTAATTAAGGTAATCTCTTTGCTAATTTCCCCACTTGTTAAATATTTGGTCGCCCAACTAATTAATCAAGATCTGACCTTAGTATAAAAAGGGGATTCACGTACGTATGTAATTCAATAACTTGCGCCCTGTCACCTCGCACGCCTAATATTAATATCACATTTTATATTCTATATTTTTATTATGATTTGTGATTATGATATCCTTAGTTTGATAGATTATGCAGATTCATGTATCCATTGCATCTGCAATAGAAAACAAAAGAAACATGCGGTTAATTGAATCCTTCGCTAATCTAGATTTGGATGAGACAATTAACGTTACTAACAGGGTTCTGTCTTGGAGAAAAAGAAGAAAAAGGTCATTAAAGGGGCGCCACCCCACCAACACCCCGAAAATAAGGTGTTATGGGGTTAATGTGCGGGTGATTTGTCTTTTATGGTTATGTCACCGGATCCTAGTAATGATTCTTGGACACGTGGGATCGGAACGTGACGTGTTCCATATGTCTGAGATTTAATTTATTAATTTTTTTGGTACAATTTTTTTTTATTATAAACAATTTAAAAAAAAATTATGTTCATTCTCAATCTAAAAATGGTGGAATTTCTCTCCCTTGCAATTGATAGGATCTTTTTTATACAAAATTTTTTATAAAGGGATTAGGCTTACCTACGATATAAGAGTAGGACGAAATCTCTCTTCCTCTTAAGAGATAATAATATCAAGCAGGACGAGCTGTCTATTATCCTCAGAGATAAATCTTTCAAAATACCTTAGAACTATAATAAAATAATATTTTTTAGAGATCGAATATATTTTAAATAATTATATATATTATTTTTTTACTAATTAAACCCATACAAGATGGGTCTAATTGATATGAATGTTTATGATACAATGAATCTACAAGGATGAATGAATGTCCAAAAATAAAATTATACAGGGATGTACACTGGGTTGCTTGGAGCTGTCCTCTAAACTGTTGGGGGCCCAAAAGTAAAATTTGTTTGTTGGACCAGGGAAAAATTATCAAATTGTTTCAAGAGAAAAACCAAATCAATGTATAGAGAAAAAAAACACCAAATCAACAACTAATAAAAATTTGTATAAAAAAAAACAACTAATAAAAATTGTTTTAATTGATAAAAAATATAGGATGAAATTAGGAAATACTTTTATTATAATATCAATATGTGGGTCTATCTAATTCATGAGTTAGATTGTTCGTAAATTATAAATAATGATATTAATATGAGATCTTATGCAGTATATGACCGGGACGTATTATTACTGTTTTACAAAATACCCTTAAGCCCTCTTTTATTAATTTAATAATCATTTAAACACTCTTCTCTTGATGGAGAGAGATAGCGAATGGCATAATATAAAAATAATTAATACGTTCCCAAAGTTTTAAAGCGACACTGATCACTTATTACTCCCTCCCCTGTTATTATAAGGTATTTTCAATATTTTTATGCATTTGAATAAAATTTATTACACTTTTAAATTTGTCAAAATATTAGATATTTCAATTTTACTCCTTTTAAAATATTAAGAAACAAAATAGCGGAATTATAATTATAGAAATGGCGATGTGGAGAGAGCCCTTAAGGCTTTATTTTGGCTGGAGGGTTTTAGATAAGAGAGGAGATGAGGGGAGGAGAAATAAAAGTGTGTTTGATTGGAAAAAATAGAGGGGAGAGGAGGGGAAATTTTTTATCATATAGTGCTCCCCTCCAAAAGTAGGATTTTTTGGAGGAGAGAGAAATTTTTTATCCTATTATAACCAAATTGCTCTTTATTAATTTTTAATATTCCAATTGTACCCTCAAGCTTTTTTTTTCCTCACACCTAATTTTTTTAATTGCTAAAACTTAATAAACATAATAAATTATTCATATATTATATTAAAATATATAATAATTATAAAATTAATAAGAAACAATGTTAAAATTTTATCATATTTTTTATTTTTTTTTAATTTTATTATTTATATAAATAAGATAAAAAATTTAAGATTCATAAATTAAAAAATAATAATTTTGATATGAATATTATAAATAAAGAATAAATAAATTTAAATAAAGAGATAAAGATATATTTGTCAACTTCTAATTAACTCCTTTTCCCTTCTCTTATGAATTAAATAAAAAATATTATTAATTAATCCTTCATATTTTTATCTACTATCCCTTAAATTAATTTAATTTATTATTTTTTCAGCTGAATTAAATAAAGTCTTAAAAAGCCAAAAAGAGGAATCCTAAATGCCAAGAAAGGCAAGGGATAAGCACACAGAAATGGATTTATTAGTGAAAACATTGAAATATTTGTCACTTTCAATGGTCCACCCGGGGGACCCTGCCCCCCTGTCCCCTTGCCCTGCATAGTGCATACCTCATCTTCCTCCCTCCTTCCTTCCCTCTTCTTCTTCTTCTTTATTCAAACTAGTTAAGTCAATAAGTTATACTCTAACGTTTTTTTAACATTTTTCTACCTCATCTTATTTTCAAAATCACGCAATAGTTTAATTTTATATTTTTTATAGTAATATATCTAATTCTTACCTAATATGCAATTTTATTTTTTATAATCATTATCCAAGAAAAATAAAATTACAATTTATGTTCTGGTAATAATAAAATTACAATTTAAAATCATGTAAAAAGCTACCCTTGTATATAAAATAATATCATATATAAATTATTTAAGAGAAAATTATATTTAAGTCCTATACAAATAATCTCATTATAGAAAAATCCTGATAAATCATCAAATGACTGTAAAGTTCTATGGGATATATGTTTAATTTTTTTAAATTATAAAATGACAGAATTACCCATAAAAAAATATCTCAATTATTGTGTTTTTGTTTCCAATTTGATATTCCTTTTTCTAGAGGTTCTCATTTGTATTACTTTAATTGTTATTTTTTCTAAGAAAATTGTCAATCTTGTTTGTTTTTAGAAGTAGTTTTGTTATTTTATAATTAAAAAATTAATTATAAATTCTATATAACTTGATGGTTTGAGGAATTATTAAAAAAATTATAATTAAATTTTTTATATGAGATTTAAATATAATTTTTTCCTTTATTAATTTTAAAAAAAAGTTTGATGTAATTTGATTTGCGTCTTGTGAGCATATCCTCTGTTTCCCTGCCATCTCAAAGTGGTGTGTATGGGTAAGGCTAAATAGGGCAGCCCTCTACTCGATGCTCTGTCCAAAAAATTATGTAGCCCGATACCTAACCCTATTCGATAAAAATCCCTAACTATTTTGGGCTAAGTATAAGTGGGCTATGTATGAGTAGGTTAGGCATATCCAAGTCGTGATGCCCTGTTCATATTGTGAAAAAAATCTGCAATTATGAACTTATAAAATAATACTATATTTATATATTTTTAAGAATTAAATAATATACACAATTTACTAAGAATAATATAACAAAAAGATAATAATTAAAGTTTTAAAATCCATGGCATATAAAAAAAGTACAGAAGTATAAGTAGTTTGCAATTATAACTTTGCATCAATCTCCATAAAATTGACAAAAATGAAGCATCTGAAAAAATATATGATGGTTACCACAGTTAAAAAAAATAAAGAAAGAAATCAATTTAATTATCAATTTTAAAGGATGCAATTACTTATTTGATTACTCATATTTATAAAATTATCCTTTAATCACCAATATCCATCATATTTATTCTATGTGAAATACTATAATTTATAAATTTTAATACATAAAAAATTAATTAATTGGGCAGGGCAGCAGTCCCTACCCGATACTCAACCTGACCCGAATATTAGTCCTATTTAAAATTACCTATTTTATGTTAAGTAATTTTTTATTAGGTTGGACAAAATATATTTTATGCAAATTTAAACAGGCACTGTTGACTCTAAATTTCTCACGAAGCCCTATCTCAAACTACTGCCTTCATATAATAAAGCGAGTTCATAAAGAGGAGTGACCTACTCGTTTTTCTTCAATCACCAAAAAACCACCTTTTTCTTAGTCTTACGTAGAAAAATTACCCATTCATTGTTATTTTTCATATTTAATATTTTTTCTTATAATAAAGAAGTTATCATAAATCCTTTGTTAACATGGTTTTATTGCTTGATTAAAATATCCGTCACTAATATAAATATTATTTTTTCCAAAATAATTTTTTCTAAAATGCTCATAAGATTATATCAGAATTCCTTGCCTCCCTTCATAAAAGTACATTAGAATTATTTACCTCCTTTCATTAATATGTCTGTTTATTATGCATTTAGAGAAGGTAAAATTAGAAAAAATATTAAATACCTAATTAATTCTCTTATCAAGTTCTAACTTTAGTCCTTATTATAAAACATATTTTAGAAACAAATATATATATATATCTTATTATAAATCACCAAATAGATATTAATTATATTTTTAAAAATACGTGTATTTAAAATATCATTAATTATATTTTATATATGACTTTTTAGACGTGACTTGTGATATTAAATATGGGTGGATATAGAATTTTGTTGCTTTTGCGGACGAAGTTAACGAGTTAACTATGTCTTATTGATTATGATAATATAGTTAAACGTATTTTATAATAAGGATTGAAGGGAGAATATGCATCTGATAAAATAGAGGAATTAATATTATTCAATGACATTGTCAAAAATTTATAATGATAATGTGCATGCGCGCGTGGGGAGGAAGCCAATTAAGTCGTTATTGACCCTTTGTTGGTTGGATGAGAATGTAAGTTTGACTTGGAAAAAAATTAGTTTTTGTAATCAAATTTGTTAAAATTTTAATTATTTTTATTTTTTTTCTTCAATCGAACCCATTAAAATTTTCCTTACCCTCTACTTCTGTCCGATAATCAAACAGGAGGCCAGAGTTTTGGAACTAATTGCCAACTATTTAGTGCAATTAACGAGGGGCAAGACTGAAAAACAAATTTAACTGCCACATTCATCTTTATCTTATAGTTAGAAACCAACAAGACTTAAAAACTTTGCTCTATAATTAAGACAAATGGGAGTGTGTTTTACCTAGATTATCCCTCTTACAATCTTTTAGGAGCACATTTAATCATGAAAATAATTTTTTTAATTTATATTCTGGAATAAAAAATAATTTTCTTTTTAAAAAAAATTTACAAACAAAAATAATGACTTTACCTATCTCTTTAATTCTGGTAAAATAATTAATGAGGACCCGTGTAAAGGTTAAAGAACGAGTGGCAGCAATAAAATATAGTTATAGATCGAAAAGCTAACGTTTTCCAGTAATAACCTCTGCTAATTAATAATGAAGAATCACAAGCCTTATATTGCCAATTTATTTTTCAAAACTTAAATTCTGAAGTTCAGTCACTGTTACGTTAAAGAAATGGTTAAAATTCTGCAAGTGATTTATTGGAGTAGAACTCGGGCAAAAGTAGACGCAGTAATTGAAAGACCGCAAAGGTGGCTAAATTTGAAAGGCAATTGTGAGAGTAAGACGGTTTAATTTATAATAAAGGAAGGAAATGATGGGACCCAAACATGGGATTTCCAGGAAGCTACACAACAAGAAGAAAGACTTGAAATTCGAATATGGAAAAGGAAAAGTCATTGTCAGATAAGAAATTAACAGTATCCATTATTTTGGGAGGACTTTCAAGGGGCCTTAGCCAAAAATCCCAGTTTTCATGACCTGTGATCGTCACAGTTCCTTCAAGGGGGCCTGTATCTGGATCATTCAATGCATCCCTTTTCCTAACTCTACTTCTATATAATATCCCAAGCCTTAATATTTTTTTTTTATATTTCACACCCTACGAAATCATCAGATAATCAAAGGGTCCTTTTCAAGTTTGGTAATTCAGTGCACTGTTTCATCCACTCGCAGTAATCTATGATTATACTTTAAACCTTTTTCACATAAAACACTTTCATCTGTGAAGATCCAGCACTCCAATTAACAGACGCCTATTTTGCTCAGGAACCTTCCTGCCTGGTGCCTGTTTTATTTCATTTGTACCCATAGTTATATATTTATATATGATTTATTATTATATCAATTATTCTGAATTGACTTAAATGCTGCGGCGGTATTTGTATTTTGACCGAATAGTCTTTATTTTTGTAAGCTTGCGGTGAAAAGAAGGAGAATTTGAATTAAAGGTTACGGGGAGAAAGGATTTTGAAAGGTTTCTTTTTTTTTTTTTTTGAAAAATGAGTAGTTATAATGGGACAACGCTACTGAAAATAGAATTTTGTGCGTCTCACTGTTCAAATGATCCTAAGGGTCACGTCCTTGTCTATATGAATTGGGGGTAGTAGCAGCACCCACCCTATATGCCTGTCATTTCCATGAATCCAGCCAGCCCAAGTAATTAACATCAATCTCTATATCTATTAAATTAATATATTCTGATCTCTTCATGAGTATACACGATTCTCTCACATTTCTTATGAATTCAAATCTTTTTTATCCACACCGAGCTGTGACGCCAAGTTATTTTTTGGCGCTCTTGTAATTGGTTAATTATAAAACAATTAATTAATTAACTCCATGCAATAAAAAAAATCTAAATTGGAAGAGGCCGGCAGAGTAAGTCCTGTGTACGTGATCTCTGCCAAGTCGTAAATAAGTAATGGAAAATGAGAATTCCTGCTTGAAAATTTATTTGTCGAATTGTTTACATGCATACACTCCAAAAAGGGAAAGTAAAATGTTTGAAGCGATTGAGTCAATCGAGAATTTGAAAAAGGATAGATGACTCCATGTCGATCATGATCTTTCTTCTAGAGAAACACACATTCTATACAGTGAAACCAGGTTCTTTTCACACTATTGAGATCGCAGGTTGGGGTGATTAAACTGAGACCTAAATAGGGAGCATCTAGGAAGCTAGGTTTATTCTTTTCTACATCTGTAATTATTACTTATTCTCTCGATGCAATGTATTGAAATGTCAGATTGAAAGCGTATCCCCCTCAACCTCTCACAGCTCAGGTTTGGAATGATGAAATTGAAATTAGCGTAATCAAATTGATAAAGAAACACCCCTTAATTCCGATAAATAAGTTTTAAACAGGTAACGATAGAATTAGGAGTAAGAGATGGTAATTTATAATTTTGAAGTTAAAGGAGGGCCATGCATGGTGTTTGAGGGTAATGAACAGTGAAAGAGCCAAGGGTCGACGTGGGCTGGTCGCCTCGGGGAATAGGACGTCTTCCTTTCAGTGGGCGGTGGGTTAATGTTAATGCTGATAAATAATAATTGGATTGCCCAATGCTATTCTAAGAGAGATCCCAGAAAGACAAAATATAGAAAAATAATTTGGCCCAAAAAGGCGTCACCCAGTGACGTCAGCTGCTCCCATGCTCTTGACTCGGCCGCCATCCCTCATTCCCTTGATTGACCCACGTGTTCCTATTTTCTCCCACCACTTCCCTTTCTTTTCCGTTATTCCCTGCCTGCCTCCCAATTCCATTCACCCCTTTTCTTAAAAGAAAAAAGCTATATCAGCTTCATATATGAAAAAAAAAACCCACGATAAACAAATTTCTCCCACTTAAATTTAATAATACTGAATAATTGTATTTATGTGTTTCACAAAAATAAATTAAATTAATGTAAATTCGTGACTATTATAATTGTCAATCTACATCTTAACTTTTATTTACAAAGCACACTTGAATTAAAAAAAGATGTTTGTCACCTTGTCTTCCATATATCCCAAGGATCATCGTGGTACCTCGTGCGTGTGTTTAGATTTTGGAACCGATAGATGCAAATTTGTATTAAAAGTGCTTAACCCATAGCGATGTGTAAGTGTTAGACAGATAATGACAAATTATATGGATCCTATGCGGAATTAAAATAATGCCCGAAAATATAATATAGGATCCATACAAAAAGAATCAGCCAAACACAATCAGAATAATATTCACAGATTGCGAGCCAATTTTTCAATCCAACGTGATATATTCCTTATGGAATTTATATGTTATTTGCTAGATGTATCACATATAAATTTTGATTCCTGATTGCGTTTCTGTTTTCCAATCTTTGTCACCTTAAAGCTTTAATATAGCATAAATACAAGTGAATAAAAATACATTTATACTACATATATTTAAAATAATATAAAACACGTAGTAAAAATAACAATTAATACTATAAATAGTATAACTTGTTATTTAAACTCTATGCAATTGCACAAGCGAACGAATATTGTTTATCATAATTTAAATTATATTAACCAAAAATAACTGATTTTCTTTTTTATTTATATTTAAAAAAATAAACAATTTTTAACCCCACATCCTCTCTCTGTTTTCATGAGAAAAAAATTCATGTTTTCTGATATTTTAAAAAAGTAAATTAACTGAGTTAGAAGTAGGCATACAAATTCTTTTCAATAATATCCTTAAAAAAATTGCACGAAACAGAACATTTCTCAAAATAAGAGTAAGTGCTTTAAATAAAGACAAATTGTTGGATATAATAAAAAATAAAATTACACTCCCATTCAAGGGATGAAAATCTATGTGGAGCGGCGACTTTTACCGTTTCACCCCACCAAAATTGGTATATAAAGCCGCGCCACTTCCATTTCTACCGATCTGATCATCCCTCCCACCATTCCCAAAAAACAGAGCAACCTCCCCGCTCACTCTGTTCTTCACACCTCACTACCTTCCATGGACTCCTGTTTCTCCATCTTCCACTCGCCCGCCTCCGAATTCTCCTCCGATTCCTCCTTTGCTTCCTCCGATTCCTTCTTCTCCTCCAACTTCCCCAATTCTTACCTCCCCTTCAACGAGAATGACCCCGACGAGATGCTTCTCTACGGCATGATTTCCAAGGCCAACCACAATGATGCCCGCGATGAATCTTTCAATTCCGTTAAGGAGGAGGAGGTCAGCTCCGACGCCACTGCTTTCGGGGCCGCCGCCACCCCCAAGGAGAAGAGCTACAGAGGGGTGCGGAGGCGGCCCTGGGGGAAATTCGCGGCCGAGATAAGGGATTCCACCAGGCACGGCATAAGGGTGTGGTTGGGGACCTTCGATAGTGCAGAGGCGGCGGCTTTAGCATACGATCAAGCGGCGTTTTCCATGAGGGGATCGGCGGCGATACTGAACTTCCCGGTGGAGAGGGTGAGGGAGTCTCTGAAAGAGATGAACTACGGATCGGAAGAAGGGTGCTCGCCGGTGGTGGCTCTAAAGAGAAAGCACTCGTTGAGAAGAAAAGTGAATAGTAACAAGAAGAAGAACAAGGCGGACGGCGGTGATATGAGAATAGACGATGTGGTAGTGCTGGAAGATCTCGGCTCAGATTACTTGGAACAACTCCTGATGTCCTCGGAGAATCCTAGGCCTTCAGAATCGCATTGCCTCAATGTTCATTAATTCTTTTTTTTTCCTTACCCTTGCTGTAATCTTACAGAAGTATCCTGTAGTATAAGAATGATCGTATTTGGAGATCACCTGAGCATGGACGTTTTCCTCTGTTAATGTGAGGGAAATGTTAATCTGCCTTGCTTTTCTTGGGCTTTTAGGGGTTGATGTAAAGTTGAAAGGACAAGGAGTGTTATGTCCTAATTTAATTCGAGGAGGATAATTTGTGTGTAAGTGATCAGAATGATTTGTCAACGCACATGGTCGAGTCTTGTACGGGGAAGGGCACGCGTGGAGGAACACCTAGGCTTTTCTTACTCATATTATAGCAACCCTTCTTTGTCTTGATGCTTTAAGATCATTGAGGGAAAACAGATTACTACGAATAATACAATTATCAAAACAAGGGAAAGCAGTTATGTGTTTTGGATGCCACATGAATAAAAAGACAATTTAAAAGTTTGATTAAAGGAAGCAATGTCAGGGCCCATTTTGGCAGCAGTTTTACGTCTAACATGGCATCTCACTAGGGATATGCTTCCTTTTTCCTGAAACTGAAAGTGACCAAAATTGACCCTCAAAGTCTGTTCATATGGTTTCTCTTCATTACAAGTGGCGGAGCTACGTACTCTGCCTCCATGTGCATTCAGCTAGAAAGTAGAAACTAAGGGGATCAAAATTAGAGCGCCTTTGGACCGAGGTTCCTTGTCTTTTCTATTACTCCCATAATCTTTAATATAATAGTTATTTAATTAATTTAAATAGATTAATGAATATCTAATATAAGTTAGATTTAATTATAATTAATTAATTTAATTAATTTTTTTTAATTTGTAAATAAAATATCAAATACCTCTTAATTGAGTATTATATATGCAATTAAATGTGCTTATGCATGCAAAAGATTCGAGCTTACTAACCTCGGGTTGTCTACTGAGCATCATATATAATCCATACCTACTGAACGAAAAGGGGATAGCACATTGGTGGACTCGGCAGTTGCAATGACAAACTTTACTTGTACAACAACAAGAGGCTAAAATAAAATTAATAATATTGTAGGGGAGAAAAGGACTTTCTTCTCTGTAGTGGTTTTTTTTTGTTGGGGGGGAATAGATATTACATAGGAAGGCGCCAGGAAAGAGGGTTGGTTAAGTTGGTGGAATATTTTTCCCTAAATGGCCGAGGAGACTATTGGTGCAGACGAAGACGATATCCCAACATGACAATATCATTAATTGTGTCCGATATCAGCTGTGCAAAAAAGAAGCTTCTTGTGGCAGGTTTAGTCTAAATTGAAGCGGTTGGGAACTTAGACCAAAACATCTTTTAATTGATTATTTGCAGAATTTATGACTCGATCAGGTTATTTAATATATCTTGTATGTATATACAAAAATTCACGTGGGATTGATTTCATTAATATATTCCCTTTTTAATTTCTTAAATATGGAAGTGGAAGCTCAGAGGAAGCTTCTTGGATGCATCCAGCATATGTTGAGATTGAGAAAGCGGATTTCCTCTCTTTTAGACTCCCTGTGTCTATCTCGCCTTTCAATATCAAATGGCTTTAGGCAGTATAGAGCATTATTTTCTCCACCCACCCTCTTCAGGGTATCACCAATCAAATTTGATTAACATACGGTGGATTCATTAATATTACATATAAATAAGTAAAAACAAAAGGGCAATGCTATATAGCATGCTACGTACGGCCAATTTTGTTTGTTTTTTATCATAGGGTTCACTAAAACTAGGTTCAAGTAATATTTATAAAAGTGTATACATATACTATCAATAATATTTTTATATTAATAATATGATTTAAACTTATAATCTTATAGATTATGAATCAGATTCTTATTAATTAGATCAACCTTTATTGGCTGGACACTTTGTTTGTTAAGTGTTTACTTTGGTCTATTTATAGAAGAATCGAGAACATATATATGGGTTTATATAATATAATTGTCAGGTGATTTTCTCATTAAAAATGGTCAAGGTCTGATGAAGGGGTCAAGCTTGAGAAAGATACGTTTAAAGCATGGGATTAATAATTTGATTCAAAGTAAGGAAGGTAATTTTGGGATTAATCTTGGTGGGAAATCCATGGTTTCAAGTTTTTAACATTGATTGGATGCGGCCCTGCCCCGATGAAGTGAACTTGGCCATCTCAAGAAAAGGAGGAATACTACTAGTCTTGTACCTCTCATTATTATAAATAATTTGTTTAATATACCAATCAAACTTTTCCAGAGAGAGAGAGAGAGAGAGAGAGAGAGTTAGGCATATGAAGTATGAGTAACCTATATTCATTTTGACTGACCCGAACATTCATAGTTGCTGCATTCCATTTCATACTATATGCTACTGCCAAATCCATCCTCATCGTTAAGTTTTAAAGTTTTTAAATGCCGCCGAAATTAGTAGGATTTCTTCATAGGGCTCATAAACCGACGTCAACCATTTATGTTTTTTTAAAAAAAAAAACAGAAAAAGATGATCAAATGATGAGTTTAGGACGAAATGGATAAAATGGGCGTCAACTTTTCGACTGAAGGCAGGCTTCATTGACGAATCAAACCCTGGAAGGCACAAAAGGGAGTCTCGTCAAATTAAAGACTTCGTGAGGATATGCAACTCTTTAAAGGCAACGTGCCTTTATTGCATTTTATATTTGGGATGGGACAAAGGGTTTACTTAGGGTTAATCCATCTGCGCCTACAATATATTTATTCCAACTGGTAAATAAAAAGTTACACACATTAAAAAGGCTTAATTTCAATTTCGTCACCAAATCAAATTAGGCGCCGATCTTCTAAGTTTTGATCAAAGCAAGAATTCGTATGCGTATGACATGAACATGCTCATTCTCACTCTCACATAAACAACTTTTTTTTTATTATTATGTTTTCTCCTCTTGATCCTATCCAAAAGGCCAATAAATCTTCCGTTGCTCTTGCACGCATGACGTTGACACCTGGACACACTTTTCTTCCGGATTTAAAATACTATTTTTGAGTTTTGATGGAATCAGACGAATTAAAATTAGTTTAAATTCTACATTTTATAAAAAATTTCATAAATTTTAAAATTACCCTCTATTGAAGCCTACCTTTGTCTTTCTTAGGATGTAAAGTATAAGTAGATAAAATTGATTTTAATGAGGGATATATAAGGAGAATGGCCCCATAAACTTACAAATATATATATATATATATATATATATATATATATATTGCATCATATGCTATTTTGATAGATTCTCCTTTGTGTCCAACAATATCAAATTCAAATCAAATACACTTATTATTTTTATAACAAGGAATATGATTATAAATGGCATGACTGAAAACACTAAATAACAAATATTTTATCAATATTTTTAAAACTAGTATGTTCAAGACTATTAGAGTTCATCTTATAAATAAAACATGAGCAACTATAATCTTGCAGTTTTATTGACTGACTTAGACCATAATTTATTTTGTCTAAAGTGGGAATTTAAGTCAAGTGGGATGATTTTGGATATTTCTAAAAATTTATTTATAAAAACAGAATTGAGAAGTTTTTTGGTTCAAAAAAAATTCCCAGCACACTCATATGAACCAGCGCGGTTGGCCTGTCAAAGCAGTTCAGCACATTCATATGGGCCGGACTAACAGATGAGCCCATCCCAGTGGTGAGATGGGTCGAATTCGTGTGGATCCTACGGGTAGGAACCGTTTGGTCTAACCTTCCACTCTCTGCGTCAAAACTTGCAAACAACACGGATTATATTAGTGAATGAGCCTAATTCTTTTTAAATATTTTTTTATATAAAAAAATTAAAATATCCCATAAAAGATGATAAGATATAAATTTATATTTTATAATAATATGAATTTAATTTTTATTCCTTTTATAAACCTTATAGTTATGCGTTTGTCCTAATGGGGACATGTACTTAATTTATCTAAATTTTTTTTGTAAACAAAATATGAAGGAGGAACTATTCTAGTCCTTTGTTTTTTTTTTATAATTTTTTTAGTTTATTTTTTGGTATTCTGCACATGGTGGCCTTTTCTGTTTTTCAAATAAAAGACATATATAATAAAATTATAATATTCCCCCCTCAGCTTTTGCTTTTGCTTCCTGAGTTTCCCATTGGTACACATAATCTTCGTTGTTTTTCTTCCATTTTACCTCAAGAGTCGAGGGTGAAAACCCACCTTGAGAATGTTAGCATGTTGGAATCTGTGTTTCCCTCAATCCCATTATTCTTCCTCCAAATATGGGTTCAAAATTTTGAGGCATGGTCTCTTGTTTTAAAAGTGGCGTTTTTATAATTACAACGGTTACGTAGCTCAAGCAATATCGTTAATTGGGCTATAGCTGTGGGTTCCCGAACTTGGGAGGCTGAAAGGGCTTGTGATCAGCTTCTGCCTGCGCCTTCTTGCAGGGGTTGAGTGATGGATATGGCTTTTCAACATGAGGAGGCTTCTTCTCCAGAAATGGCTTCTCGGTCGCAGGAACATGTTCTGCAATACATAGGTTGGTGACACAGAATGCCGAGAAACAGCACTAGCAACGATGATGATGAGGATCGGAAGACATCTTTCTTCATTATGGTTTGTCTAATGTTGTTGACCCGAGAAAACCCAAGGCAGTAGGGAACTTTCCATTATTTATAGTAGCTTGAGGCCATTGTTGGCCATCATGTCCCAATCCAGCTTTCATCACTAGGATAGGATCACACATGTTTCGACTTTCGAGTAGGTCTGTTTATTGAATTGATGAACTGACATCTAAAGTGAGTATTATCATTGATGACATGTGAATTAAAGTAACTTATATGTGGGATGATTGCTTTTTAAATATTTGGCTTCTTCCTCTTTTGCGGACAAAAATAAGAGCCAAACAAGTCAAACAAGGGATCCCACTTGACATTGCTATCTTTGTTAAATGCGTCTTACTCCCCAGGAAATTTTGACTTCTGGGACCTAATACGCATCATTATTTGCTGGCCCCTTCTCTTTCTTAATTATTGATCGCTGCTCCTTCAATCCACGACTTCTCTTTGAAATTTTCGTGCACTCCTTTTTTTTTTAAAAAAAAAAATTCAATGTACAAATCTTACATATTTTGATAATAGATGGATCCAAAAC
The DNA here is from genome assembly GCA_037074615.1 of Leucaena leucocephala. NCBI lineage: Eukaryota > Viridiplantae > Streptophyta > Magnoliopsida > Fabales > Fabaceae > Leucaena > Leucaena leucocephala. The sequence goes on along the minus strand of CM073535.1, from coordinate 2,940,748 downwards.
GTAGTGATGACTGCGTGGATAGAAACATGAGTTAAGGGTCAACCTTTTTTTCTCAAATCTTTATTCAGTTACCGGATAAAAATATAGTATGTGGAAAAATTGAGAGAACTCAATCATGTAATTCACAAGAATTTCACTTACATCTAAACTCAATAACCCTAGTTATTGACAAAAACACAACTCAATCAGGCTTAGTTATCCACTTAAAATAATGTTTTCATGGGAAAGCATTGTTCTACTTTGGTAATAAAATGAAATAACTAAATTTTAATTTCTTAAAGGGTAAAGTTGTAATCATCATCTTGAACTAATATTTAGAATATAATTGGCACTATAATGTATTTAAGGGTACAATTAGCACACCAAACTGAGTTTATAAGTACAATTAACACCCTAAAATATTTAAATTGTTATAATTTTGCCATTTCAATAACAAAAACACAAACTTTTATTTTATATATGTCATATAAACTTTTTATTTTGATATATTATTGTTTAAAAAGTTATATATGTAATACTGTTTTAATAAATCACACTAAATAAATCATAGAATTTATCAATATCAATTATTTACAATGTCAATTTTAGGGTTTATTCAATATTTTTTTAAATAATATAATACACGTGATATTTTAAATAATATATTAAAATAAAAAATTTAAGTAACATAGATCAAATAAAAATTTATGCTAATATAAGTGAAATAACAAAAATATACTAATTTAAATATTTTATAATACTGATTATATTTCTAAAATTGATTTGAGGTATTAATTGTTCCCTTAAATATTTTAAGATACTAATTAATTTTCTAAAATCAATTTAAGTGATGAATACACATTTACCTTTTTTTAACCTAGTATTCCACTTAGAAATGAGAATACAATTATGCATCAAAATATGAAAGTATTATCTTGCTTTTAATGATTAATTTTGTGCTACTGTATTATCTAACTATTTCAAATTAAACTATATATAAATAAAAAGCTCTAAATTACAGCACATAAATCTAGACAAAAGATTGAGACTTTTTTTTATAAAAAAATTTAAGTAGATTAAATATAAATCTCTCACTAAGATTAAATTATAATTCTATGATTTATAGAATATTTATAAGAGACTTATGAGATCACCTATTAAATTTTTTTTATAATAATAATAAAAATTAAATTTATATTTTTATAATATATAAATCTGTTTCTTATTATATTATATGTATTAACTTTTATTTTCTAAATACTGGAAACTTTAACGAGGGTGATAGATAGTAAGAATTTTCTACAAAAGTAACATGTTTTGTCAAACACCAAACAGGCCCAGCCCGGGATTCTTGGTAGGTGATGGCCTAAACCTTCTCTCTCAACATGAGACTTTCAGCGAATCAAAGGTTACAATGATAATAAAAGGCCGAAGTGTATATCATATAAAAATATACATTTAATTTTTATTATTATCATAATTTTTTTAATAAATAATTTTATAATTTTTTTATAAATATTTTTTAAATTTTAGAGTTATACCCTAACTTTAATAATAGACTAATATATAATTTATTTAATTTTATTTTTTTTGTAAAAAGATATGTGATTTTCAAAACCCAAAGAATGAATATGTAAATAGAAGTAAGATAGACTATATATATAATTTTTATTTATTTATATATATTATCTTTGAATTATTCAGCAGCAGCAAATTTTGACAATAGTAGATATACATGATCACACGTCACTCTGCAATTATTTCAATGCTGCTGGCCACCTGCCCCGCAGAGTCCCAGCAAAATATTTATCATACATTCTAATCCAATACATATCTATATATACACATACGTATGGGTATATATATAAATATAAGTGATAATCTCCCAAATAACAACACTACCCGTCACACGTCACATTTAGATAAAGTCTCAATCTTGAATATATATATCACCATCACATCTATTACGGTACAAACCTTCCTACTCATAAAAAATATATTTACATGTTATACATGCTTATATTTATTTTAAATAGTGCCATTTATTATACATCTGTATACATTAATTTTTTATTTCCATTTTTACTAATATTATTTTCATTTGATATGCATACTTTTAAAGATATTAAAACAATTTAGCTATAGATAAATATTTTAAATTCAAAACTATTGTAAAAGTATTTGTGATCCCATCAGTTTTAAATTAAACATATTTCGTGGAATTAATATTTTCTTAAAAATACAGTGGCGTGAATAAATTAAAAAAATTAATTGTAATCTAAGGAAGGAAAAAATTCAATTAATTATTTTCTTCCATATTTTTCATCAAGAGCCTAATGATATCATATTATTATACGTAAGAAAAAATTCAGTGCAAAAGAGTTTGAAATGTGTTTATATTTGAGGAAGATGATTTTTTTTTATTAATTATTTGAACAAAAGTTCTTAGAAAGGAAAAGAAGTTAGGTGTGAGCTTTGTTTTTTCCGGAAGCAGTGATTTTAAATTGAATAATATTTTGATTCCAGTTAATTCGGGGCAATGGTTAGCGGGTTACCATATCATAACGATGCGGAGACCCGGAGAGGACGACGATAGGGCCTTCTTCAAGGATTGTGTGTTCTTTTTTTTAATTCCTTTACGGCCGAACCACAATAGGAGATTAAAAATGATATTTCACGCCACATTAATGAGGGGTTCTATCTATCCAGTATCCATTATAAGTTTAGACAAATTATTAAATTCAATATTAATATTTTAAATACATTATAAATATTATAATTACAAATATATAAAAAACCTAAACAATATATCAAAATGTTATATATACTCATAATCAATTATTTATGTTGCCTATCTACAGAATTTGTAATTCCTTTACGTATATGATATATCGTGCCTTTAATTTATTGAACGACATAATCGATTCATTTTTTTTTCCGAGACAAATCTGACCCAGTAATCTTTGTCTATAACAACTTGTAAATAGTAGAAAGTAAATTGAAATTGTTAATAGCCATGTATCGTCCAGAGTTAATTAATTATTGGGAAGAATATCTGAGTCTTGAATTCATTCAATTCAGAAATGGACCAGCTGAAATCTGTTGCGAATTATAGCATTGCTGAATCTTGAGCTATTTTACGTAGCATCTGAAGTGTCGGATATGTTTTGTTCTAAAAGGAAAAGAAGTCATTATACGAATTGAATACACAGTATTAATCTGAGCTTATCCATCGCATAGACCATCACGTCTTGCTAGCACACGATTACTATAAGTTGAGGTGAATGTTCAGTATTTGGATTCCCATAGACATGGTTAATACATATCCAATGAATTATTTCATTTCTTTTGGTAAAAAATCTTACTCACAAAAATCAGCTGCCTTTTAAATGATATACATAACATTATATAGTTAATCTGGCTAACATAATAGCCTGGATTATTATTGCAATTCTGATCATTGATAAGGTTTTGTTTTTCTCTAGAAATATAATTATATCTCTAATTAATGTAATGATCAATATATGAAAGAGGAGGTAGGCTAAGAGACATCCTACAATAGATCATCGATATTCCATAAGAGAGAGGAGGATATGTTTGCAGCCATACCCATACATACTAAAGCACCAAGCCACACGTACGGCAAAGTTTAAGAACAACAAAGAAAGTTGAAGTTCTAATACAACACTAGGTGATGACATACCGAGGTCATAGCTTTTATTTTTATAACAACACTGAAACATGCTTCAAATCATGGGTTACTAAGTTCGTGGCTGTTGATGGAGGGTGCTTGGGATAATTAATGAGCATAAGGTGGCGCTTGGTGGATTGGTGGTTTTTTGACAGGTGGCTTATGATCAGGGGTTTTTTTGATTGGGGGTTTGTAAGGAGGAGACTTATGAACTGGTGGCTTATACATAGGTGGATTCTCCCTTGGAGGGTTATAAGGGGTTGGTTTATTATTTGGAGGTTTGTAGGTGGGTGGCTTCTCAATTGGTGGCGGCGGTGGCATATACGTAGAAGGCTTATCAACTGGTAATTTGTAAACAAGCGAGTTTTTAACAGGGGGTTTATGAACAGGTGGATTGTGAATGGGTCGATTCTCAATTGGAGGTTTATAAATAGGTGGTTTGTAAACGGGTGATAATTCAACTAGAAGCTTATATATGGGTAGTTTCTCAACTGGTAGCTTGTAATCAGCAAGGCTAAAAGTGGTTAGAAATGCCACTCCACATAGGAACACTAGCAAGTGCTTGGATGACATTGTTAATTGAGCTAGTAGCAGTGATGATGGTGCAAAATGAAGAGAGCATAACCTTTGAATTTATAGTAGGAGGGAGTTGTCGGAAGAGAGATAAGTGGCATATACAATATTTTATTAACAAAATAATTCTAACAAAAATAAATAAAAAAACTGCCGGCGTGTAGGTGTGATCGCAGAATTTACCTCAAACATGCTTTTCACCTCATGTGACTGGTCGGGATCGATAATGCGGAACAAAATCAACATGGTTGTTGACAGTTTGCCAATCGGACTTCCGTGGGCTATTTGATTTGATTAGGCAGTATCGCCAGTGATCGCTTTCCCCCAATAAACTGCCGCCTCTTTGTTTCGTCCTGCAAGAGAGGGGACGATCTGAATGCTTCCGTTAAAAATGTGTATCCCTCTCATTTTACTATTATAATTAGCTGCCATCCAGCAGCTGAAGGGGCATATAGGAACACAAAATCCGAATAAAGCTCGTGACTTTTCATGCACCCAAGAATCCATCATGCTCGATTATATTTGATACATAAAGTTTTGTCTTGATTTGGGTAGTAAACATCATTATATCATAAATTATATGATTCACCACTAAATATTTAAGAGTTGATTTTATCAGTTTTAAATCTTCAAGTATAAGTTCCTCATAGCTTCGAGTATCACTTGGATAATTTACATTTCTTCGGTCGTTTCTAAGTCTTTTATGATTTTTTGCTTTAGTGAATGCAAATCTTTTTGTCAGATCAGCAGACTTGTAAATATAAATAATGAACTTGTTTAGAAAATAGTTTAAAAAAGTGTTTATAAAAAAAATTTGAACAGTTTTTTTTTTTTTAAAATAGCTTTTAGAGAAGAGTTTATAGAAAAAAGTAGTTTTGAATAAATGAATGTTTGATAATTATTACAAAAAAAAATTCTTGTAATTAAAAAATTATAAAAAAATATATGATTTTATTAAAAATATGAGAGATAAGAGAGGAAATATAATAGTGTAAAAAAAGAGTAAAATAATAATTTAATAATCTATAAGCTATTTACTATTCTAAAAATTAATTTAAATAATTTATCTAAAATTTTAATTTTAAAATATAGTTTAGTAAAAAAATCCTTATTATTTTAAATTTTTTTAAAACTAAAATTTGAACCAAAATATTATTTAAAACTATAGTTTTATTTCTTTTCAAATTAGCTGGGGCTTGAGGACGTTGCACTGCATATGTATTAATTGCTTTTTCTCTCCATTACTAGTTTTGAAAAATTATTTGGTGAAATGGGTATATCAAAGAATAAATATGTCAATCAATTAATCGTGGATAGATTGGTGCATGATAGATAAGAAAGTAAATGAACCTAATCTAAAAGCGCGCACAACTTATTATGTTGTTTATTCATAATCGATCATTGGTCTTCGATTTACCCAAGTTTTCATTGGGTTATAAGTTCAAAACACCAGTGTTACTTAATCATTCTGCTCACCAAATCATATATTACCTCCTAAAAACGTTACACGCGCACGACCATCTTACCGAATGAGATAAGCAATTTCTTTGGTGGATAGCTACGTGTAATAGAGAGTTAATGTAACGACCAGTAAAAGTAGTAGGCAAAGAGACATGTTATTATAACTTATATAATATTCCATAAGAGATGGTAGGATATGTTTGCACCCATACCCATACCCATACCCATACATAGGAAAGAACCAAGACAGGCATGTTGAAAAAGAAAAAGAGTTGAAGTTCTCATACTACAGTAGGTGACAAACTGCGTTCACAACTTTTATTTTCATAATAATACCGAAACATGTCTTCAAATCACTAGTTGCTCATCAGTTCTTGGTTGGAGGGTGCTTGGGATAATGACCATAAGATGGAGTCGGATGGGTAGGTGGTTTTTCAATAGGTGGCTTGTAAACAGGTGGTTTTTCAACTGGAGGTTTGTAAACAGGAGGTTTCTCAACAGGTGGTTTATATACGGGCGGTTTCTCAATTGGAGGTTTATAGGTGGGTGGCTTTTCAACTGGTGGCTTATATGTGGAAGGCTTCTCAGTTGATGGTTCTTGGTAAGCATGTGATTTTTCAACAGGGGGTTTATAGGTGGGAGGCTTCTCAACAGGTGGTTTGTAAACAGGTGGTTTCTCAACTGGAGGTTTATAAGCAGGTGGTTTGTAAACTGGTGGTTTTTCAACTGGAGGCTTGTATGTAGGTGGTTTTTCAACCGGAGGCTTATATGTTGGTGGTTTTTCAACAGGTGGCTTGTAATCGGCCAAACCAAAAGTGGTGAGAAACACCACCCCAAAGAGGAACACTAACAAGTGCTTGGGAGACATTGCTAATTGAGCTAGTAGGGATGTTGCAAAATGAAGAGAGCATGGGCTTTGAATTTATAGTAGGAGGGTGGTGTGTCGGAATTATATCTGAATATTTTATTAACTAAAATATAATAATAAAAAATAAAAATAACAAAGAAGTCAAAACTGGTAGGTATATGATCTCGGAATATGAGTATGCATGTGTGTGAAAATCTGAAAAAGGCTCGTGGTTAGGTCTCAACTTCATTTTCACCTTGATACAGACCATGTCTGCATATACTTTTCCCCTTGTTCCGGGTCGGCAGGTATATGTAGCTTTGACTACTCTATTTTTTTTAAAAGCTGAGTATATATATATATATATATATAACTTTCTTATCGTATCTAAACACATTGAGGTTTAAAGAAACATTTATAAAAAAAATAATTTAAAAGTTATTCTTTAAAAAATAATTTCTGAAAAAAAATTTTAAGAAGAAAAGTGATTTAAAAAAAATATTTAAATAATTATTATCAAAATATTTTTTTATATATAAATTATCAGAAAGAGCATATGATAAAATAATAGAGAAAAAAAATAAAAATAAAGTAATTATTATATAGCTTAACACTTTTTCTACTTAATTTTTTTTTATAAATTTATTTAAAATTCTAATTTTAAATTCTAATTTATTCTATAAATTCTTCTGAATATTTAATAATTATTTATTTAATGTTTAACTTAAATTATAGTTTATCCAATATGTTTTAAACGTTTAAAGTAAAATCAAACAGGCACTGTATCTCATCTAGTAATGTTTCTAAATTTTGGACTGATTATATGGGCTTGAAACGTGTTCATGATAAGGCCGTGATTAACAAAACAAGACTTGTACCAAAAAAACAAAACAACACTTCGCCCGTCGTTGAAAATTCACATCCATACTTAATTTCTGCTAGTCATCTTTAATAATAAAAAGGTAATTAGTACTAATAGTTACATCAATTTGGTTAAAGTCACGTCAGGAATGGACTGTTGTGTAATTTAGATAAAAGTTAACAAACATATAAAATAAATTTTATATTTAATATTAAAATTATTTTTTTAATTATATTCTATATTAATAACATAAGAGGTGTTATATAGCTAGGCAATTAATGGTTTTTTTGGGGGGAGGGGAGGGGAGAGGGAATTGTAAGAGCCACACAAGCAGACATGAACTATGATATATATAAAAGCTTAAAATACGCATAGATATTTGATTAAAAATTGGGGGGGAAAAAGGAGGTTAAGATGCGAAAATACTTATATACTTTTTTAAAAAATGTATCCAATACTATAGATTATTTGAAGACTAAAATACTTATAAATATTTAAAATAGGAATAAAAATACTAAAATTGTTAAATACAACTTAACGTCATTACTTTTTACGATGAATCACACACTTTTATTATGAAAGTATTAAAATGCTTTTAATTTAAAAGTATAAAAGGTACAAAAATACTTATAAATTTTTACCTAAAACACCATATACTTTTGTCAGTGGTGTAAAAGTATCAATAAAAGTATAAATAAATTAATTCTTTTAATTTTAATAAAACAAAAAACTCTATTAAATTTTACTATATTATTATAATACTAAAATTTTATAGTTAATATATAGGTCATGTAAATTTATATTAAGTTTTATTTTATAGTCATTTGAATTTTTAAAGTCTACTTGTAGTTCCATAATGTTAATATTATTGGTTTTATTAACAAAAAAATATAGATTCAATGAATTTAAATTATGACTTTAAAATTAAATATTAAAATATTTAAAGAAGATGTTGTTGATCCTTAACATCAACAACCCATCTATAAATATATAAAAATATTATATTAAATAATTAAATTATAAAAATATTTTGTCAACATTTAATCATAGAGTTACCATTTAAACTCACTGAATCAGTATTTTCTATTAATATTAAGGGATGGATAATATATTTTTATGGATACTTTTGTATCTCAAAAATCATATGGTGTTTTGCGTATTTTGTACAAAAATTTGTAAATATTTTTGTAACTATATATTTTTTAATTTTTTAAGTTTGTAGTATTTTAATACTTTCGTAACAATAGCACGATCCCACCATAATTACATTTAACAGTCAAAGTATTATTACTCTAATTTTTAATATTAATGGGTATTTTTGTGCCTCCAAATAACCTATATATATATATTGTTAGGACACACTTTTAGAAAAAATACACAAGTATTTTTATACATTAACCCAAAAAAATATTAGTGAGAAGGATTCAATAAATTTGTATATACAAAATGATCAATATTATACAAGTTTTATACTCATCAAATATGGAGAATTATAACAAGATCTTATAGAAAAGATTTAATTATCTTAAAATTTAATAATAATTAAGTAATTTATAATAACAAATCATACAGTAAAAGATGTTAACTTGTTTATGCTACGCCCTTATCATTAAGATTTTTTGAACACTAAATCCCTTCCATAAGATATTATTGTAATTCTCCCCCATAAAATACTTAGTTTCATTTAGATTATTCTCGTAAAAGAATTTTTAATAGGAATATTTTCCCCACTTTTTCCAATATTTGAAGACGGTGCCGGACTGCCACTCATTACGATTTCCATAAATTTTATTAAATTATTTTAATTTTATTTCTTTCAGAACCAAAGTTTTGACTTTTCACGCACTCAGCTTCTTTTCTTTTTGTTACGGTAATTATTTTCAGTGTTACTGTAAATGTTGACTTTATATGGTGAACTCGCTCCTCATAATAACTAATTCAATTTTTTTTTAATTTTTTATATACTCAAATATGTAAGACTCCCGTGAGCATCTTCTAGTCTCCATTGCTTGGCTGGTTACCAGCCTCCTCTTTATAAAATTACACAATTTAACTTCTAATCTCTCCATTATTAGTTTTTTTTTTTAAAGTTATCACTCCTATTCACTTAAACTACAATTACAATTTATATTCTTGGTAGCGGTAAATGATGTTCTGAATTTGTTGTTCAGACTGGTTTAAAAGTTAAAACGTCTTTATGATATTAAAAAAATTTAAAACATTAATTTATAATTTCATAATATTGAATATGAGTGCTCATTGTCTTGACATAATATATTTTGTATATATATATATATATATATATTTTCTCAATACTCAATTGAATTATAAAAAATTGGTGGAAGAAGAAATTGGATTATAAAGATATATATTTTAATTTAGGAATGAAAACACTAAAAGAAATTAAATGCCCGAAACTTTCTATTAAAAGCAAACAAAGAGTACTGGAGGATGACATGAACTCCCGAGGCATTAATTAGTTTCCTTATCTGCTATTAATTTGGACATATTACTTGGTGGAATGGATCTATCAAAAATAAATACCACGTGCGCAGTGGATCGATTAAATATGAAATCCGAAAGAATTATTGGCCAAATAAGGAGGAAGAGAAAGAATCGAAAAAAACTTCATCAAGAAGCTCACCGACCTACTAAAGTCTTCATTATTTTGCGTGGCTAAATGAATCTAATATTATTTTAAATGCTTTTATTGATTGTTGATGAAGACTGACGAGTGAAGAGTATAATTTTCTAAGATGAAAGTATAGCATCTTACTCCTCCTTGTTTCTTTTGCCGTAGACAGTAGCACATTTGCTACGTATTTGGTCCGCGACGATTGTGCTGCAGACAAAGCCACGTCCTTTATTTATTTATTTATTGGGGATTGATTCTGTTAAATGAATTTTCAATTTTGACATAATTAATATTATAAAATCAATTTTTAATGAGCTAAATTCGATATTCTAAAATATTTTATCATTTAGGATTTAAATAAATGTGATTCATTTTTATTTAATTTTTGATAAAATTTTAATCATTTAAATAAAAATTTTGATTTGATTAAATGGAATTTTAATGGAAGTCAAATACAACACAATGAAATAAAATTACGAAAATTTAATTAGCTAGAATTTGCAGATTGTGCGTAACCTGGATGTTAATTGCAATGACGATCATAAACGATTTTTTTTTTGGCTATAAATCATAGCTACTTATAAAATATATAGTGATAAATACAAGTGGAAAGGAGGCCAATCAGACAACTTTATTATAGATAATCAATATTTCATTTGGGAGACAATAATTCGTCTGTAGCCATAATAGCCATGCACGATACACACAACAAAGCCAAAGGTAAAGGTGAAACGAAAAAGGATAAAATACTAAACAATTGGTGACAAACTGAGAGAAAACATGCTTTTATTTTTGGAGTACCAAAATAGGCTGAAAATCATGGAGTACTCAGTTTGTGGTCGTGGATGGAGGATAGTGACCATAAGGTGGTGGTTGATAGCTTGGTGGTTTTTCTGCAGGTGGCTTATAAACGGGCGGTTTTTCTACTGGAGGCTTGTAAATTGGAGGCTTCTCAACAGGCGGCTTGTAAACTGGAGGCTTCTCAACAGGTGGCTTGTAAACTGGAGGCTTCTCGACAGGTGGCTTTTCAATCGGTGGCTTATAAATTGGTGGTTTCTCCACAGGTGGCTTATAAACGGGTGGCTTCTCTACAGGGGGTTTGTATACCGGAGGTTTCTCAACAGGTGGCTTGTAAATAGGTGGCTTTTCTACAGGGGGTTTGTATACCGGAGGTTTCTCAACAGGTGGCTTCTCTACGGGGGGTTTGTATACTGGAGGTTTCTCAACAGGTGGCTTCTCTACGGGGGGTTTGTATACCGGAGGTTTCTCAACAGGTGGCTTTTCTACGGGGGGTTTGTATACTGGAGGTTTCTCAACAGGTGGCTTATAAACGGGCGGCTTCTCTATAGGGGGTTTGTAAACTGGAGGCTTTTCAACAGGAGGTTTGTAAACAGGTGGTTTCTCGACAGGTGGCTTGTAAACAGGTGGTTTCACAATAGGAGGCTTGTAAGTGGGTGGTTTTTCAATAGGTGGTTTATAAACTGGTGGCTTTTCTACAGGGGGTTTCTCAATTGGTGGTGGTTTGTAGACAGGAGGCTTTTCTGGTGGCTTATAGGTGGGAGGCTGAGAGTAATCTGCCAAGGTAGAAGTGGTGAGAAACACCACTCCAATGAGTAACGCTAACAAGTGCCTAGGAGACATTGTTGGGCTGAGTTTGTGTTGATGGTGCAAAGTGAGAGAGCATGGGCTCCAATTTATAGTAGAAAGAGGGGCGGGAGTCGGTGGGGAGATGTTGTGGATCCAAATTATTTTAATACTATTATAAGATTGATTGATTAATAAGATAATAGTAATTAATGAATAAAGTCAAGGATTGTAGGTGTGGACTTGATGAATATCTCCATGCATGTATGTGGAAGATTATAAGCCCTATTTTTGTATCCTCAACTTCTTTCAAGTTTTTTCTTCTAAATTTAATATAGACAATAAATAGAGATCGATATGTGAAATTATTTTATATCAAACTTAATTTAGAGACAGAACTATTTTAAACTAATTACTTAAATTCAAATGGGAATATGTGTGTGTATATCTTACTTACAAAGACTACATTTGGGGCGGCATTTATTACTTACTACTCTTTATTAAAAATAATAGATAAAATAATATAAGAATATTGTGTGTGTGAGAGAGAGAGGGAGATCATATTCTGGTTTTGGCTGATTGCATGATTGATGTAATGTAGTGCGTACTAGCTGGGATTTGTTCATTGAAATGACTTTGAATATATATTTCTTTTTGTTGGAATGAAAAGCAACTTGTCCACTGACCATATTAAATAAATTTACTAATTAAGAAAAATAATGCAAATAATAGAGTTGAAGAGCATCATTATTGACCCCTCTCCATCCGACAGTCTCATGGTCACCCCTTGATTATTAGCATAAATATAGAATTGCGGTGCAAGTAGGGATCATTTTCTTCTAAGGGTGGTTGGGATTTTCAAAATCATTTATTGAATTATTGACAACGATGATTCCTCGAGCAATTACTAATCACGTACACATACATGATGAGTAACGACATTGTGCTATTAGAGGTCAAAACGACGACGTACGAATGGTCAAAAGGTACCGGTCTATGTACCTATCACCCATACATGGATTCGAGATGATAACAAAAAATATTTAAGAAAAGGTAGAGAGATTAGATTTTTCTGTTTGTGGGGTGGATCCGTATAGTACGTGATAGGTTGGGGATAAGGTAGCGTTTTACAAATTAACACGTCCTCCTTTGACTATTTGACCACTTTACCACTTTAATTCACACTAACGACATTAAGTGCTGGCTAGCTCCAACTTGTGTACTCTATCTTTTGAGAGAAACGAATATTACCACAGTCTGGTTTACCCTTGTGGAGGGCAGAGAGTGTCGGTGATTTTTCAATTCCCGTTATTTTTTAGGTAAACCGTGACTTTAGACTTTCCAAAAATATTTAAATATTGATTATAAGATTCTTTTCATACACACAGTCGGAGAATCAATTTATCCTTAACAAAATACTTTAAAAAAAATTATGGTTGTTTTTAACTACTCATTTTCTTATTTTCAAGCCGTTTCCCTTATCTTTGAGAGAAACCAATATGTGTTTTTATACTATATCAACTGGTATCTAATATTTTTCTCAGATTATATTATAAAATATCTGAGTAATTGACTATTTTAATTTCAAGATTTATGATTATCCTTCTCAGTATAAAAATCTTCTCTTAAATTTGAACTCAAAATTTTGAAAGATTTAGTGGGGTTTTAAATCATATAAATGCTATTATATGCGTGTGTGAATCTATCGTGTTGTGTGATGACTGTCTGCTTTAGACATTATTATTCGTTACTACAAGAAAATACTTCTAATTTTAGAAGAAAAGTGAGTTCATCGCCTCCTTCTCAATTATAGTAACTGTGGGTTTCAATGAATGACCCAGCAAAAATACAATGGCTTTCATTAAATGCTCAACCAACCTCGGGTCCATTCATATCTGTCCTAATTTTCAGAGTTTTCCCATCCCTCTAATTTCTTTAACTTGTCACTATATAATAAGCTTCGTCTTATCGTGTTTATCTTCTCCACCTAATTTGTCCTTTGAATATCAGCATTTAGCCATCTGTTTTCTCCACAAATCAGGGTTAGTAAGGTCACGGACCAAGGGCCCAACATATCGTGTTCCCATTTGCTCCTCCCTTTAGCTAATGACTTTGCGCAGAACTACCAATTTCCCCTTTGTACTCCCAAAGGATGGAATATAATCAACAGGCTTAAGTGACATAAATTACACATATAATTATGAAATTAAACCAAAATAATAAAAAAAATTATATAGCACCAAAAATTTGTTCCAAATTTTTCTTATTGTTGAAAGATTAAATAATGGAACTACAATGTTGAAGATTCTAGCCTATCTCTACCTTTCTGACTAAGAATAAATTAAAATGCCAAAAAGAAAATTGCTTAACAGATGCCCATAAATCACTTCAATATTCTTTTGGAAGCTAGCTAAGACAGTCACCCTAGGTCATGAGTTCACTCAACTTGTAATGTCATATTGTTTTATGTTAGTGTTTGTCCTTTTATTTTATTTTTTTAAATAGAATAAAAAGTTTGATATTAGCACCAATATATGTCCCCCACACCTCTCTCTCTCTGTTTGTTTTTTTTTGTTATAATTTTTTTTTAAAAAGGGTTGGGTTTACCCATGATCTATGTGAAGTCTCCTTCCCTCCTAGACAATATTAATATTAAATAGAATAAACTGTTAAACATATCTCCACACGTCTCCGGCTCTTGAATTGTCCCTAAGAATTTTGAGAGTGACTAATCATAATGTGCTTAAGGTACAAGAAAGTATATTGGGATTTACCCGGGTTGAGTGGGACCAGCTTTTAAATGGGCCTATCACATGAATGATGACCCTTGCTCATAGTAGTGTTGTTTGTGGCTTCTCTTGTAAGATTGCTTCTTATATGTATATCGGCCCACAAACACGAGTTTCTCTTTATTCCACCCCGCTTCTCTGCGCCGGCGTGTGTGGGTGACGGTGAAGTCCTGAATCACGTTTAATATTTTTATTAAACCAATTGCAAAATGCCAAAATTCTCATAACTTCCGTGGACTTTACCCATTTTTAGACAGCCTGTTAATACTGGCAACTGATCATGCTCCTCCATTGGCAAATTCCATTTTTTAATTCATACATTCATGTGATTAAAAAGAGAGTGACAATAACTTTTAATGTAGATGTACATCTCATCTTTGACTTATTATTTACTTTCTTTTTATTTCTAATTAAATTAAATACACCATATGCACTAACATCTATAAATACAGAGGATCTTAACTTATTATCCCGCTCACTTGTCGGTTAAATTGGCTGATCCAACCTAGCTTTTAAAACATTGCTAAGAAATTCGTTCATATATACAACTCTCCGTTGAAAGGATGTATTATCCAAACCGTCATTATTCATAAAAGAATTTTCATTGTTCTTATTCCTATACATTATAGATTATTTGAATTAGTCACTTTAATTAATAAAAAGAAATAATTTTTTTGGCACACGATATTAATCTTCATCAATTTAAATTTGTCGCTCTCCTGACCAATATTAACGTTAAAATAACATCAAATCCACCAAGCCTGTTATCATTTTCATCAAAATGTCAAGATATGGGCATGTGTATCCCTGTATCTCAAAAGAACAAAACCAGGCCATGCACATATTATATTTTTCTGTAAACGTATTCCACGCGTTTTACGTGGTGCATAGCTCTAAACGCATGCAACATATATAGAAGTGCCTTTAAAGGAAGAAACTACAAAGAAACCATCTTTATTTAATCTGAAGCAGTCATTCATAAAATTACAGTTGTAGGGAGCAACATGATAGTACAGCAACTACGTACATATAACCTCACCAGACGTGAAATTAAAACAAAACAACACACTCTTTATTTATAGCAAACAAAATGATGATGGGGTCACGGGGCACGCTTTGATGGAGGATGGTTAGGATAGTGGCCATAGGGTGGCTGTGAGTAAGTCGGAGGCTTTTCAAATGGTGGTTTGTGAATGGGTGGTGGCTCATAGATAGGTGGCTTTTCAAATGGTGGTTTGTGAATTGGTGGGGGCTTCTCATAAGGAGGCTCATTAGTCGATGGTTTCTCATGTGGAGGAGGTTCATAGATTGGTGGCTTTTCAAATGGTGGTTTGTGGAAGGGTGGTGGTTTCTCATGTGGAGGCTTATAAGTTGGCAGTTTCTCATGCGGAGGAGGCTCATACACCGGTGGTTTTTCAATTGGTGGCTTGTGATAAACAGGAGGTGGTGACTTCTCATAAGGAGGAGGCTCATAAGTTGGCGGTTTCTCGTGTAGAGGCGGTTCATGCACGGGTGGTTTTTCAATTGGTGGCTTGTGATGAACAGGAGGTGACTTCTCATAAGGAGGAGGCTCATAAGTTGGTGGTTTCTCATGTGGAGGCGGCTCATAAACAGGCGGTGGATTTTCAACTGGTGGCTTGTGATGATGATGA
Source organism: Leucaena leucocephala (assembly GCA_037074615.1). NCBI lineage: Eukaryota > Viridiplantae > Streptophyta > Magnoliopsida > Fabales > Fabaceae > Leucaena > Leucaena leucocephala. The sequence goes on along the minus strand of CM073535.1, from coordinate 2,924,675 downwards.
GCATGCGGTGGCTTCTCATGAGGAGGTTTGTGAATGGGCGGTGGCTTCTCATAAGGAGGAGGCTCATAGGTGGGTGGTTTCTCATGTGGAGGAGGCACATAAATTGGTGGTTTCTCTATTGGCGGTTTGTGAACAGGGGGAGGCTTCTCATGAGGAGGTGGTTCGTAAGTTGGGGGATTCTCATGTGGAGGAGGCTCATAAGTTGGTGGTTTTTCAATTGGTGGCAAGTGAACATGAGGAGGCATGTAAACGGGTGGTGGTCTCTCTATAGGAGGAGGCTCATAGACGGGCGGCTTTTCAAATGGTGGTCTATGAATGGGCGGTGGCTCTTCAAAAGGAGGAGGTTCATAAAATGGAGGCTTCTCGAAAGGAGGAGGCTCATAGACCGGTGGCTTTTCAAACGGTGGTCGGTAAGTTGGAGGTGGCTCATAGACTGGCGGCGGCTTCTCAACGGGTGGATGCCTGTAAATTGGTGGCTCCTCAACGGGTGGAGGTCTGTATGTGGGAGGCTCGTAGTAGTAGTTCGCAAAGGCTGGAGCGGTGAGTGGCGCCACCCCAATTAGAAGCAGTAACAGGTGAAGGCATGACATTGTGTACGAGGTTGGGTTATGTTGCAAACTCCAAACAACGTTGGCATGTATTTATAGTGGTCATCATGCCACATATGTCGGCGAAAAGGCTGTCTATCTTACATATTTTATTATTTAATGACATTGGAAAGAAGAATAAGTCCATCAGATTTGGTGGGATTTGAGATAATTCCACGACATTCTGATCTAGTCATTGCCACAATCAGCAGTGTTAAGATTGCAACTTAATGGGAAAATTAGTGATTTACATGTTTTAGAAAAACCAAACTCGATTTGATTCGATGATTCATGTGTTTTTTTCAAAGCCTACGCAATATGATAGTTCTTTAGTTCCTACGGAAATGTCTGCCAATTATTACTGTGAAACTGCTGGTTTCTTCTTCAATCCATATCCTGGAGCGCGGTGTATTGATGTTGTTATTGCTTGAGATGTAACACAAAACAGCAGTAAGCTCTGGCGAAACTGTTCAAGAACCTGAAAACTGAGCTGGATCGATCTGCATATGTAAAGAGGAGCATATGTAGTTTGATTTTACATTGAACCCAGATTGAGCAATATCAATTAATTGTCAAACCGTACCTGCAAGACTAAGTTCAGTGTTTCTTTACAAGATATATATATACACACACACACACACACACACCAAACGCCTTGTTCTTTACAAGTGCTGGGGATCATGCGCACACACACACACACATATATATATTAAGTGTTATTTTCTCAAGATATTGATTTTGTGGTACAAGATAGGTACATGTCGACGTTAACCCTTTTTTGCAGTTAATGATTGAGACCGTGTATTTTTATATTTTCGTCTTTGTTTTTGCCGTCTTCGTTGAAGTTTATGACACTCTTTTCGTCGACCCAAGGCTACGTGATTCATATATATTACCTAATAAAAGTATCTCTAAATCAAAATATCTAGTATATATGTTCAGGTATTGAGGTCTTACGAATAATTTTTTCAGTGATGTCTTCGATTTCATACGTGGTTTTAATTATTGTATGTTGACAACATACAATAATTACTGCATGAAAATTTTAGGAGATGGCCTAACGTCAGATTGATGTAATCACTTGCTTATTTGTTTAGATACGAAACATTTGCAGCAAGGGATCGGATTTAAATAATTTAACATTTTGGGGGTATCCAAGAGGTGTATTATTTTTAATATATATTACTTATTCCGTCTTTAATCTTTAATGTATAATATGGTTGAGGAGTTAATTTTAATTATAAATATAAGATTTATTTATTATATTTATTATTTTTTTTAAATTATTCTTATTGATACTCCCTTAATAATAACTAAGCAAAATGGAAAGAATTAAAGAAAATAGTTAATATATTTTAAAAAAATATATCATTTAATTAACTTATCTAACTATTTTAATATAATTAAATTAGTTAAATATATTTTATATTAAAGATGAGAGGAGTAGTTAATATAAGATACTTTTCCAATATTATAGAGCATAGAATGGAAATAGTTCATACAAAAAAAAAAGTATTCACATCAATTCTTATAAAAGGGGCATGTTGTTGTCGGTGTAATATAGTTTAAGGTTTAAGTTTTAGGAAATAACTGTAGACGTCACCACGAATAACACAATAATTTTTTTTATAGAACTTAAAATACTTAAGATATTAAACTAAATTAATTTTGTGTGTGTGACTGTGACGAAACGAGGAAAGTGATTTTTCTCTCTCTCGTTTAAATCGTCCCGTTGCGAGGGATCTTGAAAAAGCACAAAACGGGGGAGCAGTTAGACTCACAGTAATGGCCCTCTAGCAGCGAAACTTCCTAAAGCAGCAAAAGAGCCATTGTTATTTTGTTTAATGACAAGTTTGTTAATTGTTTTGGCGTTAGTATTAAATTATAGGAATTTGTTGCGTAACCACATATAACTCTGCATGTTTGTATATTAATTATCACAAGCGATTAGACCTCTAAATCTAATCAACGCTAATTACGATAACCTTAATCTTTTCCTCTTCTTGGCTCTTCCATATACAAACATCACATAAGGGGTCCCTCCATGTGTCTCTTTCCTATTTTCTCTCACTTTCTTGCGATAATTCAACTTTTGTATGGTTCAAAATTACACTAGAGACTAACAGCTGGACCCTTAATCGATTTCTTAAAAAGAGTTGGTGATTTTGATAGAGACCCTAACACAAATAGATTTTGTTCTAACTCTAAAGTCAATGCTTTGATCAATTACGTGTTCAGACTGTAAATTATGTGATTCAATTAAAAGATTAGGGCTGTTTTAGTAATTTAATTTCTTATTGTATTACCAAATTCACCTAACACTGACAAATGAGAATATTTTAGCTAACTAACTTAAGTCTTTTTCGTCAAATACATCATTCTTGAGAGACAGACCATGGTAAGCGAAAACTGAGGAGTGAATCTAGGGATGACTACCCTATAAGTACATGAGAGAATTTGGTCGTGTATATAGAATCTAGTAATCATGGAATTAAATAAGAATTACAAGTAAATGACCCACTAAGTGTTGCAAACTAAATAGGACGGCACTAATCAATTTTAAAACTTGCGTGTGAAATTCTACTTTGTTTAGACCTACTAACGGCATACAGTATTTCCTTTTGTCTCACTTCATTTTCATGAACCATTATTTATGTTTCATGGCTCCCCATGTTTAATTTTCTCCAACCTAATTCATTTTGATTTTTTTATACAATAAAATTTAAGTGGGTTTAACATCGATCTCCCTACTAAAATTAAGACATAACCCCATGGTGTGTTTCCTTTTGTTTTACTTCTTTTTTATTAACCGTTATTTTTGTTTTACTGTGTCCCATGTTTCTAGAAAGGGCCCATGGAATTTTCTCCCTCCTAAACTCATTTTGGTAAACTAATTTAGCCTTTGAAACTAGATTTAAATACTTAATAATAAAATCTACAAAAAATATCGGATGCCGTTGGTAGTATAAAAAACTAATTCAGCCTTACCAATACGGTTTGGTTATTTTGTACAAAAAGTGGCGCATTTTTTTTATATAAAAAAGTTGGGCTTTTGTGGTCAAACAAAACTATCCCGTTAATTGACCAAAAATAGGCCCACCAAAGGTGCTTGATTATATGGGATAGATGGGCCAAATTATCGGGCCGTTTTTATTGAATATAGTGCGAGTTTAATGGCCCGGCTTATGTAGTGAGAAAGTTTTTTTTTGTACAAAAAAAACCATTACTCTTATGCATGCAATAGATACGACAACAGTACTTACGAAAGGGAACAATTTTGTGATTTGACTTTTTTGAGCCTAAAAAAGATATGTAATGTAGAGAAGGAGGACAAATATGAAAGCAAAATAGATCAACAATAAATATGTATAATACGTAACAAGCGCCAATAACAAGGGCATCCCCAGTAACATGGACTAGGAAACCACAGCGAAGCACACTAGAAGGATCATATAACTAGCAACGAAAAGCTAAGCATGATAAACACAGCATGCCATTATTCTAGTCTTAAAATATTATACGGTACTGATCTAAGTACTCAGTTCATCGGAGGTTTGTGGGGAGGCCTATGAGGCAATTCATGCTTCTTCCCAGGAATTGAAGGCTTCATTTTTCTTGGCAACTTTTCAGCATTTTCCCAAGTAGGAGGGTGCTTGTGATGAGGATCCTGTGGTGGCTTCTCTCCCTTTGGCTTTGGCTCAGGGAATGGCTTTTCCTCTGATAAATGGTGCCCTGGGTGATCAAGGTCATGAGGGGGCTTGTTCTTTGGTGGTGGCTTCTCTCCCTTTAGTTTTGGTTCCGGGAAAGGCTTGTAGTTAGGCATTGGCTTGTTTTCTGGAGGTGGTCTGTCACCCTTTGGTTTTGGTTCAGGGAAAGGCTTATGCTTTAGGAATGACTTTTTCTCTGATAAATGGTGGCCTGGGTGGTTAGGATCATGTGGTGCCCTGGGTGATTAGGATCATGTGAAGGCTTATTTTTTGGAGGAGGCTTCTCACCGCTGGGTTTTGGTTCAGGCATGGGCTTGTCCTCTGGAGGTGGCTTGTCTCCCTTAGAAGGTTCTTCTATCGGTTTGTCGCCAGGAAATGGTTTAGGTTCACCTACTGGCTTGGGAGGTTTTTGTCCGGGGAATGGCTTTCCCTGCGGAGGTTCATCAACAGGCTTGGGTGGTTTGTGTTGAGGGAAAGGCTGATGATGAAAATCTGCAGTGAGTGGAGTGATGAGAAGCACCAGTCCTAAGAACACAAGTGAAGTAGAAGAAGCCATATTGTTGCTGATAGGTAGATGGGGATGGTGTGAGGAGTGGAACATGCGAGTGCAGTTTTACAAGATCAAGGGAAGCTACGTCACTTGTCATGTCCCTAGACAATGACTGTCAACGGTTTCATACTCCAGGGGTCCTCTATGATTCCTCTCCACTTGAAAACTTTGACACAACACATGCTTGCATAATTGTGGATCAAAAACACAATTTCGGTTGAATTTGAGGACTTCACATATTTGTGGGCCCCTCCAACTTCCTCCCCACCGCATCCATTCCCTCAAATATATGTGCATCTGATTTTACTGTCCCAACGTTGAATTGAATTGAGTGAAAAATGATTGATAATCGGTACCCCATCCTATGCGTCGTATCCTTCGTATAAATGATATATAACTTCGAAAGGTTTCAGGATATCTATATATTATGAATGGCTTTAATCTATGGACAGTTAATTTTATTAAGAGTAGCAATGGGATTTTGTGGGAGGGGAGACAGATGGAGAGCCCAGTTGATGAAGGCATTAATGTAGTAATAATAAATGAGAGAGGCGTCGTCAAGTGTGGAATTCACCATCTCCCACGTAGGACTGACTTCTTTTCCCCCAACTGCGGTCCTCCTACCTCTCCATATCCCCATATATGGTGGAAATGGACACATCACATGCTTTCTTCGTAGCTCCTCTGACACTTCCAATTTTACCCTCTACTACTCTGATTCTATTTATAAATTATTTATAGAAAAAAATTTAATTCTAAATATAAATTATTTTAAAATAATTAATAATATATATTTTTTAATTTTATCTTTATTAAATATAAGTCACTCATATGATAGTTGATGGCATGTTTTTCAATATTCTTTTTTTAATAAAAGTAAACGTGTCAATTTAATATATTTATTGGTATTCCAGAATGATATAGAAGTTACTTATATATAAGACTAGAGTGATATTTGATTGATTTTGAAATTGCATCAATCATTAACATTCTAATTGTGATTCTATATTTTGTTTATTTTATGTTACTTTATATATTTATTGGGAAGTTTGGTACCTCAATGTTTCTCTCTGTTAGTTAAATTATTTAATTTTACTCTGATAGCATAGTAATACATGTTTTGTTAGTATTGTTAACCCCTGTCCAGGAGTTAATAGTATTAATAGATGAAAATTAAAGATTTAATTAAGAAAAAACACACAAATACTAAATTAAAAAACTTAAAACAAAGCATAGACACCTCTAATATAGTTTTCTCTTAATTTAACAACGTTCCCTCGCATTTTACTGAGTGTTCTAAATTAGTGGCTTTGTGTTATACGGGATTTGTTTAGACATGTGATACTTCGTCCAGTTTAAAATAGAGGACATCATTTATAGGATAAATTAAATTACAATCTATATCTTATGTTTAGGACAATTAATATTTATTAAAATATATATATGATGTATCCTTAATTAATTAAAATGAAAACTTCCTGTCCATGAGCATTGTTGAGCGAATAAAAAGTATCCGATGTTTGGTAGATATGACATGTGAAGATCTACTCAACCACGAGTCCAAAGGGCAGCTCCAGATGTTCATTATTTGTGCTTTCCGCTGAATTATTTGATTAAATGTCGGGCACTTTAATATATATATATATATATATATATATATATGCCACAATCTAACAAATATCCCCATTATTAAAGCGAGTTGTATCAGCTCATTAAAAAATAAAAACAAGTTGCATCAAACAATACTACACCCTTCTAATTTAGTTAAAAATATTTATATTTGATGTTAAATATAATATATTAATCTTCTTTGTCTCTCCTTCTACAAAATATATTTACTTAGTCTCCTAAATTTATATTTTTTATCTCTAAACTATATTTATTAATTGCATATATTAAATAAAAATATTTGTCAATTAGATAATTTCTAATGCAGATAATAGATTAAGTATTTTAAAAAAATTAATATATATTTTTATAAATAATTAGTTTAATTAATTTTTTTAATATATATAAATTAGCTAACTAATTTTTAAATTTAGAGAGTGAGGCAGTAATTTTAATTTTCCTCAATATGGACACATATAGAAACCACGCCATGGGAAATCACGCCATTTTAATTTCCCTAAACCCTAATTACAATGATATAAAGCTGAGTTCCATGAGAAATCAAATCATCCCTCAATTTATAGGAGTATGAAGCTTTCTCAATAAGAATTTTGATATACTTGTTTTGGTTTTTAATATTTTTTTAATATATATGTTTTTTTTACTTATATTTTTCAAGTTATTATCATTTGAAGTTCAAGAGGTGCTGCAATTGCAATCATTCTTTATTAAAATCATTTAACATTTGGGACCTTTGAATTAAGTCGGTGCGTTATTATTTTTTCTGGACTTTTAAAAATTCAGAAGCATGAGGGGAGCGTCCTATTTGAGGTGAACAAATAAAACAAGTCAGCCTACATATGGTAAGTTCATTGAGTTCTTAAAGTTCATTCCTATCTACGCATAGGGATGTGATTAAACTCCCGTTCTGATATGCCTACTTAGGGTTCGTTTGAATAAAATTTTAAAAATTGGCTTATAGAAAAAAAAGGATTTTGAACAGCTTATAGAAAAGGGTTTTTGGAGAAGAGATTATAAAAAAAAAAGTGGTTTTAAATAAATGAGTATTTGGATAGTTATTTATATAAGGGGTTTTATTATTGGTAAATTACGAAAAATGGTATGAGTATTAAATGAGAAGAGATAAAAGATAAGAGGAGAGAGGGTGTTAGAAAGAAAATAGAGAAAAAGTAAGAGAGATAGTGTAAGAAAAAATATGGGTAATATAGTAATTGATTAGTTTTTACGTGGTTTACTGTTCCATAAACTGCTCTGACCAGTTTATCTGAAACCTTAGTGTGTGTTTGGCTATCACTTTTGAAAATGGATTGTGGAGTAAAACCATGGTTTGCACATATGATAGCCAAACATTAGTTTTTTTTTTTAAAAATCAATTCTAAACCTCAAACCATGGTTTTACTCCACAAACCATGGTTTGAAAAAATTGAGTGCACAGTAGCTTCTTACCCCTATTTGCTACAGTACATCTTTTGTTTATTAATAATTTAAATTTTATTTAAAAAACAAAAATAAATACTATTTTAAAATCTAAAATTTTAATTTCTTTTATTTTAAAATTTAAAAAAAAAGATGAATTTACCAATAAAAATTACCATCTTCTATATTTTTCGATGGTCATATAGATTGGTTAACTCTAATAAAATTTTTAGTGAAAAAAAATTAAGATGAATATTGTAAATTTTTATTTTACTCAAATACATATATATATGTATTATTTTATAATAATTTATTGTGAATATTGGTTAATTTTATGTAATTATCATATTATTTATGGAAAAATGATTCTACTACTAATCATCCAAATATCTCTAATTTTTAAAATCACTTTTTTTCCAGAATCTATTCTTCCAAAATCTATTCTCCAGAATCTATTCTTCCCAAAATCTATTCTTCAAAAGCTAATCCAAACACACCCTTAGTTTTAAACCATAGTTTAGTCTAAAAGCTCGTTTAAACAAATATGACTGTTTGTTTTAAAATTTCTCTAAACCTAAATTTTAAGCCAAACTTTAGTTTAAAACCAAAGTTTTCCAATTTTTAAACACGCACTTAGGCAGGTAAAATAGAGCTTTGCCTAACTTAAAAAGTATAGGGTAAAACCGAGAGCTGTAATATATATATATATATATATATATATATATATTAGCAAAAGCTATTTTGTCTGCCCTTTGGCTATGTATATTTTTCCTTTTCCTTTTTAATTTTTTTTCTATATTATATTTAAAAAATAATATGATAACTATTAATGATTAAAATATTATTTTATATCAAGTAAGTAAATTGTATCATTTAAAATTTATAAGTAGTTTGATTTCTTTTTTTAAAATTTTACTAATCATCATTTGATTATATTATAAATTATAATTATTTTTTTTAGATATTCCATCTTTATCAATTTTAAAAAAATTGATGTAAAATTGTAATTATAAACTAATTATATTTCAAAGTTTTTCTATATATACAAAGTACTCTTTACTATCTTTTTATTATCTTATTTTTAATAAATTATGTATATTATTTAACTCTTGAAGATATATGAATATACTATTATTTTAAAAGTTTATAATTATATATTTTTATCATATAATATAAGTAGAATATCACCTTTTAAGTAAGAAAGTCTGCCATACCTAACTCGTCTATATTAAATTTAAAATAATTAATATTTTTATCATATAAAATTGGGCATTTCACTGTAAAATGTAACATATTCTATTTTTGGGTTGGACATCGACTAAAATGATTATGTTGTTTAACTTTGCTCATGCACAATACCCATCACACGTGTTGTTAACTTAAATCTTTAAGAGAAAAAAAATCGCCTTGTAAAGCTTTTTTTTTTCACTCCCTTAATATTAATGTTTATTAATCAAATTAACAAAAGTATTAACTTAAAAAATTTAAATGATAACTCCATAACTAAATGTTGACATTAATTTTTTAATTTAAAATTTGTTGAGAGATATTTAAAAAAAATAATTAAGATGTCGTCTTATACAAACTTTTAATATCAACAGCCCATTTTTTTAAATATATAAATATTATATTAAATAATTAAATTTAAACATGTTTTACCATAATTTAATTATAAAAAAATTATTATTTAAATTTATTGAGACTAACACTCTTAATATTAAAAGAAATTCAATCTATAAATTTAGGAGATTAAACTAAAATTTTATCTAAATTTAGAGGAACGAATCCCCAATTAATTTTATGAGTCATGTGGAGTTTAACGAATAAATTTAATAATTAATTGAAAATTTCTACCTCTTGTTATAAGGGAATGTGGTTGGAAATTTGGCTTGTTAGTCTACACTGATGCTGAGAGGTATGTAAAAGGACGTGTCTGTAATGATTTGTTAGGTGGAATTGACTTGAGCATTCGAGGTGTAATTGGTACAGTGGCATTCAATATGAGTATAAATTGTTGACATTAGAATTAGATTATGTTTATATGTATCTAATGTTATTATAGTTTTACATTTTTCATATGTTTTATTTTAATATATATATATAATATAAAGATAAAAATGATGCTTTAAATGTATTTTTTTTTTAAAATGGTTTATTGTTTTAAAAATTAAAAATTTGAATTCTGATTTTGAACCATCCTTGGATTGTTCAAATTTTATTATTATAATTATCACCCATGCTTATAGACGCGATGAATACCAACACCAAACCTGTTGTAATGTTCATGATCCATTGTTCCATAATTCTCTGTAATTTTTTTTAAAAAAAATCATCTTTTTAATATGAAAATATAACTTTTGGTAATTATTGAATCTTTCTTTAATTATTGATTTAATTAGTTCATAAACTTTATCTTCAAACAACTTAGTTTTTTTTTATTTCTTGACTCTAAACAATTTAGTCCCATAATTTCTTAACTTAAATAAATTACAATGACTAAATTATTTTGTATCAAAGTTTAATAATTGAATTGATAATTAAAAGAAAATTTAGGGACTAAAAGTTGCATTTTCTCTCTATTTAATACGCTCTCGACCTGTTTATTTTTTAATATTGTTAGGAATATTCATCAGAAGCTTCTTCAACATGATTTTTTTCTTTAGGCAAGGAATTGAATCTCCTGGCCTGGCTAAAACTGGTTCTTTAGTGTATTTTCTAATTTAGATACCTTTAAATTTTGAATCAAGTATTCTTTTTTATTTTTATGAGATTGAATAAAGTTTTCTTCTGTCACAAAAAAGTCAAAAAAGAAAGAAGAGGAAGGAAGGAAGGAATAAGTGATGATCCGACAATAATGACTTAATTTCAGGGTTCCCCTCTGCCTTATTCTTCTTCCCATTGGGACGCACTCCTTTGTTTATGATCAGTCAACTAATTATTACTCTTTTCCCCCCACAAAGTTAACGAATTCAGATTTCACACATAAACACACACACAACCTGTTTCTCAACAAATCCTGTACTAAAATTTTTAGCGACAACACATGTCAATACAAATATAGGGCCCATTTAAATAGGTTTTTAGTAAATAATTTATAAAAAAAGGTTTTTAGATAACTTTTGGATAAGTTCTTCTTGAAAAGAGATTATAAAAAAAAGTAATTTTGAATAAATGAATATTTAGATGATTATTACTATAATAATTTATGTGATTGATAAATTATCAGAAATGACAGGATTTTATAAAAAAGATCACATTTCACCTTTTTCCTTTCTTTCTCCTTTCGTGTCTAGTGACCAAAGAAGACCCACTACTACTTCTTTCTCCCATCGTTCATCATTTTTATCATCTTTACTTTCTCCGTCTTCCTACATCCATCGACGATGGAAGTGTTATAGTGAAGACTAGAGACAACAAGGAGCATAGACGATGACCAATGAAGACTATATCTAGATGACAACAAGGAGCATAGAAATAAGAGAAGCAACAACAGTGATAGAGGAATAGTAGAAGCAGAGAGAAGAAGAGAGAGAGTGTCAAAAAATATGAGTAAAATAATAATTGTATAGTTTATGAGCTATTTTACTGTTCTATAAGTTATTCCTAAAAGATTATTCAAAATTATAGTTTACTTCATAAATTATTTTAAATAAATACGATTATTTATTTTAATTTTTTTTTAAAACAAAGTTTGGGCTATAAGCCCTTTAAAACTAAGGTTGAGGCGAAAACCCAAACACACATAATTATGATGGATAATATAGTTAAAGGGTGAGTTTGATTAATTAGATCTTAATTAAGCTGTGACTTGAGAAGTTGAGTAAATTAATTATAATTATAGTCGTCCTAATAGTGTCCTTTTCAAAATTAACACTGATGGTGTGGATACATTTACTCATGTTCAATTACCACCTGCCGGATCCTTCCACGTCACAACCCGGGTGACGAAGATCAGATGTATTCACTAATTATTTCTTAGCTTATGTTTATATTTACCATGATCCATGATATCTCCATCCATCAAATTTAATTAAAGTCCCTATCTAGCCAACACATAGCGCGATAACAGAAACTTCCATCATTCTACTCACACACACAAACACACATATTTTACTTCAACAATAGCAGAATTAAACGTGAATTCCCAACACAGAACTATGAGAAACAGCATGAACAAGTCTTACACGCAAGCACATAGCAAGCCGTACGTGATTACTTGATAATTACATGAAAAGGGCATTACACATGAGCAACGAGTACTCTTATTTCTGCATATATATATGCTTTATGCATAGAGGTTCAAGTGATCATAACCTAGTTGGCAGTGGGTGGTTTGTATTTCGGCGGTGGCTTGTACTTCGGAGGTGGCTTATATTTTGGTGGTGGCTTCTTGTATCCCTGTGGAACCTCATCCGCTTCAGTCTCAGGCTCATTCTCTAACGTACTTGGTGGCTTGTACTTCGGCGGCGGCTTGTACTTTGGTGGTGGCTTATATTTTGGTGGCGGCTTCTTGTATCCCTGTGGAACGTCGTCCACTTCAGATTCAGGCTCACTCTCTAGCGTGCTTGGTGGCTTATATTTGGGAGGTGGCTTGTATTTTGGTGGCGGCTTGTACTTTGGTGGCTTGTGGTATCCATCCGGCTCAGTTTCAAGCTCATTCTCTAGAGTGGTTGGAGGCTTGTATGGTGGCTTAGGCTTATGTGTTGGAGCCGGTGGCTTGTGGTAAGCCTCAGGCTGCACATCGGCTACAGAGATTGGGGTGACAAAAACAAACACAAGTAACAAGTTGAGGAGCATATTGTTTAGGGCCCTCCTATTTGGATTTTGATCCATTTTCTGGTGAAGGTGCAAGGAACTCAGTTGAGAGTGGTGGCCTTTTATAATGCTCAGAAACCCTATTAGGTCACTGCACATGTCACCCAGTTACTGTTTACTAATTTGTCTTCTTTTGATTATGTGAAGAAGAAGAAGCACGAGTGAGACTGTTTCTTCATGAGTCAATAATGGTGGGGCCCATGTCTGGAGGCACTAGGCTGAATTATTTGACTGTTTGCCTCAACTCAATTGGTTTCATCTGGTTAGGTTTAGGAAAATGTTAAAATGGCTTTCACTTTCACCTATTTAATTAGCGCAATGTGATGCTGATTTTACTTACAAATCAACACGTAGAAGCATTATTTAATCTGTTACTAGTCCTTGTTTACTAGATTACTACTCATCCCATCGTACACGTGATTACTCACTAACACTGATTATTCATTTTAAAACATCAACACACTTAATAATTGAAGTGCTGAAGCAATTTAAAATGCCATTAGTATAGGGTATATTTGAATAACATTCAAGAGAGATGGTGCAAGAATACCAAATAAATCACGTTCTTATGATAATTAAGCCACAAATTGTTGCTACTATACAAACGTACTCTGTTTATTAAGAGTTACACACAATGGCGGGGAAAAAACGTGCAGGCAGTGGTTAGAGCAACGACGCAACGATGTTACTATTATACGTATGTTTCTTTTAATGTCAGTTTAAATATTTTCTTGTATACTCTGTATCCTGGTTCTAGTGTTTTTTATTGAAGGGGGAAAAATATAGAAATAACCATACACACAAATTTAGGCGGCAACCATAGCAAAATTGAGCTTGCAAGCACATAGCAGATGATTTTTCAATTGAACTTGGGTTAGAGTGAGATTCTTTTTACAGTAGCTTGGGCAATTTGTTGGAGAGAGAATGAGTGTAGCTAGGGAGGGACGGGGGAGGCGGCTAGTTAGAGGAAGAAAATCAAAGGATCTTCAACAGATTGATTGAGAAGGACGAGGCAGAAGACGAGGTATTGGTCACATGATACGAAAGATAATTTAGAAAATTGATAGAGAGTACCATATATATATATATATATAAGGGAATTCATAAATCAAGAAAATTAATTGCCATTTTATATGCATCAGGTAAAATGTCTCGAACGGTAACAAATTATGAGCGAGTCAATGCTATTCCTTTATTCATTCATATAAAATATAATCAAAATTTAAATTTAAATGTTTAAAGTGAAAGGAAAATATGTGAAGTGGTGATGAAAAATTCTATATATATATCGATTAAGCTTATTCAGTATAGTACTCCCGGCACAGATGAACACCACGTGCTGAAATATTGAGGATATGAACGGTTGCTGAATTGCGCAGAATATATAGAGAAATGAATAAGTATATAAACCATAGAAAATAAAAGGAAGCAAAATTAAAATTTCATCATCCTCGTTCTATGTGTGTGTGGCTATAAGCCATGTATGGCCTATCCTGTACGTATGACTTGAGATGTACATATATAGTGACAAGACTATGCATTCAGATTGATAATTCGTCGGCAGGATGAATCTGACCGGTTTTCCGATCCATATTCGAGCTTCGAAACAATACCAGTTGAAGTTCATGAATGTGTGTGTGTGTGTTTTGGGCGGGGTAACACCAGTAAGTGGTTAAACTTATTTCTGGTTGTTTGTTTTTCTGTTATGTTCCGAGAGAATGATAGTTATTAGGTTTTAACAAAATTAGGAGCTAATAATAATTAATTTGTGACTTAATTGTCATTAAATTTGTGGGCGGGCGGGACCCGAATCGTGAATTCGTGGACACTTGTAGAATCACACTCCCATTTCTACTCTTCATGCTCTCCTTTTTTTGAGAAAAAAAAATATTTATTTGCTACGTTCTCTCCCTTCACATTCAAACATGGTCCCAAACTTTGGCTCGTATGACCTATCCAAATCAAGAAGGGACTAATTTATGCAAACCTCCCAACCATCTTCTTCTAATCCACTCATCTAATCCTAAGATTACTTTGTTTTTTTAATTTTACTAATTTTTTAGTTTAATGTAAGTACAATATGTAAATAAGTTATATAAATATATATTCTTAAGTCGTGAATAATGGATCTTGCATTCAATTAATTAATTTTAGACAAAGCATGTGGGCCATTATCTAGTTCCATCATGTGATAGAAGGTAGAAATACGGTTTGGTGAGATTTTATATTTATTAGCATTTTAATTACACACATTTCATCACGGGTGAAAATTAATTATAATTATGACTCTTTTAATGTTAATTTTCACCGAACAATTAATTAATATTAAATTGTTTGAAGAAAACATACATTTGCATGGGAAAAAATGTACCTTTTTATTGTATATTTATTATCTGATGATATTTATTGTAATGTTGAATTTCAAAAGATTAACTGGACAGAAATTTTTATCATCCACCGACGTACGAAGTTTCCACCCAAAACTTAGTCTCACTCTTTCAACTACGATTAAGCATTGAGCAATGATTACAATGTTTGGTGGCCAAGCATTGAGAAGCCTCCAAATGTACTACTTAGCTCAGAAACATTTATATGTTTACCAAATACTATGGATTATGAACTTTATTTTGTTTTATTTTTAATAATGACGATGACAATAAACTTTATAACATGGGCCGGGCAGATGTGACTCAGAAAGACATATAAGGCCCAGGAAAACTGGTTCGCCTTTAGGAAATAATGGCCCAACAATGACAAAGTGGGCCAAGAAAATTACCATGTTTTTAGACTGGTCTTGTTTGGTGAGTATGGTTTTTATTTTTCTAATAAAAAAAGGGTTAATTTTATTTTTCAAAATATCTGAATTGACTACTCGCCCTATTAATATTATCTAAGAATAAAAGAGATTTTATCCTATTTTTAGATCACAGGTGATTCTAATCCCTTCCAATAATTTTTTTAATAAAAAAAATCTCAATCAAATATATTTTTTTCTCCAAAATTTACATTCTTTTTTGCTCGAAATTAAAATATGCCTTCTAATATCATTGCCCCAATGAGAAAATAAGCCATGATCATGTATGACTGTTTTTTTTAATCACGACATTAAATTTTAAACCCTAATGACAGGTGTCACCATAAAAAATCCTAGTGACAAAATTAAGGAAACTTTTTATACCATTATGGACTTTGTAATTGTCCTTCTAATAGCCATGCAACAGTTGAAAGCATAACACATCAATTTATTAATATGTTTAAGAGAAATAATTTTCATTGTATAATTTGAAAATAATGTTTTCAATAGTGTAAGATGCTTTTAGCGAATAATTGCGCGATTTCAGGATGTGAGGTGATAATATATATATCGTGTAATAAAATTACCAAAATTATGAAATATTTAGATGATTCTCATGATTTTTGACCAATGTATTTTAATTTAATGGAAATATTTTTGATGAAATATAGATGAGCACGTAATGGAATATTGTAATTTAAAACCCGTTTGATGGATAGAAAATAGAATAAGAATAATTTTTTATTAGGTATTTGATAGAGATAGGTATAGAGAAGGAATAGAAATAAAAATGAGCCAATGACCATAATTTAAAAATAAACATAAATTTTATATAAAACAATTATTCAGGATAAATAAGTCATCCTACCCATATTTTCAACACTAACAGCTCATTGGAATTCATCTCGTAGAGAAGCGTTTTATTTCCTTCTTATTGGTTATTGTTTTCATTTGTAAAAAAGAGGTGGCCAGAGTGTTATACGTATATAAAGTGAGAAGTAAATAGTAGTCGGACAATAGATGCTTCTTATTTCAATATCAATTTAAACATATTTATTTTTTTTATAAATTTTGTTAGAAAGGAGTTTAGTTCACCTATGATATAATTTTTTTCATAGACAATACCAATATCAGATAGGACGAGCCGTCTAATACTCTCATGTATAAATCTAGACATATAGGAGATATGATATCTTCCCAAACGTCACGATTAAACTTATAAGAAAATAGTACTCCTTAAGGATCGAACACATTTTAAATAGTTATATATCACACAATTTCAACAGTTGCACAGAAAAAAAATTAAACATGTTTAAATTGATATTATTCTTTAACAATTTTTTCACCAAAAAAGCATAGAAAAGTACTGAAAATATAAAAATGAAATTGCACACAAACCATTGTAAAATATGAAAATATTGAAAAGATTAGAAAAATTGCGGAATTAAGAGGAGTTGCATGGTTGATGGATAATGGATAATAAAGTTTCGTGTAGATTTATGTTATAGATTAAACTACATAACATTGCCTTGATGATAATGTATAACCCTTTAAATTTTTAATCATCAGCGTATAACCCCTTTGTCATGTGCTACGTTCTATTACAAAACAATAGATAAATTAACGATAATGTATGTGAATTTAAAAGTTTAAGAGATTTTTGTTAAATTTTAAAAATAAGGCTCTATTCTTTTTCCCCTTATCTTTGGTTTTTCAAGGTTTTGGGTTGTTATGCCCTTATCCTCCAACTTCTTTTCTTTTATTTATTTTTCTCTTTCCCTCAGTCTTGTTTTTCATTTTTGGGTTGTTATACACTGATACTCCAACTTCTCACTTCTCTGCATGATTATAAAATTAATTTTAGGGAAAATTTTAGATTGAAAAAATTTAAAATAAATAATAATTTTTATCCAGAATTGATTTTAGTCAAAAACTCAATTTGAAAAAATTTAAAACAAACAGTCATTTTTGTCCAAAATTAATTTTGGCCAAAACCTCATTTTAAAACTGTGATTTTGAATAAGCTATTAAAAATAGATTTTAGAATAGTAAAAGAACTTATGGGCTATTTAATTGCTGTTTTATCCTTATTTTTTTTATACCCCTCTCCTTTCTCCTATCTCATCTCTTATTTTTACCCTATCTCATCTTTCTTCTTTATCATATCTCCTCTCTCATACTTTAATCAAATCATACACTGATAATTTATTAATATAAAAAGTAATTCTACTACTAATCATCTAAACATTTCTATTTTCAAAATCTATTCTCTAAAATCTATTTCTCCTAAAATTTATTCTTTAAAATCTAATTCATACACACCCTTAAGTCGTTCTAGAATAGGATATATACCATCCATTTATTTATTTCAGGTTCTCAAAACCTTGTCAATTCAATTGTCCCCTTTTTTGTCCAGTGGCCATTGCCGACGAGTTCTTGAACCAAACGTCTTATTCTGCAATGCAAAGCCTCTCCCTGTTTCAAAGCGCGTTATCTTCTTGTCCACTTTAATCTCACTCTCCCCTTTGATTCTCTGTTTTATTTTTTGGTTCCTTCTCTGCATAATTTCAGTGTTTATTCCTTTGAACTTCATACCCTCTCCCCTAAAGCGAATATATTCTTCGCTTTCCTATTCAGTGCTCACCCGTCGTTTCTTATTCTTTCTTCTCCCTCTCCCTCAAAAGCTCATACCCCTAAACTAAAGTCTTCCCTTATTTGATTTAAAGTTCTCTCCTTTATTGTCAAAGGGATGATAATACTTAAGACCCAACGAGATCAAAGTGGTGTTCTTTATTCTTCTTAGCCTTTTATCCCTCCCCTTTTATTGTTCTTTGCCTGCTTAACTTTCCCTTTGAAATTAAGGGGAACCAAGTCCAATCCAATCCCTGACTATGGACGGTGGGGTTCTCAATTCTGTGATCAATAGGCTTCTTGAAGTCAGAGGGAGACCTGGGAAGTTGGTTAATCTTGCAGAAACAGAAATCAGGCAGCTCTGTTTTGTCTCCAGGGACATCTTCTTGAGGCAGCCCAATCTGCTGGAACTTGAAGCTCCAATTAAGATTTGTGGTAATCTATTCATCAACCTCATGTTTGCTTTATCTATTGCTTCCTAGTTTATTGTCAACTTAAGTGTTTCTGGATGCGATTCTGCGTGGTTTCTGGTGAGTTACTGAGTTGACTTTTAAATTTATGTTCTGGGTTTGGCTTGAATGAGTTTACTTAAATTACGTTTCAATATGAGGTTCTCTGGTAATTTCATCATATCATATTATTGACTAAACTTGATTCTTGTATTACTTGTCCTTAAAGATAGTGTTTTTGGATGCTTTTAAGTACAGAGCCAAGATATTGAATCATTTGACTGTTACCAGGAGACATTCATGGTCAATATCCTGACCTGCTGAGACTTCTTGATCATGGTGGATTACCCCCTCGCTCCAATTACTTGTTCTTAGGGGATTACGTGGATCGCGGCAAGCAAAGTCTGGAGACAATTTGTCTTCTTCTTGCCTACAAAATAAAGTACCCTGATAACTTTTTCCTTCTGAGGGGCAATCACGAATGTGCTTCTATCAACCGTATCTATGGATTCTATGATGAATGTAAGCAAAGATACAACGTTAGGCTCTGGAAAATATTCACAGATTGTTTTAACTGCTTGCCCGTGGCGGCTCTTATCGACGAAAAAATTCTATGCATGCACGGTGGACTCTCCCCTGAGTTGTACAACTTAAAGCAGATTAGGACTTTACCTCGTCCTTGTGAAGTACCTGAATCTGGTCTGCTATGTGATCTTCTCTGGTCTGATCCTTCTAAAGACATCTACGGTTGGGGAGCGAACGAACGCGGCGTTTCGTATACTTTTGGTGCTGATAGGGTGACAGAGTTTCTTCGAAAAAATGATCTGGACTTGATCTGTAGAGCTCACCAGGTTTTTATGTTCTTTCTGTCTTGAATATGTAATTCTGATTGGGATTTTTTATTGTATTGGTTTGTGACTATGTTATAGTGATGCAGGTTGTGGAAGATGGATATGAGTTCTTTGCTAATAGACAGCTTGTAACTGTGTTCTCAGCACCAAATTACTGTGGAGAGTTTGACAATGCTGGTGCCATGATGACTGTTGATGAGACACTTATGTGCTCTTTCCAAATTTTAAGGCCCATGGAGAAAAAACCTAGGTTTGGCTTTGGAAGCACAACTACAGTCAAACCCAGTACTCCAACTAAAATCAAGGTTCTTTCATCATATCTTGAATACACCACTTTTAATTAATGTATTTGTTATCGATAACAAGTTACCCTAGTGGCAACGATGAGGTATCAGGTTTAAACCTAGCGTTGACATATCTGTTTGTTTGTTTGAACAGCACAAGACAAAATTTGTTAAAGGTCATTTTTTGTATTGCAGGCATTTCTTGGTGTGTAGTATGAAGTAATGGAGATAGTGTCAGATGAGTAATACAAGGGGCATGCATGGAAATGCAATACATATTGGCTTTTCCGAGTGAGTGAACAACATAACTGGAGTGAATTGTGGGATAACTGATGAATGGCGCTTGCATACAGCTCTTGATAGGAAGATTCAGGTTAAAATAAAAATTCCCTTTTTAATTTTTTCTTCTTTTTTCGGCTGTTATCTTATTTTTTATATTAAAAAATCAGGCTTTGTATTATAATGGCAGAAATGCCAAGATGACTTTGAACGTCATTTGGAAGTCAGGGATATTGAGCACTGTAAATTCTGATGGTGAAGGTGCTATGTTTCTTGCTCATCTGGTTTGGTAAGATCTGTCTGGGGTAGGACCCTGCAATTTCCAAATGAGCCGCGGCACCATTTTTAATAAAGATTTTAAAATAATATGCTTATATTTGCCTGTAAATATATATAATAAAAGTAAAATAAAATAGAAAGAAAAAAAAAAGATCTTAGCTGAACGATTCAGATTAACAGCCACACATATAGGTGCAAATATTTTACGGATATCCGAACACAACTAAGACTGAATCAAAGGATGATGTTTGCATATCAGCATCAGAAAGCTAATGGGTTTTGACAATTTCAAGAATTGCGTCATCTACGATTAGTTTTCCTAAGAAATTCATAATTTTATAATATTTTCTTGTTAGTTGTTACAATTGTTCTTAATATTATTTGTTTTTAAGAAAACCTTAGTTAGAAAGTCCACAGGCAACAAAACAAATAGTGGGAACCTACCTGGAGAAGGTATTTAGAAAACATATTGAATTGGTGTAAATGTCTCTCGTTTTATTTATTTATTTATTTAATGGTGGGAGTGTATTCTCTGGGAAGAGGATTCCCACTTGAATCATTTCTTCAGGTATTACTTGACAATATTATTTTAACGTTCAGATCAAGTCATGATATAGTTCACATATTCAATTTATTTGGTTAAATCAACTCATCCAATTTGATTCGTAAGATATAATTAAAGGAGTAAAAACATCACATTTATAATCAAATAAATCAACCTACATTTTTTTAAAAAAAATCTATAATAAATCATGCCATTTCTATGTCATGAGCAGTATAACCATTATTTGAACTTGGTGGGTATAATGCGTATGGAATTTATGCCTAGCCAAAATTTTAGGGAAAATAAAAAATGGCCCAAGTAAGGGAATTAATCACAAAATAGCAAGTCTTTAATAAATCGACAATGATATTAATATTTTACTAAGCATACTAAAATAAATTAATAATTGCTCTTCGATGACAATGGTTTGCCTGACAGTTCTAGTAACAACAACGATAGTCAATGATCCGCACTAGCAATCGGACTATGATTAAAAAGAGGGTTTTTGATCAATTTGCATGTTGGTTGAAATTACTCCAAAGGCCCTCGAGATCACAGAGTAATAAACCAAATTTAGAGAACCTATGAGACCTATTTATTTCTTTACCTATATTTTATTTAAGAGGCCAGGCCGAGGAGCATGTTTGGGCCAACTACCCATGTAGATTATAAAAATTCCGTACTAACAGTTTCAAACTATTAGTAGGGTTTTATCTTGGACCACAGGCCCTATACACAACTGGGCCAGAGACCAATTTAGAGGCCCAGTCGATCCTGACTCTAATATCTTGAGCGAATATTATCAATACAATCACCCATGTATGTGGGTCCAACTAATTAAGGGGGTACTAATGGAGATTAATTTAAGTGGTAAGCAATTCGCTATTATTTAAGTAAGATCTTAAATTTGAGCATTGATATATGTAGAAAATCCCCATTAAAAGACTTACTCACCATAGCCAGGTGCGTGATGCGAGTCAGATCCGGATGTAGTCAGGGTCAAACTCTGGTGAATTTGGTGGACAAAACAAAAACTAATTAAGGGGTGAGAAATATGACTATTTAGAGTATGTTTGATCCTTGAGGAGTATAATTTTGTTATGATTTTAGTTGTAACGCTTCTGGAGGCATCTTACTTCCTGAGTGCCTAGGTTTATACCTTAGAGTAATAAATAACTCAATTTGCTCAATATTGATATCGCCTAAGAGATTAAGAGGAGATGAGACTTTAACTTTTTTAAAAAAGAAATTATAACAAAAAAGTACCATCAGTACAATTACCTTTATACCAAATGCGATGAAACCACCAAGTGGGGCAATCTGAATTTAACAGGGAATTTAAAAGAATAAATATTATTATCCCCGGAAGAAAAGCGTAGAAGTATAAAAGAGACGTTGATTGATTAAATTTATTTATTTTTGGAAATATGCTCTTGATGATTTCTAAAGTGACGAGGGAGAAAATGCCAAGCCTATAGAAAATGAGCGAAACCGCGTCTGTGGATCATTTCTTTTTTCTTTAATATTTTAGTGAAAATGACGGAGGGTCAATGTACCAAGGATCATATCATTGGCTGTTATAAAAAATCCATGTGTGTGTGTGTGTATGACGTGTTTTACTGAGTGAGAAGATAAGATACATGTTTAGATACTCGGTATAGAAAAAGGTGTTATAAAGAAATAGTTCAACAAAAGCAATCTTCTACGGTTTTACTTGCACTACCAAGTAACATTAGTTTTAAATTTTGAGTTTATAAGAAACTCGTTTGGTTTCTTCTGGCCTCGTATAATTTGTAAGCTACATTGAGGCAATCGTACGACTTGGTCAAAAATGGAGACTACGGAAGTACGAGCTACTAACTTTGGCATGCTAACCGACGACAGTGCCATTGAGTGTTTTCATTTAAAGTTCTCGCAATAGTTTTTTTTATATATATATTTAACTTAATTATAAGAGAGAATCTTAATTAAATCTAGTTGAGATACTAAAATCTAAATTTAAGTCTACACTTTTAAAAAAAAAATTCCTATATGAGGCCTCATTAGAAATTCTTTTAATGTTGTTAAAATTACACATCATCCCGATGTAGTTAAAAAGAATAAATTAAAGTATCATTAAAATTGAAAAGCACTATTTTTTTTTATAATTATTAGAAAATGCAAAAAGATTTTTGCCTGGCTATTATAAGGAGATGTCGTGTTAACTGCCAAGTAAGCCGATTTGCTACATTTCTTTAAACATATCAATCATACATTTTGTGTGTTGCAAGCGTCCCTTGATCACTTTCTTATTTTTTGTTTGTACAATCATTTTTAGAAAATGATTGAATTCACCTATGATCTAAAGATAGGACGAAATTTTCCTTCCTCTAAGGCTATACTAATGTCAGGTAGGGTAGTCTGTCTATTATATTCAGGCGTAAATTTAGGCACCTAAGAGTTAGAATATCTCTCCAAGCACTGCAACTAGAATCACAATAAAATAGTATTCCCTAGAGATTGAATACACTCAAAATAATCGCATGTCTTACCTATTCGCTAGTTAAACCCACGATAGATCATCCCTTGATCACCTATGTGATCTAGAAACCTTTGAGTTTGGTGACTGGTGATGGGTCCAACAATAAAGAAAAAGAAATTCTAAGTTTTAAAATCCATCTCGAACCAGTATGGTAACAATGGGGCAATCGTAGGACTTGGTCACGCCCATGCCAACTGACCACACGGCTCACGGCTGATGATGACACAACGATCCAAGCCGTTACGCATCTCAATGTGTGCTGCTTCTTTTCAAGATGGTGCAATGCGTTCAAAAAATAAAGGCGGCATTGGACACAGCAGGAAAACAAAATAAGCACTAAAACAAGGAAATTAGCGGTCTAGTAGTGTTCATAAACAAAATGTAAGAAGTTAATTGGTTCATCTACAGAGGAACAGACTGGCAAGCGGATGCTTGCACACAATCGACCTTACCTCTCAATCTGTATTTTATTATGTATTGCTTAAAATAATACAATTTTAATTTAGTTATTGGGATTTCTTGTGACGATTTGGATTCTCAGAAACTAAGGGTCAATAATATAATATGAGGGTTAAAGTTTTGAATTAGTTCAAAATATTGAAAGTCTCTGCCATGAATGATGTGGAGGGTGAGCTGGATGCTGATGTGGTGGCAAATGGCAATTGTGGGGTCCATCGTAGCACACGTGAGACGCTAGCCGCTTGGTAATTGGTATACATGAGAGTATGGAGATGTTAAATTTATAATATACATTCCTCCAGAGCTTAAAAAGACATTCTATTTGTGAGTTAAAAACTGTCATATGCCAACCATTTTTATTTGCACGATAAACCCAGTTATTTCCATTAGTTAGTCAACTCCATGAGTACAGATATTCTTAAGAAATAATAATTAATTTTAACCATAATCATAATCCTTGATATTGATGATTAGTTTATCCATCTCTCATAAAAAGAACAGAAGACGGTGTCACAAAAAAAACGAAAGATGAATCAGGCAGTTAATTTATAGATAGTCTATATATAATATATGAATTGAAATTTAAAGAGAGAGAATGTAAATTGAGGGAGAAGTACGTTGATCCGAATGTACGAGGCATATACCTTTAGATACCGTAGACACATGACTCCTCCTACCCTTTATATACTCCTTCCCCTTCCTCACTTTCTTTCCATCCCTCCTCCATCGTCTTCCACCCCAGGTCATCTCTCTTTCTCTCTCTCCCTTCTGCATCTTTTTATTTTTCTATATGTATGACGATTATGATGACAGGAACCTTAAAAGAGAGACCCACTTCTTAAGCTTTTTGGCACTCTACAGCACCCTACTTTATGGGTTCTCATACATCACCCTTCATGAGTTAGTGGGTTCCTCTACTGATAACTTTTGAACCTCATTTCATGGTTTCACCCGTCTATTCTCTCCGCATCTCGTCGCTTTAGTCTCTCTATGCCTTTCTCATCTTTTTAAGATCTCCAAATTCTGCATTAATTTTGATACTAGCTACTAGCACTATTAGCCATTTGAATTAGTTGACTATCTGTTTTGGTTATTGAATCGATTCCAATTTTCACTTTCTTTTCTCTTCATTTTTCAGTCCCCTTCAATTGTTACTTCTTTGGCTGGCTAGTAAATTTTGCCAGTCAAGTTTTCTCCCCCTACGGGCTAAAGTTTGTGTCCTTTTCTCTCTCTGTCTTTCGTTTTCGTTTTGGTTTGTTTTCTTTGGGTTGATGTGGGACCAATAAAGGAAAGGAAAAATATCCAATTTTTAAAAGCTACTATTTGCTAGTCAGTCCAAGTTCTTATCATGAAAGTATTATAGCCACTTGCTTCAATTTGTTGGGTCTTCTGGGTGATTGCAACGAAATTAATTGCAAGTAGTTGAATCCCTAGTCTTTGTTAATAAAGACATTTCATCTAAATTAAAATTAAAATTTAACAAAAAAATAAAATACTTTCAAGCCAGGCATAGTTTAATGCATGCATTCATTGCATCATATCCTTAGATAAGGGTCAATCGACCTTTGTTAAATATCTTCAAAACCTCCCCGTAATTTTTTTGGTCACGTAGCTAACAAAATGACTCATCCATGAGGTAGGTAACATGTTTGTGAAAAATACTAGGTTATTATCTATGACAGTCTGTAACGCTTATTACTGGTTTTTCTACAGGAGAGACTTTTTGAGTTTTCTTAGAGATGGCTAGGGAGCAATTGGGAGTACTTGCGGCACTTGATTTAGCCAAGACCCAATGGTACCACTTCACGGCGATTGTCATCGCCGGAATGGGTTTCTTCACAGACGCATATGATCTTTTCTGCATCTCCCTTATCACCAAGTTGCTGGGACGATTATACTACACAGACCTTAACAAACCAAAGCCAGGGATTCTGCCTCCTAACGTCTCAGCTTCTGTGACCGGTGTTGCACTCTGTGGCACTCTGGCCGGCCAGCTCTTCTTCGGTTGGCTCGGCGACAACTTGGGCAGAAAGAAGGTCTACGGTATCACTCTCATTCTCATGGTCGTCTGCTCCATTGCCTCAGGCCTCTCCTTTGGCTCTAGCCCTAAGGCTGTTATGGCCACTCTTTGTTTCTTCCGATTCTGGCTCGGTTTCGGAATCGGAGGCGACTATCCTCTTTCAGCCACGATCATGTCTGAATATGCCAACAAGAAGACTCGCGGCGCTTTTATAGCTGCGGTCTTTGCTATGCAAGGTTTTGGTATCTTGGCTGGTGGGATTGTTTCTTTGATTGTCTCAGCCGGTTTTGACCACAAGTACAAGCTTCCTACCTACGAGAAAAGCCGAAAAGGATCAATAGTTCCTGAATTGGACTACGTTTGGCGTATTGTTTTAATGTTTGGTGCAATTCCTGCTGTTCTTACCTACTACTGGCGAATGAAAATGCCTGAGACAGCTCGTTACACTGCTCTTGTCGCCAAGAATGTGAAACAGGCAGCTTCAGATATGTCAAAAGTTTTACAGGTCGAACTTGAGGTTGAAGAGGAGAAGGTGGTTAGGCATGATGAGAATGAATCCAATAAATTCGGCTTGTTCAGCAAGGAATTTGCCAAGCGCCATGGGCTGCATTTGTTGGGAACCACAAGTACATGGTTCTTACTGGATATTGCTTTCTATAGTCAGACTCTTTTCCAGAAGGACATTTTCTCTGCAATTGGATGGATCCCTCCTGCAAAAGAAATGAATGCGATCCATGAAGTTTACAAGATTTCAAGAGCTCAAACACTTATAGCTTTGTGCAGTACTGTTCCTGGGTACTGGTTCACAGTGGCATTCATCGATCACATGGGTCGTTTCGCCATCCAAGTAATGGGATTCTTCTTCATGACAGTCTTCATGTTGGCCCTTGGCATACCATACCATCACTGGACTTTGAAGTCGAACCGAATCGGGTTCGTTGTGATGTACTCTTTTACATTCTTCTTCGCCAACTTTGGTCCAAACGCCACCACATTTGTCGTGCCGGCAGAGATTTTCCCGGCAAGGCTAAGGTCAACGTGCCATGGAATCTCAGCTGCTGCAGGAAAAGCAGGAGCAATTGTGGGTGCTTTTGGGTTCTTATATGCTTCACAGAGCACAGACCCTTCAAACACTGAAGAAGGGTACCCTACAGGAATTGGGATTCGATATTCTTTGATAATGCTTGCTGTGATCAACTTCGTTGGGATGTTGTTCACCTTCTTGGTGCCAGAAACGAAAGGTAGATCACTGGAGGAGTTGAGTGGAGAGAACGATGGTGATAAAGAAGATGTGGAGAGAACTGGGCAAGCAGCCACTAGTAGGACAGTTCCGGTTTAATTAATGTATATTTACCACAGTCAAGAGAGTTTCATCAAGTTATATTGTGGTATTGGCTAGTTAATGTGTGATCGATATAATAATGTTAAATGTAGATATGTTTCATAGTATTTGCTTTGAGAAGCTTCAACTCTGAGGGCAATAATTAGTACGGTGTGTACTTACGTATATGTCCAAGTTTGTTTCTTGTTTCTCATTCATATTTGATCTGTACGTGTAAATTGGGTAATGGGTGTTACTGCATCATATTCAAGAAAAGTTTTGTCCCATATTGTAGTTGCGATATGATTTTCGTTTCTGAGGGAAAAAATGCCATGAAAAGTAACCGAGGGAATGTAATACAATTGGCAGCTAGCGAAGCGATGGACACAATCACTTTAAGACACAGCTTCCAATCTAAGGGATAGCATTTGTCCCTTAATTAAGCCAAGAATATATATATTTCCGCTACCAAAAACAAGACAACGATTATAAAAATATATGAGTTGATAAACCAGATTGACAAGTAAACTCGAGCTATATTTGAATTTCGCTAATTCAGCAAATTCCGCCGCCATGAATGCGCGGTGTTTTCCTCAACGGCTTCGAGAGAATTGGGAGATTTTTACCTGATTTTTCTTCTTTCTTTTCGCAGAAGAAGTGTATTAAGTAGTAATGAAGTTTATGAATCTAAGGTTTTGAATCATTTTCATTGGTGGAGAGGAATAGGGATTTTATTTCATATTTCGTACTAATTGTTTATAGAAATGTCATTATTTATATTTCATATTTCTCATCGATTTTTCTTTTAGTGAACACCCAGGAATGCTGTTCATTTCACAATTTACAGCAAATGGCCCAATAAACGAGCCTAATACGGACGAAATAGACCATTAGGAAAACAAGTGAAGTTAAGGTATATAACTTTCGTTAGACTTATTAGCTAAAAAAACCTTCGTTAGACTTAGAGGGACTGACAGGTGATGATGAGATTTCTAAAATAAAATAGCGGTAAAGAGGACAATTACAAACCAAAAAAAAAAAATGTAAAAATCAAGGGGTCCTTAGTGGATGAGATAATTCAGAAATTATGTAAAAAATAAAAAATGTAGGAGGGTATAGTTCCAATAAATAAGCATAATTTATTCTTTAATTTTGTCGACTTATCGCATAATGAAGCATATGATAGAATTACAAGGCGGCTTTTCTGTTGCGTCCAATCCAAGTCATTAAATTGCAAAATTTTAAAATTAAACTTATGCTCATCTTTCACATAAATTAAATACTAATATTTTATGATAATACTAACTAATTTGTCCAGCACATTTTAAGCGAGGAAGTTGGGGCTTATCGCAAAAAGAGGTAGAGGGCACTTAGTTATTAGGTATACCCCACCGGTAGGTTTGTGACTTTAGTCAAGTATGATTAATTATATTGAGAAGGGAAGCACCAACATTGGGTTTGAAACAGACACAACAACAAGCATATAAGATTGAAACTGAAGTAAGGGTTTGAAACTGTATATAAGATAAACTAAGTCTTGTATTAAAAAATAGGGGGAGAGAGAGAGAGAGAGAGAGGGAGAGGGAGGGAGTATAATGCAAAAAAAAAAAAAAAGTCTTGTCTATTAAGTGTAATATGAATTTGCATGGTAATAATGTATGAATGAGTTTGTTCCTGAGTTGTCCGACCACATGAGGCATACGAGGGTAAGATGGTAGAATTTTGCTTGGTGGTGGGAGTATTCGAGAAAGATATGATGGGTAATTGGTTTCACATATATAGGTGTCCTCAAATTCATTTGCTGAGAAATTTAGCGCCCACAAGTAAATGCACTAAAGTTGGAAAGCAACACTAATGAACGTAGATGACGAGCTGATAGCATCTGTTTCGCACGTGAGACGTTAACCAAGCTTTGATACCAAACAAACCCCTCACCAATCTTTTGCTTTCTAACTTTTCTCAAAGTGGGAGGAAAAATTGCAATTCTCCCATCAGCTGGATCCAAAGTCTTTCTCCCTTTCACACACACACACTTTTCAAAAAGAAAAAAAAATTACAAAAGCTTTATATTTGGAATTAGCTAGAATTTCACTCTCTCTTTGTATGTAGAGAAAAAGAAAAACACGCGTGTAATTTCTGAGGATACGTGACGGGCTCAAAAATCAAACACAGATTGAATTTACTTTGCCCGGTTTATGATTAGAGTGAACTCGTATGATAAAATTTAGATTTGTTCTCCTGAATTTGTTGTGAATTTTCATTAAACATTGGCTTACCGTTGATGTTGCTTGAGTTCTTACAAGTTAGGCATGAAAGTTTCGTTCCTACTGACCCTGTACGCCTATGGCAAATACGCTGCCATTGTACGTTTACATCTTTTAAGACCACCCGACCTCCCATTCTCTTTTCAAAGGAAATATTTTTTCCCCATATTTATATTGTTTTAAAAATCTAAAGTGACATTAATTTGTATTGTTCATCCATGCATATATGTGTAATTACTAATTTTAATTATGGAGTATAGGAGAGAGAATGAGAGATGATTATGGAGAAAATAGATAAAACAATTTATGGACATATTAGAAATTCAAAGAAATTCGGACATGTTAAGTATACTTATTAATCTCCTCTACTTGATATCAAAGTCACAAATTAAAGAGAAGGAATGTATTGGTAAAATATAACTAACAACTCAAACGGGTTTAAAAGATTAATTAAAATTAGTTAAAAGTAATAAATATATTAAAATATAATTTATTTTGTAAATATATTTTTATTTATAAGGATAATTGTTAAGAGAGAATAAGTAAAAAAAGATATAAAAAAATGAGTGGGAGAGAGATATGTAATTAATTGAAGAGTAAATATTTAAAGAAATATTATATTATTTAGACAAACCTAACTTATTATTTATACATAGGATCACCCATATCAGAGACAATGTTATCTATAAAAAGGAAGAGAGAGTATATCTTAATTAATTAATGATATCTAAAAAATATAGATAAAATTATTTATAGAACTCTTTTAAAAATATTCCTATTATATAATTTTATAATTTAGGATGCAGAAACCAGGAAAAGTTTTTGTGCCTTGTGTCGCCGGCCTTAACAAGAGGTGACAGGATAGGCTGCCCGCATTCTAACGCAGTTGAATTCAAAGCATGGAGTATTATTTCATTTCGAATTCCATGAAGCAATAAATGAGGTCACGGGATAGGCTGACCGCACTCCAAGGCAGTTGAATTCAAAGTCAAACTAGTCTGCCCAAACTGGTCAACGGAAAACTTACCCCATATGCTTCCCACTCAGTCATCTCACTCCCAAAACACTACCCTATCTGACTGGAGGAGACCCAAAAAACGCTGGGGAGACTTGCTATTACCGGTGAAATGTTCAATATTAAAAACTTTACAGGTTTGTAGCACTATAATTAATCATGCACACATATATATATATATATATAAGAATAACAACGCATTGAGAATTGAAGAGCAAACATATATATAATAGAGATGGGGTGTGATAGAAAGGAATCAGATGAGGATGAAGAGACTATATAATAAAGATAGTCACATCACAGTACAATAAGAGAAGAAAGGCCACTGGGGGCTGCCTGCCCTTCGCGCTGTCCCTCACCAAATGGTCAAGGCTCTTTTAATCTTCTCGTTGACTTTCAATCTTTCATTATAAGTTTTTTTTTAAAAAAAAATGCTCAGTCAAATTCATGTTCCTTCCAAAACAATCTAATTACTATCTTTATAAGTAAAATAATTAAGGTGCCAATTGTAAAATCATTTAGCTGAAATAAAAAAAACGTATTATGTTTTAATATCATAGCTTATAAGATATCAAAAAGTATAATGTAATAACTTAAAAGAAATATTAACAACGATGCTTTGTTTTTTATTGTCTTTAAAAGATAACTGGGTCTAACAGTACTCAATTTTGATATGGTATTGCCAGATATCAAGAAAGAGAAGAATTATTTTTAAGAAGTGTAAAGTAATTAACGAGGGGAGCGACATGAATCCACAAACCAGATGAGAGTGAGAGGAAGATGAGAGGGAAGGAAGGGTGTGAAGAGCATTAATAGTGGAAGCGGGTGTCGTATTCATTATTTTTGGAATTTGCTTCATCTCTCATTTTCTAGAACTTCAAATCACTGGACCCTCCCAGTCTAAGGAAGCTCACCCCATTTGTATTTAAAAATTTTATTGATTAAAAATATCTGAACTTAAATATTTATACTTCTCATACGTATAGAATCTTTAGTGTCGGGATTTTCGTATGTATCAAAGAAATCAAAATGCAAGGCTAACCCAGACCCCACCTTGGTCACGGTAGTTGGAGTTCGAGGAGAGTGAAGCAAGAAGAGGTACTCGCATACGAGGAGTAAATAAAACTTTGAATCCTGCAGCAAGTAAACGAGTCATCTTCCAATCCGGACAGTGAGACAAACATTTTGCAATAATACTGTCATTTTTCTCTTTTCCCTTTCACTTCTTCTGTCAGCTTCAATGGGCTTATTTCCCTGCCTCCGCCATGAAAAACTTGACGTTTGCTTCCATCGACGCCCAAACATATTTATTATTAACGCTAACGCGGTCCTGGTGTTCTTCCATATGTTGATTTTCTTTTGGTGAGAATAATTAAGCCTCTAGTCAATAGGGGTTGGCCCCAAGACGAAAAGCCTTCTACCACTGCATTAGTTGTATGTTTATGTTACCCCGGGTCACCTTATTTGGATTACAACAGCAATAGCCAAATGATTAGATAACTTAAATTATAAGAGTAAAATACTTGCTACAATTCTTAACACAAAACACCCTTCGTTTTATTCGGTCATTGTTATAAAATACTTCTCTTATCTTTAATATATAAGTTATTAATTAATTTATTTAGATAAATAAAGTTAGTTAATATAATATTTTTTTAAAATACTCTAATAATTTTTCTTAATTTATTTTCATCTTTTTATTTAATTATTATTGAGAGACATCAATAAGAATAATTTAATAAAAAATTAATAAATATAATTAATATATTTTATATTTAGACCAAAGCTTGCCAATTAGATTATCTATTAACGATTGGGGAAATGATTTCTAAAATGTATTTGTGGATTATTTATAAATTAAAATATTTGCATATAATTTAGATGGCATAAATTTTAGGAAAAACTGGATTTAAGTCTTATACAAAGAAAAGAATCTAATTGTAGATAAATCTTGAGAAATTATCAAATGACTGTAAAATCTTATAGGATATAGGATTAATTTTTTTGAATTGTGAATAGATAGAATTACCCCTAGAAAAATGACTAAGTTGTTACTTTTTTCTCCCAATTATTATTCCTTCCTCCGCCAGTTATTATTTCTATCGTTTGAGTTATTATTTTTTTATTCTTATTTGAGTTATTATTATTTTTAATAAAGTTGTCATTCCTATGAATTATTTCTTTATATAGACAATTATGTCATTTTGTAATTAAGAAAAAAATTAATCTTAACTCTTACGAAACTTAACAGTTGTTTAATAAATTTATGAGATTTTTTTATAATTAATTTTTTTATATAAAATTTAAATACAATTTTTCCTAAAATTTATTAGTATGAAAGACTTCAATTTAAATATTTATATTTTCTCTCTTTTTTTTCTTTATATTTGTTAGATTCTATTACATATCAACTCTATGTTTGTATTGTTGATACTCTTTCCTCATTTTCTTTTTTTTAGTTACTATTTTAATCAACAAAATGTGTTTAAATGAGACTTGTATGAAGGATAAGAGGAGTATATTTAAATAATTTACGTTCAAACTTGAATGTCCAATATTTAACTCTGGGGCAATCGTCTTTCCTTAAAATACGCAAGCCAATGCATGTTTCCAAAATAGAAACCTCTACGTCGCGCAATCCTAACAGATCAACAGCAGCAAAGCTCTCCGAGTCTGAATACACCCCCTTAAGGAATATGCTTGAATATTCAAAGGGCTTGATTCATCATAAAACCTAGATTGATTTTGATCACTCATTTAAAAAGAATTCAGAAGAAGAGGAAAAATACAATAGAACACCAAGGCATAAAAAGAAAAGAAGGCATGTGAAAAACAAGAATCCTCCGCAGTTAAAAAGAGAGATTCTCTTTTCTCTGATTTTTAACTCTCTCAACACGGACAGTCCATTGCTCTCATTAAATCGGGATCCTTGCCGCCTCCCCTTCCCTCCATGCTCCTTCCTTCCTCACCATGACCATGTGCTGTTCTCTCCACTGCTACACATAACTTGTCGCTTCTTCTGCTCTGTGACTCAGTTTCTTCGCCACTGTGTTCTCTCTCAGGTATAATTGCTCTCTCTGCTTTTTCCCATCTTGATTTTCGGTTCGCTTACTGTTTCTCGATGGTGGGTTGGGTTGGATGGCTATTTCGTTTTATTATTCTTACTCACTCGCCCAAAGCTCCAAGCTTCCGATTAAGTTTGAAATAGGAGGTTAAAAGATTTGTTAAATGGACAGTCTTTTTTCCGTTTGATTGTCTTTCTGAAATGCCTCTCATACTTTATTGTTGTGCTTTTCAAGTTCTGGGTTTATTGGGCTTACCCCTTTTTTTTCCGTTTTCATTAAACGTCTCTCAGAATCTGAATTTCGATTAGTATGATGATATCCAGTTCTGTCTTACCATGTGAAGATATCTTCTGTGATACTATCTGTAACATTTACATGTTTTTCTTTCTGTCCGACTTTTCTCTTGGGTACAAGTGTGGTGATACTATAAGTTTATCGCTTTCCTTTGTTTGTTTCCCAAAGCCTTTCTATATTCGATCTTCGATTATTATATAGAGATGGGTTCCTTTTTGTCTTCTTCTGTCTGCAATCTGCAATTATATAATAACTAAGGTCTAAACCATCCAAGTTTTCTAATTTACCTCAAATTTGTACTTCCAAATTCAAAAGGAGGGGTTCGTGAAAAAAAAAATTGTGTCTAATATTTGTACTTACTCTGGAAAATAGAAAGCGAACAGTAAGCCCTCGTACTCCCCTGACTTCAGCAATACTTCTGATTTTTATCGTACAATCATTAATTTAATAATTTAATAATAATAATAATAATAATAATAATTTGCACTCCCGCGGTGGTTGTTTACTTCATTGACTCCGGCGAAGACTTGTTTGGTCATTTTCATTTTTCAGACCCCGTGTTGGTCCCCCAAGTTTGAAACCTCTCTTGTTCTGATTCACTCTGAGCAAAATGGCCCCTTATCTTTTCCTGTTGTCGCCACCCATTCCTTAACCTCAAATCTGAATTCCATTCCCATCTTTTATGGTGCAACGCGCTCTTTGACTTTCCTCCCTCAGCCTATTTTTATAAATCTATTCATCTTCCTTTGGCTTTGATATTTCAGTTGAAGACACACAAGTGAACAGAAAAGCCAGACACAGTTATGGCAGGAGATCAGCTTAAGGTGCTTAATGCACTTGACGTTGCAAAAACACAATGGTACCATTTCACGGCAATTGTGATCGCCGGCATGGGTTTCTTCACCGACGCCTATGATCTTTTCTGCATCTCTCTTGTGACCAAACTGATAGGTCGCCTTTATTACTTTGATCCAAACTCTGAAAAACCAGGCTCACTTCCTTCCAACGTTTCTTCTGCCATCAATGGAGTTGCATTCTGTGGTACTCTTTCAGGCCAACTATTTTTCGGTTGGCTCGGAGACAAGATGGGAAGAAAACGTGTTTATGGGATGACTCTTATGCTCATGGTGATTTGTTCAATTGCCTCTGGCCTCTCTTTTGGTCAGGAACGAAAAGCTGTCATGGCAACACTCTGTTTCTTCCGTTTCTGGCTTGGCTTCGGCATTGGCGGAGACTACCCACTCTCCGCCACCATCATGTCGGAGTATGCCAACAAGAAGACTCGTGGGGCTTTCATTGCTGCAGTTTTTGCCATGCAAGGTTTTGGTATTTTAGCCGGTGGCATGGTTGCTATCATAGTTTCTGCTGCTTTCAAAGCTCGATACCCTGCGCCATCATATGAAGAAAATCGAGTTTTATCGACAGTCCCACAAGCTGATTATGCGTGGAGGATAATCCTGATGTTTGGTGCTTTACCTGCTTTGCTCACTTACTATTGGCGGATGAAGATGCCGGAGACTGCTAGATACACTGCCTTGGTTGCCAAAAATGCGAAGCAGGCTGCGACGGACATGTCGAAGGTGTTGCAGGTTGAGATTGAAGTGGAACAAGAGAAGATTGAGGGGGTGGAGAGACAGAGAGGGAATAATTTTGGGTTGTTCTCGAAGGAGTTCCTTGGTCGGCACGGCCTTCACTTGCTTGGAACCACCAGCACTTGGTTTCTTCTGGACATAGCGTTCTACAGCCAGAACCTGTTCCAGAAAGACATTTTCTCTGCGATTGGATGGATTCAAGAAGCTAAGACCATGAGTGCCATGGAAGAAGTTTTCAGAATTGGAAGAGCTCAGACTCTGATAGCTCTTTGCAGCACTGTACCGGGCTACTGGGTGACAGTGTTGTTAATAGATAGGATTGGAAGGTTTGCCATCCAATTCCAGGGCTTTTTCTTCATGACCGTGTTCATGTTTGCCTTGGCCATTCCTTATAATCACTGGAAGCACCACAAGGTTGGTTTTGTTGTCATGTACTCATTGACCTTCTTCTTTGCCAATTTCGGTCCGAATGCCACCACATTCGTCGTTCCAGCAGAGATTTTCCCGGCGAGACTGAGGTCAACCTGCCACGGCATCTCAGCGGCGGCCGGCAAGGCCGGGGCTATAGTGGGTACTTTCGGTTTTGTTTATGCGTCGGAGCAATATGGGGTGAGACAAACTCTTATAGCTCTGGCGGTGGTCAACCTCTTGGGATTGTTGTTTACGTTCTTGGTGCCAGAATCTAAAGGGCGATCGCTTGAAGTCATGTCTGGTGAAGCTGAGGAAGAAGCTTCTGGTACCCCTGGTCCTGATGCTATAACTGTTCCAGATTAAATTACTTAGATGTCCAGTTTGATATTATAAACATAGGTTCTCATAGATTTCTACCTTAACTTGCTGCTTGAGAGGAATAATCTCTTTGAATGAA
This sequence comes from Leucaena leucocephala, assembly GCA_037074615.1. NCBI lineage: Eukaryota > Viridiplantae > Streptophyta > Magnoliopsida > Fabales > Fabaceae > Leucaena > Leucaena leucocephala. The sequence goes on along the minus strand of CM073535.1, from coordinate 2,888,441 downwards.
TGTCCCTCTGTTTTGCTGTTTCTGACGCAAACCATAGATAACTAGAAACAGATTGAGCTAGCCGTTTAAGTCCCTCGTATTAATGTCAGTGTACAAGCCTTTCACAGCATATTTAATATTAAAAAATATTATTTTATTACAATTCTAATCATATCATTTAAAAAATTATATTAATTTTTAAATATTTAAATATATATTTAAGAATAATTGATAGCTTATACTATTAAATATTAATATTAATTAAAAATAAATGAGATTTTATTTTATATTTAGATGGTGAATTTAATTATTTTTTAAAATTTTCTGTAACAATACTTTCTTATATAATTATGGAACAAATGTGAGAAAACTTGCTGTGGTTTGTGCCCATTTTTTCCCACATATTAGTTTCTGATAATCTTGCACTAAAGTACAGCGTAATCAAATTATTGAGCTTGTTTATGTTTCTAAAGTGAGGTACATGTTTGAATGTGATATATCCATCGACTACAAGGAGTGGTTTGCTTTGGAATAAAGATAGACGGGCCCCATTTTTGAATTTGTATTCCTCCATAGTATATTTACACTTTACAAGGGTCGCTATGATAGGCGGACAGTAACAACACGTGCCAATTATTACAGCCGCGTTGACGGCTAACGTCAATCATGAAGCGGGCAGGCATTAAGCATTATGCAAGGGGCTAAATGGGAAATCAACTCGACTGTTTCGGAGTAAGTTTACTGATTTCGTGTTATTCCTAACCAAAAAATAGGGGAAGGGAAAGAGAATATTAAGAATAAAGAATAAAGTATTTTGAATTAACGATGTTGGCTGTGAACAACTTGGGACGAATGAAACGTGATACGGTAACAGAGCTGGCTGGGTTGGTGGCGAATGCAAGAGGAAGTGCAAGTAACTTTAGGGATGCATTCATTCATTAACTTTGTCTCCTCGAATCAAATCGACTCCCTTTTGTTTTCCTCCCCTCCCCAGCCAACTGCAAGTAACAGAGAAATGCAAATGGAATGAAATGAAAAACAATTTAGAAAGAATCTAAAAAACTTAACTATCTGAAATTTTCTGGGAATAAAAAAGTTGAAGGAAATGGTCCCAGCGGAGTAACAAGTTAAAGGGCGTGCTTGGTTGATACTATGAACAAATGCAGACTAGGTTGGTTCCATTTGATATGAGTCACCTCACTTCAATTCTTATGCTTTCAAGTTAAAAACCAAATGGACCCCTATCGATTGGGACCCTCTACCTAATATGAGGAATGGGCTAAGCTTGGAAACCTACAAGTCACAAAATATCTTCATCACCTCACTTGGTGTTACTGTTTCCCAGTGATGAGTGAATAAGGCCACCGCCCTCACGTCACGCTTCCACCACCAATGAGATCAAATTTCCACATTTGTATTTTCTAGCCTTTTAGTGAAAATAAGCATGCTTAACTAAAGCCCAACACCTTATGAAGGTTGGGCATTGGGCCCATAACCTTTATCATGGAGTTTCATTTTTTTTATAAAAAAAAAATTATATGGGTTTAACATTGATCTCTCACTAAGGTCAGGATATAGCTCTAAGATTTAGAGAGTACTTATATAAAAAAATTATGAGATCATTTACAATTAAATGGGATTTATGAGTTTATCCCAGGTTTAAATGGGATGATTTGAACCAACAAACAGTTAGATGAAGTAATAAACAGTCACACCTTTATAAAAAGAAAGTCACACCCTTATAAAAAGAATAACACATATTCGAATTCTCTACCTGGAAAGGATAGATATACTCTTGACTAAATGAAAAAAAATGTGGATTACTATAAAGACAATTGTATGGTAAAAGTTGGTTTCCTTGGCCATTTTTTAAACCATTCTAAACTAATTTTGTTTCCCAAACTTGTCAAATTGAGGGGTTATAAAACTGTTCCCAGTTTCGTTTTACTCCTCTCCGTATCATCTTTGTCATCTTCTGTAAACTGATGTTATTGCACCTTAAGCTTGTGGATTTATATACAAAAGAACCTAGCTATTTTGCTAACTTTCAAGTAATTTTATCTTGATCATTAAGTTTAATCAAGTTATTGTCTGTTGAATATTTCGATTATATTTGGTAGAGAAAATCGGGTGAGTCAATATTATATGAGAAGGATATGAGTAAGAGCATGCTTGTTTCTAACTTGATCAAAAGGAAGGTATTTAAGTAGAGAGAAGTGAGGCAGGTGAACGAAAATGACCTCGCCACATGAGGAAGCTTCCCATTATGTGACCCTAAAAGCATGACCCGTTGGTCTGCAACATATCAATCTGTTCTCTCCTCCAACAATTACCCCCTCCCTTCCTATTTAATTACCGTCATTCATTATCTAGGTTTTTTATATTCCTATTTAAAGCCATTTTCTTAAAAATCTATGAAATAATTAGCCATTTATATAGTTTTAATTGTATTTTATGGGATGGCAAAAAATATTGTATTTTATGGGTATATATATGGATGGATGGATTTAAGAAACAGTGGGGCTAGGGACGTTGTATTATGAGGCATGCATGATTAATATAATGAGGAAGATAGAACATCATCGTAATTACGGACAAGTAAGCACGCCCTGCGTTCATGTTCTTTCTACGCCCACCGTGAAATATGACACATATTTATGATAATTGCAATTCTCTCATCGGTGTCGATGCGTAGGAAACATATATCAAGATTCAACGACATCATCAAGTATGGTAAATGCAAACAAAAAAACCATTCACAAAGGGGGAAGACAAAATGAATAAACGGCCCTTGGGGTGTCTATCTATCATCTCACTCAAGTTCCGTTCTTGGTGCCTTCTGCAATGGTGAACCAAGGATGCCCTGTTTCATTAAAATCCGAAATAATAATTATATTACCCCAATATTCATCATCAAAAAATCGTAGATAACCAAAAACATGCAAATTAAAACTCACTCAGAACTTCCTCAGCCGATAACCTTCTACAAACGTCTTTACACACCATTCTTCTGAGCAGATCCTTGGCCTCTCGCGACACCGACTGAAAATACTGTCTAGGGAATCTTAAGTTCCCTCTGAGCACCGCCTGAAAAATCTCCACCTCGGTTTCTCCATCGAACGGCGGGACCCCTGATAACATCATGTATAATATCACTCCGCTGCTCCACACGTCCACCTTCTCATTGTACTCCCTGCCGGCCACCACCTCGGGCGCCACGTAGTACGGCGTCCCAACCACCCCGCTCATCAGCTCCCCCTCCTTGAAAAACTCAGCCGACCCGAAGTCCGCCAGCTTAAGCCTCCCGTGCTGGACCACGAACAGTATGTTCTCGGGCTTGATGTCGCGGTGAGCCACGCCGAGGCGATGACAGTGGGAAACGGCTTGCATGAGCTGACGCATTATCCGAGAGGCCTCTGATTCGGGTATAACAATAGTGTCTCGGAGCCGGCGGTGGAGATCGGCGTCGTCGCAGAGTTCGAAGAGCATGTGGAGGTGGGTTTCGTCCTCGTAGACCTCGTGGAGGGTGACGATGTTGGGGTGATGGTGGAGAAGCTGAACGATCTTTGCCTCGTTGGAGAGGCACTGGGCGTCCAGAAAGTCGCCGGCCGCGACCACAAGTTTGTCGATGGATTTGACGGCGAAAAAATCGTCGGCGTTGCTCCGGGAAGCGCACTTATAGACGGTGCCGAATCTGCCCCGTTCCAGCTCCATTAATACGACAAATTCTCGTTGCAGGTCTTTGCTCATCTTTCTTTCTTATTCTCAACTAGGGCACCATAACCAGATGGTTTTTCTCGGTGATCAGAGTTAATTAACGAGGAAGTCTTGCTAGCCTTATTTATATAAGTATTTTTTATAATTTAATTAAATATTACAAAAAGTGAAGATATTAAAATATTATCTAATCTTATCTTGGAAAAACATATCTTATTTGATTTTCCTTTTTGTCATGAACGGTCCTTTGATTAAAAGACAAGATTATTAGATACGGAGAATCGCCACGTATTTCTTTCTATATGATTTTTATTTTTATTTATTTATTTATCTTTGAAAGGAGACCAAAACTACGTGCTCATAATTCTTTCATTCCCCCCCCCCCCCCATATTCCTAAATGATCCATCGTTAGGATTGAGATGTGATTAGGTGAGATTACTATAAATATTCTTAATTATGTTAAAGTATATATTTTTATTCTTTGAACTTATATTTTCTTTAAAAAAAATAAAAAAGTATTTAAAATTTTAATTTACTATTAAAATGTATACGCATTTTTAAAATGAAAATTAAATTATTTTTGACAGTAAAAAAATCTTCAGAAATAATGAAATGTGATTTTGGCGATGCTTAATTGAGATTATGTGCATGAATTTTAAAAATGAATAAGAATAAAATTTATATTCATAAAATATTGGTAAAATATTCTATTTCAAATAATGTAAGCAATGGGGAAAGAATGATGTGTTGAAAGGGGATCGATTTGTCTAGCACGAATATTTTATGTTAGCATCCATAAAGCCACCCAATTGCTGAGTGTTAAAAATGTCCGTTTCTCAGCCTAAACACAAATCCATACGTAATTACTTATTGCTGAGACTTTAGCAATCGACCAAAGGCTGCTCTTTTTTTATTTAATTATATCATATAAATGACTTTTCAGGATTTATTTGGCATAAAACATTTCATGAAGCTGCCATCATCGTACTATTCTTAACAATTACTTTTTTAAGGAAACCAGCTCTTCCAGAAGACAGGCTTGCTTCATTTAAAGTAACCTCTGTTTTTGGCTCATTTTCAAATGACATTTTTTAGCTACTCCTTATTTCAATTATTTTGAATAGTGCCAATAAAGATTGCCCAACTAGTGACCCGCTGGGCAATATATATAATACAAGCCCTTTTATTGTTTCGTCCCACGCTCAAAAGAAGCTCGTTATTCAAAGTATGTTTAACTTGTAATAAAAGCGTGGCATTAGCATATATGTTGTTAACAAAATACAGTTCTGCCTTCAAAGTATAGATATTTCATAGGTCTCGAGTTTTTTTATCTCAAAATCTAACCTCAAACCTATGAATATATATGTCCACGTCAACTTCAGAATATACACAAGGAACATCCAAGCTAACTCCATCTTATCCAACAGAAAATACTATAACGCAGCACTTGAAAGCAGCAAAAAGATGCTACCCTCCCAGTCCGCGATGCACCTTGTCTAGGGAAATTTATGTGAAACGCATCAACTTCCGATGGTTCCTGCATTTCAATTATGGAGTATTAGGATCTTAACACCAAAGCCAACAAAATGGAAGGATAGAAAACCCATTCTACAACTGCAATTAAATTTCAGGGATTTGATTGAATTCAGAAACCAAATTGATGACTGAGACTAAGCCTAAGTTTGAATGGAGAAGAAAGTGAGGGAAAAATATGAGATAGGAAATGCTAGGAAGAAAAATTTCTTAAAATAGTAAACAAACTTACAATTTTTAAGAGTTTTCTTTCGTAGTATTATTTGCTCCCTAATTTTTTTCTTATCCAAACATAGGGTAAAAAGTTTCATCATCCCAGAATTAAATATTTGCTGTCCTTCAGTCTTCCGAATATCCTCAGACCACTTGACCAGACAATAACATGCAACAAGTTTTATATTTCAGGGATTAACTCGTGCACTTAACATTTTTAAGAGACTAAAAATTAAATAGGTCTAGCAAGGTCAGAGATTAACTTCCCAAGAAGTACTTTCTGGATATTTCTTATGAAGTTAACTTCCTAAAGAGTATGATTAATTGGACCATGTGACCGCTACGTGTCCTAGAGATGCTTTCTAAGATATCTAACAAGGTCAATATGTGATGGGAGGCAGCATACCATCTTTACTTGAACTCTGATCCACGTCAATCTGTTCTTGCCATGGCCGCTTCAGTTCAGAAGATGAGCAGCACTGTTGGGGAACGGAAAATGTATATGTACTAGCACAAGTTGCACTCTTCTGCTTCTTACTAGCAGAGGATTCACCCGTGGAGCACATACCTTGATCAATGCTGGATACCTCCGTGCCATTTTTATGATTCTGTAAACTATTCTGGTTTTGTTCGCCTTCTGCCATACCTTTTGATCTTTTCTTATCAGGAGAAACAACATTCTTGGGATTCTGAAGTGTTGGTACCTTCTGATCATTTGATGAAATAGTAGCACATGGAACCTTCTCCTTCAAGACAACTTTTGGAACGGCCGATTTTTGAACACCATCGGTGTTATCAACAACTACTTCATTCGTCTCATCTGAGCTCCCTGCCTCAGTTTCCCACATCTTGAATATTGCTTCTGTCAGCCGTTGCCTGGCCAAATCGACCTCAATTATTGGTTTTGGATAATTTAGACCCAATTCTACACCTGCTGCTCTGAGCACAGTAAGTGGTGCATCCCAAGGATGATGGATCCATTCAGTTGGCATTCTTGCTAACTCAGGCAGCCAGTGCCTTACATATTCGCCTTCTGGATCAAATTTAACCCCCTGAATCTGTCCCCAAAAAAGAGCAAAAAAGTAAATAAAGAAGTCAGAGTTTTTAATTTAATCTTTTGGAAGCTTTTTGGCTCTGAAAGACCAGAATTTACTCCTTAGATATGTAGCCAGCAAGGGGCCAAATAAAGTTTACATTTCTTCAAGCATACAAAAGCTAATAGTGGTCTTAAGAATCAAGGACAGAATTTTAGCAACGTTTTATTCCCCATGTACTACAACCTTATTTAGATCCGACCACTACTAATCAGAAATGAGAACTTATGCATAAATATGGATTAACAGTTTCATTTACCAGTGCCTTGAAGCAGATATGTGTAAGCCCTTCAGATTGTGTTAACTTGTCAATAATCAGACACGTAGTGAAAGCAAGAAAATATGGCAAAAAAACAATGCCAAAGCAAATGATTTGACAAAGTCATGCACTCTTTGCCAACTACCTAAGCTTAAAAATGTGGAGTAATTATGGACATTGGATAATCTTCTCTTAAATGTTATAAAGCCATCTGTATAACATTTTAATACAAGAAAACATAACAAACCTCTGGATTGTCCATGCGCTCAAGCTCATGACCATCTGGTAAGCACCCGGAGATATACTGCCAGCCCAGGATATCACATTCAAGGTCTGCATCCAAAAGTGTGTCCCAGAAATACTTCATTCCCCATCTCCAGGGAAGAAGCAAGAATTTCACAGCAAAACTAGAAACTATCACTCGTATTCTATTGTGTATCCATCCTGTTGCCCAGAGTTCTCTCATTCCTGCATCAACTAAAGGGTAGCCAGTCCTTCCCTGTCTCCAAGCCTTAAAATTGGCCATATCAGAATCCCAAGGGAAAAATCTCAAGTTCCCAAGCAATGGTCTCTCATGAGTGAATGGGAAATTGAAACAAAGATAACGTGAGTATTCTCTAAGTCCAAGGGCCCTAAGGAAAAGTGTGACACTCTGTTCACCTGCAATGTTTCCTTCATTTGCCCATAATATCTGCTTCATGCGTGCCAATTGAAATACTTTCCTTGCACTCAATTCTCCAAAATGAAGATATGGAGACAGGAGTGAAGTGGAGTCTCCACCAACCTTTAGTCTATTCTTTGAGTAATGAAGTAGGTGATGTTCTACAAATTCAGTTAAAGCCTTATCGGCATTGCTCCAACCTGGGGACCATGCTCTCCCTAATAATGCATTGCTGGACATTTCTGATCCGTCTTCAAGTCCTAGTTCCTCAATTGAACATTTCTTAACTGTTCCTGCCATCAACAAAGGAAGAGAAAACAAAATTTCACCAGACGTGTTTTCTGCTACACTAGATGTTTCTCTCTCAAATTTGCATCTCAATTTGAAAGCAAAATGATATATGAAGAGAAGAGTATGTTCACATCAGTGTCAAATCTCATAATAGTACTGCCTAAAAAAAACAAGACCTCACAACTACTTTTTATACCAAAAGAAGATACAGCTCAATGTAAGGATCTCTAACCCACATTGGTTGAAACATGTCTTAAATGTATAACAGTAACCTTGTCATCCATCATATTATATGAAGAAGTATCAATTCATATTAACTTGCATTTATAGTTATACCTTCAGCTGGAATTAGTTGCCAAGGAGGAATAAGTGAAGCAGCTGCTACTTGCTTTTCCAAGCATCTGTTCCAAAAAGGATCGAAGGTTGTGAAAGCATGACCCATCTCATCATATATCTCCCATGGTTCATACAACAAATCCCCATTGTAGCTTTGCACAGATAGACCGAGTTCGACTAGTTTTTCTTTGATGTTGTGATCTCGCACAAGTGAAACAGGATCTGATAAAATAATTGAGGCAAGGATTAGATATCAGATATCTCGCACGTTCTGTTGGGGAAATAGGTTATAACACTAATTTAGGTCGTAACAAAGCACTCCTCTAAATTGCTTCAGATGACCTTTTGCAAGAAAAAGTGGTTCTTTAAAAAAATTGTTTACCTACTATATGACGTGCTGTAAGGAAAAACCCAGGCATTTAAAGGAAGAATGAATATTTCCTCCTTGTCTAGATTGGACTAACACTCACTAATTTACTGAGCATGACGGCAATACTTGCAACATGTACATCTGACAAGCTGATATTTCAACGAACAAACCAGAACATTAACACAAATAGTTCATCGTATATGTTATGATGCGCAGTAAGGAACTATTTAGAGAATCAAAGTATTATCCACCAAGCGCAAATTGAACAAATAAGCACTGTTCATTTTGCAATTAAGCAACTTTGGCCTAAATATATAGCCAGATGTGACAGAGAGAAATGATTCAAGCTATGGTGTAGCTGTGATCACTAACTATGTTGACGTGCAACAAAATCAAGTTCTGCATTAGGAAACTCCAGTCTGCCTCAGAAGATTTTCCACTTCAAGCAAGCACTCACCAAGTATTTTTAAAATTCAACGTTTAAAGATTTATGGTTTCTAGTTTTGGAAATTCATAAACTTAGTGCTTCTATAACATCTCATCACAATACATCTCCAAGTCTTTTGTCATTCCTAATCAAATGTCACTAATAACTTAGTTGTATACAAAGCAAAGTTTTCAAGTCTTGATTAATATGCCTTACGAAACGGATCTATATTTCCACTGAATTTCAAGAACTTAGATTAAATTTGTTCTCCATTGGAAAATGGAGAGAAAAACAAAAGGGGTGTGTTGGGGGGAATGTCTTAGTTTAAACGACAATGTTTCATACAACTTTTCCTTTTCCAGTTATGGATGTAGTGTTCATTAAACAACTTTTCCTTTCCCAGCTATGGATGTAATGTTCATTTGCTTCTAGCAATCACATATTCAAGAAATTATTATAAGCCAAAAGATAATGACAACAGAAAATATCGTGAAGACATTCAGAATTCCCAGTCTAGGATTGTCTTCAAGTACTATCCTACCTATAATCTCTATCCTCAATCTCTAAACTGAAAATGAAATGCTACTTTCTTCTTTAATCTTTAACTTCGGGAAATCCAAAGTTTTAGTGGTTTCATGTATAGATTAGGAAGAAATTCAAACCAGGCTAAAGCAGTTGAAAGTTGAAACGCAAGGTTCATCAACGTTTTAAACACCAGTACTCACCATAGAGATGATTGAACACTACTTTTGTTGCTTGAATAACATTTATACACTCCAAAAGAGCCGCAAGAGTACTGTGGGTTTTGATCAGCACAAGTTCAGCTCCAAGTGATTTCAGCGACTGACTTAAGTGAGCAAGCGAATGTTTCAGCCACCATCTTGACACTCGACCTGGATAAAACTGTCCTTCCTCGGTAGGACACCATATATAGACAGGAAGGATAGAACCCTCCCGGGCAGCGGCAGCTAATGCAGGATTATCCTCAATCCTAAGGTCCCTCCTAAACCAAACTATGGTCCTGTTACGTCCCATATTGGTTAATCGAGATTTTCATGGCAAACCAAAGCTTTAAATAACATAATTCTCTGGGCTGCTTGTCCACGAGTTCTCTGTCACCCAGCAACAAGCACCAGTTTCAATCAGAGATCCTTTTTTATATCGCCACAAGCTCAAAGCATAATTAAAATCGACAGCTCTGCCACTGGCTACCGATCCTTGAATCTGATATTTTGAAAGAAAAAATAGAGATGTGTTGCAGCACTGAAAATCAAAATCACTGCCAAATAGACTCAACACGCAGATATGAGACCAACGGCGATCTTATCGGGACATTAAACTTCAGTGTCAATTTGTCTTCAACAAGGCATCGAATCTAAATCCAAGCGAGGGACACCTTCCCCCACATGTCTCAGTCTCATCAATTCAAATCCCACAAGTCGGGATGAAAAGTAGATAGTTTAATGGAAAATCTCCAATTATTAAATTCCAGAAAAGATTTCTCTGAAATCCAAAAAACACAGTGACCTAAAGGATAAGATTCTTCTTCGGACCACAATTATTAAAAGATTTTACGCAATAAAAAAATTATCAATCAGCAACTTGTGCAGGAAATTATTTGAAACAGTACGCAAACAAAACCTTAATGATAAAAGAAGATGACAACTGAGGATTTCTAAACTCCACCCACAAACCCGCTTCCAGCTCCTGCCACAGAAGGACGACAATACCTCAAATACCCACAAACCCAATTATACACCAGGCGATGAAAGTATAACTGAAGATGATAGTAGGAAGCACCAAATGACATGGAATGATCGTAGATTATAGGCAAAGTTCATCCACAGTGTATGTTGGCATTAAAGTCAGGCGTGACTGAGTCGTGAAATGTCGTTTTGCGATAGTTGTAAGGATACAATTAGCTAGAGATCACGTGGGAGAAGATAGTGGGTGACAGGCACATATAATTTTTCTATCGTGGACAAAACGGCGATGGAGAGGGGAAAAGATTAGAACGGATCTTGAGGCAAGCAGCAGCTTCATCCTTTCACTTTCACATAAAAAGACAAAGTTTTTACCACAGTATACATAACACCATTATCGTGCCAATGAAGCGAGTCTTGACTTGTGGTATTTTGGATCTACCGTGATTTGACTCGAAAGAACAATGGCGTGTAGGGTAATATCGGTGAATAACAGTTGCTTAGACGCGTCCAGAAGTGAAAGAATCAGGAGTATATGGTTAATAATTAGGTTTAATATGCGTCGATATCTTACCAAGTGAGGTTTCATTATCATCTCAAATTAATTTGTGTTTATAGTCTAATTCTTTTAATATACAGAATTCTCTCTATAATAAGTTACTGTTTTTTTTTTTTGTCAAATTCTTGTTAATATACTAATTTAATATAAATTTAATTAAAAATTAACCTTAATTTTAAATATAAAACATATATATTATATTTATTATTTATTAATATTTTGTAACAATATTAAGTAAGAGATAAATAATTAAGAGAGATAATTTTAAAATTTTAAAAAATATATATATTATATTAATTAACTTAATTAATATTATTAAATTAATTATTTATATTTTATAAAATAGAATAAAAGAAACTTTTATACAAGGCAAGTGAGCGTATAAACAAATTATTTTCGTTTTTGTTTCCGATTTAAGGATGCTGTAGGAATGAACTATTTTAAGGATTTAATAATATATCGCTGAGCTGTGAAAAATTATTTGAAAATATAAATAACTAAAATATGTATGCGAATTTAAATTTTCCTTTTCTTTGCCGGCGTAGAACTTAATTTTCAGACACGTTTTTTTAACTTAATTATCAATTTGATACCTGTGGAATATTTCCATATATGAACATCACACGTGGACTGCTTATCTTGTCGGTGCATCTTTGATTCCATTGCATTGTTTCTTTTGAAGTTTGGAGCGAAAATTGCATCTTTGCCCGGCAAGATGATCCCAATTCCCAAGGCCGACTGACTCCTTTGAATTTTGTGAGATTACTCCACAATGTGTAAAATTAATTCTGTGCTCATCAAGACAGTATAACCTCATTTTGCGACTTTCAAAGGAGCAAAATTGAAACAAAATATAATTCTTGAGTATTAAAAACATTTTAAGGGGCATCATGTTCTCGTAGGTGGGCACTTAAAACTTGATTTTTGTGAGCCGAGTGCAGTGGATGATTATAGATTATGTGGGACTGTATAGGCTTTCTTCAAAAAGGTGCCCTTCGTTTTTGGGTGAAAGAAAAGAGCACGTTTCCGGGCTGCTATTTTGTAAAGTTGTTTTTTTTCTTGAAGATTCTTTTTGCTGAGTAACAGCGAGATGTAAGAATTAAACACGGAATTTTTTGAAGCAGAGTTCCCTCCATGCAATTAAGAAAGGGATAGGCTGGGGTTTTTGTTCCTCATGTTCTCTTGTGTTTTGGTTTTGTGCTTTTGGAATTTGGATAGTGTACATTATATGTATTCTTAATTTCTTACTCATCGTTTAATGTTTGAATGGATGAGTTGTTAAATTATCGTTGTCATCCTTCTTGTTTTTTTTTTGAATACTTTATATAAATATCTTTCTTGCCTTTTAAAACCAAATATAGGACTACATGGTTGTTCAAAGTGAGTCACCCTATTTAATATTAAATTAATTCAAATGATAAATAATTTAATATCATTTAAACAAAATTTCAAATTCCAATTTTTGTGTATATAAAAAAATTTTGTTAAAAAACTTACTCACTATAATTAAATGTACAATACAAGTCGAATCCGAATATAGTCAAGATAAAATTCTGATAAATCAAATGGATAAAAAAAAAAGTAGCAATAGATAGTGCCAAATACATTCACAAATTTTTGAAATCAATGCATATGCATTAATACATTGATATATTCGTATCGATATACTTAATTTTTTCCTAAAACAAATAGTAACTCCACAATTCTTTTTCCCATGTACCAAAATTTAAGCGTTTTAGTTATGTTTTCAATATATTAAAGTGAATAAATATTATTTTTATAAAATATTTAAAATTAAACTAAAATATAACATAATTTTATGTTCGTAAAGAAATCTACGTATATCTAGAAATAAAGAAAAGATGCATAATATTAATACAATTAAGAAAGAAAGAAATTAATTTAATTTCTCATGGTTTTCACCTTTCATGTTCCGTTTTGATCTTTATCCGATGTCAATACGTCCTCGTAATGTTTATTTTCATCATGAATCATTTTTTTTTTGTTACAATCATGAATCATTTTGAAGTACCTAAGATAGATAAGAAGCGCTAAGAATAAGAAATCAATCGTTTTTAAAAACTGTATATGTGCAGTGTGCAAGCGCAATAATTAGAAGACCATTTAAGAAGCTGTAACCCGGAGGGGGAGGGAGGCCATTTAGAAGGAAATGGACGCCTAATAATGAAAGCAACATCAAGCTCCCGCCTATGCTGATAGCCAGCAGTCTCCATCGACATAAGCATTGATTCCACAGAGTACAAGTCAAATCTTCGATATTCATAATAGCATTATGTACCTGAGAAGCATCACAGTAAGGAAGCGCCCCAATTCCCGCCCGGAGCCCTAATCAGCCTTCACAGGTGTAGGTTATTTACTTGCTAAGTAAGCTATTCATATGCGATGCATCAAAACAGACACAGAACATTGTAAACTAGAAATTCAAGGAATAAATCAAACAGAGAGCAATCCTTCAGGTTATTTCAGAGATATCCTAAGGACATCATCTAGACGCAAGCCTTTCAACCCAACTTATTCTCAGTTTGCACGTTCCCTGAGGACTTCAAGATCCATCTCTGTAGGGTCTGTTGCCTGAATCTCATAATGTATGCCCTCCAACTCCCGTCTGAACCTGTCCTTGGATGTTGCGTACAGCATTTTTGCACGAATTCGGGACACAGAAGGAGACCTGTGACAATTGAATTAAAAAATCCATATACAAGGCAAAAATAAACAGGTCGTATAAGATGGTTCGGGAGCTTAAACGAATACACAACACAGCAGTTCATATGCAGGTAAATGGGGGGGAAAAATCTAACGTCAATCTGGATTCAGGTTGGGGGAAGAGGAGAAAACAACGACCAAATAAAACAATGAATCTCAAGCACACGAGGTAATACCAGCTGGTAAATCTGTTTCCAAGTACAAATTGCAGTCCAGGATCAGCATCCAATCAAAAGCAAGGTTGCATAAAATACAAAATAATGTAGTGGGAAGATGAGAAAAGACTACACTAACCAAACAAAGAAAGGGTCTCAAGCACAAGAAAGGAACATAATGGTTGGTCAATAGAACAAAATCACCGATTCCAATACACTTTTCAGTCAAATCTTGGGCACCCCGATAGAAAGGGTGATCAATTTTAAAGCTAGCATCTTTATCAAATATGGACGTGAAATGTGAGCTTTTAGTGTTCCGCAACAGAAACTTGGAATCTTCATTGATTAATTTTAAACCATTAAAGAATGTTAAGAAGACTTGTCGATCATAATTACAAGAGCTTTACTGCTAAGCTATGTGTTGCTGCAGACTGCACTCAAACCACACAAAATAATTACATTACTCCGTGCAGGCAACCCCTACAGTGGACATTATTTATAGAGAAATTAACTTCCATGCCATTTCTATATCTTAGTATTGCTATATCCGATAAAATTGACAATCAAATATAATCAAATTCAATTTTGCTTTATCATATGATTCCATCAAACTTGCTTCCATTCAATATGAAAATTTTACTTGGAATACATCAGAGCAATATTTTTCTTTCATCTAATGCAATGAACACATAAAATAAGCTGCTTTTAGAATAAATGCAGATTAAACAAACAAGATTGTCTTTCCAATTTCAAATACAAGTCACACAGTGAACAGCAAGTCTAGCGTCAGTATTTATCTTCAAAATAAGTGAACAGTGAATCGAATCCACCAGTCACCCTACTCGTTATATATACCACATACATTGTTTCCAAATCTTAAGCAAGTAGAACCATAATAGCTATACCATAGAGACAATCCAGATTAAGAATTTATATTTATCAGATTAGAATAGTACTGATGAGATAGGGAGCAAATAAGGACATGACAGAATAGGAGCTTCATAGAGGAGTTAGATACTGTCATCTTCCACTCATTACCCATCAACCCATCCTTTAGGCGACTGAAGTGATTTTGGTGCTTGCCCTTTCACGTTAAAATATTTGTTGTCTCTTACTTTATTTTCAAAAGATGTTTATCTTATAAGTCTTCAATGCAAGTTGAGAACTAGATAAACGCACAGATTTAAAGCAATATATATAGAGTCAAGGTTAATTTTTTCTCCAGATGAATTTAGAATGCTTTTTCTACGATTTTATGGGAAATCAAGTGACTAACCATGCAATAAAAAAGATTTTGCTCTTTTGACAGTTCTCAGAAGTTACAAAATCGAAGTCATAGACAGCATATCGGCAATCATTCTCAGGTAAGGAGGCAGTGAAATCATCATAGCACTCAGCAGGGCCTCCCGTCTTCTCAACCACAACTTCTTTCTTTTTCTCATCAATCTTAAAAATGATATAGCGGTGTACTTTCTTCCTCTGCAGTTCCAAGTATGTGGTTACACTATGCTCATCAACACCCATGCCAGAAGAGGCATTTCCCTAAAATGAAGTCACATGTTAAATGTTTTGTACGATCGAGGGCAGAAAAAAAATATTAAAACCAAATAGGAAACAAAAGGGAATTAGAAAATAAAACCGAAGGTTCTTTCTGTCAGTTCCTAGTGATACAATGAAGATCGGCATCACCAAACTTAATTGCAAGTCAAAGGCAAACAAATCGTTGTACTGTATTAGGTAGGAATGAAGCATGCACCAATCTTTCATGTGATAGGATACATCTAAATCTGATATAATATTCAAATGATTTATTAAAACTTCTGTGTCGTGAACCCACTTAGATGTGAGCCAACCAAAATATTTCAATTTAAATAAGAACACCAAACCATAAGCAGGTCCCAGCTGCCCGTGCGTGTATAAAAACCATCGAATTCCAGCAGATTACATTATGATTGCATCAGGAAAACTGAAACGAAGTTGCAGAGAAAAAAGCAGCTAGATAGCGAAAACGAGAAAATCCACAGGCCCGAAAGGCCACCATCAATAATAAGTCTACAGAAAGCTTGTAAGTCGTAGCGTGCTATCAAAGCCTCCGAGAAACAACAATAAATCCAGTTTCTGCGATATATTTGAAGTTTTCTACTAAGATGGATATCGATTTGAAGTCAATTCAACAAGTGCAGACATAATTAATTAAGCAGGTACACACGGAAAGGGAAAATTTCACTCCAGCACAGGAATCATATCAGAAGGACTGAGCTATAAGAAGCAAAACTGAGACCGAAAATCTCCAGTAGCAAGTACATGAAAATCAGTCAGCGAACCCAAAGCACATCGACAAACGAGTAAATCAGGCCGAGAGCACTACAACTGAAAGGAAATTAAAACGATTGAAGCGCATTTCAAGATCTTCAACAAAATTAGAAGAACAAGAATAAGAAGAGCTAAAAAGAAAAGGAAGCAAACCCCTCCTACTCGGAACGCCATGGTTAGAGAACCCAGCGAGAGAGTTAAGCAACCACCGAGGAGAGCTTGACAGTATTAAAAATCAAAATAAGATAAATAAATTATTGAGATATAAAAAAAATATGAAAAATATTTTTTAGTTGAGAGAATATTGAGAGTAGAAAAAGAGGAAAGGAAAGAGAGGAGAGCAGGGAGTCGAAAGGAAGAGGAGGGTCGTTTTGGTTGACAAAGAGGTTGAACCGTTGGACCACCCCTATCCCTATTGCGTATCGTATGGTACAAAATTCGGGCCACCCCTGGGAGTACCGACGCGCTCCATCCCATTCGTAATCCCTTGCTATGGGGCCTCCACGTGTGCTCTTATTTTTATTTAGAGGAAGCTATGTAAATTTCTTTTTACGCAACAAAAAATTAGTAAATTACTCTAATTTATTTTATATTTTATTTTAGGAAAAACTAGACAAGTAATTTTTTTATTTTTTCTTGATAATTTATTATTTATTATTTATTAATTTTACTATATTAATACCGTTAGCTCTTATAATTTTACTCTATTAGTATTATTAACTCCTAAATAAGCTAATTATCTTAACAAAGTAAAATTAAAAGATTTAATAAGAAGATAAAAATAACTAAATACTAAATTAAAAATTAACAAAATATAATTTTTAAAATAAAAATAAGTTTATGTAATTTTAACAAAACTATAATTTAGATAAAACAACAACAACAATAATAATTTTTAGATAAAGAAATATAGATAAAAGAATAATCATATTTGACCAAAACAATGTATAATCATCTTTAATAGAAAAATGTATAATCGTGTCACCCGCCATCTAAGAGTAAGATAAAATTTTTCTTTTTTTTATGCAATATTAATGTCAGATAAAGTAAAATTATCTATTATCTCTAGGCATAAACCTAGATACTTAAGAGTTATAATATTTTTCTAAATACTGTGACTAAAATTATAATAAAATTATATTTTTTTAAAGATCAAATATATTTTAAATAATTATATGTTGGAAGTGAGTATCTAGTGATTCATTTTATTTTTTGATATAATTTTTTTTTGGAAAGAGGTTGGGCTCACCCATAATCTAATGGCAAGGTGAAATCTCCCTTCCTCCTAAGAGATACCAATGTCAGGGCGAGATATCTATTACCCTCAGGCATAAATCTGGGCACCTAAGAGTTAGGATGTCTCCCTAAACGCTATGACTGGAACCACAATAAAGTGATACTCCCTATAGTTTAAATATGCTCTAAATAATTATATATTTTATTTTTTTATTAGTTGAATCTATGAATGAATGATGGATAATACCTAGTGATTCATGATTAATGGTAGGGGGAGGAAGTGAGGAAGAGGAATAATATAGATAAGCTCATTAAAGGCCCCAGGAATCCTGAGCTGGCCTTATAACTGTTGGGGGAGGAACTACGTCCCAGAGTTTCTCATCCTAAAGAAACAGTCTCATAAAAATGGTCGGCTGAATGTTTTACCCCTGGATGCTATTCAGGGCCTATAAAGTAGGCCCAATTTGTGCGCTCATGTGGGTGCCCGAGTGTGTTTCAGTGAGGAGAAAATTGAGATTTACTAAAACCTTCTCTAGAAAGAGAGGATTAATTATTATTTTTAGCCATAGATGTCTATGTTTATTTAAAAAAATTGAGACCCAACATTATACCTTCTTTTTGGGATATGATTATTAATTAATAAATAGGGATGACCAGCTCTCATATACATGATATCTTGTTTCGAATCAAACAGTGGACATAAAAAATAATTTATTAGGAAAGACATAATTTATTTTAATAATCTTTACAAATAGTGATAATTAGCTTCTAACTATCAATTAAAAAAATACCGTTTGGACTGTATAAGAAAAAGCCACGGGGTTAATACGTCCCAAAGCCTAACACATGTTTTAATCCAATGAAAAGAAGTAATTATATATATATATATATATATCGTGTCTTAAGAAATAATGAATGTTTTAATGATCTCCGTGATTATTAATTAGTTGAATGGAAATAAAATGGCAGTGAAAAGAAAAAACAATCAAATGACTATACACCATTTTCCAGTATTATATACAAAATATGGAAACATTAAGGTGTAAGGTTGATATATACTTTACATGTTATATCGAATTAATATCAATTACCACTGTTGTTGAAAATTAAAGGAATTTTTTGTATGGAACAAGTAAATATTTTTGAAATGGCGATATTTTCAATCAAACGCAATGGCCCCACCAGATATGTCACCATGAATCACCAAAGGAGTTACAAGAAATTATAATTGAAAATTATTAGTGATTGACTAATTAAATTAGTGTTGTTATTGGAAAGTTACTTTAATATTTTTTTTTATTTTTGATATAACATCTAATTTATAATATAATTTATACTATAAATTAGATTTTTTATTTAAAACCGGAAGAACATGTTTTAATGGAGCAGAGATGAAATTTTCTGCGAAGCAACAAACGAAAGGGAAACTTGGCATCCAGCTACAAAGGCAAATATAGAAAGTGAATGACAGGCAAAACTGATTACGAAAGACTTGGTAGAAAAAAAAACAAGCGTACACGCAAAGCATATATAGTCTTGTTGGATGTATAAAATGGAAGAAAAGGAAGAGGGAAATGTGGAATGTATTGGGTATAGAAAGGCACATCACAATATGGTGGGTCATTATCAGATAATTAACGCATTTTTTTTTTGTACAAATAATTAATGCATCTTGGAGATTCAAAGTTTTGCATTTTACGATATTCCAGTCAATGTAGCCTCGGTGGAAATTTTGTCCCTCCTAGTCCTAGATGACCAAGTTGACCCAACCAGCCATTTTGGCGGACTCTTCATATGTGTGCTTCTACTTCCCACTGCTTACTTTTACACGCCAATGCCTGGCCTCCATTTCAGATACTTTTCAACATATAAGCCGCAATGGGAACTTCCCAATTTGACATATACCTTCTACATTCAATATAAATCTTAAATAAAAATAATGAAAGTTCCCAATATATGTGATATAAAAGCTTCTCAATAATTTTTTTTAAGAATTATTGTTATTTTAAATAAAAAATTAAAATTGGTAAAAACAACAAAACGATTTAGAATTTTAAATATGTTGCATTTTACTTTTTTTTGCAAAACATAATATAAAGTAATATATAGGTGTGTATTTTAGTAATATATATTTAATTTTTTTATTTTAAAATCGTAAATGCAGTGCGATTCAACTAACAATAAATCATATACTAATTAATAAGAATTAAATCTAATAGGAAGGGTTAATTTTTTATAATATGATAAATTAAAGTTTAATTTTTTTAAAAAAATATATTTATATTTAATATTTCATAATATTTTAAATATAATTGATTATAATAAAGTAATACAAATAATTAAAAGAGAAAAAACAAGACGGGTACTAAAAATGGACTATGGGATCTCGTGGGTTTTATTTAAGGGCCAAGCCACTTAATAAAATCGAACAAACATATATGACGTGACGTGACGTGACGTGACGTGAATTGAATTATGTGGAGTCTCTAGACAGGAGGATTTGACATAGCATGGAGAGCCTCCTAAGCTGGAGGACGTGGCATACCTTAGCGCCTAGTTGGCAATGTGATATGGCATGACGAGGTATCGGCTAGGCAAAGTGACGTTACATGGAATGGTGCCCATTGAATAAGTTGACATGGCATAACATGTTGTACACTTGGCAATGACGTGTCAAAAGCTACCAATTATATATTTTTACACATAGTTACTTTTAGGCTATGTTTAAAAGGATAGAAAAGTTAGAGAAAATAGAAAAGAAGAAAATTTTTGTTAAAGTAATAATTTTTATTATTTTTTTAAAATTTTTTTTCTTTGTATCTTTTTTTCTAATTTTTTTCTGATCCAAATCAGCCACAACATTTATCAATATCATTAAAAAAAAAAACTTGTAGCTACATAAGTTATAGCAGTGGTAAAAGGTAGCCACTGAACAAAAAACATTTAGTGGCAGCTTTTTCAATTTTTTGTCTCGACTTTTTGTCACATTTAAAAGGTTCTTGCTTTTTTTTTCCCCCCTTTAGTTCTTACTGTTACTGTGAGAGAAATTCTACGTTGATCATTTGACTATACTTATGTCAGAATTCATTGTATTCAGCTAAACACACAACAGAGACACAAACAAGTTACGTCCCGACTTCAGTTTGCATGTCTATCATTCTTTGGTCGTTGTTATATTCTCACGCCACCCGCCGGCTCATAAGCTGCCAAGGAAGCCTCCGCTTTTTGAAGACACGAAGCATTGACTCTATATATATATATATATATATAATATTGTATAACTTTTTTGGATCATATTAATTAATTAATTAATTAATTATTTCTTAATTACCAAATTAAAAACTGTTCATGCCCCGGCTGCTGATGGGTGACGTTTACATGATTCACTTGCCAATTTTAATGATTTTCTTTAAAACGACATTGTTTCTCTGGGCATGCACGCTTGATAATTTTATTATGTGTATACAAAACGATCCAACCTTTTTATTCATTAGGTTATACCTAATGCATCCATATCTATTCCTTTAATTTTGACCCTATAATGGATACGTTTATTTATTTATTTATTTCTGGCTCGGATAAGAGGGGGCTTGAAAGGCCGCCTAACGAATGGGTACAAATATAAATACTGTTTTTTAAAAATTTAAATATGGTTTAGGTCTTCTCGTTCAGGTTATTCAAGTTCTTAATAAATAGTTGAATGATTTTTTTAATACATCAATTGTACGTCGGCTTAGAAAAAAAAATCAGTTGAAATTTGATTAAAGATAAAGAAAGAAGAGATATGGTGCAGAAAAAACAATATAGACTCAGCTTTTGGATGTATTTTTGTGGCTAAATATATTTAAAAGTTTTGATTTTTGATATGAAGTCTATAAATGGCTTCTTGTAAAATTTATCAATGAAATAGATCGATAAATTTGGGTGCAAAAGTAAGCTAAATATATATGTAGAGACAAATATACAAATATTGTCTTCGCCAAAATTTAAAAACAAAATATCACAATTTCTCGATCATTCTCCCATCCTTCAAACAAATTTCTTCGTCAAATTTTAATTCAATTAATAATAAAATCTCTTAACAAAATCTGAGAATTATAATTACCAAAATAAGTTAACAAGGCCGTGTGAGAAAATCAACACGTTTCATGTAACCAAGTTGATCATGTCTTTTTGTCTCAAACTCGGTCGCCTTTATACAAACTTGAAGCATTTTAAATCTCAAATAAATAATTAATACCCAAAATACTATTAGAAAAATTATTTATCACAGTACTACTTTATGGTGGTTATAAATAAAATTATTGTGAAAAAAATGATATTTTTATAAATAAGTTTAGTTTTAAAAATTTTTAACTAAGATTTTTATAAAAATTACAGTTAAAAGTCTCCCTAATGACTTTTAACTTTTGTTTTTTAAAATTTTTTGTAAAAAATCTTCACAAAATTTTTAAAATTTTAAATTTAATTTTAGTTTCAGTTTTACTTTTCACATTTGTCTATAGTATTGTTTCTCTTTCCCATCTCCAAAAACTTTAATAAAAGTTATTTTTTAGTGTTTTCCCCTAGTTTCAGTATCTATCTCAGTCATTAATGTTATTCTCCATCGTCTCCATTATTATTCTCCATCATAAAAGTCGTAAGTCACCGTTTAACTTCATCGTTTGCTCTTTTTTTTTTTACTTTTTTGATTGTTTATTATTTATAAACTGTGATACATCATATACTAATTGTGATCATTCTTCATTTGTTATTTATAAATTGTAACACATTGGGAGCATGAAGAGCTTAAATAGTAAAAACTTTATAGATTTTCAACATTTTTATTAGATCTTCAACTTTTTAGTAAGCTGATTGTAGTGGCTAGCAGTTTGTATTGACACATAGATATTGTTGGAAGGAGTTCGAAAAACTTTAATAGAATAAGTTTATAGATATATAGTTTCTTTATCAGATCTTTAATTTATTCTCTCCATATTTAATTTGATACTTTTAATAAGTGTGACTGGAGTGGCTAATGGTGGATGTAGATCGAGAAAAATAAAAAAAAATTAAGCAATTAATGACAATTATAAAATTGCTGTTAAAATATACAACTTATAACGATAATAATATTTATAACCACCATAAAAAGTTACTTTTAACCATAATTATATTTATATATTTTCTAATAGTAAAACTTAATCTTGTAGAGGCTCCTATCATATGACTTTTTAAGTAACTTTCCTAAAGACGACACTACGTTTGGAGTAGAGTCGTGCTAATTATGCCAATTAACAAAATTTGATTGGCATGCGTGAACAAGCTACACATGATCAGTGCCTATTTTTTTGACTTTAAGGCTGAAATATGTGTTTATGTGTATATTATATTTATAGAATAATCCTAAAAAATGATGCTCCTCTACTTGGGTGGACCGTGCGTTCATTATAAAGACGATTGACTGGCAATTAAAAAGACAAAAAAGAAAAGTTAGGACTATATACATAATATTGCATTTCACGATGAAATAAAATTAAAAAAAAACTATATATCAATGATGAAATTATAAGGTTACAAGAAATGACTCAAGTCCTCACAATATAATCAAATGAACAAAAGATGCTAAGCCCAAAGATCTATCTAATCAAGGGAGAGGATATATATATATATATATATATATAGTTATAATACTAATAAAGTTAGTAAACATTAAGGTGACGTTTGAAGTAGAAACATGAAATAAATGAAATGGGATAGAAATATCAAAGCACGTGAGTTTACAAAGTGGGTCAAGTGGTGAGGCCTATTTGTCGTATTCATTGGTGTTTGGTCCCTCCATGCAACAGCGATGACCAAAGCTAGTCCAATCAACCAGGCATCAATGCAATTAATGAAATATACATTTCATTCTTGGCGAAACTACACCTTGATGGCCTAACTTAATTCATATAATATTTTTGTTTTATCCCTTAATTATATAAAAATTATTTTTTTATTTTAAACCCAACACTTTTAGTCTCAAATCATATTTTTTTACAATTATTATTATTAGTATTTTAAATGATTAAACATAATATATTATCATCTAAAAATATTTGGTCAAAAATTTGGATTTTAGTGTCTATATTTTTTGTTAATAAAATTAACCATTTTAAGATTAATATTAGATGATTAAAAAAATATTATATAAAATGAAGGAATCAAACTAAAATATTATATAAACAATGGAAGATGCCCTTTCTGACCTTCATTCTTTAACGACCCACTTGGCTTCCTTAAATTATTGACCCCTAAACAATCTTGACTTCCTTCAAACAGTCCATGTGCAAATTCATTGTATGTACTCTGTTTATTTGCTTTTTAATATATATATATATATATATATATATATCAATCTGCCTTTTTTGGTCCCTTCCTTCTTGCACGTCAAATTATTATTGGATTTGAATTCGTTATTACATTAGTTTTACTTTATCTAGAGAATTAACATAGATTATAAGAAATAAATTTGTATTTTATAAGGGTATAAATTCAATTCTTATTATTATAGTGAGAATTTTTTAATAGGCGATATCGTAAATTTTTTATAAATATTCTTTGAGCTTTAAGATTATATCTTAACTTTAATAGGAGATCGGTGCTGAATATACTTAAATTTTTTTTTTTTTGTAAAAAAGAAGTTTTACCTTATTCAATTAACTGAAGTGTATATTTTACAATTAATACTATCAATTCATTTCGTTTTAGTTGGCTCTAGTCTTGCGATAACAGTCCAAACGATTTAGTTAAGATTCAATTAAGTGATTTTGCATGCTACTACTCTTATTTCATTCCCCTAAATGTAAAAAGGTTTAGACAGATACATAAAACTATTTTAGTTAAGATATCAGAACACAAATAATGTTCTTATTTTGTGTACTACGTCATTTCTCATTCTTAGCTTCTGCTAACTGGTCTCTAGTGTTTGGGACACTTGAATAATGGCCGATGCACTTTGTAATAATGCCTGTATGTTTGATTA
Source organism: Leucaena leucocephala (assembly GCA_037074615.1). Taxonomy (NCBI): domain Eukaryota; kingdom Viridiplantae; phylum Streptophyta; class Magnoliopsida; order Fabales; family Fabaceae; genus Leucaena; species Leucaena leucocephala. The sequence goes on along the minus strand of CM073535.1, from coordinate 2,863,867 downwards.
AAGTGGTAACACATCAGAGTAAACTCAATGATGTCTGCACAAATGAGTCAACTAAAAATAAATATAATCCTTTTTTTATTAATGAATATGGTCGAGATAAAATGATGAGTTTATATATTATTTTTTAATTTAAAATATTTCATTAACTCAAGAACCGAAGATGTTTAATTTAATTAGGATATAGCTTCGTATTTTTTATAATAATTTATAGATGTGCCATGCACACATCAGAGTTAAAAATATTAATTGCTCAAATGAATTAATTGAAAAATATTCATAGAACTGGACTTGATGATGAAATCTCATAATTTATTAATAAGAATCCAAATCTAATGACCAGCCCGATCCATGATAGAATTCTAATTGTTGATGTACAATATTTTAGAAATAGAGAAATGAACAATTTGTGATAAAATAATGATTGAAAAACAAGTCACGTAGGAATGTTCAAACATAGTTGCGTCGCAAGCCATATGTGTGATAACTTGTACTTTTCTCACGTCTTCAACAGTATGATTAAACATGTTCGAATCTGTCACTGCCAAGCCTCACTTGATTTACCAATTATTTAAATCCCATAAATTAAAAGACATGAAAGCGGCTGGGGGGAAGAGGGGAGAGAGAGAGAGAGGATGGTATTTCGAGGAAGGTGCTAAAAAGGTTGAATAAGGAAATAGGATATTCTTAGGCTTGACTATTCAAACTTGAAAGCTCCTCTTGGCGTGCGAATTATGCGAGTATAAATAGTCAGCTTTCGCCTTAGGAAACGAAGTTGAACTTGAACTGGTTTCTCCATTCAACCACAAATACGCAAGAGCTACCTAGCTTCAGTGACACTAACACTAGGCTTCTAGCTATATATGTGTGTGTGTGTGTTCTGAAGGAAGAAGTGATCAACAATGGTGAGAGCTCCTTGCTGTGAGAAGATGGGACTGAAGAAGGGTCCTTGGACTCCCGAGGAAGACCAGCTCTTGGTCTCCTACATTAAAAAACATGGCCATGGCAATTGGCGAGCCCTCCCGAAGCAAGCTGGTACTCTAATTCAACCCTTATCCTCTTGATTTTCGTCTTCTTGTTTTCTTCTGTTCCTTTCATTATTATTGCTCTTCTTGTGTGGTGATGAACTGATGATAATTGTTTCTGGTGAATTCCCTAGGTCTTTTAAGATGTGGCAAGAGTTGCAGACTCCGCTGGATCAACTACTTAAGGCCAGATATAAAGAGAGGGAACTTCACACCAGAAGAAGAAGAAACCATCATTAAGCTCCATGAGATGCTTGGCAACAGGTATTATTATACTCCCTGTTCTGATTCATGTATTCAAAGAATATGCTCCTTAGTGATTCAGTTTCAGAGAGAATTGATTTGGGGTTTTGTTTTAGAGATTATAATGAAGGAAAAGAAAGAATATAGTGGTGGGGACTAGTTACTGGCATCCATTATTAGTTGTCAACTTGAAGAAAAAATATTAATTAAAAAAGAAAGGAACTGTTGCCAGAACCTTTTTCTATAACGGCGACTAGTCCCCATTTTCATATAATATTGCCAGGAAAACTAGGCGTGGTCCTTGCTGCAACTAGGTATTGCGATACAAGCAAGTAGCAAGCCTGCAAGATTCTCTGATTCATGCATTCATAGAGATCTGATTTCCTCAACAGGCATTATTAATTGTGGATATCCATGTCACATGCAGCTAAATTCCTAAAAATACGACAACCTCAAGTTTGTTTGTTTACTAATATGTTTTAAAAACTCGTCTTTGCTATCTAGGTGGTCAGCAATTGCCGCTAAATTACCAGGAAGAACAGACAACGAGATAAAAAATGTGTGGCATACCCACTTGAAGAAGAGGCTTCAGAAAACAAACATTTATTCAGATTCCAAAACCAGATCATCAGGCTCTAAACCTTCAATCAAACGATCTGTTTCCAATTCCAGCACGGTGACAGCTCCATCATCGGAACCTGGGAGTTTCATCGGTTCCCCAGAAAAGGACACGACATCATCGTCAGTTTCAGCATCATGCACAACAACTTGTTCTAGTGATTGTGGGCAGAGCATGGCCATCAAGTGTGAAGACATAGATTCATCACTGGAACCTTATGTATTGCCTCAGATTGATGAAAGCTTTTGGTCAGAAGCAGCAATGGATGATAATCGTGCTACCATTGAAAATGAATTACCAGTTCCTCAATACCCATTTGATTCTGTAGAATCATCGTCCCAACAAGGTTATGGGTATAATAATAATGGTTTGAACTTTGACGATGGAATGGATTTCTGGTACGATGTATTCATCAGAACAGGGGATTTTACAGAGTTGACGTTCTGAAATAATTTTCAAAAACTCCACGAGAGGGGCTATTTGTGTTTATCCAAGAACGCAAGGGGAATATATGCAAGGTGAAAGGAGGGAGCTTAAAAAGTGAGAGATTGAATAGAAGTAGGCCTCAGATTAACAGTTTTCTTTGTTACAAACGAATGTTCTTTTTAATTTTCTCCCTTTTTCTTTGATGATGAGGGTCATTCATTGATTGTAATTTGTAATAATAAGTAAAGATGTACGATATGAAAGTATGAAATAAAATTCAACTATATATTTATTTGTTATTGTTTATTTTTCTCTTTGATTTTTGATAGCGGATTAGAGGTTAATGCACTTCAATTGAATATTAGATCGATGAATCAAATTAGAATAGTCCAACATGAAACCTCTTAACCCTTCAAGCTGCGGGCAATTTGGAATCTTGAAAAGCTAAACATAGATCAACCCAGTAATTAAGCTCTGAAGCACTATGGCCGAAACAGACAAGAAGCGAGAAAAGAAATATTCCTTTTCACACAACAATGATAATAAAAAAATTTCATGAACAACAAATTACTTATATATATATATAGAGTAGCACAAAATATATCATTTAGTATATTGGAATACATCCAATATCTTTTTGACCTAGTGCCATGAAAATTTCTAAATGGAAAATTATAGATTTAATTTTGCTTGTAATTTTAGATTATTAGCATTCTCCCTCATAATTTAAAAGAAAGTGTGCTGGAACATAATTATATCTATGGATCATATGTTTTCCCCCTGAAAATACATACATACACAAAAAATACTAGGGGTGTGTATAAAGTTTGTAGTCCGGTATATTCACCTAAGCCCTCGATAAAAAGATCATGCCCAGCCCTAAAAATATAGAATTGGGCTGGATATCGGGTTACAAAATACATCCTATATTTTTTTGGGTTAAGCACCGAGCGAATGGTACCCTATTTAGCCCTGCTTATGAGCACCTATTTCTTTTATTTTTCCCCTAGATGTTATATTTAAAAGGGAGAATATGATGGTTATTGATGATTAAAGGGTGATTTTAGAAATATGAGTAGTCAAGTAGGTAAATTGTATCTTTTAAAATTTATAACTATATTTAAACTTTATTAATCATCATATGATTACATTACAAATTATAATTATTTATTTTATTTTATTTAGATGTTTCATCCTTGTCAACACTGGAGAGATTGATGTAAATTTACAATTATAAACTATTTATATTTAAATATTTTTTTTATATACAATGGAATTCAAGACTTTAATTACTATATTCTTATTACATTATTCTTAGTAAATTATTGATATGATTTAATTTTTAAAGATATATAAATATGATATTATTTTAGAAATTTATAATTCTAAATTTTTGTCCACAATATGAGCAGGACATTACTACTTTAGTATAGAAGCCCTCCCGATTCAGCTTGTCTATGTCTAACTCAGAATAGTTAGAAATTTTATATGATAGAGCCAGGTATTGGGTTATAAAATGTAACCCATTATTTCTTTGGAATAAGCATAAAGCAGAGGGCAGCCCTGCCCATGCATAACCCTAAAAAATACATAGGGTAAAATAGCACCAAATATCTTAATCTTATTTTTTATATACGGAAAATATATTAATCTTATTTGTGGTATAATTTTACTGATAATCTTTTTAATTTGATGTAATTTTACCCATAATCTTATTTCTCAAGTATAAAGAATTGTATTAAATTAAAAAAATTATGGGTGAAATTGTACTATAAATAAAATTAGAATATCCACTATTATTTTACCCAAACGCATAGACAGTGCAACATTGACATGGAATTGTCTTGGTCCATCCTTGTCCCTCAAGTTTCCACAAGACGAAATCGTCAAGAAGTTGGTTTTAACATTTGCCTAACTAATATTCGTATGGGTAATAGCTTTCTTCTATGAAAAAACAAAAAAAGAGAAGAATACATAGCTTTCAAAATCAATAACTAAAGTTATAAAGCTTTATTTGGCATGATTAATATGTTTACTGTAAGGATAGGCGTGCACTATAATCCATAGACTATGATTAGTCTTAAAGCACTTTAGAAAATGAACAAAGACAGAAAAGCAGCAATAACGGAGTAGTTTCCCTCTGGAGGGGGTGAATATTATTATCATTAGTGAGTGATGTGTGCATGAAGAGATATAAACACTTGTAATGACGAAGAAAGAGGCTTTTGTTAATGGAATGACGAAGAAACGCCTGCCTTTACAATTGGTCAAAAGAAAGGCATTATGTTATTACATGATTTCTACCACAACCTAAAGTCCTTAATTTCTTCCAAGTCATAATGCAGCATTATATTATTTTCTCAGCTTTATGCCCCATTTCATAGGAATTGGAAGCAAGAAAAGGAAATTGGAAAAGTATTGTGCGTGCGTGCTTTCATTGTTTGGTATGAACACGCCCGTTTGAGATATGTAGTACCTTATAATAATTTAACTGCCTCTGGTTCTGATGATAATAGTTGGAGATATGCAGTACCTTATAATAAGAAGTATATTTGATTTTTGGTCAAACTGATCTATTCCTCAAAAAATATGTTTGCAACATGTCAAAGGGGCGCATAGTGGAATAAAATCATAGTTAAAACCGTTATGATATTTATAGTTAGGGGAAGACTCAAAGGTGTACGCAGTCAATATGATACGATTGCATATTCACATCCAATGAACACGTTGCGAGGAAGTCGTCTTTTGGAAGACAAGTCATTATGGTGGGATCAATTATGTTATAATGTAAAAAACTATGAAGGGTCTTTTTCTTCTTCATTTCCAATTTCCATGCTATATCGTACAATTCCCGGAAGCTTCCTTCTACGTTCTACCCATAATAATTTCTTGGATGCGTCATTTTACTATATCACTGCTATTACAACCCGTTGAATAGTTTTATGTATACCTCTGTGGTTAGTCAATTCATATTAGGTGACTGTTTGAAAAATGCTAAACCTTACTTTAAAATTAATTTTAGCTCAAAATTTAAATTGAGAGAAATTTTAAAATAAACAGTCATATTTATTCAAATGAGTTTTTGGACTAAACTATGGTTTAAAACTAAAGTTTCAGATAAGCTGGTCAGAGTAGCTTATGAAACAGTAAATCACTTATGAACTAACTAATTACTATATTACTCCTATTTTTTCTTACACCATCTCTCATCTCTCTAACTTTTTCTTACACCCTCTCTCATCTCTTATACTTTTTTATCTCTTTTCTTTCTTACACCTTCTCTCATCTCTCATCTCATCTCTTATCTCTCCTCATTTAATACTCATACCCTTTTTCGTAATTTATCAATAATAAAATTACTTTTGAAAATAACTATCCAAACACTTATTCATTCAAAACTATTTTTTTTCATAATCTCTTCTCCAAAAGCCCTTTTCTATAAGCTGTTTAAAAGTTTTTTTTTTCATAAACTTATTTTTAAAATTCTATCCAAACGGGCTCTAGATTAAACAGAATCATTTGAGTACAGTATTTTCGTGAGCTCACGCTAATTTCTAGTTAGTGATTCAGGGGAAGAACTTAGTTTAAACAAGCCGTCAAAAGTTGGACGTGGGCTTATAATAATCCTCTATTTTTTAATATAAAATATATTTAATTAATTTAATTTAATTAAATAAATAAATTAAATTAATTAACATAGTATTTTTTAAAATATTATAGTTATTTTTCTTAATTTTTTAGTTATCTTTTATTTAATTATTGTTAAAAGAATATTAATATAGATAATTTAATAAAAAGTTAATAAATATAAAAAATAATTTTTATATTTAAAATTAAAATTAATTTTTTAATTAAATTTTATATTAAAGATTAAAGGAGGAGTATCTTGTGGGCAGTGGTTATCTGGTTATCGCAATGCAACCAATATTTCCTGGCAAATTTTCTAAAAGAATTGCCGGTCAATTCGCTACTGAAGCTTCTTAAATCACAAGTTACGAAGCTAAATATTGACTTCTCTATTCAAATTTTGATTTATCGTACTATACTATAGTAACTTCCCCCTTTTACTAAACTCAATTTAATTTTTTTTACTTTTAATAAATATTTTCTTAATAAAAATAATCTTATTTAAGAACTTTCTAACATTAAATATAAATATCTCTCTTTATTAAAATTTAAATTTAAATTTATTATATTATAATAATAGATTAATATATTCCATTAGACCTATACCTTATTACTTAATTATTATTTTTAAATTATTTTAGTATATTAGTTAATTATTTTTTTTTCTAAAAAGAGAGCTTAAACAGGTAGCCCAAACCCATTTTTTAAGTGAGAGCTTATAAAGGCCAGATCCAAAGGCAATTCTACACTAAAACTCCCCAAATTTCAAGGCCCAACCCCTAAATTTTGTACATAAACGAGTCCCTAATGGATCGAAGCTCGTATTGCAGGCTGGAAATTCCTCATATGCCCATAACGTTTTTGACGTCATCAAACTGGATCGTCAAATAAAAGGTCATATTTTACTGTTTCTCCACAGGAGAATATTCCAGGGATAACTCAATTTGGAACCCGGCTGTGTATAATGCCCATGGCCCGCTATGTCCTGCCCAGCTCGTAAGAAAAATACTCTGCCTAGCCCAATTTTTATCGGACAGGGCTGGGCATCGGGCTGCAAAATACAGCCCATGCATTTTTCAGGCTGGGTACCGGGCATAGGGGCTGCCCTGCCCTGCCCATGAGCACCCCTTCTTTTATTTTTTTTTTATTTTTTCTCTATCTTAGAAGGGAGAATATGATAGCTACTGGTGACTATAAGATAATTTTAGAAATATTAGTAGATAAGTTGTATCTTTTAATATTTATAAATATACTAATTTTTTTTAACTTTGTTAATTATCATATGATTACATTACAAATTATAATTATTTATTTTATTTTTTTAGATGCTTTATCTTTGTCAATATTAGGGAAATTGATACAAAGTTATAATTACAAACTACTTAGATTTCAACGCTTACTTTTATATGCAATGGATCTCAAGATTTTAATTATTATCTTTGTTCTCTTATTCTTAATGAATTATAGATATTATTTAACTATTAAAGACACATGAATATGATATTATTTTAGAAGTTCATAATTACAGATTTTTTTCACAACATGAGCATGATATTACGACTTGAGCATGCCCAATCTGCCCATGCCTAGCCCGCTCATGCCCTGCCCAAAATTGTTAGGGCTTTTACCGGGCAGGGTCAGACACCAGGCTACAAAATACAACTCATATATTTTTTAAGCAAGGCACCAAATAGGAGGCTACTCTGCCCAGCCCATGTACACCCCTACCCTTAATCTCATTCTTCGGAATTCAGTTCACATTACGAAGTTTGATTAGCTCCAAAAGGTTCCAATATATATTTTCCAAGGCGCCCCACTCCCCAAAAAAACAAAAGACCACTTAGATTCAAATAATTCAGATGCCTTCCAGAATTTGTTTGCATGCATAAGCATACGAGTGCATTCCCAATAATATGTAAGGTCTTGTACAATCATCAGTGCAGGGCACACCATCACAAGATGAAAATTTCCTATAAGATTGATAACTAAGCTTAAGAATGGACCTAAGTCCACTAAAAAACGAAGCTTCTTGTTTGTTATTAAGAGCGAAATCACAAGCTCGAAGTATAACACGCTGAAATTAGAGTGAAGTAAGCAGCGTCTCCACAAACAGTTCCACTGTAGCTAAGAAGTTGCCTTGTTCAAAATTGAAACTACCTTCATAGAAATATAGAGAACTATAATGACACCAATCAAGAAGCAAGCAGTCTAAGAAAGGCATGAGTATGCCAAAGCCTTTTCCTCAGAGAGCTCTTCTGCTGTCGAATCCATTTTCTTCCTTGAAAACTCATCAATGGGAAGTCCTGGCAGGAAAAATGAGAATCAAAGTAAGATTCAAGCAATGAAAGCTGACTAACTGCAACTCATGCGGCATGGTGTGTATTTTGTAAACCATGTGCCGCTTTTGTAAATACTTTTAAGGAATGAATTGAATTTTTACTTAAAAAAAGTTGAACAACAACAAAAATTGCGATGGCTAACATGTATGTCAACAACTGTTGAAGCGTAAGTCATTCATGAAACCGTCATCTCTAATACCAAAATACCAAATTGTCCCAATTTACATTTTACAAAGGATTGGGAATTCTTGTTTGGCTATATCCCAAACTAATTATACTGGGAGAAACTCCACCACTGATTGTGCCATATGGGTTGCAGTAGTAAAGGAACGAATACAAAATTATGATTAAAACGGCCATTTTCAGTCTGTGATTGAAAGAGATTAGATCTTCTAGTCCACACAACAAACCAAGGCCCATGGGGAATTAGGTGATTATAATTTGCATTGCCATTAAGAACTTTAAATTAGGTTACCATAAATCTAGCAGTGACAATGAATAAAAGCTAGCAATTATGAAATTCGGGTCAATTCAATTTAAGATTCGAACTATTAAATACAAATTTGTTAAGCCGGATAATCAACTGCATTCTTAGCAATCAGACTTACCTTGAACTATCTTCCACTCCCCACCCTGACAAGTGACCGGGAATGAATAAATTAGCCCAGCTGGTACGTTGTAAGAACCATCAGAATATACTCCCATCGACACCCAGGTGCCCTGTATTTGAATTGGAAGAATAAAGCTAAGCATGAGACTTTTACAGATGCTAAAATAGAAATCATGCAAACACTATCCAACCTCTGGAGTTCCAAGAACCCAATCACGAATGTGGTCACAAGCAGCACTAGCAGCAGATAATGCGCTTGAAAGCTTCCTAGCTTTAATGATTGCAGCACCACGTTGTTGAACAGTAGTAATGAATTCCCCATTCAACCTTCAAAAAAGAAACTAGCTTCAGTTCTTCTACTCTTCAATAAATTCAAAGCTGGGAAACTAAAACAGATAAAAGAGAGGGAGAGAAGCTAGTATAAATAATACAAGTAAAAGTATTAGTTCGTCCTTGTACCATGCATCATCAGCAACAAGTCCACGGACAGGCTTTTCCCCAGCTGGGGTTTTAACTGTTGCATGGTTGACATCAGGATATTGAGTTGATGAATGATTACCCCATATTATAACATTTTTCACTTCAGAAACTTGAACATTCAGCCTTTCAGAAATTTGGCCCAATGCCCTGTTATGGTCAAGTCTAGTCAAACAAGTGATGTTTTTCTCAGGAATAGATGGTGCAAATTCCTTCAAGATCAATGCATTCGTGTTGGCAGGGTTAGCAACAACAAGAACCTGCAAGATAAAAGCACAAAAAAACTCTTAAATGTCTTATTTATTACATAAAACAAATTATTTTAGAAAGAAATGGAATGTGCTAATTTCATATCTAGAGATGGATTCATCAAATATGGAATACCATGGGTAAATACAAGATTTTTAAGTCAATTGTTTTTTCTGTGTGGTACAATATAATGAAGAAGTATTGGAAAAATGTTCGATTCTTTTGAAATAAAGTATCAAACAAATGAATGTCTATCGGGTTACACAGAGAAAGGCTTGAAAAATGGTGAATTCAGATGAAATGGATTACCTTGCAGTTTGCAGAAGCATGTTTTTCAAGGGCAGAAGCCTGGGACTTGTAGATAGACACATTTTTTGACATCACATCTTTTCTTTCCATGCCTTCCTTTCTTGGAAACCCACCAACCATGACTGCAATGTTGACTCCAGTGCAAGCCTCAACTACATCAGTTGTAGCAACAACACCTGGAACAAATAAATTGAATATAATTCAGAATCTAGAAGATCACTTAAACAGGTAAAGGTCCAGAACAAATCAACATTAATAGTCAGAAGGTTATTTACATCAAATAAATTTCACAAGGAAGAAAAATAACCTTTAAGAAGTGGGAATGCAGCATCCACCAACTCCATTTTAACCCCGTTCAAAGACTCTGCTGCTGGAGGAATATCAAGCATGTGGAGGATTACAGGCTGGTCAGGACCCAGCATGACTCCCCTAGCAATCATAGGGACAAGAGCATATCCAATTTGCCCTAAATTTGCCAAAACATCAGATTGGTACACAGTGCAATGACCCAGAATAGATATCACTGTTGGACTGAGTCATTTAATTAAGATATATTTCTTGTATGATGAATACAAGAAACTGTTTCTTTATTAATCTAGATGAAAGGTCAGTGCATTCTGAAGCAACCAATCATCTCATGCAACACAAATGAAACGGATGATTGAGCAGATAAGCAGATCATTCAGGAGCAATTATTCAGACGCCACAAAAGAAGCCGCTATACTTCATTCACAAAGTAAGCTCATAACTCGTGGTTGTAACACGTCAATTTACACACTGACTACTATATCAACATATGTTCCTTATTTGTTCAGAGACAAGGTGGGAAGTGCTGGCACAATCCATTGCAAAGAGATAAGAAAGGATCTCAACGCTATAATGCCAAGAAGTTACGACACCATGCATTTTGCAGCACAAACCAACACAAACCAAGAAATTTTGAAGCAGAAATACAATGAAATGATCCAGAATGCCATGTAAAACATAGGAAAAACATAATTAGTTGTACGTTAGTATCTTTTCCTCGACTCCAAACAATCAAAAACATAGTCACAAGTTTTAATACAATCCACAAGCATATATCATCATAGATATAGATCTGATCCCATATGAGGTCAAGATCGATCACAGGAACATCACACCACAGATCTATCACATATATTCAGCAAACAAATCCAAAACTAGGTTCGATCGAGCAGTAAAGTAGAGTGAGTAACGGATCTGGAGCAAAGGAGTGAGAACAAGAGCACAAGGACGAATATCGTACCTGCAGCACCGGTGACCAGAACGCGAACTGGTTCTTTCGCCATTGAGTTCTGATCGGAGAGAGGAAGCGGATGCTGAAGCAGGAAAGTGGACTACAACGGACCTCGGTACTTGTTCGAGTTGAGCCCGAGGACTTGAAGGTGCCACGTCACAATTATCATTAAACGACAATGTTTAAGTACAATTTTCACTTGTTTTTTTACAAAAATTTTCTCTTAAATTTATCAATACAACATCTTTTTTCCTTATATAAATATTGAGTAGAGTAGGATAAATTATTTATTATTTTTAAATATAAATTTAAATATTTAAAAATTATAATATTTTTTTAAGTATTATAATTAAAATTATAATAAAATAATATTTTTAAAAAAATTAAATACAAATGATCTAAACCCTACATTTCGCCAGATATACCGATGGGTGAGAGGTAACCCTTTGGATTTCTCATCCTGTGGACGGAATTTTTTCTTTTTGGGGCCGGATTTCCAGTTGCCTATTTGAAGGCACAGCTCTCTCTGTTTTTCATTTCCTTCTATGGTTTTTTAACGACTATATCCCATTTCTAGTTTACAATATTTTTTGTTTCGAAATTTTCTTAAAAAAATTTGAAAATATTAAATAATTTGAATTATTGCAAAATGCAATAATAATTTATTAAAATATTTTTTAAATATTTCATACTAATTTAATTATGCCTTTGAACATTCTCTTTTTTCATTAACCTAAAATAAAACCTGGACAGATAACAAAATTAAACCGCTGTAATTAATTATAATGCTTTTTATTGAAATTTTTAAGTGATAATTATTTCAAAGTGACAAACATTGTGGTGACAATGAAGAATAATATAAATAATCTAATAAGTAGTATTACTTAAAAATATGAACTTTACAACTTATTTCTTAGATTATGCGTAACATATGATACCTAGTGAAGGATTTTTGTCCATCCCTCCAACTTAGTGAAGTATTTTCTATAATAACAAAAAGTTTCATATCTTCTGTTTCCTAGAGGGTCATTTGGGTCATTTCATTCAATTTATTCTGATCCATATCATTCTATGCATTACTTAGTGAAGGATTTCCTTTTCCTTTCACACGTACCAAATTTTGATGGAACCCGATTCTATACAGAACTAACTCCAAGTTCCAGTTCCAGTTCCAGTTCAACTTCCCTACCTCCAATTTCCCACTACCAAATGGGGCATAAATCGAATCTCTCATCACAGGTTATGGTATGATGTGGAGCCCCCGATTGAGAATTTCAAACAGCAGCATTTAATTCTCTGCATGCATTACCATGCTTCGGTACTCCCAATAATCTTGCACAATCATCAGTGCAGTGCCCACTGGTATCATAACTACGTTAAAAAAACGGCGAATAGAATTGAGTCCATTATCATGAGTTTAAAACTGCATGCTGCAATTAAAGTGCTTACTTTAGAGAGCGGCAGCATCTCTATAAGCAGTTATCGGTTATTCTGTATTTAAAAAAGTTGCATTATTCAATACATAAACTAATTTCATAGAAAACACGAAGGGACCAGCAATAACTCCAAACATGAAGCAAGCAATCTAAGAGAGGCATGAGTAAGCTAATTCCTTTTCTTCCGATAGCTCTTGTGCTGTCAAATCCATTTTCTTCCTTGAGAACTCATCAATGGGAAGGCCTGGCAGGATATAAGAGAAATCCATGTTAAATACATCCATTCAAATCAGAATAAGTACCAAGAATGTGATAACAAAGTGGCTAAAATTGTGATATTATCCGTGATTTTGATTCTATCTCAAACTAATTCTATTTCTAGTCTTCTGCTTCTCCTGATATATCACTCGCACCAGATTTTGTACAAAGTGGCACTACATAAATTACTCGACAGTCTTTAAAAATGACATACTTAACTAATTTGATAAAATTAAGAAAGTTAGTTAAATTAGTTAACATGACATGTTTTTTTCTAAAATACCCTAACAAACTTTCTTAATTCCCTCCCTCCCTCCCTCCCTTTCTTACTTAATTATTATTGAGAGAATATCAATAAAGATAATTTAGGAAAAAGTTGGTAAATATAGAAAATATGTCAATATCGACTCTCTAATTAAATCTTATATTAAAGATAAGAGGACATAAAACAGCTATTTTCAGTCTATTATTGCAACAGACCAGATCTTCTAGTCCACAAGTACACCAAGGACTACAGTGAATTGGTGGGGAGTAAGTTAACGTCAAATTGTAAGTTGTCTTGCTAGCAAAAATTGTAAATAAGGTTAGTGAAAAGCTAACAACGACAAAGGCGTAGAGCTTGCAATTTAAGATTCACAATATTAAAGACAAATTTGAACGATAACAGATAGAAAGTTTCAGCTGCATTCTCCCACTAGAGTAACCAGGCTCTTACCTTGAACTATCTTCCACTCCCCATTTTGACAAGTGACAGGGAAAGAATAAATTAGCCCAGCTGGTACGTTGTAGGAACCATCCGAGTATACTCCCATTGACACCCAGGTGCCCTGAATTTAGAAAAGAAGAATGCAATTAGCATATTTTTTTTTTCACCAAATTTTTTAGGGGCAAAAATAAAACTTCAACCAACCTCTGGAGTTCCAAGAACCCAATCACGAATATGGTCACAAGCAGCACTAGCAGCAGATAGCGCACTTGAAAGCTTTCTAGCTTTAATAATTGCAGCACCTCGTTGTTGAACCGTCATTATGAATTCCCCGTTCAACCTTCAAAAGAGAAAATTGTGCCAGTCCTTCAAGATTTCAACAAATGCTAAAAATGTAAAACTGGCTTATAAGTATTTATGTCCAACTGCATACCATGCATCATCTGCCACGAGCTCACGGACAGGCTTTTCCCCAACTGTTGCATGGTTGACATCAGGATACTGAGTTGAAGAATGATTACCCCAAATGATAACATTTTTCACGTCAGAAACTTGAGCATTCAGTCTTTCAGAAATTTGACCCAATGCCCTGTTATGATCCAATCTAGTCAAACAAGTAATGTTTTTCTCAGGAATTGATGGTGCAAATTCCTTCAAGATCAATGCATTGGTGTTTGCAGGGTTGGCAACAACCAACACCTACAAGATGAAAGCCAAAAATAGAGATTCCGAAAATAAGATTTTTAAAAGAAAATGAAATTTAATCAACACATGTATAGAGATAAATTAATCAAGATGAAATCTCATGGACTTGGCTACAAAGGATCCGAGTCTCTTCCTCAAAATGCCCACTAAATGAAGGGAAAATCTCATAGAAAGTAAGACCTATTTTACAAAATCGTAAGTTGACAGCTAAGTTCTTTATAACAATTTTTCTCTCTCGGTAGACTAAATTACCTTGCAGTTTGCAGCTGCATGCTTTTCAAGTGCAGAAGCCTGGGAATTGTAGATAGCCACATTTTTCGACATCACATCTTTTCTCTCCATACCTTCTTTCCTGGGAAACCCACCAACCATTACAGCAACATTGACCCCAGTGCATGCCTCAACTACGTCAGTTGTAGCAACCACACCTGGAACATATAATCTTACAAAACCTCAAAATCTAGCATATCAACAACAACAATAACAAGCCTTCTCATTAAGCCAGGTAAGCTACATGGATTACCTTCATGCCTCAGAATCTAGTGTATCGTTTCATCAAAATATCAAGATAAATATCTATTGAGTTCATAAACTTTCACAAGGAAGAAAGTCAAACCTTTAAGAAGTGGAAATGCAGCATCCACTAACTCCATTTTAACCCCATTCAATGCCTCTGCAGCCGGTGGAATGTCAAGCATGTGGAGAATTACAGGCTGGTCAGGACCCAGCATGACTCCCCTAGCAATCATAGGGACAAGAGCATATCCGATTTGTCCTGTAATGGCCAAAAGATCATGTCAGCAAGGCACAAAAGGACATATCTGTTTTGTACAATGAATTACGTAAGTCATATATAGAAATTTGATCACAAATGCTACAAGAGCAACTATCAAGTCATGATTGCAGAAACTGCTAAACTTCATTCAGAGTGAGCTATAAGAAGTCAACCTCCAAAGTCCAAACTTAGTATGACAGTTCTACATGTTTCTTATTCATTCCAAAAAAAAAACAAAAACTGCTGCTGCAGTCATGTGGAAGAGACGACAGAGGATCTCGACGCTATACTACCTATAAGTGATGCGAATGCGATCATGTGGAGTATAAGCGAAGACATACTAATATGAAGAGAAACACGACTAAATGATTTACTATTCCACGCAAAAGAAATTAAAAAAAAAAAAGAACTTGTACATTCGTATCCTTCCCCATGATCAGCAACACCAATCACCTAGTCTAAACAAATCCACAGGCATATAATATCAGAGGATCGGATCTGAGCCATATCAGGTCGAGATTGAACATGCAATAAAAGCAGCCTTTTGATACAAACCCATCAAATGGAATCAGCAGATAAACCTAAAACTGGTGCGATCGAGCAGTAAACGAACAGTAAGTTTTAATCTAAAGCGTAGGAGCAGTGATGAGATAATCTAGATGGATGGATATCGTACCTGCAGCACCGGTGACGAGAACACGAACTGGTTCTTTGGCCATTGATTTTGGCTGGGGGAGAATGGAGCAGATCAACGAGAAAGATGCGGGACTTGCTCGGCTTCTCGTGAAGGGTAAAGAGGTAGTGGTGCCTGAGAACTGAGAACTGAGAACTGTGAATAAATAAATACACGGGAGGATTGGTGGACCTAGATACTTATTCCCGTGGATTCCGTGGGAAAGGGCGGATTCTCCAAATTAGTAGGGAATTTTGAGTTAATTTTAGCCTTCCACGTCTTTTTAAAAACAAATAAATTACATTAAAAAACAAATAAATACCCACATCTACGTACTCTATTTTCGCCTACAACTACATCAAACGTTTTTTTTTTATTCTCTGTCAACTGCATCAAATTCAGTTGCTTTGAAGGGTTTTCGGCCGAAAAGCGGTTCGAAGGGTCACTTTAGAGTTTGGAGTTAGCATTGCCACGACCCATGACTTTTAATAGTCTAATGTAGTTAATATTTGGATGCATGGATTTTTTTTCAGGCGTGATATAAGTCACACTTCTACACATAAAAAGAAATCTAAAACTTAAGCATGAAACCTAACACAATTAACATTTAATTAGAAATTTTAAGTATTTAGTGTGTTCAATTCCTCGCAATATATATAGATAGAATCTCGTAACCGGTATTAAATTTTTTTTATGACGTTTATGGTACTTCCAATGATAGATACTCTGCTTAGCTAAATAACATTATAGCTCCCTAAACTAAAAGATTCTTTTGCATCACTCTCGCCTAACTGAACTGATTAGTCAAAACTTTGTGATTGTAGCATTCCACTTGTAATGAACAAGAAAAGGAATTATAAATAAATGAAAAATAGAGAATTAGTAGATTAAAAAATGACACTGTGAGTCAAAATAATACACTCAATCAGCATAATTATTAACTAAAAATAAAAATTCAGTAATGGGAGTATGCACATGTTCAATGTATATAACTAAACAGCTCTAAACTCATTGTTTATGAAATGAATTGTGTCTAATTTTTTAAACTTATTAGTAATAACCCCCTTCGAAACTATTAGTAATTTTTGTTGGGAAAAAAAAACTTTGAGAATTCTCACTGGCCCTAATCACCTTTTCTTTTGTAGAGTTATACCGCTAATCACATTAGTAACTTATTCTCTGACTTATTGGGCAAAACAAAGCCATGCGGTGAATGCAATTGCATAATCATGTACATTGTTTTGCTCTTTATAAAGATGACTAATTGAGAGGTTTGTAGCTTTTTAAGTAGAGAGTTCAGTGTCTTCTTTGATCTACCAAGATGAATCTATAAATCTACTCAAACTTCTCATAAATGTACACCTGTCACTATAAAATAGTGTAAAAATGATATGACCGTTAACATTCCTTAATTTTTATGTGTAGCCTATACTGTATCCAATTATAAAAAAAATAACATTCTTGTATTATTTTAAAATTTAATATGTAACATTACCATGATAAACACACATTCACCAAAAGATAACTAGTATATCTGCATCCTAGCATTTTCACGTTTTAAAAAAAGTTGTGCCTGTGATTTTGTCCAATGTATGTGAATAAATGATCTCTTCAAAATGACATTACTGCTGTTTCCCGCCCCTTAATCCTCTCAACGAAGGTAAGTGCAGATAACTGGTCTTTGTCTCTGACAAAGAAAAAAAAAAAAACAGAGCTTGTATAGTTGCTTCAGCATACGAGGTTATGATGTATAACTTCTCAGACGAGGCGGATGCTATCATGCTAACCGGTAAATCGTGTGTAGACACATGATTCATAGTGACACTTTAGCTTTTGCAAAAGCTTCCTTCGCCATAACGCTACCTGAAGATCTCCTACATGTTCTCCATGACTGTCTTTGCTTTTTCTGGTTGACAATTAATTTTACCTAGGGCCATTTGAAGTGACTTTTATCGCGTGCCTCTCAAGCAATGGCTGATCACAAACTTGAATCCTCCTTGCAAAAATCAAAACGGGAGAGAATTACTTTTGGCTTTCTCCGTTGGAAGCTATTGTCTTTATAAATGAAGTACTGCCATTTGCACTAAACCAACCCGATCACAAGCCCACCAGCCTCCCCAAACTGAATGTTCCTGAGTCGCTGATGTCGTTTGTTGTTAATTCTCAAATTAATTATTAGTTTTAATTCTATATGTATAAGAGTTAATCCTAAGTTGGTCTTGGAGTTAATACATAGCTTGATTATGATTAATTAAAGTGATTAAAGAATAAATATGGGTAGAGAAGAATATTTAGTTTAATTAAAGCGGTAATTGTAAGAAAGTAAAAGAGTTAAATGATACAATTACCAGTAAATTGGACGTTCCCAAGGATTGATACGTGACTATCATTGTTCAATAATATATTAGAATTATAACAATTATATATACTAAGTCCCTAACATGCAAAATCTCAGACAATCGTCATAGTCATAATCATAAAATCTACAATTATACCTAGATCTAGCATACAATTGTATCAAGAATGATTAGTGAAGATCCACTTAGCATGCGATAAATTAAACAATAAATGATTTATTCCTCTAACATAGATATTCAATCGAAAATCCTATAACTGATCATGTGAATCCAGCATGAATAATTATAAGAGGAAACTAAGGATATTAAATAAAGAATATCAAATCATAAATTGAAATAATCACAAGGGTTTGATCACAAAGATGTCTCAATCGAAACCCTAGGTCCAACATATACAAATCTCAAAACTTAAATATAGGAAATCATAAATTTGTATAAAGGAAAAGATCAAAACATAAAATTGTTCAACTCCTAACCCTAAAGCATAGAAACTCAAGCCACAGCATCTCTTCTCAAGAACTTAGAAGGAAAATGATGGAATTGTAGAAGAGATGAAGAAGATAATTGTGATGGTGGTGATTGGTGTGTTGAATGGAGGAGCCTTGGGGTCCTTTATATAGCCTTTAGGAGTGAATCCTATTTGATGTAGGTCTCTTTACTGATTGACTCTTCAAAAGATAATGGTAATCTCTATTTATCTTCAATATCCTTTTAAGTTGTCTTCTTTTCCAATATCTCCAGAGATAATATTTTTAAACTCAAATATCGTATAAACAATTCAAATAAAAAGTAATAGGATAAAAGAAATAAAATAATTAATAGAAAAATAGAAAAAGATAACATATTTATCATTATCCTTTAATTATATTCAAATATTAGATATTGATAAATGATCTTTGAATCAATTCAAATGATATATGATATAATAAAAGAATTTAGAGATAAGATATAATTAATATTTATCTTCTTATTTTGAATTTTGACTTATGATTGACTCTTTTTATAGGCTATTAATTATTTTCTTTTCTTTCTGAAAGTCATAAAAGATAAAAATATCTTCCTGTATACCAGTGTGATAATAAAATTAGTAAAAATATAAAAAAAATAACATTTTTAGTTATTTAATTTATATAATCAACATATAAAATAATTATAATTATTATAATAATATTTATTAATTATGATAAATCTTTTAAAATAGATAAAAAATATTACGATAAAATAGGATTCTTCAGTCGCCTTCTTCTTCGTCTTCACCTATTGTCGGAGGTCCTCAGGTCAACCGCGTTCTCACTGTTTCCGCGGCGGCTCGTCGTTGCTACTCCAGCCAGACATAGTCATCGCAACGCCGCCACCGTCTTTCCGTCTTCGGCCTCACCTATTTGTCGGTGGTTCTCTGTCTGTTAGCTCTTTTTAGTCATCATGAACTAGGGATCTACGTTTTATGCATTACAAGTGGAAGTTGGGAATGCTGCTTCTATACACGGACCATTAATAGTGAAGATGTCAGGATCTGAAGCTAAATCTAATGCGTCTTCTGAAAAAATCTTAGTCTGAGAAGGCTAAAACTTGCCTTGAAGAATCTGAACTAAAGCCATTTCCAATGGAGTAAAGGGGAAATAACTATATTATGTCATATCATATTGTCGATTTGTTTTATTTTAGCTAGTTCATTTTAGTTTACCGTGCAATCTCAATGAAACTAATCTATTTGAGTTCCATTATGTTGAAGTAAAGCATCCATACAGAGGGAGTGTGATTTTGGGTTAGCATCTGAGTATATACTTTTCTCCCCATAATATTCTAAGTTTCTAATCCCTATTGGCACAATCAAATTCTTTATTTGTTGGATCAATTTTGGTTGCTGCTTCATCTAAAACTCAAAGTGCACCAAACAGTACTGCTAGGAAAACACAAATACATTTACTACTTCCTTGTATACACAGTTTATTCATCAGATTAAAACAATGAAAACCACTGCACAATTCTCTTTGCTGTATGTCAAGAAAGAACGGCAACAAATGGAAGGAGCCCAAGAAATAAAAAGGAAAAATCTCACACAAGCGTAGTAATTTTCCTACACATCTTCACACATCTTTCCAAAAGCCCTGTACTTGTATGGCTACTTTTTCTTTCAAAGACTGAACCCAAATTGAAGAAAACCAAAACCAAAACCTTCATGCACATCAATATGTCATTTCATATCCTGTATGTAGAAAATTAAAGAGAATTAATGAAGGCGGCATTTTTTCAATGTCTGTTATCAAATTCTCCGGTAAACACCAAAAAATTATACCTAAATTTTGTCCAATAATTAATCTTCTGTTCAGGTACCGCGAGCTAGCCTCTCTTGAAATTCAAGCAAAGACCTCTCTTTCTGAAGTTTCATGTCTTCATGGAACTTCTTGATGAACTCCTCTGCCTTCTCATCCACCTGCAAATTTGGTGACTTAGCCACCACAACCTTCCATGCATCCTCTAAAGTATCTAATCCATTATTGTTGCTGCTCTCTCCTTTTCCATCCAAATCCTTATTTCCCATTTCTGCTTTGCCTCTGCTTCTCATTTCCCCTCTAGCCGCATACCCAGAAGCAGAGAGAGCAAAATAAGATGAAGATGAAGATGAAGAAGCTGAATGCTCTGCAAAAAGGTCATCTATACGTATGGCACTGAACTTGTTGTGCTGAACATGGTGGTAAGAAGAAGAGGAGGAGTTATAATAAGAGTAAGGTCTAGTGAGAGGAAGAGAACGATGACGACGAGATTTGGTGGAGATTAAGTGACGGAAAGAATGGAAGGTGGCAACCAGGCGTTGAATGGTATTTCTGATTGCTCTGAGAATGTTGAGCTCATTGACTTTGGATTGGACTCTGTTGCAGAAGCTCCTCCATGCCTTCTTTGCTGGTTGAAGCTTCTTGGTTAGTCTAAGGCGAGACATCAACGTTTTAGGAAAGATATGAAAGAGATGATTCTGTGAATGAAGCTTTCTGCGTGGATGAGGGAAAAGGAGAGCTGGAGAGGGAGGACGAAGAAGAAGATGGAGAGAATGTTGAATATGGACCTTATGAAGCAAGTTTTGATAATGCCCCGCTAGTTTTATAATTCCTTTCTTCCAACCTCCTCCCTCCTACTATCTTTGCTCTTTCACGATAAAAAACGCAACATATACCATCCAAAATTTCCCAAGATGAACTGTAAAAGCAATCATTTTCCCTTAAATTACATCATACTTATATCACATGACATGTAATTTGTGTCGTACATGGAGAAATAACTTATCTTGTAGAATATCTTGGGAAAATAGTATGCTGGCGCCCTTTCATGTTGCAAAGCTCCACCACCAACTTTATATATCCATTCGGCACATTATCCATGCAATTACAAAAATGCCATTTTCTTAAAAAAATATTCATAGCAGCAAAATTTGAACATGAAGCTAGTCATCGCAGAGGAATGGCAAAACTTGCAATTCATGAGGTCTAAAAGGTTGAAGTTTTGAAGTCAAAGCCAATCACTTTTGGCAGAATAGACAGCTTAAAAATCAAGCTTGGGTGCTAAGTTTAGTGAGAATATATAAGAGAAAACTCAATCTTACAACACCCACCAATATTGGCTTTGCCATGTGCATTGCCAGCACGCCACTTTTGGTTGGCTCTGTGTGGGCTCTAGCTCTATTTGTTTTATACTGTAAAAGCATTTTTTAAATACACTTACATAATTGCTTTTTTGTTGCCATGTCTCAATCTAATTATAGTATAATGGCCACAGCATCTTTTCTAATGTTCAAAGATTAGTGATGAGATTTTGAATGTTAGTTATTAAACTTGAATATTGAGAATAGACAGCGCACTAGCAGGCCCTTAAAATGCTCAGACCAAATTTTCCAGTCATAGGAACAGTAAGATTAGGCTTTGTTTGGCAGTCACTGTATTTAACCGGGGAATTAATCACCCCCATGTAATCACTGTGAAAGTGACAACCAAACGTGTTAGTTTGGGATCTGGATAGTTCCTTTAACCACCCTGAAGTGATTATGGATAAAGTTTTGGTTTCCTTTTCGGTTGGAAGATCTCATACCTTATTCGCATAAAACAGAGCCTTTCAACTAAAGCACCTTTTGATTCTCTCCAGAAGTTGATCCATATGCAGTTTTCGAGTAACACCTTATTTTCCTATCCATTGTTACTGTTTCTTCAAAATTGGAATACAAAATACATTAAATCACTTCTTTATTGAATATTTATCCTCGTCTTGTCATTTTGCGTATTATGCACAAAAATTCGTTAGTTATATTACAAAAAAAATTATCCTAGATAACCATGTATTGATCTTAAAGGATAATTATCAGTGAGTTCCACAATAAACAGATCATTTTATCATATTCTATAATATCACTTGTGACATGGACTACCATTTATTAGGCTAAAATTTTTGTTTACTATATTAATACAATTTTTAGTATTTTTTAAATCAAAGAAATAATTTATTAGGGATGTGCATGGGCAGGGCTGGGTAGGGCGGCCCCCCTGCCCGGTGCCCTGCCCAAAAAATACATGGGCTGCATTTTACAGCCCGATGCCCGGCCCTGCCCGGTAAAAGCCCGAATAATTTTGCGCAGGGCATGAGCGGGCTGGGCATGGGCGGGCTGGGCATGCCCAAATTGTGATGTCATGCTCATATTGTGAAAAAATTATAATTATGAATTTATAAAATAATATCATATTCATGTGTCTTTAAGAGTTAAATAATATCTATAATTCACTAAGAATAAAAGAACAAAGATAATAATTAAAATCTTGAGATCCATTGCATATAAAAAATAAGCGTTGAAATCTAAGTAGTTTGTAATTATAACTTTATATCAATCTCCCTAATATTGACAAAAATAAAGCATCTAAAAAAATAAAATAAATAATTATAATTTGTAATGTAATCATATGATAATTAACAAAGTTAAAAAAAATTAGTATAGTTATAAATATTAAAAGATACAACTTACCTACTTATATTTCTAAAATTACCTTATAGTCACCAGTAGCTATCATATTCTCCCTTTTAAGATAGAGAAAAAATAAAAAAAAAATAAAAGAAGAGGTGCTCATGGGCAGGGCAGCCCCTATGCCCGGTGCCCAGCCCGAAAAATGCATGGGCTGTATTTTGCAGCCCGATGCCCAGCCCTGCCCGGTAAAAATCGGGCTGGGCAAGGCATTTTTCTTGCGGGCTGGGCAGGGCATAGCGGGCCATGGGCATTGTGCATAGCCCTATAATTTATGATCCCAAAACCATATCACGCACAATACATATTATCGTCAGAATGTTTTCATTAGTTAGGGACGTGTCTATGACAGCAAGAATTGTAGCTATCACAGTGACGTGCTTTGAAACTGGTTCGGCATAATTTCTAACAGATTGTGTGTCAAGCCATACGCCAACAATTGGATAAGGCCATGGCCCTATCCTTCTTTATCACCTCCTGTCACTGATAGTTCTTTCAAATTCAGTTCTGCAGTTATATATGATTTAGCATGCATGTGGGGAAATCAAGAACCAAATTTCCCCCACATTTTGTTAGTTTCAATGAACATCAGAAAGGTGGGCTAATTCTTGATTAAATATCAATGTCGGCATGTCTTCATGATATATGGTTAAGCCATTCAGATTTCTGCTATACTGAAAATTTTGGGAGAAAAGCTGCAGCATAGTTGTCTTTGAAATTGAAAGAAGCTTTAGCAAATAAATTACACAATGTATGATTGGAGTATCGATAACAAAATATCATACACGATCTTTAAATCCTTCTCCACAGCCAACGGATGGTTGGTGAGATGGAGTCCAGATTGCATTTGATGACACGTGTATCTAGAATAGTGCCACACCAGATTTATCAATAGCCATATCAGAAGCAAACTGCCACATCATCAAGACTAGTTTTCATTTCTAATGCTACTGGTAGGGGCATAATTGCAGAATTTTAAAAGTATGAAGGCAACGTTGCCCCAAAAAAGAAAAAGGAATCAAAATAAAATATTTGACAAACTACAAGAACCAAAAGCACATATAAGCTTAATATGCAAGTAAACAAACGAATGGGAAAAGAGGGAATACTTCTTCAGGCAAAGACATTGAGGAAGGTATATCGCCCACGCCAACTAAGAAAGAAGCATTCAGTGAGACCTTTTCCATGTAAAGCGATCTTCTGACACATAAAGTAACCACCACATCTAGCAAAATTTTGGAGGGTGTAATGAACTCGTCATCTAGTGATGCCTTTAGAGCTTTAAACCGACGTTCACTCGTCCTCAATTTCTTGTGTCTCATACCACCATGAAACAGGGCCAAGACCATCATGATCCAATGAACCCTGTGAAATAGACAACTTGATAAGGCATGTTTCCCATAATGAATGACGTGATGAGTCACACTTCCAAGTTTCAATAACATGCATTGCCGGAGAGGGTCCTACCTTATGGCTCTTATTTCTGATAGTTAGATAATAGCAATTATAAATTTTTCTTTCCCAAAGTTAGTCTCAACTCGTTTGGTTTGCGAAATGAAAAGAAATGGTTAAGTAAAGAAGAGATATAATAAATACTTCACATCTAAATTGCCATACAATGGAAAGGAATTCCTTTTACTTGGTGCTAACCAAAGGGGGGAATTAAATGCCAACAACTAAACATATACAAAGACAACAAAATGTCTAAGCAAAGACAGTATATCTCTTTCTTCTCCCCCTTTTCTCCATGAATCAATCATTACTTACTATAAAGATTAAAATACTTACAGTAACTACCATAGGGGCAAATGGCTTTGATTCTTTTGGCTGCTCTACTGGAACTGAAGGGTAACTCACATTTTGAACTTGGAATTTGATCTTTCATGTTGGAAACTTGCAATTAGCATATTCTCACATTCCAAGCATTTACTTAACACAATGCCAAAGTCAAAGGAAGTGCACCTCATCAGTGTCATCAATAGGATATGATTGTTCATTAAAATCCCAAAACCATGTGCCTTTGTTGCTGTAATTTGAATAGAAGCATATAAGTATGACATTCAAATTCAGATAAAAACACGTATTAATCTCAACAAAACAGAATACTATTTGAAGGCAACGTATCACAGTAGGTTTAAAGGTCATCTCAAAATTTAGATAAACTGTATAAGCAACATCACCTATTTTTTGCTTCACCCTCAAAATGAGATGGATTGGGCATGTGTTGCACCGGTACATAAATGTCATCAAAGAATCCAAGTGATACTGTCAAACAGAGGTTAACGTTACAACCACAAATGAACCATCAATAAATAACTGATCATCGAACAATCAGAAATAATAACATGATGCATTATATGGAGATGTTAATGTGGAGAAGAGGAGCTACATGATATGAGAAACATTAAAGGTGTCAGATACGCATAAAAGGAAATGAAGAAGGAAAAAATAGACATTAGATTTGATCACAGATTCACAATTTAACATGAAGGTTATTTTGATTATTGCCTTTGACACTCTTTTGGAGTTTCAATCACGCTAGAATTCACTCTTAAATTCAAAATCTTTTTCTTACTCTGACAAATAAATTAACAAGTAGAGAACTAGCACATATATCGGGGAAGGAATTGAAGACAAGAACCTTATTTTGCTAGAGTGGAGATTATATAAAAGGGATTGCTGACGGAGTAAGAGCATGATACAAATACCATACTTCGTACCTAATAGATAGGTTAGCAATGACAACATCTGTATGCTGTACTTTGCCATTAACAGGAGTAAACAACTAAGAAGTGAAAAATGTTCTGCAAAAAAATAAATAAAAGAAGAATGCATCTAGAGAAAAAAACAGAAAAAACTGGAGAACAGCTAAGCCATGTAATTAAGGTGAAAATTCCAGTCAAGAAGTAGAGGAAGATATTAAGCATACAGCGAAAGCCATCAGCATCTGATGTTAGCAATTTTGCAGTAATATTCTCTCCTACAAATGGATGGAACGTGATTAAAGTAAATACAACCTGCCAAAAATCAGAACAAAGTCAACACATCATAAAAACTAATATGTTATTGACTAATTGCTTATAAAAGTATGATTTATGTGTCTACCAATCAGAAATTTGAGTGTCTTTTGAACATCAGTTTTCTTTCATTCCTCCTAAAGCTAATGTAAGGGCAAAATAATCAGTAAAGGCTATAGTTTATCATATATTCAATCCCACAACAAACTTAATGCACTACCATGATCTAAACCTACAACATATGATGAAAAGCTCACGGCCAAATTTAGAGTTCATGAGTTAAGAGCATATACTGTATAGGTTGCAGCACCATCACCAGGGAAGATAAATCCGCCCTCAACGGATCTAATGTCATAGACAGAAATGCATAGCCCCAAATTTGCGATAACCTTCATCATTAGACAACCATATCAGCACTGCAAATTTAGTAAATTATACTACACGAAAGTTGAGCGGGATCTCCTGGTTAATAACCTATCCAAGGATTTAGTTTTTGATAGAGCACAATGGCGTCGTATGATCCATGTAGCCGACCCCATTTAATGGGATAAGGCTTGTTGTTGTTGTATACTACACGAAAGTTGTTCATAAATGAAAATCAAAATGACAGCCCGTCAAACCTTATCCAAGAAAAGTTTCTCAAGCTCCTTATGTATAGCCTCCTGAATTGGAAAGCTAAGAAGATGTGGAGTTAAGCGTAATGTGTGCTCAATTTTACTGAGGTAGAACATGAATGTGACACCAGGCTGAATCAAATGGAGAGGTAGTCAATATGAATAATTAGGTATATTGTAGCAGTGACAATCAGATACAACTACTCTACTAAATTCTCCCTAGCCAAACCCCCTACATTACCACATCTCACATATTTAACAGTTACTGGCTGGACAACAATTGAAACCACTCTATGCAGGAACAAGAATATGCATTAGCATAGCTTCTTGCTAAGCATCCTATCGAAGAGTCTCCTACCCATCTTCTGGGACCGCATTTAACAAGTTCATACAACCTTACTTAGCGTGTAAAACTCCGCATTAACCATTGAAAAAAAACATTTCTTTAAGGAATTGCATTAGACGATTCACAATAATAAAGCTTTATATATATATATATATATATATATATATATATAACACATTAGAAAAACATAGAAGAAGCAGATACCAACAGGCAGTCTGCAAGGAGAGATACAGAGCTGATTTTACTGCTTCGGGGATGACAGGATGTACTGCGGCAGGGCAAGACTTCGGGGACCTCTCACCGAGCACACACAGACGCCGCATGCTGGGTGAGAAGGCGAGGGTCGGAGGATTTGGAGAAGCCCGCCTGAACAAGACAGTTTTTTTAATGTTTTACCTAGCGCCAGTTTAGCATTTGTGATAGAGCACTTTCAGTCGTGACTTCAGAAAAAGTGAAAAACAATACCTTTAGCTTTGGGAGAGACTGCGTATGAATGTAGAAGACGCGATATGAGAGCTTCGGGAAAAGACTGATTGCCGCCGTTTTGCTGTGGTTTTTCGACTTTGAGCAAGGGAGGGTAATCAATTGCAAGGAATCTAGCGGGAAAAAAGTCGGGTCGAATCTCCTATTATTAATTTCTATTTTAAAAATTTTTAAGCATGCCTTTTTTATTTAAAGAAACTTAATTTCTTCAAAACTTGTAAATGATGAGATTAATTGAAGGTAACAAAAACTATTAATTATTTTTTTAAAAATGTTGGCTCTTACACTTTCAATGCTCAGTATAATTTCCTCTAATTAGTCTGTTTACAGTTGAAAAGTTGTGAAATTTCAGTCCCACTTATCAATTTAAATAATTATTATTTTATAAAAAATTTAAAATTATCCATTAAAAGTCACAATCTAACTCATATATTTAATATGAGTTTATTCTTTACTTATTAAAGTCAAGATACTATCTTAAAATTTAAAAAAAATATATAAAATATTTATAAAATTATTTATTTAAAAAATTCTTACAATAACAATAAAAAATAAATTTATATATTTATAAAATATAAACATATTTATTATTATCTATACTAACATATAACCTTATCCCTGGATTGTCGATGAGAAGGAAATTTCGCAAAAGTCAAAGGAGGCAACCTTATCCATTGATTGTTGTTGAGAAGGAAATTTGCAAAAGTCAAAGAAGGCAATCCCAATGGGCCAAACACGTGGTCCAGTAAATTATGAGTGTAGGCATATACACTCAGAATTATAGAGAATGAGAGGGGATGAAGAGAGCTGCAATGGGAAGGGAAGATGTGAAGGTGGTGAGCTTCTGGGCGAGTCTGTTTGGGAGGAGGGTAGAATGGACTCTGAAGCTAAAAGGCGTTGAGTACGAATACATAGAAGAAGATATCCACAACAAAAGTAGCCTTCTTCTAGAGCTGAACCCGGTTTACAAGAAGGTTCCTGTTCTACTTCATCACCACAAACCCCTCATCGAATCCAGCCTCATCCTCGAGTACATCGACGAAACTTGGGTTCACGATCCTTTACTCCCTCCTCAGCCTCACCAGAAAGCCCTCGCTCGCTTTTGGTCTAAGTTCGCCGATGAAAAGGTATTATCGATCAAAGCCCCCCCCCCCTTCTATTGAACTTGTTAGGTTTAGATCTAGAGAAGCTTGCTTCACAATTTTGAATTTGAACTGCGTGATTTGGCAACAGATTGTGGAAGCAGCGTGGATTGCCATGTGTTTCAGTGGGGCCGAAAAGGAGAATGCGTTGCAGGTAGGAAAGGAATCGATGCAGAAAATTGAGGATGAGATTAGAGGGAAGAAATTCTTTGGAGGAGAAAACATAGGGTACTTGGACATTGCACTGGGATGGATCTCCTACTGGCTACCTGTTTGGGAACAAGTTGGGTCCTTCCAGATTTTAGACCCTTTGAAATTTCCAGCTATCACTGCTTGGATTACCAATTTCCTCAATCACCCGATTATCAAGGATAGCTTGCCCCCAAGAAATGAGCTCCTCCTTTATTACCAACATCGCAGATCTCAACTGTCTTCTAATACTCATCATGGCTAACTACTTACAAAGTAAGGTAACTAGGAGAAACAACGGAGATCGCATATGTATTATTGGTACGTAACTTCAAGCGCGGTATTAATGCACCATAATTTTTACTGTTATTCAGTATATGTATACTTCTAAATTAAAGGAGCACGCATGCAAGACGAAAGTTTTTGAGGTGGATGCAAATGGATGAAATACCTCCCACTTTAATATATTATTAGTCCAACCTGCGCGTACCTACGTGTACAATACTCTCTTTGTCTTATTTATAGTATAGAGTAATGAGAAAATATTTATTTTAGATTTACTTATAGGGTAGAAAAGGGGAATTTTTATATAAATATATCATTCTTTTATTTATATTGAATATAATGTATTTTTAAATAAAAATAAAATTAGAAAATTGTTGAATTTTATAATACAATTAATAAAATTTAATTTATTTAATCTATAAAATATGTTATAAGTGAATAGTTACTAGAATTAGAGTCATAGCTACCAGTTAGGAGGAGTTTAATGCTTTATTCCTCATTCCTCAACTCCCAGCGTCGTCTCCGCCACCGCCTAAATCCAGCAGCTACCCTTTAATGAGAAATATTTATATATTTTTAAACTATTATTTTATTTAAATTATATTTAATTAAAATATATTTTAATTATGATTTATTTGAAATAATTTATATTCTATTTAATTAAAAAAAAGCTTTTAATTTGATTTATGAGTTTTTATTTTTTAATTTAAATATTTATTTTTCTTAAAATTATAAATAATAAATTGTTTTAAAAAATTTATTAATTAAATTGTTATATTTTAATTTAATAGAATTAGATTATATATTTAAAGTATGATTGTGGTTATGGAGGTAGCGTGGAGAAAACCGTTTCTCCCACCGAGTCCACGATCTCCTTCTACAGCTTCTCCTGAATAGTGAATACGCTTGTCCATGCCCAAATGGAGCAATGCCATTCCAACCCCGTCGCGTTTGTCAGTCCCCGACGCTAACATATGAATGGGGTGGACGCCACATCACCTCTTAGGAAGTTAAACTAACGCATCTTTATGTTTCATAAACAGAAGGACTAACTATAATAATTAAGCAAACAATAAAGACAGGATGAAAAGAAAACCAGTTCGGATTAATTCAAAATTTAGTAAAAATAAAAATTACTTTTCTAAAATATTAAATCTCAATTGTCATCTTTTTCTCTGATGATGGTTGGAATGACAAGAAAATAATGACAGTAAAGATGAGGAAATAATGAACTCTATTACTTCGTTTGCTATGGTTTAGTTTGATATTTATACTTGTTAAACCATACGCCGCAGTTCTTTGGAGCCCAGGGAAAATGAGGTCCTACTGTGAAAGAAGCATAAGAGAGAGCTATTTACACGTTTTTTTAAAAAACAAGAAATGGTCATTTGTGTTTGTAGTCTGTACTCTGTATGCAGCCTATGACCCTTAGTTGATAACACTCGTCACGCGCATATTCCAGAGATGAGGGAATAAGCCAGGGACGTGTTGCGCTCACTGCTCAGAGTTCATCGTTTGGGAAAACGGACGATAAGGCCGAGCTGGGAGCGCCTCTACCATGGCCACGTCGTCGCCCTTCTCTGTAATTCCTGCTTCTTCCTGCCAGAAAGCTCCTGCCCCTTGTCGCCGTGTAAAATTATCATGGCCCCTAAAGACTAGAATCTCGAGGTTTCGAAAGTCCACACCAAACACCATTGTCCGTGCCACGCTCGCCCAGAAGAACGCATTGCAGTACAGGAAGCTTGGCGACTCTGAGCTTCACATCAGTGAAATCACTCTTGGTACTGTAAGTATTTTCGGGTTTCCTTCAGTGGGCATGACTTCTTTCCATAAGGTAGAATTGGTGGAATAGCGATTGGAAAGCTTCATTTGTGTCTATACCATGAAATCCCACAGTTCCTTTTGTGTAATAGCGATTTAATGAGCTGCATTACCGAGGTGTCTTCAATTAATATCCCAGTTTCCACTTGAGTTTTGGAGCAAAAGCTTTGTGTAGTAGACTGCTTTCCTATGTTACTGTCCTATGAAAAGAAAGGTTGAAAATTCTTAGTTCAAGAGATGTTAGATGCTACGGCTTGAAACTGTCATGATTGATCTTTCGGCAGTTGAGTATGCTTTTGATATAAAGAAGTTTCTTCCTCAAAATCCTTTTCACCGAATAGTCAAAATATGCTTCTTTTTCACCTAGATTCATCGCACCTTGGAAGCCCTGTTGCACTATAGATATGGAACATATGTGGTTTCTGACATTAGTCTATTTAGTTGCTGATTTAATGTCTATTTGCATTTATCTATTTATCCATTGGCAAGTCTGAATCATTTGAAGAATCAAGCTTTGCAGAATTGCGGTGTACTGCTATCCCAGTTGACCTTTACTCATGTTATTCCCATTCGTTTGATTTTTCTCACTTGATATATCAGTACATTTAGTATTGCAACTAGCATATCCCATGTTTTCCCGCTATCAGTTTGATGTCACTATATTTTGTGTTATCTTTTGTGGTTGTTGATGGTTTATTCATGTAATATTTCAGATGACATTTGGGGAACAGAATACAGAGCAAGAAGCTCATGATATGCTTAGCTATGCATTCGAGCATGGAATTAATGCTCTGGATACTGCTGAAATTGTATGTTCTTCAAATCTTGATGTGCATCTACTTCCTATGTGCTCTCACCCTCACGCAAAAACATATCTATTGTTCAACTAGAGTTCATGATTGTGCTTGAGGAATTGTACTTTTTTTAATTTATTTCTCATCTTTTAGTTGGTTTCTACATATTATATTCAGCTATTTCAATTGAATCAAACACGGAAGATTCACCAATCAGACCCTTTAGAACACATGATTAAAATTTACTATTTACTAATACTGTAATAGAAAAATTATCATGAGATCAACAACACTATCAAGGTCTAGAACGCATATTCCTTAGGGTATTAGGAATTCAGACGCATAAACCCATCAACTTCATTCTCAGCCTCTTGCTGTTTTACATTTTTCTCTGATTTGCATTTGTATAACCTATCTGACAACGATTTAGCTAGTAGCTACATAGACCTTCTTTTGGATCTTTTCTCTGCCCTCAGGTCTATTCAAATTCATTGTTTCAATAAAGCATAATCATTTTTTGTTTCCTCATGCACCCTTTCTGATTCCTGGCAGACTTTTTTGCTGTCTTATTCTAAAAGTTGGAACTTTGATTGTAGATAAAAAAATAATCGAAAAACCCATGTATCCTCTATTTTCACCAGTGCGACTGAATTGTTCTCTTTATATAACCATGTTGGATTATCCAGTGACAGTTACAGTTCTGAAAAAAATTGCTTCTGTTCCAGTTTCCCACTAATAAATGTCTTGCAGTCCACCATTTTTAGCCAGACTAACAATTAGACATTGTTTTGTAGTACCCAGTTCCAACGAAGCAAGAGACACAAGGAAGAACGGATCTCTATGTTGGTAGTTGGCTGAAGTCTCAATCTCGTGACAAGGTACTGGGCACACAGCTAACAACTATCTTATTAATTTTTGTATGTGCTAACAACTATCCATGTTGGTGGATAGATTATTTTAGCAACAAAAGTAAGTGGTTATTCTGAGCGGTCAACCTATCTTCGTGACAATGCAAAAGTTGTGCGGGTTGATGCGCCAAATATTAGAGAAAGTGTCGAGAAAAGCCTCAAGCGCCTTGGCACTGATTATATTGATTTGTTGCAAATTCACTGGTAAGTATACCGAATGTAAGTGCTTAAATCATGCTTATTTTTTCTTTATTTTTTTATAATATATATCCTTGACAATGACTGTCTGTGGTGGCTGCTATTTTCTTTCAATGTCTATGCATTAGTTTCTTTATTTTCTGTCCGCTAAGATCAGGGTGTTAGATTATGCTGCATTAGTATAGCGCATGTGTGCCTGATTTAAATTTACATAATAATGAATTACAGAACTGTTTTTATTTTTATTTGATCATGGGAAAGGAGATGAAAGATGGCACAGCAAAATGTCTTTTCTTTTCTTATTACTGATAATGTGAGTGGGAATTTCTTTTTCATGGAACCAGAGAAGTTGCCTTACAATTTGAAAGCTACATTAGAAATTTTTAAGTTAATGGCCCTGTAAAAAATGTGCTGATATCTTTCCTGTTTCACTATAGGCCAGATCGCTATGTGGGATCGTTTGGATCTTACTACGACCCTTCAAAATGGAGGCCAAGTGTTCCATTTGTGGAACAATTGCAAGCTTTTCAAGAACTTATTAATGAAGGAAAGGTGATTGATTTCTATTTATATATATATATATATATATATTCCAGTTGTTCAACAGCATCTTGATGAGTAAAGTTAACTTTCATTTGGAAGACTGGAGTAATGCCTCTGTTGACATGTTATTTCTGAAATAATGAGCTATAGTGAATCTTAGTTTCAATTGGTCTGTTTTAGTTCCACTCTGATAGAAAAAATGGAATTGGGGAGTGCTGGAAATTGGAAAGAATGATCTGTCTCTCAAGTTTTTGGGTAGGTAGACGAGGGATTAAATTGTGGTCTACTTACTCATGTTTGAATACTGGACTTGAGCGTAAGAGGCGTATGGGTTATTTAGTTAGCGTCCTCTCTCTCTCTCCCTCCCTCTCTCTCACACACACATGTGTTCTTGCATGCGCGTTCACTTGTGCTGTGATGAAATACTTATGTTGGGCTGAAGAGATATGAAGAAGGAAGTTGAGTTTTAACAGTTAGGTTTGGTAAATGATGGAAGTTTTGAATGGCGTTAGTTCTAACTGCCCCAGTTGCAAATAAGCTGTGTAAACCATTGGGAGGTGTTAATTTTCTGCATGGCTTGTGCTTGGGTTTATTCATTTTACTAAGATGACTTAAGCTACTTGCTTAGTATTGTCACAAGCTTTATAAGCTTGTCCTACGCTTATCTATTTCACCAAAATAGCGTAAACTACTTAGTTAGGATTGGCACATGCTTATACATCAAGACTCTAACAGAAGGTTGTAACTGATTGTCTGAGTTTTTTGTTTTGGGCCAGGATGATCTAACTTAATTCTCTCAAATTCTCTCTTTCCCCATACTATCTATGTTTTTAGCAGTCATTTATGATAGCAGCTATTTTTATATGAATCAGGTGCGCTACATTGGCGTATCCAACGAGACCTCGTACGGAGTGATGGAGTTTGTCCACGCAGCTAGAGTTGAAGGGCTTCCAAAGATTGTCAGTATCCAGAACAGCTATAGTTTGCTTGTTAGATGCCTTTTTGAAGGTAAGCTATCTTACATGAATCCTATGTCATTCATATGACATCGTTTTCTTTGGCATCAACACATAGCATATGCCATCAGGAAAAGTAAAATAAAATAACACGGAATAACCTTAGGAAGCAATAATATTAAGTTGTTCCTAAACTGGCCCCATAAAATGGTTCGTTTTGTATCTGCATCATTGATTATGCTGATTGCCCTAGTTGAAACTTATATGCTTATATGTTTTGAATCTATATGAATCTGAATGTTTAGATTGACTTCTTTTCTTCTCTCTGTATGACCACATTTTTTACACCTCTGCCTTTGTCCGATTTAATTGCAGTTGATCTTGTCGAAGTTTGCCACCCAAATAATTGCAATATAGGCTTGCTAGCCTATTCCCCTCTAGGAGGTGGATCACTGACAGGAAAATATATTGATATAAATTCCAATGCTGCAAGAAAAGGAAGGTTTAACCTCTTCCCCGGCTACATGGAAAGATATAACAAATCTGCGGCACGGGTACGATGTAATATTAGGTCATGATAAATATCCTGAAGATTATAGTATTATGGTAATAATGAATCTTTTTATCCGAAAATGGTACTAGAAGAGTATACATGATGCTTAAATTGTATTATAATATATGAGTAGTTTCTACTTTATATGCTGTCATAGGATGGATGCTTAAACTTTTTTCCCTTCTGATTTATGCTGCTAATGGCATGTCTATGAATTACAGGAAGCAACAATGAAGTATTTGGAGGTGGCCAAGAAGCATGGCCTAACTCCAGTTCAGCTTGCACTTGGGTTTGTAAGAGATCGTGTATTTGTGACTAGTTCAATTATTGGTGCAACCTCCGTTGATCAACTCAAAGAAGACATTGATGCTTTCACAGAAACTGAGCGCCCTCTACCACCGGAGTTTATGGTTGATATTGAAGAAGTTTTCAAGAGATACAGAGATCCTACTGCCAACATTTGAATTTAACTGCTTCCAATACCTTGTTTGCCCCTTTTATGGTTTCCCCATTGGATTTACTTTGTAAAATTGTTTGTGCCTCAACCGGATAGAAATATATAAATCGAGTCTTCCAAATTAAAACCACTCTGTCTTTATTGAAACTCAGAGGGTGTTTGGAATAATATTTGTAAAAATGGATTCTATCCAAACTGATTTTTACAAATTAAAGTTGAGATCAAAGTCGATTAGGGTGATATCTTATGTTTAGATAATTTTTTGTTTAGTCACTTCATCGCTTTTATGTTCAATTGTTTTTGCTTACAACAAGAAAATGAAAAATTCATAAGAAGGATGCAGGAAAGAGGATGTTGTGAAGTATGACTCCAATATTTCACTTTTAAAAAGTAATTTTATATTCAATTTCAGCTGTGACTTCTAATATTTTTTTGTTCGAAATACTTATTTTTGAAGTCATCTTAAACATCATAATTTAAACTAACTTTTAAGAACTTTTGAAGAGGTTCATCATAAATATGCAGTCAGTGATTCAATTTTTAATATATTTATAAAATTAGAATAGATATTGGAAATTATTAATATAGAAACTCTCTAATTTAATTCGTTTTTTAAAAGAAGAAGAAGTTATTAAATGTAATGTAAATCAAGAAGAATATTAAAATTAATATTCTTTTTCAATTCAAAACAAGAAAAGAACCGCATAATGTAGTTAATTCTGAATGGGGATTAGTGTAATTTCCACGAATGTTTTTAAAGCTGATCAAACGTACGCAGCTCCCATTGCCACGTGGCACTAACTTTTAGTTGGTTGGAGGACGTGAATGCGGTGTAAGAAGCGCGCCAATATCTGAGTCCCCTTTCTTTTGAGCTGCAAGCTTGCCTCTCATTTCGCCTTCTCTCTCTGATGGATCTGCAACTTTCCGCATAGCTCCCTTTTGCTTAATCCAATTTTGCTCAGAAAACCCAGACGTTCATGCTAAGTATTTTCAAAATCTTATTCTTCCAAATTTAATTTTTCAATCCAATTCTTCAGTAAGTGAACCCAGAGTTTGGAATTTCAGATCTGAGATACTTCATTTTCAATTTCATGGAAGCCGAAGGTGAAAAGCATAAACATCTATGAAGACTGGGGCTCGAAAGTCGCCACTTGAGCTTTGTCTTTGGCGGTTTCATTGCGAATTTTTTCAGATGGAATGGCAGATCTTGCTAGCAATGTAAATATTGAGCAAGTAAGTTTCGCGGAATTTTCTTCTTCATTTTTTGCCGAATGGATTATATTCTAAGATTATGTTGGTTACATTCTTTCTACTAATATTTGATTTCTGTTTCAATTCTTTTTTAAGGCCCTTATTGCTTTGAAAAAAGGCACACAGTTAATTAAGTATAGTCGGAAAGGAAAGCCAAAACTTTGTCCATTCAGACTCTCAACGGTGAGTTTTAACCGAAAATTTAAATTCAGCTATATATGTAATAAGATATCTTCATATGAATGATCTTAAAATTTAGTGGCACTAACAGGATGAAAAAACATTGATTTGGATAAGTCACAGAGGGGAAAGACATCTGAATTTGTCCGGTGTTTCACATATTATCTCTGGACAGAGAACGGTAAGTTAAATAGTGGGTCCGAGTTTGTGTCAATTTAGAGTTCTCTTACCACTCAAAAATATTTTTTGTTTAAAGAAAAATGTTTCTTTGCAGGCTGTCTTTAAAAGATATTTGTGTCCTGAAAAGGATTCTCTGTCATTTTCTCTTCTTTACAGGAACAATGAACGGTCACTGAATCTGGTCAGAAAAGTTGTCAACTCTCACTGTAGATTTAAATTGTAAATTCAATACCAATTGAGTCTAATGCTTCTCTTCTTTATGTTTATAGATTTGTAAGGATAAAGCTGAAGCAGATGTATGGATTACAGTCCTCAAAGCATTAATATCTCCTGGACAACGTCTCAGGCATAGGCATACCACAAGTGACTTTTCGAGTGTGAGTTTTAACGTAAATCCTTTGAATGATAATTTTTATCCAAAGGGTCAATCTCTCATTGTCTTTGCAATGGAAGACAAACTTTCCAATTTCAGCAAATAATAAGGAATATGAATACTCTGCACTTCTACAGAGTTATAACTTCCTGCCACAATTGCTGCACCAACTTCAATTTTGGCTTTGATTTTTCTTTTATTTTATTTTCCTCCTTTTTTTTAACCATCTATATAGCTTTCATATATCTATTTTTGAAAAATTTTGCAAATGACAAGTAGTACACCCTAAAACTTTGATCCCGAGTCTTAACCATCTTTTGTTATTTATGAAATTTATATGACTAATCTAGCAATTATTCCCCTACATAAAATGCGAACCTTTATTGTCTACTAATTTTATTCTGTGTTCTGAGATCTTGTATAAGAGGTTGCTGTTTCTATGAATTCAAGAAATCGTAAGTTACAAATGTTTTTTTTCAAGCAGTGACCATTCTTTGCAGGTTTATATTTGGCAACATTTGACTGCGGTACTTATTTTCTTTTCTCTCTCTCTCTCCTTTTTTTTTAATTTCAGCTGCAAGGGAGCGTTGACTTTACTCATGATGTTCATACTTGTAATGCAACGGTAGAGTATCCTTTAAGCAGTCTTCATGGTCGAGTTTCCATTGATTTGGCTTCTCGTGACACTTTATTGAATTGGGCAAACTCAGATGTGGGGTTAGAACGTGTAAATATGCAAATGAGGGTTGGAGCTGGAGACAATTTCCGTCTTAGTGTGTCAAGTGCAGCATCTGGAATAGATGACATTGAATCGCTTGGAGACGTTTTTGTATGGGGAGAGGTTTGGGCAGATGGGGTTTCATCTGATGTATTGGGGAATCAAGTCCCTGTGAAGACAGATGTATTGATTCCCAAGTCATTAGAGTCAAATGTTGTTCTTGATGTTCAACAGATTGCATCTGGTGTCCGCCATACTGCTCTAGTTACAAGGCAAGGAGAGCTTTTCACTTGGGGAGAAGAATGTGGAGGAAGACTTGGTCATGGGATTGATAGAGACTTTAGCCGCCCTCGTCTAGTTGAATTCCTGGCAGTGAATAACGTGGAATTTGTGGCATGTGGAGAGTATCATACATGTGCCTTATCTACATCCGGTGATTTATTCTCTTGGGGTGATGGTGCCCACCATGCTGGACTTCTTGGTCATGGAACGGACATTAACCACTGGATACCAAAGAGAATCGTAGGCCCTTTAGAAGGACTTCAAGTTTTATCTGTTGCATGCGGCACATGGCATTCGGCGTTGGCAACATCCAATGGGAAATTGTTTACCTTTGGGGATGGAGCATTTGGTGTCTTGGGCCATGGAGATATAGTGAGTGTGCCATACCCAAAGGAGGTGCAATCATTGAGTGGACTAAAGACCATTAAGGTTGCATGTGGAGTATGGCACACCGCAGCTATTGTAGAGGTTATGGGACAAAGCGGTTCAAATGTCTCATCTAGAAAGCTCTTTACTTGGGGTGATGGTGACAAATATCGTTTGGGTCATGGCAACAAGGAAACTTACCTCCAACCCACCTGTGTCTCTGCACTTATTGAATACAATTTCCAACAGGTGACATGTGGACACACTTTGACAGTCGCCCTCACTACAACAGGTCAAGTCTTCACTATGGGAGGCACTGCAAATGGTCAACTGGGGAATCCTCTCTCTGATGGAAAAGTTCCTATCATGGTACAAGATAAGTTGGTTGGTGAATTTGTTGAGGAAATAGCATGTGGAGAACATCATGTTGCTGCCTTGACGTCAAGAAGTGAACTATATACTTGGGGGAAAGGTGCCAATGGAAGATTGGGACTTGGAGACGTAGACGATAGGAAATCTCCAACGTTGGTTGAAGGCTTGAAAGATAGGCATGTAAAAAGTATCTCATGTGGCTCAAACTTCATGTCTTGTATTTGCATCCACAAATGGGTATCTGGAGTAGACCAATCTGTTTGCTCCGGTTGCCGGCAAGCATTTGGTTTTACTAGAAAAAGGCACAATTGTTATCATTGTGGATTGGTGCATTGTCATTCTTGTAGCTCTAAGAAGGCATTGAAAGCAGCATTAGCTCCAACGCCTGGAAAACCACATCGTGTCTGTGATGCATGCCATGCAAAACTTAAAAATACTGAGATTGGCCATGCTTCCACTTTTAGCAGAAGAATTACCCCTCCACGTAGATCAATAGATAATAGAGAAAGAATAGAATGGATAGAGCCAAAGTCTTCAAGAGTTCTCTTATCTCCCATCACAGAACCTGTAAAATACCTTGAGATAAGGACTAACAAGCCAGGACTTAGATCTGATTCATCTTCCATAGTTCGAGCTTCTCAAGTTCCATCACGTTTACAGTTAAAAGATATTGCCTTTCCAAGTTCACTGAGCACCATTCAGCATGCTTTAAAGCCTGTTGTTAGACCACCTAGTCCACCACGAACCCCACCTGCCAATTCTAGATCTTCATCGCCATATCCAAGAAGACCCAGCTCACCACATTCATCACCCGCTCCTGGATTTTCTAAAAGTATTATAGATAGTTTGAGGAAGACTAATGAGATTTTGAATCAAGAAGTCTTGAAATTGCATAAACAAGTAAGTTTCTTGCTGTTATAACTCCAGAAATCCTTCGGTTTATTCTGTGAGGATTAGGAATATATGTCTGCATTTATAAGTTTATGGATATTCCTTTATCTAAATACAGATTCGAAGTTTGAAGCAGAAGAATGAAACACAAGATAAGGAGATACAGAAGCTTCAGAAAAATGTTGAGGAAGCCACCTCTATGACTCGGGAGAAATCTTCCAAGAGTCATGTAGCAAATGAATTTATTAAGTCCATAAAAGATCAGGTATCTTTATTCGATATTCCCATATCAGAGATGAAGTATTTCACTGGTTTAATAAAAACTTGTTGCTTCTTTGAAGGCAAAAATGGAAATGCGATGTATCTTAGAGAAATGGATAAAAAAATTCTTCTTGACTAATCTACAGACATGCTCCTTTGCAATCTTCCTGTGAAATATTTTATGTGCTAAGTCTTCAAATGAGTAATAACTTAGAAGGAAAAGGTAAAAAGATAACAAAATAGCATGAATAGGAGGATAAAGAAAAGCCTAGAATTCTGAAATTCGCTGACAATAATAATCGCTCCTCTTCATCTATTACACAACTATGAATAGTTAGGAAGAACTCTAACTCCTTTAACTATTCTGTTACTAACAAAATTAAGTACTGAACCACTTCTCTCTACTAAAAAATTACACCTAAGAAAAGAAAACTATATCCGTTCTTTTTCTACCTAGTTAAATTGTTTAACTAGGTAGACTGAACAATTAATATGCATTTGTGAAATCTAAGAAACGCTTTTAATCTGCGTTTCGAGTTATTCATCCTATAGCTATAGTTGATGTTATTTCTGTTTGGATTCAGTTGAAGGAAATGGCTAACAAGCTGGCACCAGAGGTTTCTGACTGTAACAGCTTGAAAATCATGCACGACCAAGCA
Organism: Leucaena leucocephala; assembly: GCA_037074615.1. NCBI lineage: Eukaryota > Viridiplantae > Streptophyta > Magnoliopsida > Fabales > Fabaceae > Leucaena > Leucaena leucocephala. The sequence continues at coordinate 2,822,943 of CM073535.1, read as the reverse complement.
GAAGATTTTCTAAGAAAAATTGCAGAATCTCAAACTTCTTCCTCTTTACCATCAAACTTAGAGTCTGATCAACTAAATGCAACTACTGATATAACTGCTTCAGATGGCGACACTGCTAAACCACAAGAACAAAAACTGGAGGACAGTGAAGATGCTGCAGGAATTGATTCATCTCAAGATGGTGGAAAAGTTCAAGATGGTAATGGATCCTCTATTTCTACTAGAGGAGAAGCAGGGCCCCTACAAAGCTCAGATCATGGCTCAGGCTCACCGAACTCTTCAAGACCTAGGAAAGAAGGAGAAACAGAAACCATTGAACAATTTGCACCCGGTGTGTATGTGACACTCATAGTGCGTCCCGGTGGTTATAAAATTTTTAAACGAGTTAGATTCAGGTACAAATGTTACTTCTTATCTACAAAGTTTCATCATATTTCTAGTTTATGTGTTCCATTTGTGTCTGTACGCAGAACCTTTTGTAGAATAGTACATTATTTGACTTCATATATTGTTAGTATCTGTATCTTAATATTTTGTGTGTCCATGATTGTATGGATGAGAATGCGTGATTATTAGATACATTTTCTGGTTCCACTATGGTCTTTTTGCAGGCAAGAAATTTAATCATAGACTTCCATTAATAGCTATAGCCTATAGAGGAAGTGCAAATGTTTAAACACAGATTCTCATACATTTGTATGATTAACTTTTGTTCATATATGTTTTGTATGCAACTAGAAATAGGCCCTGCATGCGTTGTTCAGGACTTGATATAAGTTGCACTATTCATAACTCATGATACAGCTTTTTATGTATATCTATACAATCTATGTATTGATACATTAGGACAAGATAAAGAAGTTTGATCCTATTCTTTCCCACTTTGATTAATATTGGCTAACTCAACAGCAGAACCCACTGAGTCATTATTAACTATACCAACCATCTGAGGGAATGATTTTCTTACTTTCGCCATTCCAGCCTGTCTAATTCTCTAATGTTTTTATCTTTGTTTTCTGGTCGCAGTAAGCGAAGGTTCGATGAACAACAGGCAGAAGAATGGTGGAGCAAAAACAAAGATAAGGTGCTTAGGAAATATAATCCATCAGCAACAAATTTTGCAGCTACAGGGCCACCTAGCACCCGCCCTTCGCCTCCTGTTGAAGAGAACGTTGAGTCTTCACATTCCTAAACTTAGCTTCCTATTCTGTTCACATAGGCATCAAGTTAGTTTGATGGAATGATAAACTTAGTTTCTTAGTCTTCTACCTATAGGCATGGTCTTAGTATGGATTATACAGAATAACAGCATAAATAATCTACCAGATGTAAAGAAAGCTTATATTTCTAGGCACATTAGTTCAAGTACGTTGCGGCAGAAAAATTTGTTCTGGAGCATTCCAACAATGAAATATAAATATAACCCTTCTGTCTTATTTTGACAAACGACTATCGAGATAGAATTATCACTTTTGATTTTAATTAACATGCTTCTTGTCTTTGATAAAAAAAACAAAAAAACAATCCTTCTCGTCTTCCTAGTTCACTGACATCTACCATCACGCCTTTCTTCTTTTGCGGGATCCAATGAACACTGGGTTGATTGTACAGAAGGGAAAACTGCATAGGAAATCTATATGGCAATATACGGTTCATTTCCCTCTTTTCGATTGAGAGAAAATGAGGGTAGAAAGAAAATGAGGAGAGAAAATATGGAGGTAGACAAAATTTCTCTTGATTGAATAAAGGAAGAAAATTTAGTGGAAAGAAAAGTTGAGAAGAAAATACCTTCAACTCCTCTCTCCACAGACGGATAGAAAATAAGGAGATTGCTCATTTTCTAATCTTGCCCTTAAACTTCACTTGAATCATTTTATTTTTATATTATATTTGTAGTATCTATTAGTTTATTAATAATATTAGATAATAATATATTTTATTTATTTGTTTTTATTATATTTAATTTAAAAAAATATCCAATTTTTCCTTGATAAATTACATTTTTCTCTTAATCACATTTGTTGATGGCAAAAAAAATATATTTGATTTTAAAATATAATAACATGGATAAATATCAAATAATTTGATTTTAAATTATTTGATGATGATAATGTTGATATGATTTTTCCAGTATAATATTTAATTTGATTTTAAACATGATATTTTTTATATAAGTGTAGGGGTATTTTAATTATTTAGTTATTTATTTATCTTTTTTCCACCCCACTTCTCTCATATATTCAAACAGGATGGATGATAACATCTTTTTTATAATTTTTCTTCTCTCCCTTTCTCCCTTTCCATTTTCTTTCTTCTTCTTTTCCCCTTATTGGAGCATCCAATATATGTAACTTTTTTTATCATTTCCTTCACAAGAATTAAATTGCAGCTACAAAATCGCTTAGCATTAGTTCATCCAAAAATTAGAGCCAACAAAATATATTATTCGATGAACTAGCTACATTATAAAATAGAAAATTTTAAATTTAAATCTCAGTTTGATAAAAAAAAAATCTTTAAATAAGGTATTAAGATAACAAAATTTTAATTCGAATTAATCGATTGTTTGAATATTTATAATAAAATTTAAAAGAATAATAAACACTTCAGTGGTATAGAGGATTATAAAAAAATACATACATTTTACATTTTATTCTACGAGTCATTGGCAAAAAGTTGGATAGATTCATTTTTACTGAGTGTGTATTTGATACTATAGTGTAAAAAAATCTTTTTAGGCAAAAATTTAATTTAAAAAATTTTTAAATAAATAACTATATTTGTTCAGAAGTTATTTTAGCTAAAATTATAATTTTGAATAAGCTATTAAAACTAATTTTTAGAATAATAAAAAAATTTATGGATTATTCAATTATTATTTTATCCCTATTTTTTTATATTATCTCTCATCTCTCTCCTCTCTAATCTTTCTTCTCTACACTTTTTCTTCTCTCCTATTTTTTCTCTATCATCTCTTCTCTCTCATACTTTTAATCAAATTTAATAATTTATTAATATAAAAAATAATTTTACTATAAATTATTCAAATATCTCTATTTTTAAAATATATATTTTTTAAAAAATTTATTCTTTCTAAAATTTATCTAAAATAAATCTTAAATAACATAGGGATATATGCGGCGGCGGCGGCACCCGAAGAAAAGGCAAATAAGAAAGAAGAGGTCACACGTATATGCGAACAGGAAAATAAAGAAGGAAAAATATTAAATTTACTCTTTTTTTATTATTAAGTTAAATCTTTAAACTCTAACTAATTTAGTCTTTACATTTTATTGAAATAAAAAATTAATTATTATATTTTCCCAAAAAATGATAGTAGCATTGAATTTCATATAGCTATACAAAAATTAGATTAAATTATGATATTTAAAATTATAAAAATTATACTTGTTATAAATTATGAATATATCTACAATAATATTGATTATTAGGCTATGCCAGTATGTAAGTATTTTTTTTATTAAATGTATTATTATTATTATTTAAAATCCTGTTAAATATTATATGTAGTCAATTCTTTTAATAAAAAATTAAATATTAATTTAGGACTAATATTTTATATTAAATTAATCCATATTGTTAACGTATATATATAATAAGTGTAAATTGTTAAATTTTTTCTATACGTTTCTAAAATCATTGGATGGAATTGAAGGCATTTTAGTGAGCAGAAAGATGTCTGGGGATTTGCACTTTGCTGAAAGGGACCCATTTGATGATGGTAGTAGCAAACACCTCATAAGTGAGAATCCATCTCATTCTTTGAAGCAAAGTTAGTCCTATCTATGAGACAGTGAAGGGCAACGAGGTCATTTCATGAAAGGTGTTGTCAATCAATTCAAAAGGCCAATGAAACAAAATCATGTTATTCCCTTTTTTTTATTTTATTTATTTATTTTAACCACCATCATCTTTTTATCTTGTCTGTATCAATCATACTTCAGTGTCAGCCTATTTCCAATTTCTGTAACAAAAATCCTGAAAGGGCCCAAACCCACCTTCCTTCCCACTCCATTCTTCAATTATACCGTCCTCACTTTTCCTCCTTGGATCTCCCATCTTACATATATTTGTGGGTGTCGTAGGAACTTTGTTACTTCCATTTTTACCGAACCAGGCCACACGCAAAAAAACAGTAATATGCCAGAATTATTGATTATCATCATGATATTAATCTATAAATCATTATATTACACTCATGTAAAGTCTATAACTATAGTGTAGTAAGCTCTTTAATCATCATACTTATATTATATATAGACATGTTTAAATAAACTTTTAAAAATATTTATAAAAAAAATAATTTTTAAAATATAACTTATAAAAAAATAGTTTTCAATAAATAAATATCTAGATAGTTATTACTATAAAGATTTTTATGATTGGTAAATTATTAAAAATATAAGAGAGAGAAAAGTGCACTGTTCACTCACTCGTACTGCTCATCTTTCTCTCTTTTTACGCTTGACATTATTAACGCCTTATCGCTCCACTCCTTCTTCTTTCTCTACATGTCTCCTCGCTCTATAAAAAAGTAGTATGGATGGGACAATACTGAGAATAACTAAAGGAGAGAGAAGGAGGAGGAGAGATGAGATAGAGTATTAAAAAATAAAGGTAAAATAATAATTTGGTAATTTATAAGTTTTTTTACTATTTCATTAGCTATTCTAAATAATTTATCTAAAATTTTAATTTTAAACTATAATTTGGTCAAAGAGTATTTTTAGATAAATATAGTTATTTGTTTTAAAATTTTTTTAAAGTAAAATTTGAGATAAAGTGTGTATTTGAATAGACTTTTAGAAAAGGCTTATGAAAAAAAAAAGGTTTTTATGTAGCTTTTGAAAAATGGGTTTTTAAAAAGAGTTTAGAAAAAAAATAATTTTGGATAAATGAGTGTTTAGATAGTTGTTACCAAAATGACTTTTGCAATTGTAAAATTACTAAAAAGGGTGTAATTTTGTTAAAAATATGATAGAGGGGAGATGATATAAAAGAAATATGAGAGATGATGAAGATGAAGATGAGAGAACGGAGAGAAGATATGGAGGATAATAGTGAATAGATAAGAGATAAGAGAAAGAAAATGTGATAGATTATGGAAAAGAGATAAGAGAAAGGGGGTGAGAGAGGAGATATGAGATAAAGTATAAAAAAATAAGAGTAAAATAATAATTGAGTAGTTTATAAACTCTTTTACTATTCTAGAAGTTACTCCTATTCTCTTATCTGAAATCATAGTTTAGTCAAAAAATCCATTTAAACAAATATAATTATTTATTTTAAAATATCTCCAAACTAAAATTTGGGTCAAAAACACTTTTAAACTATAATTTAGGGATTTTTCAAATACACTCAAAAGCCATTTCAAAACTTTAGTTTCTTTTCTTTCCAAACACACTCCATATAATAAAGCTCTAAAAATTAATCCTATTTAACAAACTCTCCTTATATAAATCTAATAGTAAACAAAGTTAATGTATGTGTTTGAAAACTCTTTAAACTTATGTTTTAATATAGGTTTAAACAAGACTTAAGTTTTAAATTTTTTTAAAATAGATAGATATATTTATTCCAAATAACTTTTGGACTAAATTATAGTTTAAAACTAATGTTTTATATGAGCTGGTCAGAATAGTTTATGGAACAGTAAAATAGCTTATAGACTAATCAATTACTATATTACCCTTACTTTTTCTTACACCATCTCTCCTATCTCTTATACACATTTTCTCTTTTTTTACACACTCTCTCCTCTCTCATTTATTTTTTACACCATCTCTCCTCTCTTATTTTTTTACACCCTCTCTTATCTCTCATATATTATATATCCTCTCTCATATATTTAATAATCATATAATTTTTCATAAGTTATCAATAATAAAAGTATTTATAAAAATAACTATCTAAATACTCATTTATTTAAAATTATTTTTTTATATAAGTTATTTTCTAAAAATTATTTTCTAAAAGCTATTTAAAAATCTTTTTTTTATAAACCCTCTTTCAAACTCTTATCAAAACGAAAATAATATTATAAATGTTGTTTTGAGTTTAGCAACACATCCTTATAAATTGAACTTTATACTTCAACTTTTATAATTCAAAAAAGAAAATAAAGTTGGTTACAAATATGAAAAATTGTATTATATAAAATCCAAAAAAGAATTATGCTATTTATAAATTTTTTAATACACATTTATAACTGTGAGAGACATGCTCTATATTTTATATGGATTGATTACTGATATTTTTAGATTTTTACTCACTATTCATAAATTAATCCCCAAAAACTAAAAACCCAATTTTTTTACTATTGCGTAGTTCTTAATATTTAGAGATAAAATAATATAAAAATATATAGTATTATTTATATATTTAATATAAGATATATTTAACTAATTTAATTAAATAAAATAAAATAATTAATATATCACATTTTTCTTAAAATATTATAATTATATATATTCCTTAATTCCCTCTCTCTTTCTTTTATTTAGTTATTATTAAAGAAATATCAATAGAGATAATATAAAAAAATATAATAAATATAAAAAAATTATATTTAAAATTAAAATCAATTTTATAATTAAATCATATATTAATAATATAAAAAGTATAATATATATAAAAAATAAAAAATTAACGTAGTTATATTTAATAAAAAATATGTTTATATTTAAAATTTAATTATACTTAAATATGTTTACTTCTTATAATAAGAGGACATATCTTCCCCAAAATAAAAGTCCGAACGACATATTATTTCGTGTAGCGTGAATAATTTTAATGTAGAAGGAAACCACTTGCGTTACGGACACATAATTATGATGAGCCTAACTATAGATAACATGGTAGGTTTTGAATTATTCAGTTTGAGGCGTATAAATGGTATAGAAACAATCTACAAGAGTGAATAGGGTTACAAAAAGCACCCACCATATCCCAACCTTCCAAGTAATCTAGGATTTATCAAAAGCCAAACCGTCTTGAAGCAAACACTGATGGGAAAGAAAAATGCAGGGTTCCTCTCTCTATACTGTTCTTTTACCCTCCCCCTCTTCACTATAACTTCGTCCCCACCATTAGTCCTACTTCTCCAGATCTCTTTCTCCCTCTTTCTTTCTCATGAATTAAGCAGGGTTGAATCACTGTGCTGAAATCAGATCAAAGTCATTTTCTTGGCTTTCATCTTCAACAACCAAACCAGCTAGAGCTCAACTTTCTCTTCCACATATCTGGATCATTTCACTGATAAAAAAAAGTTTAGTTGGTGTACCAGCACTCAAATCATCATGAACCCTCTTCAAGAATTTGACTTCCCATCATCAAACCCAGCCTCAAATCTCACATCTTCATCCTCATCGTCACCCACATCATCATCATCCGCCACTCTCAGCCGCTACGAGAACCAGAAGCGCCGCGACTGGAACGCCTTTGGCCAGTACCTCCGGAACCACCGACCGCCGTTATCTCTGTCCCGATGCAGTGGTGCTCACGTCCTAGAATTCCTCCGATACCTAGACCAGTTCGGGAAAACTAAGGTTCACAACCAGCTCTGCCCCTTCTTTGGCCACCCGAACCCTCCTGCCCCTTGCCCTTGTCCTCTTCGTCAGGCATGGGGCAGCCTCGACGCCATCGTCGGCCGCCTCCGCGCCGCCTTCGAGGAGAACGGAGGTAAGCCGGAGACGAACCCCTTTGGTGCTCGTGCCGTGAGACTGTATCTTCGTGATGTGCGTGATTCTCAAGCCAAAGCAAGAGGAATCAGCTACCAGAAGAAGAAGCGAAAGCGTCCTCAAGAGCCCCCACCACCAACTGCATTGCCACCATCTTCATCAGCAAGCCAGCAGTAAGCAATTAATATTTATAAAAAATTATAAATAATTTAGTCCATCACGGTTCACAGGCCTTTTTTACTCGTCATTCTCTACGATCGTGATGATATTCGTGCAATATGCGAGATAATAGGTCTTCAAAATAGTGCACCTAAATACATTGTATTATGTTGTACTATGATGTTTGTGTATCATATGTTGTATCCTATACATGTATCGTATCTCTCTGTTTTGTGTGGCTCTGCTGATCATTAGGTTGCTTCTTAGGTTATTGTGGCTAATGGCTATATATATATACATATATATAAGCTATAGTACTTTAATTTTGCCTTGCATCATTGCTTATCCTTTTTATTACTTTACTTAAGTGTGTTTCTTTACTTTCCATTCATATTAGTAATCAGTGGGTGTGTGTTTGGAGCTTCCTAAGAATCCACATCACCTATACTATTAAGTCACACATAGTTTTGCTTAGTTCATTGTGCACTATGAAATGATATAACGAATTATGCAATAGAGGGAAATAATATACTTTTGAGAGGACTGTGTAGTAACCTGTCTCGCATCCAATCTCTAAATGGGGGCAAGACCCTACTAAAAGAATATACATTTGGAAAATTAATACAAAACACTTCAACATATTTCACCATTTTGCAAGTACTTCTATATTTTGTCATAATGATGACGACTTGGTGATCATCATCATGTACTATACATGTCTGTATATTGAACTATAGTATAATTAATGAGCAGTTCCTTCCTTCTATTGTTTATTTGGTCATAACAATAAAATATTACAATAATTCTGTAATCTGTGTCGATAATTTGGGTTGATTATTCCCCGAGGCAATTGATTTCAGGCATAGATTGCATTAGAAGGTCTTTTGTTTGTGCTTTCTTCCGAATAGACAAATATAAAACAAGTCAAATGAACAGAAACAGGAACTAGCTTCATGAACATGTGGAGTTTTTTACCAAAAGAAAAGAGAGAGAATGGAAGTGACGATACTGGTGAATGTAAATTTACAGAGAGGAGAGAAAAGAAAGACTAGACAATACAGTTCAAAGAGTGATGTGATGTGATTGTGGTCAGGTTCTTGAAGTTTGTGTTGGCAATGCATACATATATAGAGAGAGAGAGAGAGAGAGACTTCGTGCCTGAGGGATTCTGATTATCTACTTGATAGGGATTTCTGATTCATGGAGCTTCCTTTATTCCCATGCTTATTAGGAGGTATGCATACTCCTCCTTCGTCAATGGGATCAAGAGGATCTCTTCCATTGGTTCAAGTCTCTAATATACCCTTTGTAATATCATACGTTTTCAATTGTTCCCCCCCCCCCCCCCCCACACACCATTTTTTAACGTTATTATAATAACTTCTGTATTAAATGAGATATCTCATAAAATCCTAAAAATTTAAAAGTGCACTGTTTTGTTTTATGATGAAAATATATCGCAAGTTTTTCATTTTATTTAGAGTTTTTGCCATTAGAGGTCTCTCAGGTCGTAGATCCGTGGATGGCTGTCTTCTAAAGTATAAAAGTATGCCCAACATATGTAGTTTGAAATAAACATATAATTATTATAATATATGATAATATAATATTGACAATACTCTCTTTGTCCCTCCATACAAAGTGTTTTCAACTGTTTTACGATTACCAACAAAAAGTTAGTTGCCCAATTAAAATAGCACGCCTAGTCTTCAGATCTCATTTTATTTGTCTCTTAAATCAATCATATTAAAAGGGTTTTTTTATTAAAGAAGTAGTTTCTCATATAAAACATATTTAAAATAAATAATTAATTTAATTAATTTTTTTACTATATTTAAAATTAGAGATTATAAATGTGTGACAATGTTCTATTTTCTCCGTTGTTTATAAGACTCTTTCAGGGTTTAAGAGCCTTTTTGGGCGTTTTATTTGTTACTCTTTTGTATATTAATGCATAATTTCTATGTTCTATATATTAAAAAAAATTTAGACTCATTTCCAAAGTATAATCAAAGAATTGTTTCCAGTGCATAATTATTCTTCTTACAACATTCAAGGGGCTAAGGGGTAAAGCGGTTCTAAAAATTTGACAAAACCCCTCATATGATAGACAATAAAATATCCTAAAAGACGTTTTATACATAGATGGAGGGAGTGCTCTTTATTCTCGCGATGTATCTATGTAGTTTAGTTTTACTGAAGTTTGGTTAACTTGTTTGCGAGATTCACGTCTGTATCTTATCATAACTATCTTGATAGCTCTCAGTATTTTGTGATTCTCACAATATTTGAATTCTCAGCTTTGCTTAAGAAAAGCAGTAATGAATCAATTCATCACAACCATTTATGGTCAACTTTCTAGTTCTGAATAGTGAGCATTGATTAGCCAACTTATGGCGTCTCATCTCCCGTTGCCTAAAGAAGTGTTTGGTCGTTCCCTATATTTGTATATACCATCCAAATTAAATGCTTCTTCTAACTCCACAACCCAACAAACCAACCCTGTACTCTATTCTCGTGAAACCAGAACAAGCTCAATATTATGAGTACCGGCAAAGTTAGAATAGAATTTAAATAATATATAGTAATTTAAAAAATAAAAAAAAAAACAGAAAAAGTTGTTTTAACTTTATAAAGGTTTCTGAAAAAAAAAATCAGTTGCCCCAGTACTATGCACATATGCCAAACATCACATATTGAGCCTAAATGAGTTAATGTGCCATATATCACACAAGCACTGAATTGCAAAGCCGAGTGATGGGTTTCTTTATTAGTGGACTGATGACATTCTTCATGGATTTGGGTTTTGAGGTTGAAGAAGGGCTCCTGACATTAATCAAGGCCATCTTTTTAATACAAGGGAAGAGGCCACAGCCCATAAAAGAAAGTTAAAATAAAAGACTGAAGCCATCGTGACCACTACAAAATAAACATATTCCTAAACTTTGTGCATTTGTAAGAATTGATTCGAGTAATAGATAATTTAGTATTATTTAAATAAAATTTTTAATTTAAATTTTGATATATATATATATATAATTTATTAGAAGATTCACCCACCATAATCAAGTATATGATATGGATCAAATTCAATATAATTAAAATAAAATTTTAGTAAATTGAGTGTATAGCCAAACAAAATTTTTAGACTTTGTATTTATATGATGAGAAAATTTTGCAAACCAATTACAGCACAAGGTTAGCTTCTCGGAAACATGGCCATTTTCTTTTTAGTGTGTGTTTGGTTAACATTTTAAAAAAAGGTTATGATTTTTTTTTGAATAATTTATAGAAAATGATTTTTAAAGAATATTTTATATAAAAATAATAATTTTGAATAAATAAATATTTAAATAATTATTTTTAAAATAATTTTTTATATTGATAAATTACTAAAAATAGTATGATTTTATTAAAAAGATGGGAGAGTGAAAAAAATAAAGGAAAGAGGAAAGAGAGTGAAGAAGATAGAAGAAAGATGAGATATGAGAGATAGTGAAAACGATAGAAGAGATATGAGAGAAGGTGTAAGAAAAAATAAGGATAAAATAGTAATTGAGTAGTCTATAAACTCTTTTACTATTCTAAAAACTACTCTGATCAGTTTAGCTGAAATCACTATTTTAAACGATGGTTTAGTCTAAAAATACTTTTGAACAAGTATAGCTATTTATTTTAAAATTTTTCTAAACAAAAATTTTACCCAAAAGAATTTTTAAAACCATGGTTTACAATGAAATCAAATATCCCTTAATGTTTTTAATACTATCAAAACCTAAGTTGAAGGAAAGAACGAGATATATAATTATTTAAAATATATTTAATTTTTAAAAAATATTATTTTGTTATAATTTTAATAGCGATGTTTAGAGAAATATTTTAACTTTTAAGTTCCTAAATTTACGGATAAAATTAATCAATGGCTCGTCTTACTTAATATTGGTATTTACTAAAAAAAATAAATATTTTATCCTACTATTAGATCATGAGTGAGTTTAATCCCTTTCTAAAAATTTACATAAAAAAAAAAACTAGAGTGTCCTTTATTATGGCTAGCTAAAAATGTGACTCACAGCTTTTATAATATTTATTTTTAATATATAATTTATTTAATTAATTTAATCAAATTAAATTAATTAATATTATATATATATTTTTAAAATATTATAATTATTTTTTAAAATTATTTATTTATTCTCTTATTTTATTATTATTGAGATAATATTAATATGAATAAATTGATAAATATAAAAAATATATTTTATATTTAAAAATAAAATAAAATAAAATTTTATATTAAACAATAAAACTGTACATAAAAGCACTTATAATATAGACCTCTGAGTAATAGATGTGAGGTCGTAATTGAAAAACAATGTAAAAAAAATATGCCTAGAGTCTCCGTCTACGATTTCAGTGCTTTATACAATATTTTATTTGATGGCATGACTTGCCAAAGATCTGCCTTTTCGCAAAACGTGGAATCCACCGATAAATATAAAACACGACACTTCAAAACAAAAAGAGAAGAAATAGAAAATAGATGGTAGGCTCATATTTAAATAAGAAAATGATAAAAAAAATATTATAGGAAATGATAAATACTATAATAGAACAGTTACCAATAATAAATTAAATATTGCCAACAATGTCTCATTTTAATATTTATGATTTTTTAATTTTTTTATTATTTTTCCTGTTTACTGCATCAAATAAATATATATTGGAGTAATATATTACATAGTTCAACTTGTTCCAAATGAATGCCAACCTTTACAACTGAAACTCATTTAAAACTTCCATGAATAATGAATGATCATATAACCTTTATTTAGTTCATTAGGCCATGTTGGAGAGAGAGTTAAACAAAGTGTTTTATACTGCCTCATGGGAATAAGATATATATAAATCATCTATAAATATTAATAAAATTAATTATTTATAATAAAAAATATTAATTTATCAATAATATCATATTTTATCGACATGTATTAAAGTTTATTCTTAATACATATCATTCTATATGTATAATTAATAATAATATTTTAATAAAGTGATTAAAATTTTATATTTAAAATTAAAATAAATTATTTATTTATCTCTCATATCTAGGATAAAAAATAGTATTAAAAATTATATAAATATTTATAATAATAAAGATTTGAGGGAGTATTTTGTAAATTAAGTTTTTTATATTAAAAAGGGGCTAATTCTTGATACTGTTTTTTTGTGTCGGTGCTGGCTTCATTATTTGTTTAAATGTTGGACAATGAATTTGAAGTTTCCAAAAAGTGGAACTTGAGGGCGGAGATTCCTAGCCACTCCACACTTCCCAGCCGTAGATATTATTTTCTATTCTTCAGTATGTATTCCCCTGTATCCCATATAATAATGAATATATATTCATCCGTATAAATAAAATAATAATATCAAAAATTATATTCAGAGACTTAAATTTACAAAATATCTGAAAATACATATATTGATATATTTTGATTCGTCCGTTAGTTTAATAGTTATCAATTGTAAATATGAACCCAAAAATATTTTTTTAATTTAACTATTTTTTGTTATCAATTACATTTTTAAAATTTTATAATATTTAATTTAATTAAAAATAGATCTATATTGATTTGTCTTAATATTTTTTATTCTTTTATTTATAAATCGTAATATATATCACAACCTCTAATCTTATTTTTGATTTTTTAAATATTTTGAACCTTATGTTAAAAATAGATATAGGTGGACCTGATTTAACATTTTTAATTTTTTTATTTATAAGTTATAATTAATAATCTTAAAAAATAATTTTATTTTAATATTTAAAAGATTTTGAGTCCCACTAAATTATTTATTGTTTAAATTTTTTTAAAAGACAAAATAGAGATTCAAAACTTTACAAGAAGAAATTTTAAATATTTAATTGTAATAAAAATTAATAATAATTATAAATAATTAATCAAGTTATATGGTTTCCTGATTTATGAATAGAGGGTTAGGGAGCAACTTGTTAATCTGTGGGCAGAGCCTTAACTAACAAAAGAATTGAACCTATCAAAAAACAGGAAGGAAGAAAGGAAGGATTAAACAAAAAAGAAAGCACCATTTTGTAATTCCTTTAAAATAAATGTGGCCTCGTTTTGGCGCTAAAGTATAAATTTCCCTTTCCCCTTTCTTCTATTTTATTTTTAAAAAATTCTGAACGCCGACAGCCGTACCATGAAATTGCGAAGATAATCACTGTTAGGAATGGAGATTGCCCCGATTGTTGAGTAGAATCCCACTTATCGAAATGGAATCACAATGGTAATGCCAGCTTCATCAATGGTCAATTTGCTTCGCCCTTTGTTGACAATGAACGCGTAGAGGGACAGACCACCTTAAATTAACGACCTTGACGAGCCTCAGTGTGCCACACAAGCGGGAGTACCTAGTTTTAGTTCCTAGTCACCTCTTTCTGCCCGAAATAGTATATTTTTATAGCACACTTTCTCTCAGATCTGATCTTCCTTTGCTTTTATTCCTTCTCATTCTTTGTCACTCACAGTTTTCGTGAAATTTTGGATTCTTTTCTGTCATCCCACCCACTTAGATTTCTATCTGAATCCAGTATGCTTTCCTCTTAACCTATGTTTTAATTGCTCTTGCCTTGCTCTTTCTATGTTAGTTTTATGCATTTTTTGCCGGATCTGGATGAGTTGTCAATGCGGGTTTGTTCGATCCAATTGTTTGTGTTCTTGGAATTGGTTGCAATTAATATTCATCAATCCCATCTTATTTCATCTCTCAATTGGTGAATTATCATTGAGTTTAACCCGTTTTAAGGCAAATTTTGTTTTCCATTACACCAGATCTGACAGCCCCATGTAATTTGTATGAATTGTAATTAATATCAGGTTCATTATTACTACATATAAATCAATTGAGCTGTTCAGAATCGGATATAATTTGTTATTGGGGTTTTTGCTCGCGATAACTACTTGCTTCTTTACTTTTTCATGGTTTTTTATCTATCATTTTCATGGGTTTGGTCTTAATTGCAGTTGCGGATGTCTTTATGATTTGTTAGCATAATTGTTATCGTTATGGTCTTTAATTATTTTTACTATTTTCCCTCCTGTAAAATGAAATGTTTAAAGTTCATGGAGTCTCACTGAAACCTAGGAGTGCAACCTTTTGAATGGAGTTGTAACTATTGTTCGGAATTGCAATAGCTTTACTTACGCTCCCTTTTGGTCACTTTTCTTGGCCAATTAAGATGGAAGCAATAACTGAAGTTCTAGCTAGATTGGATGCTTTTCTCTCTTTCTTATTTTCCCCTTAAAGCCCTCTATCCTCTAATGATTCTTGCCTTGGTCACTTATTACACTATGAACATGTTACTAATAGAGTGGTATTAGTGTTAATTTTCCGTGCTAGAAAAGCATCGCAATATCTGCATCCACAACGTCGATCATTTTTCTTTTAAAATCTGTTATTTCCGCATACCTACTACAGAGTAATGAATTTCTGACACTTTCGTGCTGACATCTTCTCCCATTCTTGTTTTGCAGGTTGTTTAATTCTGCTTATCATATCTGCAAGATCTAGTCTGAAGCTGAAATTCATCACAAAAATTTTAGGTTGACAGTTTTAGTGGGAAATTCCTATGGTAAATTTGACGTTGAATCTGTTGTGACACACGATCTTTGCTGTCATCATATATAGCATATACTATACAGCAAAAAGTGTAATTTGGATTTGTATTACACTTGATAAATAAATGTCGAGGGGGAGATCTGATGGATCGCCAAAGAAGCATTTAGTTGCTTCCATTTGTGCTGTTACAATCTTTCTTGGCTTCCTGTATGTGTATCATGGATCCAAAAGTACCGGAACATCTGCTCTTGAATATGGAAGTAAATCATTAAAACGACTTGGTTCATCATATTTAAGTGCAGATGATGATGCCGTTGGCAAGCAAGATGATTCTTCATCAAGTTTTGGGCAGGGAGATTCAGAGGTTGATATCGTGCCTAAGAGTTTCCCTGTAAGTTCCAGTGTCATGTTTAGAATTAGGCACCTGAACCATATTTTCCCCAAAATATCCTATTTTCATTATAATCTTTCACATTTGATATAAACAGTCTTTAACGGGAAAAAAAAGGAATAAAAGCACCTAGTAAAGAAAAGAATTCTCATGATTTATTTTTCATTCCAATGCTTCTGGTTTTGAAGGTTTGTGACGATCGTCATTCAGAGTTGATTCCCTGCCTAGACAGAAACCTTATCTACCAAATGAGATTGAAGCTGGACCTATCTGTGATGGAACACTATGAGAGACATTGCCCTCCTTCGGAAAGGCGGTTCAATTGCTTGATTCCTCCTCCACCAGGATATAAGGTTAAGCTTATTTCAGAGTTGAAGCAGTGTTCTACATATCCCCATCAATAGTTGTCTTATTTTTGTCAGTGTCATATCTGTTGCTGTTTTCGTGATGTTGCAGGTTCCTATTAAGTGGCCACAAAGCAGAGATGAGGTGTGGAAAGCAAATATACCTCATACTCACCTTGCACATGAGAAGTCTGACCAAAACTGGATGGTTGTAAAAGGTGAAAAGATAGTATTTCCTGGAGGAGGGACTCATTTTCACTATGGAGCTGATAAGTACATTGCGTCAATTGCCAATGTAAGGTTGCATATGGTTTTAATTTCCACGCCTGTAGGAAAGAGTGAAAACATGAATGTTCTTCTCTCTGTGTTTATGTATCATACAAGTATATATCTATATTATATGCACATTTATTTGTAGATGTAAATATGTTGACAGGCATATATCTTACATCAGACTGCATTGTCTTTAGGGCCCTATTTGACTCTGTTGAATCTGTTCATTTATGCATTCCATAGAGGAGTATCTTACATTGAGTTTGTATTTGCCAGATGCTCAACTTTTCAAACAACATACTTAATAATGATGGAAATTTGCGGACAGTGCTCGATGTTGGCTGTGGTGTTGCAAGTTTTGGAGGATATCTTCTTTCATCTGATATCATTGCAATGTCCTTGGCACCCAATGATGTGCATCAAAATCAAATTCAATTTGCCTTAGAAAGAGGAATTCCTGCATATCTTGGTGTCTTGGGAACTAAGAGACTCCCTTACCCCAGCAGATCTTTCGAACTGGCTCATTGTTCTCGATGTAGGATTGATTGGCTTCAAAGAGATGGCATACTACTTCTTGAACTTGACCGGGTGCTTAGGCCAGGAGGTTATTTTGCATACTCATCTCCAGAAGCCTATGCACAGGATGAAGAGGATCTAAGGATATGGAGGGAAATGAGTGACCTTGTGGGACGCATGTGTTGGAGAATAGCTGCAAAAAGGAACCAAACTGTCATCTGGCAGAAGCCTTTGTCAAATGATTGCTATATGGAAAGAGAACCTGGTACTCGCCCTCCACTCTGCCAGTCTGATGATGACCCAGATGCAGTGTGGAATGTGAATATGGAAGCTTGCATTTCTCCGTACTCTGACCGTGAGTACCTTTTCTTGTGCTATCTGATGTATTTTTCAGTTTTTGGTGCCTGTTTATATCTTAACCAAAAAGTAACAATCAATAGCTGCTTCTTTAATAGTTTGCCTTGTGGTAGAAATGTAGAAAAGGAATTAAGAACAAAAAGGAAGTAAAAAATAATGACTTTACCTGTCATTAGACGATCTTCTTGTACTATATGCTCCATTCATAACCTGATTTGGGTTGTCAATAACGACTTTACCTGAAAGTCATTATTAAGGGCATCAGGCCTGGATATAAAGATGCTAAAATCATTGTTGAAGATATTAGGATTATAGGAGATTATAGAGGGAGAGATTATAGGAGATTATGATTCTATTCCCTGATTCATTCCAAAATATCCGCTGTAAATCCCACCTATCCGTTGTAAATCCCACCTATTGTGGGATCCTATATGTGTATATATACGTAGCAGAATAGCAGCAATTGAGTACAGTGAAATACAGAACCTTTTCTATCTCCCTGCTGTCTTCATTGTGGTCAATATGTCAGCTCACATGGTATCAGAGCAGGCCGCTGGTTCTGTCCACCCCTCTGTCAACGACACTGCCTCCTCCGACGGAGCTTCACACCCTATCTCCACAAAAGTCGCTGGCCTTGAAGGGTCGGCTACTCTCATTGTCCCGGAACGTCTCACCGGCGACAATTACCTTGATTGGAGCCAGTCCATGCTCCTCGCTCTCGACGGAAGAGACAGACTCGAGTTCATTCACTCTGATCAACCTCCCCTTGGCGACGCTAATACCCGTCGGCGATGGAAGTCAGACAACGCCTTGGTTGCGTCGTGGATTCTCAACTCAATGCTCCCAGCCGTCCGTCGCAGCTTTATGTTCCTTACCTCCGCCAGAGCCATATGGGTCGCCGTAAAGGAAGCATATGGAAAACGCCCGACCGCCTCTCTGCTATTTGACCTACGGGCTCGACTATGGACGGTCAAACAAGGAACGCGACCACTCAACGCCTATTACCTTGAGAAGTCGGCATTATGGCAGGAACTCGACTTACTTCAAGATCGAATTTGGCGTGATCCCGAAGACTCTGTTGCACATCGCCGAGCATTGGAAGAGGAAAGGCTGTTCGAGTTCCTGGTTGGCCTTGATCCCACCTACGATGATGTCCGTGGCCGCCTTCTCGGCAGAGTTCCCCTACCGACAGTTCCAGAGGCGTTCGCTCTGTTACGAGATGAAGAATCCCGTCGCTCGGTGATGCTTGCTGATCACAGAACTCCACGGCCACCGTCTACTGAAGCATCTGCCCTCGCCACTCGCACTGAATCTGGAACCAGAAGAGAGCGCCCTCGGTGTGACCACTGCAAGAAGATGGGTCACACCAAAGACACCTGTTGGGACCTCCATGGGAAACCCCCCGACTGGAAGCCAAAGCAGCGACGCCCGAGGAGTTATGTCGCCGACGCCTCTGGATCAGAAGACCTGGACCACACAGCAGCAGGCCCAGTTCAACACGCCGTGAATCCTCTCACTTCTGGGCCAGCACACATGCATTCTCTTGGGCCAGCGCACGTGTGGCCATTCCATGCAGGCCCAAATTATTCCAGTACAGGTCCATTATTTCCTGCAGGCCCAAATCATTCCAGTTCCGGTCCAACATTCCCTGCAGGCCCAATACATCCTGGCCCAAGTTCTTCATCAGATCCACTCAGCGCCATCCTTGAGAGATTGGCTAATCTTGAAAATCAATCCCGTAAGCAACAACCCACAGCGAGTATGGTTCAACGAGGTAACTTCTTTAAAGCCCTTGCTACCATTAAAAGCAAGAATACGGGTCCTTGTTGGATAATTGACTCAGGTGCTTCTGATCATATGACTGACGATGTCTCATTGTTCTCCACATATACTCCTGCCACATCCAGACTCACAGTTAAAATTGCCGATGCCTCTGATTCTGTGGTCGCTGGTAGTGGAACAGTTTATGTCTCCACTTTTCTCACTCTTCATAATGTCTTGCATGTTCCAAAATTAAAATGCAATTTATTATCTGTAAGTCAGTTAAATAGGCAGGAGCAATGTCATACTGATTTCTTTGCCACTTATTGTATATTTCAGGATCTGCTCACGGGGACGACGATTGGTGTTGCTAAGGAATTTGACGGACTGTATTACCTAAATGATTGTCACCATCCAGCATCGTCTCATTGTAATAAAGTGTCTCTCCCTAGAACTAGTGAATTGGAGCTATGGCACAAAAGATTAGGGCATCCTAGTTTTCATTATATGTGTAAGATGTTCCCATCTGTTTGCCAAAATAATAATTCTGAATTCTATTGTGACTCATGTGAATTGGCCAAACACCATCGCACCTCGTTTCCTAACACCACCTATCACCCCTCAAAACCTTTCTCCATTATCCACAGTGATTTGTGGGGTCCATCTCGGATTCCTAACCGTACCCAAACAAAATGGTTCATGACTCTCATTGATGATCATACCCGTGTCAGCTGGGTCTTCCTCCTTAAGGACAAAACAGAAGTTTGTCAAACATTCATTAACTTTTATCATATGATCCATACCCAGTTTGACACCAAAATTCAAACCCTTCATACCGACAATGGTACTGAGTATTTCAATCATTCGCTCTCCACCTTCCTTAATGCCCATGGCATTCTTCATAAGAGTTCCTGTCCACATAGTCCTCAACAAAATGGGGTTGCTGAACGTAAGAACAAGCACCTTCTGGAAACAGCACGAGCTCTTCTCTTCAGCAGCACTGTTCCTACCTACTATTGGGATGATGCCATCCTCACGGCTACCTTCCTCATCAACAGAATGCCTTGCAAACCACTGTCCTTCCAAACACCCCTCCAAGTTTTAACCCACCACTTCAACCTACCCTATCTTACAAATACTCTACCATTACGAGTCTTTGGTTGCACCACCTTTGTACACCTACACCATTCTAACAAACTCAGCCATAAATCTGTCAGGTGTATCTACTTAGGTCCTGCCAGCCACCAGAAGGGTTACAAATGTTTCGATCCTGTCACTAAACGCCTTTACATTACCTGTGATGTCACCTTCCATGAAAGTATTCCTTTTTATCCCTCCTCTTCGGTTCAGGGGGAGAACTCGAGTGAACCTCAGACTGACCAAACAAACACCGAACCCATGTACCTCCAATATGAACCTGATCGAATCTATACTCTTGAAAACACCACACATGATAAGCCAACTACAGAGAACATCAGTTCAGGGGGAGACACCAACAGATGGGGACAAGTTTACACCCGAAGGAATATGGACATGATAGGTAATATACCTCAAGTAACTGATACAACCCAAGAGTCTGAACCAGGAGCAGGTCCTGACCATGAGAAGAAAAATGAGGACCTTGACCTGCCTATCGCAGTAAGGAAGCAACGAAGGTCCTGTACCAGACACCCCATAGAAAGGTTTGTCTCTTATCAGGCTTTGTCCACAAAACATTGTGCCTTTGTGTCTCACCTTGATCAGGTCAGGATACCAGACAACATAAGTGAGGCCCTTGATAGTCCTGAATGGAGAAAAGCAGTAATGACAGAAATGGAGGCCCTCGAAAGTAACAAAACATGGGAAGTGGTTGAACTACCCAAAGGCAAGAAAGCAGTGGGCTGCAAATGGGTATTCACCCCAAAATATTATGCTGATGGAACCCTTGATAAGTACAAAGCAAGGTTAGTGGCAAAGGGTTTCACACAAGTGTATGGCATGGACTATACTGAGACATTTGCACCAGTAGCAAAACTCAGCACAATCAGGATCCTATTCTCACTAGCAGCCAACCTAGACTGGCCGCTGCATCAGATGGATGTCAAAAATGCATTCTTAAATGGGGACTTAAAGGAAGAAGTGTACATGAAAATGCCTCCTGGATTCCCTGGAAAAAAGGAAAGTCAAGTGTGCAAATTGAAGAAGTCACTGTATGGTTTAAAACAATCTCCTCGAGCTTGGTTTGAAAGGTTTACCAAGGTACTTAAATCTCAACATTATACACAGGGACAAGGTGACCATACCCTATTCTCTAGACACCTGAATGGGAAAATCGTAATACTGGCAGTATATGTTGATGATATTGTTCTCACAGGTGATAATCCTGCAGAAATTGATAGGATCAAAAGAGCACTGAACAAAGAATTCCAAGTTAAAGACTTAGGAAAAATGAAATACTTCCTAGGTATGGAAGTTGCTCGATCAGCAGAAGGAATTAGCATCTCACAAAGGAAGTATATCCTGGATCTCTTAAAAGAAACAGGTATGCTCGGATGCAGACCAAGTAACACTCCTATACAAGCTGATAAAATAGGTGATAATGAAGATCTAGGGAAAGCTGTGGATATGGGAAGATACCAACGTATGGTGGGTAAGTTAATCTACTTATCTCACACTCGACCAGATATTGCTTATGCTGTCAGTATGGTGAGCCAACATTCTCATGATCCCAAACAAAAACACTTGAACGAAGTTTACAGGATCCTCCGATACTTAAAAGGCTCTCCTGGGTTAGGCTTGTCATTTAAAAAATCCAATAACAGAAATGTGGAAATGCTAACAGATGCTGACTGGGCAGGAGACAAGGATGACAGACGATCCACCTCAGGATATGTTACATATGTTTGGGGAAATCTGGTTACTTGGCGAAGTAAAAAGCAGAGTGTGGTTGCTAGAAGCAGTGCGGAAGCTGAGTTTAGAGCTATAGCTCTAGGAATCTGTGAAGGTTTATGGGTGAAACGAATACTTGAAGAGTTGAAGATGCCAATGAAGCTTCCCATCAAACTACATTCAGACAACATGGCAGCAATCAACATGTCACATAATCCAATTCAACATGATAGGACGAAACATGTGGAGATAGATAGACATTTCATCAGAGAAAAGATTGATGCGAGAACAATTGAGCTGAAATATATCCCTTCAAAAGAACAGACAGCTGACGTGCTTACAAAGGGATTGACTCGAGATAAGTTTGAATATCTAGTTGGCAAGTTGGACATGATAAATATCTATGCTCCAACTTGAGGGGGAGTGTTGAAGATATTAGGATTATAGGAGATTATAGAGGGAGAGATTATAGGAGATTATAGAGGGAGAGATTATAGGAGATTATGATTCTATTCCCTGATTCATTCCAAAATATCCGCTGTAAATCCCACCTATCCGTTGTAAATCCCACCTATTGTGGGATCCTATATGTGTATATATACGTAGCAGAATAGCAGCAATTGAGTACAGTGAAATACAGAACCTTTTCTATCTCCCTGCTGTCTTCATTGTGGTCAATATGTCAGCTCACAATCATCATACTCTAATTCAATATAAAACAATTATTTGTTAGAAGATCTAGTGGGTTGTTGACTTGGATGTGGGCATGAAATCTTTATCTGCTGAAACTTTTGTTGGTTTTTATCAGATGACCACAAAGTCCGGGGCAGTGGATTGGCTCCATGGCCCGAAAGACTGACCAGTCCTCCTCCTAGACTAGCTGACTTTGGCTATACAAGTGAAATGTTTCTGAAGGACACGGTAATTTAGAGTTAAATGCTGTTTTACTTGTGAGGGATTGGAAGTTATTCTCTTAAATGATTCACATAGATAATGACCCTAAGTTTAAATTTTGCCATGTAATACAGGAACTATGGCGAAGGAGAGTTGAGAAGTATTGGAGTATCTTGAGCCCAAAAGGCACATCAAACACAATAAGGAATGTGATGGATATGAAGGCAAACCTGGGGTCATTTGCAGCTGCTCTTAAAAGCAAGGACGTTTGGGTGATGAATGTTGTGCCTCCAAATGGACCAAACACACTAAAAATTATATATGACAGAGGCTTGATAGGCTCCATGCATGACTGGTATGGAAATCACACTAAAAATTTTCTAGTTTGTTTAGATTAATTGAAGTATACATTTGATTGACTTGATCCCGGTTTACTGAATATATCTTGGCAGGTGCGAAGCATACTCAACTTACCCCAGGACTTATGATTTACTCCATGCATGGACTGTCTTTTCTGACCTGGAAAAGAGGGATTGCAGTCCAGAGGATCTATTACTTGAGATGGACCGCATGCTTAGGCCGACCGGTTTCGTAATCATCCACGATAAACAACCTGTGATTGACTTTATAAAGAAATACCTACCAGCATTGCACTGGGAAGCAGTAGAAACTGTTGATTCCAGTTCTGAATCTGTTCAGAATGGAGATGAAGTTATTTTTGTCGTCCAGAAGAAGTTGTTGCTGACAAGCAAAAGCTTTAGGGATACGGAATAGGATAGGACCTGGGCTTCCTCATTTTATCTATAATATATTCTCTGCTGCTAAGAGGGACCAGTAAGTATACCTCTAGTGGTGAAGAAGTCTACAGTTTTATTTTGTAGTATTTTACTTAATGTTTTACATTGTTCCCTTGTCAATCCATTTGCTTCTATTTTTCATTGTTTGCACTTTTTTGTGATAATGATTCAAGTTACTTTACTATCAAGACAGAATAGATTTGGTGATAGAATGTAACAATTTGTGGCTCCTAAGTTATATTTATTGATGCTCTTTTGACATAGCATATCAGATGTGTTCCTTGCCTTCATGTTCTTGTTTTGTTGTTACATATTTTTCGGTTTTTCCTCAGCAGGCTGGCTCTAGGCCTGAAAACCAGGTTAGGAATATAAGTCAAGTGATAACCCAAGCTATGAATATAAGTCAGGTTAGGAATATAAGTCAAGTGAAAACCTATGGACTCAGTTGACGAAGGGATGAGACATGTGATAATTTAGAACTTATTCAATTGCTGGAGAGTATCATTTTATTGTGGTTTTAATCGCGGCGCTTAGAAAGACGTTTGGAGAAGTATCTTAACTCTTGGGTGTTTAAGTTTATGTTTGAAGTTAATTGACGGTTTACCCTGCTGATATTGGTATCATCTAAGAGGAAGAGAGATTTTACTTTACTCTGATCGTGGGTGAGCTTGACTTTTTTTCTAAAAATTATTGTATAAAAAGAAAAAAGTCTGGATTTGGATTGGGCTAAGTTTACCCGCCCAAATGTCAAGTCCAACCCATGGATTGTCCCAACCCAAAAAATAAAGAAGAGAAAGGTCAGACCCCAAAAGAAAAGAGAGAGGACAAAAACTCTGAACTGGAGAATAACACTTTTCATATAATATCAAAAAAGAAGAAAGAAAATTACCAAAACTTTACAGACAGTATCTCCAAACAAAAGATGACTCATTTGATGTTCTCTCCAGACAATTATGTTATGGAATTTAAAGGGCTTGTGAAGGTAAGTTTTCTTTTGAGAAGTTGGCCATAAGAGAGTGAGCCTGAGTATAGTGATAAAGATGTTAACATGTGATTTAAAAGGTCATAAGTTCAAATCTTAAAAATAAAATATCCTAATAGAATAAAGCTACATATATTTATTCTTTTTTAGACTCCACATGGTGGTGGAGCCTTGTGCACTGATCCTTAATTTGATTTCTTTCTAAAGTAAAAGTGGGGGAGGGGGTGTTGTAGGATGTTTGGTTTGGATTTAGACAAAGTAGGCATATAATAATGAGTCACAAATGCTTGGGAAAGTTGATTTTGAAGTTTTGCCAATGAAGAATTTTTTATTTCAGTTACTTCAATAGGAGGTTTTAAGTTTAAGGATTTGTCTTATGCATCTTTATTCTTCTTATGCAACTAAACAAAGTAGGTTTTAATTAATTCCTTTCTCAGTCATGAACAAAGTGGTCCCAAATTCTCATTGGAGGTATAACTTTGGGCCAGGTTCCATCTTTTGTGAGCTTCCTTTTGAAGCTTGACCAGATGTTTTACCATAATTGATATGAATCGGTTACATTTGAATTGTAATTATAAAGTTGAATTATTTTGCCTCTCATTCTTAATATTTCTTTTAACCGAAACTAGGTGAGGTGGAAAAAATTTTGCCCCTTAACAATGAGACAGAGAGAATTGACCATGGGACCTGATGAAAGAACAACATCGTTCTGCTTATAATGTTGGAGGAGGCCCAGAAATGGAACAGAACATAGTCTCTGTCCACTATTCAATTTGATCGAGCTTAGGATCGGAACCTGCAAAATACTAACAAACAATATCTCCATACTCAATAAAAAATAAAAGAAATCTCAGTGTCATTTTGTTCCCTTATGCGTGTAGGAAACTTATCTTCACTGGAACAATATGCTTGTCATCTTCCGTTTATTCTTCGTTCCTTGGAGGTTCTGGATTCTCAAGTTTGAACGAATTTTTTATTCTGATAACTGACCTTTTAGATTACCCACTCAACTAATAATCTATGGAGATTTGTCACGACAACTTGTTTCTTCTTTCTATAAAATTTATTTCAATTTCTAAAAAAGAGCTGATGTCATGTCAACAGTTAATTAATTGACTTGAAGCCGAGTTTCTCTTTTCTTTTTCTTTCTTTTTTTTAAAAAAGAAAATACCGATAGGCTTTTTAAACTCTAGGCTGTGACAGAGTGGTTATCCACTAAAACTCATGCTCATTAGTCATTAGCAATCCTTGAATTTGACTAAGCGGTACATAATATCAAATAATTATATAAAAATAATTTAATTGAAACTAAAATTCAACATGTCCTTTTGTAGAGATTCCTCGTGGAATAGTTGGATACTGGTTGAGTAGGTGGATGGATGAAGTCCCAAGCAGAGACACTTGGCATAGCGAAGGTTTTTTTTAGTAAAAAAAAAATTATATAAATTCATTATTAATCTCTTATTAAGAATTTAAAAAATATTTATAAAAAATATATGGATTACCTATTAAAAAAGTTATCATAATAATAGCAACAATCTAATTTATATTCTTATAATATATATGCCTATTTTTTATTATATATGTACAATAACATTCATTTCCTTTAACTTCAAAGATGAGACCACTTTCTTCCAAGTTTGGTTTTTGCCTTCCTTATGTCATGGGCCTGAATACACACACACACACACACACACACACACACACACACACACCCCTTTAAACACTAATTTGACTTTTGCTTTCTCAAAAGAATGCTCAACAGGTTCTGGAGAAGATTCTTCCAACATCGATATGTGGAGTTGTGGATGGTTTGACGTTGGAAATGGTAGAAGTGGATGTAGAGTTGTCATGTGGGACAACAGAAGTGTAAACTTACAAACAATATTAAATGAACCTTTAGAGGATATACGTAGTGCGATGGTTGTGTGCTAGCAGAGATAATAAGGTAAAAATCATGTGAAAAACTGCTTGCTAGCTTTAAAACACGTCCTATGAACAAGGGTTATTGGCTTGAAATTGTATGACATGTCTTTGTATGTCAAGATTGGGGCTTTAGTTAATCCATCATTTAATATAGGATAAAGCTAGGGAGCCAAAGTGTCAATGTAAAATAAAACCTAGTTTTTACCCACGAGTATACGAATATTAAATATTTGAAAATTTGTAAAAATTTAAAAATAACTCCATTTTTTTATCTATAAAATATCAAAATTTTGACCCAATTTATATAAAATCTAATTATAATTTTTAGGGGAAATTAATGTGCCTGTTTGGTTTAATTTAGACACCCCCAATTCTAACTATATTCATTATCATTAATATGCCTATCTAATTTAATTTAAAGATTAAAAATTAAATAAATAACTATCAAATATTTAAAAAAGATTATGAAGTAAACCATTATTTTAAGGTCTAAAACTATAATTTTAGATAAATTTATGAGACTAATTCTTAAATATCGAAAGAATTTTTAAACTGTGTAATAATTATTTTATTCCTATATTTTTTTCCCTATCATCTTACCATATGTTATTTCTCATAATTTATTTATTAAAATGTCATTCTAGCAAAAATTATTTAAACATTTATTTATTTATAATTATTTTTTTAAAATATATTTTTTAAAATCTATTAACTATAATATATTTTCTATAAACTATTATCTAGAAACTAAATCAAACGGCTTAATATGTATGAGGTGGTTATCTATTTTTTAAAGAAAATGAGAGGAAATAAGTTATAGTATCAATATTAATTATGCTACTAATTAAAAATGAGGGAGGAAAGGAGATGAAGATGTTCAAGATGGCCTTTGTTTTCAACCACAAGACACATGCAAGTTGACCTCTTGATGCTTGCCACACAGAGTAATTGCAAACCACAATGCCTATTAGTCAATAAATCGACAATGAGAACGACAGCTCATACGCGCCTATCTATTCCTTTTTCTTCAACGAATATACGTTTTTTGGGTTGAATATTATAAATTAATATACCGATATTAAATTTTTTCAATTAAAAAATAGTAAAATAGGCAAATGACTAATTAAACCTTCGATATATTCATAAAAGAAAATAGTAAATAAATAAAAAACGAAAGAACTTACCCCATATGCCTTTACTATCTGTATTGTTACTGATCTCCTCATAGTAATACTATTTACACAATTGTTTTTAGGTGTAATATTTTATTTTTATTATCAACCTTTTCAATTACAATATATAAATTCAATGATACTATAATATATAATTACCGTACAATGCTGGAAAAAAAATACAATTATCTTACATTCTATTAATTGAGATATTGTAGATAAAAAAAATATAAAAAATGCGGAAACTTTTACTTAAGATGATTTTAGTCAAACATTTTTTTTCTTTTTAAAGCCGTGACATTATTTAAATATAGACATAAATATATAAAGCTTGATTCGTTTCTTAACATCTTGGCACCAAAAAAATCCTCTTATAACATCTGACTTCATTTTTTATCATCTCACTTTTATAATATATTATTTGAGATATTCTCAAAGAGATAATGTTTCAAAAGATATAAAAATTTTAGACAATTTATTGATTTATAACTATTTAATAAAAAAATCTAGTTAAAGGTTATATTTATTTTAAATATAAAACTTTAAATTGACAGTATCTTTTAAATTTATAATTCATAATTCAAATTATTCATATTAATTATATATTAATTTTTTTTGTCTTAAGGTATATATAATTAAAATAATATTTTAAAAAAATCAAATAATATTTATTATAAATAATTAATATAATTAATTTTTTAATATATTTAAATTAGTTAAATAATTCTAATATTAAAAATAGAAAATAATATTATTTAATTATTACTTTATAATTAGTCTCGCCTTATAGGCTAAAAGAGTATTAAATCAAAATCAATTTTTTTAATAAACAAAAAGGTTGGATAAGTGTGGCTTCGGGGGTTTTAAAGAGGCCTTAATGAAATACTTACAAAAAAGTGTATAAATCACATATTCACCAATGAGATCGATTTATCTCTGCAAAAATCAAAATAATTTCTTAATCTGATTATTTCGATTATTTCTTAGTTGCTAATTGTCATTGATGATATCTGCGTAAATGACATTATTTTAAACGTCCCAAAATAAATTATTGACGTTGAAAGAGAAATTGCCTTAATTCCGAGTTTATCGAATTTATCACAGGAGAGATTAAGCAAGACTTGGCACAACAAGAGAAGTCTTCACGGATATATAAGGGGTTAACAAAGGAAAGGAAAGGAAAGGGAAAGAAAGGGAAAACAAAAGGGGGAAAAAGGGAGAAAAAAAAAAAAGAAAAGCAAAACGAGCGAATGGGGCATCAGAATCATGAACGCAAAGCGGTCCTTTAGTCCTCTTCATCGTGTCTTCGACACCGAAAATCTCGGGTGCCTGCTTCCTGTTTCTCTCTCTAGGTTTCGCCATCTCTGTGCTTTACCTACAATTTTCTCACAGTACACTCTTTCTCTCCCTTTCCTCCCTTCTCTTCGCTCACTGACATGTTCTAGTTCCAGTACCTCCAGATTCATCCGAATTCAAGGTATTCATTGTACCCTTTAGTTTTTTTTAATCCCCAATTTTAGTTGGATTGTCTGTGAAAGTGTCAGTTGATCAGTTATAATTTCGATTCAGATTGGGCATGTCATGATTTTTTCGTTTTATTATAACTTTGGGTTTCCTTTTGGCTGGTGATAACATGTGGGAGAACAGGAGAATGTCAAAACTTGGGGCCGGGAACTGTAGTTGGCTAAAATGCATTTTGACCATATTTTTCGGTGCTCAGATGCGGGATTTAACATATACTATGAAGTAGGGTGCGATGGATTAATAAGCAACTTCTGGCTTTGTTTTTTGCTCTTTATATATATTTTCGGTTTTTGTAAAATCTGCAAGTTTATTTCAGATTGAATTATGCTTTCAAACTGCCTTAAACTGCATGGCGGGTGATTCACTTGTCTCTACTAATTTTAAGCAGTGGCACTCCGATCATGTTAAAGCCTTGAAATTCCAATTTTTTCCGAGCTACGGATCTCAGACATTGGCTGAGATTTTCAAAAATCTGTTTTGGATTCCCTCTTTTTACTACTTTGATGTGATTCTTGTTTGATTGCGTTTTCTTGGTATCGCAGCTGCTTTGACTATTCATGTGAAGTGAATTATTTGTGATAAAGCGTTCCCTTTCAGTTCTATATTTTCCCCTCACCTTCCAAATGAATCATTACCTTCATTTTTGTTTGTTTGTTTTCATTGGTAAATACTACATGGTACGACCAATTAATGTATTTTGTAATATTTTCATTTTCTCCACGTTGCACTTCTGATTTATTGGAATAAATATGCACGATATTAATTTTGGTTTACTCTCCTACTTGGGCAGAATTATCTTAAATGTTCCTTGGGATTTCTCTGTTTGCTGAGATGAATTCCTTGTCAAGCAAAACTTCTAGTCTTTAGTGTTTGGTGAAATAAAATATCCGATATAGTGGGCTTGAGAGACCTAAAAAATGGAAGCTACAAGGTGCTGGTTTAATAAGTTCAAGTCAAAGGACAAAATGAAGTCTCCCAAGAACAAGGAATCTACAGCTGCTGTAAAAGAAGGGTCAAGACCACCAACAAATGAAGAAGCACCATCAAATGTGACCAAACAGAAGGCAGCTGCTGCAAAGCAGTACATAGAAAATCATTACAAGAAGCAGATGAAGGACCTGCAGGAGAGGAAGGAGAGGTACGTTTACTTTTTCTTCTTCCCTATAGTCCTACTTCCAGATCTTGATGATGGTGCAGTCTAATTGTATATTTGTATTGATGTTTTAGTACCATGTAATGTAGTTTTAACTATTGATACGGTGATCTCTAAGGATACATTATGCATGAGAACCGAGATTTATTTATTTTGCCTACTCTTTTTTGCCAAGCAAGTAGTCTACCTCATTGGAACTTACTACCCCGTTTACTGACTTGATACCATTTTCTAGATTGTTTCTTTTTTTTATATGCCTTTGGCCATCCGGCATATGGGGCTTCTCCTAGACCTTATTACCAAGTGTCTGTGCAACTGACTAATACGGAGGGCTTGTGGGACCCTTTGGGTGGCTTATATTGTTTCTAATCTGCTGTTATATGTTGCAAATAGCTTCAGATAAATAGAAATTACTTTAAGCCCTTAATATGTCCTAAACACATCTATCTGCAGACGTAATTTGCTAGAGAAAAAGCTGGCTGATGCTGAAGTCTCTGAAGAAGAGCAGAACAACTTGCTTAAGTATTTGGAGAAAAAGGAGACGGAATATATGCGCCTTCAAAGGCATAAGATGGGAGCTGATGATTTTGATCCATTGACCATGATAGGGAAGGGTGCATTTGGAGAGGTATAATCTAACTTAAGCAGTTAATTTAATATTTCTGTCTGTCTTGTGTTTATGCCCTTATTTTTTAAAAGAGTCACTGTTCCTGGAGATAATGATAATGTCATTGTTCTCTCCATTGACTAAGAAGGCTTGAATGAGACCGTGCGTTGTGTAGATTGGGATCATTATTTCTTGTTTTATTCTTCATTCTTATGTTGTGTGTCTCTTATTATGGCCAAGATTTTTTTTGTTATTTATAGGTGGAAGGGAATCTCGATTTTTCTAACCTTGTTTATAATAGTGGCTTGATATTTATTATATCTTATCCTATACGCTAATTATAGGATATTTACATATCTCATAATATCTCTAATATCTCTACACTCCCCTCAAAGTTGGAGCATAGATGTCAATCATCAATACATTGTTTGATCTTTCATTAATAGTCAGAAGGGATATTTATACATACAATAGAGAATTCTAGATACACCTAGATAAAATAGAAAATCCTAGATACTAATAAAATAATATTATATCTTATCCTATATACTAATTATAGGATATTTACATATCTCATAATATTTTTAATATCTCTACAATATTGTTGTAGCTTTATGAGGAGGTCTGCTTAGAGTTCCAGTATATTCTGGCATAGTCTTTCTGGCTAGTAATATGTTAAATTTTCTTGCTGCATCAAAAATTCGTACCTTTTGTAGCATCTGTTGCTTTCATATTTTTGGGTTGAGTTTACTCATACAGAAATTTAATCAGGTGATTTGTTGCCATTTTGCAACTTTATTTGTGTAGGTTAGAGTCTGCCGAGAGAAGGCAACTGGTCATGTATATGCTATGAAGAAGCTCAAGAAATCTGAGATGCTTCGTAGGGGCCAGGTATAGATATCAAGTTCCACACACCTTGTTAAATGCTTGTCTTTAACCATATTATTTATGTTTATCTTCTTTAGGTTGAACATGTAAAAGCTGAGAGGAACCTACTTGCAGAAGTTGACAGCAATTGCATAGTCAAACTTTACTGTTCCTTTCAAGATGAAGAGTATCTATATCTCATTATGGAGTATCTCCCTGGTGGGGATATGATGACTTTGCTGATGCGGAAGGATACTCTCACAGAAGATGAGGCCAGATTCTATGTTGGGGAGACTGTGCTAGCGATTGAATCAATTCATAAACACAATTACATTCATAGGTCAATTCAATCTGTTGATAGTTATATCACATGATGGATCTTTTAGCATTCTTATTTTATAGAGGTCTTGCGTAGCAAATAGTTAATTTCCTGTTTTTGAAACGTTTTACAGAGACATCAAGCCTGACAACTTGTTGCTAGATAGATACGGTCACATGAAATTATCAGATTTTGGATTATGCAAACCACTAGACTGCAGTAATCTTCAAGAAAAGGATTTTTCTGTTGGAAGCAATTTAAGTGGAGCCCTCAGGAGTGATGGACGTCCTGTAGCACCTAAACGTACTCAACAGGAACAGCTTCAGCATTGGCAGAAAAATAGACGGATGCTTGTAAGTCATCTAGTACTGATGATGATAGGAATAACTGTTGTTTTATATTTATATTCCTTCTCATATTTCAGGTTGACAGTTCTCTCCAACTGGTTAAACTTTTGTGTGTACTATGAACAAGCATATTTGTAACTTTTAAGTGTTGAATGGTTGGTTTTTATGAGATGAGTTTATTGTCTATATCTTTTTTTATATCTTTGTTTTACTTCCTTTTCTTTTGTTACTGTGTTTTCACAGTTTTTTTTTAAGTTGCAACAAGATTGCCTGGTGATAATATGTAGATTTTGGGAGTTTGAACCATATTGCCTTTTGCAATACCGCAGGCCTATTCTACGGTTGGAACACCTGACTATATTGCCCCAGAAGTTCTTCTGAAGAAAGGATATGGGATGGAGTGTGATTGGTATGATAGAATGTGTTTTATTTCTTATCTTCATCAAATTCCACTGCACACTCTCTTCCCCTTGGTTTATTGCCTTTTTATACTGCGATTGTATGATGAGTTTGTTAATGGTTTAAGGTGGTCTCTGGGTGCTATAATGTATGAAATGCTTGTGGGGTATCCACCCTTTTATTCTGATGAGCCGATGTCAACTTGTAGAAAGGTAATGTCTGAAACTGCTGATGATGCATCATGCATACGCGTTTGTTGACGTTGAGCACAAGGGTTGGACTTAGAATCCATGTTACTCTGAATCTGATTGCGGTATTGGAAAAAACTTCCATTGCTACACTAGAAGCACATTAAGTGAAAAAATACTTGTATTTTAAAATAACTTTAATTTGAATGTCTCCTGCATCCATTGGTAGATTATAGAAAATGTTTTTGCTGTTTGTTTTGTCAGCGTTCCATTTTTTCCACTATTTTATATAATTTTTATCTAATCATTGATTAGGATCATTTTCTATTTTTGTCAATCATACAGATAGTAAATTGGAGAACTCATTTAAAATTTCCAGAGGAGGCTAAGCTATCTGCAGAGGCAAAGGATCTTATATGCAGACTCTTATGTAATGTGGACCAGCGACTTGGCACTAAAGGGGCAGATGAAATAAAGGTGTCGTGGTCTGTTCCTTTTACTTTTTCTTTATTTGGTTGGTTATGTAGTTTCATACTACTGAAATAACTTGGTCATCTTTTTCTTCAGGTTCACCCGTGGTTCAAGGGTATTGAATGGGACAAACTGTACCAAATGAAAGCTGCATTCATCCCTGAGGTCAATGATGAATTAGATACTCAAAATTTTGAGAAGTTTGAAGAGGTATATTTCACTTTATGATCAAGGATATGGAAGAGTTTCTTGTATGTTGTTGCTAACAATTGTCAAGCTCTCATGATTTAATGATGCCCTGTAGGTTGACAACCAAATTCAGCCTTCCTCAAAATCGGGACCATGGAGAAAGGTTGGTTTTTGTCACTAAAATGTGGTTTATAGTAGTTTATGATTCATGTTCTGACAGTGGGGATTATGTATTGAAGTAAATCTATTTTCTTGTGTTCCATTGTATTTCTTTCATTTTTTAACCTAGCCCTTGTTAATCTGTTGATCTATCAAGCTATCTATCTTTCTGGCAACATTTGTTCTGATGTAGTGTGCAAGTCCGGGATTTTAAACTCTGGTTTGCCCATTGCTGCAGATGCTGTCATCTAAAGACATTAACTTTGTTGGATACACTTATAAGAACTTTGAGATCGTGAATAACCATCAACTAACCGGAATCGGTACATACCTCCTCAGTTATGCATGAACTTATTGTGATTTTTTTAATCTAAACTATCTATGATTTACGCTGTCTTTCTATTGCATTTATTGCCTATGAAAGCCAGCTATTATAGTTGTTTATGTCAGATTACTAATATTAACAACCAAATTGGATATTAAGTAATTTAATTTCAGATAACTGTATATGTTGCTATTGGAAGAGCATGTTATAGTTTGTATTTGTTCTGAGCACTGAGTTTATTTTTGTTTTTCAGTTCTTTTTTTAGTGTATTGATTCATTGTTTTATTTGCGCTAATCTTTGTAAGTAATTATGCTGTGTGCTACTTTATCAGCTGAATTGAAGAAGAAGAGCACAAAACCTAAAAGACCGTCTATTAAGACGCTGTTTGGTAAGAATCACCTTACTGCCTTCTAACACTTTTTACTTGAGGGTTTTGTACTTTTTTCTTTGGGAAGTGTTTATGATCCCCTTGAAATGTAATCATTTGAGAGTAGTTTTCTGTTACTATTATTTTGGGATTAAGTTGTTCAGAGTAGTTTCTTACTTCATTTTGAAGTAAACAAGATTTTTTATATCATATTGGATGGAAATGGATATTGATTTGAAAAGTGAACCAAAAAGTAAAAAATGTAATGGATATACTATTTTGTTCCTATTGATGGCTTTACCGCAAACTAAATAATTTGCTGCTGCCAGAAGCCAATTTCAATCTTCCTTCTGCTCGTCTGTTTGTAGTGTCATGGCATTTCCATCCAGCAGACGTATGCATTACCTTACAAAATGTCAGTCATATTTGGCACATAATGTTGAAACTTGGTTACTCAACATGCTCAAATGTCTGTTTAACTAGCATACTGTTGCAGTTGCTCTGTTCTACTCTAAATGTTTACTTAATGCTACAGATGACGAGTCAACTATGGATGCCAAGCAGCCAGTCCAAGGGAGCTTCTTAAACCTCCTACCTACTCAACCGGAAGTTCCGGAGAAAAGTGAATCACAGTGATCTTAACTAACACTTTGCATGACCTTAATTAGATGGCAAGGGAGATACTACCAGGTGCTGGGTGATTACTGATTGTTTTATCCTTTTCCTGCATTCTTTTTTAATTTGGCGTGGATAGTTTTGGGAGTGAAGGCTCAAAACTAATCGATTTGGGGAACAGGGTTTTGGGATGACTGGGTATTTGTCTGTCTGTGCAAAAGGTCCTCAAAAGTATATATATTCTTCAAGTTTTAGTTTATGTTTTCGTTTTTCACCTTTTTATTAAGCTTCAATATTGGTGATCAATGTCCAAGTTTTTTTTTGTAATTATGTAACTTCTGAGGTTTTGAAAAGGATGGGCAATTCGCACACGAGTACTTGTCTTTGTTTATCATGTAGAAATAGGTCAGCATTCTCGTTGATATCTGACTCAACCTACATCAACGAATATTCAAAACCTGCCTTCAAAGTCTCCTATTCCCACTTTCCTCTTTTGTGCTTTTAATTCTTGATTAATGTAATAGATTCCCCATAGTATAGTTGTATAAAAGATGATGCAATGTCTTTCAAAGTTATCTTGATTTTCTACAAGGTATGATTTTTTCTTTTTAGTTCAAGCAAATTTCTATTGTAGGAAGCATTGTTCTCGAGGTGCATTTGAGAAAATGCTGCTTTTGTGAGTATTTCTGGAGATGATTTGTCTAGCAGATTGTACCTCTTCCAAATATTGTCTTGATTTCACGAAAGTAACAAAATTATGAAAAAATGCCATTAGAATTTTTGCTACTTATAATTTCTACCTGCAACTTTCAGGAAGAAATAAAAACAGTTGAAGAATGCCAGTTATCTCGGTCTCACCTTTAAAAACAAAAAAGGTTTTTCGGTGGCTTCACGTTTTCTTCAATAGTTTGCTGTTTAGGCCACAATTGATCATGCAACTCTAAACCTCAGGCTTCAAGTAATCTGACATGCATGTTTCCGAAGGCTTGTGTTATGTGTTAAATTCGACTACGATGAATTCCAAAGTTTTAAATACCTAAATCAAAATCATCATAATGCAATAGTTTACAGTTTAAGAATTTTTATATATCTAATTTATCTCAAATGATATTAAAATGTTAACCGAGGAGCCAATTAGGTATAAATTTACTTAATATTTAGAATTAAAAAAAAGCACATTAGGTTATATTCGTGAATATGAATTTAATTGACTAAATTCATACTCTAATGTCCCAAAGTACCATTAATTCTAGAAACCAGTTTGAGTTTGATCATTATAATTTATCTCAAACTAAATTATGTAATATATACTTTAAAATATAAATATTTTCAAATTATTAGTTTCTAGTAGGATTCATCCTTTAAAATATAAAATTAATTATTTCGTGATTGTTAAGGAGTAGCAGTTGGTATCCTTATTTGTAGAAAAATATATCTCTACACTTTTATATTTCTTTTTTATATAAAAAATTTAGATAAATTTATTATTAGTCTTATACTAAATTTAAATTTAGGGTATAACTTTAAAGTTTAAAAAAATATTTATACAGAATTTATAAAATTATTTATTAAATAAATTTTTATAATAACAATAAAAATTAAACTCATAATTTTATTAAATATGAATTAGTTATTTACCGTATGCTAACTCTGATCCGCTACAATTAATATTTACAAAGAAAGTGTTGTACTAGAACTAGAACTAAGAATTAGGAAGCAAGTTAACGATACTCCGAAGGCGGGTTCTGGGTCCCCGTTAGGAAGCACATCACTCGTTCCGTCTATCAGGAGCTGCGGCTGTGGCAGATTAAGGGATTCGAACAACAGTGAAGATCCTTCAAGTTTTGTTTTTCTACATTCTAGGTAAAATCTGTTCCATTCTTATGGGAATGATTAGTTTTGAGCTGGGAATCTGTTACGGATTTTTATCTTTTGCTCTGACATAAATGCTCTAATGGAATGGAGTTCCCGGATGCGTATAAAAGAATTGGTAGTTTGGCCAAGAAGATGAAATTAGATCACAAGCCCTTTGTATCTGAACTATTGAATTATGCGAACCGTGATGAGACATGAATTATTTGTCTGGTTGCGGATTTGAGAGCTGAAAGCACTTGTTTATGCTAGTTGTTGGATAGATGCATGTAATTACATTAAAAAGGGATTTTGGTATGATCTGCTCAGATAATTGCTTCTTTCTCTCCGTGATTCCTAGTGAAAAGTGGTTTTCAAAGCTGTGTTGTAAGTTCTTACAACAGGAATTTCACAATGATTCTAGCTCAGTGGTAGGGTCGTCAGTTTGATTACCGACAAAATAACAATTCATAGTAAGGCTATATAAGGACTAACACATAGAAAAGAAGGAAGCACACATTATCCGACAAGGATAGACAGAAAGGGTGCTTAGCATTTGTGTTATAAACTGTGTTCTGGTTTTGGTCCAAATGAAACTTGTGGAGACATCAATAACAGTTTCTTGGTTTCTCACTTTGAAGTTCGCCCTCGCTACACTTCTTGTCAACTGCTGTTTGTGTGTCCTGAAAAGCAGGCGATATGCAGGTAAAATCCTTCACATAGTTCCTGATTGTTGATTATATTTTCATGTTTGATTTTGTTCAAAACCCCCCAAAATCTCCTCATTAACAGAAAAATAATCCTCTTATCCTTTCCTGGTGAAAATTGCATCAACTCTGTTTATGTGTAACCCCCCCCCCTCTCCATACAAACAAACAAAAAAATCTATAGTGATCTGCAAAGAAATTTTTTATAGGTCTTATTCCCTAACACCTAATTGATAAAAAAAATCTTAAGCATCGTTTCTCTTATCATGCAGGCCAGTGATAGGTTTAACATCAATTCCCAACTTGAGCACCTCCAAGCTAAATATGTTGGAACTGGGCATGCAGATTTAAATAGATTGTAATTCTTTTAATTTCTTAAATTCTTTTCTTAACTCTGTTTTTTATAACATTCAATGTGATTTATTTTATCTGTTCCATGTTTTTTCTCTGCAAACAGTGAGTGGGCGGTGAATATTCAACGTGATAGCTATGCTTCATATGTTGGCCACTATCCCATACTGGCATACTTTGCTATAGCTGAAAATGAATCAATTGGAAGAGAACGCTACAGCTTCATGCAGGTTCTCTATCTTCCTTTCTTTCAAGAGCTTTATAGATTTAAACTTCCCTTCCATGATAACTGCTCAATAGCACAGCACACTTGTTTTCTTGCTGCATTTAGCCTGTCAAGGTCATCATTTTCTGTTTCAACCTATATGTTGTTAATTTAGGTTAATAGGTTGTTCTCATTTATTTGTTATCCATGATTCGAAAGATATATCCTAAGCAGATGGGTTGGCAATCTGAAATTTGAAAATAGTGTGGAATTCCTTCTTTTTACTCATTTTAAGCTATTCTTTGGGGATAGCTTTGTCCAATTACTCTGTATGTGTTAGGATCCTCCCCTAAACACAGCTAATTAACAAGACTGAAACTTGAAATGAACAACAATGATTGAAAACTGATAATAATATTAATGCATTACTAAATCAGATTACAGTTGAAAGATGACTTTTACGCCAAAGCACTACACTGGCACAAGAGCATTACACAAAAGGACAGATACAACCCTACCCACAATGGCACTACAATCTTAACGACACAAACTCTAACAAAGAACACAACAGTGACAATGAAAGATGAAACAGGACACATACAGACACACTCACACACAAGTTTGCCAATCATTCAAGAGGGTTGGCACTCTCTACTCCCCAAAGGGCCAAGCCAATTCACAATTCTTTTCCCCCCCTTCTGCTGAACCAAAGAGAAGATTTGTAGACCCCAAAAGGTGACTCTCACAGTCCCCAACTTAACCCTTCCATAGACTTTGACCTATAGCTACTCTTTTCTATCCCTTTCTCCAAAATGGTAGGAGTTCCTCAGTCAAAGTTCTGACCACAAAAAGTGATCCTAACAGTATGTCATTGGAGGAACAATCTTTTCTTAGTCTACGTTTGTGTGGCCAACATTAAGTGTAGATCTTGGTTATGTAGAATATAGTTTGTTGATCTTATTTCATTGTTATTTTCTTTGTTTGGAGGTAACATATATACTTGGAGTTGTAGAACAGTGAGTAATCAAGATGCAACTAGTATTTGTATTCTTTTACTCTTTCTTTTCATTCTGGTTATGATTTGTTGTTTGAATAGGCCGTTGATCTCATTCATTCATGATAATACTTTTTGATGTTTTATTGTTACCATATAATGTGAGCTATTAGATTATGACAGTTTTTCTCCTTGTACCTATACTTAATGGTAAAGGGCTACTTTTTATCTATACCTATGTACCTAATAAATCTATGCAAAGCTGCATTAGTCACAAGCTGGGGTTGCTAATGGGGCCTGTGCATTCATCTAGTTACTTTTATTTATTGACAAGCTCTGTTGTCTGTACAGAAAATGCTCCTGCCCTGTGGTCTGCCTCCTGAGAGAGAAGAAGATTAAGGATTACCATCTGGATCAAGAATGCAACTTCCCTTTTGGTCATCAGAGGTGGTTGGCTTTAACCGTTTGTTATTCTTTCTCTGTTGTTCAAATTGAGGACAAGTATGGATTATTATGGTTGTATATAAATATGATACACATTAGAGATTGCTGCATCATCCTTTTAATGCTTGTAGGGTACTTGCTACATGTCTGGGAAAATTAGTTCATGGGATAATGCTATTAGCTATTCTAGATGTTCTCTTATGAGTTGTCACAGGATTGATCCTTGCATTCTTAAAGAGGCTGTGCTGGCACCTGTGCATTCATGATTTTCCCTTAAAATGCATTTTAACACGACCACGTCAAATCATAAAATAATCATCCACCACAATATTTTATTTGCCATTTTTATTCTCTATTGTTTGTTTGGGAAAAACTACATTATACCCCAGCAGATACTTAACAGGCAAATGTTCAGTTTTGATGGGAAATGGTTTGTCAAATACATATCCGCATCATTTAAATCTGTCATAAATCTGCCAAGTGTTGCTAACCAATGAATGCCCAATACTAAATACTATTTTTCCAGTTCCATGACCAAGAAATCTCCAGAAGGCCCTTCACATTCACAGCGTAAGGCTGTGTTTCATATCCTGATAAACTTACCAACATAGCTCTCTAATTCTTCCAACATCAGAGAGATTGCTTTGTCGACCATAGTGATGTGCTGGTACCTTAAATTTTAAGATGATTACAGAAATGACAAGGCTTTTTGATTTGGACATGGCAATAACTCAATCAGAATACAAGGGATGAGGAAGACATAAAATGAGTGACAACCAGGTGACAGAAGATTTCAGAGATGACACTTGAAGTAGGTAAAGTCAGGCATTCTGAAACTCCGGAAGAAAATTTGGTGCTTTTGCAAATCACATCATTCATGAGATTCTAAAAAAAATTATAATGTTTCTTTCTACTTTCAACACGAGTCGATTGTGGGGCCGTAACTTGTTTTTTGTTTGAAGAAACAAGCAAAATAATTAAAAAAAATAGAAAAGA
This sequence comes from Leucaena leucocephala, assembly GCA_037074615.1. NCBI lineage: Eukaryota > Viridiplantae > Streptophyta > Magnoliopsida > Fabales > Fabaceae > Leucaena > Leucaena leucocephala. Next base: position 2,782,083 of record CM073535.1, on the reverse strand, counting down.
AAAAACAAAGGTAGCAGGTGCAGCAATGCATAATGATTAATAAACAGATCACCAATGCTAGACAACTGTCTAAAAAACCCCACTATAATGTTTAGGTGAAGTGATGTACCAACCGATTATCTGTTTCTAAATAAGCTTATGATAGCTCTATTTCATTATCGATCCGTGCAACCTGCACCACGGAAACAGGACCATCTTGTCATTTTCTATGCTTATAATAATTATTTACATTCTTCGATAAAACAAATAAAAAAATTGCAATTTTTTATTCGTTATTGACGTTGAGGTTTTGGCGAAAGGATAGTCTATGAAGTATCACAAAATTGAATTTAATGTTGGATTTATTATGGGACGCAAGAGTGCGAATAGTATCTTTCCATAACTATGAAACCAAAGGAAAAGTCAAAAGGTAAAATTAATATATAGGAAAAAAATAATCTGAGGGTCTTTATAAATTTTTAATATCAATATTCTTAAATCTCTTTATTAGGAAAACTGTTGTCACTCTCTTTGATTAAATATACACATTTTTTTTGACCTCAAGATTAAATATACCAATTAGAGCTCGAGTTTCATGTACTTTTTGAAAAGACTACATACTCCAACCAGGTTTAGTATTTATCTCCATGCAGACACTTATAAAAGCTAGGATTTCTATTGATTAAGAGCTTGAAAACCCAACTCAAGATCAATTAAAGAAGCTGCTTGATTAACTTAATGAAGAAGTCAAGTAGAAGCTCATGAATCAGTATTAGCTAAGCTAAACGAATCAATAACGAAAGATGCGCGTAGTGCAAGTGAGGCTAGGCATAATGCGTAAAGGTGTACTAAAAGACAATCTCATCTAATCTCATCATCATTATTTTTTGCAAAATATAGCTTAAACATACATCACGGTTCCAACGACAATTCTTCCATGATTTTTTAAAAAATATCTAAAATTGAGGAAACAAATTTTAAATATTATATATATTCACAAAGTTGAATAAAATTTACCTTCGAAGGAAAAAAGAAGAAGAATGATTTAACGAATATAATCCACAAAATACGAGGTCCCGACAAAGTTTCACTGACGGCCGACCCCATATCGGATGACTGATTGATTAAGCTTCCTAGATTAATCGATAATTTTGATTCGATTCCATGGCATGTGTCAAGCTGATGGAAATTTTCAGTTTTTATTTTAACTAAACACATTGTTAATGAATCTAAATTGGCGGGAAAACATGTCTGATCTACTGTAAGGTTTATATTAAAATTAATATTTATATTATATTATGATTAATTAACGTATAATCATGGCTGATTAAGAAGGGTTTAAACAATCGTAACGCAAATAATCATTATAATATCGTCGACGCTCTTTCCTCTGCAGTCATCTACTGTTGTCTGAGCCACATTTTCTCCCTCTCTTCTCTTCTCTTCTCCCCTCCCCTCCCCTCCCTCCTCCCACCTCCTTTTGATTTTGATCTCCTTACTCTCGTCCTAATATTCGTTGCAAAAATTCTCCTGAAGAAACTCTGTTGGTGTAATCGACACAGATCCCAAGATCAGGTCGAATCTAGACCCATTTCTGGGCGTGAAGATCTGAAGCACTGGATTCCTTTCCGGCTCTTTCTTCTTAGATTTTTTCCCCGACATGGGATTTACTCTTCAGCATATTTGATTTTCCATCCGAGATACACCTAATTTTCTCGCACTCTTCTCAGTTTTGTATTAGTTTTTTGGCCTTTTCTCTTTCCCCCTTCTAAAGAAGAGCCAAGAGGAAAAGGGGCCTCCCTGTTTGACCCTGCGGTTCCCCGAGCTACGGATGTTTTGTAGATTATTGTTCTTGATCTTTTATTAGATGATCAGCAGTTCTCTTTTTCTTTTTTTCTTTTTGAGATATTGGGAATCAAAATCATGATTTTTGTGTGACTTATTACCACATCGGCTCGTTCTGTTAACTTTGGAGCTTGATGGATCTGAAACTGAGCTAAAAATGAAGATAGATCACCGATGAGATATTCGGATTAATCGACTTTTTTTAACGATTAATGCGTATCGTAGACTTGCTTGTAATCTACTAAGTCAAGGGAGATTGAGTTTTTGGTGTATGTTTGGTTGGATTTATGGTCATGGATCACGTTATTGGTGGAAAATTCAAGCTCGGGCGGAAGATTGGGAGTGGGTCGTTTGGCGAGCTTTATCTGGGTATGCGCTTCAACAAGTTTTAGTAGCTTTTCTGGCACACGTTTTTTGCTTAAAAGTTTCTGGGACTTCATCTCACGTGGCTTTTTGGCCCTTTTTTAGGCGTTAATGTGCATAATGGAGAGGAAGTAGGTGTCAAACTGGTGAGTACAGTCTTGAGGCATTCTCTTTATATTTTGGAACATTTTTGTTTTTCGATCGTGTTTTTTCATAGTGCTTAGGCATCTTTGGAAATTGTAGTTGGGGGTATTATTTTCAAGACTTGACGTTAGACACTTTGGCTTAGTTAGCGGCTATGATTATGCTTTTTCGTTGATACAACAACTCCAGTTAAAGAAATATTTGCCGATATGGTGCACATTTTTGTGCAGTGTTTTTGGTACCAGTTACTTTTAGAAGAAACGGAGATATTTTGGGCCTGTACAGCTTATTAGTATAAGCTTATATGCAGTGGTTCCGACAGGGTCACAAATTTGGCTTCCTCATAAATCTTCAATGCAAGTCCTGGATTTGTACATTAATAGTTGTTTGGATATTAGACTGTTTTGGGGAGCATTACTCTCTTTATAGCTTGTAGATTCTGTATTCAGACTTAAGACTCCTAAAGCTTTTCTGATAGTTTGTTCCCCCACCCAGTTCCAAGTTTGAACTTATGCTGTTACTGACCCATTGTTTCATTCTCTTTCTTGTTTTGTCAGGAACCTGTGAAGACCAAGCATCCTCAACTTCATTATGAGTCAAAACTATATATGCTTCTCCAAGGAGGAAGTAAGTTTGTTGCCCTTTACTTTCTGTTCTTTATTCTGTCTTCCCGATTCCTTCTCATGTGGATAGTCCTCTTTGTTTACTCTTTTGAAAAATCATTAGTAGGTTATGTGCTTCTCTGACTAAAGTGTTGAATTTTAACTGAAGCTGGTATACCCCATTTAAAATGGTTTGGAGTTGAGGGCGATTACAATGTCATGGTTATTGACCTTCTTGGACCAAGTTTAGAAGACTTGTTTAACTATTGCAATAGAAAATTCTCTCTAAAAACAGTTCTGATGCTAGCAGATCAGCTAGTAAGTATGTTTTTCTTTCAAGAAAACTGTATTCATTATAGAAAGGCGTATTTATGCTCTATTCCTCTTCATCCTTGTTTCCCCAGATAAACAGAGTTGAATACATGCATTCCCGAGGTTTTCTTCACCGAGATATAAAGCCCGATAACTTTTTAATGGGTTTAGGCCGCAAAGCAAACCAGGTATTTTGTACTATCCTGCATTTTTTTAATCCTTTTATCTTCTTGGTAGTTTCATAACTTTTGGTTGTACTGCGATCTTGTTTCATTAGTGATTTAAGAATTTGCTGAAAACATTTGGCTTTCCTCCAGAAAGAAGGGAGATCTGAAAGTTGAGTTTCTAATGAGTTATAGTGTTAATTAGGCGTTGGGGGGGGTTATAAACTACTATAAAAAGAAATGCAAAGAAATTTATGCCTTTTCATTTAGGAAGAACTTTTCAGGGTTTAGATTTTTCTATGGAGTTGATATCTTGTTGTAAAGTTTAGAAAATATACTGTGAATTTGCTAGTGTTTGTTAGATGTTGATGGTCTGGAAGTTAAGCCCTGTGTTTATCAGTGGAGGAGATAAGGCTTTATCACCAGTATCTCATTTCCAAATTTTCTTGGAAATGCATGATAAGAAGTTCTTATTTAGTTGGCAACCAACAAGGCAATAACTTAAATGTGCCCATGGTTATTATGTTGCCTGTGGCATAACTTTTGACTGTTTTGATACACAGGTGTACATAATTGATTATGGCCTTGCAAAAAAATATCGGGATCTCCAAACACATAAGCACATACCGTACAGGTACCATATTTGAGATTGATTTGTAGGTGGAAATAAGTAGTGCTTGATATATCATTTCTTCATTTTCTTAGTCCTTAATGAATTGATTTTTATGCCAGTAGCCTTGTAATAATGGAGGGGATTAAATGTATATTTTGTTTGATTTTTAACTGGTATAAGTTAGTTTTAGATTTATTTTCATGCATTTTCATGCAATTATTTATTGTCATGCACATTCCTATATTCATTCCATGAATGATCATGCTATCCTTACAGGGAAAACAAGAATCTAACTGGAACTGCTCGGTATGCAAGTGTTAACACCCACCTTGGAGTTGGTGAGCAACTGAGGCAATCTGTTACAGCATCTAATCACTATGCTTTTGAACTTGACATTTCCGAATCAAAAATGGATTTTCTTAATGAAAACATGTTATCTTATTCTGATTATTCTTGCAGAACAAAGCAGAAGAGATGATCTAGAGTCACTTGGATATGTGCTCATGTACTTCTTGAGAGGAAGGTTGGTTGAAGGAGTCCTGTTTCTGTTATAATCGTTAGCCAAGTATTTTCAACACTGATTTCCTTTTTTTTTTCAGTCTCCCATGGCAAGGCTTGAAAGCTGGCACTAAAAAGCAGAAATACGACAAGATCAGTGAAAAGAAGATGCTTACTCCAATAGAGGTCCTATTACTTTTACTCGCAAGCAGCTTTTTTGCCTAATATCAAGATAATTGGTATACGTTTATGTTTGGACATTTAGTGATTTTCTGCTTGAGCCTGTAAATGTGTCCTTGATCAAACCGGTCCCCTCCACCCCCCAAACATGTTTAATGAAGTATTATTGTTGATGTATCCTATCTGTTGGTAATTGGTATACATTTATGTTTGGACGTTTATTTTTTATGTATGCATTTCAGTACTTAAATTCGTTGTTTACTCTACTCATATCTGTTGCAAATAATTTATTGTATGAGTTTTGATACAGGTCCTTTGCAAGTCTTATCCTTCAGAGTTTACATCTTACTTTCACTACTGCCGATCATTGCGGTTTGATGACAAACCTGATTATGCATACCTAAAGAGACTCTTCCGCGACCTATTTATTAGAGAAGGTTAACTCACGTTTAAGCTTTATTGTTCGTTTGTTGAAAGCTCTTCCCAAGCTAGGGCATGGTATTAAAAATGTTGTAATTACAGGTTATCAGTTTGATTATATATTTGATTGGACTATATTAAAATATCCACAAATTGGATCAAGTTCCAGATCACAGGTTAGTACTTATAGCGGTCTCTATCTTCATCTGGGAAGAGGCGAGAAATGTAAATTTTGTGTCGTCGCATCTCTCCCAAATGATTCTTATTTAGAATTTGTGTTCCATTTTCAGCAGCCAAGTGGGAAGCAAGTTATAAACCAAGGACCATCTGAAGAGAGAGTGGAAAGGCCTTTAGGTTTGCTCCTTTAGCAAGATCTGAAATATATTTTGCTCTAAAGCTATTGCCCGTGTAGCGCTCCTAATAAATGGTTTCAATGTCATATTGAACCATATTTAGGTTCTATTATGCCGATTATTACTGCTCTATTCTCTTCATCTGGTGTAGTATATGTTTGACAATTAGTGGTATCGGCATTTGTTTGAATCATCTAAAGCATATATGCTACAAAGTTCTGTTTCATTTTAGCATTAGTTTCTTCTTAATATTAAGAAAGTGATTAGATAAATAGAAGAAGAAAGGCTTTCGGCTGCTAACTCTTATCATTATGCTTCTAATATAGTTGCACAAGAGCCTAGGAAACGACTCCCAGGTTCAGTTGAAGCATTTGCTAGAAGAAGTGGCTCTGGTCTGCTTAGTGATCATTCTAGGCACAGGTCTTCTGATGGTGCAACCTCGTCCAAAGTAGCAGTTAGTGCACTCCCTTCCTTTCTATTGTTTAGTGTACATGGGCATGTTTATTTGAGTGTGGTCCTTCAAACATTTTTTTATTTGTTTTGGCTTTTTCAGCATCCTGATTCTGAGAGGATTCGTAGTTCTTCACGCACTAGTAGTGCCTCGAAGAGGCCTGTCGTATCAAGCAGCCGGCCAAGCTCCTCTGGTGAGCATAGCGATAGCCGTACTAGCAGATTAGTGTCGAGCAGTGGCCGTCTATCAACCACTCAAAGGATTCAGCCTGGTTTTGAGTCTAAATCATCATCATTTACCCGTGCTGCAACATCGAGAGGTGGCCGTGATGATGCAATAAAGAGCTTTGAGCTTCTGTCAATTGGCACAGGGAAAAGGAAATGAAGATCCATGTGGTCAGAACTCAGAAGACTCCACATTGTCTCCAATATTTTCTCTTGATTACTCTGTATATTTCCATCCCAAGTTGGGTTCATCAACGGCTAGAAGCGCCATGAATTTTTTTGTTCAAGCTTGGACGGGCGCCTCTTATACCATCTCCTTCCATGATTACTGCTTCATGGACCCATCTGTGAAGAGATATACTGTCTCTCTTGGGAAATTATTAATACCAGACTCAGCTACTTGTACTAAATACATTCCCTATTTTTCTTTTTTGTCCGGTTAAGTAAAGGAAAAATTGCAAAACATGCTTTGCAAGGTTTGTTCCTCCCTTCTGTAGTTCTGTGCACTATTGGAACCAGACTTTTTTGTTTCAGTGTACAAGGGGGGAATGGAATTCCTTTTTCAGCCAATGTAGTCAAACATGTTGCAAGACTATTTTCCCTCTCCCATCTTCATTGTTTTCCTTTCTTGTTATTGCCATTTCAAGTTGTAGCTTCCTTACTCTTCTGAAATTGTGAAGTACGAAGGAAGATGTTCAAATTTAGATTTTCTCTAACGGAAAGGATTAAGTAAGGCAAAGAAAAAGCATTGTTATTACTAATTCTACAGTGAATTTTACGTTTTCTGACATGCTTCCTTACTCTTACCCCTCTTTAATATATTCTTTTCGTTCCATGTGATCTAAGTTTTCTGTGACTTGCTTGGAATGAATTATTACCCAAATAATTGATTAAAATATCTGAACTGTCAGAAACGTCCCAAATAATTGATTAAAATATCTGAACTGTCATAGAAACGTTCCAAGTTTTGTACACCAATTCATTTTTTAATATATCTTGTGTAATAATGATGATTTAAACTTTCAAATGTGTATTGTCTAGAAAAAATATCCTAGTTGGCTAATTTATTATCCTAATGGATATAATTAAAAAAATTCCTCTTTGATCTTAAATATAAATTTTTATAAACTAATTCCTAGATTTTAAAAAAATAAGTTAATTATTTTTAATTGTTATGTAAAGAATTTGTGACACTTTTTTTTTTTTAAAAATAATCTTACCATCTAATGATTAAAATTTAATGCATAGGGATAAAAATACCACAATAAGTAAGGGTATTATAAAAAAGAAAAAAAGTAATGAGAGACGACGAGAATATGTGACCTTATATTTAACACTAAATTAAAACTCTCAAACGAAGGAGTAATATGTCTAGCAATTAGCCAAAAAATCATAAATGTTGTATATATTTTTTTTTTCAGCGCGACAAAAATTTAAAATTTAAAAATTTTCACTAGCGAAGTCCATCCGCTATCGTTTACTCTGCTTGCTGACCCTCTCATGAAGTAGACTCTCCAATTTCAGTTGCTACAGAGCGTTCCCATTTACTAGTCCTTTCTCAGTCTCATCTCTCTCTCTCTGTTCCCAATCCACCGGGGCTGCATCACTCGATTTCTTCTCCTCTCCGTGTATCCTCAAAAACCGAAAAATTGGCTTCTCTCATTTTCATCACTTTTCTCCCCTCAAGTCGTATCTAGAACCTCAAGTTTTATCCATTTTATATTTTGCTTTCTCCTTGAAAATTTCTATTCTCTGATTCGTCCCAACATATTAATCTCTGTCCTCTGTATTTGTTTTTGGTTTCGGATTCCTAATTTCTAGCTCCAAGCTGAATTATTTTGTGGGAGCGGTGGAATGGAGGAAATTACAGACTACATCGGCTCTCATCTCATTATACATGGTTTCCTATAATTTTTTTTTTCGGATTATAGTTGCTAAATTGTAACTGGGTTTAATCAACTCAGGAAAAATAGTTGAAGGAGAAGAAGACTGCTGCTTGAACAGTGGGTTTAGGGTTTCTTCTGTTTTTTGCGGTGTGTATTGAGTTTGGGAAGTGTATGAGTGACAGAATTGATCTGCGATGGATATAGAGGAAACTGAGGATGCATTGTTGTTGGACCCAGACATGTTGCAGCTTCCAGAGGTTTCACCTTTTGCACTGAAGTCGAGCCCTAGTATTGCTGAGGAGCTATTCTCACAATGGCTTTCGCTACAAGATACTAGTCGCCTGGTACGTAGTTGATTTGACTGACTCAAATAATTTGTGAATGATTGATTTCCGCATGTTTGCACGCTTTTAGGAGATGTTAAAATGAGGATCCTTGTAGAATGTTACCATATTGGTTTCTTGTTAACTTGTTATCTTCTGAAGATTATGGGAGTTTCATTTCGGAAAATCAAAGTCTGGTCAGAACTGTCCAAAATCTGACAAATGTAACATAAGTCACCGTTCATCGTACTATAACTAAAACAATATACTCTTTAGTATCACGATCAGTTGTGAAAATTTACATGTTACGGTGATGAAAGGTAGGCCATAGTATAACTCCCTGACATAACGATCTGTACTGTAATTCCTAAAATATCATTGTGCTTGAACTGAATTTTATAAACTTTAAGAAAAATCTATAAGCTTAATTATTTTATTTTTGAACATATTAATTCATTGTGCTGGAATCATTTTGACTCTCCTCCATGGTTTATGAATGGGTGAATTTAAGCTATATTGTTTCTTTGCAGAGTTAATGTTCTGCGGGAATTAGTTGGAGGCGGAAAAGAGTATTTTCTTTACATAGCATGCATTGGTTGATATACAGTCATATAAATAACCAAGTACTAATAATAACTCTTTAATTGTGAGTTTAAAAGTAGGGAATAAAGTTTCTAACCTATGTGGTGTTAAAATTGAATTTTTTTAATCTATTTTCAAATACTCCTCCTTAACATCCTTCTCTATTTTGTCCTTTTCTTTAATCATTTTATTCTTCTGAACTCTATTGTATATTTTCTTTTATACAGAGGTATGTAATACTGTAACTCATTTATAGATGTATTGTGCACACAGGTTAAGTCTTTGCTTGCTGATGCAAAAGCAGGTGTTCCTTTGAGCGCACTTGGGAACACAAGTACAAATGCTGTGGCAAGCAACTCATTACCTTCCATGTTTCCTGCTGGGAGTACACCTCCACTTTCACCTCGCAGTTCATCTGGCTCCCCACGTACCATGAAACAGAGAGCTAGTCCTTCTTCATTAAGTTCTCCACTAAAATTAGTCAGTGATCCTGTACGGGAGATCATCCCGCCGGTAATTACTACTCTCTTCCTTTTTCCTCCTCTCTTCTAAACTCTGATAAGTATAATTTCTCGTAATTTATTAACTATGCTGTGAATCTTCTTGCAGTTCTATTTTAAAGATGGTTGTCCTCCTCCAAATGAGGTGAAAGAGCATTTCCTGTTTCAAATTGATCATCATTTTTATGGTCACATGGATGGTCTGCAATTGCATGGTGAGAATGAGAGCATGATATTCTATGAGTTGATCATTTTTTGAGAATAATGGCAGACTTTTAGTTCTCTGGAGAAGTTTTGATCTTTAATTCTGTGTTGATTTGGCTTTTTGCAGAATTTAAGTCTGTCACCAGAGAAATCTGCAAACTACCCTCATTTTTCTCCACTGCACTGTTCAGAAAAATTGATGTCAATTTTACGGGAACGATAACAAGGTATCAATTTCTACTCTGTCTGGATCACTGCATTAGATAAACTTTCTGAATTTTTCATTTTAATATTTCCCTAGAGTTATAGCTGTGCTTGGAACAAAATTGATGATTGAATGATATGGGAAACAGAGCTGCAAGATGTTGCAACTAGAGTGAGATTCGGCTCAGTATTCCCCTGTAGTTATTTAAACAAAAGTCTTGGATCATTTGTAAACTCCATATAGAATTGAAAAGGTTTAATTTAAACAAAAAATAATACTTATTGGAGACCTCAAATTTTCTGACAAGTTGTTTGGTTACACCTTTTGGCCATGGGATTACTTCCTGTTGAATTAATCCTTTCACTTTATGAAATATTGTAGGGATCAATTTATTGAGTATTGGATTCAGGGTAATATGTTAACAATGGATTTGGCCACACAAATTTATACCATACTGAAGCATCCAGATAGAACGTACCTTTTACAGGTTTGCATTGTATTTAAAATTGTCACTTCCCAACTCCTAACGTTCTTGCTATGCGTAATCTTAGTATTATTTACCTAGTACATGCTCGAATTTATGGGGTTTACCCTTGTGTCTTCCGTTTTGGTTGTAGGATGATTTTAAACCTGTCTTGAGGGAACTTTTAGCAACTCATCCAGGGTTGGAATTTTTGCAAAGCACGCCTGAGTTTCAGGAAAGATATGGTATTTCCATTTAATTGATTAAGAATTTTTGTTTTAGTGTCTTATATTTTCTTTATATCTGTTCAAAAGTCTATACTAAATAAGGGGGGCGACATTTTGACCTAGCTCAATGGCAAGTAAGAAAAAGATATGACTTAAGTTATTTTCTTACTTGACCTAAGACATCCATATTCAATATTTTATTATTGGTTTTCACTTGCAACAAATGATTGCAGATATAAATGATACGGTTCAGTGCTAGTTTGTGTAGAAACAAATTAGGCTTACATCTTATGTAGCCCCTCCTCAAGTCTAAATTTTATTTCTAGTTCCTATATATGCTGATTTCTTAGATTTATTCTCACTGCTCCATGTTTTGAGATTGAACAGCAGAGACGGTCATATATAGAATTTTCTACTACATGAATCGATCAAGAAATGGCAGGCTTACCCTCAGGGAGTTAAAACGTGGGAACCTTATTGCTGCCATGCAGCATGCAGATGAGGAAGAGGACATAAACAAAATTCTGAGGTAAAATCATTAGCTAACAATTTGTGAAAATAAACTGAATTTTATATTCTGGAAATTTTCTTCAATTGATTTGAAGTTTGGACTCCTGTGAAATCAACCCTAGACCCTTGTTGAGAAAGTGATAGAGGTCTTAGTTTCATAATTTTTTCTGTACTTGTATTGCAGAAATGAGATCTTTTTTCCTTATGTTCTTGTTAGCTGCAGTGCTTTATGCGAGTTCAATCATGAAGCATTTAATCCCAAATATGGTTGAGGGTTTTCTTGGTCCAATCTATTGAATTTCTCGGGAAGTTAACTTCTCATCAGGAGTATACTTCTTGGAAAGTTCATAAATGGCGGTTTGTTTCATTTGTCAAGTTCTTGGGGAAGTCTAATTATTTTAATTAAATATAGTATTTTTTTTAATGATAAAAACAAAAACGTCCTTTTAATTGAACTTTGTTTTATAATTTTTAAGATTAAGTTTGTAAATATACAATAAATACTAAGGAAGTAAAACATACCTAATTCTACTTAGTAAGTTACTTCTCTAGCGAGGGAAGTGTGAGGCCTATCTTGGGCAGTTAAGGCTATTAGTGAGGCAATCGAGGAGAATTTCATTACTTCCAAGAAGTTTAACTTTCCCTCTCTATTTACCTCCAACCAAGCGACCACTGAGTCCCATTGTTGATTATTTTTCCGTTTTTGTAACTCTTCTGAATTGTAATCTGCTTTTCTTTTGTTTTTTAAAGGTTTATTTTATTCTCTTACTGAATTTCAGGTACTTCTCATATGAGCATTTTTATGTCATTTACTGCAAATTTTGGGAACTCGACACAGACCATGACTTTTTTATCGATAGAGAGAACCTTATTAGATATGGAAACCATGCTCTTACCTTCAGGATTGTTGATAGAATTTTTTCCCAGGTTTGCTGGATCCTGGCCAATATGTGAAGTTGAGATTTACCAGGCCCAAAGAAGTTTCTTGATCATAATTTTTCTTTCTCTCTTTGTTTTTTTGTCTTGTCTCTTAGGTTCCAAGGAAATTTACCAGTAAACTTGAAGGGAAGATGAGTTATGAAGATTTTGTTTACTTCATACTTGCAGAGGAGGACAAGTCATCTGAACCTGGTTTAGAGTACTGGTATACCTGGGGACCCTTGTATATACTATCTTATAAAATTCTGCTGATATTTCCCACTTGGATTATTAAAAAGGCAAATCATATTCTTCTGACATCTTTTAAAGAGGATTTAATGTGAAGTAGAAGGTAAAAGAAAGGGGGTGTAAATTGGAAATCCTCCTCTCTTTTTTTTTTGCTTTTTTATTTTATTTTATTCAGTCAATGCTTAATAAAGAGAACAAGAGGTGGCTTTCCGTCTCCACTTTTTGTCTTAAGTTATGAAAACATCTTTCTTTAATTATTGTATGGTCACGAGTGAATTTAAAATTGAAAGTCAAATAATTTGACATTTTTATGAGGATAGTACTCTGGCTTATTAAAAAAAAATTGAAGTGCTTCGCTTTCTATGATAGCAGATTCCAGTAGAATTTAAAACTAGCCTGTCTTCCCGAATCTATTCTAGAATACTCCTGTCAACATGTTGAAGAAAAATGCTTGAGAACTTGGATTGTGCTAGAGAATGGTTATTATTTAATTATGTGTATTTGCAGTGATTGCTGGTTAATAGGTTTACTTATAAAGTTAACGTAGAACTTCAATTAGAAAGAAAGGTTTGTATGGTTCATTCTGTACATCATGTTAACATAGAACGTCAATAAGGTTTGAATCGAGTTCACAAGGATTTATTTTCAGAATTTCCCTCGCCAAATTTTTCATCACTTCCCCTTCCCATAAGAATTGCAGACTCTTCAAGTAGAAATTAACTTCTACTTTTATTTGTCAAATAGGTTCAAATGCATTGATTTGGATGGGAATGGAATACTTACCCCAAATGAATTGCTGTTCTTTTATGAGGAGCAGTTGCATCGAATGGAATGCATGGCCCAAGAGCCAGTGCTTTTTGAAGACATATTATGTCAGATAGTTGATATGATTGGACCAGAGGTCTTTCCTTTGTCTTGTTCCTACATCTTTGGTTTTCCCCTCAATTGTCTCTGTTTTCATCCTTCTGCAGCAGAGCTAGTGCTAACCAAAGTTTTTATGCAGAACGAGGGATACATCACGTTAAAAGATGTGAAAGCCAGCAAGCTTTCTGGAAATGTTTTCAATATTCTTTTCAACCTCAACAAGTTCATTGCTTTTGAAACTCGTGATCCATTCCTCATACGTCAGGTAAAAGCAAGCTTTTAGATCCTAATCCATTCTCCATGCAAGGCTTTCTTTTGGTACAGTTTGCTTTTGAATTCTGATTATATGGTGGGTATTTTTTAAGGAACGCGAGGATCCAACTTTGACAGAGTGGGATCGTTTTGCGCATAGAGAGTATATTAGGCTTTCCATGGAAGAAGATGGCGAAGATGTCTGGGATGAATCCCTTGAGGCTCCGTTCTGATTTTTTTGGGTAAGTTGAGCATATTGATTTTGTTAATAGCTCTTGCAACTGGATGCTGATGCATGTTAGAATCATTTGTGATAGCATCAATGTTAGGTGATTTACATGAATAGTTGGACTAAGATCTAGATTCTTGTACAGACGTGCCTTAGCCGCTCGACTGGGTTGGTATCTCTACATATTGGGTTGGTATCACTTTATTAAGCTATACGTACTATTTAATGGGATATAGATTTAATAACAGGAGGTAAGAGTTCATCTTAGCCATTCATTTGCAATCAAACTGATGCTTCAGATTGCATGTATCAAAACATACGGTTCCATTAATTCTTGGGATTAAAGACCGGTTTGTTTACACTTAAAAAGAAGTTATCACTTATCAAAATAAGCTGAAAACAAATTTTCGTCCAACAATCCCTCCTGTTTAGCTCGATGTTCTCTTAGAAACACCCTCATGTAACTTTATCAAAATCACTTTTTAGTAATCTTAGGGCCTTTTAGGAAACCCCCAAATCATGGTTTCAGAAACACTTTTATGTTAAATTCCCCTCACATATCTAAAATCTCTTAAAAAGTTAATCCAAACATCCTCTTAAACGAACGGTCCCTTAGTCTCCCTTTCTACCTTGGTCTCCATCATTCCACTCTCGGAGAATTGACATTCTAGGGGCAACATTTTGCTAACACTTGGTTTCTTCATTGGTCAAAACCCCTCTACAAGTAGCCTTCTTCAAAGTCATTGACTATGAGCTCTTATACTGATTGATGGACAGTCAACCAAAGATTAGTTATTGGAGAACCAATCTATTTGAAATATTTTTTTTTGTATCAATATTACTTAATGTGGGCTACGCATTCATGCTAACAATACTAATAATATTCTTAGTTTAGGGAGATTTTTTTCCCTTCAATATCATTAAGTGTTATTCTCGTGTCTCTCGTGTAGACAAAAATTGTCATGCTATTTCTTGAGTTCGGTTTTATATTTCATCTGATATAACTGCAGACGCATCGGTGGCTATGAATGCTTCATGAGTCTGTAGCATAAACGATCAAGCTCCTATAATTGTGCTCTATAGTCTATAGAGGGGTCCCTGTGACTTTTTTAAGTAGAAAGAGAACGCGGCAGGTTAGTTATAGTACCTCAGGAAGAAGACAGGCTCGCTTCTACTTGGATTTATTTTTGTCCATATACATTTTTCTTAGGCTAATCCAAATCAAATTAATTTTCTGTAAAAAAGTATAGCTGGAGTTTGTCCTCTGTTGTCATGGTTGCCATTGTATTTCCTCTCATAAATTTCCTTGCATTTTTTGTATTTTAACACTCGGTATGTTCCTTTTATAAGGTACATAGTGAAGAGAGGACATGAGAAGTTTATTTTCCGTGGATAAAGGGGTATTACTTCATAATATTTTTTATTTATTATTTTTATCTACCTGATTTTACATTATGCTTAGTGATATAGTTTTCTTTTGCTTCATTGATTTACAGATAAACGATGAATCTGGTGATATCAATCTTGGACTTGCATTTGTAGCAAGATAGCTGATGAAAACAAATAGTTGTATAGCCATTTTTGGGGGACGAGAAGTTTTATATGCATCATGTAGTCATTAATGCACATCATTATTATTGTTTTGCTTTTTGCCTTTAGATAGCAGATGAAATGAATATTTAATTAAGAAAATAGAGTTTATTTTTATTAGATAATTTTCATGTCACCTTAATATTGAGAAATAGTAAAAGGCAAAAAAACAGTCTAAAAACAATATACTGTATTATTTATAATTTATAAATAACATTTTTCTTACATTTTTTTCATTTTTAAGGGATGGCAAATTGTTTTGGCTTGCCTATCGATAATTTAAACTTGTGCAATTAATATGACAGACTTTTTTTAACCCAAAAAAAATACAATAAAAATATAAAAAGTTCAGTATATTCCCGCTATAATGCGACACCTTTTCTAGTTTAGACATGACATGAGCCACGTCTCGGCCATTCTGGCCGTGCAATGCTCTGAACTCCAAGCTTCACAATTTGGCTATTGAAAAGGGTCGGTGTTAGATGAAGGCAATGGCATGATAAAAAGTAGAAAAAATTATGCGGAGAAACTAAATTTGTAGATTTATTGAAAATATTTTTAATTTATTATTTATATAAAGTAAACTTATATTTATCATTCACATAAACTAATTTATAAATGAAAGTCTGGAAAAAATATTTTATACGAGTATTATTTAATACTATTCACAAAATATAGATTTATTAGTTAGAACAATGAGAAGTTATCATCATGATTATAAAGAATGAAATATTTGTGAATTTACTTACATATAATTCTCTCAAAATCTGATTTATTTAGAGAAATAATTATTTTCATCATTTATTTAATATTTAACATAAACTTAAAACTCTTAAACTTACTTACGAAAATCCAAATTACACATTACAATATTAACACTAACAGGTTTAAAGTTCTGATATTTCTTTTTTAACTGAAAATTCTGAAATGCCACTCCGGCATATGCCATTATGCCCCGTCGGCCCTAGCTGGCTTACAAGTTACAAGGTCAGTCCCAATTTTAGCGTTCTGCACCACCACCAGAACCTGCTGTAGCTCTTCCGATCGAAGCGTTGCACTCTGGTACGTGATTCTTCATTTCTTCATCTTCCGTTGTTTCCTCTATCTTTCGTCAAAACTGAGTCGTAGAGTTCAAATTTGTGCCCTAAACCATAATGAGTGTGAGATTTGAGCTTCAACGTTGAAAGAGAGGGTTTGAGGTGGCCGCGCGTGTGGTTGGTTTTCGTATAGAATGCGATTCGAACCTATTTGCTTTCGCAGAGGAGTAGAAGTAGAGATAGAGGGGAGAGAAGCTTCAATAGAGAGTGAGGATGGCAAGAAACGGGGCCTGTTGTGGTTTTTATTTGTTAATCGGATTTAATAAATTCTTTGATCGATATCATTATGGTTTCCAATTCCTCCAATTATCGCGAAGCCACAAATTGTTCAAGATAACCTATGATCATTGAAGAAGTTGGAATCTTTTTTTTACCTAAGCTGAGTGTTTTACCTCAAATGTAGTGATCGGGACTAATTGCGTTGGGCTAGGATAATAACGGGTTTTCTTAACAATTTTCAGCCTGTACTTTTGCAATGGTGACTTGAGTGTTCGGTATTTTCATTTTGAAAAGGAGAAACCTTAATGGTAGTTTTTTTTTTAAAAAATTTTTCATGAAAAAAGTCGTAGTTTGAATAAGTAGAATTAAGTGTATATAGACCTAGATGCGTCCATTTATTCAGTTATATAGAATTGTCTAATGACATATTGTATTTTCAGAAACTTGAATTTGAATGCGCAATTCGATCTGATTACTGATTCATTGTTCATATAGCAATGCTTTTGAATCATTTGGTTAAATTAATGGGTGTGAACTTCTCCTGAATCCTATAGCCGACTTGAGTATAATGCTTTTGGTTAATAGGAGTTATAACCTGGTCACTGTCAGTTCCCTAACATTAACCCTTAATATTTTGTTGAAAATAGAAAATTCTGTGAGGAAAACATGAAAGGCTTTCTTTCTCTCCAGAGGACATCCCTAGTCCGACATCATAGTGAGAAGTGGGGTCGCGGTTTCAGATTATTTAGCACTCAGGGCTCTTCTACTACTGGTACTCCTCAGGCTGCACCACCACCACCTCCTCCACCTGCAGAGAAAACCCATTTTGGTGGCCTTAAAGACGAGGACAGGATTTTTACTAACTTATATGGGTTACACGATCCTTTTCTCAAAGGTGCCATGAAACGTGGTGATTGGTATCAAACTAAAGATCTGGTACTTAAGGGGACTGATTGGATTGTAAATGAAATGAAGAAGTCTGGCCTTCGTGGACGTGGTGGTGCTGGTTTCCCTTCTGGCCTCAAATGGTCATTCATGCCAAAAGCATCTGATGGGCGTCCTTCCTATCTTGTTGTCAATGCTGATGAAAGTGAACCTGGGACTTGCAAAGACAGGGAAATTATGCGACATGACCCTCATAAATTGTTAGAAGGATGCTTGATTGCTGGAGTGGGAATGCGGGCTAGTGCTGCTTACATTTATATAAGGGGTGAATATGTAAATGAGAGGATAAACCTGGAAAAGGCTAGGAAAGAGGCTTATGCAGCTGGTTTATTGGGTAAAAATGCCTGTGGCTCAGGCTATGATTTTGATGTGCATATCCACTATGGTGCTGGTGCTTACATTTGCGGTGAGGAAACAGCACTTTTGGAAAGTCTTGAAGGGAAACAAGGTAAACCAAGATTAAAGCCACCTTTCCCCGCCAATGCAGGGTTGTATGGTTGTCCTACCACTGTTACAAATGTGGAGACTGTGGCTGTTTCTCCTACTATTTTAAGGCGTGGGCCAGAATGGTTTGCCAGTTTTGGCAGGAAGAACAATTCTGGAACAAAATTATTTTGTGTGTCTGGGCATGTGAACAAGCCTTGCACTGTTGAGGAGGAAATGAGTATTCCCCTGAAAGAGTTGATAGAGAGGCACTGCGGAGGTGTTAGAGGAGGGTGGGATAATTTGCTTGCAGTAATTCCAGGAGGATCGTCTGTTCCTCTAATTCCCAAGCATATATGTGATGATGTTTTGATGGATTATGATGCCCTCAAAGCTGTCCAGTCAGGGTTGGGGACTGCAGCCGTGATTGTGATGGATAAGTCTACTGATGTTGTGGATGCTATTGCAAGGCTTTCTTACTTCTACAAGCATGAAAGCTGTGGACAGTGCACACCATGCAGAGAGGGTACAGGATGGCTCTGGATGATCATGGAAAGATTGAAAGTTGGGAATGCAAAGCTGGAAGAAATTGATATGCTTCAGGAGGTGACAAAGCAAATTGAAGGCCACACAATCTGTGCCTTGGGTGATGCTGCTGCCTGGCCAGTGCAGGGTCTTATCAGGCATTTTAGACCAGAGCTTGAGAGAAGGATTAAAGAGCGTGCAGAGAGGGAGTTGTTGGAGGCTGCTGCTTAGACTTTGGACTAAGGTTGTTTCTTGGATCTCTCTTTCTAGTTACTTAATGAAAGTTGTACTTTCACCTTTCTAATTTTGTTATGATTGAACCTGAAAGCAATATAAAAGTGAAGGGGGAAGGAAGAGAGAATTCATGATCATATAAATAATTTCTTTTACTATCAGAAAATAATTTAATTGTTGATCTGGCACAAACTGTTTGTGGATACTTTTACTGCCTATACTGTTGAGCAGTTATGTGTTTTTGGTTTTAATGCTTAAGTCTAAATAGAATTTAGTTTGTAACGTACTCTATGAATCCAAGAAGAGGAAGATATGCATGGAAACTTGAGATTTAGAGCAAGCATGAACTTATCTAAATAACCACCGTCCCAATTGTTGAAATATACCAGCGTGTTATTACAGTTTAATGGTAGATTCTTAATGTGTGCCGTAGTGGTGCTGATATCCGTAGAGATCAGTCCCTATTTAGATAAAGCAAAGATTTCATACGAAGGGGTAGGTGGTGGTTCTTAGAAACTTTGGTATTTTGCTTATACAATACCCTTTATCCTGTCTTATGGAATTCAAATCAATTCAACCTTATTGAGGTTCAGTGATTTGCGTTTCCTTTATTTAGAGGCTATTATTTCTACAAGTTGGGCTTAGAACTACTTTTGATATGCCTATCTTGTCCTTTTCTTTTTTTAATTTATTTCAACTGGCTTTTATTGAATATGATGTTTGTGATTGTGATTTGTTACCAAGTAGAAATATGAACTCAAAACGTCAAGAAGCAATTGGGTAACTCACGAGATATCAAGACTATTTTATGATTTCATTGAGTGTGCTAGAGTATCTTGTGGGTATAGGGCTAGAGCTGGTTGCTACTATTTTTGTGTTTTCATTTGAACTAATAATTTAACGTCGGTTGCGAACCTTATTGAGATTATTTTATAATGTGTATGTAGGGGTAAGCATACTGGTGGCTAAGGAGAAATATAATAAAGTCCGTGCCCCTGATTTTGGAAGGATAGATGGCTCCAGTTTCGGGGGCCTTTTCATTTTAATTTTAAAATTTAGAACTTAATGAATGGAACCAGAGATATCTTCTGGGCCTTGATATAAAGTTTTTCCTGAACATGGCTTTGGACACGTTTTCATGTTTGATAATAATACAATGTGTTGTTAATGTACTAAACAACCGGTGACTATGTGGTGTTTGTTGTTTATCAATCAATGATGATTACGATGAGTTATAATGTGAACTACATTGCCGGGGCTGCATCCGAGGAACATAGTGTTTCAACTATAGGAAGATTGGTCTGCCATTTTGAAACAGCCAAGTATCTGGTAGAATTTCCTTACAATCATGATGGATCCTTAAAATTCCCGAGCCAGGATGATTGAAGAATAGTAAAAATGACCAATCAATTCAATGAAAAAGAGTAGAATCGAAGTAACATTGTCAGACAAATTTTGTATTTTTTGGGGATTTTTTTAAAATATATTATTTCAAGATATCCGCATTGGCAGGCATTTGATTAAAACTGAGTGAGATTCCTTCGAAGTTCAAACATCCGAAAGTTTTAGTACCAAGGGGGTTATTAGGTGAGATAAATAAAAGGCGGAATAAAACAAAAATGAAAATGATGGGATTATGACCTTCCAACCTTTTGATCTAATCCTCTTGAACCTATTCTTGTAGTCTGGTAAACGCATGAAACGAAGGATGCTATTTATGTGAACTTTTTGACGTGGTTGTTATTTTTACCACTATTTTTTCTTTTTCAAATCCTATTTTATATGCCGAGATAGATTGCTTGGAAAAACAAATTGCAAAGATAGATCACAAAATTAGTTGTTCTCGAATTGGTTGAAACAGAAGCGATAGAAAGTGATGAAAATGAAAAATAAGTTTTTGATAAGATCAAAAGGCACTATATATAACTAACCATAGTTGGGTATCATAGATGATGATAATTTTTAACAATATAATAAATTTAAATTTAATTTTTTATTAAAAAAAATACTCACATTTACTCATTTAATGTCGTATAGAATTATTTTTAACAAAAATTTAATAAAAAATATATATACTCGCCTTTAAATTAGTTAATGCTTTAACGAAAATTATATTATTAATGTAGTGGAGAGAGTAATTTTATCTTGATACATCAACTTACTTAGAATGAGCAAACTTTGGACCTTAAGTCATAACTAACCTGACGCCCATGCATATAATTTTCTTTTATTTATACGGTTCAAACTCTCACCATTAATTAAGAAAAAATAAATATTTTTCATTAGACATACAAGCACTATTATTAGTCCTAATGTATAAATTAGAATAATTAATAAAACTTACACTTCATTATCTTCAAGAAAAATGTTAAACATTGATTTAAAATTAAATTAAAAAAATAAAGATAGGACAATTAATTAGACAATCTTTGAGCTACCGAATTTTCAAAATTTGATGCATCTTTTTTAGGAGATTTGATTAGAAGTGTCAAACATGAAATATTAATATGTTGATAAAATGTTAAAATTGTGACATAACATAATGAATTAATATTTTTTAAGAGTAAGAACACATATCAATTTTGTGTATCAATCATCATCCAGACGATGACGTCGTACGCTTAAAAATTAATATTGGGATTCGATGTGACTGTGCGTAACTTATCTATTAAACTCTCAAACCAGTGTTTACATGGCGCTTTCCCACATCCCTCTCTGCCACGGACACGTTTTCTCGTATTCGTTCACCTTCTGTGAGCTTTCCCTTCCTTCGCTTCTCAGCTTTCATGTTTTCAAAGCACATTTTTCGCATTTGACCTACCTTTGAATTGAAAGACGAAGATTCCCATTTCCCAATAGCTGTAATCACGGGGGAGGATCATCCGCTTCATTTCCCTCACTTTCACTGTTGTCACTGTGCCTTCGTTTCATCACAGGGCTTCTTCGCTTTACTGGCTTACAACCCAGCAATTCAATCCTGTGCTCACTATCGAAAGGTTCAAATTTTTCGGCTATTGTTATGGTCTTATCTTCAAGGTTGATCTGATCTCAAGTTAGCGGTGGATGCTTTGTTTGTTTCCTGCATTTCTTTTTCTCGCAACCTGGTTTGGCTAAATGTTGATTGTCCATTTTCAAAGTTGTTTGATCACTTTGGCCATTGCTAAAACGGGGTGTCTTTATTTAAGTTTAAAGATTTGTCCATTTAGCTAAGGTTTTCTTGCATTTAATTGGTTTTTTGGTCCAAGTCCAACTGGGGATGTTTTTCTCTCTTACCTCATTCCAGTCGGTAGTGTTTGTCTTTCTGTACAAAAATTCTTTATTTCAGTTGGTATTGTTTATTTCATGTTGGCTCGATAATTAGTTTTTTTTTTTTTAATAATTTGTTTTGGGTAGCCTGGTAGGTGGCTATTCCCGGCATCTTATTTTTCTTTTGAACACGGAGAGCTTACCACGTTCTCTTTTCCTGTTGAAATCACAATTGGCTGTTTTTTACGGCTCCCTTTGGTCATCCAAGTCTTCATTTTCTGCTACAAAGTTTGTCAATCAAGTTTCTCTTTTGTGTGAAGTAGTGCATGGTAGAATTTTCTGATCAACATTTTTCTCTGAACCAATTTTTGTTTTCTGTTTAGGTTTCATCATTTATAGTGGATCAGCACACTAAGAAAAGAACTTGCACTTCTTGTTAACATGGTTCTGGGAATGAGATCAAAGACTAGAAAAACTGTCTCAATCCAAGTGCACTATATATTCCATGTTCAGGAGATCACGCCCTGGCCTCCTTCTAAATCACTGAGATCTGCTCAATCAGTTGTACTGCAATGGGAGAATGGTGATAAAAATTCGGGGTCTCTTGCTTGTAGTTCAAGGAATGGGAAAATTGAGATCAACGAGTCTTTCAGGCTTCCATTACTTTTATTGAGAGAGTCATCGAAAAGAGGCAAACACCATGACACTTTTCAGAAGAATTGCTTAGACTTTTACTTGTATGAACGCCAAAATGACAAGACATCCAAAAGTCAACTCTTGGGATCAGCCACAATAAACATAGCAGATTATGGAGTTATTAAGGAAATTACAGCGATTAACACTCAGGTGAACTTCAAGAAGAGTTTCAGAAACTCGGCACAGCCATTCCTTTATATTAATATTCAGCCATTAGATTTAGAGGGATCTGACTCATCACCAAAGAGCAGTGTGTCAAAAGAATTGTCGCACGACAAGGAAGAAAGTGAATCTGCAACACAGTCCCTAAATGATGAGGATGTTGAAATTACCTCTTTTACCGATGATGAGATTGATGATATTTCTTCAAATACCTCACAAACTGTCAAATCCACTTCTGAGACTACAGGAGGTTTGCCACCTCTAAGTGATAAAGTACTCCGATATAATAGCTTCTAATACTGCATTACGTAAATTGATCAAAATCGTTCTCTTCGTTTTGTTATAATATATACACCAGTCATCAACATGCGTCTTCAGTTTAGTTGCCCACTGCAAATTATTTTCTATTGATGTTACTTTACTCTTGATCTGTTCATACACTTTATATCAGTTACTGTGCGGTAAGTAATTTTCCATTTATCTCCTTCATACAATAACCAAAGTTTTCAACTCCAGATATGTTGACGTTTAATTTTTTTTTTAGATAAAATATATTATCTCCTTTAACGGCAAGTAGATATATTGTGACAGAATTAGATAGAAATCTGAGGATTCAGTTACCTGTTCTTAAGGACAATCATATTTTTCTGCTGAAATGCATTTGTTTGGCTTTTCTTTGATGATAATAATTGGCCCAAAAAAAAAGCTTCGCTTTGATGATATGGTGCTGCCATTTGGTTGCAGAGAAGGTTGAAATTGGCAAAGTAGGAACAGTGGGATCAACTAGGGAGTCCGTTGAACCCATGGAGACATCTTCTGCTGGATCACATATAGAAGCTGAGACTGGGGCTTCATTGCACTCATCATCCCTGGTCTTGTCCTCAGATACCAGCAATACTACATCTGATGGGACTTCTTTTCCAAAATTTCCTGAAGATCATTCCAAGGTTGCTTATGCAAGTTCTGAAATTCTGGAATCTGCAAACTCAAATATAAAAGCAGAGGTTGGAGCATCCAAAAAATTCAATGGAATTAAATTGCCCTCACCATCTGTGACCTTGTCTTCAGATACTGGCAGTGCCACATATAATAGACCTCCACCAAAATTTTCTGAGGAGCATGTCAAGGTTGATGATGTAAGTTCTAAGATACCAGACTTTTGTAGCTCACACATTAAAGATGAGGTTGGACCGTCCAAACAATTAAATGGAGTCAAATTACACTCGCTGCCTATGGTCTTGTCCTCAAACCCTAGCAATGCTACATGTGATAGGTATTCTTCACCTAAATTTCCTGAGAAATTTGTGGAGGTTGCTGATGCGAATTCTAAAATTCCGGAAAGCAATCCACAATCTAGGAGGCAAAATATTTCCAAGGATGACATGGTCAAAAGCGTATCATCTGCATCATACTCATCATCCCTGGTCTTGTCCTCAGATACCAGCAATACTACATCTGATGGGACTTCTTTTCCAAAATTTCCTGAAGATCATTCCAAGGTTGCTTATGCAAGTTCTGAAATTCTGGAATCTGCAAACTCAAATATAAAAGCAGAGGTTGGAGCATCCAAAAAATTCAATGGAATTAAATTGCCCTCACCATCTGTGACCTTGTCTTCAGATACTGGCAGTGCCACATATAATAGACCTCCACCAAAATTTTATGAGGAGCATGTCAAGGTTGGTGATGTAAGTTCTAAGATACCAGACTTTTGTAGCTCACACATTAAAGAAGAGGTTGGACCGTCCAAACAATTAAATGGAGTCAAATTACACTCGCTGCCTATGGTCTTGTCCTCAAACCCTAGCAATGCTACATATGATAGGTATTCTTCACCTAAATTTCCTGAGAAATTTGTGGAGGTTGCTGATGCAAATTCTAAAATTCCGGAAAGCAATCCACAATCTAGGAGGCAAAATATTTCCAAGGATGACATGGTCAAAAGCGTATCATCTGCATCATACATTATGCAATCAAACATCAAAAGCTCTTCTCAATCTCAAGATAAGGAAATTCTTCATAATCCATCTGAAGATGATTATCCAAGAAGTGGAAAAATAGCAAGTGCCACACGTCCATTGGGTAGGAAAGCATATGAACGACCCAAAAATGTTTTGATTAATGATAAACCAGAGGATTTGGCATCTCTTAAATTGCCTTTAAACACTTCTGAGAACTATGGTTTATTCAGTAAAAATCAAGCCGCGGACAAGGCAGAGGAAAATAATACTCTGCGTGGTGATCATGCTGAAGCTGCTTGTCATGAAGGCTCTAAGACAAATGACCGCTTAAACAATAATGAAACTGAACTGAAGTCTGAAGTTCAAATGCTACGAGAAGAGCTGAGGGAAGCTGCTGCTCTCGAAATTTCACTTTACTCTGTTGTTGCTGATCATGGCAGCTCAGCAAACAAGGTCCATGCTCCTGCTCGGCGCATTTCTAGATTCTATTTACATGCTTTCAGAGTTGGATCACCTGCTGCCAGAGCTAGTGCAGCCCAAAGCGCTGTTTCAGGATTTGTTTTGGTTTCTAAAGCATGTGGAAATGATGTCCCAAGGTACTAGGGCTCATTTACGTATTTTTTAGTGTTGCATGATATATAGACTCAGGTTCTCGTAAGTGGAAATCTTGCTCGTATATTTTATACTTTTCCTGTGCCTATTGTGGAGACTGGAAGCTTTGACATTAACTAAACCTAATATATCTGAAGAATTTTATTTTAGTTTTACTTCCATCCCTTAATGGTTGGGAATTTTAAAATCTGCCTCTGAAAGCTTTCAAATAATTTATAAAATATGAATACATATGTATTCATTAAGAATTAATGTTTCTTCTTTCATCTAAGATGAGGATGAATTATGTTTCTTTACCTTGAATAGGTTGACCTTCTGGCTCTCAAATTTAATTTTGTTGAGAACCTTTGTAAGCAAAGGAGTTGAAAAGATACAACTTGATGACAGTCTGTACATCAATGGTGATAGAAACGGATCAGTTAATGGAAGCTCACTGAAGAGGTCACCTTCTCGTGATGGAGAAAAAGAAAATGCAGTCAAATATTTTCATAGTTGGGAGGATCCACAAATATTTTTATTCGCATTGGAAAAGATTGAAGCTTGGATATTCTCTCGAATTGTTGAGTCTGTGTGGTGGCAGGTTGAATCAGAACCCTTTCTGATTTCCTACTTATTTTGCCTATCTGAAATAAATATTTTTTCTTTACTGATAAGTCTTATGTTGCTTTGTTGTCCCAAGACTCTGACTCTGCATATGCAGTCTGCTGCTGCTAAGAGCTCCAGCTCAACGAAAGTCTATGGAAGAAGACGTAGTTTAGGTGATCAAGAGCAAGGAAGCTTCTCCATTGACCTATGGAAAAGATCTTTCAAGGATGCCTGTGAAAGACTTTGTCCTCTTCGAGCGGGAGGCCACGGTTGTGGCTGTTTGCCTGTGATAGCTAGATTGGTAAAGTTTAGCATGGATATTTCTTTATTGAGTATGTCACTGGGCTGGATTCCATATTAGTACTCTGCTTCATACATGCATATGGATATTAGTAATTGTATTATGCAATTATATAACTAGAAAGCGGAGGCAATATTCCTAAAGGCAGTCATGTAATGCTTGTGGGAGCGCATAGGAAGGACATTGACTGGAACAAATATTAAAAGTAATTTTTGTAGTTGCTTGGTGATGATGGCGGTTTGTTAGGCTTGGACCTGTCTATGTACATTATTGTTGTCTTTTGGCCAGTGCTACTCCAAAGCTGCAAGTATTTTTGTTACCCCCATGAACATATTCATTCTTGTTTTTCTATCTCTCTCTTTGTCATAGATGTTGTCGTGGCAGATTTATATACAATTCAGCATCTGTGGTTGACGAGAGTTGCTGATGTCAAGGAAAAACCTTTATAAACTAGAATTGCATCCTTCTCTCCTTGATCCTTCTTTTTATGAGGGAAAAGTTGTCATTTCCATCTTTGTTTATATTATTGTCTACCACTGGTTAATATTTTGTGCATGCATGTCTGTTGTTTGTGTGTTGAAGTGGTTAATTATATATTATTGGGGAAAGGAAATTCTTTGATCGATGTTGTTTCTTTTAATGATATCAACATTCTTAGTCCTAACCTCTTATCGTATAAGGTAAGTGTGATGTGATTGAAATATGACTTTTTTCATGCTTTTAGGTGATGGAGCAGCTGGTAAATCGACTTGATGTGGCAATGTTTAATGCTATTCTCCGTGAATCAGCTGAAGAGATGCCAACTGATCCTATATCTGACCCCATTAGTGATTCAAGAGTTCTCCCAATTCCTGCGGGAAAATCAGGCTTTGGGGCTGGTGCACAACTAAAAAATGCTGTGAGTCATGAAATTTTGTGCCTAGGAATGCATGTTCATTGAAGTCTTTAATTAAATATTTCATTTGCTCTTACTTTGATCAAGGATTTGCAGAGTGTATTCCTTTGGTTAACCATCATTCCTCTGTTTTCTTTCTATTGTACTCAGATTGGGAACTGGTCAAGATGGCTCTCAGATTTATTTGACATTGATGATAGTGAATCTTCTGAAGATCGGAATGAAGATGATGGGAACGGGAACCCAAAGTGGGAGACATCCTTCAAGGCTTTCCATCTCCTTCATTCACTGAGTGATCTAATGATGCTTCCATTCGAAATGCTTGCCGACGAGTCTCAAAGAAAAGAGGTTAGGCTTGTTCCTCACGTTTTGAGCAATTAGTACTCTATTATTTGGTATTTATCATCTAAACACTTCTGCAGGTATGCCCTACATTTGGCGTACCATTGATAAAGAGGGTTCTCAACAATTTTGTCCCAGACGAGTTCTGCCCAGGGCCCATCCCTGATTCTGTTATTGAGACCCTCAATACTGAGGTAAGTACGTGAACATTTTTATGCTTTCTCTGTAATATAAGCATCAAGTATACCAATGAATCGTTGACTGCTCACCAATAAAAAATGAATAGTTTACTAAATTAATAACTTTGTTAAGTCCATTATAATGAATTTTAGTATATTAGTCAAATGGCCGGGAATGTACTAGAATAGGCATTGAGGGTTTTTTTTTTCCTGAGACTCATCTGACAACCCACTAACCTTTTTTTCAGCAACATCATATGAGAAAACCACTAATAGGAGTTATACCTAGTAGAAAGAGTTAGTTACTCACAACACAAACGAATCAATATTTAAATCCCTACTGGGAGAATTACTCACATTTAGTATCTGATAATATCTCAAATAGGATTATTTTCAATAAAAGGATACCTGTGTTAAGTAAGAAAACCACCTAGCGTGAATTTAAGCCTCTTGTATTTTAACCATCTTTGTGGTGTTTGTGTTGGTTTTAGGATATTGAGGATGAGGAAGGTTCTATCAGCAGCATTCCACACCTGGTTGGCCCTACATCGTATGCACCACCCCCGGCAAGCTCAGTTGCAGGCATAATACAAGAAATGGGTAGCCAATCTCTACGAAGAAGTGGATCGTCAGGGGTTAAAAAGTCATACACCAGTGATGATGAGCTTGATGATTTAGACTCACCCCTTTCTGCTATTGGGATTGATGAACCTTCACTCGGAGGATCTAACAAGTTGCCAGCAGTAAATGAAGGTCGTAATTTTGTTAGATATGAGCTTCTGAGAGAAGTGTGGAGGGACTGTGAATGATGACCCGTTTTCCCATGTGACTCTCTGGTTTTGTTTGCCTCTTGTGTATCTATACTATTTCCATATCTTCCAATAATATGTTCACTCATTCCCGACATTCTACTGCTTTTCTTGAAACTTGACACATAAACAACTGGGGAAAATAACAATAAAGTCCCAAAAGATTGAATTTATGACAGTTGGCTCTTTGATAAAATTTTCTGAAAAAAGAATGACAAATATCAATTCAGATGACGACGAACTGTCGATTTTCAATTGCAGATAAGGCATATATATTTCAAATGTAAATCAGTTTCAAACTAAGATTCCTGTTTATACTGCCTCCTTCCAGTAAGTTAAATTAAAAGTTTAATTTGATCATAATTAGAAAATTATAATTTACTTTCTCTTTTAAAATTATAATTTTTTTCTTAAAATATCTTATAATTATACATATTAAGAAATTTTCTGTTAAGAATAATTCAAAATACACATAATTAGAGTAGATATATTAGAAAAATTAATACATATTTATTATAAATAATTAACTTAACTAATCTATTTAATCCATCTAAATTAGTTAAGTAGATTTTATATTAAAAATTGGAGATAGTAATTTTTTTGATAAAATCTAAGCGGTATTCCCAACTAATAACTAAAAACTATTTCTCTTGAAGTATAGAGATTAAGAAAATAAATTTTATACCTCCTAATAAAGCTATTTTTATACCTACAGCTTGATTCAAACTCATAATATTATATTTAAGGGATATATTTATTTACTAATTGAGTCAAGCTTTACTAGTAATTATTTAAATCAATATTCACAATTCACTTTTAAAGAAATTCAGGCATCTAACTATTATTAATGCAATATTCCTAATAATTTGTAAGTTTCAAGTGGAGAATGACGACGAAATTAGCAAAACTTGACCGCTCACTAATCTAGGCTCTCTGATTACAGGGTAAGCTCTGGTCAGCAGCTGTCGTTTTTTATGAGCACGGGAGATCTTGATCCCTCCCCAATGCAAAGAGATCATGACATGAGGACATGGGGCGCAATAAAATTTTCACAAGTTTATCTTTTCTTTTACTTTCTCTCCTTTATATTCCGAGGGAGGGGGTCCTCGCGGATCATAGGATGCCACTACGACAAAAGTGATATACTTGCGACAATCATAACACCTCAATCAAATAATATTTTGCCCGAATGTGTCATTTTCGCTGGGGACATTGAGGTGTTGTCCACCAAACCTCTTGTATGTTATGTATATAATTTATAAATAGTATGCTTTAATGTAGACATATTAATTTTTTGTTTGTTTGTTACACATTGACATATTAATTTGAAAAGACCCAAGTTCCTTCATTTTAAGATGGATCTGAGTGTTCGTGATTAGAGATTTACTTGAGCCAACACAGGTTAACTTGAAAAGCTTGAACCACGATAGACTAAGATACTTGTTTCCATGGGCATGAATTCTGAGACTATACAGCTCCCAAATGTGGTCCTAACTGTTTCAACTTTTAATGCCGTAAACAAATATGCCCCGGAAAACTGAGAAGAGAAAAAACATAAACGGATACTGAAGAATTTCTACAAATATGCCCAGGAAACTGAAGGATAACTTTTCAGCTTTAAAATATCAGAAACAGGAGAAAGAGCGTGAACTAGATCAATCTAGCCTTCCGGAGGTGAATTTGCACAAGGTATCGTCAAATGAAAGTGATATAATGACATCTATATCACAGTAAATCATCCCTATTCAGTTCTATTTAGACAGAAAAAAAAGCGGCCACAGCAACTCAAACAGCACCCATAAAAAACTGCAACAAACTCAGAAACCTCTCGCTCCAGCACATTGGCAGCCAGCGCTCTTCACAGCATTTGACTTCCCCATATAACCAACAAGTAATGAAGGCTACCCTTGGCTACATACCTTCTCACATTTGTCACAGTGATCATATGCTACATGTATATTTAAAAGAGATGCAGAAAACACGCATACAGCTCCCATGCAAATAAGTAAGCTTTGAGCAAGCTACATAAAGTGAAGTTGATCAAATCTAAGATGAGAGTACACAAAAAAGAACCAATCCCAGCAAAAAGGCCAAAAATAATATGGTCAATTCATAAACATAGGGTATACATTAGCACCTTAAACACTGGTAATTCTTCTTGTTGTCTAAGCGAAACTAAATGAATTATTAATTAGTGAATAAAAACATGGAAAGGACTATAAAACTTGTAAAGTTAGTATAAATAAATTGAGAAAGTAATATGGTTTTCAAAAAGAAAAGGAAACCTTTTTGAAGAATAAAACTCCATTCATATATTGGCCCATTTGATTTGATTGTTCAGAAATAAATGTAAGAACAAAGAACAACAGCACCTTTACTTATAGTGAAAATCATAATTTAGCTGCCACTTTCAAGTGAATAGTTTATTAGAACTACTAAGGCACCAGCTACAGGACAATGCAATCCTTGGAGAACTGACCAAATTTAGCAAGAAACCCAATTCTTGTGAGTGCTAATGAGCGCCGACAGCAGTCCCGCTGAAGACACTACCAATGGCCTAGAGAACGGTCCTTTCCCATCCAATATATCATCCAATGCCATAAAACCATCAGCCAAATCTTGAATTAAAGAGAGGTTCTTCAACAACTTCTTCTCCCTTAATTTACTTAACTTCACCTGGTCTTCTTGGCACCCTGCACCGTTACTCGATTTCAAGCATTCCTCGTCATCACAAATATTTCTCAAATCCCTCAGCTTCAAAGCAATACTACCAAAGTCCCCAATAAACTCAGCCCAAGCGCTGATTTTCTGCAAATTACGTGAATGTTTACTGTCGATGAGACCCGATTTCGCCAGCCAAATGAACTGTTCAACGAAGTAATACAAGCCTTCACCGCCATAGGCAATTATAGAGAGAACCCAATCCTGTTTGGAATCAGAATGAGCGTTTCTCAAAGCGTTCAGGTCCTGAACAAACTTACCAAGCCTGAAGGCTTTCCGACTAACCCCAACACTGGATTCGAAGCTCTTGAGGCGTAGAGATAGGGCTGGATTACCCTGAATAACCGAGGAGGCGAGGATAACTTTGGAAACGTACCTGGAAATTTTGAGTAGTTTGTCAACGCCATCTCTCTTGGCAAGTTAAGCTTCGAGATGGTTAAAGAAGTCTCCGTGCTTAGCTTTTGGATTCTGAGGAGGAGGGGGAGGACGAACCAGAGGGGCTGAGGAGGAATCGGAATTCATAGAAGCGATCGAAGGGGGATCTCCTCAATTGAATGAGAATTTCTAAATACGACAAATTCAGCATCAACGGATCATATGCTTCTTTTGCGTTTTTTCCCATCAGGAGCTTGATAAAAGGGGGAAAACCCATTAAGCTTTCAGCTTTTAACCGGTTTGGTTAAAGGGATAAAAAATTAAATAAAAAACAAAAAGCTCCTAAACAGATTTTCATTAAAGGAAAAATGATCATGTGAGAAAAACATACAATGACCTGTGAAAATGTGGAATTTAAAATGGTCCCCCAAAATTTCAAAGTTCTTACTTCTTAGGACTATGCTAAACTTAAGTTTTTCTTAAATGACTTAATTCTCTTCACCTACTAAAATTTTTTTTATTATCACTATAGATGGGATATAACCATTTCACCATTAAAATTTGTTAATAATATAATATATCTATATGGCAAGTGTGTGCATGCTTGGTGTACGCATGTACAAGGTGGAGGCAAGTACGGGCAAGGTACGGGTAACCTTGTTCAACGTGTGGGCAAGCTCTATCATTAGATATATTTAACTCTTAAGTTTGATTCTTGAAAGATATATTTAAATTAAAAAGATATAATTTTTTATTAACAGACATTTTGATTACGACTCAATTATTGTGACCTACATGCCACCTGTACTACCGGCTAACATGCATTCATTTATCCCTTGTAAGTATGTTGGGAAAAGATTGTAACATTTAGTTTTATAACTATAGACATTTATATAATTATAGATAAAATAAATTTTACACATTATAGATATTTACTAGTTATATCAGTGATTTAGACTACTAATAACAATTGAATGGATCGCACAAGGGACTTTCCTTTTTAATCAAAGTGTTGGATTCAAATGCTGCAATTGGGAGAAAATCTAGGAGAGTTATTACTATCATTTGATCATAATTTCATAAATCATAAAATAAAATAATGCACATTAAAAAGAAACTTTTTTGTATGTTCGGCAGAAATCACATAATTATTTTAAAATTATTTAGATTATTATCTTCATTTATTATTATTTATTATAATGCTCATCTAGAAGACAAATATATACACACACACACATACATACACACATGTATATCACCATCTCATATCCTTTTAATTAATCCCATTATTATGAGAGATCCTCCACCTTTTCCCTTCTATGGAATAAAATCTGGTTACATAGATATTATGCATTTACAAAGTTAAAAATAAGGGGGGGAAATTGTATATGTATATATCATAACTGCTATAAATGAAAGTGAAGGCCAAATCCCATTCATTCATAAAGATATAGATTTGCATCATCGCTGCATATTCATATATAGGAAAACAACTCTCCCATTTATCAAATAATTAAAGAAAAAGAAAAGCAACTTTCCTTTATCAATATTATTGAGTTATTAAAACTTTTTGGTTGAAGAAATTATATTGGATGAGTTGGATCGGTACAACCGTACAAGAGGATCTTTCTATTTTTTACACGTGCATGTATTGTCTTAATCTTTTTCAAATTATAAGGTAGATTTTAATTATTTTTCCCGATTTTGTTTCTAAATTAATTGTGGGTGGACGGAAAATCAAGCTAATTAAATTCAACCCTGGAGCATGTTTATACCAAAAAATGTAAACCTCATGATATAAACGGATTGTTTCTGGAACATATTCGTAGGAAAATAAAAAAGGAGATACGGTCAAATCATAGAGTAAATAAACCAAATTAAGACACTAGCCGAACTTTATGTCTTTACATTAAATTTTGGAAAGTTCTATATTATTGCCTTTAAATGCACTAGTACCAGGGACAGTGCACATAGTAAATTATTACAATCCCCCAGGCCACCATTTCCAAATATAAATGTTATATTTAATTTCGTTTCTCTTAATAATTACTTCCCTCTAATTAATTCCATAGCAAGAATTAAATAGGTCAAACGTTTGTTATGGAAATTCATAATGTTTGATTTTGCATCCGAAAACAACAATATACACATACCAGATAGCTATGAAAGCCGAAAGTAACCAGCCGCCATTATATGCAAAGTAATTAATGTGCCGTATATCTTCATGTGGTATATAAGGATCATGATCCCTCACAACAAATGCTCACATAAAAAACTTCTCTCTCTCTAAACCTTGTTCATTGCCATGGCCAATAGGGGTTGGAACAACTCTAGGAATCCTTACCCTCACAACAATGCACAAATCGCTTGTCGATTTTGCAACCAAATTTTCTCAAACAGGGAAGCTATCATAGCCCATATCGATTCTCATTTGGCTCGGGACGAGGTTCATAATAACCTTAACAACAACAATGTTCAAACCTACCCAAAATCTTCACCTAGAGATCAAGCTTTTCTCTCACACCAACTCGCCCCTGTGCCCAATAATAATCTGCAACAAGTCAATAGAAACGTTTTCGGGACTCGGCCTCTGGCGCCTGAAGTCAACCGAAACGTTTTCGAAACCCGGCCTCCGGTCCCACAAGTCAATCGAAACGGCTCTCATGCTCTATCTCTGGTGCAGAAAATCTGTAGCGACGATTTTAATAACCTTCCTCTGTTGCAACAAGGCAATAATAGAGTTAATGTTGCCAATACCCACCAGACTTTAAGCTGGACCAACCAACCTCGTCCTGGGCCGTCGGTGACTCCGCCCGCGCCTCCTCCGCCGAGAAGAAACCCTAGTTTGCTCACTTATGTTCCTCCAAGTGCTCCTGCTGGTTCACTCCAACCAGCACAGCTAGCGTTTTCATCATCAACGACGACCACAAGGAGGAAAAGTACCAGAGGTGGTGCAACTCGTCGTCAGCGATCCCAGCAAAGAGACGTGGAAGAGGTGGCTGCAACAACGATGATGACGACGACGACGACAACTGAGCAAACCACAAGGCCATTTATCGACATGTTGGAGAAACCCATCAAGAAGGTCGATTTCATTGATTTAGACAACATGGAGGAGGACGATGAATCAGCTGGTCCGAGGAAGAAGTTGGATTTGGCGTTGAAGCTTTAGAGAGGGTAGGAAAGTTTGCTGTCATTTCTATAGGTTCTATATATCAAGTAATGATCTCATAGTTGTGGAAAAAAAGGGGAAAAAATGTTAATTATTTTTATGTTTTGAACTATAGTAAATTCGTGTAGCTAGTTGTTTAATCTGTAACCGTCGTTGTTAATTGAGTCATAACTCATAATGTTTCTTTTCCGTTATGTATGCATGTCGTTGGCAGTTTGCTGTTGCCTGTGTTAATTAGCAGAGGCGTATATGTAATATTCTGTTTTAAAATGCATTGATTCTATATGTGTGTGTATAAATTCAATTCATTACAATTACAAATCCTTCATATACCAAAGTAATAGTTTGTTCTATAACATTTTGGAGTGATGTTTCTTATTAAGTGTGTGTGTGTGTGTGTGTGTGTGTGGCTGGCCATTTATCTATTGAGTGGGGCAAAAATTGAGGATGAATTATTATGAATGGACAGTTTTCGAAAGGAACATATCACGCAATTCAATTTACGCCAAAAATATCGATTCCATACCAAAATGATGCGTTATATGGTAAATATTCTCACATCTCGTTATATTAAACGTATGATATCAATCATATATATATATATTACAGTATTCATATGTAGCTGTTATTATATTGTAGTTGAGTGATATATGATTGATCTAAGATTTCATATATTGCAATTGTATGTTTGAAAAAAAAGTATACACATGTTTTATTGTACTTTTATTATTATCTAACGAAAACGTAATCAGTGAGACTTGGATTCAGTACAAAACAGATTCAATAAGAAGCTATAAGAAATCATCATAATCGTTCATTCACAAAATCCCAATTAGTTCTGTCTTCATATCTCAACCGTCCATCTATTTATCCTATGATGAGTTCCAAACACGTAACTGAGATGAAGTCTTGTTACATCTTACTTGATTTGCCTTTAACTAAATCCGAATCCCTAAGTTTTATATGATAATCTAATTATAATATTCATATGATAAGCGTATGAATTTTTACTAACTAGTGTCATTAGAGGCAGATATTTTCAATGGACATTTCCCCATAATCTTAAAAAGCATATAGCGATTCATTTCACTTATCCTCAAATTACACACGATTGTGGATACCATTTGACATGTGAGATTCACCATCTCTCTCATCTTGATTGGTCAATGTGCAAGGAGAGGGCCCAAATTTATCACTTGTATTCTACTCCCTCTAGTCTTTATTATAGTTTGTTTTCAACTAATTCTTAAATACCAATAAAAATAATTAAAATAATTAAATTGTCTAAAATTTAAATAATTTTTAATATTATTCTTATTAACTATGCCAAATCTTATCATCATATTTATTTTTACTCTCTCACACTACCATTATTAAATAGGGGCATATACTTAAAAGAATAATTAATACTCCTTAAACCAAATAAGTACCTTATAAAAAAATAAAAAACACTTATTAGCCGATGCTTGATAGGGCTCATTTGAATAAGTTTTTAGAAAATGACTTATAGAAAAAAAAGTTTTTAGATAATTTTTAAAAAATAATTTATGGATAAAAGTTTATAAAAAAATGATTATAAATAAATAGGTGTTTGGATAATTATTATCAAAAGAATTTTTGTTATTAGTAAATTATCAGAAATAATATGATTTTATTAAAAATATGAAAGAGGAGAGATGAGATAGAAGAGATGATAGAGAAGAGAGTGGATAAGAGATAGGTGAGAGTATAGAGGGTATAGAAAAAATATGAGAGAGAAAATATGGTATAAAAAATAGAAATAAAATAGTAAATAATTAATCTATAAGCTCTTTTACTGTTGTAGAAGTTATTTTTAGTAATTTATCCAAAATTATAGTTTTAAACTATGATTTAGTTAAAATGTCATTTTGAACAAAAATTATTTATTTTAAATTTTTTTAGACTAAAAATTATTTTAAAACTAAAGTACGCACATACTAAGGAATAAGAAACAGAGGGAGTATTTCACAAACTCCTAACCAAATTTTTCCTTAAATCCAAATTTTTCATTTCGCGTGTGTATTCGAAATTTTCCTCTTATTACGTTGCCCTAAATCCTTCCCATCTTCCACCCCTGTTTAATTTAAGCTAAACTAAGATTTGTTAGAAGTTTTAGGAGAAGAAGCCATGCATCCTTTGGGAATGATGATATAATTTTCTGCTTAATTAAAACCTTTGCTCAGAACTTTTTAGTTCACAGCAAAAGAAGAAGTATGTCGAGTAAGAAAAGGGTTGAGACGTGAACCACTAAGCAATCAGATCGAGGTAACTGGACCCGGTTTTTTGTTTATTTATGGACCTCTACTGGGTTCACCATCAACTCATCTCCTTCTCCGCTTATTCTTCCTCCCATTGACTCCCTTGTTGCTTTCTTTGCCTGGTTTTCAGTCGCTACATTCACAGCTTCTGATACATCTCCCCTACGTTCTTTATTTTGATGGTCTAGGTAAATTACATGGGAGGATTATCTGTTATAGAGTTCTGATCTGAACTTTTCAGTTTGTTATACAAATCTTCATCAATCTTCTCCCCCCGGTCCTCTCGGATATAATTCATAATATCAAAAACCGATAAACTTATAATTCTATTTCATTTTTAAATCAAGGGAATGACATAACCCGGTCATTCATTTTGAAGATGTGGTTGGAAGTGCCCCATATTAAGGATTTGATCATTAATCCTACGTAATAGTAATATAATTCTAATTTTGTATCCGTAATTATTATAATTTCTTAGAAGTCACGTGAGGCTAACTTAATTATTAAGTATGAAATAAGGTGTGAGTAAAAGTGTGATTCAAATTTCAAGCTCTCCTAATGTAATAAAAAAAATTCATTAATTGATGCTGGTGGCGAGATAACTATATATTTTTAATTTGTTATTATTAAATTTCCATTATGGATGGGTCGATGTGAAACGTGTAACATAACTTTTCGTAATCTTATATGGTAAGTGATAGGATTTGTGTGATAGTAGAGAATTATTATTATATTGTCTCCAAATAACATGTATTTTAAAAAAAGGTCTCCAGGTAACGAGTAGGTGTTTAGATATTCTATTATTTTTTCCACGCCCAAACTTTCCTATTTTGAACTTACAATCTATTACAAAAAAGCTATTGACTTCTTACAATATTCTGGATGCAGCAAGCCAATTAGTGGTTAATTACGAATTAGGATATATATATAGGAGGTGGAAACATCTCATCAGCTTCTATTTACACAACTTTATACTAATTAAATAAATAGTTTCTTTATTTTAAGTTATTACTTAAGACACACTCCAATTCACCTTATGTGTGTTTGGTATATGATTTTAGAAAATAGCTCATAAAAAAATATTTTTTTGACAATTTTTAGAAAAGAGATTTTAGAGAAAAGTTTATAGAAAAAAAATAGTTATGGATAAATGAGTATTTGGATAATTATTATCAAAAAGACTTTTAAAATTAAAAAATTATCAGAAATTGTATGATTTTATTAAAAATATTAAAGATGAGAGAGAATAGAGGGTAGAAAAGAGAATGATAGATTATGGAAAAGAGATAGATGGGAGATGAGAGATATTAGAGATATAAGAGATAATATAAGAAAAAATAAGGATAAAATAGTAATTAGATAATTTATAAATTATTTTACTATTTTAAAAGTTAGTCTCAATAATTTATCTAAAATATTTATTTTAAACTATAGTTTAATCCAAAAATACTTATGGACAAATATTGTGATTTATTTTAAAAAAAATTTAAACTAAAATTTGGATTAATTTTTTTTAAAACCTTTATTTCAAAAGTTTCCAAATAGGCCCTATGTTTTTTTTATTTAAAACATTAGTAAAACACATAACAAACAATTTAAAATATTAAAAAATATTTTAGAATATTAGATAAATCACAAATTAATTTAAGATAATAAATACTATTAAAAAATATTTCTTAACCTAAGGGTGTATTTGTAAAACCCCAAAATCATGGTTTTAAAAGAGTTTTTTTGCTCAAACTTTGATTTACAAAAATTTAAAAATAAACAATTATATTTGTCTAAAAGAGTTTTTAGACTAAACTATAGTTTAAAATTACAGTTTCAGATAGATTGGTAGAAATAACTTTTAGAACAGTAACTACTCAATTATTATTTTACCTTTATTTTTGCTTATACCCTCTCTCATCTCTCATCTCTCATCTCTATTCACTTCTCTCCTCTCACTCTTCTCTATTTACTCGTATTCACTCTCTCTTTTTTCTCATATTTTTAATAAAATCATACAATTTCTGCTAATTTCTCAATTATAAATTTTTTTTGATAATAACTATTTAAACACTCATTTATCTAAAATTATTTTTTTTATAAACTCTTTTCCAAAATTTCTTTTTTTAAAAACTATCTAAAAACTATTTTTTTTCAATAAACTCTTTTTTAAAAGTATATATAAACATAAACTTAAAAAAATATGTTGAGCCGCTCCCATTAAATAATACACCGTCTATAGAAAGCTGAGAGATGGAAGCAAAATGCGTGGGGCAAAGGGAAGATAATAGAATATTTTATTAATTGAAAATATAATTCCGTAAGATATGTTTTCAATTAATAAAATATAAAGAAAACAGGTAGATCTTTCTTACTTAAATTTGCTTTATACGCAAAAGTCGGAAATTAAATTCCTAGGATCAATTATGTGCTTATAGAATAAATAACCATGCTGCTTGTATCAAACTGAGTTGGTAATTCTATCAGATATATTATATTTGACTAAAAGTCGCTAATAATGCTTTTGAATTAAAAATCGAGCACACGTAAAAAAAATGGTTTTCTATATATTTGATGTTCAATAAGAATAGATTCCTCTTAATCTTCAATGGTTGGTGGGATTGGTTGGTGTTTCAAAGGTCTATGTTCTTCATCATGTCTCAAGAGAAGATTCCTTCTCATCATCTCCATCAAGATCTTCAGAGAAAAAAGAAAATACACTATTGATTTTAATTGGTTTCAAAATTTTAAGAGGGATTAGGTCTAAAAAAAATACTAATTTCTTATAATTTAATGAATTTAAATTTAAAATTTTATTTAAAAAAATATTTATATTTAATACTCAATAATATATCAAATATAATTATTTTTAATAAAAATATGTTTGTGTTTAACAAACGCTGCATAATTAGTTTAATTAATTATGTTTATACTTCCTCTGTTCATTTCCTTTCAAGTACCCATATCCAATAATGCAGGAGAAGACATTTACAAACTTATGCAGCCACAGAACATGCCAACCCACCGCAATTCTTTGACCAAAACGCCAAAAAAAAAAAACAAAGAAAGAAAGAAGATTAGTATTGGATCCGAACTACTACTACTACTAACAATTGAGAAAAGGACACTCTAATGGTACTTTTGCTTGTTAGAACATTACATGTAAAGAACAGATGGATATGTCTAGATATTTGTTGTCCGTAGATTCTTAATTGATTTAATAAATTAAATAGACCCAACCAAAGTTTACCAATAATTTTTTAAAGTGGCACATCATGAAAAGCGATTTCCCCACGAATGAATTGATTATTATGTCGCTGTAAAATTTATTAATCATGACTCATTAGAGTGATTGGTTGGAAGCTAGGCTCGTTTAATTGATCATAAAAAAAAAAAGCTAAACAAATATTGGGGCCTAATGATTATTTCTCTTTATTTTTTGGATAACAAGTGACTATTTATCTTTTGTGTGAACATGACCCCATTGACAGACAGGGGAATCCTCAACGGCACTATATATGCACCATTAAATGAGGGGAGGGTATTTATGTCCTTTTAGTAAGAAAACCTATGAGCGTCACTGTCTAGGCTTTAGACCATGATATCTGTCTATAACGCTTCCCGCACCAATACAGATTTCTGGTGAATTTCCGATTATTTCCCTGGGAACTTTTGTTATTACTCGCCCAGATAAATTCAACGAGCCGATATATCTGTCAGCAGCAGAGACTTGGCGGTCCTTGGTTGGAGTTGGTATCCAAAATATCGATCTTTGGATCCGTTGTCTTGTCTTTGGAACCTTCATAGCCCCCATTTCCAGTGGCTTTTTGGCCGCCATTACAGCTCATTTTATGGAGGAGCCATTACTTTACTCTTTTTAGTTTTTCTGCTACTTTCCTCTGAGCCCTGAGGAAAATCTTTCTGAAGCAAAGCTCCCCACCCCCGGGGGTCTTTTTTCTTTTCATTGCAGTCGCTAAACCCCATTTTGGTACTGTGGTTACTTTTTCACCCTGTCGTTTGTGGCCGTTTGATCTTACTTTTGAGTTGCGTGATCCCAGAAAAAGAACCCCATTTGCTGGATTAGCTTCAGCTTCTCTGTTTGGTTGTTTTTGAAGACAGTGAACTCCTCAATGATATTGGATTCAGCCGTATTTCAGCTTACACCTACTCGAACCAGGTAACATTGTATCTTGACTGGCTTCTACCATCTGCTCTGTTCTAATCCCACCGAAAAAAAAAAAAAGCAAAGAAAGAGATGCTACAACTAGGGAATAAGTTTAAGCTATACAATGGCTAAGTTTTGTTCTAAACCTCACTGAATACTTCAAATATTTGCAAGTCCTGAAGCGAATCGGTGGGACTTATTTTTACTGGGAACAATACTTGAAATATTCTATATGATTCATTGATAGGCAAGAAGTTTAGTATTCTTTGATGTCGGTCGATTTTATTGAGGCTAACACGATTTGTTCTTATGAGTTCTAAGGTTTTGTCAACCTGTTTTCTGAGTATTTGCGCCTTTTTGGCCTAATTCCTCCGGGCTTTTGTGTAAATCAGG
Source organism: Leucaena leucocephala (assembly GCA_037074615.1). NCBI lineage: Eukaryota > Viridiplantae > Streptophyta > Magnoliopsida > Fabales > Fabaceae > Leucaena > Leucaena leucocephala. The sequence goes on along the minus strand of CM073535.1, from coordinate 2,740,609 downwards.
TGTGACTTGGTTATAATCAAGAATGGGAGGAAAGAGAAGATTGCTTCGGGCTTGCTTGACCCATTTTTGTCCCACTTGAAGGCTGCTAAAGATCAGATGGCCAAAGGGGGTTATTCAATTATTCTAGAGCCTGACCATGATGGTACCTCCTGGTTTACCAGGGGGACTATAGAGAGGTTTGATTTTTTATTTAATTGATCGTTTTTTCTTTCAGTAGCATGGAAGTTGAATTGAGATTGCTATTCCATTTAATTAAGCTTTTTGGAAGTTATGATTACCTCCATTTCTCAACATGGATCTGGAATGCCATTTCGATCGGTCCCTCTCCTTCTTGTTGTTAAAATGTTATGTTTGACCACCAAAACGCCGTCGTTAAGCCGTGCCTTTGAAAGTTAAACTTAAATGGTTCACTTGTATCTCGAGGTTAAGGTTGTAGACTTAAAATTCTTATTGCCAATATTTTTACAGTAGAGTTCCTCTTATTATGTAATATGCAATTAGTATGCTCAGCTATTATTATTTCCTTTTGTAGGTTTGTTCGCTTTGTGAGCACTCCTGAGATATTGGAACGTGTTTATACTATAGAATCTGAGATTTTACAAATTGAAGAGGCAATTGCAATTCAAGGCAATACCATTATAGGGATTAGCACTGTAAGTAAATATAATAGGATTTTTTGATTATATAATAGCACTCAAAGTTCTGTTTCAAATATCTTCTATTTCTTCAGCAGGAAGAAAACCAAGCAAAACATGCTGAGAATGCCGAAGGTGCTTCTTAAAGGAAAAGAATGTGTCTTGTAATCTGTCTTTGTGTAGAATTAACTTGTATTGAAGTGTTTATGCATTTAAATCCTTGTAATTGTTCAGTCGTAACAAAACTCATTGTGTTGCACAGCCAGCAAAACTCTGCAGGACACTAATGAGGAGAAAGCTATTGTACTTTACAAGGTCAGTAGATCCTTACTCCATCATCATTAATTGAGTATTATTTTTTAATCTATTTTTATGGATCTAGCAGCCTGAAGCACATCCACCTGAAGCAAATGGAACCACTCAGTCAGAAGGAAATTCTAAGTAAATTCCACATATCCAGTGATCTCTTCCCCTCATTTTCTGTGCTTATTAGATCATTAATAAAAAAAATTAACTAATAGTTAGGTGATGTAAATGAATTGAGTATAAATTTCATGGAGTTTCCATGTTTGACCTGCATACTTGAGAGGTTTATTTTCCTTTTATGAAGGAAGTGAGTTTCATTATCTTTATTTACTTTGAGCACATTGAGCTTCTGTTCTCGATCAAGATACTCACTCCAATTTTACATTAAATTAGAGTTCAACTATTGAAAGTGCTAGAGACTCGAAAATCAGCTCTTCAGAAAGAGCAAGGCATGGCCTTTGCACGTGCTGTTGCTGCTGGTTTTGACATTGATTACTTGCCAGCTTTGATGTCATTTGCTGAATGCTTTGGAGCATCTCGCATGATGTAAGAACAATATCTTTCACTCTTTTCTTTTATTCATGTAAGATTGGTCACAATAAGATGTTGGATCCATCATGTATATGACCATGAATTTTCTAGAAACTCTTGTTGATGTATTTTATCTCATGTCAGGGACGCATGTAAAAAGTTCATGGATCTTTGGAAACGAAAACATGAAAGTGGTCAGTGGCTTGAAATTGAAGCTTCTGAAGCAATTCCCAACCGATTGGACTTCTCTCCTGTAAATACATCAGGGATTATGCTTTCCAGCATGGCTGCTGTATCTCAACCTGAGCTGGACTCAGAAAATAATGGGAAAGCAAATGCGGGTACCTGACGCCTGCATATTTTGAACTTGTAAATTTGTCACACGGTGTGAGAATTTATTTATGCATCCAAATCATAATAACTATTTTTCTCACATGCACAGCCACTTATATTGGGACAACCGGATTTTTACACTTCTGAGAGGGAATGCTCTCTTTTTCATTGTCCTCCTACATTTTTTGAGCTGCGACATTGAAGAGTTATCTAGAAATCAGTAAAGAGGCTCTGAAAATTTTCCAGCAGTAAACTTAAATTTCACGTTCAGAACTGTTTTTGTCTCACTAGTCTGTCAGGTGTTTTTCTTCCCTCCAAGAGTTGAACATCATGGATAAAAGTCCGTTTGTAATGCTTATGAGATTTTGGTCTCATAAGCAATGCATATTGTGGTCTAATTGACAAATGAACTGGAACATATAGGTTTTACAAAGTTCTTGACCAGCATAAATGTAAAGTCATGGCGAGTGACTGATAATTTAATTTGCCTGTGGGAGAGTGAAATTTTAATTCAAGTCCTCAACTAAAATTATTATATGGTGATCCACATTTGTGCTATTATTTTTTCCCCATTATGTATTGAGATTCTTGTTTACTTGTTCCAGATGTGCCTCGAATGGACCACCAACCATCTGCTGGCCACCAAGAGAATATTCGAGGTCAATTTCCACATCATATGTACCCTCCTTGGCCAATCAATTCTCCCCCAGGCACTGTGCCGGTCTTTCAGCCATATCCTATGCAAGGCATGCCCTACTATCAGAATTATCCAGGAACACCGTACATGCAGCCAATTTATCCATCTGTGGAGGATCCCAGACTAAATTCTGGTCAAAGCATGGGGCACAGAAGTCATTCCATGGATGGTAGGTACAACAATACTGAATCAGAACCTTGGGGTGAGCTGGACATGGAGGGAGAAGGTTCACAGACTGGAGAACGGCGGAAGAAGTCTAGCCGATCAGGTAGGCAGAAATCTGGCACAGTGGTGATTCGAAACATCAACTATATTACAAAGACAGAGAACTCTTCTGGCAGTGGATCATATTCAGATTCTGGCTCTGAAGACGATGAAGATAAGGATACTCATGAATATACAAAAAACTCAAAAAGAAGAGGAAGTGGTAAAGAATCTTTCAAGAAGTTGAATTCATCTGATAGGGAGGAAACAGAGCTTGTAAATGATGCAGACGGAGGACATTGGCAAGCGTTCCAAAATTGTTTACTAAGAGATGTTGATGAAGATAGACATGGCATTGACCAAGACCAGTATGAGGTGGAAAAGTGGAATCATCTGCGAAAGAAAAAACATGTTTCAATTAATGATCCTTTAGTTTGTAGTGAGCAAAACAGGCATGAAATTCAAGGTGGTGATTCTATAGATATGCATGCCATTAGCAGGGGATTAACCCGCATGCCTAAGACATCAAATGATGAATTTTTATTATCTAGGGGGGTAACCCAGATTGGTGGAGGTATGTGTCTGGATGATGTGCAGTCTTCAGAAATTGATGGCAGAAGGATTGGCTATAGGAGGACTGCCAATGATGATTTCATCATTCTCAAACAAGACAGTCAGTCTGGTAATGCACATCCTTCCTCAGATTTGGAAGTGGTCAATGGACTAGTTTATTCAAACAATAATTTGGAGAGGAAGTCATTGCGTGATATGAATGATGATTCCTACATTGTTGAGTATAGATCAAACCAAGCCAGTGATGCAGGAGACAATGCAAGAAAAGCTATTGACATTGATTCTGAGTTGCCGCATCAGAAGGCAGAAAGATGGTCTAGTGAGCTAAGGAACCATCACAACTATCAGCCAGATGAACTGAGTTTGATGCCTGAACGAGGAACCGAAAGGACTTCAATGGGCTATGATCCTGCTTTAGACTATGAATTGGAGGCTCAGGTTGAAGTTGATGCTTCACGAGCTAAGAAGAATAAAGAGGTATCTGCTGACGTCAAACCAGGATCCAAGAGGTTGGATAAGGAGCAGAAGTCAAAACTTACACCAAATAATTCTGATAGGAAGAAGAATGTGGGGCCAATAAGAAGAGGGGAGAATTCAAAATTGAGTCCCCTGGATGAAGCACGAGCACGTGCTGAGAAGCTACGAAACTACAAGGCTGATCTCCAGAAAATGAAGAAAGAGAAGGTTTTTACTTCTACTCCATTAGTTCCCCTCCAATTTCTTGCTTTTTATTTGGTTAGCCTAACATGAAAGTTAGTAATTTAGTTCATCTTCCTTGTTTACGGTACTCTACCTTAATTTCCAGTATTATTTACATTTACACGGGACTCTACCTTAATTTCCAGTATTATTTACATTTAAATTAGTCAAACAGTTACACTTTCAAGGTTATCGACTTTTCTTTTCTTTTTTTTTGTTTGGTCGGGTTATTTTGCTTATATCCTGCAGGAAGAGGAAGAGCTTAAACGACTGGAGGCTTTAAAGATGAAGAGGCAAAAGAGAATTGCTGCCAGAAGTAGCTCAATCCCTGCACAGCAATCTATGCCATCACCACTAGCCAAGAAACAGCTTCCCACAAAACTTTCGCCAAGTTCTCACAAAGGTTCGAAATTTAGTGATACTGAGCCTGGATCATCCTCACCTTTACAAAGGTTCCCTGTCAGAACTGCTTCTCTTGGATCCAATGATTCAAAAGCCTCAAAATCCAGCAGATTGAATGTTGGAAGCCACTCAGCTGAAAACAGGTTACGCCGATCAGTGCCTTCAATCCCTGTATCTAAGCAAGAGAACGGAGGGGATACAGCTGATACTAAAGCATCAATGGCAAGGATTAGAAGATTGTCAGAGCCTAAAATGAGTACCACCCGTCAAAGTTCTACTGTTAAACCACAGAGCACCGCAACAATATCAAAGACCAAAGTAGCTGATGGAGCTGAGATAAAAAAGATTTCTGACGTTGTGAATCATGATAAAAACAAGACTGCAACCCTCCCTGAACTGAAAGTTAGAAAAGCTAAAGCAACTGATGTTGCCCATAATAGACGATCAGTCAAAGAGAAGACTGAAAAGGTAAATGGTAACAAGATTTCTATAAACAAGGAAGGTGCTTTGCCCAAGAAATCTGTCAATACAGATTCATCTCATGATAATGAAGATGATAATCCCATAATTGAGAAGACTGTTGTGGTGCTTGAGTCTGAAAGATCTTCTGCCCCAGCTATTCATATGACAGAAGAAAAAGTTGGGGTGCAGTTGCCAGAGAAACAGTGTGATAGTTGTGAGGTGACAGGGAAAACTGAGACTGGGTCCGATTATGTTGCTATCCGTGCAACAGTTTCCTCAAGCATGGACATAGTAAATAGAGAAATCACAGAAAACCAAGCACAACTACAACCCATATCCACTGAGGTATGTTGTTGCCAATTAAAAGTTGGTTGAATGATAGTTACTATCTCACTTGTTTACTGTTTTCGGATAATGTGATTTTGTTTCACAAGGCTTAAAATTATAAATAATGCATTGTGTTTCTTTCTTATTGGAAGGGGAAAAAAATATAAGTTACAGCTGGCCTTGGTTAAGAACTCCCTATGTTGATGATTCTTCATCATCCTGATTGTCAATTGTGTTACTGGCGTCATAACACACAACAATGGTCCCACCGGATGCTTTTTACAAAATTCAATTTTCTGCCCAATCTTTGAAAAATCCATTAATTGTGAGGAGAAAACTCTGGCTCAAGTTCTTTATCCTATGACTGTTATAAACTTACCAATATTGAAATATCAATTTAGATGGCAATAATCTATTATATTTAACCATCTTTTAACTATATGGGTAAGAAAATTTTAATTTCATTGATTATAATCAACATGCTTAAATTGTAGATACTTATTCTTCCAGCCCTGGAGAAGTTGTTGCATAAGCTGATTTTGAATATAATATCTCTCAAACTCAGGGCAAATCAGATGGTGTGCAGAAAGGTCCTTCAAACATTGGTATTGATAAGGAAACATATCGTGCTCCATATGCTCGAGTTTCTTCTATGGAAGATCCTGGCCAAGGAAATTCTGAGTATGGCAAAGCACCCTCAAGAAACACAGAGATTTCACCTTTTGTTACGGAGACTGCTAGAGCATATATATCCGACTCCAGAAACTCACCACTTGAGAAGATTCCTGAAGTAGTTGAGAAGCCTCAGGTAAAGGAATCATCAAAAGGTTTTAGACGTCTATTGAAGTTTGGAAGAAAGAATCATAGCTCAGCTACTTCTGGACATAACATGGAATCAGATAATGCAAGCATTGACGGTTCTGAAGCAGAAGAGATTGGGACAAACGGTTCTTCTAAAGAAGGTGAAATGTCTCATCAGAGTTATGATATTAGCTTAGTATCCTCGACCATTTCTGAAAGATAATATCGTTCATAACTTACCGCTAAACACAAAACTCGCACATTGAATGGAGTCCACATATCCTTAGTTTACTAGAAGATTCACTCCCCACAAACAGTTCATCACTTGTGTCACTAGTGGCTACATACTACCTACTGTCTTGAAAACTCCGACACACAGGCATCTCTTGCTCTTTCCTTGCCATGTAAATGCTATACTGGATAGGAGTGGAACCTATAATGTTTCGAGGCTCTGGGAGCTATAGCTTAGAAGATTCATGGTTATAACATTATGATCTTAGCATTTTTGAAACCAACTTATTTGTGAGGTAATTATGATGGAAAATTAGGTAGCATGGGATATCTGAGTCCCACATTAAGTAATATGAGATGTTTATTGTGGTATGTAAATGGGTTGAATAGATCAATGGGTAAATGGGCTCCACTGCATGTTGATTCTCCTTGCCTTAGGTCTGATCCTTTGTCTTGCAGGTTTAAACCACATGCCATCAAGCTTTCACATAAGATTTTGGTTCCTTGAATCACTCTTGAGAAAATATGAACATAGACTGCTATTTCATCCCGTCATTAGATAATGAGTGTATAAGTGATGGTTATTTAAATCCAAAGTGATGATTTGTTCATCAACTGTTGTCTTTTCATGCTTTCCTGTTTTTGCTGACAAATTTCTGTATTTGAAGAATGAGTACAAGTTTGCAGATGGTTAATAAGTACGCCATATTTGTCATGGCTGATATTTTATCAAACTGACTTTAGTTTCCTTGTCATCTTCAGCTTATACTATAAAGAATTTAACATCCCAAGATGAAACTCCCGCTGCCAACACAACTCCGCAGAAGTGTAAGCACTCTTCTCATGTACAACTTTTGCCACTGAACATCAACTCTTACTTTGTTTCTTGCTCCTTTTCTTGTTCTTAATGGGAATGTAAAGTAAAATATTGTTATGCAGCGTCGCGCTCGTTCTCCTTGTTGTCACCCTTCCGAAGCAAGAGTAGTGAAAAGAAGGTGATGATGGCCTGATAGAATGACAAATCGGGAAGTCTTGCTGTATGATCTGTGTTGTATATTCATGGTTCATTGTTGATATGTCAATTGTGTTTATCTGCACCCATATATTGGACAATGGATGATGTTTCAAATATTCAAATCAGAAATGAAGGTTTACATGTTTGGTTTGATTGATGTCTAACAAAAAATTTCTCTAGTTGATTTTTTATTTTTCGCCTACACACACGAGCGCCATCCTCAAAGCACCATCAAACTGAGGTACCTTCAGAGACTTGACATGTCGTAACAATTACCTGACAAAATCTATGAAAATGAAATTATAAAAATAAACTTGTTCGTAATAACATGCGGTTGTCATATTTATTAATAAATATGTAAGTTATGCTATAGATCGAGAATCTGATGATATAAATGTAAAATACGTATAACTGCACAAGATAAATTATCATCTATAATTGAGAATTGGTTTAGTGCAGTCTTTTTCTTCTCTCTTTTGCGAAGGTTTAGGATAGTTTTCAGAAACCTCAACATAAGAATGTTTGCCGCATGGAAAAATATTTTCGCCAGGTGACAACCATACTATATCTTGTTAAACCGAACATTTCAAATCCCCACTCATTAAAAACATCAGAGTTTTCAAAGCAGAACGTTGTCCAAGTTACTTGTGCCAATCGAGAATTTCATTTCAACCATTTTACTTGCTGATTTTTTTTTTTTGAATAATCCGTGTAATATGATCTGTTTTTTCCTTTATCCTTAAATTTCGTCAGAAAATGGGGGAAAAGCTTTCAAGTATCGACTGACTAAGCCAGGCTTACATAAATTACAGGTAAATGCCGATGTCCTGATAAGAGATGGCCGACAGTACAAACAGGGGCACAATCCAAACCGATTAGTTTGTTTTTTAAAAAAATAAGTTATTAATTACCAATATTATGTCGTTCGAAAAACAAACAGTATCCTGTAATGCAAGCAAATATTAAAAGGGGACAAATCGAGTACGATAAGATCCGGACATTCTATCATTAAGGACCAACATCAATACCTGATAAATATTCCAAAATAAAACTTTGTCATCTCCAACGAAGGAAAAACTCATAACAACAAAGGTGTACTGCTCGAAAGAAATGCATGACAAAAATTTGAATATTGCTCAAAACATAATGCCTAAGCAGAGCTCTTCTTCAGCTTAGCAAGCTCTTGCTTTACAGCAGCTGCCCTCTGCACAATAAATAATGTAGATTAGTATCAACTGCCTCAACAAAGAACATAAACGGCACAACTAACCAGCATATTTGGAAAGACTACCAACAAAACTAAAAATCAAAGAATCTATTAAACAAAATAGAGGCCGGTTCTAAAATCAGATATGCAAAACACAAGTATATCAAAATCCCACCTTGATCTTTGTCAACATTATCTTGAACCTATCGAAATCATTAAGAGATGCCCTTCTCTTCTGAACAATCAGTTTTCTACCCCAAGAACTGTTCTCCCACTTCTTCTTGACATCTGTAAATAAAAACAATTATTTACCAAACACGATGTCGTTAATGAACAAATACTCAACAAGTATTTGAACAGTTTACCCACCAGCAGCTTCCATTGCTTGAAGGAGATCCTTCTTCTTAGGAACCCTCTTAATATCAATCTTAATGTCAGTGAGGGAGAGCCTCTTGAAATTCATTTGAGATCTCACCATATCAGGTGCATCAACCAGAGCCTGCAAACAAAGAGATAAACCAAACTAAATGTCCAATCCCACCAAATATTCAAGTACAAGCATGTCCTCAAACAATTGCCAATATGATTTCAACACAACAAGAGCGATATATTGAAATACTAGTCCACCAATAACCCACGGTCGCAAAAACTCATAATAGCAAATAGCAGATAGCCTAACGTAATCAATTATAGTACAAATAACTTTTTTCTGGGACGATACGTTGATCACCAAATGGAATCTAAATTGAAAACAAAAATCCCCGAGGATGTCAATCCAAGGTGAAAGCGTCCTATTAAGATGTCAAAAAAAGCTTACAAAAATCCATTAAAAATTAAAAAATGAATTTTTTTTAGGTAATTACAGAACAAACCGGGCCAACAACGTCTGTAAAACCAGCTAAAGGACACCAAATTCAACTAGTAAAATTCCATGTTCCACTATTTCCCAGTTTTCCATAAAATCTAGAACTGCAAACCTATTACATGGAAAGCGCATGAATGTAAAATAAAATTCTACTTGTTGCTTATGAAGCAGTAAGAACTAAATAAGCATATTGCTTCAAACTTTTAAGCAAACAAACAAATGAACTGAGTCACCCCAAATCTAATTGCAACTGAAAAGTAACAGACGAGAAAAAGAGGCATACCCTGTTCTGATCAATGACATCGACAATGACCACGAGCTTCCCGTAGTCCTTGCCATAGTTAACCAAAGCAACCCTCCCGATCTCAACGTACCTCTTGAAAGGCTGCGTGACAGAGAAGGGAAAGAAGAAAAAAGCAGATCAGTATGAAGGAAAAAACGAAGCAAGATGGATACGCAGAGCATACATAGACAACAAGAGCCTAATGTTTGAGGCATTACCATTTTCAGCTGCGAATGTCTGCCGACACGAGGGGAGAGGGAGGCGGGGGAGGAAGATGAAAATGGAAGGATGGGGGGTTCGGGAGCTAGGGTTTTTTTGTAGAGACAATCGGCCCTCCATATAAATTAGGTAAAATGGCCGCGCTTGGTGATTATGGGCCGGGCTATCTCCGATCCAGACCAATAATTCACTATGGGCCGTTTAACTCTGATCCAGCCTAACAAGTTAATGGGCTATTCAAATTGTCCTTTAGGTATTCTGACGAGGCCCAATTCATTGTTTTGTAATCACATTTATAAGAATAAATCTACTATCAATTTATTGGGGTTCAAATTGCGATATTTTAGAAGTCGTCCTAATTCTTAGATACTTAAATTTATATCTAAGAATAATATATATCTCATTCTGCCCGATATTAATATTATCTAGAAGGAAAGGAAATTTCTACCTTTTTTAAAAATTATTATACAAAAAAAATAATGAATCTACCTAATAAGTAGTTGAACCAAATCTCTTTTAAAAAAATTGTATAAAAAAATTTAAAGAGATAGATAATTGAGTTAAATTATCTACCCAAAAATCAACATACTGATAAAAATATGAAAATGGGGATTTGATAAAAAAAATCGACAACTTTATGTCGTGTTAGGTGATGTCAGGAAAATGTGTTTCCTACGTTTGAGTTTACTGATCTTATCCTCTAAGATATTTATTACACTGAGACATCATGTATTTTCTAATTTATTATGCTTCAATATATCGTTTTTTTATTCAATAAAATAGAAGATAGATGTTATGGGAGAGCCTCATAATATTGAATATTGGACAATTCTCACAAAAAAAATGATTTTTTTAGTGAGATCCTTTTCGTTTTAATTAGAAATAGTTTTTCAAAAAATTCCAATGTTAAAGATGCTTTTGGAAACTGGTAGTGGGTAATTAATAAACAGCTCTTTTTTTTTTTGTGAGATCCTTTTCGTTTTAATTAGAAATAGTTTTTCAAAAGATTCCAATGTTAAAGATGCTTTTGGAAACTGGTAGTGGGTAATTAATAAACAGCTCAACTTTAGCATCACGTAAAGGAGTTAAACTTAGTCAACAAGATTAACACAAAGACAACATGCAAAGCAAAATAGAGAAAAAAATATCATTAGAATCTTTTTGTGTGTTTTTGTTTGGGGGGGGGGGGAGAAGGGGAGGGGAGGCAGCTTATTTTTCTCTAACAAAAGTACGAAACATAGAGAATTTAGCTGGAAAAAAAGAAAAAGAATCATAGAAAATTTGCAATAAGCCTCGCCCAAGAGCACAGGACAGCTAGGGTGATGGAATGAGTAGTGGCATCCAACAAATTGCGTCGCGGCGCAAGTAAAGGGAATATTGCTGATAGCTATCTTGTGTGCTGCTATACTGTTACATAACATGTGCTTAAAATTAAATAAAAATATACATTAAAAAATTATTTAAATTAATTATTTATAATTATTGTATTTTTCTAAACTATCTACTTTAATAATGTTTTTTCAAACTACCATTAATGAAAATCCCTTAATATCATATAAATATTTTTTTAAAAAAATTATAATTTTATGGAACAAAATGTATTGTACTATTATATTGAGTATAAAAATAAATTAGATATTTAATCTTTATATGTAAAATTAGATGTGTGTATAGGTAAGATTGGGTAAGATAATACTTTTGCCCAATGCTATGTCTGAAAAAAGTATAGGTTATATTTTGTAACCCGATGCCCAATTCTACTAGGTAAAAATCCTAAATATTTTGGGTTGGTCATGTATAAGTCGTGATACAATGCTCATATTGTGAAAAAAATATACAATTATGAACTTCTAAAATAATATCATATTCATATATCTTTAAGAGTTAAATAATATTTACAATCTAGTCATAATAAGGCAACAAAAAGATAATAATTAAAATTTTAAAATATATTTCATATAAAAAAAATCTTTTAAATAGTTTATAATTATACTTTTATATTAATCTTCCTAATATTAATAAAGATAAAATATTTAGAAAAAAAATAAACAACTATAATTTGTAATATAATCACATGAAGATTAATAAAGTTAAAAAATATATTTATAAATATTAAAAGATACAATTTATCTACTTAACTATTTATATTTCTAAAATGAATTTCTAGTCACACGTAACTATCATATTCTCCCTTATAAATGTAGTATATGGGGGAAAAGGTAAAAAAAAAAAAGAAATAGTGCTTATAGATAGGGTAGAACAGGATAACCCTCTGTCTAGTATTCAACTTGAAAAAAATATAGGTTATATTTTATAACCTGATGCTTAATCTTACTATATATTTATTAAATTGGATAAGATTTTTTTATTACGGATTCAAACATGCATAATAAATTTTATGTACACCCCTATATAAAACCATATAATATGTTTTATTTTAAGAAAAAAAATATATTAATATCTTTATAAAATACCTTTTTTTCATCCAACAACTTTATAAAAAAAATTATATCTAATATAAAACTTATTCTATATACAACGTAAAATTTGTAGGAAGCATATACGATAATTTTTTTTTTAATAACATCTAGCATCTGTTGTAATTAGTTATATTTTTATCTTTCATGTTGCTAATAATAATTAAAATTTTAAGTTAGAAAACATTTTCGTTTGTTTATTTTACAGATAATTTAATATATATCAGTAATTACATTTTTTGTTGCCCCCTTGAGCCTCAAAGGGAACTCCAAATTTCCCAAATCGTGGAGAGGAACACTTTCGCCCCAGGACAGAGGGATAAATAAGGAAGCATCTACAAACTGCTCTTTGATTACAGATCACCAGAGTCTCCTCGCCCAAGCACCCAGGTTTGTTGTATCTCTCTACCCCTCTATTGTCTCAATTTCTTAGGGTCATCTTTGCATCTCGTAATCGATCATGCTAAGCAAAGGTCTAATTTTAGACTTTTTCCCGGGAAAAGAGGGATTAAAATTATGGATTTTGGAGAATCTGGGGAAATGGGCTTGCTTCTTTAGCTCAGACAAGCTTACGGTTGGTCCCCATGATTTCTACGTCAGTAAATGATATCTGCCTTGTCTTTTTTAACTTTGCAGCAAGGGGGTTACCTGGCTGCAAATTCTTGTTCATTTTCTTTGATCTGCCGGAAAATTAATTTCCTCCCACTTAGCAGATATTTTTGGCTGCAATCTGATCTTGCTTGATATGCTCATGAGCCTTTTGCACTCATTTATAGTGATGCTGATGGTATAATTCTTAGAAGTAGGGAAAGCAAATTGTTAGCACTAGAGACACTTGTGAAAATGATGTAGAGTAGAGACTGATCAGCACATTTGAAGTGATCTATCTTAGATTTGTTTCTTTTTCTCTTGCCCTATATAGTTGCTCCTCATTATCTGCTTTTACTTGAGTGGTTCTTCGGACCACTTATATCCTTTAGTTGTAATATGTATGCTATGCTACCAATGAATTTTGAATATTTTTGACTAAAATAGTATGATCTTCTAGCTTATTTTGGATGCTAAAATTTAGACTTTTTCCTCTGTTGCTAATTTACTTAATTTTAATGGCCTTGTTATATGCAGTAAAGCACAAAAATGGAGGGCACTGTCTTCACTCCTGCAATAGAGAAAATAAAGCACGTAAAGTCCGAGCAAGGAGAAATATTGACCTTGCCTTTCTTAGAAGTGTGCAAGCAGATATTGCCTGTTATAGGTACATGCTCTTTTCCCCTAACTTGTTGAGTGGATAAGGGCAGGAAAAATGGGAAATGATGTATTTTTATCCCAAGTTTTAATGTTTTATCTCTGTTTTCTGCTGTCATTTTTTTTGGCATCACCCAATGCAACAGTTAAAGAAAATGCATATGTTAAACAATTTGATATGTATTTATGTTTAAATTGAATAAACTATTGTTCTTTCCTTGCTTGTTTTTAGATGTGTGCTTTAAGTAATTTGAGTCAAATGATTTACAGTGACAATGATACAATCCTACATGTCAGCAGATTTGTTTTGCTTTTAAAATTTACAATTTATTTCATAAGATTTCGAGTCACAAAAGAATTTTGAATCTTCTAAGCTTTCTTTCTGTTATTTTTTTTTCTGCTGGCACTCATAACTTCTTTTGATACAAAATTACTCAAATGTATTATAGAAACTGTATTGTTGGATTTTGCAATATTTCTTGGTTAAGTAAAGTTATCTATATCTTTTAAATAATTTGAATACTAATTTATTTTATAACTTCAATTTGTACAGTATGATAGATTTTGAACCTTTGCAATTTGCACCATGTTTTAATGCTCATTTAAACATCTAATGTATGCTGTTGATATTTGTACCTTGGTCAGAACTGATGCTTTGTTTTTGACAGATAAATTTGGAGCTGCTATGGCCCTTGTTAAATCTGACATAGGTGGAAACATATCGGTATGTTATGTCTTTGAATAATCATCTGCTTATTGCAGCTTAAGATATCATATCTTTTTCTTAAGATGATACATATAGAAGTACTATATAAATATATTTGTATCTATGCTTTGGTCCCATTTATATAAATTGTTTACACCGTAACTTTTGTCACTATTGTTAAGTGTGTTAACCATAGGCATTAATAATGTTGGATTGAGATGCTATATAGTCTTACTTGCTGTGATGTTGATATTTTTGGCAGAGATTGGAATCTATGTATAATTCCAATCCAGTGAAATTCAACTACTTATATAGTTTGGTACAAATAGAGGTTGAAACTAAAACTGCAAAGTCATCATCCAGTTGCACCAATGGACTTCTTTGGTTAACAAGGTAAAAAACACTATAAATGCCTGTCTTCTATCATTCCCATTAAACTTGTACTTCATATCCTTATAATCATTAATACTCGTCTTCTGTCTTCTATCTAAATAAGTGAAAGATTTTCTTTTTCATCAACCTCTATATAATTTGAAATATTATGCATATAACTTCTAGCTTTATATTTTTCAGGGCAATGGATTTCTTGGTGGCATTATTTCAGAACTTAACTGAGCATGCAGATTGGTCGATGTCTCAAGCTTGTACAGATTCCTATAACAAAACCTTAAAAAAGTGGCATGGTTGGCTTGCTAGTTCAAGCTTCACTGTAATGTTCTTTATTCCTTTCTTGATAATTTTTTCTTCTAGAAATAAAACTTATTTATCACAGTGAATGTCCTCCAGTGGATTTTGGAATATCTGCTTCATTAGGAAATGTTTCAGAGCTTTTGGGCTGTCTATATTATTTTCCTATCAATGCTCTATAATCTACTACTCTACTTTCTATGATTGTTACTAAAATCTGTGGCTTATTTTCCTCTCTTTTGACTATTCTTTGTTATAATAAGAGGGTGGGAGAGGATTTAGTATATGGGAGGAAATTTGTGGCTTATTGAAAACTTAAATTACAGGTTGCCATGAAGCTTGCTCCTGATAGGAAAAAGTTCATGGACGTCATAGGAGGCTCTGGTGACATCAATGTTGACATGGAGAAATTTTGCTCAGAATTTTCTCCTTTCCTGGAAGAGAATCACAAATTTTTGGTGAGATTACTTGGATCACTTTGGTACATATTCATGATCATTAATGGCATTGACTTAATGATATTTTTTTGTTTCTAAGGAAGAAACCGTTGACCTAGATGTTTCATCAAGTTTTGGTATAACTTTGATTCTACTTGTAAAATCAATATTAACAAAGAAAAGTTGAAGATAGTCTTACTCCTTAGCATAAATGTTCTATTATTCATCCATGAAATTTATATTAAATTTTCAGATAGCTCTACACAGTGTACTCATTGATCTCAAAAATAATTTTTTTTCTTATAGAAACTACTAAGAATCTCTCATTTGTTCTAATATGTAGTTTGTAACAAAATTTCTTTTGGTAATGGCCAAATTAAACACTAGCCAATATCGGCGTACTCCATTTGGCTCAATTCCAAACCCACCTTATTTCCTCTCTTTTTGACAAAAATGGGAAAACATTGGGAAATATCAGCCTACTCAATTAGGCTCAATCTGAAACCCAATATCAGCCTATTTCATTTGGCTCAATCCCAAACCCACATTATTTTCTCACTTTTTGACAAAAATGGGAAAACTCATTCTAGCCAATAGGAAACCAAAAGAGTACAAGGGACCACTTGGGCAAAAAATGACTACAAATATACAAAAAAAAAAAAAACCTCTAAGCCATTAAGTTACGGTGGGCCATCAAAGGTTAAAAAATCCCCAAAAATAAATTTTAATTGCTAGTAGGAGTCTAAATGGCATTCTTTTACATACTGAAATGTTCTGCATTGAGACCTTAGTCTGACTAAAGTTACTCTTATGACACAGGCTCGTTGTTGCTTGGATGATTTGAAGGCTTCCTAGATCAAGAAATGTGATCAAAAGTCTTCTGAGTTTACTGCTAAATCCAGAGTTGTAGTCCTAATTTCACATGTGGCCTCCAAAATAGCAAATATTAATGTTAAATAATCTGTGTATTTATTTCCTGCTAATTACTCTATAGATATTTTATGTTGCTGTTTTGTTCACCTAATGGTACTGTAGTGGCTTCTCTGCTGCGCACTCTCTTTTAGATTCTCGTTTTAGTAGACAACCATATGATTTGCTTATAGTATTTCTGAAAGTTTTTATGGGAAGCTTATCTTGTTTATGAGATATGAAGTTTTTTTAGGTAGATTTCTTTTAGTGGAAGTCTGACTGTGTAAGAACATATTTTACACACACATTTTTGAAAGTATTTTCCCATCAAATTCTCAACAACACATAGGGGGCTTCATGAATAGATACGAGGGTCATGTACTGGATTTCCGTGGTGACGTTGAACTACAATTTTAAAGAGTAAAAAGATAATAAATGTTGAACTACAGAATTTCCTATGTAATTGTTGGCGCTAACCGTATGAACCCATGTAGGGATTTTACGATAGTTTTAAACGTCGTCTTAATTCAAGCGAAAGAAAATGTTCCAAGAATATTCATATAAATGACAAATAATAATAATAACAACCAGCAGTCAAAAAATTGTAATGATCCTATAAAAAAAATTAGCACGAAAATGCTCATATTTCTAGTAATCGGAATTGATTCGAGATAAGATAAATTAGAGGCAATTAAACCAGATTGAAGTTTGAGACGATAACTAAAAAATGCAAATAAAACGAAAAACACGGATTTTTGTTTTTGTTTCTTGTTTTCGTTTTTGTTCTAAAAAAAGAACTGAATCTTATATGAAGAGTTCAACAAGGCGAATTCAGAGAAAAGGAGGAAAATGTAAAGAAAGCTCAAGAAGCCTTCATGACAAAGTGCAAGGCGAATTCAGACGCAACACTGGGAACCTACAAGGGTGATGCAAAGCTTGGTGAAGGTGCCTCTAAGAGCCTCCATGTGAAGGACTACAAGTACTGATCAACGGCCATGAGGATCCAAGTTCGTTAAGCTAGAGACATCGATGAAGATTATGGTTGGACCGCTGCAGAATAATTGATGGATTTTTTGTCGTCTTTCCTTTTATCCAGTGTTTATTGCTTATGTTAGTTCCAGTATTAGTACTTTGTCTGTCAGTATTAATATTCTTGTTTTGAACATCTTGCTTGCGTTCGGCCCTATTAGTATTTTGTCTATTTTAATCAACACAATGACCAATACTGCTACAAGCCTTGCAAATTAATCTGGGAATATGGGGTCAAGTAGATTACTTTAAACTGCAGAATAGTGCAATTCTGCAGGGTGATTTCAAGCTTTTGAGCATAAGTCAGGGCAGAACAGCAGTAGTTACAAACCTCAAGAAGGCCAGTATAAAAAGAGTTGTAAGAGGAAGATACATAAAAGCTAATATAACTTTAACCGAAGCCATTAACACAACTCCATACAAAGGAACAGCCTAAATATGCACAAAGACAAGTATTTACATTAAACGTCCATAACTAACACAGCCAACTTACATGCCTCTCATCAACGGCCCTCGCTATTAAAAATTGCAACGGGGCAAATTACCTAGCGCTTCAAAATTTAATAATTCCCCATATGTTAGCTACGAATGCTCCTGCGGCCATTAAACTGACACAGAATCCCAATGTAGATGACCACATTCTGGCACGAGAAGCCTTTGAAGCGCACCAGACTGATTTGCACAACAACGTCTCTTTTAAACTTAAGAGAGAATCTTCATTTGTAACAAGTAGCTGAGAAATCTTATTACTGTCGACTGACTTGGGAGTTGAAGGTTCACTCTCAGTCTTAGTATTAGTAGCATCATCTTCAGCAGCATTATTCTGAGGCTTTAGTCTCCTGCAAAAGAGCAATCCCACAAATCTCACAACATGCGCAAAATAATCTCCTGTTAGATGCATAAGTTCTACAATATAAACATCTTACCCTTGTGATAATTGGTTTTGAATCATGGTTTTCTTGTGCCCATCTTTCTCAACTTTATTGGAGTTACGTGGAGATACATATAGACGTATTCTTCTTGGAGCAGTACCTTGTCCTTGGTCCATAGGGTTCATGTTTACCAGTTCATTTCGCACCGGGCGAGCCCTAATCCTGATCCCAGTACCATTATCACCGCCAACAACTGTATTGTAGTTTCTTGGTTCTTGAAAACCATTTAATACAGCATAGACTGGATCAAAAGCAACAGCACATGGCTTTGCCATCTGGGGATGGCTTTGGAACATGCCCATATTGCTCTTCTGCCCATAACCACTGAGGTCAGAGGCAATGGTTCTGTTAAACTCTGAAGCTGTATCTATCATGGCAGGAACCCTATTGTCAATTTTCTCCTCAGGATGCCCAGCATGCAATGCTTGCCAATGCTGCAGAAAACAACAAGACAACAGCATTATACAAGAGATGAAACTAGCTAATATCACTCTCAAAAGCAACTAGATTACACATGTTGCAAACTGATGTGTCAATCTGGTAGCCAATTAGTGGGAACCATTACATATACCAATTAGTGGGAACCATTACATATATAAAGAATTAAAGCTACCACTTCAAGTTGGAAAACCAACACGTCCATTTGGCAGAGAAATCCAAAGTGAAATAAATTTGTAGTGCCAGAACAGGCTACTTACCAGCATATTGGCCATTTTCACATCTGAGACATTGCCAGATCCATTGTCCCGATGATTGAAAATGCCAAAGGTTGGCTTTTGACTGGGGTAGCCCTCACAGGACAACTCACCACAATATGAGTCGAAGAAGTCTGAAATATTTGTCTCATTTGTACCATATGGAAGTTGCAGCCCTCATTGACCATCTGATTCATTGCACACCGGATCATAAAATTCTGACGGCATATGGACGTGTAATGGGGAGAACATCTTGGCATCAAATATATCATCAAGGTTCACCAGTGGATCCACCTGAAGAAGGAAGCAACAACTACAAGTTCTAGATAAATAATTTCAAAATACATGAATCGAAAGAGAGGAAAGTAAACAAGAAAGACAAAATAGGACTGACAGAAACTCATTTAATCTATCTGACCTCTAAAGCTGTTTTATCTACATTTTGATTTAGTGCGTCGTAAGCATCACCCCCATCACTATGGCAATCAGCTGATGTCATTACGTTAGATGTGGTTTCTTCAGTGTTCTCAGAAATACAGATTGGAGCTATCTGCCGCTTATCATCTTCTGGAGCTGGTGACGGGGATACCACAGTCATACCTGCATCAGACTGTATTTCTTCTGCAGAGTAAACAATAGCAGTGGTGGGAGTTGACGCAGTCCGTTCTGCTTCATCAACTTCAAGACTCTCATCTTGTTTCTTAAACAAACGACAGAGGACATAGGCATTCTGGTACAAGCCAAAACCATGAAATCAAAATTTAGTGATACATCATCATCTACACAAAAACATAGTCAGTCCAAAATTCTATTAACACTAAGGTAATCAAAATGTAAGAGAGCAATATAGAGACTTTAGGAATTCAACTAAAGGATACTTATTTCCAGAAGACATTGGATGCAATATTGCACGTTTGCAACAATTTCAAAGTCAGAACCCCACAAAAACAAGACATGAAGAAGAAAATTTAGATAGCATAAACATGAGAGAAGGCTTTACCTGTCCAGGATTGGTACCATCAAGCTCCTTAAGAGTGGGACGGTACTCGTGCATAACCCAATGGGCCCTCTTCCCCCTGGGAGCACGACCCCCTATAGAAGACTAAAGTCTTCTTCATTCCTATCAAGGTGGACCCAGACTAAATTCTACGATCCTTGCCGGTTGCCTTCCAATACCCTTGATTTGTTGCTCGGTTCAATCTATGACCATTCGGATACTTGCGGTCCTGTGGACAGAAGAAGAACCACTCTGGATCCTTGTTCCGAATCACCGATAAATCTATTGACAAGCCAAATCAATCAAAACCAAAAAGAAGCAAATGAGCACGGAAAATAGCATACGAAGCACCCACACGAGCTAACTGAGCAAAAGTTCTATCACACCAATCCCACACTAAAACTGCAGTCTTGTATACTACTTGTTCCACAGGATTACACAGAAGAAAATTGAACAGAGAAATATTTCAAGGCAATTCTCAATTATCATCACCTTCAATTCTTAAAACCCGTAATTTCTTCAATAGACACATGTAAACTCAAGAAGAGCAGAAGAATGGATAGTGTGCTTGGCAAAACAAGAGAACCAAGGTCTTGCAACTTTCCCAATTTCAAGATGAAAAGTAAAATGAAGAAATACCTGGCAAATCCCAGGGCTCCCATTTGCAAACATCGATTTCCCGAATAACCCAGACGTCATCGCCATAACCGTTAATCTTCTGTCTCAGGTAATAATCAACAAGCTCCTCGTCGGTGGGCCGAAATCTGAAACCCAGAGGCAGGGAATTCAGAGGTAACACAGCCGTCTCATCAGCGGGCGGCGGCGGATGACAGTTAGTAGCAGCGCCCATCCGGAAGTATCACCAGGAGTTTCGAACAGAGGAAAAAGAGAGAGAAAAGGGGGAGCGTTTGAAGAACCCGTCGATCAATTATATAGAGCGAAAGAGAGCTAGGAGGAGAGCTAGAATCAAGATGATTCTGAGGATTTTTGGGTGCGATGGGCTATGTAGCTTTATCCTTCTCTCTTTTACAATCGGCTAATAAAAGAAAATGAAACGCGTTCGGGAGCCACCCACGAAGCGTAGTATAGATACCAATTCTATGACAGAACCACAGAATAGTCAGTGACAATACTAAACCTGGTTCGATTGCTTGTGTAAAAGGAAGGAACCGCGTGTACCATATTTAACTTTGCTGATCCTCCAAAACCACAGAAAATGCCACTCAAGTGTGAAACGGAAACGGGTTCACGGTAGCACAGTAGCACTCGCAAGATGGGATTGGTGTGAGTAAAAAAGACTAATGACTCAGAAGCACTGTAACAACAAGACGACAAGCTCTTACCAGAAAAATAAATATAGCGAAAAACGACAAACGGAAAAAGCACTCAGAGTGAGTGACCGATAGTACTAAGACTCCTGGATTCAGTAGGCCTAGGGGTGTTCAAATATATCTTGTCCCAGGTGTCCTGATTTAATACTGATAATTTTAGGATAGGTCTATCCCGTTCTAAAAAGGATTAAGACGGAAAATTATTGAGATAAGACAGAGGGAAGGTCGGGATGGGACAGGACGGGTCTCAGCCTGACCCTCGGGATTCCCGTCCCATCCCGACCCTATTTTTTTTTATAAAAAAAATTATATTACATTATCTTATATTTCTCACTTTGTACACTCTTTTTAAGCTCTCTGTCTCTCTTTTCTTACACTTTACTTGCTTCCATTCACAGGTCTCGCCAGTCGCCACTCTCATATAAATATTTTTACTTACAAATATTCCTATACAGATATTTTTATTCTTCTTTATTGTTATTTTTTCCTCTTATCTGGGTAACTTATCATTTTATATTAGGGAGAAATGTTTGTGTTTAGAGAAAATTGACATGGTATTTTATATGGAATAATTTATTGAGATAATTTTATTATTATATTTTTAAAAAAAATCGAGAATTCCCGTCCTGTCCCGAATCCGTCCTGGTCTCATCGAAACTGGGACAAATTCGGGACAGGACGGTACACGGGACGCATTTTGTGTCCCGTGCACTGTATCGGGACGGGACACGGGACGGGGTTGTCCCGGTCCCGACCCGTCCCGTGAACACCCCTAAGTAGGCCTTCTCATATAGACATAGTCAGCAAGGAAACCTCTGTTTTCCCTTTTCTTTCCCTTTTTTTTAATCCTTTTAGGGTTTCAAAACTACTAGAAAAAGGTTATATAGTTTTTAGATAATTTTTAAAAAATAGTTTATTAAAAAAATAATTTTAAATTTAAATAGTTATTATTAAAAAATTATTATTAGTAAATTATAATAAAATATATGAGATAGAAAAAAATTAATTGAACACCAACTATCACTAGTCACTCAATTAAAAGAAACCTTTGTTACCTCTCTATTATCTCCTTTCCTTAACCAGCAATGAGCCCAGATCTCTATTGAACCTTGACGATAATCACAAACAATAAGCCCTCTCTTTACCTTTGGTAAACATTAAAGTTAGTAATTTGAGTTAAACATGTGGGCTTAATCCACCAACCCACTATTTTATGGTAGTATAACAATTTATTTTAGTATATGTCTGTTTGACTCGGGCCCGTCAAACCCGCATCTATTTGGCAGGTTAACCCACTTTCTCTTTTAAATTTTTAAATTTTTATTATTTATATTACACTTTATTTATTTTAGAGTTTTAATTAAATTAAAGTTTACATTACACTTCATTTATATTAACTTTATCTTATTGAGTAATTTCTTTATATATATTTTTTATTATTATTTTACTTATGATATATTTATCTACGGATAGTGATAAAACTAAAAAAATAAATATTTTAACAATTTCATATCATACTTTGAATTCAATTAATATTGATGTGTATAAATTATTTTTTTAAAAAGAATATATGTGAAAATATTTTTTTTAAAAAAATATATAAATAATATTTGTTTAAAACAAATAAAAATTGGCGAGTCATAGCAGGCTCGGGTTGGTATAATAGCAACCCGCCTAAAAGTAAGCCTCTTAAGCTCGACCCACTTTTAGGCTAACCCGCAACGGGTCAACCTATATTTGACAAATTGACCTGTATTCCCACCTCTAGCAAGCATAGAAGATGACAACCCGTGAGACAATCTAGATAGTCATCGTCTTCTAATTGATGGAGGTTAGAGAGAGTCACCAACTATCATTTCCTCGCAGCAATCACCGATGGCAAGAACAATCTTCGTAGCAATGAAGAGATGAGAGATAAAAAATGAGAGAGATAGAAATAATAATAATAATAATAAAATAGTAATTGAGTGGTTTATAAACTCTTATACTATTTTAAAAGCTATTTATAATATTTTATCTAAAATTATAGTTTAATTTATAAGTCTTTTTAAATAAATATAAATATTTATTTTAAAAATTTTTTAAACTAAAATTTAAGGTAAATGCGCTTTTAAAACTTTAATTTTGGGCCCGTTTGGATAGGATTTTAAAAACGGGCTTATGAAAAAAAAGGGCTTTTGAACAGATTATAGAAAAGGGCTTTTGGAGAAGAGATTATGAAAAAAAAGTGGTTTTGAATAAATGAGTATTTGGATAGTTATTTATAGAAGGGGTTTTATTATTGGTAAATTACGAAAAAGGGTATGGGTATTAAATGAGGAGAGATAAGAGATAAGAGGAGAGAGGAGAGAGGGTGTAAGAAAGAAAATAGAGAAAAAGTAGGAGAGAGGAGAGAGGGTGTAAGAAAAAGTATGAGAGATGGTGTAAGAAAAAGTAGGGGTAATATAGTAATTGGTTAGTTCAAACGTGGTTTACTGTTCCAGAAGCTACTCTGACCAGCTTATCTGAAACCTTGGTTTTAAACTATAGTTTAGTCCAAAAACCCGTTTGAACAAATATGACTGTTTGTTTTAAAATTTCTCTAAATCTAAGTTTTGAGCTAAACCTTAGTTTAAAACCAAGGTTTATGACTTTCCAAACAGGCACTTTGTAGCAAACAAAGAGCCCCCTTAAACAAAAAAAAAAAAAAAACACCTCTACTAAGTACAAAGCATAGAAAATCTCTGCTCTCTTACTCATAGGTTAAACCTTTTTATAGTTGTGATGTGTGAACAGCTACACATTCATAAAGATTAATATACCAGCCTTGAAAAAATGAAGGCGTAAAATTTCTAAGTATTAAACATGTGCTAATATTTCCTTCTTCAACTAAAAAACATCATTCTGTAATTGTTTGTATATTTTCTTAACTAATGCATAAATAATAAATAGAGTGCACTCATGACAAACGTGTCATATTGCAAAAGTTTAAAAAGTACCCCACTTTACAAATTTATAAAAGATTTATTAAACTTATAAAACATAACAATTATCTCACTAAATTTAAAATAAATATATAATCATAATTTTAAAAGATTGATCTTTCTTAGTATTGCTTAAAAGTTATTGTCCGATCTTGACCTAGTTAATTTTTTAGGAGATTAAACAAATTATATAAATTTATTTAATTATAATTAAATATAATTTATACTCTCTAATCTATTTAAATTAATAAACTAATTTTTATATGAGTTTAAATTAATTAATTAATTTAATTTTATTAATATAAATAAAAAAAGTCAACCAAATAGTATTAGACTATAATTATTTTTAATATATATTATGAAAATTTATTTTCACACACACGTGGATAACACACATCTGTTGACAATTTTCCCTATCCTCAAGGGAAGACAATTTTCCCCCCTTGTAATAATAATATAATAATTTATAGAGTTCACCAAAGCCGCACAATTATCCTCTGTGAAGCGTTTATTTCGGAGGTCTCCCTAAATATAACCATAACACACGAGGATTTAACACAAGCTCTCTGCATTTTCACCAAAAATTCCGGCAAGGCACTGGTTTTGTCCTCACCGGCCGGCGATCAAAACCAGTGCTCACCGGATTTTCCATCCCTCTGGGTTTATTTGGCCATTTCAACACCAGAGCCATCTCATCTCTCCTTTCTCCTTTTGGTTTCCCTTCTTTCTTTGAAACCTGTCTGACATTGTCTAGCTAATCACGTACCTCTATTTAGCTTCAGGCATTTAAACCTTTGTTTTCCAGGTAGCCGCTCCAATTAGGTGACATTCTCTTGTCTCTCTGTCTACTATTTTTTGACAGTTTGGAAACAATCACACCAATCTGTTTCATACCCACATGGGAACGGCCATCTTCAAAAGTTAGCACCAGCACCACCAGAATCTGAGGTATAAGGTTTCTGCGGCGAAAAATGACGACCAAGGTGAAAGGACTTTTCAAAGGATTTAAACACATCTCACAAATTTTTGGTGAGTCCCATTAATGTTCTATGTAAATGTGTTATATCGCGCGTAATAGATTTGTTTGATTTTGCTTTGCGAATTTATTAAAAGATGGAAGTGAATGTTGCAGATGAGAAGCAAGATGACATGCAAATCGGGTTTCCAACAGATGTAAAGCATGTGGCACATATAGGAATGGATGGTCCAGCAGCAAGCACCCCAACCTGGGTACTTGATTCAAACTTTCTCTTCATTTTTCATTTTCATCACCCTCGGTAATTCTTCCCGGAAAGGAGCCTTCTTTAACTCAAATCTTAAAATTATATATTAATGTTGTGTTAAAATTGTGCAGATGAATGAATTTAAAACTGCACCAGATGGCTCACAACCGGCACCGGCAACGGTCAACTCTGTCGAGACTCAAGGAGGTTTGTATGCACATTTGATCTGGTCTTTCACATATGATGAATAATATACACATGCATATAGAAGGGAAGAATATGTTCATGGTTACGAATGGTTACGTTTATTCGCTATAATGCTGATCATATCGATGCATTTTTCAGATAGTAAGCCTTCAAAGGATTCAAAACAAAAGAAAAATATTCCAAAATCCAGGTACGGTTCCTTAGAAAACAATAACACGGATTCCCCAGCACGAGAGATGTCAGACGGATCAAAGCCTGTGCGACGCCACCGATCATCGGACCCTTCATCGGAGTGTTCGGCGCGCCATTCAACGTCCTCCGGAGTCCGACAATCAAGAAAAGCCCGGAGCTCGAATCAAGAGGCGGCATCGAAACCCGGGCGTCGTCGGAAGACGAAGACAGCATCCATTGACGAGACGGAGAAGAAAGAACGGTCATCGAGAAGATCGTCGAAAGGGGATTCCATGAGTGACATCTCTTTACCGGATCTCGATAACGAGCGGAGAAACGGTGAGGATTGAGGAGGATTGACTTGGATAAAATGTCAGAGATTGAACTGTAATGAGAATCTAGGGAGACAAAGAGTGAGAAGAGGGGAGGGGGAAGATCATTTGTAATTTGTAAATTAGTTGACTTTGGATGCAGTCCTCAACTTGGAGGTCTGCCTTCTCATTTTTTTTTTGTTTTCAAGTTTTTTGCAATGTTGCATAGACCATTCAATCCTTAATTGCGTGGAATGATTTGAGTCCATTTCCTTTCTCCCAAACTTGGTATGGCAGTACATCTTTTTCCCATATTCCATTGAATTCATTCATATCAAATATGTGGTAAGTATTATTCATTTGTATGGATAACTTACTTATTTTTATTCTTAATATAAGAGTTAATTAACTAATTTAGATAAATTAATAAAACTAAAAATTAAATATTTTATTTAGAGCTAATCAACTAATTTTAATAGATTAAAATATATAATATGAATTCTTTTTAAAAATTTAAATTTTATTTTAATTAATTAATTTAGTTGTCATCCTTAATTAATAAAGTTAATTAATTAACTTTTATATTAAACTATGAATTAATAGAGCACATATATTCATTCAAAAAAAAAACCATAAAATGATACACAAAGCAAGAAACAATAGTATGTTTCTCTTTGCACAACAAGTACATCATCATTCATGCTATATTATACAGCTTGTTTTCCTTTTTCCAAAGTTAAGCTACTAATTTCCCACAACATAATGTAGTCCCATGTTTTCCTTGTTGGAGACTCTGAGGATGGAAGAATCCTTCTAGCTTGACTTGGTCACTGTGGATATCTTGAAATCACTTCATTCATCCATATTATACAGCTTTTTTTCCTTTTTCCAAAGTTAAGCTCCTAATTTCCCACAACATAATGTGGTCCCATGTTTTCCTTGTTGGAGACTCTGACGATGGAAGAATCCTTCTCGCTTGACTTGGTCACTGGGGATATCTTGAAATCACTTGACTTCTTTGAAGGAGGAATTGGAGTATGCGATAGCTCTCTTTGGTTCCCACAGAGAGTAAATATATTCTGAATTCTCAGTAGTCTAGATGAAGCTGATTCCTTGTCATCATCTTCTTGACTGTGTTTCAAACAATGATCATCATCTTGTTTCTGACTTCTTCGAGCCAAGTTAGATGGTGTGAGCTCGAAATTCTGAACAGAGCATACCCTCTTCTCCTCTATGATTTCTTTCTCCACTTCCGCATCTTCCACCCTCCCTTCATGATCGTTCTCTCCTTGTTCTTCATCTTCATATACTGTGCTGAGACCATATCTCGACGCAAAAACATCATATTCTAACACCCCATTTAAAGAGTTCAAGGGTTGACTTGAGGAGAAGTTTTTGTTCGTATTGTTATCAACCCTGCACATAACCAGAGGTTCTGGATCATCCATGTCCAACTCCATGGATTTCACCATCCCAGGATCCTCCTCACTCTTGTATATACGCATTAGCCTCTTGGCAAACCCACTTGTTTCAATTTCTTTGTACTCATTTTCCTCACTTAAACGTCCTCCATCCCTTGAACAACGTAGCTGAAGCTCGATTTCTTCTAGTCTCTTTCTCAAAAGTTCAACTTCCTGCTGCTGCTGTAATATCCTCTCTTCCATTCTCCTCCTTTCCAATTCGACAAACTCGTTGGCCATTCGTTGGCACTCCTCCAACTTCTTCTCCAGCTCTTGTTTCACAAGCTGAGTTCGTTTGAATACCTTCATGTTGATCTCTTCTTCGCTTGGAGTATTATTCTCTTTACCTTCCATGTTCTCAAGCTTAGCTCTCAGGGCAGCAACCTCTTCCTCTTTCTTCATGAGCTTTTTGTGTGCTTCGTTTTGCTCTTTTTCTCGGGTCTTGTTCTCCGTTTGCAGCTTCATGATGAATTCGTCCATTGCAGCAATTCTGGACCCCAAGATGACAGCAGAAGATTCTTCATCCTTCACCGGGGTGAGAGGACCACGAACAATGCACTTTGCTTTTGCTCCATATTCAAGAGTAGATATAGTCTTGTGGATTTCCTTAGGATCGGGACTAGCACACAGAATCATCAGAATTTTTGACTTATCATCCTCAAAGGAATCCTTCAAAGGGGAAAAACAAGAAATATAATAAACAATCCTGTGAGTCGAATATGAAAAATCTTTACAAGAATTCAGCAATTCATTCAACTAAAAATGATCGATTTTTTACCTGCAGAAGCATAGTAAGTTTGCTGTCTCTGAAAGGAACGTGTGAATCACCATTGGCGATAGATTCAACCACCCTCTTCAGTGCTATATTTCCTTGATTGATCTTTGCTGTCTATACTCCCATTGAAAATACAATCAATAGCAGGAAAAGTTAAGGCTCACATAAGAAAGAACATAGAGAAATGGAAAAAGATGTTACCTGCATTTTGGCTTCAAATCCAGTTTGACCAGCTTGCTCAATATTCTCTGATCCTGCCATATCTACAAGCATTAGTCTCCCTCCTCCTGTTGGGACATCGAGGATTATCTGTTCACATAAGTAGACATCTCAGTAGGAACACCAATTATAGCAGATTAATTTTAGTACAATAGTTTTCTATGTAAGAACAATCATACCATGCAGTGGCTTCGAGAACTCCTTTCATTGCAAAGAGTGCTTTTAACAATCCTGCGCTTCTCTACCTTCTGAATTTCTTTTGAAATCTTCCCTGCTTCAGTTCCAGATATATGGGTTGCATTCTTTGCCTTTTTCCCCATCACTTCAAGTTTCACCTATGATTAAGTTGCATTAACAAGAAATGTGTTGGTAAATAACTACCACCAAGCTAAGATCTGAGCCTTACTACAAAAGATCCGAGGATAAATATACACATAGTACGACATGAAACAAAAGATAAACCATTCATAACATGTTTTACCTTGGAAGAATTGCCTTTAGGCCAGCCCAATCCTGCAAATCCTCCCCCTCCATTTGTGGACAAGAGATCATAAATCTCCTCGTTGTAAATCTCCAAAACAGTGACTTGAACAAAATTTCCAAGGTTAGAATCAGAAGCTTCGTCTCCATCTCCAAGAATGTCCTTCAGAGACCGATACACAATGCCTGCCTGCTTTGAACAACCGAACATTGTGTGGCTCTTTCCAGAACCCGTGGGTCCATACATCATAATAGTACACTTCTCACCCAACTTAACCGCCTTGATCCTCGATTCCACAAACTTCTTGTAAAAATCATCGAGGTCCTCATTTTCAGACACAGAAACTCCGTCGAGGGTGAAATCTCTGTATCCAAAATCAGCCCTAACCCGGATAGATTGCGAGTTATTGATCTGCAAAACCGATAAAGGCTTGTCTTTTCGATCTGGGCAGTCACGAATTCTCGCTATGACCTCGACTGGGTGCTCTGAAGGGGCCTCCTTGGCAGCCAAGTTCGGATTCGGAGTTTGGTGTGCTTTCACACCATTGAAAATCAGACGATGCCTGGATTGGGGGGTTTTTGACTGGGTTGGGTGATTAGGCTTGGAAGAAGGCGTAGGAGCCATGAATGGGAAGAAAACGAAATTAAAGATTGAATCTTTAGCCTTAGATCTATAATCCACAGGAGAGAAAGAATGAGAGAGAGTGCGAGAGACGGCGAGAGATTTCAGAAACAGCTGGAGGGAAAGAAATAAGGAAACGAAACGAAACTGGGAAATGAATAATGAAAAGGGAAGTGAAATTGATACGAGTTTTGAGGTTCTGAACCAAAATGTAGCCGTTACAACTCTAACGTCTATGTCGCTATTTATATATCTCCCTTCACAGGGAGGGAATGGGCCATTTCTTTTCGGTTATATAGACCCATCTTATTTCTTATATATTTTTAATATTTTAATTTTATTTCTTATATACACATTTAGTATTTTAATTTAATTTATAGTACAATTTTATCAATAATTTTTTTTATTTAGTACATTTTTATCCATAATCTTTTTAATTTAATATAATTCTTGGTACTTAAAAAATAATATTATGTATAAAATTATACTAAATTAAAAAGATTATTAATAAACTTATACCATAAATAAGATTATGATATTGAACGCATATAAAAAATAAGATCAAGATATTTAGTATTATATAATCTTAATTTCAATCAACTTTTTGAAGTTTAGATGAATCAATTACATAATTCTCTCTGAAATTTTAATCAAAGACTAATATATTTAATATTACATGAGTGGGAGTTTTTTGGTGGTTCAAAATTTCTTATGGTTCGGGTTTCCACTGTAACTTGATTTCCATTAAAAAACAATCGTGGATTTCTATATTGTTGCCTCCCTACAGTTTATCCAAACTAGTAAAAATATACACGAATAATAAAAGAACTAGTCAAAGGAAAGGCTATCCCTAGAAGGCCAAGATACACGACTAATAAGCATAACAATGCAGCTTTTTGGTAATAATGTAAGTTACCAGCAGCCACTCGCGCGTGAGAGTAACTAGAGACAAGAGAGTTGACATAAACTGAAAATCTCCAGATCTCGGGGCAATAAAGTGGCGTTCTCTTTAAAGCTGATAATCTTACATATAAACAAACAGGAAATAACATCCTCGAAAGATGCATTATAGGATTATTTTCGATACAAAGATACAATATAGGATTTTAGTATACTGGCATGTCTATTTTACAAAATGTAAGAACAGAAAACAATAATACGAAAAAGCGATAAAATGATTAACACTGCCAATATTACAAAGTAAAAGGTTCCCCAAGTTGCGCAGGGACAACGTATACTCCAGGAAATCATGAGATCACAAAGACCCTTAGCTCAGCTCTATCTCCCCTAGTAATGCGTGTATCCGAATCAAGATACGTAACTTCAAATTCACCACTTCCAGTATTAGATGGAGGCCTAAATTGATCAGGAATTCGAGGTACCTCTAATGGTGGCAATTGTGACAAGTTCCCAGTTGCCTTCACAGTGGTTTTTTCAAAATTTATTTTTATCTTTGAAGATCCTGCAGTTATCAGAAAGACCCATCGCGGAATCAGATAGTATCGAGACTGGAAGATGGTCATTTTCTGGCAAATAACAATTGTACAAAATACTAAAGAAAAAGATGGGCATAAATTATAACCGTAGAAGACACAAATCCATAAGAAACCAACCTATGAGTTCAAATTTATGAGCTAATGTGGCTGTTACTTCGACAGGTGGAAGGGGCCATGGAGCACCCAGTTGAAGCTCCACTATATTATCAAAATCCCTGCTCAGGATATCAATTCGTTGAAAAACCTGTCAGCAAAGCAAAACATACGTTTGGTAGGCTTAATCATTGATGAGAAATTCTAGAGTCAGAAGCAAATCAAACTAACAAGTAATATCAGTTGCTCAGACTCAGCTGTATGTCCAAATTGATACATGTCTTGCAGAAGGATATGGCTCAATAGCCATCAGAAGTTAGAAAAG
The DNA here is from genome assembly GCA_037074615.1 of Leucaena leucocephala. Taxonomy (NCBI): domain Eukaryota; kingdom Viridiplantae; phylum Streptophyta; class Magnoliopsida; order Fabales; family Fabaceae; genus Leucaena; species Leucaena leucocephala. The sequence continues at coordinate 2,709,029 of CM073535.1, read as the reverse complement.
AAATAATAGAAACTCAAAGCCATGTACAGCTTAACGGTATTATAATTAAGGGAACGTGTCTACGAGCAAAAATGAATTATTACCATAGTAACATTTATGTTAAGGGTACCTGACCAAGAGTTATAGGAAGAAGTCTTCCGGTTGGAGGGCCAGGACGGCTCCCACCTAGCGTACGAGATGAGAAGGCACTGCTATAAATCAGTTTCCACCTCCCTTGCAATTTAGCCAGATCAACTGTCAGATCTACCAGCCCTCCAACACCTTCCAGTTCCTTAGCTGCGGCATCTGCCTTTTGTAGATCATCCTCATTAGCAGCAAGACCTCTATTTAGCCCAGAAACAGCACTCTGCATCAATAAAGACAAGCCTTGGTACAAAAACATAAAAAGAATAATCATAAAAATCAGATTATCGAGTAGAGCATCATGTTTACGAGTGCCCAGTCATTGGGAATTTAAGCAGGGCCACCGCTTTATGAGCAATATTTTACTGCATTTGGATCACTAACAGTCTTAGATAGTTAGATGAGTTGGACACCAACACTACCAGCATGTAATATATCGGGCAAAGTTCAGCTCAGGTTCATACTGAACATGGATGGCCCATACACAAAACTATAACCAGAGATAACATTATGCTCCATAGGTAATGAATAACGGGTTATATCAAGTCTATCTAATCCATTGAGTTTTATCAGCAACCTAATAAAAAACTCAACAAGTCTTGTTCTCATTTTGGCATATTGCCATTGCAGGAACCCGAAACATATCACGTTAAAGGATGGAAGTAAAATATATTATAATTTCTCGTCTCTAAACCCAGTTCAGCATCCCATTGGCTTCAGACGCAAATCTATTTCATCAGTTTATTATTATATCATCACCATGCATAAGTACTACAGCTTGCTTTCAGTGAAACACGATTGATCTATATCAGTGCAAAGTAGCAGCCATATCAGCTGGATAGCATACTTCCTAATTTAATAACAAATGCCTCAATTCCAATCTGTAGCTTCCAAAATGCTCAATCAACAGAAAGCAAATTTAAAAATGTTTCAGATTTCTCCAGAGGGCTCAGTTTAATAACCTCATTCAACTAAAATGAGGAAAAAGTTAAAGAGAGGCGAGAACCCCAAAATTAAGAAACAGACATTTACAGAACTAAACGAACAAGCTAATACCCCCGTTAAAAAGATATCCTCAATCACAAGTAAACAGCATCGAAAGATGCGGGGAATCTAGAGCTGATCAAATCTATGCTAGTTTTATAGTGGAGGAATGAAACCAACCAGTAAATTGAGCTTCAGAGACGCGACAAGATCGCCCGGCGGACCTCCGTTTCCAGGATGCGGTGGCGGGGGCGGAGGTGAGTCAGCGACAGAGACTTGGTCCACAGCCGAACTGAGAACAAGGCTTCGCTTCCGGCGGCTCTGGGAAAGTCGCCACAGAGAAGATTGGAGAATGCCCTTTGTGTTACAGGGAATTAAATTCCTCACAGAGGAAGAGGAGGATGATGATGATGTTAAGCAGTGAGAAATAGAGGTGGGAGATTGAGGAAGAACAGCCAGGGAAGACATGGCCACGTAGGAGATGGCTGATAACCAACGGTAGGGAGTCGGGAAGATGGGAGAGAAACCGAAGGCTGGAGAATATTCGCAGTGTTATTGAGATTTTCGTGGGACGTTCTAAGTGTGGACTGTGGAGTGAGGGGGAAGTGCTGACTGATTGAGAAGAAAAGCGACGAGGAAGGAGATGACCACCCACTCAACTCATTCGCAGTTTTTTTTTTTGGTAAACCATTTCGCAGTTTTATTGAGCGCCACGTAATGCTCGCAATCCCTCCAAGATACAGATCGTAGAAATATTTTCTTGGCAAATAGAAAAATTATTGGAGCCTCTGACATTTAGGGCCCATTTGTTCAATTCAATTACAACCTTGCAATGGTAATCCAAACTCCAATAATGCATTTCCTTTAAAAGGCCCGTTTGGTTGGACTTATCCAAGATCCCGTTTGGTTGGACTTATCGAAGCCTTGGTCTTTGGGCCAATCCAGCTCCCAATTTCAAAACTCAAAATTTCAATCATTTCCCGCCTACATTAAAGGCGCGTAGTAGCTAATCCCTTTCAATTTTCGGGTCTCATCATTCCCTCCTGGTATGAGAAAATCTTTCTTTCTTCTTCCTGTTAGCCACAAAAAGCTCTCCCATAGTAATTTAGTTCTTATTTTTACCTCAATTTCCCATGTCCACTTCATCCACTCGCCGGATGAAAGACCGAGACGGCGGCGCCTCCGCCCCCAAAGTTGCCGCTCACCGACCTTCCAAATCTCTAACCCCTGCTTCAAGCTCCGACAAAATCCCTAGTGCCAATGCTCTCCGTAAATTGTCTGCTGAGAAAGAGAATCGGAGATCCACGTCCCGTGGAGCTGCTACGGCCGCGACCCAGAGACCTACTATTCGGCCCATGCCCCGCGTTGACAAGGCATCGCTGGTAGGTGTAGGAAGCGGCAGTGACAGTCGTGTCCGCAAATCCACGTCGTCGGTCCCTCGAGGTAGGAGCTCTAGTCCTTCTGACTTTACTAGGGTGTTTTTGGATACCCGAAAAGATATGCGGGTTTCAGTGGATCGGGTTGTTAAGGGCTCGGTCACAGAACCTGATCGTTCTGCTTTCAGTGGGAGTAGGGGCCTAAGAGGTGCTAATCAGGCAAAAGGGTATAGAGATTTGAACATCAAAGGAAGCGCGCAGGTCGGTAGTCGAGCAAAATATCGAGGGCATACTGACGAAAGTGCAACAAGGAGTTCGAATTCAGAGATTAAGAGTAGAAATGGAGGAATAGTGGAAAACAAAGTCGGGGAAAGTGAAAATAATAAATCTTTGGTGAAATCAAGTGCAGTTCATGATAGGGGAGATCGGAAGATTTACCGTGAGAAGGTTGATTCTGAATCTGATTCAAAAAATGCGATCAATATTGGCGTTGTTGGGCATCGAGGGCAATGTTCTATTAGTTTAGAAAAGACTAGCAATGATATGAATTCATGTTTTACCGAAGTTGTTGGAAAGTCTTCTGGTAAGGCCAAGGTTTTGGAAATTCCAAAAGAGAAGGAGTCGGGGGATGATTGTTCCAGTAGTGGGGTTACATGTAAATATCCCAGCAGACTTCATGAAAAGCTTGCTTTCCTAGAAGGAAAGTTCAAGAGAATAGCGTCTGATATTAGGAGGACGAAGGAAATGCTCGATTTGAATAACACTGATCAATCAAAGATCATACTTTCAGACATCCAAGACAAAATATCAGGTATTGAGAAGGCAATAGATCACGTAGCTGGTGATTCAAATGCTAAAATAGGGTTGTTGAAAGGCAATGCAAATGATGATAAGGAGCCAAATATGGTTGTTGACAGTCAAAATAAGCAAGTTGACAAAAGTAAACGTGGGGCCAAAGAATTAGACAGTGAGGAATTGGAAGCTAGATTATTTCCTCATCGCAAGTTACTTCAGAAAAGCAATGAATCCACGGAAAAGCAAGATGATGTTGAAGCAACGGCGGAAGAAAAGGTGCTGAGCCCTATTGAAGACAGCAAGGTAGCACAAGAGTTCTTGGCTAACCTTAATAAAGAGGCAGGTAACGTCAAATCAAGAGATGGAGAAGCTGATATGAAGTATTGTGCGGTTAAAGAAACAGGCGCTGGTGCATCTGCTAAAACGAAAGACTACTCCTCTGCCTTCAATCAAAAGTGTGATGTTGAGCTCCTTCTTACAACTGATGAGAAGCTTGAAGAGTTTGATGACCAAGAAAACAAACAAGGGCTATATATTGATGAAGAGACAGAAGACGATTTCCTTTATTCGCTGAATGATATAGGAAATAAGACAGCCGTGGGAGGATGGTTTGTGTATGAAGGGGAGGCCGTCCTCATTGCTCATGATGATGGTTCGTGTTCATATTATGATATAGCGAATCGTGAGGTATGTAAACCGTTACAAATTACAAGTCATTAAATGTAAGCAATAGACTATATGCCATGCATGCTTCGTAACTAAGTTAAGAAAGTTTACTTATTTACATGCTTTATAGTATTTACAAGCCGTTCTCCTTTATAAGGAAATATTAGTCATTCATATTTCAGTTAGTTGATTTTGTTGCTCCGTATTCTTCATGAAATCAAATGATTAACGATTAAATAAACCATCGAATTTCTCTGTATATTTATATTTTTCCTGAAACCAATTCGTATCTTTGATTACATTTTCGTAACGAATTATGCACGCGCGCGCACACACACACATATATTCGTATTCTTTCTATAAGCTTAAACAAGCATTGTGCATTCTCACAGTTCACTATCTTTCCAGGAAAAGGCTTTATACATGCCACCACCCGGAGTTTCACCTAATATGTGGAGAGATTGCTGGATAATTCGTGCTCCTGGTTCCGACGGTTGCTCAGGAAGGTTTGTAGTAGCTGCATCTGCTGGCAATACTATGGATTCAGGATTTGGCTCATGGGATTTTTACACCAAGGATGCCCGCGCTTTCCAAGTAGAGTTTGGAACAGCCACCTCTAGGACAGCACTTCGACCCTTGCCCAATAACACTATGCAAAGAAGAAATTCTGGATCTGGCAGTTTGACTACTGAAACTAGGCATTGGTGGTATAGACCTTGTGGACCTCTGATTATCACTACTGCGAGCACTCAGAGAGCTGTAAAAGTTTTTGATATTCGTGATGGAGAACAAGTCATGAAATGGGAGGTTCAGAAGCCTGTTCTTACAATGGACTATTCCAGTCCTTTGCAATGGAGAAATAGAGGAAAAGTTGTGTTAGCCGAAACAGAAACGATTTCTTTGTGGGATGTGAACTCACTAAGTCCTCAAGCCTTGCTGTCTATTCCTTCATCTGGGCAAAAAATTTCTGCTCTTCATGTGAGTGATACAGATGCAGAGCTGGGTGGAGGGGTTCGGCAAAGGTGAGTTTGAACCATAGACATTCTTACCTTACCTTGTGATTTGTCCTAGCATCTCTTGATCACCACTTGTTTGCCTCTTGACATTTTGTTCCTATTGTCTTAGATGTTATCTTGAATCAAATAGTTCATGACATAGTTGCTTTATTCCTTCCAAATAATATCAGGGTGAGCTCATCAGAAGCTGAAGGAAACGACGGTGTGTTCTGCACTCCAGACGCCATTAATTTGTTGGACTTCCGGCAGCCATCTGGTGTGGGGCTTCGGATATCAAAACATGGAATGAATGTTCAATCAGTTTTCTCACGTGGAGACACCATCTTTCTTGGTTGCTCAACTTCAAGTTCCATTGGCAAGAAGCAGTCCACATCGATGGTGCAACAATTCTCATTGCGCAAACAAGGGCTCTTCAGCAGCTATGCTCTGCCAGAATCCAATGCACATCCCCACCACTCTGCAATCACACAGGTTTGGGGGAACTCTAACTCTGTGATGGGCGTTTGTGGGCTTGGGCTGTTTGTGTTTGATGCGGTGAAAGATGATCCAATGCGGGCTTTCAATATGGATTCAACAAATACTCAGAGTCAAAGGGTCAACCAAGTCATTGGCCCAGATGACTTATATTGGCCTTCATTTGATTATCTGAGCTCTCGTGTTCTCCTTATATCAAGAGATCGACCAGCTATGTGGAAGCAGCTCTCATAGTTTATTTAGCAGCTCTAATAAGTTAAGTTAAATTAAAGGCCCTACTATGCTTCTGTTTAAAGTTGCTAAATTTAGGTTTTCGATTGGAGGGGATGCTGTAAAATATATGGTCTTTTTTTTTTTTTTTTGGGTTTAAGCTTTCAAAGATTAAACTTAGTGTGGTATGTGTTGAGTTTTTGGAGGCACGAGAGCCTGAAATTTTTTGTACCGAAGTGGCTGGCGCTTAGTTGTAAAACAACTTTTTAGTCTGCCATATATATATATATATATTTAAATGTTCTTCGGAGAATAAAATTGGAGTAAAAAGTTGAAAACTATAGGTACAAGGAAACCAAACATGTGGATATATATAATCCAACAACCTTTTAGCTTTAATTAAAGGCTCAGAAACGAGGAACCGTGGATACTACCAGAAAAACTGCTTCTTCCATATGGCCCCTCAAATAAATGTGTTAGGTTTTGATAAATTGCCATTAAATCCTCACATGCTTCGTTAGGTTTTGGACTCTGATACTTTCATCCCTTACCTCTACTATATTCACAACAATAAATTTCTGTAGTGTTCTGAAATATGTATATATGAAATATATACAGATGATATGTGAGCCTTCACATTCATAATAACGTAATTTCGTATTATAATTTCTTTGAATATGCAAATATGTGAATATAGTAAATCTAATTCAAATTTTCCTCCATCCCCATATTATTGTACAAATTTCATTTGAGAATGTTATTTTCCAAATTCAATTTACTTTTTTTGGCTCTTAGAACAAGCAGAGAATAAAATTTAATTCACAACAGCCACCGGAATGATATGGATATTAAACATCCCAAGAGTAGCTACCATCAACTCTATTTATTTCTTTTGGGGGACATGAGGTTTTTTTTTTATTTATCTTTTCATTTCTTCGGTAAATTTTATTTTGGGAAAAAGATAAAAAAAATCCATTTGAATTTCAAAAGGGTAAATTAGGCCTCTAAATATTGAAAATGACAGATTGGGCAGGAGGCCCAATCTATGATTTATAAATTTGTGTGGAAAGACCAAATTACCCTTCAATTTCCCAATATTTTAACAATACGATTTATAAGTTTGCCAATAATATTTACAATTTTGATAATGATATTTGTAACTCCTATAATAATATTTATAACTTTGAAAATAATATTTGTAATTTTGACAATGGTGTTTGTAACTTTGCTAATAGTATTTGTAACTTCCATAGTGGTATTTATAATTTCAACAATGATATTTGTAACTCCCACAATAGAGAAGAAGCAATTTTGACAATACGATTTACAACTTTGTCAATGGTATTTACAACTCTGATAATGGTATTTGTAACTGGGAGAAATCCAATTTTGGCAATTGCGAGAAACACTGTAACTTATTTGACAATACGATTTATAATTTTGCCAATGATATTTACAACTCTGACAATGATATTTGCAACTGGGAGAAATTCAATTTTGGCAATTAGTATAAATACTGTAGCTGACACTGTAGTTTATTTGATAATACGATTTATAACTTTGTCAATGGTATTTACAACTCTGACAATGGTATTTGCAACTCAGAGAAATCTAATTTTGGTAATTGGGAGAAATACTATAGCTGATGATGTAGCTTATTTGACAATACGATTTACAACTTTACCAATAGTATTTATAACTCTGATAATGGTATTTGCAATTAGGAGAAATCCAATTTTAGCAATTGAAAAAAATACTATGGCTGACACTGTAGCTTCTTTGACAATACGATTTACAACTTTTTCAATGGGATTTGTAACTTTTCTTAGGGGATTTGCAACTTCACCAAATAGGTTTATAACTTCACCTACAAGATTTGTAATTTCTTAGAATGGGATTTGCAACTCCACTTAGTCGAAGCTACAGTGTTTCTCCTAATTGTCAAAATTAGATTTCTCCCAATTGCAAATATCATTGTTAGAGTTATAAATACCATTGAAAAAGTTGTAAATCGTATTGTCAAATAAGCTACAGTGTTTCTCCCAATTGCCAAAATTAGATTTCTCCCAATTATAAATACCATTGTCAGAGTTATAAATACCATTGGTAAAGTTGTAAATCGTATTGTCAAAGTTGCTTCTTCTTTATTGTGGGAGTTACAAATACTATTGCGGGAATTGCAAATATCATTGTTAAAATTGCAAATACCACTATGAGAGTTACAAATAATATTGATAAAGTTGCAAACACCATTGTCAAAGTTACAAATACTATTGTTAAAGTTACAAACACCATTATCAAAATTGTAAATACTATTGTCAAAGTTATAAATATTATTATAGGAGTTGCAAATATCATTGTCAAAGTTATAAATATCATTGGCAAACTTGTAAATTGTATTCTCAAAACATTGGAAAAGTGAAGGGTAATTTCGTCTTTGCACACAGATTTGTAAATGATATATTGAACCTCCTGCCCAATCTGTCATTTTTAATATTCAGAAACCCAATTTATCATTTTGAAATTCAACTGGTTTTTTTTTGTCTTTCTCCCATTTATTTTTTAATTACAATATTACATTATTTAATTTCTTCGGTAAAATCAGACTAGTAGTCCTAATTGAAAGCATTAGATATCACCAATATTTTTTTGTCTAATATTTAATAATATGATATTGAGAAAAAAAAAAAAGGTGCTTGCTTGATTCGTGAGGACATACATAAAGGTATAAATATACTGCAAGGTACACAACAAGGTGCTTGCTTATGGAATATCACACTTTTCAACATCTTTTTGTAGGTAAGATTTCGCATTTATTTAAATTAATTCCTTATACTTTATAAAATACTCATTTAATTTTAAATATAAAATATATTTTTAATACAAATTATATTATAAATTATGTCTTATATTTAGAATTAGAGAAGTACTAAAAATAGTCTACTTACATGTACGCATGTCATTGAAAACTAAATTAAATAATACTCTTCTTATTTTTAGATAGATTAAAAAAACTAAATAAATTAGTTAATTATAAATAATATAAGAATTAATTGACTAATTTGGGTAAATTAAATAATATATTATATGAATTCATCTCAAGGATTATATTTGATCATAATTAACTAATTTAATTTTTTTAAGAGATTAAAAAAATTAATTAAATTTTATATTAAATATATGACAAGTATATATTAAAAGCAAAATTATTGAATATGGTTGCTTGAAGACTTCGATTATGCGTTATGTGTATGACTTTTAAAGCATGGCCTTGATGATGGATTTTAGATTTCAATTGAAATGATTGATTTTTATTTCTTAATGAATTTTTTAAAATCCATAACCAGTGTTTTCGGCCTGAGCCGGATAATAACGAGTTAATATTACCAGGCCAGCCTGGGTTAGTTGAGCATGTGGACCATATATAAGTTGTACATTTAAAGTGATGACATATACTAATAGGAATTAGTTTAAATAGTAAATAATTTGATATTATTTAAATGAGATCTCAGGCTCAAATTTTAATGTATGCAAAAAATTCTTATAAGAAGATTCACCTACCATAGTCAAGTGCGCGACACGGGTCGAATTTAGATATAGTCAGGATAAAACTCTGATAAATTGAGTGGGCAACTAAAAAACAAGTGATGAACATGTTATATCAATCATTAATTTGAATAATTAACATGGGGTTAATTAAAGAAATGCCATTTTTTTCTCATTTAATACTTTCTTAGTTTTGGAAAATAACTGGAAATTAAGATATTTTACTTGTGAATTAATAAAGATTGAAGAGTTGGTTTCTTCGTTCAAATTTGTCCATCACAATTTAACCCTTTGTGTAGGAAGTAGGAACCTTCCCATAATCCTATTCTAATATCTATGTAATGCCCGATAAAAGCACAGTCGTACATAATTCTCACCAACAAAAAAATAATAATAAAGTAAATGAATGTTGAGTACATGGTCAATGGTTATACAGATGAATGGATATGATTGTATTTGAAAAACGAGATAATTTTTTTATATAATAGTTATCTTATATTTAGCACCATGCATGATTTGATATTTAATAGTACCTTTTTTTTATTATTTTTATATTAACATACGGAAATTATTTTTGTAGCAATGGGGTTGAAGCCGATCGAAGAGTAGGCCCCCTCTCTATCCGTTGATTAATCTGCATTCTCATGGTTGAACACTTGAGAACTTGATCGCATCCTCATCTTTTGCTCTAGCTGACTTTCCAAATGATAATTTTTTGTTTCAATAATTATTATCTTTAAAAAATTGAATTTAATATGTCAATATTTCATAATATTTTGTTAATATTAAGGAATAAAAAATAAAATAAAATGATAAAAATAGACTTTATGGGATTATTACCTAACCTAAAGAAAGCACCTTCATAGTTCATGCATGTCTAGAAACTACCCACTTGTCACAAATTGAAAACTCCAAAACTTGATTTTCTCTTTCACTTCACTCAAAACGTAAATACTTACACGAAGGAGTTGAAGGGAAAAAACTCCATATTAGAGAAAGAGGGAATCCCATCACTTTCTTTCGTTTTCTTCTCTCGTATGTATACACTCCCACACGCTGTATTATTGATCATCATCAGTATAGTTTTGAGCAGTGAGAGAGAGAGAGAGATGCGGGGAGAGAGTCATCCGTTGCTGAGAGGAGGAAGAGGAGAGAGGAAATACAGACATGGTTTCGCAGAAGGAGAGATGAAGTCGCTGGGAAGCATATGCGAGGTTGTGCTTCCCTCTTTGCCTTTGGAAGATCTTCACTACTCTCATCAAACTCCTCCTTCTAAGTCTCTCTCATCCTTCTGGACGACTTCTGCTTCTCACTACCCCATCCCTCATCAGGTACCTACCTTAGCTTTCTGCTCTCTGATTAACCAAAAGCCTTGGGTTCCACCTGTAATTCTGAGGGTTGATTAAGATACCGCCGGGGTGTTCACCCGCAAAAAGGGAAAAGTATAGTACTGATATTGTATGAATATGGAAGCTGTGTTTGGTTTCTGACCAGTTTTTCTTTATCTCTTCCTCTTGTGTTTTCTTCTTCTTTCTTCTGAAACTCCGTTTTAATTCGATGACTTTAGAAACCCAGGCCATGCATGAGATGATGAGACCGTTTCTGTGTAAGTTTTTACTATTTAACACGACTAATGTTGTAATTTTTTTCTTATTTAAGTAATTTTAACCCTGGTATGGAAAAGTGTTTACGTAAAAAAAATAGTTTTTGAGTAGCTTGTAAAAAAAGTTTTTAAAGAAAAATTTATTAAAAAAATAATTTTAAATAAATGAGTGTTTAGATAGTTATTTCTAGAAATATTTTTATTATTAGTAAATTATGAAAAATAATATGATTATTAAATATAGGAGAGAAGAGAGATAATAAATGATAGAAGATATATGAGAGATGAGAGAGAGTGTAGAAGAGAGATGAAAGAGGAGAGAGGGTGTAGAAAATAAAAAGAGAGATGAGAGAGGGTATAGAAAAGAAATAAAAGAGAAGAGATGTTATAAGAAAAAGTAGGGGTAATATAGTAATTGGTTAGTTTATAAACTCTTTTACTATTCTATAAACTACTCTGACCAACTTATTTAAAACCTTAGTTTTAAACTATAGGCCCGTTTGGATAAGAGTTTAGAAAATGAATTATGAAAAAAAAAAGAGATTTTGGATAGCTTTTAGAAAATGGCTTCTGGAGAAAAATTTATAAAAAAAAATAGTTTTAAATAAATGAGTACTTGGATAGTTATTTTCAGAAATACTTTTATTATTAGTAAATTATGAAAAAGTGTATGATTATTAAATATATGAGAGATGAGAGATGAGAGATGAGAGATGGTGTAGAAGAAATATGAGAAATAAGAGAGGGTGTAAAAAAGAGGGGAGAGGGGAGATGGTGTAGAAAAAAAAGGAGAGAGAGAGAGAAGATAAGGTGTATAAGAGAGATGGGAGATAATGTAAGAAAAAATAGAGGTAATATAGTAATTGATTAGTCCATAAGCTTATTTATTATTCCATAAGCTACTCTGACCAGTTTATCTAAAATCTTAGTTTTAAACTATAATTTAGTCTGAAAGTTCTTTTGAACAAATATAACTATTTGTTTCAAAATTTCTCAAAACTTTAGTTTTGTCCAAACCTAAGTTTGAAGAGTTTCCAAACACACACCATGATTTGGTCCAAAAGTCATTTTAAATAAATATAACTGTTTATTTTAGTATGTGTTTGGTTTTAGTCAAAACTTAGGTTTAAAATGGCTTTAGTCAAAACTTTGGTTTTAGTCATTTTAAAACAAACAGTTATATTTGTTCAAAATGGCTTTTGGACCAAACATAGTTTAAAACCAAAGTTTTAGATAAGCTGGTCAGAGTAGCTTATGGAACAATAAAAGAGCTTATAGACTAATCAATTACTATATTACCTTTACTTTTTCTTACACCCTCTATCCTCACTTCTATACCCCTTATCCTCTCTTATTTCTTTTCTACACCATCTCTCATATCTCCCCTCTCCCCTATCATATATTTAACAATTATATATTTTTTGTAATTTATCAATAATAAAAGTATTTCTGAAAATAATTATCCAAACACTAATCTATTCAAAACTATTCTTTTTATAAATTTTTTTTCAAAAGCCCTTTTCTAAAAGTTACTAAAAAATCCTTTTTTATAAGCTATTTTCTAAAATCTTATTTAAACAGATTCTTAAAATTTCTCAAAATATAGATTTTATCTAAATTTAAATTTAAAATATAGGTTTAGAGAGTTTTCAAACACACGTTATATAAATAACATGTTATACCCAAGTTTTGAATTGAACAGAATAAAATCTTTACTTTTTTTTTATTCTTTTTGCGTCTTTTTTAAATATAGTTATTTCATTAACTAAAATTTGAGCATTGATTTAAAAAGTTAAAATCTTTTTTCATTAGGACCAAGATGCCTTTGATTTTTTTTGTTCTTGTTTTTCTTTTCTCTTTTGTTTCCTTTCATAGCAGTTTTCTTTTATGGTATCCCATATTTCTTTGATGCGATTTCAATTTAATTAAAATTTTGAAGTCTTTTCCATTCCAGTTGTGTCTATTAATAATATAATCAATTTTTCTATTAAAATAATACTATATCTAATCCTTAACATAAGACTACCTGAAGATTATATTTAATTATAAATATAAGACTTTAATATATTATATTATTTATATTTATTATTTTTTAAATTAATTTATTTAATTTATAAACTAATATATAATATAATATTATATAATATTTATTTTAATGATATCATAGTATATTTTTTCAAAATAATCGATTTATTTCATTTTCCTAAGTAATTCAAATTAATTTAATAGCTTCCTTTCTTATATTAATGATGATCGGATGGAGTATTAAAAAATTTCAGAGTCATATGTTGTATACTCATACTCACTTAATTCATGATTTGATCAAATCATGAATTTTTGTAAAAATCTTATAAATGCGCCTTGATTTTAGTAAATTACAATTTTTGTATCTATCTGACAAATATGGAAGGACTTGAACAGTATTCAATTGTTCAAATACTCCTTTTAAAACTTTTTTTTTTATATTAAAAAGTTTTAATAGATTTAACACTAGCCTATTATTAATATTGAGGCACAATTCTAAAATTTAGAGTATATTTATAGAAAACTTATGAGATTATTTATAAAAAAATATTATGATATCAGTAAAAATTAAACTCATATTCTTATAAAATATAAATATATATTTTATTATATATACAAATCATTTGAAAACTTTTTAAAAGTTTGAATCTGTCAACATTTCGTATCTCCTAATATTTTATGCTCCCATCAATTTAATTGGCCTATTTGTTAACCAGCATGCATGTAATCAGTGAGTTGTTGGCCAATCTACTGCATCTTATTTTTAATATAATATAAAATTTATTTAATTAATTTTTATAAATTAAAAAAATTAATTAAATTACCCATTTATAATAATTATATATTAATTTTTTAATTATATATATTTAAATTATTTTTGATAGAAACTACCTCAATATGTATAATCATACATATATCTTTTAAAAAAATATTAAAATAACATAAAATAAGATCTTATATTTATAATTAAAATAATTTTTTTATCTAATTTTTATATTTAAAATTAAAAGAATATCATGTAAATAAATGGCAACGCCTAGTGTTTGATAAAATTACTAAAAATGAAGAAATCTGTATTTATTTATTTTTGCAAACTAAATAGGACCACATCATTTCTTTAAGCCATATGAATATTATCCCTTTATGTCATCGATTCGCATTTAAATTTAAATTTATACAACTTTACAATCACAGAATTAAAATAAATACACTGAAAAAAATATTTAGGACTGAACTATGCATTTCCTCTTTTTCTTACATTCACTGTATGAAACATAATTAAAAAGATTTTTTTAAAAAAAATATGATATAATATTAATTTGTTAGATTAGGCGTATAATATAATATTATTGTTATAATATAATTATGATTTGTAAGGAGAGCTGCAGGTTGCGGACAAGTTAGCGAAGAGGGGTTTGATAGAAGCAGTGATACTGGTTCGATTGATTTTATGGCTGCTTTCCACAAGGCTTGGCACATTGTTGCTTTGTGGATCTCTGTGTTTCAGTGTGAAATGGCCCTTCATCAACAATTTCTCAAACATCCCTCTGCACAACAGAGAGAAGGTTGTTCAGTACTGGCTCCAGCATCGCTTCCTCACTCCCATCAGACTCGCTTTTGTTTACGTCAAAGTCTTATGCCTCCTCGTTTACTTCTCTTGGGTATTATTCAACCTCCTTCGTTTACCTGACTGCATTAAAATTATCGGAAACGGGAATCCATTGAATTCAAATTTTTTATTCCTGCAGGTTGATGAAAATGGGGAGAATCCAGCATGGAAAGCCATTGGATATGAGGTTCCTGCTGATGATGGGAAGCCAAGCAATGACTCTAACGTGAGGCCTCTTCAGAAGGGAATCGTGGAAACCATTTATGAGTCTGATTCAACCCTGCAACAATCTCTAGTTGAGAAAGGCCTCCATGTCACTATGGACTCCGAAAGCAAAACCCTAAGAGTCAAATGTGATGTAGTGATTGTTGGGTCTGGTAGTGGTGGGGGAGTTGCTGCTGCTGCTCTTGCAAGTGCAGGCCACAAGGTGGTTGTTATTGAGAAAGGAAACTACTTCACAGCCAAGGATTATTCTTCTCTTGAAGGCCCTTCCATGGATCAAATGTATGAAACTGGAGGGATTCTTGCTTCTGTGGATTCTAGAATTCTGCTTCTTGCAGGATCAACTGTGGGAGGTGGCTCTGCCGTGAATTGGTCTGCTTCCATTAAGACCCCACATGAGGTTCTTAATGAATGGTCTGAGAACCATGGGATTCCCTTCTATTCAAGCCCCGAGTATCTATCTGCAATGGAAACTGTGTGTCAAAGGATTGGAGTCACGGAGAATTGTACAGAGGAAGGTTTCCAGAATCAAGTACTCAGAAGAGGGTGTCAAAATCTTGGCTTGAAAGTTGATTTTGTTCCTAGAAACTCATCTGGCAATCATTACTGTGGTTCTTGTGGTTATGGCTGTCCAAAAGGAGAGAAACAAGGAAGCCAAGTTACATGGCTTGTAGATGCCGTGGATCATGGTGCAGTAATTGTTACTGGATGCAAAGCTGAGAGGTTCATGCTGGAAAGTAAAAGGAGTGGAAGTGACAGGAAGAAGAAATGCTTAGGAGTGGTGGCAAAAGCTTTAAGCAGCAGAATCACAATGAAGCTGGAATTTGAGGCCAAAGTGACAGTTTCTGCAGGTGGGGCTCTTTTGACGCCTCCTCTATTGATCTCTAGTGGGCTGAAGAACAAGAACATTGGGCGAAACCTTCACCTTCATCCTGTTCTAATGGCTTGGGGATACTTCCCAGACAACATTTCAGAATTCAAAGGAAAAGCCTATGAAGGAGGCATTATCACATCAGTCCATAAGGTGCAATCATCAAGTGATCCCAAGTCTAATACAAGAGCCATAATTGAAACTCCTTCTTTGGGACCAGCAAGCTTTGCCTCATTATTCCCTTGGCAATCTGGACTTGACTTCAAACAAAAGATGCTGAATTACTCAAGAACTGCCCATTTGATCACAATAATCAGAGACAATGCTTCTGGGCTAGTGACATCAGAGGGAAGGATCAGCTATAAGTTGAATGCAATAGACAGAGAGAACATGAAGGCTGGGTTGAAGCAGGCACTGAGGATTCTGATAGCTGCAGGTGCAATTGAAGTAGGAACTCACAGGAGTGATGGACAGAGAATAAAGTGCAATGGGGTTAGCGAAAAGGAAGTGGAAGAGTTCTTAGACAGTGTGTATCCAGCAGAGGGCGCTTTATCACCAGGTAAGTATTGGAATCTATACTGTTCTGCTCATCAGATGGGAAGCTGCAGAATGGGAGTGAATGAGAAAGAAGGAGCAGTTGATGAGAATGGGCAAAGCTGGGAAGCAGAGGGCTTGTTTGTCTGTGATGGCAGTGTGCTTCCAACTGCAGTTGGCGTGAATCCCATGATCACTATACAGTCAACTGCATACTGTATTTCAAAGAGAATGGTAGAACATCTGAGAGCGGCGCAAATCCCTAAAGTTCATTGATGCTTTTTTCTTCATAGGAAGCTTGATTATCTAATACACCTAATTAGGGTGAATATGTTTATGGTTCAACAATGTTGTAGATAAAACGCAGCACTCTTTATATCCAATAGTCATGCTTAATTGTTAGGAAGAGCAAAGTAATGCTTGAAGTCAGTTTGTTATATATATCTGCATAATATTAGAATTGAAATCATATATTTAAGTTGTTGTTTACTTGTCAATTTCACATCTAGTTATCATGTATTTTGTCAGCAACTTCTCATGAATGCATATATACAAACATTGGAAAAATAACGTCACTTGTTTTAGGGAACCTTTTATATAAACGTCTTGCACTTGGTGATTAGGCATAGAAAAATAACACAAGCGAAAATTTATGAAGTATACTTTTCTTTATTCATTACCTACTCTCACCTTACTGAATTAAATGCATCAAAATATATAGGTGATCTCCCTTCAAATGCTTTTGTTAAATCTTAAAAAAAAAAATCGAAGTTAGTAGATAATGGATAAAATAATTATGTAAACGAAATTGCTGCTCAGTCATCCACAATAAGAGCTGATTTCGCATAATTCCTCCATCTAACAATTGCAGAGGGAGCATGAGGAGCCTACTTAATAACTATTCAAACTCTGTCAGAATATGGTAAGGGGTTATTTCATGATTGTCCATAACTTTTTGGTTAAGATTAAAAGGAATGAGAATACGTTTACATTTGAATGTTTGGCAGGAATAGAAAAGATATAGGAAATGGAAATAAAATGAGGGTAAATGACTAAAATACGATGGACCATAAGAAGCGAAAAGCTCTGCTTTGTGTACCATTATAATTTATAGCAGTTTACTGGGCAATTTAATGAGCTGTTTAATTTATAGCAGTAAAGTAGTTTTCATCTGAATTTGGACCATATAGTGGTGGGGGATGACACGCATGGATTGTAAAGGAGATTCATGTGTGAGCCTTAAGACTAAATACCCTGAAATAGTGGTGCCTACATAGCTACTTATTAATGGAAAGAGAAAGCACTATTCTAGTATACTATAAAAGAGAGGAGTCTAAGTATGCCTATGCATATCAGATGAGACTCTGCACATGGTTAGGTTCAGGGTTTCAGTTTACTATAAGAAGCTAAATCTAAGCACAACTTGTTTTATCCTACGTACGTTTCATCTTCAATGTCATGCAGCAAAATGGTAACCACCATAATAATTCATCGCTATTATTGAGCAATACCTGTTGCATCCCCCCTTCATCTTAATTTGATTCCATTAGAGGAATTTCTGGGGCCCACCGTCATAAAGAGATGAGCCTAACTCACGGTAAAAGCAAGTTATATATTCTTACCCAAAAAATCAAGGTCATATAATAGTCAAATGCTTCTGTTACAATTACAATGATACTATAAAATTCTCAAGCGAACAAAAAGGAAGAATTACTATACATTCCCACATAAATAATTTAATTATTGAAAAATCCCATGAGTAGTCGTGTTATACAACGGCTGAAGACGAAGAGCCCTTTGGATTTGTTGATGAGATTGAAAATTACCGTAGAGTTTGTGAAATCAATGCCCCTTAAGAGGATGGGCTAATATATTCTCAATAGAATCAAACTTGTTTCCACTAACTGCAGCTTGTAAATTGTTTCTTCTTGCCTTTTTTTCCCCAAGGCTACAATACAACAGATAAGATAGACACAAACTTCTAATTAATCTCTTCAAACTCAATGGAGCACATGAGAAAGAAGAGGAAAAAAAGCTTAGAAGAATCCAAAAAAAAACTTCATTTGACTAATGAAGCTGATCTAGATCAGGCCAATTTACAAGTGATGATGTCATTGCATATTTTTTTGCCTATTCACACTTGTCTTGCAGCTGCTGGCATATCAGAAGAATGAAGAAGGATGTCACTCTTTTAGGGATTCCTCCCTTTCAGCTTATGCTTGTTCCTTTTTTATGTCAGAATGTCTCAGAGATATCTATATATGTAGTAGAAAATCTCTTCAATTATCAAACTCTGTCTCCCTGAATGGCAATGGAACCACCTTCACCGCCCGGAAATTACCGACATTATTTAGATGCTCATTCTCCAACCTGCTCCATAAAAAGATGATTTCCTTCATTATTTCACATATTTTCATTGAAAGTATCAGATAGCCCTTTTAAGTGCAGGGAAAAGTACCTGTAGAAATTCCAATGGCCTCTTCGAATAACCTCCAATGAAGCTAACCAAAATTCTAGCAATCGGGATTGAGCAGGTCCTACTTTGAGATGCAGAACACCCTCCACCCAAGCAACTCTTAAAACAACATTCAAGGCCTGCAATCCGATATAATCATTATATATGATCAGAAAGACAAAAACTTTATATGATGGTAATACAAAAGAAGCAGCTTTTCTAGCTGAAAATTCAAACTAGAGAGACAGCATCCTACCATGGACAAGTAATATATGCCTCTGTTCTTTAGGATTAGGTCGTCTCTAAGCCAGGGGTTTTTGGAGTTGGGATTTAAAAATCCCCAATCCTTCACAAAATCCCAGTACAATTGATAAACTGTGGCCACAACAGATGTCACCAAGACTATAGCAAACCATAGATGATCATCTTTCCTGTTATATGTGACTCTTGCCCCAGCAGCCACCATTGCTGACACATATTTTCCCATGTTAGTCAAATGGTCTATCTTGTTGTCATCAAACCATCGTCTCGCGCACTGGAGGTGACATTCGAATTACAGTTAGTGTTAGTTTGATGGTTTAATGCAAAAAATTGAATTGAATTGAATTGTGAGTGTGTAATCCAAGTCTTACTTGCATAGCACGCCAATAGTAAGGCAAGAATGAGATTATGTAAGTTATTTCCATGTATAGCTTTCCAGAAGAGCAGGTCTCAGGCGGGTATGTTTTGAAAACTCTGCCAACGAAGTTGCAGCCTACGGTTTCCAAACTCCTTAGCAATGGAATCTGCACTCACAACATATAATTGAATGTCTTTCATGAGTTAGAGGATCATGAGAGGAAACAAAAGAATGGAATATGATGGATTAATTTGGAGGCAACAGTAATATCACCTGACTAGTTAGTTGGTCAGCCATGAAAAAATCTACCAGCAGAACCTGTAAAAAAGATAATATTTTGAATCAAATAATGAATGTTTTATTTATAATCAATGTTGTCCAACGAAGTTAAAGGAGGAATTTACCTTGTAAAGTGGAGAGAAGGCAATATTGCGAAGAACACGAAGGAAGCAATACCGGGTTGAGCGGTAAAAGATGTCCAATGGGCAAATGAGCAAGCCTAAAGAGAGCTGAAATGGACAAATTCACAAGTCATCAGAACCATCAGCTGACCAAAACTCAGGTTTTAACTATTTCCAAATGCTAACCAGTAGAGAAGCCAAAGACAGAACAAGCTGGTGGCCCTAATTGACAGTAGTAAAATTAAAGGATGATACTAACCAGAAGGAGAATTCCGGGAATGCCATCAACTTGGCCGGGGGAAAAGCCGGCGGCCTTAAGAAGGAGATGTATGATCATTGCCCCAACCACAGCAGTCATGAAGGTGGCGGATATCAAAAAGGCATCCCTATGCTTGAGAGCTGTGTTTGGTGAGAATTCAAATATGAAGTTATAGTTGATTCTTGTGCTCTTCCACATGAACAAGTTGCATCCATACATGAACAAGTGCAGGCTTAACAATGCGAACACACTGCACAAAATCACATTATTAGCACACTAATATCATACAGTGTTCTTGTTTCCTTTAATTCAGCAAGTTATATTTGGATTTTATATAACATTCAAAGCTCAAGAATGTCATATTATATGGCTCTCAAACCGTGCTCTTCAAGTAAGTGAGTGTAGGTTGAACTGCATGCCTTACACTTTGTAATTATAATTAAGGGTAATTAATCATATATAATTTCTTTTAACAAGATTATTAGGAAAGAAACAAAAAATATAGTATGATGCTCATTTACCAAAAAATTTAGTAGTAATTTTATAGCAGGATGTGAAGCAGTAGCACCTGAAAATAGGATAGATAGCATTCACATAAGATGCCTCTGAAGTAGGGGAAAATACACCACTCAAATGGGCCAATATCACATACACAGAGAACAATGATACAAAACAACCTGTAAACAACCCTGCAACCACAGTGAAAAAAGGTTAATTATTAGAGAAGAGAAAAAAATAAATGTCAATTGAAAAATTAATAAATTGGAATCCATGATGTAGGTGGGGTCCACAACAGTGGTGGTAGTATATACTATATTTTAGTAGAAAATGGGACAATAAAAAGAACATGGGGTTACTAATAATTATGAAATGTTAATGTTCCACTAAGTGTTTTTGAGAGATCAGAAGGATTATATTACCGACAAAGAAGGTGACTGTGTGAGAATCTTTGTGTTGCTGTTGAGGTCTTAAGAATTTCATGGCTTTTTTCCTGTCATTATTGGCGAAGTGCCTTGTGAATATGGATTCCACTTCGTCCATTAGTCTTACCACCTTTCAATAATCCGCACAATACATTAAAATAATTATTCATTATCTCTTATTGGAATATACCATACAACCCACTAATCTCGTCATCATTAATTAATTTAAAGTCACTGAATTATAGTCATTAATCAATTAAGTTCATTGCAATGTGTATATATATATATATATACCTTATCAGAACTAATGAAATGGGACCTCTTCACTTCTGCTAGATAATTTTCTGAAGTCTTCTGGCAAGATACCTGCCAAAATCACACAAATTAAAAATTCAATCTCTATTTTTGAAATTTCATTGTCATGCCATCTATTATAAGGCGAAGCATGAAGATTTATTTTAACAATATCTCTTTAAGGCTATGGCCATGTATAGTATATTGAAATACAAACTTTTTCTTATGCACCTTTGCTTGCCAACTACCTACACTAAACTATATTATATATATTTATTAAGATGTGAACTGACATGAAATATATGGATTCCATGCAATAACACGTCACTTTCTCTGAAAAATAGCTACGTAAATAATTTGGACGGAGGAAAAAAAAAGTAAGGTAGATAGATTCATTCAATCGTGGAGCAGAATAAGAAGATCGA
Source organism: Leucaena leucocephala (assembly GCA_037074615.1). Taxonomy (NCBI): domain Eukaryota; kingdom Viridiplantae; phylum Streptophyta; class Magnoliopsida; order Fabales; family Fabaceae; genus Leucaena; species Leucaena leucocephala. The sequence goes on along the minus strand of CM073535.1, from coordinate 2,687,599 downwards.
TCGTTGTTATGACAATGTAAATCAGCATTAAGGGCGATGAATAAGGCTGTGATAACTTTTTAAACTTTATATCCCTTCACTTTCTTGTCTTTTTATCATTGAAAAAAATAATTATTGCATATATATGAAATTTGTTGGATGATCATATATATACATATATGGGAAACGAAGATATGTACCTTGTCAAATTTTTTGAGTATCTTTGAGAATGCTACCATATTGAGTGAGCTGTCAAAAAATGAGTGGTTCTTCCCACCATCAGAACTTAAAATTTTTTTCTCATACCATAGTCATAACAAGGGATAGGGAAAATGCATGCATATTAATAATTAACAAGAAATGAATAAGAGTGAATTGCGGGGTTTGGTGTGTATAAGCAGACAGTTTCATGATGTCTTTAATTCTTTTCAGGTACAGCAAAGTGGTTCAACTAGGACCAAAAAAGAGCATTATTTTGTGTTCCAATTATGCCCAAAACTTTCTAAAAAGCTTGGCTTTTTCACCCAATTAAAACGATCGATCATCAATGTCACTACTACTTAGATGTTCATTATATTGCTTTAATTAATTCCCACATATTCATATTCACCACTTCTTCTTCTTGGTATCCGGTTGAGTTAACTAAAGGCAAAAAAAAGAAGCATTGACGTAAAGCAAGTAATAAAGAAATCCAAATTGATTTTGTTCACTTGTGTTGTGTGTGTTGGAGGTGGTGGGGCAGTTTCACACTGAAAGCTAATTTATAACGAGCCTCAGAAGCTCGTAGAGCCGTCTTGGCCAATTTCACCAAAATATATCACGCCAACTCTCAATTATTAAATTCTGATTTTTGTGTCTCACCATTTTCTTTCCTTTATTTCTTTAAAAATTTTCAAGAATTATTAAATGATACCAAAAAAGGAAAAGAGAGAGAATAATTAAATTAATTAACCTGTATGTCTTAAGAAGGCCAAGTGCTCTGTAGAGCTCCACGAAAGCTGATCGAATCATTTTCTCTGCGTATTGGATTTTTCTCTTATGATTGATGTCCACGCACCCTTCCGTCATCGGATTGTTCACTAGATCCTCCCAAAGTACGGAGGTCGCCGCCATTATCGCCCGTGACGGTCCCGCGGCTGCCGGAAAATCGATCCTCATGGCCATCTTAGACTTCCCCTTCTTTGTCTTCGCCTTTGTGGCGGAATTAACAAAACTGACGCCATTTTTCTCTAAGGTAGCCTTCACCTCATTCGTTTGCGATTCATCTTCTGCATATTAATCCCACATGGTACATGCTTAAGTACGTAGCTAAGTAAAGATTAATTAACTAAATTCTTTCACGGCATAAAACGGATTTAATTTGGGCAGCAGGCGTGCAATAAAATAATAATAAATTCACCATCTTTGCCTTTTTCCCCCATATGTGGCTCCCAGTTGTCAATCACATACTCCAGCATTGTATATCTTCCTATTAAATGCCACGATTGAGACGCAAGACCTCCATTATTCTATCTGATTTAACTTCAATTGCTTTATTCATTTATAAAAGAATATCCAAGAAACACGTCGTGGAAAATCCAATGGATTATTAACCAAAACGAAGGCGTTCACACATACAATTACACAGATTAAACGAAATAAATTGTAATAGTTATTATAAGTGACTTGTAATAACAATATTATATTATATATAATTAAATTAGATTAAAGATAGGAGTCATTAGTAATTCTTTCTAAAGAGTACAGGTGGAGCCTTGACATTGTTCCATTGGAAGCGTAAATAATACAAAGTCCATGGGGTCCTATGCAATCCAACAGGCGAAATTAGCTGGAGTCATGAGTTGACATCAACTAATTTTTTCTTTTCACACACACACACACATTTATATATACCACACCCAACCATTCTTAATTTATTACAGATGAATATTAAAAATCAGTGGCCACAACACAATTTTCTTCATCAACGATTTTTCACCATATCAAATTCCATAATTTTTTCATACATGATAGGATAAAAAGTAGATGAGGGACTGACCGGAGTAGTCAGGGTGGCGGGCCAAAAAGTGGTGGAAAGAGGCGGCGTCAGAGGGCTTTGACGGCCTACGGCGGTCTGAGAGAAGGAGCTTAAGATCGAGGAGGATCTTAAGCTGGGAGCGAAGCATTTCTCCTCTCTCGAGGAATTCTTTTTCTTGCCTCTTATAAAACTGGTTTACTTTATTCAGCTCTACATCCAACCTCTCAAAGAACACACGCAACTGATGAAATGAAACAATAAACCAATCATCCTCTGCTAATAACAATGTAACATTATACGAAACTACGTACACATGAATAATGTAATTAATTACCTCGTCTTCTTCGGAGAACAACTGGGCAAGCTCCGTTTGGTAGACTTCGTCGTGAGTGTCGTCCATGATTTTTCTCCTGACCTGCGCGACGAGCATTATTCAACAAATGGAAGCAAGCTGTGTTATTTATAACATGGGATTGATGTTTTAATTAAGTGGATGGTGGTCTCAAAAAGATCACGATGATATCGTGGCATGCTCATGCACTGCCAAAAAAAGAAACAAAACCGTTTTATTGGGTTTCGTCAAGGAACCAGAAACTCTCAAAAAGCACAAAAACATAAGCGTTCCAGAATTTCAGCCCACTTGTGCACTCACCTTTTCACCCTCCCAACCACATTTCCTTCTTTTCCCTTTTTCCATCTCCCATTTCCTCTTCACATTTTCCTTTTACCTATAAAATCGTTTCAACCTTCACTGCTATTCCATATTAATAATGATATATATAATTACTTGTGAGCGTTATGATTTATTTTTTCGTACATGTATTTAAAAGTATAAGGTCATGTATGAGATTGTTGACAGATGTACAATATTTGCAATGGTCAAAAGGCTTTTAAGGTCTAAAAAGCTTGGGTCAAAATAGCTTGACGATGCATTGAGGAAGAAGGTAATTTGAAAGTGCATAAAAGACTAAACGAGGAAGATGACGTCACACTCACTCATCATTTCCATTAACAATCCTTTAAGCCACAAAGCACGCAAAACAACTAGACACAGACACAGAGACAAGCATCATTATTCAATCTCTCTCACACACTGCTTTCCGCGTATCCTCATTTTCCGGCTCCAGATTTCAAACATCTAAAACTGTGTCGGTATGTTCATCCTTAGAATGCACCAAAAACTATGTATACGTTTATAAGTCATGACAATAATAATCAATCCTTAAAACCAGAAAAGAAACTGCAGTACCTGAATGATGTCTGGTTGAGGAGGTTTGTTGGAGAAGAAACCAAGTGAACGGAAAAAGGAGGGTTGACGATGAAGATGATGATGGGATTGCGAGGGAAGTTTGGAGAGCTTTATTCTCTTGATTTGCTTCTTCAGCTGCCAGTAGTTTACGAAGGCTTCCTTCCATTCTGGTATCAGCTGAGCTTCTAGCTCCTTCGAGAATTTCACCATCTTCCTCAATTCACTTCCCTCTCTCTCTTCCCTCCTCTCTCTCTATATCTATCTGTTATACTTTTGTCTCAGATGATGAGGCTGTGATTGTTGATTTCCAAATGGAGAAACACCTTGTATATGTGTGTGTATATACAGCGACCAGAGAGAGGAGATGAAGACAGAGATATATATATATACACATATATGTGTGTGAGTAAGTGGTGAGGGGGTTGAGTATTGAAGAGAGTATATATATATAAAGAGGAGAGAGCCGTGTGGACAACATTTAAGACATGTTCATATATTTTGCCTTTTTCAGGATTTCGTTTTTATATTCACCTCTCCCTTTTTAAGTTCCCCTCTCGGATTTGCATTCCCATGCACTCCTATATATTCTTTCTCTCTTCTTTTTTGACACCATTTCATTTATATATGTCAATCATTCTTATAAAGAAATATGAATGCTTCTGTTTCAAGTATTCATATTATATATATATATAAATTTTATTTCTTGGTCTTACGCTCTGAACTTTTTTAAAAAAAAAAGATAAAAATGAAACTCCATGTTAAACAGTAAAACTCGACCTCCGTCACTTTCCCTTACAATCCGAATCATTCCATCCCTCTATTTTAAAATATGATATGGTAATTAACTTGATTTTAAAAAGACAGATATTGTATTTTTTTTCTTTTACAATTTAGTACTATATATGGTTGTATTTTTCTTAGAAAAATGTCATATTTTTTCATGGAAACTTAATAATAAATTATCAGTAAAAAACTTTAGCTTGGTATGTATATAGGGATTCGGAAAAATCCCTATCTATATCTACTTAATTAATGGTGCGGATACTTCAAAATGAAAGTGACTGTTTATTAAAAAATTAAAGTATATAAATGCATGTATGAGCTATGAGGCAAGAAAGTGATATTATACCTTAGAACACCAAGTTAAATACCATATCATTTTTTGGACCTTGACATGAGTTGGCAAGCCATGCATTCTTTTTAAATAGTGAACTACTAATTATTAGGGGTATGTATGGGTAGGGTTGAGCAGGACAACCTCCTAAACTGGTGCCCTGCCCGAAAATATATTAGCTGTATTTTACAACCCGATGTCCGGCTTTACCCGATAGAAGCTCTAACTATTTTGGGTTGGGCATGCCCAAGTCGTGATATCCTGCTCATATTGTGAAAAAAATCTACAATTATAAATTTATAAAATAATATTATATTCATATATCTTCAAGAATTAAATAATATACATAATTTACTAAGAATAAGGCAACAAAAAAATAATAATTAAAGTTTTAAAATTCATGGCATATAAAAAAAAGTATTGAAGTCTAAATAGTTTGCAATTGTTACTTTGTATAAATCTCCCCAAAATTGATAAAGATGAAGCATTTGAAAAAAAAATATATAACGGTTATCACAGTTTAAAAAAATAAAGAAAGAAATCAATTTAGTTATAAATTTTAAAAGATGTAATTACCTACTTGACTACTCATATTTGTAAAAATATCATTTAATCATCAGTATCCATCATATTTATTCTATGTGAAATACTATAATTTATAAATTTTAATATATCAAAAAGTAATTAACTGGGTAAGGCTAAATGGGCAGGCAGCAATCCCTGCCTGATGCCCGGGCTTACCTGAATATTGGCTCTGCCAAAAATTGCCCATTTTATATTTGACAACTTTTTATCAGGTTGGGCAGGGTATTTGTGCAGGCTCGGGCGAGCTCTAGGCTTCTTGCACATCCCTATTAATTAAGTTCAATTTGACCATAGTTTGTAGAAAACTAAAGAAAAATGCAGAAATTTTAATTATTGATAAATATATGCCAATTAATTAATATCATAAGTGGATTGTGTTTTAAAGGAGAATTTAAAATAAGCGAAGAAGCATGATATTAAGTATATATATATGGACATTATCTCTAGATTTTTTGGGGGTGTCAAGTGTGAACCTTGTGGTAGTAGGTTGATGTTGTGTTCCAATGGAGAAGAGAAGACGTGATGCATACATACTAACAATAAGCAAATTAAGATTTGTCTAACTCAATTAATTATATATTACTTGTTATTATAAATCTTGATTTTAAATTATGAAGTGGCCGTTCTAAGTCATCCATAATATTCTTAGTTCACTCCTAATTGAATGACGCAATGCTATATATATCTTCATGTTCTGTATATATCCACTATTTTAATTTTCTTCAATTCATCAATTCTTCCGTGCTTTTCTCCCTTCTTACTAAATTCCGAAAATTAATTAATCAAGCTTATCTATATACTTCTTATTTTCGTCTATATATTCAGTGGCCACTGCTACCCATTATATATATATATATATATTAATTAGAACATTATAAAATGTTGGTAATAAAGCTAAAATATGCTTTTACAATAAAATTATCTGTCATAGTTTTTGTGATTATTTATAATTAAATTTAGTTGCAATTAAGTAAGCTAGCAGGGTGATTAAGTGCGATAATGGAATAAATCAAATAGACAATGATGCATGCTTAATCTGAAGAGAATGAACTGATTTGGGATCAAATTTATTCAAAATCGTATCACATTTGTCCCACTCCAATCAAGCTAGTAGTTGATCATATAAATTTTGACATTCCAAGTTTGAATTCTATAACTTTTTTCCTTATCGTTCCTTTTGGCTTGAAAAGGGTTTCTGGCTTTTGGGATGAAGCATCTGCTAAGAATATTCCAAATTAAAGAGACATTATTAAGGATAGGTATCATGGACTTTCATAATTTCCCCCAATCAACACTCCCCAATAATTATTGCTTCAATCTGCATGCTAGCTAGCTCATCTTCCACAATTCATAGGAATCCCAACTTGTGAAATCTCTGGTTTATATTATGGAATGGACTTGCTTTTGCCTTGTATAAACATTCATTAGGGAAAAAACTAGTTACTTTCAATTTTATATTTTTTTCCATTAGCAAGTAAATGCTATGTGGCATCAGTTTCTTCCATGGGAACGTGGGAAACTCACTACTTCTAATTAAAAACTCAATCTTTTCTTATAAGTGACATAAAAAGAAGTGGATGGAGAAATAAACGTTAGTTCAAATAGAAGGGTTTTGGCCGTTTAAACATAAAGTATTAAGTTTAAGTATGTGTAAATACATAATAATTTTTAAAAAGAGTTACCCTAATTAAATCAGACAATATTTAAATTTGACTCAGTCATATAATTATATAAAGAAAAAAAAGCAGGTGGAGTATTATGTAGAGACAAGATTAATCATACATTTGGGTTAATCATGTCAACGTCAATGTTAATTAAAATTAATGTTTCTTCGATGATAGGCTATAGATTATTAAAAAACCATATACGGTTATTGTTTTCTTTTTAGTTTTCATTTAATTAATTTTTAAATTGGTGGGGGGATTGTCACAAGTAACGATTTCTTGTCAAATTTGAAGGTCTTTGTGACTAATATATACATGTTCAACCATATCTTACCAACTAACTTCTCCGTCATAATCTCGTAGCTAACTAGGATTCTTCCAAGTTCTAAAATATATTCACGAGCCTATGACCACCGAGTTCCTTCTTTATGTCTTAGACGCCATCATTTTCATTTTTTTTTTGTTTGAAAAAAAAAACTACGTTCGTTGTTATCTAAAACTAAATGAATTGCAATTGTACATCACATAACTGTAAAAATGATAGAGATCAATGAAGCTTCAGAAAATTAATTTCAAGAAAATGTCTTATAAACCACGAATTATATATATATATAAGATCATTAATTATATATTGTCTATTTCGTTGGATTGTCAAATGCTTGTACAGAGAGAGAGAGAGAGTAAAGCATGGCGTAAAGGATGGAGCGGGCAAAGTGAAACCGAAGGAAAGGGCTAAAAATAAAATAAAAGAGTAGCTTTGGAAGCAGAATACGTAAGCGTGCCCTTATCTGTGAAAGACTTCGTCAAAGTGCTTTCCCTCAACGATGCCATTAGCTGCTAATTAATTACCAGCATGCATCATATATATCTGTAAGCCATTAATTTGTATATTCTGAAAATAATTTTTTTAATTTAAGAAAGCCCAAAGAATGATTCTTAACCGAACTAATCATGATTATGGGGACTAATTAATATAAGAATACATAGAGACATAAGCATGGAAGGAAGACCCGCCATATGAAGAAGGTTGACAGTACTGACATTTTTTTTTTTCATTTGCAATATTTAATAAAAGCATCATGTGAATAATGTTTATAAGCCGGGATGAAATTTAAGAGTTAGTGGAGGAATTTATTTTAATTTTAAATATAATATCTTAATTTACTTTGTTTCTTACATTTATAATTTTTTTTTAAAATTAAGAGTAGTTTCTAATGTAAATGATTAAATGGGCGTTTTAGAAAAGAAAAATTATTAGAAAGTCTCAGTAAAAAAATATAATTACTAAAAAGTTACATAATAAAAAAGCAATATTAATTTATTATTATTTTTTATATTAGAATTTATCATTATTGCCCACTTGTTACAAAAGTTATTGGTAATTTCATATCTTCTTAAGATTTTTAAAAACCAACACATATTTTTTAATTAATTTCTTAAAACTCTGTATTTAGAGGCAAGTGATGACAAGGTAAGTCAGTAGAGTTATATATGGATGGAAAGAACAGACACGTGTACAGGTTGGCGGCCAGAAGTTGAGGGAATGGGTAGGATAGGAGATCAAGAAACTAGAGGCTACTATTTTATGAGCGTGGAGAGAGGATCTCAAATAGCTACACTATTGGAGAGTTGTTTTCAACAGTAAACACCAATTTTTCCAACAATAATTAAGGTTGTTCCAAGTGTGGATGACGTTGGAAGGTTGGAAAGCCCCCATTTATGAATCCTCCACTAATCCACCAATACACAAGAAGTAAAAAGTAAAAACCAATATAAGTATACACGTATGTCTGCGTATGTACCTCCCCAAATTCATTTCTTTTCAAGTTAATGGGATTACATGTGCATGGTTTCTTTTGGTTAATCCCAATTTTAAAACATTATTTAGGGCGTGATGTAGAATTAATAATGCCTTAATGGGTGGATATTGCTGGCTGGTTGTATAATTAACAACCCTCCTTCAGATTATATATGGGGTTTAAATATTAATTCTGGTTGATGACCCAGAAAACCCAAAAGCACATATAAAAAGTTCAATGTCCTTATGAGAACATAATGTCTTAGTGGCTGAAGATACAATCAGATGCATGCGATGAAGGAATCTCTGAGTGGGTTGTATATATTCTAAGAGAGAGGATAATCTCTACAATTATGAAGGGCACTTCAATTTGATTCAGAAAGTGTCCTCCGTTTAGGAGGAAGGATGTGGATGTGCCCTCCAAGATAAGGTACATGAACCTGCCAGGGTTAAAACCACTATAAATGAGTATTCATTAAAAATGTGAGCACCCCATTTCATTATAATGGGGCAATTAATAGTTTTGGCTTATTGTTCAAGCAAAAAATGCCTACATCAGCCACATCATCACTAGGTCAAATCTTGAAAGAACTCCTAGAAAATGACCCTTGTTTTTTTTTTCCAATTTAACCTGTGCCCTTCCACTGGGGTCAAGATAAGGATAACGCCTCCTAGCTCCTATCATCTTAAGATCGAAAAATTCAATTAAAGTATTTGCTTATAATTATATTGAAGTGTCCTATTTGAATATCTGTTCACTAAAAACTCAAGTGTTTGATGCAGAGATCCTTGTCAGTTCCTATAGCAATAAGCAGGAATCTTATTAGCTTCTCTATATAGGTCCTCATATTCCAGTACACGTATTTTATTATTTTAATCATCAAAACAAAAAGATAATGCTACCTCCACTAAGACCCTCCTTACTCATCTTCTTTTCTCCTTTTTCACTTATTATTAATATATATCAGATCAGATCTACATTTTGAAATCAACCCGTAAGTTTTTCGTTTTCCTCATTCTCATATTCTTTATTAATTTACTAGTTATTTTAGCATTCAACTGAGTCGTATGCTAGCTAGTCTGCTATATATGTGTGTTTGCAATCCATTATACATCTGCATGGGCATTATATTTGAGTAGAGAATGATATGTCGTGTTGCATATGGTGGCGACCACACAAACACACACATATAAATATATAATCTTATTCGCATGAGAATGTCCAGCAGAAACAGCTAGCAGCAAGTCGAGCTTAAATTTGGCAGGCAATAATAAGTGGATTAGATGAAAAGGCATTAAGTTTGATATAAACCACTATGTCTGTGCCTTTTCTCTTTTTTACTTGTTTTTTGTCTAATTCTAGTTTCGTTAGAGATGCAAAATAAAATACGTATCTCAGCTTTATACATAAAACACTAAATTTTCGGTCAGTATTCGATCCTGATGATATTAATTCAAACGCAACTAAAGTTTAAATGTGTAGTCATATCTAAAAACTTTATATGCGGTACATATAGGCTATTTAGCTAGACAGGTCAAAATAGGTAAGAATCGATATGCATGTGAAATTAAAGTTAAACATGCACTTCATTTGGACTAGTGAAATCTGTAAAGAACATACGTTTTTAACGTTTAGTTTGCGCATGAAATTGAATTTAAAATATCAAAATGGGTGGCTGCTTTATGACTTAAATTTTCTCTTCTGCACGAGTCATGTGTGCTAATTGATTATACATGACAGAAAACAATGTACATGTACTATGTTTTTCTTTTTGGGAGAATCGAGGTTGCAAACAAGAAATATAATTATTAAAAAGTCTCAATAGCAAGTGAGAAGCATAAAATTGTTATTATTTCTTGTACTAAAACTTGTTATTATATGAAGTTTATTTATTGTAAGACTTTTTAATGATTACATTTACTTCTTAAGATCTCATAGTTATTCTTCCTTTCCTTACATAACAAGTAATTAACATTTGACGCATGTGCTTTTTGTTAGTCTTGCTTTCATGCCCAGAATTAGTTATCTCCATTTGGTTTTTTTTACTCTTAAAAATATATATTCAACTGAAGAATGCTTCAAGTAATGCCAAACGTACAAATAGACTCTTCACTTTGAGCATTTTCATTAAGTGAATAAAAACAGAAAGATGGGAATGACTAATAGAATTGAATGAAAGTGAGTCATGAAATGGCCCTACTATATATTTGCTATATTACATGTATATTAATGTGTGGAGTACTATAGACAGGTATGCTTTATTGATCACCAAGTATATTCGTGTAATTTGGTGGCAAAGTGGCCATCATATATCTACAATACTTTATCAATCTCTGAATATTTTACTACAGAATTAAATGCAATTTGTAAGCATTTGATAAGTTGTTCCTTTTGCGTCTATTTTCTCTGTTGTCTTTCGTTTTTTTTTTCCTGTTTTGTTTTGTTTGATCTATGAATACAATGACTCTGTGTAACTCATGTAGCTCATCCTACCTAATGAGATAAGGCTTACTGTTGCTGTTGTATTTTATCTTTGAACCCAAGGAAAAAAAACAGAATGTGAGATCAGTGGCTGGTCATTTGGGGAGGATTGATTAGCAGAGTGAAATCGTTTAGCAGATAGAGTGGCATTGATATCATATATACATATATATGATTTCGTTTTTTGGTTCCGATGAATAGGGCACTGTAAATTTTCTATCATGTGATTTTGTTTACATTAGCCAATTCTTGCAGCCAAAATATGAAAAAATATATATAGATAAGCAGGTATTTGAGTTAGGGCCTTATGAATTAAAAAAAAAATCATACTGAGATCGGCTTCATCCTATTTGAAACTTGACATGGCTCAAATTTGAATTAATGGATGTAATATCAATTATCAGAAGGTTCTCACAAATATGAAGAACAAATCTATGAGGACTGTGAATATGCTCTTCGGCCAAGAAACAAAAAGGAGGAATATGCTCCAAAAAGTCCATGAGCAAGTGGCTTAAAACTGTGTTAAGTATATCAAATTAGCTTATAGTAAATGAAGGAAAACACTTTCTTCTGCAAACCCTTATCTGATAAATAGATTCAACTCCCAGGATAAACTCACATACTGATAATTATATATTCAAACACTCTTAAAATATTGGGAAAATAGTACTGCCAATATTATTATCCATGCTATAAGTCCAGTTGCATGTATATAACCCAACCCGTGTGAAAAGTTCTAAATTGCAGATCCATTTTATCCACATCCTCAAGAGAAGCATTTAGACCCTTTGATTCCAAATGCCATGGTAACAGCTCATAGGAAAAAAGCCAATCACAGATTCTTTCAGAAATTTTAACCAAGAGAAAAGTTATAAGATATTGTTATGTAGACTTAGTCCACCAAACATTGGTAGACTAAATCAATAATAAAAAGACATTTTTAAAGGTGGGACTCCAGGAAAAATCTGTTTGATATGCTATATGTTGTCTCTTCATGATCCGCTTGATCTGTTTTTTTTCCCATAAGAGGTTTTTTGTAAATGCAATTTACAGTTGGCCAGTTGCACTTGAGTCCGGGAATCAAGTTGCTTTTCCTAAGGGTAATGGCCATTTCCAAATATGTCTGAAAAGAGTAAGAAGCACTGCTTTCAAATGACTAAGAACTATTCAAGTGGAACCAAAACCATATCTTATCCTTTGGGTGCCTGTAGCCATTTTGACACTAGGATTTCTTCTTTTTCACAAGAAAATGACTTTTGATATTCCTCCATTTACATTCCCCGCACGGGACATTTCAAGTACTTGAAGAATCGGCTTCACTTTTTAGTCAACTTGTCCAAGCAACATGTTGACAACTGAACTGAATCAGAATCCATGTCAATACAGAGTACTTGGGGCCAAAAAACACTCCCATCCCATTTTTAGCTATTACCTTTTCCCCTTCTTATTTCCCATTTGATTGCTCACTGCCATAGATATATGGTATTGTGCATTTTCCATTATAAGTGGCTCTGTTTTCACATCAATCCCTGTATTTTTCCACAAACCTATTTAATCTCTTCTTTTGTTACAGAAAAATTGAGGAAGAAAATAGGTTGTTCTAATTAACAGGGAATTAGCTTTTGCTTAGCCTATATAGATGAGTTAGAATGAATATTTAAGGAGTATCTTGAGGGCTTTCTATGAGCACCAACCAGTTTGCAGCCAACGATTTCTTTTCTGATAGCAATCACAATCCTCTTGTGGCTCATCAAAGCATAGCCAATGTGATTTTCTTAAAGATTGTGGAGAAGATTAGCATAGTTGGCTTCTGCACAGCTTCCAGAGTATGAGGACCATATAATGTTATGATCAATCAATAGTTCTTCCTAATAAAGGTTTCATCATGAGAAGGTTCGTTTTCACAAGGTGGAGCCAATCCAGTAGTAGAATTAATTTTTTATTGAATGGCTCTTCTGTGAGTGGGGAGCATTGAATTTTTTTATTTAATTTCTGAGAGTAATAATCAAATGCCAAGGCCACTCAGCTTCTCAGTTGGATTGTATAAAATAACGAGAGAGACATTACCACTAAGCCAAACCAAATAGGCAAAAGGAAGAAAAAGAAGGAAGTGTGCTGCAGAGTTCTTTGGACTATCTTTATTTTTGTGGAATTATTATAAGCCTGACATATCTAAACCTAACCCAACTTCCAATACATGCCTCCTCCGGGCATTACCAGAAAAAATAAAAAATTGCAGTGTAATATATTATAATATGTAATCTGAAACATCAGTCCATGGCTTGGAAAGTTCCACCAATAATTTGCAGTGAACTGGGTGACGTCAAGGGGAAATTATCAAAAAAAATCATTGGCAAGTAAGACTGATGGAAAAGCATGCAATACCCTGAAAAACCGATAATGGAGTTTCACAGTGAGAGCACCAAAAATCTGACATCAGATTGAAGATGGCATAACAAACGATTTTGCTCCAACCAATGATGGAAGCTCAACTTTATGGAAAATGTCAACGAGATGCATATTATAATGGAGTAATGGGGCATGCTTTAGTATTATTATGCCCAGTTTTGAAAGAATATAAACAGTGCTTCCTCCTTTTTCTCAGGGAATCAAACGACAGGCTACGATTAATTCTAATTCATATAATGGAACATTATTGAAGCAACCTCATCATCTCTTCTCTAAGCTACAATTGATCTGATAGCATCGCCATCCTGACGTGAGCCTTGGTCAGAGCCTGCAGGAAAATACATACGGTTTCAATTAAGATTTCCAATCCCATGATAATGGCGATTTAACTTAAAGTAGTCAAAGATTCAAGCTCTCTCAGACATTTTTACAAACAGTTCTACTTCTATCATGTAGACAAGTGCAGTTCATAGTTGATACGAAGTCGACCATGATTCCATTTTGTCAGATTACAAGCAAGTAGCTTATAAGATGTTTGACAGATTTCTCTATAAAACAAAATTCATATTCCTTATCTGTTGAGATGGTTCGTGACCATTGAGCCAAGTAACTAAGACCATTGAGCTAAGTAACTAAGTTAGCTCTTCTTAGAGCATGCATGCTTCATATGGCTTTAACTTCTTTTGTATAAAGACGAGTATATGAAAATAATCTATCTCATTATAGGGTCTTTTTCTCTAAATACAGCTATTTTTTATTAGAAACAGTGAGTCACTAAAATGTAGATATCTATTTAAATTTTAGATTCGCTATATTATGAGATACTAACCCCTTTCACTAAATCCAACTCTCGTTAGGAGGATTTTGTGTCCATTCTTTGTATCAAGAAATCCGATAGCATACTTACTTCAAAAAGAATTATTTTGTTTTTGTGTTGGTTGGATTCAAAAAGAATTCTTTTTTGTACCAAAAAGCAATTTTTTTTATAAATAAATTTTTAGAAAGGGTTGGGTACACCCATGATCCAAAGGCAGAGCGAAATTTCTCTTCTTTCTAAACAATACTAATGTCGGGCAGGATAAACTGTCTATTATCTTTAGATATAAACCTAAGTACTCAGGAGCTACGATGTCTCCCCAAGTACCGCGATTAAAACCAGAATAAAATAGTACTCCTCAAGGATCGAATATACTCTAAATGATCGTATGTATTACCCTTTTACTAGTTAAAATTACATATGGGAACCAAAAAGGAATGTTTGTTCGTGCTTAAGAGGGTAAAGGACTTTTGGACCTGGTGAAAGAATAGCATTTCACCAGGCCCAAATACAATTGCCAATATATCAGATAATAACAATTAGGTTCTTCATATCCACGGATGGAGTTTTTGACCCAATATATATATATAATATGGATTATCCTTAGATGGTGGCAATGGTAAAGAAGGCGGGAATTCATCCTAAACTTGAGTCATTAAGCCAGCCCAATCTGCTTCGCAGACGCCTAAAGATATCGATTCTATATCCACAAGAGAGAATGCAATTAGGACATTAAGAAAAATACCGAACGAAGTGTATTTTTTTTCATCTCTTTGTGCTTAAATTATCCAATTAATTTTTACTGCACGGAAAAAAATAAAAATAAAAATTTCCCATGCAATGTTGAATTATATAAATGATATACTTACTATATTAACATAAAATATAAAAACTAATAAGCTGCCGTATCAATGATTAGCTTACCTAGTGGCTAGTATAACGCACAAGACCCACAAATAGTAATTGTTGAAAAAAATCATATATTGACAAACATTAATAGGACCAAATGGAAGAAGTGAAAAAAAAAGAAATGCTTATTTTCTGCATTGTAAATAAAAAAAAATATATGAAGCAACAGAATATTTTGTTTTCTTTATTGAAAACAATAAGAGAGAGAAGGACAAAAGAAGAACGGCAAAGAAGACATGCTGATAATAATAAGAAAAAACTAATTCTCATGGCTTTATATTTTATCTTTATTTTAAATTTATTTATTTTAAATCAGCTCCCTCTCCTTTAATCCTTTAAGTCCGTCCGTCCGTCCGTCCGTACGGGAGGGTGTAAACGTTATAACACCGTTAATTTATTGCGTTGTAGGCAGATTGAGCTGACTCATGGACAAACAATCACATGACTTGATAGCCAGGTGGACCAATTCCCATAGTCGAGATCCTTCCCCATTAATCCATTGCGGCTGCCACATCTTTATCCTCACCCCCCCTGGGTTTTTGAGCACAACGCATATCAAAGGAAGAGAAATCATTCTCACAAATCGCCCTCAATCGCAACCCCACTAATGAACAGTTTCAAAGGAGAGTTGAGAGACAACGCCCTGAACATTACCAATAGCTTCTTCAAGCTGCTCAAGTTTCTGGGCAACATCGGCCAAGTCCGACGACCTTACCTTGTGGCTGAGCATGGCGAGAGGCTCATCTCGATCTTATACCTCGACAAGAACCCGATAGTAGATTAGCATATTCGCTTATATAAGGACACAATTCCTTTGCCCCAATAACTACCATCCAACGGCAACAAAAGCCGACATATCAGAAAGCTCAGATCCACCCGAGTGACCTCCAACGATCTTCCTCACCTGGATGCCTCAAATTCAACCAGAACCCATAAAATTAAACACTGCTCAAAATATCGTTCCAACAACAATCACAAAGTTCAATGAAAAAAAAATAGCAAGAAATCATGGCCGCTCATATCAAACGCTCTCTCTCACTCCAACTCATTTCTTTCCCTCGGTCAGATTCCCCTCATTACACAGATTTTCTCTCTCCTTGCCATTCTTTCTCAGCTTACAATAAACTAATAGTCAAAGCCACATGGATTTGAAGCCCTCAAAGCTGTACAGGTGCCACCACACTCTACTTTCCCATGGTCATGTTATTATTAGAATCCAAAAAAGCAAAGAATCTGTGCTTTTGAATATTCTGTTCGTATGCCTGCATTAGTCTTCAACCAAATGATGAAATAAATTTTCCACATTGTTTCTTTTTTCTTCTTGTTTGGTTTTGTACCTAAATTTAAAAGTCAGAGGAAACGGAGAAAAGAATTGGCACCGACAAAGAGGTTTCATGGAGTTGATGAATTGCGGGAGATTTCGGTTGCTAGTAGGGATTGAGAGTTCTTCGATGGGCGGTGTGCCCAGAAACCAGAGGGTAGGAAGACGAGGCGGTCGAATGGTGAAGAAATAAACTACAAGACTTGATTTAAATTTGAAGTAAACTACACGGACCTATGAATTAGTTTTCCCTAACAATAATGGAGCGACAAACTAATATCGGTTAGATGGCAGATGGCGGCACGAGGAGGAGTTAAACGCGGTCGGCAAAAGGATGATCACGTAGAACCGATATTGCTGCTGGCATATAACTCTGATGTCCATGATCAACATTCCTTAAAAGAATCTTAAAACAAAGTAAACAATATAGAGTTATCTTCTTGTGTAAAGACAAATAGGGTAAAATAAAGCAACTCGAGTAACAGTTAGACGGTGACAGAGTAGCGCCGAGTCTTGACACTAAATAAGAATCGGGTAAAGCAATCTATAAATGTAGCCTCGGTTGTATTCAAGTATGTATGTACGTAACTTCGTGACAAACACTATTCACGAATGCATACCCTGCAATTGTTCCTTTTTCTTTAAGCACAACAGCTTTGACCCAGTTTTGGAAAAAATGGCATTGGTTCTCTCTCGCAAAAAGCAAGATTTGATTCCTTCATCTTTAGAAGAAGATGATCTACTAGTACGGAGTGCAAAAAAGATAAAGAATACAAGTAAGCTCATAGAAGAAAAGGCATATCAAGAACATTGGCCAAAACTAGGAACAAATGGAAAGCCTTCTTTTGCTGAGAAGCTAAAGGGTATCAACACAAATGATGATCTATCTGATGATGATATTGAAGAGGAAGATAGTGTATGCTCTGATGATTCAATGTCAGAAGACTCGTCACAGGAGATGGAACAGGAGAAGGAGGATCCTTTGTTCAAGACAACTGAAGACCAATCAAGGAACTTTCCGTCTTTCATCTTCTCTGGCAAGATGAAGAAGAGATTATATAAAGCTTGGAGAAAGGCAGTCATTGTTAAATTACTCGATAGAAATATTGGGTACAAAGCTCTTCAGTCAAGATTACAAGCATTGTGGGCTAAACGAGGAGTGATTAACCTCATCAATATAGGCCATGGATTTTATGTGGTTAAACTATCAAATAAAGAAGACTATGTTAATGCTTTAACAGGTGGGCCTTGGATGATTTACGATCACTATTTAACAGTGAGACCGTGGGAGCCTAATTTCCGACCAGAAGGAGCTACAATAGATAAGGTAGCAGTTTGGGTAAGGGTGCCAAAGATGCCACTTGAATATTATGACGAAGAGGCTCTCAGGATTATTGGCAATAGGATTGAGGAGACACTTAAGGTGGATATGAACACTTCGTGCCATCTGAGAGGCCATTATGCTCGTTTGTGTGTGTTAGTCGACCTGGGTAAACAATTGATGTCAGGCTTCTCGCTGGATGAAGGGGAGTATTATCTGGAGTATGAGGGTCTTCATTCGTTATGTACTTTATGTGGGTTCTATGGTCACCGGAATGAAGGTTGTCCGACCAAAAGAAATCAAGTTCAGAAGGATGGGGCCTGTGGGAATGAACAATCAAATGACAATATTCAGAATATGGACAAAGCAAATACTTCCCTGGGAAACAGTGAACAATGGCGAGTAGTCCAGAAGCCTCGTCGGCAGCGCAAACTGAAGGTAAATAGAGGTGATATTCCTCCACCGGAAAATAGAGGCTCCAGATTTGGTGTTTTGGCTGAAGATTTGGTGTTTTGGCTGAAGTGTCAGAACAGAGAAATGACGTGGGACGAGAGGAGGTTGTACGGAGTGAAATGGCGAAGGAACAGGAGCAGACGGCTATGGTGCAAAAAGGGGGAACTAGACTTAGAACTAATGATGGCAAAAGGAGAGGGAAAACGGATACTTTCTGGCGAAATGACATGGAAGGAATAGATATGCAAGAGATTGGAGCATTTAATGAGGGGAGGAGAGAGAATGGTATGGGAGGAGTAGGTTTGAAAGATAATGTGGCATTTAATGAGGGGAGAGAAGAGAATGATAAGGGAGAAGTACGTATGGAAGAAAAGGTGGCATTTAATGAAGGGAGAGAAGAGAATAGTTTCAAGAGAAAGGAAAAGAGAATAAGAGATGTGGTGGACATTGAGGAGTACGTTGGAGGTGAATTTGAGTCAACTATGAAAGGAGAATTTGGAAATGGGCTATGTGATGGTGAGGAGGTAATGGATCATGATCAGGCCCATTACCTTCCTACGCATAATGAACAAATTGGAGCTAGAGAATTGGACCCGGGAGACAGTGGGCTTTTCAGAAATCATTTGGACACAAGTGACGAAATTCTTGTGAATGGTGGTTCAATGGAGTTAGGCCCAACTCAAATAAGGAAGCAGGACATAGAGGACGCTGAGGAGTCTATGGTGCCTGAAACTCAAATTGAGTAAGCGATAGTGTGGTTTGGTTCTGCTTATATATTATTAAAATATATATATTTTATGGATAGTATATTATATTGGAATACCAGATGGGCTTGTGATAGTAGCCTCCTTTGGAATCTAAAGGTAATCTGCAAAGGATCAAGACCAAGTCTCATCATTTTATCAGAAACCAAGTGTGATAGAATATCTCGATTTCAATTTTTGAATTCATGGGGTTTTGACTCTCTTAAAATAATTCCTAGCGTTGGTCGCTCTGGAGGTTTAGTAGCAGCTTGGAGAAGTGATTTAATAAATATTTCTGTTCTAATGGAAAATAGGCAATTTTTCCATTTTCAATGTGAGATAGAAGGAAGGCCTACATTCTTTTTGACGGCAGTATATGCAATTCCACATTCCAATTTTCGTCAGGTACTCTGGAATAACTTATATAACTTTTCTAATTCTATTTTTATCCCATGGGTAGTATGTGGTGATTTTAATGATATTCTTAAGCCTACTGATAGAATTGGGGGGGTGGGATGTTCTCATAATAGAATAAATTGGTTCCAAGATAGAACTAAGGAGTGTGGACTTATAGATTTGGGTTTTCAGGGACCTAAATTCACTTGGAAAGGACCTAGAATTAAATGTTATTCTAGATTATATGAAAGGTTAGATCGAGCTTTAGCAAATACACAATTTCTAAGTAGTTTATCTGATTGTTTTTTGAAAGTACTTCCTAGAACTCAATTTTCTGATCACAACCCTATTACTCTTCAATTTTCAAATCAGTTAAATGGAGTGAAAAATAAACCTTTCCGTTTTGAAGCTATGTGGCTTACCCATGAAAATTTCAAACACTTTATTTCTAATGTTTGGAATGATAATGATGATTTTAATATGAATTTGGAAAATTTGGGTGTCTCTCTGTTGGAATGGAATAAAAATATTTTTGGTTTTGTGGAAAAGAAGAAAAAGGTTTTGCTAGCACGGTTGAGGGGTATTCAATGTTCACCAATGTATACTCACTCAAGATTTTTAAACTCTCTTGAAAAGGATTTGCAAACGGAATTAGAACAAATTTTGAAATTAGAAGAGATCAAATGGTTTCAAAAAGCTAGAACTGATTGGATTAACAAAGGAGACCGTAATACTAGGTATTATCATCTAAAAACAAAAATGAGAAGAAGAAGGAATAAAGTTATAACACTTAAAGATGATAGGGGTAATTGGATTGAAAATGAGTTAGAACTGATAAATATGGCTTTGAATTATTTTAAGAATCTCTATGATTGGTCTGATAGTTCTCAATGTATTTTACAAACAAAGACCAGTTTTCCGGCTCAGGTTAGATCTCGTCTTTCTAATATGTCTCATGTGCCTACTGATTTAGAAATAAAGGAAGCTCTTTTTTCTATGGGACCTTATAAAGCCCCTGGTATTGATGGTTTCCCCCCAATTTTTTACCAAGCTAATTGGGATGTGGTGAATAATGTTGTTTGTGAATTTGTTAAAACAACTTTTCGGAAGGGGTCTGTTGAGCCTAACACTAACAAAACTTTAATTTCCCTCATTCCAAAGAGGGAACAACCTGTGATGATCGGTGATTTTAGACCTATCGCATTATGTAATGTACATTATAAATGCATAACTAAGGTAATTGTGAGTAGATTGAGGAATGTTATGGATGACCTTATTTCTCCTTATCAATCAAGTTTTATAAAAGGTAGACACATACAGGATAATATTATAATTGGCCAAGAGGTCATGCATATAATGAAGAAGGCCAAAGGAAATTCAGGTTTAATGGCTTTAAAGATTGATTTACAGAAGGCATATGATCATATTCGATGGGACTTTATTCAGCAGGTTCTTATTGATGTGGGGTTCGATGACATTCTTATAAAGCTAATTATGAGTTGTATTACTTCTGTTTCATATAATTTATTATGGAATGGATCTACAACTGCATTTTTTTCTCCTAAAAGAGGTCTCCGACAAGGAGACCCTATCTCACCTCTTTTGTTTGTTCTATGTATAGACAGGTTATCCCATCTCATTATTGATGCGGTTAATTCAGATCAATGGAAACCAATAATGGTTACTAGAGGCGGGCCAGCTATTTCCCATCTGATGTTTGCTGATGATCTTTTATTCTTTGGTGTGGCAACAGAGAAACAATCAAATTGTATGATGAGTTGTCTGGATAAATTCTGCAGAGCCTCAGGAGCGAAAGTCAATAATAGTAAATCCTCAGTATTTTTCTCTCCAAAAGTTAAAGGTAACATTAGAAAAAAGATCAGTGACATTACAGGAATGACAATTTCTACTGACATAGGGAAGTATCTGGGATTTCCATTCGTCAGAGGGAGGAAACCTAGAGATACTTTTCAATACATCATCGACAGAGTCAAATCCAAGCTTGCAACTTGGAAAGAAAGTACTCTGTCAGTGGCAGGAAGGATCACCTTGGCCAAATCAGTTTTGAGCTCTATTCCGGTGTATCCTATGCAAGTTACTAAGATTCCAGCTTCAGTGTGTCAAGAGGTAGAGAGGTTGCAAAGGAATTTTATATGGGGTCATAGTCAAAGCCCATATGGTTTTCACCCTATTAGTTGGGACCAGATTGTTATGCCTAAATTATATGGGGGTCTTGGGTTTAAGAAATTATCATCTTTTAATCGAGCTTGTGGTACCAAGATAGCTTGGAAATTAGTTAATGGGGAGAAAGGCTTATGGGTTGATGTCCTGCTTCATAAGTATATATTGAGAAATGAAGATAAGCTATTGGAGGCAAGAAAAGGGGACTCGGCACTGTGGAAATTCATCTCACAACAACAAGACATAGTTGATCTGGGTACACGTTGGCATATCAGAAATGGTCAACTAGTTAATTTTTTTACGGATAACTGGTTGTTTCCAGATAGAAGCTTAAAGGATGTTTGTCTTCGAACACTAACAAGGGAGGAGGAAAATAGCAAAGTAGCGGATTGGATCTCTTGTAAGACGTGGGACTTTCAGAGACTTGCTGCTCTTATCCCAAGTGATGTATTTCAGAAGCTAATTAGTATGATTCCTCCTATGTCAGAGGCGGGTAATGATTTAATGGTTTGGAATGCTACAATTGATGGTACTTTTACCATTAAAAGTGCTTATTTTCTAATTGAGAAGCATTCTGCACATGCTTATAATCCTGTCTATAAGAGTATATGGAAATGGAGAGGTGCTGAACGTATCCGTGTTTTCATGTGGATTGCCTTTAATAATCGTTTAGCAACCAATGCTTGGAGAAGCAGGTGGTCCTCAGCTGAAGCAACCTGCCAATATTGTAATGAGAATACAGAGGATATTTTACATATACTTCGTGATTGTTATTATGCTAGAGGGCTATGGATTAAGCTAGTTCACTCCAAGAATTATGACTCTTTCTTTAGAGCTCCATTACGGGACTGGTTTGCTATGAATCTAAAAAACGAGTTGGGAGTTGTTGGAGATAATAATTGGAGTCAAATTTGGGGGGTTTCTATTTGGAGTCTGTGGAAATGGAGGAACCAAGCGTTATTTGATAAAGATTTTTTGAAACCTTTAGATCCCTTCTCAATTATTATGCAAAAGTGGAAAAGTTTTGTGCAGGTTCAGGAAGAAAATTTATCTAATCAATTGGTTGCATCAATATCGTCTCAGTGGCAACCTCCCCTATCAGATTGGGTAAAATTAAATGTTGATGGAGCACTTACAGCTACTCATAGTAAAGCGGGTTGCGGTGGAGTGATTAGAGATTATTCTGGCAAGTGGGTAGCAGGATTTACGAGGGTCCTGGGTGCTTGTACTGTTGTGGAAGCAGAACAATGGGCGATCTATAGAGGACTAAAGCTAGCATGGGAGTTGGGATTCAGGAAAGTAATACTTGAATCTGATGCAAAGAACGTGGTGGATATGCTAATGAAGCAGGAAGTTCACAAGTGTAGCTTACTTGTATTACAAATACAGAAGTTCATGAACTTGTCTTGGGATTTGAAGATTATATATATATCTAGAGAGCAGAATAAACTGGCAGATGCCTTAGCAAAAGATGGGTGCGCGTCTACGGCAGACTTACATTCTTGCCCTTCTCATCTGAGGGCTCTTGTGGATAAGGAGAGTTTGGGATTTGATCCCCTTATAGTTTAATTTTCTTTGTTTAGGGCTTTAATGCCCTCCCTTGTAACCAAAAAAAAAAAAGTATGTATGTACGTACAGAAAGAAGGTGAGGGCCAAGTATGGGTTGCGGCCCGAGCCCTGCTGTGATTGCTGCGTCCACTTTTGCGGCAAATGCTGTGCCCTTTGCCAAGAACATGCTGAACTCGAAGGCAGAGGCCATGATACTTCCCATGGTTGGAAACCCACTCGCGCTCCTCAGCCTCTTCTCCATTTTCAGATGATCTGATTTCAACCATCTTACTCGGTTCTTAGCGTAAAAAAATGAGAGTAATTAAAATCCCCAATAGGATACATCTTATCAATAATACATGCAGGGAGGGATTACTAGGAACAATTTATATAACCGGCAACAATATTCTTATCAGTTAAATACGCTGTTTCGTTCAATTTTGGAATGTAATAAGTAATGTATGCCTAGAGTTAGCCGCATTTCATCTGGCAAAACCTTGTTACCACGGAGCCTGTTCGCTTCATGAGCTTAACCAGGCAAGCTAACGGATTAATCTACTTGTGACGTTCGTGAAGTACCACATACGTACGTACGTACGTACTTCCTATAGGACAACACTGGTGGTTTCAACTTCAAACAGAACCACTCACAAAAAGTGGGTCACACCTTCATTGCCGCATCATCTATACATATAAACACACACACACACACACACACACACACACATATATATGAATGATCAATGCAGGCCCTCCCACACATAGCAATATACATTCAATCAATATCCATCGCAATTCATCCATCAAACAAAATATCATCCCAACGCCAGGATCATGTACCTATTATAATTCCTATTCAAATATACTATTTCTATTCATTTTGCTACTGGACACTACAAACCACAATCACATGCTTATGCTTATCCCATTCTCATGCTCTTATCGTTTGGCTTGGATCCCACACTTACTCCCCACCTTCCCTTTAGCTGTCCACCAACCGTTTCATTGTTTCCAGCATTTCTCCCCGGTCATAAACCGACGCGTCATATTTGCATCCATCTAGACAGCTGGCTTGGATTCACAACGCCCGGGATGTGGGTCCCATCTGACTTCACTATGCTCGCCATCTCAGCTCGACTCTTATCTTCCTTCCTCATCGTGCTCCGCTGCGCCCAAGCTGAGGAGCTGGAGGTACCCGAAGGGGCGGCTTCCGCCCCACCCGAGTCCAACTTCTGCCCAAACAGAGTACCTTTTGTCAAGAACTCGTGAGCCATGTAGCCGGCCAGAAGCCGATTCGAAGACATCGGCTTCGCCTCCCCAGCTTCTCTCGCCGTAGTAGCTGGTGAGGCCGCTGCTGGTGGACCCGATGGGAAGCACGCTTGTCTCTCCTCCCGCTTTCTCGTCCCGCCAGGTGGCAAAATCCTACGAGGACAGCGACTCGTCATGGAGGATCTAAATCATGCCACGTAAGCGTCCCCAAAACAGTTTCGTCCGGAGGGCAAAACCGTCAGAACGGATGAATATGCGAGAATTGTTTAATGTTGAGACGTCATATTCGTCTTATCGTCGAAGGGAGAAAACAGAAAAAAGAATGAAGCAGGGTCCACAAATGGATCGAAGAAGACGACAGACAAGAATGAATGGGTTGGATATTGATGGAAGTGCAAAAACCTAAGATTTTGAATCAGACCAATAGAAGAACCACATATAAAATGAAAGATTGAGACGGCGAGTTCTGCTTCTGGCAAGAGTGAGGGGTCTGGGAATCGGAGGACGGCGGAGAATACGATGGGATCTAAGAAAGAGGAAGATTTTGATCAGAAGCCTCCGCGGCAAGAAGCGCAGAGAAAAATTGATGAACTCCCGATGGAAGACTGGAGAAGGGCGATTTTGGCGTAAGCGTAAAAGTGTTTATTATATATACGAAAGAATATTTAATGTATGCCCTTCTGGTTTAAGTAAATAACAGCATTGCCATTTGTCAAATGACGAAACTACCCACACGGCGAGAATTGGTAATCCGCTCATGCCAGTTCGCTTTGCGCAGTTTCCATAGCCCGTCGTAAAGATGGACTCATGAGATTTTTACCCAGAAAAAATAATCACGAGTCCTTTTGATAAAAATTTAGTTACGGGGATACTTTTTGGTAAAAGCTTTACAAAGATTTAAGCACCAAACTTTTACATGAAAATTGCAAAAGGACTTGGTAGTAACATTGCATGTTTTATATGGTAATAATATGCCTTAAATTTAGATGGACAACATTTTAAGTTCTTAATCATATCTCTATAAACTCATAACATAAGATGTTGTTAAGAATGATAATAGGATTATATGATAACCTACATATTCAAAACTTATAAATAATGTTCTCCGACTTGGAGTAAATCACTGTGGGACCCTCTGTACTGTACAGTAGTAACGTTCTTTTCATGCTACACTCTTCATTTTCATTCGTAAATTTGATGTCAATCCCCACTAATTGGTCTAGTCCCAGAATATCTGTCACATCTACCTTCATTAACTCATTCTCTTTATAAATGAAAACCCAACGACGAGGCCCATGGGCCTGCATCATGTATTCTGATCCACGTGAACCCAACACCAAGGGTTTCTTTTTTATAAGAAAATTTTTAAAAAAAATTGGGATCACTCCCCTTCCTCCTCTGCGATAGTCGCATCTCTCACCCATTTACTAGTTAAATCCGGATCCAACACCAAGTTTGTATCTTTGTGCCTTTGCATTGTGCGCATGTGAACAGGCGCAGTACACACGGACACAAGTATTTTGACAACCACTTATTCAATTGTTTTCAATATTTTTTTTATATACAAAGTTTGGTTAATTAAATGAACAATGACAATATGTACAATTTTATTTTCTGATCAATTTTGTTTTCCTTTCCAAATTATTATCCATTCTGTCGGTTGAGAAAAAAAAATGTAGCTGGTTCAAATAAGAATTCGGTGTTGGCAAATGTGATGTCCCTAATGAACTAGTGATTGATAGCAACGTTGAACGTTTTAGCGTTGTGGGTTCAATTATTGGTGCCAACAAGGATGCAAAAAATAATATATATACGTATGTCGGAAGATATCACATGGATGCCAGCTACGTACAGATTTTGTTGAAGAAAATTTCAACAGGCAATAAATTTACCATCTACCAAGCACATGCATGCTCGATGCTCCCAATTAATCGCCATTTTCGTGTTGAAGCTTTTCATGAATCCTTCTCTACCACTAGGTCCCATCCTCTTTATCATCTTCCCTCCACCTCGCCTCTCCCTAATCACTAATCCCGCAGGTTAATTTTTGAGTTATTTTAAACGTATTTAATTAATAAGATCCGAATATTGTCATATCAGGAATTATTTATACGTACGTAGTGAAACTTTAGAATAGCTCCCCCAGGCCGTCTGGAAGTGATGGAATGAATTAAAGTAAAGTACAAGTACAAGACAGAACTAATATCGTGGCGAGCAGAGCGACTTGAGTTTGAGCAAAGGAGGGAAGCGGTCCCCAAGTAGCTAGCAAGGCAGGCATGCATGCATGTGCATTATTATTGAGATAGATGTTTAGATTCACTTTACTTTGATGATATGAGGTTATATAGATTATATATCCAGTTGCAGAGTGCAGAGTGCAGAGTGCAGTGTACAGTGAAAAGCAGGTGCACCAAACTCGTTCTGAATTATAAGTGCTCATTAAATGCGTTGATCAGTTAGCAGTTGAGACTGATTAAGTGAGAAAGCATCGGATGAATTCAAACGCTTATAAAAACCCGTGCCTTCATGCTTCACAAGGCAACGCTGGCCACTGCTCAAACTTTCAGGTAGCACAAAATGGGAAGGTTAGGTTTGCTGCTCCTGCTGCTGTTTGTCCATGCTTTTGCGACCAATGTGGTTGCTAGAAATGTGGCAAACGTGAGACATGATGAAGATGACAAGTTTCAGGCTGTTGGGAAGGAAGGGTTGTTCGGTGGTGGAGTCGGGGGAGGCGGAGGCTTCGGAGGTGGGTTCGGTGGTGGCGCCGGTGGTGGCTTTGGAAAAGGTGGAGGGTTAGGCGGTGGTGCTGGGGGAGGTTTTGGAAAGGGTGGAGGTATAGGTGGTGGGATAGGTAAGGGTGGCGGCTTCGGAGGTGGTGCAGGAGGTGGTTTCGGAAAAGGTGGCGGTATAGGAGGTGGTGCTGGTGGTGGTTTTGGAAAAGGTGGAGGTATCGGTAAAGGAGGTGGTCTAGGAGGTGGAATAGGGAAAGGAGGAGGTTTAGGAGGTGGGCACGGCGGCGGTTTTGGAAAAGGTGGAGGTATAGGTGGTGGAATAGGTAAAGGAGGAGGGGTAGGAGGTGGCCATGGTGGCGGGATAGGAGGAGGAGGAGGACTAGGAGGTGGCCATGGTGGTGGGATAGGTGGAGGAGGAGGACTAGGAGGTGGGCATGGAGGTGGAATTGGTGGTGGAGGAGGTGGTCATGGTGGTGGGATAGGTGGAGGAGGAGGGCTAGGAGGTGGACATGGTGGTGGCCTTGGAGGAGGAGCTGGTGGTGGCTTTGGAAAGGGAGGCGGACACGGTGGAGGAGTGGGTGGTGGCTTTGGAAAAGGTGGTGGGGTAGGTGGAGGCGGCGGTTTTGGAGGTGGCATTGGGAAAGGCGGTGGCATTGGAGGTGGTGGAGGTTTTGGAAAAGGTGGTGGTGTAGGGGGTGGAGCAGGTGGGGGCGGAGGTGTCGGAGGCGGCGTTGGGAATGGAGGTGGATTTGGAGGTGGCGGTGGCTTTGGAAAAGGCGGTGGCCTTGGTGGGGGCATTGGGAAGGGAGGAGGATTTGGAGGTGGCTTTGGAGGGGGCAGTGGCGGTGGCATTGGAGGGGGCTTTGGCAAAGGTGGTGGCTTTGGTGGTGGATTTGGTGGAGGAGCAGGAGGTGGTGGAGGTGGAGGAGGAGGTGGCGGCGGGGGCGGGGGCATCGGACACCACTGAACTTCACGTTGCATGTAGCTAAAATGAAAGAATGGCAAGATCCTTCGTGTCATCAAATATGATAGTAATATAGTATCGCGGTATTACATGTACTTGCATTGCATTGCTGCTACTATTGGGGAATCGTTTGTGGGAGGTCTGTATGAGTGAGAATGGTTTTAGAAAGTAATGTTTCTGATTTTTGTGGGCCTGTTCTCCTATGCTCTTTTTAAGTCTTAATTTAAATTTTTATTTTTATCCCTATATAAATATATAAGTTTTAATCTAAATTTCAGGATGTAATTATTACTTACTTCTGATAATACTTATGATTTAAATTTTTGAAAATGAAACATTAAATTGAGGATAAAAGTTACAAAAATTAATTTTTATATGATACCTAAATTTTGTTTTTTTCTTACTTTGGGTTTTTTTTAATCCCTTAGATAAATCGAAGATCGTATTGTAAGCACAAACCTCTCACCAGAGCTCACCCACCCAATGTTGCCACATCCATAATTCCTCAGTTTACCAATTTAATTGCTCCCTCCAAAAATTGATGATCGACTGACTTTGTATTCATTCTTCACCTATTTAATACTACAAATTTCGGGGTGCGTGTGGGGACGACTCGTCGGCCTCCTCTCTTTTGTGGGCTTCACTTTATTAGCGAAATGATGACGACTTAAGCAAGTAAACGGCCACATGTATTCAATAAATTTAATTCATTCTCACACCTTAATTCATAAAAATAAATTTATATAAATTCACTACTTTTTTCTGCTCAGATAATATTACCACAGTAATTCATCCTACCATTTTTCTATATTCTACATTTTAAAGCCATCTCCGACGCTCAAGAGGTTAACAAGTTAAAAAAGTGCAATGCTCCAGGTCAAGGTTAATTTAGAGTATGTAACGCACAGCCATCCAACAAAATGATTCCCACTCCCACGGGGGTTGAAACTTGAAATGAACCCAACATACGGTTAATGAATAACAAGGTCCCTCTGCTTCAAAAATAAATTTGGAAAAAAAAATGAGAATGGGAGACTCCATCCCGAAAACAGAATCATTTTCCCACTTCTTATCAAACAGAAATTTCAGAGGATAGGAGACCGAAATGCTCACTAGTCTTATTCACATCAAAATCTGAGGTATCACAATTAAGAGATGTCCTATTTAGACTCTAATAAACCTAAACGCAAGTCCTACAACCGTCAGGACCTAACTTAATATTTTTATTATTAATATATGACACTTGCATTACAACCAGTTCTACTATCAGTGTCCAATGATAGCTGCGATAGCACATTACTCCACCTCTTCCAGATTATCTACAGTTCTACACCCATCTTTCAAATTATATATGGCCCCTTCAACGCTGATTTTCCCTTCGCCGGACATACCTTGTTCTATCATTGTATCTTGGTCTATCTTGGTGTCTCTGTGGCTGCGGCTCCACCCTTCTCTGTCTTTCAGGTGATCTCTGCACGATCTCTCCATTCACAAATAATTCGGCTGCATCAAATTAGTTTGCAAACTCAATTAATCAAAGCTTGGGGTCACGACACATGTTAACAATAATCAGGGTATTGGGATCAAAGAAAGCCATCATCAATGGACCATCTTCATAAGTAAATATAAATTTATGCTACTGTTAAGGAAATATTGTAGCCCAACCATTTCAATTTTAAAAGTACATGATATTAATAAATATCATTTCACCAAAAAAATATTAATAAATATCATTACTATTGCTATGAAGAAATGATGGTATAGAGAAAGACTTCATGTGATATAATGTATCTGCTCCAATGATTATGAAACTACATCGGTTAGTATTGTGACTGAAATTTCTGTGTGGAGAACATGTACTTCACCAAAAAAAGTATTAATAAATATCATTACTATTATGAAGTTTTCTGATTGACAACAGCATTTACATTGTTTTAAATGAACAATTACTTGAAAAAGGAACATGATTGAACATCAAAATTATCAGGAGGAAACAAATAAAACAGAAATGGAATTAGGAGATTGAAGGAGTAAATTGCAAAGGGATCTTGATGTATCAACTCCAATGATACTGTAACTCCATGTACAGGCGAAGCTACAGAACAGGATGAGAGTGAAATTCTATGAGTCCATTAGCATTCAAAGCTAGACATTACCCAGTGAGAGCTAATAGCTTTGCCAAGATGGACTGCTGATATTAGGAGAAAAGGAAAATAACAGAACCTACATTGTCCTTAATTAACTAGGTTAATCAAGCAAAATTAGAGGTTTGTTAAGAATTAATTGGTATAATCTTACAAAAAACAGTTGAGGACAAACCACATAAAATATGGCAAATCAATCTCAGGCGGATGAGATTCCTATAAGTATAAATAAGCGAGAGTATATAAAGCACAAAACACTAAAGAGGAATAATAAACTCAGCAAGCATATACATGTTTCATCTCCGCTGATCTGGATCTCCACAAAGTATACGAAGCACAGAACAGTTAGGAGAGACATTTGATGTAAGTCCATATATTAAATGCTAAATTGTACGCAACACAATTTAACATTATTGTTATGGACTGGTGTTCTTTTAAAAGAGAAAGAAATATGAAACACTGGATAGCTTCTAAATAATTACCTCCGTAATCCTTATTCTCTGGGTCCACGTATGAATCGGGGAGGACAAACAGTACTCCGGGCAATCCTATTGATCGAAAAGGAGAATGATAGATAAAAATGTGAGAAAAAAGAAAAATTAAGCTCCTGAACATGCATACAAACACAGGTATTGAAGCAAATATGCTACAGACCTTCTAGCTTGTTAGATGTCTCCTCGTCAATCTCGCACCCAAATCCAAAGTACCTCTCACAAGAAACATTATAAATCCTGTTCTTGGCTTCCTCTTCGCTGAAAAGTGAGAAGAATTGAAGATCAGATACAATTAATAACTACAATATTGGCGTGGTTATTCACAACTCCAATATTTCCTAAAACAAAAGACAGGAAAATTTCAGTTTCTCGCGCAACCCCGCAACCAAAAACATTATACCTTCCAACAACCTTAGCAAGAGTTTGTATATAACAATCAATCATCTGTTGCTTGGTAGCACCCTCTCCGCCGGGCTTATCCATGACAATGAGCCAGTGCTCATAATCGCAACCGGGAAATAGTGGGGCCATCTCTGTGGGGGGTCGGTCACTGAAGTTGGAGCCCGAGTTGAGAGGTGAGTAGGCCGAGTTGCCGGACCTGTTGACGCGGCATCGGACGGCACTGAGCCGAGTGGCAGTGGGAGTCAGAGCGAGCGAGCGCAATGCTTGAGAAAGAGGGTTGATAGATCTGCGAGCCAGGAGGGTGGTTGGGATAGAAGGGGATTGAGTGATGGACATGAAATGGGTGGAGAGAAGGCGTTTGGGAAGGAAGGAAGATATGAGAACGGAGGAAGAAGAAGCAGCTCGAACAAGGGTAGCAGCCATTTCCAGAGGAAGGGGATGGTCAGGAAATAGGGTTTGGCGGGTTTTATTAGCGTTAGCATTCACCTTGTGCTCATCATCGAAACGACGTCGTTTTATATTAGTAAAGCTGATCTGATCCGTTAACAGAAAAGTGATCTTAGCCGTCCACTGCAATGAGGGGTTGGGGTTCTCTTTCGCCTAAACGCAGCGACATCTCGCGAGAGCAGAACCTCAATGAATCTCGGCTACTCGGCCGAGAGAGACGACGGCGAAAGAAGAGGGATGGGGACGACAGTTGAGCATGAGCAATTGACGATCGGTAGTCTTCGGTGGTCGAGTTGACTGTTGCCTTCCTCCCAATCATCTGAAGATGTTCGAGTCCGTTAGCGGCGAGACCTGGCAACTCCGACTTGCTAGGTTTTGAAATTACGGGTGAGCACCGATCATCGCCGCGTGGTAGTCCACGGTGGCCGAAGGTGACAGTTATTAGATGATTTCACCAGAGATCAAAGAATGGTGATCGAAGAGTTTCCCCTGCCAGTTTAGTTTTGTGAGCTTTTGCATGGCAGTGAGTGAAAGAGTTGGGTCTAAGAGGGGTTCCACGAAGTATTTGCAGAGTACCACAGGTTTTGAATCCAAAATTCCCAACTTTTTCTCTTCAATTTTCTGAAAACCGATAAAACCATATGGGGGCACTTATTGATATAATGATATTTATACATAACGCATCTATGGTTGAATCATTTGCTTAGATTCCTCAATATGGGATTGTCTCATGAGCTGTCTTAGATGAGCTTTTGCTAGCAAGGTTCTTCCTAAATGAACGAATCGGGGCCAACCCACTAGATCAGGAGCAGTCATGTTCATTATGGATCCAAAGAGAAAGTTGAAGATTAAAACTGAACAATTAGTTCTAGTATTGGATTAGTTTAGCGGTGTAAAGCCATGTTAGATACAATTTGATTATTAGAGGAGACAAGGAGGGCAGTTATGAATTTTTGAAACTAGAAACTTAGGAATAAGATAGGTTAATATTATAAAAAATAATAATTTTAATACCTTGAGATTCCTTACGTATAAATATCGTATCCTCCACTGAGTTCAATTTGCACACAAATTTCCTTGTGGTTTGGAAGTTAGTTAATTGGCTTTGGTTATGTGATTATTTTTTAGGAATATATTGCATGTTTGGGTCGATTTTTTGCAAAACTGAATGGTTCGCATTTGTAGAAAGACTTTATTTGTTCTGGAATTCATTATGTTATATGTTGTGCTTTGTGTGTTATGATAAATGAAGAGGTGTTATTGTGAACCTCACCAAATAAAGAAATGATTTCACCAAATGATCAAGAAAGCTACAAGTTCATTTGCTAAATATTGACGAACATTGGTGTAATTTATACATATATGTTGTAATTTTTATGTGCTAAATATTGTTTTTCATATTATTTGCAGGTAGAGGATTTCAGGAAATCAAATGCCATCCTACAAAAGCAAAGTAACCTATATGCACTCAAATTTGCAGGAATATAGCATGGAGTTTGACTGTGGAAAGATAGACTCTGCTTAGATAGATTGGAGTGATTCTGTTGAGAGTTGTGCCCAGGGCAAATATGCGAAAGGGTAGTAATCTTTTAGTGATCAGTTTTGCAATTTGTTTTGGATACTTTGTTCTGTGTTAAAGGGTAAAGGGTAGGATGAGATGGTGTGATAGAATCTGTGTAGTATAGTGCAGTCTATGTTGACTTGGCCTTGTCAATGGAAGTTGTTTTTAAGTTGTTTTGCAAAGTTCTCTGTCCTTGATATCCTTTAATTTTTACTGACAGCCAAAATCAAGAGGAATTTTGCAGTAACTCAAACTTCTTGCATAGAAACTGAGCAATCAATTTCTCACTGTCTCGAGCCACTCAGTTCAACGGACTGTAAAAAAAAAATCTAAATTTTGCTCATCAAACCCTACAAAGATGGAAACTGAAGAAGCATGATTTCCGTCAATGAGAACCAATATGATACCAAAGGTAGTTGAAAACTAAGCAAGTCAAGTAGCATGAACTAGCTGCACAAACATGAGTTGATGATGTGATGATAACTATATGTAACTATTAGTAGTAACTAATTTATTCATTTTTACTATCAACAAGCTTGAAAATGAAAGTAGTTAGGGTGTAGATGGTGTAAAAATATATTGAGTTGGAGGTGCTAAGCATGAAGATGTTGAATCTTAAATTTGCACGTTATATGTGAATATGTAACTACTTTCTAGGTCTAAAACTAGTTTTTTAAGCATAGCCTAACTAAAAATTCCATGCTTTTTTCCCAGCTTCAAGACTCCCTTCCTATTATGGGTTTCAATTCATCTTTCATTGTAAAGTTTCTATATACAATAAAACCATTATATGTTTAAAAAAATATCAGATTTTCATTTTAAAAAGTGGTACTTGAGTTCTATCGGCGGATGAATACTTTCTGTTCTCTCTTCTTTTTCTGCTCTTGATTTCTAACGTATAATTTCAGCTTAAAAAATATATACAAGATTTTCATTTAAAATATATAAAAAAAAATCAGATCTTCGGCTCCTGATTTCGAAAGCATGTGGGTGTGATGGGGGGGGGGGGTGCGTGTGTATATTTCTCATCTTATTTCGAATATATATAACATAATCATATAGGTATATTCTGATAATTTTCGGCTCATCTGTTATTTCGAAAGTGTGTGTACAACTGATAATTAGCAAATTTTTTCTCCCCTTGTTGATTTTCCAGCGGTGCATCTGTCTTCTTCCTCCTTTTCTCTAGCTTCCAACAGTACATCTTTGCCTTCTTCCTCCTTTTTTCTAGCTTCCCATAGTCCATATCTTCTTTCTTCTCCTTTATTTCAAAGCATTCCGCCTCCTCTGGTTTGAAGATCGCCGGAAATTTTGAAGGGATGATAACATGCCGACAGCCCGACACTGCAATTGCGAGTTGCTGAGAATGAAAGGAAAGGCAAAAAACCATAAAACCATAATTAAATTCTGCAGTGGAGATGAACAGGAAACATGGTGTTGGATGGAAACATTGTGACTGTAACGTAATTTATATTGATGTGGAGGACTACTTTATGTTCTCTATGTTTTTCTGTGGAAAAAATTATATTATTGTCCATAGTCTGTGCACTAATGTTTTAATGCCCAAGTTATTATAGTCTTTTCTTTATCGAAAATGGGTCCTTTATATGACTGCGTGATAATCCTGTATTTTAAAGCCACCATGTAGTTTCATCAAACTATAACAAGAAATTGTTCTATGAATATATTTCTGTTGTTGAAATCTGTAAATGGAATGATGATTCAGCTTCCTCATTCCTGCATGACCAGGTCTTTTGCTGATGGATTTCCAAATATTTACATAGATAATGCAGAAGAGCTCCGAGGTCAACATGTTGCTTTTCTTGCATCTTTCAGCTCTCCGGCACTTGTCTTTGAACAACTGTCTGTCATATATGCACTCCCGCGTCTGTTTGTTGCGTACGGGGGACAGAAATTTACATGAGGTCCGATGCCAATAATTGGAACTAATACTGAAAATTAGTGTTTTCATTAGTTACATACGGGAAAGAAATACAAAGACCCAAACAAAAGGGGAGGATTCTGAGCTCACAAGAATAATGATTTTGCGTCGAAACCTTCAATTATTGGTATTTATTGATATTGCCTGTATATAGCCATAAAATATATCTCAAAATGGACCAAGATGGAAGGAGCTTTAAATCGTATCATATTAGAAATTGGAAAATTTAATGTCATGTTATAAAAAGAAAGATCAGTTGATAGTTTAGAATAATAAGCTGCTGCCTGCTGATTTTTGTTTGATGTGATTGTTTCCATTTTCTCTGTTTGGCTTATGCTCACCGTTTCCATCTCCATGCAAAGTTTATTTTGTCGTTTCTCTTTCCTCACTTTCTCACTCTGTCTCTTTATCAATGATGATTTCTTTTCTTGGACACATATCTTTTTTCTTTGAAAAAAATGATATATGGGTCTTATGTAAGCAATTAAATGACAAAAAAAATCTCATCAAATGCTATAATTCATGTCAAATCTATGGAATCTCACATGAATTTTTTCTAGTTGTAAAAAGACTTAAATAGCCTTGTAAAATAAAAAAAATATTAAAGAAGAAATGAGAGTTGGCGCGTTTTGCGAGAACAATACAGTGTTGGCACATTTTGCTATGAAATAAGAGAACAGTACAATGTGTTGCAGGTGGATTTACTCATCATCGTGGCTGAGGTTGTTAGTACAGCTGATGGGGTTATTAGTTGCAAGTGTTAGGGTTATTATTTCATGCGCTGGGGTTGTTATTGCAGGTACTGGGGTTATAAGTTGCAGCTGATGGAGTTGTTAGTGTAAGGGCTGGGGTCGTTAGTGCAGCTGATGGTATTGTTAGTTGCAGGAGCTAAGGTTGTTAGTTGCAGATGATGTGGTTGTTATTTCAGGCGGAGAGGTTGTAAGTGCAGCTGATGGGGTTGTTAGTTGCAAGTGCTGATATTATTATTTCAAGCGCTGGGGTTGTTAGTTGCAGGGACTGGGGTAGTTAGTTGCATGTACTGGGGTTGTTATTTCAGGTGTTGGAGTTGTTAGTTCAGGTGCTGTGGTTGTTAGTGTCGTTAATGGGGTTGTTAGTTGCAGCTGATGGGGTTTTTAATGTAGGTGATAGGGTTTTTAGTTACAGGGGCTGGAGTTGTTAGTTGCCGGTGCTATGGTTGTTATTTTAGACGCTGAGGTTGTAAGTGCAGCTAATTGGGTTGTTAGTTGTAGGTACTGAGGTTATTATTTCAGGCGCTGGGGTTGTTATTGCAGGTGCTAGGGTTGTAAATGCAAAGTTGAACTAGACATATATATATATAAGCAAAGTAAGATTATTAGTAGTACGTTTAAGTTAAACTATAATTAAGATATGATTAATGACGCAGAAATGCTTAAGCCATCATCTTTGAATAACAATTCAGTAATTAAGATTCTTTATCATTATAAAATGATTAGATCCTTTCCACATAATCACATATTCAAATTATATATCACAAATCTAGAAATTTGCTTTCATAAGCAAGCCCCAAAAATCATTGATTTTTCATCATTAGGATTCAACTGCTTTACATTCACAGCTTGTATATCTTGCCCATATTCTGAGGCATGGTTTACTAATGAATTTTGAGCCACCGATTCCATAATTTTTGGGATGAGTTTCTTTATATTCACCATATCAACCTCATAAGGGTTACAACCATCAACACGTGCAATCAAGAAAGGTTGAACCATTAAAAAAATATCTTTTAAATTATTTTAAAGCCAAGCTAATGAAAAGAGTAAATAATACTCATACAAATAAATAATATCAACAGTTTTCTCCATAATATTTGTGCTAAAAGAACCAAACTAACTCCTCAAAATGGCTTTTAAATGCCAAAGTGAAATCAGGAGACTTTTGACAAAGTGAGATTGCCCAGCACTTGAAAACATCAATTTACTTTCAATATATGCACTGTTCTCAGAAAAAGTTATATAAACCCACTTGTTTATGATCTTCTTGTTTTTGTATGTGCAGCCTTTTCCCACATCATGATATGTTCTTTGACCATTGCCAACATATACAGCAGCATTCATAATGTAACAATCATCTTTCTTGTCACACATTTCTTCCACATGCACCCCACTTGAGCATATCAAACATCCATCCACAACTTCAACATTCACAATTTTTCCACTGCATTTTTGTTTTGTTGGGTATATATGGTGTTGTTACTCGTTATATAGTGAACTACAAACAAACACATATGAACTGAAAGATCAAGCACTAGTTTCCGTAAGTACTCACTAGGGAAATACATATTTGACTTTCTCAATATCCAAAGATTGCTGAAGAGAATGAGGAACTGCTAACTTGATCTGTAGTTTCATCTGATCAAAGGTGACACCAGGAATAGAACCTAAATCATACTTCACTAATTAGAATTGAAGAAAATATTGAAAAATCAAAGCCCCAAATAAGCTTCCTTAGTTTTTAAACAACATTGATCAATCATCAGAAATTGTATTACAATATTAGGGAAATATTGATGTAATAGCCAACAAAATAATCCATTGTTCAACCATTAGGCTGCCAGTTCAAATGGCCAAGTCAACATGAGCTATAAACGTTTTAATCATATTTGCTGTGATGTTCATAAATGGTTCAGAATATTACCAAGAGTGTTCTTCGCAAATGATCCGAGGTTGTAGCATAGTTGACGTTGAATCTAAAGGATCTACTGCTGGATAGATACCACTATCTTTTTAATTGCATTTCATTTATCCAGTAGTTCACAAACTAATAATCGACCAAGGGCCTCAACTACCAACTCAATTCACAAAATCCTATGATCAATCTAAAGCAGAGCAATCGTATGAAACTATTAACAATTCTCATGTTCAAAAACATAGCTTCTTAAGTTCATCCATAGACATCAGAATACTTTCAAAAATTACAATAGTAATTAACGAAAACTCAAACATGCCTCTTCGGAAAGCTGGGGTTGAATTGGAAGAAATAGCATCCCTACACGCTCTCATTACTGCAGCTGTTACGTCCTGCCTGCATTAATGTGAAGTAATCATTCATTTATATCCATCAGAAAGGGTGAGAAAAACAAGGGAAAAGAAAATCGAATACAGCACCCGTGTTGATCATAACTGACGCCCATCTCCACGAATAGAAGCTTCATGGGTGGGGATGAATCACTATTTGCAACAGAACCTTCAGCTCGTTCAACTTCTATAGGCACAGATGTAGCTTGAGTTGGACCAGAAATTCGAAGCCGGAGGAAGTTGGACTGGATTGAGAATGAAACAGATGGGGTGAAAATGATGCAGAGAGCTGATTCTGCTGCAATAATTGATAGGAAAACCACGATTGGTATAGGAAGGAGCTTGTAGATTTAGAGGTACACTCGTTGTTCTTGAAGATTGTCCAGCGTAAGTGGAATGAAGATGGACTTGGAAGTCGGGTTATCTTCTACCAGGGAAAATGACATTCTCTTATTTCACAGCAAAACGTGTCAACACTGTATTGTTCTTGCAAAGCGCGCCAACTCTCATTTCTTCTTTAATATTTTTTTTATAAGGCCATTTAAGTCTTTTTACAACTAGAAAAAATTCATGTGAGGTCCTATATGATTTGACATAAATTATAGTATTTGATGGGACTTTTTTATTATTTAATTGTTTACACAAGACCCATATATCATTTTCCCTTTTTCTTTTGTTTTGCAAATGATGACGAGATATCTGATGCAGAGTTGTTGGATTCAATAAATTAATATTGAAAAATGGTAACATTTCTTCTTTTAAAAATCACTATACTAGGATAAAAAAATACTCTTTTTTGCCCTTAAAAAGTGAGTTTATAATGCAAATTATATTAAAAAATAATTTTTATATAACGGAATATAATTATTAAAAAAATTTATAATAAGTGAATAGTATACAAAATAAAATAAAGATAATTTAAGGTTGAATAAAATTCAATAATGGAATCTAGAATGGAAGGGATGCTTGGGTTTAATAAGCTCGTGACACATGATGGGGAGAAGCAAGACAGTTCCTCCAAAGATGAGAATCATGAGAAGCCTTTTCGTGACTGCGCCTACCAACCAAAATCTCGCATCACAGAATCTTGTCTTTTCCGGCCAAAGGCAAGACATAATCTTTAAATCTCTTAATTTCGGCCCAAGAAAACCTGAAATTTGTATAATACCCACTGTATCTGCCGGCCCTTATTCATGATGATAATCTCAAGCTTGACAGTCAAGTTTGAATAAACATTTGGTAATTTCAAATGAACTCTTTAGCCGACACACACGTATTCCCAAATTCAACGTCCTTTCTACAATAATAAAGGGAAGGTGTCCAAATCAAGGAGGTGGTAATAACAATAATAAAGAAATATAAAATGGCATGGAGTGCCATGAATGTTATGTTGCATCAAACAACGAAAGAAGGATTGTGGGATTTGGAAGTGGAAGAAGGAATGAGCGATGAGTACACGCAAGATGGAACTGTGGATCTTAAAGGCAGACCCGTTCTTAAATCCACTAGAGGTGGATGGAAGGCTTGCTCCTTCGTCGTTGGTCAGTACAACTAATATCTATGTACATATATTTGTAGTTTCTTCTTTACAGTTATTACCTACTGCTGCAAATTTTATAGTCTCTTCTTTACAGTGTATGAATTGTTTGAAAGAATGGCGTATTACGGGATATCCACAAATCTGATCATATATTTGACCAAGAAGCTCCGGCAAGGCACCGTCACCTCCGTCAACAACGTCACCAATTGGGTTGGCACCACCTGGATCACTCCCATCCTCGGTGCCTACGTAGCCGACGCCCACCTCGGCCGCTACTTCACTTTCCTTATCGCCTCCTCCATCTACCTCTCCGTACATATCCCTTCATTTCTAATTCATTTCAGATCTCCTTGTTTGTTACCTACACTCAGTTCAAATAATCCTTCATTTTGAAATCATATATTCTTAACCTCCGTCTCTTAACTGTGCTTAGGGTATGTGTTTACTGACGTTATCGGTTTCACTTCCGAGCCTAAAGCCGCCGCCCTGCGCCGACGCGGATGTGACTAAGTGCGGCAAAGCATCGCCACTAAATCTGGCCGTCTTCTACGGTGCACTCTACACTCTCGCCATCGGAACGGGAGGGACCAAACCTAACATCTCCACCATTGGAGCCGATCAGTTTGACGACTTCAACCCAAAGGAGAAGGCTCAGAAGCTGTCCTTCTTCAACTGGTGGTTTTTCAGCATCTTCTTCGGCACCCTCTTCGCCAACACCATGCTAGTCTACATCCAAGACACTGTGGGCTGGACTCTTGGCTATGCACTACCAACTCTAGGGCTCGCAGTCTCCATCTTGATCTTCTTGGCCGGCACTCCCTTCTACAGGCACAAGTTACCGTCGGGAAGTCCCTTCGCTCGGATGGCTAGGGTCATCGTCGCCGCTTTCCGAAAATGGAATGTCAGTATACCTACTGATCCTAAGCAACTATATGAACTTGATTTGCAAGAACATTCCAAGAAAGGAAAGTATTATAAGATTGATTCGACCTCAACTTTGAGGTATATATCTCACTTGTATGCACTTACGACTGCTGATGTCTGATTCAAAGTGCTATTATTTAATTAACCAATATATAGTTGTCTTCAGGTTCTTGAACAAGGCAAACGTAAGAATGGGAACAAGTTCGAGTAATAGTAGTCCATCATGGGTGCTATGCACTGTTACGGAAGTAGAAGAGACGAAACAGATGCTAACGATGATCCCAATCTTACTGATCACCATCATTCCAAGCACAATGATTGCTCAGACAAACACACTCTTCGTAAAGCAAGGAACCACTCTGGACCGACACATGGGAAGCTTCGAAATTCCGGCGGCTAGTCTGAACGCGTTCGTTACCATCTCCATGCTCACCTGCGTCGTCCTCTACGATCGTTTCTTCGTCGGCGTGATGCAGAAACTCACCAACAACCCCAGAGGAATCACACTCCTTCAGAGAATAGGAATAGGCCTCGTCATCCACATAGTCATAATGGTGATCGCTTCTCTCACAGAAAGACACAGGATCAGAGTCGCCGGACAACATAGCGTGGTGGACAAAAACGGAGAGGTTCCTCTGAGTGTTTTCATTCTGCTTCCTCAGTTTGTGTTGATGGGATGTGCTGACGCGTTTCTTGAGGTTGCCAAGGTTGAGTTTTTCTACGACCAGGCTCCTGAGAGCATGAAGAGCCTTGGGACTTCGTATTCTCAGACGTCCTTGGGGATTGGGAATTTCTTCAGCAGCTTCCTGCTTTCAACGGTGTCGCGCGTGACTCAGGCGGGTGACCGCCGTGGCTGGATTCTAGACAACCTCAATATTTCTCGTCTGGATTACTACTACGCCTTCTTCGCTGTGCTCAATGTGATCAACTTCGTCATCTTCCTTGTTATTGCCAAGTTTCATGTGTACAAGGCCGAGGTTTCGGATTCCATCAAAGTGCTGGAACGAGAGTTGAAGGAGAAATCATCAGTGCATGGTAACAGACAAGAAAGCGGCGAGCCATGACATTGTGTGAATCCAAGAGATAACTAGTTTGATTGGATATTACTGTGTAAAGTGGTAGCAAGATTTCTTGAATCCATATAATCAATAATAGTAATTATTAATTTCTTGGGGATGATGCCAGCTAGCCTGTGGTTGAAAGGGTAATATAATGTTTGTTTTGGAGGGGATATTGATATGATATGGATAATTAAGCAAATTGATTGGGGAAGGTCGAGGCACAGTTGAGAGAAGAAGTTGTACACGATCAATGGTCAAACATGCAAAACGCATGCATAACCAGCTAATAAGGTTAACTATGTATGATGGAATAATAAATTGTTATTATTATCTTATTATATATAAATGAAATTCTCAAATGGCAGAATTCAAGTGTGGCAATTGGAAAAAAAAATGAAATTCTGAAATTTGTCCCAACTACGGTTTCCGCTTTAATTTGTTGTCAGAATAATAATGATCCTAATAAGCTGAACTTTGGTAATTTCAAATGTAGTATGTTATTAATGGTTATGGATAAATTATAATAGTATATATTATTGATCATAATAATAAATAAAAAGGATATATGAAGATGGAAGCATGGATGGAAGTATAACTTTATTCCGATCCAAAAATATACTTATAACGATGTTGATTCATGTATGATTGTACTGTATGATTAAAGAGCCTGATTATACTGTGTGATTGTCTATCACAACTCTTCATTTTCTTTTCTAGCTATAACATTCGTTTTCACCTCACATCATTCAAGATTTCGTTAACACACATGCTTTCATGAATTATATAGGCGGTTCATGCCCATAAACATTTGGTGGTTAGTTGTTAAAATAACAAGAACTCCTCGTCGTCTGAAAGGCCTTGTTTTGGGTTGCTGTAGTGCGGGCAGGTTCACTTATTCATTTGCAATTCTCAATTTAAGAATTCCATCAACTTCACATAGATCGAATCAATGTTGAACGTGAATGAAAATATGTTTTCTTTGGCTCTTTTGGTCTGATTTGATCAGGAAACGTGCGAACATTTCCTCTTATCATAGTTCCAGATATCTGTAACGAAAGCAATGGTGCTTTCGGAGATGTACAAGTTTGTTACGGAAATGGGCTGGCTTATGCTTCCCTTTCATTGGCAGTATGATATACTTGATCTTGAGAGCGTTTGGAAATTGGAAAAATCCAGATTCTCTGTTGTTTTTAGTCTCTCATTTTTTGTTTTTCAGATAGGAGCAATTTATGTTTGGTGCTATGTGTACAACATTGTGAGGACATACATATGCGAGAGTTCAAATGTAAACAGAGTTAATGATTCCACAGCAGCTTCAATATCTGCAACAGAAAGAGAATTAGTCACTGTAGAGAAGAAGTCACAGGAAAATGATCAGATGGCTCAGCTTGAAATTGAATGTTCAAACGGAGAAGCAAAGGTTACTACTCTCTGGTCTGATAAAATTAACTGAAACGTGTGCACTCCTTTATTGAATGTCTTTGTTACATTTTATAATGTGTTGAAGGTACCAGAAA
The DNA here is from genome assembly GCA_037074615.1 of Leucaena leucocephala. Taxonomy (NCBI): domain Eukaryota; kingdom Viridiplantae; phylum Streptophyta; class Magnoliopsida; order Fabales; family Fabaceae; genus Leucaena; species Leucaena leucocephala. The sequence continues at coordinate 2,644,560 of CM073535.1, read as the reverse complement.
ACGTGAAAATAATGAAACAATTGAAAATGGTAGAAGAAAAATCAACCTGAAGGCATTATTTCAACCTTCAATAGCTGCATCCGTGAGCCAATAATTGTCTTTATTTCCTTTCGTAATCTTTTTTATCCCTACTATTTCATTCAAATACATGGAAACCTAGTTAGTTTTCCTAACAAGTTAACTTTCTCTTCTCTTTTTGCTTTTTATAGATTGTTGGTATGGTACTTGGTATAGTTGCTCCTTTTCGAAAGTTATTAATAGGTGATCATGCTCCCCTCCATGTAGTTCAAGACTCTGCATCCATGAACGGGTAAGCATGTTTATTCCTTCTTGTTGACCTTCCCTTAATGTGGATTATTAGAATATACTAATATTGATTTGATATTTGGAGAAAGAATTGAAGGTATATAATGTTAAAGGAAGTCCTATCAAATTGACTTAAATTATTTTGATAGAAAGACGAACCTAATATATATGTACCTACATCTCAAAAATCTAATATGGATTATTTTTTCCTCTTCATGTAGTTCAGGATTCTGTTATTGATTCTGTTTTATATGATGATTTTGTAGTGATGGAGCAATTCCTGCTATAACCTTGTTGATTGGGGCGAATCTTCTCAAGGGTAAAATCATTAAGATGTGTTAAGTTCAGTTGAGCAGGTAATTTTTATGAATGGTTAAGAACTCAAAAACAAGAGGTGGACTTTGAATTTCAGGATTAAAAGGGTCAGGCATGCAGATTTCAGTGATTGTTGTTATCATAATTGTTCGATTCATTGCACTGCCAGCAGTAAGTGTGGCCATTGTTAAAGGTGCTGTCCAATTTGGGTTGCTCCATCATGATCCATTATATCAGTTAATTTTACTGCTTCAGTTCTCTCTCCCACCTGCAGTTATCATAAGTAAGTAATTTCATGTTCTTTTCCAAGTGATGGTAACATCCCATAAATTTGTCATCATGTTGAAGGTATTATACATGAGGGCGAGTATTGGCATAATGATAAGGTTATTGTCATGTGACTCTTAGATCACGGGTTTAAATTTTGGAGATAGTCTCTTTATTTTTTAGAGTAAGACTACATATAACTATCCCTCCCTATATCTTATCTAGTAAGAGCCACATATTAGGCTAGATCAAAAAATAGTATTATATATTCCATCTTTAAGGAGGAGGACTACATGCATTCTTATCAGAATATATCTGCTAAACTTTGCAGTTTCAGTTCCATCCTAACTGACAGCAAAATTTGAACCATTTGTTGCTTAGGTTTTTGTTTGGAGAATTATTGAAGTTAGGGGTTTTGCAGGTACAAGGACACAATTATTTGGGGTTGGTGTGGGGGAATGCTCTGTTATCATGTTAGCAACCCATTCCTCTGCTGCAGTTTCGCTCACTCTTTGGTGCACATTCTTCATGTGGCTTGTTGTCTGATGCCTTCTATTTCCACACCTTTCCGAAGATCTTCATCCTTGTTATTATTTCATTTCCTATTTTGTGTGGTTTGAGAAAATAATGTTGCTCTTAGTTTATCATGTAAAAGTCTAACAATGTCATCATTATTTTATAATTAAGGCTCGTGATTTGGTAAACTTGGGATAACTTGGGATCTAATTAGAAATTTGAGTAAAGCCCTAATTTAGAAATCATGTTCGCTTGTTGAACTAATTTAGTCTATATATATGAATATTAAATAAGAATTTAACCCCTCTAATGAATGCCCATTTACCAATTTTACCCATAAAATGAATTCTCCTTGTAGAATTCTCTTTCCTTTAAAATCTCATTAATGGGAGAAAAAATGGCATTATTAATTTAAAACAAATTTAATCAATTAACTGCTCTTTTTTAATTACAATAAAATTGTTAAAAATAATTTATATTTTAGATCATAAGAGTATTAGTAGTATATTTTATGATATATTTCCTTTGATCTCAAATATATGTCACTTATAATAAATTTACAAATATCAATAAAAAAAGTTAAATTTTTTAAATTTATCATAAAATTTGAAGAATTTTTAATATTATTCTTATTAACCTTACTTACTATAACATCATATTAATTTATAGTCTTTCTCGCGAACTTTATTAAATTTGGGTATATATTAAAAAAAATTAATTTTCTTTGAAACTATCAAGTGTCCTACAAAAAAGAGACCAAAAAGGCCATTCTAGAAAATGTGCTATACATAGAATGTAATTTAGAACAGCTCTGGTTTTCTATTGATCATGAATCTCTTGTGGACACAGAAGACATTTCTGGATGGGCGTGCAAGTGTGGACAGAAGTGGAGGGATACATAAACATCATGCACTTCCAGAAAATCCTTGTAATTACGAAGCTCTGGTTTTCATCATGTACTTATTTGAAGAAGTAGATGAATGATGTTTGTTCCCCAGAATGTGCACCCAAAGGCCCCTCATGCGCAGCACGATGATGAAATGCATTGAAGATTCATTCATAGATTACACGCTTTGTCTCACACTTGTCTCTATTCCTTTCTTCACTCCCCAATTCTCACTTTATTTTCTTCTTTTGGTGTGAAGCACAGTCACAATACAAAAACTGCACTAATGGGTGTATTCCAAATCCTCTTCCTCGCTCCCACCTTGATTTAGACACCTCCTTCCCAGTTTCTCCGTCCATCTCTTGTCTTCCACATTTCAACTCGTCACTCCAATCCTTTGCAACAGATTCTCTATCATAGAGTTTATAAAAAGGACCACTCTTATTCACAAATTTAAAGTGTATAAATAGCATGGGGAGGAGTACTGCTTTATCGTCCCTTTAAAGGAAAATTAACTAATACTTCATCTTTGATATACTGTAAGATTTATTTAATAAATTTGTGTAGATTAAAAAAATAAAATAAATTAGTTAGCCCGGATCCTGATGGCAGGGATAAAGAAGTAATATGGAGCCCCCCCCCCCCAGGGAATTCACTCCGCACAGTGTCAGAGGACACAGGGCAGCCGTGGATAAGGCCATCCAAATTGCTACGGCCTCCGCAACTCATTTTCTTTCATTTTCCCGGTCAAACTATAACGACAAAGGGATAGCGTGGAGATCAGAAGCAATGGCGGCTTCCGGCACTTCGGGTGTGGTAATGGCGAATAAGTTTTACCTGTTCCCCAAAAACCAAGACTTTTAGGGTTGCCGTCAGGCGTCATCGAGGGTCAGCGTGACTTCTGAGCTTGGGTTCGTCTATTCACACTTGAGTCCGATTGGCTTCAAAATCTCATATACCCTTTCACCTAAAATGGCCACACCCTCTGTTTCTGCCCCATTGCTACCTGCTTTACAACCCGTAACTCGTAAGTCGTAATCTCTTCTCCTTTTTGTCCCACTATAATTCCATGCCTTATATTTTCCGCACACTGTTACTTTTTGTCTGTATTTGACTTCTTCATTCCATGGCTCTGGACTTGATGCAAACATAATATTTTGGCAACCACCTCATGCTTAGATAATATTTTTGTAAGTTGAATGAATACTCGGACTTGTAGGATTAGACACCAAGCTGGTTATTGAAAATGTTTGAATTGAACGAAATTGAATGTGTTATCTTACACTCTGCCAGAAGCCAAGCAATAGCTAATTGCTCCCTTCTTGCTTAGTTTGCCCTGCGCTTTTACAGTGTTATGTCTTGTATCGATAGAAACACAGAACGCAAATGAAATGCCTCTCTAAAACTTCAATTTCTTACCACAGCTTTTCAAGCATTTTTCCTTTTTATTTCTTTGATTCTTGTAAAATCCACAATTTGTATTAAGGCGGGTAACTAGTTATCTCTCTTTCCCCATGCATTCTTTATACATTTCATGTGGCTATGCTAGGAACCATGGCTGAATGGAAGTAACCATTTGAGCTTGTACATAATGCATTCACCACTAGCAGGTTAATGTATATTTCATTTCTGTTTTGATTTGGCAGAAGGATTGATAGCGATATGTACTCCATTTTCCACCTCATATTTTGAGTGACACACGTATGCCCCAGGATTCGGACTCAATTTTACTTTGTGCCTTGTTGGAGACCATGGTTACAAAATTAATTTTAGGCAAAATCTTGGTTTAGAAAAATTTCATACAAACAGTCATTTTTATCCAGAATTGATTTTGGCCAAAACTATGATTTGAAACCATAGTTTTGAATAATCTACTGAAAATAGCTTTTAGAACAGTAAAAGAGCTTATGGACTATCAAATTACTATTTTACCCTTACTTTTTCTTATATCATCTCTACTTTCTCCTCTCTCCTCTTTCTTCTTCATCATATTTCTTTTTTCCTCTCTCTTCTCTACACTCTCTCAACTCTTCTATTTTTTCTCTACCTTCTCTCCTATTTATTCTGTACCATCTTTCCTCTCTCATATTTTAATCAAATCATACCATTTTTTGTAATTTATCAATATAAAAAGTAATTCTACTACTAATCATCTAAATATCTCTATTCCCAAAATCTATTCTCTAGAAGCTAATCCAAACAGACCCTTTGAAACTGATAGGAGAGGTTGGAGTTGTAATCATTCCTTTTTTGACAACGTCAAGCTTTGTTATCAATAGTTCTTTAGTTGCCAACTGAGCACGGTAGTGGTCATGTTGGTAGAACTTCTTCAATTTTTTGACCGATGATTTATTCTTTGGGATTTTGGATTAATTTTCTTAGGAAGAGTGTGCCCCTTCACTGAAAAGAAAGCAAACAAGGCCAACAGAGTTTCATTCTCAAGCCATAAGCAAAAAAGTTGCAATTTGTGAACCTGCACTACAAGAAAGTTTGGTGGGAAGCCGGCAAGCGCTATGTAAAGCTTCATTTGTCAACTAAGGCGTTGAAGACAATAGAGAAAAATGAACTTGATGCTGTTGCAAAGAAGGCTGGGATCAATCTCAGGAAGAAATAACTGAATAAGTGTATCCAATCTGATTATTGTTGTATTCTGTGGAAGAACATGCCCAGTTCATAAAGTATTCTCGGTGCATTTTCTTTTCTTTTTCTTTCCTTTTTTAAAGTATTATCTGTACATTTTCTTTTCTTTCTTCTTTCACTCTTTTTTAAAGTGTTCTCGGTGCATTTTCTTTTCTTTTTCTTTCAATTTTTTATTGCACCTTAATTTCTCTCCCTATTATTGCTTCTTCCCCCAACTCCTTGTAATAATAATCTTTATTTTTTTTTTATAAACTAGATTTTGTTTTAAATAATTTTGGCAAACTTAAAGTATTGTTATTATTCATAAGGAATGAGAATGTAACACCCGGTGGTGAGCATGGAGTTTCAGTTTTGTTTCTTGAGTAATTGAGTTAGTGTCAAGGAGTTTCTATTTTCTACTTAGATTCCAGTGTTTCTTGAGAACTAGGGTGGGTTTCATCAACAGCAAATATCTGAAGTTTCCCATCTCTATGGATAATGGTGTTGTGTTTTCATCCACAAAGTTTATTGTAGAAAAAGAATTGAAAAGAAGTGATAGAATAGGAATGTTGACCTGAGAGATAGTAACCTTGGATGCCATAATCATGTTCATCTGAGTGACTGAAAAGCTCCGCTTGGTGCTGCTATCTTTGCTTTTAACCCATACCCTTTTTATCTCACTTCTTCAAAATGTAACGCAAGGTGGTGAGCATGGAATATTAGGTGAGTTACATCTTAGATGCACCAGGTTAGATCTTGGGTTCATCAAGACTAAAACATATCTTTAAATTTAAATAAGGCTTACATAAGTATTTATAGATCGTCAAATAATAAGATTTTCACATTAGCAATAAGATTTAAAATTATTACATTGTGGATTATAAACTTACTCTTTAATAATTGAACTAATATTTGTTAGTTGGAATTTTAATTTTTTTTCTTGAGTAATTCAAAAGGTATTTACAGAAATATTTATAAATTATTTAACAACTAGATCCTCACTTATAAGTTATGAACTATTTTTTTATCAATTGAGTTAATATTTTGGTAGTTGGAGTTTCAGTGTTGTCTGTTGAGGAATTTTGTGAGGAATTGAGTTACTAGGGGCCTTCTTTCTTACTTGATTCAAAACGGGCTGGCAGAATAATGGGTGGGTTTGAATCCGGTTGTACTCTCGAATTTGTGGTAGACAAATGAAGGACTGTGTAATCCATTTGTTCAATTTTTCAGTCCTTAATTTGTCAATTTCGGCTGACGATGAAAAGCACAACTTATTAGGTACATGACAAGCACGCTTAAGCAGAGCTTTTTTTATTTATTTTCTTCCTGAAAAGTTTGTAGACTTGGATGAGATTGCTTTTGAATCCAAATATCTTAATCACAGGATATGGTAATTGGGTAGTTCCAGCTACCCAATTACCTCCTGGTCTGGAAAAAAGAGAAGAGCTACCCAATTACCATAAAGTGATTGAATTGAATTAAAAAGTAGTCTGCTTATTAAGGGGCATGAATTTTCATTGGTATTGGTTATATAAACTTTCAAAGTAACAGAACAGTAATAATCAAGGATTATTTTATTATAATTTTAGTTATAGTATTTTGAGAGACATTCTAATTTTTAATTATCTAAATTTATGTTTGATAGTAATAGACAACTCGCCCTATTTGATATTAGCATTGTCTAGAAGAAAGAGAGACTTCATCTTGTATTTAGATTGTAAGTGAGTCAAACTCTTTTTTAAACAAATTTATACTAAAAAAATATCATTACTTTAAAATATTTTTTCAAATCAATTCGGTATTCTAAAATATTTGATAGTTTAATTTTTCCTTTAAAGTATTTTTTAAGATGACAAAAATTGGAAATCTTTTACTAAGCTTTTATTTAGTACTGAAAATAATTAAAGATTAAGGTTGAAAACATAGGAAATAAGTCTAGAAAATATTTAAAGCTAACTATGGGAAGAATTGCAAAATTGATTATTAAAAATGTTAAAAGATGAATACTGAAAATATGGAAGATGATTATTAAAAATATAAAAAATAATGATAAAAAAAGTAATTTAGAAAATATTTTAAGAGCAAAATTGTACAAAAAAATTATTGTAAAATATTGAATATTACTGCAAAAATACTTTAGAGTCTTGATATATTTATATTTATTGGACGTTTTGAGGAGTTAACGATGAAGTCAAAATTGTTCCTAAAAAATATTTTAAAGATAAAATTGTTTTTAAAAAATATTTTAAGGATAAAATTAAAATACAAAATATTTTAGGATAGGGAAGATACTTGAAGTGCCGGATAAATCTTAAGCCAAGTATAAAAATCACTTTCCATAATAAATTCTTAAAGTTATTATTTATGTTAAAACTATGATAATTATAAAGAACCAAAATAATCATCAAAATAAACATCTATATTTATTCATATAGTCTTTTGGACTAAACCATAATTTAAAATTAAAGTTTTGTATAAGTTAATAAGAATAACTTCTGGATGAGTAAAAGGATTTATAAACTACATAATCACTATTTTACCCCTATTTTTTCTTACACCTTATATCTTCTCTCCTCTCTCCTATCTCTTCTCTATATTCTCTCCTCTCTCTAATTTCTTCCCCACCTCTCTCATATCTCATATTTCATATTTTTAATAAAGTCATATCCTTGTTGATAATTTATCAATAATAAAAAATTTCTGGTAATAACTATTCAAACACTTATTTATTTAGAATAATTTTTTTATAAGTTCTTCTCTATAAACCTTTTTTTAAAAATTATCTAAAAATTATTTTTTTTTCATAAATTATTTTCTAAATTCTTATCTAAACATACTTATAAAGCAATTATGATATACAATTCTTGTTAACTTTATGGGTTTAATTTGCTTATAATGAATAAAATACATGAGCTAAAAGTTGCAATTGATAAAGCACATGCATAATTTAATGTGTATTTGGTTAAACATAAAAAAAGTGTTTTTGAATTATCCAAAAACATCTTATATTTACAAAAGTGATTATGAGAGAAAAATAGTTTAGACACTTGAAATTATAGTTTCTAATAAGTATCTCCTATCACTTTTTTTTAGATTATAAACAATGTGAAATGTCAAGTTTTTCCCTATTATATTTTTATATTTTTACCAATTTATATAATTATCATTTTACTTTATGCTATTTCTGGTAATTTATCTATAAAAAAAATTATTCTAATAATAATCTAAATACTTATTTTTTTAAAATTACTTTCCATATAAAATCTATTCTCCATAATCACTCTATAATTATTTTTTTCTAAAATATATTATCTAAAAACTAAACTAAATAGATTATTGATGAAACATAATAGTAGCATGCGTATCATATAATAATAAGATATGGCTTGTTGAAAGCTAAGTGTTTTGCCTGAGTAAACTTCTCCCATTTTGATAATTAGTGGAGGCTCCGTGTTTCCCACTTATGAATCATAGAATTGGGACGTGTGTTATCTACTAATAGTCGTTTCCTTCTTCTTTTTTCGGCACAATGCTAATAATCGCTTTATAATAATAGAAACTGATTTTCTGAACCGTATTAAAGTGGCCTTATTAATATCCTGATATTCATGCAACACCAACTCAACCCCTCATAGCGCCAAGCATCAGGTGATTCCTTCCTTTCTCCATTTTAGCTAATTCAGTGCGTTTAGACTTTGTGATTCACTTGTTAGTCGAATTTCAAATACCAATGAGAACATGGCATGTCATGTTTTGCTACTCAAGATCCTTTCAAACTCCTTTTTTTTTTGTTTTTTTACTCATCAGGATTCTTGTGAACGTACCACTTGAATTCAGAGTTCTGGAAAGAGAGAAGAGGCAATGGAGTTCATGAAGCTCTTTATTGCTGCACTAATGCCAGTGCTCAAGGTACTCTTGGTTACTGCAGTTGGATCATTCATTGCACTTGATCGCATTGATATACTCAAGGAATATGCGAGGAAGCCCTTGAATTCCGTAAGTTTACTTACCACCCAAGCTAACTCTTACAGTTTCTATACGGTTATCACTTTGCTTTATGGAAACATGCAACACAAATTGTTTCTTTCTTCTTCTTTGCTTCGTTTTGTTTTGTTTCTTGAGCAAGAAACCCATGAAAGCCACGAAGATCGCAACGTGGCATGTATTAGTAACGAGTCTTCGCTTGATTATCATGACTCTTGCCACTTAACAGGTTTTATATTTGGTGACTTATAGTAACTACTACTAATCCAAGGAAATTGTTCTGTACAGATGGTATATTACGTATTCGCTCCTTCTCTTCTTTGCAGCAACCTGACGAAAGCGATAACATTGAACAGCCTGGTTATACTGTAAGATTGTTTCTCACTACTCTTTGCATTTTCTTTTCTAGCTATAACATTCGTTTTCCACTTCGTATCATTCAAGATTTGGTATTTAACAGACATGATATTTTTTTCCTTGAATTATGATGATGTAGGTGGTTCATGCCCATAAACATGTTTCTGTCTTTTGCCACTGGGACAGTATTTGGGTGGTTAGCTGTTAAAATAACTAGAACTCCTCGTCATCTGAAAGGCCTTGTGTTGGGGTGCTGTAGTGCAGGCAGGTTCACTTATTCATTTGATACTTTCACTTTAGCAATTCCATCAACTTCACATAACTTTTCTGATAAATATGATCAGGAAATGTGGGAAATTTGCCTCTTATCATAGTTCCAGCTATCTGTAAAGAAAGCAATGGTGCTTTCGGAGATGTGGAGGTTTGTTACAGCAAAGGGATGGCTTATGTTTCTCTGGCGATGGGAGTATGATACTGAAACTTGAGAGCATTTTTTAAATTTTAAAAATGCAGATTCTTCCTTTTTTGATATCTCATTTCTGGTTTTTCAGTTGGGATCAATTTTCCTTTGGGGCTATACGTTCAACATTGTGCGGCTATACACATACGAGAGCAAAGTAGACGATTCATCGGCAGCTTCAGCATCTGCAACAGAAAGAGACCCAGAAAAACATTCAAACTGTTCCACAGGACAATTGGTCAATGTAGAGAAGATTTCACAGGAAAATGATCAGATGAATCAACATGAGATCGAATGTCCACACGAAGAAGAGGAGGTTATTCTGTGATCAGATAAAAATTAATTGAAACATGATGTGCACTCCTTTATTGAATTCTTTTATCTTACACTTTCATAATGTTTTGCAGGTATCAAAAAAGGAGAAGATAATGAAACAGATGAAAATGATAGCCAAAAAGATCAACCTCAAGTCATTATTTGCACCTTCAACAATTGGCGCGGTATGCCAAAAACTTTCTAATTTCCTTTCTACTATTTCATTCAAAATTCATTGAAACCTTGATAGTTTTTCCTAACAAGGAAACTCTCTCTTCTCTTTTGGATTTTTTTGTAGATAATTGGTGTGATACTTGGTGTAGTTGTTCCTTTTAAAAAGTTGTTCATAGGTGATAATGCTCCCCTCCGTGTAGTTCAAGACTCTGCAGCCATGGTCGGGTAAGCATGTCAATTCCTTCTCTTAATGTGTTCAAGATTCTGTCATGTTGCTCATGCTGCATTCATTCATTTTTGCATGTTCTGTTTTCGCAGTAGTCCAGCAATTCCTGTGATAACCTTGTTGATTGGGGCGAATCTTCTCAAGGGTAAGCATTCATTAAGATGTGTTAAGTTCAGTTGAGCAGGTAATTTTATGATGAATGGTTAAGAACTGAAAGACAAGAGGCGGATTTTGAATTTCAGGGTTAAAAGGATCATGCGTGCGGATTTCAGTGATTGTTGGTATCATAATTGTTCGATTCATTGCATTGCCAGCAGTGGGTGTAGCCATTGTTAGAGGTGCTGTTCGTTTTGGCTTGATCCATCCTGATCCATTATATCAGTTTGTTTTACTGCTTCAATTCGCTCTCCCACCTGCAGTTACCATAAGTAAGTAATGTCATCTTCTTCTCTTAATGATGACGGTGACATCCCATAAATTTGTCTCTCCATACATAAGCGGGATGGTGAACGCTAACCCAAAAATTAGTTATTGAGATGGTTGAACCAACTCAATTAAATATCTCATTAACCATCACATCCTTCTGACTAGTATTGCATACTACCAAATCTCTGTAGAAGATACATTTCTATCCTAGTTGGCAGCAAAATTTGAACAATTTATTGTTTTGCAGGTACAATGACACAATTATTAGGGGTTGGTGCAGGGGAATGCTCTGTTATCATGCTTGCAACTTATTGCTTCTCTGCAGTAGCGCTTACTCTGTGGTGCGCGTTCTTTATGTGGCTTGTTCTCTGATACTCTCTGTTTCAACACCTTCTGTTGAAGCTCCAAACAATGCAGATGAAGATTCTCATCCTTGTAGCACAAGTTCCTATCTTTATTTTTATTTCATTAGTTCATAATGTAACAGTGTAGAAATTATATGATAACCAATGTTTGTAATTTGGTGAACTTGGGATGTAGCTAGAAATTTGAATAAAAGCCTTAGTTTAGAAATCATGTTAGCTTGTTGGACAAAGTTAACTTAGCCTTTGTACTTTTAAAAATATAAAATAAAAGTTTTTGTTAACTATATAACCTCACTTTCTCCATATCCTAATTTCTACATATAAGATTCAGTTAATTAATTTATAAAAATTAAAAAAAAATAGTTATAATGTCTCATGATACCCAACTTTTAATGAAGGTATTAAATGGGGATGATAAAAATCAACATGTTGTGAGAACTTTAAATTTGGGAAGCACTATTGTTTGAAGAACTTTAATTTTGTTAGAAGAACTTTAACCTTAATATTCTTAGCTCAACTATGATAAGTCTAAGGGTGTGTTTGGATTAGCTTTTGGAGAATAGATTCTGGAAGAATAGATTCTGGAGAATAGATTTTGGGAAGAATAGATTCTGGGGAGAATAGATTTTGGGAAGAATAGATTCTAGAGAATAGATTTTGGGAAGAATAGATTCTGAAAATAGAGATGTTTGGATGATTAATAGTAGAATCACTTTTTATATTAATAAATTATCAAAAATGGTATGATTTAAAGTATGAGAGAGGAGAGAGGGTAAAGAATAAATAGGAGAGAGGAGAGAGAGAGTAGAGAGAGAGGAGAGAGGAGAGAGAGGGAGGGAGAGGGGAGAGAGAGGAGAGAGAGATAGGAGAGAGAGAGAGGAGAGAGGAGGGAGAGGGGAGAGAGGGAGGGAGAGGGGAGAGAGGAGAGAGAGAGGGAGAGGAGAGAGATGAGAGAGAGTATAAGAAAAAAGTAGGGGTAAAATAGTAATTAGATAATTTATAAGCTCTTTTACAGTTCCAAAATCCATTTTTAATAGCTTATTCAAAACCATGGTTTCAAACTTAGGTTTTGCCCAAAATCAATTCTGGACAAAAATGGCTATTTGGCAAAAAATTTTATAAACCGAGATTTTGTTTCAAAATCAATTCTGGATAAAAATTGATGTTTGTGTGAAATTTTTTCAAATCGAGGTTTTACCCCAAAATTCATTTCTAAATGCTTTGCCAAACACGCACTAAAGTGACTTGTGCGTATTTTGAGGTTAAATCCAATATTTTTAATACTAAAAATAATTAAAAATAGGTCTCATGTCAAATATGGAAGATAAATCTTAAAACATATCTAATATTACTATTAAAAAATTGACTATTGAAAATGTTAAATATAAGTGCTAAAGATGTAAAGAATGCATATTCAAAATATGAAAAAAAATTAATTCAAGAAATGTTTTAAGGGAAAATTGCACACAAAAAATTATCTAAAGTGGCTTTTGTACTATTGAAAAAATACTTTAAAATATTAAATATAATTTAATGATAAAATACTGAGTATAATTAATAAAATTATTTTAAATAAGACACTAGATCTAATAAGTATTAAAAAAAGAGAAATATTTATATATTATTGGAGTATTATGTTATATGAATTTTGCCTAATTAAAATATAATAATTAAGCTAATTATTTATCTAAAAAATTCATAATTTATTTGTTTATTTAAAAATAAATATGTTAATTTAAAAAAATAAAAACTCATATAGATTAAATTAAAAAGTTTATTTTTTTATAAAATGAAATATAAATTATTTTATATAAATTATCAATTAATTATAATTAAATATAAATAGAATTAGATGACGGGCCATTTTAGATATTAAGATATTTGTAGAGTACGTGAGTATTTATGTTGAAAAGGAGAAGAGGGATGGCTAGACGAATAGGCTGACAGGGAGATAACCATGAAACTTGGAGTCCATTCCTTTTAAATTTTATAACGCAATTGGGTGATTGGGTGAGGTCTGATGCAGCAAAATCCAACTTCCATTCTATTAAGCCCCGCTGATTGCGATGTGCTCCTTCATTTTAATTAAAGAATTCATGGATGTACTATTAATTGAGAACCTGCTGCCCTGGAAAGCACCAGCTGAAATAGTCTTTTTTTTACCTTTTAAAAAATATTACTTTTTTTACTGTACTCCTTTTCAATTATCAATTCTTAAATTTGTACTCATTACAATTTAGACATTATATTTTAAGCCTATATTTAGATAAAATTATAAAAAATAACTTATAAAAAAAATTAAGTAATTTAAAAAAAAATAGAAAAAAATTATAAAAAAATAATTTTAAATAAATGAGTGTTTGGATAATTATTTCTAAAAATATTTTTATTATTAATAAATTATAAAAAAATATGATTATTAAATATATGAGAGATGAGAGAGGGTATAGAAGAGAGATGAGAGATAAAAAATAGTGTAAAAAAGAAAGGAGAGAGAGTGTAGAAAAGAAATAAAAAATGAGAGAGCGTGTAGAGGAGAGATGATAGAGGGTATAAAAATATGAGTAATATAATAGTTGGTTAGTGTATAAGCTCTTTTACTGTTTTATAAATTACTCTAACCAGTCTATTTAAAATCTTAATTTTAAACTATTGTTTAATCCAAAAATACTTTTAAATAAATATAACTGTTTATTTTAAAATTTTTTAAAATTTAAATTTTATCTAAATTTAAATTTAAATTTATACAACTCTATTCTAATAATTTTTATAAATTATTAACTTGACACTGGCTTGTCCCCAAACTATGTGATAAATTAACAAACAGTTGTATAAATTTTTAATTTATTAAAAAATTATACAACTTTATTCTAATAATTTTAATTAATTTAAAAACTAATCGTTATCTTTTCCCCTTTTTTCTGAGTGTGACCATTCCTTGCGATATGTTACATTAGTTTTCTTTAGCTTTTCTAAAAGATATCACGGGTGTATTAATTAACCCAGTACTGCTGCTGCTGCTGCAGCTGCTGCACTGGTATAGCAGTTGAACTGGTAATTTATTTTATTTTTTTAATAGAAAATATAACTTTTTATTACTGTGCTTCTTTTCAATTAGCGATCCATTCAATTCTTTTTACTCCGTATAATTATAATAGATTGTGGGCATTGAGTTGTTTTTTAGTCAAGAAATTGTAAAGATTGACTTATTCGAAATTAAGGAATTATCTATATTTTTTGTTTATTGTGACTATTCCTTAGTATTAGTTATTTTTCTTTTGCAAAAGGGAAAATATATGTGGAGACTAAATCAGAGGGCGAAGCCCACACGGAGACGTAACTTTTAAAAAATTGGGAATTGGGAGACTTTAAATTGACTGGAACTTGTCAATGACGTCATGCCCAACTTGTTTTAAAGAGGGGACAGGAAATAAGATTTGAAACTTGTCGTTTTCAGGGATGAAGTCGATGGAAATTGGAAAGTGAAAGAAAAAGGCAAGGCTGCTAATTTATGAGAGAAATTCCCCGAAAGTATCAACACATTTCCCAGACGCATCCTTCACTGACCTACACTAAAGTTCCTTAATGGCCTTTGGGCCCAATCCAGGCCCACTACCGTCCGCATCAGCAAACACAAGGCCGTTCTTTATATATATATATATATATATATATATATATTTATATTTATATTTGTTTTTTATTATAATCATATATAATACTAGTAATGTCATGTCCACTTCCAACCTAAAAGGTTCTCTGTTTGTCTCGACTTTGCCCCTCTTTTTTTTTTTTTTTTTTCAATCCGATCCATAGATTGGGTATTCACTTTTTTGACCCCTGAAAAGCAAAATCCCACGAACAATAGTATAAATTATAAACAATGTTCTTTTAAAAAAAATTATTAAAATGGGGATTAAACTAAACTAGGTTCGTGGAGGATTGAGCCCGCCAACTCGCCCATCGTATAATGAAATCACTTTGCCACTAAGCAATGGATTCATGTAATTTTAAATATTTTTTTAAATTCAATACTCAAAATTACATGTAAAAATCAAGGGATATTCTTTAAATATGGTGTATGATAAAGAATATAAAAAATTTAATATGATAAAAAAAACGGTTGATATTAATGAAATTTTTAATAGAGAATTAATAGTTAAAACATAAAACATCGTAATCTCTAGATTTGAACTTTTAGATATTATTGATCTGATATGTATCTGAGCCTAATTTTTATGGAGTTTAGTGTATTTTAATTTTTAAAATTATTTAGTAAATTAAAATTTTATATTGGGACAAAGTTTAGGGAGTGAAACTATGAATGATGCACGCCAGACGTATTTAGAAGGCCCAACATCAATTAATGGAGTGTCTGGGATCATGTTGGATCTAAAACTGAATCCTGACAGTGCAAAAGGCAACTTCTTGCTTAAATGGGAGTTTGGTACACTATTTTGTTTTTGTTTTTTATAAAAAAAATTAAAATATTGGTACCCTACTAAAATTAAAGTACAACTCTAAAGTTTAAATAGTACTTACATGAGATTTACGACATCGTCTATTAAATGAACTCTCATAATAATAGTAGAAATCGAATTCGCATCTTTATGAAATATGAACATATTACTTACTATCTATACTAACCCTCTTGATACGCTATTTGGTTACCTGTCCAATTCACTGGAACTTTGCTCTAACTACATCAGAATCTGACATGCGTTATGCACTTGACTATAGTGGGTGAATCTTCCAATAGAGATTTTCTATATACGCTAAGACTCAAACTCGATACCTCGCTTAAACGATAACAAGTCGTTTACTACTCAAACCAACTCCCGTTAGTTTTTTTTTTTGGTAAAAATTTTTTTAGAAAGAGGTTAAACTCACCCACGATCTAAGGGTAAGGCGAAGTCTCCCTTCTTTCTAGGCGATATTAATGTCAGACAGGGCGAGCCGTCTATTACTCTCATGTGTAAATTTAGGCACCCAGGAGTTAGGATGTCTCCTCAAGCGCCGTGAATGGAACTATAATAAAATAGTACTTCTCATAAATTGAATACGCTTTAAATAGTTGTATGTCTCACATTTTATTAGCTAAACCCACATACACTATTTTGTTGGCATTAAAATGCTAATTTCAAAATTAAAACCACTTTTTGGGCTCATGCATCACGGACACGGTGTGTATGTGGGAAGATTGGCCCAACATCATTCAAATTAATTAAAAACAATTAAAGGATTGTTTCCCCTATATTTATTTATATAACCCATTACCCACATTTCTACTTCCATTAGTATACTTATAAGATATATATATATATATATATATATATATATATATATAATAAAATTCAAGTGTCATTCGGAATTGTGATGAATCAACTTATTATTAAAGTGAACCAACTGGGATTTGAATATAATAGAAAGAATTATTTTTTTACAATATATTAAATTAATGTTTAAATTTTTGTTAAAAGACATAACAATATTTAATGTGTAATAATACTTTAAATAAGGTTATCTTAAACAGGAGGCACCCATATTTAGCAAAAAAAAAGCTTATTAATTAAAGTGGGCTTGTATTGTGACGAGGACATTAATTGGGCCAATTGCCAGTAGGGCGGAAGGGATATATATGGGCAGAGAGTTGGTTATTGGCTGTCGTCTTCAGAGATGAAGTCGATGGAAAGCCGAAGAAAAGCCATGTCTGTGAATTAATGAATACATGAGCCAGATAATTCTCGAAGCATGAACATCTTTCCCCCTTTTTCTTTTCCTTTTTTGTACTCGCTGGCAGCGCGGTGTACGAAGTATTTGAGGCCCGAGGACAAATTATTGGCAAGGCCTAGTGTATGGAATTGCACCTTCCAAAGTAAAAATATCTATCATTTACCAACATAAATTAACACATATAATAAAAAATAAATTCATATCTTATAAGAATATGAATTTAATTTTTATTAATATTGTTAGGATTTTTTTAATAAACGATATCATAAATTTCCTATAAATACTCTCTGATCTCTGAACTGTGCCCTAATTTTAATGGAGGACATGTACCAAGCTCACTTAAACTTTTTTACACTAAAAAAAAATATCTATCCTTTATATAATTCTTTTAACCTTTTGAGTTACAAAATCATATATTAATGGTTTTTTATACTTTTATTGAATTTTATTATTAGGTATATAGTTTCGAATCATGTGATTGTCTCTCCTATCATAATTGTCTTCTCTAATAATCGAATTCAAGATTAAGATGAATCTAATGAGACTTTATACCACTAGATCAACTCCATAGTAGTCATATATTAATGTTTCGTAATCAAGTAATTTTAATAAAAAAACAAATTTAACTAACCAAAAATTATATTTGATAAAGATACAACTCATATTTAGTTCGAATTTAATTGTTAGTATGGGGACTTGGTTGATAATTGAGTTCAAATTTAATTTTTAGTATGAACTAGTTACTTATGACTAAACTTAACCCTTTAAAATGAATTTATATTATATAATTTTTAATCTATATAAATTAATTAATTAATTGTTATATTAATTATAATTAATTAAATTATTTAACTTATTTAATCTACTAACAAATCAACTAATTCTTGTAATAGGGGTGAGAGATAATACTTTTCAAACTTTGAGCCACTTCATAGTTCTAGTAAGCTTTTAAGATTCAACTTACCAAAATTTTGTGTATACAAAAAACCACAAGCAATTTCTTTACCTGCATTTTGTATAATATTAGCAACATCATCTCCACTTGCAACCCACAAATGGTCAACTTGTAAAAATTTCTAGTTTTCTTCATTCTTCATTTTCTTTTTGATGTTGACAAAAAACTTTTAAAAATATATTAGACTCACTCATAATCTAAAAATAAAGTAAAATTTTTATTTTTTTTAGGTGATGCCAATATAAAGTAAGGTGAACTGTTAACTACTCTCAAATATAAATTTAAATACTCAAGAGTTATCATCCATCTCATAATATTATAAAACTAAAACTATAATAAAATAATATTTTTTTTAAAAAAAATCAATGAATATTGTTGCTTCAACTTCAAATGATCTCAGATCTTGATGTCTCTGGATATTGCTTATTGTTCGAGCCGGCTCATATTCCTCACCGTACAACGACCTCCGCTGCTTTCCAGTCCACTTTTCATTTTTAAATTGACATGAAAGCACGTTCCCTTCATTCTCTACTCCTCGGCTTGAGTGGCTGTACTTGTGGGTCATCTAATATATATAGAATCTCTCAAGTATGCAACAGTAATTACTATTAAATTAGACTAACTACATCACAAGGTCTACAAGCCATTAAATATTTAGACTGTCAGCTGCACTTTGAAGCATTTTTTAGTTGGCGTAACATGGAATACTCCTTTCATTGTTTGTTATGATTATGTATGATGTACTAGTATATAGTTTAGATTTCACAAACTTAAATAAATTATTACACTCCTTATAGGACTCTCTTGGTTAAAGTAAGTATAAAAAAGTATTATTATTATTATGGGTGCTTTCCAAGTGGCCTCACTTATATATTGCATGAGACTTATGTTGTCCCCTCTCTTCATCTTTCACAATCATCATGTTAACATTTATACGTATATAAAAGAAAAAGAATGAGATCCATTACCAATAACTGTGATGAGCATAATGCGCTACTATCATCTTGCATTATTGCTTGTTATTTGACGCCATTCCTACCCGAGGGAGAAGCCCTCCCCACTCACGCCACCAGGTAATTCCTTCATTCCTCTCTTACTCCGTTCATGCATTCCCTTTTTCTTCTTTCTCTCCCCCGTTCTCTCTGCTGCTACTGGACTTTGCCTACGATCTATTCATCCTATAGTTCTCTCATTTCTAGTTTTTTAACCGTTTCGCTTTTTCTGGTTTTGGCCTTCTCTTTTTGAACTTTGAAGATTTATCTATTACAAATAAGCTTGTACCTTGCAATATCCCTATGTTGCTAGTGTTTCAAGTATCCCACTGGTTACTGGTCCCTGCATTATATAATGTTTCATACACAATCATGCACATACATACATACATACATACATACATACATACATACATACATACATACATACATACATACATACATACATACATACATACATACATACATACATACATACATACATACATACATACATACATACATACATACATACATACATACATACATACATACATACATACATACATATCGCATGCTTCTGAAGCACCATACTCGAATTCTTTTCGCAGCCCATAAACAATAACTCGAATCCCTGTCCACCCAAGGATGATGTTCACTTCAACTCAGCGTTTCAAGAAATTAGATGGTGACTAAAAAGGCTGAGAAAGATCCGAGGCATTTTCATTTTCCTTGTTATAACAATGGAGTTCTGGAGGCTCTTCATTACTGCGTTAATGCCAGTCCTGAAGGTGCTCATTCTCACTGCTATTGGCACTATTCTCTCTCTAAATCCATTTGCTATACTCAAGAAGGACACTAAGATGCACCTGAATACCGTACGTTCAATCGTTTCCACTTTTCTCCACTTTTTTCTTTCTGTCCCTGTCTTCTGTTTCATTTTTGTCTGGTTTGCAGAAATGAAAGGATGAAAGCTATATCACCCTTATATATATATTCATACTTGAATACTTGATGACCATCGTCTGATGCAGTCTCTGTAAAGTATATCCGTAATTGGTAGCTATGACTGCTAAAAATTACAAGAAGATCTGAATATATTTCTTTCCCCGTGAATAATAAAACGATGAAGGCTTTGATAACAACTAACATGTACAGTTCCCTTTTCTTTTCTTCAGATGGTGTTTTATGTCTTTATTCCCGCTCTTGCTCTTAGCAACCTGGCCGAAGCCATTACATTCAAGAGCCTAGTTATTCTGTATGTTTCTTCCTTGTTGCTCCATTCGTTTCTTTTCTAAGTGGCAAGTTTATTTCTCATTCATCTCTTTCATTGTCTATGTAGGTGGTTCATGCCATTAAATATTCTTTTGACCTTTATCATCGGTTCTGCTCTCGGATGGTTACTTGTTAAAATAACAACAGCTCCTCCTCATTTGCATGGGCTTGTCTTGGGATGCTGTTCAGCAGGTAACTTCCCTTATATGTTACAAGTTGCTTTTCTGATCATCTTATTACACATAATTAGTCTTGATGCATCATATCAAGTGACAGTTTAATTCAAAATCAATTAAAAGCCAAAAGAATAAATAAAAAAAGAAAGCTTGTCAGAGACTAAGGATGTCATGTTTATGTCAACAGGAAATTTGGGAAACATGCCTCTTATCATAGTTCCAGCTGTATGTAAAGAAAGAAGCAGACCTTTTGGAGACGAGGATGCCTGTAACAGAAATGGACTGGCATATGCTTCGCTATCCATGGCAGTATGTTCATAAAATGGAAATCTTTAGAACCCCTGAACCAATATGGGCTTTTGTAACATTTTCATATGGACTTCTGATTTTGAGTTTTTCAGCTAGGTAACATTTTCATATGGACTTATGTCTACAACCTTGTCCGTGTATCTTCATGCAAGAGTTCCAAAGCAGACGAAGTTGATGATTCCCCAATGAATCCATCATCTTTGCCTAAAACCAGTACAGAGAACATTTCAACATGTTCAGTTGGACCATTGTTCTCTTCAGAGAATATCTCACACACAGACGAGTGTGCCAATGGACTTGAAATTGAGATTGCAAGGCCTGAGGGAGTGGCAAAGGTTGTTTTACATTCTTTTATAACTTAAAAAGCAATATGTTCATTCTACTACAGTGTGTATATTTATGTTTCCTCTGGGCTTTTTCTACAGAAATCTTGATTTTTTTGTGCCTTTAATGTCAAAGGAATTTATGAGAATGATCATGATTTGTCTAAATTCTATTTAGTGGCAGAGCATGACTAGTCAAAATCAAGTGCAATAAAAAAAAACTGCTTATAATACCATTTTCTTCTTTATTTTTGGTCATGGAATAACATTATTGCATTTATATTTTGACGTATAGTAAGGCATGGAAGTTTTGACCTTACATTTTTCCAGAGTTCGCCAGTAACAAAGCAGGCAAAGGTGATGAAGCTACTAAAAAAATTAGCAGAGAAGATCAATCTGAAGGCCCTGTTTACACCCGCAACAATTGGATCGGTATGGCACAATTTCTTTTACACTCTTTTTGTTGTTTCTCTTTCGTTAATTGAAAAGTAATGTCAATTAGACTATTGCTTACTTACCATGCCTTATTATTTCTTAGCAAGGATACCTCCTCTGACCCTTTTGCATGTGTAGATCGTTGGCCTAATAATCGGTGCAATCCCTCTGTTTCAAAAGGCATTAGTTGGTGAAAATGCTCCTCTTCATGTAATTGAGGACTCTGTATCCATGTTGGGGTATGTAGGATTTTCTATCTTGATCATTCTCATCAAGAAAACAGGCCAACTTATTTTATTTGTTTTACAATTATTCTTTTCTTTTTGAGGTGCAGCGATGCAGCTATTCCAGCTATGACCTTGTTAGTTGGGGCAAATCTTGTAAATGGTAATCAAGAATATGAGCCTTTAGTGTTCAATTTCCAATTCTTTTGAAGATGAACAAGAATTTAATGAGAGATGCTGGGTTTTCTCCAGGTTTGAGAGGATCAAGTATGCGATTTGCAGTTATTATAGGGATCATTATTGTTAGATATGTTGCCTTACCAGCCCTTGGAGTAGGCATTTTAAAATGTGCGATCCATATAGGCTTGATCCACCACGATCCATTATACAGGTTTATTTTACTGCTTCAATATGCAGTTCCGCCTGCAGTAACAATAAGTAAGTTGATTATCCCGCTGAAACAGGACATTTTCTGTATGAATGGCTTTTTCCCTTTCTGATAATATATAGTTGCATGACATTGACAGGTACAATTACACAGTTATTTGGGGCTGGTGTAGGTGAATGCTCGGTTGTGATGCTGGCAACTTATGTTTGTGCATCTGCTTCACTTACCCTGTGGTCCACTTTTTTCATGTGGCTTGTTCTATAGCCCTTTTCTGCTGCATTCCCTTCCTTTCTCAAAAAATATGAAAGCAAAGTATGCCAGAGTCTCAAAAGATCTGAAAATATGAAGTAGGAAGAAGGACTATGTAGGGCAAACAGTGATGTACTATTATAGTGGGATGAATGATGAGCATTATGATATTTCATATGTTGGGAATTACTGGCCATGTTTGGATTGCACTTTCAGAAGCTCAAATGCAGTGTTGAGTGGCCATCAATCTTGTCTTGTCTTGTTTCTATGGAACTATAGTAATTAATACGAGTCAGTTTCCAAGACCGACGAGGCTCTCATCAAACCATAATTTTAAAAGATTTTTTACCCAAATTTTAGTTTAATTTTTTTTTTAAAATAAATATTTTTATTTATCCAAAAAAGCTTTTAGATCAAATTATAATTTAAAACTATGGTTTTAGATAAACTATTGAAAGTAGATTCTAGAATAATAAACGAGTTTATAGACTATCCAATTACTATTTTGTCTTTATTTTCCCCCATTTTTCTTCTTTTCTTCCCTTTCTTCTCTACCATTTTTGCCTCTCTCGTCGACGTCATCTCCAATGGCATCGACGAGCACAGCAAGCATGACACCCTTTTCTTACTCTCTGTCTATCTTCTCCCTCAAATTCGTCTCCACTTTCTCCACCTCCGACCGTATCGTCTGTTCTCTTCTCCCTCTTTGTGTGTCTTGGTCCTCTCTTCTCCACTTTAGCCAATGTCATCATCTTCTTCCTCCGTCTATTCTCTATCGTGAAGATTGTTGTTCATCATGGGAGAATAAGAGAAAAGAAGATGTGAATGTGACACTAGGTAATTTTTTTATCTCATACCCTTTATGGTAATTTACCAATCATAACGTTTTTTTTAAAAAAAACCATCCAAACACCTATTTATTCATAACAACTTTTTTCTATAAAATCTTCTCCATAAACTATTTTCTAAAAATTGTCTAAAAATCTATTTTTTATAAACTATTTTCCAAAAATTTATTTAAACAGGCGCTTTATATGCTTTTATGGTTCGAACATAATATACATGCCTACTATTTCTCATATTAATCATTTTTTAAATTATATTCTTCTAACAATAATTAAAAGAGAAAAGGAAATAATTAAAAAATATAATTATATTATTTTTAAAAAGTATATCATATTAACTAATTCAAGTAACTTTTTTTTAGTATATGTAATCAAATCAGTTAAACAACTATTGTATTAAAGATAAAAAGAATATTAGGTTTAGCGTGTATTTTTAATTTTATAAACCATATTTTCAATCTACCAACTCTAGATTATTAATTTCATTAAAAAATATTGATATTAAAATTTGGAATGTTGGAATAATATTATCAAATATTAATGTATTGAGTTTAATTTTTTTAAAAAAATTAATTGTTGACAAAAATGTATTCTCAAAGGATAATATTTATATCAATTTTTCTTTTATAATTATTCAATTACACTTTGTCATTTTGTCGTATATGTCATATTTTTAGCATATTATCATCTAACTCTAAATGAAAAGTAAGAGATATTTGCTAACCTAAACTTAATAAATTAAAGTTTTAAAAAAGTAAACTCAAACTTTAATTTAATTTTTTTAAAAAAATAGTTATATTTATCTATAAGTATTTATGAGTTAAACTATAATTTAAAATTAAAATTTTAGATAAGCTATTAAGATTAATTTCTAAAATAGTAAAAGAATTTTTAAACTATACAATTACTATTTTATCTTTATTTTTTCTTACAACCTCTCTTATCTCTATCTTTTTCATCATCTCTCATCTCACTTTTTTACTATCTCTCATCTCTCATACTTTTAATAAAATTATACAATTTCTAATAATTTTCTAATTATGAAAATTTTTCTAATAATAATTATTTAAATATTTATTTATCTAAAATTATTTTTTTCTATAAGATCTTTTTCAATTTTTTTTGTTAAAAACTATATAAAAATTCTTTTTTTATAATTTTTTTTTAAAATGCTATCTAAATACACATTATCATCATGCAAGAAGTTGACACATAACTTTTGTCCATTTTCAAAATATCTAAACTGACACGCCTTCTGATTCTGCAGCCTTTAATGATGGGTGTCCTATTTCTTTTGTAAGCTTGTTGGTACGTAGTTGGGAGAATAGTATTCATGATTTTTGTTACCCGCCACGTTGGGGGCTTGCATTAAGTCTTACCTTAGCCAAAATACTAAAGACTTATCTTCCTGCTTAATTGCCTTTACATACACGTGTGTTAAGTTTACTCGTTAAATGCTTCACTCATCCATCAATTCATGTTTCTCTTCTACCTCTGTGCACAGCTTTCTCTGTATAACCATGTCTTTTATATATCTTTCACTTAACACAGCCCTGTCTCCACAATCTTTCTTATTCTTTTTCATGGCTGATTTCAGGCTACACGTGTTTGATGATATCTTCTGCTTTTTTCTGCTAAACAAGGAATAACAATCAAGCACTTCTGGTGAGTTTTGCTTCTTTCCTCTGAACCCCCTTTCTAGTAAACACCTTCCATGCATGCAAACTTTTTATCATTATTATCTGGAACCGTAGGGCCTAGACATGTGGGATCTATTTGAGAAATTTTAAGCACAGAACTGACCCCAAGATACAGGACAAGTACAGGGATCGAATGTTTGATTTTGCCAAAACAAACTACAACCTTGGTAAAAGTTTATGAAGGCACCATCATTGAATTTTCATATATCACCCCGCATGTTAATCAATATTTCTATATTAAAGGTCCGGAACATAGCAGAACCCTATAGGCAATTTCATGCCAGGAAAAAAGACAACACTGAGATAATGGACGAGGGACCATATCACTAAAGTTTTCCCAATTCTTTTCTGTTCCTTTGATCCATGGTATTAGAATCATGCGGAACCACTACGAAATCCCTCTCCATCAAACGATAACTATCCCTACTGCTAAAATCTGTTTCCCAAGATAGTAATTGGATGTTCAAGGGATCCTGTCACATTAATGTATGTCTCGAGATATCGTTCGATTTTAATCACGTATAAACTCTCGGTTAATAAAATATACTTGGATCGATCATAGATATTGTTGTTTACATAGGTCTGATTCTAGCACTTGACCTTTTATTTTTCTGTAATTAGGGAGAAAGACACCATGGAGATCTGGAGGCTCTTCTTAACTGCACTAATGCCAATCCTGAAGGTACTTTTGATCACTGGTGTTGGGATAACTCTAGCTCTGGATCGATTTAGTATACTGCAGAAGGATGCTAGGAAGAACGTGAATTCTGTAAGTTACATCGTTTTCATTTCTTTCATGTTTCTAATTTTTTGTAACTATGTTGCTGTTCCTTGATATAAAATTTTCTCATAATACACATTAGGTTTTCTCTTGTGGTTTTGAACGCCAACAAACAAAAAAGAAATGGTAAAATAGGAGAGTTCAGATATTCATACTTGATGACTACGATGTCATGTAGTGATTGTCAGAGGAGTGAAAAAATGTATCCTTTTGGAAGATTTTTGAAGCCTTTTTTCCCATTTTGACCTTAAGTCACATTGGTTGAATGTAAGTCTTATGAACATGTATTGTCAACAACTAACATGAGAAAGTTCCTTTCTTTTTTTCTTTTTTTTTCCTGTGTCAGCTGGTATTTTTTGTCTTCACCCCTGCTCTTGCTCCGACCAACCTGGCTAAAGCCATGACTATTAAGAGCCTTGTCATGCGGTATGTTCTTTTCTCACCATATGAAACCCCTTTTCTCTTTTCATTCTTTTCTAAGTTGGAAAATTTAATTTCTATTAATTGCTTTTATTAAATGTGCAGGTGGTTCATGCCATTAAATATTCTTCTCACTTTTATCATTGGGTCCGCCCTCGGATGGTTACTTACTAAAATAACAAGAGTTCCTCAGCATTTGCAAGGGCTTATTTTGGGATGCTGTGCAGCAGGCATGTCCACTCATAGATTAAAAGTTTCTTTTCTGATCATTTCATTATACAAATCAGATTTATTTAACCTTATGACTCTAGAAAATTTAGTCATATCATAGAAGTTACCACCGGTTCAACTCCAAATTAGTGAACAGATTAAAATTTCTTGTTTTAGTGATATATAGTCGCTGAAGGGACAGAGAGACTTGGAACTAAGGATGTTTTGTTTCTGACTATTTTTGGGTGATGCCAACAGGAAATATGGGGAACATGTCTCTTATCATTATTCCTGCTGTACGTGATGAAGCAAGCATCCTTTTGGAGATAAGGATGTCTGTAACAGAAATGGACTGGCATATGCTTCTCCAGCCTTAGCAGCAAGACATTAACTTCCAAAAACTGGGAAATTAAGTATGTTCATCATCAGTGGGAAAACTTTGGAAAGTTTTCTGATTTTAAGTTTTTCAGCTAGGAAACGTGTTCATGTGGACTTATGTCTACAACCTTGTCCGGATATATTCATGCAAGAGTTCCGATGCGAATTCCCTAGGAAAGCCATTGCCTATACCAGAAACTGATCCTGAAAATGTTCCAGCATGTTCACAAGAACCATTGGTCACTTCACAGAACATCTTGCAAAAAAATGACTCTGCCATTGAACCTGGAATTGAAAGTGCAATGCCATTGTTCAACATTCTAATATAATTTAGTGCAATATGGTCACTCTATATTGTGCATATTTTTATTTCATTTGAACCCTTTCACTATTGAAGTCTTGATTTTTAGTACATTATCAATATGTTCACTTTCTGTTCTTAGAAGTTTTGATCTTACATTAATTTTCAGAGTTTGCAGGTAACAGAAAAGGAAAAGATAGTGAAGCTAGTTAAAACATTAGTAAAAAGATAAATCTGAAGGCCGTGTTAGCACCAGCAACAATTGGATCGGTATGACAGTAGTTTCCTTTGACCCACTTTTTTGTTGTTTATCTTGATTAGTTAAAACAGAGAATATTTATAAACTTCAGCATGAAGGAGGCATGCATGCATCACTCACAAAAAATATCAACTCTAAAATACTAAAAGGACACTTTTCCAAATGCAGATTGTTGGCTTGATGATTGGTGCAGTCCCTCTATTTCGTAATGCTTTAGTCGGTTACAAGGCTCCTCTTCGCGTGGTTGAAAACTCCATATCCATGCTAGGGTAAGTATTGCATCTTTTTTCTTCTTTTTTCCGCATAGTTCTGCATCTTGAAGACCATAATAACTTATGGGTCTCAGGTATCAGCAGGTAGACTTATTTTAGACAGCTCAAATATGTTAAATAATTTCTTTTTTATTTGCAGTGATGCTGCCATTCCAACTATGACCTTGTTAGCTGGGGCAAATTTACTTATGTTAATCAAGGACATGAATATTTGGTGTTTTAATTTCACTTTAAATTTTATATGAAGCTGTAATGGCTCAGGAAATTTGTAAATATGAAAACTAAAGTAGCAAGCAATATATATATTAATAGCAGGAAATTTCAGAGATGAGGCAGTAGTTTAGTGGCTGAAAGCGCTGGGGTATCTGCGTTGAACTGTGTTCGAACCTTGAGAGCTGCTGAAGTTGGGGTTTTTATTTTTTTTAGCACATGAAATTACTGAAATATCCCTATCCCCTTTCTGCATAAATCGTACGCCCTTCTCTTTTTCTCTCTGAATCTCCACAGCGATACAGACGGAAGGAAGCGGCGAGAGCAGAGTGGAGATCTTCATGTCACCGAGGCCGTGTGATTCATCCTCTGCCATGTTCCATCAATCTCCCGTAGTGTTGTCGCCGCTAGAGTTGTCCCATCGCCTGGAAGTTCCATTCTTGCTTTTAAATTCAGTGGGCAGGAGAAGAATCAGGGGAAAGACGAGGGAGGCATAGCGGGTGCGTGTGGCGATCGACGTTAGGGGAATTTTCTGTGGTAAGGTTATGTCAACGCTATTGCCGTCGCTCTGTGAAGGTTCTGCATCATTGCCAAAAAGATGCCCAGGTTACTGTAGCAAATCTGTGGGTTCAATCTCCCTCTCCTCGTCATTGCTATTTAGGGCGTTACTGCAGTTAGTTGTGGCCGTCGCTTCTCCTCTGCTGTCGCCATGAAAATTTCATATCTTGAAGCCATTCTCGAGTGCCATTGTTGAGTGTCGCAGTTTGGATCAGTGTGGTAAGTTTTCTTGATGCATTGTTCTGTCTCCTGTAGTTTGTGTTGGTTCAAGGGTGTGAAAAATTTCTGTTGCTGTGGAGGGCGTGTGTGTTTAAGCATCAAGTATGATGGCTCTATTTTGGGATTCTTGAATTTTTTTTTATTATGGGGTGAGTCTTTATGTTGAATGCGTGTGTTTGATGCCGTGAGGAAAGGATTTCGGATAGTAGATATATGCTTATGTTATGCGCTGTTCATGTATATGGGTGTGAAATTGCTTTATTCTGGGAGTCAACTGCTGTGCGCTTGGGTGGTCTCTGTTATGGGACAGGGGCTGAATTTGATTGCATATATACAATACTGTTGTGTATGTATGTTTGGCTGTTGGCGTCTTGGGTGATGAATTAGTAGGGATTTGTGTTGGGTCTACGGGCGTATGTGTATGTATATTTGCATTGGCAAGGGTTCAACCACAAAGATGAGAACTGAAGGAAGAGAGAGGAGGAACAGAGGCATTTTTGTGTGTATATTATGACTTATGCGTGTGCTGTGAACATAAATGGATATGTGTGGTGTGATATTGTCTGGTCAGCCGTAAGGTTGTAGAAGGATGAATGGATGTTTATATATGTGTGAGATTGCTGTTTGGGAAAGTTGCATGTCGTGTGTATAAATTATGTATGGAGGAATTTTTTGAGAAAAGGTGGACACTGCAGTAGATAGGTATGGATGTTTGTTGAGGGTGCTACTGATATGAACAAATAGATGGAAAGGAGACTTTAAACATTTTGGAAGTATGTATTTATATATATGTGAGTATGTGTGGGATTGCCCTATGTTAGTTTATGCCTACTGAAGGTATGGGTTGATACTTTGGTTATGTGATTTGAGATATTATTCTGGTTTGTATTATGTTGTCAGTGTTACCTATTGGTTGAACAGAATCTTTAGATGGAATGAACAATTATCGAAGCAGCATGAATTTGAGCTTGTCCTAGGTTGTTGTGATATCTATGTGGTTAGTAATGCTGTCAATGAATTCTTGATATAGGGAGAATTAAGTTAAGTTGGGTCTTATGAAGTTAATAGATATGTAAATTACTTGTAGTGATAGTAATAAATCAAAAGTACATGTCATAGAAGAGGTGAATTATATTTCTTTATGGTATATGGAGGTTGAGAGGAATGGTGAATTTAATTGCCTAGAAATTTCAGTTCTTGATGGATTATGAAGTTTGAAAAGTTATAGTAAAGAGTGTTATTTTTAGAGTATTAGTTATTGATGCATGTGTCATATCTGCTAGAGAAAAGTTTATGTTGGCAAGTGTCATATTTTCATGATTGAAAATAAATAGTTTCGATACAAACGAGTTGAATAGCAATCATTGATGGAACCCTTTATTTTCAGAAATTTAGGAACATAAAAGGGATAATGATATTCTAAAGCTAAAGGCAAGAGTAAGTGAGGGAAGTATTCCAGGTGAGTGAATAACGTTCCCTAAAATTTATATTTTTTAAATGCATTATCATTTCAAATGATGAATTTCAATTATGAATTTCGAAGAGCAAATTTTATGAAAATATGGTTTAAATCATTAGAAATGATTTTCTTTCGATTGGTTTACAAAGGAATTATGATTATGTATGAAAATGGATGAATAAGCTTTTTGAAAAGAGTTTGGCAAAAGTTGCATTGAACCGATGTTATTCATGAAATATATTCTTATGCGAATTTCATATGATTTTACAGTAACTTAATTTTTAATATACATGCTGGGGTTTTTGAAATTCAAAGTGGTTTTTACCAACGATTATGGCATTGAAAAGGTTGAGATTATTATATGTGAAATAAACCCCATGCATGATGCAAATATTTTAGAAAGGATGGAATACAGAACACTGGTTGCTAACAGCAGTACTGTTAGCCCTTGGTGCACCTTAGTTACCCGAGCTCGATGGATATACGTGGGTCTCGTACTCGCGACGGATTGTGGCCTCGAGCCACCATATTATTACGTGGGTCTCGTACTCGCGACGGCCAGTGGCCTTGAGCCGCTAGATTGGTTATTTACCCTTGTGGACTGTGTGTCCACGTCTGTTTTTATTCTGTTAAAATCCTACGGAAAGTTTATGGTTTTGAAAGGATTAATTTTCAACGATTGATTAGAAATTGTTATTTCAGGTTGATTTGAAATGGTTATTTCATATTGTTGTTTTCCCTGAAAGAAAATGTTTACGGAAAGGTTTGCAATGAATTATGAAATATTATGAAAATATATTTTTTAGTATGATTATGCATTGTTGACTTCTACATTCTTTTAGTCATGTTTTTGGGGACGTTATTCACTAGTAAATTATTTGGCCTCAGATAGTGCAGGTGACCCTAATCCTCCCGCTGAGCAATGAAGAGCCTTGTCGCAGATCCGAAGCGTTGTTTTTGAACAAGATTGATTTTAATCTTTATTAAGTACTTGTGTTATTTTGATCAAAAGGTAAATGCTCCACATAGACCTTAGAAAAGATTCTGTTTATTTTGAAAAGCGTTATGGAAATTTTAAATATTGTATTTGAGGTTTTAGGCTTTCAGAATATGAAACTATTCATATTTCATGCCGGTTACTGTCCAAATTTCAGGACGTGATAGAAGCCATTTCTTCTGAAAATAAAGAACAAAAGATTTGGGCAATAGGAATATATAGGGCAAGCACTAATGTAATTTTCTAGCAAAGAACTTGATTAATTCATGAAGTGATCATATTTACACAAAAATGATTGTTCCAAGTAGAGAGAATTCTACTGAAAAGTTACACCCCTCTGCAACCCCCTTGGATTACAAATAAATTGTGCACTCTAATGTCTCATATCCGTACAAGTGTTCATATAAGATAAAACTTGTTTGAAATAATTCCCGAACCTTGATCATTGCCCGTATTTTATGGGAAGATAGATGACAAAAGATTTCAGATCGATTTTCAAAATGTTGTTCAGTTTTGAATTTCCTTTTTCAAATTCGACAGTGCAGCAATTATGGTGAAAAATAAAATAGTGGCAAAATTGCAGGTAGCATCCTAGCTACGAGCTACCATTAGATTAGTGATCAAATATACAAGAGAAAAATATGTTATTCTTTTCCTTCTCACTTTCTGTTCCACAAAAATACAACAATAAATTGTTTTGAGTAGAAATACGATTCCACCCTTATTTTGCAGTGAAGGTATAGTGCTTTCTGAACCTCAAAAGTTCTCAATTACATCACGAAATACTCTTAATTTACATAAAAGAATAAGCAGATCAAGCAGATATATCTCTCTAACTCTTTATAATTAGCTTAAACTACTTATCTTTTGTAAATCGGGGCCTCTTAAATACCTTCCGTTCCAGAAAGTTTCACTCAGTTTTTAACAATCTATTCCCTTCCCCCAAGTTCCGTCAAGCTCTTGTTTTGTTTCTTGCGAAGCAAGAAATCTGTGCCAACAGAGCACTGCATTGCAACATTGGATTTCTGTGTGCTTGAACTGATGTCACCTTCTCTTTGCCAATTGGAATGTCCTCTTCAAGAACTGATTTGCAGCTCTGTCATTTCTGTGGCACAATACTCTGAGTATTGTGTTGGGGTCTGATCTATTCCATCTTCCTGTGGTCGGAGGCATTGGCAACTTCTGGCCAATGCCCATCACTCCGATCCCACTTGTCTCACAGGTTATGATTCTGAAATCTTCCACCAATTGATCAGTACTTTGCCCCACTAAGTCCATGACTCCCTCTACCACCTCAGCCTCTCTCCTCGCAACTTCCTCTGCTATTAGTCCTTCTCCACAAGTGCAGAAAACCTTCTTCAAGCTCTCGAAATCCTCTTGGATCATCTGGTAATCCGACCGGTTGAACACCCGGGAGCTTCCACCGGCAAGCATAACCATAAGGAATGATTCAAATGAGGCCTTCATGACTTCCTTCATTGCCAATGCTTGAGCTCTATCCGTGAGGATTGCAGCCATGACTGTGAAATTCTGCTTGAGGATTCTCAATGCAGGGCGAATCCGAGAGTTGGCGACATCTCCAAGATAGAGACCATCATAGAAGACAGAGCTTGAGTCAAGGAAGATCAAACGATAGGCTGCAACTTCTGAGACATGTTGGCAGGCTGCTTGAATGGAAGAGGTCACCATGTCAAAGTATGCTGAGCCATTA
Organism: Leucaena leucocephala; assembly: GCA_037074615.1. Taxonomy (NCBI): domain Eukaryota; kingdom Viridiplantae; phylum Streptophyta; class Magnoliopsida; order Fabales; family Fabaceae; genus Leucaena; species Leucaena leucocephala. The sequence continues at coordinate 2,611,989 of CM073535.1, read as the reverse complement.
GTACTATGTGCCCTCCCTCCTTTGCTACCCAAGCGATGGCAGCTTGAAGGAACTACTCCTAAATTGAGCGACAAGGATTGGTCAAGGGATTGGATGCTTGAAAGCAAGTAGTGCAATGTGTTGAGACGAATGTAGAGACGTTGCGTGCCACGACTCGTCGATGGCCTAGGATGGTGACCTTCACTTGTTTCGCTCATGTTTTGCTCTTCTGATGTCATGCTGCAAGGTGCGGCTTTCCTCCACAGCTTCAGAAACTTGGAGTCCCTGTTGCATCTCGTTAGAGGTGGAAGTGAAGGAATATAGCTCTTCTTTGAACCTGAATCGCACAATTTTTGAATGAAAAATCAATGTTTATCTACTTTTAAATATTGGAGATGAGTAGTCACTTCTTAGTTCTTACCACATGCTGAAACAAATGAGGTGTAGTTATGGAAAATACTTTCCAATCCCTCAGCAAGATCCATGACCAAATCTTCTGTAATTCCTATTGGGATCTTAAAGAACTCTTCCACTGTTGCATTTGCCAAGCTCATCAATTCCACAGCTGATAGTGCATGTTGCTCGGATATGGACTTGGGATTCCATGTCTGCATCAGAAGAAACATGAAATTACTTACTCAAAACTTAGTGACAAGTGCACTGGTTTGGTCATAAAATGGCAAAGATGCACGAAGCCAGAACTTACTTCGTTTTCTTTTGCTCTAAGGAAACACTCTTTCCCTCTTTCAAGTGATTCATCAATCCATCTTCTGAAGAAGTTCAGAACGACGGAATCAACTTCATACGGAACCATCTGTCTCACAACGGCTTTGCCACCATCGTCACCATCGGTAGATTCCTCAACCACCATTTGGACCAAAACCTTTTCAAGCCTTCCAGCTCTCTGCAACACGTCAACCATTTCAGTGGTGAGCGAGCTGACTCCACCCAGGTACTGCCGAAGCACATGGCCATAGCAGTTGTGCAGCGTCAGTGCAGCCACAGCGCCGGCCGTCGGCTGCCACTTACTCATCACCGGGCTGAAACTTTCCCTCTCCTTCATCGCCAATTCTTCAGTTTTGTGGGCTAGTCGAAGCAGAACTTGACTCATCTCCTCCATTATCTCGGTTTCAGCTGCTTTTTCGTTCTCCGCATCTATTATCTGCGTTCATGCATATATATTTATAAACCAAATAAAGGATGAAGATAGACGATGATGAGTTATATATAGTTGAAATAATAAACCAACCTTGTCAAAAGCATTTTTGAGGGAAGAACGAATGTAAAATTCAATCCAATCACCGAAGGAATCCACAATGGTAATGTCAGGGCCGTCCACTTCAGAGATGGTGACATCTTCACCCAGAATCCTGGAAGCCAACAAAACCAGTGGAAGAAGGTTCTCGATCTGCCCCACCGTCCCTCTCACGTAATACTCATGGTAATTCACCAGCTTCTTCTCCGCCCACTCCAGCATCGATCCCAACACCGACGTTAATATCTTCATATACAACGCCTCTTTTTCCTTCTTCGCGTCGGCCGCCACCTCAATCAACATCGCGTAAGCCGCACTCAGAAGTTCCGACTCTACCTGCCCCGTCTCTACGTATTGAAGAAACAACACCCACGTGAAGCAAACGTTGTGAATGGGCCTGGAAACCCCAAGCGTGAACCACGTTTTCTTCATGAGCTCCAGGAGCTCGTCCACCTCATCCAGGACTAGGGTTTCGTCACGAATGTCGAACATGGCTTGGAGGAGGGAGGTGTAGAGGTACATGTTGACGGGATAGCCGTCGACCCAGTGACAGACATCGGTGGGGGTGCCGTTGGCGCTGCGCCAGGACAAGGAGACGACGGAGTTGCAGAGGGTTCGCATGGTGTCGGAGTTCTTTCCGGTGTCGAGGGCCTTTGAGTCGCCGGATTTAATGATGTCCCTGAGGCGCATGGCGAATGTGTTGGTCTTCTCGAGAGGGATGGAAGGGTGAAGAAGGAGACCAGCTTCCAAGATCTTGAGTTGTCTCTTTTGCCACATGTGGTATTCGTTCGAGTCGTTGAACTCTGATGGCTTCAACTGCCTCAACAGTTCCAAAGGTAGAATTATCGTCTCTGCTCTCCTTCCCATCTGCCATATCATGTACAACCATCGTTAAAACTTCATACAAATTATCTTCAATACCACGCATTTTCTTATCTTTAATCATTTCGTTCTCATGAATGTTATGAGCATGGATTTTGTCCTTGTTTACGACAATGATTGTTTCTGCAAAATATAAACATTATTTTCCTCTTCATGATGGAAAATAATATAATGACGTCGCTTAGGGGGTGTCTTTGTTTTTTTTTTTTTGCCCATTCATGCATGTCTAATTAACATAGGCACTTACGTAGATCTCAGGGATTTCAGGTGAAAGAAAATGATCATTATATTTCACTGTGTTATAGAGAAATGTGTTTCTTAATTTGATTGTTTATATACGTACGTACTTGGCCAACTAGTGTTCGCATGAGGGTCTTCCTTAGACGGTTATCGCTTTGCTCTGTAACCCTCATCTGCTGTCTCATGATCTCCGCCGAAGTCATTGGCCGCCTCGTTCTCAATGGAGGCGCCGAATACGCCAAAGGGCTACCTCCGCCCTGCCCCACCGGCGACGACGGAGTCGATGACACTCCATTGCTCCCTCCCGCCACCATCCTCCTCGATGGAGACCTCTTCAACATCTTCAAGCCGAGGGCCCGCTTCACCCGGCTGGTCGGGTGACTCACCACCTGGTTCGGCTTCGACCCGCCACCATCCCCATTCTCGTGGCTAGAATGAAAGGTGAGAGCGTTCCGTCCCCCTCCGAAGCCCGGTGACGATCTACATGCGGTGAAGAAGATCTCGTAGGCGGTTTCCCGGATGTCATCTTGGTCGAGGCCGTCGAGACTGCCAAAGGGGCAGACGACGTCGTTGTCCTTGTCGGGTAACTCGAGCCGGCGAGGGTGGTGACGCATATGATGATCTAAACGGGAAGAGACGGAGGAAGGGTAAGATTCGCGGCGGGCATGCTGACCCATGCGGCAGAGCAGAGAGGATGCGGGTCAGAAACCCACGACAGAAGAGGGCGGCAAAACGATTGACGTTAAAGTTCCGGCAGGAGAGGGAAAAGCAGCATTTGAACTTAAAGAAGAAAAGGGCAAGAGAGAGATAATGGAGAAAGGGAGGGGTGTACAATGGTAGTTACGTTCGTTAGATGACAGCAACTTCCTGTATGGTCAGATGGAGATGGGTGATGATGGATGTGCCAACGTTGTAAGAGCGAAGAAAACGATGCACGCAGCAATCCAAATTAGTTGCCCAATTTGTTATTTTTCACATTATTTTAATAAGATTTTATTAATTTTCTAATTAATTAATATTGATATTCACATTATATACAGTGCGATGACAATATTTAATTTAAAGATGATTCGAAGCTTATCTAAAGATATATTAGAGAAAACCTTTGAGCCAACACGCTATTGTAGGACGACGAAGTTTCTTATTTTAGAATGTAGCTTAAGTATCTGAATGGAATGGAAGTGCCGTGGATGAACCCAAATTTTGTTATTGCTGTTCCGACGATTTTAAGTTACTATTATAACAAAATGTCCACTTGTTAGTTAAGTCTCGAAAGAGGCTTCATAACTCAAACCACACTTGTAATATTACAAGGGTAGATTGATAAAGACAGATTGGAGGGATCATTGCTTTCGTCTCTCTCTCTATATATGTGAGTAGGTAATTTAATAATGAGTTAGTTTATCTGCGACAAAGTACGTATGATGGCATATAAGCTAACAAGTAAATTACAGGAAATTTATCCGTTCTTAAATTTGTTATCTGAGGGTCCCCGAAAGAAAATAGTAGATGAAAAAGCGGGTCAAAGTCAAACAAACCCAGCTTCAGTGGAATTGGCTGGCGAGTAAAAGTGTTAAAATGGGCTTTAAGGGCCCAAATAGGATTAAGATTCAGGGAGGAGGATTATAAGGGAGGAGGTGAAGCAGAGGAAGGAATCAAGGAAATCAATGTTTGAATTTCTATTAGTACACTATGTTAAAAAGGTGCAATGTCTATTCATTACGATATTAAGCCTTCTTCCCCCTAAAACAATCTAGTACTGATTACTGATTCTGGAAAAATCAGGTCAAAGAAGAGCTTCGAAAGAAAGGTTGCCATATAGTAACTAAATCTGAAGTAACATCAGTTTCAACATCTGAAAAAGGTCAGAAATATCAAAACTTTCTTTTTTTCCTTTCCATGACAAATTCAAGAACTTTCATTCTTACTAATGGTATTTTAACAAGTTTTAGAAGCATAATATTTGCAGGATGCGTTGTGCTATGCAATGATGGTATTCAAGAAATCTATGATGGATGCATAATGGCCGTACATGCCTGATGCTTTAAGAATATTAGGGGATGAAGCAACATTTGGTGAGAGGAGAATCCTTGCAGCTTTGCAATATGAATACAGGTTAATCCATCTTCAAAGTCTTTTAATTTGTCTTTGAATCTAATAATACAGATCTGATCCTGCAAATGCAGGCCTGGTCAACCGCTTATGTTTCCAAACAAGTTCAACCGCAGAATTATATTTTTACTCTGTATTGGCAGCGATATTTTTTGTTGAGTGGAAATAAAAATGACTGAACAGTAAAGTTTAACTTTTAGACTGGCATGACTGCAGCACATGGAGTTCTTGGAAGATGATGTGCCCTTATAAGCAACCCAAAACACATGGTACCTTCTTGGACAGAACTGGGCGAGCGACTCCTTGTGACTAGATTCCTGAAATCATATATCTCTACTGGATGTTTAATGTGAGTTCTCTTCCAAGACTCTAATTTTTTACTGAATTCTCAAGATGAAATATCCCCAATGTACATGCATGCTTTTAATGTTTAAGCATATGGAAGGTTTTCAATACCTTTTTCCTTGAGATGTTACAGTTTACTAGAGGAAGGAGGAACAATGTTCATCTTTGAGGGACATGGGAAAGGGAGCCCGTTGAAAAGTGTTATCAGGGTCCACAATCCTCAATTCTATTGGAAGGTGTGTACTGTGAATTTATGTATGAACTATCAACGATTGGTCTTATTATAAGCTTCGAGTTTATGATGTATGCTTTTCCTTGTCAGTGAATATAAAATCACTTGTAGTTGGTTTAAGAAAGAAAAAAAATGATATTATTTGGGTATTTCAGGTTATGACACAAGCTGATGTAGGCCTTGCAGATGCATATATCAATGGGGACTTTTCATTCGTTGATCAAGATGAAGGCCTTTTAAACTGCTTTTTGGTAGGTAAACTGATCTCATGGTTAAACAAAAATGTCCTTTTTGGTCTTCAATTAAACACACCCTAATTTTTAATGCAGATTATCATAGTCAACAGAGATTCAGATGTTCACAACTCAAAATTAAAGAACAGGTATGCTGCATATGGAAGATATTGAAGCCTATAATGAAGTATTACTCACATTTTATATCAATCTTTCTTCTTTTTGATGGCTTTAGGGGTTGGTGGACACCAGTTTTATTCACATCTTGCATAGCATCTGCAAAGTTCTTCATTGAGCATGTTTCAAGGAAAAATACTCTTACACAGGCTCGTAGGAACATCTCTAGGCATTATGATCTGGAATAAAATTGTAATTCATTCTGAAAAAAGTGAGAACATATAATAAGTTTTGCATGATTATGCCTGAAAGCTTACATTTCTTTCTTGGTCTGTCTCTAGAGCAATGAACTCTTTGCTCTTTTCTTGGATGAAAAAATAACTTGCTCATGTGCTGTGTTTAAGGTTAGGATCTTGACTTGACTTTCTGATTCTAGTGTTCAATCTCATATAGCTTTTGAATCATTATTGATCGATTTTTTTTGTTTTCCTTTCTTAAATTATCTCACAGAATGAAAATGAAGACCTAAAAGGTGCACAGAAGAGAAAAATCTCGCTTCTGATTGAAAAAGTGAGTGTCTAAGTTATTTCAATATTTTAGTGGTTATCCTAGAGAAGATCTCCCTTAATATTTTTCCTCTTCAAATAAATAAAAAAGTCGAGAATAGAAAAGAAGCATGAAATTCTTGAGATAGGATGCGGATGGGGCGGCTTAGCCATTGAAGTTGTCAAACGAACTGGTTGCAAATACACTGGCATAACTTTATCCAAGGAGCAACTGAAATTAGCAGAAAGAGAGCCAGAGATGCTGGGCTTCAGGTATTAAACTATATATAAAATTTTAATTTCTCCTTGTTCTGCTAGATAGAAATCAGCTGTATCCAATGTTCTTGTGAAATTAAAAAATATTTAGTAACTTCATATATATAATATTAGTTATTCAAGCTTGCAGGATCATATCAAATTTCTTCTCTGATTATCGCCAATTACCCAAGACATACAAATGTGATAGGATTATATTTTGATGAGTTCTTTTTCTTTGAATTTCAGTAGAATCATGTCCAATATGAAAGTACTTCCAAACATTTTTCATGATCTGCATTGCACAATATTTCAGTGAGATGATAGAAGCTGTTGGTCATGAATATATGGAAGAATTATTTGGTTGTTGTGAACCGGTATTGGCTAATGATGGACTTTTTGTTCGGTAGGTAAAAGTAACATAGAATGTGAAATATTTTTGTGTCCCTTCAATTTTTTATTCTTGATAATATACTGATATTTTTCCCAGTTAATCGTCAAAACTTGATAACATAGAACATGTAGTACTTAAATCACTGCTAACTGTTGAGGATGTTTAGCTTTGTCTTTAGTTCATATCAATACCAGATGAGCGTTATGATGAGTACAGAAGCAGTTCAGATTTTATAAAGGAGTATATTTTTCCTGGCGGTTGCTTACCCTCTCAGTCGAATAACATCAGCTATGGTAGCTTCATCTAGATTCTGGTATAAGTTACATTTTTTTGTTTCTGAATCCTACAATAAAGCATTGCTTTCATTCTTCTTTTACTAAAACAAATGTTCTCAAATGTAGTGTGGAACACACAGAAAATATAGGAATTCATTACTACCAAACGCTAAGGTGGTGGAGGAAGAACTTCATGGAAAGGCAGAAGTGTGTTCTTAACTCATAAACTAGTTCTCTATGCTGAACTATAGATTTTACTTACCACTAACTAGGGTACTTTCCCCCCTTTTATGATGGTAGTGAGATCCTGGCTCTTGGATTTAATGAGAAGTTCATTCGGACATGGGAATGCTACTTTGATTACTGTTCAGCAGGTTTTAAGTCTCATACACTTGGGAATTATCAGGTATACCTAAAGAGTTACCCATTACCATATATGTTTGAAGTAACTCATTTGATGCTTCAACATCTCACTTGGCATGATCTAACATTGTCATGTGTTATTCTGTTTATTCCATTTTCTGGCGAAATAGCATATTGTGAGTTTGAACTAATGGGTAAGATTTGATGTAGGTTGTATTTTCACGACCTGGCAACAACTAGTGCGTTCAGAGATCCATACAAAAGTTGGCCCTCATGTTGATTTGATTCTCAGAGAATCAAACAATATTGAAAATAGCTTATTCTCTGGCCTCTCATATTTGATATCATTTCAATTTAATACAAGCGGGGTGAATTGTATCTGGTCTTGCTATGAACCGTCAAATCCACCACTAGGCTTGTATTTTGTGCTGTAAAGCCATCTGACATTCTTTTCAATAGCTTTCATTTCTTCCTTCTGGCACGGCGCGATAGAGTTCTTCTTGATCATCTTTCTTCTGGAGGGTTCATTTCTCTTGATCTGAGATACAGTATTAACTACTCAAGTACAACGTTCTTCTGGATTTGCCTCTATTCAAATGAAGGAACCTCTGCGTCTAAACTTGACCCTGCAAGCTAAGGTTGCCTAGATTGAAGTGTTTGTTTGGGTGTCGTTCAGAGAAGAAACAAAATGCATGAAAAGAAGAAACCGACCAACAAATCTCCATTCAACCACACTTAGGGAATAACTATTATTATCTCACACAAACGTATAACTACTTGTTAGCCTAATCAAATTTAACAATTCTTACAGCTCATTAAGGCATATCCCGACAGCACATATCCACTGAGATTTCCGAGACGGGCTTCACTAAATAAAAGACCATAGTACAAAGATTTTAAAACAATGATAGGATACGCAATCAGAAAAAGCTAAACCGGTCATGAACGGGTTTATTGGTTGATTACTTGCTAATCTACCAAAACAATGATGTCAATTTAAAGTAATGCACTGGTCATGAATCATACAGTGTACCCATTAGTCAATCCTTAAATTCCATAAAATGCATGGTAAACTGTCTGGTTCTAGAAACAAATTAGGAAGTGTATACATGAGAAAGACTGCAATCATGACCTCCCACATCAACCTGTACCAATGAAAAATATAGTGCCTTACAAACAAATGGGAATTTACCTCATGAGAAGAGAAGTGAAGTGAAGCTAAGGGCAAGACTTAGATACAGTTTCCTGTATCTTCACTATCGGATTCTTCAATAAAAATAACAAATTTTTGAAAGACCCAATCATGGAATGTCAAGCTACACATTTATCGCACTTTGGTCAGTGAACCTGATAGGACGGGGAAAAATGAAGGAAAAATAAGAAAGGAGAACTGACAGAAAAAGTATAAACTATGAGTGCAAGTTTCCTACCAAGAAAAAACCGAAAGAAAGCCCTAGATCAAAGGAATGAGGTAATCCCACTCACAAAATCTTCTATGTCGCCATCAAGAGTCGTTATCAAAGTAAAACATCAAAACAGAATTAGTTTTTGGCAATCCACTTCCACTAGAAAACTCGGCCAAAGTTATTATGAATAAGAAGTCTCTAAAAGTTCTCTAGCACAAGGAATATCAATTGGCTGGCCACCTAATTTTCAGGACAAAATTTTGAAACAAGTCATGCCTAACTGCTTTAGTCAGTACCGCAAACCATCCACCTCACTTTCTGTCAACCACCACAAACCAGACCGTAGGTTAAGAATTTTATCATACTTGAACAAGCCTGGAATCTCCAAGTGTGAAGCTGCTTTGTCCCAGAAAAACACAATTTGACTGAACAACGTTCATAGCATGCTGATCAACCCCCTGACCAGGCCCATTATGAAGTTCGTGTTCAGCCATAACTGGACACTTGGCTCTACTTCAGTACTCGTGCACCTCTCCTCCTGTAAGTGCAAATACAGGGGGAAATGATTATGCCATCCTCAAAGTTTCAACTACCACTACCACTATCGCTACCCATTACGAAGTGATCAACCCGAGTGTCCACTTCTATCAGTAAATACCTTGACTAATCTCATTATTTCTACTTGTCAAAACAATTGAAGCATGAGCCTAGACAGGAATTTCCTGCCTCTTGACTGTAGTCAGTAAGGGTACCCTAAATAGAATAAAATCAAAACCTGGAAACACGATGGCAACAGAGATTATTAAGTGCATCTAATCAATTAAGTGATACTATTGTCCTGGTAAGACTAGTCATTATCAACGCCCAATATATAACTTGAGTACATCTTCTACTTCTAATTATGATTTATGATCATAATTAGTCAAAAGGGGAGACATAAAAAGATTACCAACAGAAAGAAAGCACAAGAAGATAAAAACACATAGATAAGTAACAGCACAGAACCAAAATATGAAGTCCAATAAAGCTGCCACAGGTGAAATACTACAGTAACTGAATTCCCAAACAACTAAAAGAAAATCATCACCACGCAATATTTAAAGCTACACGCATTAGCAAATATTAAATAGAAAAGTGCATCTAGTATCTCCTCAAAAATAAAAAATACTACTTATTATAGACTAGGAAAACAGAACTGAAAACTACTGGGATTCAAGCAACCCAACCAGTCCAATCGAGCTTGTGCTACTCAATTGCCGCCAGGCAGAAGAATTCTTGATGAACTCATAATTTAATTTTGAAGAGGGGTCCAAGAGATGAAATTGACTGATCCAGTTGAAAATCTATCTGTCAAAATTACTGCTGCTGGACCTGTCGTGACGGTGCACCACCATAGCTGCTGCCATAACCAACTTGCCCACCATGAGGACCATTTGCCTGAGGAGTCCCATAATTTCCAGATGGTTGCGAAGGATCAGATCTCCATGCAGCATTTCCATATCCTGAATTTCCATTTGCATCACCATAGCCACTTCCATTGTAGTTGCCACCACTCCCTTGTGATTCATTTCCTCCTGGACCACCAGCATAACTGTTTGGGGCACTACTAGACCGTCCACCAACAACACCATATGCACTAGGGTTCCCAAAAGAACTATCACTTCCACCATACCCACCGTAACCATATCCATACCCTTGATTTCCATATCCAGCAGCTCCACTGGGTGATTGACCTGCAGGTGCTGAACCAGGCCCACCGCTGCTGCCAGATCCACCACCACCACCTGGAACACCCCAAGCAGCAGTATTCCCATAGCCCATAGAACCATAACCTGAGGGAGCTTGTGCAGGCCATGAACTCCTTGGGGCACCAGGCGGACCACCAGCATAAGCAGCATTAGGGATGTTAGGATTCCCATAGGTTGCACCAGCAGGTCCACCAAACCCAGTGCCTGCACCACCATAACTTCCATATCCAGCATAACCCATGCCATTATTAGCAGGACCATAACCGTACCCAGCAGCACTATATCCAGAAGAACCATAAGGTGGAAATCCACCCCCAGCACTTGGAGCCTGCACATACCTACCAGAATCCATCCGACCATCATATGCATTTTGGCTGCCACCAGATGCCCCGTAACCCTGATAACCACCGCCTCCCGCACCACCCATACGGCCACTTGCACCCGGATTAGCATCCTTTGGAAGTGCACGCTTCACTTCTACTTGCTTACCATTTAAATCGTGAAATGGCTTATGCAAAACCCTGTCAACTGCATCTTCAGAATCAAATGAAATAAACCCAAATCCACGTGGCCGTCCAGTATTCTGGTCATACATGAGTACTACATCACTAACATGACCATAAGCCTCAAAATACTGACGAAACTTTTCTTCAGTCAATGTAGGAGGCAACCCTCCAACAAATATTTTTTTGGTCCTGATATTTCCTCCATTTCCAGAATTTCTATAAGAGTTGGGATTTCCAGCTCTGGAAGGAGCAGAAATTTGTTGATCCTCTCTGGAGAAGGCCTTCTTGGCATCTACCTGGAAACAAGTTGTTAATAAGATCTATAAATAATGACAAGAAAATCATACACAAGAAAAATGTTTAACGTCCACGAGTACAATAGCAAAAAAAATCAAGTTAAGAATATGGAATGTTACTCCAAGCCAATAAAAAAGGATATTGGTCTAATCACCTAACATGAAAAGGAACTATTTGACATCCAATGAAATAACCAAATAAACTATAGTTTACACATCCAATAACTAAATACACTTCCACCTAGGGGACATACAGATGCACTTCTTAATTCAAGTAATCTTCAACCCAGCAGCAGGGGTTGATTAACTACTGTCTACTATCTAAACTATGTTGTACCATAAATGTGTCCGAACTAATTATTTGTGTTCTGCACAGCACTCCCCACACCCCGTCCCAACCTCGCAAGTCTTCTCTCAGGCCCGTTTCATCATAGATAGTCAACTATCAACAAAGAAGGTTAGACCAATGACTATTACCAGCACAGAGGTGACCCGTTTATAACAACATCCAAAAAACATTCTCAAGTATCGAGAGCATATAAACACGTGAATTAAAATTTGCACATTAAAATAAATTGAAAATAATTAAATTTGAAAACGAAAATATCACTAAACAGACAAGACAAAAGATAAAAAGCGCTCAACAAACAGAAACTTGGTACCAGCAGCAGCAAATAGCATGGTGTAAGTTCCCACGACAAACGCAAAACACACAAATGAGCAATAAGGGCCCCGATTTAGAGAAATTTGATATATTTGATTTGAGCCAAAAAAGGGTTAGAGAAATATGGAGTGAAACATAATCCGTATATTGAACAAGGAGAAAAGGGAGGGTTAATCCTTCCTCGTACCGTTCTGCCATCGATTTCGTGTTTCTCTTCGAGAACCCTATCGAGAATCGAAGGATCTGCGAACACAACGAATCCAAAGCCTCTGGGTTTCCCAGTGTTCTTCTCTCTCATAACGGAGGTGTGCAGAACATCACCGTAGTTGCTGAAATGGTCTTTCAGTTTGTCCTCCGTGGTATCCCAGGATATCCCACCAATAAAAAGCTTCCCTTGATCCGAATCCATTTCGCTCTCACTCACCCTCTGCGTACTCTCTACCCTCTTTGTCCCAGCGAGCTAATTTCTGAAGAAGCTAATCCCAGGAATTTTGAGAAGATTTTGGTTTTAGGATTGGGAAGTAGAAGGCGAGGAGGAAAGGGAGGGTTTGTGTGTGGCCTACTCGGCAAGTGAGAGTGAGCGAGGTAGCCAGCGCCAGTGAGAGATTGGAGGGTCAAGTACGAAGAGACGAATGTATGCTTTGACGATTAGAAGTAATCGGTTTTGACGGATGAGATTCGTTAGCCTTTCCGGTAGAAGGTGGAAAATAAACGGATCTGATTTGATGTGGCCCTTTTTCACACTTCTTTGCGACTTATTGGTCTAGTTAATGACATCGGAGTAAACATTTTTTTCCCATCAGGATGAATATAAATATTAGATCTTGCGGAGATAATAAATGCCTCCATCCTTAAGCCACAAATTGAATTTAGCTAATAACCCACACAATGATAGCTGGCAGGTGTAAATTACGGTCAATGGAAAGAAATCAAATGATTAATTTTCCTAGCACCAAATTCTTGCATTATTTACCCCATTTCTTCTTCTTTTTTTTAAATCTTACCTTTTTTTTTTTGACATGCTCTGTTAGGTGTTTTTCCTTGTTTGAACTCTCCATACACCAATAATCAGAATCACATCACAAAAATTTAATTTATAAGAGATAATTTCACAGAATGTTTCATCCTTTCAATACGTAATTTTGTTTCGATGCTAGAACACGTGGCTTAATTAAAATAAAACATTACAATACATTGAGAGAATTTGTAACAGGAATAAACACTTCCCCTCCCTTTCCCTTTTATCCATAAAATCTATCCCCTCGAGCGAGTTCTTTAGTAAAAAGAACATGTTCAACAAACTTTTGACAGACCTAATCATGGGATTGGAACGTCAAGCTTCACATTTATCACACTTTCATTGGTGAACCTGGGAAAAAAATTATAAACTAGGAGTGCAAGTTTCCTCCCAAGGAAAAACCGAAAGAAAGCCATAAATCAAAGGAATGAGGTAATCTCGCTCACGAAATCTTCTACGTCTCTATCACCAGTCACTATCATCGTCAAACATCAAAACAGAATTTACATCAGAATAAATTAGCATTTTAGCAACCCACTTCCATTAGAAACTTGGCCAACGCTATTATGAATAACATGGAATATCAATTGGCTGGCCACCTAATATTCAGGACCAAATTTTGAAAAAAGTCATGCCTAACAGCCTTAGTCAGCATACCGCGGACCATCCACCTCACTTTCTGTTAATCACCACAAATCAGACCGTAGATCAAAAATTTTATCATACTTGAACAAAAGCCTTGAATCTCCCAAGCGTGAAGCTGCTTTGTCCCAGACAAACACAATTTGACTGAAAAACGTTCATAGCATGCTGATCAACCCCCTCACCAAGCCCATTATGAAGTTCGTGTTCAGCCATAAGTGAACACTTGGCTCCACTTCAGTACCCGCGCACCTCTCCTCCTGTACAACACAAGTGCAAATACAGGGGGAAATGATTATGCCATCCTCAAAGTTTCAACTACCACTACCATTATCGCTACCCATTACGAAGTGATCAACCCGAGTCCACTGCTATCAGTAAATACCTGGACTAATCTCCTTATTTTTACTTGTCAAAACAATTGAAGCATGAGTCTACACAAGAATTTCCTGCCTCCTGACTGTAGTCAGTAAGGGGCACCCTAAATAGAATAAAACCAAAACAAGGAAACATGACGACCAGAGAGATGATTAAGTGCATCAAATCAATTGATAAAGTTATACTATTGTCAAAGCCTCATAGGAAGACACTAATCATTATCATTACCCAATATATACCTTGAGCGCATCTTCTTTCTACTTCTAATTATGATTTATGATCATAATTAGTCAAAAGGGGAGACATAAATAGATTATGAACAGAATGAAAGCACAAGATAAAAAAAACACATAGACAAGCAACCGCATAGAACCAAAATATGAAGTGCAATAAGCTGCTACAGGTGAAATACTACAGTAACTGGATTCCCAATCAACTAAAGAAAATCATAGGCAAGCAATATTTAAAGCTACAAGCATTGGCAAATATTAAATAGAAAAAGCATCTAGTATCTCTTAAAAAATACTATTTATTATAGACTAGGGAAACAGAACTGCAAACTACTGGGATTCAAGCAACCCAACCAGTCCCAAAGTGCATTGACATTGAGCTTGGGCTGCTCAATTGCCGCTGAGCAGAAGAATTCTTGACGAACTCATAATTTAAGATTTGAAGACGGGCCCAAGATATGAAATTGACCGATCCGGTTGAAAATCTATCTGTCAAAATTACTGCTGCTGGGCCTGCCATGACTGTGAACCACCATAGCTGCTGCCATAACCAACTTGCCCACCATGAGGACCGTTTCCCTGAGGAGTCCCATAATTTCCAGATGGTTGGGCAGGATCAGATCTCCATGAAGCATTTCCATATCCTGAACTTCCATTTGCATCACCATAGACGCTTCCATTGTAGTTGCCACCACTCCCTTGTGATTCATTTCCTCCTGGACCAACAGCATAGCTGTTTGGGGCACTTCCAGAACGCCCGCCAACTGTGCCATATGTGCCAGGGTTCCCAAAAGAACTATCACTTCCACCATACCCACCATAACCAACATAGCCATACCCTTGATTTCCATAACCAGCAGCTCCACTGGGCGATTGACCTGCAGGTGCGGAACCAGGGCCACCAGATCCAGCACCGCCACCTGGAGCACCCCAAGCAGTGTTCCCATAGCCCATAGAACCATAACCAGAGGGTGCTTGAGGCCATGAACTCCTTGGGGCACCAGGCGGACCACCAGCATAAGCAGCATTAGGGATGTTGGGATTACCATAGGTTGCACCAGCAGGTCCTCCATACCCAGTGCCTGCACCACCATAACTTCCATATCCGGCAAAACCCATTCCATTATTAGCGGGACCATAACCGTACCCAGAAGCACTATATCCAGAAGAACCATAAGGTGGAAATCCACCCTCAGCACTTAGAGCCTGCACATAGCTACCAGAATCCATCCGACCATCATATGCATTTTGGCTGCCACCAGATGCCCCGTACCCCTGATAACCACCGCCACCTCCTCCCACACCACCCATCCGGCCACTTGCACCCGGATTAGCATCCTTTGGAAGTGCACGCTTCACTTCTACTTGCTTACCATTTAAATCGTGAAATGGCTTATGCAAAACCCTGTCAACTGCATCTTCAGTGTCAAATGAAATAAACCCAAAGCCACGTGGCCGTCCAGTATTCTGGTCATACATGACTACCACATCAGTAACAAGACCATAAGCCTCAAAATACTCTCGAAATTTTTCTTCAGTCAATGTAGGGGGCAACCCTCCGACAAATATTTTTTTGGTCCTGATATTTCCTCCATTTCCAGAATTTCTATAAGAGTTCGGATTTCCAACCCTGGAGGTGCCAGAAATTTGTAGATCCTCTCTGGAGAAGGCCTTCTTGGCATCTACCTGGAAACTAAAAAAGTCAGTACTAAACCTACTAAAAATGACAAGAAAAAAGTTTAACATCCAAGAGTCCAATAGGAAAATGAACAATCTTAATTCAAGTAATCTTCAACCCAGAAGTAGTGGTTGATTAACGACTGTCCACTAGCTAAACTATGTCGTCTCAAAAATGTGTCCGCATTTATTATTTGAGTTCTGCGCAGCAGTTCCCGACCTCCCAGTTATTCTCTCAGGCCCGTTTCATCATAGATAGTAGATAGGCAGCTATCAACCAAGTTTAGACCAATATTTATTACCAGCACAAAGGTGACCCGTTTGAAAAACATGCAAAAAACGTTGTCAGGTAGAGAGAGCATATAAACACGTGAATTAAAATTTACACATCACAATAAAATGAACTATGAAAATCATTAAATTTGAAAACGAAATTATCACTACACAGACAACTAAAGATGAAATGCCATCAACAGACAACAGAAATTTGGTACCAGCAGAGAAAATAACATGTCAAAAATTCCCACGACAATCTCAAATGAAACAACTGCGCAATAAGATTGGATATAGTGATTTCAGCCACCAGAAGGGTTAGAGAAATCTGAGTTACAACATAATTTCATATATTGCACAAGGAGAAAATGGAGGTTTAATCCTTCCTCTCACCGTTCTACCATCGATTACATGTGTCTCCTCGAGAACCCTATCGAGAATCGAAGGATCTGCGAACACAACGAATCCAAAGCCTCTGGGCTTCCCAGTGTTCTTCTCTCTCATAACGGAAGTGTGCAGAACATCACCGTAGTTGCTGAAATGATCTTTCAGCTTGTCCTCCGTCGTATCCCAGGATATCCCACCAATAAAAAGCTTCCCTTGATCCGAATCCATTTCGCTCTCGCCCACACTGTGTACTCTACACCTCTTACTCTGTACAAGCTAATTTCTAAGAAATTAATCGCAGGAATTTTGGGAAGATTTTAGTTTTAGGATTGGGCAGTAGAGGGAGAGAAGGGTTTGTCGGTTTGTGCGGCCGACTCGGCCAGAGCGAGGGAGCTCAAGGGAAGATATTCGATGGTGAGTACGAAAAGGGTGAATGCGTGCTTTGACAGTGTGAAGTATTCGATTTTGACGGACGAGATTTGTTGGCATTTCTGTGAGAGGGTGACGGATCTGATTTGATGTTGCCTTTTTTCACGTCTTCTCTGCTTGTTGTTTAAATTATTAGTTATCAGTTATTGATGACACGACAATATTTAACTGCGTAAAAAATTACGGTCCCTCAATGAAAAATATTAATCTTGTAACACTCGGTACTTTTTGTGAAAGAAAGATCGGAGGGGGAAAAAAACTCTCCCAGTTCATTTTTATAGCAGACAATTGGGTATTGTCAGTTCCTACCTATAACAAACATTTAGAGATTGTCTTTAACATTTTTTATTAATTTTTTTATTTTTCCCATTTAATTAATCATAATAATATTATTGTATTTATTATCTCTCTTCCACATATTTCTTTTTTTTAATAATTTGTTTATTTTCTCTCTCAGGCTTTTTCTTCTCATAAATATAGATTTTTAAAAAAAAACTATATTATATATATTTATTATTTTTAATTATTTTTAATTAACTTTTTAATCAATTTGATTTAATTAGTTATCTCTTATAAAAAAAATAATAGGGGAATGTGTTTAGGGGAAGACTAATCCAGGCAGTAGAAATTAATATGAAAGTTAAAAGACAAGTGACTTCGCTCATGAAGGCCGAAATTAAAATCAAGAGCTTTGTTTAGATAGTATAGGAAGTCTTAGAAGTCAAGCTAATTTAAAAAACAAAAACATATGCTTACTATAATTTCACTTTGAAAATTAAAACCATTGTTTTCATTTTTACTTTTTTATACTTAAATATTTTAAAATTGACTTTATAATATATCATTCAAATAAAATTATATTAAACTATTTTTTTTTATAAAATTGATTTGTATATAAATCAATCGCATTACACTAATTAACTGTTATCTTTAATTTTTATTTGCAAAATTCGGTATTTTACTAACAATTAATAATATATACAACCCCTAAATCTCTTACCACTCGTCCC
Organism: Leucaena leucocephala; assembly: GCA_037074615.1. Taxonomy (NCBI): domain Eukaryota; kingdom Viridiplantae; phylum Streptophyta; class Magnoliopsida; order Fabales; family Fabaceae; genus Leucaena; species Leucaena leucocephala. Next base: position 2,594,098 of record CM073535.1, on the reverse strand, counting down.
AAATTAAATTATACCTTACATCAATATTTGAATATTTATTTTTATACAAGTCACTCTTTCTAAAGTGATGCAATTATAGAGTATGAGAGATGACAGAGGAAATATGGTAAAAAAGAGATAGGAGAGATGGTGGAGAAGATATAAAAAAGATAAGAGAGGGGAAATAATTGAAAAGATAGAAAATAGATGAGAGATAATATAAAAGATAGAGGAAATATGAGATGGAGTGTAAGAAAAAGTAAAGATAAAATAGTAATTGAATAGTTCATAAACTCTTTTACTATTTTAAAAATTACTCTGACAAGCTTATATAAAATTATGGTTTGATCTAGAAGTTATTTTAAATAAATTTAGTTGTTTTGTTTTTAAAAAAAATAAATAAAAATTTTATTTAAATTTTTTTTTAAAACTATAATTTTAATATATTTCACACAGGCCTATAATGGAAGACATGTGAGTCTATAGATAATTTACTGTCAGTAGTTTATTTTTTCTTTAAACACCTCTGATCTTAACTAACTCCTCAAAAAATTATAAATTAAATTAATCCAAATCGAGACATAACATGAACTGCTAAAGAGTCTCTAAAGTACTGCGTTCTCAAAGAAAGAAGCGACTAGCTGATCTAATTGTTGGGATTATTGCCAATGGCTGTAGTTGAAGCTAGCAAAGTACAAGTGTTCAAATATTTTTAAAATAAAGAAATATAATCATTTATTTATAAATTGGAGCATGGAGGAGGTTGTGTGTGGAGTTCTAATACATTAAAGTCACAGATATTATATCTTTTATAATTAATTCCTGAAGCCACCCATAAAAAGTTATAACTAAAGGTCCGGCAAACCCAACTCAATGGAATTTGTTATTTTAAGGAAATACCATATATTAAATGGGTGTCTCTCTCCCTGAAAAAGTTATTTTAAATAATCATTGATTATTAAAACTATGTTGGTTCATGGAATCAACGTAAGGTCAGCTCTTTTTAATTGAAAAGTTATTCACTTCATGTCTTCACGCCATCATTTTAGTGTCTATCCTTTCCAATATTTAAATAAAGTCAAAGTATCATTTGTAAAATCTGTTTTTTTTTTTTTGCCATTATTATAAAAATGATTGTTGTATTGGCTTGAGTTTTGAATATGCAAACGTGGTAGGAAATTCTTTACCAACCCAGTCCCAATTTACACTTCAAATAAAATAGGCACAAATTAAGTCTAAATAAAAATATTCTCGGACACGTTAGTCTTAAATTTTAAATAACTGTTATAATAGTTAATTTTCTTTCAATGTATTAATTCTCTTGACCAATAACTAATTTCTTAATTAGTTATTCTTGTTATGACAACCTCAATTGACTGATTATTTAACAAGTAGTAAAATAAAATGAGACTGGCAAAAATAATTTATAAATAGAAGTACATACAAATGAATAGTAACTATACAAATATTTTATTATATAAAATAAATTTTTATATAGAGTGCTATTTTTTAATAAAAGAAGTCAAATTAGGTTTTTTATAAACGGTTGCATTATTCAGATATGATGATATCATGAATAATGACCCATTTTTCAAACTTCACGAGAAAAGTAAACATTCATAGAGAGACATTCATGTATTGAAAGCCGCAATTTGCATCTGCAGATCTGAGACGGAAGCAGTTTGTCTCTACTTTCGTCTTCCTTTTATTATTACAATCTCGTGCGCCCACCGCATCCCCCAAAATCATTAATTGCCTAACGTTAACATTTTCGAACCTCTTTGGAGCCAAACGGCTTTCAAAGTTTAAAACTTTTCTCACCACTCTCACTCTCTCTTTCTCTCTTTGGATTGCCTGTGAACTGGGTCCATTTCGGGTGCTCCATCTCTTCTTATAAACAACCCTACAACATCCTTCGCCCTCCTCCTCCTTCACTTCCGTCAGAGATGGGTTGTTTTCTCGCCTGCTTTGGCCTATGCAAGAAGAGAAAGCGTCGAAAGACTCTCTACAAGGTTCTTGCTGCTCGTGGTCACCAAGTAAACCCTTCCTTCCTCATCTTTTTTCTGCTATGATCTTTCTTTCTTGGATTATCTGTGTTTCCGATTTAAAATATTGTTCTCCTTTCACTTGATTCATTCTGTAGAAGTATGTAGCTCTGGACTCCTCTGTGACTGTAAATCTTGCCACCCCAGACAAGTCTATAATCCCATATTCTAATTTCAGGTCAGCATTCACTTTTTCTTTCTTTTCTTTCCCTCTATTTCTTTATGTGCGTGATGGTTTATTTATCGTATTTTTGTTTTGTTAGAGATGAATGTAAGGAGCAGACCCGACCCAAAAGCAGGAAGAAAGTCAGGTTTAATTTGAATGTACAGATATATGAACCAAACCCCACTGCTTATCAGATTTTGGAGAGTGATGAGGAGGAAGAAAATAATAAGGATAATGAAAAAATGGAGAAAAGTAGCTCATCTTCTTCTTTCATCTTGGGAGAAAACTCAGCCGCCTTGAACTACCCATCCAATCACAGATATTACAACTGCTTAGACAGCTACAATGAGGATGATGAAATAGATGAGGCATCTGACATTGATGCATATGATGTCGAGGATGATGAGTTTGACGACGAAGACGGTTGGGATTATTATGGTAACAGTGACGATGGCGAAGACAAAGATCAGTCAAAAGTTTGCAATAAAAACGCCGTAGAGAACCAATGCTCTGAGTCAATCAATTCTTCATTGGAAGAAGACAAGGTAAAGAGTCACATGCATTCTGTAATGAGACCTGTAGAGAATCTCACTCAGTGGAAAGCAATCAAAGCACAAGTTGCATCTAGTAAGCAAAGGAGGAAGGAGAATGTTCCGCTTGAACAGAATACAAGCATGAAGCTACTTTCAGAACCAGGTTTCAATCTCTTGGAATCAAATGTTTCCAAGCCTCTGTTGACAGAAATTCCGGTTGATGCTAGTCTTTCAAACTGGTTAATTCCACCTTATGTGTCTAAGACCACAATTCATTGTCAATGAGGGCCATGACATTTCATATTGCTTTCATGGATTTGACAGAACAATTCTTTAATCTGTGACCTAGAAGGATCTCTCAGCACAGGGCAATAAAATTAGTCCGCCTTTCTTGTGAAGACCATTACTAAAGGAAGGACATCACTGCAAATTTTTATTCTTGTGCTGCTTAATATCTGGCTTGTCATTGTCTGAGCTAGTTGGGGGTGATTTTCATATTATTTGTGTGTCTGATTCTCTTACTATTCTTTGTTTTGTGAATGATAATGTTGTGATCATTAGATGGTTATCCTTGTTTATTCCTGTCTTCGTGTTGGTATGTGACATCTATCAAATTCAGCAATTCAATTACAGAAGTTCTCATAAGATATGGAATTTATCTCTGCACAATTGCTTGCAGATGTGCTCCTTATCAGAAAGAACTAACCAACTGCAACACAAAATACATCTAAATTTGATTCTAAAAAGCAATATCAGGAGTCAATTTCTTTTCTAGCTAAAACTAAGCAAATCCTAAGTTGCTTCCATTACAAAAAATATGCTCCTGGAGGCACGTTAGTTGATCATATGGGATCTATTATAAATTAAATGTTAATAAGTGCTCAAGCAAGACACTCGTGAAGATTTGTTTCACGTATTGACAAAAAGTGAGAACAGAGGAATGATTACAAGGTAGTTGCTCTTTAATTAAATATATAATAATTTACACAATGAAGTGCACATCCGTAGATATAACTAAGCGTGAAAAGAGCTCATTTATTTTACATACATTTAAGCCGCACCACTGTCATCATTTTCCAAAATCATCTCTGCTGCAAATTAAGTCTGCACTTTGATATGCATCAGAAGTCACTCGATCTTCAACCTTGGGAATCATCTCAAACCCAAGTGAGATGAACTGGAACCAAATATTGAATAATGAGAAGCCTCCAATCTTGGTTATTGAACTGATGGTTGTGATGTGTGTTTCAACAACAGGGGGTGGCAAGAATGATTTCTTGATTAACCAGCAGAATGTTGGAGACAGTTTATCCAGAGGATCTCTACATTATTGTACAAATACAAGAATCTGAATCCTCATCCTCTGAGTCACTAT